>CM076604.1:85730000-88230000 GCA_038502835.1 Octonoba sinensis
CGGAAAAATTCTTCAACGATTTCTTTTCGCTGCTTTATCCAAGGAAAAATATGACACTGGAAAATATTAGACTAGGTATAATGTGCTGTATTATGTTTTTGTGTAATGTTCAAGGACTATACGCGTGAGAAAGTATTTGTTCAAGAACATCCACCCAAGAGAGTACCCTTCAGTTAAGCCGAAAGAATTAGAATCCATTCCGTGCTACGCAACAGTTAATTCTAACTTCTATGTACACCGTAGGGAAAACCTTTCTGTAATGCTAATTCCCTTTTTAGCCTACTTTCCCGTAAAAGTAAAAAAAAATAATAATAAAGCATGAAAGAAGGCTTAATGTATCGTGAAAATATCGTTAAAAATCAAGAAAAGTCAAAAATAAGTGAAGTAATTAAATAAAGATTGAAAAATAAAAAATTTGAAAGTAGGGTATTGAGATGGGGAAAAAGTGTGTCTGTCGGTCTGTCGGTCTGTCTGTCTGTCGGTCTGTCTGTCGGTCGGTCTGTCGGTCTGTCTGTCGGTCTGTCTGTCGGTCTGTCTGTCGGTCTGTCTGTCGGTCTGTCTGTCTGTCGGTCTGTCGGTCTGTCCCCCCCTAATAACTTTTGAACGAATTGTCCGATTGGAAAAATTCTTTTTGCATTCGAAAGATCTCGGCGAGGACATCTAATTTCTATATTTCACTTTTTGATTTGAACAATTTTTTGTTCAATTTTGAACAGTTCAAAAAATTTTAACATTAGCGCCTATGGACAAAATTGAAGCAAATTCTGTAAACTCTGGGCACAAGAGCCAAGTTCCTATTGAAAGCTTATTGAAAGGAGTTCTCGGCGTGAAATATTGATTTGAACAGTTTTTGTTCATTTTTGAACAGTTCAAAAAATTAACACAGAGCTTACGGGGAAATTTCAACCCTATATAAATCCTGATCTAACGGACCGATTTGCTTGGAACAAACTTTATCGGAAAGCTCTTATAACGTAGAACATGTAGAAATAGAAAGTTTATCCAGAACGTACGAGCCTATTTTGCTATGAAATTTTTTGATCGGGATTTTCAAGGATATTTCTCAGTGACTCAATGAGTGAAATAATGAATGAATGAATAAATGAAAGAGTGAAAGAATAAATCAATGAATAAATGAATGAGGAAAAGAATGAATGAATAAATTATTGAATAAATGAAAATATAAATAAATGAGTGAATAAATACATGAATGCGTAAATGAATGAATAAACACTTGAATGAGGTAACGAATGAATGAATAAATGCATGGCTGAATAAATGAAAGAATGAATGAGTGAGTGAATGAATATGTATTATCCGTTGAAAAAGGTATATTTTCAATAATTAGAACTAAAGATAAATAATAAAGAGAGAGAAAGAGATAGCTAGATTATAAATTTGAATTTGGTGTATACGGGAAAGTAGGCTCGTATAGTTCTAGACGGAACTTCTTGTTAATTTGTTGTGGTGTGGAATGTGGTTAATGATCAATTAGAAAAGCCTTCTCGTGCTTTTTAATTCTTCTAAATGTCCACGTAGAAAGACACTGGTTGAATTATGGAGCAAATAAAATGACTCTAGCTTTCGTTTATAACAAAATTTGTTATCAGAAAAGTCAAAATTATTTTGTATTTTATACCGACTACACAAACGTACCACGAATGTTTATCTGCCGCAGCATAAAAAACTAGAGAGTTTAATTTTTGCGAGTTACAGCAAGCAGCAATAATCAAACTACATTTTATCAAATAATTGTGGCTGCATGTTTAATTATTGGTAATAAGTTACACTGGTCAACATATGTTTTGCCCCAAGAATGAATTTCCCCTTTCTTGAAGTAGTTTTGCACGAGGAATCCATATCTGACATCAAAATTTTTCCATCACGTATAGTTTTTTAGTTATGAGGAAAGAAATGTTTGATTTTTACGTTTTTTCAGTGTTTTTCCGATCATGCAGCATCGTTTTTATTGAGATAAAGTACACAAAAGAGCTTGAATGTCAACCGTTAAATCAGTGGTCACTTTATTTTGCAGGAAAAAAATTAGTGGAGTGTCGCAAACAGCCCTCGCAGACCCCCGAACGGAAGTGCGTATCAAATTACTGCACTAGGTGTGGGTCTCGATAGGAATTTCGCGAGAATTGCGATACAAAGGCAAATAGGCAAAAATTTGATACTGTACGACACGTTTAATGAGCATGAGCTACTATTTTTTTATCATAGAAGTCTCCTGTTGTGTGTAAAAATACCCCCTGAAAACATGGGAGCTGTATAGCCGATGAACATGGAGAGCGGTTCCATCAGGGCATTTCAGTTATCGAAAAGAGATATCAAAGGAAGTGGAGTGCAACTATGTTAGCAGATTACTGCTGGACGTTAAAAAGGGACATTCCTGAGGCAAAGTATGCCAGAACATGTCAAAATCAACCCTTTTAAGGTAAATAGAAAATTACTTGGTTTTTGGTGGAGATGCTTCTAATGTAAAAATTACAATGCCCATTAAAAAGGGGGGGGGGGGGTCCTAAGGACTTTATTGAGTGATCTTAGAAGTATTTTCCAAGCTGAATTTGAAAATGAAAACCATTTTCGTTATCACTTAAGGGTTTTGCTTGTAAGGTACCGCAATAATTTAGTGCAAATGGTATTAATGTCGACTATTACAGCACCTTTCACGGAAAATCCGGGATAGAGAAAAATGGTTTTCATGTTCGAGTTCAGCATGAAAAATACTTCTAAGATCAGTTAACAATGTCAGAAAAAAGTTTTTTTTTTCTAGAGCAGTGTTATTAGTAATAAATAAGGAAATAAATAAAACTTTTAAATAATAGTAATATAAATATATTTTTATCTTAAAATAGTGATGTAATTTGATTCGTTATTGAAATAAGTAATTTATAAAATTCCAAATCTCAATGTTTGGACCTAATTGAATTATCCTTCACTCAAACCCTGAGTAATATAATAAAGCCTCTAATAAAAAAAATATTTACTCGTTTTTTTATTGATTTTAAAAAAATGTTAAATTGATTTAAATATACATTCTTACTTTTCAATGATACAAATTTAGAAAGTTATTAATCACAAAGCGTTCACTTCAAACACAATTAATGCACCAAGTAACTTGCCGAAAATGTGTAAATTAATTATTATATATTTCAGTGTTTATTACATAAAATTTCTAAGCTGAAATTAAAGTGTGAACTCCTCTACTCATAATTAATTTGATCACGGTCAAAAATCCCGCTCAGTTGATGCATATTAATTTGATATATAAATTACTTTGAAGAAGAATGATACATTTAGTCAATTTTAACCTTGTTAAAAATGAAATATTTACACGCTGAACTTAGTATTTAATTCAATTTAGAACTGTCATAATCCCTCTCTTCCTTGATGAGTGGTTAGAAATGAAAACAGGTTGATGTAAATGGCTAATTAAACATTTATTGTGATATACTTAACAATCTAAATGTTGCCCGCAACGTGTGTCAAGTATACTCATGACTAAAATAATTTTCAGAAAATGGCAAAACACAATGATTTTTTTTTCTGGGCAAATATAAAATACAAAACGTAAGCTAGATAACATAATATACAACTGAAATTCCATTTAATCCATTCATTTATTGCAAATTAATTTAAAAACCTATTGATACGTTATTTAAGGAAATCCCTTTTAAAATGCATTGCGTTGTCTTACAGATACATCAGTCAAACAGGGAGGTGCCATTTAGTTTAAATATACAGGAATAACAGTTAAAGGAATCATTATAGTACTTAATTGTGCATGATAGGGATGTATTCTTAGGACACTGAATTATTGATAAGAATTATTGATGTTCCACGCAGGGTTCTAATGCATTGTCCATAAAATGCGCATTATGTGGACTCTAATTGGAAGCTGCGAGTCCTCTGAAACGAGATTTTAATGAACACATCTTTGAGAAGCTTGTGCAATCTTAAAGGCTGCGCAATTGTTGAATTGGAATAAGGACTTGAATGAATGTATTGGTTCTACGAACCTTTTATGCAGTATTTTAAAATATTTCCGGAGCACACTATTTTCTCTTTGATTGCAACTATGTTGAAATAAATTAACATATTTATACACAAAGAAAGCTTTGAAGGTTTAGTTATTATTTTCTATTTTAATTGATGTTTCTATTCAAATGTAATTGTACTTATTAAACACAAATAATGTGCTTTGAAAAGTTATGGCAGATGCAAAACGAAGTTAAAAATAATTGAAGCAAAATTTTATGAAAAGAAAATCGAAGTTAAAAGGAAATTCTATATGCCAGTGTGTGCGCTTCTTGACGATAAAATAAAATTCGTCTTTTGTGAGTAACTTCTTTAATGATGTTGCTGTTTGTTAATTGATTTTTATGTCCACATGCATTTTAAGGAGTCAATAAGAATAATAGGATTAAGTTTAAGCTGTTTAGGGCAGAAGTTTTCCATGAAAGAAAAATGAGCGAAATTCCTATTACTTGTTGATAGATCGAGAATCCATTTGGCTATGATAAACAGAAATCCTAACTAGGTTTAAATTTTTCTTTCAATACTAAAAACCTTTACATAGTTTCCAAAGAGACAAGTAAGCGCCTCTTCGATGGCAGCAACGATTTTTAAATTCAATCCCGTGTGATTTTTTTTATATTGTTACACAAATACGTATTCACGATTCTGTTGCCACCGGTTTAACTAGAATTATGACATAGAGTTACAGCCACATTCGGGCTACTGATCGTGACATATTGAGATGAACTTGGCAAGAATTTGATTTCAAAGGTTGATAGATGCGGCATTAGCAAAGGTTCAAATTTTGAACACTTGCAGGCAGCGTGGAGTAGTGGTAAGGCGCAGGCCTTGTACGCTCAAGTGCGCAGGATCAAACCTGGCCCAAGTCGGTGGATTTTCAAGATGCAGAAAGTCGCGAGCGCCCATAACGTATGATCCGTAGTATCCGTTTGGCTTGGATACTCTCAGCTAAATTAAATTTCTAGTGCAGTTTCGCATCATTTAGAGCTCAGGTGTCGCCATCTAGTGGGACACTGAGCGTCAAAATTCTCAAAGTGGTAAAAGCATTCGCCGACAGTGATGCTACTTGAAACAATGGACGCCGATTTCCGGGGAATGCACTAGGTCTGCAAAGATTAGTGACCATACGCGGCCCATAAGGAAAAAAAATATACAAAAACTGAACTTTTATGAAGCAAACCCACATCATTTATAATGATTATTTATTAGGTAATGTAAACTTTAGTACTGTATTTATAATAACTTTTTTACCACCTTTTTCAAACGCTGAAGGAATTTCTCTTATACCACGATTTACTCAAATATAAAATGTCTTTCTCTCCGCATTATTAGAAAGATATTGCAGAAATCAATCACAAAAATTTGTATTGTGACTAGCTCATCTCCTTGAAACTCGAGCGATCCTTACATTTATAAAAACAAAACTTTACTTCACGTACAGCTCAGGGAAGAAAAAAATAAACGAAAAGTTCCGAATCATGTGCCCTAGAAAAACAAGTTAGATTTTATTTGACATCGATAAAAATCTGCTTTTAGATTATTAAATATATATATAAATAACATTTCGACGAAATTCTAAAGATGGTTCTGGAGTTTTAAGGATCTGTTTTTTCGAGGTTTATTGAAAGAAAAGAATCTATTTTGTGTCTATTATAGAAAAAAAGAAAAAATACGTACATTATGAGTGAGAGAAAAAGAGATAAATTAATAAAGATTTTTAAAACAATTTATTCGTCTGAAAATCATTATTTGAAGCTTTTTTACTTTTTTAAACATTAGTTGATTATAGTGCAAGCTGTCTTTTTGTGTGTGTGCAATAAGGTTATTCTGCACTTTTTTTCTCTCGTTATAGCTCCAAGTTTATTCAAAAGTTGTGTCTTATTTTGGCGATTGAGAACGTGCACAACAAATATGGAGTAAAGATACCAACAGATACCATAATGAGAACCACCATGATTTTCCTCTTTTTGTTTTCAATATTTTCTGCCAAAATGCTGCTACATTCGAGAGGTTTAAAACCAAAGCATTCGTCTTACCAGTTCACAACATCATTCATATTATTGAACCGACATTTGCGCGAGAAAAACAAACCGTGGGTAGGGGAAAAACAGAAAGTGTCATGTTGCAAAGTATAACGGGTGGTTTTAGAGGTTGCGGAAATGTTTACAAAAGGGTCTTCTTTCTCCATTAGGCTGAGTTTTTTGGAGCGAGGGTGCTTACTTTTTACTGATGCTTCTGATACTGAATGCTGAGAACTGTACACACGTTTGCAGTTTCTTTCCATAGAGGTCAACACTAACTGGGGAACTTACTGTGAAAAATACGGAACAGCACACTACGCTTAACAATACATTCTGACTTCTCCGGAATTTTGCCGCAGTTTTCGGATTTCAATTTCATTTTCACCTCCAGTAACGATTATGCACTGAAAACGAAATTCTTATGGTGCATTCACACCAAGGGCAACAGCTACGTACGGCGGCAACAAAATTTTTTTAGCGCGCGTCATTGATAATTCAATTTAATAGGATTTATGTTGACTGATTCGCATTTTTCATTGCATCATTAAAAGGCGTTTTCACCCAAACGACCGGGATTTGTTGATTGCTCTATGGAACAGTTACATTCTGACTGTTAGTTTGATAACCTGACCAACAGTTTTTATAACAGACGCAAAATACCTCTTTCGCTCTTGGTGTAGGCGTACCAATGAGTGTTAGCATGCAATAGTTCTTACAAAAAATAGAAACCTTATTTTTCACTTTATTAACTGTTAAAGAAACAAAAACCTTTTTTTTTACATGCGTTCAAATATCCGTAATTGAAAAATTCAAATGCATGAAAAAATGGCTGATGTTCAGATGCGCTCTTAGAAGTAAGTGACATGTATACGTATCAAGAAACTGATTGCCAATTCATATTGTGAGTAACGAATGCTATTTAAAAAAAAAAAAACAGTAAACTAGTTTTCAAAGAAAAATCTTTAAACAAAATAAAAAGAATACTGCCACGAAAATTAATGCAACTTTAATACTATTCACGAGTTTCGTTGTGTTATTGCTATTTAAATCAATGTCGTTATGATTTTTTTTAAAAAGTGAAGACGAAGTGTTCATGCACAACGGCTTGAGTCTAAAATTCAAATAATAAAATAAAAAAAAAAAAAAAAAAAAAAAACTCGAACTGACAATTTAATTGCATTATTTTACATTTTAAACTGATTTGTTACAAATTGTTTCTTAAATTATCATTTTTTAAAGGCTTTATTTCATTTGGCAAATGATTTAATAAAATATCTTCTTCAATGATGACATTTTAAAAGAAAACGAAAACTTATGCGACCCTATAAAGAAGATAAAAAGCTATAACCTTTTTACGACGTACATTTTGGAGTGGTATAAATAGCATTGCTATGGTTTACCTTAAGAACTCCACTAAACCCTCTAAGCTGAGAAGTAACCTCAGCTTCATTCTTTCAATGCAGCTTACTCAATCCTTATAGAAAACGTAATAAAATAACGAACAAAAAAATAACTCAATATCTCGTTATAACAAACTAAGAACTATTTTCTGAAAGAGGATTAAATTTTTACATGTTTTTCTCAAAAGGAATCCTTCTACTCAAGCGTAAGTGAACCTTAAAAGGAATGTTTCCACGTAAAATGATGTTTCGAAGGAAATATATTTTTAAGTGATATTTTCCCCACAAGTCTGGTTTGTGAATACGAGCTTTGAAAGGGAGGTCAAATAGAAATAGTCGGTAGCAATGGAAAATTGTTTGTTGCTCGGCTATGAAATCAATTACTAGATTAAGGTTTTTCTACTTAAGTGACCGTTCATAAATGATGTCACACTTTTTTTCAATATATTTGACCCCCTCCGCCCTTTGTCACAAAATGTCCCACTTCACCATATCCTCTAACCCCCTTTGTCACATGTCACGTTATTTTTTTATAAGCATATGTACTTGCTGTTCACAAACAAAGCCTGCGTTATAGATTCTGTTTCTAATTTTATTTTTGAGCTTTAAGGACATTTTGTGCATAATAATAATAATAATGATTACATGTGTGCTTAATTTGTATAAAATGAGGTTTATAACACAAAAGATAATTAGTATAGAACAGTAAAATGCATTAATTGTTCGAATTCTGAAAAAATGACCTACGCAATTTAATCTTAAATAATCTTAATTAAGTGTAAATGCTTAAGAAAATTTCATTTTAAAATTTTAACAAGAAGTAAATTTAAACCTTAATCAGCATCGATGCTTACGATACAAAATTATCAATGAAACTCTAAAATCAAAATAACTTATAAAATAAATTAAATTTGCTGATTTTAAATGTTTTTATAGAAACCAAAATGTGTAATGTCATTTTTCTTCTTAAACCCTTGTCACAAACTGTCACAATTTATCGAACTCAGACAGAACTTACAGACAGAAACGTTTAAATAAATTTTTAAACAATCTGTAATTTCAGTGTTACTGAACACCAGAAATGGCGGCAACTAAACGCAGAAGTTTTAGTGTGATGCTAAACTTATTGAATACCAAGAGTAACGCGTTCAACCCTCTCTACCTCTCCCCCCCCCCAAAAAAAAAACTCCTGGGTATCCTACTGATTATAAATAACATCAATATTCCGATAATAAAGCATATATATATAACGGTGGAGCAAAACTATCAGAATTTGTAAAACCAAAATGTGAAAAGAAATTTATAGTTTGGAATATTCAAAATACTAGTATTTAGGTAAGCTAATCAGGAGCAAAGTAACACTAAAGAATATTAATACGCACAGTTGTAAAAAATAGACCTTTGCAAACAGCAAAGCATCAACAGGTTTCAGGAACAGAGTCTGGTTTCAGAAAGATTCTCCATACAAGTAAAGGTAAACTCTTTCATGCAGTGTAAATTATGGTTTTTCAAAGCATTATGCTGAGAGAGTGTGCAATTTAGGCTCTACGGGGTGCTCCGCGAATCTCAATGAGCTGCCGGACGAAAAGACAAGACAAAATGTTACTTACTATGCCGTCACCCAGACTGTCGCCTCTTCGTAGCTTTGTGAGTGACGTAAAATATGTCCAAGGACAAATTATTCACTAAAGTGCAATATGAACTCTTTACTAGAAGCGATGAGAGGGGAAAGGGAAATTTGGAAATATGAAGAACAATGAAGGGAAAATAGCCTAAAGTCAGGAAAAAAAGATCCATATATATATTTCACTTAACGTGAACCAGTCACGATTTAATTTTCGGTACGATACGATACTAACATCTTGCAAAGAACAAACTATGGTAAAACGATATTAAAAATATGTGTTAGCACATAAAATTTACATAATATTTGTATATATTATAGTAACGTAAAGACTTTAACAAATTTATTTCTATTCGTTAAAAAGTACTGTCCATAATGCTAAAGTAGAGCCATGAAAGTATTTGCGCATGCGTCAGGTCTGCTTCGATTTTATCGAAATAGGGGTGACCGGTTGGTATGAGACATTACGATGCGTGTTTTGTGTTTCCTTTTCTTTTTTTCCCCTATATTAAATCATCCTAACGGGCGAGGGTTTGTGCGGATGTTTTTTTTTTTTTTCATTGGGGGAAAAAAAAAAAAAAAAAAATAGGAAATTAAAGTAACATCGAGGAAGAAAAAGAAAAAAATCTATGAGATAAGAAGTGCACGCTTCTGCCCATCCACGAACATATCACCCCTTTCTGAAGTGGAACCGCGAGACCTTGATAGGTCTTCTAAACGAAAATGAACAGTAATTCCATTCATAACTCAACTTTTAACTTTCGATTCTTTGGAGTGGCAACACCTTTGTTTGTTTATATCGTGTGATTGTTCTCCAGTTTGATTGTATGTTGAACTTATAGCCCACAAATGTTCTGTGGGTGATCAGCTAGTACTTTTTATTTCTAATGGGCTGCTGTTGGCTTCTGCCAGTTACAGACCTTGTGTGTGATCAAGAGATTAGTTTTTCAGCGGCACCACAATGAGTGTGTTGCCATCGCCGCATGAAAATTTTGACGTCCGGTTTCTCCACCTGAAATCGCGAGCACCCGGGCTCTGTTGATGCGAAATTTGCACTAGGAATTTAATTTAGCCGAGAACATCCAAACCAAATGTCTAAGGAAAGAAAGATACTAAAACGACTTGTCATAAAATACTGCAGTATAACCTTATTCTTGCGATCATTGTTGATCGGCATCTCCGGATTATCGGACCAAATTTGCAGACTTTTAAAAATTTAATGTTGAAGAAAGATACTGATTAGGCTATGATTTTTCAATCAAAATTTAAATACCTTTCTGATAATGAAAGGCAGCATCAATCATGGCCACACCGGCTTTATGAGTGTAATAAAATACGTTCGGTTTGGTAATCAATTGAAATTACTTTTTTAAGAAAAGTTGTTTTTGCGAATTATTACAGTTAATAGTGTTATCAAAAATTAATATTTAATACATAACCAACTAAAAACCTGACGTTACAATCAGGCAGTATGGAATGCTTGTAAAATATTACTAGTTTTCACTAACTTTTAGCAACCTCATAGTAGAAGAATTTAAGTAACAAATTATCATTATGAAATTGAAAAAAATCAATGCTTCAATATAACTGCATTTAATAATTCCCTCTTCCTCGACTCCTTGTGATTGCCTTTAGAGGTACTGTCTCAAGCTATTCCGGATTCATATCATTTTCATTACAAATTTATTGACTAATTGACGAGTGTTACAATTACTTTGATAAAACTTTTCTTTTTGTATTCTCGATTAAATAGGGATTATATTGGCGACATTTTTCTAGGATACATTCTTCAGTCTCGGCAACCCTGTAACAGGAAGAGGTGTGTCGCGTTAAGCTATCAGTGACAACCTCACACCCACGGGTGTCTCAAACCTGGCATCAGAGAAAATGGCGATAGCTTCGTGATCGGAATGAACAAACAGGAGGTACCCCAAATCACTTTTTGATTGCTGAGTGCAAAATCGATATTTGATAGACCCATTCATTAATCGATTATGTTTGTTTGGATACCTAATGGGAATTGTACACCTAAAATGTCTCCTGAATCAAAGTAAGAAAAGTCTAGAGTAAGAATTTAGAAAAAAAAAAACCGTATATTTTAAAATTAAACAAACACCTATTTTTACACTAGCTTTACCAGACCATTCATTTTGACTGTTTCGAAGCTTCCATTTTGCATAATTTGTTACTAATTATAATGCAACTATCAAATACATTGGCTTTTTCCGGTACACGGTAAGTAAGACAAGTTCATGTGACCGGAAGTTTTATTATAATTCGTGGCAACGGTGTAAAATGAAAGTTTAGAAATGGTTGAAAACGGCTTGTTAAATCTTGTGTTAATCTTTGTTAAAACATTTTTTCTTGATTTTATTTTCTTCAGAGTACAAACTATCACTAATACGTGTTATGTATGAACAAGGAATAACATCATTTTCCAGCACATAAATTATAGTGTTTTTATCCTTAAAAATCCCATTCTTCATGCTGCAGAAAAATCCTAATGCAAGCCTCAGCACCCTATTGTATTTCGGATGGCCGAGTGACATTGCAGAACTTCAAAGCTTGGACTTTGAAAATGAAGTATAGGAGAATGCATTGTAAAGCATAAGCATGAAATTGACACTTGAAGAATGCGTACACAATATCCATAAAAGAAATAATACCATTTAGAAAATTTAAAACTGAAAATGTTTTATTGCACAGTGTCATGGATGGAAAAATAATTTCGGTTAGAATTTCAAAATGTTTTATTCCACAGTGTTATGGATGGAAAAGCAATTGTGGTTAGGAATTTGAAAATGTTTTATTCCACAGTGTTATGGACGTAGAAACAATTTCGTTTAGAATTATGGATGAAAAAACAATTTCGGTTAGAATTTGAAAATGATTTATTCCACAGTGTTATGGATGGAAAAACAATTTCGGTTAGAATTTAAAAATGTTTTAGTCCACAGCGTTATGGATGGAAAAACAATTTCGGTTACAATTTGAAATTGTTTTAATAAAATTGGAAGCAAGAATTTAATTAATAGTGCTATCAGTACTTTCAAACCACTAACATTATCATTTTTTCCTAATAATAAGTGTTTTTAACTTCACTATACGTTCAAAATACTTCTAAAAAACACTGCTAATTTTTAAAAAAAATGTTCAGAATTGAAAGAACATTCATAAAGAACTGTTATAGTTAAAAATTCAAAAGTAGTGCTCTTTTTTTTTTTTTTTGAGAAAGAGAAAAGGGAAATGGTATTATGAAGTCATTATCAGCTATTAAAAAAATAAGTTAAAAAGTTTAAGCTGATACTTAAGCTGTAGTAACAGTAAATTAAAATTGTCTTTTTTCTCAAAAGCTTCAACACCAAACATTTGAAAAATGAGACCGATACTTGAAAAAAGATGATCAAATGCTCTATTTGTTCTATATTTTCGAGTAGTTTTTAGTTATAGTTAATATTTTGAAGTAATGGTTTTCAAATTTTAAATCTTTCTGAAAGTTATTTTTTTCTAATTTATCAATACAGGTTTTTAAAAATATTTTGAAACATTCGTTTTTTCTAAGAACACAT
Source organism: Octonoba sinensis (assembly GCA_038502835.1). NCBI lineage: Eukaryota > Metazoa > Arthropoda > Arachnida > Araneae > Uloboridae > Octonoba > Octonoba sinensis. The sequence goes on from CM076604.1 coordinate 85,742,656, forward strand.
TTTTAATGTATTATTAGCTACACACTTAAAATCTAATCTTTTATCTTGATAGACATACAAATGATTTTTTTTTCTTTTACTTTAGTTTCATCATACCTTTACACCCGTTTAAATATAAATCAAAATTGGTTCACTTTTGAAACTGAAACGTGAGATTAAGGTCTCTCACAAAAAGTTTTTTGACGGAAACTTACAGTTAAAAACAAGGAGGAAAAAGTATGAAGATATAAATGAACAAAACATTACAAGGACAGTTGCTGTCGAAATCATCTTTTTGTTTTTAGTAACTCGTTTTTGCTTTTATTGCTCTTATAAAATTTTTAATGTATTGTTTTACTGATTTATCACATGAAAGTAAAGAAAAATATTTTTAACGCATTGACATGAAACTAATCTATAACATACTTATTAGGAGTAGAAACCTCAAAGTTGAAATAGACAACACTCGTCTCAACAGGGATGTAATTACTTTCTTGCCTTTAAAAAAATGTTTTTTAATTTTTTTTAAATCCTGTATTTTCTTAAATAAACGGAGACTTAACAACGCAAAATACAGAATTTTATGTTTATTGATTTTATTTCATTAATCAGCACACTTTCACACTGGAAATTATTTACTGCTTTGGGTTATTTTCCATTCTTTTAAAAATATTGTAGTTAAAAGTTGCTGAATTTGAGTTCTATGCTAAATACGATTTTTGTCTTACGAAATTTTCCAAAGACTACATTAGTTTCATTATTTAAATGCAGTTTAACATTTGCTAACTATTTCGGAAAATATGTTAGCAATTAAGAGCACAAATCTGCTAAATTATCTTCTAGACCAGTCGTTCCCAACCTTTGCGACCCCAACAAAGAAGCAACCCGCAACCCTATATGTGTACACACACACTTTCACACTGGTCTTTTGACAAAAAAGGATACGTTAGATTCCAAGTTGCCTATGAATCCAACCCCACTGTATTTGTTTTTATTATTATTTTATAATATCCAAGGGCACTAAAACAAACAGATTTACAGTGGGGTTGGACTGAATAATCGTATTTTTACTTTAACAATTTTTTGTGACCACGTTACCTGAAAATAAAATGCCTGGAATGGAACTAAATTTGGAGCACAAGCAGATCCTGTGCTTGTTACTTTTTCTCAGTAATCTTGTCAAGAGGAATGGCTCAGTTGACCTTTTTTCTCGTTAAGCGTAACTAATACTCTCAAGAAATCACAGAAGGATTCAAGCAAAAGTTGGTGGTAGCCATGTTGAAAAAGCACTGCTTTTATTTGTATATGTCTGTAAATTACTTGAGTTATTTCAAATTCTATACATTACTAGAATATTTTGTAAATTATTTCAATATTTCTCCATATTATTTAAATATATTTCCATATTATTTAAATATTTTTTAAACATCTTTTTTTTTTTTTACATATTTCTGGCGGATTTTAGTCTGGCCGGATATGATGAAAATTATTATATTAATGGAATATTTCTTTGTAATGTATGCCCTTAAGTTTAGGGATCATTCATAAATAATGTCCCCCTTCGAGGGGGGAGGGGGTCGTGAAATTGGGACAAGTGTGACAAGGGTAGGGGAGGGGGTTACAAGAAGTGTGACATCATGCATTATGTAACATAGCGTGACATGTGACAAAGGGGGGAGGGAGTCCGCTGAAGCGTGACATACCCCCCCCCCCCCAGACACACTAACAGGGTAAAGCCTTATTGTGGTAGGCGTGATGTACACCTTTTTCTTGCTTTTCTGTCTTTCAACCTAGAACATACAGCTTGATTTCAAATCGGGTGCAATAGCCCTGACTTGTTTTTCTTGAGACGGGCGGAGCTCATCTAATGCTTAACTATTCCATTTTCAGAAGTCTAGTTATGCGTGTGTAACTTCTTTTATAGCGCTATCAACCTTTATATTCCAGATTCTTTAGCATTCCTGAAAAGTAAACATGTATCCAGTGACAAGAAGTGCGTTCCTCCCCTTCCAAATCTAATTTTTTCTTCAGACCCTTCACAACCCCATGTTGATAACATAAAGGTATTTTTAAGCACTTTTATTCTCGGAGCAATGTTGGTGTATAACCTATCGCTCGATAGACTAATTGTGTAGCTGAGATGTGTGCTTCTTGCACAGCAATTACAGTGAATAAAATGGCAGCAATGAAGAAAAGAAAAAAAAAATACAATAGGGGGGGGGGGGAGAAAAGTTACGAATAATTGATAAAGTTTAAAATGATGCAACAAAAGCGAGTATTATTTCATGAATATGGTTCCGCGGTATAGTTTCACTATACCGCGGTTATGTTATAACGCGGGTGCCAAACATGTCCCCCGACACCCGCGTTTTAACGGGGTTTTACTGTACTACAGTTTTACGTTATAACGACAAATGCTATCGAATATTTCTTTAAGTTTTACTTTCAATAAACTCTTTGCCTTATATGCGTCATTATTCTACAGAATCTGGCATTTTGTTTTTTGAGCTAGAACAGGAAATTTTTACTGCTGACAAAATTTTCCACTGGCTCTTAGTTTTTGAAAGCAAAACCATTTTTTTTTTTGTTTTTATTTCTATTTTTTCTTAGTTTCAGTAAATCCTTGATTAATTTCTGGAGTATAAAATCACGAAAAATATTAGTTTGTTTACACATTTTTTTTAATAGTGTGACATTATGCATCAAATCACTAAACTGGGTCATTTTAGAATTAGTTTGAAACAAGGCATTAAGTGCGATGTTTTTTTTAACAAGTAAAACTAGTGCATGCGTTGTTTTACTTGCTTGATGTATCCTTGTCAAAATACCCTGCTAAAAATACACAGAGGCGTTGCAAGGGTTTTCAGCACCCTTGGACAACTGAAGATTTTGCGCCCCCCTCTGCCCCTGGGGCCTAGGGGCGCCCCTAAAGGGAATTAAACTTTTATGCTTCCTAAATGATAAATAGCTCTAAAAAGCAGCCCTTTTAACTTGCCTTTTTATTAGCGACCATTCACTTCTAAAGGAAATGTGGGACACTTTGACTTCGCTAAATTATTTGCCTGATTTCCCACGCACTCCTGGGCTACATTGGTCATTCTCGACATGATTTGCGATGTTCCCACTTTTTTGTCGAACATATTCACACCTCTTCAGTTCAAATAATTTTCTTTTCGCATTTAAAAATAAAATAAATTAACATTAATTTGACGCCCCTTGACGCTGCGCTCGGGGACAGCTGTCCCTTCTCGCCCCTACCTAGCCCCTACCTAAATACATAGAGCTAAATCCTTGTTTTTAAACTGTCAATAAGTAAATTGCCAAAAAAGTTTTAATTTTGCCAACTATGGCTCAAAACCGCCAAAAGTGGCACACCACTTTCCGAGTTCGAAATGGCTTCCTATAGAGAAGGATCGCCCTACCCTCCAGCAGTGTAGCACTTGTTGCTAAAGAGCGAATTGCTTGTGGGCTGGATTCGCGACAACTTGCTTCGACCTCAACCTCCCTTAACATTTTTAGTTTTTTTTATCTTCTTCGTTTTTTTAAGAACATTACAATTTTTCACAGTTAAAAGTTAAGCAATCTTAAATCTATGTTCATTTTAAATGCATTCTTAGAACATTTCAATAGATTTTTTCTAATTGCCAAAAATGAATAGAAAAGTTAACTTATCGACTGTAATAAATAAAAGTTGATTATGATAACTTTGCTAAAATGTTAATTTGTTACTATCCAACATTTCATAAATATCAAATATTGATTCCAACTCATAAGGGAAATTCACCGATTGAAAACGACTTACTGCGTGAGTGTGGCAAGTTACAGCAAAAATTAATCAACTGTATTTCTTGTTTGAATTGCAGAAAATGTTTTTCTGCTTTTTTTTTTTTTTTTTTTTTTGCGTAAATGAATTATTTTTTGCATAAAAATGCTGTTAATTTTTCTTTTTTAAGGATTGTGTAATGATTTTAATAACTTTCATCGATATGTTTTGTGAAATATACTGCTGTTTTTATGGTTTTCTAAACGATTAATAAAGATTTTGTCGGAAAAACTTGTTTTAGTTTTTTTTTTTTTTTTTTTTTAAGAGTGGTGGAGCAGTATATCTTAAATACCTCTAACTGTTCTAAGAAAAAAAGTGATTAAATCGTAGAATCAATATTGTTCAAATAAAAATGGAAATAATTTCTAGAGATGGAAAAAAAATAGCACTCTAATCAGGGGAAAAAACGGTTATCAGAACTACATTGATGTATGTATTAGTTACCCTATTTTTATTGTTCGTTTTTAACCTACTTTCCCGTAAGACTATGAAGAAGATCAAAGAAGGCTCAATGTATCGTAAAAATAGCGTTAAAAATATAGAAAAGTCAAAAATAAGTAAAGTAATTAAATACAGATTGTAAAATAACAAATTGAAAGCAGGGTTTTGAGATGGTGGTCTGTCGGTATTTCTGCCCCCCCCCCCCCTCCCCGTAATAACGTTTGAAGGAATTGTCTGATTCGAATGCTTGCTTTGGCATTCGAAAGATCTCGGTGAAAACATCTCATTCCGTATTTTAATTTTTGATTCAAACAATTTTTCGTTCAATTTTGAACATTTCTTAAAATTTTAACATTAGTGCATATGGGCAAATTATGTAAACTACCCGTTGAATTTTTGCTGAAAATGTCCGTTGGTTTTCATTAGCATTGGGCAGGGCACATTTAGAAATCATGTCCTTCTTTTTCTTATTATAATTTTAAGCAACATTTTTAAAAAATCCCCTTATACAAAGATAAAAATATCCTTGCACACATTAATTGTATATTAAGTGAAAGCACTGTTTTTTTTTTTTCTTTTGTGCATAAGATATAATTTGTTCGAAGTTTTTCATTAATTAAAACACGAATTATCTGTTTGACAGTTGATGTTTTAAAAGTTTCCCTATTCTGAATCATCACTTAGTGCTTTGTCCCAACTCTCTGTAAATAGCCAGAGTTCTTTTAAGTATTATTGTTGTATTTTGACAAGTTTCTTTAAGGCTCCTTGTGAATTGCAGATCGAAAACTTGTAAAAAAATGCCCTTTTCAAAAATTTTTATGCTCAATAAATAAATGAATAAATAAAACAAAAAAAAAGAAAGGGAAAGAACTAAATATGAAAATAATAAATGAATAAATTAAGTAATTATTTAATTAATTAATGCAAAAATATTTTACTCATACCAGAGTAAATACAGAAAAAATAATTACAATTGGTTTTCTTTGAATAATTTTTTTGCTTTTCACCGTCAACAAGGATAAGAATATTCAATAATCACCTTCGTGTGGGAGAAATCAAGGCTGTCGCTTGTATGGTTAAGAAGTATCATTGAATGCCAGTTTTCATTATCAAAATCGTGGGTAGTCAAAGCTTGTGTTCTTTTTCCTTCAAATGACAAGAACTTTGGTAATGTAACTTTCTGTCATGAATAAATTTTAATTAAAGAGAGAAGCATTAGTATAAGGATTTATTTTTTTTGTTTTAAAATTGCCGTACATATATTTTGATGTAGAACAACGTCAAAGGATGCAAGTTTTCATCAACAAAGAGGGTGGCTTTACAAAGGGCCAATATTCCAGCGAAAATGTATGGTAATAATAGTTTTTGAAACGCAAACAAGACACGATAAAAAAAAATTAAGTGTTTATTTAAAAAGCTGCTGGGGAAAATATACGCAATTCTCTGATGAATGTATCAAAAATTTCAAACCTAATGCTTAGATATTTCGAAGCCAAATTTAACACTTAAAGGAAACACGTATTTTTTTATTCTCCCCCACCCCTCAGCTCGGGCAGCGGAATGTGTCAGTTCTAAAGACTTACTAAAGGCTCAATGTAAATTTTTGTATATTGGTTTTCTTCGACCTTATATAAATAAATTTTCATCTCTTTTTCCTCTCCCACTCCTCCCTATCTATCTTTATAAAGAAAATGTACCGCCATTTCTTTATAGTACAGTACAAAGCATTTTTGCCCGAAAACACAGAAGGGCTCTTTCATCTGCTTGAAATCATTTATCCGGTGTCTAACGTAACAATTAGAGACTTAAAAACAAGAAACTACAAAAAGACTACTTCAAAAAAGAAAACTATAAGAGAATAAAAACAGAGAACATTGATAGCAACAGATAACGCGCCGCAGTAGCGGGGCCATCTGTGAGTACGCTGAAATTCTGGTGCATAAAGCCGAAGGTGAGTTCGGTTAAGCCCACTCTGTCTTGATTTATGTGCCTTAGGCCTCTCTCGGTCAATGAAGCCACCGGAGTCAGGAAGGCCAAGTGCTAGAGTGCTTGATTACTAGTGCTGAAATTAAATTATATGCCAACAATATGTAATGCAATTTTTTGACAATTTTTAAAATGGTAGTCACAGACCTCTGTTGTTCAGTTTTACGCAACTTAACAAGTATTTATATAGTTTTACAGAGCACAGAAAAACAAGAATTTTATTGAGACACTGTTATCAGAAAACTGAATTATTTGATTTAAAACAAGTTTTTTCGTAAATTTAAAGAAACTCTCAGTTTCCCTTCTGTACTTTTACAGTGTAGGTGCGTAGATGCGAGCAATCATGAGCAACGGTATTTTCAACCACGTTTGTTAAACAAAAGCGTACCATGATTGCCATGATGAGGATAATTAGGACGATTATTATTAATATTTTCCAGTTCTGATTATTTATTTAATCGCTTATTTAATTATTTTCTCTTTTTTTCGTACAGGGTCATTCCATGTCAATTCAGAACAAAAATAAAGACAATTTTGAACCTTCCCATCTTAGATTTTTTCTAAATTTGGTACAAGTGCACTATTGGAGCAAACCAGAAAAAATATGAAATTTTACCCGGATATGAGTATTCGTGCTGTTGTTTGAATTGCTCTCAGTTCTTTCCTAATTGAGGTATAGACATGAAATAGGCCTCATTTTACATATTTTTTCTGTTCTTTCCAATGATATGCTACACTATATAGTTTATGATATAACATATTTTTTCAAAATATAATTAAAAATTTAAATGTAATTTTTTCGCAAAGTTCAACAAACATTTTTCAAATTAATTCTATGAATTATGTTTAGAATCACCCTCTATGTAAGGGTTAAAATTAAAATTTGAGACGGTAATGGCTTCATTGTTAAAAACAAAACTGAAGTTCCATTTTTATTTATATAACTCTATATTCAGGTTAACTCATACCTCAGCTCTAATAATCACATTTTTATGAAAGTATACATGGGATGAGTATAAATGTTCCCCAATGTCTGAAGTAGAACTAATTACTAAGTAAGGAGATCTGGTTTGACATTAACTTCAAGAGAGCTTCATTTGTTTCCCAAGAGTTTTGACGTACTTTTAGGAATGCCTTCAGGGTATTTCTGTGTAAAGTTTAATGGTCAGTGCTTCATCAAAACGATTTTTAAAGAACCTTTCTGATTTGAATTAGTCCTCTTTGGGTAAACAAGCAAAATCTAGATTGGTTATGTATTTTACTGATCACTCAAACAGTTATAGTGGGTTATTGAATTTGGCTTGCATAAGGTCTTTAAAAACTAGCTCGAGCTGGTATTCTTCTTTACAAACCCAAGCAGCTTTCCCATCGTGGCAAAAAAGTGCCACCCCTCTCTTCACTTTAAAATCTTCTTCGTGAAAACAAGAGTTTACGAAGTTTTATTATTATTGCTATTATTGTTATAATTATCCTTATTAGTCTGCTGTAGATAACATATTGCAATTTGTAGCAACATTGAACTGCCAACGTTGGGCATTTAAAAAAAAGCTTCAGTAGTTATTTTAGGTTCTATCCGCTTGAAAGTATTATGTGGTATACAAATGAAACTCTTTCGCATTTGAAATGTCAAACAGATCTTATTACTTAATAGTTGGTTTTACTTTAGACAGTGGAAAATATGTGTATACTAATGCCCATGTTTACTTTCATGAAAATGTCAATATTAGAGTTGAAGCATTAGTTAACTGAATTTAGAGTTAAATAAATTGAAATGGAGCTTTACTTTTTTATTTTTTTAACGATGAAGCCACTACCGTCCCAAATTTTAATTTTAACCTGTGACATAACACAATAATAAGTACTCATAGAATTAATTTGAAAAATTTTACTTATGTACTCAGCGAAAAAATTGAATTTAAATTTTTAATTAGATTTCGAAAACAACTTTTACATCTTAAACTTTATAGTGTAGCATATCATTGGGAAGAACAGAAAAAATGCTGTAAAATGAGACCTATTTCATGTCTCTATCTCAATTAGAAAAATACTGAGAGTAATTCAAACAACTGCCATTCACTGTTTTTTACACATTATTTACAAAATTTACGCCCCTGTAAATGAAGAACGAATACACAAATTCGGGAAAAATTTCATTTTCTCTAGTTTGTTTTGTACCAATGGTACACCTGTACCAAATTTCCAGAAAATCTGAGATGGTGGTTTTGGGAATTTGGGAAAAAAATAAGGGTTTAATTTTTGTTAAGGGGGGCTGACAAAAAAATGACAAACAATAAAACTTAATTGGGAAAAGCTATTTCCTACAATACTTTTGTATAAATGCAATAACTAAAGTAATATTTTTCTACTTTGAAAAAAGCTGTGTCATTGTAAAATATCATTCTAATTATCTCTCTCGTTGGGAAATGAGTTTAGAAACACAAAATATAAAGCAGTTCTGCCAGAAAATTGTAATTTACTATTGAATTGCGAAACTTGATTAAAAAAAATCTTTTACTAAGCACGAGAATCATATACTTTAACTATGTTAGCTATAACTATTTAACTATATCATCTTTTATTGTGCGTTTCAGATGAATATTTTTCAGCGGGGATCAATAATAAAAACTGCGCTGCACCAAATAAAAATAAAATTATAGTAATCCAAAATATGTTTAATGCGAATATTTTTTTAATAAATTTGACCACTTGTTTCCTGCGACCTATCAGCAGGGACTACAACTACAGCTAGGCCTGATCCCGCCATTTCCTAGTGTCAGTTTTGCATCAGTCGAGTGAAGAATATTTCTCGTGCGTTTGATGTCATTTTTCTCATCTAGTATTTGCAAGGTAAGTTGCTTCAATTACTTTTTTTAGCGTAATATTTAGCATGATTTTGAAACAACTTATCGTAAAGTTTATCTTCAGCTTAGTTTTGTTGAGTTGTTGCATCTACTTTTCATGTTAAAGTTATGTTTTTAACTGAGTGCACTGCGGGGTATTCGCACGCAGCCATTTTGGTGCGTTACCCATCTTGACATGCGTGATATTCCCCCACATGACTTGCAGAAATGTAAATGTGACTATAACGGCCAATATACACAATTATAGCATATTTCTTTTAATTGTAGATGCCAAGAGATTATACAAGGAAGGCCCTGAATTCAAAATGGACTGAAGAACAGTTAATAAAGCTCTTGATGCTATAAAATCAGGGGAAAAAATGGAGAAGTAGCAAGAGTTTTCGGCATTCATGAGGCTACTTTAAGAACAAGAATAAAAGCAAGAAACAATCAAGGTCCAACATTAGAACGAAAACCTAATTTTTCCGAAGACCAAGAGATGGAATTAAGGGATCATGTCATCAAGATGGCAAAATTGTTTTATGGCGTTTCCTGCGTACAGCTTCGAAGGATTGCTTTTGATTATGTGGAGGCAAATAACATCCCAAATCAATTCAATAAATCTGCTAGGTGGCTGGAAAAGATTGTCTAGCTCTGTTTTTAGAAAGGAAACCCTGGTATCAGCCTAAGAAAACCTGAGGCAGCTAGTGTAAACAGAATCCTAACATTTAATCAAGATGAACTTACTTATACATATTTCAAAAATTTAGATGAGGTGTTCAAAAACCATAAATTACAAATGTGATGTTTGTCTTTATAAAATTTTTTAATAAAATGTATCTTTTATTATGACTTTGTGTAATTATTTATTTTAGCGTGGAATTACCCCCACGCTATACGTGTCATTACCCTTCTGGCCGGGGAATACCACGCATTTGCACTTTTTTTTTATAAATAACGTCTTAAATAAAGTAATTAAGATTACTTTACCACAAGATACCACAGAAATGTACTGATAATTGTCTGTGGAATAGTTTCTGATTATATTGTTTGGTGTCAGTGTACTATTTAACAAAATGTAGGGTTTTTCCCTTAAGAGCGTGTAATTCCCCCACCCTCCCCGACACCATAATTTCACACCGAACTGAAATAAAAAAGTTTTGTATAATTTGTTTATATAATAATACTGTTATTACCATAAAAGTGCATTTTTGTATTATTATTGTCATGATTATTTCATGTCTAAGAAATATAAAAATTATTTGATTCTAATGTGTCTTGTGTTTTTTTGTAAATACAATGTAGAAATCTTTACTACTTATTTATTTATATATTTTAATGTTTGAGAAGATAGTTAATTAAATGACATGAAGAAAAAATATCATTTTTATGTTAAAAATAATCAAAATAATTTGTGACAATCCACGACGGAATGCGGAGATCTTTCTTCTTATTATTCTCCCCCCTCCCCCGCCATTAGTTGTCTGAATTTTTTTGTTATTAAACATGGCTTAGACGTCTTTCTGTTACCACAAAAGAAAAGACTGCTTATTTAAAATTAAATTTAAGCGTAGTTTTTCATATTTTTAACATTTCGTTTTGAATACATTTAGGAGTTTAACGGTTTGCCCCATTTTATTTAGACATTTTAATCTTAAGTTATAAAATGCTATGAGCTCTGTTATGAACGCTGGATCTAACTGTCACTTCATTACTACCAATTATTTATTTTTGATTTTGTTTATTTATGGATTGATATTTTTCATTTGGAAACCTGAATAAGTGTTTGCATTTTGAATGAAATAAATTAAAAAATAAATTAACTGATCAATTATTGCTGGATTTTTTATCAATTTGACGCCTTATATTTATACTGTCCCAATTTTAAATACATTTGAGTCTATAACACATAAATATATATATAAATATATTTTATATATATAAATACGAAGGAGGAGAAGAAGAGGGAGTTTCAGAAGTTCTCCCTTTAACAAAACTTTCGAAACTGCAGTCTTAAAAATGGAGTTTCAGTCTGTCTTTGGCAAAGTTCCTAGAGGCAGGGGCTTGAAGGCTCTCCCCAGGAAACTTTTTTAAATCTTCCTAACAATGTAATTTCGAGATTATTTAGTGATGTTAGAAGAACTGCTGGCAGAGCTAAAACGGCGTATCCTTGCTGCTTTTGAGACAGTAACTGACGATTTGCTGCAGCGCACATGGGCTGAAATTGATTTTCGTCTGCATGTGCTTCGTATCACACATGGAGCCCACAAGCGGTGTACTGAACAGAAAAAAACTTCAAGTGTTTCTACATTGAATGCAACAAACCGTATGTAAATATCTCATTAACTTCTTTAAATATAACGTTCTGAAGTTGTATAGATAATTCTCGGACATCCTGTATATATATATATTAGGGTGGCCCTTATTTTTCAACTTTCGAATAGCTTAGCTCCCAACCCCCTATTTTTGTTCCAATCAACAAAAAAATGATATGTGCAAAATTTTAGCTTAATCGGACTTCATTCTGGCGGCCCTCATCGACCATGAGTTTTTGAAATTGTTATCTGTAAAGTTATTTTTCCAAGATATTACTGTTATTTAATATTTACTGAATAAATTTGTGTGAAGTTTTTGATAGGTTAAAGATTACTGATAGAAATGCAATTTTCATATTAATGGCTGCTGCAGAAGCTTTCAGGCGTGATACTGAACAGCTAGTAATAAATCGTACTTTTCAAAATCTCAGAAAAAAATTTAGGAAAGCAAGATACACAGAAATCCAGAACAAATTTAAATTAGACAACTGCCAAGAATTAGTGTTACACTGGGATGGAAAGCTGCTCCCAGCACTAACAGTAGAAAAGGTTGATAGACTGGCAATAACAGTCACCTTTCAAGGCAAAGAGCAACCGCTGGGAGTGCCTGAAATCCCAACATCTTCAGGAGAAGAGCAAGCGTTGGCTGTTTACCGTGCAGTCGAGAAATGGAGTATACCTAACAAAATTCAGGCACTTTGCTGTGATACTACAGCAAGCAACACAGGCCGAATAAATAGTGCCTGTATAAATCGAGAAAAGTTGTTCAATCGTGACCTGTTGTACTTCCATTGTCATCATCACATTTTTGAGTTAGTTTTGAGAAGCTGTTTCGGCTTGCTGATGGATGCTACTACTGGTCCAGACATGCCACTTTTCAAAAGATTTAGAGAAACTTGGGTTCATATTGACAAAAATGTTTACCTAACTTATAAAAGTGAAGTGCCTTATGATGCCCCGCTCTACCATTATTCATTTTATTGAAGATCAGCTTGCTACTCATAAACAACTGCGGGATGAGTATCGAGAACTGTTGGAGATAACAATGAGCTTTCTAGGAGGCATTCCAAAGAATGGCATATCTTTTCATATACCAGGAGCTTTAAGTCATGCTAGATGGATGTCAAAAGCAATCTCTGCATTTAAAATATTTTTATTTCAAGATCAATTTAAATTATCTCATAGGGAGAAGAATTCCTTAAGATGAATATTTATTTTTCTAGCTCGAGTGTTCGAGCATGGTTCTTGTCACCAGATGCAATTAAAGCACCCTATCATGATTTTCTTTTCATGTATCAATTGCTAAATTATTAGGCTATTGATCCAGAAATTTGTAAGGCTACAGCAAAAAATTTTTCAAAACATCTCTGGTACTTAGTTCCCGAAACTGTGGCTCTTACCTTTTTTTAAGTGTTCCAATAGATGTTAAGACAAGTATGGCTCAAGTAATGCTGGAGGTTGAAGGAAGTGAAAAACAGGAAGAAGATACAAATCAGTTTAAGCGATACATTCTCACCCAAACGATTTTTCATCATTTTCAAAAATCAAGTTTCCGTCTTTTGTAACTTCTAGTACAAAAACTTTCTTCACGTGGTTTTCTATCAGCTCCGATTTTCTGTACAAAGACCCTTCAATATGGAAAGATGATATTGGTTATAGAGTGGAATTGAAAAACTTCAGACCATTGTTGTGAATGACGTTGCAGAAAAAGGTATCAAACTCATTCAAGATTATAATTACATTCTTACAAAAGATGAAGCTGAGAAACAATTTATATTACAAATTGTTGCCGGAGAGCGTAAAAAAACCCAACTGCTACTAAATCCTCACTTATGAAAAAAATATTTATTGTTATTTCTCTTACATTATGTTGTAATTCTATCTGAAGTATTATAGTAAACAAAAACGCTTTGCTCTTATCGAAGTTATGTGATTTATTTTTAAAAATCAAATGTGTCTTAATTTTTCATGTTGTTTTGAAATTTTTTTTATAATTTACTTTGGGGAAATTTGATTTGAAATGCTTTTAAACAATTGCTGGGAAGACCAGACAATTCCACATACATTTCTCAAAGAAGTAACGGACAAGCTAGGAGCTAGGTGAGAATATACATGTTTGTAATGGAATGAATCAATATGCATTACTTCAAGCTCTTTGAGGGTCGCCTAAACATTAAATGATTAAGCTGAAATTTTGCATAGCCCTTTTTTTTTCATCATTTGAACAGGCTCTGGGGTTGGGAGCAGCAAAATTTTAACCTTCAAAAAATTACATATGGTTAAGGGCCACCCTAATATATATATATATGTATATGGTTTTTCTTTTTCCAGTTGAGTTAACACGAGGGTCATCTATATTTCATCCCAAAGTCACATGCAAATGCTTTAAGAATTCCTCTATGAATATTTGCTCTATTTTTAGTCAACGGTCGCTGGCCAGAATTCTACATTCGGCTTGACTTCAGATCCCTCCTGTGGACTCAAGTGACGAAACCTGAAATGAAAAATAAAAACAATAATAAATAAAAAATAAATAAATAAAATAAAATAAAACATCCAGATCACTCTAGCTGCTGTAACTCATGATTCATTTGCTGTAAATCTTGTCGTAATTATAGTAGCTTCCTTGTTCTTTAGCCGTCTAATGAAAAAACTAAAGAATGATTGTTGCTGTCTGTACTCGGGCTTTATTGATATGTCTGTTACGAAATGATGTTCTAACAGGTGGGGTCATACAATGGACGCAGTATTCTAATCCATAAAATAAATGCGCTGCTGAGTTGTGTTGTCGTATGAGCTTGATATAATAAATGAGGATTTTAATCGATTAGAAAGGTGTGCGTTTTGACAGACCTTGCCCAGTTTGGAATTTCATAGGCGTTATTTATTGTAAGTTTTTTTCCTTTTTTCGCACTTTGCTCGGAGCTTTAAGGATGATTTATTTGATTCTGACTGATATGGCTAAGACCGTGAATTACTGAGAGATTGCTTAACTATGTAAACTACCTAAGTATGTAGCGGCAAAATCACTCGGTGATTTGGTAAATGGTTTGGGGACTAGCAGGTGTTTAATATTTCTAAGACCGATTCGCAGCGATTTTGGCTCCTATGATTAATATATGACGGGTTGGTTAAACAAGAAGTTCCGTCTAGAACTATACGAGCCTACTTTCCCGTATACACCAAATTCAAATTTATAATCTAGCTATCTCTTTCTCTCTCTTTCTTATTTATCTTTAGTTCTAATTTTTGAAAATATACCTTTTTCAACGGATAATACATATTCATTCACTCACTCATTCATTCTTTCATTTATTCAGCCATGCATTTATTCATTCATTCGTTACCTCATTCAAGTGTTTATTCATTCATTTACGCATTCATGTATTTATTCACTCATTTATTTATATTTTCATTTATTCAATAATTTATTCATTCATTCTTTTCCTCATTCATTTATTCATTGATTTATTCTTTCACTCTTTCATTTATTCATTCATTCATTATTTCACTCATTGAGTCACTGAGAAATATCCTTGAAAATCCCGATCAAAAAATTTCATAGAAAAATAGGCTCGTAAGTTCTGGATAAACTTTCTATTTCTACATGTTCTACGTTATAAGAGCTTTCCGATAAAGTTTGTTCCAAGCAAATCGGTCCGTTAGATCAGGATTTATATAGGGTTGAAATTTCCCCGTAAGCTCTGTGTTAATTTTTTGAACTGTTCAAAAATGAACAAAAACTGTTCAAATCAATATTTCACGCCGAGAACTCTATTCAATAAGCTTGCAATAGGAACTTGGCTCTTGTGCCCAGAGTTTACAGAATTTGCTTCAATTTTGTCCATAGGCGCTAATGTTAAAATTTTTTGAACTGTTCAAAATTGAACAAAAAATTGTTCAAATCAAATGAGATGTCCTCGCCGAGATCTTTCGAATGCAAAAAGAATTTTTCCAATCGGACAATTCGTTCAAAAGTTATTAGGGGGGGGGGGACAGACCGACAGACCGACAGACGACGACAGACAGACAGACAGACAGACCGACAGACCGACAGACACACTTTTTCCCCATCTCAATACCCTACTTTCAAATTTTTTATTTTTCAATCTTTATTTAATTACTTCACTTATTTTTGACTTTTCTTGATTTTTAACGATATTTTCACGATACCATTAAGCCTTCTTTCATGCTTTATTATTATTTTTTTTTACTTTTACGGGAAAGTAGGCTAAAAAGTGAACACAATATCAAAACGAGTAATACGTTTACGTGCGATGAAAGAAACCAAAAATCATCCTTTTTTATTTAAATACATACACAAAAGAAATCATTGACTACGAAATTAATGAACAATTGCGATGATGTTGATTTAACTTCTATTAAGAGTTTTATGAATGAGTGAAATTTAAACAAGGCTGTTGAATAATTTCTCATTAACTCTGTTCCAGACCTTTATATATGTATATATTTATATACATATATATGGGTGTGTTTGTGCGTAAGTGTGTTTTACCGTGAATGTTCGAAATTCCAGAGTATCGACGTTCTGTATTTTGTGTTTATTTACATTTTTCAACTTCCGAATTTCACGGAAACACATGTAACATTTTTAATTTCAACACACTCAAAAAATGCTTTTAAAATAATCGACATATAGAAGTGATTCAGACTCTATTTGAAGTTGTTAAAGAATATTTTATGGCCTAACAGACTTATTTTTGACTGATTACTGTTAAATAAATGTTTCAATCAGGACTTTTTTTATATGCTGCGATTGCTTAAAATTATTTGCTCAGTTTATTTTCGAATGAGAATAAGGGCTGCAATGTAAATACCAACTGTACATTAAGAAGAATATACTATGAAATTGAAACGATTCAAAGCTTATACATTTTTGTTACTGGTAAAAAAACAGTAAATAGACAAACCAAAAAGCGTACCCGAAAAAATGCATCTTCAAAATTATTTTACTTGTTTTTTTCCTTTTTTTTACACTATGGGACACTCGTATCCCTTTCGGGACGGGTGTGACGAATACCTCTCGCCTTTCTAATCGACTCTGGGGATGGGTGCACCGTATACGGGATTTCAGATGGAATGAAATATTAGTATTTTTCAGTTATACTAGATAGAGCCCTATGTCTGTTACGATGTGATATTTCGATACTGGAGAAATGTTAACCTTTATTTCTATAGCATGTTTTTATTTATTTTTCTTGGTTCGGGAAGGAATGACGAAGAGGCGGTGGCAATGAGTAATGTAAATAAATAAGCTGGCTCTTTAATTGCATCAGCTGATATAAATACATTCCTATGGTTTCGATTACACCAAATGCTTTTATTTCTTCTTTGAATATACATAATATGTATTTTCTATGGTTTGCGGATTTTTTTTTTTTGCTTTTTTCATGTCTCCGAGTTAGGCAAGCGTTCAGATTAAATTTTGGTGCAGCGTTTTGCAAATGTTTCCTTGTAAAAAATGGCAAAGCGAAAACATTATTTAGGGAGAGTACACTCAATTAGTAAATAACTCTGAAGTGTGACGTAATTGGAGATCTTGATGTATAAAATCGCTAATAACTTCAAAACTGCTTATGATGCCAACTCTGTTCTTATTTCATTCTACTCAAAGTAAAACAATACGTTTAACCATTTTCTGAACTTTGAAACATAAAGAACGTCATATCTACAGGGCTATTCTGGCAAAGGTAAACTTCCAAATATGATATCGTTACACAAATAAACAATACAAGAATATGTCTTGAGTTGGCAGAAAAATTAATTTGCTACTTACTTACTGTTGCTAAACTTTCTAATGCTACTGTTGCTGTAGAGCATTTTATTAGCGAGCTTTAAAAATATTAACTATCTGCACACCGCTTTTTGTTGACAACAAGTAGGCTGTATTTAGTTATTGGTTAAAACCGGTGGTGTATTTAGATTAAAACCGGTTGTGTATAGCATTTTCATCGACGAAAGGGGATGGCCTATTCTTTTAGTCATTACAAAAAATTGATTTAAAATGGCTATTATTGCCAGATCATGGTCTACATAAAATTTTTGCACAGTATGGCTTCTGTTAAATTACCTGGAAATTTTCACAAAGCAGAATAAAATGTTCAGGCAATCGGCATTCAAATTAAAAATTATTATGCTATTGAATGCTATTTTTGCGTTGGCAATTATTCTTTCAAAAATCACTCATAGGAATACCACGGATATATAAAACACGGTTTACAGATAAAAATATTTAGCCCTAAAATACTATGAAGATGTTTTAGCGAACAGTGCTCAGTTGCAGTATTAAAGTGCCTCTCTCATTTGTTTGCTTCTATTCAAAAAATAAATAAATAAATAAATAAAATAGAAGGAAAGAAAATTAATGAAGTTTTGCGAATAAAACTTTTTTGTTTGGATTAAAATAGCTTTAAAAAACGTTATGCTTGCAGATAAAATTTTACCTTTTTTTATGAGCGCATCCATCCTACAAAATGCCATTTTGATGTTCCAAAAAGCACAAAATGTACTGTTTCTTTTTGAAGCAGCGGGATTTCCTGAAACCCAACGAATGACCTAAGTTTTCTTTCTTTCTTTTTTTTTTTTAATGTCGCTTGTTTGTCATCTCGGATGTTCCAAACGGTCTTCTCTCGTGTTTGTTCAATCTGCGGGGGATATTTCTCATGGGTTCTTTTTAGACTCAACACTGTGTGGCGCCAACATTCGAATACGGACTTGAATGTCAACTAAGGTACCTAATCCTTTAAACACACAAAAAATCGTACAAAGCCATTTCTTGTTTGGCCCCATTGGAGCCATGTTGCGTTTTATGTTCGAAAGAGATCTTATTGGTGGTACATTGAATTACATTATGCACTTGCTATATGTGTACGTGATATTTTAATTTACAAATGGTATTGCCTAAAGTACTTTATGCTAGTACACTTACACCTGCCTTTTGAAAAATGACATCATGCTACTTTGACCTGCAGCCAAATTACATCACTGACAAACACATTAAAATGCAATCACTGATTTTTAATAAACCCTTCATATTTTGTTCCATGAGTGGAAGATAAATTTTGGTTCAAATGCATAAAATGTCGAATAATGTTAGTTTCGAAGTTAGTACATTAGTATGAAATTAGTATAAGGTAGTAATATCAGTTTGAATATTTAGTACTTGGCTACTGCTGTTCTGAAAAATTCCAAAATCAATAAATGTGAAGAAAAAAAATCGTTTTGCAAAATCCAAATAATCCTACAAAGTGAAATCTACGAGTGTAAAAACGGCATTAAGAGAAAACTTTTGCATAAAAGCAATCAGCCGTTTATGCATATATATATATATATATATATTGACTTTCTTATACATCCAAAATAAACAGAAGAAAATATTGAATTTGCTAAATTTTTCAAATTTTGACGAGATGGGTGCGAAACGGTGCAAAACGCTAACCACAGCCGTACCGTCTATAGCATCTGGGCCTTCACGGATTACCCCCCAGTATGAGGGGGCACGACTGCGGCGCTGTCCTCCTTGTCTTCCCACAAACTCTCTGACAAACTGACAACCAGCACCAGCCATAGGGGCTGGGCTGGCAGAGCTTTGCCGACCTGCTTTACCGACCCGGGGCCATAGTCATGCTACAAAGCAAGCCTTACGTCACCCGGATCGGATGTTGCTATTTTAGTCGCCTCTTACGACATGCATTGCTACATCGGCGCTATTCTATGCCCGCCGCCGCAGGGCGTAGACGAGATGGGTATGCTTTAAACCTGTTTTGTCTATTTTTGGAAAAAGGTCTGACTGTGTATGTGGTAGTCTCTTTTTTCTGGCCACTGCATTATGTACGGAATCGAATCAAATTTTTTACAAAGCTTTGATGAGAAGTGGTGCTGATTAGTTTTCGAGAATTAAGTTTTTTAGCTTTCAAATTTATTTTATTTTTTTATTATCGAATTTATATGATAATAGGGATTTTTGGCGAAATTGCTGTCATTTTAATAGTTGGAATTCTTCGATTGAACTTATGTATAAAGTATTGTCCTAATTTTAGTGGAAATGTTTAGGGACTTCGCTTTGCTAAGGATTTGTTGATCTAATTTTTAATGATGATTTTTTACCTTAGAGGCAGGCCACCCCCCCCCCCGCCCCTACCCCCTACCGAAAAAAAATTAACGGTCTCATGACGACTGATTGAATAGTCAGATTCGAACATGAAATTTTAAGCTTTTGTTGTCCGTATACCGAAAAAAAAAATAAATAAATAAAAATAAAATATTACTAAGATTTTTATCAAAAACTAGAACTACATGAGCCTATTACCCCATTACTAACATCTAGGATTCACTCCTGCATGGCGACGAAGTGACGATTATCCCCGAGTCTAACAAATGTCCTCAAAATCACATGAGGGAAGAACAAAATTTCTTGTCCCCTAAATTATTTTATTATTGCTATATTTTATTAGTTCGTTTATGTTTCGACTACCTAAAAGTGTTCTTGATGTTGTTCCATAAAAATATTGCTATACAGTTTAAATATGCATCGAAATGAATTTTTTTCTTTTGTCTACGATTTTGTATTTTTGAACAGCTAAATCATAACCAAAGAGATATGTTTAAGCTAGGGATGTAACGAATAGTGATTTGGCGAAATAGGCCGAAACCGAATATTCGGCCAATGTCTTAGGCCGAATACCGAGTATTCGGCGGCCGAATATTAAAATTTCTAGAAAATCATCGTAATAGAAAGTATTTGTCAAATTTAAATTTTTTCACAAAGTCAAACACAATCTATGATGTATGATTTAATTATGTTCGTTAAGAATTTTAAAACTATTTAAAATTAATCTATGTTCTCTATTATTTTGGATGTAGTAAAACTAAGAATTTCACCTACAAGTGGAATAGAAATTACAGGTTTTGTGGTAGTAAGCATTAGTTATATTTTACTAATTATTTAATTCAAATGAAAGAACTAATATTGCTTCGTGAACGTTTACCTTGCTCAAAACTCTTTTATGCACATATTTTAAAAGCTATAAAAGTTAATATTTTTATTTTATAAGGTTTTTTACATACCTATTTTCAAAAGATCTATTAAAATTTAATACGCTTATTGGAATATATTTTTATTTTCAAAAACCCCAATGACTAATGCTATTTTAATATTCACAATATTAATAATCTAGGCTTTTCAAATTTCTCTCTTACCCAATACTATTCACAATAAATCAGTCTGCCCAAACAAAGTCTGGCTTCCACTTTGGTAATATAACAAAATAAAATTATCATATTCTACATCATAATTAGATGTTGCCAGCTTTTGGGAGCAAATGCTAAGTATGAAATACAATAT
Source organism: Octonoba sinensis (assembly GCA_038502835.1). Classification (NCBI taxonomy): domain Eukaryota; kingdom Metazoa; phylum Arthropoda; class Arachnida; order Araneae; family Uloboridae; genus Octonoba; species Octonoba sinensis. The sequence goes on from CM076604.1 coordinate 85,763,404, forward strand.
TAAAGCTTTAAATTTTGTTTTTGTTCAGTCAAACCTAAAAACAATGTTTAAAATAAATTGTTTTTTACTAAATTATTTTTATGTATTAAAACTATATATACTAATGCGTTCGTTTGCAATGACTATAATACAATTTTAAGTGTTTAAAATCTACTAATTTCTTAATTTTTTTACATTTCTACTGCAGCAGAACTATTCGGCCGAATAGTCCATCAATATTCGGCCAGGCCGAATTTGCCTTTACACAGTATTCGGCCAGGACGAATATTCGGCAAAGTCATGAAAGGAATATTCGGCCAAAGGCCGAATACCGAATAGTGGCCGAACATTCGTTACATCCCTAGCTTAAACCTCTAAACGTTCATTGGTGATTTCTACATTACCAATATCAATTTTTTAGTAATAATTGCCAGAAGGCTTTGGATTAGCATGTTTCATAAATTCCTTTTTAATTTGTAAAAAAATACTAAAACAAAATACTATTCCTGAATGAAAAAGAGCAGTTTTAGTGATTTGTAGTAGATTTAGTGATATTAAGAGTAGTTTTAGTGAACTAATATAAATTTAATACGTTACACCTCGTTGAGAAATACATTTCAACTGCGAAGATATTTTGGTGGGAGAGTTTGTTACACTGAAGCATATATTTCAGCATGGCTATGCGTAATCGTTGAAACTATAAAATTTAAAACTGAGATCTTACTGATAGACATAAAGGTTGTGTAAAATTAATTAATTGTACGAAGATTGAGATCGAGAGTTCATGCTAAAAATGTATTGGACATTTGTTCTCCTGACATTCGTGATAATTAAACTAATTAAACTCCACCTTTCTTGTACTTCCAGTGAAATGTTTTGAGTAGGTGCAGCATCGTAAAATTAGATTGTTACGTTAATTATTCACGCACAGCGCTCAATGAATAAAGCACGGCTAAGTAGACCTTCTAGTTGGAAATTGTTTGCTCAAAACGGAATTTTACGAGTGGGTGTTTCATTATTTGACGACAACTGAAAATCGAATCAATGTTGATACAAACGTTGATTATTTTTTAATGTTTAAAGAAGCTTTAATTAACGTTGTGAATCGTAAATCTACGTGCTTAAATGGGAGCGTTCGATGACATATCTAAACCCTGTCAGATTAGAAAGAATCGACTATTGCAATAAAGAGTAAATATCAATTATAATTCTCGCATTGGCGAAAAAAAAAAGTAAAAATCATTTTAATCCTTAAGATGGTACATCCATATCTTATATGGATACATTTTATAATTGCAACTATATCTGTGTTTTTGTTCTTTTTTTTTTTCTTAGAGTATGTTTCTGGCTAGCAAATTTAATTAAAATAGTAATCAAAAAGATAACATATAATAACTAAAAGAATTTAACAAAAATGAATTAATTAAAAGAAAAGAATGTGATGCTTTAAATAGTCAGAAGATTAATATCAAATTATAAATAAAAATGTTTCCACGTTAGCATTTTTCTTTATTTTGATAACTTTACTATCTTTGTAATTTTGACACAGGATTTTACATCATCCCAGCCATTCATCCGTCTGTCTACTCGTTCAACTCGTTATATGCCCTACTTGTGCAAGTGAAATTCAACTCGTTATTCGTACGCTTGCCCCGCGATTCGGACGGCGCAAGGGGCCAGGGTTGCCAGTTTGTTTTTAAATCGAGAAATTATGCTTTTATTGAACTCGTCTGGAAATAATTTGTTCGGCGTTTTGGATTTTTAAAAATTTTAATATTTGAGATTTTACTGACAATTTTAACTTTATAAGGAGAGCAGCAAGAGGAAGGGGTTGAAGAGCTTTCTTCTGAGGAGGAAAGTAGTAAGGAAAGCATTTCCTTTGCAAAAACTAAAGAGCTGTGTTACCACTGGGAGAAAACATAGATTGGTGGGAAAATGGCCTCCTAACACTACTGTGGGCAACATGAGCATGAACTTGTTCAACGACAATGGTATTGACCATTTTAGAAAAATTCTGAAACATCGTCAAAGGCAGACAACATTGGACAGGTTTTTAGAGAAAGAAACTCAAGATTCTTCTAGAGCAACCGCAGAAAGGAAGAAAACACCTGTAGGGTTTTTATGGAAGGTGCTCCTCTTCCAATCAGTAACATCAACGTTTCTCTTCCTCCTCTCAACATTCCACTTATGCTATCAGCTCACCGCAGTACCAGTACAGTGCAGTTAAATTTTTATTTTTGTAAAATTTCCTGCACAGTACTGTACATTAGTTTTTCATAGGTTGAAATAAGCAACCAACTGTGCGTCTGGAACGGATTAATCTAATTCACATTGTACCTTATGTGAAAAAACTGCCTCCTGGAACGAATTATGTACGAATAGTGAGGTTCCACTGTATCTGTAACTCTTTTCCAACAAAAGTAGACTTTATGGTTTAGCTTTAAGTTTTTCTCTTAAATGAAAACGAACTTATTTTTTTTCTTTTATCTCACGCTGGAAGAAAAATAGGTTTGCGCCAAGCGCAAAGTGGTTTTATCTGCAAGCTGGTAAAAATATAAACTAATTTCTTTCCCCTTTCTTTATCTTACGGCGACATAACTGTTACCACCGTCGACAATGTAGTTTTATTAAACAACATTCCTGCAGTATTTACGAAAAAAAAAGTATAACTCAATACTCAATGCGTCTTGATATTAATTAAATAAGTATAGTACAGTGATTGGTGAATATCTACTTGAGACGACATTGTTAAAAATGCTAAGACTTTTTAGTAAATATTCTATTTACAGTATAAATAAACATAAGTTTATACAGCTACAAACTTCTTAACAAACGCATCACATATTTACAATTACAACTCCCAGCACATTAAATTTTCTTTTTGTACGATACCTAATTACACATAATGCTCCCCCCCCCCCCCCGAACGTTCTTTCTAGCTACTCACTCTCTTCGTTACAAGGGATGAATGTTAACAATTTTCTGCTGCGTAGTCGAGGGCTTAACCTGCTAGCTTTGTTAAGTAGGGAAGGATGGGGTAAAATGTGTCACTTTATAAAAAACCCAAAATAATAGAACTTGAAATTGAAATTTTTAAACCAATATTTTTAATGTTTTTTTCTATGTGTTGGCAACATTTTTCAATCTAAAAAAAGTTAGGTTCTTAAATATGGCTACACAATTTTTTTTTTTAAATCAACTTTGGATGATGGTGTGCTTAACACATTGTTTACCAACTTCTGAAAAGTTCTATATTTTATCAAATAACAGCCCAAATTTAAAGGACATCATTTACAGTGAGTTCTAAGGCCGGAGCAAATCTGGCATAACAATAAGGTTTGAATATTCATTCATTCACTATACAGTAAAACCCCGTTATACCGCGCCTCAGTATACCACGGAATCGGATATACCGTGGTGACTATCATGTCCCCCGACGTTTAAACCACCTTCTATCACTGCCATTTAAAGATGATTCCGAATTTACCATTGTAAATAAAGCCAGCTTGAGCACACAAATATTCTAGCCAAAGAGCACCCATTCCGCCACTAGACACACTAACAGTAAAGCACCATCGTGATAGGCCTTTTCATGTCCTTCAGCCTTGAAATTATAGTTTGATTTCAAAATCCGGTGCAATCACCCTGACTTTTTTCTCTTGACATGGGTGGAGCTCAATCTGTCAGGAACAAGGCTTAACTATTCCATTTTCACAAGTGCAGTTATGCTGATGTAACTTCTTTTATAGCGCTATCAACCTTAGTATACCAGATTCTTTAGCATTCTTGAAAGTAAACATATTCCCCAGTGAGAAGTGCGTTCCTCCCCTTCCACATTTAATTTTGTCCTTAAGACATCTCCCCCTTCACAATCCCATACTGTTAACATAAAGAAATTTTTAAGTACCTTTTTTCTCGGAACACTGTTTATAACCTATCGATCGGTAGACTGATTGCAAAAGCTGAGATGTGTGCTTCTTGCACAGCAATTAGTGAATAAAAAGGCAGCAAAGAAGAAAAATATATATACTGTATTATAGGGGGAAGAAAAGTTACGAGAAACTGATAAAGTTAAAAATGTCAACAAAAGCGAGTATTATTTCGTGAGTATCGTTCCGCGGTATAGTATCACTATACGTGGTAATGTTATAACGCGGGTGCAAAACATGTCCCCCAACACCCGCGTTTTAACGGGGTTTTACTTATTCCCATAGGCCCCACGATTCAAGGACAAGATCAGATTTACATTTATAAAGCTTAAAAATAACGGAATAATAAGCCTGGAACATGGATTTCGCCTTATTGCTTCACTTTCAACATTTAAACTAAACGTCGTCAATGTATCCAGCTTCGGGTTTAAATAAAAATTTTATTGCCCGATTTTGAATGTGTTAGTGTCGAAATCTTTAACATATACGTGATAATGTCATCGGTGTCTACTAACTTAGGTAGAATTGTTTGAAAATGATTGAATTAATATAAAATCGTTCATGTATGGCGAATGCATTTTCCTCCTTCATTATTAGACTATCGTTTTATCAAAAATTTCTGAACCGTTTCATGTCTGTCGATGTAATTCCAGATTTATGCTATTCAGGTGGTGTAGTTTCAGACCGTATACAGTCCCTGACAAAATCAATAGACGCTGTATGGTGCTGTGATTTGGGATGAAAACTGAATTAAGGACGTTAAGGAATTCGTCGTTCCCGCAGTGGACCAGTTGGTAGAAGCTCGGTTCCGGCAGAACACCGAAAGTGAAGCAACATCGACTTGGGTCAATGTTTGGGAGGGCGACAACCTCTCGCGGCTGGTTCCTCTAGGGCCGTGTACGCTAAAGGGAGCTGGTGCACGTTAAGTAGGTCGAGGCTCCAATGTCCTCCAAATGAAACGACACCTCTGGGGGTGCCAATCCCAGGTGACGGTCCCTCATCTGAGAGCTGGTTCAATAAATTAAGAGACTTTTCAAAGGGGCAGAAATCGGACTCCTGCCTATAAGGGCCCCGTTAGACTCAGGAGCAGCGTACCCATTCTTCCTCGCCACGCGAGATGACACGACAACAACAACAACAAGGAATTCGTCACAAATACTCAATTTTTATCACAAATCACAGCCTAAATGAAATGAATGATTGCAAGCACTTGCGACTAATTTCTGCACATTCCCTAAAGAAATAGCTCTTTTCCGGAAAATGTTAAAATACACCTCAGTGACTTTGCCGATATCTTTTTGAATTTTCAACAGGGATTTTTTTTATGAGTTGCGCTGTACACTTGGGTTTGAAGATATGACAGTTAAAAGTTGGTATCTTTCGAGTATGCGCAGTAAAACAAATCCTTTTAATGTCCACAATTTATAAAATATTCAACTTTTTTCCTGATATTGCGGTATAATGCTTCACTTGTGTGCTGCCAAATTTTCTGAAAGTTTAGTAACTTTTGGCGAGAAACTGCGCGTTATAAGCTTAAAACGTGTGAAGGAAACTGGAGAAATGCCTATATCTTTGTGAGTATGCGTACCTTTTTTACGAAAATGCGCAGTATAATTTTACATGCCAATTGAACTATTTTCTGAAATTTAAAGCTAATTCCCAACCTTTTGCGATGCAGGATCAACCAAAGTAATTTTTTCTTTTATAATTTATTGATGGACCCCTAAATGCAAGATCGAATGAATTTTTACTGAAAGCTGTGAATCGTATATAAAACATGACCAAATAAGTGTTTTTTTGCATCATTATAAGTGTGTTTTTGCACCATAGAGTATTAAGTATGAAATTACGGACGGACGCTCTGTAGTGGTCCATGAATTTGGACAGGACTATATACTATGTTCAGATCCCCGATGTTGGGAGAGCATGTTTACAGTTCAGTGCTTATTAGTTCAATCTAGTTCTATTCCTGTATCTTTGAGGCATACATGGGATTATTTCTTGCTTAAGATAAATTTGTTTTTTGCATTAATTGTTAAGTTTAGCATGTAATAAATAGTTCGGGCATTAGTAACGCAATTGTATAATGTAACGCTGATCTTATAATTAATCTTACAAAAAAAAAAAAATTCTGGATTTGTAATTTTCCCATAGATGAAAAATAATAAAATGCGTATTTCTTTTCATCGTAGTACAATTTTCTGATTTAAATGATCTTTTTTTTTTTCTTTCAACAAGTAGTTCATGTCCCTACATCGGAAATATCTGCACCTTGCTCTTAAACTGTATAAAACTTCCCCTTTTTTGTGATATTAATTACTACTAATTAATTTAGTTTATGGTATTTATTAAATATGCTGTTTTGCTTTTCTTCCACAGAAAATAAATGTTTCGTGTCTAATTTAGTAAGGATATAAAACAACAAAGGACCTATAATTGTATTTCTAAATTATCGTTCATTTTGATAGTTGCGGGAAATTTTCTTCATACCAGTTTGTTGTCAGAAACACTGTTTATAATGTATTACCATTAAAGAAAACAAATGGAGAAAATCACTAGATACTTGTTGACTCAATGCGAAAAGAAGAAAGGAAAATAACAAAGATAAAACAAAAAAACAAATGACACGAAGTAATTATTTATTATCTTCAAATTTACAAACCAGTATTGTTTTCAGTTACTTTCAAAAATTGATAATAGAAGAAAAAAACCGATAGCAGCTTTTATCAAAAAACTTTTAATACGTAAATTTAAAAACGCAGTTGTTTAAAGCCTGACATAATAAAAGCCAAGTAAATTGAATTTCAAAATCTAATATAAATTCCAGAAAACTTTTGCATTACTTTAATCACATATCTGAAAGGTTAATACGTTGTAATATTTTTAAAAGACAACCCCAGAAAACCCATCTGCCCGTATTCTTCGACGAAAAAAAATAAGTTTATGCCATGTAATTGAACGTGTTTTTTCCCATGAAAGCCTATTCAATTGTTAGTATAATTTATTTAGTAATATGAGTATATGTAAAGTTTTACATCATGAACAAATAATGAGATTTTGGAACGGTACACTTTCTCGCAGCGAATTCTAATTTCAAAGCAAATAGTCTATTAAATATGCAATTACGTTAATATCGTAGCGTACGTTTTAAAGTCCAAAGGCTATTCGTTTCTATTTATTTAGTCAAAAAGAGACGAAAATTTGCCTTCATGACATTAGATTTTGCAAAGCGATTTATCAAAATATGCATAATTACTCCTGTCACAGGAGGAATATTTTATTTGTTCAATCGGTTTTCCTTTCCAGTTGTTAGTTTTCAATTCATGAAACGTTACAAGCTCAAATAATTTTTTTAAATGCATATATTTGTTTAAAATCTATTAATTGCTTTTAAAAAAAATCACAAAGCAGCTACTAAAATGTAAGTGTTTACTTAAGAATAACTAAATCTGCTGTGTTTCAAGGTGTTTTTGTAAAAACATTCCTTCGAATTTCGAGATGAGTTTTTGATAAATTGAATGCTACAAAGGAGTGGAACTTCTTGTTTTCCGGTATTATGTTCAACTACAACGAATGACATGTTAAGTTACAAAAAACTGAACTCTTGAGATCTGTGACTATCAATTTAAAAATTGCAAGCAAATAGCATAATGAAACACTTAAGGTCTCTGATTACCAGTGTAAAAGTTCAATAAATTCATTATATATTGTTGGCCTTCGTTTTATTTCCTGGTCTAGTGAAAGCAGCCTAGCCCTTGGCCGCAGGTCCTTTTAACTCCGAAGGCATTTCTGGCCGAGCGGCCTTAGGTACAGAAATCCCAAGTTCGACTTTGTGTACCGGAAATAGTAATTTAGGGTACTCAAAGATGGTGCCACTAAAAACTAAACTCAGCGGTGCGACAACCCATAGGGGGCCATGGCCTACTGTGGCCGTCCCAGTTTTCGAGATCGAGGTCCCTGGGGTGCAGAAGTAGATGTTCCGGTCGAGTGGTCGGCCTGACGCGAAGCCCCCAGTGTTTAGTTCCCCAGCATGCTTGGTCCTCATTTTATCGAACCCACAGAAGAGAGGAAAGGCTGAGTCGGGACCCTGCCCAGCCCGGGAATCGTTCATGTGGCATGGCTGCACGGAAGGCTGCCGCGAAAGCACTGGGCTTAGATGGTGCCACTACTGCAACACATTAGCTGTTGCCATCAATTTACAGAATAATCTCTATTTTTTATTCGTTTTAGTTTCCCGTTCTCAGTTCTCTGTAATTTTATATCAGACTCTGGATAAATGATTTCCAGGCGGAGTTTCTCATGTCTTTTCGGGAAAAATTTTGTTAGTGCAGTAAATCTACCTAATCAAGAGTAGTACGACTCTTTTTGGAAAAAAAGTTATGACATCATGTGAACTATTACTTTACGTAAACTTCAAGTAAACTATTTTTTTTTTTTTTTTTTTGAGCCCATTTCAAAGTCGAACTTTAATATAAAAACACTCTATTTTATAAATTTACTGCTGTTCTTTGGAGTAATGAGGGAGAAAATGTGCAAGTGTATCCTATAGATAAGAAGTAAGAATTATTCCCACGGGTTGTTTGTTTCTATAAAAATAGACGACAATGAAAATGAAACGTTGTCGCGCTACCTAGCTACGGGTTCGGTGGAATTTAAACAGATGACTAACTTCTTGAACGTTCAGAACAATTTATTTAGAAATTATTTATAGTATGTTTAGATTTTAGGCACACAAAAATATTTCAAATTTCACACATCGCCGTAAAACCAACAGCAATCTCGTAAAATAAATAAAATATTAACTCTGTGCCAAGTACACTAATAAAAAATAATTTCACGTTAAGAAAGCACAAATTAGCATTAAAATGCAGACATATGTTTCGGGATTGCTTGGAATCCCGAAACATATGTCTGCATTTTAATGCTAATTTGTGCTTTCTTAACGTGAAATAAATTATTTTTTTATTACAGTAATCTCGCATTTACTTCTCAAATACGAATAGAATAAACACGAAGCTTACAGCACAATGGCTCAGACTAACATGCACTCGCCAAGAAACTTAAACGAACTCCTCGCCCAGAGCTCTTTATATAACACCTTGGATCACGTGACATGAATGTTCCAGAAAATTGTAGCAAAAACTAGGATTTCCTAACATGATCGGAAAGTTACCAAGCTTGGCGAGGATCAACATATGTACGCCTAATTTCGTAATAGTGTTTAGATCCTGTAAACGTTCAGGGTACCTTACGATAGTTTTGCTCCTCTTTATGAATCATTTTAGTTCTAATGGGCTGCAAGTTTTGGTTCTTAACCACTGCAGACGTAGCGCGTTCTCAGAAATTGGTACCAACTTTTTCAGCGCATCACAATGAGTGTGGTACCGTTGCCGCAATTTTTGTGACGCTCAGTTTGACCCTAGACGGCAGCACCTGAGCTATAATTGATGCAACACGCACTAGTGATTTAATTTAGCCGCGAGTATCCACGCCAAACGGATACCCAGGGGATCTTTAACATGCCGCATAATCATACGAGATGGGCGCTGTCGATTTGTCGCAATTTGTTTTCCCGCTGAAAATCAATTTTTTCTGTAATAAAACAATCTTTGACTTTGGGGAAAGTGGGGGGGGGGGGGATTTTAACAAATTGCTTTGCATGCGCGTACTTTCTTGTAATAGTTTTCATACCTTTAGAAGTTTATTAAAAAATAAATCGAGTAAATGCTATTCATGTGAAATTTCAAGAAATCTCTTAGGAATGTTTTATACTTGGCTTATTTTTAATGCAGAAAGAAGTTAAACTAGCAGTAATGCTATTTTTTCCGGTAAAATTATCCAGGCGAGTTGCCTCACCTTTTTAATTGTACGTAACAAAAAGAAAACAGGTTTGAAAATAGAACATAAGGCAACATAGTAGAAAAAAAAGGGCAGAACCAAAAAATAGAAAAGTAAATGGAAAAATAAATTCCATTCTACAAAATTTTGTGAAAGGTGACTGTTCAGATTTGCGTTTCTTTTGCTATTGCTTGTTCTTAACAAAAAAAAGGTGCAAAGTTGAAATGCCTTGTGGCATTTTTGAACTTTAACAAAGTGTAAACAAAGTTATCTTCTAGGAATAACATCAAACAAGATGTACAATTCCTGAGGCAACTTTTCTTAATTTGTTGCTCCATTGATCTTGAACATTTTTTCATATGAATTATTTTGGAGTTATTTATTCATACATATTTTTTCAATCTCAGGACAAAGCCAATGTTTAAACATTTCCTCCTCTTAATAGTTTTAGTCTTGGTGTATTTGAGTTTTTCATTTTATATGCTTTGTGGTCTTTATTTAAAATGACGTCTGATGAATATCAATATATATTTTGTCGTTATTCGCCCCTCCCCTCCCCCCCCAAAAAAAATAATTTGATCTTATTTGGCAGAATTGTATTTACACAACACTTCTTGTCTTTTATCAGTTACAGTAATACTGAAATAGTATTTAGCACACACAAACATGCACACCTATATATATGTATGAATATATATATTTAATTATATATATATATATATATATATATATATATATATATATCAGTGCTGTTCTTTGCATGGACGTCACCTCACCCCCCCCCCCCCCACACACACAAAAGAAGTTGTTGAGTAGTAAAAACTTGTAATTTTGTAGTTTATATTAACTTGAGTAACTTCAATAGTGCAAAATAATAATATAATAATAATTTAAAAAATTCTATTTTGTTTATTTGGCGTAACTTTCATTAAACTACATTTATTTTCGGTTATATATGAAAATAGTATCAGTAAAATTGTATAACACAAGTATATGTCCTTTTCACAAACTTTTAATCTCACTTTGGGTGTCATCGAACGCCCAAAATGGTGTCACTCAGGGTGGATCCCCTCCCCCCGTAATGACGCTACTGTATATATATATATATATGTAGGCTCTTTGTTCGGGTCTAGGGTCTACTTAAATAATGACTCAAAATGAAAGATTTGAAAAATGACTCTATTGACACATCTATGTACAAATCGATAGTTACAGAAAAAAATTCAGCTGTGAACATCACCACATTCAAGCACACACAGCGCTTGCACGTCCACTCAGGACGGAGTCTCACACTAAACTGCTTGCTTTCGTTACTTTCCGCCTGATGGCGCTGCCGTCGGTGTCTCCTCGCACAATACATGTATATATATATATATATATATATATAGGTGTAGCAAGTTGTTAAGTATATGAAATTGTCAAAGTTAGTGCCAGGCGCAAATGCAGCACTATGCAGCGAACTTTAATATATTGAAATATAGATGTAAATGAAAAGAAAATGAAAGTTCCGGGACATGTAAACTAACATTAACGAAACGTATAAATTGCTAATACAAACAATAAAAGTCATAAAATAAGAAACAAAAACAAATAACTCTCCTCATCAGTGGGCGGGGAGCATAACGTATTCAAAAGAAACCAAGAAAAATAGTCCTACAGGTTTCGGAATGCGTCGCAGAAATGGCATGTAAAAGGAAGTATTGTAAATAAATTGAAGCGACGAAGTTGCGATAAATTGAAAACTGTGGTGAATAACATAAAAAGGAAACTTTGACGGAAATAACGCAAAAGGCTTTGACACAAAAATTACAAAATTAGACGGACGTGAAACATGCCACCAATACGACGCACCCGCCCATACCTGCAGGACGTTGGCACGTAGCAACGATTATACTCACCTACACCCAGAGATGAGAGGTCCAAAGATGCGACGACAAAAGCAGAAAACACAAAATATTTTCATTGTTGTTCCGTGTCCGCAAACTCCTGATCAAACGTTCGTGTCGGACATCATCCGCTGCAACACATCCAGGTTGAGGCCTTCCATAGATTTTTAGAGGACTTTAGCCACGACCCTTCATAACATCCACAGCGAACAGCGTCACCAGTACGTCAGCTAGCACGTGCGTCGTACATGCGCACAGCCCTCTTGAATATCTTAACGTAATGTTTAATGAACTCTAGTGGAAAACGGTTATTATAATAAAGATTTGCTGTATTGCTGAAAATTTGTTTATTTAAAAAGATATTATTGTTACAGATTTTTGAAAATCTGTTTAATTGATTTATTATTACGTTAACAAAAATTCTTTTATTTAAATTACTGTGCCAATGCGGCATATGTATCGTAGAAAAATTAAAATCTTTACGTTTGTCGTAAAGATCGAGATTTAGTTTGTCAGTTTCAATATTTATATAGATATCTAAGAAGTTAGCACGGGTTGCAGTATTATTGGTTTTATTTAACGTAAGGCATTTTGGATATATTTTATAGTGGATGTTGCAAAAATCTGAATCGATTATTAGAATATCATCTATGTATCTGTAAATCTGCAATTTTTTGTTAGAATTGATCACATAGTTATATTCATAAAAAAACAAGAATAAGTTAGCAGCGGTGCTGGAATAGTTAGTTCCCATGCCAATACCGTAAATTTGTTTGAAGATATTGTTTTGGAATAAAATGTAGTTATTATTAAAACAGAAATGACACAGATTTATGAAATAACTTCTGTCAATTTTTAGTTCAAGTTCTATGCAAAAGGTATCAAAAAGTTTTTCGATAACTTCATACAGATTATTAATTGGAATATTGCAAAATAGGTTTTCAAAGTCAAATGTTTGAAGCATAGTAGGCACAGAGTAACGTAATTTAGGAATAATTTCAAAGCTGTTATCAATAATCCAGAAATATTGATAACAGCTTTGAAATTATTCCTAAATTACGTTACTCTGTGCCTACTATGCTTCAAACATTTGACTTTGAAAACCTATTTTGCAATATTCCAATTAATAATCTGTATAAAGTTATCGAAAAACTTTTTGATACCTTTTGCATAGAACTTGAACTAAAAATTGACAGAAGTTATTTCATAAATCTGTGTCATTTCTGTTTTAATAATAACTACATTTTATTCCAAAACAATATCTTCAAACAAATTTACGGTATTGGCATGGGAACTAACTATTCCAGCACCGCTGCTAACTTATTCTTGTTTTTTTATGAATATAACTATGTGATCAATTCTAACAAAAAATTGCAGATTTACAGATACATAGATGATATTCTAATAATCGATTCAGATTTTTGCAACATCCACTATAAAATATATCCAAAATGCCTTACGTTAAATAAAACCAATAATACTGCAACCCGCGCTAACTTCTTAGATATCTATATAAATATTGAAACTGACAAACTAAATCTCGATCTTTACGACAAACGTAAAGATTTTAATTTTTCTACGATACATATGCCGCATTGGCACAGTAATTTAAATAAAAGAATTTTTGTTAACGTAATAATAAATCAATTAAACAGATTTTCAAAAATCTGTAACAATAATATCTTTTTAAATAAACAAATTTTCAGCAATACAGCAAATCTTTATTATAATAACCGATTTCCACTAGAGTTCATTAAACATTACGTTAAGATATTCAAGAGGGCTGTGCGCATGTACGACGCACGTGCTAGCTGACGTACTGGTGACGCTGTTCGCTGTGGATGTTATGAAGGGTCGTGGCTAAAGTCCTCTAAAAATCTATGGAAGGCCTCAACCTGGATGTGTTGCAGCGGATGATGTCCGACACGAACGTTTGATCAGGAGTTTGCGGACACGGAACAACAATGAAAATTTTGTGTTTTCTGCTTTTGTCGTCGCATCTTTGGACCTCTCATCTCTGGGTGTAGGTGAGTATAATCGTTGCTACGTGCCAACGTCCTGCAGGTATGGGCGGGTGCGTCGTATTGGTGGCATGTTTCACGTCCGTCTAATTTTGTAATTTTTGTGTCAAAGCCTTTTGCGTTATTTCCGTCAAAGTTTCCTTTTTATGTTATTCACCACATTTTTCAATTTATCGCAACTTCGTCGCTTCAATTTATTTACAATACTTCCTTTTACATGCCATTTCTGCGACGCATTCCGAAACCTGTAGGACTATTTTTCTTGGTTTCTTTTGAATACGTTATGCTCCCCGCCCACTGATGAGGAGAGGTATTTGATTTTTGTATTAGCAATTTATACGTTTCGTTAATGTTAGTTTACATGTCCCGGAACTTTCATTTTCTTTTCATTTACATCTATATTTCAATATATATATATATATATATATATATATATATATATGTATGAAATAGAGAATATATATATAAAAAATTAGTGGGTATGTGAAAAAACAACAATATAAAAGGCTGAACGTGGGAAATCACAAATATAAACATTAAAAATGAAAAAGAGTCTGCCTCTTCATCAGTCAGTGGCAGCCTACCACTTATACATACATTTGCAACTGTTTAAGTGTGCTGCCTCGTGCGCCTTTTCACAGTTTGATTCACTTTATTAACTTTTGATTATATAAATATATATATATATACATACAGTGTGTGAAAGAATTTTTACGACTAGGTTTACAAAATAAAATAAAAACAAATAATTATATTTTTAAAAGTATTTTTATTCAAAATAAGCTCCTTCGGTTTTAATACATTTGTTACAGTGGTTTAACAACGATTTGAATGCCTGTTCCCGCTCACATTGTGGGACTGCCTCCAAAATCGCCTGGAAGCTGTTTTACACAGTGTGTCAAAGAATTTTTAAGACTACAGCTGGAACCACGCTTAAGCAGCCTTTACATACACGTTCTTAACTGCGGTCTCCGGACCACGGTTAAGTGACACGGTGATTATATTATAAAACGGTAACAGCAATAAACACCTAAAGCAGCCTTTACACACACGTTCTTAACCGTGGTCCGGACGGCGAGCCATTCAGATCCGCGGTCAAGAGCGTGCGTGTAAATGCAATTTTAGGACGCTCAAGAACGCGGTTACGAATGACACTCAGATGCGCGCTCATGATCGCGCTCCAAGAAATGATGCATTTTACATACACGTTCTTAACCGCGCATCAAAGTGAGAGGATTGGACAATTCTACAGGCTGTGGTCTCTGTAGGGGACTTCAATGGAACGCCCTGCATCTGCACTCGTTCTTGCGCGCGGATAAGAATGTGGTGCAATTTGCAACACATTCTTGAACTCCACGGTTTTACTCGCGTTCTTGACCGTGGTTGGATGCGCCACGTTCAGTCGCCCGGTTAAGAACGTATGTGTAAAGGGCGCTTTAGAATGACGCTATCTGTGTTATCGAGCATTCGTGAAACTCCTGAACTATCAGCGAATCTACTGCTAAAATCTTAGTTCATTAATTAACTTATTTTTTTTTTACTTTGATGAGATAGACACTACACAAACAACCTCGACGCGAGCGTTGGAGGCAGTCCCCACAATGTGAGCTGGAACAGGCATTCGAATCGTTCTTAAATCGCTGTAACAAATGTACCGATGCCGAAGTAGCATATTTTGAATAAAAATACTTAAAAATAAAATTACCTACTAGTTTTTATTTTATCTTATAAACCTATTCTTTAAAATTAATTGACACGATGTGTATACATATCTGTATATATTATTTCTCTTGCCTGTTTTTGTCGCTCCGCGATAGCTTATTCTTTTATCAAATTCCATGCTTTACTACTCCTGTTAAAGCTTATCGCGCCTGCTAATGACGAAAAATAGACCCACATTTAAAAAATGTACCGCTTCTCTTAAATTTGAGATTTAAAATCATGTAAAAAGAGGTTTTTTAATGGATGTCAATTTGGTGTGGTCTGTGCTGGCGCCACCTGTTATGAAGTAAACGAACAAGAAACTCTTCTGTTTTTATTGTGTAACAAATTGGACAGTTTTAGCTGCGTCTGTGTGTTAAACTTATTCAATCACTATGCTCATTCACTTACATTATGAATGGGCAGAGCCTAACCAACCAACGATAACTATATTTTAAATAGTGGAACCATTTCGTTATTGTATTTTAATGCTATGTATACTAATAATAAAAAAATAATTATTATTAATGTGATTATTTTATTATTTTATATATCTAAATAATAGTGAAGGAAAAATAGTAACAGCTATTTGTACTGACGTTTTCAATTTCATGTCTTCTTGTGCACCAACACCCGTTTACTTTTTTCCATTCTTCTTCATAATGTCCTTTCTCCCAAAATTTTTTAAAGAATGGAATGGCACACAAAACTATTTGGTGATCAGTGTGGAATTCCACACGGGTCGACTGCTATGTATGTATAGTGCAGGCATGTATGTATGTATACGGCGTCTTTATCTCTAGCAAGCTTAGCCGCGAAGCCGAAGAATATTATTTCCATAAAGGTAGCAGGTCTGACGTACAATAGTGTTTAGTTCAATTATGTCAAAAGAAGATCAGTGTTTCCAAAGGGAAACCCATGTAATCTATAATCTACTGCAAAACTCAATTCATTTCAATAATCTTCGCAAAGCATGGGAAAATATTTCTGGAAATTTCAGCATGGGTGAATAATTGTTAAAACTTCAGCCTGCACAATCCGGGTTATTTTATTGTAGCACAACCAGGATTTTGCTTTATTGGGAACCAAAATCAAAATGTAAAGAGGGCGTCATCTTTCTGGGGGAAATTTCGAAAAATAGGCCTTGGAAGTGTTTGCAATCCATTTAAATAACAAACAAATAAGAACAAATAAGAAATACATACACGTACTTTCTTGTAAGAGAATTATTCTTAAAAAATAAGTCGAGTAAATGCTATTTATGTGAAATTTCAAGAAATCTCTTAGGAATGTTTTATATTTGGCTTATTTTTAATGCAGGAAGAGCTTACACTTGCAGTAATGTTATTTTTTCCGGTAAAATTATCCAGGCGAGTTGCCTCCCCTTTTTAATTGTACGTAATAAACAGAGAACAAGTTTGAAAACAGAACATAAGACAACATAGTAGGACAAAAAATGTAGAACTAACAAATAGAATAAGGAATTCCATTCCAGAAAAGAAATTCCAATGTTTTGAATCCATTTAAATACTAAACAAATAAAAACTTTCTTTAATAAGCTTAGAGTTTCAAGTTTTATATTCTAAACTCTTGGTAGTGAAGGGCATTGATTTCTTAGTCGTTAACTAATTAGCGCCATTGACAATGAAACACTTTAATAAGATTGAGAACATTTTTTAAAAGTAAAAAACATAAATAAAATCTAGGAGGAGAGGGGAGTAGTAGAGATGATTTTCCAATTTTTCCGCCTGTCATACATTTTATTAATTTTACAAATTTTAATGAATATTTAAAACAAACTAGAAAACAGTAAAAAAAAGGCAATTAAAAAAGTCAGTTTATATCGTATTCACGAAACTGAATACGTCCAAGTATTAAACAAATAATCAATTATCCTCGTCTGGTGTTTCCTTGTCATAAAGGTCTACTCACCTTTTAGTAGTGTTCGGCAACTACTCGTCAAAAAGTAGTTAACTACCAACTACTAACTACTCTAAACAAAAATAGTTGTAACTAGTAGTTAATTACTTTTTCCTGAGACTAGTTGTAACTAGTAGTTAACTGTTTTCCTAAACTAGTTAACTACTAGTTAACTACTTTTAAGTATAATTCATTTGAATTTCGTATTTTAGGCTTGTTCTTAAATATTTAATCTTAATAATTCAACTCAATATTATTTTAATCATTAAAACAATTTTAAAGAACTTCCTGTAAAACATTCAAAGATTGAATATTTCCAAATAATTCCACTGAACATAAATATTTCCACTGAACAATTAATATATAAAGAGACTATGAATAAAGACAAAACCTCTTTCTCTAAATTAAAACTTGTATTTTAATATGTATTTGTTTAATAAAGTTAATAATTTATGTTTTTAAGAAGTAACAATTTTTCAGCAGTTGTTGTAAAATGAAGGGGTTTACCCCTATATCAATACCCTTAATATCTCCCTCTGCCCAACCCCAATTCATTAACAAAATATATTTGTAACGCGCATGCTTTAACATTTAGATTATATTTTTTTTAATTGTGTTCAAGGCAGGGTTCGTGATTTTTCTTATTTTTAAAAAACAGTACTTTTTTTATTTAAATCAAATTTATTGGATTTTTTTAAAGCAAAATATGTTTGCGCACACAAATACAGTAACAAATTCAGTTGATTATGTATGTCTTCAAAGAATTTTAAGATATTTCAGTTGAAATAATTATTTATTACAAGTTCAAAATTAATTATTAATTTATCATATTTATAAAAAATGTATGCTTAATAAACAGAACAAAAAGAAACAGAAGAGAAAGATTATATTTCTGAACTAAATGTATTATAATTTTTAAATATATACAAATAAGTTGACTAGACTATTATAATTTTTTGAGTATATAGAAATTTGTTGAATATATAAACAGAGATGGCAAATATCACATAAAATGTTTACTAGATTTTAATCAATTTTACTATTTAGATATTTTATCAAGAATACCAGTTTTGATGCCTTATCAACACCCAATAAGTTTCTTAGTTTTGAGTGCACTATTCCAAATGTAGAAAAAATCTTCTCCTAAGGTGCGGTTGATACTTTGGCTGTAGTCAGCATGTCCAAAAACTTAATGTTCTCTGATAAAATATTATTCTTTGACACTTTAACAAGCTATTCCATCTTTCACTAGAGGACCAGATGCATTATGGCTACCATATAGTGAGTTAAATTTCTAATGAATTACTTGAACCCAGAATATATTAAAATTTATAATAAAAAGTAGGTATATTTTAATAATTTGGAAGAAGCTGATATAATTTTTTTTTTAATCATAAAAATCAATATTTCGTCTAAAAAAAGAATCATAAAAAGCAGTTTTTTCTTAAAAAAATAATAAAAATCAGTTATTTTTTTCTGAAAGTGAAATCATAAAAATCAGGATTTTATTCTAAAAGAAATCCTACATATCAGTATTTGTCTTTCTTTTTGTGTTTTATGGTGTCCCAAACGCGTGCATGGTACTGGAGTAGAAGTAAAGCTTCCCCATAATGAAGATTTGGTCTTTAAATGAAACTTCATTGTGCATGTGCTGGTGCGGGTGCGGGTGCTATTTATTGATTTTATATTAGAAAGCTTTTTTCTAATTTGCGTAAATACTGCAATAAATATTATGATTTTTTTATGAGTACTTTTTCATTATATAACATAATATAATAAATAAATTTTTGTAAGTAATATTCATAAGCTAAAAATTTAAATAATTTAATGTTTGCAAAATAGATTTAAAAATTTTTTTTTCGAAAGTAGTTGGAATTTTGAAAGTAGTTGTAACTAGTAGTTGGGAAAAAAGTAGTTTAACTAGTAGTTAACTAGTTCAAAACAAAAGTAGTTACAACTAGTAATTAACTACTAGTTAACTAGTAGTTGTCACTAGTAGTTAACTACTTCCGAACACTACCTTTTAGACATAACTGCATGTTTTAAAAGAAGGTGCTAGGGAGCCCTTTGCTGATATGCATAGTGTGCTTGATCATCGGTTAAGAAGTGTTGGCATATTTGACTGCATATAAAACTCGCATTTCTCTCTTTACCTTTAAATTTTTAAAACAAAACGTCTGTGTGTGTGCGCGTGAGTTTGTATGATGTTCAAATGAACCTATCGCATTTACGGCTATTAAATTTAGTACAAACGTGTCCTGAAATCAGTGACACTGCAATTAAAAATCAGAAATTTAAAATTTGACCTAAATACTTTTCTGTTTAATTTTTGTCCATTTTTTTCTGAATCTTCGCACATTTACTCGCAATAGCATATTTACCTGTGACAGCTTTATGCCAAAAAATAACGAGTATGGATATATAAAGAAGATATTTACTGTTGAAAAATAAGGAAATAGTGCTTCTATTCCTTATATAAAAGTTTACTTTTGTTAAATATTTTTTCATAAATCTGTTATAAAGTTAAATTTTTAGCATATTTTTTTAAAAATAAATATTTCTATTTGAAATGAAGAAAAAAATATTCCTTTTATGTTTTATAAAGGGATTATCTCTCAGAAAGAAAATTGCATTAGAAATTCTTTCAACACGATTGAAAGTTGTAAGGAATTAATTTTTCAGTACAAAGAGCAGAATAAATATATTTTGAATGTAACAGTAAAATTAAGTGCTAGTAAAACATTACTAATGAACACTTTATTTTTGATTTAGTGCCGTTATCGGCTGTAAATTAATACCAGTTATGATTTTATTTATTTATTCAATTATATTATAATTGGCATTTTAACATTTTAAAAAAATATTTTTATAACGAAAAGCAGATTAACATTGATTTATTCTTTGCGTTGTTTTTTCCTACGCCTTTTAGAGTGCTCCACTCATACTGCAATTTTACCTATTGCGAACAAATACTACAAATACTAAAACGCAACCACATGAGTCACTGCTGAAAAATGATACTATGCACATAATTTACGCTTAAATTCGGACGTAAAACTTCTTAAGAAAAGAGTTATCATTCCAATTAACAAGTACCGTTTATTTATGCCCGGCGAAAAGTTCTAATGGTTGCATGATATCCATTAGAAAGGATGTTTATTGCTAATAAGAATGCTTTCATTCTTTTCATTATGTCCTTAATTATCCCTATTTGTTCGTAAAACCGATTTTATCATTCATGCCGATAAAATCGTAGATAAATTCTCTGATTTTCATAGTGACAATAAAATATCTTGAATCAGAAGGAAAATCGCCCGGAGGACATTTTGAGCCTTCCTTGGGCCTGGTACTCCGAGATAAGTCTAATTGATGAGTTGCTTTTCCACCAATTTGGCTAATCTTTACGAGATCTGGTTTTAATGAGGTAGTGTCGAAGTTAATTTTACTTATTTATAAATTTATGTCGCCAAATTTTGACTTTATTTATGCAAATAATACGGCTATTTTGGTTTTGTGTAATCGTAATGCATTATAAATTAATTAAGATCCCTAAAAAAATAAATAAATTTAACAAAAAGACCATGATTGAGCACTATAATGTTCTTTTCAAATATAAAACAACTTCTTTGATCTAGATCCCCCCCCCCTCTCCATTAATGAAAAAAATAATTCAGAAAAAAAAAATAAGCGCATGTGAGAATTCTTTTCTCATTTCTAAAAATTACATAAAATAAATGTTAAAAGTAGTGCATTTTGAATGAATAATTGTAAAAGGAACAAAAAGTATTTCAGAGCAATGTAACCTTGTCATCAGTATCATAAAATAAACTTCTCTTATAACATTTAAAAGTTAAGTTATTTATGTTCTAAATTTCATTTTCAATTTTTCTTTTAATTTCAAGGAAAAATTTGAATACTAGGAGAGCTCAACGTCGTGACTGACAGCATTTCAAAACAAATTGTATACACTGGTTTCAAGGCTACTTGTAGCTCCTTTATTAATGCAAAATTTGTGAAGTTCGCGATATAAGGAATCCGAATGAACATTAAATGATAGTACTTATATCTTTAGTCTGAGAATGTTTTGCATTGATAAAAAAAGTTTCAATGCAAGTTGGGTATTTTGAATCTAGAAACACTTGTGTGCAATTTATTTTGCAATTCTTGTGCGTCACAACGATAAATTCGTTTCGGCGTTTAGTTTCTTCACAAGCGTTAAAGTTTGCTTCTTAAAAGTGTTTTTCGTATGCGCATTCAAACGTAAATAGATTATAAAAGTCGAACAAATCGGTGTTTTTTTTTTCTTTATGTTCTACTCGTAGCTTCAAATATTTAATACGATATTTATATGCCTTTTATAAAAATGATACATAATATAGTTCTGTTAATATGTGAACAAATTTGAAAAATGTCTACTTCGTCTTTCCGTTGAGTATATACGCATTTTCGTTTCATTTAACGTAATTTCAGAGCGATAAACATTAGTTAATGAAAATATTTGGTTATATTGATTTTTAGTTTAACTGGGTTTTAACCTATACATATATAGGCATAGTACAACGAGGCGTAACATTTTGAAAGGAATTACTAATCCTACTTGGACATTTCCTATACTTCTTTCAAAAGCGATGATGGATTATCTCCCCCCCCCCCCCCCCCCCCCCGATGCATCATCAATTTGCGACTGACTTATTAACTGACAAAACTGTTTTCCGTGAAAAGCATTTTGAGCTTTAGGATGCAAACAACAACCACAGTAATAATGCCCGTGTAAAGTCAAAACGTGTTTGTGATTTTTTTTTCTTAGGTATTTTTTTTTTGCCTCGTAAAGTTATCCTTCCGCATTTAGTTACTGCACAAGGATAAATGTTTACTTCTTATACACAGAATCATCTATTTAACAGCAAAATAAATATTTATTCATCTTTTTGCTGAAGGAATCGCTTATGGTTTTGAAAGAAATGTTTCGCCTGTAGAACGCTTTCTTGTTTGTTTTGATAAATTATTTTTCCTATTCAATTATGGCAGAGTGCGAAATACATTTTTAGAGTTGCCTCTGTTACATTGCCACGAAAAAAAATACTCGTTGGCACGTTCTCTTATGAATGAATACCTTTTATTTGCTGTAAATTTCCACGAAAACTTTTTTTCCAAAAAGCACATTTAAATTATTTAATTTTACGAAGGGTCTTTGTTTACTTTATAAAGCTGTTCCGTAAAATGTGTTACAAGATGGATGTATACAAGAAAACATGTTTTTAAAGGAAATTAAAAGAAAATAAATCCTTTTTGGTAAATTTTCCCTGAAAAGTATAAAAATCAAAAAGTTCCGTCTAGATCAATGTGAGCCTAATTTTTCGTATACAGCAATATCAAATTGATAAATAATCTAGCTATCTCTGTATTTCTCTTTTTTAATTTTTAGTTCTTAATTACTACAAACTTTCCTTTTGCAACGGTTTATACATATTCATAAACTCATTCATTGACTTATTCGTTCATTCACTCACATATTCATTCGTTCATTCTTTCATTCAGGCACTCATTTATTCATTCATTCATTCGAAAATATCCCTAATAATCCAGATCAAAAAGTTGCCTCAGAAAATAGGCTCGTTTAGTTCTGGATAAACTTGGTATCTTTACGCAGTCTACGTCGTAACATATTTTCAATAAAGTTTATCCCAAGCAAATTCATTAGTTAGAACAGGATTTATATAGGATTGATTAATATTGAAAAAAAATTGTTCAAATCAAAAAAGTTTCATATTGAGAGCTTCTACCAATAAGCTTGTTCAAAAGAACTTATGTCCAGGGTTTATACAATTTGCTTCTTTTTTGCCCATAGGCGCTAATGTTAAGTATTTTTGAACTGTTCAAATCGAACGAAAAATTGTTGTTCAAATCAAAAAGAAAATAAGAAATGAGAGGTCCTCGCCGAGATGTTTCAAAAGTTATTGGGGGGGGGGGGGGGGGTAGACCGACAGACACACATTTTACCCATCTCAAAACCCTACTTTCATTTTTTTTATTTCGTCTTCGGATGTGCCGGCTATTTGGAAAAAAAATCTTGCCAATTGCTAAGAAAAACAAACCGCTGTCAAACCTTGAAAGCTATAGACTTATAGCATTAACAAGCATAATATGCAAGATTATGGAAAGAATGGTAAGTGAAAGACTGATATTTTTTCTGGAAATTGGTAATCCCCTATCACCCTCCTATGCGGGGTTTAGAAAGTGGCACTCCACCAGCCAACAAGTGGTATTTCTCTCCCAAGCAATAAAAGATGCCCTTGACAAGAGTCAAACACTCGTAGCAGTCTTCATTGACCTTAAATCAGCGTTTGATAGAGTATGGAGGTTGAAATTGTATGAGAAACTGCACATATTGTATATCAAAGGAAAGATGTTTACTTGGCTAAAACATTTAAAAGAGGAAAATACGTGTAAAAGTCTCAAAAACATTTTTTTTTTTAATTTCTTCGTAAATCGATTTTACAACTATTCAATAATATACCCTGAAAATTTGAAAGCAAAATTCCAAGGCGTTTTAAAGTTAGCATTTGAGCGAGCGCCCCGTTTGGAGCAGTTGAGCAGGTAGTCCCTCATGATGACCTGAAGGGTATTAGAGAACGTTAGCAGATGTCTTTTTTTTTTTTTTTAAATTGAGACCTCGGATAGAAATTTCTATAAGTATTAGTATCTATAACTATAAGGAAAATTGATTCATTACTGCCTTAAATTACCCTGCCTTTAATTTGATCAATCCTTATGAAATTTAGCAGACATTTTCTTTATATATACACGCTTTAGATGAACTAGAATCATAAACATATCTTTATATTTACTTTTTTTATTGTGAAAAAAGAACAAAAAAAAAAAAAAAAACGGTTAAAAATCGCACCTAAATTTCTCATTCTAAAAATATATATATATATATATATATATATAAATTTTCAACTTTTTGTGATAATTTTAGTTTAACTAGAAGAGACACTTATAAAAAAAGTAGATTACAAAAAAATGGTTTCAGATAAAAATTGTGACCTCGGAGCCGGCCTGACTTACAATATGTATATTAAGCCGGTTATGACCTATTGCAGAAAAGCACAGATGACAGCTTTGGAGAACGCCTGTGCGTTCTCCAAAGCAGAAATAAACCGATTGAAGTAAAAATTCAGCAGAAAGCCTTATGTTTGTACGAAAAACTTGTCCGTCTGCCTGCAAATCATTACTGTAGAAATTATAATAAATATTTTAGACAGCTAAAAACACAAAAAGGATTTATTTGTAAGGTGCAAAAAATTAAATAACATTTCATAAATGACGTCACGCTTTTTTCCCATATGTTTGACCCCCCTCCCCCCTTTGTCACAATATGTCACATTTCAGCGGACCCCTCCTCCCCCCTTTGTCACGTGTCACGCTATGTTGCATAATGCATGATGTCACACTTCTTGTTACCCCCTCCCCTCCCCTTGTCACACATTGTCAATTTCACGAACTCCCCTCCCCCCTCGAAGCATGACATCATTTATGAATGATCCCCTCCGGGATGTACGCAAACTGCCGACCCGGGTGGCGACTTCCAGTGTGCAGCGGACGATATCTCCGGATTTTTCAAGAAAAATGTTTGGAAATTTCAGTAAATGTTCTTCAATATATTTATAAAATAACCTCAAAATCTCAATAAAATATATTTATTCTTTATACGTTAAAAAAAATCACGAACATTGCTCTTAATGCGCCCCCCTTAACACAACAACCTTTCATTGCGGTTAAATACGGTAACTCAACCTCAAAACTTAAACAATCTCATTTGGGTTTACAACAGGGTGGCGTTACAGGTGCAACATTATTCAACCTGTTATTTAATGACTAACCGATATTCTCGCGCCCCCAATCATCAAAAAATTGATTAACTGACTGAAAGGAAAGCACACATACACATAGAAAACAAAATATATTTCGACATATTTAATAACTTTTTTTTTCTTTCTAATGGAGCTGCAGTATTGGTCATCAACCATTGCAGACCTAGTGCGACCCCAGAGACTGGTACCAACTCTTTCAGCGGCACCACAATGAGTGTGGTACCATTGCCGCATTTTTTTCTTTTTTTTTTTTGACGCTTTGTTTCCCCTAGATGGGGCAACTGAGCTCTCGTTGATGCAATCTGCACTAGGAATTTAATTTAGCCGAGAGTATCCATGCCAAACGGATACTCAAGGGATCTTTAACATGCCGCACAATCATACGACATGGACGCAGACGATTTTCCGCATCTTGAAACTCCACCGACTAGGGCCAGGTTTGAACCTGCGATCTTGGGCATACGAGACCTGCGTCTTACCACTACACCACCCTGTCGACTTAATAACTTATTAAAGTAAGACAAATTACTAAATTAAAACTTTCTCAATCAAAACATACTAACTTAAAAACAAATTTAATAATTATTAGTGGCTTCCTTGGGCCTGTCTTTCAAAGCAAAGTTTTTCGAAGGAAGGCTTAATATTAGAAACAGCCATTTTCAGTTGTTTCTATATTTAGCCGAGATCTATAGTTTGTCTTCGAAGAAACCACAGCAGAAAATCCAGTTTACAAAAGTAGGATGTTGAAAATGGTAATAGAATGCGGTATGCCCTTGTTTTTAGTGCAGAAAAATCATAATCTACTAATGTCCAACTTTGAAATAGTGATTTATTACTAAATTAATTTTATTACTAGATTACTCGTTTTCACTCTTGTTTTGGCAGTTAGTTAAAAATAATTTAAAAACAAAATCAGTACTCAGTATACAGTATTGTTGTATACATTTTAAGGTAAGTGGGGAGCGCGATGAAAATTATGATAGAAAATTGGGCCGCGAATACTGAAACGTTGAGAAACGCTGTCATAAACTATCATTGAAGAATCACATAGAAGAGATAACAAGAAATGTTAGTAAAAAATCATCAATATTGAAAAGATTAGCTGGAGAAAAGTGGAGTTGGAATCGTGATACCCTAAACCTGACTTACAATATGTATATTAAGCCGGTTATGACCTATTGCAGAAAAGCACAGATGACAGCTTTGGAGAACGCACAGAACCAGGATTTAAGATTAATTGTGGGAGCTGTTAAATCAACCCAAATAAATGCTTTGCTCTTTCTCACGTAAAAATTCAGCAAAAGCCTTATGTTTGTACGAAAAACTTGTCCGTCTGCCTGCAAATCATTACTGTAGAAATTACAATAAATATTTTAGACAGCTAAAAACACAAAAAGGATTTATTTGTAAGGTGCAAAAAATTAAATAACATTTCAACATACCGGATAATCTAGAAATTATATCCCCCCCAGTTAATCCTTTAATCCATTTAATGAAAGGCAGAACCGATCTTACACAAGTAGTAAGAAAGAAAGAAACCACTGATACACAATTTTAAAAACCATTACCTTAGAAACCTTCAATACCATAATAGTATTTGATGTTATAATCTTCTACCAGAATAATATCAAAGTTTGCATTTTGCCCATACTGCGTAACTTTTTTGATTATTTTTCATTCATATTTTTGTACACAAGAAAAAGTTCCAAAGTATATATATATATATATATAAATATATGTACACGACTTCTTAATGTGTGCTTCTTCCCACGAAATTTTTTGATCTGGTCCTTTTTTTTTTTTTGCTTTTCCTTCTCTCCTTTGTTTTTAACTCCTTTTGTATGTCATTTAAGGAAAGTACTTTTGTGAATTTTCAAAATGTAAATGTTAGAAATGGAGCACATTATACTAAAAACAATCTTCTACATAATTTATTATTTCCCTTAGTTATTATTTTATTCATGTTTACTCTGCGAGAGAAAGCGATTTGGCTTTAAAAGATAGATTTTAATGGTATCTTCTAAATTTAGGCAGAGTGACTAGAATATTCTTATTCTCTGCCTTTATACTGAACGAATTTTAGGTACATAAACACGTAGTTTATTCATGATTTTATGAAGCAATAGGGTTAATGGACATTCTGAGTAAAATTCATTCAAAATAAATAAAATCTTCCAGACACGATGCTTAATTGTTTTGTGTGAACTTTTAATGGTTTAGTTTAAATGTAAAGACATTTTTATAATGATATATGCTAATAAATATGGCCCATTTATTCTTTGCAGTTTTTATCGCAGAGAAAATACTGCATAACTGTATACAGCTTTTAAAAAAGCCTAAAGAGATAGCGTAATTATGTCATATATTCATACAAGGGGCCGTTCATAAATGATTTCACGCTTTTTTACCATATATTTGACCCCCTCCCCCCCTTTGTCACAATATGTCACACTTCCGCGGACCCCCCTCCCCCCTTTGTCACGTGTCATGCTATATTGTATAATGCATGATGTCATACTTCTTGTTACCCCCTCCCCTCCCCTTGTCACACTTTGTCACAATTTCGAGAATCCCCCTCCCCCCCTCAAAGCGTGACATCATTTATGAATGATCCCCAATTAATGATGTACATAATAGATAGAGCAATGGTGCAATTTCAATGTAGGAATACATCGCTAGCTCTACATTGCAGAGGATGTTCGCACATATTTTGACGATTTTCATGGTCGTTGCATACATAATTTACATGCAATTTTCGGCATTTAAATGTTTCGTTTGGTAAGACATATTCTAAACTAACTTTTTGCAGTGAACGTTTGCATACAAATAATGCCCTCAGTAGTACCTAGATATGTTTGCACCCTCCTCTTGAACAACTTTCCAAACCCCATGAAGAGGCGTAAATCGACACCTGGATAATGCGCTTTTTAAGAAGTCTGAAATTACAAAAACCTATGGGCATCAGGAGATCCAGCAGGGATATCAGCGAAAGGTATGGCTGTGGTATAAGTCTTTCGTTTATTTTTTTTAAATGTTTTTTTGAAAGAGAAGATGTAATCAATTGTGATGTGTATACCGTGGTTTCCAAACTGTTTTACGCGTAACACTAGTGTACGCGAAGTGTATCCAGGTGGTACGCGTGCAGGCAAAAAAAAAAGAAGAAAGTATTAAAAAAAGATCAAAACATGAAAACAAATTTTAAATAAAAATAACTAAAATACTGTTTGAATTAGTCAACTAAAAGTGACTTGAGCGGTAGACTCCGAGGCGACGCGACTGCTAGACACTAGAGGCACCACATTTTCAGTTCTGGGGCCGTTCATAAATGACGTCACGCCTTTTCCCATATATTTGACCCCCCTCCCCCCTTTGTCACGCTTCACGCTATGTTGCATAACGCATGATGTCACACTTCTTGATACCCCCTCCCCTCCCCTTGTCACACTTTGTCACAATTTCACGAACCCCCTCCCCCCCTTGAAGAGTGACATCATTTTTGAATGATCCCTCTGCAGGAGTTCTGTAATATCAATTTTTCAGTTCTGTTCAGAGGCCACATTCTACTCGGAGAATTTTGGCTCAAAGATGAAAATGAATTCCCGTTATTGTCAAGAAAAGCATTGCTGTTTTTCATTCCCTTCACAACCATTTATTTTGTGAAAATACTTTTTCCAATATGATATTTATTAAAAATAATTATATCGATAGAAGCAAATTAATCGATAGAACCACATTTGAGGTCAAAACAAGCTGCTACTGAACCCAGATATCCCCTCGCTTGTCATGCAGCAGCAACCTTCTCATTATTATTATTCATTACTATTTTTTTTTTTTTTTTTCATTTTTTTACGTGATAGGTATTTTCTACTTGAAGAGGTATTCCTAGAGCTGTTTTGGAAAAAATATATTTGAAAATTTTCATATATTTTTTTATATATACAGCAGTGGTACGCAAATGGTTTGAGTGGAAAATGGTGGTACGCGAAGAAAAAACATTGGGAACCGCTGGTGTAGACAAAGAATTCTCCGTTCATCGTCATACCATAGAGAAAGTCGATGTACATTGTATTTTTGACCTTTTTGAAATTCAAATCACAGTTGATGATTTTGATTGAGACTGAACATTAAAAAATTTAGTACATTCATTTGACTTCAAGAATTTTCTTTTTGTCATAAATAGGCATGACTTTTGCAATATTCGAGGAACTTCATTTTGGTCATGGAATTAAACATGAAACCTATTATTTACAAGGTTCCGTCATTAGGGAAGCAGAAGCAGTTGTTGAGTATTGATTTTACCGCAAAGGCCAACTAGGCGGTGGCCTTGGGCCTCCAAATTGTAAGAAAGATTTCTGAGAATATCTCTTGAAAGAAATTTTTTTCCAAAATGGAAATATCTTAACTCGTTTAAAATGCGAGCTAAGATTATTTGCGTGAACAAGGTAAATTATCCACAATCAGATCAATATCTTCATTGACTATCATGCTAAATAGTATCCTTCAATCGCTGAGGCATCTCGAAGTGACGTCGCCTGAAAGACTGGTGATCATATATACTGGTGGTTCAATCATAGCATGTGTTTTCAATCGATTGTTATTACTGTTATTTATTTATTTAATATTATAAAGAGTAAAATTTGAAAATGCAATATGTGTATTCAAGAAGTTTGCTTATGTCACGAATAACACAAAAATCATATTGAATAAAAACAATACAGGATGCAGAATAGTATGATATGGTGTCCAGTGGGTGCTTTTTTCCCCTTGCCAATTGGAAATGAACCCAGTATTAATTGAATAATCTCCAAGCTTATTTAACTTTATACATTATACCCAGTATTTTTATTTTTCGTAACATAGGGGGCCCCAAAATAATGTTGTGCCTTGGGCCGCCGACTGTCTTAATCGGGCCCTGCAGTCTGGGGTGTCTTTTCAACAGCATATCATCTTTTCGTTTTTTAACAAGTATTTATTTTAAATTACTTGTTTTAATATTGATAAAGCGCTAGAATAGCTTTGGCATAGAAATTTGGCGAGTTGATATTGTTTTCTGAAAAATGAGAGATTTTTCGGGAAAAAGGTTTAAAAAGAGGAGGAATAAAGCTTTAGAACTTTAGGAAAATTTCAATATGAGTGGGCATTGCTTTTATAACACTGCGACCTTTCTTGAGATATTTATCTTTCCCAAGATAATATTAAGAAATAGATCTATAAAGTAATAAAAAATGAGTCAAAGAGAAAAATTAATGTGGTCGGAAAAATAAGCTTACTGAATTTTAGGTAACCTTCTTATTATATTTTGAAACCAATCTTGTGATCACTCAAAATTTGTAGATCACAAAGCATTTCTTTTAGCTTATTATGGTTTTGTTTATCACGAAACTTAAAGGTAATTTTAAATGCAGTGTCAGTGTTTTTCGTGAGAAGATAAATACAATATTTTTAAAAAATTTTTGAAAACGATCTCTTTAGTCACATTTAAAGCATATTACATTCTGTCTGAAAACAAAATCAGGAAAAAGAAAATCTAATACTATGTACGAAATTGCTATTCGTTATTCCTTTGTAACAGGAAATTATATGACATTAGAATTTCCAATGTAATGTGGCACAATCTACGATCCAAAAACATAGTCATGGTTGAATTTCAAAAGGAAACAAGAAGTTCCGTCTAGAACTATACGAGCCTACTTTCCCGTATAGGGCATTCGCAAATGACGTCACGCTGGAGGACAAGCAATCGCTGATGATGATGATGACAGCTAAACTTCTACCTTCGTTCGGCTTCGATGCGATCTTTCACCACGTTGCGTTACAATTATTTTGCTCTTTCCGTTACAATATTTATGTTTAATTAACTTGTTTTGCATTTTTTGTTGTTTTTATGTAGTCTGTTTTGTTTGATTTACTTTTCTCTTTTATTAATTTTGTTGTTTGATTTGTTTTTAAATTGTTCCATTGTTTTTAGTTGACATTGTTTATTCATTATTATTAATTGTTTTTTTCATTGATTTTGTTTCTTTATTTTTCTTTTTTGGTTAAAAGTAATGACTGATATCCAATATGTATACGTCTTACAAGAAACAAATCCGATGTATCAGTGAAAGATCGCGAAATTTCACTTCGAAAATCTGTAAACATCCTGAATGTACTTTATATTTCCCGTACTTTACGTTTCCCCGTATGTTATGTTTTTTTATTCAGTCCATTGGGAAAGTTAAATCGGCTTTTCATGTGTACATTTTCCATCTTTCTACTGCCTAAATGTTCCTACTGATTAAATAGATTTTAATATTTTGTTTCTTCAAAGCAGCATCCACAAATTTATCCATACTTTGTTTATCTGTTTCCCTTTTTGAAGTTAGTTTCTCTAATTTATTACTATTACAAAATTCATAAATGTATGTTAGCAAAATTTAAAGCTAAGATACAGGATATTAGCGATTTCCTGAATATTCTCTACATGCACTAAAACAACATCATACTAAACATAATAGAAACATTCACCAGATTTCAAACTATGTTATGCATTACCTTTCTAGAAGTCTGCAGAAGAATAAAAAACTTTTTTTTATTATCTCATTCTTATGTACTGGGCTAATATTTGTTTCAGTTTTCAGATTGCTTGTTAAGTTAGATTAACTTTTTTTCCTCACTAAAGTTAATTTCATAAAATTAACAGAATTTTCCCAAAATAAATCATACTTCGGCAAAAAGTAATCATTTTTTACATTTAAAAAAATTAAAATTCACTTGGAAAAAAAAAAAAAAAAAAGGCTGCCGCAAAAAATTATGATAGACCTTGTACGCCAAATTAATTTTACTCATCCTTCCAGTCACCACATGCATGTTTGCTATTTTCTTGACAAAAACATCTCACACCCATCCACAAGAGAATTGACTATATGCTAGCAGGCTTTTATAAGCTTTAAACTCCTCATATGTATATGCACCGACACCATAAACCTAAGTAATTTACAAGGCCTATGCAAGTCAAGTCCGCCAAATCAGACACATTAGTTGAAAGTTCATTTTTACTTAATTAATATGGGTTCTTATTGTCGATGATCTTGATTTTTCCGATAAATCTTTGTTTAGCTTCATTATCAAGGCTTTTATTCATTATATATAGCTACAAAATGATTAAATAACTGTTCTTTCTATTTTCATTCAATAAAAAATTAAAAACAAGTGAAAAACATAGGATTTTTTTTTTCAAATACCATAAAAAAATCGTTAAATTTGACAAACAAATAAATCTAATGCCTTAACTGTTTGACATTTTACCAAATATTACTGAATAAATAATCACGGATACTAAAAAAAAACTATATTTTTTATCAAAAATATTGTTCTGTTATGCATGGAATTGCCCACTAGCTAGTGTGCAAGTACATCATACAAAAGTGAGCGTAAAATAATCACTTGTCATACTTCATTTAAAATAACCAATCATGTGGGTAACGGTATTTTATGTGCAGTGGGAAATTTGTTCATTAGTGTATATTTTTATTGAACTGGAACAGGGGTGCAATTTTTAAAAATTTTTTGGGTTTCCGTCTAATTTTTACATTAGGAAAAATGCATAGCTAATTAATTGGACATTTACAAAAAATACTAGATGAGCAAATGGATAAGAGGCAATGACCAAGGAAGGAAACACATTACAGGGATTCAGGTGTATCAATAATGGTTAAAAGAAAGTACGAAGGCTTTTTGGGATAATTCTATTTTAGGTACTGAAAATGCTAAGCGTCTACATAGAACATTACAATTATTCGAGGCATTGATTTTGGAGACCACGATTACAGGGATATACATTACATTAATAAGTAATACACTACCACCTTCCTCAGTCGTTCCAACTGTTGGGTTTTAAAAAAACTAAATTGCTGGTTTTCTATGTTCCTTTAGATGAC
Organism: Octonoba sinensis; assembly: GCA_038502835.1. Lineage (NCBI taxonomy): Eukaryota > Metazoa > Arthropoda > Arachnida > Araneae > Uloboridae > Octonoba > Octonoba sinensis. The sequence continues at coordinate 85,796,471 of CM076604.1, forward strand.
CTCTTTTTTTTTCAGAAGTGGAAAATTTTAAAGCATTTGATTATTTTAAAGAAAAGTTTCATTCTGCAAAATGTCTTAGTAGAAGTCATCTTCATAACTTACCAGCATTTTAAGACTAACAAATGTATTAAGGACCAACCAGACAGTGGAGCACCTGATATTTCTGAGGATACTAAAAAGGATGAAAGGAAAGAATTTTTTAATATGGTTGGAGGGTTTTAGGGTTTTAGATGATTAGAAAATTCATATTTGAGCAATTAGACTTGAAAAAAAAATGGTTAGACTATATTTAAGGGTGCCCCTTGATTTTCGCCAAGCTGGGTGTTGCAAGGCTGCAAACACAGTGATGTAGTCGAGGGGAGATGACGTCCCCCTACCTTTTTATTTTAATACAAGCGTCCCCTCAATCGTTTTACATTTTAAGATAAGCGTTCCCCACTTTTTGATTTCAATTGCTTATCTTCAATTGTATCAAGCATCTCCCCAACTTTTTTTTCAGGACTACACCACTGTGTAAATAGAAATGGCGCCAAACAAAAATAGCCAATTTCGCAAAGGGTAGTAGCCTTAAGTACATCTTTACGGTAGCGGATTTAGGCTTAGGCTCATGAGACCCGGGCCTAAGGTGGCAAATTTTGAGGGGCGTCAAAATTTTTAAAACAACTGAAATTGAAAATCAATTGGGTTTTCTGTAAACTGTAAGACCAAATTTTAAAGTTTATTTTATTGCGGGCTCTAACTATTTAAACATAGTATCATTTTGAGGGAAGAATTTCTTCGTTAAAAGTTAACCAGGCTAGTAATAAAATCTGAATATCTAACAAAAAGATTTTAAAAACTTTTTTTTTAATGCTAGCATATGTTTAATTTATACCTGAATTAAATTTCTTATCATTATTGTTTATTTTTACACACACACACAATATATATATATATGTATGTATATATATAAACTTTTCTTTCGTGACAAAGAAAAAGGGCGCCATATCGTCTCGGGCCTAGGGCGCCCTCAAACCTAAATCCGTTACTGTATCTTTACCACTAGAACACTGAAAGAAATGATGAATTTGCAAAGGCAGTATCTGCTTTAATTTATATTCTAGAAAATAGTGCCAAAATTACAGGATTAACTGGTATTCAACTAAGGATTGATTTTAAAGCAAACTCCACTTAGATTCGTGTTTCCGAAATTATTAAAACAAGTATTCAAGTCGCTGAAATTACTAGACTCGTACCTCCCCTTGCAAGACCAACTGAAACAAAACCTGCCGTCTTTCAGCATTCCAAATTATTAAATGTTGTTCTAACATTGTGTTTGTCCTGCCTTGTAAAATAAAAGCAGCTGCTTTACAGCAATACAAAAATATGTGCAAGCCTATGTTTACACTTGATGGGATAATATCCTAAAAGTCGATCAAAAACGAATGCCGTAATAAGTAAAGGGCAAACGTAATCAAAAGACCATTGGGATTTTTTTTCCTCCATTCTTTTCAATCAAAAAGTACAATTTGTATAAACATAATTAAGTTACGAAATAGAAATCAAAGCATATACAATTAAAATGCAACATATGCATGTTGAAACAGTGTATCACTAAAGACATGCTATAAAATACAAATGCATATGTCAGAAAAAAAAAACATGTTGCATAGAATACCATTTACTAAACAGTTAAAAACAAATTCTAAAACATGTATTTGGGAAATTTAAAATGTCCAAAACAGTCTTTCTGACATGAAATATACTGCATTAGATTTCGGTGATTTAGACAATTGGAAAAGTTCCCTTTAATATTGATGCACGCCTTTACGGGATCCATTTGAAAAGTGCACTAGTATACAAGTATTTGTTAATTACACCAAAAACCACGAATAAATGACCAAGTTCCCTTTTTATATCTCGTTCGGGTATGTAAGGGGTTAATTTCTTTTTTCAGTTTTATGCTAATTTAAGATTTTTAACTATTTTCTCACTAAAGTTAATTTCATAAAATTAACAGTTCTCCAAAAATAAAATAACATTTTGCACTTCAGGAATTAAAATTCACCAAAAAAAGAGCAGCAGTAAAATATTTTGGACAGATTCTGCATGCTTTAGCATGCAGACTATTTCTCACCTTGCATAGTCACCACACACATATTTGCTATTTTCTTGGCGAAAACATTCGAAATTCATAAATGAAAAAACCTGGTAGAACGCTTGCAGGCTTTTATATGCTTTACATTCATCAGAAGAATATGCACTAACAACGTAAAATAAGTTATTGACATATCTATGTAAGTCAAGTGCGGAAAATCCGATACGTCAGTTGAAAGTTCATTTTTACATAATAAACACAGGTTTTTATTGTTGATGATCTTGATTTTTTCAATATATAATCCCTCAGCTTCATTGTTGAGGCTTTCGCAACACGCAGAAGACATTTTAAAATTTAAACAAGAAGTTCCGACTAGAACTATACGAGCCTACTTTCCCGTATACACCGAATTCAAATTTATAATCTAGCTATCTCTCTCTCTCTGCCTTTCTCGTTTAGCTTTAGTTCTTAATTGCTTCAAATATACCTTTTTCAACGGTTAATACATATTCATTCAATCATTATTTATTAAGTCATTCATGTATTTATTAACTCATTTATTCATTCATTCTTTTGCTTATTCATTTAATCATTCAATAATTAAAAAATATTCTTGAAAATCACGATCAAAAAATTTCATAGGAAAATAGGCTCGTTAGTTCTTTATGAACTTTCTATTTGTACATGTTCTACGTCATAAGAGCTTTCCGATAAAGTTTGTTCCAAGCAAATCGGTCCGTTAGATCAGAAATTATATAGGATTGAAATTTCCCCGTAGGCGGTATGTTAATTTTTTTTGAACTGTTCAAAAATGAACAAAAATTGTTCAAATCAATATTTCACGCCAAGAACTTATTCCAGTGAGCTTGTTCATGGGAACTTATATCTTCTACTCAGAGTTTACATAATTTGCTTCATTTTCACCCATAGACGCTAATGTTAAAAATTTTTGAACTGTTCAAAATTGAACAAAAAATTGTTCAAATCAAAAAGTAAAACATAGAAATGAGATGTCCTCGCGGAGATCTTTCGAATGCAAAAAGAATTTTTCCAATCGGACAATTCGTTCAAAAGTTATTAGGGGGGGGACAGACCGACAGACAGACAGACCGACAGACAGACAGACCGACAGACAGACCGACAGACAGACAGACCGACAGACACACTTTTTCCCCATCTCAATACCCTACTTTCAAATTTTTTATTTTTCAATCTTTATTTAATTACTTCACTTATTTTTGACTTTTCTTGATTTTTAACGATATTTTCACGATACATTAAGCCTTCTTTCATGCTTTATTATTATTATTTTTTACTTTTACGGGAAAGTAGGCTAAAAAAACATTTAAATATTTAAAAGGTTTAGTGGAAGTAAAAAAATCAAATTTTAAGAAATTATCTTATAGATTAAACTCAAACATATTTTTTTAAGTGTAAACGTCAATTTCTAAATAAAGTGCAATCTAATGAGGAAAAGCTAGAAATTCCTGTAAAAGAGACGATAAATAAAGAAGAAATTTTGTAAAGATAATGATGAAAAAATTAAGAAATGAAAATATCTTTCTCATTGTTCTGTTAGAAGATGAAAGTGTGTTGTAATGCATTTTAATGAAACTTTCATTTCGTTTAGAAATAACATTATTTTTATCAGTAAAAAAATGGATTTTTTAACGAAAAAACGACAGCAAGTTGAGCTTAACAATAAACAAATTATTAACGTGGTAGGTTGCAAAAGAATTACTGTTGCGCCAATTTAATAATTTACATAAATGCAGTTGAAAAAAAAAAAGAAATATGCAAAAGTAAGACACATATTTTAATCTTCTTTTTTGGGTGGAAAATATTTATCTTAGGGTGTAAATGTGATAAGTGTGGAGGATTTCATATCTTCTATCTATATAAATAAAACCGAAAGTTTGTGTGTGTGTGTGTGTGTGTGTGTGTGTGTGTGTGTGTGTGTGTGTGTCTGTCGATCGCATCCTGGCGAGATGGAGCGTTATGGAAGTACGAAATTTTGGTTACAGGTACCTTGGGTCAGGTCCTCGTGCACCTCGAAGCGTTTTTCCTAAAATTCGAATTTGTTCTTCTTTTATTCCAATTTAAGCAAAACTGTTAATTTTAGAAATATCTCATCGAAGAAACGTCACACCTTTTCGATTTTTGCAGCATATTGATTCCCGTAAAAAACTGCACAAGATGATCCCTTTCTAAAGTTCGTAGAACAAATAGAACACACGCAATATTCATTTAAAGTAGTTTTCGAACTTTAAAGCAAGGCTTACCTCTGAATTTATCAGCTCAATTTGCTATCTTTCGCCAAATTAATAGTAATTTTGTCGCCAAATAGATGTTTTCTGTTAACGTAAGATTGAAAAAATGCTATTTTATCTTTATTCATGTCGTTTTATGAGCGAAACAAATTCTAAAAATTCATTTCATTTTTATACATATTTTGTGGAACTGCAGACGAATTTTAATTACTTTACTTTGAGGTTGATTCTCCTTTCTTTTTTGGCGATTTAATAGTGTAGTAACAGTTCAACAATTGCATGAAATTTTATGGTAGAGTGTCCGCTTTATCAGCGAAACAAATTCTGAAAATTCATTTCATTTTTATGGATATTTTGTGAATTATTAACTGCATGCGATTTTTAATGTTGATTTTTCTTTCTTTTTTGACGATTTAATATTTATTTCTTCGATAAAAACTAGGTTGGAAGGTCTTCGATATAGCTTATTTTTGATGAAATTTAAAATTTCGCCATGTGGTGATAACTTTTTACTCGCCTCCTTTCAGTTAATTGTTCTCAATATATTATTTTGCGCTTCATAACTTTTCCAAACCGCGCCCAATAATCCTTATCAATAATATTGTTCTCATTTAATTCAATACGTGATTTACACTGTAGGATCATGGCGTATTTGCCGAATGCTTCCATTATACTTTAGTACAATTTGGCGATCTTCTGCTTCATTTTAACTTTTTTACGTAGCGATTATTGATTCCATATTTTACACAAGTGATATATTTTCTAACATTTATTTAGTTTTTGTACTGTCTATTTGGAGCCATTTGGGAAGTATTTAGTTATGTCTTTCTATCAACTTAAATTTCACACGTCAGAATTTGTTCAGTACTAAACATTTCGTAATTTAAATGAGCATTATTTGCCTTTTGAAATAATGCTTTCCTTTCTTTCGTTTTTATCCGAATTTTATGAAAGTGCTATTCAATTGAATTTTCAGAAAATGTTTTGACAATTTTGCAAGTGGAATTTTTAGGAACGGGTGTCCTTATTTTGATGGGGAATTTAAGATGGACTGCTGGGTAATTTTAGGAACAGTAGCTCTTGAAGGTTAGTGTTAAAGGTCAGCTTTAAAGAATGTTTTCTTTATTGTAACAGAAATATACAGTGAGAGTTGTTCTCGATCTGATGGACATTTTTACAGAGAATACTGCTCTTTTTCTGATGGGAAATTGTAGATGCATTTTGGTCGATATTTTAACTGCGATTTTTACGGGCTCTTGATATCATTTTGGCACAATTATCTCTCTGCATATGTGCATTTGAGTTACTGTTTCCCTTACTCTAATGACAATTTCTATGAACTTTTGTTGGCATTTTAATGTGGATTTTTATGGAATAATTTTTGGTCTAATTTCAAGGCTGAATTTTTCAAGGCTGTTCGTTTTAATACAATCGGGGTTTTTAATGAATTTTACTGTCTAAATAGGATTTTTATGGACTGTTGCCCCTCTCTTACTTGGATTTTTTTTTTTAATTTTCCCTATACATTTACAACAGAATTTTGGACATGCGTCACTTGGCCTGCGAATGATGCAATTTTATCCCGCGCAACGCCGGGCATATCAGCTAGTCTCTACTAATAATAAAGCAGTAAGTATGTGTGTGTGTCTGTGTACGGCGTAGGGCCCAGACCGTCCAGCGGATTTTCATGAAATTTGGCACGAAATTAGTTTGGAACATGGGGGTGTGCACCTCGGAGAGTTTTTTCTGAAATTCGAATTTGTTCTTCTTTTATTCCAATTTATAGCCGAAAGTTTCATAAAATAGTCATTTTCTATAGGAAGGAATTATCGCATCGTTTCGAGCTTGATACCGTTGAAAAACTACCCCGGAAAGAGTTTCGCTCTACGTGCGAAAATTCGAAGCCTCTAAATTAACTAGAAAAGAAGTTATAAGCATTTTTCTCTGCAGTTCGAAATTATTTTTTCACGGTAATTAACTTTAATTTTAATTGTTGCCATGCCGACTGACTATTAATAATCCTTTTTTTTAACGAATTAAAATTTATTGCTTGCGGTTTTTAGCATTTTGAGAAGCAGCCGATTTTTAATTTATTTATTTCTTTTTTTGGATTTTGATTATTATTTTTTTAAAACGAATTAAAATTTATTTCCTTCGTCTCACAGGCGATTGATAGCTTTGTTTTGATTTCCTTATTTTGACATGTATTTTACGGGCCTATTTTCCATACTGCACAGGGGTTTTTAAAAGAAATGTTATCCTTTATAGCGACTTTTTGTTATTCCAGCTTATTATTGCTGTTTATACTTTCATTTATTTACTTTTTTTTCTCCAGTGAATTAGCACATATGTTATTTTCCTATTTGAGCTAGGATGAAAGGTTTATTCCGCTTTCAAATCTTTGCTTGCTGCTGTTTGTTTCTGCAGGCTACAAAATTTCGTCTTTCTGTTTTAAGCCGGGTCCAGACGCTACGTTTTGCACAACCTTTTTTCTGCGCAGTTCAACACATTGCAGATAGTACGTTGCGTGTAGATTGGAAAAGTGCGCAGTTTTGAGTCCGGTGCGAAGACTGTACAGTTGCAGCGATAACTGAGCTAGAAAGCATATGTCTTTGAACTGTGCAGACAAATCGGCACATGTAGACGGTAGCACCCCTTTCCGATTCATTTTGTTTCTCAGTTTCAATTCGTCAGGCGACAATGGCCGACTTTCGGCAATGTTCTCGGGAGTTTCTCACAAAATTTATTGCATTATGCGAAAGTTTCCCACGCGTTTGGCGTGTAAAATCCAAGGAGTATAGTGACAAGGATAAAAAGGGGGAGGCTTATGAGAGTTCAGTGGAAAAAATCAAAGACATTGATGCAACCGCAAACAGAGAAACATTTGTAAATAATTAATTCTTTGAGAAGTGTTTACCGGAAATAATTGGCAAAAGTTAATAAATCGATTCGATCTGGGGTTGGAGACGAAATTTACAAGCCATCTCTCTGGTACTTTGATTTGTTACATTTCCTAAATGATCAGGAGACACCAAGGCAGTCTAGGAATACCATGGATGAAAATAAAGAGATTGCTGTTGTCGAACCACCAGAACAGGCAACAAAAAAATATTTATTTTATGTAATCATTTGACCACTTTGAACGCCGGGTTCTTCTGAGACGTTCCAGTCTTTTTTTTAACATGACACCATGTCATAATTGACCAGAGTAGTATCTCCTTCATGACGATATCGCACAAAACTGAGTGAAATATACAGATATCTCTGCACTATGTAGACGCATAAAAAACTGCAACGTTTTCATTTAGTCTTAAGACTGCGCAGACAAAAGGTTGTACAAAACGTAGCGTCTGGACCCGGCTTTGTCAATAAATAATAGATAAAAATTAATTGCACTAAAAATTTATTAATTAAAACTATTCTAATTTATTATAATCTTCCTTTTTGTGTGGGTACTTGAACAAAACAAACAAAATGCGTTTTTTTTTCAAATGTTCTCTTTTTTGTTTTATTTCGTTTCTTTCTTTCCTTTTTCCTTTTTTATTGTGTGTGTTTTGTAAAAAAAATGCTTAAATGTGTAGGATCTCCGGCTGATTGTAATGGGCAGCTAATCTTTAATTATATGGAATGCTATACATTTTAATAAAATAACATAATTTGCACCTAAAAAAGTTATCACTATATACACAATGGCAAACCGACTGGTCTTTTCATTTTTTAACACGGGCATAGCCGTGCGGGTACCGCTAGTCTTCTATATAAATAAAACCGAAAGTTTGTGTATCAGTTTGTGTGTGTGTCTGTCGCTAACCTCCTAGAGAGATGGAGCGGTCCAGAAGTACAAAACTTTGGTTACAGGTACTTTGGGTCAGGTAATCGTGCAGCTCGACGCGTTTTTCCTAAAATTCGAATTTGTTCTTTTTTTATTCCAATTTTAAGCAAAACTGCTGATTTTGGGGTTATCTCATCCAAGAAACGTCAAACGTTTTAGATTTTTTCAGCATATTTATGCCCGTAAAAAACTGCATAAGATGATTTTTCCCGGCAGTTCGTAGGACAAATAGAACATGCGCAATATTCATTTAAAATAGTTTTCGAATTTTAAAACGAGGCTTACCTCTGAATTTATCTGCTCAATTTGCGCGTTTTCACCAAAATAAATAGTACTTTTGTCGCCAACTAGATGATTTCTGTTAACGTAAGATTGAAGAAATGCTGTTTTATCTTTATTCATGCCGTTTTATGAACGAAACATTTTAAAATTCATTTCATTTTTACGTATATTTCATTTTTACGTATATTTTGTGGATTATTAACTGCAGACGATTTTTTATTACTTTATCTTGAGGTTGATTCTTCTTTCTTTTTTTGGCTATTTAATATTATGGTACCAGTTTAACAATTTCATTACAGATATTATTTCTTTTATAGCAGCATGTTCGTTTTAACAGCAAAACAAATTCTGAAAATTCATTTCATCTTTATCTTAAGGGTAGAATCTTTTTTTTTTTTTTTTGGCGATTCAGTATTTATTTCTTGGATAAAATCTAAGTTGGAAGGTCTTATATATCGCTTATGTTTGAAGAAATTTTAAATTTCGCCAAGCGGGGATAACTTTTTTTTTCGCTCTCTATCCAATTAATTGTCCTCAATATATTATTTTGCGCTTCGTAACTTTTCCAAACCGCGCCAATAATCCTTATTAGAAATATTAATCTCCTTTAAATAAATAAGCTATATAAGGGGACCGATGACGTTGAAATCGGTGAAAAGCAACTAAAAAATAAAATTAAGTTTTATATTACATCTTCAACATTTCTCTATAAAGTGCAAAAAACGGCTTATTGTTGCGACCATTGTACCGAAGTCACGACCGTTTGAAATTAATAAACAAACACATTTGCCACCATGCAGCCGTGTCAAAATCAGCTGTTGAGATGTAAACAAAGCAGGAAAGGTTCATATTTTAGCGTTTCAATTCAAATTTTAGTATTTTTAAATTAAAATATTATTTTAATTGCTTATTTGGCAACATGTGATTTTAACTGTAACCGTGCTTCTTCAATATTTGTTTACATGCGATCGATATCTTTTGTAACGTGCTAATTCCGATAGAAATTAACTTTCAAAAACTGCTCTTTTCAGAGCTAAAATCGATTAATTATTTTTTTTCTTATATAAAGAACCTTTTTTCGTTATTTAAATTGGTCTTCCTTCTGTTTTCTTTCTTGGATGATTTAATATGCATTCTTTACGTAGGCGATATCGTTAGCGCGTCAGCACGCAATGCAGGAATCATTTATAAATTAGAAAAACACTATTTATTTACAAGGACAAAACTATATACAACTTTAAGAAATAAGACAGGTCAAAATACGCCAACATCGAGTATGACTCCGGAGATTCGACTGATAAAACAAAGTAACAACTCGAATGAGTTGAACAGATTCAGACGGTTGGTTGCAGTTAGGGAAGTGTACTCGACGACCAGAGCGGGTAACTCTTGGGGGAGATTCAGGAATCGTTGTCTCCTTACTTGTAGTAAGAACAGGATCACGCTGAGTCAGTGGTGTATTTTCCTCAGGTGAGATCTGGTCATCTTGAAACTGTGGTGGGTTAGCTGAATGTTGAGGGCTGGTTATTGGTCGGGATGGCATATGATTGAGCAGAAAAGCAGGTTTGCATCTGTCAATTGAGACTGGAGTTGGCTTCCCATTCATGTCAAGATGAAACACCTTCTCTTTTCTGCTGAGAACAAGATAAGGGCCATCATAAGGCTGCTGAAGAGGCCGACGCACCATATCCCGGCGAAGAAAAACATGGGATGAAGTGAAGAGTTCAGGATGGATAAATGTAGGGCGTTTGCCATGATGTCGAGGTGACTGTGGTCGAAGAGATTGCATATGTGATTTCAATTTTGCGACAAAATCTGCACCACCACCCTCAGTTGGTGAGGAAACAAAAAATTCACCAGGTAGCCGCACAGAGCTTCCAAACACTATCTCTGCTGCAATACATTTTAAATCCTCTTTGAGAGATGCACGAAGGCTCAGGAGAACTAGTGGAAGCACTTCTGTCCAACGCTCAGAGCCATAGCATTTTATAGCACTTTTTCGAGGACGATGGAGCTGTTCTACCATGTCATTACCTTGAGGATGATAAGCAGTGGTTCTGCAGCGTTCAATGCCCAGCATCTTCGTAAAAGAAGAGAACAGAGAAGCCTGACGACCTTGGTCAGTCGTTACCCTCAAAGGGACACCAAAACGAGATACCCAGCAGGAAAAGAAGGCCTCTGCTACTGTTTCGGCAGTGATATCTTTTAGAGGCTGAGCTTCTGGCCACCTCGAGAACCGATCAACGATGGTCAGGCAATATGAGTACCCATTTGATGGAGGAAAGGGTCCAATTAGATCAAGGTTCAATGTTCAAACCACTGAGAAGGCTCACGAAATGAAGAAAGAGGTGCCTTGGTATGGTGCTGGATTTTTGACTTTTGGCAAGGTAAACAACTCCTGACCTACCTGGCTATGTCTTTCGATGTGGAAGGCCACACAAAACGTTGTTTTATCAAATGAGCTGTTCGACGAGTTCCTGGGTGAGAAAGGTCGTGAATTGCAGAGAAGACACTATGGCGGTGCTCCTTAGGGCTATAAAGGCGTGCAGTTCCAGTGGACAGGTTACACATGAGGAAAATTTGAGAGTCAGGAAGAGGAACCTTCTTGAGCACAAAAGAAGAATCTAGCAGGGAGGCTAGTTCTGTATCCCTCGACTGGGCCTCTGCAATAGCAGCATAATCTATCCGTGACGGTGCATGAATGGCTGATATTTGTGACATGGCATCAGCTACGATTTTTTTTGGAGACTTGTATGTGCAGGATTTGGGTGGTGAACTGTGAAATGAAGTGGAACGGGCGAATTTTCGGCGGAGAAAACTTGTCGTTTTTCTGGCTAAAAGCAAATGTGAGTGGCTTGTGGTCGGTATAGGCAATGAACTCTCTTGCTTCCAACATGTGACGAAAGTGCCGGATGGAGGAGTAAAGAGCAAGGAGCTCACGATCATAAGCACTGTATTTACTTTCCGCTGGCGTCAATTTCCTCGAGAAAAAACCCAAAGGCTGCAGTTCCTCAACCACATTTTGATGCAAGGCCACACCAATAGCATAATCAGAGGCATCGACGTGCAGAGCTAGAGAAGAGGAAGGCAAAGGATGGGCAAGGAGAGTGGCATTCGCCAGCGCTTGTTTGCACTGACAAAATGCCTCAATTGTTCAGGAGTCCAGTCGAACTTCATGGAATCTTTCTTGCCTGTGGATCCTTTCAAAAAATTGTGTAGGCGGTACTGCTTATTTGCGGCATGTGGCAAAAACCGTCGGTAAAAATTCACCAACCCAAGAAATTTTCGCAATGATGAAACAGTTTCGGGTGGTTTGTATTGAGGTACAGCCTTCACTTTTTCAGGTAGAGGTTTGATTCCTTCAGGGGTAATGAGATGCCTCAAGAAGGTCAGATCTGTTACACCAAAAACATACTTTTCTCCACCAGACCCCCTACCTGTTAGCCGAGGCCTTAGGATTGCTTACGCACGGGGAGAGGTAGTGGGGTCTACGGATTTTACATGCACATATCCCCAAGTATACATGGTGGTCTTCAGTGGGTATCGAACGCGCGACCTTCCAGGTGGAAGTCCGACGTGCTAACCACTAGGCTACCCACGGCCCTACCAAAATCATACTTGGAAACATTTAATTTTTACGCCATATGTATTAAGACATTGAAAAATGGTGCGAAGATGCTCTTTGTGCTCTTCCGCATCATTGGAGAAACACAAAATATCATCTAAATACACATAGCAGAATGGGAGACCTCTCAGAACCTCATACATAAAGCGCATGAAGGTGTGTGGAGCATTCATGAGACCAAAACAGCGTCAGGTATATTCATATAAGCCCCAAGGCGTCGTCACTGCTGTTTTCGGGATATCAGGTTCAGCAATGGGAATTTGGTGAAATGCCTTAAAAATATCCACTTTTGAAAAAGTTTTGCTACCATGCAAGGCCTGTGCAAAATCTTGTAAATAAGGGATTGGGTAACTGTCAAACTCTGTAACGACATTGAGCTTCCGGTAATCACCCAGAGGACGCACCGTTGAGTCTTGCTTTGGCACAACGTGTAGCGGTGAACTCCAAGGACACTTAGAGGGTCTGATGATACCGTGAGCTAAGAGAAACTCGAATTCTGTTTTCACAGCTTCGTGCAGCTTCGGATGGAGACGTCTGGTATCTGTCTGAATAATCAGAGGACCCCTCCCTCTCACAGGAAGACCGGGAGTTGTGAAAGTCCTTGTTTGTGCTGCTTTTGTCATCATTTTTCACAATACGAGAGTTACTAGAATTTTCGTCATGATGATCTTTAAGTCGTTGTGAACATGGTCGATGATAACGTGGACCACTTTTGTTTTCTAGGTTATCGTTTCTTTAATCCCCTTAAAAAGTCAAAATTGACGATCACCGCACATCCGGGGATCATGCCAAAAGCATCTTTGCCAAAAGGTACTTAATGACCGGGACAGAAGATATCTCTTGAAGGTGTCGAATCGGTCGAATAGTACCGCCACATATACTCACCCTCCTAGTGAACGAGTGAACGATAGCGTGGAGGTGGGGAGTGAACAATACCGACCATAGATGGGTGCGCCAGTGCCAGGCGTTCTGCGAGATTGGAAGGCTCGTATCCGCGGTCGGGCGCTGATGAGAGCTTGTGATCGAGCACCTCGGTTGGGCGGATGAGTGCGAGTGTTCTCATGGCGCCATCTATGATGTGATTGGGTCTCCATTCGTTGCGTGTATTTTCCGGGTCACCAGATATAGCAGACGACGACGTGAGGACATGGAGGCAACGTGTGCCGGAGACGGGGATAGAACCTCGGATCTTTATGATGGAAAGCCAGTGCTTCCGTGCTTTGCCAAAAGGTATCTAATGGCCGGGACAGAAGATAGCTCTTGAAGGTGTCGAATCGTGCAGCCAAATCGTCAACCAAAAAGCAGACCATCGAAGAAAAGGACTGCCGCTTTGGAAAAAGTCAAAAAGCGTTGGTCTGCTATTCATTATGCTGAACTCCCTACTCACACTGTTGAAAATACATGTGTGGAGGAGCCTAAAACTAGTGAAACCGCTTTAGAAAGTATTGAAAATACTGAACAAGGTGACAATGCTTAGTGAAAAAATAATAAACAATACTTTCATCACCTTCCTCTTCACACAGTCTCGTAAAGGAACCGTCATATACATTTCTGAACAATAATGTGTGGAGGTCCTTACTTTGTAAAAATAAATTTGAGGAATGTGGTGCGAACAGTTTAGACGTGAAAACCAGCAACGTTCATGGATACGCCGCAAACATTTCTTTATTTTGCAAGTCGTGTGAGAAGGTGTTCAACTCTGTGTTTCTTAGTCCTCGTGTTAGTAGAGAAAACAAAAGTTTTGAAGCGAACAAGAAACTGGTTGATGCATTTTTAAAAATAGGGAAAGGCCATGCTGCACTTGAGGTTTTTTCGATGGAAATTAGCATCCATGCCATGGATAAAAGAACATTTGCAAGGTGTTTACATGCTTTTCCTGTATAGTGACGTAATTTCAAAGCTGAGATATTGAAAATGAGTCGTTACTTTGTCCGTCAAAAGTACGAAGAACTCGATATTGAAAACGTGAACAAAACAAATATAGACATAACTGTTTCGTACCTGGCAGAAAAGAGGCCATACGTCGTTGTACGGAATTGGAATAGTAACTGATATTATAACTGCCTGGAATAAACTGGGCTTACTGAGAGGAAAATTTTGAATATAATCTGAGGTTTTTAAATACCGTACCCGTGTACGAGTCGGAGTATTTTTACAAAATTTGGAAGCGAAAAAAGGGTGAACTTATACACAGGTTAGGGGATGAGGGTTACTACGTACAAAATCTTCGATGTTCAGAGTCTGTAATGAAATTTAAAGGAAAATAATCATCTACAAGTTCAAAACGTCTAAAAACTTCATTCTTAGTTATTTTTTTTAACTTCACCTAACTTACGCTTGATTTAAGAACAAATGTATGAATTTAAAAATGCAATCTAAATAAAACATACGCATACGTATATTTGTGCGCGTACCCAGAGTCGAAGTATTTTTGACAAAATTTTTAAGCGAAAAAAAGGTGAACTAATACGCAGATTGGGGGGGAGGGATACTACTTACAAAATCGCCGGTGTTCATAATCTTAAATGAACTTTAAAGGCAAATAATCATCTACAATTTCACAAAGTCTAACAACTTAATTCTTTTTTTTTTATTCAAATTCAAAATTATTACTGGAACCTATCAAAGTAAAAATTATTTCTTATTAGAATCTTAATATAAAGACGCGAGTTAGACATAAATTCACGAAATTAATTCTGTTTAAAAACCAATAAAATTATGTTTAACTGCCATTGTGCATAGTTGATATTACATGTAAATACTTCTAATGCATTAATGAGCTTAAAATGCCTGGCACAAATAAACAATAAAAATTAGGTAGTTTTTTTTTTATATTTTACCTAAAGCAACGCTAAATTAAAGAACAAATGTATGAATTTAAAAGTTCAATCTAAAGAAAATATATGCATATATATATATGCGCGTATATATACATACATATATATATATATATATATATATATAATATTACGTTGGGTAATTTTAAAAAAAAGTCTAAAGAATACAAATTAAAATGTAAATGCCCGACTATTATTTCATAACTAAAACGAATATCTTCAATAATCTTCAGTTATTTTCGGCTTCATTTTGTTTTATATTTTTCTTTTCGAAATATATTTTATGAATTGCAGTGAATTACAAATCAATCCTCTAACGACCAAACCAGACCCGTCATTTCGAATTTTACCGCCGGGGGAGGACAAAGTGTATATTCTCTGCATTTGCTATGCTGAGCAAACAAAATACGTGCACATTCATAAAAGTACATTATATCCTCAAAGCCGGGAATGGCAACTGCCCCCAACTGGCCGCTCTAAATGGAATGCCTGGAATAAAGACATTAAAATATCGGGAGCAACGGAAAATTGACATTACAAATACATGTTTTTAGGCTGTTTCTTTAATAATAATTTAGTTTTATTGAGCGAACTGTTAACCTTTGAATTTAACTTAAAATCCCGCTCTTTAATGAGCATTTCATTATAAAAGAAATTTATAACATTTAGACAATCGGTGATCAGCTATTCCAATCCTATTTACGTGTTTTGCGGCTGCTGAAACAATCACGTCAATAAACCAGAAAAACCCTTTTGGGTGATTTTCAAAAAGATTGACGGTTTGATGTCCGCAGTATAAAATCTGAATTTCATGTCGATAAAACTATTATTCTGCCATTATAAAAACCAATAGGGAAGCATCATTTCATAGTTAATTAAATGCATTCATTACATTTTTTCCAAGTTATGAAATAGTAGGCTTTTTCTGTTACTTTAGTTGGAAAGAAATGGAAAATTGCGTGTCCGGAGCAAAAAATTCACAGAACCAGAGTCTTTTTTTTATCATTCCAAGTCATTTTTTATGCAATATGATATAAAACATGAAGTAATATGTGTTTACTTAACAAAAATGCAAGTGATTTTAGTGAAATGTTTATCTAATATTTTAAAATGCAAAGAAAGTGTTTGTCCGGACGTGCAGCTCATGAGTGTTACCTCGAGAAAGTTCCTATCATTCAACTTTCAAAATAGTTAAAAATTGTAATTATTTTCTGTGGTAGAGAAGCCTCGTATGTCTCCTTTAACCTCGTACCATCTAGAATGGGTTAGTTTTATTCCTTTACTGTTTTATAGTGGAACATATAATTCAACAGGATGCGTATTTTTATTACTTCTCAGGAGTGTTACCCATTTATTTCCCAATATTTTTTACAGCATAAAAATCAGCAATTCAGCAATAGTGTATTTCTTGTAGAGGAATCAATCGGTGCAGTTAAATTTTTAGGAGCACAGTCAGAACTTTTTTTAGTGAAGAATTTCTTAATAAATCTCATGACTGTTACCCACTCATGAGTGTTACTTGTTAAGAGAAGGAAGTAACAATCATGATTGAAAACAACCAAATAATATATAAAACTGCAGATATAGATATTTGTTGAGTTTTAACTCAAACTATTTGTTTTTTATTCAAAATTGTATTTCTATATATATATATTTTTAAAAGAGACGCCTTGACACAAAATTTTTACGTTGGCAGATATGATTTTTTGTGGTTTTTTTTTTAAAGATATGTTTTATTTTTAAGGGGTAAATAAAGAAAAACTCCCGTACTTGTATCCACCCTCCCCCCCCCCCCAAAAAAAGAAAGAAAGAAATGAGTAAAAAATAAACATTTGTTCGGGTATGCCAGTTGTTACTTTATGTAAACAAGAAAGTGATGTGTTGCAAACTATTATCTTCACTTTACTTAAATTAAAGATATGGTTTGCAGAATTAGAATTATTTATTTCGATATTTTTATTGCCTAGTTTAAAACTGAAATTAATTTTTTATTAGTTCTGTCTAAAAACATCTATTTCTGGATCAGAATCATGAGAGTAGTGATGTTTTATTACATTTTAATGTAATATAGCAATTAATGGGGTAAAATAATTTCAATTTTGGTCTCATTTTATAATTATTGTTATTTTTATTACTATTATTAGGTTTGGTGCCTTATAGCAAGAGGATTGCTTGTTTGTCTCATGAGTGTTACCATTTCTCATGAGTGTTACTGTAGCTAAAAATTAGAATTTTATTAATGTATTTGTTAGTTAATAGTTAAAAAATGGTTTTCTAGTTAAGTCTATCCAGTTACTTCTTATACCTGCAGTGAAGGCATTTAATTTTTAATAAAATACATTTTTATTGAAAGTTATATGCTTCATTTTAGAAACAAAGTAACACTCATGAGACAAAGTGCAATTAAAATAGTTTAAAAATTTTAAATATGTCAATTTTAATACTATTTTTACTTATTACAAAGTATTTAAGATTACTTATACAAGATTTTTTTAGATTAATTATTGATAAGGATTATTTTACGGAAAGTTTAGTAACGGTAACACTCATGAGAAAAACAATCACTTGTCAAGACACTTTCTTAAATATCTAAAATATAAATAAATTAACTTGGAAAAAACTACCTATAAATTATAAGGTATTCATACGTATGCAAGTGTTTATGTTTGATGCAACAAAAATTTTCAGATTGTGTCAAACCCAAACCGTCAATAAATTTGAAAATCACCCCTTTAATAAAATAACTCAATAATCTCCTGCCATAAATTGGCTATCTAGTTACCGTAAATTTGTGAGAACCCCAATTCGAATGGATTTCGAAAAGCTCGCTTAGCAGCTTTAGTAATTCCTTCTAAGCAGAGATAGGCTTTTCCTCTTGAACAAGTGAGGGAGACCGATTCCCTTGTGCCACTGGAACGCCCTCAAGTGGTATCAATGAGTTTGTAAGATCTATGTCCGTTATTATCGGAATTTTATAAGTGCTATTTAATTGAATTTTCAGGAAATGTTTTGACGATTTTACAAGCGAAATTTTTAGGAACTGGTGTCCTTATTTTGATGGGAAATTTAAGATAGACTGTTGGTAATTTTAGGAACAGCAGCTCTTAAAGGTCTGTAGTCTAATTGGTACTCTTAGGGCTCTACTACGAAGGGTTCGAAAAGTCATTCACTCTCGGAATTGAAGCGCTCACGTGACTCATGACGTCATCTTTCCGAAACCTGGTTTACCAAGAGGCTATCGGAATCGGTCTGCCTCCGGTAACTTGCTCCCGGAATCGTCTGACCACTCTCGGAATAAAAGGCTCACGTGACTCATGACGCGGTGCCTCCGTTAATTGCTCCCGGAATCGACTGAAAGTTACCACATCGGAAAGAGGTCCCTGTATTTCAGTTCTGAGACGGTAATGTTAGATTTAGGTGTGTGCGACGAAGAAGAGAACCGGATTTTGGGAAGAATTAGTAGTTTTCATAAATTAAAATGACCGATTCTGAATTCCTGTGATTAATACATAAATGAAAAGCTCATTGAAGAATTAAAAGCCCGTACATTTGAAGCCTCTAGCTTAAATAAGAAATACAGTTGAAAAAAAAAAAAAAGTTAAAAAATCTTTGCTGTAAAAGTTATATTTTTCAAACATCGGTTTTATTATAGATCTATTCAACATATTCTCATATATTTTTCCATTGATTATGCTATTCATCTAATTTTTTATGCATAACTTTAATAAATTGGCCGTTTTTTAAATTTTTTTTATTGTCTAACGTATATTTAAACTATCTCTGTCCTTTTACTTTATATCTTCAATTTGAAAAAAAATTTAGTCGTTGATATAAAAAATAAGGAATAATATACGAGTATATATCGTATTTTATTCATTTCTTCTTATTAATTTACATATTTTTTGTTTTGATCTAAATTTGTTTGTTTTTTGTTCCATTTATGTTATAGTGTTGTATTTTAATTTGCAGCTATTTTTAAATATTTTACCTTTTAAATTTGCTAATGTACATATACTAAAGTATTATTTTTTATTTATGTACCAACGTCCCGAAACTTCTAGTAGTTATTTTAACATCTTCTAATAAATTTTCTAGTTGTGGATCGGTTCCCAAGTTCGATACTTCACGATGCTTTTATAGTATATATATCCTGGTATAGTGAATGTGATTATGTATGCACTATAGGTTTTCTTAAATTACATAGAGATATTCTCACTGTCATGTCTCAGCAAAAAAAAAGGGAAAAAAAGACAGAAGAGCAAACATTTTGTACTACTTAAAATTCATTCGCTATTAGTGCATAAATCTATTGAGCAGTTCAAAACAAAAAAAAAAAAAAAAATGAATTGAGAGCCCTTCGTCCCATTTTTCTCTCCTAAATATCAAGTCACTAGTTTACTATCATCATAAAAAAAATAATTAATAAATTAAAAAGTCAAACTTTGAATCCAAGTTTGGGGTTTTGGACGCAAAACCAGTTTCGGACGGGACATGTGGTTTTTACCGTCCAAAACTATCCGAAAGTGTCTTAAACTGTCCTAAAGCTAAAGGGGTCTAATCTAATAGATTTATATTTAATGCAATATTAGCAATGAATAAATATAAATATTAATTAGTTGTAATTAATAAATATTTGATAATATTTATCACCAATGTAACTAATTTCATTTCCAATTATGACTCATAATTTCTATTCAATGCTATTAAATATTTAGAATGGGCTGTGGTAGCCTAGTGGTTAGGATGTCGGACTTTCTAACTGGAAAATTTGGGGTTCGATACCCGACCCATTGAAAACCCACTACGTACGCTTGGGGATACGTGCATGTAAAATCCGTGGACCCTGAAGTCCCGAGGTGGTTCCGAGAGTACCGGAAGGTGGAGAATTTCATTTCCCTTCACTCTTAGGTCAAAAACGGAAGGTGGCGTATTTGTGGTGGCGCCATCTGGTGTCATTCAAATACATATAATGAGCCAAGTCGTACTTCCAGCCTTGTGGTGCTTATCTAAACGGAAGGCCATAAGTTGGCAGTAAGTCGATAAGAAGGGGGCCATTAAATTATAAGCAGCCACTGACACATTAGAAAGATACCCCAAAATTAAGAAATTTATGCTGTTCATGTTTTTGGATTTGCATTTACCAAACACAGCAAAATAAATAATAATAACACATTTGTTTACAATAGTGCGTTCTTTATGTTTATTTGCATATTACAAAAAAGCAAAATGAATTTTTTTGAAGAATAAAATTTTTTTGAGTTTAAAGAGTTTTTCTCTGATGAAAATTTCAGATAAAAATGAAATTTTTATCAAAATGCTCTATAGGGAAGTAAAATTATTTTACAAGGCAAATAAGTTCATGCATTACAATTCTTACATTTTTTCAGATAATGTATTTTAGCAAAAAATAATTTTTTATCCACAAAGTTTGCATTGTACTTTTATTGGAGTATTTCAAAAACCCAAATTTTAATTCATATGAGACCTGATTATAATTTGAATAAGTAGCAAAGTCATTGAATATTTATATACATAAAATAATATATATATATATATATATATATATATATATATATAAAATTAGTATATGTGTGTGTGTGTACGCTTCTACTGCTTGCTGTCATTATTTAAAACTTTACCAACATGGTTGCATTTAGTAAACAATTATACAGTTTAATTAAATTATTTTATATTGAGATCAACATTTGTTTTCACCATATGAGAAATGTAACAAAACGAGTACAATTAATGCAAAGCGATCACGCAAGTGATTTTTTTAGGGGGGAGGGCGCGTAAAGGGTATATATTCGATTCACATTACAGGCAAAAAACAGCAAAATACATAAACACATAGTAAACGAAAGGAAATCATGCATCTAGTTCAGTGCTTTGTAATTCCAAATAATGGAGATTTGTTTCGTTCTTTACATGAATTTTTCAATTCGAAAAAAATACATAAATAATAATAATATGATCTCATAATTCGAGTGTTAAATTTTTTTCACTGTGGTGTACATATTGTAAATATATCTGAAAGCCATAGTTTTAAAAGTTCTATATAAATTTTACCGAAAAAAAGATATCAAAATCCACAATATTTAACTGCAAAATAAAAACATTTGCAGCATTCGGCTAAACTTTACTTTACGGTAACCCATGATTTATTGCCAAATCTGGAAGCAATTTTTTAAAGAAAATTTCGTAAAGAATCCGTTTTGCAGCATTCAAACAGAAAGACGTTTTATATGTTTATTCATCAAAAAAGGAACGTTTACCATTCCTTAAATTTCAAATACATATATAATGATTTTTAACTAATAGAATATTTATTCGATAACATATTAAAAAGTTAAAACACGGTTCGCGGACGTTGAGGATTTTGATGACATTCAACCAAAGTCGTTCTGCTGTTAGCAGAACGATTGTTAGCTGTTCTGTTAGTAACATAACGCAAAGTAATCATAATTTATTAAAAAATATTCATTAAAATACCAACAAAGAACCAATTTTTTGTTAGTTGCACCTTCATACCACTTCTTATGAAGTTTAATCCTTCCAGCTTTCTTTAAACATATTGCAAAACGCTTAGAAATCTGCTGTAAACAACAATGGCGGACGAAAGCAAGGGTTGCCGTAATATATAAGCAAACTTGAAATCGTTCTGTGATTGGCTGAAAAGATATCACTCCCGGAAACTCGAAGCCAGCTGTTAATTACATTTCCGAGACTGAGTTAACGGTTTTTCGGTACCGGAATAGCAAAGTTCCGAGGCCGGAAATTTACCGATTCGGAACTTTTCCGAACCCTTCGTGGTAGAGCCCTAATTTCCTTATTCTATTAAGGATGTTTCGGAATAGTTGCCTTTATTCAAAGGGTGGGGCTTTAAGGAAGGTTTTCTTTATTGCAGCAGAAATATTCAGGGACCGTTGTCCTTCATCTGATGGGCATTTTTGAAGATAATGCTGCTCTTATTCTGATGGGAATTTTTAGATGTGGTGTTGTTTATACTGTAAATGAGATTTTCACGAACTCTTGATATTTTGGAATAATTATTCTGATGCATATGTGCATTTTAGTTACTGTTGACCTTACTCTAATGGCCACTTTTATGAACTGTTGTTGGCATTTTAATGGGTATTTTTATAAACTGTTATTTTTGATCTAAAATGAATCCCCCCCCCTCATGGGGTGGGGTAAATTGAGTAGTGCATGGGGTAAAGTGGTCATGATTGATAAAAAGACCATATAAAAGTGCTAATAACCCTAATATTTCAAAATACTCAACAAAGGTGCATTTTAGGAAGGAAACAATTTTATTTCACCCAGCTGAATTTATTAATGCCCTCTATTACGGTCAAAACTTGGACTTATCTTCGTAATGCCTCGTAAGGTACCTCAGTGTCTTAAGCTGCTGTAAAGGTAGTCTTAAAACAAAGTTAAGTAGCAAAATATTTTAGGATATATAATAGCAGGTATTCTTAGGTTTAAATCCCTAAATATTAGATGGTAAGTCTGTCCTTTCATTTAATACATATAATAAAACATAAATATGAAATTCAAAATTTTCCGTGAAAAAATTGAAAATAGCTTTTAATGAATGACTAAATTGCTTAAATTACACATTAAGAAAAATTGCTAATAAGATAGCTCTGAGATAATTATATAGCTTATTAAAAATCAAATTGAGCGGAAAAATACATAATTTAACCTAGCTATTTTTAATTCTCTCTCTCCTTCATGTATTGTTCTTGTTCGTAGTACTGCCAGTTCTAATATTTACAGCTTAATAATATTTATAAAAAGTCTGTTTAGAATTATAGACAGCTTGAAAATTATTTTATTGAAAGTGCTTTTAAAAATTTTCAATGACAAACACACCATTGTATAAAGGCCATCTTATAATAATTTCAATCTCTCTTGCAGTTGAGCTCAGTTGCGTTTAATCCTGCTTAATATAATAATTTCAATCTCTCTTGCAGTTGAGCTCAGTTACGTTTAATCCTGCTTACTAAAGAGTAAATTTAAAAGGTATTTTTGAAAAAGAATACAGTATTAGCAAAGTAAATGCTTAAGTAACTGCTTAAGTTAAGTCTGCCTTGTGGCTTAATTTTTGACGAAAGAAGTGCTGAGCCTTGTAGTCTTCAAAATTTATTTTTATGCGTAAATAGCCTGAATTCCCCAAAATAGTTTTTAAAAAAAAATTTAATTGAAAATAAATATGGAAGCTGAGCTCCCGTGAGTGCCTATGCAAGTCAAGTCTTGGTATACCTTATAAATTAACCTGAAGTAATTTCAGTACATCGATTCATGTTAAGCCTAATATTATGACCACTTTACCCCATCTTACTTAAAGAACTATAAAATAAGATATAAACTAGATCCAGCTTCATGGTTAGTGAGCAAGTATTTTCAAGATCTGTGTAAAGATTCCTGCAACGTTCATTTGCTGCATTTTTTTTTTTTTAAAACAAAATGTCATAGAGAACTTAAAAGAGCTGTTTCAATTTCAAAGTGTTGTATAAGGAAACAAACTGACTGTTTTCTTCAAGTAAAGAGTAACCATTAAAATAATTTTGAATGTAAAATTTAATTCCTAAATATTAAAAGCTAAAATTAAAAATTTGCGCCAATTGCTTTATTTATTTCAAAGCTATAGCTTTTTATGTGCCGTATTACCACTTTACCCCGCCTGACCCTATCTTTTACTTAGTACTACAACCAGCTGTTTTTGATCTGAAAGGACTTTTTCGAAATTACCCATATAGTTTAACCCTCTAATTTCTGCCACAAGAAATTTAACCACCCCCTCCCCTACCCCTAAAAGAGGTCAAAAAAGTTGTTTATTTAGTTCAAACAACATAGATAAATATGTGCAAAAATTAAGAAAAATAATTATTATGTGCTTTTTTAATGGTTGCATATATGCTACGAATGATTTTGAAACTGCTTCATAATAAATAAAACTTTTATTGATATTTTAAAGTCAAATCATTTTATGTATATTAATAGCAGTAATAAATTTTATTCCAACAAAATATTGATAGAACAATAGAAAACCTTGACTGGGCAAACATGCTTTCTTTTATGCAGTCAGACAATCTTCTTAGGCACTATTATGTTCTACATTATTTTCCAATCATTAATTCTGTATCATATGTTCTAAATATGTTATTTACGCACAGCGAAGGTTGCGTTAACGATATAATGACCTAAAATATACACTCAATAAATTTTCTGATGTAAAAAGGTAGTGTTCAAAGCATTGTAGCATATGGGCACTAGAGGGTTAAGAGCGATTTTTGGGACCTTTGGCGCCTCGTGCGTGCCAGTCCGAATACTATCAAAATCTACTTTTGTTTCCTTCGAGAAACATTACCTTCCCAACACCACGTCAAACAATAGATGTTTCCCAGTAACCATTTCGATTTACACCGTAGGATATTCTCCCATCGATATTATATATCGATGGGGGACCCTTACAGTACTTTCCAGCCTTTGCAGTTCTGTGCTTGCCACGTCCAAATTGTTGCTCCATGCATTAGTGTTCGTAAATTCGGTTGATTAAGAACTGTCTTTTCGAAACAATTAACTGATAGAATTGTAGATGTTTCTATTTTGTTATTCCTTCGACTACGGGACCACCCTAACAGTCTTTACAGTGCTTGATTTTATTACATCCAAAATCCCCCAGTTTTTTTCTCTTACTTAGCCTACTTTCCCGTAAAAGTAAAAACAAAAAAAAAAAAAAAAAAAGAAAAGAAGATTAAAAGTAGGCTTCACATATCTTAAAAAATTATTAAAAATAATAAATATTCAAAAATAAGTTAGGTAATTATTTATTTAAAAAAAAATAAAAGTAGGATTTAGAGATGAGGAAAACGTGTCTGTCGATCTGTCTACCCACCCTTATAACTTTTGAAGGAATTGTCTGATTCGAAAGATATATATTTTTTGTGCATTCGAAGGATCTCGGAAGGGCATCATTCTCGGAGAGGCCTTCAAAGACGTCAAATTTTTTTTTTTTTCTGATTTGAAATGTTTTCGTTTAACTTAGAGTTCAAAAAATTTACTGATAAAATAATATGAATACATATTTTGCTTTTTACATTAAGTATCACGCTGATTTTAAATACTATTTTGTGTGTTCGTGTGTGTGTTTCAATTTCAAAAAGCTCTGAATTCTATGTTGGTGCTGCGGCTGAGTTAATTTATGCTACAGCCATCCATGTCAATTTGAGGCACTGTGAAGCAACGGGATGAAAGTGATCAAAGAACCATTCCGAAAAAAATGCGTTCACAGTTTGAATCTTATGGGAGCTTTGATGTTATTTTTTTTAAACCAATTTGAAGTGGAGCACCTGTTCTATCACTGACATTTCTTGTCACAACATATAATGGTGTTTTCCCTGACATTTGTACCAGTTATCTCCAAACATTCAATTTTGTCCCTGTGCGTCAAAATGCATCATTTCTGGACCACAATATAAAACGTTTTGAAAAATTATATTATTATACTAGTTATTTTATTAAAATGCAGTTATTCAAAATTAGCCACCCACGGCAATCAACCAGCGATCTTACCCATTTAAGCATTTTTATTTTTTTTTTTTTTTTGTACAATGTCTCAGTAATCTTTTTCTACAATGGCGAAGAAGTACGTAATTTCATAATGACATACTGGAAAAATTATATGGTATTTACTATTCAATAAGTTGAACTTTGAAAAAAACCTTCTTTTAAAATGTAACAATAGAAAATATTTATCACTGTTGCTGTATTGTTCTTTTTATTCTGAATATTTTTTTTTTTTTTTTTAAACTTCGCTAGACAAGTTCATAAATGAGCTCACCTATTGTTAGATAACTCGCTTAGTGGCATGGTCGATAGAGTCATAGGCTCTCGTGCTAAGGGGCGCGGGTTCGAGTCTTGGGTGCTGAGCCAGCCCTGATATACCGTGAAGAGTGGCATGGGGCTGGGGGAAGCAATCTATCTGAAAGATGACCCAAGGAGGTCTTGACCTTATCGACGGGTTTGGAATCCTATCCTACAGGTAGATTGTGTCCGCTCCGTGTTTTTTGTTACAAAGCACGGAGTACGGCATTTTCTTTTTCAAAACACACACAATAAAAAAGTAAAAAATAATGAAAGAAACGAAACAAAATGAAAAAGAAAATATCTAAAAGAAAACGTGTTTTGTTTGTTAAGTTCAAGTAACCACACAAAAAGGACTATTATAATCCCTTGGAATAATTTTAATTAATAAATTTTTAGTACAACTAATTTTTATCTATTATTCACTGACAGTAAAACAGAAAGACGAAATTTTAATGCTTGCAGAAAGAAACAGCAGCAAGCAAAGCTTTGAAAGCGGAGAAAACCTTTCATCCAACCTCACATAGCCAAATGACATATGTATTAATTCACTGAAGAGAAAAAAATAAAATAAATAAAAATATAAATATTAATAACAAGTTGGAATAACAAAAGTCGCTGTAAAGGATAACATTTCTGTAAAAGACTCCTGTGAAGTATGGAAAATGGTCCAGTAAAATACTTGTCAAAATAAGGAAATCAAAAAAAAGCTATCGATCGCCTGCGCGCAGCAGAAAATAAATTTTAGTTCGTTTAAAAAATAGAAGTATCAAAGTCCAGAAAAAGAAATAAATAAACAAATAACCGGCTGCTCCTAAAATTGCTGGAGCTCGACCGTCGTACCCGTTGAGATAGGACGTGCTCTATCATCGCTCCGCTTGTTAAGCCTGCAGATCCGGTTATCCGGTTCAATCTGCATCAAGTGTAATATTTTCGGAAAGCTCTTGCCGAGACCTATCCGGGAAGTCCTGGTTGGTTAAGTTATGACCAGGGGTTCGTAACTTGTGTTATTGTTAATTTCTGAATGTTTCGATTCCAACTTTAACATTGCGTTTACAATTATTATACCATCGCCTCGCTTGTCAAGTCTGCAGATCCGGTAATCCGGTTCAATCCGCATCAAGTGTAATATTTTTGGAAAGCCCTTGCCGAGATCTACCAGGGGAATCCTGGTTGGTTTATGAACAGGGATTCGTAATATATGTTATTGTTAGTTTTTGAATGTTTCGATTCCAACTTTAACATTGTGTTTACATTTATTATAACATTGTGAAATTTTGTCAAGCTGTAATTATTTTTGTGTTTTAGATAGAAATTGGTATCATATATTGAATGATAGAGTTATTTTTTGTGTTTCGAAATATGTATTGCATATTAACGGATGGTTGTTAGTTGTTAAGGGGTTTTTTTTTTTTTTTTTTTTTGAAAATTGTAATTGTTTTATTATTGTAGTTTTGGGACGCCTTGGGTAGACGGTGCTTTCGAGTCATCTATAGTTTGCCCGCGAAAAGTATTACTATGGTGTACTTTGGTGCCCTCTGAGAGGACTCAATAATTTCAAAATCATTTAAGCATTTAAGTGTGACCCAGCATTGCAATCAGCAGGAGATTTCACGTGGGCCAGGTGATGTCAGTTTTTTTTTTTTTTTGATGAATTAATTACAGTTGAAGATATTTTCTTAATTAGTTAAAGTTAATTAATTATTTTTTTTTTTTAAATTTGGTTTTAGAGGGGGTTGTGAGTACTCTTTGTACTCGCATTAAAGTAAGGATTAAGAATTTTAAATTTTGTGGGTTCTAAATTAATTAGGTTAAGAATGAGAAGCCTAACTGGTGTTAAAATTATGAGTTGTGACTCACTGAAAATTAAATTTAGGATTTACCCCATGTTGTAGGTACTTATTTTAATCAGGGTAAAATCTCCTACCAGTACAGTGCCGTCAGATTTTGGATAACTTGACTAGTTCTCCTGTTGTTTGGGTTTTTGTGGAATTTTGTTGGAATTTTTTTTTTTGAAATAATGTAAAAAGGCAAAAAGTAGGACATTTGGTGAATTTTGACTAGCGGGCCATTAGGGCCCATAAATTATTTGTTCATTTTGTTTTAAATATTTATTTACTGTGTTCCCGAGCAAACATGAGTGCGAAAAAGTCGAAGAACGGTAGGAACACTCATAAAATTGTTTTAAACAGGATAACTTCTACTCCGCAGACTCTCGCGGGAAAACTTCTCGTACGTAGAGACTCTTCCTCTCCCACTGCGCTAAATACTTTTACTTCTCAGTCCCATCCGTCAAATGTGGACTTGATTTCAAGTAGTGGGGAGTCCAGCGTCAAAACTGTTGGCCCGCTAAAACGCTTCTTTCATAGCTCCAGTCAGCCTGCCCTGGACTACGTGTCCGTAGTCAACACAACAGAGGAGATCTTTGGGTTCCTAAGAACACTCGTTGAATCTAAAGATCCTAATCAGCGCGTTTTTTTTAAGTCGGGGATGAGGAGCGAGTTAATCAAGGTGTTGGATATCCTGCAGGATAAATTTTCTCGCACGTCGTCTTCACCCCACTCTGCTAACACTCAGGCTCCAGTTTTAAGGGCCTCCAGCCAAGATCAGAGTACTCAGATGGAGGCGGGGGACTCCCCTAATCTTCCTCCGAGAGTCACCTGCGATGTTGGTGTCCAGGCCGACTCCCTGGAACGGGATTTCCCACCTCTCGTCGACACAGGCCGGGTTTCCCAAGAGTTCGTCCAGGAAACTGAGTTGGAGCATGGTAACCGTCTCCCCGCTGTTCATACATTTGCTCAAGCTTTGCGCAGTGAAAGCACAGTACTAATTTACCCTCGCAAGGATACACCAAACGTAACCTCCGGGGATCTCAAAAAGGTACTGAAACATAATTACGACCCAACGCGGCACGGTATTAGGGTTTCTAGAGTTCGCTATGTGGGAAACGGAGGTCTGGCCGTGGACGTCCCCTCGGTTGAGGATTCAGAGTCTCTCAGAGCCCACCTGGAAGATCATCCCAAGTTGGGGGCCATGATCCGCACCAGGGTGGCAAGGAAAAAATTGCCTCGTATCATTGTCCATAATGTCGACCCGAATGTACAATGGTCGACTGTAGTCACTGCCTTTGAGACCCAATTTGGCATGGTAGAGGAGAAGGACTTCAGTTTCAAATTTAAACTGAGTGGCAAGGCCTCAAATGTCAGCCTAGCGATTGAATGTTCCCCTCCCGCCTTTCATAAAATTATGTCCTCTCCGCGTGTGAACTTCCTTTGGGATGTTCACACGGTCAAGGAATTCATGGGAGTCCGTCGCTGCTACAAGTGCCAAATGTTCGGGCACACGGCGGCGAACTGCACAGAAAAAACTCACTATTGCGCATTCTGTACCGAATCTCACCACGGCCAAAAATGCAAGGCCGAGTCTCCAACCTGTACTAATTGTTTGACTCATAATTCCAAATATGGTTCTAACTTCCCTGTGGATTACCCCTCCTTTGCCTCTAAGTGTATTTGTTATCAGCAACTTGTTAATACTTTGAAACGTAATATCAATTATGGCTAATAATATGGATATAATCGATTTAAATTCTGTTGATTCTTTTGTTTTGCGTTCATCCTCTGACAGTATATGTAATGTAAATTTGTGTATTTCCTATTTTAATACTGCTGCTCCACCCACTTACTGTAAGTCGACGGCCCCGGCACTTAGTCTTCTCCAAATTAATTTGCAGCGCGGTAGAGCACCAACTTCCCATGTTTCTGTAGTTGCTAGCAGGGACAAAGTACATGTAATCTTGGCTCAGGAGCCATACCTGATGCACGGTCAGGTCTCTTGTATTCCTTCTGGCTGGGGCCGTTTTCTGTCGGGCAGTGGTCATGCAGCTCTGTTTTTTCCCTCTGGTGTGATTTGTCCTTATTCAACGTACCAGGCACATGACTTCGTCGCAGCAAAAATCATGGTCAAGGACGGCCCTCTCGTATTAATTTCGGCATACGTTTCCCCCCCTTGAGCCCCTGGAACCTCTTTTGTCGGAACTGAACACTTTCCTTCTGGCTCTTTCCTCTGCGCCTGTGATCCTCGCGGGCGACTTTAATGCTCATTCCCGCAGTTGGGGATACAGGAGAAATGAGGAAAGGGGAGAGAGTCTTCTTGATTTTATTGCTTTACATAACCTAATGGTTTTAAATTCACAAAATTTTCCCCCGACTTTCGAGACGCCCCATGCTAAGGGCTGGCCCGACTTGACCCTGGCGAGATTTTTGCCTGTGCCGGTGTCTTGGTCGGTCTCTGAAGAGATCTCACTCAGTGATCACAAGTTCATTAAAATTGTTTTAGACGCTCCGTTTTCACATTCGCGTTTCTTAAGATATAAGACAAATTATAATGCAGATAAATTTAAAAAGTTAATATCAAATAAGATTTATCCTTTTGTTGCATTGTTAAATTCTGTTAAAACTAGGGAAGGCCTGGACAGGCTGTACACCGGCCTCACTGAAAATTTACAGGGCTGCGCGGATCAAACTTTTAAGAAAAAAATTTTTCGCACCACATTCCCCGTCCACCTGGTGGAATGACTCTCTAACTATTCATAAGAAGAGGGTCTACGCTGCTCGTAAAAGATTTCAACGATGTGCGGACCCTCTACTTTAGCCAGCCTACAAAACGGCGTACAGCAATGCCCTGGCCATCTTCAAGAAACTAGTGAGATCAACAAAGAGAGCGGCCTGGCAACGTTTCTGCACAAACTGCTCGGAGTCCTTTGGCAAACCGTATCGCGTATCTTTTGGCAAAGTCTTTACTCCCGCAGCAATCAGGGAGCGTTTTCCTTCCTCAACCCCAGAGGGGACTTTTTGTAAATCTGTTCTAAATCATTTTTATCCTGCTCCTACTGTTACCCCTAAGTCCCTTCAACCAGAAATCAACACAGCGAGGGTATCAGCACCTTTTACGCAGCCCGAGGTTGACAGGGCGGTCCGCCTCCTCCCACGCAAGAAGGCCCCGGGTCGTGACGGCTTGGACGGAGTTATTTGGTCAACTTTCCATTCGACTTTCCCTGATTTCCTTTGTACCTTATTCAATTTATGTTTACAGCTTGCCTATTTCCCTCCAGCATTTAAGGAAGGTGTTCTCATTTTATTTTTAAGGAATGGTAAGGACCCTTCGAGCCTCCTACAGGCCTATAGTCCTTCTCCCCACAATCTCAAAGATTCTGGAAAAACTAATGCTTTTTCGTCTTCAGAGCCACTTATCCCTTAATAACCTACATCATCCACTGCAGTTTGGCTTCGTACCTCGGCGCTCGACCGAGCACGTCCTTCTTCACTTCTACAATAACCTATTGCAAGGTATCAGCTCTGAATCCCTAATGGCGGCAGTGTCGGTTGACATTGTGTCGGCTTTCGACAAACTCCCTTGGAAAAAAATTCTACAGTATATGTCTTCGTGTAATTTCGACCCGGCTGTCTTGAACCTTTTTGCCAGTTTCTTATCCGAACGCACAGTTTATGCTCAAACCTCCTCCGGCTGCGTTTGGACATCACAGTGGAAGGGTTGCCCGCAGGGTTCCTGTAGTGGTGCGGAGCTATGGAACTTGGTGGCAGCATCGCTCCTTTCCATTGACTGGCCCGGACACACTAAAATACAGGCCTTCGCGGACGACTTTCTTCTGCTAATTCATGGCCGCACGAACCAACTGCTGGAGGCTAATGGTCGCTTTTCTCTTTCTTTACTGGATGCTTGGTTGAGGGAGCACGACCTCGAGGCCTCGGGCAGCAATTCAAGGGTATTGGTTTTCAAGGTACCGCGGGACCTGATGCGACCACCATACTTACGCATCGGTGATTTATCAATTAAACGAAGCCCTACTTTAAAATATTTGGGCGTGGTATTTAACCAATTTTTGACTTGGGATGCACACATTGATTACATAAGGAATAAAGCAATTTTCATTCAAAGTGGTTTCCAGCGTCTCGCGGGGGGTAACTGGGGCTTGAAAATTCGCCAACGGGTTCTCATCTATAAACAGGTCTTTGAGACGTCTCTCCTTTATGCGTCGGGACTGTGGTGACGCACTCTAACAGTCCGCCAGACTAAAAAGGTTCTCTCTCTCCAACGCAGAGCACTGCTCTCAGTAACCGGGGCGTACGCAACGTGCCCCCACTCAGCACTATACATTCTGGCGGGAGTGCCCCCTATAGACCTGACGATAAGGGAGAAGATCTGGCTCACCCAGTTCTATGTAGAGAGGAGGACCATCGTTTTAGATGGGGTAACATTCGATCCCTCTTTGTATGAACACGCGGCACCAAAATGGTTTTAGCGTTCGTGGGTGAAAATTTCTGACTATCCTTGCAGTGTTGACCGTGACCCCCCATCTTTATCATTTAATCGTTTTTATACCGACGGATCCAAAACGCCCGTCGGCGTGGCTTCGGCGGTGGTTCAGTACAAGAGACACCGTGCAGTGGGGGAGTGTGCAATGAGGCATGCTGTTGGTAATTCAATTTTTCAGGCGGAACTTTTTGCTATTAAGTCAGCGGCGAACCTGTCGCTCACAATTCCATCCTCTAACGTTCAAATTTTTTCAGACAGTCAGGCTGCTATCCTTTCTATCAAAGACCCACTTCAGCGCAGTCCTCTAGAAAATTCAGTACAAAGCATGCTAATTTCGAATCCTAGAATTTCAATTCACTGGGTCAAGGGTCATTCAGGGAATGCGGGAAATGACAAAGCTGACCAATTAGCTCGTACGGCAGCTGAGGATCCCGCATTTTTACCCTACACGGCCCTACCCCTTCCTAAATCCAATTTCATACAACAAATTAGAGCCAAAACTAGAGAGGATTGGCAGTACCGCTGGAACGAGGCGGATACTGGTCGCCGGGTTTTTGAATTCTTTGTAATCGTTCGTTTTTCTCCAAGGGTCAGCCAACGTTTTGAAACAATCCTGGTTTCTGGCCATGGCCCTTTCCCGAGCTATCTTCATCGCTTTGCTCTTTCTGATTCTCCTTATTGCTCCTGTGAAGCGATGGGTACACCTGACCACTATGTTTTTCATTGCCCTTTAAGCAGTAAGTATCATATTCGGGCTAGCAGCCAAATTTCACCCATTCAAGCTATTCGTAACGCGTTCCAGCATCCCCATGCACGCCCCCTCCTTGCTTCTTTGTTTTTGCATTTATCAAGCGAGGGTTATCTATTTCAGGGAACTTAGTGTTTGCCTAAGTTTTGGCTATTATCTTCCTTTGTTTTTGTGTATATTTTTGAGTGTACCATTTCACATTGTTTTGATATTGTATGATTGATTTTGGTACTTTTTTATAGTGTTGCACGGTTTCTCATTGTTGTCTCATGTCATATAGCGCTTAATGCATACTCTTAAAGTTTTGCATTCTACTGTGTTTTAGTGTTTTACAATAACCTGTATTTTTTATGTTTTTTTTTTTTTTTTAATGGTTTTCATAAATTTGCGGTTGGTCGAGCTCTCCCGGAACCCCATTTGCTCCTGAGGTTTTGCACTCGGGGGCATCTAAAAATACGATAGGCCAGAAAATGGCAGGTGCGGGGGGTTTCTGGGCGCACTGTCCTAAAATTGCTGAAAGCGCAAGAAAGAAATTTTAATTCGTTAAAAAAAAGATCATAAGCCGGTCGGCATGGTAACAAATCAAATGAAATAATCTATAGAAAATAATCCTAAGGCCTCGGCTAACAGGTAGGGGTCTGGTGGAGAGAAGTATTCACCCCATGAAACTGTCATGTATTTCTCGGTTTTTCCCCGTGATGAATTGCATAGGCAATTCCAATTACCGTGAATAAATATTAAATATTCAAAAAATAATTTAAGTTACCCGATTTTATTTAAAAAAAACATAAAATACAGTAATAGTGGTCGAAAACCGTGTAATTAAACTACCGTGAGAACACAAAATAAATCACATCGTTGCATTATCCAAACAAACCTATCGTTGCCATTCGACAAATAATAATACTGATAATTTCCTGAGAGCCAAAATTATTATTTTTTTTTCCTAATTAACTTTATAATCTCTACTAATAATAAAGCAGCAAGTATGTGTGTGTCTGGCCTTTGTCCGGCATAGGGCCAAGACCGTTCAGCGGATTTTCATGAAATTTGGCACGAAATTAGTTTGGAACATGGAAATGTGCACCTCTTAAAGTTTTTTCTAAAATTCCAATTCCTAGCCGAAAATTTCATACATAGTCGCTTTCTATCAGAAAAAATTATCGCATTGTTTCGAGTTTGATATAATTGAATACTATTCGATTGAAAAAAAATCGTCCTTTTTTTTGTGGGTACTTGAACTAACCAAACAAAATGCGTTTCATTTTAATTAATTCCTTTTTCGTTTTGTTTCATTTTTTTTTTCTTTCTCTTGTCGTCAATTTTACGTGTGTTTTGTAAAAAAAAAAAAAAAATGCTTAAATACGTAGGATCGCTGGTTGATTGCCGTTGGATGATAATTTTTAATTATGTGGAATGGTATACATTTTAAAAAAATAACATAATTTACACATAACAAAGTTACCACCCTGTACACATTGGCGAACCGACTGGTCTTTTCATTTGTACAGATGACTTAAAACAACGAATATTAAAAAAAAATAATAATAATAAGTCAATTCCTACTTAGGCCAACAAAGTAATATTTTATTTTAGTTACTCACTTAGTTTAGTTTTCTATTAACATTATAAAAATATTTTCACTTTACTTCTAAAGAACCAAATTTCTAGTGATAATGCTTAGAAAATAGTGACCTCTGGTGTCCGTGGGCTAGGTGAAGCGATCTTTCTGAAAGATGGCCCTAGGAGGTCTTGGCTTTATCGACGGCTTTGGCTAATCCTGATCCTACAGGTAGATTGTGGCCGCTGCGTGCTTTTTATTCTTTACAATATTCCACTGCGAAATTGAACATTCACATGCACAATGCTGAATTTTTAACAGGCAGATTAGGCAAGATGCTTAGTACAACAAAAGTTTCGCTCCATTACTTGTGGGTGCCGAGGGGAACACAGCGTTTGTTTTATTTGAGTTCTTGCGTTTAGTTTCAATGTCTCAGTAGTCTTTTTCTACTATCGCGAGGAAGTACGTAATCTCATAATGACATACTTTTAAAATGATAAGATATTTACTATTCAATTAGTTGAACTTTGAAAAAAAAAACCCTCTTTTAAAATGTATTAATAGAAAGTATTTATCACTGTAAAGCAAAATTCCAAGTCGTTTAAAAGTTACAAGCACTTGAGCGGACGCCCCTTTTGGAGCAGTTGAGCAGGTAGTCCCTCATGAATGACCTAAAGGGTATTAGAGAACGTTAACAGATGTCCTTTTATTTCTTTTAACATTTGAGACCTCGGATAGAAATTTATATAAGTATTAGTATCTATAAATTTTTAAAAAATGATTCATTACTTCCCTAAATTTACCTTCAATACCACTCTTTTTATCAAACGCGTTTTTTTCGAAACTACTTTTTTCGAATTTGCTCCAGCTTGCAGAGTTTTTGATCAACCCTATGAAATTTAGCGCACATTTTCTTTATATATACATGCTTTAGTTGAACCAGAATCATAAACATATCGTTATTTTTTTATTTTTTATTGTTAAAAAAGTGTACAAAATCGGTTAAAAATCATACCTAATTTTCCCATTCTAAAAAAAAATAGAAATTTTCAATTTTTTGTGATGATTTTAGTTCATCTAGAAGAGACACTTATAAAAAAAGAAGATTTAAAAAAAAAATTGATTTCAGATAAAAACTGTGACGCAAACTGCCGACCAGGGTGGCGACTTACAGTGTGCATCACCGATATCTCCGGAATTTTTCAAGAAAAATGTTTGAAAAGCTTATTAAATGTTCTTCAATATGTCTGTAAAAGAACCTCAAAATCTCAAGAAAATATATTTATTCTTCATGCGTTTAAAAAATTCATGAAAATTGCTCTTTATAAACCATTTTACACGTATTTCCTCCCTCAAAACAAGTGCTTTACCTTAGCGGACAATTACATTTTTGACAAATGTATTCTCAAATTGTAAGTATATTTTAGAAAAGATCAGTTAAAATATATTTTATAATTTATGCACACTTCATTATTTTGTACACATGCGTTAAAACAACGAATATTAAAAAATAATAAGTCAATTCTTACTTAGGCCAACAAAGAAATATTTTATTTCAGTTATTTTTTTTTATTAACATCATTAACATTTTTTCACTTTTCTTCTAAAGAACCAAATTTCTTGTGACGATGGCTTCAATGTTTCTAATGGAATCCATATAAAACTAAAACGAATAACGGTAAAATTTAATTAACGAATTAATATTTGAAAAAAACTGTATTAACATCAAGTGGCATCCACTTCAAGATTATAAAAAATATTTTTGTACATTAGTGGGTGAATAAAAAGCCTGTTCTTAACATTTGAAAATTTGAACAAGATATAGGAAGAGTTTGAACTAATAGTGGGGATTGAATAAAATTTACCTTAAGAGTACTTTGATTAGTACAACGCATAAAATTTTTTGTTTAACAATCAACAGTACATGTCATTAATCCACAATTTACACAAAAAAATTGCTTTTCAGATACAAGGAAAACCCCAAGTTGTAAAACGTTTTGCATGAAATGTTATTTAACTACTGCAGTACTTTCAAAACCAGGATGTTTTACATTAGATATCCATTCAAAAAAAAAATCTTTTACTAAATTAAATGCTATTTTTCAACAGAAAATATTTTTACTGTTGATATATTATATAATTTTAGACTAAACCTTCCCTGTGCTCACGGTTTTGTTAACTAGATACTAGAATACAATAACAGATTCAGAGACACGGCTTTCGAAAATGAAGTTACAATAAAACATAACCCCTCAAGGAGCATAAGAAATAATCATATCAGATACTAAATAATTTCTTCTCAAAGTTACGGTTTACAAGTAAAAGCGAAAATGAAATTTCCTGTCTTTAATGAGATTGTTGCCTAAAACCACGGATCGGCAAGTACGGTTTCCTACAGAAACACAAGTCAGCAAGTAACCAAGTTGACTTCTTACTATTCCTTTAACTTCAGTAAAATATATGTCGAGCTTTTTTGTTTGCGAAAAGTGTATCTTTTCTCCAAGCCGCATTAGTTTGTTTACCACCAAGTGTCTTAATTTTTGAATGCAAAATATTGTAAATCAATTATTTTTTTTCACCTATGACTTCGGGAGAGCTTTTAGGTTTTCGTGGTAAAAGCATTTACCAACCAAACTCATAAATCTTTAAATGGAGACAGCTCACTTATCATCCAAAAAATGGGAGGGAAAAGAAAATGAATTTTATCAAGTTATTTTTCTTAAATTAATCAGAATTGCAAAACTCTTTTAATGTACAATATTACCCCGTTATTCCGCGCCTCACTATACCACGGAATTGGATATACCGCGGTGTATCACGACCCCCGAAGCTTAGATCACCTTTTATCATTGCCATTTAAAGGTGATTCCTTATTTACTATTGTAAACAAAGCCAGGTCGAGCACACACATATTCTAGCCAAAGAGCACCAATCCCCCCCCCCCCTAAAAACACACTAACAGATAAAGCCCTATTGAGATAGGCGTGATTTTACACCCTTTTCTCATGCTTTTTCTGTCTTTCAACCTAGAACATATGGCTTGATCTCAAAATCGGGTGCAATCGCCCTGACTTGTTTCTCTTGATATGGGCGGAGCTCAATCTGTCAGGGACTGATCAGTTCAATGCTTAACTATTCCATTTTCAGAAGTCTAGTTATGCCTGTGTAAATTCTTTTATAGCACTATCCATCTTTGTATTACAGATTCTTTAGCATTCCTGAAAAGTAAGCATATTCCCCAGTGAGAAGTGCGTTCTCCCCGTTCCAAGTCTAATTTTTTTCTTAAGACCCCTCCCCCTTCACAGCACCTTTTTTCTCGGAACACAGTTGATTTATAACCTATCGCTCGATAGACTGTTTGTGCCGCTGAGATGTGTGCTTCTTGCACAGCAATGACAGTGAATAAAATGGCAGCAAACAAGAAAATAAAAAAATATACTATAGGGGGAAGAAAAGTAACTAGTAATTGATAAAGTAAAAAATGGTGCAATAAAAGCGAGTATTATTTCGTGAGTTTAATTCGGCGGTATAGTTTCACTAAACCGCGGTTATGTTATAACGCGGGTGCCAAATATGTCCCCCGACACCCGCGTTTTAACGGGGTTTTACTGTATTACGTAATATTTACTTTTGCAATGCATTGAAAAAACGTTCCTTTCGTAATAACTGTAATATTACAATGCTTAAAATCTGCACCGTTAATTCTAAGTTCTAGTAACTGGGGAAAAATGGCTTATTTTCAAGACTATAATGTTCTCGGAATAGCTCCGAGTCAAAATGACTTAGATTTGGAAAATCGTGTTTTTTTTTATAAGTAACTCTTTTCTCAAAAGCGATCCGGTACGATCTCATTTTTGAAACGAACAAACAAAAAAAAAAACAAAAAAAAACTAAATAAATAAAAGAGAAGATCACACCTGGGGTTTGAACGTGCAATGTCTAGACAGTAGCTGAATTCTCTGCGCCAGGAAATCACTGTATACAGGGATTTAAAAGTTGAATTATATAGCTTCCAAACTGCGGTTGCTAAAGCACTTCCGCGCCGAATTTCTTCATATACCAATCCAGAAGAGCGTTAATTATACCTTCGTTCATCCTGTTTTCTTACTGTAATGCGTCCGATCTGAATCCGACGAATTATTTATCTTGTGTTCCTTCTCTGAAGAGATGAATAGACTACTCACATTCTTGAATCGTTGCTTTTGTTCTGAAGAAATAATCCTTATAAAAAGCAATGCATTAATCATGAAAGAAGGATTGCACTATAAACTTTTAATTTATTGCAGTTAATACTTGCTCTTTCTGTCACTTTAATTTCCAAGTTCCGTAGTATTTAAAACTGAGAACGGTGCTTGCTCATTTTGAAGTCAAAATTTCGAAAGCAAATGTAGGTATATTTTTCTCATTTTTACATCATCTATAGCAGGGTACGAAATGCTAACTACGGCCATACTGCCTATACCGTGAGGTTTCGCAAACTACCCCCATACCAGGGGTGCGGCACGCAACGCTATTCTCCTTCGTTCCCGCCATAAACTCTCTGACACTTTACAACTAGAACCGGCCATAGGGACCGGACTAGCGAGCGTTGTCTCCTGCTATACCGTCCCGGAGTCGACTACTACAAAGTAAGACTAACATCAGCCGTAACGGGTCTTGCTATTTTAGTCGCCTCTTACGACACGCATAGCTACGTTGGGGCTATTCTTCCCCGGCCGTTTGTTTATTTTTTCCAATTCTGCTATAGTACTACCCCCATACCAGGGGTGCGGCACGCAACGCTATTCTCCTTCGTTCCTGCATAAACGGTCTCTGACACTTTACAACTAGAACCGGCCATAGGGACCGGACTAGCGAGCGTTGTCTCCTGCTATACCGTCCCGGAGTCGACTACTACAAAGTAAGACTAACATTCAGCCGTAACGGGTCTTGCTATTTTAGTCGCCTCTTACGACCCGCATAGCTACGTTGGGGCTATTCTTCCCCGGCCGTTTGTTTATTTTTTCCAATTCTGCTATAGTACAAGTACTTGGACGAATACTTGATAACTATTTGGCCAGGTCGAATATTCTGCAAAAGGGCCGAACAAGCTCCGCCGATAGTGATGCTATTGACAGAACGGACGCTGCAAAGGTGATATTCTCCCAGTGTCTAAACCAATCTAAGACAAACTTATTTGACAAACACACGAGTTTTGCAATAGTTAACTGGAAATTAAAAACAACAGATAGTAACGTAAGGAAAAAAGCCAGACAGGACCTTCATATAACTGTTAAAATGATAATGTTTCAAAATGATAATGACTACGATCTCTATCCTTATATACGATATAGTTGTATGCAGTCATTTTTGTTTGTTTCAAGAAAAGACATACAATTATGAAAGCGTTACTTGAAATTACAGTCTCGTGAATAATTTATTTGAAAAAAAAGGCGTAATATTTTGATTATTTCAGCCTTGATATTAATGTGAATCATATCCTCTTACTCAATAATAATATACATCAAAAATAAACTTTTCTTTGCCTTTTCTATTAAAAGCCTTTGTGACGAAAAGTAATTTTCTTTCCCGAGAACTAAGGAGAAAGGAAAAAATCAGGAATAATTGAAAGGTATTTTTTCCATGCTTATAGCTTTCGAATTTTCAGAAGAAAATTCTCGCATGTAGAGAAATATTTTTTGGTGGGCGTTTTGAAGTCCGACAGAAAAGAAAAAATAAATAAATACTCTTTGTTACATCTTACATGCTTTATTCTAGACTGAATCAGATTACATTGCATTCTAGGTGTCGCTACTCACCAATATTTAAGATACAGTTACAGTCATGCAACACCTTCCCTTTTACAATAAAAATTATTTAACTCACATATATTAAACACCTTCCCTTTTACAAAGCAAAAATTTTTACATATAATGCACATTATTTAAAAAACACTGATTACAATGAGAGAAAAATATATATGTACAAACTAAACATACAAGACTTCTATGTACACGGAGAATTATTTTGCAGTTAGTCCATAACGTTCAGGCGGTTTAACAGTTCGGCCAAACCTTGTTACATAATGTTGAGTATTAGCATTGTTTGACTTACTGTTGATGTTTGGACTATGTGTCACACCATTAATAGAATCACTCATTTCGATATCGCGTTGGAATTTTGGTTCATTGCCCGATTTTCGTAAATGAACTCGATTTCGCCTCACAATGCGATTATTCTCGTTTTTTACCCAATAACTTCGAGGCATTTTATCCTTCTTGATTATTGTACCTCTTTCCCATGTATTACCACTACGAACTAAAACATGCTCATTAGCAGAGAGATCGTTAAGTGGCTTCGCAGTTTTGTCATAATACGACTTACTTAATTTCTGTTTTTTAATCACTTTATCCTTGATGTTAGTTTGAATCTCGGGTTTTAATAATTCTCGGGTAATGGGTATTTTAGTACGACTTCTTTTACTCATTAATGCTTGGGCTGGGGAAAACTCTAAACCTTTAATTGGTGTATTCCTGTACTCCATAAGAGCAGTGTATATATCTTTATTCACATCAAAACATTTTTTAAGTATGTTTTTGGCAATTTTAACCCCACTTTCGGCCTGACCATTTGACTGTGGGTATCGTGGACTGCTATTTATGATTTCAAAGTCCCACTCAGATGCAAATTTTTGAAATTCCTTAGAATTAAAAGGCATATTATCTGCAACTAGAAATCTGGGAATACCATGGATACTAAATATCATTTTTAAGTTGTTAATGATTTCACCTGCTTGCTGATTAACAATGGGTACTATTTCTAACCACTTAGTTAAATAATCAACTAGTACTAAATAATCTTTTTTACCAAATTCACAAACATCGCAACCTACTTTTTCAAAAGGTAGCGATAAAATTTCATGAGAAATGAGTGGTTCTTTACAATTTTTTGGTCTAAATTTTTCACATGTTGAACATTTAGCAATTAAATTTTCAATATTATTAAGCATTCCTGGCCAATAAAATATTTGTCTAGCTCTAGATTTACACTTTTCCATACCGAAATGACCTTCGTGGATCTTATCCAACATTTCTTTTCTAAGATCATTGGGTACAACAATTTTATGATTTAAGAAAACAAGTCCATCTTCCTGAAAAAGATCTTGCCTTAATTTAAAATAAAACCTAACATTTTCAGGTACATCTTTCTTTGAATGTGGCCAGCCATTTTTACACAACGATATTAAATTATTTAATACAGGATCCCTTAAAGTACAATCTTTAAATTGTTTCAATCTTTTATTACTAACCTGTAAGTGCCTTGTAGCTTTGACACAATGAATTATTTCTTTGAGAAATGGATCATTATCATCAGTTTCATTTATATAAGACCTAGATAATAAATCGGCAACATGCATATGTTTCCCTGGTACATAAACTATATTAAGATCATACTTGAGTAACTTTAATTTCATTCTTTGCAACCTGCTAGACAAAACATTAACAACATTTTTATTATGAATTGATACAAGGGGCTTATGATCACTTTGGACAATTACTTTTCTACCATAAATAAAATTGTGAAATTTTTTAGTTGCAAACACAATACTCAAATACTCTTTTTCTATCTGAGCATAATTTTGTTCTGCGTCAGACAGAGCACGTGATGCAAAACCGACAGGTTGTCCATCCTGTAAAAAACAGCACCCTAATCCACTTTTAGAACTATCGCATTGTAGTACAATTTGTTTTTTAGAATCAAAAGTTGCTAAAACAGGAGCTTGACTAACTTTATTTTTTAATTCACTAAGAGATTGTGAATGTATAGGCAACCAATCAAACTGAACAGTATTTTTAAGCAGCTCTCTTAAAGGAGCTGTTGTTTCAGCCATATTAGGAATAAAATTTCTAAGATAATTAATCATCCCTAAAATTCTCTGCAATTCTTTTTTGTTACTCGGATTTTCTAAGCTTAAAATAGCTTTGACCTGCTCAGGATCTGGTTTCATTCCATCCTTATTAAAGATATGACCAAGATACTTAACTTCACTTACTCGAAACTGCAGTTTATTTTTATTAAACTTCACATTTAATTTTCTAGCTCTTTCAATGACTTTATTTAATATAATATCATGTTCTACTTCGTCATTAGCATATATGAGCATATCATCAAAATAAATTAACACACCTGGAATATCCCCAAAATTTTGCTCATTAAACTTCTGAAACAGTTGGGGGGCAACAGACACTCCAAAAGGCAACCTATTAAATTTATACACAATACCAAAGGGAGTACTAAACTGACACAATTTACTCGACTCTTCATCAAGCTCTATTTGATAAAACCCATCTTTTAAATCAAACACACTATAAACAGATTTATTGCACAATTTAGGTATTAATTCATCAATCATTGGAATCAAGTGATATTCTTTCTTAATCACTTTATTTAAGTCCTGTGGGTCTAAACAAATTCTGATTGAACCATCTGGCTTTTCTACAATAACTAAGTTACTTATCCAGCCATTTGGACTTTCTACTTTACTTATAATACCAGTTTGTTCCAAATCACTTAATTTCTGTCTTAATTTAATTTTAATTGTTTCTGGAACTCTCCTAGGCGGTCTAGCAATAGGTTCTGCATTTACATCAATCTTAATAGAGCATGTCATATTAAATTTTCCCAAACCTTCAAAAACATCTCTATTTTCCTTAATAAAAGAACTTTTATCCCTTATTTTAACATCATTAATTTGTTTCCTTTGAATAAGTCCTAATTCTTCACAGCTAGTCAACCCAAGTAAAGCTCCAGAATTACAATCCACAATTACAAATTCCAAGCATTTTTTAATATTATCAAGTTTACACTCTAATTCAACTATTCTTAGAGGTTTAATTTGGCTTCCACCATATGCCTCTAAAATTAAATTAGTAGGTTTCATTAACTTATTACAATTTAACGATTTAAAAATATTATTTGGCAATAAGTTTACATCCGAGCCCGAGTCTAATTTAAATTCTAAAGTTTTCTGTCCTACCTGTATTTTGTGCACCCAACAAGAACCTCTGTTTTTGCGACAAACAGAACCCACAACAAATGTCGAGTTAACTGATAAACTTTTACCTTTGTTTTCGTGCACTTTAGAACGTTTATACTTGTTATTCATACAACCGACAGCAAAGTGATTTAATGCCTTACACAACCTGCATACTTTACCATACGCTGGGCAGTTCGCTCTTCCATGCTCAGTAGAACACTTTTTACACAAATAAACTAAATTTTCTTTGGGATAACTTCTTTTCCGTGCGCTATTTTCTTGATTCTGCTTCGTACTAGGAACATACCTCGCAGTTAAAGCACCACTTCGCTTATTTAGAAGATGGATGTCTGCTTTCCGTTGAATGATGTCGGCTTGTAACCTACTCATTTCAGCTGCTCGGCAAATTTCAATTGTTTTCCGCAAAGTTAGTTCACTTTCGCGCAATAACCTTTCTTGTATCTGTTTGTCAGACACGCCAATAACTATTCTGTCTCTAATTATAGAATCATTTAAAGTTCCATATTCACAGTACTTTATTAACTTCCTTAAATCCGTTAAGAATTCGTCGAATTTTTCACTTTGTTCTTGTGTTCGGCAGTTAAACACATACCTTTCAACGACAACATTTCTTCTCGGATTAGCGTAATTTTCAAAGGCAGCAATGACGTCCTTAAAACTTTTTCGCTGAGCATCCGTTAATTCAAAAGTATTATAAAGTTCCACCGCTTCCTCGCCGAGACAATTTAGCAAAATGGCGACTTGTACATCACTGTCTTTAGCAGCATGACCACCAGCTTTTAGAAATATTTCAAAATTCTGACGAAATCTCCTCCAGTCTTCGGCGATATTCCCAGTTAGATTGAGAATTTTCGGCGGCTTAATTCCTTCCATAATTTAACTAGAAAGTTAATTTCCAACTTGACTTAGGTCCGAGTTCGGCTGCGCCATGTTACATCTTACATGCTTTATTCTAGACTGAATCAGATTACATTGCATTCTAGGTGTCGCTACTCACCAATATTTAAGATACAGTTACAGTCATGCAACACTCTTTAACCAACTGCGTTAAAATAATTTATTTTAGTCGAAGTTTTTCTTTTCTTTGGCAGTAAACACAATTTTGAATTTAATAATTAAAATTTAAAAATCAGTTTTGCCTTTTGCAAAACTTCTCTACGCAAGAGAAATTATTTGAAATACTGAACAAAAGAATAGATGCTTATTTAATATAAGTACTTTATCATGACAACAT
This sequence comes from Octonoba sinensis, assembly GCA_038502835.1. Classification (NCBI taxonomy): domain Eukaryota; kingdom Metazoa; phylum Arthropoda; class Arachnida; order Araneae; family Uloboridae; genus Octonoba; species Octonoba sinensis. Next base: position 85,841,182 of record CM076604.1, read on the forward strand.
TCATTTATGGCTTCACTCTTTTCATTAGCTTTTGATAAGACAGAAAAAATTAATTCAAAAAAGTAATTAATATCACAATGCATCTAAGCTTATCCCATGAAAATTAATGTCTCGATTTCTCATCATGGCTTCGAATTGTTGCAAATTTGTAATGTTTTAGTTACATTAAGTCGAATGCGGTTATTGCAAACCTGGATTTAACGAGAATCCGCCTTTGACGAGGGAAGTTGAAATATATTGTTGATTTAATGTGAAAAGGCTTATATAAAACTACGTCATTCCAAGCATAACTAATAACAGCGTAAAAAATGTTGAAAACTTCAGGAAGTATGGTTTATCTACAATATTAACGCCAAAAATTTTCGTAAAACTGGTAACAACGCAATAATAAGCAACACAGTTTTTCTTTTTGTAGTAAATGATAAAAACTAAAAACTAACTCATTTTTTTAACTTTCATTTTTATTAATTTCATTTTTATGCAACGAGATCTGAATTTAAGATTTGTGTTGACCTGGTAATGACGAACAGTCGGATTTAACAAACAAAACTGTTATTATATATTTCATTTATATGGAATTAAGATTGCGCACCAGCTATTAGGAAAAGATTTATTACACAACTACTTGAAGGCATACCAGTTGCAAGCAAAACTGGCTTTAGGAAAGCCTAACCGAAAGGTTCTTGATTCTGATATCTAAATTAGGGCCAATGTTGGGTGTTATACAAGGGATGTAAATAGAGATTGCTTTGAAAGAATGTGCTTGATCTCATATTTCCTGCAGTAAAGTTTTTATTTAAAAAATAAATAACGGAAAAGTTAAAATAAAACATTTGTCAATTGTTTAAGCTAAGAAAAAAAGATCTGAAAATAAGCTTTTGAGATGTGAAATGGCGACTGGCATGTGTCTGCCTGTGTACTAACCTCCAATTATTATTAAGTAACTATTCGATTTAGACAAAGCATTTTGATCTCTGTTTTTCCTTTCAACTCTCAGTGACGGAAGTAAGCAGGAGTTCTAAACTTTTTTTTTACTTGCGGATTCCCTTGTGTTTTCCAAATTTTTTCTCGTATACAAAATGCGTATATATATAAAAAATCCAGAGTGGTAAAAAAATTGTAATGAAAGTTGCGTCAGATATAGAAAGAACTCTTAATTCAATCCAAGAAACCGATGCTATGTGGCAAAACAAGGAAAATTGTACTCTGCGATCATATTCTAACTGTATCCTTACAGTGAAATAAAAACTTATAAAGTGCTTTTGAGAAAACTTGATATATTGAAGCCTAAAAAAACTAAGGAAAAAAAACACATCAGGAAGTCATGGAGAAAAGGAGTCGAATTTTTACATCATTAACAAAATCAAAAATCAGGCCAATTCTTTTGCAGTGGAAAGCTCCCTAAACAAAACTCCGGAAAATATGATAATTCCTGCGTAATGTTTCTTGAATTACAATTAAATATGCAATATTATTTCCCACTTTTGCTTGTTAAGATGGTTTTCGAGTTTCTTCATGAGAGTTTTGAGAGCTGTTTATCTTACCATAATATAGGAAAACACACATTGACAGTTGGGGATCATGCATAAATGATGTCACGCTTCGAGGAGGAGGAGGGGGGGGGGTGTTTCGTGAAATTTTGACAAAAGGGAGGGCAGTGGGTAACAAGAAGTGTGATATGCTTGTGCAACATAGCGTGGCATGTGACAAAGGGGGGAGGGGGAGTTTGTTGAAGTGTTACATTTTGTGGCAAGGGGGGAAAGAAGGTGATATACATGAGAAAAAAGCGTGACATCATTAATGGATAGTCTCTTGATCTTGTAAATAGAATAAAGAATTAAGCATGGTCAAAATTATATGGAAAATTTAACTCCTATGCAAATTTTTTCCATATTAAGACATAGTCACCTTGCAAGGCTCATGGCTCCCCAAATTTCATATTTTTTTCTGTGGCCCCTAGGGGGCCCATATGGCTCCTGCTGAGAAACCTTGATTTAAAGTAACATTTAAGCGAGAGAAAAAAAATCGAGATCTGCTGCTCCCTTATTATGTTGTGAAAAATATTTAATTTTGTAATTTCATTCAGAAATTTTACATATGAGGTTTTTCTATGCAAAATTCATTAGTTTACTTACACCGTTAAAATTATGTACTTAAAAATGAGAAAATATATCTGCTCATTTTGTCTTAAATAAAGTTTGACCTAAAAACTAGAAAGCGCCCTTCTCAGTTTTAAATACCGATGCCAACTTAGAAATTATAATTCCAGAAAGGGCGAGTAAGTATCAACTACAATAAATTAAAAATGTATAGAGCAATATTTCGTTCATAAATAATACACGGCTTTTTCTAACGATTACTTCTTCAGAACAACATCAGTTGTATCAAAACTAAAAAAAAAAAAAAAAAAACTATTACCACGCGAGACGTCAGAACGATTCAAGAATGTGAGTAGTCTGATCACTTCTTTAGAGCGGGAATACGAGATAAAAAATTCGGATCGGACGCTATAAAAGAAGAAAGCAGAATGGAAGAATGGATAATCCATAATTAACACGGATCGGGGTATGAAGAAATCGAATTGGGGTATGAAGAAAAACTGTTTAAAATTGCACAAAAGCTTATTGAAACTAAAACACATATCGTGAAGCTAAGGAGTTTTTTGTTTGTGTTTTGCTTGTCCGATCTCTGTTTGAATCATACAGCTCCCTCCCCCTCCTTAGCTGTTTTCTTGCAAAACTTAAGCTAATAATAGAAATCTTTGATCAATTAAGTCTTCTAGTTGATGTTTTTTTTCTTTTGGTAATGTTAATTTAGCTTATATTTATGTGTTTATTTGTTTTATGTATTGTAATTCAGTCCATTTGTTTGAATTTTTAATTGAGCTTTTAAATTTATAAAGGTGAATAAAATCGAACCAATTAATTTTGAAAATAATTTCTAAAATCAACATTTTTTGGAGCATTGCATTGCATATTTTTATGTCTCCCAGGCAAACAATTTACTGCTGATTCATTTCATTTATTTATTGTTTTTGTAATAATAATAACAATAACAATAATCTTATATATAAGCGGATTATTCTGTCTGTCCGCTATAGGATCCTAGGCCGTTTTACCGATCGGGACCACATTCGGCACGGTTAATGTTTACGACCCAAGAAACTCATCGCTGCAAAAATGAAAGTTGTGACTCAATTAGTTTTTTTAAATTAATTTTTAAAAAAATTTCCATGATTTTTTGACCCGCTTTATTTTATTTTTGCATTGTTGCCGTCGTTTCCAACAGTATAATTACAGTTGCCGTGTGAACAAACAAATCAATGCAGTTGCCATTGTTATTGTAACAAATAGACTAATAATAATCGAAACGTTTCTCTAGCATATTGAGTGAGGCTTCTCTGTATTTGCAAATTTCCGTTAAAATTTAATGTATACGCGAATTTAATTTAATCCTTCCTTTCTTTTTAATTTATTTATTTATCGTCTGCGTTTTTTTTATTTTTCTTATTAGGGTGGCAGCGTTCTTTTTGCCCAGTTTCGTTAAAACTTTTGTTTTGAAAAGCATAATAAAATGTTCGATAAGTTCTTTGGATGGTAAATATATATTTTTCACAAACAATTTGATTATATAGTAAATAAATATATATTAGTGTGAGGCAGTAAGCAAATTAGCGCCCTCGCCGCCTGACCTGGGTAATTCAGTGTTTCTAGACACTTTTGCACAAATCATTTTAATTACAATTTATAATATCTAGAACAGCGGTCAGTTCGTATGACCACCGGGCTTACTAGTAATAATATATTTAACTAAGAAAAACAAATGTTTATTTTTTTTTTTTAGATGTGAAACTATGCAATTCAAACTGCTTGATTAAATACTCAAAATAATTGCCTTTGAGATTAATTCTTTACTACACTGAGATGGTAACAACTATTTTTCACAATTCCTACGGGCGATGAAAACGGGACATTTAACTTTCACTACGGAACTACGTAGGTGTTGTACTTCATTAAAGCGTGAAAATAATTTCAGTTTCAATGATTAAGAAAAAATTGTTTGGCATTCCATTCTGTCAAGTGGTGATATTATTCTCGAAGTGCCTGCATCTCCCTTACTAGAAACCAGTGTTCTATTCTTCCCAACGCAAGCATTCAATTACGACGCTCAGCGGGGAACAGAATGGGGAATTTGTCGATGAACAACTTAGGTACTCGTAGCTTCCACTTTGAATGGAATTTAGAAGAGCTATTGTTCTTCCCAATATTGTACTCTCTGCATGGTACTTTAGATCTTATTATTTTAGTTCCGCTTTCATTGTATGAAAACTCATTATTAGGTTTACACTCATCGTTGGTCATTTCCTCGAAATATTATGCAATAGTTGTAATTTTGTTAAGCAGAAAAGAACCAAATGCTAATGTACCATCAATGTAAATAAAAATTACGTAATGGTCTCAGAAATCATAGAAAATAAATCTATTACAAATCGTCTGTTTTTATAACAGCTGTATTTCCTATGCTGAATAATAGTTAACTGAAATTTAACTGCATTTCTTATTTATGGCACGTTTATAAATTTTTCATCAATTTTCATCCATCATACACTGGAAAAAATGAATAACTAAATTTCAAAATTGAAAATCGGGCACATTTAAAAACTTTTAAATAGTAAATGAAAAAAAAAAAAAAAACATAACATTAATTGACGTAAAATTTTATTGTTTTCTTCTTATTCTAATTTATTACGATCTAATAAGTTTATGATTGGAAATTTTGTCACTGCATCATAATTTTTAAGGGGAAAATTGAGGATAAATATGAGATATGTTTAACGTTGTCCATGAAGTTCACAAACCAGCGGAACACATAAAAATAACATTAATTATTCTTCCAAAAACTATAGAACGTAATTTTGAACTTTTCTGAGCAATTGTAAGGAATGAATCATTTCATCGAATATCTATTATAATTGTTAGGAATGAGGATTTATAGGAATTATAATTGAATTAAGGTTGCTAGGAATGAATAACTTATTTTTCCTAATAAAAACTATAAAGCATAAGTTCGAACTTTTGTATGAAGTTCTTGGGAATGAATAGTTTGATTGGTTAGGAATTAAGATTATAAGGAAGCATGTTTTTTTTTTTTGCAATAATTTGAATTAATTGAATTAGGATTATTTGGAATGAATAACTTGATTATCATAATAGAATTTATAGAACGTAAGTTTGGCTCTTTTTATGTAATTTTTAGGAATGAATCAATTGATTGACAAAAACAAATAAAAGTATAACGTGCATAAATTGAAAAATACAACTTAAAACATAAATGTCCCTTTTGCACCTTTATAGTAATGATTAACATTACGCAATTGACACCAATGCATAATTTTATAAAACCTTCAAACAATCTCATACTCGATGCATGTCACTAAAGGAAAATTCCTTTGATATTTTAGGAACAAGAGAAGTTCTTCACATTTTGAAAAACTTATGTCCAATCAATGAAAATCTCTACTTTCTTTCAGCACAGACTGGAAAAACGTTATTGTATTTTTCTTTGATTTTAAATTATGAAGCAGCCGTATGGTTAAAAAAACAGACAAAACGATGTTTTTATGAATTTCAGAAAAAGTAATAGCAGGTTTCCATTTTCACTTCCATTTTTTGCTTTCACTTGTTTCTTTTACTTGTGAGTCAATATTAATACTATTTTCTCCAGCAAAATAGTGGATATGAAACACAGCCTTTAAAAATGTATTTAATATTTTCAAAAAATGTGTGTATGCTAACTGAAATATACCTTTTTCTGCTGTTCCATTTGGCCAGAATTTCCCCTGACACGTTTTTTCTAAAAAAGCAGATAGGTTTCTTTCTTCTTTTTTTTTTTCTTTTTCTGCTTGTATTCTGTATACGAAAAAATTCTCCAATCTAAAATCCACAAAATAAATTCCTTATATTTTAAAAAATATATATCTGCTAAATGAAATACTTTAAAACGTTGACACCCACTTCAAGTAAATTTTTCTACACCGTTTTCTGAGCATCGAAATATAGAACAAATATTGACTTTATGCAAGACGGCTGAAAAATTACGTAGATTTGCACTAACTCATTATACGTGATGTAAATGATTTACTGCATTTACAGTAATGTAAATGTATACAAAGTATGGATCTTTGTAATATTGATAGAGTTATCATCAGAAAATCTGAATTAATTTATTCAAAAGTATCTATTGATGATAAGTCTTTTATATGACTTAGCTGACTTCAAATTCACGACATTCTTTACCACTTTTCTCAACCAGACTCCTACCTGTTAGCCGAGGCCTTAGGATGTCTTTCTCAGCAAAGAATATGGTAAAATGTCTAGATTATGGGTCGCCAAATTTTCGAAGCCCTTGAGCAACGTAGCACTTTCAAATTCTACTGGGAGCTACCAACTCCCCCCCCCCCCCGAAAAAAGAGAAAGCGGGTCACTATATTAGCACAGTTATCGCGTTTTCATATGCTTCCTATTTATGCAAACAAAGTATCTTTTATTACCTCTTCGCGTATTCAGTGCAACTATATGCGAAACATAGAAAAAATCAAATAAGGATCATTTGTGTAATAAATGTGCAGACTAACCACCTGAGCACGACTGCGATCTACCGAAAATGTCCCCGCAAACCACAAGTACAAGTAACTTGTAATCGACGGTTTGGTGACCATTGGTCCAGATCAAGATCTTATCGGCGTGAAATGGAGGAAAACTGAACTAAATTAAGAAATCAAACTCGTTAATAATCTAGAATAAGAAAACTTCTATGGAACTGAACAACTTCATACTGCTTAAAATATTAGTGAAGTTAGTGCCTGTGAACAAAACGAATATTCGGTTGCCTTGGAACGAATATTTCCCCGGTCTCTTGAAGTTCGTACCAATTTTTTAATATCAAACAGCTAAGGAATGGGAAGGTTTTCGTTTCTACGAAATTGAAAGTTTTTAAAAGCAGACTTTCTGACTTTTTCTTTTTAAGAGTAATACATTTCATAGAAATTCTATTGCTGTGTTTTTGTCCTTAAATATTTTATACAAGGCGGAAAAAGATTAAACAAACACTAACATTTACATGAATAGTTCAATCATTTAATATCCATAAAAGAAAGATGTTTTTTATTTAAAATAACACTAAAAAGAATAATAAAATAGTCATTTTTAATTTTAAAACACTTTATTAATGTGCCTTATAAATTTAATATCCAAATTAGCTGTTTTAATTGAAATTTTTGTAGAAATAGAATTAATAAAAAACGAAATCAAAATTTATTGCACTACTTTTCTAATTTGCCAAAAAGTCGTATTTGTTTCGTAGAATTTTACACACTATATCTGAATATACCTGAAAGAATAAAATTTATTATTTGTTATGTGCCGATTCAATGTATTTCATTCTTTCCTGTAAAAAAATTAAAGCATTTGTTAAATTTAAAATTTTTTCGGTTATTTAAAACCAATTTTTTCCAGAGGAAGAGCTTCCATTTTTTACGCGTTAGAGTAACGTGGGCGGATAAAACTCAAAGTGTTTTTGTTTTTTCTTCAGGTTACTGTTTTTTATTTCTCATATCTATTTTGGATACAGAAGAAAGTAAAAACAGTGTAGCAGTTAGGTTTTTTTTCCCTTGAACTAAGATTTTAATTTGTATTTTTTCCCCAAAATTTTATTAAATTCGGAGGTAACACATCACCGGAAGATGTCGGTGGATTTAAATTACATCTCATTATTTTTTGTGGTTCTCTATGTAAGGATTTGAGATACTATTACATTTGCAAAGAGGTTAATTCCAAAATATTAATACTTAATTATTTGGCGAACTTTAGGGCACGTGCACGACCACATTATATAAAAATTTTAATCTTGTGGTAGTTTTAATTTCTTTTCTTTAATCCTCTTTAGTCTCCCCAACTAGCAATTTTTCTGTGGCATTACGATTTGAAAAAATGTTTTTTGGCCCGCCTTACTGTAAGGGAAACAAAGGGAATTTTCAGGGATAAGATTTACAATAAATAGTAATGATCTTAATTTCAATTGTAATTCAAAAATTGCTAAAAACTGATCGCAGAAGTAGAATTATTTACTGGATCCATATTAAACTTACAATGTAATTTAACAACTGCATGACTATGGAAATAGGAAATTTCGTTTTATTTATTGGAGGAGAACTCAAAATAAACTATACGTGTACGAAACGCTAACCACAGTCATACCGTATATAGCATCTGGGCCTTCACGGATTACCCCCCAGTATGAGGGGGCACGACTGTGGCGCTATCCTCCTTGTCTCCCCACAAACTCTCTGACAAACTGACAACCAGCACCAGCCATAGGGGCTGGGCTGGCAGAGCTTTGCCGACCTGCTTTACCGACCCGGGGCCATAGTCATGCTACAAAGCAAGCCTTACGTCACCCGGATCGGATAGTGCTATTTTAGTCGCCTCTTACGACACGCATAGCTACGACGGCGCTATTCTACTCCCGCCACCGCAGGGAGAAACTATACGTGTTTAAAATTGAATTTAAAGTGTGTTTTTAAGAGAAGAAAAATTAAATTTATCATTTTTTAGCATTTAATTACGTCCCTCCCTCCTCCGAACATATTATAAGCAATTCAAATATTTAACCATAACTTAGTTTAATAGTATTTTAATTTATATTATTTTTCAAAAATATGAATTAATTAGCATTTCTGCTTTAATTACAAATATCTTAGTATATAATCCTTTATTGGAGAATATTTAAATTTTTGTTTACAACTTACTAAATATTTTCTACTATTTCATACTATTGCGCAAAAGCACGATCTAAGTATATGCTGTTATGGAATACATATTTTAAGCAATATTAGTTCCAAAATATATTGAGAATTATAATTGTAATTGAGATATTTTTAACTTTGTAATTTCGACCTTTTAAAAACGTTTAAACTTGAGGAACAGAATGAAAATCGAGTGTCATTTAGGATTACTATACTACTTTTTGTAATACAGAAAAAAATTTGCTTCTCAGAATTTTTCTACAAGAGTGGTTTTAATCTTATGTTGGTATAATATGAATCCTTCTTTGAACAAGAATTAATTTACCTTCAGGCAAATTAATGACCATAAAAGAAATTATGAACGTGTGAGTTAGCTTAGTTTCTGGGCTCTTCGCCAATGTTTACAAACTTTAATTAATATATTCTCTACTATGTATCCTCGTATTAAGTATAATTAAATGAGCTGGATTATTTCCCGTACATTTCACCGTAATTAATGTTCCATTCAATATGCCAAGGACAAGCATTGCATATTGCATGATACATTTTCTCGTAAACAGTTTTTACCTTTTTTTTTTTTTAATATTAAAGATTGAATGTTTGTGAGCTTGATTACCTCACAAATCAGTTGTAAAAAGTGTCTCAACTCCTACAGCGAAGAAAAGGTTTAAATAAAAAAATGGAATGTATCGTGATAAGTTGCATACATAAAAATTAAAATTGCCTTTTGTTTTCCAAAATTTCTCATAAAACAAATTTAATTGTACACAATCGAAAAATAATTTAACCCAATAACTTTGACCGGGTACTCGGAAACATTTTTTGGCATTTTTATGTAATTTGCTTCCTTTTTAATTAAGCCTAGGAAAAATCGCTTTGATCCTCCTTCTTTGCATGAATCTGAACTAAACATATAATTGGAACCTTTTTTTTTTCGTAAAAATAAAGGTACCTGCTCATTTACTATGTTTGCTTCAATTCTGTCAGGGGCAAAACGCACAGTGCCAATTATTTATTTATTTTTCCCAGCAATCACCGCGGTACCTATCTGTGTAAGGGTTTAATCAGATGTAATGGTTATGAGGAAAGCGAAAAAAAAAAAGTTGTCTTTTCTCACAAAATCCCCTTACTCGGTTGCTCGTGAGATGATGCCCTGACATTCCACGAGTGTTTAAGCGCCCACTTGGAATCATAGAGCACGTGAATCTGAAAAAGCTTTTGGTACATTTACAAATTTTGAATTACTGTGTACAATTTATACGAGAGCAATACTTACGGACACATGAATGAAGTAAATACGATGAGATCAAATAAACGAATTAAAAGTTTAGGAAAAGCAAATGAAAGTAATATTTAAATCATCACATAGAAAGTTGAGAGTCATCTGCTAGGGTACTATTGCTAAACGTAGTAACATAACAAAACGTAAATTCGTTTGGGTTGTAGGATGAGCTAAAATATGGATGATGTTTTTGGAGTAAGAATGGTTGGAGTTATGGGTGCAGTGAAACGAACTGGTTAAAGGGCAATCAAAAATGCAATTTTCAATCCAGATTGTTTGCATACACATAAGGGTGAGTTCATTTTCTTGATGCGGAGTAAATATGAAGGAAACGAGCCGTGTGCAATAAAAATTGACTTCCGCAGGACGTTCGCAGCGCGACTTTACTCTTGGCAGGAATTCGTAAGCCTAACGGCCAGTGTCTGCTGCATTCAACAATTGTGGACAGTTACGAAAAAGTTCTGAACAGAGGAGATATTTGAAAAAGAAGAGGCATATGGATTTAAATATCAGTGAATGAGTAGGTTCCTTTGCTGATCTCTTAGCCGATAAATCATTTCAAATTCGTTCATTTTTTAAGTGGCACTTCGCAATGCTAATCCAGGTTAGTTTTATGTTTGGATGTTCTATGCAGAGGAATTGACTATCTCGGACTCATTTTGAAATATGCGTTGGGCCCTTTAGCACTTTAAGAGAAAGCATTGTATTTGAGAGTATTCCGGCTACTGAGGTCATCTTTTTATTGCAATATAATATAAAGCGCAAAATATTGAAAATAGTTCTGCTTCAAAGACTGAATGACTGCATGAATAAATCATAGACAACCTGATTATCGAAAACACGAGTAAGTGCTGATGCTGTTCTATTACTTAATTATCGTTCGTGATCCTTCTTGAGTGTAGTGTTGACATCAGTTTCTTCTGAGTAAATATATGGAGCTGTGCCCTACAATTTGAGATTTCTATCCCAAATTGGTATTTCATGTTCCCCTATGTATGTTCTCAAAGTTATTAAACAACCATGTTAGTTTTTTGCAAAGTTATTAGACGATCAAGCATTATTAAGTATAATTTAAGTTGTTGCTTTGCGTAATAAAGTAATTTCTAGAGTTGTTATTCAATGAATCGTAAGAGCTATGGATGGCCTTCCCGCAAATAATAGGTAATGTGACATGAGTGTTAAAGTCTCCCAAGATTACCAGAAGGAAATGGCGTCGGATAGCTACAATTTTTTATAGGTCTCTCTGCTTAAAGAATAGACCTCTTACTGTTACTTTTACAATCGTCAACAAAAGGGGAAAAATTTTGAAAAGCATAAAAAAGGAAAAGAATAATTCAACTTTGTGTATTGGGAGGTGAAAGATACTGCGTCAAGCGTGTAAAACAATCATGCAACTCACATGTCTGTAAAATTTATCATGTTCTCTTAAATTTTTCACTTTTATTGATGGTCATATAAAATTGGACATAGTGTCTTTTACGTTTAATACGCAGAATTGCTAATGTTAATTTCTAACGTTTTGTCCATTTACTGCGCCATACAGTTATCAAAATTTAAAAAAATCTGAACCTGTTTCAAGGATGTAATTAAAAACGTAAAACTGATTTGATCACTTTGTAATCTAGCAGTAAGAGATTCGTTATGCTGGAAATAATTTCTTAATGGAAAAAAGAACACACGAACTGTTAAAGAAAAAATACAATTATTGAGGCATCAACGTGAATTGATGCGTAAAAACAAAATAATTTGAAGAGAAAAAACAAATAAGGGGAAGGAAAGTGATCTTTCTTTAAACAAATTTCGAACTGCTACGGCATACATTTAAATACAATATGTCATGCGATGCAATGTTCTTATGTATGCATCGAAACAGGTCAATTCGACGCCAATGCCTTGACGTGGTGATTTCGATGCCCATCCTTCGAAGCTGTTGTTTATATTGACCCCATATTATTGTCAACGCGGTTTATTTCGACGCTATATTTTTCCGAATTTTATATATTCATTTTTATTAAAGTGGAATGTCATTTCATTGTTCATGCTGGTATTGCAATGTTACTTCATTACAATGATTTTTATAAAACAAAAAATCGTAATATGAAAAATTGTTGAGAGTCTTATGACCACCAAGCGTAGGTATTCAAAGATTATGGTAATAACCTTTAAATACCTACGCTTGGAATTCAATAAAATTTCAATAGAGTTTAAAATGTTGCCTTTCAACTTAATTTTATACTCTATAATTATTCCAAGTCGGGGAAAAGGGGTTTACTCAGGAATTTGAATTTTCAGAACTGTGAGCTCAACTTAAAAATTATTTCTCAAATACTCGTAAGAAAAAGGAAAATACAATGGTGGAAATAGTTGTAGTTTGAATAATGCATCATTTGGCATATTTTTTTTCTTCATGAATACGTGGACATTTGTGAGAAAAATTCAAAATATTCAAGTAAAGGTTGTGAAAAGTAGAATTTCAAACTTGAGCCCCTTTATTTTGACATACTTGAGTTCAACTGCCAATGTCCATTTGACTATAGTTTCACAGTTTAGTTTAATTTACATGTATTTTATTATAGCCGTAATAATTGCATATACAATCATATATTATTTGATTATATTATGCATGCATAATAATGAATACATAAAGTGGTGTCGAAAAACCTGCGTCGGAATGAAATGTGCCTCGAATAGACGGCGTCGAAATAACCGCGTCGCTATCCTCCTCAAGGTGACCAGTACTGTATATACGGGCCGTGGTAGCCTAGTGGTTAGCACGTCGGACTTCCACCTGGAAGGTCGCGTGTTCGATACCCACTGAAGACCACCATGTATACTTGGGGATATGTGCATGTAAAATCCGTAGACCCCACTACCTCTCCCCGTGCGAAAGCAATATTAAGGCCTCGGCTAACAGGTAGGGGTCTTATGGAGAAAAGTATTGTATATACATTATATATATATATATATAAATTAATGATTTTAAAAATAATTGAAAAATAAAAATAACTACTTAGTGAGAAAGGCAGCCTTACGCATTGACTTAATAATAGTTGTTGATTCAATAAATAACTTACATGAACTGTTGATCTGTTACAATGATTAAAAAGTCATGCATTAGTCCAGAAAAAACATTAAACTCTGTTTTTCGAATTTTAATGACCTCTTCGAAAGATAACAAGTTAAAACTTTCGCAAACAGATTATTTCTGCATCAGGTTTCCTTTGAATTGCAAAGCGTCAGCATACATAACCTGAAATCACAGCAGGCATTGCAATTTAGTTTTCTTTTGACGTTCTGAAGAATTGTTTTCCTTAAAACCGCGTGGAAAACAAAGAAGTTTACTCTATGAAGAAGATATATTTTGTTAAATGTAAAATGGTGATTTTATGCCATTGTGTATTCGTAACTTTTTGTGAACGAATTCCGCGAGACTCAAAACAAGAAAAATTGGGGCAAGATACAGTGTACCTTGAAACACCAAATGTTGTATAAATTAGTTATCATGAAATTTACCCTGTTTAAACCTACCTACAGCACGTTTTAATTGATGTATGTGATTTAAACTTTGCATATCCTAATATGGACCATGAGGAAAAGAACTGCAATACGAAAATATTAGTTCACACTTTTGCCACTATTCTACTCTATGCCAGGTCCTTTAATCAAAGAGTGTACAATGTTCTGTAATTCATTTAAAAACAAGCTGTTACTATCTTTTATATCGGATTTCTGACTTGGCAAGATTTAAATCAAGTAAATTACATTCAAAAAATTTAACTGCTCCAATTAGAAATTTTTAAGAGTTAGAAAATTGTGTGGCAAGCTATAACAGTTAATTTCTAATTGTCTTTTTATCGTCTTCATAAACGTAATTTGTCCTTATTAAAACTTGCCAAGTTAGAAATCCGATTTCAAACAAGATTCCGTCTAAAACTATAGGAGCCTATTTTCTCATATACATCGACATCAAATTTATATTCTAGCTAGCTCTCTCTCCTTTTCATATAGCTTAGTTAATTGCTTCAGATTTGCCATTTTTAATATCTTATACATATTTATTCACTCATTCATTTATTAAGTTACTCATTCGTTTGTACTTTCATTCAGTCACTCATTCAAGTATTTATCCATTCAGCCACTCATATATTCATTCATTCTTTCACTCATTCATTTATTCATTCAGAAATATACTAAAAAATCCAGATCAAAAAATTTCATTGGAAAATAGACTCATTTACTTCCAGATGAACTTGGTATCTATACATGTTATACGTCATAGCATCTTTCCTATAAAGTTTGTTCCAAGCAAATCCGTCAGAAGGTCAGGATTTATATGGGATTGAATTTTCTCCGTAAGCGCTAATGTTAAATTTTTCTGAACTGTTAAAAATTGTTCAAATAAAAAAAAATATTCCATGTCGAGAGCTATTTCCAATAAGCTTGGTCAAAGGAAATTCGATATGTCCAGGCCATATAATTTGCTTCACATTTCCGCATAGGCGCTAATGTTAAAATTTTTTGAATTGTTTAAAATTGAACGAAAAATTGTTCAAATCAAAAATAAAATGCGGACATGAGGTGTTCTCGGCGAGATGAAGGCACAACCAAAAAAACAAAAAAACAAAAAGCAAAAAAATCTTTCGATTCGGACAATTCCCTCAAAAGATAATTGAGGGGGGGAGGGGGGAGCAGAGAGACAGACGGACAGACCAGCAAACACACATTTTCCCCATTTTAAAACCATACTTTCATTTTTTTATTTTTCATTCTTTATTTAATTTCTTCACTTATTTGACTCTTCTTTATTTTTGCCGTTAATTTTAAGATACATTAAGCCCTCTTTCATACCTTTTATTTTATTTTTAACTTTTTCGTTAAAGTATGATACGAGTAAAAAAGTAACAAATTGTTTTTAAATGAACCAGAGGCTGCTGTACACTTTTAGAGCTATGATAAAAGGATCTGCTTTGCAACTTGGCAGCCGTTAGATATAAATTCTTTTATCGGTGATACGACTACTCCAAAGATTGTTTGTTCTATCGAACTTGGCCCTTTTCTTATTTATTTTATCGTTGGGATATCATTAGCTTTTGAAAAGTAAAAGTTGTGTTTTTATATACGATAAGTTATATTAAGTTAAACTAAGTTAAATTATGGTTATTAATTAATTATTTATTCATTTACTTGTTATTAATATTTATACCATTTTCGTTAGCTTGTTTATATTTCTGTGTAATTAAATCCCTCTTTAATTTTATCTCTTAAAAAGTTGAAAGCTTCTGCAAAGGGATTAAAACTGGACTTGATTCTTTGGTGATCATAATGACTTTATCCTTGAGATAAAAAATTAGAGCGGAAAGTGAATTTTGATGTTCCAATTATTTTTCTTTTACTGCGAGAGAGTATTGTTTTTGTCAACGGTAGGAAAATATGGGAGCCGTTTTGAATTGTGAGGTTTCATGCTAATTTTGAGTATGCTAGTCACGTCGATAATAATGTATTTTTGAATTTTTTTATTTTTTCCTTTGTATATGTGGCCTAATTTTTAAAAAAATGTAGGCTAAAATAATGAAGAAAATTAACTTTAGATAAAAATGAATTATTTTTTAATGTATTTTGAATTGTCTGATAATAAATGAATCATTTAAAATTATTACATTTGTGGCTATTATTACTACACTGTTAAAAATTTCCGTAAGAAAATAGTAAAATAACCATGTATTTGGTTGTTCTTTAACCATATTTAATTACAACAGTTGAATAACCATTAAAAAGATGGTACTCAAACCGCTGATTGTGAAAAAAATCGTTTATTCTCTAGTTATCCTAAAGAACGTTTAAGTAACCGTAATTTTCAAACTCTCAATAAGAATCGGGCATCCATCTTGGTTGCGAAACCTTACCGGTCGTACGTTGTCGTTAAAATATGAATAAAGATTGATCACTTCAAATCTGTATGCGTATATAAAAAAAGAAGGGAAAAAAGTGGCTTAAGCAGTGGTTACTAAATAGAAACACACACACCCCGTAAATCAAAAATTGGAGACATCGAATTCCCGAACTGTTTGCGAATGAGCGAACCCATAATTTGAGCTGCTGAAGCTTGGTTGTATTTTAATTTTTGCAGCAAATAAAATGATTTTTGCAAACAATATACAATACATTTAGGCCAAAAATGAGTTTGGATCCAATTAAAAAGTAAAATTTCAATTTTAATGCACATTACTTGTTGGAAAAGAGGATTTATTGATACATAAACGCTAGTTATCCGTGGTAAAGATTGCCAAGTGGATAGAGAGCGCTTCTTGTACGCTACACACCCGGGGTTCGAGTCCCAAGCACTTGGTTTACGGTTTCTACGCCTCGAAATGGTTCAAAAACGGTAAAGTATTTTGTTTGGAAACCATTTTTAAATGGTTATAAAACCATAAACTTTTGTATTTGCAGCTTTTTAACAACTGATTGGAAATGGTTTAGGTCCCGTAAAGATAGAAAAATGTTCCATACCGTAAATTTAACAGTGAATTAGATGGACAGACTGCTGCCGGTTATTTGACCGTAATTTCATGATGAAATTTCTAACTGTATGTTAGTATCTTGCGTTTAGCTTTATTCGCGGTTTAAGAAGCAAATTTTTTTGGCTGGGTTAGGTAGGTAAGTACATATTTCGTATTTATTATTAAGTAAAACAGATATTGTTGACTTTTTTTTTTGGCTTACCACACCTACACCTTTAGCTGAACTGCAATTCCTTGAAAAAATCAAAAGTAGCGTGTATCCTGTAAAAGTCTGTCCTTCCCTGGTATATACATTGGCCGGTGTCGCCGTTTCTGAATTTGGCTGACACACTGCCGTGTGTCTGATTAAAGTATTTTTTTTTTTTTTTTGTCTATACTTCATTTGGTTTCTTTGTTTATTTACATTTGTTGGTTAAGATAATTGTTGAATGATACATTTCTACGATTAAGATTTGTTTAAAATAGTCCGCTTAACTATTGCTTTTAAATATAAAACATAGCATGGTTAAATTTTAATTTGAGAGTTAAATGCAATAAAGATATTAAAAGGGAAAATAAACATTTTACAATTTTGGAAGAAAAAAATGAATTTTTTTGAAAGGAAAATAAAAACGGAAAGTGCTCTGGGTAATAAATTCTATTACTTATCATCTATATTTCTTGTATTCTGCTTATTTTTTTTCTAAAACATTTCTGAGTAATTACCGTAAAAGATTCCGCTTAACCTCTCGTCTTGTTCCTGCACATTGCGGACAACTGCACATCATGAATCGCCATTAATCATTCTCGCAAGAAAAAAGGATTGAAATGCTTAATAGGATGTAATATAAATAATGATCAATTTCAAACGCAGGTGATACATTTATTTCTCTCTTGAGACTACATAAATATTTCCAGACCTTACACTTGCTGAGTTTTTTTCCTAAAAATAGTTAACTGTTGTGTCATAAATCCATCGCCATAGATACAATAAATTTCAAGTAGAATACATAGTACTTCATTTCCTCCAGTGTTTTATTCTTTCGATCACACTGTGCAACACGAAAAATGTCCTTTAGATAAAAATGTGTTTCTTATGTATTTTTGGCTGAAAATTGCGAATCTGCAATAACTTTTTGCCTACCACACACCAATTTCCCGAAAATCCACATTTTAGCTTTTTATGTATTTTCTCGATAAATGTGTATACTTTCGTAATTTATTGTCTTAATATATTATAAATAATATTTCTCATTGACACCATCATTGCCATTCTGGCGATCTTTTTAACGAACTTGGCTACTTTGGCGACATTTTTGACAACAAAAGCTTTATCTACTTTTCCGAAGTTTCGAGCCATTTTATAGATTATTTTGCACGGGAAAGAAGAAATCAATATGGGCTGCTGTGATGTGAATGTACTATTTCAATAATTGGGAGATGGACAAAATTCAGCCAATTCAGCTGAGTGGCGTTTGTTTATCAGTGCTCATTCATATAAGAATTTTTTCCCATTTACTTTTGTAACATATTCAGCAAACACAAAAGAAACTTAAGAAGTCATGAGTGCTATACTGAAGTTAGTTGAGTACACTACATTAAACTTGCACATTTTCAGAGATTTGAAAGTCATTGGAATATTATTAGGGATACATCCAAATAAATTCTGATGCGTTCTCTACGAATTGATTCGGGACAGGAACAATCACTACATCCATAGACAGCAGCCTCCTAAAAAAACTTCATCCCTTTCAAAAACAGAACAAATGAACCACTTGTTAAATGTATAATGGGTCTTTCTTCTACCATTTGCACATTAAACTCAGTTTAAGGAAAGTATTTGTAAGAGCTCTGGACAGAGAAGGAGAGGCTTTCTTTCATCTCAGGAACAAATTCAAAAATGTAAGTGAGGCAAAAGTAAAAAAAAAGGGCTATTATTCGCCCATAACTTAAAAAGTTCATCATCAAAAATTTGTTTGTTTTCAAACTCTTTTCTTGAAAACAAACTGTCAGAAGCAGAAAAATCAGCCTGACTGGCCTTCAAATCAGTGTGCTCAAGTTTCCTTGGAAGTGAGAAAGCTGAAAATTACGATGCTCTTGTTGCTAACATGATAAAATACTTTTGTATTATGGATTGCCATGGTGTCATTAAAACTACACTTTTTGGACCCTCATATGGACTTATTTCTTCAAAACCTTGTTAAAATTTGATGAGTATGGGCAAATGTCTCATTTGGACATTTCTATGTTTGAGAAGCGCTTCAGCAGTCAATGGAATGGAAGTATGCAAACTTTATATTGCTGGTCAGTTATCAGGGCACACCAACATATGCCTACAAGAAGAAAGGGCCAAAAAATCATTTTAGTGTTTGTGTTTTCAATAAGTAAGTCTCAGTTACATTCTCCTATAGCCAAATTGTATAAATATAGGAAATTAGTTTCCAACAAAAACAATACGTGAGGGACTATTTTGGTTTTAATATTTGAATCAATCACCTTTCGTTTATATAGAATCACATAGTTTCATCTAAAGGACAGAAAAAAGTTCTAATTTGTTGCACAGCGTTATTTTTGAGAGGCTATAAATTTCGCAGGAATTCTAGTCTTGAACTACTCATGAGTTTTTGCCTTTTTATTCCAATAGAAAATTTCTAGAAGATTAGTGCATTTAATAGAAATTTAACTACTCGACTTTAATTACATTACACATTTCAATGCTTATTTTTATTGATATATACTATATTCGTCTTTTTTAAATAATAAACCTTTCGATATTCTTGCTCTTAATTTTGTCAGGCAACGTATTCTTAATGTGTACCACAAATTTGATAAACTTTTGTTTCCTAACCAGGGTTGCCAATTGGTTCGGATTTTTCGGGACAGTCCCGTATTTTGCGAAATTGCCCCGCCTCACGGGAACTTCAGTACGGGACGGCAAAAGTCCCGCATTCTTGCGGGGATATTAGTTTTGCGGGATATCGGATAACCGCTGATCCTTGTACGGCGGATCCGTACCGGATATCTGGCTCTAGTGTTTGAAACCAGTAAATTAGTAAATTCTATACATTTTTAAAAAATCTACAGTTTTCAAATACGTAAAACGTTTTTAATTTAGCTATGCTTTCAAAAGATGCTCAGTATTTAAATTTTAAAAATCAAACTTGACATTGAGGATAACCGGATCTTTCGTGCAGTGGCCAAGTCGGATTCTGGACAGTTAAAATCTGTCGAATACCGGATATCCGATGTCCCCTCCTCCCCGTCATTGTGCCTCGGCTATCCGGCTTTTGCAGTTTTCAAATTTTGCAACCATGTTCGAATGTGATTTGCAATCATTTTCATCATCTGGGATACCTGCTTTGGAATCTATGAGGTGTATTTTGCAAAGATAAAAAATTTCACATACGGCATAGATAGAATAACTAGTACAACATAAAAAGCATACATAGATATTTGATATATTATGATAGCCTTTTTCGATATTTTGTAGGAAACACAATATTTACAATAGGCTTTGACGGACAAACAATAAAAGATATTAGTTGTTAGCCCACTTTACAATTTTATACTTTACACTCACCCACCTATACCACAAACGATGACAAGTAATAGGCACCCTAAAAAAAATGAAAAGACCAACAAACTGTTGCATTATTAGTCAAAATTTAGAAAATCACATGTTCGACGCATATACCATCATATTCAATCGTGTCACGCATGTGTAGAACAAAGTCTCAAACTCAAGTGCTGCCACATCAATTGTCTCGATGTGTTGTTAAAAGGCAATCTTCAACTAAAAAAATAGTTTTGTTAGAATACTTGTGTTATACTAAGTGACGTGTGAAAATAAAACGTTTTTATAAAAACATTTTTCAAAGTTATTTCCCTTCTCTCTTAGGGGGGCTAAGATTCAATTTTCAGGTGGAGGGTAGATTCTGCGACAAGATTTATTTGTGGATGATATCCCAGTTTTTTGAGAGGGAG
This sequence comes from Octonoba sinensis, assembly GCA_038502835.1. Lineage (NCBI taxonomy): Eukaryota > Metazoa > Arthropoda > Arachnida > Araneae > Uloboridae > Octonoba > Octonoba sinensis. The sequence goes on from CM076604.1 coordinate 85,861,748, forward strand.
AAAAGGTTGCAAATTTTTTTCACTATTTCAAGCTTTTGTGTATTCCCACATTGTAAAAGTTCGCCTTTATGAAAAAAAAAACATTTTATCCTTAGTACATTCAAACAGAAAACATAGTTAGTCGTCAAATTTTTCTATCTTATGCATAGAAAAAGGAAGCGTATCCACAAATCTGCTGTCGAAATAACATTTCTTAGAATTTCCCTACTTTTCCATAACATTTAAGTTTTTCCCCTGAAGAAATGTTTGCTAGATTCTTGACTCTTACTGTGGGCCTCTTCATTTATTCATTTGCAATTTTTAGTGTACCGTAAACTGACAAGTTCAGCTTTTATGAAATGAATTATATTTTGATTATATTCACTTAGCAATGTATTTCAATCTCACCTGAAAGATCTCTATTCCTTTGAACGCGCTATTCAAATTCAACGAACCACCGCTCAGCAAAGAAATGGCTTTCACTTTATTCAGAATGTATTCCTGAAATTACATAAGCTCACGAATTTGCTTTTGGTAAATAGTTTAAGCCTCTGAGACTATGCGCAAGTTTTGAACGTGGATCCGTAAAGGCCACCTCTTCGAAAACTTGCACAAGCAGGCGATGGTAGCGTTTCTTATATTTTTGTAAGTAATTCGGATGTTCGTTTTAGTCCTGAATCCGAAAATGACTTTCGTTCCCCCCTCCCGTCAAATTTGTTTTGTAAAAAGTAAATTTTAAAAAAATGTAAAAGTACGTCCTTAAACATTTTCTTCTTATTTTATTTATGTATTTCTTTACTTATTTTTGCCTAATACCATGTATTTTATCTAAAGTGGTAAGGTTCTGAAGGAAAAGGGGACCCACTGACCCTTTAATTTATAATGAAAAATGCCTCAAAACGTGCCTAATTTTTTAGTGCATTTTTAATTAATTTAATTAACTAATTTTTCTGAGGTATTTCATGTCTTCACAAACCATCCTCCTCTTCACCTCCCTTTAAGAACTGGACACCGAAAATACTTTCGATTGATTTATTTCATGTATTGAAGAATCTTTGGATCACTTTTTGCTGTGCTTCGGCTTTTTGGATAACGCTCTATATGAGATGTCTTTCCTTTATTCATTTTTTTACAAATGTCTAAGCGTTTTGTACAAAAAATATAACGGAGGAAGATTACATTTTGATCTTTTAGATGCAAAGACCAAACTTTAAGCACTTTGATCCGAAATGCTTTCTACACACAGAAAGCACAGGGTGTTAAATTCGGGAAAAAACATGATGAGTTTTTGATCGATTCTTTTTCGTCTACGTAGCATTAGTTTGTTTCGATATGTGTAATGTAATACCACAATGTGATGAAAGCGTAGACGACGTACGTTCCCTTCGTTAAAACATTTGATAACAAATATTGCATTGCAAGAATATGCTCTGAATTTTAAATCGTATATTAGTCATGAAGTGGTCTTTTTTCCTTATTTTTAAATTTGGAATAAGTAACCGAACTAGTAAATTTTTTAAGCTTTACGTAGTAATTCAGACAAAGATCAGAGTAAGGATTAGGGCTAGGAATAACCTAAAAACACTAGGGGTAACATTTACGATACACAAGAGACTAGGACTTGATGAGCTATCACTCAACTGCGAATACGGCAGTTCAAGAGTGCCTTTTGGTGATTTCTAGATAGTAGCTGGTGGAGACTTGCTTCAGGTCAAATAGAAGATTAGGTTAACTTCTAAGCAGGCGGCGTCTTTCCACCGTGAATGCTGGCTTATTCGGTGCCATAGTTGCCATTTTGTTTTCGTTTTGAAGCTGCCGTAAAATGAGTGTTGACATCTGTGTCAAGAATCAGACACTAGAAAACATTGTCATATTTTATACATCTTATTTTTATGCATCTTATTCATCTATTTTTATTTCATCAATCGGAATGCCAAAAAGGGTTTCTGAAAGCATGGTTTCTGGAGCAGTGGTTTCTCAAAGCATGTCTGAAACATCTCATTAAAATTAATTTTAAGAATTACATAATTTAAAAACGTCTTATAAAAGAAATTTTGAAACGGTCTGAGTCAATTTCTATTGGAAATTATCGGCTTAATGAACCGCCACCCCCGACACCTGAAATTAGGGCAAAATATCTAATAACTGTTTTAATTCTCTTCAGCATAGCACGCAACAAACCGTTCGATCGCTGTTTATGTAAATTTTTATACATAACATTTTAGAATGCTGAACTAATTTTATTGTTTTGTCAACTCTAAGCCAAAAAGTCAAATAAGTCCGAGGTTATGACTGCTAGAAATAGTATTTGTATCAAAACTAACTAACTATTTACCGTGCAAGACGTCAGAACGAGTCAAGAATTTAAATAGTCTATTCGTCTTTTTGGAGCAAGATTACAAGATGATTAATCCGTCGGATTCAGATCAGACCGAATGCACGATTAGACAAATAAGAGCTCTTCTGGATTGGGATATGAAGAAATTTGCCACGGAAATCAGCACCAGCACCTGTAAAGTTTGGAAGCTATAAATTTTGCTTCGGAGCTATTATAAGAACACGATGTGATTAAAGGTAAACCATTTCAACTCAAAAATAAGAATTTTGATTTAACAGTGTATATTTCTCATTGCTGTTCCACAGCTTTTACGCACTATCGGGAAAATAATTTTTAAAGATATATTTGGAGAATATCTGATATTTTGCTGCCCTATTAATAATTCAAAAAGAAGAAATAACAAAAAAATCATGTTGCTTTTATTCAAACTTTGCAAACAAGTTAGGTGCTCATTGCTGTCACCCTTTTATTAAGTTAGACAAGTCTTTTTATGCTTTTGATGTGTTCCTGTTTATTTAGTTCTTTTGAAATCTTCTGGAAGCTTCACATTAATAACGCCATAATTATTTTAAAATGTCGTAGTCGTGCGTTAACTACAAAATATACAAAAATTATAATTTGATAGACAAATAGAAACAATTTAGGTGCCGTCAATAACAAATAAAAATTCTGCAACTTGTTTTTACTTATCTATCAAATTAGAATGTTTGTTTTTTGTAGTGGAGAAAGCACAACTACGACATTTTAAAAGAATTATAACGTTATTAATGTGAAGCTTTTAGAAGATTTCAATAGAACTAAATAAACAGGAGCACCAAACGTTTGAAAAGACTTGTCAGTCTTACACCTAAAGCAGCCTTTACACACACGTTCTTAACCGCGGTCCGGACGGCGAGCCATTCAGATCCGCGGTCAAGAGCGTGCGTGTAAATGCAATTTTAGGACGCTCAAGAACGCGGTTAAGAATGACGCTCAGATGCGCGCTCATGATCGCGCTCCAAGAAATGATACATTTTACATACACGATCTTAACCGCGCATCAAAGTCGGAGGATTCGACAATTCTGCAGGCTGTGGCATCTGTAGGGGACTTCAATGGAACGCCCCGCATCCGAACGCGTTCTTGCGCGCGGATAAGAATGTGGTGCATTTTGCAACACATTCTTGAACGCCACGGTTTTACTCGCGTTCTTGACCGTGGTTGGATGCGCCACGTTCAGTCGCGCGGTTAAGAACGTATGTGTAAAGGGCGCTTAACCTGTTTCTTACTTTTTACTTTTTCAGTAGTCGGGTTTTTTTTTCAGTTATTTAAGCTTTTTATTTTGTTTCTTACCTTTCAGTTTATTTTATTTTCTCTCTTCAACTAAATAAGTTTCCATTACAATAGGTTAGGTAAGTATTTAAAATCATACACCTCAAAATTGAATGAGTACTTAATTTCAGCTGTTCCCAACCTATGGTACGCGTACCACTAGTGGTACGCGAAGCCTCCCCAGTTGTTACGCGTACATCCAAAAATAAAGAAAAGAGATTAAAAATTATTAAAACGTAAAGAAAATTAAAATCAAAATAACTAAAATACTGTTTGAATCAGTCCACTGAAAGTGACGTGAGTGGTAGACTAGGTGTAACGCGCGGACCGCGTGTGACACCGAGGCGATGCGACGAGACGAAGCATCACATTTTCAGTTCTGTTCAACTCGGACTGGCTGATGCGTTTTCTGTTTTAGTTCATCATTTGTTTTGTTGTGTGCCTATCTTATATATAAGCGGCTTATTCTGTCTGCCTGTCTGTTCGCTATAGAATCCCAGGCCGTTTTACCTGTCGGGACCACATTCGGCACGGTTAATGTTTACGACCCGAAAAACTTATCGCTGCAAAAATGAAAGTTGTGACTCAATTAGTTTTTTTTTTTAAAATTATTTTTTAACTTTCTCAATGAACAATGTCAATGAACAATTTCAATGAGCAATGTAACTGTAATGCAGTTGTTATTGTTGTAACACATGTCAAATATACTAATAATCAAAACATTTCTCTAGCATTTTGAGTGAGGCATCGCTAGATTTGCAATCTCCGTTAAAAATTAATGTAAACGCGAATTTAATTTGATACTTTTTCTGTGTTTTAATTTATTTATTGTCTGCGCATTTTATATATATTAAAGTGGCAGTGCTCTTTTTTTCAGTTTCGTTAAAACTATTGTTTTGACGATGATTATTTTGGATATTGTATATTTATAATATCTAGAACAGCGGTCATTTCGTATGACCGCCGGGCTTACTAGTATTTTATATTGAAATAATATTAAATTGTTTCAATTACTTGTTATGGTTGCTTTGAGAGGTACTTACTTCATACGATCACGTGAAGTTATTTTTATGTTCTTTTATTTTGATTTAATTTTATAAATCTAATTTGATATTACACGTTAAGAAACATGGAAAAATGGCTTAAAAGAACAACATATTGGATAAAAAATCCATTCGTGTGGAAAACCCTACCACAACCCTATCAAATGAGGAACATGAGTCTTCAATAGAAGTATCATATGCCTCAGGATTGAAGATCAAATTTGCCCAATTAGCGTGGGCAGAATTTTGGCTCAAAGTTAAAAATGAATTCCCGTTATTGTCAAAAAAAGCATTGCTGTTTTAATTATGTTCACAACCACTTAACTTTGGGAAACTGCTTCTTCCAATATCATATTTATTAAAAATAAATATCGAAGCAAATTAAATGTCGACCCAAATTTGAGATTAAAACTAATTTCTACTGAACCAGTTATCGCCTCGCTTGTATTTGTCATGCAACAGCAACTTTCTCATTATAATAATAATTTATAAGGTGGATTTGTGTATGACTTTGAGTAAGTGATTGTGATTAAAAATAAAGGCCGAAACTTGAATGAAATCTATTTTTAGCGTTATGTTAATTATGATATTTGAGAAATGATAACCCTAGATTCCGAATTCATTCCCAGCATCTCGGCTCCTTTGCAAACAATTGATCGGAACGGATTTTTGGGTTAGATCCCACGTGGTTGATCATGTAGATGAAAAACTAAGAAGTACCTGGAATCTGCTCACAATAAAACATTTATTTTACGATAGAGGGGATCCGACCTGTAGGGCGAGGTAATGGTGCCAAGCGCTAGCGGTAGCAATTCTAGCATACTGTTGAAGGTCCCATACTCTGGATCAGTGGAGCGCAATTTACGCAGCATTCAGTCCGCTCTCACGACATCACTGGTCCATCCTGCAACATCATCATCAGGGTCTGGAAATCTCGATAATCGGGAACCATCACAATTATGTGACCATCACATCTTGAAGAAACTCGGGAGGATTACCACGGAAGAGGTACTGCAGGGTTAGGATCCATCTCAGGCACCAAGGAGAAAGTGCTTGCAGGTCGATCGGTGCGTATTTTCGCTAAAGGGGAAGTTGATGCATTCGTCGGTGGAAACAGGGACCGCAATTTCCCATTCCCACGTTTTCTCCGAGGTTCGAAACAACCAATCAGTGGTTGCTGTTTAATTTGCTTGTTTACAACCATTTCAGGTCACATAAATATTCGAATTTATTTGCTATTCTCAAGGATATGCCTCAGACTCTCGTCTAATATGACAGATAGAACAAGACTGCACAACAGATTTCAATATACAAAGAAGGAAATACACCCAGCGGAAAGTGGGAATCGAATCCACGCTTCTTTCACTCCGCGCAGGGAGGCACCGAAACCAGTCGATTAGACCGCTCAGCCACTGAGGCCCCTTGCGGTTTAGTTAGCATTTGGTACAAACGGAAAGTCCGAGTTTTTGCTGTTCTTCGCCGCGAACCACGTGACATGCGGTAGGAGTGCAAGGGAGCATGGAACAGTCAGCAGGTGCAACAAAACTATGTCGGGCTTCACGACAATTATTATTTTATTATTAATTTCATTACTATTTTTCTTTTTTTTTTTTTTTGCATGATAGGTATTTCGTACTTATAGGCGTATTTCTAATGCTGTTTTTCAAGAACGTATTAAAAATGTATTTTATAAATTTCATATATTTAATTTTTATGTACAGCTTTATTTTAACAAATGCTTTTCTCTGCATTAACTATAAAAAATGGTGTGACTTATATTATCTCTTCGTCCTAGTATTTTCTATAAATCTATTAGAGTTCTATTCTATACCAGGGGTCTCCAAACTTTCCAGCCTTAGGGCCATATTGATTACCCTACAACATAATTATTCAACATAAAAATAGATTACTTCAGTAAACTTAATTTAATTTGCTATAAAAAATAAATATGTTCTCTAGAAGGAGTTTTCTTTCAAGTATGCTAGCTCTCCGCGGGCCGGACAAAATCTGTCCGCGGGCCGGATGTGGCCCTCGGGCCGTAGTTTGGAGACCCCTGTTCTATACAATAAAGTTACATTATTAGTAGCACGCAAACGGTTTGCAAGAAAAATGGTGGTACGCGAAAAAAAAAAAAAAAAAGAGTGGGAACCGTTGGATTAGGCGATAAGTTGGAACACACGTAAATACAAACATACATCAGATACATACAAAGGCTGACAGAAAATATAATCCGTTCTTTTAGCTTTTCCGCAGTCGGATAAAAAGGAAAATAAACGATTATTTAAACTTTCCGTAAAATAACAAAAAATAGAAAAAATAAATTCTTTATTAATTTTAGTAGTAAAAAAAGTAAAAGTTACAATGAACGACATTCACACAAAAGGAAATATATAAATATTCAAGTTTTGTTTACTGTATTTTTTTACTTTAGTTAGCTAATGAAAAACTGGCATTTATTATACAAAATAAATATATACTACTTACTCTCATACCCAAGTAAGTGCAAGGGAGAAGCAGATTCATATAAGTAATTATACAGCAGTTTAAATGAAACAATTACAAATGATTTTCATTTATATTTATTATTTTTTTTTACTGAAATAAGAACAGAAAGTAATGTACACTTTCTTTTGTTTTTTGGAATGTTCTGTCCCTTTCTTTAGAAGTTCCTAAAAAGCTTTCAAATTAAAATCTTACATAAAAAAGGCTTAAACTATAAATTTAAAAAAGAAAGATAAATGTAAAGGATGAGACGGAAGAAGATCAAAAATAATTAAAGAAATGGAGATCGTTCTGAAATTCAATTGAGTAAATAAAAAATGTTTGAAAAACCAGGCAAAATCGTTGTAACATAATGTTCAACTGATTTTTTAACACTTTCTTAACTCTTAAACTTTATTACTATCTTTCCAGTAGTTATATCCTCAATATATCAAGAATGCAAATTCAATTTCTGCCCCATGAACTTTTAGTATTTTTTTTATGAAATATAATTTTAAGTTTACGAATAAAGGATGTATTCTTATGGAGTTATCATCAACAGTATTTTTTGACGAAACTTCTGAGTTAAACTAAGGAAATCAAGGTATTGAAATCCTATACGTATTGATTCTTTTACCTAATTTCAATTATAGAGAAGAGATACTTCGAGTAGCATAACGTCCTTGCAAGATTGCAAAGAAACACAAGATTTTGATTTAAATTTCAAATTTGTTGTTGTCTATTTAGTGATTTTCCATTTTTCTGATTAATATGCAGCTTTAAGTATTCGAATTTCAGTTTAGTTCTTTTTTTTTTTTTTTTTTTAAATAAATGCATTATTTTACCGAAATAGGTCTGAAAAGTAATAGAGAAACACATAAACTAATTTCTAAGTATATATTGCTCATTTAAAGGAACCACACCTATAACTAGCGGACTGTTCTATTGCGCAGTACTCTGAGCTAGACGCTTTTCATTGTTATATTTTAAGTGCTTATTTGAGGTTTTTTTAGACGTAGGTACTATATTTCCGATCTAAATCCTAAACACCTAAACGAAAGAAGCCAATATATTATTTATTCATCATACTAAAACTAAATGTTCCTTCATTTTTCTCTTCTCTGACCCCTATTCCGATAAAATTTAACGCATGCATAAAAATGCGGATGAATTATTTCAAATAAAAACAGGCACTAGTACAGTGGTCGGCAAACTTTGGAAACTAAAGAGCCAATTTCACCGTTTAGATAGTCGGAAAAATTATGAGAGCCATAATTACAACTTAATAAATATTTTGATATAATTCATTGAATAATGAATACACTATCATGCATAATTAAGGAATATCTTCATAAACAACTCGCCTGCAAATAGTAAACATGTTAAATCATGAGCGCAAGTTTTAAGTGCTTTTCTTAGATTTGAACTCCCCGAATAATATTGAATAATATTTCACAAGTAACTAAATGCTATTAATTTCCAAAATGAATACAAGTTTTAAACAGTTAGATTTGCTAAAAAAGACAATTTCATCATTATTTTGTAAAGATTTGTTAATATTTAGGGTGCATGTTTTTTAAGCAACGTGCATTTTTTATCTTTCCTAGTTCCTAAATTCAGTCGTATAATTGTGAAGAATCACATTCGAATAGCCAAAGAGCCACAGACGGCGCGAGCCACGCTTTGCCGATCCTGCACCAGTAACCGTGGACCAGTCGGGAGAAGCTCGTGTTCCCGCAGATCACCGAAAGTGAAGCAGCATTAACTGAGGTTAGTGTATGGGAGGGTGACAACCTCTCGTGACTGGTTGCTTGGGACCGTGTACGCTAAAGGGAGCTAGTGCATATTAAATCCGTCGTGGCTCCAATGTCCTTCAAGCGAAACAATACCTCTACAGGTTCCAACCCCGGGTGACGGTCACTCATCTTGGACCAGTTCAAAAATGAGGTTTAGTCAGTCCTCAGCCTTCGTGGTTTCTCTCGCAAGTGAAGTGGCATATGGCCCTTAGCCATTTATTAACATGATCTTCTGGACCTGGTGTAGGCTTTCCTACGTCAGGGGGATAAGAAACAACATTTATTTATTAGTTCAGCCCAAAACCCACCGTTGATGCCGAATAAGCATTATTAAATATAATGGAACAAATCATATTTCTTTTTTCGGCCTCTAAAGCTGCATTTGTAACCAAATGAACGTCATTGAGCAAAAATAAACTTTAGAACAGGGGACTGCAAGGGTTTTTCTTTAAATATCAATACCTGATGAAAGTAGTTATAATCAGCAATAAAAATTTTGATTGTAAATGAAGACAAAATTGTTCAGAAAGGTAGTAGTTGGAAATTTGTATAAGTTAAATTATAAATTATGTGATATTATTTATAAGTATCACTTACTTAGTAAGAATAAAACTCTGGGCACGTTTTTTCATATTCATCTTAGTTATCAACTTCGCCTTTAGAACTAGAATTTATAGCTGGGTTTTCTCAGATGTCCACAATTTGTTCATCATAGAAAATACTCTTTCTACCGGAGCATTTGTATCAGGCAAACAAAATACATTCAATTAAAATAAGAAAGTTTTCATGCTGCAGATTGTTGGTGTAAAAGCGTTTGAATACTTCCACTTTGAATGTTTCCATTTCCATGGAAACATTCAGATTACTCCATTCGATTACTTTTTACGACGTAATGTAGTTAGAAATTAATGTATCTTTGTTACAGTCAATATATTCCTTTTGAATTAATACATCCAGAGAATTCCCCTGACGGTTTCCGAAAACGAGACAATTTTGCGTCCCAGTGTTCATTTCGGGGACACCGGGACTCGTAATAAAAAAAAGGGACAGTCCCGTTCAAAACGGGATGTCTGGTCACATTAGTTATGAATGACTTTAAACCGGTCACCTAATACAATTCCGCTTTTAAAACCACATTATTTTTAGTTCGAAGAAAGCGTATTGTTTACACTAAAGTAATTGTAAACATTTTTTGAATTTATGAATGAAGTAAGAACATAATTATTTTTTTCTATTTAATGGCATATGGTCTACGGTCATATGTAATTTGATTTTATCAGCTAAATCATTTACGATTTGTGCGTTATCTTTTTATTTCTTCACAGAAATTGCACCTAAAATAAAACAGCAATACATATTGCGAATTTTTAAAAAACTTCTAGTGGAAGTAATCTTAAGATATTTTAAGTATACCGTATATCATGTCAAAGTACAAAATAATAAAATAACTTTTTGGATTAATGCCCAACTGTGCTAGGCAATGCAAAAGATTTAATTCTTTTTTTGTTATTACTTATTTACCTAGAGCAGAGCTTAAAAGGTTTGGAAGCTAAGGCATATGTAAGATTTGATCTACATAAGAATTGAAATAGATGGATTTGAAAGGAAAGTGTTCTGGAAAATAACAAAAACGTCTTCCAAAGTTATGTTAAGTATTTCCTTTCTAAAACGTTTTCTTGTGGCAAAAGCGCATTTAGTTCTTTGAAATTGCATACATTCGATTAAAAATCTTATGCATTGGCATTTCGATTCTTCGACACCTTCCGGCGGTTACAGAACTAAGAGACAAGATCTCTTCAATCAAATTTCCTGTCTTTGCAGCATCTTCATTCCGTTCAAAACCTTTCTCCGCCTTATGTATCTGAACAGTAAATAATCAGTTCAACTCTTAGTTACTTTAAGAACTTGACGTTAAAAAAAAGTCTGCTTATTCTAATGACTGTTCTTGACCAGCAGGTTTGACTTTTGCCACTATCTTGAATTATGGTTCAATCTATTCAGTTTCCAAAAGGAGTTACAAAGTCTGATTTGAAAATACAAAAAAATACCTAAGTTTATTTTTTCAAAACGAACCGATTAATTTTATATCAAAATTAGACAACTTCTCAGATGTGGTAATAAAAACAGTTGGTTTAAAAATCGGTGAAACTCAAATGTTATCTGAAAAATGCATCTAAGAAATTTTAAGCATCTAAAAAATGTCCTTATAAAGAATTTCAGTTTTTGATGAGAAAACAGACTCTAAAAACAAGTCTGTGTATATATCTTTTTAAATTAAATTTCTAAAAGAAGGATGATGCGGTCTGGATTTATGTAACGAGCAGACTAAATTTTGCTTTTAAATGGGAAGAAACACAATTTAGCTTTTCAATGGCAGCCACATATTGAAATTCAGTTCTTTGAAAAAGAACACGGGGGAGTTCAAATCTAAACTTGGAGCTGTAACATTATTTTTTAATAAATTGATGAGTCAAGAACTACTTTTATTAGTAAGTGCACTTATAAACTGAATTTTCAAATGAGTCAAAATAAGAATTTTAGTTCTAAAGGTTGATCTATTTTATGTGTAAATTTTGAAAGATTTTGATGTGTAAAATAGTACATGGTCATCATATACAAAGTCATTAAATTGAGCATTTCTTCATAGGGGGTTAATTCCATATAAGACTGACATGAACGAGCACACCTTTTTTGTTTTGTTTCAAGTACTACGTAATAAAAAATAAATAAATACATTTTAGTGTGCTGATATATATTCATGTCTAGTGTAAAAACTGTTTTAGTCTAATAGGGAGCTTTCACAGCAAAAGCGACTAACACATTTTGTCTCCGTCGTAGCAGACTGTTGCTATGGTCATCAAACCAACAACGATGACGTATAACTTCAATAGCTAATCACTGTCAGCTCCTTCTTAATGACACAATAAGAAATGCCAAGCAGTCAACGCGAGGGCGTGGTTATGAAATTAGGTAGAACCAATGACATGCTCTGAAAAATGTTGCCTTTGTCTTATGTTGCTGTTGCGTTCAGCATAAAAGCACCTTAAGAAAGAAAATTTTCTATTAATATGTAAAAACATGGCTTCCAATTTTCGCCACGTCTAGCACCACACATTTTTACACATTGTAACGGTGCGAGAGTGGCTGTGAAGCGCCGGGAGTCGAACCAAGATCGTTTTGGTGGTAGCCGCATTCTTTACCGCTCTCCCAAAAGGCGCGCCTCCTGGGCAGGAGCAAAGAGGGCTATTTGAAGGACTGACTCGCACCGCTACATACTCCGCCCCCAGTGAACGAGTAGGGGAAGAGTGAACGATATTTTACCACAGATGGGTGCACTAGCGCGAGAGAAAGGCTGCGTGAGTGAGTGAGGTTTGAGCCTGTTTGCTCGGATCCGTGGCTGGGCTCAAGTGCGAGCGCGTGCAGACTGCACGAATGCGTGCGAGCAAGTCATCTCGTGGCGCCATCTGTGGATGTTCGGGATGCGGTTTGGGAGATCGGTAAGGAATGCGGCTACCACCAAAAAGATCTTGGTTCGACTCCCGGCGCTTCACAGCCACTCTCGCACCGTTACACACATTAATTAATTTCTTTTTTCATAAACTGAAGTTACTGTTAATTAATTATATTTTATTATTTAAAACCTGAAACAAAACAAAAAATGCGTGACAAAAGACATGTGTGGAATTAACCAAGAGACATATATCAGAGTAGGTCATTGAGAAATTTAGATTTTAACATTGGGGCTGCAACCAATTTTCCCTAAAGCTCCATTAGCAAAATTTTTGTATGAGAAAAAAAATGAAGAGAATTAGTTTCTTGTCAAATAATACGGTTTTCGAAAGTTTACTGTGATTACTTTTGAATAGATTACGATTATTAATCTCTGAACTATAGTGATAAAAATTGATTGAAGTTGTTTCATTTTTGAAAAAAAGATAAATTTTAGTACTTGAAGAGCAAATATGAAATGAATATATCAAGTACACTAATAATGTAACGTTCTTCAAATCGTATTCCATTAAGGTGCAAGTATCAACTGCTAAAACGGGAACTAATTCTTGTGCAGTGAAAAAGCCCTACACTATAGATCAAGAAACATTGTGCTAGATAACCATATGAATTATGCCACCAACCAGTGTTTTAAATTTTCTCAAATACAATATATATATACAATGCAAAAAACTGCAAACTAGAAACTACAACTGAGAAAAATTCCTAAAGGGTGTGCGCTCCCTTCAGGAATGATTGCTTTCCTATGCTATAATATAAAAACTGCATTAATTAGCAAAAACTTATTTTTATAGTTAAAATGTCCTTGCAGTTTTAAGATAGAAACCTTTCCAACTTCCATAACACAAAATGTAAGCTCTTGAAGCTTATGGTACAATTGAGCGACATCTTAACAAAACAACCAATTCTATACATTCAATAACATCAGTGCTTTTCTTTTAAGCAATGCATTTTTTTTATGCGTAACTGTACTTTACGAACATATTTTGTTCCAAATGTTGCCAGCTACACTGCTATTTTGAGCCTAAATGTTTTATACGTCGAAATATTGACATTCTATAATATATTTGCGAATAGCATACAGAAAATATTGTTTTTGCGATTTCACTTAACCTTTGACACTATGTGTGCGCGTTAAAACAAATGAATCATTTTTCTTCTAAGTATTAAGGCTCACAACAAAGAAAAAAAAGCCCGTATTACTTACTAGATAAAATTATTTGCATTAAATTTATTGATAAATAAAAAATTGGGATTTTGTACCCCAGTTACATGAATTGAATTTTTTTTTATTTTCCTTTTTTTTTTTTCTTTTTTTCACATACAATTTGGTTAGTCAAATATTTAGTAGTGCAGAACTATAACGTGTAAACAAGGGTTTTTTTCCCCTTATTTCTCTGAAAAGAGAATAAACTAGAGTCGGAAAATACTATGCATTTTGCTCACAAATATTTTTTGAAGAAATAATGCATTTGCGATTTCAAACTCTATGTATTCTTTTTTATTCTTCGTAATTAAAGACATTGAATGGAATAAATGGTTTATGCACTGTTGCTAAATCAAAAGTATCCCACTTTTAAAGTTTATAAATTATGTTTTAGTGAGGAATACATTTTGAAGAGTTATTTTTAAACAACATTTTTAGAGCCTTATTTTAAAGAAACTAAGCAAATCTGACTTTTTTCGTTCATTATTTTTAATTTTTATGCAAGGAATAGAGTTTTCATGCACAAAAAGATCAACAGAAGTTGAAAAATAAAAGTTGCTCGTTAAAATACATTTTTGAAAATATTTGAAACGAAAATTGTCGACTGTGTTATATTGTTTCTTCGACAATTTATATTTTAAAATGCAAAAACAAAAATTTATGTAGGAGTTATTTGCAATAAAAAAACGTTTTATACCAACATAATTAGTTCCAGGAAGCTATATTTGGATCACAATTAAAAATTTACGATCTTGACTGCGGCTTAGTCTCCTATTATCGTATTTTATTTTAATTTTTTCTTTTCAATAATGACTTTAAAATAAATCTTGCAATTATTTTCCTGACAGAGATTATTTTTAATTGTTTATTTACCGCTAGCTTCTTATTTTTTAGTCTTAGTTGAGCGCGTTATGTTCACTATACATAAAGCAGTTATAGTCATAACACTTTGTCTGTAGAATTTTAAAGTGACTTTAATTTCAATTCTTAGTTTGAAAACAAGCACTTTAAAATCATTGTAATGAAAGAAACATTGCTTGATTTGCTCAATTTTAGTGGATGTTTGCAATTTGTTCAACAACCTTTCTATAACGAGAATCGGTTTTAGTTTTGAACTTGATGCATGACTATATACAAATATATTTTTATTTTAATTCAAAGAGATTCACTTAAAGCATTACTTCATTAGCGAAGATTTACTTAATTTTTCATCGCAGATTTAAATTTATTACCTTTAAATAAGATGCAGGTCATTAAGCTACAAATTTAATGAAAGTGTGTCTTAACTACTTTAAAATATTTGTTTGACAAAAGACGGTCCATTTTTATTTATTTTTACATAAATTTGTGTCTTAAAATGCTATTTTCTTTTCTTACCTTCGGTGCAGAGGTAATATAATCAAACTTTTTTATTATTTCGGCGATTTCTTGAGGCGATTTATCAAAGGCTTCACTTTTTAAGCTCCAAACCCGATCACCTCCTTCGTCAATCGATATTTGAAATAAAAATTCATCACGGGAATAAAAAACACTTCCCCAGATGAGCTTCTCTTTGCACCAGGAGAGTCGGGTCAGTCTCTGCTTCATGCTTTGTTTAACTTTGGGGAACACACGATTGAAGCTCCATTTTATGTCGGTTAAGTGTAGTTGACTTTTTATCCGCCAACTTCAGATATTTTCCGGTACTTGTTGATGTAAGAAGAAGCAGTTTTAAAGTGATTATTCCGTATGATGCGTTTTAATTTGTGTTCATCACCGGCAGTTGTAACAAGCATTCGACGGCATTCACTTTGGTTACTTACCCCACGTGATGGAGCAGCCGATTACACCATTAATAGAAACTTATAGCACTTTTTAACAGCTGTTGAAAGTGTTAAGCACTATTGAAGACATTGTCATAACATTTTATTTAAAAACTAGTTTATATCTTTTTGAATATGATTTTCTAATTTGGTACGTACCTTAGTGTAAAGTTTACGCAGATTTTTTAGTGTTAACATGTATCCAATTTAAGAAATAGTGGATGAAATGTTTCGAGATGACGATTAGATCAACCTTAATTTAACTGAGGAAGTTTGAAAAAAATATATCGTACTCCTTTTTTCCTAAATTAGTTACTACATTTTAAGTAGGTGGAGTCTTGGAGTAGGTATGAAATCCCGAAGAAACATTTTATGCAAGAAATTCCCTAAATATCAATTAAAATTGATTGTTCTTTGGGGACTGTTAAATTGACTAGGATCAGCCTAGCTGGGTCCTGTGCCTGTTGCTGGTCGTCACATATGTATTTGTAAAATTATAACAACTTCGTATTTTCATTCTAATTTTATACTTTTCCCAAATGTAACACTTATCTTGGGACAAAAATTTCGAAACAAATTTATGGTAAGCTCTTAAACCACGCCCTATTTCGGTAAAGACTATCAAAAACAATTGATGGAAACCAAAAATCATTTTTAAAGCTAACTTTTTACTGATTTAAGGAGGGGAGGAGGCAATGCTTGGAAAGCAAATGTTGTTAATCAATAACACAACACCCCGAAATCTCTGAGAAATGTTTAAACGCATTCACAAAATCACCAGTATCAATAATTGGTACTAAGTATCCAAATTTAGCAACTAATTAGGGCAGTGGGAGCATCAAATTTTAAATATAAAAATACAAAGCTTAAATCAATAAATAAATTCATCAAACTCTACAAAATATAGAAGACTTCTAAAAAATAAAGAAATGATATCGACATCAAGTTACAAATCTATTTAAGTTTTTGTATGAGATCTTTTAAAAAGAAAGCTGGAGTTTGTTGACTAGAAGAAATACCTGCAAGTCGTTTTAGAATTTTTGTAGTTTCTGAAAAAGAGGCAAAGCGAAAAAAAATTTTACGAAAAAAGTTCTCCCTTATGTTTTATCGGATGTTCGCTCGATCAGTTCAAATGTGTAGTATAAATAAAATTGTTCAAATATTCTCCATTAACATCCGCAGGTCTTAAATTCTGAAGTTCAGATTAAAGCATCCCAAGAGAAGAACAAACACTAAGACACAAATTTTCATATATCCGTTTATATTTGAAAGTGTTCTGGAAGCATTATTTGAATAAGTTTTGATATCTGCGTGTAATTTTATTTAACGGATATTTTGGAAAGCACTTCAAGGATTCCTTTTCTTAAAAACGAAAAACAAGCAAGACATTGAAGGGATTTGCATGCAAATGCTACATACGCAAGGAATTTTTTTTTTTTTTTTCAGATATTCCTGAGTTTCTTTTTTATCTCATAAAGAACCATCAAATTTTGCTTTCTTCGGAGAAACCAAGATACCGAAAAACCTATTTGTGTTTTTCCGTAAAATATTACTTGGGAATTAGTCAAAAGAAATATTTATGCAACTAAACAAGCTATTATGCTACAACTTATTGTGCATGATCCAGAGCTTCTTCAAACAAAGAAATAATGCTGAGTTTTGTCGGAAATATTGGCTTCCTAGGAAAATATTGGCTTCCTAGGAAAATATTGGCTTTGCCGTAAAATATTGAAAAATAATAACAAATAACGATTTTTAGAAAAAATGAGGCATTACGAAAAATGCAATAGGCGAGAAATTACATACTAAATAACATTTGCTGAGATTAAACAGCATTGAAACACTGTGCTACTACTAGTACCAATGATAATAATAAGTCCTACCTCTATGTAAAGTTAATACGAATTTAAAACAAAATTAACTGGAAAAGTATAGGAAAAACAGAAAAGCAAAAAAAAAAAAAAAAAAATACATAAACGAAAGAAAAATTTAGAAAAACAAAAAAAAGTGTGTAACAGTCAGTTCCCTTTAAGAGCTAAAGTAGTTAACTATACAATGACAACAATAAAAACTATAAGCATTGTCCATTTGCAGAATAATAAACGAAGGAAAAAGAGGGGGAACTTTTTAAGGGCAATAATTAAGTAATTATCACGAAAAGAAGTTAAAAAACGTATCGCCCTTGCAACGCGGGTGAACAATAAAAAATAAAAAATATATTAAAAAAAAGGATTTAAACACACACACACATATATATATATATATAAACATACTTTTCTCCACCAGACCCCTACCTGTTAGCTGAGGCCTTAGGATTGCTTGCGGATGGGGCGAGGTAGTGGGGTCCACTGATTTTACATGCACGTATCCCCAAGTGTACATGGTGGGTCTTCAGCGGGTATCGAACGCGCGACCTTCCATGTGGAAGTCCGACTCTCTAACCACTAGGCTATATATAAACATACTAGTGATGGCAAAGAAAAAAAAGTTTCCGAGACATTTATGGACTAAATTAAAATATTAAATAGTACGTATATATATGGAATCTATAAGGTAATGGGGATAGAATTTTCACACAATTGGAAAATATCGTTATGAGAACGTTAATTTTTGGACAAACGTTTGGTGAATATTATAGCCTGCATTCCTCCTGTATGCCTTTCCATAACTAGTTCCTAGTTATGCTGTAATTTATAACGACAACAGGTATAAAGCCAAGACAGCTGTTTTTCTCTAACCGTACTTATAGGGGCGGTGGGATTGCGCTCATGGGTGGTTTACGCACATGGTAGATGACTTTCAATAATTAGTGGGTTTTATTAATAACAGCTGCAAGTAAACTGGCCAAATATCCGGCAAAACGATTGCTTAAAAAGTATCTTGCAGCTTCTATATCACAATGAAAATCCGAAGAACAGTAATAGAACTTCAAGCCCTCACATTTGGAAAGCAAGCAATAAAAATGACTTTGTATCATACATTTTCAGAGAATAAACTTATGAATTCAAGTATACACTGTGATGTTGTGTCTGTACAACAAACCTGGAATTACCCAATGCACTCCCACATCCCCTTCCCTCCAAAAATTCAAGTGCGCTATTTCTCCGACCGCACAATCTTGCCAGGTTTTACCTCATACGGTTTTTAAAAAGCTAAAGTTTCCTTAATTTTGTCCTAATATTTTTTTTCTTTCGCTTCTTGTCGTAAAGGTCAATCTTTTGATTCTGTCTCACAAGTGGGCTACTCAAAAATCGATTTTCTTTCAAATATTTAACTGAAAATGCGGAAAAGTTGCGATTTCATGCTAATGGAAAATATTTTAAAAGCTATGTGTTGATATTTTTGGACTTTACCAGTGTTTTAAAGTTAAAAATGATTCACACTGATTTCTTAAAATGCTAAAGTAATTAAAAATACTCCAGTTTTTTGCACCTGTTTAAATTTTTTTCTGAAAATATATTATTTTTAACAAAACAAAATGTGCAGATTTTTTAAGTTGTAGTTAGTGTCTTCTGCCGCCTCAACAACCCCGAGCTTTAGAAATTTTACATTAAATTTTGATAAAAAATTTTAGCTCCACACGAAAATCAGACCTTTGACTTTATTATGCAAGAAATATTTCATTTTTGTAAAGGAATTCAATTTGCTTTGGTTTGTGTAAAACGAGGCATTTTTATACCATTTAACCTGAACACCAAGTGGTTTGTGACACAACCACTTAAAACCCATGGTAAAAAAAAATCGCTTAAAGAGAAATTTAACTTTTATTCTTTTTCGAGAAATATCAATCAATAAACGACAATGAAGAGCGACGGAAAAGCATGGATTTGTAAATTGATTGCAAATACATATTCATTGGCTATAGGAGCACTTTCATGAGTACACTGTAAAAAAATCCCGTAAAATTTACGGTTTTAAATAGGCAGCTGAGTTGGTTGCGGAAAACCGTAAAAGTTACGAAGTTAATCCGTAGTCGTAGCGGCAGCGGTTTTTTACCGCAAAGTTATCCCCGTACGGTGAAAAACCGTTGCCACTACGGATTAACTTCGTAACTTTTACGGTTTTTCACAACCAACCCAGCTGTCGGTTTGAAACCGTAAATTTTAAGGGATGTTTGTACAGTGTAGAAAATGATCTATAAAATTATATTTAAAATAGGCTGTTTATAAAAGAATTACAAAAAGCTTATTTATAGAAAATATATTACTGTGATTTTTTCTAGCACGACAGAAAGTCAAATATAAACTGCAGAAACCAACGTATGCATAAAAATACCATTCAAATGATTAAATGATAATGGAAACTGAAATTTGTTCCATGATTTATCATTTTTATTTTCAAAAAAAAAAAAAAAACATTCTACGTCAGGTTACGAATGGTGTTCCATCTTTTTTCGCATTATCTGATCTAGATTGTAAGCCTAAAGAGTCACGAAATTCTAGACAAATCCTTTTTAGCTTTTAATTTTCCTGACTTTTCTTTAGAGATTTATTCAAATCCAGAGACACGTTTTTCGCTCCTCAGAAACTTTTCTCCGTAAAAGGTCATTTTTTTCTTGATAAGACATCCTGCTCAATTTTAATAGAAATGAAAACTCAATAGGGGGGAAAAAAGCTTGTAAAATGGAGACCGCATATTTTTTTAGTAAATTACATTGTACAAACATAATTAGGATATATTAACTAGTTCACTACAACCGTACTCAACGTGCATAATCATTGTCTCAAGTATGTAACCTAAAGTTTTTAACAAAATTAACTGAATGAGCGCACACGAATTTCACTCTTTAAAAGAGGGGGGGGGGGGAGAATGAAAGTTATTGAAAAGAATAATAAAATATGCCCAATTCTCTATAAATTCAGTTAGATAAAAGGTGAAAGTCCCTAAATGAGACAAAGTTCGCTTACCTTAAATATTACTGCAAGAAATGTTCATAAGTGTAAGATATTAAAACATATGAATCTCGGGAACAAAATGCGAAATCTTCCATCGCATTTAAAGTGTTTTTTCTTATCAAACTCTCTATTGTAATAAATATCCCTCATTTTGTATCGCACCCAACATTTACTAATGGCGACAAAAAAGCGTGAATTAGCGATCTGCATATTTTGGGTTATGTTTGAAGGTCAAATAATTCCATCCACGTTTCAACTTTGAACGTATGTCTAGCCAGCTCCAAGTTGAAAAAAGAGCAGACTATATTTTTTATTTATAATCGATTGAAACTATGAGTTGCATTCAGGCACATGAATCACTCTAGGCGAACGAATTGCGACAGTTGAAATTTCTAAATGCGACACTAGTATCCAAGATGCGGAGAACCTTTTGCTTCAACCAGAAGTTTTTCTTTTTAACCTATTTTCCCGGTAAAAGTTTTTTAAAAAATTAGTTAAGCATGAAAGAAGGCTTAAAGTATCGGGAAAATACAGTTAAAAATCAAGAAAAGTCAAAAATAAGTGAAGTAATTAAATAAACATTGAAAAATAAAAAAAATTGTAAGTAGGGTTTTCAGATGGGGAAAATGTGTGTCTGTCGGTCTGTCTGTCCCTCCTCCCCTAATAACTTTTGAGTGAGTTGTCCGATTAAAAAGTTTTTTTTTTTTTTTTTTTTTTTGGGATTAGAAAGATCTTGGCGAGGACATCTCATCTCCATATTTTACTTTTTGATTTGAAGAATTTTTTTTTCAGTTTTGAACAGTTCAAGAATTTTTAATATTAGCGCCTACAGGTAAAAATGAAGCAAATTATGTAAAGTTCCTATGAGCAAGCTTATTGGAAGAAGCCCTAGGCGGGAAATATTGATTTGAACAATTTTTGTTCATTTCTCAACAGTTCAAAAAAAGAAAAAAATATAGCGCCTACGGGGAAATTTTAATCCCATATAAATCCTGATCTAATAGACGGATTTTCTTGGAACAAACTTTATCGAAAAGATGTAAGGGAGCAGAACATGTACAGATATGAAGTTCAACAAGAACTAAACGAGCCTATTTTCTTATAAAAATTTTTGAACGGTTTTTTTATGATCTTTTTGAATGAATTAATGAATAAACAAATGGATGAATGAGTAAATAAATAAGTGAATAAATGATAAAATAATTATATGAGTGAATAATATATAAATAAGCAAATGAGTGAGAAAATAAATGAATGAATAATTACATGAATTAGTGAATGAATGAATAACCGAATAAATAAGTGAAAAAACGCTTGAGTAAATGAATATGTATTAACCGTTGAAAAAGGTATATTTGAAGTAATCAAGAACTAAAGCAAAACGAGAAAGAGAGAGAGATATATATAGTTTAATTATAACTTAGAAGTTGGGTGTATATGGGAAAGTAGGCTCGTATTGTTCTAGACCAGCGTTTCCCAACCGGTGGTTCGCGAACCCCCAGGGGTTCGCGGGGTGCAGAAAGGGGGTTCGGGAAAATAATATTGCAATGGCGGAATTTTTTATCGCTAACATAAAAAACTAAATTATGAATTTTGCATACGTATTAAGGAGTGCAAAAACGTTTTAAAAAAATAAATTGCTCTCCAGGTAATGCAGAAATATAGTGCACTGGCATAGGGAGCATACATACAAAATTTTAAGTGCACCAATTTATACTTTTGGCCTGATTTCTAAAATTTGGACCACAACTTGGTACCGAAAGATATTTATTGATTCATTTTAAATTTGTAGCACGTATCTTTATTTGTAGCACTCTTACCATTTCCCACCTTTTCCGCTCAAACGCTAAGAACGAGTCGAAAATAGGAAAATTTACTACATTAAATGTAAAATTTTGCATTATTTTAGGCTATTTTTACACTATACAAACCCTAAAATAGAACCAGAAGATATTTATTCATTAATTTTAAATTTGGATTCACATTTGTCACACTTTATTCCGACTTTTCTGCATTATCGCAATTATAAATTTAAAAATATGTAAATTTTAAATTTTTTTAAAATTTCCAAAACTTTACCAAATTTTGTATATTTTAACCGGAAAGTGAAACCTATTGCGAAAATAATTTGTAAAATTTCTTAGGAATACATATGTTTTCAGCCGTAATAATTATTCAAAAAAGACAAATATTGAAAAGTAATAATAAAAAAAAATATTTGTAGCCGTATTTCAGTTTTATGCTTAGATGTTTTACAATTATTATGGTTTTCATTTTTTGATATGAAGCATTGTAAAACAGAGAAAGTGAAGGTGCTAGCAATTTTATAGTTTTGTCACACCTTACACAAGGGGGTTCGCCATTTTCTTCGGATCTTAGAAGGGGTTCGCAAGGGGGGAAAAGGTTGGGAAACACTGTTCTAGACGAAACTTCTTTTTTTCTTTTCTATTCCCTTTTTTACGCTACTGTAAATAATTTAACTTCTTTGAGCCGTTTTAACTTCCATGGATTTTGATTTTTTTTTCAATTGATGTGAATTCAATAACGGCGTGTATTTAAGCAAAACTAGGAACATGTATATTAATCAATAAAATATTTTTTCCAAGCTGATAAGTTCCATGCTCTGAAAATTCTTGCGGTGAATGGAAATAATTAAATTTTGCTTATTTTTAATGTAATTAAATTATTTATTATATTTTAATGTAATTTAAAAGTGTACTTTTTACAAAAGGGAAATTTTCGGTAAATTAAATTCTTTGAATTATGATTTGAGTTAATATGTTTATATGTGTATTCGGTATTTTATAGGAGGAGTTAATACCTTCCGTCATGTTTCAAAGTTCATGCAAGTATTTTTACTTATCACATGTGTATTCAAATTTTTTATTGATAAAAATTTACATTTCTTTAGTAAAAATAAGTCAAGTTAATAAGAAATTTGAAAACTTGGGTTTTTTTAATACGTAATTAAGAATTTAAAAATTCCTTCTACTTTTTATTATCCGATGTTTCCTTGCCAAATGTTTTTGTTATGGTGCCCCCCCTCCCCCCAGAACGATGGCGCATTCAACTAAAAAGCTGCGGAGCCCTCTTAAAAACGATGACACCCCCAAAAAGCAATCAAAACTGTTGCTAATTATTCTCATAATCTGGAGCACTAATTACTCTCAACATTTATCAATCCATTTTTTAGGGGTGTTTTAGAAGATCTTGCCGATTTTTTGTGGGTGTGATCTTTTTTTTTTTTTTTTTTTTCGGGGGAGAGGAATATATATACAAGGTTTTAAAAGGAAGGTAAGATATAATTTTTAAAAAATAAAAATGAAACTCAATCAACCCCATTTCCCTTGAATGGAGTACAATGGTTTTTTGGAATATTATCCATTATTTTTTCTATTTAAATTTTGTATTATTTTTGTATTGAGACTCAGACAGAATAGTCCAGTCATTAAATACACCTTTCAAAAGGTGGGGTAGACGATTTTATTTTTTAAACTAGTACATATTGGTGCCAGCATGTAAAAACTGATTTATCCAACATGAAAGATCCCGGGAAAATTTTTGGTGGCCAAAGAACCACCAAAATTTGGCCCTTTTCGTTGTTTTTCGATATATCTCAGAAATGATTAAATTTAGAGAAAATTTCCTACAACTTTCATCCTTGCTATTTTTTGCAGCATGAAAAGCAAATGCGTTACAGCTTTTTAAAGTTCGGCATTTTTTTCTAACTTATAAAATCGTTTCAGCTTCCGGAGTTTCGTTTGCGGAGTTTCATTTCGTTGCGAGTAGTCAGCTCGATTACCGATTTCACATCAGTTGAAAGCGCCCTTTCTCTGATTAAGCAACAAAAGAAGTCACTTTTTTTTGTCTATACGTTAAGAAGACATTGCAATTTTGAGTATAAAGAAGCTTGTCAGCGTTGATACTTCCGAGAATCCGCCATTTTTGGTCTTGGTCCAAAATTCGGCCTTAACAGCGCTGTCCAGCGTGCCGAATTTGGGGGTTCGGTACTGTGCATGATACTGCAGTGGTGCAACAAGGGGGAACAGATAGCCCATGAACCCCATCACAGAGTGATAATTTGGAATTTTTACAAAAATATTTTCTTCCCTCAATAAAAGAACAATATGCATCTTGAGAAAATAAAGTTATTAAAGCATAAAATAATGATGGGGGGGGGGGGGGATGATCCTTATCCTTAAAAAACTTTAGATTTAAAAATCTCACCAGTTGCAGATTATTGCAGATTATATGGCTTAGAAAATTAAGTAATTTTCCTTTTCTTTCACCCCCTCAAGAAAAAAAACGAAGTGCAAAGTTTAGATGGAAAAGTATAGTACACCACCCTTAACAATCTGGTTTCACCACTGTGATACTGTCAAATATGACAATTTTATTTGTGAGTTTAACTCACAATTAAAATTATAAAATCAGGGAAATTTTTGGAGCTCAATCAGGGAATATCAGGAAATTTTTTTCTTGGATTATGTTTCCACCATGAACTAAATCTTTTACATTTCCAATTCGATCAAGAATCTTTTTTCCCCACTCATCTTCACGGTTTTCAGCAGTATTTACGATTGTATCTCTCACACCCAAATCCATAACTTGATGTGTCAAATTTCTCTTACGTTCAGGAACAAAAATTATTGGTCTTTAAAACAGAAACCTTCAGTTCTCGATAGAGGAGATGGAGCTACACTACTTGAACCGTCATCACCAGCTGTACAACGACGCACATAAGCATCAATCATTCGCTCACTTATATACATTTGTAACAAACATTGTGAATAGTCACTTGTTTTAAATCCTTCAAAAAACGCTGATGTTTTTCATTTTTACTTTTCGCACTACATTTTTAAAGATTTTCTATCCCTTTCTACTTCACAATTTTTACTTCACCCTCATTCAAACTGAGTTCACAAATAAAACAATGCTTTGGCAAAGACACTCATCTTTAAATACGAAATTGTAATGCAAAACACACTATTTGAAGCAGAACGTTTCCTCGCTCAAATTGAGCTGACTAACGGACACTTGTTGAATCGAGTCAAAACAAAGTATTTGGTGACAGGAAAAGGGGAGAGGAACTTTTAGATATTTGTTTTGAAAGCAGGGTGGGGCAGTGGTGAAGTCCTCGAGAAAAAGGTGGAGGGATGCTTATATATACGAACATTGAAAAATTGGGGTACGCTTACGTTTTAAAATCCAAAACAAGTGGGGGGACACTTGTGTGAAAATAAAAAGTTAGTGGGAAACCGTCTTCCTGCGTTCCCCTCAACTACACCACTGGGCGGGGGGTCAATTTCACTCATCGCTATCTGCTACGAAACAGGCCTCGTTTCTCAAGGTCAGACACGTGTCTGCTTGCCTCTTCTTTTTCTCCATTCTTCAATTAGCTTTCAGGACTTGTCTCTTTTCATTGTTTTTATGAGTTAGAAAAAAAAATGCCGAACTTTAAGGAGCTGTAATGCATTTGCTATTGATGCCACAAAAAAGGTGTAATGATGAAAGTTGTAGGAACTTTTATCCTCCATAAATATTACATTGGAAAATTTTCACTTAATTCAACCATTTCTGAGATATATCGAAAAAGCAACTAAAAGGGCCAATATTTGGTGGTTTTTCGGCCGGCAAAAATTTTCCCGGAATCTTTCTTGTTGGATAAATCAGTTTTGCCATGTTGGCACCAATACATACTAATTTTTAAAAAAATCTTCTACCCCTCCTTTTGCAAGGTAAGCCCTTTTTTCTGTACCTGCTGACTGGACTAGAAGAGGGTAAGGGTATTTTTTTTTAATTTTAAGATCAGTTTGGTTCAAAATATAAAAAAAAACTTATTTTAAATATTATAAACTTAATAATAAAATTGTGTTTATTTTCTACAAATTTACAAATTATTAAGTTATTAAATATTAAGTTATACAGTGAAGTATTAAGTTGTATTAAGTTATACAGTGAAGTATTAAGTTGTATTAAGTTATACAGTGAAGTATTAAGTTGTATTAAGTTATACAATGCTTATGGATTTTAAAAATCGCATATGAATATTGATTCATCATCGACTTCTTCAATACCTGCACATGAGTTGTGTGCCCACTTTTTGCATTTAAAGCATGAAACACAATCCTCATGTGATGCTGAATACAGATCATCACAATACAAACGTGATGCATTTTAATCTTCCTCAGAGCTTTCATCTGATCTGTCCTCCAACACCTCATCCTGAGTGTTTGGTCTCTGCTTACTGGGTTTAGGCCCTTTTCCTGAACATTTCTTCTTACCTTGAGCGGCTAGGTTTCTCTTTCTGACGTACTCTTTCGCCTCTTTGGCCTTCTGGGATTTGACTCTTGATTCGATTAGAATGTGAATGTGAAGATTGCAGTGAGAATTGCAGTTTTCCATCTTCTTCTTACAACTCGTTTTAGTGCAGCCTTAATCTTGGACACTGGCATAACAAGTTCCGGGGAAAGGGCAGGAAAATGTGAAACAGTTATGTTACGGGGAGTACTAGCTACAGACGCAGCTTGAGGAGGTTCATCAGTCATCCAAGAACATTGATGTATTATATATTTGTTATATAAACGGGGCAAAACACCGGGATGGAACGTGGTTCTGTCCCGTTCTGCCCCGCACGCTCAAATTTGAAAAAAAGGTCACATCACTACCATTAACCATTTATGTTTCGATCATTGCATCATGGAAAAATATATTTAAAAATATGACTAATTTAATGGAATTAAAGTTAATTAGGGAAAACATACGAAAAGAAAGCTTACCTCGCTTCGAAAATTACCAACTAATGCAGTAGCCCACACAATTTATAACTAAAAGCTGGCAAAGTGAGTTAATGAACCCTAGTAATCAGACAGATGCTACCCATCAATGTCCGACATGCAACTCAGGCTCGGGGAGCTTTGCTACGCTACTCTAACACCACTGGCGAGAAATAAATGCCCGTATCGCGTTCTACCCAGATACCCCATTTCGCCCCGGTCTTCCCTATATATATATATATATATATAATATATAAATATATAAATAAAAAATACATAAATAAATAAATATGTATATATATATATATCTATATATACAGGGTGCGGCAACATAATTTTTTTTTTTTTGAAATGTGCGACTTTCAGGCTATAAATGTTGTTGTGGGTCGGGAGTTGTCTCAATCCAGAGGGATGGTTGCAAAGTTCTGTTCCTAACTTTGGTCAGTTCTATTCTGCACTGGAATCTCGGAGGAGCGTGCATTTTTTTTTTTATCGAGGTCTACTGTTCGAATGAGCGTTCAGTGATTTGAAGGGGCCATCAGCTTCCCGGATTTGGGCCCCTTGCGATTTTTCTTCGTTTTTTTTTTTTTTTTTTGAATTAACGACTTTATGTCAATCGTCCAATGATCCTACAACACCTAAAGGCCAGCATCCAGGCAGAATTTGCTAACATACCCTGCTATGCTGGTAAGGATCGTGACAAGCGCTAGAAATCGGCTTTCAGTGCATGGGGAATAGGGGGCGTCACCTACCTAGTTTGATTGTCAAATCTGTGTAAAACATAACTTTAGACATGTAATTGCACTATAAATTTTTTTTTTAAAGTTTCCGATTCTTGAATTCTTGTTTCCTTGAGTTTTGAAAAAAGGAAGTTATGTTGCCGCACCCTGTATATACAGTCCGATTCGAAAAATTAGAATAATGAAAGAAAAGATGGTCAAAGGAATTGAAAATCTAATTTATCAAATAAATAATCAATGATATCAAAAATAAATTATTGTAATATAAATCTGCATATTTTGTAGACTATAAAAATGTAAACACATCACAATGAAATAGAAAATATACTTAAATCAGCTAACGACAAAAAATTAAAAATATTAGAATACTTCATAACATGGTTCAAAAAATTAGAATAATGTAAATATATTTTACGTAATTGCTAATCCGAACTTTGTTGCATCCCCCTTAGCTTTAATGACAGCTCTTAAACAGTTTGGCATATTATTAACTAAAGGATTACATTTTTTTTTTATTCAAATTCGCCCATATGCTCTTTATACCTAAAATAAGATCTTTTTTGTTTCTAGGCGCAACTTCTTGAAGTCGTTTTTTTCATAATTCCCCACAAATTCTGGATGGGATTTAGATCGGGTGAGTTCGCTTGCTAAGTGGGTACATTTATTTCCTTCTCTTTGAGCCATTTAGTTGTTGATTTGGTGAAGAAGTTGAATCTTGCTGAAAGAAGAAATCGTCATAACATTAGTGTTCGGCAATAGTTAACTAGAAGTAGTTAACTACTAGTGGCAACTACTAGTTAGCTAGTAGTTAACTACTAGTTGCAACTACTTTTGTTTTGAACAAGGTAACTACTATTTAAACTACTTTTTCCCCAACTACTAGTTACAACTACTTTCAAAATTCCAACTACTTTTGAAAAAAAAAAATCTATTTTTTAAACATTAAATTATTTAAATTTTTGGCTTATGAATATTACTCACACAAATGTATTTTTTGTATTATGTTAAATAATGAAAAAGTACTCACAAAAAATCATAATATTTATTGCAGTATTTACGCAAATTAGAAAAAGCCTTCTAATATATAGTCAATAAATAGCGCCCGCACAAGCACATGCACAATGAAGTTTCATTTAAAGACCAAATCTTCATTATGGGGAAGCTCGCGTTTGGGACACCATAAGGCACAAAGAGAAAGAAAAAATACTGATATTTAGGATTTCTTTTAGAAGAAAATACTGATTTTTGTGATTTTATTTTCAGAAAAAAAAAATACTGATTTTTATGATTTTTAAAAAAAAACTGATTTTTATGATTTTTTTTTAGACAAAATATTGATTTTTATGATAAAAAAATTAAATCAGCTTCTTCCAATTATTAAAACATAGGTATTTTTACTATAAATTTTAATATATTCTGGGTTCAAGTAATTCATTAGAATTTCAACTTATTATATGGTCGCCTTAATGCATCTGGTCCTCTAGAGAAAAATGGAATATCTTCGTTAAGGTGTCAAAGAATGACATTTTATCAGAGAACATTAAGTTTTTTGACATGCTGACTACAGCAAAAGCACCAACCGCACTTTTGGAAAGGACGTTTTCTACATTTGGAATAGTGCACTCAAAATTAAGAAACTTATTGGGGGTTGATAAGGCGTCAAAACTGGTATTCTTGATGAAACACACTCTCAGAATGTTTTTCTTCAATTCACGGAAATATTACTGGCAGCAGTGCTGCCGGTAAATTTCCGTTATTTGAAGAATATCCGTTTTTTCTTTCTCATGTCAATTGAAGGAACTTTCTTCTACATTTTTTTCTGTTCTAGGAGGGGAAATGTCCGTCAATTGAAGAAACTTTCCTATATTTTTTCTCCGTCATCCGATGGTAATTTTCCGTTATTTGAAGAAACGTGCGTTATGTTTATTTCCGTTACATGACTGAAATTTTCCGTTTTTTGAAGAAGCGTGCGTTATGTTTATTTCTGTTACATGATGGGAATTTTTCGTTATTTGAAGAAACTTGCGTTCGGTTATCTTCTGTTCCGTGATGGAAATTTTTCGTTATTTGAAGAAATGTCCGTTAGGTTTATTTCTCTTAAATGAGGAACTTTTCCAGGAAAATTTGCCCATGCCCGTGCGTTGTTCCGTGATGGAAATTTTTCGTTATTTGAAGAAATGTCCGTTAGGTTTATTTCTCTTAAATAAGGAACGTTTCAAGGAAAATTTGCCCATGCCCGTGCGTTATTTTATTTCTAATGCCCGTTAGAGATCCGTTCACACTTTGTTTGTATAATATTTTTCTCTGTGTAACTTTTACCTCATCCCCCCCCCCCCCGCTCCTTAGTCACCCAGCACAACCTGAAATTGCGAAGAATAACTTACATTATACTAGTTTATCAGAAAAAAAACTTGTGCTTTAAGGGGTGAAAGAGAAAGTTTTTGTGCAGATTGAAAAAAGCCGTTTTAATTATACTTCTTTAGTCACTTTCTCAACTTGAAAAATTCCATATTAATCCATGGAGAAACTTAGAACTCAAAATCTTCATTGCTTAATGCACATCAAAATTCTCTTTTCACCATCTGAAAGTGGGCATTTTATACTTTGGAGGGGTTTTCTAAAGTTAGTTTTCTAAACTTCTCTAGTATCATAAAATATAATAAATCCTGCCAACTTATTTCTGCAAACTTAAAAAATGTTTTCAGAAAAAGGCCATTTAGAGTAATAAGATGCCCACTTTCAAATGGTGAAAATAAAATTTTTAAAGGTCCCGTTTTGGGATAGAAAATTCGACTTTTTTTTCATTCATTACTTTCTAGAAAATTAACAAATTGCAATGAAAAAACCTCTTATAACGCTAACGCAAATAATGTATTTTTAAGGTCTTTTTTAAAAATAATTAAAAAATTCTTTTTTTCCAGAAGTTCCATTTTTATTTATTTTTAAACACTATTCTGAACTCCCTTAAAAATAATTTTTGGGTATACCCCACCCGACCTGATGCAAGACTAAGTAACAGCTAAGAGCACACTGAAAATAAAATTTTATAACACCGTATAAGGGACCTATTAATAAAATGCCACGCCAAAAGCTGCACAATACTCCTGACTTTTCACAACTGAAAAATCATTTCTTCTTTGCAGCAACTAGTACAAGTTTTTTTTCTCAGGATCAAATTTGCAACTGAATTAAATTTTTATTGACATTTATGTGGAGTCTAATATAGAGGAGGAAAAGACAAGTATGCTGCCAAATTTCCAAACAATACAAAGCTCTTAATTGAAAGCACACTCAATGAACGAAGTTTACATACCAACCCCTCTCATTTTCCTGTCAATTTTCAGCCTTGAAATTTTATTCATAAAACGAAGAACCTGAAAGTCTAATAAAAAGTGCAATGTATTTTAAAATATATGGAAGATGCTAATTCTATGAAGTTTTTAACTTCATAAAGTAAGCATCTTTTTTTAGTAAAATGCAAAATATACTATAAGCCAGTATTTCCGGAAGTTTCCTTTTCAGAAAAGTATATCAAACTTTTCGTGAGATTATTTGGTCTGTTAGGACCTTTCTCAGCGCTTTCAGAATATAATTGTTAACAAGTTACCACAGGTCTGCTCAGTCTCCCTACTTTCAAAAATTTCACTAAAAATGAAAGTGGATAATTTGTTGCAATTAACCACCAGTCAAACTTTTGAAATATACCCATTCTCCCCCCCCCCCCCCGAGAGCAAAGAGATATAAGTTATTGATTGACAATAATCTTCATCAAGTAGATTTGTCACCATGATACCATATTTAGAAAAAGAAATTAGAAGAATTAAAATCATAATTTTAATAATCAATGAGGTACCATTTATTTCTATATTACTATTTTAATACTAAATTTTAAATTATTTAAAATATTTTTCATGTAAGACAATTTTATTCAAAAAAAAAAAAACTTATCTGCATAATTTTCAGTATGGTCATGTCATTCACATATTTATGTCTTGTGACCGGTTTAATTTATTTATATCTTTTAATATAGTAAACATTACTTTGAACTTTTAGGTGCATCCTCTTTTTAAGTGACTAATGTTTCGCAAAGTCAATTTTCATGTTTTGCCAAATATCAATCTTTGCAACGTCAAAAAATATTTAATTTTTCAAATCAATTTACTATAGTAATTTAAAGAATCCTACACAAAGAAATTAGCCATCTTTATTCAATAAGTAAATAATAAAATTGAAAAAATAATAATAATAACAGCTATACGTAGACGCCACTAAAACTTTATGTATGTATATGTTTATATGGCATAGCAATAAAATAACAGGATAAAGTCAATAGCAATAAAGTAACCACCAATGAATAATTAAACAATAAACAAAGTTTTATTTTACATATTTAAGAAATTTTATTTGACATTTTCAAGAAACTGATAGATGAAATGGATTTTCGAAGCACAATAACTTATTATGTAATTTTAAGATCTTTTCCAACACATTGTTTTTGTTCTTTGGGCTCTAAGTTCCTCTCTCAGGGTTTATTTCTGCAAAGACACCAGAAAATAAGAGAGAAAAATAAAATTATGACAAGACAACAAAGAAAATAAACTGGTCAGGGGGCCGCAGTCTAGTTGCCGTTTGGTTTATGAGTTCTCACACATTTTATAAGCCATATTTTATAATCAAAATAATTTTGATGGGCCATATAACTAACAATAACAAACATTCTTTTTATCGCTATCCCTATACCTTTCCCTACACCAAAAGATGCAAGACTCGCTATAATCAAAAATTTAATTCTGAATAAAGTCAGATTTTCGTTCTATTCTGGTGATTTTGACAATAGTTTAATTATTGAGAAACACCATGTCAGAGGTCTAATAGATGATATATTCACTCATTTATCGCAAAAAAATCAAGGACTTTCAAGGACCCAAATGAAAATTTTCATGGGACCTATTTTGATGTTTATTGTTTAGCACATGTGTGTTTAAAAAGAAAAAAAGGCTACAGAACTTAAAAATGAAAGTTTAACTTGCAGGTTCAATTTCTTTCTTGTGATTGTTGCGATAAACAGATAATAAACAAACGATTTGTAAACTTAAACAATCATTCAAAAAAAATTCAAACCTTATAGCGATCTTTTTCAACCCACGCTGGGCTAAACACGCATTTTCCCGGCATTTTAGGCCGTAAATGAAAAGACAAGTATTGATGATAGGAGAAAGTTCAAAACATAATCATCGGTTCGGTCACACTAGCAGAACCGTTTAAACTCAGACTCCGGCCGAACTATACGAAAATTTAGCAAGCTTTTGAGCTCTGAAGAAATACACTCGGAAGTCAGGAATCACCACACTAAAAGAGTTCAAGAATCACTTTTGTTTTGTTTTTTTTAAGGGGGATTGGAATTTTGCTAGCCGATCTTTGCTCAGAAATTTTAACTTACTTTTACGAGCTTGACCTTTCCTGAAAAGCAAGGACTTTTCAAGTACCCTACGGACGTTTTCAACGATTTTTGGGGTCCCCGAGCGGTTTAAATGAAATTCAATTATTTTCAAGGTTTTTCAAGGACCGTGGGAACTTTGTATAAAATATGTACAGTTCTTATTGAAGTTTGCAGGTAGACCAGATATTACTTATTGAAAGCTTAAGAAAACGAACTTTTTATAGCATTGTAAAACATTCGACTTCGATTTAATCTTTTAGAAAATAATCAACCATGCCAATCGTATTTCATCTGGAAAATAAACACAAGGTGAATATGTGAATATCTTAAGACATTTTTTCTCTCAATCATTACTTAAAAACTTTAAAAGTTGACTCATATTTCCGAGAAATTACTGACATCAAAATTCTGAAATAAGAACTTACCCATACCTGCATTTATATTTGGCGGAATGAAACTCGTTAGGCTAAACTCGTTGTCTTGTCGACTTCTGATTGTGTAGCTGAGATTGTTGAATACGCATGCGTGCAGAGAGTAAACGGAAAACGTTCGTTCTCAAGGGGTACGGAAATTATTTGTTGAAAAATGAGGAATAATGTAGTGTATAAAGACGAATTTTTCTGAGAGTGCATCTAAATAGTAAAATTGATTAAACTCTAGTAAACATTTTATGTGATATTTGCCATCTCTGTTTATATATTCAGGAAATTTCACTCAAAAATTTATAATAGTCCAGTCAACTTATTTGTATATATTCAAGAAATTATAATACATTTAGTCTTGAAACATAAGCTTTCTCTTCTGTTTCTTGTTGTTCTCTGTTTATTAAGCATACTTTTTTACAAATATAATAAATTAATAATAATGAATTAATAATTTTGAACTAGTAATAAATAATTATTTCAACTGAAATATCTTAAAATTCTTTGAAGACATAAATAATCAACTGAATTTGTTACTGTATTTGTGTGCGCAGACATATTTTGCTTAAAAAAATCCAAAAAATTTAATTTAATTAAAAAAAGTACTATTTCAAAAAAAAAAAAAAATTAATAATAAAAAAAAAATAACCAACCCTGCCTTGACCACAATTTAAAAGAATATAATCTAAATTCCAAAGCACGCGCGTTACAAAGATATTTTGTTAATGAATGGGGGTTGGGCAGAAGGAGAATTTTAAATTGATATTAAGGGTACTTTCAATTTAAAATTCATTCCCCTTCATTTTACAACAACTGCTGAGAAATTTACTTTTTAAAAACATAAATTATTAACTTTATTAAACAAATACATATTAAAATACAAGTTTAAATATAGAGAAAAAGGTTTTGTCTTTATTCATATTCTCTTTATACATTAATTGTTTAGTGAATAAATATTTATGTTTAGTGGAATTATTTGGAAATATTCAATCTTTGAATGTTTTGCAGGAATTTCTTTAAAATTGTTTTAATGATTAAAAATAATATTGAGTTGAAATCTTAGGATTAAATATTTAAGAACAAGCCTAAAAATCGAAATTCAAATGAATTATACTTAAAAGTAGTTAACTAGTAGTTAACTACTTTTGGAAAACAGTTAACTACTAGTTACAACTAGTCTCAGAAAAAAGTAGTTAACTACTAGTTGCAACTACTTTCGTTTAGAGTAGTTAGTAGTTGGTATTTAACTACTTTTTGACGAGTAGTTGCCGAACACTATATAACATATATCATCAGATAAAGGAATCATGAAATTTTCACGAATTTCTTGATAGACTTCTGAATTGACTGTTGTGGAAACAATACGAAAGCAAGAGTTAAATAAGTCTAGCATTGCTCAACATTGTTGGAATTCCAACCACTCTTTTGACTTCAATTCTGGGAAAATTATTCAAAAATGTTCTTCCCCTTTAGAGCTTGACTTTTGGGAAGCTTATCATATTAACAGGAATAGTTCTAATTTGGTTAATGATTCTTCCTCAACTCCTTATTTTTCACAGGTCTGGCATAAATTTCTTTAATTTGTTGTTCTTTCTAGGTTTTCTTGTTGTTTTCCTTTTTTGTGTCTATTTTTCTCCTTCCCCCCTCCCTCCCCTCCCCCTCCTTTACATGTGAACTTTGTTTTGCATTTTGTTTTGGTAGTTTCTGTACTTATTTTTATTTCAATTTTATTCTTTGTATTTTATTTTATTATTTTTGCAATTTTTATGCATGCTGCTGTCTTTTTTGCTTTATTTTTATTGTTATTCCTTTTTACTTCCTGTACTTTCAACTGGATTCGTTTGTTGCTCTCTTATTGGTGTCTTCCTGCTACTTCTACTTCCACTTCACGCTGCCTTTATTCTCATTTGTTTACAGATAATTCTTAGGCTATATAAGCTTTGTTTTTCTTGTTCTGTCTGCTTCATTTGGATGTTTTGCATCTAGAAGCTCCGTGTCGCATTGAAAAAGGGATTCCAAGCAATCCCGAAACATATGTCTGCATTTTTTTGCTCATTTGTGCTTTAAATTAACGTGTAATTTTATTATTATTGTTTACTTGCACAAAGTTAAATTATTTTTAATATGCAACCTACCTGGGCCTTGAGCAGTCCTGGAGCCCCATACCAGGACAGATTTTCTTTGCTATAAAAAATTGTGTTTTTCCTTCTTTGTGCAAGTACACAATACGAAATTTCACAGCCTTCAGATAAGTCGCTCTTTCGTCCCATATTAAGCAAATAATAAACTAAAATCAAATGTCAAACTACTTTTCATTTTCCACGGAACACATTTTATAGTCCCGCAGGTGTTTATCCCGCAGCTGTTCTCTAAACCAATAGGAAAAAGTTGATTATTCTAATTTTTTGAACCATGTTGTCCAGATATTCTAATTCTTTGAATTATTTAAATTCTTTTTAAATAGTTAATTATTAATATATCAGATAAAATAAATATTTATGTTATGTTTTTAAATGCTCTAAAGATAATTATATATTTTTTATATTTTTTTCTGAACACAATGTGCAAATTGACGCTTTAGCAACATTCAACCCATTATATTTTACATTATTCTAATTTTTTGAATCTGACTGTATATATATAACTGCCTAATATTTTTTGTTTTACTTAATTTTTATACTTTTCGATGCACCCATGCTGAATTTGTGTTTCCCGCCAGCTAAAGTAGAATCTGATTACCTTAACGTATTTATTTCCCATCGTATCCCCTGCCTCAACTTGCTTAAAGTTATAGTTTTGATGGTTCTCAGTGGTACTTGCATGTTGGTTATTCATTTTGAAAATTTATTCTTGTTCATGCAACTAGCTGTAAATATAAGTAAATGTTAAATAAAATGTTCCGAAAATTGATTTACCATGTTCATGCTGTTATTATTGAAGATGGTTTTAGCTTTAGTAACATGCTCTGAAAATGAATTCAACACATTCATTCAGTTAGTAGTCAATATGAATTATGGGTTCAATAATAGTTCCGAACATTTATTCATCATGTTTATGCAGATATTAGTGTAGATTAATCATTGTATTTAATTTCTAGTGAAGAATAATTATTGTGACTATTAATTAAATTTTTTTAATAAATATTTTTGAAAGTGGAAATATTGTATTGCATGAAGTTCATCATTTAATTGTCATAATCTTGTAAAGGTGACATTTTTCCTCCAAAAGTTTTGTTAAAAGTTTCCATCCAAATTTAATTTTGGATATTTTGGGAAAAGTTTCACCTTTGAGAATTATCGTTCCTAAGGAAGAATCAAATACCATACATGACAAAAAAAATTGCTCTACACTTTAAATTAGATGATTCCGTATGAGTTAAATTACATTTGATTTAGTCAAGCAAATAAGATCAAAATTTCAAAAATCATGCCTTATCGTAATGGAGCCTATTATATTGTTACACAGAGATCTCCCAATTCTTTTACCGCAGCGAAAAAAAAGCCCTTTTTCTCCTATAAAAAATTGTAGGATCCCCTGTGTAGACGTTGCAGCCTCTATGTACACTGAAAAAAAGTTTTGACCGAAAATACATGAGAGTCTGCGGAAAATCATTTATCCGGAGTCTGACGGGGGAAAAATTACAGAGTATTAAAAACAAGAAACTACGAAGTCTTTAAAAAGGGAAAGTTCAGAGGATAAAAGACAGAACATTTTGTAATTTGCTTGCAACAAATTATGTGCTGCAGTAGCGATGCCATCATATCGTCGCCTCAGAGCAACAGTAAGACATCTAAATCATTTTCCTTTAAAAGCAATTAAGCAATAGCAATTAATTTTTCAAAACAACACTGAAGATGTAATCAAAAGTTAGGGGAGTTCGCAAAATTTCAGTAAAATCCCTGAACTACAGCCTTAGGTATTTAGAATTGAAAAAGCAGCAAATTTTAAAAATCAATTTTATAGGAATGTCTGGTTTTACTTACATCCTACTGTTGCTCTGAGGCGACGATATGCTAAATTACTATTTCTGGTTCGCAAAGTCGAAGGTGAGTTCAGCTGCACCCACGCCGC
This sequence comes from Octonoba sinensis, assembly GCA_038502835.1. Taxonomy (NCBI): domain Eukaryota; kingdom Metazoa; phylum Arthropoda; class Arachnida; order Araneae; family Uloboridae; genus Octonoba; species Octonoba sinensis. The sequence goes on from CM076604.1 coordinate 85,899,559, forward strand.
TGGATTTCACCACAGCTGAAGTTAATTCATATGCCAACAATATATAATGCATTTTCGACAATTTTTAAACTGGTAGTCACAGATTTTAACTTTTTACCGACCGCTAGCGGTTCACCAGCATACGCACATCCAACCGACCGTTTAGCCGCATGCAGCACTATGGCTGTTTTTAGGTTAGCCCCGAGAAAAAAAGCGATTAATAGGCTATCGGTAGGTAGGCGATGGCGATAAAAAGCCGATTAGTAGGCGATCGGTAGGTAAATTTTTAAGCGTTTATTTATGCATTTGTGTACAACTTTTAAACGTTTTGTTACAGATCTCACGTGTTCTAATTTACGTCGCTTTATAAATCTTTCTCTGTAGATTTAGAGCGCGGGAAACTAAGAATTTTATTGAGAAACTATTATAAAGGAATTTGATTTAAAACAAGTCTTTCATGAAGTTAAAGAAACACTCAGTTTCCCGTCGTACTTTTAATGAAATGTTTCGCGTGGATACCTGAAAGTTCTGCAGAAACAAATATATCCCGAGCATAGACTCCTAGAGCTGCTGCTATAATCCAATGCTACGAAATCCAATCTTTTCTGCGCAAAGCCGTGAGTAACACTTTAAAAAATGGTAACTTCTTGCTCGAAAAACTGGAGTCAGTCTTCGGGCGGCAGACAATGATGCTAAATGTTGGTCCTTTTCTTTGAAGCTAGCTGAACGAAATTAGTTTTCCGCATAATTTACCTCCAAATGCTTTACAGCGTAGTAAGCTGAATGTAAGTAAAAAAAAAAAGTCTCCAACGATTTCTATATGTGAAATGAAATTATTTATATCCGATATTGCTCCGTAGGGTGGTGTTAGTTACAAAACTGCCTATTTCGAAAGAAAAATTGTCCTACTTTTCGTCTACAAAAATGTACTTCTACAGAAGAAATATTAGAGTAACATGCGAAAAATATTCTTGCGGCCAATAAAAACATATATTAGTTTCTAGGGAACTATTTTCTTGTCTAGGTTCATTCGCGTTCCGTTTACTGGAAATAAAGATTTGGATATATTTCACCTGACTTGGGAAAGTTCTTTTAGATTTCATTGAAAGGAGAATCCTGAATAATTGCCTAAAGTCACAGAAACTCTGCTTTAGATGTAGTTGTTGAGGGGATCTAGGGTGGTTTCCCATAGGCCCGTACCTTCGTTTGACTATAGTCGATAATTAGAAAATAAAGTTATGGAAGAAAATTTTTAGTTCCTTTTTTTTCATCCATATCTTTTGAATAAATGAACAAATTTTAATTATTATTGTTTTAATCGATAGATGATTTTCTAATTTAAACATCATACGTCGTTTTGATACAATTGTTCTTTAGGAAGAACGTTATGAATGAAGAATGAGTACAGTAAAACCCCGTTATACCGCGCCTCAGTGTACCGCGGAATCGGATATACCGCGGTGACTATCATGTCCCCGACGTTTAAACCACCCTTTAATATTGTCATTTAAAAGATATTCCTTATTTACGATTGTAAAGAAAGCCAGCCCGAGCACACAAATATTCCAGCCAAAGAGCTGGCATTCCCCCACCACACACACTAACAGATAAAGCCCTATGGTGATAGGCCTGATGTACACCTTTTTCCCGCTTTTTCTGCCTTTCAACCTAGGACACTATATAGCTTGATTTCAGAATTGGGTACAATCGCCGTTACTGGCTCTGGCTTGTTTCTCTTGACATAGGCGGAGCTCAATCTGTCAGGAAGTGTTCAGTTCAATGCTTAATTATCTTCCTTTTTCAGAAGTATACCTTTGTATTCCATATTCTTTAGCGTTCTTGAAAAGTAAATATATTTTCCAGTCTGAGTGTATGTGGTATGCAGGCTTAAACATTGTTTCTCGGAGAAGTGCAGTCATACACTTCCAAATCTAAGTTTTTTCTTAGGACCTCTTCAAAATACCATATTGATAACCATAAAGGCATTTTTAAGCTCCCTTTTTCTCGGAACACAGTTGGTTTACAGCCTATCGCTCGATAGACTGATTGCGCAGTTGAGATGAGGGCTTCGTGCGCAACAATTACAGTAAATAAAATAGCAGCAAAGAAGAAAAGAAATAAGTATTAAAACGCCAAAAATGTTTTAAGTTACATGGTTTTATTTAAATTCAAAACATCGTTGCATTATCCAAACAAAACTATTGTTGCCAAACGGTAAATGATAATGCTGATAATTTCCTCAGAGCCAAAATTATTAATTTTTTTCTAGTTAAAGTTATAATAAATTATAAAATGGATGGATTATTGTATTGTCATCGAAGATAAGCTTGTGTGAAAAATTCGAAGATAATTCATGCAGTAACAGTTGTCAAAAACCGCCTTACAAAATTCCGCCACAAGTCAAGTTAAATAAAACCATGTAAAAAGTATACTATAGAAGATAAGTTACGCGTTATTGATAAAGTTAAAAATGATGCAACAAAAGCGAGTACATTTCTAATATGGTTCTGCGGTATAGTTTCACTGTACCACGGTTATGTTATGAGGCGGGTGCCAAACATGTCACCGACACCTGCGTTTTAACGGGGTTTTACTGTATTTTTCTTTTAATTGGGAAGGCTTGCCTTGATATTTCTTTATTGAGTGAATTATTAGGTAATAAATATAAAACTCATTGCTAAAAACGTTTGTTGCCATTGATCCCTAAAATTGAAAGCAATTATAATAAAAGTTTGGTGACGGCTTCTCTGAAACAAAAATTAAATTAGTTCAGTCTGTTTTAAGACTGAAGTCTGCTCTGGACTTTTTTATATCGAATTCAAAAAGCAATTTATCATACCAATGATTATTTTTCAGTAACAGTCACTCAAAGTAATTGGGCCATTTGCTATGTTTTTCTTTTTTTCAAATAGAGTATTCATATGAAAAATATATTTACGCTAAAAATAACAAAATAAAGTATATATACAACCGACTTTAATTTTAAAATTACACTAAAAAGTGAAAAATAAATCAATTCCTTAAGCAACATCGATACGACCTTTAAACATAATTTTTAAAGTCGGTGAAAATTTATGATTGTAGATACAAAATAAAGTTCGATTACATTACACCATGTGTTACTTTATATTGCAGCTGTTGCGAACTCTGAGCCATTTATGTTTGTAATTGACTGATAATTACAAAATATTGCCTCCATCATAGTATTGCACCGACTTCAAAAATTGTATTTAAATGTATTATCGATGTTGTTTAAGGAATGAATTTATTTTACACTTTTTAGCGCAATTTTTAATTTGAAGCCGGTTCTATCATTTTTTCGAAAAAATCTTTCATAACATTCTTAGTCAATAAAGTCTTTCTATAAAAATATATTCATATTAAAAATTAGAGATAAAAACAAAAATTTAAAAAGGCAGAAATTTATTCATGTCATTTCTTAACTATTACTACTTCCAACTACAATACTGGTTTTATCTAATACCGAAGAAAATGTAACGTTAAGAGACGCTTGGCAAAAAGTTGGTACTTTGAGGGAAACGCTCAAACAGAAATACGATTTTCTACAACTTTTCATCTTGAATTTGGAGACATGAGATGAGAGAAGCATATTTCTTTGAAAGGATCGACTGAAGAAAACTTCGTTAAAGACAGCAGAAGTGCCTTTGGGGATTTAATGCATCTTAGACATTATATTCGCCCAGCTGCTGCAGTTTTCAATAAGCCCAAGAGTATAAATCAGCCGTGCGTTAAAATTTTTGATTTTGTATTTTTCCTCGTGTATTATATATATATATATATATATATATATATATATATATATATATATATAGACACACACAGTGATGCCGCTAGAGTTTGGAAATTACGGGTCCCTGGGACCCATGACTGTCAAATTTACGGGTCCTTTTTACCCAAAAAGCAGGTCCCTATAAAAAACTACAGCATATCCTGGTTTTTATCAAATCAATGGTGGTAGCAGTAAGGATTTGCATTTCCGGAACTTTCAAAAAAAATCCTGAACCTTGATTCATTTTAATAGGTATGTATTGTCAGGCATATGAGACGAAATGTGATTTATTTGGTTGTACTTCAGACAGAAATGTATACAAGTATTTATTTTAACAGGGGCCGCAATAGAAAATGTATAAAATATAGGACAACAGACAAATTGTTAAAAAATTTGTGTACTATTTTAATAAAATGTGGGTGTTAGTAAAAGAAATAATACAATAACATCTAAATAATCATCAGAATGATAAAGAAACATTAATAAAATGATTTACATGCGTTTAATTCACCCCTTTTGCAAGCTTCAGTTTATTATTTCCTGGATCAATGATGGCTTTTGTTGCTCCAGTATCTTACATAATTTTTCGTTTTAATACTGCTTGCAGTCTTTTGCTTCCTTCATCTCCTATGCAAAAAGTGTAGAAAACGCCGAAATTCGGATTCGCGAATTTTGCGTAATTGATCGAGTGGGAAATAAGAGCTTGTTTAAAAATTTTAAAAAATCAAATAATACTCTAAGAAATTAAAGCGCAGAAACTTATATTTACTAAATTAGAATAAAAACAATAATTAACAAAAAACATAACTGCAAAAACGAAACCCTTACAAAAAGCGTGATCCACGTGAAAATTAGGCCTACTTAATTTTAAAGTATTTCAGCAATTTACCAAGAAATACATATTGCTGCAATTGAAAAGAACTACAATGAGGGAGAAAAATTTAGGGCGATTGAGCAAAAAAATTTCCTGAACTTCAACAAAAAAAAATTACCACTATTTGCGGAACCCTACCACTTCTGAGAGATACATGAAAAATAAACCTATTCTGACGACAAATATTTTCTAATGCCGTAGCAATTGATGCAATAACAATTCGATCAAGAAATAAAACCAAAATCAATTTAAAAGCCAATAACCAGATTCCGAATTTTCCTCAATGTCGATTACAGGAACAGTAGCACACTTTCTTTAATAGTGAGTGCAATAAGTATACAGAAAATTAAATAGGAAAATTTTGTTGATTATTTTAATTCAAAATAAAAGTTAAGCAAAAATCGTAATCGTGGTAACGAACCCTTTACGAACATTCGTAATCTCAAAAACGACACCTTTTCATAGCAGGTTTGAAAAAAAAAAAAAAACGCATACTTCCGAACATATCAAACATCAGGTTGATTACATCCTTCAAGAAATTTCTGGGCATTGAATCTACATATTTTTCAGTAAAAAGCAGTTCTGTTTAGAGCTACCTGTCTCCTAGACCGCGGCATCGGAAAAGTACAGGGGAAGAAACGGGCGACAATGCGAGTTGGCACCGTTTCTCCACTCGCTCATCATATAATAAAAAAGCTTAATGAAAAATGCTGGTGAAGGGCGCGCAAAAATACTTTTGCGTATTGATTTTTTATATATTTTACTCTTTTTTTTTTGGCGCATTGAAAATTACGCTCACCTCCGATTTTTGTGTATTTGACGCGCTGGAGCGCAATAATTTCCTGAGAGAGTACCAGGAAGTCAAAAGTAGTTCTCCCCCGTCAATATTTTCATAATGAAGTTTTTTTTAAGAATTTTAATGTTTTTCAGGATCTTTTAAAACTAATTAATGTAGTTTAAAGCGCAGAAAATGCGCAAAAAATATTTAATGGGATAATTGCACATTTCTTTTATTCTTTTTGGATGGGGCACATGCTCCTTGTGCCCTTCCTAAAACCCGCCACTAGTAATAGTTAATTTAAAAAACAGATATAAAGATGTGAAGACAGAAAGGTAATAGCTTGGAAAAGTGGTTTGGTAGTAAAGAGGAAAAAAATTTAATGATTTAGTGTAAAAAGCCTGAGAAAACATGCAATTTTGAGTACGTAAACAAACCAATGTTACAATTTAAGTGTAGATCAAGCAGAGCAAAATGTAAAATACATGGGAACACGTATTAAATAATGTAATCAAGCATATATTGAAGAAAAATAAAGTAAACATGCACAGGTAGAAAATTTTTGAAAAAGTTGATTTAACTTGAAATTAAGAAGTTTGGATAGTTTTTTTTCACAATGTCCGTATGTATGCATACGCAGGTGCGTATGGATCACTGAATTATCGATACCCGAGTCCGTTTTGACGAGTTTGGTCGTGCCGTCTGTATGTACGTATGTGCGTACCCCCCCCCTCCCACCGTACGTATCTCGCATAACTCAAAAAAAAAAAAGGCAGTCGTACAAGGTTTAAACTCCGTATGTAGGACCTGTACACGGTCTAGTTGTGTACTTTCCGGTTTGGTTGCAATCGGATGTTCCAAAAGTGGTGTTTTATTTTTCCTGGAGAATTCCAGTCATTTTCCATAGCATTTACCCAAGGTCAATATTCAAACCAACTCCATAGTTAAGTATAATATTGACGCCCATTTGTCAAGAATTTGCAAATATTTCTCCAAAGTCGGCGATTTATCACCAAATTTGGAGCCAATAATAAAGCCAAATACAGCGTCGGTTTGGCGATTTATACAATATTTTGCGACTTTCCCGGTATATGTAGGCAGTTTGATGAAATTAAAAAAAAAACAGTGAAGGCTTGATGGGAAGTATGTTGATAGTGAAAATTGTATGGAATGCAGTGTTGTAGCTAGCATGAGTGACACCCGGGGCAGGTAGTGATAGGTGTCACCGTGGAAAAGCTTACCGCCAGCAAGAAAAAAAATCATGTAAGCATAAAGTGTAAGTTTTAAGGAAATATAATAAATGTTTTTTTTTTTTTTAAATTGCAGATTGAAAAATAAAAATACCATTTGTATCATGAGCCTTATAATATTTAAAGTATTTGTTGATGGCAACGGTTAGGATTAGCGGTTAAAAAACATTGCAAATATGTTTTTTTAAGGAAACGCTTTCCTTAGTTCAAAAGAGAAAAAAAATATCAAATTTAAAGTATTTGCTTTATGAAGATTTTAAAGGGGCGGGGGGCTTCCATTTTTTTTCTCCGTCCTGGCTGGGTGTCACCCCTGAAGTCAAATAGACATTTCTTTGGTAGCTGATAAGGGAATATCCTGTGTATAAGATTAAAACTGAACATTTTCCTAGACATACTTTCCTCTCCGCTTGATAATAGAATAGCCCCATATAATGCAAAAAAGATCTTTTTCTAAGATACCTTGAAACGACTTTTTGAAGATGAACAAATTTCTCAACGTGTGTACTTTAGCAGCGGCATCAAGTTATCTCTTGTTTTATGCTGGCAACCTACTTTCTTCCATTATTTTTCAAGCAAGTGGACGTTAACGCATTAAAAATTCTCATTAGATCTCAAAAAATGAAGAAAGGTTAACCAATATACAAAAGTATTAAATTCACCTCCACAATCAAATAAATACAGCACTTAACTGCATAATACTGATTGTAACCATTGATATTTGTATGATGGCAGAGCAGATATACAGTCCAGTCAAGGGGGCGGTGGTTGAAAATCGTGCCTCTTGCCCCCTCCAAATGAAATGGTTTTCAATATTGAAGGGTCATTCCCCAGTATTTGACTTCACAACTCAAAAAAATTAAATTCAATAAAAAGATAAGTGTTTCATATCATTTTGAAGCTAAGAATGTCCCCTATTAGGATTCGTAAATAAAATATGTTTATTTTCACTTTAGGAAAAACTACAGCATTTGGTTTCTGATCGCTTGAAAAAATGTGTTACGTACGGGACATTATGTTTTTGGCCATAACTCAAAACATACTTTGTTCAGATTCATAACTCTTACATGTTATTAAGGTTCTTCCTAAGTAGTATTAGAAAAAAAAAGTCACATTTTTTTTTTAATGTTTACTATTTAATTTTAATTAATTGCCTTTTTTTGGTCCCGTACGTAACATTTTAAGGGTGTTTTTTAATTTTTATGCTATTAATATTGTTTGAAACTGGACAGTTTTTTGCTTTCTCTTCAACCACTGTACAAGCTTCCTAAAATACTGCATGATTTTATAATATCAATTAATTCTTAAGTTCAGCAGAGGAAATAAAAATGTGTTACGTACGGGACAAAATTTTGTTTGCAGTTTGTTACAAGCAAAAGAACAGTTAATCACCCAATTATATCCCTTTGCTTTGCATACATACAGTGCACATAAACAACATGCTGAATTTAGACACTCAAAAGAAAATTTAAAGGTTGGAAATAGTATTATGCATGCAGATTTTTCGGAAAATTATACTCTTAAACATCAAGGAGAAATTATGGCTGCACATTGGAACTCAGTACAAGTGACTTTATTTACATGCATAATATATTACAAAGATGAAGCTACTTCACAGCTGCAGCATTTAAATTATGTTGTTATTTCTGATTATTTGAATCACTCTAAGGAAGCAGTATTCGTTTTCAATTCTGATACAATATGCAAAATTTGATGCCGCATAAAAACGATCATGATGTTAATACAGATTGGAGTTTTTTTGGAATTGCCCATGGAAAAGGTGCAATTGATGGCCTTGGCGCAGTTATAAAACGAAACGTTTGGCTTGGTACATTACGGAAACAATATATTATAAATTATGCAGAGGAGTTTGCTGAAATTGCTCAGAAAGAAGCTAGCAATATTAAAATTAAATATGTTAGTGCAGAAAATATTAAGAGACGTATATCAGTAAAAGGACTGACCGAAAAATGGGAAAAGGCAACAGCCATTCAAGGCATACATAATATGCATTTTGCAAAGCCACTAAGAAATGAAAAGTTAGGGCTTTGGAATGAGCCTCCTCATGAAGAATTAAAGCTTTGGCTGCCTCTATATAAGGGAAACTATAACACAGACTCTTTGTCAGTGAAAATAAAAAAATCAGACTGGGTAGCAGTTAGGTACGATGACCAATGGTGGCCAGGGATTGTTGAAAATGTGGAATCACAATACCTTCTGATATCGTTTATGAAACCACTTGGTGCGAATCAATTTGTTTGGCCATCCATTCCAGAAAAGGATAACATCTTAGAAAAAAATATTTTGAAAAAACTCGAAGACTCACCAAGTCCAATAAATAGCAGAGGACATTTTTCATTGTCATCCAAAGATGTGAAGGCAATAGAAGATATCATTGATATGCTGGAGCTTCGATAATTATTCTAAAACTATTTTTTAATCTATAATTTAATTAATTTTTGTCTATAATGCTTTTTGTAAAATGGTCACTTCTGTTCTTCAATTAAGTCTTGTTTATTACTTTTTCAACTTCTAAAATAAAAATTATCATTAAAAAGCTGAAAGTATTTTAGAATTTTATTATTTAATAAATTTGTTCTATGTATAATTAAGAAAACTAATTAATTTTTTAAAAATATATTAGTTTATTATTCTTAACTAAACATGTAAATACTTTATTTTGAGCAGTATTTATATTGAAATTAACATTAATTTTAAATTTTAATCATCACTTTTAACAGTTTTTTATTTGTTTAATCAGATGTCCCGTACGTAACAAATGTTGTGTCCCGTACGTAACACCAGTAATTAGCTCCTCATTAATTAGTAAGTAAAGCTAAAATCTACTTTTGACAAGCATTAAAACAATGAACATTACTGCATTAAATTACAAAATTTCATTTCAAAAAGTTTCATAAATTTAGAGAAAAGCTGAAATGTAATTAGGTATAAAAAAAAAAACTATTTTTTTGTAATGTCCTGTACGTAACAAAATTTTAATATTTTTTCAGTGAAAAGCTATTGGGCCCATTGAAAAAACATTTATACTAATGTTGCTCCAGAGGTACAAAATATACTAAAAAAAATTGAAAACTTTTCATTAATATTTTCATAATAAAACAGGCAAAAATACTTCAAAATTTTGCTGTGAAATGTCCCGTACGTAACACACAAATACTGTGGAATGACCCTGAAGCAGCTGAAAACAATTTTGGGTTATCTTTAGTTATGTAATAGGAAGAAAGACGGCAACAGCTCTTCCATAGAAGTTTTTCGAAATTGAAATTCGAAAAACTCAATTTTGCACTATGTTTGGTAAGATTAGGGGAGGGGAAATGGGGCTCTTCCTCGAAATTAGTTGAAATCTAAGTTCTAAAATTACTTGCATAGGCTGTCATTCGAGGCATTTAGCGGAAGGTGGACGGCCCTAGCTCTCTTCCTGTATTTCTTACAAATTGAAATACTAAAAGCATATACTTATTTAAGGTAGGTATATTAATGACATAAGGGGAAGGTTTAAACTGCCAGAAAAATTTGCCATTGAAATCTGAAGATCAATTTTTTAGTCTATTTTTAGGAGGCAGGAGAATGACCAAAAAGTCTCCACCCAAATGTTTTTGGAATTGAGGTTTTTAAGATGAAATTTTACTCTAACTTTGGTGACGGAAGAGAGGACAATTTGGTCTTTTCCGAAAAAAATTTTTAAATTCGAAGTCTTCAAGACACAACTTTAGGCCATCTTAAGAACATTAGGAGATTCAGCGGCTCTCTGCAAAACATTTTCTGAAATTTGCAAAAAGAAGAGGTGTTCGGGTTCTATTCTAAAATCATTTTCGTAACTAAAGTTGGATTCACACTGCCTTTGGTGACATTAGGGGAAGGAAAAGGGATTTGGAAGCTTTTATCCAAGTCTTAAAACACACTTTTGAGCAATGTTTGGGGGCATTAAGAGAAGAGGGAGGAGTTGTGAAAGTTCCAGAAATTTAATTTCAGGCTGCCTTTAGTCACATTAAGAAGGGTCATGATCCCCGTTTTGATTCATGCTTAGGCTTCACACTTAAGCTTGCCCCTCTATATTTGGCATTGTCCATGGTATCGAAGGAGGCTTCCCGGTTTCTTCAAATTCTCCAGTTTCTAATCAAGTGAAAATATTTAGAACTAATAATGAATATGTAAGTAATCATAAAATATTAAGCAAACGTTTGAAGTTTACATAATTAAAATGCCTAAATACCTCAACTATTTTTTAAAAGATTTATTTAAAAACAACATACTTATATTATATTTGAATAAAAGTCCTTCCTGTGAATATTTAATATTTAAATACAGAAATGCGTATTAATGACAATATTTTTAATCGCTATTCTCAACAAAATACATAAAATAGGGGCACAGAATATTTCGCTGCTTCATGGCAACGCTTATACTTGCTCCGGACCTGTTTATATGTGACCGACAGTGCTTTTAAAAAGATAAACCTTGACCCCTGCAGTTAACATAAAATTGTGGTAATAATGCCCTTTTTAGGAATCAAAGCAAAATTGATAAATAATTGCTAAAAATAAGGATTAAACTGCAAATTTTAACACTGCATCATCTGTGTGCACATACAATGTTGTTACGCTACAAATATACAGCTTTTCATTGTTTTGAAAATTGAGGATCTTTCCTTCAAATAAGTTGTAAGCTGATTTTATGCGCTTTCCCAATAGAAAGCAAATTAACAGAAAAAAAACGCCAAAAGGAAAAAAAGAATATTTTTATTCCAAGAAATAAAGCACTGATTCCTAGAAATCTTTCTAGAAAAAAAAAGCATACAACAAAAACAACACAAAATGAATATGAAACTTAAATTATTATTCTGTATAAAAAAGGTAAATTTAAAAAAAATATATTGATAGGAAAAAATATCGAACATTTCAATAAATGATCAAAATTCAGCTGCATTTGAAAAAAAAAGCAAGTATTCCAATAAATGGAGCATCAAATTTTAATAGGATTATTCGTAATAAGGCAAACTTCTAGAATGAAAAAATTAAATCGGAAGACATTGAATCGTTTCGAAACAACCACAGATACCCCAATGCTGTTTACATTCATCTGTGGGATTTCTAAAATTATCTTCATTATTATTTAAATCATTTATTTAAAAAAAATATACTTATATTATTTTAAATGTGTGCATCATATCAGAGGCTTTTTTTTTCTGGAAAAATTATTGTATTGAAAGTTTTTTAAAGCAGTACAAAATATTTTGCTTATCTGAAGGCAGAAAGAAAAGCAGATATTAATTGTCAAAAAAAACTTTCCGCTAATCTTTTTTTGACTCGTAACAGGAGCTCGAAAATTTTCGGATCAGAATCGCCCATGCAGTAAACATCATTTGTTAATAAGAAGGATTTGTTTTACGTTAGGAACCATTAAAAAATAAATTTCATTAAAACAATCGATCAAATCTGTAAAGACTTTCCGAAATCGGTAAATTTCTCATCGAGTGGTTAAAACATTGGCTACCGCACCGAGCAATCTTAAGCCTTAAAATATGAAAAGATTTATTAGTTCAAATCTGCATGTATATATAAAAAAAAGAATTAAAAAAAAGTAGCCTAAGCAGTGGTTACTACATAGAAACACATACATACGTAAATCGAAAATTGCATTCATCGGATTACCGAACTGTTTGCGAGTGAACGAACCCATAATTGGAGCTTCTGAAGCTTGTTTGTGTTTAATTTTTGCAGGAAATAAATTGATTTTCTCCAATATGCAATAAATTTAAGCCAAAAATGAGTTTCAATCCAATTAATCCCTAAACACTTGCCTCATTGCTCAAACTACTACGTTGTTTACAATTCAACCACGGAATTTCTGAAATTAGCTTCTCCCTTCACTTCAATTCGCTCGCGTCAATTCTTGAAGAACTCGCGTGAAGTAAAGAAAATGCTGGAGGATTAATATTTTAATTGTTAAATTTAAAGAATATAGGACGAATTAAAAAAAAATAGCTTCGAGGTGCAAACAATCAAGATATGATAGAATTTTGGGCCAGTTTTCGTAATCGTACGTTGCGTAGATTTTGCTGTAGAGCGTATAGCCACAAGGGCGTTGCCAACTCGAAAGTTCATCAAACTTTCATTTTATATATATAGATTTCTTAGACCAATAAAAATAACAAATTCCTTTTTTTCCTGAAAATGCCATTCGCTATATTTACTATATTATATTGGTGTAGGGAAATAAAAGTGAAGTGTATATATATATATATATATATATATATTAATAATGAAACAAAGTGTAACTTAACGTGCGTATATGAAAAACGCACGTTTTTTATACGCACGTTTATACGCACGTTTTTTAGTCCTTAAAAAGGTATATTGTATAATTAGCGTAGTACAGGAAGTCATGTGATGCACACATCAGCTCGTTACTTATTTTTTCGTTGGGATATCATTAATTTCGAGCTAAATTTGTTTTTATATAGTAACGATAAGTTATACCAAGGCTGTACTTGATCCAGTTTACTGTTTAACTGTTATTCAGGCTGTTTCATTTTGCCATAAATGAAGGGACAAAAATAGAGGTCGGCACTCAGCGCCATCTATTCAACTTTGAGGCTACTTTCTAACAGATAAGAATCAGAGTATTGATTTGGCGTAATTGATTTGACGAAAAACAATTTAACCATCGTTAGCCAGCGCTTGTTTCAGTAGTAATTATGTCTAAAAAAACTTCAGTTAAAAACTTGAGAAATTCCAATGAGATAATAGTTTTATTAAACATTTGAGAAATTCCAATGAGATAACAGTTTCATTACACATTTGAGGAATTCGAATGTTGTCTATTATTAATTTTAAACCAATTTAAGATAAGTACTCAAATTCATTTATTACTATATTGCTTATTTCTGTAAATATATATAGTTCATTAAACATATAAACTATATGCTTAATAAATGTTATATGCAAATTTCATCTATTTGTAATATAGAATAAATAGCATTATCATAACTTTTGCTACCTCAGGCAAAATTTGCAATACATATATTTTTTGAAACATTCAAAGGTACATTTAATCAATCTTAAGTTAAGAGTTGATCGGGTAATTTGCTATTTTTTAATTAAAAAATATGGTTGGAAATGGTGAATAAAACACAACTATTTTATTCTAAGCATTTATTTCTGCACAAAAGAAATAATAAAACGCATGCACAGGCATTAAAAAACACACATATTGACTATAAATCAAAAGAGTCGAATATCATTAAATTTAATTTATTTCAGAGTTAGAATGTAATTAATTACTACTGAAACAAGAATAACTTTCGGTACTTTTCCGTTTTGGGGGTTGCTGGCGATGGTTTTTTTTTTTGGTTTTTTTTATTGACAAATCAATTTGTTTTGTGTCTGGAGTTTGTTATTGGGAAAAATATTTAAACATCACCAACCGCAACCCAAAATGCCCAAAGTGGTAAAGTAGTTTGATTTGGCGAAAAACAAAAAAATAACCATCGCCAGAGTCCCCGAAACGGAAAAGTACCTCATTTTCATTAGAAAAAATTAATTGACTGCAAAAATCTTTAAAAATTACATTCAAAACAGAGACAGGACGACTTTCCACTAAAAATATTCATCTGAACGTTTCTGGAAACCAGGAAAAGACATCGTAATAGTAAAATAAAGTCTGCGTTTTAATGCTCATTTGTGCTTTAAATTAACGTGAAATTATATTGCTATTGTTGTAAACTTTTCTGTATTGGGAACTAGCGTCACTAGCGGCGGAAAAATGCGACGTCGCACATCAAAAGCACGATCAAGTTCAGCCTTGGTTATACAACGTTAAATTATCGTTATTATTTATTTATTTATTTGTTTGTTTATATTTCTCTGTAGTTTAATCCAGTTGTAATTTTATCTTGTAAAAAGTTGAAAGCTTCTGTAAAGGTATTACAACTGGACTGGATTCTATGTACTCCATATTGGTTATAGACTTAAGACGAAAAATTAATGTGGAAAGTGAATTTGCATGTATCAATTATTTTTCGAGTATTGTTTTTGTCAACGCCAGGAAAAGATGGCTGCTATTTGAAGTTGTGAGGTAAGATGCTACTTATGAGTATGCTAGTCACATCGATAATGAGGTAATTTTTTGAAGTTTCAGGTTATGTTTAATTTGTATACCTTGACGCCAAGTTTCAACTATCTAAGTCGCTTAGAAGTGGTTTAGGTTTTTAATGAGTGAGTCAGTCAGTTATAAAATTTACTTTTTCAGATCTCAAAAAATCCATAACTATAAGAGGCGTAAATCAATGAAATCTTATATTCTAGAGCAGCGGTGCGCAAACCGGGGGTCGCGACCCCCGGAGGGGTCGTGAGAAAATTTTTGGGGGTCACCGAATTCAAAGAAATTCAAATTTATGAAAAATCTTCAATTATTCATTTTAAGGAACGGACATATCGGAAGATTTTTTATGGTGTAAAAGGATAGAAGGGAGAGCAACTGAAGAGAAAATATTTGAAACTATTAATATATATTTTGAGGAAAGTCCTTACCAGGACCCACAGTGTCGCGGTTTGCACTGATGGTGCTGCAGCATTAACAGGTAGTAACAAAAGACTCAGATTGTGAATAATGACTATTGCTCCCCATGTAGTATTCAACTATTGTATGATTCATGGACAAGCTCTAGTTACAAAAGACATCGATGAAGGATTGCCCAATATATTAAATGATTTGGTTATTGTAATTAATTCCTTAAAAGCAACAGCTTAAACTGTCGTCTATTTTCATTCCTCTGTAATGAGATGGGTTCTGTGTATGAGACATTATTACTATATACCGAAGTCAAATATGGCTCTCTCGCGGCAAAATATTGCGATGTATTTTCGATTTGAGAAACGAAGTCTGTATTTTTTGTTTAAAAAAAACCATATATTAGCCCGTTTATTGGATAACGAATATTAATGAAGATTGACTTAGAAAACTCGGTTACATGGTTGATATTTTCGAAAAACTGAACGATATGAATATGAGTCTACAGGGAGAGGGCGCAAACATTTTCACGTTAAGCAGTAAAAGTAATGCTTTTAAGAAGAAGTTTGATACTTTGGCAAGGTGAAATTGATCAAAAACAACACAGACATGTTTCCGTGCTTTTCAGAATTTACTGGAAAAAAAAACAGCTTTCTTATTATTTAAAAACATCATTTCCCGTCATTTGATAAAATTGGTTGAAAACTTTACAAAAAGGTACGAAACATTTCCAGAAAATGAATTAGGTTGGTTCCGTGATCAATTTTCGTTTGATATTATTAATTCCAAAAGCCCTCAAATGAAAAGAACAGTTAATTGATGTTTCAAGCGACGAAACACTGCGCATTGAATTTCACTCTCTGACTTGCCAAAAATTTTGGTTATCGATTGGAACCGAATATGCCGATTTGGAAAGAAAGCGATCAATATTTTGATTCAGTTTACATCGACCTACTCATGTGAGTCCCGATTTTTAAAGTTAGTTTTCAGTAAAACAAAATAGCGATCTCGATTAGATCCAAAGGATGCCTAACGGCTTGCGATTTCCGATCTGAATATAGAAGCAATCATGAGCTCTTTGACCTTATACCTCACATTGACGTTTTATGATGTAAAGTTTTTTAAAAGTATTTTTCATTGAAAAAAAAAATATTTATACTCATATGCATAAACAAAGCATTGTTTCATAAAACAATGTGTTGATTCATTAACTGATGTTTATGATGTTATAACTTTTATAACATTTTTATGACGGGTTATAAGCTGGGTGCGCTACTTTAAGGAGGCGTTATTTTAAACGACATCACACTTTTAAAACCACCCTGTAAGAGCCAATCCTGGAAAGAATTTCAATAAAACTGCGTTGACGATTAAAATAAGTCTACTGTCTATCCAGGGGTCGCGACAAAATTTTACACAAAATAGGGGGTCGCAAATGAAAATAGTTTGCGCACCACTGTTCTAGAGGATCAGGGGACGTACAAAATTTCAAGCATGTATCTCTAATAGTGTTTGAATAATGACATGTTTGAAAGTAGCTTGAAATGGTTCGGGTAAATATACGAAATTGGTGAGTTTTAAGTCTATCGTGGTCGATCGGTGGACCACAAAGACATTTTGGAGTGACCACCTAAGATCTAAGATGCGTTACATGCATACTGGAAGAAAATCTCAAAGTGGCTGAAATTATAACAAAAAACCCGAGGAAATATGCTAGGAGCCCAAAAAGGAGCCAGTTGCTAAAATTAAAAAAAAAAATGTAGACTGCAATAACAAAAAGAACTAACTTAAGATAAAAATGATTTATTTTTTAATGTATTTTGAATTGTTTGATAATAAATGCATCATTTAAAAATTATTATATTTGTGGCTATAATTACTAGGTTAGTATCTTGCTTTTAGCTTTAATCGCGGTTTAAGAAGTAAGTTTTCTTGGCTGGATTAGGTAGGTAAGTTTATATTCCGTATTTATTATTAAGTTACAATAAATATTGTTGACCTTTTTTTTAGCTTACCACACCTCCACGTTTAGCTGGACCGCAATTTTTTGAAAAAAATCAAAAGTAGCGCGTACCCTGTAAAAGTCTGCCCTCCCTGTAAAAGTCTATACATTGGCCCGTGTCGCGTTCCTGAACTTGGCTGGCACACTGTCTGTGTCTAATTAATATTCGTTATTTTTGTCTAAACTTCATTTGGTTTCTTTGTTAATATACATATGTTGGTTAAAATAATTGTTGAATAACACATTTGAACAACTAAGATTTGCTTAAAATGTGCCGCTTAACTATTGCTTTTTAGTTTTAAACATAGTATGGGAGCATTCATAAATGATGTCACGCTTCGAGGGGGGAGGGGGGTTCGTGAAATTGTGACAAAGTGTGACGAGGGGAGGAGAGGGGGTAACAAGAAGTGTGATATCATATGCAACATAACGTGACATGTGACAAGGGGGGGGGGGTCAAATATCTGGAAAAAAATCGTGACATCATTTATGAACGGCCCCTATCGTTAAATTTTAATTTGAGAGTTTAAATAGCAATAAGAATATTTTTAAAAAGTTACAATTTTGGAAGAAAAGAAGAAATACTTCTAAAAGTCAAATAAAAACTAAACAGACTCTGAGTAATAAATTCTATTACTTACCAGCTATATGTCTTGGTTCTAAATCACTTTCTTGAAATCTGCTTATTTTTTTCTAAAACATTTCTGAGTAGTTACCGTAAACGATTCCGGTTAACCTCTCGTATTGTTCTTGCACATTGCGGACAACTGCGCATCATGAATCGACATTAATCATTCTCGCAAGAGAAAATGATTGAAATGCTTAGTAGGACTTTAATATAAATAATGATAATCTCAAGTGCAGGTGATACATTTATTTCTCTCTTGAGATTACATAAATTTTCCCAGAATTTTACTCTTGATTCGTCTTTTTTCCCAAAAATGCTTCACTGTTGTGTCATAAATCCATCGCCATAGATACGATAAATTTCAAGTGGAATACATAGTACTTCATTTTCCCCAACGTTTCATTTTTCTGATTATTTTTGAGAGGCTTGGGTCAGGTGGGGGGAAAATGGGTCACTTTTTAGCTATTTTTATATTCCAAGCTTCATAGCAGCAAAATCAGAAACATTTCCCATTTTGTTTCAATTGCATCTTAACATTTAACTCCTTTGGAACAATTTTATGTAATTTTAATATTTATTTTTTAATTATAAAATAGTTTAACTGAGCTTATAAAGTTGCCTCCTTTTTTACCCCATCACGGGATAAAATGGGTCATATTTCAAAATAATTCTGAAAACAGTAATTTATTACTTTGAAATTGGAAAAAATGTGTAAGTGTAACATATTTAGCAAGATTTTGAATAATGATTACATTGAAATGTAAAAATAATATTGTTCTCGATTGTTACATATTGGTTCAACACTTCTATAACTTCACTTCTCTCTACCACATCAACATGACCTTTTTTAGGAAAAACATTTAAAAAAAAATAATTTAATTTCAATAAAATAAACCACACATTGTTTAAATTTGGGAACTTGCTTCAATTAGGCACAACAGAGTAAATAAAAAAAAAAACAATAGAATAAAGCGACTTAAAATCCTAACCATGACCCAATTTACCCCATCCAAGAAAAACTGATCTAAAAAAGAAAATATTTAATTTTTTTCTTAACTGTTCAGCTGGAATTATTCTCGAAAGTTTCTTAGTGAGGAAATAGTTTAATTTTGGGCTTTTATTTGATAAAATATAGAGCTTTACAGAAGTTGGTAAACCGTGTGTTAAACACACCATCATCCAAAGTTGACAAAAAAAAAAAATGTGCTGCCATATTTAAGAACTTTTTTTTACGTTGAAAAAGATTGCCAACACACATAGAAAAATAATATTAAAAATATTGGTTTAAAAATTTCAAGTTCTATTATTTTGGGTTTTTAAAAAGTGATCCATTTTACCCCATCCTGCCCTATATAATTAGCAGGAATTCCAGTCCCCAACTTGTAACTCCAGACCCATTTTATTCCAAAAAAAAATTTCTAAAAGATTATTTTTAATTTATATATATATCTAAAAGAAATTTAACAATACTCCACTTTAATTACATTATATTTCGATGCTTATTTTTTGTTGATATACTAACATTCATATTTTTTAAATAATAACCCCTTCTGATATTCTTAATCAGATAAGAGTAAGAATATCAGATTCTCTTATTATTTTAATATTCTTAATTTTGTAAGGCAGGGTTTTTTTAAAATGTACCACATATTTGAAAAAAGTTTTGTTTCCTCACCAGGTTTTCCGAAGGGCCCGGATTTTCCGGGACAGTCCCGTATTTTGAGAATTTGTCCCGCGCCACGGGGAACTTCAATACAGGACGGCAAAAGTCCCGCATTCTTGCCAGGATATTGATACATCGTATAACTTCTGATCTTTGTCTGACGGGTCCGCACCGGATAGCTGGCTCTAATGTTTGAAACCAGTAACTTCTATACGTTTTTTAAACATCATACAGATTACAAAAACGTAATACTTTTTTAAAGTTAGATATGTTTTTAAAACGTGTTCAGTAAATAAATTTCAAAAATCAAATTTGACATGGCGAATAACCGGATCTTTCGTCCAGTGGCCGGATCGGAATCTGGATATTTAAAACCTGTCGAATACCGAATATCCGATGCACCTCTCTTCCCCCCTAACACAGAACATAAGCGTGCGCGTAAAAAATGGGTTGTTATTTAATTTAGTTTGAACGCATAATTCTCCGTGGTTAACAAGCTATTACACGTCATTAACTCCATATTGATACTATTCATAACCATTAAGAAAATTCTACAGGTCTCTATTTTTTTTAATTTCACCCCGTGAGAGTTTTAAATAAAAGAAAGAAAAAAAATGTATGAAAGGAGGCTTAATGTAGGGTGAAAATATTGTTACAAATACAGTGGTACCTCCTTTAAGAAGCACCTCCGAAAAAGGGGCACCTCTAATTAAGGGACACTCTTTCTGGTCCCAGTCCCTTTGAATAGGGACTGCAATGTATTTACCTCTGAATAAGGGACACTCTATTTAAGAGACATTAACAGAAAAAAATTTCCGAAATTCCAGTTATATAGGTAAGAAATAATTACTGGAAGCTGAAATTCTTTTTTTTTTTCGAAAAATTAACTTCTAGAAGTTAGTATGATTCCTGAAGCATGAACAAAGAAGCAAGTGTATTTTAAAGTGCTTGCCAAAACCGACTTGTAAAACCTACTTGTTCTCTCTTTTGTACTAAGGAATACCGGAATACATGTGTGCTCAACATTGGTAGACAGCACCCAGTTACCAACAAGTTTTTTATAAAAGAATTGGGAAAAGTACACTAAGTACACTAAAAGTATACTGTGTTGCTCAAATTACGTACTTTAAAACAAAACCCATCTAATAGATTACTTCAAATACATTTCTGTAAGTTACAAAACTTTGCCAATACGACATTTATGCTAAAATTTTAGTTTTTCAATGAAAAAATTTTAAATTTCAGTAATTTTAACTTAAATTTTGTATGCATAAAACCTTTTTAGGATTTAGGCTTAAACGGTAACACATGTTTATTAATTAAAGGTTAAACTAAGTTAATACAATATATGTGTATGCATCAATTTATGAACTTCCGAGGAAGGGACACCTCTATTTAAGGGACAAAATATCCAGTCTTCCTAGTGTCCCTTATTGAGAGGTTTACTGTATAAAAAAAGCTAAAATAAGTTAAGTAACAAAATAAAGATTGAATAATAAAAGTTTTGAAAGTAGGGTTTTGACATGGGGAAACTGTGTATATCTGCTTTCCCCTAGCCTCCTAATAATGTTTGAGGGTTTCGTCCGATTCGAAATGCTTTTTTGCATTCAAAAGATCCCGGCGAGGTCATAGGTCATCTCATTTCCATATTTGGTTCTTTTATTTGAGCAATTTTTTGTTCAATTTTAACAGTTCAAAAAATTTTAACATTAGGGCCTATGGAAAAAATGAACAAATTATGTGAACTCTGAGCATAAGATCCACGTTCCTTTGAACAAGCTTGTTGGAGAAGTCCTCGACGGGAAATATTTTTGATTTGAATAATTTTTGTTCCATTTTGAACATTTCAATAAAATTTATCATTAGCGACTACGGGGAATTTTGAATCTTAAAAGAGTATAAAACAAAGTCGCTTCCCGTTTCTGTACGCTGAGAGCTCTTAAACTACGCAACGGATTTGTATGCGGTTTTCATCAATAGACACAGTGATTCAAGAGGACGAATCATAGACCCGTTAGAAAAAAAATCCGACAGGTAGCTCTTTTTTTATTCCAATTTTACGCAAATTTCCCCATAAATTCCCCAATATGGGGGTGACAAAAACCTTGCGCATATTAATATAATATATCGATCGAAAGCGCAGATTTTTTTGGACAAGATGAAATTTGTTCGAAGTTTCTAAGTCAATAAGAACGCCGGGTTATAAGAGTTTAGTTTGATTTCTTAAGGCTTACCTTGATCCAAAAATAATAATTAGCAGTTTCCTAAACTCCGGGTAAATAGTGTTAGCTTAATTTCAATATCAAACTTATTTTTCAAAATAGTTCAGTTTAATAAAGATAAAGCAATAATAAAGCATATTTTCGATATTTAAAGTTTTTCTCAAATTAGCAATAATTTTTAAATTCGAGATTGAACTTGCTAAAAGTTTCGTCTCCCCGCTTTTACGATTTCCTTGATTTACCATTTAAATAAATTTTAAGCATTTAAATAAATATCGCCTCGAAAAGTTTACGGACATATAGTTTATTCTAGACTTCAAATTACGTGGCGAATGACGACACGCTACAATTTGACTTTTTAATAAGGGGTGTAGGGTGTCTTAACGGTGTCGTGAACAACACAATGCAGATAACATTTCGATTGCTAATGCACTCATGATTTCCACATGTTCATTATCATTTGGCACATGAATATTCCAAAGTGCTTAATTTTTTGGCAGTATGTTTTAAAAAGTTGGATTTTTTTTAGGGAACTTAACACTAATTTTAAACTTATAGTAATTATTTTGTAAAACAGCAATAAAGTTAGGCCAAATAGTAAACAAATTTATAACGGAGTATCCCACTGCGCGCATGATTGTGACTTAATAAAAGCTGTTAGGACTTCAATTTCACTGTTAAAACAATGTTGAAGACTTATTCTAAGATGTATACCTGCTTTTATACCAATTAAATAAAAAAAAATATTTTTAATGCATTGCAACCTAAAACATGTAACGATTTTATTAAAAATTTAAAGCATTATTATTTTTAAAAAATAATAATAATGGTATTTTGGTTCATACTGAGGTATACATTAGTAACTACAGTATAATGCATAATCCCGTAAAATTTTTAGACAATATCTGCGTTAGTTTTGAAAATATTGTGCGCGAAAGGTCAGAAAATGCATTCAGAGATAAAAGCGTTTAAAGTTGCTTTTTTGTAATACATGAATAAAAACAAAACTGAACTTACTCAAAACATCTCTAAAATGTACGTCTCTCTTTCTTTAACAAAGTAAATGCCATTTTAATAAAAAAAAAACAAGAAAATGATTTTTTTTTTAAATTATTGCAATTGTTTCAGCTCGCAATAATATTAACGACTCTGTTCAATGTGAGACGTTAACGTCTAAAAACAAAATAACAATTTTAAAAAAGTAATTATTTGGTTCATACTGTTGTATAAATCATTAAAAAGTGCATAATGAATAGTTATGCTCAATTTGTAGACAATACATGCATTATATGAGAAAATATTGTGCGCGAGAGATAAAAGATGTAATTTAAAAAAAAAAGAATTAAAATTGCTTTTTTGAAATGCATGAGATAAAATTAAAGTGAACTTACTCAAAATCCTCCTGCAACGTATGTTTTTCCTTCTTTTAACAAATTAGTCTTATTTTCCTTAAGTTTTCTCATTCTTTTGGCTCTGCGGGCTTCTTGTGTTGCTGCAAGTGCACGTTTTAACATGCTTTGCATTCCATTATTAAATATGCATATAGCAAAATAAGTTGCTATCTCTGCAATTTTCACCCCTGAACTAGTAACTTTTGGGCAATACTTCCAGATTAGCGAATTTAAGGATTCGTTTGAGTTTTGAGTCCTGCCTCCTAAACACCTCTTAAGCAACTTAGGGTGGGACAAATCTGCAAATATTGGTTTTATTCTATCCATTACAGCTCTTGCGACAGTATTTTTATGTTTAAATTTTGCATTACTTTGTAACGCCAAATTGAATTTGCACCAAGTGTTTGGACCGTTTGGGCAGAAATAGTGCATTGGCTGAGCATCCGTACTGGCATATTGGTTCCAAATTGCCCAGATAGCAGTTCGCATAGATTTAATGCTCTCTGCATTCCCTCGAATGGCATTTCCATAATATTTGGTCAAGTTTCTTATGAGGTCATCTGTCAGCCGACCTTTCCCGCCAATTGTTTTCTCATCTGAAAGTTTCTCCTTCTTATTCAAATTTCGTAGTCTGGAACCAATTCTTTTTTGAACATGGCCTTTGCAATTTTGCAGTTGATTGTATCATAACTTTTTCTGTCGATAGGTTTGGGGAGACTCATAACTGAACAAAATGTCTCTAAAGAACTTAAGCCAGCCCCAATACTTCTCATGGCAAGCACCGATCTTCTGTTTATCTCCGGAATGTTACGTTTTTCTCCAAGCATATTACAGGAAGGAAACGTAGTTTTGTTTTCACAACTCAAACAGCTGATCTGAAAATGGGATGATAGCCCACGAGTTGATTTTTCGGTAAGGGTTAAGTGGCTATGACACACATTACAACAAGCTATTTCTGATAATTTGGACGAGAACAGTGCCAAATCTATAATTCTATAACCTTGAAAGTGATTGTCACTTTTTCTCAAATTATTCTGCAAATTTTCTTCGTTGCATTGAACTTTTTTGCTCATCGAACTTCTGTTCTCAGATTGTGCATCACTGTCTGAAAAAATCTGAGAAATTGAATTTTCCGATTTACAAACTTTCTTAAACTGATTTCCCTGAAACTTCTTCTTTTTAGGTCTTCGACCAGAAGCTCTCTTTGGAGGCATATTAATCAGCAATAAAAATCGGCAACTAAAACCAGCAACAATGCGCTAAGAAGGCTAAAAACCAGAAATAATACACTAAAGAAAGATACTCAATTTGATGTTCAGCGCTCAAAAAACCACGTTGTAAACAAACAGCGAGTAGAAGGAACGAAAAGTTGAGTAGTTTAGCTGCTACTAACTAAGTATGGTGTTTTATAATGCCAATAAAGGCTTTGCTAATAGACAAATGAAGAAAAAACTCGAATCTAAAAAAGGTAAACAAACAAAAGGGGGCGTGTCAATGTCCCTTTAAATTATGATTTACGAATAGTAGCTTTAGGTTTTAATTAGGCGTTGGTGATAAACCGGCGATAAAGAATACTAACAAGATTGTGCATACGTTTTTAGGTATGGTTTACAGTATCATTTAACTATATATATTATCACCTACGATTTCATTTCTATGGTACCGCTATCAAAGCTTCATTTCATTATGAAACTTATATTTCGGTTAGAGAGACAACAGTTCACCATGGCTGGAAAATAAAATTAATATGATACTGCAATTTCATTCGTGCAATCAATCTATCAAGATCATCGCCCAGACTCATTCCAGATGAAAAGCAACGCAACAAATGACGCCGTGCTACAATTTGGCAGTTTTAATTACCCTCTGGTGACAAATCTGACCCTACTGATGGTAAAGTTTTCTTAATTGATTCTTCTACGTGTTATATTACTTTTTCAAGCGTTGACAATGTCTACTGTTTTTTTTTTTTTTTTTTTGACAAATAGATACACGATGTTTTTCAAACACTGCAGGTTTTATGCTGCAGGCGATTTTTTTTACACTCTTAGCAAGGACAGCGCCGTAGGCGACGTTTTTAAAATTCAGCCCGTGCAACGCCGTGCGGGCACCGCTAGTTCTATATAAATTCTTATCTAACTGACGAATTTCCTTGGAGCGTATAACGTAGAACATTTTCAAATACGAAGTTCATCAAGAGCCAAAAAGGCCTGTTTTCCCTAAAACGTTTAGATCTGCATTTTTAAGGATTTTACTGAATGAATGCACGAATAAATGAACGAAAGAAAGAATGAGTGAATGAACGAATAAGTGAACTAGTAAATGAGGGAACGAATAAATGAAGGATTGAATGAGTAAACAAATAAATGAATAAGTGAATGAATATATATTAACCGTTGAAAAAGGTATGTTTAAAGTAATATATAACAAGTGCTAAATTAGAAAGAGAGAGAGAGAGAGAAAACTAGCTTAATAAATTTGATGTTGTAGTATACGGGAATGTAGGCTCCAATAGTTCTAGACTAGACAGAACTTCGTGTTCATACTTACCTTTGTACTTGACTTATTAATATTTCCTATACAGTTAAGATTTTATGCAAATCTTTTATTAGCCTTGTTTATTAACCTTGTTCATTAGCAAAGTTTATTAGCCTTGAAAATGAATAGTATTTCACATAAAGAATTTTAATGACGAAAAAATAAATGCAATTTTTTATGGATTATTTTGATAAGAATTTAGCATTATTATTAAAGTATTATTTAGATTATTACTACTATTGGTAAGTAAATGCATACATAAAACGTAATATAAACATAGGTATAAACTATTTTTTGAACACTAAACGAATTACACGAAATACCGGAGCCGATTATATAGAAAATGAGAAAGGATGCTAAAAACGTTTTGTCAATGCAATCAAAGAAAAAACCTCATAAGGTATTTTTTTTTCTTGTTATTTGAATTCCTTGATTTATGGCATTAGTGAAATAATAGCGAAAGCTAATTTTTCTGCTAAGTTTTACTGGGGAATTATTTACATCAGCTTAAATCTTTTTGAAAAGACGAAATTGGATTTACTATCTTAGCAACGCAATTTTTTCTCTTAAAGTTTTTGTATAACACGTTTCATAGGGAACTCTTATGTGCGTTTAAGTGACAAATTATTTTCATCTCATAAGTAGAAAATAAAATAGTGCGAGACATCAAACAATTAATTATTTACTTTACAGATAGCAATTTTATGAATAACTCTAAGTAAGAAAGATAACTGAAAGTAAGTTTTTTGTTGAGTGTAACTTCCTGCAACAGAACATTCCTTATAAAAAAAGACAAACACGTGCTGTTCTGTTTTAACTACGTCGCATTTTGTAGCTTTTTAAAAAGAAAACTTTTTATTACCTAAAATAGCTGACGTGCGGCGCTAATGATGTCAAATTTTCAGAAATGTCTTTTAACAGACGGAAAGGCAAGTAATTAACAGTATGGTATGTTCATTATATTTTATTCATTATGCGCATCCTCAAAAATGAAAACGCTTTGTCGAGAAATTATGATTGAAGCCAGAATAAGGTATATAATTAGCGAGACATTTTCAGTATAAATTTCATTTTTCACTCCAAATTCAAATTTTTCTTTTCTAAAAACCGTTTCTTTTCCACTTAATTGTATCTTCATTTTTCATCTTGCAATTAAAAAATAATTTAGTTTACTTTATCATAGGTACTAAATTAAGAATTAATTCACAAGCAGAAATAAACTGGCTAATTAGTAAGCCTTTATTTCATATTAATGGAAAAAAATATCATGGACAGATTTTCTCTCAACTGAATGAAGGAACTATTTTGTTTTATTTAATGGCTTCAGAAATTTCCAACATTTCACTGAAATTATCACAATAATAAAAATGAATTGTACGAAAGAAAGTTTCATACAATTCATGAATAGTAATTAGGAATTTACTGCGCCAAAATATAAATAAAATGAACTCTCCACACAAAACAGCAAAGTCAGGAAGGAAAATGATAACAATCAGAGAGACACTAGCATTTAATTTTACTTTCAAAGCACTTGAGAGGCTATTTTAAAATGTTTTATAAAGGTAATGTATCAAAAATCAGGCGTGAAATATAAATAGCTAAATCTACCATTGAAGACAATATCTTTCAAATAAAGAATGTAAAGGGGACCATTATTTCAAGTTGGAAGTAAATTATGCAAAAAAAAAGAAGAAAGAAAAAGGACATATTTACAGTACGAATGTATAACCTCCGCCCTTTGTGAAGTCGGCTAAAAAGTATTTCAATGATCAGGATTTTAAATCAATGCAGAAACTGTGCTTTATTTTTTTCATTCTAAATCTAAAACGCCAAAAAACGATACAATATCACCTTTAAATGCATTAAATGTAATCCGAACAAATTTTAATTATATTTTGAACTAATTGTTTGTTGGTATAAAGTTTCTTTCTTAATACTAATAACTTATGACAAAACTTAATTTTGAAAATATTTTGAGTACATGACTATAATCTTTTTTTTTTTTTTTCTTACGGTTAAGCATGACAGCATTTAAAAAAATCTGAGGTTTGCGAAGTGGTGTAACTCAGAAATCACATTGGAAATTGTTGTTGTTTCTTTTGTTCTTAATTTGGTTTTTACTTTCAAGGAACTTTTTAATAAAATATTATATATGGTTTAAAATGAAGTGAACATTTAATGACAATGCAACTTACTGGCCAGGGATGCACCGATTAATTAGCAGTAATCGGTAATGGGCCGTAATCGGCCAGTTTTTCCGATCATTTATAATCGGTCAGTTTTTGCCGATTACTCGAAGAAGAATATTTTTTTATTAAAATTACTTTTGGTATTCCAAATACAAGTAACCCTCCTGAAGGAATTTATTAACAATAAACACGGGTACCCTCCCTCCACGGGATAGGGTGCGCCCTCCTTCACTCCAAAAAAAAAGAAGAAAATTATAAATGTAACCATTTATCAAAATAAGATTTCATAAGAAATAGAAGATATACCAAAAGAAAAGGAAATTTAAACCAGTTTAGGGTTTGAAAATGCCCACCCCGACTAGGTTTTTGATGATGATTGAACCCGTCTCTGGTCGGGTTTTTCAGGAAACCTTTAGTTTTCAATTTCTATTGAAATATTGGAACAAACAAGCAATTTTTGCATTTCATAAAAAAGAATATCATTTTTAAATCAATTATTTAGGTTTTACCCAAATATTATGTGAAAAATGAAAATTAAATTTAAAGGCAATTAAACATTTATATGAACTATTCTAAAAAAATCAACTTGCTAAAATATGACTATTTGAGAGCGAAACATTTACCTTTGTGCGGCAACATATTGTGTGAACTCCAAAAAATATACATGCAATCTATTTTTTGTAATTTTCTTCACACTTTTGTTCTCTCACGTATAACTCTTCTCCACCAAACCCCTACCTGTTAGCCGAGGCCTTAGGATTGCTTACTCACGGGGAGAGGTATTGGGGTCTACGGATTTTACATGCACATATCCCCAAGTATACATGGTGGTCTTCAGTGGGTATCGAACGCAAGACCTTCCAGGCGGCAGTCCGACGTGCTAACCACTGGGCTATAACTGCTCACGTATAACTAAGTTCAAAAACTGTAGGGGAAGGGGCAGTGTAAATCATAAACATGAATAGTACTAAGCAAAATGAAATTTCTTGACTAAAGAAGCTATAAATAGAATTTAGAACTGTATTAAACTAGTAGCCATTTAGTTAATAAATCTTGCGTGTAGAAATACAGAGAGCATGTAGAAATTCAGAGAAAATGTTGCAAATCTATGAGAATGGGTACAAATATGTACATTTAAGGAACACTTTTAAACAAATTTAATAGTGAAATGCACGTAAAATATACGCTTTTTAAAAAAGAAAAAAGAAAGAAAAACAAAGCTGCAAGAATATTCAATGTTTATTTACAAACTATCTGTAAGAAATGCCTTTATAAAAAAGCAAAATTGTCCAGAAAGGAAGACTGCAATTTGAGATTTTGGTATTGACGAATATTATAAGCACTACATTAATTTTGTTTCTGAAGTTAATGTTTTCAATGTGTGATGAATTCTGAAAAGCCCACCTTACCAAGATAGTGGATTTTTTCAAATGGGCCTGCCTGAAAAAACCCGTAAGCAAAGGACTTCACATATCCTCAGAGGAAACAATTAAAGGTCGTCAAATCGCAAGAACGTGGTGGCCAGTTAACAGGTCCATTTTGGGATATTATTCTTTCGTCAAATGTTATTCCTAAATGGACCTGTTAAATGGCCGCCTCGTTCTTGGGATTAACCGACTAGACGCCCTCGGATTATTCCCTCTGGGGATACAGGAAGTCCCTTGATAAATCAGGAATAATGCAGCACTTGGGAGCCAACATTCGGCGCATTATTGCCGATATTCAGCCAGATCTACTGCGAAAAATGTGTGAAAAATGGACCTCCAGATTACGCTATATACGTGCCAGCCATGGTGGCGACATGACCGACATCATATTCAAATATTAATGCCATTAAATTATCTTTCAAATAAAGAAAATTACATGAATATTAAAGACATTTTTTTTTGTGATTTAAATCAATTTCAAGTTCTCTGCCAGTAAAAAAAAAACACCCTTTACATACGTTTCAATGAAATAATGATAAATTAATTTTATTTACATTATTCATTTACTTACTTATTTTTTGTCCGAAATTCGAGCAGAAAGTAAAT
The DNA here is from genome assembly GCA_038502835.1 of Octonoba sinensis. Lineage (NCBI taxonomy): Eukaryota > Metazoa > Arthropoda > Arachnida > Araneae > Uloboridae > Octonoba > Octonoba sinensis. Next base: position 85,929,425 of record CM076604.1, read on the forward strand.
TTACACTTATTTTGTTTTTTGGAATACTCTGTTCTGTTCTTTACAAGTTCTTAAAACGTTTTCCAATAAAAATCTCTTACTTTAAAAAAACGTTAAAACTGAAAATTTAAAAAAAAAAATGTAGAAAGCAGACGTCTGAAATTCTTTTGAGTAAAACAATAACAAATAAAAAACATCTAGGAAATACCAATTAAAACTGTTGTAAAAGAATGTTTAAACTGATTTCTTCCCCCACTTTCTTAACTCTTAACATTTATTACTTTCTTTTCGATAGTTATATCCTGAATACCTATAAATGCAAATGTTTTCAATTTCTGGTCCAAGAACTTTGTGTATTATTAAACCGAATTTTTAAGGATGAAGAATGTATTCCTATGGAACTATCATCGACAGTATTTTTTTTTTTGCGAAAATTCTCAGTTAAACAAAGGGAATCAAGTTATTGAAATTCTATACCTATTGATTCTTCCGTAATTTTATTATAGAAAATAGATACTTCAAGTATCATAACTGCCTTGTCAGATTGCCACGAAACACTAAGTTTTGAGTTGGTAGACAACTGCAGATTTAAAACAGCATTAAGTTTCAAATCTGCAGTTGTCTACCTTCTGATTTTACAATTTTCTCATTAATGTGCAGCTTTAAATATTTGCATTTTAGCTTTCTTTATGAAAGATTAATGCATTGTTTTAGCGAAATATGTCATACAAAAAAAGCAATAAATTAAAACATAAACTAATTTCTAGTTATATACTGCTCGTTTAAAAGAACCACGCCTATAACTCGCGGACTATTCTAGTCCGCAGTTCTCTAAGTGGGGCACTTTCCGTTGTTATATTATAAGTGCTTATTTGAGGTTTTTCCGGTGCAAATATAATGTTTCCGATCCGAATCTTAAACGCTAAAAGAAAAGGAAAAAATTCAGCTAATATATTATTCCTCATAATAAAAACTAACTATTATTTCACCTTTCTCTTCTCTCGCCCCTATTTCGATAACGTTAAGCGCATGCGCAAAAAGGCGGAGGGCAAACTTTAAAAACAAAAGAGCCAATTTCACCGTTTAGAGAGTAAGAAAAAATTTGAACGAGCCATAATTACAATTTAATAAATATTTTAATATAATTCATTAAATAATGATACACTATCATGCTTCTGTGAAAAATATCTGCATAAGTAACTCTCCTGAAAGTGAATATGTTAATTAACGAGAGCAAGGATTTAAAGCTACTTACAAAGTTTTACAATATTACACAAGTAGCTAATAGTTAATTTCAAAAATGAATACAGGTTCTAATCAGATAGATTTGCTAACGAAGATAATTTCAACTTTATTTTGTTAACATTTGAATATATTTGAAATGCATGCTTTGAAAGGAAACCTTTTTCTCTTTCCTTATTCTGAATTTCAGTCGTATAATTGTGATTAGTCGCATTCTACCCAAAGAGCCACAAGCGGCTTACGAGTAACTCTTTGCCGACGTCTGCAATAATAAACACAACTATTAAAGATTAACATCATGCAGCAAAACCGCGCTTTAACTTTTTGAAAATAAAAAGCAGTCTCTTATAGATTTTTACCAGCTTTAACTTTTTACCAACGCGCCTGCGCATCGCTGCTTTTACAGCGCCTCCTCGCGATGCGCAGGCGCTGTGGTAAAAATATGGCGGCGGGGAGCATGCGCAGTAGCCGTTGTCATCACTCTTACTACTTGAGACACGCTAATCTCTATCAGTACCAAGTTGGTAGTAGCGAAAACAAGTTACTTTATTATTTTTTAACTTTAAACTGCCCTTTTCATTCCCTTATTCTGCTTTTCAATTATGCTGTGCAGTTCCAGGGATGCCATTTGACATCATCGTATTCTTTATTTATTTATTAGTTCAGCCTCTAAAACCAACGTTGATGCCAAATAAACTTTATTAAATTTAATAGAACCAATCATATTCAGTTTTTTTCGTTCTGCCTCTAAAGCTATATCTGTTACCAAATGAGCATCATTAAACTACTTAATAGAACTTTAGAATGGTTTGGGACTGAAAAAATGTTTTTTTTTCAATGTCAATACATGATAAAAATAGTCATAATAAGGTAATAAAAATTTTGATTCGAGATGAATAAGACAAAATTGTTCAGAAACTCAGAATACCATTTGAAAGTATGTATTTCATATGTTAAATTACAATTCATGTGATATTATTTATTAGTATCACTTAAAGCAAATATTTCGCTAAACTAACATTGATTCACATACTTATGAATCAAAACTTAAACATGATTCTCACCCTCAGTTATGAATGACTTTAAACCTGTCACCTAATAGAACTCCGCTTTCAAAATTGGTTTTTGTTTAGTTTGAAGAGAACTTGTTGTTTACACTAAGGTAATTCATAACCTATTTTGAATTTATGAATGAAGTAAGAACATTATTATTTTTTTTTCATATTAATAGCATCTGGTCTGTGGTCATATACAATTTGATTTGGTCAGCTGAATTTTTTACGACATGTGCGTCATCTTCTGATTTCTTCTCCGAGATTACACCTAAAATAAAAAAGCAATACGTATTGCGATTTTTTTGAAAACTTATGCTAAAAATAATCTTAAGAATAGATTATATCATGTCAAAGTATTAATTTATTCTTTTTGGGTTAATGCCCAAATACCGTACTCGGCAATGTAAAATATTCAATTATCTTTTTTTATTATTACTTATTTACCTAGAACACAGCATAAGAAAGGTTGGAAGCTGGAGTCATGTAACACTCGATCTAAACAAGAATTGAAATAGATTGATTCAAAAGGAAGTTGTTCTAGAAAATAACAAAAACGTCTTTCGAAGTAATGTTAACTTTTTTTTCTAAAACGTTATCTTAAGAGCAAAAGCGCATTTAGTTCTTTGAAATTGCATTTATTCGATAAAATAACTTACTTTGAAACCAAAGCATTTGCATTTCTTGAGCAATTCTTTCTCAAACTTGCTTGGGGAACATTGACATTTCGATTTCCATTCTTCGGCACCTTCCGGTGGTTACAAAACTAAGAGATCCCTTCAATCAAATTTCCTGTGTTTGAAGCATCTTCATTTCTATGTTTGAAATCTTTCTAATCCTTATTATGTATTTGGAAAATAAACTTAGTTCAACTCTAAGTTATTTTAGGAGATTCACATATCAAAAAAGAAAAAAAAAAGTCTTCTTATTCTAATGACTGTTGGCCAGCAGGTTTGAATTTCTATATCTCCAATTAGGATTCAAAAGGAGTCACTGAGTCAGATTTGAAAATGCCCAAGTTTATTTTTTCAAAATGAAATGCTGAATTTTAAATCAAAATTAGAAGAAGAAACTAAGAAAATCTTCTCAGATGTGATGAAACTCAAATGCTATATGAAAAAGACTTCTAACAAAGTATCAAAAAAATGTCACAAAAGATTTAAATTTATGAAGAGAAAACAGCATTTAAAAACAAGTCGGTGTATAATTTTTTAAATTAAATTTTATGATATTCAATTTCTAAAACAAGGATGATGCAGTCTAGTTTTATATAACAAACATAATAAATTTAGACTTTGAGTGGGGAAGAATTAATATTTAGCTTTTCTATGACAGCCATATTGAGATTCAGTTCTTTGAAAGAAAACACGGAGAAGTTAAAATCTAAAATTAGAGCTGCAACGTTGTTTCTCGACAAAATGGTAATTCAAAAACAAATTTTATTACTAAATGCATTTAAAAACTTGATTTTTAAATGAGGCATAATAACATTTTAAATCTAAAGGTTGCTCTACCTTGTGTGTAATTTTTTAAAGACAAGGGTTTGTTTTCATATACGAAGTCATTAAATTGAGCATTTCTTCATAAAAAGTTAATTCTAGATAAGACTGACCTTAACGAGAACACCTTTTTTTTTGTTTCAAATATGATAAAAAAAATTAACAAATTTTAGTGTGCTAACATAACTTCATGTCTAGTTTTAAAATAGTGTAATAATTTTAGTTTTCGAAAGAAGAATTTGAATTACTATTCGCTCAACAGTTGAAATTCTACGGTAATAATTAATTTAGCATTGAAAACATTATGTTGTTTCAATGCCATTATATCAGTATTATTCATCAGATTTGGCGATTATGACGTCGAGTTTATTTTGATCATCCTCACTTAATGCAAACGTATTGCAAATCTGTATCGCCGCAGGGCCAGTTGCGCTCATAAATGTAGCCGCCTGCACTTCTGCCGACTTCGTATTAAGTTGAGTGGCAGTTGAAAACTCAGATGTTTGCTTCCATACACTATTCTTATTTTTCATTTTATTTATTCAGAGAAGTCTTCACTCAAACTCTTATTATAATTTATTTTAATATTACTGCTTAATGACAATAAACTCGTTTAAACAATGAGTTTTATACTTATTACTAATAATTTACTCAACGAAGACATGTTGCCATCTCCTATCTATAACAATATAACATTGCAAAAGAAAAGGGAAAATAATTTACCAATAATAAAGTATTTCCATTTTTTTTCTCAATAGATATCACTAAAACTCGTCAATAGTTACTGAACGAAAAACAAGTAAGAAAACCGGTTGACAAACAGGAGAAAATGGTTCTTAAATAGTTTGTCTTTGCCTATTTATGTAGTTTATGTAAAGGCATAGCTTACATTCATACCCAATTTTCGTCACCTCTATTGCGGCCCATTTTTACACTTATTCAAAATATTTTTTTTATGAGCTTAAATTTATCCATTATTTTTAAAATAGGCAAGCATATTGCTAATATTTCTCACATGCGAAAAATATATTTCTGTTGAGAATAATAACTTTAACTTTTTCTTTTAATCAGCTTGTGAGATTATACGTTGTTTAAAATATGAAGAGAATAGAAAATGGATTTTCGGGATCGTAGTGTGCTCTTACATTCGTAATGTATATTTGGTATGTTTATTTTTTTTTTTATTAAATGTTATTTGTGTTTTTGATAACACGATTTGCCACTTTTTTCGATTCACGCATAACACAGATGTTTAAGAACACCAAAATGTATTTATTTATTTTATTATTTAGAATCTGAAACAAAACAACAAATTTATGACAAACCATGACAAAAGACATGCATGGAATTAACCAAGAGACTCAGAGTAGGAGACTGAAAAATTTACATTTTAACGTTGGTGATGTAAACCAATTTTCCCTAAAACTAGCTATTGGCAACATTTCTGTATGAGAAAAAAATTTATAATAAAAATTAGTTTTTTGAAAAGCACTTCGGTTTTTGAAAGTGTACTGTGCTTAATTTTGAATAGATTACGATTTTTAATTCCTAAAAATATAGTGATCAAAATTGGTTGAAGTTATTTAATTTTAAACAAAGATCGTGAAACATTCTTCTAGAGAACCATATGAATTATGCTACCAACCACTGTTTTTTAAAGTTTCTCAAAGACAAAGCAACAAATATAATGCCTAAAAACTGCAAACTGAAATCCTTTTGAAAAGCAGCTGCAAAACAATGGAGAGGAATAAATCAGGATTATTTCTTAGAGAAAATGCCTGGACAAAAATTATGTGGGAAAGGTAAACAGGTTTTATAGCATTGTGTATGTTGCACCTAAAAGCTTTTTTTTTCTACGGGAGTATTCTATGAATTTGCTGAAACACAGTAAGTCATCTTCGTGTCAACTTCACCTTTTGTCGTCCTTGACATTGCTGGCTTCTCCCATTCTTCTTCATTTTAAAGGATAATGTATATTTGTTGCGATCGCAATTTGTACAAAAAGCGAGTTGAGTGTGTAAGGTTAAGTGAAATCATGAACTGCTATTATTCAACAGAGCTCTGCAAATGAAAAAAAAAAGCAATAAAAATATTGCATCCAAATAGAATTGAAAAAACGTCGTATGGATAATTAAGATTAGAAAAAATGTTCTATTTATTTTTTTTTTATTGTTACCACTACTTATTAGCCTACTTTCCCGTAAAAGTTAAAAAATAATAATGAAGCATGAAAGAAGGCTTAATATATCGTGAAAATCGTTAGAAATCAAGAAAAGTCAAAAATAAGTTAAGTAATTAAATAAAGATTGAAAAATAAAAAAATTGAAAGTAGGGTTTTGATATGGGAATTTGTGTCTCGGTCGGTCTGTCGGTCTGTCTGTCGGTTTGTCTGTATGTCCACCCCCCACCCTCCAATAACTTGTGAACGAATTGTCCGATTCGAAAAATTATTTTTGCATTTGAAAGATCTCGGCAATGACATCTCATTTACTTTTTGAACTATTTTTCGTTCAATTTTGAGTGGTTCAAAAAACCTTACCATTAACGCCTATGAGCAAATTATGTAAACTCTGGGAGTAAGATCCAAGTTCCTATGAACAAGCTTATTAAAAGAAGCTCTCGACTTGAAACATATATTTGAAAATTTTTTGTTCATTTTTGAACAGTTCAAAAAAAATTAACATAGCGCCTACGGGGAAATTTCAATCCTATATAAATCCTGATCTAACGGACCGATTTGCTTGGAACAAACTTTATCGGAAAGCTCTTATAACGTAAAATATGTACAGATAGAAAGTTCATCCAGAACTAACGAGCCTATTTTCCTATGAAATTTTTCGATCGGAATTTTCAAGAACATTTTTGAATTAATGAATGATTAAATGAATAAGTGAACGAATGGATGAACGAATGAGTAAATAAATGATAACAAATGAGCGAATAAATGAAAAAATAAGTAAATTAGGAAATAAACGCATGAATCAGTGAATGAATGAGTAAATGAATGAATGAATGAATGAGTGAATGAATATGTATTAACCGTTGAAAAAGTTATATTTGAAGCAATTAAGAAACTAAAGCTAAACGAGAAAGAGAGAGATAGCTAGATTATAAATTTGAAGGTGGTATATATGGGAAAGTAGGCTTGCATAGTTCTAGACGGAACTTCTTGTTTTTGTTTTTTTTACTTTAGTAAATATAGCAGTGACTAAAGCCATTGTCTGCATTCATGCAAGTTTTACCAAACGAAAGATAACTATGAGAAAAAATAATCTGTTATTCCACTAAAACATAATCATGTTCATAATTCAAAGCATAATATTATTCAGCGCTATCTTGATGCAGGCGAAACATCTCAACGTCAAGAAAATTCCCCAATTAGTAACATACCTCAGTGTTAACTCTGGAAGATTGAATTGAGAAAAACTATAACTTTTAAAATGGCATCACAATCAGCACGCTAAACGAGAATGATCTACGGTTGACGAGAATGCAAATTATCTACAGTTACTGAGGTTGCCTTTTTACAAATTTGAAGGTAGTGCGTTAGTGTCTGTTTCACGTACTAAAGCTGCCATACTCTTCCATAGAAATACGTATTACATTATTATCTGATTATTTTCCTTATGTATTTTTCACTGAATTATAATCTATCTTAAGAGGTAGCAAATTAGAGATATGATGTTTCCCATAAAATTTAGCTGTATTTTAGAATTAATTACTGGGTAATGCATTCAATATTTTCTCCTTGCTCCTTAAGGGGACTCGGCACCTAAAAATCCACCTTCTCAAATTGAACATATTTCAAGGTGTATTGACTGGTTATATACGTTTATGAATGTAACTTGATGTGTAAAAGAAAAAAAATATTTTTAAAAAGTTCAAAAATTTCAAAATTTAAAAAAATTTACAAAATTTAAAAAAAATTCAAAACGCTACTCCTTTTTTAAAATGCGAGATTTTTGCCTGGATTTTTTTTACAAGAAAGAACAAACTATATTCCACACTTTGTAGTATGGAATTTTTGTTGTCTTTAATAGTTCTTGAAAAAAAATTTAAAACTGGAAAATCTAAGAAAAATCTCGGGATTGCAAGATTTTTCCAAGTTAAACTGCATTAAAATAATTACTAATAAATTAATCAAAAATTCCATACTAGGTTACATTTAGTTAAACATTTGGAACAAGTAATAAAAATTTCAAGTGAATAGATACATATTTGAAAAAGCCTTAGCATTTTAACTATCACATAGTATGCAAAATAGCGAAGCTGAGAAAAAGCCATTTAAAGTTTTCAGTTAGGTAAAGAAAGCGTTAAAATGCTTATATAAAATCAAAAATAAAACATCTTAGACTGTACGTAGGACTTTGAAACTTTGCACAAACGTTCTCTAATATATAAAGTATAATTTGGAGCAAAAATCCCAAAATCGATATTTTGACCGATTTTTAGTGCCGAGTCCCCTTAAGCAATGCATTTCTATAATGTGCTATTGTATTTTACGTAGATATTTTGTTCCAAATGTCGCAGTAACACTGCTATTTTGTCCCTAAATGTTTTATACGCCGAAGTTTTGTGTTTTTATATTTGCGAATAGCATACAGAAAAAAAAAATGCCATTTCACGTAACTATTGATTATGTGTGGGCTTTAAGAAAACTAATGAATCATTTTTCCTATAAGTATTATGTTTCCCTTACAAAAAAAAAGAGTCTGTATTATTTTTATTTGCCGTAAGTTTATTGATAAAATAAATTGTGAATTTGTATCCTAGCTACATAAATGGAAATATTATGTAGCATGGAAATGGCTTTACGTTCATTCTCTGTTCTACTTTGGGACCCACTGTTGAAACTCCTGTTTATGCAATCGGTTAAGTGTAGTTGACTTTTATCTGACAATTCCAGATATTTTCCATTACTTATTGATGTAAGATGAAGTTTTAAATGATGCGTTTTGATTTGTGTTCATCTCGGGCAGTTGTTACAAGACATTGGACGGCATTCATACTGCAAATGTTGGAGCAGCCGATTACACCATGAGCAGAACTTATTGCACCCTTTAATAGCACTATTGAAAAATATTTTTTACTACTTTGAATAGCATTTTCGAATTTTCAACGTACATTAGTGTAAAGCTGTAAAGTTTACGTTGATTTCTTACAGTGTTCATGCATCCAATTTAAAAAATAGTGGATGAAATATTTCGAGATGACGATCAGATCGATCTTAATTTAAGTGATTAGATTTGAAAAAATATACAGTACTTCCTCTGTCTCAAATTATTTGCTACATTTAGGTCAAAATTTTCTCCAAAATGAGTTGCTAAATTTTAAGTCGGTGGAGGCTTGGAGTAGGTATGTAATGCCGAAGCTTCATTTTATGCAAGAAATTCACTAAATATCAATTAAAATTGATTTATTTGCCAGTAAAATTATTACAACTTGGTTTTTTCAATCTCATTTTTTTACTTTTCAGAACTGTAGCACATATTTTGAGACAAAATTTTCGAGACAAATTTACGCACGCTCATAAGACACGCCCCATTTTGGTAAGGACTCTATCAAAAGTTACTGGTGGCAACCAAAAATCATTTTTAAAACTAGTTCTTTACTGATTTAAGGAGAGAATGCTTGGTAATTAAACGTTGTTAATCAATAGCGTTCCTTCCGGAAATTTCTGGAAAATATTCAAACAAACTCATAAAATCATCAGTATCAATAAACGGCACAAAGTATCCAAATGTAGTACCTTTTTAGGGACGGAGGGAATATCAAATTTGAAAGAAAAAAAGCTAAACATTAAATAAAAAAATTGGATCAAATTCCTCAAAATATTGAGGGCTTCTAAAAAATCAAGTCCATTCAAAATGAGTATTTCTGTATGCCAGAATTCAATTTAAGACTGTAGTTAAAATTTGTATGATGTTCAACTGTTGACTTTTAACTCCTGTTTCATAATGTAATTTTCATGTTCTTTCAAGCAAAATGATCAAATCCGGTCGCGTATGTAAAGAAATTCACATCGACATCAAGTTACAAATATATTTACGTGTTTGTTTGAGATCTTTTGAAAAGAAAGCTTGACATTGTTGACTAGAAGAAATACCTGCTCTAAGCCGTTTTCGAATTTTTGTACTTTCAGCAAACAGCAGGAAAAAAAGCAAACGAAACACTTTTGTTCTAAAATGAGCTATCCCACATATATTTATCGGATGTTCGCTCGGTCAGCTCGTATGTGTAGAATAAATAAAAGTGTGCAAATATTCTACATTAACAGCCGCAGGTCTCAAATTGTGAAACTCGGATTGAAGAAACTCAGTCACACTAAGACACCAATTTAGATATATTCGTATCTATTACAAAGTATTCTGGAAGCATTATTTTAATAAGTTTTGATATATGCGTGTAGTTTCATTTAACTGATATTTTAGAAATCATTTCAAGGATTTCTTTTTTTAAAGACAGAAAAAAAAAATATTCGGAAGATAAGTGTTTCTATAGGAAGATGAAAGGATTTGCATGGAAATTCTAACTATGCAAGGAAAATTAAAAAAAATTCAAATACCCGTGATGATTTTATTATTTTTTTATCTAAAAAACTGTCAAATTTTGCTTTATTTCAAGAAATCAATGTAGAATTTCCCATAAAAAAATCTATCAGTCTTTCATCGTGAAATATTTCTTAAGTGTTATTTAAAAGAAATATTTATGTGGCTAACAAGCTATTTTGCTACAACTTACATCTGAAAATAATAGCTCTTATGAACTATGAAATACTTCTTCGGCTTTGCATAATGCAAAGCTTCTTCAAAAAAAAATAATGCTGAATTCTGTCGGAAAATATTGGCTTTGTCGAATAATATTGAGAAATAGAGAAATGAATATTTTTAGAAAAAATAAGTTATTACGAAAAATGCAACTGAGAGAAAAATTACAGAACGTACTAAATAACATTAGCTAACATTAAACAGCATAGAAATATTGCTGTTCCAACTAGTACCAATTATAACAATAAGTCTTAAACATATTTATACATTTAATACGAATTTAAAGCAAAATTAAGTGTGAAGTATAGGAGATACATAAAAGAAAAAAAAATACATAAACAATACAAAACTAAAAAGAAATAGGGTATAACATTCAATTTCATTTCAGCGCTGAAATACTGAGCAATAGAGGGACAACTATAAGCATTATTCATTTACAGAGTACTAAGTAAAGAAAAATAAGAAAAGTTTATTCGGGGGACTTTTTAATGGCAATAATTAAATAATTAACACGAAAAGGAGTTGAAATGCGTTTCGCCCTTATAAACGCGGGTAAAAAAGCTTAAAAAGAAAGAAAGATTTAAAAAAAACTATTGTGCAATATAAATAATAAAGGGGTACATATATATGTATGAATATATATATATATATGTTTCTTTACAAAAAAATAATTCTAGAGAAATTTATGAGTGAATTAAAATACTTATTATTTATCTGGTTTTATCTGATTTATCTGGATATTAGGATAAGGTTCCTAAGAAGCTAAAGTTTCGTAACTTTTGTCTTTATGTTTTAATTTTTTTTTTCGTTTCTTCCTGTTTTCTTCTTTTTTTTTTTTTTTTTTGGCGTAAAAGTCAATTTTTTGGTCCTGTACGAGGAGGGCAGGCACCAAGAAACAAAATCGAATTTTCTCAAATCTTTTATCGAAAATGCTGAAAAGTTGCGAATTTCCATGCTATAAAGTGTGTATGACCTAGATGTTAATATCTTCGGACGTCTCAATAGTTTTAAGTTTAAAATGTTTCACACAGATTTCTGAAGATGCAGAAGTAAATAAATATACTTAGATTTTGTGCATCTGTTTGTGGTTTTCCTTAAGATGCATAATTTTTAACTCAAACAAAACGTGCAGATTTTTTAACTTGTAGGTCGTGTCTTCTGCCGCCTCAACAAACCCGAACTCAAAAATTTTATATCAAATTTTAACTCTTCTCGAAATTCGGACCTTTGACTTTATTGTTCAAGAGAAGTATGTTTTATTTCGGTGAATGAATTGTATTTGCTTTGGTTTGTGTAAAACAAGACATTTTTATACCATTGTCCTTTAAATCCAACGGATTTGTGATAATAACCGTGGTAAAAAAATCGCTTAAAGAGGAACCAGAAAGTTTTATACTTTTTCGAGAAAATTAGTTAAAAATCGACAATAAAGAACGAAGGAAAATCATGGATTCGTAAATTAATTACAAATATATGTTTATCGGCATTAGGAAATGAACTATAAAATTTGTATTTAAAATATTCTGTTTATAAAATATTTACAAAAGCCTATGTATAGAAAATGTAATATTGTGGTTTTTTATAACACCAGATAAACCAACCTATGCATAAAAAACTAGTTAAATCGTTAAATGCACTTTTAGGTGATGAAAATTGAAATTTGTTCTATGATGTCGTTATTTTTATTTTCAAAAATCATTTTCTGCGTCTGCATACAAGTTGTGTTCCTATCCTTCTTTCCATTATCTGGTCTACCCTAAAAGCCTGAAAACTGTCAAGAAATTCTTGCCAAATCCTTTTCAGCGTAGATTTTTTCAGCCTTTTCTCTAGAGATTTATGCAAATCCAGAGTCATGTTTTTCGCTTCTGAAAAAGTTTTCTCCGTGAAAGGTCTTTTTTTTTAATAGAACATCCTTCTCTATTTTAATGGAAATGTAATCTCAGTAGGGATAAAAACCTGTACACGAATTTGTACAAGAAACGCTTTCCGCATATTTTTTAGTAATTCACATTGTAAAACATAGTTCACTGCAATCGACATCACCACACTTGTAATCATTGTCACAACTATGCAACGTACAGTTTTTAACAAAGTTAACTAACAAAGCATTTACAAATTTCACTCTTAACAAGAAATTCCGTCTATAATTATACGAGCCTACTTTCCCGTATGCACCAATATCAAATTGATTAATCTAGGTATGTATATATATATATATATATCTCATTTAGCTTTAGTTCAACGTAATTACTTATACCTTTTTCAACGGCTCATAGATATTTATTCATTCATGTTGTTGTTTATAATGCCACTTGGGTATCGAAACTCCTCTTCGCCTTAGAGTGACAAGGAATTTGAATTTAGATAGTAAGGAACGCCTTCGTTTTAGAGGTGAGTACTACAACAGTGGACCCTGGTTCATCTAAATGCTCGTCCTCTTCTTTTCAATCAGGCCGTCATCTTCTCAGATTCTCGGGATGCAATTCTGGACATTTCCAACTGCTCTCAAGACCCTAGTTCCATGTCCGTAATGCTATGTAGATCTTTATTGGGCGAGATGAGTAAAAAATATAAAACGGTTGTTTTACAATGGATCCCATCAGACTGTGGTATCCCTGGCAACGAAAAAGTGGATGAATTGGCCAAAAAAGACTGTTTTGTTAATCAGGGCCCATGTAATCTGGTTACTTATAATTCCGCCAAATTGGTTATCAACAAAATACATAGGACAAGACACATGTCATTACTAAAGAATCGAACGAAGGAAAAATCTTGGAGAAATTCCATCCACAATCTCACCGATTGCCCAAGAAGCAGCGCTGTAGCTGCCTTCCGTCTCACGACTAGACATGATTGTCTATATGCTTATCTTTGCCGGTTCCGGACTGTGGATAGTCTTGCCTGCCCCTTGTGCTGCAGTGATGCGGTGATGGATGTTGATCAGCTCCTCCACTGTTCGGCCCTTGTGAAGAGCTGCATCTACTCCCGATATTGGGAGGCCAGGGACTCTCTGAACAATTTAACTTCTTGATTTTATGTGTTTTTCTTTTATAATTATGTTTTTATCATTACATCTCTTGATCTCTGTTTGGCATTAGGATAATGTCTGTAAATGCCTGCTGCATTGGAAATAAAAAACTACAACAGTAGAAGTGCGACTTCTCTCAAGATGTATTTGGATGACACCGGATGGTGCCCCCTCAAATGCGATACCTTCCTTTTTGACCTAAGAGTGAAGGGAAGGAAAATTCTCCACCTTCCGGTACCCTCGGAACTACCTCGGGATTTCAGGGCGCACGGATTTTACGTACACATGTATACAAGTGTACATGGTGGGTCTTCAGCGGGTCGGGTATCGAACACCCAATCTTCCGGCTGGAAATCCGACATCCTAACCACTAGGCTACCACGACCCTATTCATTCATTCATTCCCTCACTCATTTATTTATTCATTCATTCGAAAATATCCTGAAAAATCCAGATAAGAGGGTTTCGTGTGGAAAATAGGTTCTCTACTGTTCTACGTCATAACATGTTTTCGATAATGTTTGTTCCATGCAAATCCACCTTTTAGAATAAAATTTATATAGGATTGAAATTTCATCGTAACCGCTACGTTTTTTTTTTTTTTTTTTTTGAACTTTTCAAAATTGAACAAAAATTGCTCAAATCAAAAAATGTTCTCCGTTGAGAGCTCCTTCTAATAAGCTTCTTCAAAGGAACTTGGATCTTTTGCCCAGAGTTCACATAATTTGCTTCGTTTTTGCCTATAAGCGATAAATTTTTTTGAACTGTTCAAAATTTAACAAAAAATTGTTCAAATCATAAAGTAAAATATGAAAATATGATGTATTTGCCAAAATCTTTCAAATGCAAAAAATCTTTCGAATCGGACAAGATCTTCAAAAGAGAGTATGGGGAGGGGGGGGGGGGTTAAAAACGAAATTACAGGAAGTAAAAAACAGAGAGCTTCTGTAATTTGATTGCAACAGATTGTGAGGCCGAGTAGCGTCGCCATCTCTGAATTACTATTTATGGTACACACATGTGAAAAGGAGTTCAGTTGAACTTACGGCGCTGCCTCCGGAGTCGTGAAGGCTGATCTCAAAGGGCTGACAAGCTTCTCACTGGAGAGCAACGTTTAATTATTCGCCAAAAATATATAATGCTGTTATGACAATTTTTAAACTGGTAGCCACAGATCTCAAGCGCCTATTTATGCATTTGTTTACAACTTTCAAATTTATAATCACAAATTTCACGTGTTTAAATTTTCGTATCTTAACAAATTTTCCTCTGTAGTTTTACAGACTGTGGAAAAACAATATATTTATTAAGAAATTGTTATCAAGAAACTTGCTTATTTGATTTAAAACAAGTTCTTAGTAAATTTAAAGAAACATTCAGTTTCCCTTCAATACTTGTAAAAAAAATTTTTAAAGCGTGGACGAGGACGTCCTGAAAGATCCCCGCAAACAAAGATATCCCATTCTTAGAGCTGTTGCTCTTTTCTGAGACATCCAATCTTTTCTACGCTAAGCCGTAACACCCCAAAAAAAAATGGAAACATGTTGTTCAAAAAACTGGAGTCAGTCTATCAGGCTGCAGAAAATGATGCTTAAGTTTTGGTTCGATTCTTTGTATCTAGCAGAATAAAATCAGTTTTTTGCACAATATTACCTCCAAAGCAGCAGAAATATACTGAAATTGAACTGAATCGAACAAAAATTTAGTAAAATTAGGCGCCATGCTCTGCAGCCCGAAGAATAACACCAGTTTTTCGAACAATATGTTTCCATTTTTTTAAGTGTTACGGTTTATCGTAGAAAAGTTTGAATTTCGTAGTAAGAGCAACAGCTCCAAGATTAGGATATTTTTGTTTACATGGATCTTTCAGGCGTCCTCTTCCATAACGAAAAAAAAAAAAAATATCTATAAAAGTTTACATATGAATTTTGATAGTATATTACTTTGAAAGTACTACTCAATTACGTTATCAATATCCTTAGGGAAAAGATATGATTGATTTCGCATAAAAAAGAAGACAAAATAAAAATTCTTAAATGTGAGTTTTTTTTACGCTTTTTTAGTCAGTAGAGCATTTCTATTGAAATATATTCATATTAAAAGTTGGAAGGAGAAAGAAAAATTAAAAGAATCAAAAATGCAAAAATTCATATGTTATTTCTTAACTATTACAACTTCCAACTACAATGCTTGTTTTTATCTAATGCCGACGAAAATGAAACGTGAAGAGACTCTTGGAAAAAGGTGCGGAAAATTGGAATAAGTTGGTACGTTGAGGGTAACGCTCAGTCAGAAATAGGATTTTCTTCAACTTTCGTCTTCAATTTGGAGACATGAGCTGAGAGAAGTAAATTACTTTGAAGCGCACCGTCTGAAGGAAATTTCGTTAAAGAGAACAGAAGTGGCCTTTGGGGCATTTTAGACATCATGCTCCTCTAGCTGTTGACGCTGTCGGAAAGTGCAAGCGTGTAGATCAGTTGTGTTTTTTAATTTTTGATTTAGTTTTCTTTGTTTTTACGAACAACTAATGAGAACAACAAATATTTAAAAGCAGTAAATAATAAATAAGAGCACGTTTATTTCAAATTGTAACATTTTTTTATACAATCTGATTATAAAATTTTTTATTGAAATAATTAAACCTTTTTCTCATTGTTTGTACTCTCAGTCAACAAAGTGGAAAACATCTTCAGATTTGTATCGTTCAGTCTTGAATTTCTCTGCACAAAAGTATTTTCTTCTTTTTCTTTTTCTTCTTCTTTTTTTAAAGTTTCTTGCAACCCTTGTACTGCTGTGGTTTTCACAAAATTAATCACACATCGAGAGCAGCTAAAAGAGTAGTGAAAACTTTCTTAGAAGAAACTGAAAATGATTTTAAAAAACAACAGGTTTAAAATATCAGTATTGTTAAACACTGTCGGAATTTCAACCATACATTTAATTTAACTTTAGTTGAAATTAAAGCTACAAATCATCTTATTCAAACCTTCATTACTGCGAATCGTTCAACACTTTAATCTTCACGTTTTATTTTAGGATTCGTAATTTGTTCTTATTTTTCTAGGATGTTTGGCAATATAAAATTTTTGTCTGTAATTGCAACGTCTTTAAAGTAAAAGCTTGACCCGTATAAAATTAATGAGACTTATTTTGACATGGAAAGCAAGTATTTTTTCAAACATTTGTGCTTACTTTCCAGTGTACTAATCAGGGATCTGCACTTTTTTGAGTTGCTCCGCTCCAACTCCACTCAGTGTTCCGAAGAATTTTAATAGATTGCGATATTTATCTCTTTTTTTAGCTAATAATTTTTATATGAGAAAAAATGAGAATGTTCTTTTAAAAATAGGGACAGTGAAGCACAACAAAATATATTTACTCCGTTTCTACTCCAGTTTTTAGCCAAATCTCGTGGCTTCACTGCTAAATAACTAACTCCCTGGCATTACAGCCCATGATGGACCATGGCCTCTCAAACAATTTTCCCCCAAAGCCCCCAGTCTTTCGCTTTTTCCTTCCAGTTTCGGACATTTAGATTTTTAAGGTTTCTCTCCACCTCGTCTACCCATCTTTTAACCGGCCTTCCTCTTTTCCTCTGGCCCTGGCAATGTCCTTTAAAAATCTTCTTAATGCCTCTGTTTTCATCCCTCCTCTCAAGGTATTTAGAGCCATTGTATTATTTTTGCTCTTACATAATTATTTCTTTTCCTTTAAATAATCTTTCAATTTCGAAATTATAACGCTTCCCCCAATGATCACCCTCTTTGACAGGTCCAAAAATAGCTCTTATAATTTCCCTTTCCCAGGTGATTAGCATCTTCTCTTGTTTTTGACTTAAAGTCCAGGTCTCTGACCCATAGGTAACTGTTGATCGGATTATAGTTTTATAAACCTGGATCTTTGTTTTCCTTGTTACTATTTTAAAAGGTAATAATTTCTTAAGTGCAAAAAAACTGCGCATAATATTGTTGTTTTTGGTGATAACAGAACCGAAGTATTTGAATTCTGTAACAATTTCAAATTGTTTCTTCATTTATCTTTTCTGTGTTCGTATCAGTTCCCTTACAATCCATTATCATGTATTTGGTCTTTTTAATATTTATTTTCAAACCAAAAAGACTGGCTTCTCTGGTTAATTCTTTAAAAAGGTCAATAAGTACGTCTTTATTTCTTGCCATCAATACTACATTATCAGCGAAAGCTTGAACCTGTTTTGTTCTATTAAAAATAGTTCCACCTCTATTTGATTTGAAATGTATTACTCATCACTTTTTCGAGGCAAACATTAAGCAACAAGGTTGATATAGAATGTCACCCTGTCTCAATCCAGTCACAATTTGGAATTCCCTGGACAATTTGTTCTGTATCTTCACCTTTGCCTTAGTTGGTGTAGTTGTCATTTTAACCAACCTTATCAATTTCGGGGGAATGTTAAACTCGTGTAAAGTCTTTATCATCATTCCTCCATTTATGTAATCATAGGCTTGCTTGAAATCAACATAAAGCTAATAAACATTCCCATCCCTTTCTTTAGACTTTTCCAGGATATTTCTTATGCAGAATATCTGGTCGACCGTTGATCTATTCTGTCTAAACCCACATTGGTAACACTCCAATTTCTCTATCTATCAATGGTTTAAGTCGACTAGCCATGACGCTGCCTCACTACTCTTGGGCTTAAATGACTTTCCTTCCCAGGATCTCCCTCATACGATGGTACCTGCCCCGGATATGCATACTGACCGACCGGATGAGATGTGGTTACAGACATACAGGCAGACGCAAACGTAATTTATATATATATATATATATATATATATATATTTGAAATATAGATGTAAATGAAAAGAAAATGAAAGTTCCGGGACATGTAAACTAACATTAACGAAACGTATAAATTGCTAATACAAAATTTAAAAGTCATAAAATAAGAAACAAAAACAAATAACTCTCCTCATCAGTGGGCGGGGAGCATAACGTATTCAAAAGAAACCAAGAAAAATAGTCCTACAGGTTTCGGAATGCGTCGCAGAAATGGCATGTAAAAGGAAGTATTGTAAATAAATTAAAGCGACGTAGTTGCAAAATGTGGTGAATAACATAAAAAGGAAACTTTGACGGAAATAACGCAAAAGGCTTTGACACAAAAATTACAAAATTAGACGGACGTGAAACATGCCACCAATACGACGCACCCGCCCATACCTGCAGGACGTTGGCACGTAGCAACGATTATACTCACCTACACCCAGAGATGAGAGGTCCAAAGCTGCGACGACAAAAGCAGAAAACACAAAATATTTTCATTGTTGTTCCGTGTCCGCAAACTCCTGATCAAACGTTCGTGTCGGATATCATCCGCTGCAACACATCCAGGTTGAGGCCTTCCAAAGATTTTTAGAGGATTTTAGCCACGACCCTTCATAACATCCACAGCGAACAGCGTCACCAGTACGTCAGCTAGCACGTGCGTCGTACATGCGCACAGCCCTCTTGAATATTTTAACGTAATGTTTAATAAATTCTAGTGGAAAAAGGTTATTGTAATAAAGATTTGCTGTATTGCTGAAAATTTGTTTATTTAAAAAGATATTATTGTTACAGATTTTTGAAAATCTGTTTAATTGATTAATTATTACGTTAACAAAAATTCTTTTATTTAAATTACTGTGCCAATGCGGCATATGTATCGTAGAAAAATTAAAATCTTTACGTTTGTCGTAAAGATCGAGATTTAGTTTGTCAGTTTCAATATTTATATAGATATCTAAGAAGTTAGCGCGGGTTGCAGTATTATTGGTTTTATTTAACGTAAGGCATTTTGGATATATTTTATAGTGGATGTTGCAAAAATCTGAAACGATTATTAGAATATCATCTATGTATTTGTAAATCTGCAATTTTTTGTTAGAATTGATCACATAGTTATATTCATAAAAAAACAAGAATAAGTTAGCAGCGGTACTGGAATAGTTAGTTCCCATGCCAATACCGTAAATTTGTTTGAAGATATTGTTTTGGAATAAAATGTAGTTATTATTAAAACAGAAATGACACAGATTTATGAAATAACTTCTGTCAATTTTCAGTTCAAGTTCTATGCAAAAGGTATCAAAAAGTCTTTCGATGACTTCATACAGATTATTAATTGGAATATTGCAAAACAGGTTTTCAAAGTCAAATGTTTGAAGCATAGTGGGCACAGAGTAACGTAATTTAGGAATAATTTCAAAGCTGTTATCGATAATCCAGAAATAGCTAGTGTGTTTAAATTTATTTTTAATGAAATTATAAATATCTTTAAGAAACTGTTGAAGTCTTTTGTTGAGATGTTTACTAATACTATTACTTGTACTGCTGATGAAACGGAATTTAATTGGTTTTAACCGTTTCATCAGCAGTACAAGTAATAGTATTAGTAAACATCTCAACAAAAGACTTCAACAGTTTCTTAAAGATATTTATAATTTCATTAAAAATAAATTTAAACACACTAGCTATTTCTGGATTATCGATAACAGCTTTGAAATTATTCCTAAATTACGTTACTCTGTGCCCACTATGCTTCAAACATTTGACTTTGAAAACCTGTTTTGCAATATTCCAATTAATAATCTGTATGAAGTCATCGAAAGACTTTTTGATACCTTTTGCATAGAACTTGAACTGAAAATTGACAGAAGTTATTTCATAAATCTGTGTCATTTCTGTTTTAATAATAACTACATTTTATTCCAAAACAATATCTTCAAACAAATTTACGGTATTGGCATGGGAACTAACTATTCCAGTACCGCTGCTAACTTATTCTTGTTTTTTTATGAATATAACTATGTGATCAATTCTAACAAAAAATTGCAGATTTACAAATACATAGATGATATTCTAATAATCGATTCAGATTTTTGCAACATCCACTATAAAATATATCCAAAATGCCTTACGTTAAATAAAACCAATAATACTGCAACCCGCGCTAACTTCTTAGATATCTATATAAATATTGAAACTGACAAACTAAATCTCGATCTTTACGACAAACGTAAAGATTTTAATTTTTCTACGATACATATGCCGCATTGGCACAGTAATTTAAATAAAAGAATTTTTGTTAACGTAATAATTAATCAATTAAACAGATTTTCAAAAATCTGTAACAATAATATCTTTTTAAATAAACAAATTTTCAGCAATACAGCAAATCTTTATTACAATAACCTTTTTCCACTAGAATTTATTAAACATTACGTTAAAATATTCAAGAGGGCTGTGCGCATGTACGACGCACGTGCTAGCTGACGTACTGGTGACGCTGTTCGCTGTGGATGTTATGAAGGGTCGTGGCTAAAGTCCTCTAAAAATCTTTGGAAGGCCTCAACCTGGATGTGTTGCAGCGGATGATATCCGACACGAACGTTTGATCAGGAGTTTGCGGACACGGAACAACAATGAAAATATTTTGTGTTTTCTGCTTTTGTCGTCGCAGCTTTGGACCTCTCATCTCTGGGTGTAGGTGAGTATAATCGTTGCTACGTGCCAACGTCCTGCAGGTATGGGCGGGTGCGTCGTATTGGTGGCATGTTTCACGTCCGTCTAATTTTGTAATTTTTGTGTCAAAGCCTTTTGCGTTATTTCCGTCAAAGTTTCCTTTTTATGTTATTCACCACATTTTGCAACTTCGTCGCTTTAATTTATTTACAATACTTCCTTTTACATGCCATTTCTGCGACGCATTCCGAAACCTGTAGGACTATTTTTCTTGGTTTCTTTTGAATACGTTATGCTCCCCGCCCACTGATGAGGAGAGTTATTTGTTTTTGTTTCTTATTTTATGACTTTTAAATTTTGTATTAGCAATTTATACGTTTCGTTAATGTTAGTTTACATGTCCCGGAACTTTCATTTTCTTTTCATTTACATCTATATTTCAATATATTAAAGTTCGCTGCATAGTGCTGCATTTGCGCCTGGCACTAACTTTGACAATTTCATATACTTAACAACTTGCTACACACATATATATATATATATATATTACTTGTAAACAGGTTTTAAAAATCGTAACTATCAATAGGATATATCAAAAATTTTGAGAAGGTTGATAACTTCAATGCCATTGCCAATGATCCAAAACCACTTATTAAGTTTTTTAGGTAATAAAATTTTTTTTTTAAAAGAATTTCAAGTTGGATTGCCAGGTTTTTTCCAATGGTGTTGGTAACTGCGCAAATGAAACGAAAAGAAATAGGATTTTTATGAAATTTGGGAGTGGCGTAAAGGTAAGGCAGAGAATCAGAGTTGGGTTTGGGAAGTTGAAAAAGTTTATTAGCTGATTTAAATTCATTGAGAATAGTTATTTCAGTAAGTGCTGAAGTGATATATGTAGTAGTGCTTTCTAATCCTTTTTTTATTACATTGGCATGCAGTTTTTGGCAGAAAATGGAAAAACAGTATCTCGCTTTGTCCACGACTGAGAACACAAACGAATCTTTTAAAATGTTCAAATCATTCAAAACATTTGAGAAAATTTTAAAATAGGTGTTCTGTGTTTTGTTATACAATTTAAAGAGATCAGATTTAATACGAGAAAGAACGAGATGCGTGTATTCTGAAAAGGCACAGAGAGGGGTGCTGAAACGAAAGTATAAATTCCTTAACAAACAATCGAGTTCGTTGGCAAGTAGGTTATATGCTTGTTTTGAACGATTTGAACTTATCTCATCCTCAAACCTTTAAAAAAATGTTTTTGATTTGTAAAGCTTTCAAAAATATTTTACTACATTTATGTTATATATATATATATATATATATATATAAGGTAAAGCTAGGAGAGTATGCGCACAATTGGAAAAGTAATTTTAAAAAATCGAAGTATGACTTTTTTGTTAAACTATTGATAAATAACTGTGACTTCATTCGTTTTTTATGCATTTCCATTGATATTTCGTTGTTTTGCTTTAATTTAATGCAACAGCTGTAAAAAAACCAAGAAGACTAATTTGCGCAATCTGTCCTTACAGGTTTGGTGTGATTGCGCACATGGGTAGGAGAGATTGTTATTCCTAAAAACTGCAATTAAATTGTTAGCAATAGTGTTTACACTAAAACTATGTTGTTGTATGGTTTGTATAAACACATACAATTTTAATAGGAATAAATTTTTTAACTCAATGATTACAGAATCGGAAAAAACAGTGTTTTAATTAAAGAAACAAAATAAAGAAGAAAAGAAGGTTTAAATAAAAATTAATCTTATTCATTTTCAATTTCAATGCCTTTTGTTTGTTAACCGAAGTTTTTGTCGTCCATAATCGGTATACTTATTGTTGTAAGTAGTGCACCCATCTGCTACAAATAGCACACTTAACCCATTAATGCCTATCGTCCCTTTTTAGGGACAGTCAGAAAAGTACGTCTGAAGCACCCAAAAGTAAACATTTCAACAAAAAATTGTTTCAATGTATTCCTAACGGGTTATTATAAGTTTAGGAATACATTAAAATATTTTTTTTTGTTGAAATGCTTATTTTTGGGTGTTTCAGACGTACTTTTCAGATTGTCCCTACAAAGGAACGGTAGGCATTAATGTCACTGGTCGAATTTGTCTCCTGGTACAGTTTCAGACATTCAGTGCACTCATCCTGTCTGACATGGTCCCAAAGGTTCAGTATTTTGACATTATTTTCTTCTGAGGTGGCTGATGTCGAAGACGTTTCAAAATTCAAACATTTTGTTTTGTTTTCTTTCCTGCAAGTTTTTGGTTCCCACTTTTAGTGAAAGCATCTTATCTTCACACGTTCGCTTCTTTTTTTTTTTTTTTTTTGCTGCTTCTTTCTTAATTTTTCACTCGAATGTATGTGCGGGTCAAGAACATTCGTTGCACTTTGTTTTCTTTTTCATTTTGACGGCATTAAACGGTTTGGAAAAATAGTTTATTAATAAGAATATTTGTATAAAACTAGCACAAGAATATTTGTATAAAACCAGCACATTATTAATTTATTAGCAACATTTTCGTCTAAGAAAAGAAATTTGTTCACAAATTACTTTATTTGCACATTTAGTTCCGAAACGTATGTTTAATAACTTAAATCTTCAAAAGAAATAAAATCACACTAACTTGTTTTTAACGATTTATACGGTATAAAAACCACAGTCCCTTGAAAACACAAATTATAAAGTCACGACAACTTTACCTCTCGATATTGAACTATAGTCAAAATATTTAATTAATGCCTGTTAAAGAGACATCCGTGAATGTTTTAAGTAAAGAAATAATTTCAAAAATCAATTTAAAGTTTTAAAATATTCAAGTCTTAAAAATGTGTTGAGAGGGCATCAGTATTTTACATTTTATGTTTTAGTAAAAATTCAGAACGCCCCTTTAATCCATTAATGCAGCGAATTTAATCGATTCAAACGTTTCACATGTAATTTGAAATTTATGCTGCATTCCCAACAAGCTATGGGTAATAACATAATGCGCAATCTCTTCTAGAATGAAAACTAACGGAAGAAACGCGCAATCTCTCCTAAGTACAAAACGCGCAAACTATCCTATTTCGGTAGGACAGATTGTGCGGACTTTTACTTAAATATGGCTGCTTCTAGAAAGAAATGCTGGCCTTCCCACTGTTAGTCTAGCTTAGTAGCTTACGAAAAGTCGTTTAAGTTTAGAATATTTTGTACTACTGCTACTCTATAGAATTTCAAAGAACGCATTATGAAAATTCAAGCACTTACCTTATGAAAACAATATGGAATATCGATGCTTAATCACAGACGTTCATATCAATCAACTTGCACTTTCAAGTGGACATTCCACTATTGTCGTTGTACAAATGCATGGCGTTTGGTCGCGTGCACCCTACTTCTTCCCCCCGAACTCGTAGGTGCGCAATCTCTCCGACCGCGCTATCTATCCTAGCTTTACCTTATATATAACAGTAATAACCGTACGAATGACCGTAATATAAACGAACAAAAGGAAACTTTTTTTTTATTCCATTCTTCATTCTGAAAAATGGTGTTACTGGATTACCAGTTACAGTTATTTCATCTTAATCGAAATTATATTGGAAAGGAAAAAAATAATTTGTAACCTTTTCAAAGGATATTTTTTGGAATGCTTTCTAGAAAACATTTTTTTTTTAGACATAAAAGTATCATTTCTCCGTCTTAGATGACTTTCTTTGCAACCATTAAAACATTTAGACGGATAAAATTCGAAATACTCTATTTTAATGAATATGACATTTGATTCAATCCAAAAGTAAAAGGCTGTATTTTATCTGCAATAAAAATTAATTTTAACACATAGTAAAGTGAAGATAATAATAAATAATAATGCTTTAAATGAAATGAGCAAAGTGCCAGTGCGCCCAGAAACCCCCCGCACCTGCCATTTTCTGGCCTATCGTATTTTTAGATGCCCCCGAGTGCAAGCCCTCGGGAGCAAATGGGGTTCCGGGAGAGCTCAACCAACCGCAAATTTATGAAAACCATTAAAAAAATACAGGTTATTGTAAAACACTAAATCACAGTAGAATGCAAAACTTTAAGAGTATGCATTAAGCGCTATATGACATGTGACAACAATGAGAAACCGTGCAACACTATAAAAAAGTACCAAAATCAATCATAAAATATCAAAACAATGTGAAGTGGTACACTCAAAAATATACACAAAAACAAAGGAAGATAATAGCCAAAACTTAGACAAACACTAAGTTCCCTGAAATAGATACCCCTCGCTTGATAAATGCAAAAACAATGAA
The DNA here is from genome assembly GCA_038502835.1 of Octonoba sinensis. Classification (NCBI taxonomy): domain Eukaryota; kingdom Metazoa; phylum Arthropoda; class Arachnida; order Araneae; family Uloboridae; genus Octonoba; species Octonoba sinensis. Next base: position 85,954,769 of record CM076604.1, read on the forward strand.
GCAAGGAGGGAGCGTGCATGGGGATGCTGGAACGCGTTACAAATAGCTTGAATGGGTGAAATTTGGCTGCTAGCCCGAATATGATACTTACTGGTTAAAGGGCAATGAAAAACATAGTGGTCAGGCGTACCCATCGCTTCACAGGAGCAATAAGGAGAATCAGAAAGAGCAAAGCGATGAAGATAGCTCGGGAAAGGGCCATGGCCAGAAACCAGGACTGTTTCAAAACGTTGGCTGACCCTTGGAGAAAAACGAACGATTGGAAAGAATTCAAAAACCCGGCGACCATATCCGCCTCGTTCCAGCGGTACTGCCAATCCTCTCTAGTTTTGGCTCTAATTTGTTGTATGAAATTGGATTTAGGAAGGGGAAGGGCCGTGTAGGGTAAAAATGTGGAATCCTCAGCTGCCGTACGAGCTAATTGGTCAGCTTTGTCATTTCCCACATTCCCTGAATGACCCTTGACCCAGTGAATTGAAATTCTAGGATTCGAAATTAGCATGCTTTGTACTGAATTTACTAGAGGACTGCGCTGAAGTGGGTCTTTGATAGAAAGGATAGCAGCCTGACGGTCTGAAAATATTTGAACGTTAGAGGATGGAATTGTGAGCGACAGGTTCGCCGCTGACTTAATAGCAAAAAGTTCCGCCTGAAAAAATGAATTACCAACAGCATGCCTCATTGCACACTCCCCCACTGCACGGTGTCCCTTATACTGAACCACCGCCGAAGCCACGCCGACGGGCGTTTTGGATCCGTCGGTATAAAAACGATTAAATGATAAAGATGGAGGGTCACGGTCAACACTGCAAGGATAGTCAGAAATTTGCACCCACGAACGCTGAAACCATTTTGGTGCCGCGTGTTCATACAAAGAGGGATCGAATGTTACCCCATCTAACACGATGGTCCTCCTCTCTACATAGAACTGGGTGAGCCAGATCTTCTCCCTTATCGTCAGGTCTATAGGGGGCACTCCCGCCAGAATGTATAGTGCTGAGTGGGGGCACGTTGCGTACGCCCCGGTTACTGAGAGCAGTGCTCTGCGTTGGAGAGTGAGAACCTTTTTAGTCTGGCGGACTGTTAGAGTGCGTCCCCACAGTCCCGACGCATAAAGGAGAGACGTCTCAAAGACCTGTTTATAGATGAGGATCCGTTGGCGAGTTTTCAAGCCCCAGTTACCCCCCGCGAGACGCTGGAGACCACTTTGAATGAAAATTGCTTTATTCCTTATGTAATCAATGTGTGCATCCCAAGTCAAAAATTGGTTAAATACCACGCCCAAATATTTTAAAGTAGGTCTTCGTTTAATTGATAAATCACCGATGCGTAAGTATGGTGGTCGCACCAGGTCCCGCGGTACCTTGAAAACCAATACCCTTGACTTGCTGCCCGAGGCCTCGAGGTCGTGCTCCCTCAACCAAGCATCCAGTAAAGAAAGAGAAAAGCGGCCATTAGCCTCCAGCAGTTGGTTCGTGCGGCCATGAATTAGCAGAAGAAAGTCGTCCGCGAAGGTCTGTATTTTAGTGTGACCGGGCCAGTCAATGGAAGGGAGCGATGCTGCCACCAAGTTCCATAGCTCCGGACCACAACAGGAACCCTGCGGGCAACCCTTCCACTGTGATGTCCAAACGCAGCCGGAGGAGGTTTGAGCATAAACTCTGCGTTCGGATAAGAAACTGGCAAAAAGGTTCAAGACAGCCGGGTCGAAATTACACGAAGAGATATACTGTAGAATTTTTACCCAAGGGAGATATTCGAAGTCCGACACAATGTCAACCGACACTGCCGCCATTAGGGATTCCGAGCTGATACCTTGCAATAGGTTATTGTAGAAGTGAAGAAGGGCGTGCTCGGTCGAGCGCCGAGGTACGAAGCCAAACTGTAGTGGATGATGTAGGTTATTAAGGGATAAGTGGCTCTGAAGACGAAAAAGCATTAGTTTTTCAAGAATCTTTGAGATTGTGGGGAGAAGGACTATAGGCCTGTAGGAGGCAAAGCTCGAAGGGTCCTTACCATTCTTTAAAAATAAAATGAGAACACCTTCCTTAAATACTGGAGGGAAATAGGCAAGCTGTAAACATAAATTGAATAAGGTACAAAGGAAATCAGGGAAAGTCGAATGGAAAGTTGACCAAATAACTCCGTCCAAGCCGTCACGACCCGGGGCCTTCTTGCATGGGAGGAGGCGGACCGCCCTGTCAACCTCGGGCTGCGTAAAAGGTGCGGATACCCTCGCAGTGCTGATTTCTGGTTGAAGTGACTTAGGGGTAACAGTAGGAGCAGGATAAAAATGATTTAGAACAGATTTACAAAAAGTCTCCTCTGGGGTTGAGGAAGGAAAACGCTCCCTGATTGCTGCGGGAGTAAAGACTTTACCAAAAGATACGCGATACGGTTTGCCAAAGGACTCCGAGCTGTTTGTACAGAAACGTTGCCAGGCCGCTCTCTTTGTTGATCTCACTAGTTTCTTGAAAATGGCCAGGGCATTGCTGTACGCCGTTTTTTAGGCTGGCTTAAGTAGAGGGTCCGCACAGCGTTGAAATCTTTTACGAGCAGCGTAGACCCTCTTCTTATGAATAGTTAGAGAGTCATTCCACCAGGTGGACGGGGAATGTGGTGCGAAAAATTTTTTCTTAAAAGTTTGATCCGCGCAGCCCTGTAAATTTTCAGTGAGGCCGGTGTACAGCCTGTCCAGGCCTTCCCTAGTTTTAACAGAATTTAACAATGCAACAAAAGGATAAATCTTATTTGATATTAACTTTTTAAATTTATCTGCATTATAATTTGTCTTATATCTTAAGAAACGCGAATGTGAAAACGGAGCGTCTAAAACAATTTTAATGAACTTGTGATCACTGAGTGAGATCTCTTCAGAGACCGGCCAAGACACCGGCACAGGCAAAAATCTCGCCAGGGTCAAGTCGGGCCAGCCCTTAGCATGGGGTGTCTCGAAAGTCGGGGTAAAATTTTGTGAATTTAAAACCATTAGGTTATGTAAAGCAATAAAATCAAGAAGACTCTCTCCCCTTTCCTCATTTTTCCTGTATCCCCAACTGCGGGAACGAGCATTAAAGTCGCCCGCGAGGATCACAGGCGCAGAGGAAAGAGCCAGAAGGAAAGTGTTCAGTTCCGACAAAAGAGGTTCCAGGCGCTCAAGGGGGGAAGCGTATGCCGAAATTAATACGAGAGGGCCGTCCTTGACCATGATTCTTGCTGCGACGAAGTCATGTGCCTGGTACGTTGAATAAGGACAAATCACACCAGAGGGAAATAACAGAGCTGCACGACCACTGCCCGACAGAAAACGGCCCCAGCCAGAAGGAATACAAGAGACCTGACCGTGCATCAGGTATGGCTCCTGAGCCAAGATTACATGTACTTTGTCCCTGTTAGCAACTACAGAAACATGTGAAGTTGGTGCTCTACCGCGCTGCAAATTAATTTGGAGAAGACTAAGTGCCGGGGCCGTCGACGTACAGTAAGTGGGTGGAGCAGCAGTATTAAAATCGGAAATACACAAATTTACATTACATATGTTATCAGAGGATGAACGCAAAACAAAAGAATCAACAGAATTTAAATCGATTATATCCATATTATTAGCCATAATTGATATTACGTTTCAAAGTATTAACAAGTTGCTGATAACAAATACACTTAGAGGCAAAGGAGGGGTGATCCACAGGGAAGTTAGAACCATATTTGGAATTATGAGTCAAACAATTAGTACAGGTTGGAGATTCGGCCTTGCATTTTTGGCCGTGGTGAGATTCGGTACAGAATGCGCAATAGAGAGTTTTTTCTGTGCAGTTCGCCGCTGTGTGCCCGAACATTTGGCACTTGTAGCAGCGACGGACTCCCATGAACTCCTTGACCGTGTGAACATCCCAAAGAAAGTTCACACGCGGAGAGGACATAATTTTATGAAAGGCGGGAGGGGAACATTCAATCACCAGGCTGACATTTGAGGCCTTGACACTCAGTTTAAATTTGAAACTGAAGTCCTTCTCCTCTACCATGCCAAATTGGGTCTCAAAGGCAGTGACTTCAGTCGACCATTGTACATTCGGGTCGACATTATGGACAATGATACGAGGCAATTTTTTCCTTGCCACCCTGGTGCGGATCATGGCCCCCAACTTGAGATGATCTTCCAGGTGGGCTCTGAGAGACTCTGAATCCTCAACCGAGGGGACGTCCACGGCCAGACCTCCCTTTCCCACATAGCGAACTCTAGAAACCCTAATACCGTCCCGCGTTGGGTCGTAATTATGTTTCAGTACCTTTTTGAGATCCCCGGAGGTTACGTTTGGTGTATCCTTGCGAGGGTAAATTAGTACTGTGCTTTCAAAGAAAAATCCATGTTCTGTGTCTGAACAGCATTTAACTTTGAAAAAAAAAAATGCATACTTTTCTATATGCAAATATTTTAGACAATGTGTGAAATTGCCCAAGCTTTTTTTTTTTTCAAAAGTTTCTGTCATTACATGATGTATAATTTAAAACAGCGATTCCCAAAATGGTCTATATCGACCCCCAGGGGTCGACGACAACCTGCAAGGGGTCAATGTCAAGTGAAAAAGAGTTGGGGGTCAATGATAGTGGATCTCATATAAGCTAATGACTCTGCAAAATTTTTAAGCACTAATGAAGAACTTAAGGTACAGTTCAGAAACCGAGCTTAAAAACACAGATTAGTACCGAGGAGATTTGAGATTAAACCTAACTAAATTGATGCCAAATGTTGATAATTTATTATTAAAGCATCAGGTTCATCCCTCCCACTAAAAGTAATTATTTATCGCTTAGTTATTTTATATAACGGATGCTGAATTTTAATTTGATTCGTTTTAATTTGAATTTAATTAATACATGTATAAAAATAACATGTGGTTCTTTTCTTACATTTTTCACACTACACTTCACTACAGTTAGGAATTTAAATCTTTCACAGCGAGTAGCACTATACCAGCTGTCAAAAATACATTTGAAGTTGATGAATTTACAAAAAATGCATATCAGGTAAGCAGGGGCTACTCAAAACCGAAAAACAGGGCAAGGGGTCTACGAGACAAAAAAGTTTGGGAACAAAAAGAAGAATAGTGCACAAGAATAAGTTTAATAAAAAGGAGGAAAAGATTTTTTTTTCTTCCTACACTTTTTTTTTTATTTTCAAAGATGCAATCTATAGGTGGCTACAATCACATTTTTACTTTAAAAAAATAATAATAAATGCGTATATTTTACCTTATTTAAATTTTCATTATTTATTTGTGATTTTTTTAAAAAATAGCAGCTATTCTTTAGGCAGGTTATTTTGTCACATTAAAATATATTTTAAATGGCTTCAAATCTCTTTTTATATTTAGCCTTTAATTTTCTCAAAGTCATGCACGTGCTCATTGAAATCCGCTTAAAACGTCTGTGAAAGTGACGTTATTATCCTTTCTTTGACGCTTTGAAAGTCATGAGCATATCCCTGAAATATTTCTTTAAAGTATATATAAGCGTTGTAAACTCTGGCGTGCTAATAACTTAAGAAACGTGATTTCAAAACATGGCATGAATAGACAGATGTTTGAGTATTTTCTGTGTCTATTTTTCTTTCATTTTTTCTTGAGAGTTTTTTAGCGTGTTTTTTAAGGGATGATCAAGAACACAAAAGCAAATATTATCTAAAAATTAAAGCACTTAAACTATTTTAGAACCAAAAAACCATGAAAATTTCCACGATTCTAGACATATTCCTAGTTCACGTTTAGAAATCGTAAACTCTAACTCTGCCGCAATAGATGTTGATGGAAACAATTTTAGTTTTTAATACAAAAGGTTATTACGACGTAAATTTTTTGTTCTCATTTTACGTTGTTAAATTAATAATATTAGCGTTAGTGTTAATATCATATTTATTTATTTATTGATTTATGTGTTTTGGCAGTGAGTTCAATTAGATTATTTTCTAAATAAAAATAAATATTGAGCTGTCAATACTTCATTTACACTAGCAATTTTTGGCATTAATATTTTTTTTGGTTTTATTTAGTAACGTTTCAAAAATGCATTTCTAAATGGAGAAAAACGATTTTAACCTCAATAATTCAATTTATTTGTTTTACCTGTTTAGAAATGAAATTTTAGATCGGGTGTAGTTTTTGCTGTGATTGATTTCTTCATTTTTTTACACATTGAAAAAAACTTGTTTGCTTTTTAAAAGGTTGTATCAAAAAGTTTTTGATAGAAATTACGGAAATAGATCACCTAACCGTTTTAGAGAAATAATTTGATATCTTGTACATAACAGACAGTAATTTTCTATCTTTATAAAATAAGTGTGTTTTGTTTTGATGAAGTCTGTTATTTTTCAGTTAAAAACATATGTTTGAAATTATTTTGATTTGTGAAGCTTAACGGAAATAAAATGCTACTAAAAAGCTTGATGTTAGTAGTAGTAGTCTTGCAATTTTCTGTATGAACGTATTCATATAACCCGATGAATTATTCAATGGAGCCAATTCCCCGCTAGAGGGACTCATGAGCGATCATCGTTGTCACATGATATCCGCTCTTTGTTTACTAAGATTTTCAATTGAGTTCTACATGGAGTTCACTAGGCGAAATTTGTTATCTTAAAATTATACTATTTTCACAGCTTTTCCTGATTATAACCCAGTATTTACTTTCAGTTTAATCATTATAAAAGACATTCATTAATTATTATAATAGTAATAGTGTTGTATTTAGTGTTAATTTTATATAATGTAGAAGAACTTTATTGAGGCCTAGTTTTTAATTAGATTTGTCGAACTGGATGTAAAGCGAATAATACTTTCCAAATAATGTATATAGATAAAACAGGCAATGTTTGTAGATTTCTATAGCAAATAAAAAAATTCAACTTTAAAAAAATTAGCAACTTTTTTTTTTTTTTTAAGGTTCTGCACTGGCTTGCAAGTTCTGCATTATAATAATATGCAGAATATCAAGTGGCTTCCTTTGTTTACATTGCTTTAATCGGTGCCACGTGACCAATGACGCTGCTTGAATTGCCTCCATTCATATTTATTATCGCACCTAAATGATGTTACGTATGGTAAATTTCATAATAACCTTCTTTCATAACCTAGAAATTTTTTTCTTTCGAGGAAGATAACGTTAACAATCGCTCATCTAAATGTTTAGTAAAAATATGTATATGTATGATGACATCAAGACACTTACCGTCTTTCTGTCACTTTTTTCCTATTCGATGATGTCCCAATGTTTTATTTCTAATAAAGACATAATACATATGTCTCATAACTGTTGCATTACAGTGATATTTTACCAAGAATGTCGTTTCATTACCGTCCCTCTCGATACATTTTTCTTTCTTCTTCTTTTTTTTAAATCTTTACGATAATAAAAGAGAATCATCGCAAAAAACGAACTTGTAACAATATCTAACTAATAATACAGCCGAACGGAAGATACCTTAAAGCTGCTGTGCTCAATTGAAGTGTTTCAGCATTTACTTTTGTAGCATTAATTTTTATCCTAATTTAACTGCGAAATATTTAGGTCGGAAGAGGTTCCACTAAAACTCTCTAAACGCAGTTTCACGACAGCCCATGAGGATCAAGGCCTGCTGTGCCCTTCCCAGCTTACGAGAACAAGGACCCTGGGTTGCAGGGGCAGATGTTCCGGTTAGATGGTCCGCCTGACGCGAAGCGCCTGACCCCCCAGTTACCAAGCGTGCTCCGTCCGCATTTTATCGACCCGCTGAAAAGAAAAAACACTGAGTCGACCCTGCCCAGCCCTGGGCGGAACTAGTTCACTACGCAAAGAAAATAGGACAAACTAAACTTTTACAGTAAAGCGGTATTGTAGGGATCGTACTGAGTCTAAAACTCGGCTCTTACTTTTTCGTCAGGTCCCAAAATTGACTGCTACGACGATCTTTCCCGAACTTGCTGTTTTTTTTCCCGCAACACAATGAAAAAATATGATTGAAGGACCTGTAACAAAATACGAAAGCTTTATGATGGAGAATATAACTATATCAAAGTATACCCCCTATTCGTTTTAAGGATTTTATTCTTGCGAAAGTATAAAGACAGGTTTTGAAACTAGAGTGTTTCTGCTCCTGCTGAAATTAAGTATCTTTTACGTATTTTTGGATATTTTCTGTTTAATTACTTGTATATTTGTTGCAATTTATTATGTAATTAGTATGTTTTAATTTTTGTGAGACTGAAACTCATTCTATTTGCTTTTTTGGGGTGTAATTCAATTTTATCAGTTAAGCCTAACCATGTGGTGATTGTGTACATTTTGTAAGTCTTGGGGAACAGCCTGGTTTTGTTGTTTACTGTAGTAATTTGTGTTTAAATTCAAGTTATTTGCATTTTTCTATGTAATTTGTGTTTTTAATCAGAGTAGTGGTTTAAATTTGCTGATTTGTGTATTATTTTGCTTTTTTGATTGTTTGCATTAGATTTATTTAGCTATGGGAGTTATATGTTTAATGAAGGAAATTAAAAATGGTAGTGGAAGTTGGTGGATTTGCTGTGATAGGTGTGAGATGTTTAGTAAGTTGGAGGGAAACACTAATACAGCTACAGAGCAGGAATATATTTGCACAAAATGTGCTGAATTATTAGAGTTACGTGTCAAGGTGGTAGCATTGGAAGCCCAATTAGTTAGAAATAACTTGGGTGAAAATTCTATAAAAGAGGTGGAAACTTCTGGTGATGGGCTTGTTGGGGAGAGTGAGGTTGCAGGAGAAGGATCTAGTAAGGGGAAAGTTAGAACTGTAGACCTAAAAACAGAGGGTGTCATTATAGGGGATTCTATGGTAGGCGGGATAGGTAATGTGGTCGGGAGAACGAGGCGCAAGGTGGCTAGGTGCTGTTTACCAGGGGCTCGGGTGAAGGATGTTAATAAGGTTGAGGAGAAAAAGGGAATGTTTAAGAAGGGAGATTCAGTTACTCTGTGGGTGGGGACTAACGACGTCGGTAACAGCACAAACGAGGAGTTTGTTAAGGATTGGGAGAACCTGTTGGATAAAGCAACTAACTTTTCGACAGATGTCCAGGTAGTTGGTTTGCTTCCCAGGTATGGGGTGCATAGGGGCTGGTTAAATCAGCGGGCTAGGAGCATGAACCTGATTCTTAAGAAATTTTGCATAAATCATTCAATCAGGTTCATTGATGTTTGGAGTTCTTGTCAGCGTGATTGGGTTGCGAGGGATGGTCTGCATCTTAGTTCTAGGGGCGTAGTTAAGGTTAGTGATATGATTTTAGAAGCTTTAGAATCAAAAAACTAATTTTGGATGGGGGGATTGGAGAATGTCATGGTGTTGACTTCTGTTCTGGAGGTTTTAAAAATGAGGGTAAAATATTAAGCTATAGTAACATTAACAGTAGTGATTTGAGGCATCATAAAATGTTTAAACAAGCAAAATGGGCATGCTCAGGTTTCTATATACTAATGCTCGCAGTATCAGGAATAAGATGGAGGAGTTAAATAGTGTTATCGCAGGTGAGGAGTTGGATATTATTGGAATTACGGAAACATGGGTTACTGATGATGATAAGGATTTAGTGAGCATTGCTGGATACAATTTGTTTAGGCAAGACAGGCTGGGTAAGAAAGGTGGAGTGGTTTTATTCTATATTAAGGACACTTTTATTTGCAATGAATTGGTCATTAATAATAAGCCTAAGGATATTGATATGGTCTGGGTGGAGTTGCTGAGCAATAAGGGGAAGAAGTTACATTTGGGGAATGTTTACAGGCCGCCTAATGTTAGTCAGGATCAAGACGAGGAGATGTATAGTGTTATTAGGGACATGTCTGGTAAGGGCTCGGTCATCATGATGGGGGATTTCAATTTCCCGGGCATAGACTGGAATAGTTTTTACACTAGCAATGCTAGGAAAGAAGATTTTCTGAAAGTGATTGGGGACTGTTTTTTGGATCAAGTTGTTACCCAGGGGACTAGGCATGGTGCTGTTTTGGATCTAGTTTTTTGTGATGTCGGAAGTTCTGTTCAGGGGTTGAGTATAGGGGAACATATTGGGGACAGTGATCACAATACTATTAGGTTTTGGACCAGCTTCGATGCTCACAAAGGTGAAAATTCCAGATTTGTACCTAACTTCAGGAATGTTGATTATGTTGCACTTAGGCAGGGTTTGAAAGAGGTTTTTTCTTCTGGGTTGGAGAATAGTGAAGCTGATCTTCAGTAGGAAGAATTTAAGGGGAAATTGAAGAAAACAGTGATGGATTATGTTCCTTTTAGAAAGAAAGGGGTTGTCACAAAAATTTGGCCCATATGGTTCTCTAGGGAGGTGAAAGAAGCTCTCAATTATAAGTAAGCCACTTTTCGGCGACTTAAAGAGACTGGGTGCCATGCTGACAGGATTTTGTATTGTGAAGCTAGACGTACTTTCAAGTATTTGGTACGGAGTAAGAAAAAGGAATTGGAGCAAAAGCTTGCAGATAACATCGAAAGGAATCCTAAGAAATTTTTTGCTTATGCTAACTCAGGGAAAGCTCGTAATACTCAGGTAGGCCCACTAGTGGATGAGAACGGGAACTTGATTCAAAATGAGGGAGATATTGCTGATATTCTAAATAATTTTTTTTCCAGTGTATTTAACAGAAACTGTATCTCAACAGTTGACATAAGCGAGACGCAAGCTAATACACAGCTTGAGGATTTTGTATTTTCTAGGGATGATGTGTTGTTTCATTTGAAAAAATTAAAGCAAATAAGGCTCCAGGACCTGATAATGTTTATCCAAAAATTTTAGTAGAATGTGCAGAGGAATTAGTGGATGTTGTCTTCTCTATTTTCATATCTTCATATAACTCGGGGACTGTGCCAGTGGATTGGAAGCTGGCAAACATAACGCCACTCTTCAAGAAAGGGTCTAAAACTAAGGCAGGAAATTATAGATTTGTGAGTCTTACTTCCGTTCTTTGTAAAATTTTTGAAACTCTGATAAAAATCAAAATAGTGAATTTCCTGGAGGCAAATGGAGTGTTGACTGATTTTCAGTATGGTTTTAGGAAGGGTAGGTCCTGTACAACTAATTTGTTGCATTTCTATGACAAGGTTACCATGGCATTAGATAGTAAAAAGTGCGTAGATGTTGTTTACATTGACTTTCAGAAAGCGTTTGATAAAGTACCGCATGAAGCTCTTCTTAGCAAACTTGCTTATATTGGTATTGGTGGAAAAACCTTAATTTGGGTTAAAAACTGGCTGACTGGGAGGAAACAGAGAGTAGTAGTGAAGGGCAATTATTCTCAGTGGATTGATGTTTTGAGTGGGGTTCCACAAGGTTCAGTTTTAGGGCCAATATTATTTATTATTTTTATTAATGATATTACTCAGAGTATTTCTGGGAACATCAATATTTTTGCTGATGATGTCAAAATCATGGGAATTGTGGACACAGAAGAACAAGTCAATCAGTTTCAAGAGGATTTAAATCAAATTTCTAGGTGGGCAATTAAGTGGGGTATGCCTTTTAATATTGGGAAATGTCAAGTGCATCATTTTGGTCATGGGAATAAACATGCAACATATTATTTACAAGGTTCTGTCATTAGGGAAGCAGAAGCAGTTGTTGATCTAGGAGTATTGATTAGTCACGACTTCAAGTCCAGTCAGCAGTGTAGCATAGTAAGTAACAAAGCTAACAGGATGCTTGGGTTTATCAATAAGGCTATTTCGATCAGGTTTAGGGAAGTGGTATTGCCATTATACAGAAGTTTGGTAAGACCTCATTTGGAGTATGCTGTTCAGTTTTGGTCTCCGTACCTAAAATAGGATATTACCTTATTAGAAAGGATTCAAAGGAGGGCTACAAGATTGGTAAGTAGTCTTTCAGACTTAGATTATGAGGTTAGGCTTAAAAGGCTCAATATGTATAGTCTTGAGCAAAGGAGAGTCAGAGGGGACATGATTCAGTTGTTTAAATTCATTAAAACGGGAAATGTTGATGGACTACAGCTATGTGCTGAAAGTAGAACCAGAGGTCATTGTTTTAAACTTTTCAAATCTCAGGCTAATCTTGAAATTAGGAAAAACTACTACTTCAATAGGGTTGTAGGCAGTTGGAATAGTTTACCGGAAGCAACTGGTAATTGCAGTGGGGTAAAAACTTTTAAGAAAGCTCTTGATGTTCATTGGGGACTGTTAAATTAACTAGGACCAGCCTAGCTGGGCCCTGAGCCTGTTGCTGGTCGTCACTTTTGTATTTGTATTTGTATTTATAATGATTTTCTTAAGGCTTTAAAGATAAATAATTAATTTCCTTTGTGAACTGTTTGAATAGGACCAACATCAATCTAAAATTTTAAAGGCGCAAAAGCTTCAATTTTGATCAACCTTGGGAACACTCTATTATAATTTAAAATACTTCATTTATTAAAAGAATGTTTTCTATAGGAGTCTTCTTTTTTTTGGACATATTTTGCGTCCCTGTATACTTGTATAACCCCCCTCCCCCGGCGTCGCGACCTCCAGGTTTCGAAACGATGGATTAGAAAAATTGCTTTATATCGTGAATCATGCAGTATTGCAAATAATAGTAAAAGCTTTAAGACATATTCTATATGTAAATAAAAATATTTACAAAAAATGAAACGAGACTTCTTAAACCGAAAAAATTGCATTTCAAAGCAAAAAATAAACCATTTATCCAAATTATAACAATTCGTACTTTGGTTTTTATTATAAAAATCTAATTTCTCTTTTTTTCTGTTTCTGGTAAATGAAAACAATTTTTAAGTCTGTAAAAATGTTCAATGCTTGTTTACCAAGTCTAATTACGTTCACTCTTTAAGAAATATGTAAAACATCCAGCATTCCTGGTATTAATTTCCTTTCATCGTACGTCTGTCCAAACAACCGAAATATCGCGAAGATATATAAAATGAAACATTTATATTTTTCTTTTAAAATTGAACTCTTTTCAACTTCTGTAAATTAATTTTCGTGTTTAGAAACATCTATTCCATCTTTGTTTACTTAAGCACATACTCATTTTAGAGAAGTATTTACTCTGAGTGAGGAAAGACGCAAACAAACATTTGAATTTGCATGTACATATTTACGTCAAGTGGAAGTTACATCTTAGGTGGTTCGAATTAGTTTATTTTATTCAATAACTATTTTATACATGAAAGAGAGTTCAAAGCTAAGTGGGATCCAGGCAGAAGATTTATTGGAAACTTTATTAATAATTCCCGCTAGTTCCTTGAAATTCCAATGAAAGGATTTTTTATTAATAAAAAAAATATTAACATGAAATTCCCTAAGATGGAGAAATGATATTGTTTCATTAGCTAAATAAATATTTCTGTTTACAGTTTTTTCTAGAACACTGTTTTGCTCTTATACATTAATCTGTTCATTTATTGTAATTTAAAAATACTTATTCATAAGTTTCAGATTGTGATATTTAAATATAGAGCCTTTTTTGCACATTGGCCAAGTTTGTTTTTATATACTTGTAATTACTGAACCACCAATTACTTTCCTTAAAACAACACTTCTCCTTCACTTCGTAATAATGATGAATAAACTTAGTGTTGGCAACTTATATATATGGTAAAACTTTTGTATGGTTTCAACGGAACTCTTACCACTAAAAGAGGCTCATAATGTACCCGGTAAAAACAAGATTAATGAGACCTAGTGGTTAGGATGTCGAACGTACAACCGGAAGATTCGGTGTTTGATACCCGACCCGCTGCACGTTGGGGATACGTGCATGTAAAATCCATGGACCTTGAAGTCCTGAGGGTACCAGAGGATGAAGAATTACCCATCCCTTCACTCTTAGGTCAAAAAAGGAAGGTGGCGCCATCTGGTATCATCCAAATACAGTAAAACCCCGTTAAAACGCTGGTGTCGGGGGACATGTTTGGCACCCGCGTTATAACATAACCGCGGTATAGTGAAACTATACCTCGGAACCACGTTATGCAAACAATACTCGCTTTTGTTGCATCATTTTTAACTTAATCAATTACTCGGGACGTTTCTTCTATAGCATATTTTTTCTTTTCTTCTTTGCTGGCATTTTATTAACTAATTGCAGTGCAAGAAGCCCACATCTCAATTGCGCAAATCAATCTATCGAGCGATAGGTTATAAACCAAAAGGTGTACATCAGGCCTAATACAATAGGGCTTTAAATGTTAGAGTGTGTGGTTGGTGATGGAAGCTCTTTGGCTAGAATATTTGTGTGCTCGAGCTGGCTTTATTTACAAAGGTAAATAAGAAATCACCTTCAAATGGCAATGATAAAGGATGGTTTAAACGTCGGGGACATGATAGTCACCGCGGTACATCCGATTCCGCAGTATACTGAGGCACAGTATAAAGAAGTTTTACTGTACATAATGAGCAAAGTCTTACTTCTACCGATGTGGTTCTAATCTCTAAATGGAAGGCGCACCTTACTGCCTTAATTGCTGGTCACTCTGCGAAGGGGAGCCTGGATACCCTGGTGGCAGCAGAAACAACAACACAAGATTAGTAAGTTATTTGTTTTCTCTTCGTAAAAACGTTTCTTTTTTCTTTTTAATAATTTTAAGATACTCACCAAGTACATACAGAGTACGTGTTTGTTAAGTCCGCGGTTTTGAAAGCTCTGTGGCCGCTCTCCAGCAGTTACGATGACCATAGGATCACTGGAAAAACCCTCCCTCCCCCCTTCAGTATTCTGCCCAAAATTTAGAAGTGGCGATAGATTGGTGCCTCTAGCTATCGAGGAAGTTGAAGTTCACGTTACTTTGTAGTACCCCAAGAGAGGATGCTTGTTTAAGTTAATTCCATGCACAGAGTGAAGTTGATTTTAATATGTCGGGAGTTGTTTGTTTTATTTGATATTGATAAAAATAGGCAATGTTGACTCTTTTGAATGGTGACTATAATTTTATTTGATTAAATTAACTTGTGATTTGAGTACTATTAGGCAACAATATTTGTTTAATGTGATTTAATTTACCGACAATTTTGATTCTACTAGGCATCGATTTTGTTTCTTTTTTATTCTATTAAATAGCTCTTCTGATCTATTAGGTAGATTTTTCGCTTTATATCACTCTAGTAATTGAATATTTAAATTATTTCAAGCGGCAATGTTGATTTTACTTGATACCAGTAACTGTTAACCTTGATTGTATTAATAGGCGACTATTGTTGAATTTTATTCTATTAAACGGCATTTCAATTTGAATTAAACGTTTTTTTTACTTGATATCATTTTACTGATCAAGTGTGTTGATTCTTATAAGCGACAATGTTCGTACTGTCTGTTAATCAACAATGGTGTTGTCAAAACTGACTCCCGAGTGATTAAAACGCAAAATTGAGTTGAAACATGAGTGGAATGTCTTTCGCGACTACAATATTTCCGTTACTTCGCATATAGAAGTAAAAATGAAAAAGCAAAAGTTATCTTAAAAGCTCAGTTTGAAAGATGGATTTCCAAGCGAAAAATAATTTCATCGTCCGGAAAGACAAACAGACATGAGTTTAACAGATCTGATTCAACAGTGCTTTTGAGAAGCTTGTGTTCAAGTATAGCTCATAAATATTTTCTAAATAAATTAATTTAATTACATAACAAAAATTTACAAAAAAACTTAACACATGTAACCGGTCTTTAGAATTTTCCTTCAAAGCACAGGAAAGAAGAAAAAAATTTCACTGACGTCAATTCCTGCTATGAAATTACAAGTCGTATTTGTCTTTGTCTAAGAGAAAGTATGCCAAGAATGTAATCAGCAATACGGAAAAAAAAATATTTGTCCACTGATTTGAAGATTCTAGCTTTTTTATCAAAGGAAATGCCACTGTATAAAACACTAAATAAAGAAGAGTAAATTAAAAGAAGTTTCTTAAAGAGGACCTAAAATACTGACTTCGTTTTTGTTATGAATTCCTTGTTTGATTTTTAATAGCTTTTCTTTCTTTTTTTTTTAATCCGTTGATCTACCAGATAGAGACATTACGATTTTTATTCATGAAAATGATCGATCTCGTAGTCATTGGGGGAATTATGAGAGTAATGTGTACCTCTGGGCCAGTGTTTGCCAATCTTTCGACATCTGAATTCCCTTTCTATAGTTTTTATAATACTGAATACCCTACGTCAAAATAGATAAATAAATAAATAAAGATATACATGTACGCGTGTGTGTGTATATATACAATATACTTTTATCAAAGTCGCTG
This sequence comes from Octonoba sinensis, assembly GCA_038502835.1. Lineage (NCBI taxonomy): Eukaryota > Metazoa > Arthropoda > Arachnida > Araneae > Uloboridae > Octonoba > Octonoba sinensis. Next base: position 85,971,015 of record CM076604.1, read on the forward strand.
TTTATATGCGATTGATATACACGTGCTGCATGCAATTGGTGTAAAGCAAGGACAATATATTATTATAATGCATAAACAAAGTAATAATAAAATACTTTAGTAATAAAATTTAAGTAAAATAAGTAAAATTAATTATAATCAATGATGGGGGATGAAATTATGAGATATTGAGAAGACCGATCATTATCATTATTTGAATTTGTAATCAGATTTGTGATCAGAATAATAGCATAGTTACACGCCGTATTCTTATTTTTCTACAATCCAGCTAGATCTAATTCCCACTCTTTTTTCTCCTGTAGGCGATAAACCTCAGGGCATCATGTTTATTTTTGTTGAACGAATATATTATTCAGTCAATGTTCTTGTTTCACAAAAATAGTTTTTTATGCCCACTTGTAAATTCTATAAATGCTGTGTTCATTTCTGAGTATCAGCATAAGTGCCATCAGTCGAACGTTATAAACTCATACGGTAGGCAACTAAATCAATCTTTGCAGTATTTAATACGTCACCATCCCCGTGAGAAAGCTGTCCTAAGGCCTCGACTTACAGGTACGTAAAGCTAACTACGGATATACTGCATATACCTCTCAGTTTCGCAAACTACCCCAATACTAGAGGTGCGGCACACAGCGCAAATCCTCCTGTTTCCCCCACAAACTCTCTGACACTTCACAACCAGCACCGGCCATAAGGGCTGGGCTGGCAGAGCGTTGCCGACCTGCTATACCGTCCCGGGGTCCCAGTCATAACACAAAGTAAGCCTTACGTCACCCGGAACGGATAGTGCTATTTTAGTCGCCTCTTACGACACGCATAACTACGCTGGGGCTATTATATCATCCCCGGCCACCATACGGGGAGGCCTCGACTAACAGGTAGGGGTCTGGTGGAGAAATGTACCAACTAATACCATCTGTTTTTTTGAACTGTTCAAAATTGAACGAAAAACTGTTCAAATCAAAAAGTAAAATATAGAAAGGAGATGTTTTCCCCGAGATCTTTCTAATGCAAAAAGGATTTTTCGAGTCGGACAATTCGTTCAAAAGTTATTAAGGGGGGGGGGGGCAGATAGACAGACCGACAGACAAACATTTTCTCCATCTCAAAACCCTAGTTTTAAAAATTTTTATTTTTCAATTTTTATTACATTACTTAATTTTTTTTTTTTTTTTTACTTTTCTTTATTTTTAACGGTATTTTTACGATGCATTAAGCCTTCTTTCATGTTTTATTCTTTTTTAACTTTTACGGGAAATTAGGCTAAACAAGAAGTTCCGTCTAGAACTATACGAGCCTACTTTCCCATATACACCAAATTCAAATTTATAATCTACTTATCTCTTTCTCTCTCTTTCTCATTTAGCTTTAGCTCTTCATTACTTCAAATGTACCTTTTTCAATGGATAATACATATTCATTCACTCACTCATTCATTCTTTCATTTATTGAGTCATTCGTTTATTCATTCGTTCATTAACTCATTCATGTATTTATTCATTCATTCACTCACTTATTCATTTTATCATTCATTCATTCTTCCGCTCATTCATTTATTCCTTCATTCATTCTTTTAGTCTTTCATCTATTCATTCATTCATTCTTTCACTCATTCATTTATTCATTGAGAAATATCCTTAAAAATCCCGATCAAAAAAATTCATAGGAAAATAGGCGTGTTCAGTTCTTGTTGAACTTCGTATCTATACATGTTCTACAGCGTAATATCTTTCCGATAAAGTTTGTTGTAAGCAAATCCGTCGGTTAGATCAGGATTTATATGGAATTGAAATTTCCATATAAATGTCCCCGTAAAAAATTCCACAAATGTTAATTTGGTACCTTTCCATTATCACGGCGCAAATCTCGCCAAGCGGACTTTTTGGCGACATCACACGAAAAAGGTTACTATCGGCAATATTCTGTTCGGCGTTGGCGGCATCATTATTGGCGAATTTATAGCCTGCGACGAAATAATGGAAAAATGACGCTATTTTTTTTTGAACTGTTCAAAAATAAACAAAAATTGTTCAAATCAATATTTCACGCCGAGATCTTCTTCCAATAAGCTTGCTCATAGAAACTTGGATCTTGTGACCAGTGTTCAAAATTGAACGAAAAATTGCTCAAAACAAAAAGTAAGATATGTGATTGAGATGTCCTCGCCGAGATTCATTAGCTTTAATATTTTTAATGACAACCCGTCATTTTGAGACATCTTTGTATTCAGCATCAAAATTTGACTTTGTATTCCAATTTTCGTATAATTCCGTTCACACTTTGCTTCAGAATGAAATTAAGAAAAATATTAATGTTAAAAAGTTTTCTGATATTTCTGCATGTAATATCTAAGCTACCTATGGCGAAGATTGTCTTTTTACAAAATAATATGAGCTACTCCAACAATAAAAACGTGATTCAGACGGTCGAAAATATTAATTTAATATTTTTAATAAATTGTGAAATTATTTTTTTTAATTATGATCTGAAACCTTATTTTATTTTGATGAAAAATCAGTCTAATCGAGCTTTTATATGGCTATCCAAAATTTTAGGTCAAAATATGCAGTAGTTTTCATCGGATGCGTTGAATTGATTTTGCTGGAGCTTTAGGGGCCGTATGTCTAAAATTCTACCCTTTTGATAAAAGTATGAAATATAACAAAACCACAGTATTTCGCAAACAGTTACCTAAAACTTACGTATTATAATTAATATTGTAGGTTTTACCTCTTTAAAATGCATAAATGCTTGTTTATATGGATTCATGAACATCGACCTATAAATTAGAGTACTAAAACTAGAGATGGTATCGTTTTCAATATCTTCGGTTCCAATGGTCCGATTTTTCTAACATTTGTTATTTATGTTAATTTGTGCACGCTGAATTCAATTCTCTTGTCAAAAGTACAGCCTTTCGTTTACGTTTTTTGAGTTAGTGTTGATTTTAATATGTATACGGCCCCTTAGCAAAATTTTATTTCAATATTTTAAAAGAATATATTAACCGGTGACGATTGACACCCTACTTGTGCTTCTAGAGAGTACGATAGTTGAGTAATTTTGCGTGTTTCGATTTTTTTTTCCTCCGACTGTACATATTGAATTAATTTTATTCACTTGCATTCTCAATAACAATAAAAAAAATACCCTCCAAGATTAGCGGCATTAAAGGCGGATTCAGAAATGAGCATGAGCCAGCATGGGAGGACATTTACCAGGACAGAAGGATGACTAGCCTTGATGCAATTTATTTCAAGACCTTACTTTGATAAAATTGATAATAAAATGAAAATTTTTGAATAGTTGGTTATTGACAACTTAGAAAGGGAATTGATACAGCTAAGGAAACTCCTCGTGAATGAAGAAATTAGCAAAACTATGGTAAAATATTTTAAAAAGTAGATTGTGCGGATTCTAAATATTGTATCCATGTGCCAGAAAACTAGACCCTTGACCCAATGGAACATTCTCTCACAAACTGTTTCGGATATAAAAAAGTTTGCAATGTCACTACAATATCTTTGGGTTCTCATACGCTTGTGAGCAAGTGTTTTCATCAATAATCGTTATACTGTACCTACGAGCCTTGCAAAATAAAATTATATAACTTTTAATTATGAGGAATATTTTAAATATATTTTTTACTCAAATTATATTTAATGCAAATTAATAACTAAGCAAGAAATATAGTTACAAAGTATAATTTTATGGTTTGAAGTTAGAACAGGACTTGAAACGTAATTTTAAAAAAATGAATAACATAAGCGCACAGCTGCCACCTGAAAATAATGAACCATATTTAACCAGTTCAAACCACAATAATTTATTTAAACCTGAATAAATAATTCAGGCTTGAACACCTGAAAATAATGAACAATTTTGCAAATAACTAACCGCGCAGTAGTCGAAAAAGTTTCGTCATCCCTGTTCCACGCTATCCATCAGCATTCCAAATTTGCTACGCTAAGCTTAATCTCGAAAGATAAAATAATCACTAATCACTCCTCTCATCTTTAGGGCCAATTTTCTCACATTAACGTTGATTAAGAACTTGATAATTCGATTGTTTACACATGGAAGTCACCCGGATTTTGCTCTTTTGGGTCTTTAGGATATGATGGAATTTTGCTTGCGTCCGATGTTCCTAGGAGACCCCCATTTTGCTCTTTTCATTCAAGATAGCACTAATGGGGTTGTGTTTACTCAAGTGAAGAAAGAAATGTAAGATTAACATAAATTATTTTAAATAAAAAGATAGCATCAGTCTTATTGTAAAGACTTGTTTTAAGTTTACAAGCGCACAACAATTCTAACTGGAATCTTTGCTTTAATCAATAATGTATAAATCTTCTAATTTTATTGCCAATTAAATGTACGCCAGTTGGTGCGGAGAATTAATGAAACTTTTACACGGTGATCGCAAGACCAATTACATTTTAACCAAAATTGCAGTTTATTCGCATGGAAAAAATGAGAAATTTTAAAATAATGTGCACATCAATTTTTTTGCAAATTATTTAGACATTGCAGAAAAAAAGTGTGTTCTTATTTCATTTAAATCCGATATCAAGAACAAATTGCACCTGTTTTCCTTTAACTACTCTTTTGCACAGTTCCAAAACGGTGAAACATTTCAAACTCCTAAAACAGAAAAATCAAGTCAGTCTAATGTTAACTTTAAGAGAAGAATGAGAAAAAGATTAAAAAAATAGGTGGGGAATGAGTTATGAGTCAGAAAATTTGGGAAGAAGTTCATAGCAGAGATAGTTAAACAGATATTTATTATAATGAAATTGTAAAGTTTTCCAAAGTTTCCTAGTGAGAGTGCATCTATCGATTTAAAATCAATCTCTACCTTTTTGCTTCTTTTTAATTTTGAAAAACTTCTGCAAAATAAGCATACAAACTTGATTTCATCTTAAAGTTCATCATAAATTCAGTTTCGTTTTTTTTTCGCATAAAAAACTGGAAAACTTCTCTCCAGAACTTCAAGGATTTTGAAACTTTAGCCATATGCCTTGCTTTATTACGCCATTGTAAAAAAATTTATCCTTTCAATTATATTGATCCAAATATATATCATGCATAAAAAAATTTGCAAAATGTTGATTTCCCATTACTTTCAAGTTTAAAAAGTCATCTCCATTTGTTTAGACAGACATATGGACCTTTTACTATTTAAGAGAAAAAAGAAGGAATAGATTTGTTCTCAGCAAGAAATTTTTACGAAGAAAACCCTGTCGTTGACAAAAATTATATTCCTTTTATCTTGCTTTGGAAAGAGGATTCCCTCCCCCCCCCCCCCCATTTGCGCCAGCGTAAAGTATAAAACTTAAACTTTTTGTGCTACTATTGCTGTAACATGCTATTTTATTTGGGAGATATAAAATATTTTTTTTTCTTTCCTTCCCGGAATCTGATGTGTCGTTTCTGTAAGGCTGCCAATATTGTACTTTCATGGCATAAATAGATAGATAATTGGGTACTTTAACTTTTTCCGAGGCCTTTTATTGTTTTAAACATATTAACTCTTTACTTCTGATAATGTTTGAGACTAAAAAAAAAATGATGGTGGCCAGTGGCGAGTAAACCCAAAATAGTTAATTCCACTTAGACACTGTTGGTCACCACTTCGAACCATGTTGCAAACTAATCCCCCATCCTCAACGGGGCCTCATTTTGCACACAAATATGTACATACTATACCTTAAAATACACTTTGTCACAAAATTACACAAAAGTCGTATTTAAAAAACATAATAAATTACAAACCTTTTCTAAAAAATTAAATTTTTCATCTCCGTAGTTTATTGCGTGAAAGTTGTCTTCTAATATTAAAAAAAAAATAAATTTCAAGAAGTATTTCAAAAAATGTTCGTTTTTGCATTTGCGGCTTTAATTGATCGCCATTATTAATGACCAACTGATAATAAAAAAAAACTGCAAGTCGCCAGTTTTGGCGGCCGACATGACATTTTGTGGTCGCCCAATAAAAATTGTTAGTCGCCAATGGTGAGTGGCGACAGCTAGTCTCGACCTTTAACTTATGAGAATATTTTTAGAATTCTTTCAACATGCCTTGATAAATTCTTCGAATGATTGTTAGTTCCGTTACAAAGTATTTCCGTAACCAAACACTGAATGCATGGGTTTCATATTCACGATAAGTACACTGTAGAAATACACACATACAAGTACGGAGGAGGCCATAATTGACAAATATTACATTACATTCTGAAATTTCGAAATAGGATTTAATTCCGGGTGGAAGGGAGATATTTCACCACACCTATTGAAGTACTATATTTAAGCAAATGTTATGGGGTTTGCATCAACGCAAAATAATTGAGATTTTCATGTGTCAAATGAAACGAATTGAACTTCATAATAACATTAAAGTTGAAACATGTGCGTTGAAGATTAAAACAAAACATCAATGGTAAAAATTACATGTTGTAAATAATCATTTCTACAAATATGTTTTTTAGTAATTTATTAGCGCTTTGGCATACTTTATAAAAATGTGGTATACTATATGCTTTCATTTTTTAGTTTTACTTAATTTCCTTCTTGAATTAACTGAAATATTTACTTATTGAGCGTACACATAACAAGAGTCCAGGTGCAGGCCAACAGTTGAGATACTTAAGTACTATGGGCCGCAAAGACTTACAAACTGGCCAAGTCTGGTTTATGTATTTCAAATTCAAATATTTCAAATTCTCAGAATCTTATAATATTACTTGTACTTTAGTAACCAGTGTAGGTCAGTTAATGCGTTAACAGCCAACGGCTATAAAAGCAAAATGTAGGAAGTTCGTGCGAAAGAACTTGTGCGAAGAACTAAAACTTTTGAAATTCAGTTTGAACGTCGAATCTAAACTTTCAATTACTCACTTTAGCTGTACTTTTGACTATTCAACACAAATTTGAAGCATCTCAAACCATCAGTCATTTTTTTTTAACTTAAAAATACAACGATCATTTCTAGTGATATTCATTTCTTAAATAAAAATTATAGTCCCATAGCTAATGTATCATGCATATAATGTAACTCAATGTATTTTACCTGCGATCAAGGGGCGCTCTGTTTAAGGGACAATCTCAGAGAAAAAATACAAAAATTCACATATAAACGAGAATGAAATATTAATTTACTTGAATCCGAAGATCACTTTTTGTCTAAAAATTAACTGGTTTTCACCTGTTTTTACAGATCAATAGTATGCGTCTTAGTATTTATTCTAAAATGCTCTCCGAAACCTACATATAAACGCTTTCCGCGGGCAATCATGTGGGTTCATTATCGACAGATAGTACACTGCTCGTAACAAGCTTTGTTCGGAAAACTTGATATATGCACATTAATTGTAATTTTCATTGCATTCTCAGCATTGAATATTAAATACTAGCTGTACCCACACGACTCTGCTCGTGCTGAATTTTAACCGTACCTAAAAAACTTAAGCACAATTTCATTAGTGTGTTCCGATTTATCGCCAATGACTAATTAAAAGTCAAATTGTAGCGTGTCATATTCGCCACGTTATATGAAATCTAGTATAAACCATACGTATTCCTTTTCTGGCGATATTTATTTAAGTGCTATTGCTAAATCAAGGAAATCGTTAAATCGGGAGATAATACTTTTATCAAGTTCAATCTCGAATTTAAAACCATTTGCTAATATGTGAAAAACGTTAAATCGAAGGTATGCTTTGCTATTGTTTTGCCGTTGGTAACTAAACTGATGTCCCTATATGTTGAAAAAAAAGTTTTATATTGAAATTAAGCTAACACTATTCACCCGGAGTTGAGAAAACTGCTAATTATTATTTTTGAATCATGGTAAGCCTTAAGAAATCGCACTAAAAATCTTATAACTGGCGTTCTTATTGACTTAGAAACTTAGAACAAATATCATCTGGTGCAGAAAAATTAACGCTTTCGATCGATATATTACATTAATATGTTCAAGGCTTTTTCCTCCCCCATATTGGGGAATTTATGTTATTAATTGCGTACAATTGGAATAAAAAAAGAACTACCTGTAGGATTTTTTTTTCAGAAACCTTCGCAGGAAGGTACTCAACAACTTCCCAAAGTTTCAAGGCGATCGGATGAATTGTGTAGTGTAATGCATAAAGGACAGACAGACAGACATTTTTATACATATAGATTATCATACGTTTAATATTAACTTAAATCTATGTAAATAAAACCGAAAGCTTGTGTATCAGTTTGTGTGTATGTGTATCGGTCGCCTCCTGGCGAAATGGAAGGGTCCAGAAGTACGAAATTTTGATTACAGGTACCTTGGGTCAGGTCCTCGAGCACTTCGAAGAAATTTTTCTAAAATTCGATTTTGTTCTTTTTTATTTCAATTTTAAGCAAAACTGTTCATTTTGGGTTTATCTCATCGACGAAATGGCTCACGTTTTAGATTTTTGCAGCATATTAATGCCCGCAAAAAACTGCACACTATGATTTTTTTTTTTTGCAGTTCTTCGAACAAATAGGACATGCGTAATATTCATTTAAAGTAGTTTTCGAGTTTTAAAACGAGGCTTACCTCTGAGTTTATCTACTCAATTTGCCTGTTTTTGCCAAAATAAATAGTACTTTTGTCGACAAAAGGAAAATTTCTGCTAAAGCAAAACTAATGAAAATTCTTTTCGGATTAAATCGCAAACACATACTTTTCTCGCCCCAAGAAGGTATAACTTTTTCTTTCGTGTAGTTAATTGTTTTAAATTCATTATTTTACGTTTCGTAATTTTTCTGCATGGGAAGCATAACTAATTTTTCTGCATAATTGCATAAGATGATGTCTTTTTGAAATTCGTAGAACAAATAGGACACAAGCAATATTCATTTGAAGTAGTTTTCGAATTTTAAAACGATTCTTAAATTACCTCTGACTTTATTCGCTCAATTTGAGTATTTTCGCCGAAATGAAGAGTACTTTTGTCGCCAAATAGATGATTCCTATTACAGTAAAGCTAATGAAAATTAATTTTTGGATAAAGTTGCATACATTTACTAGGTTGGAAGGCTTTCGATATCGCTGATTTTTGATGAAATTTAAAATTCCGCCATTAGGTGATAACTTTTTTTCTCCGTGCAGTAATTGTTCTCAATGTACTATGATATTTTACGCTTCGTAACTTTTCCAAACCACGCCAATAAACCTTATTAGTAATATTGTTCTCATTCAATTCAATACGTGATTTACATTGTAGGATCTTGGCGCATTTGCGTTGCGCTTCTATTACGATAGTGCAATTTGGCTAACTTCTACTTTATTTTAACTTTTTTAAGCAGCGGTTTTGATTTATTCCATATTTTACTCAAGTGATTTATTTTATAACATTTATTTATTTTTTGTACCACCTATTTGCCGCCGTTTCGGCAGAATTTAGCTATCTCTTTCTATCAACTTATATTTCACACAGTATTGGCTCAGTACTAAACATTTTCTAACTGAAATGTGCATGTTTATTTGCCTTTGTAAATAATGCTTTTTAACCGACTTCACAAAGGAAGGAGGTTATACATTCATACTGTATGTATGTCGTTTTTTTTTTTTTCTTTTTTTTTTTTTTTGTTTGTCCACTCATAACTTCTTACCGGGTGAACCGATTTTCATGATTCTTTTTTTAATCGATTGGGTTTGGTTTCCCATAGGTCCCGTACCTTTGTTTGACCATATTCGATAATTAGAAAAAAAGTTATAGGAAGAAATGTAGTATCTTTTTTGTTTTTTCATCCATAACTTTCGACTAAATGAACCGATTTTGATGATTTTTTCTTTAATCGATAGAGGGTCGTCTAACTCAAATATTGCAAATCAATTTGACTACATTTGTGTTTTAGAATAAAAAGTTACGGGTGAAAAATAAGTAATTTTATTTTAAGTGGAAAGGCTTGGCTTGATCTTTCTTTGTTGGGAAATCTATTAATAAATATAAAAGTCATTGTTAAAAATATGTTTGTTGTCATCTACTATAATATTAAAATCAATTACAGCAAGAGTTTGACTGAAGGCTTCTTTTTGGCAAAAATTAATCCAATCAGTTTGTTTGCTAAAATCGACTTCAAAAGGGAATTTATCATGCAAATGATTAGTTTTTAGTGCCATTCATTTAAAGAAGTTTTGCCCTTTGATATGGATTTTTTAAAAAATAGAGTATTTACATACAAAATGTATTTACACTAAAAAGAATAAAATAAAATAATTTTTATAAAAAAAAAAAACAGAACCGACTTCAAATTATAAATTGCGCTAAAAAGTGAAAAATAACTTCGTTCTTTAAACAACATCGATGCGACTTTTAAACATAATTTTAGAAGTCGGTGCAAAATTATGTCTAATTACCATTACACCATTTGCTACTTCCTATTGGAACTGTTGCTAATTCTGCAAAAATATATATATTTGTAATTGGATTCATGATTACAAAAGATTTTATCTATCCTAATTTTGCATCGACTTCTAAAACTATGTTTAAAAGTCACATCGATGTTGTTTAAAGAACGAATTTGTTTTTCACTTTTTAGCGCAATTTATAATTTGAAGTCGGTTCTGTTTTTTTATAAAAATTATTTTATCTTTCTTCCGTTTTTAGCCGTATTTTATAAAAGTGCTATTTTATTGAATTTTAGAAAATGTTTTGACGATTTTGAAAGCGGGAATTTTAGGAACGGGTGTCCTTATTCTGATGAGTATTTTCAGATGGACTGCTGGTAATTTTAGGAACAGCAGCTCTTAAAGGTTTATAGTCTAATGGGCATCTTTAGTCACTGACGTCTTTATTCTAATGGAGATTTTTTGCGATTCATGTCTTTATTATATTAGGGATGCTTAGGAATAGTTGTCTTTACTCAAATGGGGCGTTTTTGGGAACGTTTTCTTTATTGTAGCAAAAAGATTCAGAGGCCATTCTTCTTCATCGGATGTTCATTTTTAAGGAGAATACTGCTCTAATTCTGATGGGAATTTTTAGATGTGGTGTGGTCTATTTTGTAATTGGGATTTTTACGGATTCTTGATATCATTTTGGAAGAAATTTCCTGATGCATATGAGCATTTTAGTTACTGTTGCCCTTACTCAAATGGCAATTTTTTTGAACTGCTGTTGGCATTTTAATGTTGATTTTTACGGACTGGTACTTTTAGTCCAATAAAAGGAATTTTTAGACTGCTGTTTTTAATGTTACTGTGAATTGTAAGAATTTTACTGTTTAAATGGGATTTTTAAGGACTTGCCCACCTTCTTCTGGAATCTTTTAACTAAATTTCTCCTTATATATTTACAATAGCATTTTGGACATGTGCCATTTGGCCTGGGAATGATGCAATGTTATCCCCGCCACGCCGGGCATGTCAGCTAGTTTAGTTAATATAGTATAAATGCATGTATCAACTCATAGACCTCCGAGTTGGAACACCTCTATTTAAAGGACAAAATGTCCAGTGTCCCTTACTGAGAAGTTATACTGTACATGTAAATGAAAACTGTCAAACTTGATATTTGATTAATGATAAACTAATCTAATATTTTATTTAATAAATCTCATTTTCCAATGTTTTGTCTGGTTTACTTGGGTAAGTGTTGGGTTTAGAAAACAACACATCCTGCATGTGACTAAATAATGATGGAGCTCCAAGAATTACAAAAATATTGTGTAAGCTTTCATTATTTACACCATTTCTTTCACATACGCTTCTCATTTGAGTGAAATCACTTTTAAGAAGCACGGAATCATGAATAAAATCCAAACATAGCCAAAGTTTTGAAAGCTTGTCACAAAACACCCACATATTTGTTATCGATCTTTTAAAATACCATTTCTTTCCTTCTGATACAGACGTTTCCATTAAAATCTTCAAAGTTCTGACTGTATATCTTTTATATATTTCAACTTTTAGCATAACATATGGTATAGAGTTTAACATTTTTGGTATGTTTCAACTAGAAAGAGTGTTTCGGTAATCATTGCCAAAACCATAATGCGCACAAATTTTTGCCAAGTTTCGAAAATAAAGGTTTGCTGGAAGATGAAGAAAATCAGAATAAAATATAATGAATAGAAAAAAAATAAAGAAGTAAAGAAAACAAATGAAGAGAGAATATGAGAAAAAGTGTTAAGCTGTGCCAATTTTCATAATTTATCCGTATTTGTGCTGATTTTTTTTCTTTCTAATGGGACTGTGTATGGCCACTAACCTTTGCATACCTAGTGTATTCCCCGGGAACCGGCATCCATTATTTTAAGTAGCACTACTATTCAGAGGATGTCATTACCACGTTGAGAGCGTTTGACGCTCAGTTTCCTTTAGATGGCGGTACCTGAGCTCTAAGTGATGCGAAACTGCACTAGGAATTTAATTTAGCAGAGAGTATCCAAGCCGAACATATACTTAAGGGATCCTTAACGTGCCGCATTATCATACGACGTGGGCGTAGACGATTTTCTGCATCTTGAAAATCCAACGATTGAGCCAGGTTTGATCTTGCGAATTTGGGCATATGAGGCCAGTGCCTTACCACATCGCCACCCTGCCGGCTTTTGCTGAAAATTAATGCCTTAAAAAGATAAAATAATTTCTTCCACAGACAAAAATACTCTAGACATAATGTTGCTCATGAAAGTTTCTATTTACTGAAGTGGTATTGATAAAAAAAGATCAAGTTGATGCATAAGTATAATGTCACCAAAATAAGTAAATAAAGTAGTTAAATAAAAAAATCTTCGCTGACCCTCTGCCAACCTAACGTAAAAACAAAATATAGTTAGAAAGGTAAAGGCAATAATACCTAACAACCAACAATGGTAAAATGCGGGGGAAAAGCAAGAAGCAAACGAGAAAACAGCAATTTACGGAACATTAAGTGTTTGAAAACTTGCATTGATTAAAATTTGGAAAACGACTCTTAAATTACACAAATAGCTATTATAATTATAAGAGCCAATGTCAGGATTACAAGGAAAACTATTTTTCAATGCAAAAGAATTGAGCTTATGAGTTAAAATTCACCAGACAAAAGTTTCGCAGCGTATTTCAAGATTATAGGGAACATGTAATTCAACGACCACTCATTCAACTATCAGTCAATTCAACGATCAGTCAATTCAACTATCAGTCAATTCAACTATCTGTCGATCGTCAGTATTTTTGGTACACTAAAGAAGTAAATTTTAAAACAATTGTGGTAGGGTCAGTTAGGGTAACTGTAAACGCTTTTTCAATGTTTTAACTTTTGATCCTTCCCTACCTCTTGAATGAATTCAGAGATAAAATTGTGAGCATTATGTCCACTACTGTACTTCTTGTGAGTAAATGTGTACAAAAAGTTTGGCTTTATGACTATTTGTTAGCGAATGACCTCGTGTTTACAATTACCCCAGTGTGTTTACAATTACCCCAGAGATCTGGGGTAATTGTAAACAGTGATTTATTTTCGAATAAGGTTGATGCAATTGGAAAACTGTTTCATACACAGTCTGCTTGAAGGCTTAAGAAGTTCCGGAGCAATGGTTCTCAATCTGCGGCCAACAGGCCGCATGTGGTCTGCTGAGTTTTGTTATCAGTCGGCTGAGATCATTTTACGATAAATATCTTGCAAAAAATCAAGTAATGCGACGAATTTATGTAAAATTTGTCCCGCAGTGGATCAGTTAGTTAAACTTGGATCCCACAGAACATGGAAAGTGAAGCACAACTGGCCGTGGTCAACGCTTGGGAGGGTGACCATCTCCCGCAACTGATTACTCTGAGACCGAGTGCGCTAAAGGGAGCTGTTCACGTAAAATACATCGTCGCTTCAAATGTCCACCAAGTTAGAAATAATTTCGCTGAGGGACCAACCTAGGTGACGGTCCCTCATCTGGGAGCTGGTTCAAAATCATTAAGCCCCTCTGAGGCAAGTTCTCTTCATTCTAGCGGAGCTCATTAATAATCAGCAGGAACTTCCTTAATTCATGGTTGCCCTGCAAGGGGGACTTGGATTTCCAAGTGGCATTATCAACAACAACAACAGTTATGTAAAATAGACATAAAAGTGTAATTTACATCAAAATATAATACTTATTGTCCCCTCAAAATATTGAAAATAGGATACATTTAAGCGTTTACAATTACCCCAGAGTACGAAATGTATGGGGTAATTGTAAACACCTAATTTGCACATGAAAAACAACAGGGAGGATTAAATTCATAACTAAATGTTTTAAGCAGCATTCCATATGACAAATAAAAATGGTTGAAACCGCTTACATTGCTTTTGTAGACGAACTGGAGAGGAAAATGTAAGATCACTAAATTTTGTTAAACAACATTTTTCACTGTGCCATTTTCAAACAATAGTGACGCCTCCACAGCTGTTTCGAAACTTACGAAACTGTTTCAGTGTCTTCCCTATGCTGCCAGTTTATCACTCACAAGGAGCTAAGTTTTGAAAATTACCACAACTGTAGTTATGAAGCTTGTTTACAATTACCCCGTGTTTACAATTACCCCAACTGACCCTATATTAAAAATGTTAGTCTTATGATAAATTTTCATGGGTTTTAAATCAAAATAATACGTTCTTATGTATTCATAAATATATCACATTGTCAAGAAAAGGGCTTTCAATGTTCCGAACAATCTTTTCTCAATAAAAATCACATTTATTTTATTGAATAGATTTTTCTGGTACTCGACTGAAAGTAAAAGCTTTAGCATACTGCCTCACAATTGCATTGAATTGCTCATACCTAGAATTTGCATAACAAAATTCAAGGTTTTTTACTGTAGGGAAACACTCATACCTCCCTATTGAACATTATACATCCCAAAAATTCTTTGTAGTAGAAACTCATTGTAGTGGGGATGAAAAATCGAAGATAAAAACATATTTGCTCTACTATTTTGCTTACTTTGAACTTTTGCTTTCGTGACAGATTAATATTTTATGTTTCGGACAGACAAAAAGACATTTTAGTACCGGAATCCTGAATACATGAATAGAAAATGAAATGAAAAAAAAAATGGAAAAGATTGAATGGAAAGCTTTGATTTTAAAATGTAACATCTATCACGGATTTTCTTTCCGTTTTTTAGGTACAAAATGAATGAATGCAAAAATAAACCCAATCCTTAAATTAATTATATAGCCTTATTACAAAAATAAAATTGTTACTGTTGTCAAAGCGCAAGAAAAAAATTGAACACATTTCATAAGTTAGAAAAAAAAAAACATATTACTGAAAACTTGTTTACATTTTTCGATAGCAATTTATAACTATATATGTATATATCTTCGGAAATGAATATTGGCTTAATTTATTTACTTGGCTCATTTTTCAACACAAAATATTTTATAGTTCTCAAAAATAGTTATCTTACAACGAGGAATTGAGAAAGACGGGTTTCAATTAAACATTCTTTTTTTCCGATCCACAATTTTGCCTGCACAAAAATATAACTTATGCGGACTTTTAAGCTTGTTGTTCCCCCGTTATAATGAATTTTAGCAAGTCCTAAACGAAATTTTTATGCTTGAAAAATAACAAATTAAATGTCTAAGATTGTTTTATTGTACCCTGTATGAAAGGGTAAAATGAAACACTAACTGTACAATAAAACCCTCTAAATGTAACCTGATTTAAGCACAAAATGAAAACTTTTTAAAAGGCAAAAAAAATATATACTTGGTAAAAATATAATAGTTCTTAGTTGAAAATTAAGGAAATATTATTAGTTTAAGATATATCTTTAATTTTGACATTCAATGGATTAAAGTCAGTTTCAAAGATTAGTTTTTTTTTTTTTTTTTTGTTATGAACGGTGGTTGGACAGTAGTTTCAGCACTGTTTGAGTTTTTTCAAAAATGTAAATTTCTGCACAACGCACTACTTAAAAGCCAAATTCTTTTAAAACTTAACAGTTTAAGACTTTCAATGAGCAGTTCCAAGTAAAGAATATATCTCATAGGCAGATGCCTGAATCACGCAGCACGAATCATTTACAGCTAGATTGAAGAAATTTTAAGTGATTGGAAAAGTTTTGTCTAAAGGTTGAATTTGTTCCTAGTAAGTGGGTCATTTTCTCAGTAAAACGGCGCTGTCACCGCTAAAAACCGCTAAAAAATAATTTTTAGCGGTGAAAACCATTAATATTTTATACCAGGTATATGACATTTACCAGTGATAGATTTCTTTTTAAGACAATGCATTCATCCAGGCACAGTAAAACACGCTTCATTGTACCCCACACTGAAGTTAATAAATAAAAAAAATCATTTATTGAGTTCTAATATATTAATTATTTTTATTTATATTTTAGAAATAAGATGACGACGCACAGAGAAAGTAATTATTACATTTAACAACAAGGAAAAGAAACAAAATTACTCTTAGCAAAAAAAATGCTTTCAATAGGGAAAAGCCGACTATCTTCCACTGCTAATCTTATAGAATTGCGAATGTATCCAAATCATATCGTAACTGGATCATGTAGTTGCATACTTCAAAATTATGTGACAAATCATACTGATTTTAGAAAGAATGTTCCCATTTTAACCCTTGTTTTATTTCTCCTACTTAGTCACGGTATTATCTACTGAATTTTTGCAATAAAGAGCACGGGTACGGTTACAGTAGCCAGATATGAGGAAACTATGGCTTGGTGCCAGGAGATGGAGCGCAAGAGAATTGCACGCCCACAGGTGCATATTAAATTACTTTTATTCACTCACAGTCTTTGGAAGCAGCACCATAAAAAACTAGTCGCCCCGTGCGGGATTCCGCAATAATTTGGGAGAAGGGACGTTATGAAGAAGAATAGAAAAAAGTAAACGGGTGTTGTACAAAAGAAGGAATGTAATTGAACACAGCAGTACAAATCGCTGTTACATTTTCCCCCCTGTTATTATTTAGAAATGCAAAATAATAAAATATTCACAATCATAATGATAATTATTTTTATTATTAGTATACATAGCATTAAAATACAAGAACGAAGCAATTCCATTACTCAAAATATGGTTGCTGTTGGTTGGTTAGGTTCTGATAGCTAGATTATAAATTTGAATTTGGTGTATACGGGAAAATAGGCTCGTATAGTTCTAGACGGAACTTCTTGTTTTTCTTAAAATGCACACGTTCCTTTTAACCGGTTCATTTTCTCAGGGCGGAAAAGAAATTACGTAACGTAAGCCTAGATGGGTTTTGCAGAAGAACGGATGGAAAAATACTTGCACTGTCTCGTAGACTGGGCCCTCGAAGACTGTTTGAAGGCGATTTCGCAGGGACTCGCGGGAACTCATGAGATGTAAATATGTGAATATTATGTGATGTTTTGTGTTCCGTTTTCGTATTATTTTGAATGTGTGTATTTCCCATGTTGAAGCGGCAAATAAACAACTGAATAATAGATTTTGTTCACGACTGCTTGCACAATTGATTCAAGACAGACATTGGCCTAAAATTAACTGCTGCTCGTAACTTGGATTTGGATGTTTCATATATATACATATATATATATATACTTATTTATTACATTTATATAATTTATTTTTATTAGTATTGTGCAGCCTTTGTTTTCTTTTAAAAATGCATTAATACTTTAAATATAAATAAGGTTGGAAGAAATTGATATATTTGAATGTAGATTGCGTCAGTGTTCTTTTTAGTGTTTTTGTAGTAAGGAAAAAAATAGTAAAACAATTTGCAGCACACACAAGAAAACACATTTCGCGAATAGAAGAATTATAAAATGCAGAGTGTTAGACTAACAGTGTATTAGTGTTTGTTGTGTTTTTTTTCACTCCTTTCTTATTGTGGAAGCTTTTTTGTTTGAAGAACCTTGAGAAAAACCAATCTTTAAGGATTAATAGAGCACGCTATTTCCAAATGCTATGACAAAAACTGATATTATCCCCATAAGAAAACATGTTCTTGACACTGTGACACATACACTGGGCTGTCATTCTCTTTCAAGCTGTCGTTTTTGTAATAACAGAGAAAAGACACCCTAATGTTATTAAATCATTTCTTTGCATGATAGTTAACATAGTTTTCAGTGGAATTCCGTAATTTCCTTAAGAGCAGTGCCCTCCAGCGACAAAAAGCGAAACTACTTCCTCTCTCTCTCTTATATGAACACAATCCTCCTTGAAATTAAGAAAATTGGCTCAAACTTGCATTAAAATATATCTTTTTTTTTCCCAATTTTGAGCTTTTTTAACGTTAGAGCCACCGAACAGGTTTTTGACCATTTCGAAACTTTCAGTTTGCAGCAAGCTGTTACTAATTATAGTACAGCTATTAATTGCATTGAGTAGTCTTACTCACTGTATCTTAGGAAAAGTCAATGCAATGAAACGTTGTACTAAAATTTGTAACAACTTGCTGCAAAATGTAAGTTTCGAAACGGTAAAAATGACCGCTTTAGCGGTTCTAGTGAAAACGCATAGTAGAGAAAGGGTAAACATATTTATATTGACAACCTGTAAGTATATAGGTTTTCTATTGTGTAGGGTAAAAACAAATCATTTTCCCATACTTTTCTGCAAGAAAAAAACACCAGATAATAGCAATTCCGGTCGCTCATGTTTCTTTCATGGTCTCATTACTCAGCATACGTCTAAGATCATTTTATTCTAGCAACACAAACAAGGAAACAAAATAAGCTTGTATCGGAAATCAGTTATTGTTATTATCCGAATAATAACGCATTTATAAGACATTATATTGTAAAGCACTGAAGAAGAAAAATGCATCGAAGAATTCCGAATAATTTAAAATATTTCTGCTAACAGATTGGACGCTGGTTTAAGAAAAATTGCATGCATTTTTGAGCGACATTTCTAGAGGCAATTTTAGGAATTGTTTTGCATTCTAATTTTTCACTTACGGCGAAAAGAGGAAAAGCAAATCAACTTCTCGAGTTTTTCAAATTATTTTTGTTTTTCGTTTTATATATTGCACTCCTAATCCAGGAGGAATACAACTCATAACAGGCTAGCTTTTTAGGAAAGTCATTAAAATATTTTAATTCAAATGCATCTGAGCTTAAATAACGTTATAGATTGCTAGAATCCAATTTGGATATTATCATTATTAAATGTATGCATGATTTTGAAAATATAGGGCATAAGTGTGAAATTAATAATTCAACTCTACCTATATTCTGAATTATCTCTAATTACTTAAAAGGCAATGCAAAAAAGACATCATGCTGTTAGTACTCGAAGAAGTACTCAGTAAAACATAATTAATTGCGCTTTTATTAAAATCTTTATTACTATTTTTATCATTATTATTTTTGTCCCTCTTTCATTGTAAGAGCGAAATTAACATTAAAATAGAAAATTAAGGCACCGGATTGCTTAATAGAGTCCTAATCATAATAATTTTTAAAAATTGTGTCATTATGGTTATGAACGTTACAAAAGTTACGAAAAAATATAAAAGGAAAACGTCGCATCTACAAATAGTATTACAATAGAAATTTAATAATGCAAAAAATAGTGCCGTAAGCGGATTAATTAAATGCGCCATGTAAATAATACAAGCTCTCGCCGAAAAAGAAGAAATGGCGTAATTCAGCTATATGGGGAAAAAAGCTTTAATATCTGAAGCGAAAGCGGGATTCAGCTACGGATGAAGATGGTAAAGATTTGCGCCGGAATTCATCTGCGCCATTTCAGATGAGAACAAAAACATTGCAGTTCTTTAACTTGCAT
Organism: Octonoba sinensis; assembly: GCA_038502835.1. Taxonomy (NCBI): domain Eukaryota; kingdom Metazoa; phylum Arthropoda; class Arachnida; order Araneae; family Uloboridae; genus Octonoba; species Octonoba sinensis. The sequence goes on from CM076604.1 coordinate 85,990,757, forward strand.
GGAAGTGAATGTCATTATTTATGCCTATTACATTTTACTTTTCTTTTAACAAATTTTAGTCTTTTTTATTAGGCGTTTAAATAGAAGTACTTCAAGTCAATATTTTAGCCGCCAATCGAAGTTTCACGTTAAATATATAAGCATAAAGGTCAAGAAACAAAACTGTAACCACAATCCTTTATTACGAAAGTTTTATTTTGTGAGAAAAAATATTTCTTTCTTTTTTTTCTTTTGAGTTACGACACTCTTGCATTCGGGGTGCGGTACTCTGTTTTAAAAGAAAATAATTTTAAAAAATGAAATTCCTTGCTAATTTAAAAATAATACACGTTTAAAATGTTTCAACTTTAATTGGTAGCACTTACGTTAACTTAAAATACTGTAGATATAAGATGATCTTCATCAGAAGAAAAGAAAATTTTCCTTTGATGAAAACGCCGTTTTCCTCATTTGTATGAGCTGTAATAGCACACGAAACTTTTTTTTCCTTGCAAAAACAAACAGTGAAACTTTATTTCAATAGAGCGGAAATTTCATCCACTTAAAAATCATCCTCGAACTACTCATGTCTTTTTTAAGTAATGTGTTTATTGGAAAATTTACGGTTTGCGTTAAAACAATCTGCGAAGGAAACTCTATTATTTAAGAAAAAGGCAGAATTGAAAAAAAAAAGAAAGTGAAGAATGAAAATATGCAGAATCCAGGAATCAAACGAAGTAACATAAAAAGTTATATTGTTTCGAAAATTATTATTGACAGAATGTTTGTTCAACTAAAAAAAGAAGAAAAAAGGCCTTCTCCTTTATTAACATCGATTTTGTAACATTATTTATTTTACTTCCACTCTCTAATTTAGTTTGAACTACAAATTATTCTATATGTATATTTTTAAAGGATAAAACAATTATCTCGAAAGAAAATACATCTCTCAAGTAATAAAAAAAAAAATTGGTATAAGGAAAAAAAATATAGAAATAAATTACTACGAAATTTTCTCCAAAATTTAAAAACTGAATAAGTTAAAAATACATAAATTAGAACAATTGTTATACAATACTTTACGAAGACTCTTTTTTAAAATAATTGGAAAATACTGCCTTGCTACTGTAATGGTTCCAGAAGAAGCATTTTTTAAAGTTAATCATTATCAAACAAAACCAGGAAATGTTAATAAATTTTTAAAAAAATAAATATTCGTTAAAAGTAGCGCACGAAGAGAAATTTGTACGGTAGTTAAAACATACATTAAACAGCATAAAACTAATTAAAGGTTGTTCTAAATATTGAAAAACAAAATCATTTTTTATACTTCCGGAACAGGAATATATTTTTCGTGCGCTTTTGGATAAATTAAAAATCCCTATTACTTATCGTTATCGAGTAAATTATTGGCAAAGTTGTCCATTTGCTCATATCTGTACTTTTGAATAAAAATGATTTGACAGAAGGCCTAAACTAAAAAAATGTGGAAAATAGTGCGCAAATTTTAATGGTGTTGAAAAATTTTCCTGCTAAGAAATTACATTCTACTTATATATTTAACCAAATTAATAATGAATAATTTCTTATCCACAGGAAGGCACTAAGACTAAAAAAGACTAAAATTTGCTAAAAGAAAAGTAAAATATAATAGGCATAAATAATGACATTCACTTCCATGCACGTTAAAGAACTGCAATGTTTTTGTTCTCATCTGAAATGTTGCAGATGAATTCCGCGCAAATCTTTAAATAAGAAATTATAAATTTAAAGCAAACGATCTTAAAATAAGAAATTATAAATTTAAAGCAAACGATCTTAAAATAAGAAATTGTAAATTTAAAGCAAACGATATAAACATTATTTGTCTTTATAAAGAGGGAAATATCTTTCAAAAAAAAAAAGCGCTATATGATGATAATGTCCGTTTCCAATCATGTTTCAGAAAAGTAGTATCTTTCAATGTATCAAAAAATCTTCCTAAATAAGAAATGTTTTGAAGATTCAAGCAAATATCAGTTAGTGTAATAGAAATATAACTTCACGTTAATTTTAAGCACAAATGAGCATTAAAACGCAGACATATGTTTCGGGATTGCTTGGAATCCCTTTTTCAATACGACAGGGAGCTTGTGCTTTAAATTAACGTGAATTAACTTAAGAGCACCATTGCATGGTCATTGGTTTATTAACCATATAGATTAACTTTCAGAGAATAAGTGAATATCGAGGAAACTCATTAAAATAGTCAAATTAAATATTTTTTATTAGTATTTCAATATAGTTTATCATAAATATTTAAACATATATATATCAATATTGAGTTTTTGCTTCAGAAGTTGACCATGCGAGAATTTGAATAAATCAGTAGTTGACCACATCTAGCATCAGTAGTTGACCTAGGTCAACTACTGATTTACAAATAGGTCAACTATTGCTTTAGTATTAGACCACCTGGTCAAATACTAAAATTCATCACATTTTGCAATTTTGAATAAGTTCAAAACTTTTATTTATTAAAGCTAGTTATGAAAATGCATTTGTGATACGAAAATAATTTTAAGGCGATTGAATCAGCAGGTGACCCCTCATCGGTTAACCTCTGGTTCTTTTTAAAAATAGCATTCAGTAAATGACCACCCCCACCAACAGGTTTGTTAATAGGTTATGTTATTAAAAACATGTGTATTTAAAGAAGGAAATACTTTTAGAAATAGCTTAAAAGTAAAACTTACCTAATAAATTCCTTATTTGGATTCTGCATCCCCAATATGATATGTACTCTAATCAATTCTGATAACAAAACCACACAATGCAACCACTCAGCTAAACGTCCCCGCAACAGCTGTCTGTTTGCGCGGTAACTACAACGCGGTTGAATGCTAAGCTTTTAACTTCGGCTACTAGATGGGAACAGGGTACTTTTAGAGTTATTTTTGATTGGATTTAACATACAGTACTCTTATTGTTTACATTTTCTTACAAAATGGTCGACTACTAGTGCAGGGTCAACTACTGGTGCTGTTACCTTAAATTCAATTTACGATTTTGAGTTGTTTTTGCTTGAAAAACTTGAAAAACAGTTAATTACTAGTATGTCTACTATTCCAGTTTTTTTTATATTACTCGAAAATATTTCTTTTTATTTATAAATAAAATCCAAGTCTTCATTTTCACAGGAAGCACAGTGCAGTTTATAAAACATTGAAATTGCGTTTTATATATTTATTTTCTCCGCCTCAAAAAGAATTATATGACAATATATATTTATATATATATTAGGGCTCGACCGATGCATCGGCGAGTCGCCGATTGTTCAACAAAGTTGTCATCGGCCATCGGCATCGGCGGCTTAATAGTTAATTAAAAATATTATGACTTAATAAATTATCTTATTGTCAGCTAGTTTACATTAGTCTCATTCTGCTTTCTTTTCTACCCCACGCGACTCTGTTTAGTTTTAAAGATAAGTTCGGTTCAAAATAAAGAGCTCCCAGGGGCACGGGTTAATATTCATGGATTAAGTTAAATTTTTGCACAAATCATTTATTTGCATGATGGTGTATATCGGAGGGAAGGGAAGGGATGTCTGGAAGTTGCATAAAATTTCTACACCTGCAAAAATAAGGACCATCCTAACATATATGAGTAAGTTTTGGGATAAAGCTTCAATGCGTAATTGCGAGAATTTTAAAAACCTCGTTCGGTTATTTCACTTAACATGTTTCAAAGAGCTAATGATTTGCTACCCAAACTTTGACGTTCTTAATTTTCACTGTTCACTCTCTTAAGTTTCAGCTGTTTTTCATATATTTTAATAAGTGTATCAATCCTTCTGTATTTCATTAATATCCTTTGAGAAGAAAGAACAAAAACATAGAAGCTACTTTTACTGCGTTTAAAGTCTAATTATCTTAAAACTTTACGCAAAACGTTTTTCGAAGCGTAGTAAGATGCATTGTAGAAAACGTAAAGTTAAAAAATTAATTTTATGCTTTAGGTTTTTCTAAATAAAATTAAAAATGTGTTCGCGCAAATAATAAAGACAATATATATATTTCTAATAAGCGTGCATAATTAACTACCTGAGGCGTGGAATAAAAAGAACTTCAAAGAAAAATTTAATGATATATAATTTAAAAGTATAATAATAAATAAATCGAAAAAATATAAAAATTCAATTACGAAAGGTAGGTTTTCTTTTACTTTTTGTTTTTGACCCACTTACGAAATTGCCCTTTTAATTACATATTTATACGATGTTATTACTTTTCTATTTTCTGCAACAGATAAGATCTATATTTAAATATCATTTCTTTCTGGGTTCCTTTTCACAGTAAAGAATATCATTTTTATCTTGCAAATATTTTTGAGCAAATATGTCTTATTGAAAGTTCCTGTTTTGCAAATAAAGGTTCTTTGAGAAAAAATTATTTTTCTAATATCAAGCAAGTTTTGTTTGCCCTAATTATTTTTATATCAATTCTTTCAGCAAAATAATTCAAAGGAGTAATTTTTTTCATTATTTAAATGTTTTATGTAATAAAGGGGGAAAATCCCACTACAATTTATTTTATTTTAAGAAAACATGTTGAAAAAGTAGGTTGCATGCTACAGATAATATTTGTTTTTTTTTTTTCTCTCTCTAACGTTCTGAAAGAATTATTTCATTTCAGATCAGTTCGGGTGGGTCACATGTCCATCCCAGATTTTTAAAAAAATTTATGCTTAGTATAAATTTTGTTCTTAAGCTTGCTAAAGTCAATATTTTTTGACATTACTTTATTAAAAAGGATATTTAAATAAATTAAGTTTTAATTAAAAGGATAAGATATTACAAGTTAATGGCAAGTACTAACTATCAGGGTTCGCACTAGGCCGCGCGATTCCCGCAATATTTTTTGAAATCCCACTTAAGAAAAAAATTTTTTAGGCTTAAACTTTAAAAATCCCACTTAAAATTTTGGTCAAGGAGGAAAATCCCACCTTGTATTTTTCCCCAGTGTGAACCCTGGCTATGCTTTAAGTTTATGATTTGTGTGTGTGTGCGTATGTTTTAATCTCTGTCTAGATGTTTGTTTTTAACCGTCTTTGTTAATACTAAGAAATATTTTGCTTAAAAAATGACGGATCTCTTTGATATCTTTTTCAATCTCAATTTCAGAAAAGTGCAATGGGGAACGAATAACGCTAGATTTTGCTTTCAGGATGGAGTTGTAAAAAATATGAGGCCATTTTTCTTTTGAATAATCGGAATAAGATATCAGTTTGGAAATACTTCAAGCATATATTGGTTTTAGAAAATCAATTTCACTGTTTCATTGCTCTTTTATATTTACAAATATAAAAAATATATTTAAGCGAGGAAAAATTTCAAGAAAAAGGCAAAATCAAAAATTTTAGATTAAGCTTTAAGATTTTTTTACAGGTATGGCATTTCTTCCATTCAATTCTCTTGCCTACTCTCTCACTCTTCACACACTCACACTAACCCGATTTTATTCTCTTTAGAAATTTAATATATGATAAAAAGAACTATTTGGTGCTAATAAGCAAAAAATCAGGTATGATTACGTTTTGTTGTTATTTTTAGTACCAAATTAATTTTGTAATGCACTTTTGTTCAAAAATACTGTACTTGTCTATTTATAACGGCGGGAAAAAAACGCCGTGAAAAATTTCGTCAATTTGGCGGTTTTTCTTGATTTTTTTCGGTCGCCGTTATAATAGAGAAGAATCAATATAAGGTCTAGGACTGGAATTGTGTTAAATAAAGTAGGTATAGTTAAATTATCTTTTGTTATCAGACTGATCAGAAACAAGTTGAAATGACGAGCTAGCTGCGATCCACAATTACATTTTCGGCATAAATGCCGAAATTTGCGTTACGGTTATGAGCGTTCTTACAAAATAACTCTTGCTCGTATCACGATCTGGGCGTATATTGCTTCTTCTTAACCGACTTCCCGAAGGAGGAGGTTATACATTCATACCGTATGTATGTCGTTATAGCTTTTCCCCATATGAACCGATTTTCATGACTATTTTTTTTTTTTTTTATAGATCGAGGGTGGTTTCCCAAAGGTCTCGTACCTTTGTTTAACCATATTTTATAATTAGAAGAAAAAGTTATGAGCGGAAATGCAGTCATTTTTTTCATCAAACCCTTTTGATTAAATGAACCAATTCTAATGATTTTTTAAAATCAATAAAAGGTGGTCTAACTTAAATATCGTACATCGATTTCACTACAATTGTTCTTTAGAAACTACGTTCTGATGGAAAAATAAGTAACAAATATGTCGCTTATATCGTGTTACTGACAACACCACTAACCACTACAGCAACGAAATATTTGTCACAGACTCTGTAGCAATGTGTTTGGTTCTAAATGAATTCATTAACATCCTCTCATGTTGCCATGCACTGTAAAAAAATTCTGCAAAAGTACAGAAGGGAAACTGCGTTTTTTAAATTTTACAGAGAACTTGTTTTAAATCAGATAATCAAGCTTCTTTATAACAGTTTCTCAATAAAACTCTTATTTTTCGCACTCTGTGCAATTACAGAGAAAAACTCTGTTAGTTACTTGAAACTGAGTACTTGAAAACTCTAAGTACCAGTTCAAAATGCTAAACAAATGCGCAATTAAACACTGAAAATCCTTGGTTACCAGTTAAAAAATTGTCAAGAAATGCAGTTAAACACGTGAGAGTTTGGGGTTACAAGTTTTAAAAAATTGCCAAAAAATGCATAATATATTGTTGGTGCAAAACTCATCTTCAGCTTCAGCGAACGTGCCAGCCCTAGCCAGCCTCTCCTCCCCTCCCCCTCAACTCCGAAGGTATGACTGCGTGGGCTCAACTGTCCTCATGTTCGAATTTATGTACTCGAAATAGTAATTCAGCGTACTTACCGATGGCGCGCAACTGCGGTAAATTACACTGGTCTCCAAAAAAAACTTTTTTTCTGCCCTAAAGACTTTGTTAACTGACCTTAGAAGTATTTCTCACGCTGGACTCGAAAAAGGAAACCATTTTTCTCTATCACGTAAAGATTTTCCGTGCAAGGTACTGTAATAGTTGGCATTAATAACATTTACCCTAAATTATTGCAGTACCTTACAAGCAAAACCCTTAAGTGATAAGGAAAATGGTTTTCATTTTCGAATTCAGCTTGTAAAATACTTCTAAGATCAGTCAATAAAGTCCTTAGGACCCCCCCCCCCCTTTTTAAGAGCATTGTACTTTTTACATTAGAAGCATTTCCACCAAAAGACCAAGTAATTTTCTATTTACCTTTAAAGGGTTGTTTTTGACATGTTCTGGCATACTTTGCCTCAGGAACATCCCTTTTTAACGTCCAGCAGCAATCTGCTAACATAGTTCACTCCACTTCCCTTGATATCTCTTTTTGCAAACTGAAATGTCCTGATGGAACCGCTCTCCATGTTCATCGCTTATACAGCTCCCATGTTTTCAGGGGGTATTTTTACACACAACAGGGGACTTCTATGATAAAAAAAATAGTAGCGCATGCTCATTAAACGTGTTGTACACTATCAGTATTTTGCCTATTTGCCTTTGTATCCCAATTCTCGCGAAATTCCTACCGAGACCCGCACCCAGTGCAGTAATTTGATACGCACTTCCGTTCGGGGGTCTGCGGGGGCGGTTTGCGACACTCCACTAAGTTTTTTCTAGAAAAATAAAGTGACCACTGACTTAACGGTTGACAGTTAAGCTATTTTGTGTACTTTATCTCAATAGAAAAGATGCTGCATGATCGGAAAAACACTGAAAAAACGTAAAAATCGAATATTTTTCCTTATAATTAAAAAACTATACGTGATGGAAACATTTTGATGCCAGATATGGATTCCTCGTGCAAAACTACCGCGCCCCGATTAACCGAGTTTCTGGTTAACCAAGGTACATTTGTCCTTGATTTTTTTTTTTTTTTTTTTTTTTGTGGCCGATGGCGGCGTCACTGACTGACGTCAGTCATCCAATGGCATAAGTTTAATTTTATTTTCTGGTAGCATAAAGACCTAGAACAACAGTCACAGACAACTTCAACAGACCTTTTACTGCTACAACCTTTGTGTAAAACGGCAGCAAAGAAGCGAGCGAGATCCGTTGAACAGAAAATAATATAGTATATATATAGACTTCTTCAAGAAGCAACTTTAACTGCAACATGTACTCTACTGATGTGTACATGTAAAATTAGATATTTGTATGAATGTATGTAACGTAGTTTTTTCATTTCATAATGTGTACAGTAAATGCCTTTTTTGTAACATATTTGGCGATATTTTCATTTATTTCAACCCATGTTTCCCTCTCCATTTGGACAGAGTCCGTGTTATCCGAGTTTTCGATTATCCGAGGTCCCTCGGTCCACATTACCTCGGATAATCGAGGCTCTACTTTCTTTGTGCTTATTATTTGTGCTTTTTAAAAGACTTTGTAGCATCTTGTATTTAAGTCTCTATAATTTTACATTACGTACTCCGCATACGTGATTTCCAAGACATTCTAATGTATTTTAGGATGAAAGATTTTTACAGCGTGCGCTACCTTATTAGCAGTTTTTACTTATAGCTAAAAACTGCTTTCATCCAGAGGACAATGATTTGATGGATGTGCTATATTGCAATGTTAGAATCAATACGTTATCTTAGTTGATGGCATACCCATAGTATCAATGCGGCAGCAACAGCCCTTTTTTTTTTTTTTTTGCTGCTTTCCCAGTTCGCATTAAATTAGTAAAAAAAAATTTTTTTTAGCAGTATGCTTACTTAGCAGCTTAGCAGCCTCTAAAGACTATAGGAAGATGAACAGTTAAAATGACTCTCTCTCTCTCTCTCTCTCTATATATATATATATATATATATATATATATATATATATATGTAAGAACGGCTGTCCCGTTCTATCTTCTACAGCTGTGGCCGCTAAAACCCATGTAAGACGAGGCACAGGGTTTCGTTGCAATTCTTTATTGGTAAACTTTAACACACAAATATCATAACATTAATATTGTTGGAACGAAGGACATGAAGTCATCAGCACGTTTCAAGAAGCAAGAACCCCCGATTTTCGTTCGGGCAGTCGTATTTATATGGGGGAAAATCTCTTAGACTGCAGACAACATTCCCTACACCACGTGATAGCACGTGGTTTAAATAGGAGGGCCATATGGAAAATAAAATATATTATTGGCTTTAATGCCGTAGACAGGGGCTGGCCTAAGTCTACGGGGAAAAAAATAGTCTGGAGGGAATTAATGAGGGAAACCAACTTGAGCTTAGGCATGACCATATATGGTAACGCGTTAGAGAAATTTATGAGTGAGACAACCCTGAGTTGTCAAGTTTAATATGGAAAAAGCCAGACAAAGGAGACAAAGGACTTCTCCATATCACAGCCTGACAAAGGATACAAAGGATTTTTCCATATTACATCCCCCCTCCCCAAAAGTTCTATTACTTTAAATATTGAAGAAGTGAAATATCTGCAGCCTTTTTCCCCACATAAATTTATGTATTAAATTTTATATAAACATATCACATTTTGAATGAAATACTATACAGTTACAAAAATTACTGAACATTTTCATCACAGATTATTATACTCTTACTAAACGATATTTACAAAATTGTATTTACAGTTCAGTTTAATTACAGTTGGATTATTCTGTTGCAGTTCAAAAGTGAATGACTTATATCACATTATTCATGTGATAGTTTGAAATTTGTTGGTGGGTAATATTTCCTCAATCTTGACACATGTACTATGTCTGATTTTTCTTTGCTGTGTGCATTTGGTTTATTGATTTCATAAGTTACGTCCGTAACTTTTCGAAGAATTTTATATGGTCCACTGAACGGTTGCGAAAGTTTTCGTGAATTCGGATATTTGAATTCTTCATATATCACAAAGTCATCTGCATTAAAAGATTTGTCGACAAATCTGGCATCGTAATATATTTTATTTTTTTCATGATACTCTTTAGTTCTTTCCACTGCCAGTTTTCTAGCTTCCTCAACAGGAGGATAAATGTCTTCATTTACTGGATTTTGAAAAGGCACTGTACCGTACATTAAATACGCAGGTGGGAACTTCGTAACTGAGTGTGGAGTTAGGTTGTATTCTTGAGTCACCTGCTCTAATAATTTAGACCATGGCACGTTTCCAGAAGCTGCGTTCACTTTGCACTTTAGGCGAGTGACTATTGTTTGGTTCAGACGTTCCACCTTACCATTTGTCTCTGGTCTATGAGCTGTGGTTAAAAGCTGTTTAATTTTGTGGTGCTTTAGAAATTTCTTGAAATGAGATGAAGTAAATGATGGATTTCTATCACTTAATACACTTTTAGGTATTTGAACACTGAAAATTTGTTTAAGAAAGTTGACGTAAGTTTCGGTAGTGATTGATTTTGATGCAAAAGACCACATGTATCTAGTATGATGATCTATAAACAATGTTAAATATTTTTTCGTGGAATTGTAGTAGTTGAAACCACCCACACTATCTACTGCAACGAGATCAAATGGTTTATCAACTGGAGGCATAGACTGTAAAAGGCCAAATCTTTTTTGTCGAGGCTTTTTGTTTACCTGACAAATATGACAATGTTTGTTAAATCCAGTTATATCTAATGTTATATTTTGCCAATAATATACAGGCGTAAGTAAATTAATTGTTTTTTGAATTCCTGGGTGTCCAAACTTTTCATGGACAGTCTCAAGTAATTTACGGCGTAAAGAAAAAGGAACAACAATTTTAGTAAAACCCTTTTTACGCAGGCATAACACGTTATTAATTTCGACAAAATTACCAGTTAAATTGTCATTTTTTTGAGCCTCTTGAATTTCATCCAATTGCAGTAGATGCGAAACGTGGTTTCCTATATTTTTTTCAACACATTCATTATTTACAGGTATATCTCTTGAGAGCATGTCAGCCTCGAAGTTTGTGGTGCCTTTCGTATATTTAATATCATAGTCATACATACTTAATTGTAAGGACCAGCGGAACAAACGACCTTTTAAGTTTTTTACATTTTTGAGCCAAACTAACGCCGCGTGATCGCTATGTATGACGAATTTATGGCCAAAGAGGTAGTGGTGGTACTTATTTAAAGCATCCACAACAGCTAGACATTCCAACTCAGTAATACTATAATTCTTCTCGTAATCTTTTAATGAGCGGGAATGGAAAGCTATGGGATGTAAGGCACCCGAACTGTCTGGCTGTTTTAATATTGCTCCCACACCAGTTTGACTTGCATCAACACAAATATGACATTCTTTTTTAGGATCAAATATTTTTAAAATTGGTTTACAAATTAAAGAGTTTTTCAAAACTTGAAATGCTTCTTGGCATTTGTCAGTCCATTGCCAAGTTGTATCTTTTTTTAGCAAGTGGTTTAATGGATTTCTAATAGTTGCATATTTATCTATAAATTTATGGTACACATTTATTGACCCCAGAAATCTTTGGAGAGATTTAACATTTTTAGGCGGTTGTAATTTTTTAATAGCCTCAATATTACTATTATCGGGCGTTACAATACCATTACAAATTTCATACCCTAAAAATTCAATTTTAGTCTGTAAGAAAGAACATTTTGATGCTTTTAACTTTAAATCTTCCTGTCTGCATATCTCAAACATTTGTTGAATATGATCTAAATGTTCTGAAAGGGTTTCAGAAAAAACTATTATGTCATCAAAGTAATTGGCTGCAAATTTTATTTTATGTTTTGTAAGTATTCGACGCAAAGTTCTTTGAAAAATACTTCCTGAATTTTTCCACCCGAAGGGTAATTTGTTCCACTCATATAAGCCACTATTAGTGACAAAAGCGAGCTTTTCAGTATCGTCGGGATGAATTGGTATATGCCAATATCCGGAAGCCATGTCTAATTTGGTAAAATATTTGCTTTTCCCTAATTTATCTACAAGTGTTTCTATCAGGGGTAATGGTTCTGCGTCGGACTTAGTAATTTGATTTAATTTTCTGTAGTCTATACATAATCGACTTTTTTTATTTTCGTCTCTTTTAAAAACTAGTGTAACAGGTGCAGAATACGGCGATGAGCTTTCTTTTATTATATTAGCCTTTAATAACTCTTGAATTTGATTTTCAATTTCTTCTTGTTGCTTTGGGGAAGTTTTATATGCCCTTAACGACACCGGTAAGTCGGATGTTAACCTTACCCGTTGAGGTTCAATTCTAATTGTTCCAACATCATATTTATTTTTGGAAAATATATCTTCGTAATTTCGCAATATTTCTTTTAACTTTGAATTTTCCTCAAGTTCCGAATGTCCATCGACAGGATCGCGACATTGTAGGCCTCCAATACCGCAACCAGTCCCAGAAACATCGGACGAAATACGAAAATGCTTATTTTTTTCGCAACTAATTTTTTCATTTCCATCTTTCTCTAGACAAGTTTTCTTTTCCGTGCTACTCTTTTTCTTTTCATTCTCGTTATAATGTAATTCCGTCACCCTTTCCTTAGTTTTACTTTCTTTCGGATCTTTCACTCTTTTAATTTCCTTATCAATTTTCTTGCGTATTTTTCCCGTACTATTATTTTCTTTTACTTTATTTCCACAGTTCCTAACTAGGATTTCAGGTAAAATATGCAAAGACAAGTCATTCGGTTCGGAATCAGAAAAGGTGATCAGTCTTCTCTGATCCTGCATAACGACATGTCCTACACAATCTATGACCAAACGAAATCCCCCGCAACTCTTTAAACCTAATATGGCATAAGGTAAATCGGTGTCTAGAACATAAAATTCCACCGGTTTAACTATATTGCCGACCTTAAGGTAAAGAATGCACGTTTGGTTAAGCTGTAGCATTCCCTTCGTTTGTTTTATTTTTACAGCGATTTTTTCTTTAATCGAAACATTTAATGTTTTTGCAATTGCACTCGGGATGATATTTAATGTTGAACCGGTATCAACATTTAAATAAATAGTCTTTAAATTCGAATTTGTATTTTGAGTGTACGCGTCATTAGATAGTTGATAATCATTTTTAAATTTCGCCTCATTTTTAATAATATACCCGGGTATTATTAATTGTCATACTTCGTTAACTCTCTCATTTTCTTCTCTTAATTGATTATCTTTTTGCTGAGGCGGTAGTTTAAATCCAGCATTCGATGTATTTGGCTTATTCACACAAGTTTGTCCCCAATGATATGCGTTGGAGATTCCTTGTTTTGCGCAAAATTTACAAGGATTAGGGGGTAACTCCTGCGAAAAATGTGCAGTCTGTCTTTTTACTGCATTTTGTCTTTCATTATAACCTACAAACCTAGGTTTATTCTGTTGGTAAAAATTAGGTTGGTATACATTGTTACTATCTTGACGAGAATAGTTATATTGTTGACGAAAATTACTTTGATCATGATTTTTTGGCATCCAATTTTGATAAAAGGGGGGCTTCACCCTAAAAATATTTTGTTGCTCCCCTTTATAAGCGGACTTGGGTGTTTCATGTGGAACTTCATTTATTAATTTTGAAACTACCTGAAGCCATTCGGTGGGAGTTTCTGGCTCTTTTATTACCAAAAATGCCCTAACTTGGGCAGGTAGCCCCACTGAAAGCCCCTCAAGGATATGTTGATTACTAAGTTTTATTTTTCTTCCCATTTCTACTTTTTCAGTAAAATAGGAGTACAACTCTTTTGGATTTCCAGAAAATTTTAAATTTTGAAAATCAAGAAAACTACTTGCTGGAGTAAAGTAATGTTCTTCAAAAATTTGAATGATTTCATGAAAGGAATTACAGCAAAGGCATTGATTGATGTAGAGCTTTAAGGCTGACCCGCGAATAAACTTCTGAAAATTTTTTAATTTCCAATTATCATTTAAATTGTTCTGAGCCGTTTGCTGGTTAAAGTGAGCTAACCATGCTGAAAAATTTATCCCTAACTCTGGTTCAAATAATAAAATTTCAGGTGAGCTACCCGAATTTTTGTCTTTTATTTCAATTTTTGAAGTAGAAGAGCCATCTGCCAAACTTATCTCTTTTATTTTATCACTAATCGTTTGACATTCTGAATCCATTTTTATTAAGCTTAAATCGGCAGTTGCCTCTGCTTGAGTTTCCGCATCCTTACGGTTTAAGTTATCTCCATCCATGTTTGAATTTTCTTTGTGGGAAGACTCTAAGTCAGAATTTTTTTCATTTTCAATGGTCTTGCTCATTTTACCACTACGTAATAACATAATTCTAATAACACACAAATTTTTGACATTTTTCCTTTTTTACCTTCCCACTTTAACAACAAAAATATTCCGCGTAAACAAATGCATAACATCTAAAATATATACAGAACTATTCATAATACTGCAAAAAATATACCATAATTTCAATTACACAGCACATTGATGAATTTACTATTTCAAACATCTTAATGTAAAAAAAAAAACCGTGCTGACAAGATCCCTTTTAAAAATTTAAACCGATAATTAATATATCATCAAATAAATAACTTATTCTTCCAAAGCACATGATCAATTTATATCATAATAAATTCTAAAGCAATATCATGTAAAAAAAAACCCAACGGGAGAAAAAGATATTCATATAACTATAAGATATTTATGAAGAAAATTCGAAATAATACCATTTTGGAATAACACATTAAAAATTACTCTATCCAAATTCCCTTTAGCACATGAAAATAATTTCAATTCTAAAGCACCACAACATAACGACCCTTTCGTTTAATCACTCCGCAGAACGCAAACACTCTTCGCTTCTAAAAGCCACAACGGGGGCGAGCTTCTCCCCACTCGGAAAAGGAGCGCACATCGGTTCATTGAACCGTCTAGAAAGATGATCCACGCTGCTACGACGTCGCGGCACATTTCAGATTTAGTATTGCTTTTCTTCGATTGTTTTTTTTTTCTGCAGGAGCCCGGATAGGAACATAAATCCTACCGGCTTGTAAGAACGGCTGTCCCGTTCTATCTTCTACAGCTGTGGCCGCTAAAACCCATGTAAGACGAGGCACAGGGTTTCGTTGCAATTCTTTATTGGTAAACTTTAACACACAAATATCATAACATTAATATTGTTGGAACGAAGGACATGAAGTCATCAGCACGTTTCAAGAAGCAAGAACCCCCGATTTTCGTTCGGGCAGTCGTATTTATATGGGGGAAAATCTCTTAGACTGCAGACAACATTCCCTACACCACGTGATAGCACGTGGTTTAAATAGGAGGGCCATATGGAAAATAAAATATATTATTGGCTTTAATGCCGTAGACAGGGGCTGGCCTAAGTCTACGGGGAAAAAAATAGTCTGGAGGGAATTAATGAGGGAAACCAACTTGAGCTTAGGCATGACCATATATGGTAACGCGTTAGAGAAATTTATGAGTGAGACAACCCTGAGTTGTCAAGTTTAATATGGAAAAAGCCAGACAAAGGAGACAAAGGACTTCTCCATATCACAGCCTGACAAAGGATACAAAGGATTTTTCCATATTACATATATATATATATATATATGAAAGTTGACGTAAGTTTCGGTAGTGATTGATTTTGATGCAAAAGACCACATGTATCTAGTATGATGATCTATAAACAATGTTAAATATTTTTTCGTGGAATTGTAGTAGTTGAAACCACCCACACTATCTACTGCAACGAGATCAAATGGTTTATCAACTGGAGGCATAGACTGTAAAAGGCCAAATCTTTTTTGTCGAGGCTTTTTGTTTACCTGACAAATATGACAATGTTTGTTAAATCCAGTTATATCTAATGTTATATTTTGCCAATAATATACAGGCGTAAGTAAATTAATTGTTTTTTGAATTCCTGGGTGTCCAAACTTTTCATGGACAGTCTCAAGTAATTTACGGCGTAAAGAAAAAGGAACAACAATTTTAGTAAAACCCTTTTTACGCAGGCATAACACGTTATTAATTTCGACAAAATTACCAGTTAAATTGTCATTTTTTTGAGCCTCTTGAATTTCATCCAATTGCAGTAGATGCGAAACGTGGTTTCCTATATTTTTTTCAACACATTCATTATTTACAGGTATATCTCTTGAGAGCATGTCAGCCTCGAAGTTTGTGGTGCCTTTCGTATATTTAATATCATAGTCATACATACTTAATTGTAAGGACCAGCGGAACAAACGACCTTTTAAGTTTTTTACATTTTTGAGCCAAACTAACGCCGCGTGATCGCTATGTATGACGAATTTATGGCCAAAGAGGTAGTGGTGGTACTTATTTAAAGCATCCACAACAGCTAGACATTCCAACTCAGTAATACTATAATTCTTCTCGTAATCTTTTAATGAGCGGGAATGGAAAGCTATGGGATGTAAGGCACCCGAACTGTCTGGCTGTTTTAATATTGCTCCCACACCAGTTTGACTTGCATCAACACAAATATGACATTCTTTTTTAGGATCAAATATTTTTAAAATTGGTTTACAAATTAAAGAGTTTTTCAAAACTTGAAATGCTTCTTGGCATTTGTCAGTCCATTGCCAAGTTGTATCTTTTTTTAGCAAGTGGTTTAATGGATTTCTAATAGTTGCATATTTATCTATAAATTTATGGTACACATTTATTGACCCCAGAAATCTTTGGAGAGATTTAACATTTTTAGGCGGTTGTAATTTTTTAATAGCCTCAATATTACTATTATCGGGCGTTACAATACCATTACAAATTTCATACCCTAAAAATTCAATTTTAGTCTGTAAGAAAGAACATTTTGATGCTTTTAACTTTAAATCTTCCTGTCTGCATATCTCAAACATTTGTTGAATATGATCTAAATGTTCTGAAAGGGTTTCAGAAAAAACTATTATGTCATCAAAGTAATTGGCTGCAAATTTTATTTTATGTTTTGTAAGTATTCGACGCAAAGTTCTTTGAAAAATACTTCCTGAATTTTTCCACCCGAAGGGTAATTTGTTCCACTCATATAAGCCACTATTAGTGACAAAAGCGAGCTTTTCAGTATCGTCGGGATGAATTGGTATATGCCAATATCCGGAAGCCATGTCTAATTTGGTAAAATATTTGCTTTTCCCTAATTTATCTACAAGTGTTTCTATCAGGGGTAATGGTTCTGCGTCGGACTTAGTAATTTGATTTAATTTTCTGTAGTCTATACATAATCGACTTTTTTTATTTTCGTCTCTTTTAAAAACTAGTGTAACAGGTGCAGAATACGGCGATGAGCTTTCTTTTATTATATTAGCCTTTAATAACTCTTGAATTTGATTTTCAATTTCTTCTTGTTGCTTTGGGGAAGTTTTATATGCCCTTAACGACACCGGTAAGTCGGATGTTAACCTTACCCGTTGAGGTTCAATTCTAATTGTTCCAACATCATATTTATTTTTGGAAAATATATCTTCGTAATTTCGCAATATTTCTTTTAACTTTGAATTTTCCTCAAGTTCCGAATGTCCATCGACAGGATCGCGACATTGTAGGCCTCCAATACCGCAACCAGTCCCAGAAACATCGGACGAAATACGAAAATGCTTATTTTTTTCGCAACTAATTTTTTCATTTCCATCTTTCTCTAGACAAGTTTTCTTTTCCGTGCTACTCTTTTTCTTTTCATTCTCGTTATAATGTAATTCCGTCACCCTTTCCTTAGTTTTACTTTCTTTCGGATCTTTCACTCTTTTAATTTCCTTATCAATTTTCTTGCGTATTTTTCCCGTACTATTATTTTCTTTTACTTTATTTCCACAGTTCCTAACTAGGATTTCAGGTAAAATATGCAAAGACAAGTCATTCGGTTCGGAATCAGAAAAGGTGATCAGTCTTCTCTGATCCTGCATAACGACATGTCCTACACAATCTATGACCAAACGAAATCCCCCGCAACTCTTTAAACCTAATATGGCATAAGGTAAATCGGTGTCTAGAACATAAAATTCCACCGGTTTAACTATATTGCCGACCTTAAGGTAAAGAATGCACGTTTGGTTAAGCTGTAGCATTCCCTTCGTTTGTTTTATTTTTACAGCGATTTTTTCTTTAATCGAAACATTTAATGTTTTTGCAATTGCACTCGGGATGATATTTAATGTTGAACCGGTATCAACATTTAAATAAATAGTCTTTAAATTCGAATTTGTATTTTGAGTGTACGCGTCATTAGATAGTTGATAATCATTTTTAAATTTCGCCTCATTTTTAATAATATACCCGGGTATTATTAATTGTCATACTTCGTTAACTCTCTCATTTTCTTCTCTTAATTGATTATCTTTTTGCTGAGGCGGTAGTTTAAATCCAGCATTCGATGTATTTGGCTTATTCACACAAGTTTGTCCCCAATGATATGCGTTGGAGATTCCTTGTTTTGCGCAAAATTTACAAGGATTAGGGGGTAACTCCTGCGAAAAATGTGCAGTCTGTCTTTTTACTGCATTTTGTCTTTCATTATAACCTACAAACCTAGGTTTATTCTGTTGGTAAAAATTAGGTTGGTATACATTGTTACTATCTTGACGAGAATAGTTATATTGTTGACGAAAATTACTTTGATCATGATTTTTTGGCATCCAATTTTGATAAAAGGGGGGCTTCACCCTAAAAATATTTTGTTGCTCCCCTTTATAAGCGGACTTGGGTGTTTCATGTGGAACTTCATTTATTAATTTTGAAACTACCTGAAGCCATTCGGTGGGAGTTTCTGGCTCTTTTATTACCAAAAATGCCCTAACTTGGGCAGGTAGCCCCACTGAAAGCCCCTCAAGGATATGTTGATTACTAAGTTTTATTTTTCTTCCCATTTCTACTTTTTCAGTAAAATAGGAGTACAACTCTTTTGGATTTCCAGAAAATTTTAAATTTTGAAAATCAAGAAAACTACTTGCTGGAGTAAAGTAATGTTCTTCAAAAATTTGAATGATTTCATGAAAGGAATTACAGCAAAGGCATTGATTGATGTAGAGCTTTAAGGCTGACCCGCGAATAAACTTCTGAAAATTTTTTAATTTCCAATTATCATTTAAATTGTTCTGAGCCGTTTGCTGGTTAAAGTGAGCTAACCATGCTGAAAAATTTATCCCTAACTCTGGTTCAAATAATAAAATTTCAGGTGAGCTACCCGAATTTTTGTCTTTTATTTCAATTTTTGAAGTAGAAGAGCCATCTGCCAAACTTATCTCTTTTATTTTATCACTAATCGTTTGACATTCTGAATCCATTTTTATTAAGCTTAAATCGGCAGTTGCCTCTGCTTGAGTTTCCGCATCCTTACGGTTTAAGTTATCTCCATCCATGTTTGAATTTTCTTTGTGGGAAGACTCTAAGTCAGAATTTTTTTCATTTTCAATGGTCTTGCTCATTTTACCACTACGTAATAACATAATTCTAATAACACACAAATTTTTGACATTTTTCCTTTTTTACCTTCCCACTTTAACAACAAAAATATTCCGCGTAAACAAATGCATAACATCTAAAATATATACAGAACTATTCATAATACTGCAAAAAATATACCATAATTTCAATTACACAGCACATTGATGAATTTACTATTTCAAACATCTTAATGTAAAAAAAAAAACCGTGCTGACAAGATCCCTTTTAAAAATTTAAACCGATAATTAATATATCATCAAATATATAACTTATTCTTCCAAAGCACATGATCAATTTATATCATAATAAATTCTAAAGCAATATCATGTAAAAAAAAACCCAACGGGAGAAAAAGATATTCATATAACTATAAGATATTTATGAAGAAAATTCGAAATAATACCATTTTGGAATAACACATTAAAAATTACTCTATCCAAATTCCCTTTAGCACATGAAAATAATTTCAATTCTAAAGCACCACAACATAACGACCCTTTCGTTTAATCACTCCGCAGAACGCAAACACTCTTCGCTTCTAAAAGCCACAACGGGGGCGAGCTTCTCCCCACTCGGAAAAGGAGCGCACATCGGTTCATTGAACCGTCTAGAAAGATGATCCACGCTGCTACGACGTCGCGGCACATTTCAGATTTAGTATTGCTTTTCTTCGATTGTTTTTTTTTTCTGCAGGAGCCCGGATAGGAACATAAATCCTACCGGCTTGTAAGAACGGCTGTCCCGTTCTATCTTCTACAGCTGTGGCCGCTAAAACCCATGTAAGACGAGGCACAGGGTTTCGTTGCAATTCTTTATTGGTAAACTTTAACACACAAATATCATAACATTAATATTGTTGGAACGAAGGACATGAAGTCATCAGCACGTTTCAAGAAGCAAGAACCCCCGATTTTCGTTCGGGCAGTCGTATTTATATGGGGGAAAATCTCTTAGACTGCAGACAACATTCCCTACACCACGTGATAGCACGTGGTTTAAATAGGAGGGCCATATGGAAAATAAAATATATTATTGGCTTTAATGCCGTAGACAGGGGCTGGCCTAAGTCTACGGGGAAAAAAATAGTCTGGAGGGAATTAATGAGGGAAACCAACTTGAGCTTAGGCATGACCATATATGGTAACGCGTTAGAGAAATTTATGAGTGAGACAACCCTGAGTTGTCAAGTTTAATATGGAAAAAGCCAGACAAAGGAGACAAAGGACTTCTCCATATCACAGCCTGACAAAGGATACAAAGGATTTTTCCATATTACATATATATATATATATATATATATATATATAACATCATAATTTGTATATTACTTCTCGTAAAATTTTCCTTAAATTGTTTTCAATACAAAAATCAACAATAATCTCGATTTCCTTTATTTTTTCACACAAATGCCGAATTATAGGCAGTTGAACTAACATTTCTTCTAACAAATAAACATTTTCTCTGCATTACTTTTGAATATGTTTTCTCGCAAAATTTATTTACTAAACTTGTCCCAAAAACTTAGAACATAACACTGAAAGCATAAAAATTAACAATGGAAGCAAGCAGTTTTTGGTTTTCAGAAGAATTTAGAAATCTATTTTCAGACTAGTTAAAAAAAATGAATAACATTTTACATTTTTTCAGAAATAATAGGCACCTTTCCCGAGAGCTTATTAAATTAATTGATAAAAGTGTGTCTTTTTTAATTGTTGTACATCTACCTCTCTGAGAAAACGTCTTAATTTACTTTTCCATATCGAAACGAGTAATGTCAATTAAGAATTCCTTGTACCTGGTAGTACTTACCATGTACGATATGTTATCTGTAGGAAATATTAAATGGAAAATGGAAAATTGCACGCATACCACAAGAGCTTTGATTTATTCCAGATAAAAGAGCGGAAATTTAAATCATACTTTTGGAATAAGCCAGCAGGGTGGCGTAGTGGTAAGGCACTGGCCTCGTAAGCCCAATTTCGCAGGATCAAACCTGGCCCAAGTCGGTAGATTTTCAAGAGGCAGAACATCGTCAGCGCCCATGTCGTATGATTATGCAGCATGTTAAAGATCCCTTGCGTATCTGTTTGGCTTGCATACTCTCATCTAAATTAAATTCCTAGTGCAGTTTCACATCATTTAAACCTCAGGTGCCACCATCTATAGGGAAACTGAGCATCAAATATTCCCAAAGTGCTTATGGCATCCGCCGATAGTGGTGCTACTTAAAAGAATGGATGCCGGTTTCCGGGGAATGCACTAGTTCTGCAAATGTTAGTGACCATACGCAGACCCATTAGAAAGGAAAAAAACCTCTGGAATAAGAGCGTATTTTCCAATTTTTTACTTCCTTGAGAACTAATCATGCATAGACATTTTTCTAAAGTAAATTCAGGGTGTAAACATTTCTAAGAATCACATTAAAATGTTTTTAAACTACAAGTGTACTTAAATTTTTGAAATTCAGTTTGAAGTGGCAATGGTTTTGCTGGAATTACACCTCAACTCCCTCACTCATCCACACGAAGTTTATTCGTGCCACGCATCCCTTCAAAGAAGTAGATATACAGGGTCTTTTATTAATTAGCAACTCTTAAAAGCCTGAAAAAAACTAACAATGCATTTATGTCTGTGTTTTGAGTACACATTGGACACGGATTTCAATGAACTTTTGCATAAGAAAGTAGTTTTTAATAAATTCAATAATGAAAATGTTCTCTGGCAAAAATTATAATTAGTTTTTGTGCTTTTTATATTGAATTTTGTTATTCAATTATAGAAGGATTGAAATATTTTTTTAAAGATTTTGCAATATATTGAAAATATAATTTCAAAATAAATTGTTTAGGACGGAGTTCTTTGTTGTTTTAATCGTAAACAGGGTGACTAAACAAAAGCAAATTCTTTCATTTTCCTTGTTTACAACATTTTTGTAACAGGTTTTTGAGCTGAAAACAAGAACTCATTATCCAAATATGTACGTTATCCGCTTTTTCTAGTTAGCACTCTTTTCGACGCATAAAAAAAAAAGTGCCTATGAAATGTAAAACTTGATCACTAATAAAAACGTTTCATAATTAGCTGCAAGAAACTGTAACCGGATTCGTATTTTCAATTTTCAAACCAGCACTTTCTTTTTCTTTGAACATTCTGATTTTATGCTTCCTTTCCGGTTTTGCATTTCAAAATAGCTGTTATAACAATTTGAATTAAGGCATCTGAAAGCAAATGGAGGCAAGTGAAAAAGATGAAAATTTGGAGGAAACAAGTGCAAATGATACCGGAAACACCAACATGTTTTGTGGCGAGTGATGTTCGTGATGGCCGTAAGAGGTGTTGCAATCTAGCGTAATTTAAAAAAAAAACTAATCAATGGAAGTTCCTACATGATTAAAATTTTGCACTCGTTATACTCAAAACCTTTCTTCACTTACACCCCTTTGCTTCTCACTGCATCAATTTTTCTCGAAAAATTTAATTCACAATTCTTGCATTTATATTTAAAGCACTAGAAAATGTATAGCGGGAAATATGTACTACAATAACATTTTAATAGATAGGTAAAATAATATAATACTTCTTATAGTTATAATAACAAACGTAACACGCTATATGAGAAAACGATCCAAATTAAAAATTATTAAACACTATTATCATCTGCTTTTCTTTTTTAGCCTACTTTCCCGTAAAAGTAAATAATAAATAGATAAATAACGTATGAAAGAAGGCTTAATAAATGTCGTTAAAGGTAAAGAAGGTAAAATGATAGTTAAAAATAAAGAAATGT
Source organism: Octonoba sinensis (assembly GCA_038502835.1). Lineage (NCBI taxonomy): Eukaryota > Metazoa > Arthropoda > Arachnida > Araneae > Uloboridae > Octonoba > Octonoba sinensis. Next base: position 86,013,931 of record CM076604.1, read on the forward strand.
CAAAAATAAGTGAAGTAATTAAATAAAGGTTGAAAAAAAAATGAAAGTAGGGTTTTGAGATGGGGAAAGTGTGTCTGTCGGTCTGCCTGCTCCCCCCCCCCCCTAATAACTTTTAAATAGATTTGTCCAATTCGAAAGATTTCTTTTTTTCATTCGAAAGATCTCGGCGAGGACAACTCATTTCCATATTTTATTTTTTGATTTGAACAATTCTTCCTTCAATTTTGAACAGTTCAAAGAAATTTAACGTTATCGCGTACGGGGAAATATGAAGCAAATTGGTATAAGGCCAGGACATTAGATCCAAGTTCTTTTAAAAAATTTAGAAATAGCTCTCAACGTGATCAATGAACAAGCTCACTGAAAGAAGCTCTTGGCGTGAAATATTGATTTGAACAATTTTTTGTTCAATTTTGAACAGTTCCAAAAATTTTAGCATTAGCGCCTATGGGCAAAAATGAAGCAAATTATGTAAACACTGCGTATAAGATCCCAGTTCCTATTAACAAGCTTATTAAAAGAAGCTCTCGGCTTGAAATATTTTTTGATTTGAACGATTTTTGCTCATTTTTGAACAGTTCAAAAAAAAAAAAAAAATAACATAGAGCCTACGGGGAAATTTCAATCCTATATACATCTTGATCTAACGTAAGGATTTTCTTGGAACAAATTTTATCGGAAAGATGTTCTGACGTAGAACATGTACAGATACGAAGTTCAACCAGAACTAAACGAGCCTATTTTATAATGCAATTTTTTGATTGGAATTCTTAAGGATATTTCTGAAGGACTGAATGAATAAATGAGTTAATAAATGAAAGAGTGAGTGAAAGAATAAAAAATGAGTGAATAATTTTTAAAAAAAAGGAGTAAAAATATATGAATGAGTAAATAAATGAATGAATAACTGAATGAATGAATGGGTGAGTGAATGAATATGTATTAACCGTTGGAAAAAGGTATATTTGAAGTAATTAAGAGCTAAAGCCAAACGAGAAAGAGAGAGAAATATCTGGATTATAAATTTGAATTTGGCGTATACGGGAAAGTTCATTTGGCGTATAGTCCTAGACGGAACTTCTTGATTTTGGTGAGAATGAAGAACAAGAAGTTTCGTCTAGAACTATACGAGCCAACTTTCCAGTATATGCCAGATTCGAATTTAAAATTCACCGGCACCATCTCAAAACCCTACTTTCAATGTTTTTATTTTTCAATCCTTATTTAATTACTTCACTTATTTTTGACATTTCTTTATTTTTAACGATATTTTTACGATACATTAAGCCTTCTTTCATACTTTATTTATTTATTCTTTTTACTTTTAAAGAAAAGTAGGCAAAAAATTGAGAAAAGGAGGACAGGTTTTCTCAGAATTTCGTATAAGAGTAACACATTCGTAAAATATTCTTAAAAATATCCATTGATCTTATTTTTACTTCCGTTATATCTAATGTATAGAGGAAAAAATTATATCCTTGAAAGTTTTTTAATTTTGACGAATTTACACGTATTGAGGTGTGCTGAACAGATTTCAACCATTTTTGGAAAATATTTGTATGTGTGTGTATGTTCTCTCTTTCTCTCTACTTATACTTTTTTCGGTGTTTGTCAGTATTGCATATTTTGTTGAGAGATAATTTTTCTTTTTACAAACTGGAACTTTGCTCTAACGAGTACAAACATTTTTATTTATTTATTTTACTTTAATCGGATGTTTATAGTAGCATAAAATTATGTGTTCCTTTTCTTTTCTTTTTTTTTCAAAATGCATTTTTAACCATGCTTAAACGCTACCTCCATAATACTAAATGCCTAACACGTTGGCTCAAAATGTTGAAGTCACATTGTTGGCCAGACACGTCCTGGAGATCAACGCCATCTAACGTTAGTTTAAGGTAAACTATTCAAATGTTAAGTTTATATTTAACCTCTCGAGCGTCTTTTTAAATCATGCCATTATTAATAGCTTACTTAATTTCATTGTTACGCTTCTTATTATCTCCGGTAGGCGGCGCAAAATCCGGGACGCTTTGACTTACTTTCTTTCAGTATTAAAATCAACAGCGCGTTAGACCTTTATTATTACGGAGGTAGCGGTTTAATATGCTTGAAAGTAAGATTAGTAGCTTTTATGGATTTTAATTAAAATTTACGTGATAAAACCGATAATTTAGACTTGAAAAAAAACAAAGAATTGAAAACATATGTATTTAGTTCTAATTAATGTTTTTATTTATACTTGGAAATTAATGTCCGGGTTATTAATCATAATTGTTATTAAACCTCATCTTAAGTTTTTTTTACAAGAGCGAAAGATTGATAATATTCTTCTTTTTTTACAAAGACACATATGAATTGTCTCTTATGAGGTTTATCTTTAACGAATGAGTATTTAAAACAGTTGTAATTAAATATTTCGTTACATATTTATTCTTTTTCGTCGTTAATGTTTTATTTCAATTTGTCATTCTAGATGTTTTCCAGAAGTGACAAATAATTACAACGTTAAAGTATGTAAGTATTTTTTTTCTTTTTTGAGTATGAAAGGTAAGTTAGTTCTTTTCATTTAGCTCTTTTATTATTTTTAACAAGAAATTATTTTAAACTTCAACGAATGACAACTTAAGCAGGAAATGAAAATGATATAGCGCATTACTTTTGAAATTTCTCTGAAAATTAGTTCTGTATCTCAAAAATCAAGGGGAAATTTTTGAGTGGCAAAATCAATATCCTCATGATATACAGTAAAAAAAAAAGTATATATATATATATATAATTGTGTCTCGAGTGCAAGAGAGCCTCGACTTAAAATCGACTGCTTCCTAAGGAGAGACGTTTGAGAAATTTAACCATAATTTTAAAATTTCGTTTTCTTTCTACTTCACTCTTATTTGAGGTTACAATGCGTTTTGAATTGTTGTAGTCTTATGTCAAAACGGTTTGGTTTTAAATATATGTAATATTTTGAGCAAAAATTATGGAATTGTCTCATAATCCACTTCCAATTATTATTTGAATTATCTCGAATAACTTAAAACATAAGTGCAAACGAAAACATGCCATTATACGTCAAGAACTTGTGCTAGACAGCTTTTTCGGTAAGCTAATCAATAACGCTAATAATTTACTTACACAGTGTGTCAAAGAACTTTTAAGACTATGTTAATACAATGAAATAAAAACTAGTAATTTTATTACTTTTTTTTAAAGTATTTTTATTCAAAATATGCTCTTTTGGCTTCAATACATTTGTTACAGCGGTTTAACCCTTTAAAGCATGATTTCTTTTTTCTGAAAAACTAGAATCGTGTAAGTTATTCTTTGCAATTTTAGGTTGGGGTGACTAGGAATCGGGGTGTGGGGTAAAAGTTACATAAACAAAATATATTATACAAACAAAGTGTAAACGGATGTCAGACGGGTGTTAGAAATAAAATAACATTCGTGAAACTCCTTAACCATTAGCTGATCCACTGCCAAAACCTCAGTTTATTTGTTTACTATTTTCTTTTACTTTGATGACATTGACCCTATACAAAGAACTTGGTCGCGAGCTTTGGAGGCGGTCCCACAATGTGAGCTGGAACAGGCATTCGAATCGTTGTTAACCCGCTGTAGCAAATTTATTGAAGCAGAAAGAGCTTATTTTGAATAAAAATACTTTAAAAAATATAATTACTAGTTTTTATTTTATTTAATAAACCTAGTCATAAAAATTCTTTGACACATTCTGTATACAAAACCAAATGGCCACGATTAAAATCATATTTACCAGGATTCATGGAACTTCAGATTTTAAGGGGGAGGGGTGAGAAACATTATCTCGAACTCAAAAGCATTTAAAATGCCAGACGATTCAGCATTTTCTTTCATGAAACGTTAAACATAAATGATGCTTAGCGCCAAAAATCGAGAGCATTTTCTAATGATTCTATTCGAAAAATCGCAGAGCAATTTATTATCAGAAAATTAAATGTACTTTTCTTGTTTCTTAAAACGTTTATATTTAGAAGTTATAAGGAAAAATACAATTGAAGCTTTATAAACACCGAATTCTTGCTGTTGAAAGAAAAAACTGACAAGTTCTTTAAGTTTTGACTCCAATGCCATTTAGTTGAGTCGCTCAAAGGCAAAAATATATTTAAATAATTCTAGACATGTTCGAGAAATTCTAGACCAAATTCAATCTTTCATAGAAGATTAAAATCGATCACTCTCTTTGGAACACATTTTTTAAAGTTACTTCGTTTAGTTTAAAGTATTTCATATTGCTTTTTGTAGTTTCAAAGGATAAATTCACAGATTGTTTCGAGAACACAATTGCAAAAGAATAACTCGTTGGCGTTCTGTGAAACGGCACCAAGCCTGACAATAGTTTTGAGATTTCGTCAATTTTTGAGATTCTGTCAATTATGTATATTTTAAATTGTGTGATTCGTTTTAGCAAGAAATAACTAACTACAAATTATATTTCATTTCTTTAGTCCGTTTTCTTTTCTTTTATTTTTTCTTTTCTCTTTTTCTTTTTCTTCTCTTTTCACTATATATATATATATATATATATATATATATATATATGTATATTAGGGTGGCCCTTTTTTTTCAACTTTCGAAAAGCTTAGCTCCCAACCCCCTATCTTGTTCCAATCAACAAAAAAAATGATATATGCAAAATTTTAGCTTAATCGGACTTCATTCTGGTGGCCCTCATCGACCATGAGTTTTTGAAATTGTCATCTGTAAAGTTATTTTTCAAGATATTACTGTTATTTAATATTTACTGTATAAATTTGTGTGAAGTTTTTGATAGGTGCAAAATTACTGATAAAAATGCAGTTTTCATATTAATGGCTGCTGCAGAAGCTTTCGGGCATGATACTGAACAGCTAGTAATAAATCGTACTTCTTTTCAAAATCTCAGAAAAAAATTTAGGGTAGCAAGATACACAGAAATCCAGAACAAATTTAAATTAGTCAAATGCCGAGAATTAGTGTTACACTGGGATGGAAAGCTGCTCCCAGCACTAACCGGTGTAGAAAAGGTTGATAGGCTGGCAATAACAGTCATCTTTCAAGGCAAAGAGCAACTGCTGGGAGTGTCTGAAATCCCAACATCTTCAAGAGAAGAGCAAGTCGAGAAATGGAGTATAACTAACAAAATTCAGGCACTTTGCTGTGATACTACAGCAAGCAACATAGGCCGAATAAATGGGGCCTGCATAAATCTAGAAAAGTTGTTCAATCGTGACCTGTTGTACCTCCCTTGTCGTCATCACCTTTCTGAATTGGTTTTGAGAAGCTGTTTCGACTTGCTGATGGTCTACTGGTCCAGACATGCCACTTTTCAAAAGATTTAGAGAGACTTGGGTTAAAATTGACAAAAATGTTTACATAACTGATAAAAGTGAAGTGCCTTATGATGTCCGCTCTACCATTATTCATTTTATTGAAGATCAGCTTGCTACTCATAAACAACTGCGGGATGAGTATCGAGAACTGTTGGAGATAACAATGATCTTTCTTGGAGGCATTCCAAAGAATGGCATATCTTTTCATATACCAGGAGCTTTAAGTCATGCTAGATGGATGTCAAAAGCAATCTCTGCATTTAAAATATTTTTATTTCAAGATCAATTTAAATTATCTCATAGGGAGAAGAATTCCTTAAGATGAATATTTATTTTTCTAGCTCGAGTGTTCGAGCATGGTTCTTGTCACCAGATGCAATTAAAGCACCCTATCATGATTTTTTTTTCATGTATCAATTGCTAAATTATCAGGCTATTGATCCAGATATCAGTAATCCTACTGAAAAAATAATTTCAAAACATCTCTGGTACTTAGTTCCCGAAACTGTGGCTCTTTCCTTTTTTGATGACAATGTTCCAATAGATGTTAAGACAAGTATGGCTCAATTTATGCTGGAGGGTGAAGGAAGTGAAGAACAGGAAGAAGATACAAATCAATTCAAGCGATAGATTCTTCACCCAAACGATTTTTCATCATTTTCAAAAATCAAGTTTCCGTCTTTTGTAACTTCTAGTACAAAAAATTTCTTCACGAGATTTTCTATCAGCTCCGATTTTCTGTACAAAGACCCTTCAACATGGAAATATGATTTTGGAATCAATATTATGAAGAGTGGATAAATCAATATTATGAAGAGTGGAATTGAAAAACTTCAGACCATCATTGCTGTGAATGACGTTGCAGAAAGAAGTATCAAACTCATTCAAGATTATAACAACATTCTTACAAAAGATGAAGCTGAGAAACAAGTATTATTGCTTTTAATTTTGGAAATAATAACACGTAAGCAAACAAATAAAATATTTTGAAACTTACTAATATTTATTTATTTATATGTGCAAAACGTAAATTGCTAAAAGTGTAGACGATAAAATTTTTTAAAAATGCCTGTAAGAGAAGAATAAGAATTTTATTGAAAAACGATATTCTTTTGGAATGAAAATCCGTACAAAGTTGGAACGAAACATTTTGCTTTAAGTAAAAGGTAAAATCTAAAAAGAAACATTTATTGGTTACTACATCAGTTATCGCTCTTCCTCATGAATAACTTAAAACGTTTTCCTCTACTTTTTTTTTTTTATTTTTTTTTTTTGTTTCTTCTCACATTAGTCAAAACACTTTATTTATATTTTTAGTTAATCTTATTTTTCTAAAATTATTTGGATTCAAAATTAAAAATCTATCTCTGTACCATCATTAGCAAAGTGGTGGTTTTAGGGAAAAAAGACATGAAAGGTGGCACATACATGAAAGACGTTGGTAGCAATTTCAAGTTAATTTTTTGTGAAACATGAATTAAACAAGTTACCTTGATGACTTCAAGAAGAAAAATAGTATCAGGCGTGTCCAAGTCCCGGAAGCAAAATTAGATCCTCGAGACTCCACAATGCGCAGTTTAATGGCTTATCACTAGGTCTTACCCATCAGCAAAGGCCTTACATTTGTGTGGAGGCATCATGATATGGACACAACAAAACTTGGACACGTTCACTTACTAAAATTTATGCAGAAAGATCGAGGTTTGGTTTTATCGTTGTAGTTATAAAAGAAAACCATTTCGTCAGCTTTGTAGTATTCGACTACGTTCTACCTTGCAAAGTCTCTCTCGCCTTCTCGTTTAAAACCTAATGTCATTTACATGCTTCCCTACACATATCAATCAGTGCGAGTCTTCCAGAATCAACATGCTGTACCGATGCAGCTTTATTGTAATTTTAGAATATTTATTTTCGCGAACAACGTTCATACTTTCGCCAACGATCTTCGGTGATATAAAACCGCTTATTTTTTGTTTCAAAAATTTCGCAGAAATAAATAATTCAGCAAGAAACGTTCAACAAATTACTCATTAGTCGGCAGGACGATAGCCAGTAGGAAACACTACTAAGGCCGTGGTAGCCTACTGGTTAGGATGTCGGACTTCCAACTGGAAGGTCGCGTATTCGATATCCGCTGAAGAACCACCATGTACTTTTGGGGATACGTGCATACGTGTGAAATCCGTGGACCCCCACTACCACCACTACCTCGCCCCAGGGGCAGGACATCCCTTAGGAATAGTGCTAACAGGGAAGGAAGTTGGAGAAGAAAAGTAGAAGGCACTACTTTCAGAAACTTTACCTTTGCATAAGCCCCGCATTAACTGTTTTAAATAAACTGATTAAATTTGACTGATAATAATAATTTTACATTACTCACATCATATTCTCGTGTGAACATTGCGATGGAAATGACCTGAAATATTCAAAAGACATTTGACGACTATTCTCGTCCTAAACAGGTTTGTGCTGTGAGCGCTGACTTGGGAGACTGCGTTACACACATGGAGGTATTTTCAACTTATCAATGCAAAAGATCGCGTTCAAATATCTGGGGGAGGTAAAACAAAATTGTTTAGATATTTTCTTCCATTTTCTTTGATACACATATTCAAATGTTGCTTAACGAAATGGTTGACAGGAAAGAAAAAGAAGGATATTTATATAAAAGATCTTATTTATTTATTTATATTAGCTGTAAAATTTAACAATGAAAATTCTGGTTGTGACGTTTTTCCATTTAATGGTTATTATAGGTAACTACCCAAACTTCACATTTTTGTGGGAGTATTTGTCAAATGCAGAGATATTGTGTTTTGAGAAGAATAAGCAAAACTACAAAACCATATATTCTTTATTTACAATAGAAAATTTTACACAAGTTTTTGAATAAATATGCTATTGAGAACAAACAGTACATAAAGCACAAAAGTTTATGATTAAATCAGAAAGTAAAATAGAGACTACTAAAGGAGCATAATCGCCGAAAATACCGTGACATTTAACATTTACAGGTATTTGTTTACAAACGTACATGTAATATTCTTTAATTATATTATGAAGCTCAGTAACAGAAAGCTCTTTATTTGAGGAAAAATACGTTCTTTTCGAAATATTTTTTTTTCTTTCATAGAAGCACATTTAAAATAAATGTTTAAAAATGATAGAAATGCTACTTTTATTCATTGAAAATATACGATACATAGAACTCAGTCATGTTGAATTTCCTAATTTCCTACGGAGAGAGAAAATGTTTTGAATTGAACCGAAACTGAAAATTTATTTGAATGGGAAATATCTGTTTAACTTGTTGAAAAATACCCTGTATAATTCGATAAGATTATTTACAGAAAACTCTAACTTGCGCTGTTTATCAAATTATTCTTGGTATAATATCAGCAGTACTACCGTAGACAAGCCATAGTTTTTGAATAGTTTCTAAGGTCCTTTTTTTCTGCTCATGATATTAACCTAAAATAAATTTCTCTGAATTCTAATTGTGTCAGTATTCAACTTTCTAGTTTTGTCCAAGAGTCTTACTTCAGTAAATTGTTATTATCTGAGTTAAAGGTACATAGATGTGTATGTATTAATTACATCATGCATTAATCTGTAATGTATAACACTAGCGACAAAACATAGGTTGTGTTACATCATATTCCGGACTCTATATTCTCTTCCATTAGCACCATTGAAATCAGGTCCATCAAGTAAATAATTCAAACGACAATGAAAATCAATTTATAAAGAAACATAAGAAATGCTTACATAAGGAAAAATTACTAAAAGCAATTTCTTTGAATTGATACCAAGTTCTTTGCTATCAATTCATTCTTTTATTATTTTTTTTTTTTACTTTTACGGAAATGTAGACAAAAAAGTGCAAAAATACTTTCAGCACGACGTAGACACATTGATTTTCGAAGAAATTTTCAGGAGGGGAAATCAAAACATGAAGATCTAAGGAAATGATTTTGGATTGAGTGCGCGCGCAAACATGCAATAACGCAAAACCAATCCGCCACATGCATAAACAACACACATTTTAATCAAAGGATTGCAAACTCAAGCTGTGTCTCTTATGCAGAGTACAAACCACGTGAACAAGACAACTGAAGATTCTGCAAGCATTTGGGAAGTAATAAAAATCAATGAACTGGGAATCACTTGTTTGAAAATACGTTTTTTGAGCTGGCACACTGGAAGTAAGGTGATATCAGGTGTCTCGTGTACGAAATATTCTAAAGAGAATATAGTTAAATTGAAAGTAGAATTTGATATGTTAAGAAATTTCTCTTTCAGTTTCGGAGAAAAAAGATGTTTTCCACATTGGGCAATATGTAACAAAATAGCACACATGTAAATAAATTTCTATTTGATTTTAATGTAAGGACTATTTTCCCCCACAATGACGATGAAGATACATATTTTATATTAAATTGGTAGTACATTGGATTTGAAAACAATATTCTGACACTAGATGAACTTAGTAAGTTAAATTTGATGGTTCTGGTCAAGTGACTACACGTTTACACAAGCGATGCATTAAACAAACTACTAAAAATTACTTCATAAGATCTATCTTGAGCGTCCTTAATTTATATACCGATACGAACAGAAGAAAATAAGCATATAACCAACATTCTCAAACAGAAACCAGTATGATCTATATAAATAAAACCAAAAGTTTGTGCGCGCGTGTGTGTGTGTGTGTCGCTCGCCTCCTGCCGAGATGGAACGGTCTAGAAGTACGAAATTTGGGTTACAGGTACCTTGGGTCAGGTCCTCATGCACCTCGAAGCGTTTTTCTTAAAATTCGAATTTGTTCTTCTTTTATTCCATTTTAAAGCAAAACTGTTAATTTTTTGATTATCTCATCGAAGAAACGTCACAGATTTTCTATTTTTGCGGCATATTAATGGCCGTATAAAACTGCACAAAGTGATTTTTTTTTGCAGTTCATAGGACAAATAGAACATGCGCAATATTCATTTAAAGTAGTTTTCGAATTTTAAAACAAGGCTTACCTCTGAATTTATCTGCTCAATTTGCGTGATTTCGCCAAAATAAATAGTGCTTTTGTCGCCAAGTATATGATTTCTGTTTTAACGTTTGATTGAAAAAATTCAATTTTATCTTGGGGGGTTTTGAGCGAAACAAATTAAAAAAATCATTTCATTTTTATGCATATTTTGTTGATTATTAACTGCAAACGATTTTTAATTGCTTTATTTTGACGTTGATTCTTCTTTCATTTTTGGCGATTTAACATTATGGCGCCAGTTCAACAATTTCATGAAAAATCGTATTTCTTAGGGTAGAATGTCCGTTTTATCAGGGAAAGAAATTCTAAAAATTCATTTCATTTTTAGGCATATTTTGTATACTATAGAATAATGCCGCATTTGCGTTATTACATCCGTTACTATAGTGCAATTTCGCGATCTTCGGCTTCATTTTAACTTTACGTAGCGGTTTTGATTGGTTCCATATTGTACTCAAGTGATTTATTTTCTAACATTTAATTTTTTTACTGTCTGTTTGGCGCCATTTGGACAGAATTTAATTATTTATTTCTATCGACTTAATTTCACACATCAGAATTGCTACAGTTTCTCACTTAAATGTGCATTGGCCTTTAGAAATAATGCTCTTTTTTCCGTTTTTATTGGAATTTTATAAAAGTGCCATTTAATTGAGTTTTTGTTTAATTGAGAATGTTTTGATGATTTTGCAAGTGAGATTTTTAGGAACTGGCGTCTTTATTTTGATGGCGAATTTAAGATGTATTGTTGGTAATTTTAGGAACAGCAGCTCTTAAAGGTCTGTTGTGTAATGGGTATTTTTAGTCACTGACGCATTTATTCTAATTAATGAGATTTGTTTGTGACTAATGTCCTTATTCTATTAAGGATGTTTAGGAATAGTTGTCTTTATTCAAATGGGGCTTTAAGGAATGCTTTCTTTATTGTAATAGAAATATTCAGGGACCGTTGTTCTTCATCTGATGGACATTTTTAAAGAAAATACTACTCTTATTCTGATGGGAATTTTTAGATGTATTCTTGTCGATATTGTAATTGCGATTGTTACGGACTCTTGACATCATTTTGGCACAAATATCCCGCTGCATATGTGCATTTTAGCTACTGTTGCCCTTGCTCTAATGGCAATTCTTATGAACTGTTGTTGGCATTTTAATGTGGATTTTTATGGACTGTTATTTTTGGTCTAAAAGGAATTTTTCTAGGCTGTTCTTTTTAATGCAATCGTGTTTTTTAAGGATTTTTATAGTTTAAATAGGATTTTTAAGAACTGTTGCAAATCTCCTACTTGGATTTTTTACGAAAATTTTTCCTTATATATTTTCAACAGAATTTTGGACATGCGTTACTTGGCGTCCGAACGATGCAATATTATCCCACGCAACGCCGGGCATTTCAGCTAGTTTAAAATAAAATTAATTTTTGCTTTTAGGTGCGACTTCATGAAACACTTTCCAATTTAGTTTTCGCCAATAACGTTATCTAAAAATTTATTTGACGAAGTACTTTCTTCATTTCATTAGTAAGAATGATTTTTTAAAATATTGATTGACCATTATCTTTAAATTCTAAGTGTAATGTTCCTACGTATTGAGTGCTTACACCAGTTTAGGTTGAAGTATACATGCATAACGCTACAATAACCATGCTTAAGCTTAATTTTACTATGTGTGCAACGATGTAAAAAAAAGAAAGATTCACACAAAAATATTCATTTTTTAAAGGAAACAAGAAGTTTTATCTAGAACTATATGAACCTACTTTCCCGTATACACCAACATGAAATTTAAAATCTATCTATCTCTGTCTGTCTTTTTCATTTAGCTTTAGTTCTTAATAACTTTAAATATACCTTTTTTGACGATTAATACATTCTTTCTCTCATTCACTATATTTATTCCATTCAGAAATATCCTTAAAAATCCAGACCCAAAAAATTCATGCGGAAAATCTGCTCGTTTAGTTCTGGATGAACTTGATATCTGTACTTATACCATCCCCCCCCCCCCTCCTCGTCATTAGATCCTTCTGATAAAATTTGTTCTCAGCTCTCAGATCAGGATTTATGTAGGATTGAATTTTCCCGTAAGATTTTTGGAACTGTTCAAATTGAACGAAAATTGTCGAAATAAAATAAAATAAAATAAATAAATGAAATAAAATCACGTTGAGAGCTTTTTCTAAACTTTTTTAAAGGAACTTGGATCTAATGTCCAAAGTTTATACAATTTGCTTCATATTTCCCCATACGCGATAATGTTAAATTTTTTTGAACTGTTCAAAATTGAAAGAAAAATTGCTCAAATCAAAAAATAAAATATGGAAACGAGATGTCCTCGCCATAATCTTTGGAATGCAAGAAAAAAAAAAAATCTTTCGAATCGGACAATTCCTTCAAAAGTTGTTAGGGGGAGGGGGCACAGAAGGGCAGACACATTTCCCCCATCTCAAAACCCAACTTTCAGCTTTTTAAATTTTTCAATCTTTTCTTAATTTATTTTCTTGTTTTTGCTTTTTCTTTATTTTTAACGATATTTGTACGATGCAATAAGGTTCCCTCATACTTTTTTTTTTTTAAACTTTTACGGGAAAGTATGATAAAAGCTACCATTTCTCGTTCGATATTTAATGTTTGGTTTTAGTACAAGTAATCTGCAAGGATTGACAAAATAATACGAGCACCTGTGAAATATCAACACTGGAGATCAAGTGTCGTCGTTTTCAAGCGAGAGACATAACGGGAGAAAACGCTTAGCCGTTGCACTTCATATAATGAAAGGTTTCAATTCATAACGAATAAATGACTTTAACTCTTTGAAATCTGTCTGAGCAAAGTTCCTTGTTGAATGTATTACGTTTTCATTTAAAATAGTTTCACTAAAAAAAGAGAAAAAAAAATCTTTGAGTGAAACTTTTGGCAGGAGATTCTCCGTGATTTTCTTATATGGCAGAGGTATGAGAAATCTAGTCGATATAATTTAAAGTTAAATCTATGAATAGATTTCCCTGTATGCTTGAAATTGAAAAAGATAATGCTGTGTCATAGGAACAAATTTCTTTTTCTTTTTTTTCATTTTTTTAAGGCAAAGTGTTTGATTCATCTTTCCCATGCCTCATCATTTGCAGAACAGATTTGCACGCCTTTTCTCTACAATGTCAGTATCATATTTACTTGTGGTTAAGCAATATTGCTACTTAAATTGACAAAAAACGTAAAATACAAAATTATTTTTGTTTTGTACCTCAAGATCTGCGTATAATTGATTACAAAGAAACTGAGAATTATATGTAAATCCAAAAAAATCAAAAGCTAAATAAAGCATTCATATATGATATTCGATGACTAATATACTTTGGGTTACCAATAGTACAGCTTTAAGATCGTTAATTCACTACAAAGTATCCTACCCATCATAACATCGAAAAAATAAGGAATTCAGAACGTTTTTTTTTTCTTCCTAATGGGGCTGCGGTATTGGTCCTCAACTATTGCAGACCTAGTGCGCTCCCCAGTAATTGGTACCGTCTCTTTCAGTGGCACCACAATGAGTGTGGTACCTTCGCCGCATGAGAATTTTGACGTTCAGTTACCCCTAGATGGCGGTACCTGAACTCTCATTGATGCAATATGCACTAGGAATTTAATTTAGCCGAGAGCATCCAAGCCAAATGTCTACGCAAGGGCTCTTTTACATGCCGCATAATCATACGACATGGGCGCAGGCTATTTTCTGCATCTTGAAAATCCACCGACTTGGGCCAGGTTTGAACCTGCGATCTTGGGCGTATGAGGCATGCGCCTTACCACTACACCACCCTGTCGGCAGAACGTTTTCTACTACAAAAGATTATTTAATAGATAAAATGTTCAATATTTAATATAAAATTATTATGAATAAATATTAAAACAAATTAAAAGAAAACTAATTATATTCTGTTACGTGCTGTATACTAAAGTAGATCATATTTGAAAATAGCTTACTTTTAATACAAAATTTATAAGTGAAGATTTTAAATAAAAATGAATAACTGGTTGTCGATATAACGAGGTGCCAATGCTTTAATAAATGGTTTTTTCAGAGATAAATCTTAAGCTCTGCTTGGAGTGCATTTTCACTTTTATTTCAAATGGAATAGGAATAGATTTTAGTGAAATAACGAATACCAGCATTACAACTATTATTTATTTTTACTTCTCATAGTGGATGTCCAAACATTTCTATGTTCTTATTTCTGTCATAAATAATCAGAGAATTTATACGATTAATTGTGAGGATTTATTGTAAGGATAACACACTGAAGAAATGATTTCCAGATTATTAGTAAGGAAATACATTTTTAGGCTGAATATGTGTTTACACAAAAAATTCAAGTTATTTAAAGCTATGTTTTGGAACAGCTTTTACCAACCAAAATTTCCCATTTTTAAGTTCCCGCGCGGAAGACTTCCGTGAATTATTGTTAAGGGTTCCACAAGAAATTGAGAGTTTCATTGCAATATTTCCCTCTAAAATAAAAAATAAAACTATTAATAACTTTAGTTGGATTTCACAATGTCTAATTTTTAATACCATTTGCTGTTTATATTAACTGTCAAAAAATTCGGATAGGGATTTATGCACATTTAAAGTTTCGAATTAATTAATTCGATCTTACAAGAACGAAAAAAAATAAAATGTGATGTTTTTTCAAATTTCAGAAATTTCGATAGGGATTTATGCACATTTAAAATTTCAAATTAAGTAATTCTATCTTACAAGAACGAAAAAAAATTGCAATGTTTTTTCAAGTTTTGTCATCATAATACTGCATTTAGACTACTTCGTAAAAAGGGATCATAGTTTGTATTCATTATCAGTTAATATAAGCATTGACTCTAAAACAAATTATATTGAAGAAATATTAGTACACGACATGATGATTCCTTGGTACTTGGACATTGTCAAAATGGTTCCATAAAAGGGAAAAATTTGCGAAACGCTGCTTTGGAAGCTAAGGAGGAAACATCCGATATAGCACGTAAAATCCTAAAATACCATGCAACACTATTGATACAACTTTTACAAATACAATAACAGTATCAGTAAGTTTTTAATGCAAACACACATTATGAACCTCTTTAAGAAGTTTCACAGATTTAAAAAAAATCTGGGATGACAAATCACAATCGTTTGAATGATAATAATTATTAAATAAAGTTATTTTAATTATCCGTTATTAAAGCTCATAAGCAAATTATTCGAAAACGTTTTGAAAAGGAAATAAATGACAGACCACTTACAGTTACAGAACTATTACCAGACAAGTCATGCATTACTATATGCTAGAGTTGTCACATGCTACAGAAATTTGTTAAAAAATACAATTGCCAAAGAAAAAGAAAGTAAGCTATAACGATCTGACATTACGAAAGGAATTTATTACGATATATGTGATATGAAAACCTTTTTATCTATTCGAATTCGGAAGGATATGAAACAAGCTTTACGAACCATTATTTCATCCGCCTTTACATTGAGGTGGAACGAATATTAATATCGCAAAGATTAAGGATATTGGTCCTATCCGCATGAACAAATCTGTTCTTCACTGGATGTGGGGATCCCCTATGAGTCGTGCTATGAGAACTACTACTGCAGTTTTTGCAACATTGTCCGCTGTCGTCACTGGACGATGATTCTTTCATGCAAGACCATAGCTGTATGACGTCTTCAGCTTCGGGTTCCTCCCATCCGGAAGTGGAAAACACATCTTGTTGACTGCTCAGGTCGCTTGGTCTCAGAACCTTCATTGAATTATCAGTGGACAGATGAGAAGAGCAAGAATTCTTCCAATATTTAATGTCGCTTGAAAACTGCAAAGGAGGGACATTGCATGAAGAATTTTTATCATGCTTAGACGTCCGTTCAAGAAAACCCTCGCAGCGCTTGAGCAAGATTAAAAAATCACGACGATATTGGGTGGTAAAGATGGCATAAAGGAAAGGATTTGCGCATGAATTGAGAGGATAGAAGAACACTAACAGAATTTTTGACTTTGTAACGTCAATGAGAGGATACCCGGCTACAGCTGTCATGGCAAAAAATGCAACTGGAGCCCAGCAAAGGAAATCGGTGATGACCAACATTGCCATTCGTTTTGCAACCGCCATGTCATTTGCTGTAGCACGGCTTTGGTGTCGAATGACTGATATGTACATATTACCGTAGCAGAAGAAAATAAAAATAAATGTAAGAGAATTGGTCCCCAAGAGAATCAATAAGTAGATTACGTCACTTGTAGTTTCATTTTTCATGGGCAAACATATGCTCGTTCTGGAGTAGCCATTCACGTTAACCAGAGGTAGAAAAGCCATTGTCAGTGCAAATAGCCAGCCTGCTGACATGATATTAGCAGCTCGCCTTAATTTGAGACGCTTGCTGAGGTTGATCGCATACGTTATCGCATACCAGCGTTCAATCGAGATGACGGTTAACGTATAGATGGAAAGTTCAGTGGCAAATACTGTCAAAAATCCAGCAATTTTGCATCCTACGCCTGAAAAAGAATTTAAAATTATTTCCAAGAAAATGAAAAGCATTAAGTTAGAAATAGGGTAAAGTCACTAGTTAGTGATTAAAATACCTGTCCTCTTTGTTCTTTAAGGCAGCAAAAAAAAATTCAGTTATAGTATGTTTGTTATGTCTCACTTAACATTATATCATTTGACAATAAAAGAATCCATTCTGGGAGACGGAGGGGCGCTGATAACAATCATCACCAAAAATTTGAAAGGACATTAGGAGAGGCAAATTTAAAAATTTGTAAAAATTCCTGCACATAGCTCAGAGTTTGTAAAACCACTGACAAACAGAACAAACACATGTATTTTATACAAAAAAAAAAAAAATGCATAATTTGCTTTTGTGAATTCCGTCTTACCTTGCGGGTGAGTCGTTCGCACCCATGAAAAAACTCCAGATATACACTATTAAAAATTTCCGTGAAAAATAGTACTATAACAATTTATTTTATTGTTATTTTACCATATTTAATTACAACAGTCGAATAACCGCTAAAAAGATGGTACTCAAACTACTGATTGTGAAAAAAATCGTTTATTCTCTGTTTCTCTTAAAGAACGTTTAACTAACCGTAATTTACGAGCGCCACCTTGGTCTCGTAGTCAATAAGAATCGGGCCTCAATCTTGGTTGTGGACCGAATAAGTGTGAAGATTAGAATATATAATACATAATATTGTATAGTTCCTTTTTTATCTGAAGGGGGAAATGAAGAGAAGATGAAGTTAGTAATAGTCATAAAAACTGGTTGCGGAAACATAAACCATTTAATTATTTTTTGATATTGCATTTTTATTAGGGCTCGACCGATGGCATTTTTTGGCCGATAGGCCGATGCGATTGTTGGCCGATTGTTCCGAGGTCGGCCGATGGCCGATTGCCGATTATTTTCCTCTTCCATCGGCCGATGGCCGATGCCGATGGCCGATGGAAAAAATTCGCTTTTAACCATTATGCTTATCAACAATGTCATATAAATCATTTATTTATTTTAATGTTTATGAAAACATAAATGCATTATTCAAGCACCATAAAACTGTTACTGTTTGGAGGAAGTTTACATAATAATTAAAACTAAAAGAATCACTCGCGATTCTAGTAAAGAAATTAAACTATTTGGTGGTAAAAAAATAGCTATATCAGAGGATTTTTAATTATTTTTTCTTATCCTTTCAAAAGAAGTCAACTACTATTGGATCGGATCGGGTCTCCTTCCCTTTCCTCCAACATTTTTTTCTTTGTAGCACCTGCGCTGCATATGACAAGTGCAGCTGCCTTTATTTTCTTATTTTTGTTTTCATGGGCAGGAATGTAGATGTTATAATACAGGCTAACAAATAATGTGGGTTTGTATCTAACAAAATTGTCAACACCCCTCGGATTTTTTTCTTAATTTTTTCCCCCGTTTTTGAAAGAAAAGCGGGAACGATTTTATTTTTTATTATAAAAAATATTTTAACTAAAAATAGCTCTTTTTATACATAAAATAAAAAATAAAATATTAAAAAGTTTCGCTCGCAGTAACATCCCCCCCCCCCCCAAATGTTAATAACCAAGAAATATTGAATATTACTTCAAGAACAGACGTGAGATTTTTTTGCATTTTTATTAAGATATTATTCCACCCTGTCTCGCGAACTCGTTTTTTAAGAATTACATTTTTGAAAATTGCAAGTCGAACTTGAACCACATAAAGTTTTGATCAATAAAAATTTATACTGAAGAAATGATTCATATTTTTTATTAATATGTTCTATGTTGTAAACTAATAATAAAAGAACAAGAAATATTCGAAACTGAAAGCAGATGCAGCGAAATTGTTGTACAATAGCAGAAAAACTGTCAACTGTTGTAACACGTGGCATCGAAGCAAAAATATATATATATATGTGTGTGTGTGTGTGTATTTAAAAAACGAAGTTTACGCGGGGAAAAATTAAAATAACTATCGTATAAAAAATTAAGATTTATTTTGAAAAAAATATGCATTGATCAACCTTTGAAAATAAAGAAATGCTAGCATTTTTTTAAAGATATTATTAAATCCTGTCGCGCGAACTCGCATTTTGAGAATTCAATTTTCGAAAATTGCAAGTCGAACCTTGACACATAAAATTTCGATCAATAAACATTCATACTGGAAAATCGTTTCTTATTTTTGATCATTTTTTTTCTATGTTGTAAACTAAAAATAAAATAATGAGAATAACCGCACACTAAAAGCAGATGCAACGAGATTGCTGCACAATTGCAAAAAAACTGTAACACGTGGCATGGAAGAGGGAGAAAAAAAAAACGGCTAAGAGAAAAACGTTTAAGTGGGTAAAATTATTATCGTACTTTCATTGAGTTGACTTTGTACTGTTTACAATTTCGGAATAATAAGAAACAGGACAAACTAAAAGCAGATGGTATAAGGTTATTGCACAATGAAATCTAATGCACTAAGTCATTATTGAGCGAAAAACGGACAAAATGAGGCAACTAACCTAGTGCGAATAACAAATAGCGAAATAGCACTCATAAGACGCCTCTATTACTTTTACTTTAAGGGGGGAAATACGTATAAAAGTCTCAAAAAATTAATTTTTTTCTTCATAAATCGATTCTACAACTATTCAATAATATACCCTGAAAATTTCAAAGCAAAATTCCAAGTCGTTTAAAAGTTATAAGCATTTGAGCGAGCGCTCCTTTTGGAGCAGTTGAGCAGGTAGTCCCTCATGAATGACCTGAAGGGTATTAGAGAACATAAGCAGATTTCCTTTTATTTTTTTTAACAACTGAGACCTTGGATAGAAATTTCTATAAGTACTATTAGTATCTATAAGTATAAAAAAATTGATTCATTACTGCCTTAAATTTACCTTCAACCACTCTTCTCTTCAAACGCGTTTTTCTCGAAACTACTTTTTCGAATTTGCGTACACTCTAGCTCGCAAAATTTTTGATCAATCCATATCAAATTTAGCACACATTTTCTTTATATATACACGCTTTAGTTGAACTAGAATTATAAACATTTCTTTATTTTTATTTATTTTTTGTTGTAAGAAAAAAACAAAAAAAAACAACAACAAAAAAAAAAAAAACGGTTAAAAATCGTATTTAATTTTCCCATTCTAAAAAAAATAGAAATTTTCGGGGGTTTTTTTGTGATGATTTCAGTTCAATTAGAAGAGACACTAATAAAAAAAAGTTGATTTAAAAAAAATTGATTTCAGATAAAAATTGTGCCCTCCAGGATGTACGCAAACTGCCGACCCGTGTAGTGACTTACAGTGTGCAGCCGCCGATATCTCCCGGATTTTTCAAGAACATTTTTTAAAAATTTCAGTAAATGTTCCTCAATCTATCTATAAAATAACCTCAAAACCTCTATAAAATATATTTATTCTTTATACGTTAAAAAAATCATAAAAATTGCTCTTAATACGCCGTTTTACACGTATTTCCCCTTTAACATATTCTATTTCGCTAGCATTCTGTTCAAAGAGAAATAATTTCAATAATGAAGGTTTTCGGGCAGCGATCAATTAAATTATTTTTCCGAATATTTTATCAAATACACTTTGTATAATGACATTATTTTTGTGCTTTTTGTTTAAACTGATGTGCTGCCTGTTATTGTCTGGAAATAGAAATTTAGCTATGGAGGAAAAAGTAAGTTACAGACAGAGAATGTTTTCTAGAAAGTTGTCCCTGCGAAAAACATCGGCCTTGCATCGGCTTTTAGATGTTTTTTAAGGCCGAAGGGCCGATGTTTTTATAAAGTTGACATCGGCTGCCGATGCCGATGGCCGATGGCAATTTTGTTGAACAATCGGCGCCGATGCATCGGTCGAGCCTTAATTTTTATCTTTCTCGGAATAAAATAAACTTCTCAAAATCTTGGACATCAATTATAGCCCTGGTTCAATGTTTCAATCTAATAAATTCAAAAGTATTTTTTTTTTTTTTTTGTATAGTGTGGCAGTACATTCGACGCCTTCATAAACCGACTTCTGTTCTACCAATTAGGTACCTCTTGGCAAAGAATGGAGGTACTGGTTTTCCACCGTGGCGGTCCGTGGTTCTATCCCCGTCTCCGGCAGACATCTTGCTCCACCGGCACCACGCAATCCTCATGAAAACTTACATTTAGCTATGAAACCATAAACTTTTGCATTAACGGCTTTTTAACTAAGCTGGTTGGATATGGTTTAGAGCCCGTAAAGATACAAAAACGTTCCAAACCGTAAATTTAACGGTTAGTTAGATGGACAAACTGCTGCCGGCTATTTAACCGTAATTTCATGATAAAATTTCTAACAGTGTTGATTACGGTGCTGGTTTAGGTAAAATTGATTTTTTTTTTTAAAACTAAAAACATGATACCGTCACTTGTTTACCGCCAGAGAAAGTTTTCTTGATAGTATTCCATAGGTCTAGAGGATAAAAGAGTATCTGGAACCAGAAGAAGACAATGCCAAAACTGTACGGATATTATGCACAACCCTACAATAAATTTATTTCCGTTTCTGATTGTTAAAGTGAAGGGAAATGGAACAAAATAATTCTGAAAGATAGAAAAGAGGGGACAGCGCCCATTTCAAGGAAAAAAATTCATAGCATGAAAAGGATAATACATGTGGTGCGACATTTGCAGATAATTTTAGCAAAAACGTTGGATTCAGTGCAACAATTTTAAGTAGTGGTCTCATCTGTGGTAATTTAAACATCTCAAATGTTCCAATCACACTTGTTGTTTTACTAATTGTTATTTTATTTTCAAAGCTGAAAATACTGAATTGACTGAAATTATGAAACAAAGTTAAAAATTATTAAAGAACAAGTGCAGGTTCAGGTATATATATCAGTATATATATCAGGTATATATGAGCTCTTTAGTAACCGGACCATCAAGCATGTCAAAAGTTGAACGATAGCGCTTTTTCAAAAGGGATATGTATACACTGATGAGAAATATAAAGCTTTAACTACGGTGCTCAAACACGCGTCATGTGCTTAAGAGAACCTTAGTACTAATGATACTTAAAAGGATTTTTCTCTTTTTTGACAGATCCACAACTAGTACCATGGCACTGATTGTGAATCAAATGCCACTTTTTACTTTTGTAGGAAAAAACACACTAAACTAAAGTTTCTCTAAATTTTTTTATATTTCTTCTTTCAAATGGGGCTGCGTATGGTCCCCAACCTTTGCAGACCTAGCGCATTCCCCGGAAACCGGCATCCAATCTTTCCCGTAACACCACTATCGGCGGATGCCGTTACCACTTGAGAATTTGGACGCTCAGTTTCCGCTAGATGGCGACATCTGAAGTCTGACTGATGCGGAAATGCACTAGGAATTTAATTTAGCCGAGAGTATCCAGGCCAACCAGATACTCAAAGGATCTTTAACAAGCCGCGTAATCATACGTCATGGGTGCTGACGATTTTCTGCATCTTGAAAATCCACCGACTAGGGCCAGGTTTGAGCCGGCGAACATGGGCGTACGAGGCCAGCCAACCACTCCGCCACCCTGCCGGCCTTTAAAAGTAAATAACCTTAAAAATTCGTTAAGAGGGTGATTAATGCGTTTCTCTTTAAAAAATAGTTAACATAAGTTCTTACTTCCGCAATCAGTCAACAAACATAGATTGATCCACAAATAGTGACTTTACACTGAATACCGCCATCTTAAGAGCAGTTACAAATAAAAACTCTAAAATATCTGTTAAGAGATGAGATATATTGAATATAGCTGCAGACAACCATAAATATCCAATATCATTCTCATACTGAAAAACTAAGTTTGTGTTATACAAGTAAAAAGATGAAACTGATATCGAACAACATTTCTGAGAAAGGAGCTTATTACGAAAGAGACATTTTCTGTAAATCACCTTATCATATGATCTCCTCAGCAGTAAGTTTTAATTCCTTTACTTTTAGAAACGCAATTAAAGAGTTATTGGAATGCTCAAAATTCTCCAATAGAAATATATTTCTACTGAAACATGAAGAAGAAAAAATGAAAAGGAATTATTCGCAAATTAAATTAAAAGTAATGAGCCATAGCTCTTTTTAGCCTACTTTCCCGTAAAAGTAAAAAAAACTAATAATAAAGCATGAAAGAAGGCTTAATGTATCGTGAAAATATCGTTAAAAATCAAGAAAAGTCAAAAATAAGTTAAGTAATTAAATAAAGATTGAAAAATAAAAAAATTGAAAGTAGGGTTTTGAGATGGGGAAAAAGTGTGTCTGTCGGTCTGTCGGTCGGTCTGTCTGTCTGTCGGTCTGTCGGTCTGTCTGTCTGTCGGTCTGTCCCCCCCCCCTAATAACTTTTGAACGAATTGTCCGATTCAAAAAATTCTTTTTGCATTCGAAAGATCTCGGCGAGGACATCTAATTTCCATATTTTACTTTTGATTTGAACAATTTTTTGTTCAATTTTGAACAGTTCAAAAAATTTTAACATTAGCGCCTATGGGCGAAAATGAAGCAAATTATGTAAAATTTGGGTACGAGATCCAAGTTCCCATGAACAAGCTCACTGGAAGAAGTTCTTGGCGTGAAATATTGATTTGAACAATTTTTGTTCATTTTTGAACAGTTCAAAAAAAATTAACATACCGCCTACGGGGAAATTTCAATCCTATATAATTCCTGATCTAAAGGACCGATTTGCTTGGAACAAACTTTATCGGAAAGCTCTTATGACGTAGAACATGTACAAATAGAAAGTACATCCAGAACTAAGGAGCCTATTTTCCTATGAAATTTTTTGATCGGGATTTTCAAGAATATTTTTGAATCAATGAATGATTAAATGAATAAGCAAAAGAATGAATGAATAAATGAGTGACTAAATACATGAATGACTTAATAAATGAATGATTGAATGTCTATTAACCGTTGAAAAAGGTATATTTGAACCAATTAAGAACTAAAACTAAACGAGAAAGACAGAGAGAGAGATAGCTAGATTATAAATTTGAATTCGGTGTATACGGGGAAGTAGGCTCGTATAGTTCTAGACGGAACTTCTTGTTCCTATAACAATGGTGCTTCTATTTGCCATGCTTTTTCTGCTCAAACTTTTCTTTCAGATCCTAAGAAAATTATTTACAGGTGTAATTTCTGTCTTCTCAGACTGCTTCTAGGATTTAATCTAGTTTAAACAAGTAACATCCATTTCATGTGGGAGTTTGATAATTAATTATTTTAATAAAAACGAAAATTAATAAAACTTACATATCTTCTCAATAATTCACTCTATAATTGCTCCACTTATCACCTAAAAAATATTTTATTTCTAAGCTTCAAAAAGTATTTCATTTGTTTTCAACATCTTTTCTTATAAAGATTTATGTTCAGAAATCCAATTTAATCATAATTCTGCAGCACCGTCGTTTTCCTTTACATTTTATTTATTTATTATTTTCTTTTTTTGGAAATAATGTGATTTTTAAAAGTAATTACCAGAAGATTTCTATTAACACGCCAAGGGAAGCGATATTAAATTTAACTTTATTTCTAAAGCGATCTGCAAATAATTATTAATTTATACGAGTTTCTGTTAATGAAAATTCGCCTTATTTATTTCTCAAAATATTTGCGTTTATTGTATATTTTTAATTTATTTATACATTTCCAAGCAAATAAAATATTTATTTTATATTTGAGGCAGTGAGAGGAAAAGGGATGTAAGTGACCAAAAAGCGATTCAAAGAAATTTGTTCAAAATTTGGATCTTATGGGACCTTTAACATCATTTTTTTCTAAATCACGTTGGGGCGGAGCACCTTTTAGAGCAGGGGTCTCCAACTTTCCAGCCTTAGGGCCATATTGATTACTCCAGTAAATTCCAAGGGCCAAAACCATATATCATTAACTGTTGCCGTGTAAAAAGTTGAATCAGTCCACTAGTGGTGTAAAATATGATTACTTTTTTGCCAGATGCCATTAGCGACGGGAAGCTGATGTGTCCGCGGGCCGGATGTGGCCCGCGGGCCGTATTTGGAGACCCTGTTTTAGAGCTATCACTAACGTATCTTGCCACCATTTAAAATGGTGCTTTCTGTATCATTTGCACTAGTTATCTCGAAATTTTCAATTTTGTCACTTACATCCTCCCTTTGCATGTAAGCACCTCATTTATGTATGAGAGTTTTGCATTACTTTAATTTTTAGAAGCGTGGTGTTGCGGATTATAGTAAAACCTCTCAATAAGGGGCCCTAAGAGGACTGGAAATTTTGTACCTTAAATAGAGGTGTCCCTTTCTCGGAGGATCATAAATTGATGCACACATATAGCGTATTAACTTGGTCCAACTTTTTAATAATAAACATGTGTTACCATTTAAGATTAATACTGAAAATGTTTCATGCATACAAAATGTAAGTGGAAGTGGTTGAAATTTAAACATTTTTCATTCAAAAACTAAAATTTTAGCATAAATGTCGTATTGGCAAAGTTTTGTAGCTTACAGAAATGTATTTGAAGTAATCTATGAGATGGGTTTGTTTTAAAGTACGAAATTCGGGCAATACAGCTTAAATTACATTTCGTGTATTTTTTCCAATCCTTGCATAAAAAACTTGCTGGAAGTCGGGTAATATATATCAATGCTGAGCACACATGTATTCCATAGTACAAGAGAGGGAAAAGCCTTTACATGTAGGTTTTGGCAAGCACTTTAAAATACGCTTGTTTCTTTGTTCATGCTTCTAGGACTGACTAAGACTTTCAGAAGTTAATTTATAGAAAAAAAAAGAACTTCAATTTCAAGTAAATTTTTCTTATCTATATAACTTGAATTTTGAAATTTTTCTTTGTGAATGTCCCTTAAATAGAGTGTTCCTTATTCAGAGGTAAATATATTGCAGTCCCTATTCAAAGGGACTGGGACCAGAAAAAGTGTCCCTTAATTAGAGGTGTCCCTTTTTCGGAAGCGTTCCTTAAAGGAGGTTTCACTGTAGTTATATGCTGATGAGTTTTATTAATTGATTTTCATACCTAGTAATTATGGAATGAATTTATTGATTTCATTAACCCTGCAACTTATACCGTAAGTATGGCACGTTTGTCTTCACCTTCAAGTGTTACAGCATGAAATTAATGGAGTAAAAAGCTATATAAGTTAATGAAGTTTCAATATTTCTATAGTGCAAATGATTTCCTTACAATAGAGTTGGTTTGAAAAATACGTTTCGGAAGGGCGTTTTTAGGATGATGAAATTGGAAGTATTGCGAACACAGAAGTCATATTGAAGAAGTCATTTTTCCTAATATCAAGATTAGCCTGAGATTTGAAAAGCCTAAAACAATGACCTCTGGTTCTACCTTCCAGTGCTGGATCTAGGGTGGGGCAAGCCGGGGCCCATGCTCCGGGCGGCACTTTTGGGGGGGGGGCGGCAAATTCAACTGTGATGCACAAAAAAGAAAGAAAGAAATATAAAGAGAAAGAAAGAAAAAAAAAGAAGAAAATACTTAAGAGAACTTAACTTTTGGAAGAGAATTAAAATCCTAGTTCTGCGCTCCGATTTTATCATTGATCAGCTATTTTGCCAACTATTAAAACCGATTAATTGAATAATTTATTTGTATTAACTGTCGGAAATTCTAAAATTTAGGTTAGGGGCGGCAAATTTCGCAATGTCAAAATTTAAAAATTAAAATTTTAAAAAGTCAAGGTTATTTCCCTCTTGTGATAGTGAAATACGTATAAATCAGGCTATGCTCTAACAATACCCAATGGTTTTTCTTTTAGAAACTTTCAAAACATTTTTTTAGGAAGAGGTGGGAGCTTGTAAGTGTCGTTTGAGAAGGCAAACACTCTCTCTTCGATACGGGCGTTAGTAAGAAGGAGGAGGAGGGTAGAGTCCTGCCCTCTGGATTGAAAAAAAAAATGCCAATTTTTTTCTGAATTTTTATTATTACTTTCATGAGTAAAAACGTTCAAATTTCAAAATGTTTTTGTCTGCTTTTTGTTTCCAAAATTTTTGAAGTCCCAAAGCATCAGTTAAGGCCTCAAAATGCACCAGTTTGCATGTAATTTTCAAAATTTTCCCGGGGGATAATCCCCCGGACTCCCACAACTGTCAGAATTTCATATCTCCAGTTAAGAGGGAACTTTCACATGGCTCTATTCCTCCTAATGTTGAGCTGAAACGGCCATGCGGCGGGAACATTAACGAAAGTTTTATGGGTTTATCAGTGATCCCCAAAGGAAAGATCCTCAAAAAAAAAAGGCTAGCTCATGAAAGTTATATGAAATATCAACAATAATTTGTTGGAGGGGGCGGCATTTTTAAGTTTTGCCCCGCCTCGGAAAACTCCAAGATCCGGTACTGCTACCTTCTGGGCATAAATGGAGCTCATCATCGTTTTCCATTTTAATGAATTAAAATAACTGAATCATGTCCCATATAACTCTCCAACTCTCCTTTGCTCGAGTCTATACATACAGTAAAACCCCGTTAAAAGGCGGGTGTCGGGGGACATGTTTGGCACCGCGTTATAACACACACACACACACAACCGTGTTATATAACCGTGATATAATGAAACTGTACCGCGGAACCATATTCACGAAATATACTCGCTTCTGTTGCACGACTTTTAGCTTTATCAGTTACTCTTGACTTTTATTCTATTGCATAATTGTTTCTTTTCTTGTTTGCGGCCCTTTTATTTCCTGAAATTGCTGTGCAAGAAGCACACTGATCACATCTGAGCGGTTAGTCTATCGAGTGATAGGTTATTCAGATTAAATTGTTCTGCTCTTTGGGACTCTTAAGCTAAAACCATATCGACCGCAACAAAAACAACTGTGATCTGAGAAAATGTGGGCTTAAAAATCTTGTTACGTTATCAACATGAGATTTTGAGGGGGAGAGATTCTAAAAAAAGGTAGATTTGTGTAGAAGGGGAGGAACGCACTTTTCAAAGAAACAACGTTTTAAATCTTTATACACTCTCAAGGTCAAGAGAGTATGTTAACTTTTAAAAAATGTCAAAGAATCGGAAATACAAAGGGTGGTTTGTAATGATAGGGAGTGGTTTCAACGTCGGGGGACATGATAGTAACCGCGTTATATCCGATTCCGCGGTATACTGAGGCGCGGTATTACAGGGGTTTTACTGTATTGAGCTTTTTAAGCTTGACCTCATAGCCTAAGTCAACGTATAATGTTACATCAGTCAATCAATAAGAACAAGTGAATGAAAGAGAGGTGAAAAACATTCACTTGCCGTTATTCACAATAAAAAAAATGAGAAGAAACAGAAAAAGTTTTATGCAAACAAATTCGTCAATGAATTGCTGATTGAAAAAGAGATGCCTTTCAAAAATTTAAATATTCAATCCTTAAGTGTAATTGAAAATGCGGGGCTGAAACGATGGCAGCATGCGAAGACGAAATACTTTTATTAGAAAAAATGGTTTATCGATGAAAAAGTATACTGTAAATGTAAAACATATTTTAAAATAACATTTATTCCCTTCTGATGAAAAATTGAATTTTGTTCTTTTCATTCCATGGCTCCATTTTAGTTTTGAAGTTCCGATAAAGCACATTTGAAACTGTTTTTTTGTTTGAATCATTCTTTCACACGTAACTGAAATATTAAAATTCTGATATTAACAAAGGTTCCATCTAGAGCCATGATTTTTTTCGCATTTCCTAGAAGCGTTTTAGCAAAAGTTATATCTACAAGACGTAAACCAGAATAAAAAAGAAGTCTTATTCAATTGTTGTTGAGCAATAAAAAACACCTTATTCGTAGGAATATGAAAAATGAGGAATGAAACATGGAAATGAGGGAATTAAATTGCAGATCCGACGGCAGAATGCATTCACTTGATTCTGCAGAAGTAAATTTCTTTTGAATTTTTATTATGTAATTAATGCGAAATGAATATTATTTTACACAATATATGAAAAAAATCATAAATTCTTACTACCTTCATTTCAAGATATTTTGCCTAGAAGAGCTCACACTTTTAAAGAGATATTTAAAGTTCATTTCATTTCAAAAATCGGAGGGATTGGCAGTTTTGTGTAAGATCAAAACGAAAATTAAAAATACATGTACGCTCTAGCTCTGTTCTTATTTTAAAAATGAATCGACTATTTTCTTTTTAATATTTGCTATGAAAAATGTCTTAGTTTCTAGCATTCCAGTACTCATAAGGGGATATATATCAAATATGTTTGAAAGAACGAATGTTTTATGCATATAATTCGATAAAACATTTTTTCTTATTATTAGATTATTTGAAACTACGATGGTACTTATTTAACGTTTCAACAATCCCAGTTTCGAAACTTGAGCATAACTAAAATCCCCATTTATAGGCTTTTCTAGTTCACATAATCAATATACAAGGTAAGTGCTCCCCTTTTCAAAGCCCTTTTCTAGACACTGAAACCTTAACAGCGATGTGAGCAATTTTGACTGAAGTAAAGATAATTTAATGAAACACATGACTACATTCTAACGAACGCAACATCTGAGATTTTGCTTGAAATCGATGACATTGCAATGTAGCAGAGTTTTTATAGTGATGTTTTATTTATACATAGAATATAAGAATAAGTGAACCTTTATTAATCATTTATCCCGGATCTAAAAAACTAAAGGTGGATTTTTTCTTTTTTCTTCTTTTTGATATTCGGAGCTGTAAATGTTCTACTATTCAATTTATATATCATGACTAAAAGTTGCAAAAATTTTCCTAGATATTAGATAAAACCTCTATGGAAAACAATCGTGAGCAGTTACATTTTGAGGATTTATAAACGGTTAAAATTATTTGCAATTCTTATAAAAGTATTGAGCATCTTCCTGAATTGTGTAATGTCATAATTTGTATTCATTCACCACGTATTCACTCATATACACGGAATGAATTCCGTATATCTTGTATGTAAATGTGTGAGTATACAGTGAAACCTGTGTAAGTTGACCACTTGCGGTGCAACACTTTAGTGGTCAACTTAGGAAGGTGGTCAACTTATAGAGGATGGAAATTTCTTCTTCTTCTTCTCCTTTTTTTTTTTGTTATTTCTTTCACTGCATTTATTCATTTGTAACTAATTAAAATATAGCTTCATGTATTAAGGTTACTTTAAAATAGTAATTAGTTATTTTGTCTTTCAATTATCGAAAATTCGTTAGAGAAATTTAACCTGAATGACTTACAATGTATGCTACACAACTTTAAAAAAGGATAAATATCTTATTAATTATGTAAGTTACTTAAATAAAAGTAAAGATTAAAAATACATAATTTTTCGAAATGAGTACATCAAATAGAAGAGAGGAGGAGAAACCTATCTAAAGAATAAAAGTGCTCATAGTACTTTTCCCATATGGTTTACTTACAAAGAGGTTTAAGCAAACTTTATATTGAATTGATGTTTTGTCCATCCAGACAAATACTGGTCTAACATTATACTATAAAAACTGTCCTGGAGAATTTTTTTTACTTTTTTTAATCTTTTCAAAAATAGATAAAAAAATTAATCTAGTAATAATTAGGTAGTCAACTTACAAAGGGATTTTATAATACTCCCACCCAAATTTGGCGTACATAATTGGTCCACATAGTGAGGCGCTGAAGTTACAAAGGTTTCTCTACATTGTATAATACAGGGTTAATTCCGTTCCTGACAAAAGTGGTAAACTTAGACAGGGGGTCAACTTAAAAAGGTGGTCAACTTTACAGGTTTTACTGTACGACATATTCCACAGTAAATTACGCGCAATCCACTTGTAGGGATAAAACTATTTTACATAATAATCTTTCCTGAAAGAATAAAGAAATATTTTGAATTTCTTTATTCTTGCTATTTATATATTATTATTAATTTTTTATGCTTACCATGTTGCCAATCTATTGCGTAGTTAAAGTAAGTCCCCATGCTATGTACGTCCATTGCAGCAATACACAGCAAGTAAACTCCCATGCAAAAGTCAGCAAAAGCCAAGTTACACATCAGGAACTTGGATACGCTTTTACAAGCACCAGTGCTCATGAGCACTACCATAACAGCCACGTTGCCCAAAATAGACGTCCCGACGACCACCCACACAAAAGCCCTGAGCAGCATGTTTCCCATGACATCTTCACATGGATTGAATGCATCTGGAGTGGGGTAACATTCAACATCACGATAGTTCTTTGCTAGTTGACCACAGAAGGCCTGCAACTCAAATTCAGATATCACTGCAACAGTTGTTCCATGGAACACTCCTTCCATGAAGGGATTTTCGGGAAGATTCTTCTGGGTTTTTGATTTTCTTTTGTTGGTAACTAATTGGTTTCCAAAAAATTCATCCGCGTCTGAATTGTTGAGTAAAATATCCTAAAAATATTGCAAGTTGTTAAGATATATTCAATAAATATAATAATTTTAACATATTATCCATTAGCTTGAAGAAAACGTATGAACAAAATAAGAAAAAAAGGAATTATAATTAAAAATAACTAAAGAAAACTAAAGCCTTAATCAAGTCACATTCGAAGTTTAATGACGTCTTATTACTGTCCTCATTACCAGTGAATGTGGATATTAGGTTATATTCTTCACTTCTTAGGTTTTTCTAGTTTAATAAGAAATGATTTACAACAAAAGATCACAGGTTCTTATCTCACCATAAATAGTTTGGCAACCATTAAAAATAATTCTTGGCTTTAAAAATCATTCGGCTACATTTTTATAAATTAAGTAAACCATATCTCATTGTCCGTATGTGAAATTTGTCAAATCTTTCTAATACAGAGAATACAGATTTTTTTTTATTTTGCAACTATTAACCTGCTTTCGTTTTAAAGTAATATTATTCTTCATGTTTACTTTGAACAAAAAATTTAGTTATTTTCATAAGGGTTCATAAGATTACCATTTTATTATCATATTTAACAAATCTTAACGACTTTCATCTTTTCAAAGTTATTTTCCTTTACTGTTACCTATACATAACTTTTATTTATTAATTTAATAAGAAAATCATGATATATATCAATGAATTACCTGATGAATGTTGATTTCTGCCTTCGGTATACTTCCCCATTCTGCTGTTCTTCGTACCCAATCTTTCCTTTCTTCTTCAATAGTTTGGCTATCTCTTCCGATAGAGACTCGTCGTTCTTTAAAGTGAAAATCATTTCTTTTTATCATTCTGGCTCCTCTTAAAAGTTGGATATGACCTTTATGTTTTTTATGACGCTCTTTAACAAGAAGATTCGATATACTCAAACTGCCTCGACCAAGTCTTAGTAACCGATATGTGTCCCTGTGGTTTTCTTCTCCCATCGAATTAAAAGCTCTGGAGTTCAGCACAGAAACAAATTTGTCGTCTTCACCAATCGATGATTCAACATTAAAGGAATTTTTCAATTTTCGTTCAAGCCGTCTTTTCTGTCTCACGTTTTTTTGTCCATCCACAGCTAGCCATGTTGTGGCAGTTGTGCTTGGATTTTGTCTACAGTACAAATTCTCCATATTTTTCTTGAAATCGATGTACTTTGAAAATTCCTCTGGATCATGCGTTGCTGGGAATTTGAAAGCACAGCAGTGATAAGGATACGTAAGATAAGCTTCTTTAATGTACTTGAAGTGATACACTGATGGGAATACTTTCAGTGGATATACCTCTGTAAGTTTCAGAATGTCAAGTTCTTCCAAGCCC
The DNA here is from genome assembly GCA_038502835.1 of Octonoba sinensis. Lineage (NCBI taxonomy): Eukaryota > Metazoa > Arthropoda > Arachnida > Araneae > Uloboridae > Octonoba > Octonoba sinensis. The sequence goes on from CM076604.1 coordinate 86,046,581, forward strand.
TTCACCGGCAAGTAGTTGATGCTTGTTTCAGACAAGTCTCTGTAAAATAAAGTTGATTTAGGGTTTGCGCATGCGAAAAATGAAATTAAGATGAATTGAAATATTTAAATCGGCCAAAAGTTATGCATTTCTATTTAAAAATGAATCATAATAATTTTCTCTGCATAATAATACAAATTAATAGGGGAGATATCCGATATTGGATCCTCTAAGAACAAGAGACTTTTGTCGTGAAATGTGAAGTAGAAAAAATGATAAAGGGCATATTAAGAATATTTTTAGGAACCGACCTAGGTAGACACATATTTTTCTGAGCATGAAAATAATGGCTGAAAAAGATATTAAAAAACGAAGTCTGCACTGTAAAATATTTTTGCCCGAATTGGAGCATCTCTTGGAAATCATTCATCCGGAGTCTCATGTAAAATTGCGGACGACTAAAAACATCAAACTACAAAGTCTTTGTAAAAGAAAGTTACAAAGAACAAAAAACAGAGAACATTCTGCAAATTGATTGCAAGAGATAAATGTGTCGCAGTAGTGACGCCATCCGCGAGTAAGCTGGGGCCACTTACTTATTCGTGTACTTAAAGTCGAAGGAGAGTTCAGTTGAGCACGCCCTGTTGTGATTCCTGTGCCTTAGGCCGTTCGTCCAAATATGCCCCCGAGTTGGGAAGACTGGCCGGTGAAGGATAAAAGCGCGAAAACTCGGGTTTAAACCTCAGCCTCCTAAACATCGCATTGAACTTCGTTTTTCTACTAATAGATAGCAGCCCATTACTCTGTGATTGTTTTTGCGCTTAAAATCCAATCAAAGTAGTTGTCCAATACAGGTAGTCAGTCTACTCCTATTTTGAATAATGTCTTAACCAGAGCAAGTTTATTTAAAGCGAACAAAAAAAGCATGATATGATACCGCCTTTTTTTAGCCTACTTTTCCGTAAAAGTAAAAAAAATATATATATATATGCAAGAAGGATTGATGTATGGCAAAAATAAACAAAAGTCAAAAATAAATGAAGTAATTAAATAAAGATTAAAAAGTTAAAAAACTGAAAGCAGGGGTTTGAGATCGGGGAAAATGTGTCTGTTGTCCCCTCCCCCGAATAATTTTTGAGGAAATAGTACGATTTGAAAGTTTTTTGTTTGCATTCGTAAGATCTCGGCAAAGACATCTCATTTCTATTGTTTATTTTGAAAAATTTTTTATTTAATTTTGAACAGTTCAAAAGATACATTAGTGTCTATGATTAAATATGTGAGCGAATTGAATATGAAGAAAATTGGACCCCGGAAACCTTAGATATAAGATCCATATTCCTTTGAACAAGCTTATTGAAAGCTCTAGACGTGAAATATTTTTTGATTTGAACAATGTTTGTTCAATTTAGCGTTAAAAGTTTAAAATTTGTTTATTCTTGTTTCCATCTATATTCTTATACAGCTTTAGAAAGAGTTGAATCAATCACAACATGTTCCTTTTAAATAGTAAATTAGTAAGTCAATTCACTTGCGAAATAAAATACCTCGGATATCAATAATTAATCTGTTAAGAGAGATCAATTATTGATCTTTGCTCCTAAAATTACCGAGTTTATCAAATAATTCTATTTGTTACAGAACTGTTTTCTTTACCGAAGTTCCTCAGGCGAAGAAAAGTTGCAACGATGAATGCCTGGTTCTTTGAATATTTCATTACTATTTCTTGTCTTATTCTAAGAAATAGGTAGATACAACCAAGTCTCTACAAAAATTCAAGTTTTCCACTGCATTTTTAACATTAAAGCCGTAGTTTAGTTCAGTTAAATCGCGTATTATTTTTTAAAAACTCACAAATAAGCCGAAGTATATAAGCAAAATTTTAACATTTTCATTTGTATAGATATATAATAATTGAAGTAGCGCATTTTACCTCCAGTTTGAGATTGAATATATAATTAAACTCAAATGAATAATTCCATGCAATTCCAGAAATTTTACTTTTTGCAGGGCCAAAATGCATTTAAAAAAAATTAATCAACAAAACTGCGTGCTTATGATTATCAGCTTTCAAAGCAGATTTTACAATCAGAATCGGGTTTACTTTCTCGTAACGTTTTAATTTTGGAAAAACAGGAATACATTTTCTACTGATAAAATTGTACAACAAAATGCCCCTTTAAGATATTCCTTTTTTTTTCTTTTCAAAATACATTTGCGAACGAAAAGAAACTAAGACATAAAACACGAAATATCCAACAGAAGAAGACGTTGGGTGTAAATTTAATATAGTCTAATTTGACCTACTTTACATGCTAGCCTTTATCTCGGGCTACATCCGATGTAACAAATTAAATTTCGTTTAACATTATCTCAATAAATTAATTGTGAGAGGGTAATCAATAAACTACAGCCCATGGAAATTTCTCCAAGAATGTCTCTTCTGAGCGTTCACCAAGTCACTGTCTCTGGAGTACGAAGAATGAATGGTTCAACGCAGATCCCCACTTAGCGGGGGGCATACTAGGGAGGAAGTGTAGAGGCGGATTTAGAAGCTGAGACCGCAGTAATGCAAATCCGGTGTCTAGACCACTCGACCAAAAGACGATAATTGGATAGGGGGCGAGGTCCGACATTGAACACATGCCACAACTGTAATATTTTTACAATTTAATGAAATAAAAAAATTGCTGAGGTCCTAATCTCAGCATTATATTGTATCATCCTAATCTGAATTACATTTATGTTTCCCAAGAGATCTCTCAATACTTGGCTTTGAAGGAAATGAGTCGGCGTCAATTCTATTCTGACTCAGAAGGTGAATCCACCAAAGTTATAAATACTTGTCATGTTCTTTGTGAAGTCAGTTGTACTGTATCTGTTAAATGTATAACTCAATATCATATTTCGATCCTGCCTCGTAGTGTTTCTTTGTCTATTTATCAGTAATCAAATAAACAGAAATTAGGTATGTATGATTCTGCATACTAACAGAAGTTGAAAATGTAACATACTATATAAATAGTAAAACTATTTGTAAAATAAATAATAGTTTGTACTTTTCTTCGTTTACCGAATCTTACATACTTCATTTCTGCTAAGTCAAGAAGCACAGCATTTTTTTTTAATGTTTAAATAAAACTATTACAGCCTTGTGCTATTTATTCCTGTTACTTTAAAAAGCATCGATTGCGCAATTCTAGTCGAAAAGTCTTTCCCTAATTTGTATTCACCTTAAGTAGTGCTGCAACTAAGCATGTAAAGTTATTTATAGAAAACTACATTTCAACACTTTTGCCTTTTCATGAAAAATAGCATGCAAGATTGATGTTAAATAATAAAATTTACTAACAGAGTCCTCACATTCTTTAGCCCAGAGAAAGCATCTTCGTGAATTGTATGAAGCTGCGTGTTGCCTTTCATACTTCTGCAAGAAAAGTAACACATCCATTAAAGAACCGTGCTTCCTCCTTGAATTTTAAAGCAAAAGCTCTTTTAGTTCACTAAAAAGCATAAATGAACAACTCAGCCTTTCTCTCTACTTTTGGAGGAAATACTTTTATCAGATTGTTAAGGATTATTGGAAAAAAAAGAAACATTTATTTTAATAAAAATAAATATGCTTCACACTTGACATTATTTAAGTACTTGGGGAAAAAATGCAGAATAATAGCTGTTCCTGCACTTTGTTCACGTGGAAATTTTGATGTGTATGTGTGAGAACTGATGTTCCTGATAAAAATGGGATCAATGGGGGCGAATATTATAAAAGTGATTGAGTACATCGAAAATTTCGCATTTATAATAGTAATAGTTCTGAATATATGTGTATAAAAATAACATAGCACCAATAAAATGCATATTATGTATGCATATATATATGTGTGTTATATATGTGCGTGTGGTTGTGTGTAGTATGCATTATTTATAGATAAATGAGTAAGTAAATATATATATTTTAGATTGGGGAACATTATACTATAGCGGGCAAAATTAATTATTACACTCTCAGAAATAGAACTCTCACATTCGAGGATTCTTCAATCGTTAAGCAAATTTCGTCATTTACAACGATTCTTTTCTCGCGCGATTACGTGACTCTAAAACGTTGCTACAAAAATTTCGCCAATTTGAGGAAAGGTTTACTCCGAGCATTTTTCTCGAAACCATTTCGTCAAATGCGACGAAAGTTTCGTGAGATTTGAGCATGCGTTTCTGAGTGCGTAGTAGTTTAAATGAAGTCTCTAAAATAATGTCAGTACTATAAAGAGAATATTTTTATGGATACATACTCGGGAATACAAACCCGATTCCGCGGGATCTGAATCAGGCAGGATCTTGCAACAATATCTACGGGACTGGTTCCTCGGGATTAGGACCTCAATCGTCAATTGTCAACAAAAGGAAACCCTTTGGTACGATTCTTTTCTGTTGTTTGAGAACTCGTGTCTATCATAGTTTTTGGAGCATTGTCATAAAATTGCATATCATTAGAAAGATAATTTAACTAAGCATACAATGGAACAAAAAAGTTTGTTTCATTATCAGTACTCTACCAAAAGGTGCATCCAAATAACATGGTGAAAGGCACATAACCTGCTTTTGTTTGATACGAATTAGCTTTCCTTCCTTTTAATGTAGCAAATAAATTTGATTCCTAAAAATTGATAGTCAGAAGTCGGACTTAAGAGAACGTTTGAAATTTGAACTTAAAACTCGCCTTCAACAGAGAAGAACGGATACGAACAGTGTTTTGCATTATCTGCATAATCACGGGCAGCCCGATGATCAGGGAACGAACTCAACGTTGTTTTAAATCCCTCTGGCGCAACAAAGTGAAAGAAATTAGTAAAAAACTCTGTCCGATGACTATGGGAAAGAAACATAGAAAATATGATGAAGGATGGACATTGAAAACGGAAAGATTTAAGATGATGGAATATGTCAATGATGGCGGATGATGTAAATCCCGCAGGATTGCGGCATCCTGGGGGATTAGTAAGTCTGAATCGCGAAATATCACAGAGCAAAGCATAATGCGGGACTGCATTTCCTGTATATACTCTCATAGTAAAAAGAAAAATAGTGGACATTAATTCCTAGAACAAAACCTACATTTGTGTTACATATACATATAATGTATAGCAACTCTGCCGAAACTTTCTGTCTTATTTCTAGACAGCGCTCGTACTTCATTTCAGCAAAGAATACATCTAACAAAAGCTTCAAAGTATTATTTACTGCTTTGTTCGTTGCTCCCCCGAGGAAGTTCCCTTCCAGTTCCCGTCACAGAGAAAAAATGAGCTTGAAGTAGTTCACCTAATTTAAACAATTTCAGTAAGAATGTGACAAAAATTATTTTATTAAAGATTTCAATTTTGAATTTTATTATATAGCAATAACTCAAATCCTTTTGTTACTTTTGTTCTTCAGTCAGTATCACTTCCAAACTGCATTTACATTGATAACGGCCAAATTAACAATTAATGAGGACACATATGTGCACGAATAAGCTGCGATATTATTCTTATAATTTAAGTCGATGATCCGCAATCTAATTACCAAGCACCAAAGTTTTCAAATGTATTGAATTTACAGTAATAAATAGCGATGCATTAGTGATTTAAAGCCCAATTTCAAACTCTATTCTTCAACAATGAATGTATAACCCACGTTTTCCTATGTAATAATAAAAAAAATAATATGGTTCTTCTGCTAACCAAAATGATTTCCCCAACAGTTGCGAAAATAAATATTAGGATTTTTAAAATATCTGTAGCGTATCTTTCATTTCTTGCCAAAAGCAAACTTTCTTCTCTTGAAAAACTAAAATGACTTTTCTTGGAATGCAATATTTTTGCAACGTATGCGTTTCTGATCTTAAATTAAGCAGCCTTGAAGAGCCAAGCGATACGTTGAATATTGAGACGAGGTAAACCATCGTTTATTTATTTATCGCCGTTCCATATGTCTTACACTTGGAATAGATAGACGTTGACAGTAGATCATTAAACTTAGCATTTAATGTTTCAATATTTTGTATTTAGACTTCTTTTACAACTGCTGTAAACAGAGTTCATTCACTAACTCTTTTTTATTAATTTTTTATCTTTAAATCTCTCTCTATATATATATCAATCTTTTAATATTTTTCACTACAAAAAATCTTATTAAGAGTATCACATATCCAGTTCATCAGGACCGTAACAAAAAAAAAAAAAGAAATAAAGGAAAAAAAGGGAGTAATTTAAGAATTGAATTTCTTTTACTGAGTTCTTGTTCTCATTGCATATACATATTTCCATTCCTCTCTAAGTTTCACAGGGTAATTCAAGTAATAGCTTTAAATGAATTATGAGACAATTCCATAGTTGTTGCTCGAAATTAACTTAAAAACATTTCATTATTTTTTTCTCTAAATCTCTCTCTCTATATATAAATCTTTTAATACCTTTCACAACAAAAAATCTTATTAATAATATCACACATCCAGTTCATCAGGACCGTTATAAAAAAAGAAAGAAAAGAAAAAAAAAGACTAATTTCAGAATTGAGTACGTTTTACTGAGTTCTTGTTTTCATTGCATATACATATGTACATTCCTCTGTAAGTTCTCAGGCCAATTCAAGTTATAGCTGGAAATGATTTATGAGACAATTCCATAATTGTTGCTCAAAATTAACTTAAAAACAATAAAACCCATTTAAGATTATAACAATTCAAAGTGTTATTTCCCCTCAGACAAATATGAATTTAAAATAAAAATAGATTTGTTATAATTTTAAGAGGGTATTAATGTTTTTAAGTTAATTTTGAGCAACAGTGTTAAGTTAATTTTGAGCAAGTCATGATTCGAATTTTTAAACGCCTCTATTGGAGTAGTTGTCAGACTCCTAAAGAAGTAGTAGACGAAAGGAGTCGGTTCTGATTTTAAGATCACTGTGTGGTATGTTTCTTTTACAAAATTGCTAATCTCAATACCTGCAATGCGTTCATATTACAGTACTTAAAAAAAGGAGCCAGTCGTTGCATGCTTGACTACAGTTCGATATTACAGTTCTACCATCAACCGAAGTAACCTGCCTGGCAGAGTGCCAAGAATAATCCATTCCTGTTCAACGGAGGAACTGCTGATATAAGGAAAGTGTCGTTCTTGTTCTCGTTCCAGTTCGTTTAGCATACTTAATTTCTTCCGAACTAGTGCTATATGCCAGTTTTTTTATTTAGTTGCTTTCAACAAACAGAGAAGCAAAAACATTCTGTTTCGTGTACGGAATAAGCGCACTTGCAAAACGAACTTCCCTAAACTCCGATGGATTCATTCTTTTCTTCCATGCGCAGAAGCGTCCAAATGTCAAAATTCCGCGGTCGAATTGTGTTTGGATCATGTTGCTAATGTTAGATCATTCAAAGTCACATAAACTGTCAACTGCAGAAAATGAACAAAACAAAAAAGTAGTTTGAATGCTATGTGAATACTTCACTACATATTCCTTCCAATCAATATAGGGCTTTAGTTCTGAAAAAGGGGCATGATAGTGCTAATAATTACTATTAACAGGTTGACGTAATACTTACAGTTTTGCAATCTCTGATCCTTCAAATGCTCTTTCTTCAATTGTTCTAATAAGATTAAAATCTAAATTTCTGTGGGGAAAAAAAAGTTGAGCACTTATGATTTTACACCAAATGACAGATATTTCAAATTCAATCCATCATTAAAAAATCGTGCAAGAAATATCTCGTTTAATATACAGTAATATAATTTTTAAGTGAGAATAAGCCATACATGCATATTAATTGGAGGTAATTTTCCATTGAATCGTTGCAATGCAGATTCATCATAACGCGAGTTAACTGCACTTACTTCAGTTGATCAACCCAGATAGCATATTCATATCATTAGATATTTCAGAGCTGAAAAAATATGCGGAAGTCTGATGTTCCGAAAAATCTACATAATTATGCTGTGAATATGTAACTAGATCAAAAAGCCTATTGAAAGGCAGAAATCTGTTCTGCTGTTCAGCCTAACATTCCCAAGTCTACTACTTTAGCCGATGTAACTGAAACACGTTTCAATTTTTGGTAACCTTACATTTGAGTAAGCTTTCTTTAGAAATCCAAGCAAAGAAAAAACAAATAACTATATTACGTCCCATTCTATGCTTTCTTTTATTCAAGAAGTAAAAAATAGTTCAATTATTACATAGGCGACCGTAGATGGTCACCACCACCGTTTTAATTTCCACCGTACGTTGGCTCATTAAAATGAGCTCTTATAAAAAACTGGCCAAATGTTTGCTTTTTTTAGATTCAGTAATTTGTTTCAGTCTTTTAAACTGTCCGTGGAAAAGCACCCAAAACTCCCATAGTCTAATTATACGCTATAAACCCCAAAACTCTGGACCAATGGTACCACCAAGGCTCTGTACACCTCTTCATCGCACCCAAAAGACTGCATCTCGAGAAAAACGTTATATATACATAGTAAAAGAACTAAAAGGTACAAAAAATATTTTAAAAATTTTATTAAAATAATGACTATTACAGGAGAGACAAAGATCATACACGCACGATTGTTCGTCCAATAAATTTTCTCCTATCTAGTGGTCATTTAAAAGTATGCACAGAGCTGCAAGAACAATCAGACAATGCAAACTAAAACGAAGATTATACAATTTCATGGTATGTAATAAACAAACAGCTTCACACACATACTCCGTAAAAGAAGATTATCAGTATTTTTTATTTTATTGTTTTATATAACTCTGTCTACGATTTAATACTATCTGTAAACTAAGTATATATTCCCAGAAGTGAGCACATTAAAATTATTTTCCTTCGATATTCTTTAGATTTAGAATAAACTACTTGCCATACTTTTTGGAGGAGACAAATTAGTCAACGCAGAAAGAGACAGTAAAGTTTCATTTGAAATATGCGTAACTTCTTTCCAAAATAGAAAGTTCTGGATAAAATAGTGACTGATAAATTAAGCACGAAAGCAAACTTGAAGGATACTGCGTTAACTAAAGCCAATCTTTAGTCACGATTTGTATTATGCATAGAAGGGATGTATCACAAAGTTTCTAGTTACATCTTTTTAGTTGCGTCCTTTCCCACCATTCATTTCAAGCTATTTCCCTGAAAAGCGAATTGTATCTCACATAAGTTATATACTTGTTCAAAAATTATTTATACTGCAGTAAAAGTTGCTTTCGTGCTGTTTTGATTACATTAGCAATTTTCAATTGATGGGTATGGATGGATGGTGATTGAAAGATATATGCTTTTTTGTTTCGTACCATGAAAAATATTCTATAGTTAAAATTTAAAAATCATGCTCGTGTTTAGAAAACGATCACAATGATTTTCAGTGAATTATGTTTCTTATTCACTTGAAGCATAAAAAACAGCTGAAAGGAAACTATTTAATTATTTGGAAAATTCAAAAGAAGAAATAAATGCATTCTCGGGAAAGGATATAAATGTAATAACGATTCAGGTAGCGAAAGCAGTATTGATTTAACACTAGTGGCTCATGAATCATAAAAAGAATGGCTCTCACCGCTAAACCTATTTAGAGCGCCTGGAGGTTTATTATTTTTATCTTTTCACTTATTACTTTCTAATTCTTTTGTACTTTGAATACGTTCTTTACAATTTTGTTGACAATCTGTTTGCCCAAGTTTAGTTAAATATGTGTTGATACAGTGGATCCATGATTTTTTTCTGTGAATTTATTTATTTATTTTAGTAATTCAATATTAACATAATTTATTCGTTTTTAGCCTACTTTCCCGTAAAAGTAAAAAAAAATAATAATAAAGCATGAAAGAAGGCTTGATGGTATCGTGAAAATATCGTTAGAAATCAAGAAAAGTCAAAAATAAGTTAAGTAATTAAATAAAGATTGAAAAATAAAAAATTTGAAAGTAGGGTATTGAGATGGGGAAAAAGTGTGTCTGTCGGTCTGTCGGTCTGTCTGTCTGTCGGTCTGTCGGTCTGTCTGTCTGTCGGTCTGTCCCCCTCTAATAACTTTTGAACGAATTGTCCGATTCAAAAAAATTCTTTTTGCATTCGAAAGATCTCGGCGAGGACATCTTATTTCCATATTTTACTTTTTGATTTGAACAATTTTTTGTTCAATTTTGAACAGTTCAAAAATTTTTAACATTATCGCCTATGGGTGAAAATGAAGCAAATTATGTAAACTCTAGGTACAAGACCCAAGTTCCCATGAACAAGCTCACTGGAAGAAGTTCTTGGCGTGAAATATTGATTTGAATAATTTTTGTTCATTTTTGAACAGTTCAAAAAAAAATTAACATACCGCCTACGGGGAAGTTTAAATCCTATATAATTCCTGATCTAACGGACCGATTTGCTTGGAACAAACTTTATCGGAAAGCTCTTATGACGAAGAACATGTACAAATAGAAAGTTCATCCAGAACTAAGTAGCCTATTTTCCTATGAAATTTTTTGTTCGGGATTTTCAAGAATATTTTTGAATTAATGAATGATTAAATGAATAAGCAAAATAATCAATGAATAAATGAGTGAATAAATACATGTATGACTTAATAAATAATGATTGAATGAATATGTATTAACCGTTAAAAAAGGTATATTTGAAGCAATTAAGAACTAAAGCTAAACCAGAAAGACAGCGAAAGATAGCTAGATTATAAATTTGAATTCGGTGTATACGGGAAAGTAGGCTCGTATAGTTCTAGACGGAACTTCTTGTTTAAATTTATTATTCTCATTATTACTATTTCAATTTATTTACACTACGAACTTACGTTATGTTTCGAAAACTCGACCTAATGAAAATAAATTAATGAAATACTCTATAGCCTAAGATTTGGGATAACAATTATTTTAAAATAAGTGATAATACGTTAGATTTTAAAACACTCGACCTTAACTGAGTTGAATATTAGAGATTCCGGTAACAATTCACACTACATTCCCTAACTAATGATTTATTAAACCACTAAAATGTAAGGTTATATATGTGTGTGTTTTTGAGTTTGCAAATTAAATTACGTACTGTAATACAGTAAACATACCTTTGCTGCAAAATGTAGGTACTTTTATGCAACCAAATGTCTTATCAATAGTACCAAATTACTTAGTAGTAATGAGAAAGTTGTGATTTAATTGTTTAAATTTTTTACAAAAATATTTTTGTTTTCTAATCATTTTCCAAATTTTTCTTACTGGTTGCTTATTTCTCATGTTCTTATGAAATTATAATCTTATTCTGAAAGTGTTCAAAACGTGTCTAGTAGTTGGAGAGGAAGCTATTAAGGCTTTCATCTGAAGGTCGCGTGTTCGATACCCGCTGAAGACCCACCATGTACACTTGGAGATACGTGCATGTAAAATTCGTGAACCCCATTACCTCGCCCCGTGCGCAAGCAGTCCTAAGGATTCGGCTAAGTGGAGAAAAGGCTTTGGTAAAGTAAGAGAAAAGGCTTCTGGTGGAGAAAAGGCTTTCGTCTGTGAGTCTGATTTCAGAGCAATATTTTATTTCGTGCTTAATCTCAGAGTGTGTTGCTGCTTTAGTAGTTTAACGTGCACTCAAATCATGCTGAACCACTAAATCTCGATTTTTTTTAGAATATAGAAAGTGGTATATGGGGCAAGAGAGATTCAAAAGTAAGTTCAAACAAATTCTATTTACTAGTGACTGCTAATGGTGCAATGAGGGGGGCATTTCTAAAACTTAAGTCCCGAAGAAATGTTATCACTTAGGACTTTCTTTCTATTAGAGTTCTTCGAATTTTGCTTGAAAAACAATGAGTTCAAATATGAAATCGCGTAAAAAACATCGTTATAACGGGATTGTGTCGTTAAAAGCGGTGTCATGACGAACGTGTTCTTTGTATACATATAATTGTGAATTACTTACAGCATTTCAGTCTTCATTTTCACTGATCCAGAATGTAAATGTCGGATTTTGTTGCTATCTAAATCACTGCAAAAAAAAGAAAACAATTTATGCATTACACTAAAAAAATTTTGTCCGAAAATACATGAGAATATCTTGGAAATCATTTATCCAGAGTCTGACGTAAAACGACAGATTTAAAACTAAGAAACTACAAATTCTTTACAAAAGGAAATTACAGAGAATACAAAACGGAACATTCTGTAATTTAATAGCAACAGATAATGTACCGCAATAGTGGCGCCATCTGTGAGTTTGCTGAATTACTATTTCTGGTGCACTGAATCGAAGGGGAGTTCAGTTAAGTCCACGCTGTTGAGATTCCTGTGCCTTAGGTCGCTCGGCCAAAGGAGCTTCCGGAACTGAGAAGACTAGTCGTCGACCGGTTTAGCTGCTCACTAGAGCCGAAATTGATTGTACGCCGTTAATATCTAATGCATTTCTTGATAACTTTTAAATTAGTAGTTACCTCCCTCAAGAGTTCAGTTTAACGTAACTGAATAAATATTTGTAGGATTTGTACAGAGTGCGAAAAAACAAGAAATTTAACGAGAGACGGTTATCAAGAAATTCCGTTGTTTGATTTAAAGCAAGTTCTTCATAAATTTACAGAAGAACTCAGTTTCCCTTCTGTACTTTTACAGAATTCTTTTCGAGTGAAAGTATAAATTCTGTTCAAGGACTATAGATCTGATTTTCCGCATATAAATTAAAGAATATTGATTTGCTTCTACTCCTTTCTTCGTGCTCTCTCTAGATTTTTTTATGTTTATTTATTTCTTTCCTTTTTTCCTGGATGGGAGGAGGTGATTTGATGCTGTCTGCTTACGTCCAATGACATTATTATTTGCAGCAGCAGCACTTGATGAATACATCATCCTTCTTTCTGTCCTTTGGCAACCACCTTCGCATCGAGCCTGCAAATTACTCGCTATTTGTTAAAGATCACCAGACAGGCAACCAAGCCTAACACATTGTAATTGGCTGAGACCAGATGGAGTCACTACGACAACGCTTGCTCCCTATCTTTCAAATAGCTATAGCAACGAGGATGAGGTACAGTAAAAAGGGGTATTTATTATGTAAGTATTTATTTCTTTCCTTTTTTCCTGGATGGGAGGAGGTGATTTGATGCTGTCTGCTTACGTCCAATGACATTATTATTTGCAGCAGCAGCACTTGATGAATACATCATCCTTCTTTCTGTCCTTTGGCAACCACCTTCGCATCGAGCCTGCAAATTACTCGCTATTTGTTAAAGATCACCAGACAGGCAACCAAGCCTAACACATTGTAATTGGCTGAGACCAGATGGAGTCACTACGACAACGCTTGCTCCCTATCTTTCAAATAGCTATAGCAACGAGGATGAGGTACAGTAAAAAGGGGTATTTATTATGTAAGTATTTATTTCTTTCCTTTTTTCCTGGATGGGAGGAGGTGATTTGATGCTGTCTGCTTACGTCCAATGACATTATTATTTGCAGCAGCAGCACTTGATGAATACATCATCCTTCTTTCTGTCCTTTGGCAACCACCTTCGCATCGAGCCTGCAAATTACTCGCTATTTGTTAAAGATCACCAGACAGGCAACCAAGCCTAACACATTGTAATTGGCTGAGACCAGATGGAGTCACTACGACAACGCTTGCTCCCTATCTTTCAAATAGCTATAGCAACGAGGATGAGGTACAGTAAAAAGGGGTATTTATTATGTAAGTATTTATTTCTTTCCTTTTTTCCTGGATGGGAGGAGGTGATTTGATGCTGTCTGCTTACGTCCAATGACATTATTATTTGCAGCAGCAGCACTTGATGAATACATCATCCTTCTTTCTGTCCTTTGGCAACCACCTTCGCATCGAGCCTGCAAATTACTCGCTATTTGTTAAAGATCACCAGACAGGCAACCAAGCCTAACACATTGTAATTGGCTGAGACCAGATGGAGTCACTACGACAACGCTTGCTCCCTATCTTTCAAATAGCTATAGCAACGAGGATGAGGTACAGTAAAAAGGGGTATTTATTATGTAAGTATTTATTTCGTCTGCATATTAAGGGAAACGTCACTGAATATTTTGGGTTCCAATATCTTTCTGTTTGCATTTTTCAGAAAAAAGTTCGTTGACTTTCCTCCAATGCAGTTTATTTCTACAAATGACCGCTGTTTCCTGTGATATGACTAATTGACAACCTCATATTCAGCATCGACAGAAGATGTAAAACCTGCAGAGTAGTTTCGGGAGATCATATCCCCTACAAAAGGCGGGATGTTTCTTGCTGGACACCTGTCACGTGTATCTTTCAGCCTTCAGTTGCATTGTGATCCATGCTACATTTTCAAAAAAGCTCTTTTTTATGCTTTTGATTTCTTTTTTTTTTTTTTTCAGTTTTGCTTATGTGACTCATGTTCTTTCGTCTTGTGACTTTTTTTTTGTTGATTCGAAAAGCTTTTGTACAAAGTTACACTGAAAGACCTGTCTCTTCCTTAATTTCTGCACACCAGTATATATAATATTCATTTTGTATTTAAGGAAAATAATGATTTCTGTATTATGACATCCCTTCATTCGACCACATTTCGGAAAAGCAACAGCGTTAGTCAAAAATGTCCCCTTTAAGTAGTTCATTCGATATATGCTAACATTAAGTCAGAAATTTCTGGTAATAAGTGAAACATTAATTATACAGTAAAGGGGAAAGGCTGATGATTTCCGGGAAAATCTTATCCTTCGGACGGATTAAATAATTCAATAACAAGGTTACCTCTGAACATACCGACACAATGGGAATTACATCTCGCAATGTTACAATTCTAGCTAGTTAAATCATGATCATTAAATTTGATAATCGCAAATAGCAATTTCTAGAGGTATTTTTGGATAATAAGTGCACAAAATTAATAAAATTAGTATATTTTGATAAAATTATCTCAAAAGTTAAACAAAAAAGTATGAAATTAAAAAGACCAGAAGAAATTATACTTGCATTATTGTTTTTCATATTTTTTCCGTTCAGTTTAGATAGTAATAATTAAAACAAACCAAATAAATGCACTTTCTTTTAAAAAAAAAAAACACAGTTTTGTGTTATTGCCTAAAAATGAGAAAGTAATACGAGCAACTACTACAGGCTTCTTCAAACACATAGTTACCTGTCATTTCTGCAATGTGCCTTTAATTCATTAATGAGGAAACCAGTAGTTATTAAAAAATTATGTTAAATGAGGAAATTTTAATGATTTTGATGGTTTGCAAATAATTTAGGGTCCTGAAAAGAAAGAAAAGGTGGAGGAAAAGTGCAAAAGAAAAAAATGAGAGAAATGGATTTTTGGGCTGTGCAAACTTTTTAAAAATGTCAAATTTATTGGAGAGTAATTACAATTCGTTTTGTTAACCTTTCAAAATTAGGAAAAATTATGTATATAACTTACACCAGCAAACAGTTTACATACTATGGTAACTATGCTTTTAACTTGTATCGCGTAAACAAATAAAATGTATATCATATGAAATTGGGAACTTCATGCATTATGTCGAAATTCTTAATGTGTATAATTTCAGGATAGTTATTGTAAATCTTACAAGTTGGGTTGTTTTGCAGAGTTTGATTATTCGTAATTAATGCTACCTTTATCTGCTCTCCTAAAAATAAATTGAAACTTTTTCATAAAAGACTTTTAATAAGAATGAATGTTTTTTTTTCTTTCTGTGCAATGAGCCTTTTTCTGCTATACTTATACAATTGTTCACTTATAATAATGAAAAATATATTGCTTTTCAATGTTCTGATCTTTTGCGTTGGCTTTTATTTCCGTATCGTATTGCCCAAAATTGTTTGTTTTTATTCTTTAAAAGCACTCGTGTAAGTTTACATTTTCTTCTTCCACATGCTTCATTTGTAAAAAAGATTATTTTTTAACATACGTTCAAAATGTTACGGATCAAAAGGGTAAATATATCATTTCAATCAGTACTTACACCATGTATATAATGCTTTTTGTTTCTACGTGATGCAAATTTGGCACGTGTTCTAGTCCAGACTGTATTATCCTCCTGAAAAATATGAAGAATGAAAATTTAAAACATAGAAGCGACTATAGGAAAATTTCATGCATCCATTTTATTAGTGAAATTCTTTGTATTCAGTTCGGTTAATGTAAAACAAAAATACGAGCATAGAACACTTTTTTTATTACCTAATTCCTTGCATACGTGGCATTAAACACAGAAAGAAAAAAAAAACATTTGAGGTTTCATGTGTAAAATTCGTGCGTAAACTTATTTAAACCCAAAAAAAAAAAATCCTTGCTTCTGATGTAAAAAGTCGGTTTTGAAATATATATTTTATAATTAGTATTAAATTTTTTGATTAGAAATTTGAAAGTTTTCTTACACTATTTTTAGATTTGGAAGATGACAGTTGAATACAGCATCTTGTATTCTTCTCAGATTTGGAGCTTGTTTGATTGATCTGGAAAGATAAGGAAAAATATTAATTCATATTTTCGAAATGTAATGTCGTTGCTAATAATGCAAGTACTTCCTGCAAGTACCCTGTTAATGTTTTCAGGACTTATTGAACTCATTTCTAGCATGCGGTTTGTTTTTTAGAAATATCTCATGAAATTACTCATATACGGCAAAATACGTAAAAAGTGCTGATAACTAGGGAACTTCAATTTTTTTTTAATTTCAAGGCATCTAATAACCCTCAAAATAGAGTGTAACTTAACTTTAAAGATTTATCAGCTCGAGCAGTTGATTCAGTTCGAGAATCAATCCTACTAATTGTTAAAACATGCAGTACGATTTTCAAAAAAAAAATTAACATTTAAAGAGATATTTAGTCAAAGGTATTAGCTAAACGAAGAAATATATTTCTATGCATATTAAAGGTCCATAAGGGCATTCAGAATAGCAAGTTGAATCATTCTTGCATTAAACAAATATACGTATTGCGTACATGAAGTGAACTCACATTTAGTTTCGTAAGTTAAATATAATGCAAAAGACTCAAGGGGGAAAATAATGAGAAAAGAGGTTGTATTAGCAGATATAACTATTGAATTATATATTAATCAGGAGCGGCATTTGCTGTAGATCTTACATAAAGGGCACTCTGAGCGTAAAGGCACATTAAGCTCCAAAACCAGAAGTTAATGCAGTCAGACGGGGTAGGGGATCTTATTTACCTATAGATCGCATTGGTCGTTGGAAAAAGAGTAAGTTTAAAATTATTTTTTGTCGAAATCAACTGCCCCACCTTCCTTTCCCACATAGGGAACGAACTCTTCTCCCGGTTGCTTAAATTGTTCGGGAACGAAACAAAAAAAAAAAAAAAAAAAACATTATTTATTTCAAAACATTTTCTCTTCCTGCAGCATTGAGTTCTATATCCTAACTTTGTCCAAACTAAATTTTAATACTTCATGGAATTGCTTGCAATTGACCCAGTGATTTCTTTTCGCGATTGTGTATCAAATCGTGTAAACAATATTGTGTGTGCGTATTATATGTATATATATATACATATATATACATAGATATATAAATATAGGTAGATAGATGAATATAAATACTGTAGAATTAAAAGAAGCAATTAAAAAATATATTTAGTACGGCTATTCTTGTTTCAAATTTATAATTTAGCTGAGTAGAACGTGATACTACATTTGTGAGAGAAGTTGTACACTTTTTGTAAGGTACTGTACGTATGTTAAGGCATCGACCTGTGTGGAAAAGCAGTTGCAGTAACGCTTAAGAGATGCATACATATAATGCATTCATCAATAAAATTCTAAACTTCTGATCGCAATAGCACAGAACTTCTAGCTTGGACTTCATATCGTCATTCTGTATGACTGTTGTGGTTTTGAAGAGAATATTTTGAGTGTAAATGTGATGCTATGTTTTCTTCAAAATGCCGTTGGCTCTAAAAACTGCCTTTTTTTTTAAATAGAAGAAACTAGTTATGTATAGAGTGAATTTGTATTTCGAACCGCACACATATGTTTCCAATATACAAGAAACTTAAGAGCTTAGTTTCTTCTAAGAGCTTAGAAGTATCGATGGCAGTATAAAAGCCAAACTCTAATAAATCCCTAAATGTCTATAACAGAATTAATTCGCCTAAAGCTTCTAAACTTACTCAAAACCATCTTTTATAGTCAATGATATTGGATGCTTAGAAAATATATATTCTCTATATGCATTTCCAGTCAGAAGGAATAACCACCAAAAGTATGAAGCATACTTATTGATTTCCTTCAAAGTAATGTAGAATCAAAATACGTAGCTTTTAATTTAATATCAACAAGCCCGGTTTTTTCATTAAAAAAATGATGAAAAGTTCATAAATGGAAAGCATACAAAAAATATAATCTTGGTAATGGTAGCACCACCTATAAATTTACTTTTGAGCCCTTTTTAATAAATTGCATAAAAAGAAAATACTGAGACTTCCCGACCCGCTCCCCACTCTAATCATCCCCATCTTTAATACCTTTTCAAGCATTTATTTTTCTCGAAAGGACAAAAACCGCGAAGAACTTTCTTTTATGAAAGCATATGTTTAATCTTGGAGATTATTTTCTGTTTATTTTTAACATCACAGATTTTAAAGATTATGTTGTCACAAAGCAATGACCTGTGATGAAACGTCGCAGTCTGCAGTATCAACAGAATTATGCTATTTTCAAGTATAATTATTTTACAATATTTGATTCCACCATTCTATGACTATCATTTTGTAATGAAATTACTGTAAAAAATAAAAGGAAGCGGTCTTGAATCCAAAGTTTCTGGTTGACATAGTCTGCGAACGATATTGATAAGCGACTATTTTCGACAACGATATGTGCTGCGTACCGTAGGTTCCCGAAACTTCCTCGAAAATTAATTTCTCGTAAATTTTAGAAATTTTAAATTTGCATCCTAATATAATAGAAATTATTAGATAATTATTTCTATCTCATTGACAATGTTTAACATTAAACACAGGTTTTTGATTTTTTTAAGCTTTACTTTTCCAGATTGTAATTCATTAAAACTAAATTGGCTGAATGTAATTAGATTTATTTATTTTTATTAAAAATACTTTGTGTACTTACATAGTTCTCAATAGTCGTAATCCATAGAATGCTTCATCTTCGATTTCTGTCAACTCTTTCGCACGTTCAAGAACCCTAGGAGAGAAAAAGAAATCTGAAGAAAAATTGAATCGTTTATTTCGAAAAGGTAACATCTCCGATTTGAAAAAAGATCAACTCTCAGTATTAATTTATTAATTTTTATGGCATAATTAAGCAAAAATCGTATTAATTTACCGGTATTGCATTGATATTACCTGCTAAAATAAAATAATAAAAGATCAGATCCGTAAAGGCTTTCCAACTGTTTATAAGCTTTTTTTTTCTGTCTCCTGAAAAAAATTTTGTTTTTAAGAGTTGTTACCTTTTTTAAATAAACGATTCATATTGTTTTCACGATTTTTTTTGCAGTGTTTTAAATGTTAAATATACGTAAGTCACGTGTTCAATATTTTGAAAAATTACGCTGTGGCATTACATCATTACATCTTTCGCACTTTCATATGAACCCTTTCAAACAAAAAAATATTACTTATGTGTCGTTTGCAAAATTTTGTAGATAAATGAAGGGAAAGCACAAATCGGAAAGGAGACGAACCGCTCAGATCAACGTCCTTGATCTGAGTTGTGGAATGGAACCATGCAGGTTTCAGTGTTTTGCCGATGTTCACTGTACTTTTAATAATAATAATAACAAAAAATAGAAATAAATACATGCATTGTCAAGGATTCAGTGAGAAAACGTCAGAGAAGTTGTTGAAGCATCCTCAAGATTATACCATTATTAGACGCTTTTCGTTAAATGTAGGCTTTAAACACTTGTTCAAAAAGGTTTAGCAAAAAAATTATTTTTTTTAATAAAGAACTCATGTTAATGATAATTCTTCTCGCTCTAAGTTGTCTCTGATTTTTATCCTTGTCTTCGGACTCCCCTGGAATGATGCAACATCACAAGAATTTCGCAAAATATCTCGATCAGATATCTTCGAGGTTCTTGCAAACGTTTCGATTTCCAAGCAAATATGTGAACTCTATTTCTGGTCCCGCATTGGACATACCTTATATGCACGTGTGTACTTTGCTCGTATATTGCACGTACGCTTGTGTGTTTTGAGCCTTAAGAAAAAAATACATACGAGTACGTTGTTCTTAAACTCCTGTCACCCGATAACTGAATCAGATTATATTCTTGCTGTGAAGCGAGCTCTTGTGAGATCCCAATCAGTAAGTTATTTTCTACTATTACTGCCCAATATGCATGTACAAATTATGTTAGCAAAAATGTCACATTAACATAATTTAAATTTCCTCTTTATGGTTTTAGGATTTTTAATTTTCAAAAACACACAAAAGTTTGAAAAAGGTAAATTACACATTTAAGGAACAGCGTAAAGTGAACACAAAGTTTGCTTAATCTACGTTGTATTTTACTTTCTGATTTTTAACACACGAATATTCTATTTATTTCTCGGGCAAAACAATATTATAGTAAAGTGACACCTAACAGAAAATATTCTTTAGCAGTTGTTTATTTTTAGAACTTAGTGGCATCTTCTTTGCGCTTGTATTAAATAACCATATAATAAATTGTGAATGTGATACTTTGGAAGATGTAAAAACACAGTTATTATTTGTTAAACCATTTATGATTTAATTATTATTGCATTAGTATTATCTATTTGAATTAGTATTATCTATTGAATATGTTTATAAACATAGTCAAAAGATAAAATATGTTCAACATTTCTCAGTGTTGTCATGTTGCCCCAAGGCCAAAGTCATCTTGCTACAGTACTGGGGCAAGATGACGATTTGTGAAGGTTCTGAAAAAATAAAATCATCTTTTATGTTTTTTATTTTAAAAATTAAATCGTAATATATTGTCACAACTAAGAGCAGAACAAACTATCCCCGTTCGCTTATTAGATTTACTGTTCTCACAAAATCAACGAAATTAAAAAAAATGTAAACAAATAAAAATGAACACAATGAAGAAATGATTACGAAACAATGAATGAAACCAAAAACCAAATTGGGTTTTGAAGCATCATTTTGAAGAATGAGAACTTCATGTGACGTACGGCTAAATGACCAACTTTAAACTAAAATACATTTCCCACAGAAAAGAATTACACAGGAATCGATACTGTAATTAATGCTCATCAGTAAGTACTTAAGAAATTAACTACTATATTTACCTTTAATAATTGTACATCATTACTGTAAGAACTTTAAAAACTAATTAAATTTCCCTTTGTATATACATAACCCATAAAAGCACTTTCAGCCCGCATCGAGAGTAACTGCTCGACGATAAGATTTTAAAATTTTCTACCTCAGTTCCAAGTAATTCACGTCTTTACAGGATCTTTTCCCTAATTATTTGGATTAATTAAGATCACTAATGACTCAATTCTAGAAATAGAGTAAAATGTTCTCAATGCTCTTAATGGGAGTGTGGGATGAAATGCTTTTATATTGCCGAAAAACTTTAATGTAATTAAATGCAGTAAAATCAAACATTAAGACTGATAGTTTTGGCTAACTAATGTTCAATTACAGAATTGTACTTCCTGAAATACAAAGAGCGTTTTAAAATCGAGTCATAGCTTCAAGCAATAAGTTTCAGAGAGAAACACTATCTATTCTTTTGAAAATTTACTAACAACAAAATTATACTGTCATTCATTATGTTGGAAAACCACGTTTTAAAATGTATGTATAACTTTAAATTTGTATTACTGGAGAGAAGTATTTATTACTGAAAACGTTTGTCACTAATAGATTTTGTCGTAGTTTACTCTCGATATACTGATTTTACTTACTTCGATAATTTACTTTCTTTCAATTTTTGGCTGTCTTGAAACTTTTAGGAACATACACAACAACGTAAATGAAGTTAGTCAACAGGAAAAGCGTTTGCCAACTCGAATTGTAAATTGCTTTTCACGAAACTTTGTTTTCTTTTAGTTTTAATCTGAAAATTTTAGTTTATTGGATTTAACATAATTACTGTTTTTTTACCCTTCAAACTTCAGAGGAAACCTACTCCATAATGTTTACATTTTTTTTTAAATTGTGTATATTTTCCAGACTTCTGTCTCCCCATAGACAATTCAAAAGATCTTTTTCTTTGCATTCATTAAGCCAGGCGTCACCGAATGCCTTTTTAAACACCTGAAAAAATATTTTCCATGAAGCTTGTGAAGCTAAAAAGGGAGTGAAAAAACTCAAACTAAGTTCCTGTAGGCCTAAGTCTATAAAATTCAGGCCAAACAGTTCAGCTTCAAAGGATGGTGTTCTAAGATGTCCTGCTTGTGAAGAAGAATATTGTGACCCTCGATCAGAAGAAGGGATCCAGTGCTGTTAATGCCAAGAGTGGTGGCAATTGAAATGTTCCGATTAGGAAAATGGTAGTTTTATTTGCGACTATTGTTAGCTGAACAACTAAACGCTTCAACATCACGTTAAAATGCATTACGCTTAGTTTGATACTTTGTTAAATGTAAAAACACAGTTATCGTTTGGTAAACCATAAACATATTCAAAAGATAAAATATGTTCAACTTTTCTCAGAGTTGTCATCTTGCCCCAGGTCTGGGGCAAGATGACGATTTGTCAAGGTTATGAAAAAAATAAAATTATCTTTTATGTTTTTTATTTTAAAAATAAAATGGTTATATATCTGATACCGACAAAGAACTACTCTAACATTTCATGTAAAGTTAATTTTACTCTCCTTAAAAATAAAATTAATAAACAACAAAAATTGTTAACATAGTCATCTTGCCCCGGTCTCCCCTACCTTAAAATTATTTTAAAATATTTTAAACATTTCTATTAAATTTACCAAATTTGTAGATATGTCAAGCTGCACAATTAGGGACATTGTAGAGTGATTTTTTAGCTGTGTGTATATCTAGCCTTTAAAAACTAGTTCCCTTAATGGTCATGCCGCAGTCGCTTAAAATCAATCTCTTCTTGGTCCTTTACTCAAATTTTCAAACACGTACCAAGATTTCTTAACCAGAAACCGAAATATTCGCTAACGTGAGAGTAGATACACAAAGTATTTGTGAAGTACGTATACCAAAAACAATTGAAGAATAATTTTTTTTGGCAGTCTACACACTTGTGTCAATCTATTACCGAGTAAGTTTAAATATTTTTTAGATATTTGGATAACCATGAAATGGTTTTTGGTTACATATCAAGTAAATAGAGTAAATTCAAAGCATAATGTGTACGATCATTTTCAAATACTCAGTATTTATTTACTCATGGTACTAACATGGGTGTAATAACTTCGGCACTAGCAATTCTCTCTGATTGAAGACGAAATAATGTGATGTTGAGAGTGGGTAGATAATCCTATGGGTTCCAATTCATTGTCAAACCGCTACAACGCCTATTTCTCGTCCCATTCATTGCTTGGCAGATGTAACAATAGTAAATCTGTAACCGCTTTGCTGATTAATGCTGCATATGCTTTAGCAGGCAACATGCAATCCTTGGTTTACAGGATTTGCTGCTGCCTTATGATCGAGTACAAACTAAGTATAGTAATATATTAAACATTTTTTTACATTATTTGCATAAATGAATAAAAGTAAGCATAATATGCTAAAACCATAAAAAAAAAGACGAAATTGATTTTCAATTGAAATACTCTAATACATGTAGCATTAATCAAATCAACACCAAAACATTAAAATTGAATAACTAAAAAAAGAATAATAAATATGAAGACGTTAAACTTACCCATTATCTAAACACTACAAACATTTAAACATAAAATTTCAATGTCAGATATCAGTGCGTGTATATTCACGTAGGCCCAGTTGACATATCGGCATTTATTAGAAAAATTAAATGCCAGTAATTTTGCATTTTTATCGAAATTTACCGTCACAAACTCTTCTTTTTTTTCTTTTTTTTTTAATCATACGTTAAATAATACGTAAATTTTATAAAAAGAACATTTAGTTTAAAATTTGGTTATATTAAACTACACTTAGGGAATATTTCCCTCATTAAAACAACTAAAGAATATTTACTGTAAATTTAGTAAATAAATTAATAAATAGAAGAGAGAAAGAAATGAAAAGGGTAGGGCGAACAATTTAAATGAAAAGTAAGGCAGTTTTAATGATAAAACGCAAAAATACCTTGTCGTAACAAATTTTTATGCAAGTCTTGAAGCTTTAAAAATATTTTTACAGCTAATTTAAACCTAAATTTTTATTTTGGAGTCAAGAGATTTTAAATAACGTTATTACTTAGATCTCATTAAAAAAAATTACCCAGTTATCCTTTCTAATAACAGCCCGTAAATATTAATTTTCTATGGTGTTACTCAAAATATGTTCCAAAGTTCTGTTAGTACTTCATATGAGTATTTTACAATCATAAAAATAAATTTCAAATGCACAAACACAATACGCGTTCTGTTTCCCTCGGTTTAAAATTAGTAAATTCTTGTCTCCTGTATTGTTGGAAAAACACCTAATTTTTAATCCTTGAAACTATCAAAAATCAATTCTAATTTTGTACACACTATTAGCTTTTTCACTATTTATGAAACGGTGAACATGATTTTAACATAAAGCGTTTATATTTATAGCGCAAATTATTCCTATATATTTCTTCACACCCATATATATTCTAGTATACGATATTCTGGAAAATGAAATTATTTTTAAAAACTTGTTCTTACCTCTTGAGTGTATTTTTTAATGGTTTGTACCATTATGACATATTTGAATTATCTTTTCAATTTGTAACCGCGACAACGAAAATTTTTACTGAGAATTATTTTTTTTATTTCATGCACCGTTCTTGGTAACTTCTATCACAAAATTTTTATGGTCACCCAGTAACAAAATTAGGCGAGACGAGCTTTTCTGATTGCTAAAGTAGTCTATTATTAAAGCCTTAATCGTCATACTAACTTCGAACACAAATTAGTATTATGCAGCATTTTCTGTGCTTCAAAATAGTATGAAAACCGAAAATGTGCAAGAATTTCGTCGATTCGCTATTAGCAAACTTTATT
The DNA here is from genome assembly GCA_038502835.1 of Octonoba sinensis. NCBI lineage: Eukaryota > Metazoa > Arthropoda > Arachnida > Araneae > Uloboridae > Octonoba > Octonoba sinensis. Next base: position 86,071,673 of record CM076604.1, read on the forward strand.
GAAAATTTGTGCTAAAACCAAAAAATTGATGTAAATAAAGCATAATAGCCGTCAGTATTTTTTCCTTTGTCTACACGCGGTGCCCAGAGGATCTATAATATAACCTACTTGAAACTTGATACAAAATTACTTTTGGCCCAGTGGGGTCTGCAGCTCAAAGTGTTTTTATTCCTATTCTGAATTAGTTTTTTTTTTTTTTTTGCAATTAAAATTTAATTTTGATGTAAAATTTTCCCATGAATTGCCTCACAGGAGGCGAAAAATTATCTCACACCTTAATAACATTATATAATACTCGATTTTTTTTTTTTTTTGCATAAAAAGAAGTTTGTTCCAATTTCCTAAGTAACTTAAAGCATAATCTCGCCAAAATTTCGGATGATAATTGTAAAAGGAACATAATTATATAACAAGTAATGCAATAATGCGTGAAAAGTATCATCATTGCTCTAATGATACTTTTCCCGCGCATAACGTAATGGAAAAAAGTTCCTTATGCATTAATTTTGAATTAGAAATAATGCAGGAGAGCTTCACTGTATTTGGAAGCATTAAAGCACTAAATTGATAAATTATTATTTAAAAGTTTTTTGGCAAAATGGGAATGATTGAGCTTATATACTTAAACTAATGTAGTTCCTTTTAACATAAAAAAGACACGTAAAAATGATGAAAATGCGATTAATTTCTGACATTCTATGTAAAATGACTTAAAGAATTTCTATTTCATTGATTTCAAATTTACTTTGTGTTCCTACATTCCCAAAATCCATTAATATGATTTATGGTAATATGCCCGTTAGTTAGAAAGTCTTCGAACGCATATTTTCACTCCATTTCTCTGTTCAGAAATTTGTCATTCCCGTAAATGCTTCACGTACTTTCATATTGATTGGAAAAAGGCGGAAACAAAGCTAAATAAAGGAGCATTTACAAATGTTCCGCAATTGTTTAAATGAATACTGGTAAGGAAAAAATATCGGTGAAAACCATCACTTAAATACTCCGCTGCAAGGGAAAAAATACATATACTCACGAATACAAGCTGTTTTAAAGTAGTACATTGCAATGCACATCACTTAACGCCTATTATGTGTATGTATATTTGACGTCATTCGAAATAGTTATTAGAATTACCTGACGAATTTTTGTAGAGATGCACGAAAAATTATCCCACCCTGCTTTTAGAGACAAATGACGAGTTTTTAGTATCATTGCAGTTTTCTATATTTAATGACTCTACCATCACTTTTTCCTTATTCTCCTGTTGAACATGAGTATATTAATTACGAAAACAGCTAATAAGCAATAACTTAAATTAATTAAATTCTGGATACTTTTAATGCTTTACAGATACCAAATTAGCATTTTTGTAATCATTTGGAGATTAAGATTACTAAATATTTCCTTTTTACCCACACCACAGAGATATCCTGGTTTCACTTTAGTTCGCTGAAAAAACGTAAAGTATTTTTTTCCTCCTTATTCTCATGTCTTTTAATTAACTTCATTGTTTGTCTTTTATGGTTGGCAACACGAATCAAGAAGCCCGAAACAAATTGGTGAACAACATTTAATCATTTTTCTCGGAGAAAGATTCCCCACTGCACGGGTAACTCACCGTAAATATTGAAGCTTTTCGAGTATGGGGAGATTATACGTTTGATAAGAAACAATGTTCTTTCCCCTCGAAAAATGAAGACGATTTAATGGGATTTATTAAACTCAGTGAAAGTAACTAATGGTTTTAAAATACAACAAAGGCTGAAAATATTATAAAACCTAATTCTTTTCAGAAAAACCGTTCTAGATAATTGAGTTTATGATGGTTCTATTTTCAGCAAAATAATTTAAAAAAAAAAAAACAACTCACAAAGTGCAAAACATGATTTTTGTTCTTACATTGTTGTTTCGTACCGAAACAAAGCTTTTAAAATAACATTTTTAAAAATTAACTCTGATGTTTTTGCTAGAGCGAAGTAAATTATTGGAAGCTTTTCAAAAAACATTATCATCACGAAATGATTTATTTTAATCGAAATAGTTTCTTTGAGTTATATTCGTTAAAGGTGCTAATGATTTTTAATTGACAATTGATTATCAAAATAAATCATTCAATTCAATCATGAACAGAATGACTCAAACTCAATCATCAACGGCATGGTTTACGCATGAATTCTGTCTATATGGGGAAAAGGACCATTCTAAGTAGCTGTTAGCTCTCATTCTTTCCTTTGAATGGTTAAACATATAAAAATCTCGAAGTTTATGATCGATACTTTCGTTGAGTTGGGTAATATCGAATTGTGATGATTTTCTCTGGCCTCTATCTAAATATAGTTATTGATTATTCTATCATTATTCATTATCGTATTTCTACCGCTTCAAAAATAAATTGCTTGATAAAAAGAGCCTACTTTGAGAGGTTGAAGGCTTTTAAGAACAAATATACAGTTACTCAAAATAAGTTCGAAAGTTCGATTCATTATCTCTAACACAGACCTATTAATTATTTTCAGCTTTTAGCTACGTGCAGCATTTGGACATACAAAAAAAAAAGCAAAAAATGAAATTAAAAGAAAAGAAAGAAGAAATGCAAATTTTTCTGCTTGGAACTTAGTGCAGAAATAAAAAAGTAACAATACATTTTTACTCTGGTTTCTATAAATAGTTTCTTTCAACATGCAACTGAGTATTATTTTTTTGCTTACATGTATGCAATTAATGAATTTATTCATAACCTAGTTACCCAAAACAAAACAAAACTAAACAAACTTCATTAGCTGAGTATTAAAATAACTACATGATTAGGTTAGCAACTACCTTTATCTTTAAAAGACAAACTCAAAGGAGAATTAGTCAAATTCTTAGAATAGGGACTGAATTTAAATAGTGAAGCAAGCAGAAGTATCTCAATAAGAATTTCAAAATTGCAGAAGTTACGTAGCATGCTAAATACCTTTGTTTCAGAGTTAAATCTCTTGTCCGAGCTTTGTTATGCGCAGCCGAAAAATAATGTGCTCTGCATCCATGCGATTAGCAGATGCTCATTAACAAAACACTGAAGAATGTCTATCAACTTAGAATAATGTTTGCATTTTCTAAAATGTGTCAGGTATGTAAATAATGCAACAAGAAAGTTTGTTGATTTCTCTTTTCTATCTAGAACCTTCAGTACAACCAGTAATTGCAATATTGAACGAAAAGTACAATACTGATATACGGTATGTTTTAAACGTTGCTCGGTATTACTGGTATTGGAAAAAAAAATGGTACAAAAACATGCATAAGTCTTTGCCAAACTTATTAGTTTTTATCGAAGAAAAAAATCATAAACTACAAAAATGTAAACAGTTTGTTTTTGTCCAAATATAAAATAAAAACACAAATGTTAGAATCAAATGCTAGTTAAAGAATAAACATGTAATTTTATAAATTTGAGAAAAACTGCATACAAATAAACTTACAAAAATATACGGTAAACTATTACCGTATTACAACAGAACTAAAGAAAAAAAACATATCTGTACGTGAGAGACAAAATATCTGCAGTCCATGCTTCGAGTTTTTGTGAGTTTACACTTAAGGAGGGAAATACGTGTAAAACGGTGTATTAAGAGCAGTTTTCATGACTTTTTTTTAACGTATAAAGAATAAATATATTTTATTTAGATTTTGAGGTTATTTTATATATATATTGAAGAACATTTACTGAAATTTTCAAACATTTTTCTTGAAAAATCTCGGAGATATCGGCTGTTGCACACTGTGAGTCGCCACCCGGGTCGGCAGTTTGTGTACATCCTGGAGGTCACAATTTTTATCTGAAATCAATTTTTTTTAAATCTACTTTTTTTATAAGTGTCTCTTCTAGTTGAACTAAAATCATCACAAAAAATTGAAAATTTCTAATTTTTTTTTAGAATGCGAAAATTAAGTATGATTTTTAACCGTTTTTATGTTCTTTTTTTACAATAAAAAACGTAAAAATAAAGATTTGTTTATGATCCTAGTTCAACTAAAGCGTGTATATATATAAAGCAAATGTGTGATAAATTTGATAACGATTGATCAAAAACTCTGCAAGCTAGAGTGTACGCAAATTTGAAAGAAGTAGTTTCGAGAAAAACGCGTTTGAAAAAAAGAGTGTTATTGAAGGTAAACTTAATGCAGTAATGAATCAATTTTTTTAATACTTATAGATACTAATACTTATAGAAATTTCTATTCGAGGTCTCAATTGTTAAAAAAAATAAAAGGACATCTGCTAACGTTCTCTATTACACTTCAGGTCATTCATTCATGAGGGACTGCTCAACTGCTGCAAAAGGGGCGCTCGCTCGAATGCTTATAACTTTTCAACGACTCGGAATTTTGTTTTGATATTTTTAGGGTATATTATTGAATAGTTGTAGAACCGATTGATATGAAGAAGTTTTTTTAAAAATTTTTTGAGACCTTTACACGTATTTCCCCCCTTTAATGTACATACAGAGTACCAACGGCAAAGCCACTAGCTATAAGAGGGTTCCAACCTTTTGAAGCTCTCGTAGGATATCTTTATTATAAGGTTCGCACAGAAAAGTCTAGTCTTTTAGTACTAAAAACGTTTATTTTTTAACTTCGTTGCAAAAACACGAAAAATGGGCTTAAGATGATGACTCTCAAATTCAAATATTTTATTAAAAGGGTAAAACAGTTAAAATTACAGGAATATCTTTTGTGCAGTCCACTATATAACATCTATTAACAGGAAGAAAACCCTAATATATTAGCTGCATACTTTTTAAAGGTAATCATAAAAACATAATGGATCGTAATAAACTCTCATTAAGCAGATCGTATTTTAGCGCGCAAATTACCTGCAGCTGAAAATGTTCATTCTGCATCCACACCGGTTGGGGGTACTGTTAATAATGCGTCTTATACTCCCCTGAATATTTGCCTTAGGGGATAAGGGGGCTAAGTGTGGACAGCGTGAAAAATCCTGTTATTTTTCTGTTTAAGTTTCTCAGTAAATTTCTGCAGTTTTGCAGCACTGAATTGGCTCGTCCACGGGAAATTTCATTTAACCCCTTCGCGCCTAACGGGACACATACGTACCAAGCAAATTTCAAAAAAAGACTTTTCGGACATTCAAAAGAACACAAAACTTGCTCAATGTTGGTGACCATCTGCCAGTAACAACAAAAACACGACGGCGGTGTCGTAAATGTGCACAACAAAAGAAGGAATCGCGCACTAAAATAATGTGCACGATGTGTAATGTCTCATTGTGCATTGATTGTTTCAAACCATACCATTCATAATTAATTTTTTATGACTAGAAAATCATTGGTTTTCTTTACAAAATTACTCATTGAAGACTACTGGGACACATATGTTCCAGTTGTCAGGACTGATGGGATATATATATCCCGATCCTAAATCAGTGTTTAAAATTTTCCTAAAAATATTTTAGTTTTAGCATTCTAGTGTGCCCTACTCATAGTTTATGCTACCAAAATTGTTCTGTTGTAAAAAAAAATTCGTCGCGAAAAGGTTAATAGTCCATTCGTAATTTAAAAAATAAAGTTTTTATGGTGCTAAAGTAAGTTTATGATTTGTTTTTAAACTGCTAATTTCGGCTATTTTGATTAAAAATTTTAAGCGAAAAAGAATAGTATGTTATGTTACAAATGTATATAATCACCAAATAATCTATACTCACTTTGTTTTCGCAAGGCTTAAATTTACCAGTATTACGAGATAAGTTATATTATGACACCATGTGAGGTTACACTGTTAAAAATTTCCGTAAGAAAATAGTAAAATAACCATATATTTGATCGTTATTTTACCATATTTAATTACAACAGTTGAATAACCATTAAAAAGATGGTACTCAAACCGCTGATTGCGAAAAAAATCGTTTATTCCCTATTTCTACTAAAGAACGTTTATCGAACCGTAATTTACAAGCGCTCAGTAAGAATCGGGCGTCCATATTGATTGCGAAACCTTACCGGTCGTACGTTGTTGTTAAAATATGAATAAAGATTCATCAGTTCAAATCTCCATGTGTATATACAAAAAGAAGAAAAAAAGTGGCTTAAGCAGTGGTTACTAAATAGAAACACATACACGCGTAAATCAAAAATTGGAGACATCGAATTCCCGAACTGTTTGCGAATGAGCGAACCCATAATTTGAGCTGCTGAAGCTTGTTTGTATTTTAATTTTTTCAGCAAATAAAATGATTTTCGTCCATACACAGTAAATTTAGACCAAAAATAAATTTAGATCCAATCAGAAACTGAAATCTCAATTTTAAGGCTGTTTGCCTGTTGGAAAAGAAGATTTATTGATAAATAAACGGCCGCTTCACGTTGTGTAGATGGCCGAATGGCTAGCGCTCAAGATTGGTATGCCGTACACGCCGGGTTCTATTCCCGGCTTCGTTAACGATTTCTACACCTCGAAGATTCTACTCATCCAAATGGTTCAACAACTGTAAAAATTTTGTTTTGAAACCATTGTAAATGGTTATAAAACCGTAAACTTTTTTATTTACGGCTTTTTAACCAAGCTGATTGGAAATGGTTAGGTCCCGTAAAGATAGAAAAATGTTCCAAACAGTAAATTTAGCGGTGAATTAGATGAACAGACTGCTGCCGGTCATTTAACCGTAATTTCATGATGAAATTTCTAACAGTGTAGTATGGACACATAGTGGTGGGGCTAGTGAGGATATTTTAAAATAAGTTTTATTCCGCTTTCAACGGTAAAAATATTAATTTAATACGAAGATCATATTGTAACACAGTGTAAGAAATCTTTTTTAACATGGAAACTGATGAATTAAAAATTGAAGAACAGGAAGAGAGAGTAGAAAACGGAAATCAAAACTGGAGATTACGTTGTTCAACTTCCTTCATAAGTTGCAAGACATCTGGACCTAGCCCATTTCAGATATTGTTCAAGAAGGCAGAATGCTTATAATGTAGTTTTCTAAGTGTATAAACATTAATGGTTAACACACATTAAAAGTTTTTTTCTTATTCATACAAACAGCATTAATATTTAAAATGGATTTTAAGGTTGAACTGTTCATCGACACAAATAAAAAGTAGTATACAAATTTTATTTGTATATTTTAATTTACCAGTTTTTCCCCTTTTTTTGTAATTTTATAATGCAAGTCTGTCTTAGAAGCAGATTAATGATATACACAACCGCAATCTTTCATAACAATAATATATTGGGTACATCACTATTTAAAATATATTTTATTACAGTTAATAGTGGCAAGGAACATAGTTTCGGGTTAAAATTTACTTTATTAAGATTTTACATACACATTTATGAGCTGCATTATATTGTCTGAATAGGTACTCTAGATTATCTACTCTAGCCCCACCAACTGAGAATAAATAGTGTGGGCCAAAACGACGTTTTTTTTTGAAAAAGACATTATTAAAAAACTGTACAGCCGAATAGTTTCATATATCAGCCAAATGGAAGATAAAAGTACAAATTCTTGTTAAAAAAAATATTTGAAGCGTACGAAAATTGCATTAATTTTTTTTTGAAAAATTTTATGAAACTTGTCCTTTTTTCCTAAAGTCCTTTGTCCTCTAACAACTGTTTCTCGTCTGAGGGTTTTGGATAAATGTATTTTTTGTATTATTGTTTCCACCTTTCTTTTTACCCCCTCTTTTTCTTTAATTTATCATGAATCGTCGCAAGTTTTATGCATGGAATATTTTTCTTGAAGAAAAAACTGTATTACTTCAAACCTAGGGATTGAACCTCTTCATTCCAAGTGTCCCCAATTTGATACATTTTAAAATACTGTTTGCGCAATTTGAAAGATAAAACCCCTAATTGTTTTTGAAATTAATCAACAGATAGTTTACTTCGTTTTAAACATGAAAAACATGGAAATTGGGCAATAATTATTATTTAACTAATTATTAATTAAAATTTAAAAAAAAAAATTTTTTTTTAGTTATTTTGTTTTGTAATCATTTTTAAATTAGAGAACCAAAAAATTGCGTCAAAATTGTTTGTGCTTAGTTCTGGGATATGAAGAGGTTAAAATTAAAGACAACGTGACTTTGTCGTTAAAAAAATCGCTATAGAAAATAATCTCGTAAACAATTAAAGCGAAACAAACATTCATGCGCAAAATATCTTTTGCTTTTTTATCTGGGATAACAATGTATTCATATATTCTTGACCACGGAAGTGAGACACAGCAAATGACTAATCTTAGTAATACCACATCGGTGACAAAAAAAATACTTATTTCAAGTAACAACAGATGCGCAATCATTCAATCTATACCCTTTAATTAAAAATAATTATTAATTACAGAAAATACCGAAAAACCTCAAAAAAATTAAAAAAAAAACAAGATGCACATTTTCCTTTAAACATTATTAAAAAGAAAAATTAGAATTTTGTGCATTTAGGGTCTGTTGGGGTAGTTGTAAACGCTTTTTCAATGTTTTAACTTTTGATCCTTCCCTACCTCTGGAATAAATTCAGAGATAAAATTGTGAGCATTGTAGCCACTACTGTACTTCTTGTGAGTAAATGTGTACAAAAATTTTGTCTTTATGACTATTTGCTAGCGAATGAGCTCGTGTTTACAATTACCCCAGTGTGTTTACAATTACGCCAGAGATCTGGGGTAATTGTATGACTATTTGTTAGCGAATGAGCTCGTGTTTACCCCAGTGTGTTTACAATTATCCCAGAGATCTGGGGTAATTGTAAACCGTGATTTATTTTCGAATAAGATTTATGCAAATGGAAAGTTGTTTCATACACAGTCTGCTTGAAGGCTTAAGAAGTTCCGGAGCAATGGTTCTCAATCTGCGACCAACAGGCCGCATGTAGTCCGCTGAGTTATGTTATGAGTCCGCTGAGATCATTTAACGAGAAATATCGTGCAAAAAATCGAGTAATGCGATAAATTTATGTAAAATTTGTCCCGCAGTGGATCAGTCGGTTAAGCTTGGGTCCCTCAGAAAACCTAAAGTGAAGCACAACTGGCCGGTCTCAATGCTTAGAAGGGTGACCACCTCCAGCGACTGATTACTCTGAGACCGAGTGCGCTACAGGGAGTGCACGTAAAATACATCGTCACTTCAAATGTCCGCCAAGTTAGAAATAATTTCCGCTGAGGGACCAACCTAGGTGACGATCTCTCATCTGGGAGCTGGTTCAAAATCATTAGGCCCCTTGTGAGCCAAGTGTACTTCATTCTAGCGGAGCTCATTAATAATCAGTAGGAGCTTCCTTAATTCATGGTCGCCCTGCAAGGGGGGCTTGGATTTTCAAGTGGCATTAGTAACAACAACAACAGTTATGTAAAATAGACACAACAGTGTAATTTACATCAAAATATGATACTTATTGTTTCCCCAAAATAGTGGAAATATGAAAGTTAAGTATTTACAATTACCCCAGAGTACGAAATATATGGGGTAATTGTAAACACCTAACTTGCACATGAAAAATAATAGGGAGGATTAAATTGATAACTAAATGTTTTTAGCAGCATTCCATATGACAAATAAAAATGGTTTAAATCGCTTACATCGCTTTTGTAGATGAGCTGGAGAGGAAAATGTAAGATCACTAAAATTTGTTAAACAACTTTTTTCACTGTGACATTTTCAAACAATAGTGACGCCTCGACAGTTGTTTCGAAACTTACGAAACTGTTTCAGTGTCCTCCCTAGGCTGCCAGTCTATCACTTACAAGCAGTTAAGTTTTCAAAACCACCACAAGTGTAGTTATGAAGCTTGTTTACATTTACCCCAACTGACCCTACCACATAAATATAAGCAATATACATTTATCTCCCATTGAAACGCCATCTTTCTCTTCCAGATTCTTAAACACATTTCTAAAACGTGTCGTAAAACTTTATCAGTGTGTTCAGCTAGAAACAATATAATAGCCCCCGAAACAAGTTACTATAATTTGTGTTGCAATAATTTCCTGAAAGGAAGAGTTTTTCCGTTTACATAGTCACGGAAAATATTCATGGGATCACCTGGACAACATTGGTTTTTTAATGTTATAAATAAAAGTAAACATGAAAAATTTGCTTATGTTATTTTTTGTTAATAAGCAACATTTCTGGGGTCATCTGTGACATCACTTGTATTCAATGTTATCAATAAAAACAAACATGATTTTTTTTTTAAATATAATTTAGTTCATAGTCGGAAAGTTTATCATTAAATGAAAAAAAGGAGAATTTTTTCAAAATTTAACGTAACGCACTTTAAGTATAGTGAAATGGCAAGTATGTTGTGCTCAGAATTGAGTCCATGTTACTAGTACAATTAAACGGAAATATCTCACTCTATTTAGTTTCAGTTAAACTCGAAATAACACCAAAGGTCTTTTCAAAATAACAAGACAACTTTGAGGCAGGTGCTTTACCATGTGAACGTTAGTAGCTAAATTACTTAAATTATGTTATAATTAGACGATATTCAATAAAAGCACTTTGATTAAACAATTTTTACCCAAATATATGAAATCAATGTATGCTAAAGCGCGCGTGTACCTGCTAGAAATTAAAGATTATGATTAGAGATTTAAGATTAAATTATAAATGGGATTTAAGCAGTAAATTTATTAATTTAGCTTCTTTGATTAAAGTATTAGAGGGAAAACCGACTTTACAGAATTTTACTAAGCTATTTATTTAAATAAAGTTGCTTCGCTGATATAAGACAAATAATCCATTCTTTATGTTTCCACATTATTGAAAATATGACCATTTATTAAACTTCTAAAAAACTAAACTATCAAAATAAGAGTAACATAATCCAATAAATTTTCCTGTAAACAACTTACATGCAAAAGAATTTTAAAATTTTGCAATTTAACAGTTCGCGAAGCATCACTTAAAAATTAACGCTAATGAATCTGGCGAAACATTAAAACCAGTCTCTGGAATCCACTATACTTTACTACTTTTTCTTCTGAGAGTTTACATTAAATATTCAATCTAGGACCCTTGTTGTGATGATAGTGACATTGATAAGTGCCACAGTGTGTAATTAGATGAACTTCTCCCTATGCAACTCATTAATTAAAACTGATCAACTTAAAAGTAAAATTGAGAGCATTAAGAAAAGTTAGAGATGCGAAAACATGACGAAGTATTTTTGATAAAATGGAGTAAATGTTAAGGATAATGTTTTAAGGAGATATAAGATTAATTCCTCCTTTATAAATTGATATTAAAAGTTGATTAAAATATTTTCCGTGTGGTACATATCCAGTGTTCCTCGAATCATATTAAATACTGCTACCTTCTTGGGATTTGCTTATCATGAAATTCTCAACTTGAAATAAGTTATACCTCAATTTAATTTACAACGAAGGGAATTTTGACTTACAAATTTGTTATAGTATCTATTTTTGGGGTTATATACGTTAATTTATTAATGTATATTTATCCGATTAAATTTAACCATAATATTCATAGGAAAGAACGAGTAAGTTTTTGCCATCACTATTTGTAATTTATGTTTGTTTTATATCACACTTTCTTTCGCAACTTATACTTTAGTAGCAACACTTCTATTTAATAGTGCATTTCTATGCTTACTTTGTTTCGTAGTAATTTTCACAGAAATATCTATACGTGCATGTAATGGTGGAATTAAAATGATTTTTTTTCGTTTAAGATATTAAAAAAGTTTACTAACATCTTTTTTTTTTTAATGAGAGAAAAATACTTTTCTAAAGTACAATTTTATGTACTATTGTTATTATTATTATTATTCGAAATTTTAAAATTAATTTAAGGAAGCATTTATGTCCTGAATATTTTTGACTTAAACCTTTTATTTTGTTAAATATATTACATGTATTACAGTTATTCTTTCTAAAAAGAAATTTGCTTTTCACATTTAACCAGGAATTTTCTCAGAGAAAATACCTGATAGTAGTGAAATAGTCAACAACTTCAGAGAAGTAGTAGAAGTGAAGTGTCAAAAATGTCAAAAGTAAAATCCGTGTATCGGAGGTAAAAAGCACTATGTTCACTTTTTATGATCGTCAATAAAAGTGCAAAATTTAAGAAAACATGTAAAAGAATCATTCAACATGTTCTTTGAAAAATTTAACATTTTAAATATAGTGCCTTTTACATCCAAAACACAAATATAAGTTCTAAAGATTCTTGTTTGTAGAAAAGTATTTTTAAGTGTGTTGCCCAGCGTTGGCTAGTAAAGAATGCATGGTCAGATATCATTATCCCAATCGAACTATTAAGCTTATCGGAAGACAAATCCTACAAATTTCAATTTTTGTAACGTTCTTCAGTGAAACATGCTGTTTATAAAATCAAACTTTCTAAAATTTATGAAAATAAAATATCTGGAATCCGACTCGTAGCTGTTTTTTCAATATGACTATAAGAGTCTACCTTATACGAATAGGCGCCTTTTTTTGCAACAAATTCCCAGTGGTATGAAAAATTTTCAACTTTGGTCCGTACTTTCAATTTGTTAAAATAATCGAGCATCGAGCAACTTTTGCTTGATAATAACCCCAGTTTTAAAGCAATACATCCTTAAAAACCTGAATGCATTTTTTATTATTTTTTACCTTTCTATCTTAAAGCTTTCCGGTCTCCAGTCTATTCCGAAAGGAACGCTTTGTACATACTGAAGAATCAGTGCTCGTACTTAGTAAAGATAAAACACTTTTTAGCCTACTTTCCCGTAAAAGTAAAAAAAAATAATAATAAAGCATGAAAGAAGGCTTAATGTATCGTGAAAATATCGTTAAAAATCAAGAAAAGTCAAAAATAAGTGAAGTAATTAAATAAAGATTGAAAAATAAAAAATTTGAAAGTAGGGTATTGAGATGGGGAAAAAGTGTGTCTGTCGGTCTGTCGGTCTGTCTGTCTGTCGGTCTGTCTGTCGGTCTGTCTGTCGGTCGGTCTGTCGGTCTGTCTGTCGGTCTGTCGGTCTGTCTGTCTGTCGGTCTGTCCCCCCCTAATAACTTTTGAACGAATTGTCCGATTGGAAAAATTCTTTTTGCATTCGAAAGATCTCGGCGAGGACATCTCATTTCTATATTTCACTTTTTGATTTGAACAATTTTTTGTTCAATTTTGAACAGTTCAAAAAATTTTAACATTAGCGCCTATGGACAAAATTGAAGCAAATTCTGTAAACTCTGGGCACAAGAGCCAAGTTCCTATTGAAAGCTTATTGAAAGGAGTTCTCGGCGTGAAATATTGATTTGAACAGTTTTTGTTCATTTTTGAACAGTTCAAAAAATTAACACAGAGCTTACGGGGAAATTTCAACCCTATATAAATCCTGATCTAACGGACCGATTTGCTTGGAACAAACTTTATAGGAAAGCTCTTATAACGTAGAACATGTAGAAATAGAAAGTTTATCCAGAACGTACGAGCCTATTTTGCTATGAAATTTTTTGATCGGGATTTTCAAGGATATTTCTCAGTGACTCAATGAGTGAAATAATGAATGAATGAATAAATGAAAGAGTGAAAGAATAAATCAATGAATAAATGAATGATGAAAAGAATGAATGAATAAATTATTGAATAAATGAAAATATAAATAAATGAGTGAATAAATACATGAATGCGTAAATGAATGAATAAACACTTGAATGAGGTAACGAATGAATGAATAAATGCATGGCTGAATAAATGAAAGAATGAATGAGTGAGTGAATGAATATGTATTATCCGTTGAAAAAGGTATATTTTCAATAATTAGAACTAAAGATAAATAAGAAAGAGAGAGAAAGAGATAGCTAGATTATAAATTTGAATTTGGTGTATACGGGAAAGTAGGCTCGTATAGTTCTAGACGGAACTTCTTGTTTTTTTAATTTTGATGGTTATTATTACCAAACTCTTTATATGTGAAAATTAATATATTTTTTGGTGATATGTTTTTCCTTCCATGGTTATTTTTGTAAGCTACTTTTACTGAAATGGGGGGTGGAGAATGCATACTTAAAAGGTACATTTCTTCGTGACTATGATTTTTTTTTAACTTTTTGATGTACCATTTTCTCTTTTAGCATACTTTTTACTTGAGAACTTCATTTTTCTGTTATTTTTCTAACGATATCGAACAAAGGGAAATATTATATGATGTATATAATCGAAAATATTAATTTTTAGTTTTTTCGAAAAAGAGAACACATTTCGCACAATTGCTCTCGTTTGGAGAAGAAAAAGCATTGTCCACTGAAATTAATGAATAAATAGATTTATTGAAACATAGATTTATTGTAAAAGGAAGACCATTAAACAATTTATCTCTATGAAATGTGACATAAAGCCCGAGCTCATCTTTCTTGTTTTATGTGGCAGAAAAAATATAATGTCATTTGCGTAACACATAATGTCCGTATGTGTTGCTGCACTCAAGTTCATCCTTTTAAAACCATGCTATTTCAATCTTAAATTTAAAAAATAATAAGTGAAAAACTTTTCCTACGAACATTCTTTACTAAGAAAATAGTTATTTAATAATAATAAAAAGTAATGGCAACAAGTAATAAATATCAATAAGTTCCAGTTAATGGTACATCACGGCAAGTTTTGGAGCGATTCCAAAAACAAACTAAAACTTATTGGAAGTATACATTTCCTTTCTATTACTTTATCCGAAGAAACTATTTCGCAAGAAATCATACTAGTCACAGTTTAAGTTTTTTTCTTATGTTTGAAATGGAAGTAGAACGTAAAAATGTAATAAATAATATTCCATAAAAGTAATCTCAAAATTAGAGATCTGGAATTTTAAGTTCTATAATTTTTGATACTTCTGTTGGGAATAGAATAATTTACTGTTTTCCATGTAGAATTTATCAGGTGATTTTCTACAGAGATATTACTGAACCTTTTATTTCAGGAGTCAAAAACAAAAACAAGTAGTTCCGTCTAGAACTATACGAGCCTACTTTCCCGTATACACCAACTTCAAATTTATAATCTTGCTGTCTCTCTCTCTCTCTCTCTCTCTTTCTTATTTTGCTTTAGTTCTTAATTACTTCAAATAGACCTTTTTTTTCAGCGGTTAAACATATTCATTCAATCAGTCATTCCTTGATTCATTTATTCAGTCATTCATGTATTCCTTAATTCATTTACTCATTCAATCAGTCATTCATTTATCCATTAATTCATTTACTCATTCATGTATTTATTCACTCATTTAATTATTTTATCATTTACTAGCGGTACCCGCAACGGCGTTGCCCGTGCAATGTTAAAATAGCGGCGCCTACGGCGCAACTTGTTTTTTGTCCCAAGCAAGTCACCGAAGGCGACCTCTTAAGTCGCTTCTGAGCCGATAAAAACTTATTTCAGCCTGTATTTTTCTACAAATGTATATCTACCTTGACTTCGGTGTAATTTTTTTTCACTCTATCACTCATAACCTATATTTATTGATCTATATTTGTATCATGTGGCATATTTATCTTTATTACATCATCAAAACTTTTACATAGCTTTTTTTTTTACTCTGACTCTGATAGGTAGCAATACATTCTTTCTGAGTCTGAATTCAAAAATATAACTGTTATTTCATAAATGTTTATTTAAACCAATAAAAAGAGTAAATTGTGATACAAAAATTAAAAAATAAGTGCATTAGTAGCTTTATACATAAACATACATTTTGAAATCAAATCAGAGAAATGAATTTATATAATTGTAAATATAAAATTTTAATTGCCACAAATTAGTCTAAATGGGGAATTGATAAATTGATCAGACTGGACTATGTATACGTAAGCAATTTGATGAAATAAAAAAAAATCAGTGGCAACTATATGGGAAGTATGTTGATAGTGAAAATTGTATGGAATGCAGTGGCGTAGTTAGCATGGGTGTGACCCAGTGGAAAAAATTACGCCTCCCTCATCCAAAAAAAAACATGTAAACCGTGAAGTATGCGTTTTAATGAAATATAATAATTTTTTGTTAAAAAAATTGCAGTTTTGGAAAAAGAAGAACACCATTTGCATCATAAGCCTCATAATATTTAAAGTATTTGTTGAGGGCACTGGTTATGATTAGCGGTTAAAAACATTGTGAATATTTTTTAAAGGAAACACTTTGCTCAAAAATAGAAAATTAAATTGGATATTTTTTTTCTCCCATTTTAAGTATTTGTTTTATTCTAGGGAGCTTTTAAAGGTTCTTTTTTTTTCTCCATCGGGGCTGGTTGTCACCCCTGAATGGGTGACATCTGGGGCGGTTCGCCCCCACTTAGCTACGCCAATATACAAAGACATTTCTTTAGTAGCGGATAATGGAATATCCTGCCTATAAATTTGCTTTTGGAGTATCACGTCAATTTCTGATATGCATCGCTTAAGAGACATATCTTGACAAAAGTAAATTCGAAAGTGAATGTGAATGCAGAAAAGGGAAATTTTATGGTTCAAAGCTGAAAAAGAATCTGTTACTAAATTAGTACACTAAAAATGCAAGGAAAATTTTATTCTTATCATGGAATCCTACCTACAGTTCCTAATGTTAGTGCAATGGACACTTGCTTAGTTATGAGCAGAACATGGAAGATTGCTTTTTTTTTACAACATTCAATGCCACAAAAATGGCAATCAGGGTGATGTTCTGACACGAACATACATATTTTTAATATGCTCAAGTCGTATTTTTTTATCTAGTATTGTTTCTTGGCTAATTCAGTGGTGAAAGTTCTCTCTGGCTCTGATTTTTGAACACTTTTTTACAGGTAGGCTAAGCATTTTCAATGAAACTGATAGACTAACGACTTGAATTTTGTTACGAATGATGAATTCTTGAAATGGTTGGGAACGTTATCCTTTTATGCTACAAATGATGAATGGCACATTTCCTCTTTCAAAAAGTATAATATCTATATTTTCGAATACATACCATTTTAACGCATTTAATTACGAATTCTGGAATTTAGGTTGAAAATAATCTGTAATAGTGGATTGTTTTTTAGTCATGGAGTTGAAAGTGAATACTGAATCTTCCAGTATTGAAATGCTTTGCAAGTTTTTTCCCTAGTCCTTATGGGAAAGAAAATATTTTCCACTATTTGTAAAATGTCCACTATATGTAAGCTGTTCCGTCCAATAAGAGTACAGTACATAGCATGTAATAGTGACATGCTAACGGAATCGTCTTTAGACTCGAAGTGTTGGAGCTTTGTTGGTTTATAAAATGGCAAAAAGAACGAACTTCTCCAGTTCGATACTGGAAACGAACAAACTTTCTCACACCTTGATAAACTCGAATAGCCCCTTTTTGAAATTTCTTGAAAACAAAAACAATCCTCGATTGTGATTTATTTTGTAAGAGAGTAATAATTAACTTTTAACAATGTGCTTAAAGCTTTAAAAAAGCACAAAAGGAAAAATATTTATAATTTTAGAAAAATTTTCTTTTTTCACTTTCGAGGGAAAACATAAAATATGGAGAATTCAATAAGTAATAAACTTAGAATCTGGGATATTTTAACATCAATTAGGATACGGAAAAACTGGGACCTGATGAAAAAAACGTAAAATGCCGGAAACTTAGATTGGCGAGACGTTAAATCAGGGTTTCACAGTAGATATGAAAACTTTTCACTTATAATATAATAGAATAATGATAAATATGATGAATTCTTGAAATTGTTGTCCTTTTTTAATACGAATGATGAATGGCGAATTCTTGAAAATTATGTGAACACTACACATTTATTCAAGTGTGTGAGTATATTTAGAAATAATAATGGATATTAAAGTAAACACAAAATATTAAGCAAACATTACAAATTTACATAAGTAAAATGCATAAATACCTCAACTATTTTTAAAACTCTTTATTTAAAAACAACTTAATCATTTTATTTTGAATGAGCGTATCATGGGAGATTGTCAGAAGCGTAGCTAGGTGGGGGCAAGGAGGGACAGCTTTCCCCGGGCACAGCGTCAAGGGGCGCCAAATTAGTGTTATTTTATTTAATTTTATTTTTAAATGCAAGAAGAAAATTATTTGAACTGAATAGGTGTGAATATGTTCGACAAAAAAGTGGGAGCACCACAAATCATATCGGGAATGACCAATGTAGCACAGGAGTGCGTAGGAAATCAGACAAATAATTTTTCGAAGCCAAAGTGTCCCATTTTTCCCTTAGAAGTGAATGGCCGCTACTAAAAATGAAAGTTAAAAGGGCTGCTTTTTAGAGTTTTATCATTTAGGAAGCATAAAAGTTTTTTTTAAATTCCCATTAGGGAGCCCCTAGGCCCCCAGGGGCACAGGGAGGCGCAAAGTCTTCAGTCGTCCCCAGGCGCTGAAAACCCTCGCTACGCCTCTGGAGATTGAAACGCCCCTACAAATTCGTCACTGAAGCAGTGCTCCCGTCAACATGTTCAAAAGCAAAATTAAATTCTCTATCGATCGAGTGAAAGTTAATTAAGTAACAAACTTAGAATCTGGGATATTTTAGCATCAATTAGGATACGGAAAAACAGGGACCTGATGAAAAAAACATAAAATGCTGGAAAACTTAGATTGGCGGGACGTTAAATCAGGGTTTCACTGTCGATATGAAAACTTTTCACTTATAATATGACAAAATATTAATAAATGATGAATTCTTGAAATTTTTGTAAATGCTATCCTTTTTTAATACAAATGATGAATGGCGAATTCTTGAAAATTATGTGAACACTGCACATTTATTCAAGTGTGACTATATTTAGAAATAATAATGGATATTTAAGTAATCACAAAACATTGAGCAAACATTACAAATTTACATAAGTAAAATGCATAAATGCCTCAACTATTTTTTAAATTCTTTATTTAAAAACAACTTACTTATTTTATTTTGAATGTGTGTATCATGGGAGATTGCAGCCCCCCCCCCCCCCCCGCCCCTACAAATTCGTCACTTTTCTGGAAAGTAGTACAAAATATTTTGCTTGTCTGAAGGTACAAAGAAAAGCAGATACTAATTGTAAAAGAAAGTTGAAATTAATACCTTAAAATTTTTTCGGAAAACCGTTTTTGTTTTTTTAACTTTCGGAATATGTGCTCGAAAAGTTTCGGAAATGTCGAATCATAATCAGCCACCTATTTGCTACAGATGTAAACTTTTGGTAATTGCAACTTTTACTAGATTGCAGCAGAAACAATATAACCCTGCTTATAACAATAAAACTATCTTCAGCAGGCGAAACACACTCGCCTCATGCATGGCTCAAATCATGTTTACGTTTACATTACATTCAACCGCAGAGAGCGGAAATCCTAGCTATCTTCACTTCAATTCTAAAATTATTCGAACGAAGTAAAGAAAATACTGGGGGATTAATATTTTAATTGTTAAATTTAAAAAATTTTAGGCCGAATTAAAAAAAACGGCTTCGTTTTGCAAAGCATCAGGCTATAATAGAATTTTGTGCCAATTTTTTCAACCGTACGTTGTGTAGATTTTGCTGTAGGACGCGCAGCCACAACCTCAAAAGTTCATTTTATATATATAGATTCACTTATTTATTCATTCATTCTTTCACTCATTCATTTAATCATTCATTCATTCAAAATCATCCTTAAAAATACCCGAACAAAATATTTCATAGGAAAATAGGCTCGTTTAGTGCTGGTTGATCTTTGTATCTGTACATATTCTACGTCATAACAGCTTTCCGATAAAGTTTGTTCCAAGCAAATCCACCTGATAGATATAGGATGGAAATATCACCGTAGGCTCTATGTTAGTTTTTTTTTTTTTTTTTGAACTGTTCAAAAATGAACAAAAATTGTTCAAATCAAAAAATATTTCACACTGAGAACTTCTTCCAACAAGCTCATTCATAGGAACTTGGATCCTACTCCCAGAGATTACATAATTTGCCCATAGGCGCTAATGTTAAGATTCTTTGAACTGCTCAAATTGAGCGAAAAATTGTTTAAATCAAAAAGTGAAATATGGAAATGAGATGTCCTTGCCGAAATCTTTCCAATGCAAAAAAGAAAAATCTTTTGAATCGGAGATTTCCTTCAAAATTATTGGAGGGGGGGGGGGGGGGCAGACAGACCGATAGACCGGCAGCCACACATTTTCCCCATCCCAAAACCCTACTTTCAATTTATTTATTTTTCCATTTTTAATTGCTTCACATATTTGTGACTTTTCTTTATTTTTAATGATATTTTTACGATACATTAAGCTTTCTTTCATGATTTATTATTATTATTTTTTTTTTTTTTTTTGCTTTTACGGGAAAGTAGGATAAAAAGAAGATAAAGATACTTTTAAGAACTGAAATATAGATTTTGTTTCCTTCTTTTCTTTCTTTCTTTTTTTAGCCGTCTTTCCCGTAAAAGTAAAAAAGAAAAAGAAAAAAAATGGAAGAAGACTTAATGTAGCTTAAAAATATCATTAAAGATAAAAAATCAAAAATAAACTAAGTAATTAAATAAAGATTGAAAAATAAAAAATTTGAAAGTAAGGTGGGGAAATGTGTGTCTATCGGTCTGTCTATCTGTCTTTCGGTCTGTCTGTCCGGTGTGACTGCCTTCCCCCCTAATAACTTTTGAGGTGATTGTCCGGTTAGAAAAAAAAATGCGTTTGAATTATCTCCGCGGGGACACCTCATTCCCATATATATATATTTTTTATTTGACAATTTTCTCTTCAATTTTGAACAGTTCAAAAAAACTTAACATTACCGCCTGCGGGGAAATAATTTGAATCCAACCGAAATCCTGATCTATTAGATGGTCGTGCTTCGAAAAAACTTTATTGAAAAGAGCTTATGACGTAGAAAGTATGCACACAAAAAGTGCATCCAGAACTAAACAAGCCTACTGCTGATGAAACTTATTTATTTGGATTTTTGAGGATAATTTTGAGTGAATGAATGAATGAGTGAAAGAAAGATTAAATAAACCAGTGAATAAATGAATGAATGAATGCATAAAAGAATTAATTACTTAATGAGTGAATGCATGAAGTGCATAAACGAGTTTGTTAAAGAAATAATTATAAAAAAAAAATAAATAAATAAAAAAGGAAGGAACATATGACGTGGAGAATGAAGAAACTCGTTCAACTAGAACTAAGCGAGACTATATTATGATGAAACTTTTTGAATTACATTTGGAGGGCATTTAAAAATAATTGAATAAGTCAATAAATGAATGAATAAGTGACTGAAAAAATGTGCGAAGAGTTTATCGACTGAATGAATAAATAAGTGAATGAATGAATAAATGAATGAATGAGTAAATAAAAAAATAGAAAAAAACGAGCAAAAACCGAGATTGATTTTTCCTTAACATTGATGAACGTTTTCAATTCACTGGGTTTCCTAAATCAAAATAAAGATAATTCAAAAGGCTTTAATTTTCACATAAAATAAGAGCAAGAAAACGATTTTTTTAATGCAAATTATTATTAATATTTTTTTTTACATTTAGTTTTTAACATTAACGTTTAATTTTTCTTTTCGACAAGGATTAAAATCAATTTTTTCTTTAGAATAAAACTATTGCAGGCTATAAGAGGTAATATTTTTCTGTTTTATTAAAACCTGCTAATTATGTTTCGATATTAAGTATATTAACAGTTAAAATGATTTATCTGAAAATTAGAAACAAATGAAGAATTTAAGCTATATGAATAAAAACGAGGAAGATGGCTGAATCTAGACGGAACTTTTTGTTTTTAATACGTATTTGTTGAAACTGAATAAAACATGTGTGGAAAAAAATTAATAAAGTTAACCATAGCAAACACAGAAAAGGAAATTAATTTCGGATTGAAATTAAAAACAAAGTTAAGAATTTAAATAGAACATTTAAACAAGGAAAAAATAGTGAAAAACCAAAACTTGCTATTAATTGATAAATATTGTGGAAAAAAACCTTTTTACAAGAAATTTTAAAATAGATTTTGATTAAAATGCCTATTTTCAGCATGAAATTCAATAGAATCCACACAGCATTGAAGGCAACATAACATTTGCTTTTGTGGCAGAAATAGGATGAAGGTTATTATTTTTAACTTGAAATTTTGAATTCGTATGATGAGTTTTCAAAGTAATACAAAGTTTTTTTCTTCTTTTTTATAGATGTTCTTGCTTCTTGCACATACTCTAGAAGAGCTTTGATCGATAAAGATGGAAAAAAATAATCAGAGAAAAATGAACAGTGGGTTTTGAAGTTAATAACTATTACAGACAATCTCTGTGACGTGTCAGGAGGAAGTTATCGTGAAGTTAAACTTCATGATTATGAAACTTTTAAATGAAATATATTATTACTGGTGTAAAATAATTTTTACCTTTGAATGATAACATCAAGGCTACTATTATTATTATTTTCATACTGCACAACCACTTCACACCCCCAGGTCTTCCTGCCCACTGTGTTTTTCAAAAACATTAAGCCAAAGGTACTTTTTTTAAAAGTCTTGTTACCTAGCCGTCGGAGGCAAAAATTATTATCCGATCGCGATGATACTTTAGGCTTCTCTTAGTGCTATAAGTACACAACTTTTCCATGCCCATTTAGCTTCGAGTTTTTCGTTCCGCCCTAATATGTAGTTCGTTAGTTTGTGCACATGAGTTCAACATTTAGCATGATAAAAAAAAATCAGTAATACTTACAAATCTCTCAGTGAATCTTTATATGGTTGAAGATAACCCGCTTTAAACACTGATATAGAGGGGGATTCTAAAGATCTGAAACGAAAAGTAACATATTATTAATCTTGCAATATATTTTCAATTGCATGTATATACGCTGTAAAAAAATTCTGTAAAAGTACAGAAGGGATAACTGAGTGTTTCTTAAAATTAATTATTAATCTCTTAAGAACTTGTTTTAAATCAAACAATCAAGTTTTATGATAACGTTTCTCAGTAAAATTCTTGTTTTGACGCACTCTGAAACTACAAAATTGTTAAATTACGTAAAACTGAGCACTTAAGATTTGTGACTACCAGTTCAAAATCTGTAAACAAATATATAAATAAATGCTTGAGATGTGTGACTACCAGTTCAAAAGTTGTGAACAAATATATAAATTAAAAAAAAAAAAAAAAAAACCGGGAGATATTTGACTACCAGTTTTAAAAATGATCAAAACAGTATTATATATTTTTGGCGTATAAATCAACTTCAGCTCTACTAGGATAGCAACCTACTAGCGAAATAGCCATCTACGAATCCGGGTTCATCCTTACCGAGCAGCAAAGGCTCCACTAAACTAGCTCTCAAATTCGTAATCTTTCACGACTAACTAGCTAACTTCAAACTATAACATTTTACTCCATTATACTAAAACTCTCTGAAAATTCATACAATATTTTTAATAGTAAAAAATGTTACTTCAGCATTATTTATTTATTTATTTGAGAATCACAAAAGTTAATAGAGGTAAAAAAATTGTCATTAAACAAAAAAGAACATGGATTTCCTGTAAAGATTTGAGCATTCAGTTCATAAAATTAGTTATTGAAAATAAGTACGAAAACAAACCTCTTTAAAAAAAAATAGAATTCAAATATTACGTTTAAATTAGGGCAACTAAATTTTAAAACATGCCCATTTTACCCCCACCACCACCCTGCACTATAACAGAATTATGTAGAAAGACCGAAAGGAAACTGCGTGCTTCGGTAAATTTACGAAGAATTTATTTCAAATGAAATAACCAAGTTTCTTGATAACAGTTTTTCAATAAAGCGCTTTTTTTCCGCGCTCTGTATAATAGCACAGAAAGATTGCATAAAATTATATGTGACTACCATTTTAAAAATTGTAAACAATTGCATGAGTAAACACTTGAAAACTGTTCCGTTATCCCCCAAAAACGAAGGCAGAAAGAATTATACAAAATATTAAAACCAAAAATCAGCCAACGTACGCTAACGAGCTCTCTAAAGAAACCACCGCAGTTCCACCTAAAAACGAAGTTGAGGCCCTAGCCTCTCTGCCCCTGACTATTGCTTCCCTCATAAAAGACTTACAAGTTCTCGTGAACAACCTAAATGCCTACTTGGAAGGACACAGCAATGGCCTCCCCTAGACGGCAGGCAACCCCTTATACTAACTTTACGTTATTTATGTTTTAAAAAAAATGCTTAGAATATAAAAAATACGTATATATAAAATCTTATAAAATAGAAAAAAATATCTACTTGTATTGTCAAATCTAATCTGGACTTTATTATTCCGTCCGTGAAGCGGACACCCCTTTTGCATTTCGGGGACGTGACGTTAGTATTCGGGCAACTCGGACTTATCTCCCTCTGAAGCGCGCTCACATTGAACCTGGGTAAAAGGCCCCTTCGGCTCCTGATGGCCCGACACAAATATATGTGATGATGATGTTCAGTTAGCTTAAACATTGCTAAGACATGCATTAAGTTTTGTTGGGCTACTGATCATTTCCAGCTCTAGTGCAGCCTTCACCACTCGCTCCTCTTAATTCCAGAGGCATCATTGGACAAGCGGCCAAAGGCACAGTGATCACCTTAGACTTTAAGTACCAGAATAGCAATTCAGCTTACTTACAGAGGGAACCACTACTGCGGCACATTATCTGTTGCTATCAATTAACAGAATGATCTCTATTTTTGTTTTCTATAATTTTCTTTTTGAAAGACTGTAGTTTCCTGCTTTTAGCGCTCTTTTATTTTACATCAGACACCGAAAAATGAATTCCAGGAGATTCTCATGAATTTCTGGGAAAATATTTTTTACAATGTATATACCAGTTTTCCTGATAAAATTGCAGTTACATGTTTAAAGGAATCATAACTTAAAAGACAATTTTTAAATTTGAAGTAAATAAATAATGTCAAAGGTGGAAAGTGATGCCATGAAATAAATTTGTAACGAAAAACTTGGAGCTTGTTTTTCCATGCATAATAGATTGTTTCTTCAGAAATTATCACTTCCTTGCTTTTTTTTTTTCTTTTCAGCAGTCTTATCTCATGTTGACGGCGTAAAGAATTCAAGCGTAAGACAATTTTCTGTAATTTTTCCATGCTCGTTAAAAGGCCATCATAATAAATGATCATATTTCATTGTAATTATTTGGATTAAATATAACATTTTTGCCCTCGGTTTTATACTTTATTCAATAAGCGATAGCTTTTATTTCGCCCAGAAATTGCAAATAAAACAAACAAAAATGCATTACTGTAATTTACTCAAACCTGCTATTGTTAAAACGAATTAAAATTTCAACTCTAGTTAAGTATAAAATATAAATCACAATAAAAGTAAACTCCATTAAATTGCCCCATTTTGTCTCTTTAAACATATTTCTGCATTATGTAATTTACTCACACCTGCTATTGTTAAAACCAATTAAAATTTCAACTCTAGTTAAGTATAAAATATAAATCACAATAAAAGTAAACTCCATTAAATTGCCCCATTTTGTCTCTTTAAACATATTTCTGCATTATGTTCGTGCATCACGCTTTTATATTTATATACAGAATATTACCGCTAGCTATTAAGTAAATACAATGATTAAAAGGAGATTACTTAGTATTTTTTTAAAAAGTTTAAAATAATTTCGATACCAAGAAAAAAAATAATTTTAACAAATTTATACGTATTGGTTAAAATTGATTTTTATTTCTTCAATGGACCAGCCTATCTGGGCCTGTGCCTGCTGCTGGTCGTCACTTTTTTATTTGTATTTTTGTAATATCTTCGGCACCTTTCTCGCAATAAATGTATATGAAAAAGTAAGAATGAACAAAAGTATTTTATGGCATACAACAATTAATTGAATTTTCATGTATACGTATAAATTATATACAAACCAGGAATTATTATAGTATGGAAACTTTCAATGCAATGCATATATTTAAATTCAAGAATTAAGGAACCTTAGAATTTGATATATATGTATATATATATATATATATATAACGAAAAGCGAAAATAAATTGGATGCAATATACGTCGGAAGAGAAGTGCCTCGTTATATGTACATATGTTACAAGATCAAAAGATATCTTACCATATTTAATCATCGGAACCAGTACAGCTGTGACGTACAGCTTTCAAAGCAATAAACCTTTTCAGGAATACTTTGCGAAAAAGAAGTATTCACAAAAGAATAATCATGCTTCGTATCCCAGCCATTATTGGAGAATAGAACGTACTGTAAAAGTAAATTTCTTAACAAGAGAAAATTCTATATCTTGACGAAACTCATAGTAAATGTTTTTCTTTTTGATGCAAAGGATACGGATTACTCGGTTAGCAATTAATCTTTACATGTGATTGGAAATTATTATCTATATAAATAAAATAAAGTTTGTCGGTCTGTTTGCGTATGTGTGTGTGTAACACGCGTAATATTCGCTTCAATCAATTTTCAAATTCGAAAACGAGGCTTACCTGCGAATTTTTCTGTTCAAATTGGATGAAAACACCCAATTTGAACAGAAAAATTCAGCCAAAA
This sequence comes from Octonoba sinensis, assembly GCA_038502835.1. NCBI lineage: Eukaryota > Metazoa > Arthropoda > Arachnida > Araneae > Uloboridae > Octonoba > Octonoba sinensis. The sequence goes on from CM076604.1 coordinate 86,098,187, forward strand.
TAAAAAGAATTTATGTAGCAAAAACTAAAATTTCTGTTTAATGGAATATGACAGAAATTAAATTATGAATAAAATTTATCTTTTTTTTTGGGGGGGGGGGGATTCCGAGCGTCCGGTACAAACTGGCTTGGTCGTTTATATTCAAATAAAATATTGTATGTACTATACGTATGATGTAATTCGCATTTCATTGTAGGTTTATGTTAAAAAATTTTACAATACTAATTTTTGACTCAATTTAGAACTCTGCCAAATTTTTAAATCTAATCTAAATTGAATTTTTTCTTTTATGAAAAAGATTCTGCATTGAAAGTTGCACTGAATGTTACAACTATTTTATCAAACAATAAAGAATTGATTAATTTACTTCCATGACAAATTTCTTGGTTACTGTTTAAATAAAACTTTTTTTTTCTTTTAATTTCCGTGTTTCCGAAATCATTCCTTATTTAATTTTTTTTGCAGACATATATACGGCTACTTTTTTCTCTATTTTAGCAGTTTATCTGGCTGTTTAGATTCATACTACCCTGATTTACTTTAAGTTATCAATTTTGAAACTCATGTTTAATTCTTGCACTATAAAAGGCCTATTTGGCGATATTTTGCGCTATTTACAGTTTTACTCGCATGCACGAAATATTTTCTATACTGGCGCCACTTGGATAAATTCCTTATCTCTTTTCCTTTAAATTATATTTTACGCAAGTTGACATGCCCGGCGTTATACGGGATAATATTGCATCATTCGCAGGCCAAGTTACGTTTGTCCAAAATTATATTGAAAATATATAAGGAAAAATTTTCGTAAAAAACCCAAGCAGGAGATTTGCAACAGTCCTTAAAAATCCTATTTAAACAGTTAAAATCATTGAAAACCACGATTGCATTAAAAAGAACAGCCAAAAAAAATTCCTCTTAGACCAAAAATAATAGTCCATAAAAATACACATTAAAATGCCAAAAGCAGCTCATAAAAATTGCCATTAGAGTAAGGGCAACAGTAACTAAAATGCACATATGCAGCCGGATAATTGTATCAAAATATGAAGGGTCCGTAAATATCGCAATTACAATGTATACAAAAATACATCTAAAACTTCCCATCAGAATAAGAGCAGTATTCTCATTAAAAATGCCCATCAGATGAAGAATAACGCTCCTTGATTATTTCTGCCACAATCAAGAAAACATGCCTTAAAGCCCCGCATTCTTCCCCCGGGCCCATCCTGATCCTCAAAAAGTGCGCAAAAGACTTAGTTCTTTGGTTTAACTGCTCGATACTGAGCCCTAAGGTTACTCCAAGATATTTTTTGTCTCTCGAATGATATGTGAAACATTCTTAACTAAACTTTCATGTGCTTATTGCATTGTTTCAAGAAGTAAGCCTAGTATATAGCGGAAGCCTAAAGGGAGTTGTGTTCTACGAATTTTTCTGAAATGAAGGGATCAAAAATAATTTTGACAATAACATCAATGATTTTAATAGCGTGTCCAAATCACATGAGATTGTCACTTTCAAGATTTTTAGAAAGAAAAATTTTAAATAGGAAAGAAAATGTTAAAACGAGCAAATAGTATTGTGCTCAGTCGCTTATTAGTCGCCGTCACATATTAGTATTGAAATTATAATTCGCTAAATTCATACCCCTGCACAAAAGGTGCAACCTATCTGTCTCGGGGTAGGTACCATAGCATTTATCAAAGTAACACAACATTCATGAAACTGAGATGGAATTGGACTTTAACAAGCCGAACTTCAATCACGAGAGCTATGTTTTCCAAACCCTTTAATAAGCCTACACTGCAAAAAATTCTAATTCTAGTTCAGCCTTTCACCAAAAAAATGGTGAAATTTAGGTGCAACCAACATTTGGTACTAAAGTTGAACTATTATAATGGTTCCTAGTTTCACATTCATGATGAAACCAAATGAAAACACACCATTATAATGGTTCAACTTAGTATCAAAGGTTGGTCGCAGTGTACATTTTACAGTGTACATAAGATCATCAGACACTGATGCCGATGTCAGTAAAGTTCAGTGAGAAGGATTTGGTGTGATTAAGTGCAAATTTTATTTTGAAATACTTTTGACGCATTATTATAATAAAATTAATTTAACACCTCCCTGCCCTGAATTGGGAGTCGGGAGAGAAATTGGCAATAAGATTTTTCTCCTAAAGAGCACACGGTTTGCGATCCATTGTAAATGTCGTATAACAAATTTTATGATATTTACAAACCAAAACATTTCCCTGTATATTTATTTGTCAGAGCCGGACTTTAGTATTGAAAGATTGAAGGAAAAAGCGGGAAAACCAGGCACATAAATCACGAAGCGCAAAATGTGATCTGAACTGAACGCAGGAATGGCTCTAATATTCCCACTCATATTCTTGCGAAGAAGTATATCTGACGTTTTCTGTATTTCCAAACCCTGTGAGGCAACAAAGATCCAACGATCAAGAGATGTTTTTATTTGATCAAAAAGCTCGGGAAAAGACATCTTCCACAGAGGTTATTATTAGAATGATGGAATACTGGTAGTAAAACAAACTTTATATAATTTATTCTTAATTAACGTATTTTTAACGATATTCAGTTTCCTGGTAATACTCCAAAAAAGTATCACAAATTCGAGTCCTCAAGCATCAAAAATAGAATTTTTCCAGAGGGTTTCATACACAATTTAAGCTACTGCTGTATGTTTCTCTTTATTTCTTGCTTTTACAGCCTGAATAATTTGTAATTACTACAAAATGACGAGTTTATAGTATTACAAAATGAATACAGAAAACATTGTGAGCGCTATAACACAATACATCGCGGACATTCCGCCAAACCCAGAGCTCAATTTTGCCCAATGTTACAGGCAGGCCTCAGCATATCCTGTGACTTTGACGCGAAGTTCTAAAGAAAATAATAATGAGTGTGGGAGGAGGGGTGTGAAGCAAAATTTATGTGATTCAGACATTAGTGAAAAAAACCTTCATTTTACAGGAAAGAATTACTTTAGGTTTTGAATTTCAATCCTGCAGGATTCAGGTCCTAATTCCGCAAGACAAGTCCTGCAGATATTGGTGTGGGATAGCCCCTGATCTCGATCTCGCGGGATTGGGATTCCCTAGATTGAACCATGCGCTTTTTGACAAAGCCACTAAACTACATAGAGTTTACAAAATTTAAAGTTAAGAACCAAGTTCAAGAACTTAAGACTAAGTTAAAATTCAAGTTTTAGGTTTTGAATTTTACAGTATCTGCGCTGTTAGCAAATGACAGCATTTATAAGCTCTTAATACTCCATCCATAACGATTCCTAGAAGATAAATGCCGCAACTCTAATCGGATTAAGCTTAGCTTTGTGTTAGCTTAGTAAAAGGAGATTAGCTATCGTTATGCAGCCTAACGAGAACTGAACTGGTTTCTGATTTGTATTGGTGGTATAAATTATGATTTACTCTTCTATAAAATAAAACCGTTATTATTAGTATTGTAGCACTATTGAATACTGCTTGGTCTAAAATAAAATCTGGGCAGTATAAGCCGTCATTTTTTTTACTAATACTAAAACAAATCAAGCAACGCCTGGTTATCGCATGAACGATGCACGTGCCCAGAGACCCCGTCAGAAGGAAGTCCCCAAATTTGCATTTCAACGAAACAATTTAAATAAAAACTGCTATGATGCACTAATCACAGCGATGTTACAGCTATAAATAACCAAAATGAGCTGCAGTGAAGCGACAAATGATCCTAAAATAATTTGCTTTGAAAAAGTGTTTTAATTGCCCCAACCGATACTCATTATAGATAATTGTGTACAGATAATGCGAAAGTATCGGGGACAATGTTCCATGCAGTGAAAAATGTTCAATACGCAGGGGAAGAAAGTTAAAATTTCCCTCTTTAATTACTAATAAAGTTTTAATAACAGTTTTAAGTGTTTCTAATTTCCTATAGAGACGTTTTTCCCTCACAGTTAACGATATAAAAGAAACTTACATATCTTGTTTATATCCTTACAGTGTGTATCTTTAATCAAAGAGAAACTTTATTACTTCTTCTCATTATCATTCTTTTAAAGGCGACATAGCATTTATAATAATTTTAATTATCCTTAAGGACAACGATGTTATTGAAAAGAGGAATATTTAATAAACTTGTTAGGATCATATGCAGCTTAAAGTAACGGCCTTACCTTCCCAAATTTAGCAATGGTGTTCAAACATTGATGGTGATTAAGTGAGAAAATTAAAAGTATATTAATTTAATTGAAGGTCCAATTTCTTTGAAGTGTAATAAAATGGCTTTGCACGTTTAAACGTGTCTCTTTATTAAAAGTGCTATTCTGTATGAAGAATAATTTTTATTCACTCTCAGAAATGGAGCTCTCACTTTTTACGATTCTTTAATCGTCAAGAAAATTTCGTCATTTACAACGATTCTTTCCTCGCGCGATCACGTGACTTGAAAAAGTTACTGTACAAATTTCGCCTATTTGACGAAAGGTTTACTCGGAGCATTTTTCACGAAGCCATTTCGTCAAATACGACGAAAGTTTCGTGAGATTTGAGCATGCGTTTCTGAGAGTGTTTGAATGCAATAAGTTCTTCAGAAGGGGAAAAAACAGATAACTTGCAGAAAACACTTTGTAAAAAGATAGCGTTAATGTATCGAAGACTGAGTCAATTTTAAAAGTAAAGCAACTAAAACTCACTAAAATTACTGAAAATGAACAAAGAAAAACACCAGTGTACTGGCGCAACAGCGATATCTTTGAGCTCTCTGAATCACTATTTTTGGCATGTACGAACTCGAGCAGACGGGCATGTGATCTCCTACCGGTGATTTTAGAGCATGAACCCAGTGTATAGTAACTCCAGCACCTCAGACCGCTCAACCAAACATGCCTCTGGGGTTGGGGGCAGGACACATGTATATACCTTGCACGTACGATACAGCTGAATATCTTACAGAGATAAACAAGAAGTTCCGTCTAGAACTATACGAGCCTACTTTCCCGTGTACACCAGCTCCAAATTTATAATCTAGCTATCTCTCTCTTTCTCGTTTAGCTTTAGTTCTTAATTGCTTCAAATATGCCTTTTTCAACGGTTAATACAGATTCGTTCAATCATTCATTTATTCAGTCATTCATGTATTTATTCACTCATTCATTCATTCATTATTTTGCTTATTCATTTAATCTTTCATTAATTCAAAAATATTCTAGAAAATCCCGATCAAAAAATTTCATAAGAAAATAGGCTCGTTAGTTCTGGATGAACTTTTTATCTGTACATGTTCTACGTCATAAGAGCTTTCCGATAAAGTTTGTTCCAAGCAAATCGGCCAGTTAGATCAGGATTTATATAGGATTGAAATTTTCCCGTAGGCACTATGTTAATTTTTTTTTGAACTGTTCAAAAATGAACAAAAATTGTTCAAATCAATATTTCACGCCAAGAACTTCTTCCAGTGAGCTTGTTCATTGGAATTTGGATCTTGTACCCAGAGTTTACATAATTTGCTTCATTTTCGCCCATAGGCGCTAATGTTAAAATTTTTTGAACTGTTCAAAATTGAACAAAAAATTGTTCAAATCAAATAAAATATGAAAATTAGATGTCCTCACCGAGATCATTCGAATGCAAAAAGAATTTTTCGAATCCGACAATTCGTTCAAAAGTTATTAGGGGGGGGGGACAGACCGACAGACAGACCGACACACTTTTTCCCCATCTCAAAACCCTACTTTCAATTTTTTTATTTTTCAATCTTTATTTAATTACTTAATTTATTTTTGACTTTTCTTGATTTCTAACGATATTTTCACGATACATTAAGCCTTCTTTCATGCTTTATTATTATTTTTTTTTTACTTTTACCGGAAAGTAGGCTAAAAAGAAGATGTTCTCTTTGGAGATATTATAGATAAATTTTATTCATAAATACTGAAAGCGTACTTATGTAACTTAACAGGCATGCGTGCTTTTTTCTCTGTAGTTGGACCGAGTGTGGGAAAACAAGAATTTTACTGAGAAACTGTTCTCAAAACACTAAACTGGTTCATTTTAAACAAGCTTTTGGATAACTTTACCGAAATACGCAGTTTCTTTTCCGTAGTTTCAAAGAAATTTTGGCAGTATATATTACATCAACTTTTCCTAATGTTTACATATTTTTTAAACCTTGTGCTTACTTTTTATTGTAGATAAACTTTTACCGCGGAGGAATTGTTTTGATAGTTTCACACGGAAAGAGAAGCTTATCAGCAGGGAAAATAAAGATAACAATAATAAGCAAGAAAGTATTCCTAGTTTTTATTAATTTCATTCAGTATAGTGTAAGTACTTAATAAGTATGCATTGCATGATATTTTTCAGTTTACCCGAAAGCAGTTACACTAGACCTAACCATCCAAAAGGTACTGGAAGTACCTGCTTCCCATCCAAAAATCAAGTTAATCCCCAAAAGCACAACTTTGCTGAATTATGTTTACTTAAATTAAACTTTTCCACTGACATTCACTTATTACCAAAAAAAAAAAGAAGAAGCAGCTTTTCTTTTTCTTTTTCTTGAAAACAAGATATGCTTTTCTTTCAAACAAAAATGCAAATTGACATCAATTTTAGCCATAGTTTAAATTGCATGTGTGTTAGTTGGATAGATTCTTTCAGATTTTATTCTTTACAAGCTCCTGGGTTATGTTATGTTGTGCTAATTTCAATAGAAAGTCGGATAAAAGTGAAAAATGGACAGCTCACCTAAACGATGATATTTGGTGATCATTAGACACCTATAGCATGCCAAAAGTCATATCGAAAAATTCCGTTTCTTCATTTGTTGGAATCGCACTAAAAGAATTACGTGTTTGAGAGGTCCCAATGTAATGTTTAGTTTTTGTTGAGTATAAAGTATAGCGTTTATTTTTTAATATTATTTTTTTTTTCATTTATGCATGTTACATTTGTAACATACTGATTAAAAGGTGTTCAATTACATATACTTTTAACTATTTTCGCAAAAATCGTTAAAGCCTTACCTCGTCAACATACTTGGCCTTCTCTTACTTTACTAATATTTGTTAAGCTGTTTAATTATTGTTCGTCGTACTCAATTCGCATGTAACTCTCGAAAGGTAGCATCATACCTTGACTTCTTTTGTTTAAAGTACCTTGAAAATAAAACTTCAAAGTATTTGCAGCCGTGACGACAACTAACCCTTCGTAACATAAAAAATTTAAACATGAAAAGATCAAAACCCCTTGCACGTGGAGTACTTTTCGGCATATAAAAATTAAACAAACTTGGAAAATATTCAGCAGGTTTATCGTTACTACAGTAACCCAACGTCCCCAAATATTTTAAACTCAAAACTATCTAACTTAAATTTAGCTTCAACACTTCTCTTCCAAACAAAAATAGTACAATTTCAGGCAATTGTAACTTAAACGTGTGCACTGATTTTATCTTACAATAACAACTTGAAATTTTATTTTTCTCTTCTGGAGAGGAATCAAAATATTTTTTCTGCAATTTATGTTGGCTGATCTAGTTCTGCGTTTCCAAGAAGTCGTTTGCTTTTGCAGTAATATTGTGGATAGTAAAAATTTCAACGCAACATACCGCCCATCAAGTTATCAAAACAAGTTCTAAGCTCAATTCATCAAGCATTACTAAGTGGGTTATTCTTCTTCTCTGTCGGCAATCATCATGAATCGTTATTAATCCAATCAATTCTGCTCGCTTTGGATATCGCTGTTTATACTTTACACATGTGCTGGGTAGTTTCTCCGGTAACCTACTTAGACATTGCCCGAATGGGGATGATTTGAAATGCTTTGTACAGACAATGGATTGCAAAAGGAACGCCTAAATAACTTCCGCTTTATTTCTCACGTTTAGCACCCAATACAAAATAATATACAGTTTTAATTACTGCAATTTTAAGAATTATTATTTTTTAATGTGAATAAGTTTTCAAGTATTACGTATGAAATTGCTAGATGAAACCAAGAATTAAAGAATGCATATAACTATCACTTTTTTGCAAATATGAGATACGAAACAGAAACATCGCATGTTTATGAAACTTGTTGAGTTAAGCCTCTACGAATTATTTAATGTCTTTATTTTATGTCGAAACTTTTACGAATCGCGTTTTGATTTTTTGGAATGAGAAAATGGTTTGCTTGGCGAATGAGGCGCTCTACGATTACTGAAGTAAGAATTTTATTTTATATTGAGAGTAGAGTTTACTATCATTAACACCTAAAAGTAGGTTTTGAGCTGTAATAATGTTGATTTGCTGTAAATATAAATGTGTAAATATCTGTGTGTGTATAATGTTTGAAGTCTTCGTTAAAGCCGAGTACTTCCTGGTTCAAGTTTGAGTATGAGAAGAAGCATAATAATTCACCATTACGTAACAAAATTAGTGAAATTTGTACAGCACTGCTCCTCCGCCAATGCTCTGTAATAAATCCGAAACGAGGAGTTCAGAGGAAGTTGTAAGCTCGTAATGAAAGTCACGCCAGCGACGAAAAAATATATAATTAAAATATCATCAGACCAGTTGTTCTCAGTTGAAGTTTCTTCATTCAGCCTAATTTATTCTGCAAAACATGTAGTTATTTAATTTTAGGCTGTGTTTTTTTCCTCAACCAACTACCAAAAGATTCTTATTTTTGGAAATGAGTCCAACAATTCACCTGTGTTCCCCTTTTCAAAAGTTATCTTTCTTAATTAAACATTTCAGTTTACTTATTAATCAACAACAATGTACATATACTTCTGTTAGTGAGCTGCAACTCACATGAGATTCCATTTTTCGTTCAGAAAGTGGAAGAAAAAGGTAGTTCAGGCATTTGACAGTCAATAAATCGCATTTGGGATTTGCTTTCCAGTTTTTCAGTTTCTATACAAACCTTTTTTATTATCTTAAGGTTGTTAATGAAAAGCTGTTTAACATCTCCGCTTTAGAACAAATAAAACTAAAGTGAAGGTAACGGGAACATAACGACTTAAATAGCATTTTCCTTGTCTTTTCTTTTATACGAGTTTTATGCAGCAGAATTAGAATTAACAAGCAGTACATGTATAGTGTTTTTGATTTTAAAAAGTTGCTCTAACAACCTGAAAGAAGAATGTGGCATAGCTTTAAAATGCGTATAATACTTATGTACAGTTCTTTGTTGCAAGTGAGGAAAAAAACCTGATCACCAAACTAGTGCACGCTTAGTAATAACTAAAATTAGCGGAAATTATATTCATTGTAATATTTGGAAGAATTGAATGAGTCAGAAAGTAAACAGCGGCTCAGACTATATAATCAAAATTTTCTGTTTCAGAATTATTGGAAAGATATTTTACAAAACATCCTAAAACTCAAAAAAGCGTTCGAGCCCGGATCATTGTTTTTTTCGCGCAAGCCCGATTCAAACAGCTAGAACAATAAAATATACCCATCTGGTTATTTTTTCCCAGAGATTTATCTCACAATATATTTTTTTTTCTTCAGACGCTTGTAAATATAAACTCAAGGACATAATTTACTTTAAACAAAAAATAAATTAATTCTTAAAGTACAAACGAAACGGCGTCTATCCACAAATGAAGCACCTAGAAGCAAAGGGGTGACCAAAATGAACGTTTGTATTTAACTGGTGTAAATGATAAGAGCTGCACCAATCTACTTTGTGGCAAAAGATGTTACTGGAGGCTATGTGACGCTACCTAGCGTTATGCAGAAATGTTACTAAATGAAAACCTCTATATGATTCGAACTTCTTACTCGCGAAAAGCTCAAATCATATAATCTTCAAAAACCAAAACTTTTTTTTTTGTTTTTCTTTTTCTTTTTCCTTCTTTCATTATTTCTTCTTTTATTGTTACTTACACTTTTCGCTTTTTAACTTTATGAAATAAATGTTTAGTCTTTTGCGAGACGGTAACTATGCTGTAAAAAATATCTGCAAAAGGAGAGAAAGGAAACTGAATGAAATTTACGAAGAACTTGTCTCAAATCAAATAATCAAGTTTCTCAATGAAATTCTTGTTTTTCCGCACTCTGTACAACTGGAGGATGATATGTTGAGTTTCATAGAACGGAGCTCTTGAGATCAGTCACTACTAGTTTAAAAATTGTCAAGAAATGCGTTATATATTGTTGGCGTACGGCATATTTTCAGTTCTACTGTACAACCTAGCCCTCGGACGGCCAGCTGGTGCAACTCCGGAGGCACAAGAATTCCAACAGCGTGGGAACAGCTAGACTCACCTTCAACTTTGTGTGCCAGAAAGATTAATTCAACACCATCTCTGATGGGGCCACCAATGCGGCACATTACCTGCTAGTATCGGATTACAGAATGTACTGTGCAATTTCTCGTTTTTTAAAGATTTTGTACTTTGCTTTTTTCTTAGTTCCCTGTAATATTGAGGTAGATTACAGATGAATAGTTTCTCGGGAGATTCTTATGTATCTTCGGGAAAATTGTTTTACATTGCATAGTATTGCATTTTCTGAAAATAATTGAATAGTATTATTTTAAAAACTAAAACAGTGTGAAAGAAAAATTATTGTTTTGTCATGCATATTTTTCATTTTGAAAATTTTACACCTTAAAATCTTTGTTTTAAACCGATTATTACACTTCAATCATTTTTATGCACTTCAATTTATCTTTAATTTTTTGCGCCTATAATTTTTTTTCTATCTTTTTTTAATGGACAATCATCCATAGTTTGCTTTCACTTTCATTTTACATAAAGAAGGTGCTTTATTGAAAACTAGCGGTACCCGCACGGGGTTGCCCGAGCTGAATTGTAAAAACTTCGCCTAAAAACGTCGCCTGCCGCGATGTCCTTGATAAGAATGTAAAAAACTTCGCCTGACGCGCTGTTCTAGCTAAAAGAATGTAAAAAACGTCGCATGCGGCGCTGCCCTTGCTAAGAGTATAAAAACATCGCCTGCGGCATTAATCGTGTAGTGTTTGAGAAACGACGTCTGTCTATTCGTCAAAAAAAAAAAAAAAAAAAACATTAGAAATAGTCAACGCTTGAAAAAGTAATATAACATATAAAAGGATCAGTTAAGAAAACTTGAGAAAAATTCCGTCAGTAGGGTCAGACTTGTCACCCAAAAGGGTAATTAAAACTGCCAAATTGTAGCACGGCGTTATTCGTTGCGTTCAGCCTGAACTCCACATTGCCGTAAAACGGACACGTAAATCTAAGATGTAATACATTCTGCTTTCAGTTTCAGTTTATTTTAAGCCCAGAAAGAAATTCAAAGATCACAAAACTTTACACGCTGAAAAATAAAGCATCGCCATCTATTCTTCTAATTTTTTTTCTTTTTTCTTTCCAATGGGGCTGCGGTATTGGTCCTCAACCATTGCAGACCTAGTGCGTTCCCCAGTAATTGGTACCATCTCTTTCAGCGGCACCACAATGAGTGTGGTACCATCGCCGCATGAGAATTTTGACGTCAGTTACCACTAGATGGCGGTACCTGAGCTCTCACTGATGCAATATGCACTAGGAATTTAATTTAGCCGAGAGTATCCATGCCAAACGGATAGTCAAGGGATCTTTAACATGTCTCATAATCATACGACTTGGACGCAGACGATTTTCTGCATCTTGAAAATACACCGACTTGGGCCAGGTTTGAACCTGCGATCTTGGGCATACGAGACCTGCGTCTTACCACTACGCCACCCTGTCGGCTCTATGCTTCTAATAATTCTCATTTGTTTGTTAATATTTATTCAGCAAGCAACGCAAAAATGGGCGGTCGTGATCAAATGGATGCGATTTTCATCTTGCATTTTTTAGCGCTAGTATTGTCTGTGATAGAGAGCAAAAATTCCTAGAAGCAAAATGAAGCATCAATTTTGGGTGCGAAAACTTCTGCAACAAGGACAGAAATAAGGATATCATAATTCCTTTGAAACGGCCCACTTTTGCTTAAAATGTTTACAATTAGCGGTGAATTTCTATTGGTTGTTGGAGAACTAAATACTTTGCCAGAAACGGAAAAAGTTTAACATTTTCTACTCTCGATTCTGTCGGTTTTCAGTCGAACGAAAACAGAAGATATCGGAAGTGGCGAAGTTTTTCTTCTTCAGTTTTCAGTTTCCATCGATTTTACGGTAAGGTGGAGTTCAGGCTTAACTTTTCATCCGGAATGAATCTTGGCGATGATCCTAGAGTGATTGCAAGAATGAAATTGCAATATCATATTAATTTATTTTCCGGTCATGTTGAACTGCTTTCTCGCTAACAGAAAAATAAGTTTCATAATGAAATAAGGCTTCGCTAGCGGTACCTGAATGGTGATGCACATGCTAAGCGTTTCGTAAACGTCGACGGTGGCGTAGCCTAGGCAAAGATTTTAAAAACGTCAATCTTTAACCTGTACTAAGAGATGTTGCCTGTATTAAGAGATTTAAAAAGCGTCGTCTGCCTATAATTGAATGATACTGTAAACCATACCTAAAAAATGTATGCACCATTTCGTTAGTATGTTCCGATTTATCGCCGATGACTGATTAAAAAAGTCAAATTGTAGCGTGTCGTCATTCCCCACGTCATTTGAAATCTAGAATAAACCATACGTATTCCTTTTCTGGCGATATTTATTTAAATGCTATTGCTAAATCTAGGAAATCGTTAAGTTGGGGAGACAATACGTTCATCAAGTTCAATCTCGAATTTAAAACCTATTGCTAATTTGAGAAAAACGTTAAATCGAAGATATGCTTTACTATTGTTTTTCCGCAGAAAACTAAACTAATTTCTCTCTATTTTGAAAAATAAGTTTTATATTAAAACTAGCTGTACCCGGCCACGCGTTGCTGTATCTCACTCTGTTTAGATGGAAAAGCAAGAAAAAGTACATATTTCTAATATGTTTCATTTGACAATGCTTGTTGTTTCATTGTCTGAAAATATAGATTGTTTGGCTTACCCATTCTAGAACACGCAATATATAATTGTACACTTGAGAAGATCTAAACTGCTCAATTTGATTGATGGGTCTTGAGCTTTATGTTTTTTCACAATGCTTGCGGGCATTTTTTTTTTTTTTTTGTTCCAATGTCTGAGAAGATTTTGATATTGTCTGGCTCGGCACATTGAAAAATTCCAACATAAGCTTTATCCAAACAGAAGAAACACAAACACAAAAATTCTAAACTAAAAAATTGCCGTTCAAAATAAATAATCTATGTTTTAAAGTTCCCTTAATCGTTACGTTCAAAAATATGAAAAAAATACTTCAATACAAACAGAAAAACACAAAATTTTAAAATCAGAATGAAAATAGCTAAATGAAACTGTTAACATTCAAAATAAGTAATCTTTGTTTTAAAGTTCCATTAAATTTTCGAGTGCAAAAATACCAACAAATGCTTCAATACAAACAGAAAAAACACAAAATTTTTAAATCAAAATGAAAATAGCTAAATTAAGCTGTTGCTATTCAAAATAGGTAATCTTTGTTTTAAAGTTAACCTTAATCTTCGAGTGTAAAAATACTTCAATACAAACAGAAAAAATATTTAAATCAAAAGGAAAATAGCTGTACCCCGCCAATAGTTGCAGTGGCTCATTCTCCTTAATAAAACATTAAAAAACGAAATAATTAAATCAGAGTTGAAATAAATTAAAAGTGATATATAAAAACACATGTTCTGATAAAATTTCAAAGAAATTGGTGAAGTACTTACGGAGATTTGAGGTAATGAAACAAGGCTGAACTTGATCGTAACCGTAAACTGCATCACGTTCAGCCTTGTAGGAACAAACGAACACTCACATTTTTATTTATATAGCTTATATTATCCAGAGTTGAGGAAACTGCTAATTATTATTTTTGGATCAAGGTAAGCCTTAAGAAATCGTACTAAAAAGCTTATAACTGGCGTTCTTATTGACTTAGAAACTTCGAACAAATTTCATCTTGTGCAGAAAAATCAGCGTGTCTGATTGATATATTACATTAATATGTGCAAGGTTTTTTCACCCCCATATTGGGGAATCTTTGAAAATTTGCGTAAAATTGGAATAAAAAAGAACTCCCTGTCGGATTATTTTCTAACGGGACCATAAACCTTCCTCTTGAATAACTCTGTCTATTGACGAAAACCGCATTAAAATCCGTTGCGTAGTTTTAAAAATCTAAGCGTACAGACGCGGGTTTTATACTCTTTTAATATGAGCTTATTGCGACTTTAATTTTAGTGTTGCTTCAACTTCACGCTCATCATCATTGAAGTTTTTACAATAAAACATATTGCTCTTTGCGAGCGTTGAGTTAGGGTTTATTATATACTTAATAAACATAAAACTATTTAATTATATTTCTGATAACTTTTTATTTAGGTTAAAAATCCCAGTGCAGAAAAATGAGACGAAGAAATAATAATTTTCAAAGATTAATGAGATAGGTACAAAAGGGAATTATGTAAAAGTATTCCAGATAACTATTCTTTGTAAAGAAAATAAGACTTTCGATTTCACCAGCATTTAAGTCCAAATATTTCGAGTAATGGAGGTAAGATTTAATAGCTGCCGGGACTTGATTCGATAAGAAGATTTCTACTCAACAATGCCAACGGTAAAATCATTTCGAAGTCTTGAAATTTGATGAATAGTTTTACGTTTCTAGTTGCTAGATTATGCCGAAACATATGTATTGTTTTCGGTTTAGTTTTCCGGTTGAGGCCATTCAACGAAATTACTCAAATGCAATCTAATGGTCCTGAAAATCTTTTGTTCAGTACATTTGCATGATCAATTTGACTACTATTTTCTATTTAATAAATACAGTAAAACCTGTTTAAGAAGTTTTACCGTTTAAGAAGTTTTTAATTTCAATACCAGTTTAATTCCCATCTCCCTAATGTTAAAATAACCCCCCTTTTTATAAGCTCTGATTTTATTTTCCCCGCTTAATAACTTTTCATATCGGGCAATTTTTCCTTTCAAATGACGCTTTAGACTTCTAAAGTTTCTCTTTTTTTTTTTTTTTTTTTTTTTTTTTTTCACGTTTCTTTCAATTTACGTAGTTATTTTTCTTTGTAATGGAAAAATATTAGGAGAAGAATTAGAAAAGCTGTTTCGGTCAGCCTTTTCTCAAGGGTACCTTTTTCTCTACACCAAACGTTCCAGGAAAACAGGAGGCAGAGAGGATTAGACAGTTATTGCGAGAACAATGATGACTGATCAAGGGAGAAGGGAATGTTTGTAGAGTCTGTTATGGGGAGTGTCTATTTTCTGTCTAATTTAAATATTGTAAAATAACAAAATAATATCATCCCTAAATATCACAAAGTATACTCATTTTCAAACATAGAGCCTAACCCGTTTAAGTGACCCGTTAAGTTACTATAAATGAAAATATGTAAAAAATAAATGACTACTAAGATATAAATAAATAAAAATAATAAGTAAAAAATAATATAAAGGCAGTTGTCCCTCCCCCCCCCCCCCCTCCGTGTTGAAAGATAGTGTGCCCAAATCTCTTTTGGCATAAATCTGGTCTATAAAACCAACACTTTCAGTTACTAACAAAGCCTGTAAAACGAAAACTTTGAATTTAGACCCGTTTCAACAACTAAAATGATTTATATTTCATAATTAGCTTCATAACTATTCGTCGACCACGTTTAAAAATGAAATATCATCTAACACATTTAAAGTAGCAAACATATTAAAACTACAATTTGAACTGTAAAACTGATGCGTAATATCCATTGGATATTTAAGATTACATTGTTATTTTAAATAGGTTTTATTATTTTATATATTGGTCTTTCTGTCTTTATATGTAATGAACATCCAAGAAAAAAAGAATATTTCGTTGGAAAAAATCGAAGAGCAATCTATAATTCTAGTCAATGCAAGATAAGTTCTAGACATTATTAAGTAACCTACATAGAAGATAATACAAAATACGTTTCATTTTGAGTATAGAAATTATCTAATATTTTTTTGTCTTCCAGAGTCATACAGCAAATAAATAAACGGAGATGGTTTACTGCCGAAGTAAAAATCTTCATCTTTATCGAGTTAATTGCAAGTCAACAAAACTTTTTTCCATCACCAAAACTGTTTGATGAGGAAAAACTAAAAACAGTACTTGAAAGGAATAGAAGTTGTAAATCCGGGAAAAGTTGTGAATGATACCGCTGAAAGACAGCTAAACATATACAGAAGAATTTAACTACTAATTTACCAAAAGCGAGTAACTAAAGTAATTTATTCTACCTTTCAAGACAGTGTCACAAAATTAGGTGACGTCGCCAGTTAAGTTAAAAAAAACATTTCCCATGTAAATAAGAATCATCCTAATGCATATATATATATATATATACAGTTCATATATATTTATGCACAGCACATACATCATCTGGTTTACCATACATAATTTGTACTCCGACAGTAAATCATCTGATTTTATTTATTTGCTATATTAAGCTTCCATACTTAGAATGCAAGAATTTGGACAGAAAAATAAGGATCAATGGTCTTACGCAAGGGAGTTAATTGAACAATTAACTAAGAAGGAGAACTTTTGAGCAAAGATAAATGCAATTTCCCACTCCCTAAATAACCTAAATGGCAAAGCGAATTTTCTAGAATCATTAACTATATTAGGCTTGTTAAAAGGCGTTTAGATTAATTATTAAGCATACCAAATGAATTGCGCATTATTTTCCACGCCAACAGTAGTTGTACGTACTGCAAAAGGCAATTCTGCTTGTATAAAAGTATAACTTTAAAATCTCAACAGTAGTTGTGTCAGCGCAATATATTTAAGCAACATTTGAAGAAAAACTTTCTTAAGCTGAAGAAGCCTAAGAAAAAAATGCTACGTATTTTTACTATATTTTTTATTTATTAACTTCTAAAAGTAGTTCCTAACATCCTAACTTTCTTTCTAGTTAAAAAAAAAAACTTGCTTGGCCATTTGACAATTATCTACTGCCTACAGTAAGTAGTTTTTCTGTAGTTACGGGCATGCCTGAAATCGAGTTACAGTTATGGTAATGAAAAGTTCACTTTTCAGAAAAACAAATTTATATTTCTAATACTTTTCCGAGTTTCTGTAAGTAATACTTGATTCAAAAACTAAACACAGAAAGCAAAGAAAGTGCGATAGGGAGTAGCTCAAAGTGGTACTTACAGGCGAGTTACCCCCTTTGTTAGGTTTGCTTGAAAATCCTTGACTCCTCGACATGTACAAACAACTTCACTTGAAGAAACAGGATCCTTGTGGCATTTGCATCCATCAGCAGGTTGTCCCGGACCATAGTACCCTCGCCGTCCCAGACGATAGTTCCGGAACATGAGAGAAGTGTTCATTCTGTCTACATCCCCAAACAAAAAATCGGATGTACCACCCAACGTCCCAATCAACAACAGGATGACCTTCAACAAGACCGCGTAAGAGGTCCTCCACATAGTTCTTTGAGTAGTTTCCTGCCTATTGGCAAGAAGCAAAAAGACTCAAGAAGTTTAGAAGTGAGACTGGGATGTTTGAACACGCGAAGAATTCCAAGAGAGTTGTTTTCCACACACATGTACTCAGACCGCGAGCCGATGGTAAGAGTGAAGATCTCAGAGCGAGTGGATAGACACTGGTCTCAGTGTATTGATTTTATGAGAAGGTTCGTGTGAGAGGGCGCGCTTGTGGGCTCAACAGGTGACGGGATACTATCCTTTTTTGACAGAAGAAACTTTGTTTTGCTAGTGGACGAAACTTTGAAACTAAAAACTTTCTCTCGGAACGGTAAAAAGCTTTGAACGCTTCACAAACAAATTTCATATATAATAAGTAAGATATATGGCTAACTAGCTTTACACGTAGATTAGTTCCAAATAAAAACAGATGAGTACACGAATTGCTTTTCGAAAATGCAGTTTGCTTCGTTTAAAAGTAATGCCTGTACGTGATGTTTATTATATATTTTAATTCAGAGTAGTTGCTGAAAATTTCCTACCCATATAAGTTTCTAGCGAAAAAAGAAATTCAATTTAAAACTAACTTAAGTTACGTAATCTATGAGCCGTGAGCGTCTAGACACACGACAGTGTGTCCGCCAAGTTCAGAAAGTCAGCCAAATTCAGAAACGGCGACACCGGCCAATGTGTATATTTACCTAAACCACTTCGAGCTACTTTTGACCCCATCATTACCCAAAAACTATTATACCAACATACTTAAAATTTTGTACCTCTAATAGAGATCCCTTCAACCCCTAGAATATCAAATTTCATGGATGTACCTCTTATGGTTATGGAATTTTTTAAGGTCAGAAAAGTGTCATTTTTATCACTGATTTACTCATCAAAAACCTAACCTACTCTAGTGGACTTAGAAACTTGAAACTTGGTTTCAAGGTAGACAATTTGGCATATATAAAGGAAAAAATCCGAAACTTCACAAAATTACATTATCTTCGAAGTTACTAGCATACTCATAAGTAGCATCATACCTAACGACTTCAAACGGCAGCCATATTTTTCTGCCGTTAGTATAATATAAACAATACTCTCTCGCTCTTAAAAGAAAATAATTGATGCATTGAAATACATTTTCGGCTTCAATTTTTCTACTTAAGGCTAAACTCAAACTGAGTACAAATAATCCACTGGACTTACGGACTTATTACGGAGAAATGTAATAGTTCTTTAATTTATTTTAAAAAAAATTTTTGCCGGATTTCTAACTTAGCAAGTTTTAATTAAGATAAGTTACGTTCAAGAAGACAATAAGAAGGCAATTAGAAATTAACTATAATAGCTTGCCACATGATTTTACTAGCTATTAAAACTTTCTAATTGAATGAGTTAAATTTTTTGAATGTATGTTAAATTAATTAACACTTGCCAAGTTAGGAATCCGATAAAAAAATACTTTTAAATAAATTAAAGAACATTGTACACTCTTACAGCTTTGATTAAAGGATCTGCTATGGAATTTGGCACCCGTTAGATATCAATTCTTTTATCGCTGGCACCGACTACTCCGAAGGCAGCTTTTGTTTTATCGAACTTGAATTAACTAAAAACTAAAGCTAAATGAGAAAAAGAGATTAAGTTAGCTAGATTATCAATTTGATGTTAGTTAGTGTATACGGGAAAGTAGGTTCGTATAGTTTTGAACGGATCATCTTGATTATTTAATTTTTTTCTTGCTCATTGGACATTTTCGAGGTCCCTTTCATTTTCTTTTAGCTGAGGAAGCATTAGACGTAAAAGGTACGAAAAGTTTTTTAAAAAGTGAACGACTGGAAGTATTGTAAAAACACTAGCTTTCAGTTGGAAAATGTTGTTTTAAATTAAAATACATATATATATACAGTGAAACCTGTGTAAGTTGACCACTTGCGGTGCAGCACTTTAGTAGTCAACTTAGACAAGTGGTCAACTTATACATGGTGAGGTAGAGGGTGAAGTGTTACTTCCGTTTTTGACAACAGTGGTCCACTTAGACGAGTGGTCAACTTACAAAGGTGGTCAACTTTACAGGTTTTACTGTATATATATTTTTTAAATATTACTCGAAAAGTATGATTTATGTTATTTTACATAAACACGTTAAATATTAGAACGATATCTGGTATCAATCCGATTTTTAAATGCCCAAAATGTGACTAATTTTTAAATATCTGGTATCCGACCAATTTTTGAACAACCGGTATCCGGCCGAATTTTAAACATCCAAAATTCCAGTGATTTTCGAATGAACCGATGGTATCAAACCGATTTTCAAATGTAAGGAACCCAAGCGATTTTTGAATAATTGGTATGACACCGATTTTAAAATATCTGGTATCCTACCAATTTGAAAATATCCGGAATCCGACTTATTTTCACGTATCCATTCAGTATCCGAGCGATTTTTGTCTAAATAACTGAGCGATTTTCAAATATCCGGAATCCGAATGATTCTGGAATATTCTGTATCCGACCGATTTTTATACATCCCTTATCCGACTGATTTTTAATGGCGAATCTGAACGACTTTTATTCATACGCTATCCGACCAATTTTCAATAAATATCCGGTATCCGACCAATTTTGAAAAAATCGGTATCTAACTGAATTTTAAAATAGAAATAATTCAAATAATTTAAAAGAAAATGCAAAATACATTGAATTAAAATCCATTGCTTTTTTCGTGGTTTGATCCTGCGAGCTTGGGTCGTACGAGGCCAGTGCTTTACCCCTACACCACCCTTACCGGCTGCCATAAACTAATTTAATTGGTATAAATAGTCTAGTTATAAATTTCCATTTTAGCCAATGGCTAGAGAGTGAGATGTAATGAGCTAGCTGTTGGTATGCATGAACGCATGAGCTTGTGATCATCTTTCAAGCATGATTTTTTTTGTTCTTATATTCTCCTTGCAAAGAAGAAAATACAACCGTACATGAAATCATATACGAATTATTGGAATTATAGAAAAGTTATTAAATCCATACAATAAAACGGGAGCTTTCCATAACCTTTTCATCTTGTACAAGAATCGGTTTTAAAATCGTTTGTCTCAATCGGGTTTAAAATCGTTTGCCTAAGTGATTCACAAATTCGAAACAAATAGCTTCCGAATGAATAAATTTTGTACCCTACTTTCCTTGGACGCAGTGTAGAATTGTTGACACGATGATGAAAATGAACTGTCTGATGGTTACGATGTCTGAATAAATTGAATCACTTAAAATTTCCTTGCTGCAGCTAGAACAGCACTGCCTGTTGAATGGCATTTTCATATCATCCATAATGTATAAATACCTTCAAAAATTCAAACGCTCTTTTCATTAGGAATGCTGGGAGAGATTTATAGCCAGCCTTATAAATATTTACATTTTTTATGGGAGGTGTTAGCTGTTAAATGAGCGCTGTTTTTCTAAGAACTAAAGAAGTGCCGATTTAAGAACGGAAAGTTAATTAAATATTTACTTTATTAATTGAATAAGTCAGTACGGCTTTTCACAAGTCGAATACTAAACTGTATGGTTAATGGTTTCCACGCAATAAAGAATCTTTTGCACGCGATGTGGTTGTTTGAATTAAAGGAAATCCGCAAATGATGTGTGATTAAAGATTGCGGACAAGCAAAATAAACACTTTGCCTTTTTGTTGCATTTTCGGTCACAGAATATTTATTTTTATTTATATGTAATTTATTAGACCAATATGTAGCACTGAATTTTTCAGTTGTATTGTGCATACAGTTCGTTATATTAACGCAATATAAAATTTTTCATGACTACTTATTAATAAAGCAGCAATTATGTATGTCTGTCTGTGACCGTCGTAGGGCCAAGACCGTTAAGCAGATTTTCATGAAATTTTGCACGAAATTAGTTTGGGGTGAGCAACTCTTAGAGTTTTTTCTGAAATTCGAATTTGTTCTTTTTTAGCCTACTTTCACGTAAAAGTAAAAAAAATAATAATAAAGCATGAAAGAAGGCTTAATGTATCGTAAAAATATTGTTAAAAATAAAGAAAAGTCAAAAAAAATGAAGTAATTAAGTAAAGATTGAAAAATAAAAAATTTGAAAGTAGGGTTTTGAGATGGGGAAAATGTGTATCTGTCGGTCTGTCTGTCGGTCTGTCGGTCTGTCAGTCTGTCCCCCCCCCCCCCCTAATAACTTTTGAACGAATAGTCCGATTCGAAAAATTCTTTTTGCATTCGAAAGATCTCGGCGAGAACATCTCATTTCTATATTTTACTTTTTTATTTGAACAATTTTTCGTTCAATTTTGAACAGTTCAAAAAAATTTAACATTAGCGCCTATGGGCGAAAATGATTATGTAAACTCTGGGTACAAGATCCATATTCCAATGAACAAGCTTAATGGAAGAAGCGCTTGGCGTGAAATATCAATTTGAACAGATTTTGTTCATTTTTGAACAGTTCAAAAAATTAACATAGCGCTTACGGGGAAATTTCAATCCTATATAAATCCTGATCTAACGGACCGATTTGCTTGGAATAAACTTTATCGGAAAGCCCTTATAACGTAGAACATGTACAAATAGAAAGTTCTTCCAGAACTAACGAGTCTATTTTCCTATGAAATTTTTTTATCGGAATTTTTAAGGATATTTCTCAGTGAATAAATGAATGAGTGAAAGAATGAATCAATGAATAAATGAATGAGGAAAAGAATGAATAAATGAGGGAATAAATACATGAATGAGTAAATGACTGAATAAACATTTGAATCAGTAAACGAATGAATGCATAAATGAATGGCTGAATAAAGGAAAAAATGAATGCGTGAACGAATATGTATTGTCTGTTGAAAAAGGTATATTTGAAAAAATTAAGAGCTAAAGCTAAATGAGAAAGAGAGAAAAAAAGATAGCTAGATAATAAATTTGAATTTGGTGTATACGGGAAAGTAGGCTCGTATAGTTCTAGACGGAACTTCTTGTTTATTTCATTTTATAGCCGAAAATTGAATAAAATAGTCCTTTTCTATCGGAAGAAATTGTCTCATCCTTTCGAGCTTGGTACCATTGAAAAGCACGTAAAAAACTACTTCAGGAAGAGTTTTTCGCTACTAGCTAAAATTAAAAACCTCTAAATTTACTAGAAAAGAAGTTATAAGCGTTTTTCTCTGGAATTCGAAGTTATTAATTTTTTTTTCACGGTTTTATTTAACTTGATTTGTCACGGAAGTTTTCTACGTGGTTTTCGACCACTATTACTGCATAAATTATCTTCAAACTTTGCACACAAGCTTATCTTCGATGACATTACAATATTCCACCTATTTTATAATTTATTATAACGTTAATTAAGAAAAAATATTAATAATTTTGGCTCAGAGAAAATTATCAGAATAATTATTTGTCGAATGGTAACGATAGTTTTGTTCGGATAATGCAACGATGTGATTTGACTTGACTTGTCACGGAAGTTTACTTACACGGTTTTCGACCACTATTGCTGCATCTTATTTTATTTTTAAATAAAATCGTGTAACTTAAAACATTTTTTGGAGATTTAATATTTATTCACAGTAATTAAACTTAATTTTATTTTCTCTAGAGGAGTTTATTTCATTTGTTACCATGCCGACTGGCTTATGATCCTTTTTTTTTAACGAATTAAAAAAATTTTCTTGCGCTT
This sequence comes from Octonoba sinensis, assembly GCA_038502835.1. Taxonomy (NCBI): domain Eukaryota; kingdom Metazoa; phylum Arthropoda; class Arachnida; order Araneae; family Uloboridae; genus Octonoba; species Octonoba sinensis. The sequence goes on from CM076604.1 coordinate 86,121,359, forward strand.
TTCAGCAATTTGAGGAGCAGCCGATTTTTTATTTACTTATTTTATTTACTTTTAAATTTTGCGAATTAAAATTTATTTTCGGCTGCTCGCATGTGATTGATAGCTTTATTTTGATTTCCTTATTTTGAACATTATTTTACGGGACTCTTTTCCATAATGCACAGGGGTCTTTTAAAGAAATGTTATCCTTTAGAGCGACTTTAGTTATTCCAACTTATTATTACTATTTATATTTTTATTTATTTTATTATTTTTCTCTTCAGTAAATTAACACATATGTCATTTAGCTATTTGAGGTTAGATGAAAGTTTTTTTCCGCTTTGAAAGCTTGGCCTGCTGCTGTTTGTTTCTGCCAGCATTAAAATTTCGTCTTTCTGTTTTCCTGTTAGTGAATAAGAGATAAAAATTAATTATACTAAAAATTTATTAATTAAAATTATTCTAATGGATTATAATAATCCTTTCAGTGTGGGTACTTGAACTAAACAAACAAAATGCGTTTTATTTTAAATATTTTCTTTTTTCCTTTGTTTCGTTTCTTTCTTTCTATTTTTACTTTTTTATTGTGTGCGTTTTGTAAAAAAAAATACCGTGCTTTGTAACAAAAAACACGGAGCGGCCACAATCTACCTGTAGGATAGGAATCTAAAGCCGTCGATAAGGCCAAGACCTCCTAGGGCTATCTTTTAGAAAGATTGCTTCCCCCGGCCCCATGCCACTCTTCACGGTCGATCCGGGCAGCCCCGGCACCCAAGACTCGAACTCATAAGAGCCTACGACTCTTTCGACCATGCCACTGAGCGAGTTATCCAACAATAGGTGAGCTCATTTATGAACTTGTCTAGCGAAGATATAAATAATTTTTATAAAAAAACAGAACCGACTTCAAATTAAAAATTGCGCTAAAAAGTAAAAAATAAATTCATTCTTTAAACAACATCAATGTGACTTTTAAACATAGTTTTAGAAGTCGGTGCAAAATTAGGATAGATAAAATCTTTTGTAATCATGAATCAATTACAAATATATATATTTCCGCAGAATAAACAACAGTTCCAATATGAAGTAGAAAATGGTATAATGGTAATTATAGACCCATAATTTTGCACCGACTTCTAAAACTATGTTTCAAAGTCACATTGATGTCGTTTAAAGAATGAATTTATTTTTTACTTTTTAGCGCAATTTTTAATTTGAAGTCGGTTCTGTTTTTTTATAAAAATTAATTTATTTCATTCCTTTTAGTGTAAATACATTTTGTATATAAATACTCATTTTTTTAAAAAATCCATATCAAAGGGCAAAACTTCTTTAAATGAATGGCACTAAAAACTAATCATTAGCATGATAAATTCCCTTTTGAAGTCTATTTTAGCAAACAAACTGATTGGATTAATTTTTGCCACAGAGAAGCCTTCATTCAAACTCTTGCTGTAATTTATTTTAATATTATATCATATGACAACAAACATCTTTTTAACAATGCTTTTATATTTATTAATAGATTTCCCAACAAAGAAAAATCAAGCCAAGCCTTTCCAATTATAATTAAAAAATACTTATTTTTCACTCGTAACGTTTTTTCTAAAAAACGAATGTAGTCAAATTGATTTGCAATATTTGCGACCCTCTATAATACGACCCTCTATCGATTAAAGAAAAAATCATCAAAATCGGTTCATTTAGTCAAAAGTTATGGATGAAAAGACAAAAAAAATACTACATTTTTGCCCATAGTGTTTTTTTTAATTATCGAATATGGTCAAACGAAAGTACGGGACCTATGGGAAACCACCCTCGATTGATTAAAAAAAGAATCATGAAAATCGGTTCATCCGGTGAGAAGTTCTGAGTGGACAAACAAACAAAAAAAAAACGACATACATACAATACGAATGTATAACCTCCTTCCTTTGTGAAGTCGGTTAATAAAAGTAATTCAGAGAAAAATAAAGAATACAACAACAGTGATAAATATTTTCTATTGTTACATTTTGAAAGAAGGTTATTTTCAAAGTTCAACTAATTGAATAGTAAATCTCTTATCATTTTTCCAGTATGCCATTATGAGATTACGTACTTCTTCGCGATTGTCGAAAAAGATTACTAAGACATTGAAACTAAACGCAAGAACTCAAATAAAACAAACGCTCTGTTCCCCTCGGCATCCACAAATGATGAAGTGAAACATTTGTCGTACTAAGCATCTTGCCTAATCTCCCTGTTTAGAAATTCAGCATTGTGCATGTGAATGTAAGTTTCACAGTGGAATATTGTAAAGAATAAAAAGCACGGAGCGGCCACAACCTACCTGTAGGATCAGGATTAGCCAAAGCCGTCGATAAAGCCAAGACCTCCTAGGGCCATTTTTCAGAAAGATCGCTTCACCGAGCCCATTGACACCATAGGTCACTATTTTCTAAGCATTATCACAAGAAATTTGGTTCTTTAGAAGTAAAGCAGGGTTCGTGATTTTTTTTATTTAAATCAGATTTTTTTTATTTAAATCGGATTTTTTTTTATTTTTTTAAAAAGACCTTAACTATTTTGGATATTGATTATGTTACATTCATATAAACAATATGGTATGGTAATCAATATGCAAAAATACACTTTAAGATATTTTCACAGCAGTAAATATTTTTCAATAATAATAATGATAAGCAAATTTTAATACAAATGCATGACTCAAATGAAACTTAACCCTACCAGGAATAATAGTATACTCATAAGTACAGAGAAAATGAACTAATTTAATCTGAATTATTTTGCTGTTGAAAGCTGAAAAAAAGTAACAATTGTGTGTTCTTAATTTTTTCATTGTGAGTGTACTTTAAAATCATTTTTCTATTTTATAAATAAAACAGCCTGAAATATTTTTACCCATTTAGTAAAATAATATGCTCATACCATTACTAAAAACTGAAACTTTTTGTTTCAATCAAATATCTTTATTAAAATCTTCTAAGATTAAAAAATATTTTAGAAAGAAAAAAAACCTTAAGGGACATGAATGAAAGGATACATATTCTAAATTCTATCAATTGTTGTTTTAAATATTATCATTCTGAATTTATTGTGTGGCATTTATTAAATCGATCTAAAATACTATTTTTAAGATAAAAAACACAGAATGTTTCCTGATTATTATGAATTCTAATTTGAATGATTGAATGAATTATGCTTTGCTCTTAAGATGTTTGAAGAATAAGAGTAATATTGTAAAATTAACAAAACAGTAATTAGTTCTAAACTAATGAAATATGTTATACACACAGACAGATGGACCTAGGAAGTTTTGTTTGAAATAGTGGTTGTAATTGCAACATATTTCATTTTTACAACACTTTCTAACAATGTAAAATCAATGATTTTTTTGAAAAAAAATCACTCGATTTAAATCAATGATTTTTTTTAAAAAATCACTTGATTTAAATCACGATTTAAATCATGATTTAAATCAAGCTGATTTAAATCAACGAACCCTGAAGTAAAGTGAAAAATTTTTCATAATCTTAATAAAAAAGTAACTAAAATAAAATATTGCTTTGTTGGCCGAAGTAGGAATTGACTTATTATTATCTTTTTTTAATATTCGTTGTTTTAAGTCATTTGTACAAAATAATGAAATGTGCATAAATTATAAAATGCATTTTAACTCATCTTTTCTAAAGTATACTTACAAATTGATTGTATCAAAAACGTAATTGGCCGCACTTGTTGTAAGTGAAACTTCTAAGGTTGAGTGAATTGAAATTCTCACCAGAGAGAAAATTCGCATGTTGTAAGGAATATTACCTCATGAATACCACACGCAGAAACGGAATATGTTACGTTCAACCCAATTTCTATTCAAATGAGCAATTAGTCTGGTTGTCTGCAGACAAGTTAAATGAGGAACAGAAAATGGAGCGAAGGAGCCTGTCACTTGACTCATGAACTTGACATTTGACACTGGTAGCTCATTAATCACACATAGAACATCTTGGAAACGGATGTCTCTTTCGTAATCCAGGAGGGAAACCACACGACAATTTCTGTTTCTCATGGAAAATGACTATGGTCCTCCTTTAACTTCGGTAAAATATTATTGAGTAGAACTAAGCGGTATCACCTCATAAAAAAAGGGTAAAAAACGGATAAAGACTATTGTATAAAATGGTTAAATATCTGGTATCTGACCGATTTCTAAATATACGTCATCCAATAGCTATTCAAATATCCGTCTTGCGACCGCTACCCAAATATTCGGTATTCGACCGATTTTCAAATATCCAGTACCCGACCGATGGAACTATTTGAACTATCTGGAAACCGACCAATTTTTGAATACTCGGTAGCTGACTGATTTTTAAATATCTGGTATGCGACCTATTTTAAATATCCGTAATCTGACCAATTTGTAAATATCCGGTACCCGACCGATTTATAAATATCCGGTTATTTATTAAATTAATGGGATACCAGGTGTTTAAAAATCGGTCGGAATCAGGATTTTAAAAAATCGGTCAAATTCATGATAGTTAAAAATCGGTTGAATTCACGATGTTTGAAAATCGGTCGGCTCTGGATATTTGAAAATCGGTCGGCTACTGAATATACAAAAAACCTGTCTGCTACTGGATATTTGAAAATCGATCGATACCGATTATTCAAAAAGCGGTCAGGTTCCGGATATTTGAGAATTGGTCAGATTTAAATAGGGGTCGTATACCGGATATTTGAATAGCTGTCACATAATATATATTAAAAAGTTGGTCAGATATCGAGCATTTAAAAATTGGGCGCATACCGGATATTTCAAAATCGGGCAGATACCAGATATTCAAAATTCGGTTAGATACCGATTTTTCCAAAATGTTCGGATACCGGATATTTATTGAAAATTCATTCGGATAGCGGATGAACGAAAATCAGTCCGAAACTAACTATTTAGAAATCGGTCGGATACCGAATGAATAAAACCGATTGGATTCCAGATATTTAAAAATTTGGTCTCAAAGTGAATGTATTTAATTATCAATTGGAGCACACATCAAAGCGGATATGCGGTACGAATTCTTCAGATAAGGGACACCAGATATCCGATATCCGACAAAATCTATATCCGATGCTCCCCAATCCTAATCTTGGTCCCCCTCCTCCTCTTTGCAACCCCCCTGACATAAAAAGCCACGGAAACTCATCCAAAATGTCAAAGGTGTTCAGTCACTGGTTAATTTTGTGTTCATTCAAGGGTAGAAATGTTCATTGAATGGGCTGTTGTACAATTTTTTATTTAAAAACCCAAAACAGCCTGAAATAGTACTATTAAGACGCTTCAGATTTTTTCTAAATATTACATACATCAATAATAAAAACGTGGTGTCATACATCAAATGTAAACGGTTATATATTTGTTATGAATTTTTGAGAATGAAATTGTCCTTAAGTGTTCATTCACTGGTCAGACTACCCAATGTCCAGTAAAATGACCGCATGATCGGGCATCGAAGTTTGCGACATCCTTGTTCAGAATTTATGAAATTTAACTTTTGTCCCTCGATAACTTTTATCGTGCTTTTAGCGATGGCCACTCTTTAAAAAAATTTTAATGTTTTCTGCATGGGGTCATTCATGAATTTTGTCACACTTCGAGGAGGGAGGGGGGGCTCAAGAAAGTGTAACAGTTTGTGACAAGGGGAAGGGGAGGGGTAACAAGAAGTGTGACATCCTACATTTTGAGTTGTATAAAAACATTTAAAATCAGAAAATTAAACTTATTTTATGCTAATGTAATACAGCGTGACATGTGACAAAGGGGGGGGGGGGGTATGGTGCAGTGTGATACTTTGTGAGAACGGGGGAAGGGGAGTCAAATATATTGAAAAAAAAGCGGGACATCATTTATGAACGGTCCCTATGTAATACACTGAATTACAGCTAGACCACGCTCTAGAAGTTTATCTATACCACTCGGAGAAAAGTCCCTGCAAAGCCATTTGGATTTTAAAACGAGAAGCTGAAATGAGCTCTTCCTGCTTTGTAATTTTTGTTTTTACTTACAAAAAAGTTTTTCTCTTTCTCTTTCTCTCTCTCTCTCTCTCACTTTGCACTGTATAAGCATTCCATTTCATAGCTCATGCCTCCTTGATTTTGAATTATAGATTCTTCCCTGCTTACCTGTGACAGAAGGTACACTTTTGCAAACGTTTACCCAAGACGTTACAACATTGATTTTGCTGCTTTACATTTCCCACACTCTGTCTTGTACTTCTTATTATTTTTTAAGTCAAATGTCAAGTTCTAGTTAAACATGATGTGGCTAACATTATCATTACATTCCCTTATCTTTTAAATTTTAATCAACTCATAATTTGGAACAACGTGATAGCTATGTGCACTCTGATAATGCTGGGATGGAATTATTAAGGCTTTGTCGTTTTAGTGTCATAAATGCACATAGTTAAGTGTCTTTCTATAAAGAACTCAATTCCAACGAATAATTGAAACTAATAGTTTTATTACTACGAATAGAACAACATGGGGATTTACCCGCTATACAACTTGAGCAACGAAATATATAAGCAACGAAAATAAGTCTTACTGACATAAATTACCAAGACAAAGTTCAAGTTCTAGTTCTTCGAAACTTTCGAGTAAAGCGTTTTTATACTAGAGTAATTTGGGAGTGCTGGCGCCTATTGCAAACAGATATTCGCCAATTTAAAGCTCTGGCGCCAGCAATAGGGAACAGCCTTTTAACATTACATTAAAGCAGCGTTTCTTAAATTTTGTTCCGCGGAATCTTGGTGTTACTCAAGGGTTCCATAACGATTTCAGGCCTTCAATTGTTATTTTTATTACAAACCATTCTATGACGCTTTTAGGCCTTCAATTGTCATTTTTATTGAAAATCATTCTTTTCCACAATATTTCATTAAACAATACCATTCTATTGAAGAAATCAGGGGTTCCACGCATCAAAGAATTTTTAAAAATGCTGCATTAGCGCAGCTTCAATCGCCGCTGTATCCATTCTAAAAGGTTTATAAATTATGCTGGTAGATAATTTCAAAAATCCCTCTAGTTTTTTCTACCTTTTGCCTAACATAATTCCTTTGGGAACCCCAACTGATGTTAGTTAAATTTTTCTCAATCCTACTTGCCCATTATTGAACCTATTACAAGAAATATCGTTACTCAAAGTTTCTGTTGCAGGTTCATAGGAAGCATCTAAATTTAATGCTATGAAATATTATTTGCATAACATTATTAAATAATTAGAATTTAGTCAAAATTGTTGGTGCCCCAAAAAAGATATTTTTAATGAAAAAATTATAATAAGTTATTCCCTTTTTAAACCAAACGATTTATATATATATATATATATTTAGTAAAATTCTTTGAGATCACTTTAAAGTTATTTTTTAAAATTCTAAAATAAAACGCTGAAAGACGTTAATTTTACTTAAAACCCAGAAAGCATGTAAACCTTTAATTAGTACTTGAATTAAAACACTGAACTTAAGTTAACCTAAAAGTTGCAAAACAGTTACGAATAACTTGTTTCAAATTATTCTACTACATGTGCTTAGATAACTTATTTAGATAAATGCACTAAACTACGAAGCGAAAGTTCCACAGGCAAGCACTTTCTCACGGGAAAACAATTTAGCTTCAAAGCTTTAAAAATATAACAGCATAGAAATGTTATCCTTCCAACCACAACATAGTATTGTAATCAACTCCTGAAACAGATTTATATTCAATCAGAAAGTCCTTCAAAGTGTGGATTATTTCCCACAATGTTAATAAATATGTGACTGCAGTATTCAAACACAACTCTGCCAAAAATATATAAACGATAATTAATTTATGAATTATAAACAATATCCTAGAAATCTGTTAATTTAAGTAAATGTATAGCTACCGTTAAAGTTATAGTTCAGTTATTTCGTAAAATAAATGGGTATTTTATGAAATAACTAAACAAGTCAGTTATAGTATATAACGGATGAAAATTTTCATACTTTACCTAGTTATTCCATGAAATAACTGATGCTAGACCGTTAAAGTGAAAAATAAACAACTTCAAAGTTTGGTTATAAATTAATTGGTCATAAGTAGGTCAACTCTCCCAAAAAATACATTTTTTATAAATTTTTTTTTCTAATGGCAAGGTTACAAAAGACCTCTACACCACGAGGCAAAATGAACAAGAACAAAAACAAATAAACATAATAATGTGGCGAGAAAAGTCTATGAACCTAAAAGCTCCCTAGCGCGCAAGTAGCGGTCACTCAGCGAGGAATCACCAAGTGCCGGGCAGCGGAGAATGTGGCCAGCATCCATGTCCTCCAGAAGATCATAGAGTGTGCAGAAGGGGGCCTGAACAACATGTATTAGATGTAGATGTTTTAAGAGGCAGTCATGTCCTGTGGCCAGACGAAACTCAGCTACTGCTTTACGTCTTGGCCACATGGGAAGATCCCCTAGTTTATTCCACCAGATCTTATTAGAATTTCTCTCGGCGTATTGATGTAGCGTGAGATCATTCATCTTTTCTTGATGATACGCTTGGCACTAGTATAAGGGACAGCTTTCTTTGATGTTTGTATGATAGAAGCTCCCTTTTTTGCTAGCTGGTCCGCTATTTCATTTCCTGTTATACCGCAGTGTCCAGGGATCCACTGCAAGGCGACTTCTTTAGAGTACTTAGACAGACTCTTCAGGAGTTTCTTACACTCAAGGGTGTTAGAGGAGGCAGGATCAGAAAGAGAGTTTATTGCCAGAATTGCTGCTTTTGAATCACAGAATATAACAGCTCTTACGAAACTATTTAGGTGGCAATGCAGTTGCGCAAGGGCTACTTGAATAGCAGCAACCTCACCATCAAAAGCAGTTGTGAATTTACCAGTTGTTAGATAAAAGGAGAAAAGGTGACAATACACCCCCGCTCCTGCTCTGTCAGTGTCCCTCAAAGGGCTTCCATCGGTATAGATATGCACCCAATCAGGTTCGGGATACATGGTTTCAATCGTTTTCAAAGCTAACGACCTTAAAATTAAGGTGTTTTGTTCCTTTTTGGAAACCACCTGGGTAAGTTCAGTCCGAATTCGAAAACCTCTATCAATAATTGGATCTAAAGATGACACCAGAGGTTCGGGGATGAAGTCAATATCAAGCAATTGCTTTAGTTCCAGAACACCCTGCACAAAACCATGCTGTGTCTTCAAACGCCTTTCTGAATCCAAATGAAGATTGCACAAAAGGGAGAGGCCGTCTGGTAGTCGTGTTAATTTTTCCCATAGCAACAGGGCTCTTTCTTGAAAGATATTCTTTAGAGGTTTATTTTTTGTTATCATAAGCATTGCATCAATTGGAGTTGTTTTAACAGCCCCTGTGATGAGCCGTAGGGCCTGGTTTTGGGTTCTATCAAGTAATTCAGTCACAAAGCCAGATGCAGTAATCAGTGGCTCACAACAGTAAGTCAAAATAGGTAAAATAAATAACTTATAAGTCAAATTTAAGGTGTGACTAGAACAGCCCCACCTAGAACCAGCAAGTCTTTTCAAAAGCGTCATTCTATTTGAGACACGGTTTACAATATTTTCGGTATGGGCTCTCCAGGATAACTTACGATCAAATAATTCGCGTATACATTAATTTTTAACGGAGATTGAAATACAGCGAAGCCTCACTCAATATGACGTTAACGGAGATAAACGTTTAGATTGTTATTAACGCCCAAATAGCTAAAACTATCTGCCTCCTGGATGACATGTCCTCGGTATAACAGATCAATATGCAATGGTTGGTGTGTCAATGAGAAACTGACCGAGACTGTTTTATCAAGGTTAACATTCATGTTATTTTCGTCACACCATTGCCCCAAGATCTCAAGTGCCAAATTCAAGCCGTGACTATTTAATTGTGCTGCCCGATTCTTGGTAGAGTCAATCCAGATCACAAGGTCGTCAGCATAAAGCAGGCAACTAATATCAGTAATCTTCCTGAGCTGGTGGACAAGATCATTTATGTAAATGTTAAAGAGTGTGCAGCTGGACACTGAACCCTGAGGTAGTCCCGTTTTAAGAACACTGTATTTGGAATAACTTTTTCCATATCTGATCTTACATAAACGCTGGCAGAGAAAACCACGAAACCAACTGAACATGTTATTCTCAATACCAAGAGAAGCGAGTTTCAGCAGGAGTTTGTCAATCCAAACAGTGTCATAGGCAGATTTAAGGTCAATGAATACCGCTGAAAGTATTCGGATTTTATCCAAGGCATCTTTGATAGACTGGCTGAGCAGTGCTACCTGTTGATTGGTAGATCTAATATTGCCTGAATCCAGCCTGTTCCTCGGCAAGGAGGCGGTTGTTCTCTAAGAACCAACTGAGTCTTTTAGTTATAATTCTCTCCATAGTTTTTCCCATTATACTTGTAAGTGATATTGGTCTATAATTTAGAAGATCCTTTGGATCTTTATCCTTTTTGTGGATTGGTAAAATTATGGCTCTAAGCCACTGAGAAGGAATAACTCCCGAATTGCAAATCAAATTGAAGAACTTTAAAAGAGTGCTCAAGGCACAAGTGCCCAGATGTTGTAGGAATTCAGAATGTATGCCATCTTCACCTGGGGATTTTCTACTTTTAAGGCTAGTTACAGCCTGAGGGAGCTCTTCCATGGATAGAGATGAATCAAAGATGGGATGAGAAGATGTCCGAGCACCAAAACCCGTGACAAATGACCCGCAGTCCAGTTAGCTTTCCTGAAATTCCATGAGGTTTTTGAGACTGACATGGGCTGCCTATATTGTGAACCCAGAGGAATTTCTGCTATGACTTGACGGTGGCCGGAGCCCGGGTCGTCAATAATATATCGACTCGATTGTTCACTAATATCTGAGGTGACCAAAAGAAGATCGGGAGAAGTGGACGTTCCATTGTAGTGGAGATAAGTGTGAGGATCATTGTGGCTATAGATTAACCTGAAGGTACTAGAGTTCAAGGGATCCTCAATTCTTTTCATTGCTTCATTAGAGCCGTTATACCCCCATATTGGGGAGTGAGCATTAAAATCTCCAAGGAAGATGGTTCGACTCTGAGAATTAAGGTAGGAGAAGTCAGGTTTATTGTTAGGTGGGCTATAGATAGCAAGGATTTTGAAACGTTTTCCGTTTTTCCATAGATTTAGCTCAATAACTTCGCTCTTATCAGAGGAGCATTCCATGTCTTTTATTATACGGAAACCAGCAGTGAGCCCAATTTTAACTCCAACTAGGATGCCACTCGCCACTTGTCTAGACTTAGGAAGGATATATAGGGAGTATCCCCTAAAAGAAAAATATTTTAATTTATCATCAGTGAGGTTAGCCTCCATAATCGTAAAGGCATCAATATCATGAGCGTCGAGCGTCTGCACTAACTCCGCTCTCTTGGGCTGAGACAGACCACCCGCATTCCACTGCAAGCCACGCAGATATATAGAAGGCATCGTTGGCATCATAGGGTTAGCCAAAGTTGTAGATCATTTAGCCGCAAAAGCGTTACCAGGGTGCACCACGAGGAGGTAGATCTACAATGCACCCCGTATTACGGATGATTGTTTGATAAATAATGAGGACAAACTGATGATATAACTTATTACTCCTCATATTGCTAACATTTGTTAAAGGGAAAAAAAGAATATGTTGCAGAAATAATTACATTTAAATATTATCAAAAGAAATGCATGCTGGGAAGAAAAACTGTCGCTTCAAAAAAATATTGTGTAAAAAACCTTTTTCAATCAAAAACGTAAGAATACATAAATTTTAATTTCATGCAATGCTTTTATTATACTTTTCATCATTTATTATATCAAGGACTGCACACACACACGTCATTTCAAAGCAGCTAACAACCGGTTCAAAGAACTCTCGAGTGCGGTATTTCATACTTTAACGAACAAGTAATCGTTATTCTATAGAATATCTAGTTAAATCGTGGCTTTCTATAATTTTATGTACTTTAACTTTGACTAGTTATTTCATTAAAATACCTAGTTATTCTATGAAAAAACGATCATTTTATGAAAGAACGATCATTTTATAATTTTAGTAATGATAAACTTTTTTTTAATATACTTATTTTGTATTCCCAAAAAAACATTGAAATCAATGATAAACTTTTTTTTAATATACTTATTTTGTATTCCCAAAAAAACATTGAAATCAGAGGTATTTGTACTAGAGATGCAACAAACAGTGATTTGGCCAAGTACCGAATATTCGGCCATTTCTTCCAGGCGAAACCGAATATTCGGCAACCATGTTAAAATTTTGGCAGAATACCGAATATGCGGGGACCGAATAATAAAGCTTCTCAAAATGCATTGTAGCTGAAACTATTTGTTAAATTGAAAAGTAATCACAAAATCAAACATCAGTCCCTCTGTAACGTTTAATAAAACTAGCAAACTTAAGTGGTATATTGCACCAAAAAACGATGACAGTTTGCTTGACTACAATCGATGGTTCTCAATTTCACTATATTTTCGTATGCATTTTTGCTGGGCTTAAAAACACATTTTGCTGCTATTTTAAGGGTTTCTAAATGTATCAAATTCTATCTTTTTGGCAAATAAGGAATAAATTAACAAAAGCACATATTTAGTAAGCAGTTACTTAAAACTTGCGTGTTATAACGAATAGTATAGGATTTTTTTTTTATTTTTTTTAGACACCTTGATGTTTGATTTTATTGCTTCTTGAACCTCAGCCTGTAAAAAAATGTTAAAAGTAATCAAGGCTTAATTTGCATGAGAGATAAAAATTTCAGGTATTTTTTCTGTGCTTTAACTAGATTTTTTAAACAAATAAAGAAACTCCCTATGCGCCATAGAGTATCATATAGGGTCAAAAGGTAAGTACGCATTAGTACAAAAAAAACACACACAAACTAAAAAGGAACATCATAAACAAACAATTAAAAACAAACAATTAAAAACAAACAATGAAAGAATAAGACGTTTTAAAACATTTAACTCATCAACACTCTGAACTAGAGCAAAATGCACATGAGGAAAGGAAAAGAACTTTAATTAGTTTTGCTTAAATAAAAAAAAAACATCCTAAATTAATGTATTTTCTCTATTGTTTTCAATGCAATAAAACTGATAATTTCACCTAAGGGGAATTCAAATGCCATGTACTCTAATGTAAGCATTTGCAACGTTTATTTAATTCAAATTAAAAACTACCATCATTTCGTAAGTTTTTATCTTGCTCAAAATTTTTGCCCAGAAATTTCAAAAATTATAAAAGTTAATAAATTAATTTTATAGATTTTCGAAAAATTTTGTATTTAAGCATGCAAATATAACTAATTTACTATTGAAATTTAACTTCAATAACTCATGTTAACTGATTCATGATATGTTCCAAGCTTTTCACATTTCTTTCTCTCTTACAAAATATTCACAATAAACCAGTCTATCCCACCTCCTTTTTAGCAATAGCAAGATAAAAGTATTATTTTGTATATCATAGAGAGCATTTGCTTTTAGAAGAAGGCAATATTATCAGCTAAACATATCTGTTCCGGACATATAAACTAAAACAATGTGTATTCATAACTCATCAAACAAGTTTAGAAATCCTATGCAGGTGCTACAGTCAAAATTAAAAGCAATGTACAAAAAGAGTACTTTATTTCCAAATTATTCTTATTTTGAAAATCACATACTAAATGTTCCAGATGGCAATAGTTGTAATAAAAATTTCAATGTTTAAAATCCAGATTTTTTCATTTGTGTACTTTATTAGTGTAGAACGAATATTTGGCGAATACTTTATCAGTATAAGGCCAAGACGAATATGATCTTTATCAGTATTTGGCCAAGCCAAATATGATCTTGATCACTGTTCAGTCAGGCCGAATATTCGGCTAGCGTATGAAATCACTATTCGGCTAAGCCAAATATTCGGCCAAAGTACCGAATAGGCCGAATACCGAATAGTGGTCAAATATTCAGTACATCCCTACTCTACAGTACTATATTTAACTAGTACGCCCGGCAGTCATACGAAATGACCGCTGTTCTAGATATTATAAATTGTAATTAAAATGATTTGTGCAAAGGAGTCTGCTCATTCAAACTGAATTACCTAGGTCAGGCTGCGAGGAAGCTCCTTTGCTTACTGCCCCACACTACTATATATTTATTTACTAAATAATCAAATTGTTTGTGAAAAATATATATTTATCGTCGAAAGAACTTATTGAAAATTTTATTATGCTCTTCAAAACGAAAGTTTTAACGAAACTGGGAAAAAAAGCGCTGCCACTCTAATAAGAAAAATATGAAAAGGGCAGACGATAAATAAATAAATTTAAAAGAAAAAAAGGATTAAATTAAATTCGCGTATACATTAATTTTTAACGGAGATTGAAATACAGCAAAGCCTCACTCAATATGACGTTAACGGAGATAAACGTTTAGATTGTTATTAATATATTTGTTACATTTATGACAATAACAATGGCAACTGCATTGATTTGTTTGTTCACACGGCAACTGTAATTATATGGTTGGTAATGAGGGCAACAATGAAAAAACAAAATAAAACGGGTCAAAAAAAGCATTGAAAAATTAAAAAAAATTAATTTAAAAAAAACTAATTGAGTCACAACTTTCATTTTTTCGGCGATGCGTTTCTCGGGTCGTAAGCATTAACCGTGCCGAATGTGGTCCCGATCGGTAAAACGGCCGAGGATCCTATAGCGGACAGACAGACAGAATAAGCCGCTTATATATAAGATGTTTAAGTGACATGCTTACAAAACTTACTTTCAAATATTTGTATTGCTGCTTGAGTGTATGTATAAAATTAGCCAACTCCGAAATATGGTTAATGTGGATTTTACACGTGCTGAAAAGAAATTTATGAAACAATAAATTGAAGAGAACTCTTGAGTAATTACCAACTTAAATCAAGAGCTTTAAGAATTATTTATGCATCGAAATTAAGCAGTTGGTAAAAATATTTCAAGATATAATCTTTTAAATTATAAACCAATTTTTTAATTATGTTTCAAAACAGAATTAAAGCTTTGACACACAAAGTTATTTCTGATTTTTTTTTATCAATAATTGTGTACTTTAAACAAATATTTGAGAATCAACATTCATTAAATGTACTGTATTTGCAGAAAAATAACTGCTGCGAAAAAATCTAAAAGAAACTAACATTTTCTTATAAAAGTAAATATTGCAAAACAATTAGAAATGAAAAAAGAATGAAGGAGTTTGAAATGTTTGCAAGAAGATGTTTAAAGCACGAGTCTGTAAAAAAACTGAGAAAAGCAAACAAATAGTAGCACATTTTTTGTTTACATTTTTATTTGCATATACACGTTGCAAGTTTTTTTTTCTGGCAATTCTCAGAAGTAATTACTCGAACGTACCTGTTGTTCTACTGTTTACCTTTGTTTCCTTTGTTTCTAGTTTGATTTTTTCCAACGGAAAAGTTTAATTACACTGGTCTACAAAAAAAAAAAAAAAAAAAATGCCCGAAAGATTTTGTTGACTGATCCTAGAAGTATTTTTCATGCTGAATTCGAAAATAAAAGCCAGTTTTCTCTATAACGTAAGGATTTTCTGTGCAAGGTGCTGTAATAGTTTACATTGATAACATTTACCCTACATTATTACAGTACCTTACAAACAAAACCCTTAAGTGATAAGGAAAATAATAATGTAATAATAATTTAACTTTGTGCAATTAAACTGTAATAAAAAATAATTTCACGTTAAGAAAGCACAAACAAGCTAAATCTATTTATTCATTCGTTTACTCTTTCATTCATCATTCGTTCATTCTTTCCCTCAGTCATTCATTCATTTATTCATTGAGAAATATCCTTAAAAATCCCGATCAAAAAAAATCATCGGAAAATAGGCTCGTTCGGTTCTTGTTGAACTTCGTATCTGCACATGTTCTACAGCGTAATATCTTTCCGATAAAGTTTGTTGCAAGAAAATCCGTCGGTTAGATCAGGATTTATATGGGATTGAAATTTCCCGTAGGCTCTAATGTTAATTTGGTACCTTTCCATTATCACGGCGTAAATCTCGCCAACCAGACATTTTGGAAACAGCACACGAAAAAGGTTACCAGCTGCGACATTTTCTTTGGCGTTGGCTGTATCATTATTCGCGAATTTATCGCCTGCGCCGAGGTAATGGAAAAATGACGTTTTTTTTTTTTTTTTTTGAACTGTTCAAAAATGAAGAAAAATGGTTCAAAACAATATTTCACGCCGAGAGCTTCTTCTAATAAGCTTGCTCATAGGAACTTGGATCTTGTACCCAGAGTTTACATAATTTGCTTCACTTTTGCCCATAATCGCTAATGTTAAAAATTTTTTGAACTGTTCAAAATTAAACGAAAAATCGTTCAAATCAAAATGTAAATGAGATTGAAAATGAGATGTCCTCGCCGAGAGCTTTTGAATGCAAAAAGAATTTTTCGAATCGGACAATTCGTACAAAAATTATTAGGGGGACAGACAAATAGACAAACCGACCATCTCTAAAGCCTACTTTCAAATATTTTATTTTTCAATCTTTATTTAATTACTTTTCTTATTTTTGACTTTTCTTGATTTATAACGATTTTTTCCCGATACATTAAGCCTTCTTTAATGCTTTATTATTATTTTTTTATTTTACGGGAAAGTAGGCTAAAAGCAAACTGGAAAAAACATCCGCACAAACTCATACCCGTAAGGCTGAATTGAGTCGAAAAAAAATAAAAATAAATAAACAAATAGAAAAGCACTCATTGTAATATCTCCTCTTAGCCTATCACCCTTATTTTATAAAATTATAGCAGACCTGACGCGTGCGGAAAATTCTTTTATGGTTTTACTTTATAACAAAGGACAGTAGGTGGAGTCTTGGAAGTAGGTTTTAATCTTGAAGTATCAAATATCAACTACGCCGCCTTCTTAAATATAAATTTAAATGGATTTATTTGGGATTAAATTTATCACAACTTGTTATTTTCATTTTCGTTTTTTACTTTTCACAAATGACATTTATTTTAAGACACATTCTTCCAAAAAAAAGTTTACAGAACTCGCACAAGCCACACTCCATTTTGGTAAGGACTCTACCACCAGTTACTGGTGGTAATCAAAATTTATTTTTAAAACTAATTTTAACGGCTTTAAGAAGGTAAGGCTTAATAAGTAAATGTTGCAAATTGATAGCACACTGAAATCTGAAAAATGTTAAAACAATATCATAAATTATTAGTGTCAATAATCGGTAGAAAAGTACTCAGATGCAGCAACTAATTTGGAACGGAGGGAATATTATTACTAGACTTTTTGTTGAAACTGTCTTTGAGTCAACAAATATACGAAGATATTTTCGACAGACGTCATTGATCAGACGTAATGTTTGATACTGATTTGAGTGCTGTCCAAATAGAGGATTTTTTCTCCATTCTAATTAGAATTAAATAAGGTTATTGCATACAGTATTTCAGTGTTTTTCCAAACTTTGTTTATTTAAGTTTAGAAAGCATAGATAACTAAAGAAAACCGGCTAACAGCCGCAGATGAATAGAAAAATTGAGAAGAAAAGAATTAGGCTAATAAAACAACTAACAAATTTTCATAAAGAAAGTTTCTTTTAATGGACCTGTTTAAATGAAGTAAACTTAACATATTCAAGAAACGGGAGGAGCGCAAAAATTCATGTTAAAATACAATGAGAAGATAAGTGAAGCTAAGCACTAAAATAAGTCATAAAAATTTCCTAAAAACTTTAACTTTTAAATAATGTTTTTTTTACCTGACATTTTCAGCTTGTTTTGTTTTACTACAGGGTGAGGAGAGCACAGTGGACTTACGGACCCAAACACGGATACTCGGCGGTGCAAATAATATCTTTGATAATTTTACCTATCTCGCCGAAAATTTGTTCTAAAGGAGGAAACTAAAGGAGGAAATGAGAAATGTCTTAGTTTCTTATTCCTATGATCTTTAATAATACTTAAATACGTCGCAGGGGGCGGGCAATTAATTCTCATTGCCTCCCTTCTGCATCCGCGGCTGGTTATCCGTTAAAATATATGACTGTTCAGCTTTTTTATTTCATATGACGTCCACTATATAACTTAATTATATACTATGGCCATGCTAATATTTGCTTCACAGCCCAAAAGAATTGCATGGGAAATACTAAAGTAGCCATTTTGTGTAAGTTTTGATCTGCTCATAGTAATTTTACCACCATGGAGCTTTTGTAATTCTTTCAAGACTGAGCTAATGTCTATAAGTACTCAATATGTTTTCAAGAAAGGTAAAATACTGTTGTATTTAAGTTCTTAAGAAGTCTTTTCGTTTTGTAGTCCATATATAATTAAATATTTCTATTTGTTTAACTTTGACATGGGGATCAATAGAACTGTCCTCCAATGTGCCTAAAAATACAAATTAGGCTACTAGCTTATTTATTTGATTTAAATTTACATAAACAAATTAAATGCAAAGTATTAAAATCTGAAAATAATTAATAAAAATAAAATAAATATTTGAATAACATGGAAGTATTAAAGATGGTAACTATGTAATTGTAAAATTTGCAACAAAAAAAAAAAAGAAAGAAAATAGGAAATGGTCTATTTTGTAGAATTAATGGTTAAAAAAGCAAATAATAATTGTGTTCATGTAAGATTTACTTGTAAAACTTTAACTAGATATCACTAAGCATTTCCACAAACACTAGATAAAACTATATAAATTAAGTACAGTACATTGTAAAAGAATTGAAGGGTTGTCATTGCTCCTGCTAATCCAGCTGTGTTTAAAAAAAAAAAGGACGCCCCCCCCCCCTTTTTACAAATATGTCTTTTGATATTTCTTCATCAAATTTTAGCATTCGCTGATTTCAACTTATTTTCACTTGATAAAATTTCTTAGCTTTGCATTTCTTGTTTATTTTGAAATACTTCAAACGTTGATCATTTTATTTCATGAAAATGCCTGCATTACGTTCCTGATACTATAGAAGTAGAAGATGTAATTTCAAGGGGGAAAATGTAATTTATATTAATTTAACCTAAAAACCAAAGGTTGGTCCACTGTAACTCGGAGTGGGGGCAGAGTGATCCACTTTGTGAGTTCACAAAATTTCTTTCTTTGCTCATAATTCATTGCAAATGTTGTTATAAAAATTAAGGCATCACAACAAAGCTTTATACAACGTTTGTAATTTTTTTCAAGAACATTTCTTTTTTTTTTCTTTTTGCTAAAAACAAAATTAAAGTGCAAACGTGATCCATTGCACCCTTCCTCCCGTAAATGCTATTTAGCAATGCATAAGTAGAGAAATAAATAGAATAACATCAATTGCTTAGTTGAAAGATTTTATCTTAAGCAGGCTAAAATTCCAAGAACCTATCATAGGGGCCGTTCATAAATGATGTCACGCTTTTTTGTCATATATGTGACCCCCTTCCCCCCCCCCTTTGTCACATGTCACGCTATGTTGCATAATGCACGATGTCACACTTCTTGTTACCCCCTCCCCTCCCCTTGTCACACTTTGTCACAATTTCACGAACCCCCTTCCCCCCCCCCCTTGAAGCGTGACATCATTTATGAATGATCCAATAGAAGTTGCTCCTTTTTACCATAAACTTAATTCCCTTCAAATTATTTTATCTCTGTTGCGTTCCGGTTAGTCGGAGCTGAGCACTTGTTTAAGATTTAAGTTACCATAATTAAAAGAGCTGCATCACCTAAGAAAATTATAAAAGAAAAAACCACAGGAACAAACTTGCTTTGTAAAGTTGTTCTTTAGTTATTAACAGTCATTAAAATAGAATAAAAGAAAAGCTTTACACTTAATTGGTACATGTTTAAAATTATACGATATAATACCATCATAATTTCTCATTGCTTCTTTCCTATTTCATGTAAAAGATTCCTTGATGCAATCCCTTCATCTATTTTTCAATTAATTAACAATGTCGTTTGATACTAAATAAACACTGGATGCAATATATGATGAAACTTTCTACACAGATGCGGGTAAAATCATAGAATTGTGCTCTATTTATCTTTAACGTTTCATCCGTCATGCATGTCTCTCAAATCATGCATTCGTTCCTTTTGAGCAAATTTTACTGTGCCAAATATTTTTCTCTATATCATGAGATTACGAACGAATTCGATTTTAAACATGCGCTCTTCAGTATGAATTTAGGCAAACAGATTTGGATAATCCCATGCAAAAATATTCCACTGGAAAACTTCATAAAAGCTTCAAGCACTTGAAAGTTTTGTTGGCTGTCTTTTCGCTCGTAAACTCGCATCTTTTTGCAATCAAAATGCGGTTTTGGTAGCCTCAAAATACACGTATGCAAATTTTATTGCTACCTTGAGCTTTAAACGCCATTTTTAGCCTGAACTCCCGTAAAAGTAAAAAAACAATTAATAACGCATAAAAGTAGGCTTAATGTATCGTAAAACTATCGTTAAAAATAAGTGAAGTAATTAAACAAGTTTGGAAAAAGAACAAATTCGAAACTAGGGGTTTGAGATGGCAGTCTGTCTGCCCCCCCCCCCCCCCTCCTAATAACTTTGGAAGGAAGTGTCAGATTCGAAAGATTTTTTTTTTTTTTTTTTTCAATTGAAAGATTTTGACGAAGACATCTCATTTCCACATTTAACTTTTTGATTTGAATAAATTTTCTTTCAATTTTGAACAGTTCAAAAAATCTTAACATAAGTGCCCACGGACAAATTATATAAACTCTGGTTAAGATCCAAGTTCCTAGAACAAGTTTACTGGAAGATGCTCTAGGTTTGAAATCAGCGCAGTGACCGAGAGGTCTTAGTGCCAGTTTCCACTGACTGCGCGCAGTGAAGAGGTGATGGGTTCGATTCCCGTCCTGTGCCCTGGGTGTATTATTGTAGTCTAGCTCTTTGTATTGTAATATTCTATTGTGTTGTCTTGCTCTATCTGTCACATTAGACGAGATTTTGAGCCATATCCATTGAGAAAAGCAAATAAACTCGAAAATTTATGGGAACTGAAATTGTCGCAAACAAACAATAAGAACAGAAGTAGCTTTCCATGGAGCAGTTACCGAGAAACTTGATTCGTGGCTTTTGAACGAGTACTTATGTAACTTAACAAACGTGTTTTTTTTTCTTTCCCTGTAGTGGTGTAGAGTGCGGAAAATAAGAATTTTATTGAGAAACAGTTATCAGGAACCTTAATTATTTGATTTTAAACAAGTTCTTAACAGGGTTTGAAATTAGGATGCAAAAGTTAGGGGTCATTGTGACCTAGCTGTTTTGATTTAGTTGCCAATAATATTCTGCTAGGCATAATTTAAAAAATTTTCTTTTGAAAAGTTGGTAATCTTGTTTAAGCTCAACCCAATACAAACGTTTATTTTACTCTGTCTAATAAAAGAAAATATGAGTCAATTGGCTAAACTATTTTTTCAAGTGCCATTTACAATCTAGTGTTATTTACAAAACTTCATTTGTAAGTACAAATTCACGATTCAAAAATTTGAAAGTCAAGAAGTTACGATAGTCTTCCTAGGCACCGTAAAAACTCAAAGTACAGAAGATTAGATGAAATATGTACATAAAAATGTAATTGCACAAAGTTATAAAAGATTAAAAATTATAAATAAATAAATGTAAAACGACGACTCGGTGAAAAATTGTGATTGTCAAACTAAACGTTTTATGAAAGGTTAGGCGTCAAAAGTGACGACTGGATGTGAAATCGCGGTCGTCCAATGGAGTTTTTAGTTGCAAAATGCGACTAACGACCGCTAATTTCGAACCCTGGTTCTTAAGTAATTTTACAGAAATACTTAGTTTCCTTTCTGTATTTTTACAAAACATTTTAGCCTAACCATCTATGGAAACTAATGGGAAGAATTTTTATTAAGAGTGTATGAATAATTATTTTACAAACGAATTTAAATGGTTAGTAAAGTAAAACCAAAATATATCTTTGCACTTAAGTATTTTAAAAACCACAAATTATTTTATGGTGCAACGCGATTTGGATATATCTCAAGTTGTTTACTTTTTAAGAAATGCTTCATAGGTAATCTATATTTCAGATAATAAAAATAAAGCAAAAAAGAAGGTACCTTAGGATTTAAGAGGTAAATATTAATTATAATATATAACTAATATTATAAATGTTGTTTATTAAAAACAAATTAAGCAAACAATTAAAAATCTCTGAGTGCATTTTTGCTGTTCTGATATTAGTTATGTTTTCAAATATTTTCATCTTATCAATTATGTAGGAATTTTTTACAGGTACTCCGAAATTTCGCTGCATTTTGGTTATAGAAAAATATTTGGAAAACTTATTTCCAAAGGCTTTTGATCCAAAAGATCAATTTCTGATCTTGTTGCAGTATTGTTCGTAAAATGAGAACATCTTAACGATAGCCGACTGGAGAGGGTATTAGCGAAGTTATCCTTTGCAATATAAATCGCTACGTAAGCAATTTACCGAAACTCTTTCGAAACTTTTGGAGAATATACCCTGAAAGCTATTTCCATTTATTTGAATATTTTGGATTATAATTCCAGAAGCTGTGCGAAATAACTTGTTTCATTCATTAGCATTCACTTTACTACGATGCAACTACAATACTTGGTGAAGCAAGAGTTTTTTCTCAAAAAATTATCCGTTCGTCAATGGTACACGTGTAAAATCTACGTCTTACTTACGTTTTCTTTTTCAAAAGTAGTATTCTTCCACTTAATAAATCGGGTCTTCCGCCATTTCTAAAAAAGAAAAAGTTTTAAAAAAAGGGAACATTTCGAAAAGATTACATTTTGATTTTCACATAATAAAAGTGCACATAAAAAATGTATTATTATTATTTTGTTTGCTATTTATTTCAAACAATTTTTCGTTTTCAAAGTTATTCAGTATTGCTTACTTTCGGGACATTTTATCTTGAATACTATGCTTTTTCACATGTCTTATTGAAAGCGGAAGTAAATTTCATTACATTTTTTTCTTTTAACATGAAAATTTAACACTAACTTAAATTAATCGTTTTATGTGGGATTTAAGAAAACATTTCATTTATGAATGTGCACAAGAATGATTGTAAAAGATGACTTTTTGGATAGAAATTAATGCTACGTTGAGAAACAGCATTTTGTTAAAATCTTGTAAAATGACAAATTTTACAAATTTTATCCGAGTGTGAAACGTTTTAACTGAACAAGTGAAAAATTTGAGGGTCGGTTCAAGTGTCGTTTATACTTTGATAATTACAACGTCAGAACTGCCTTGAAATAAAACGTCTCGAATTATAAATAATTTTCAACAAAGATGCTGTGTTAGAACTTTTATCAAAAGAAAAAAAAACTGGCAAAATGTAAACAGTATATGAACTGATGTATAGGCGTTTTTTCTATAATAAGAAAATTATCTGCTCATCCCCTGTTGATTGTTGAACAATAAAAAAATATGTTCTTATGATAACATTTAATTCTCACCATCCTCATCTAAATGTTAAGGGATTTCCTTTGCATACGTGTAAAGCTCAAAAACGTCATATATTCTAAAAATGTCTAAAATTTCAAACCTCATTGCTTTTTGATCAACTATTTGAAATATAAAGTTGGAGGACATAATTTTCTGTCCTTCTTTTCTTAATGTTGACATCTGTTCCATTTGAAACGATAATTGAGAATCCTTTGATTCGAGATACGGCGAAATATTTATATGAAAATTATCACTTAACAGTAACAAAAAAAAGACACTTTTTTCGCGGCAGATTTAAAAATAAAATAACAATAGCCTATTTGAAATGAATGTTTTCAAATTAGGATGTATGTTTTCTCCATTAAAGAATACTCATTACAGTCATTCTTGCAATAAGATAATTACGGCACGATGTTTTGATTTCAAAATTCCTTTCAGTTGAAGTTAAGTATAGCATTTAATGGAAAAATCAATTGCAATTCTTTTATTATTCCCCTAGTTCTTCATTTGATTGGCGAAAACTTTCTTTCTGTGGTATTTTTCTTCCAATTCTAGCAGCGAATATAAAAATACACAAAAGTGATCGTTTTTTAATATTTCGCTTAAAAAATAGAAGAAAAGAAAAAAAAGGAGGAATTAAAACGAAACACAAGCTGTATTTCACCATTTTTTAATTTAGTAATACAAAGAGAGGAAACAAAATGAAAAAAAAAAGTACTGCATTACGAACAACTTTCAAAATATTTATTAACTTCATAAAAAACTTTTTTCGTCTTAAATAAGTGGATGGTGGCATTTTTCATTGCTCAGTTCATTTGCATACATATAGTACAACTTTGAGCAATGGAATGTGAATCTGAATTTTTAAAAATGAAACTTCGTTTCTTTGGGCAAACACTTGCAATTTCACTGGCACTTTTACATAAAAATCTAAAACCAATTCAAAGAAGTAATTGCTTTTTAACTTCAAATTTGAACACTGCACTTACAACAAGAAACTACTATTCATGAAATTCAAACTCATTATAAGTATATGTTGACACTATGAATTTAATTCCAAAGGGCTTCATGATTTCGTGAGTGATAATATACGCATATCGTTGATGATAAACATGTATTTAAATTGGGCTTGAATTGTATAATATTCATTCTAAAAGCATAGTGTAAAATATTATAATGTTACGCTGTTTTTGTTTCTATATTATTGTTGTTACTTCTTTTTATGTTGCCAATATTTAGGAATTAGGAATTTTAAATGTAACTGTAGACCAGCGGTTCTCAACCTGTGGGGCTCGCCCCCCCCCCCTAGGGGGGCGCGAGCACAAGAGAAGGAGGGCGTGAGAATATCCAAAAAAATTTGATTAACTGACTGAAAGGAAAGCCCACATACACATAGAAAACAAAATACATTTCGACATATGTAATAACTAATTATAAGTAAAACAAATTACTAAATTAAAACTTTCTCAATCAAAACATACTAAATGAAAAATAAATTTAATAATTATTAGAGACTGCTTTGGGCCTGTCTTTCAAAGCAAGGTTTTTCGAAAGAAGGCTTAATATTAGAAATAGCCACTGTCAGTTGTTTCTACAATATATTTAGCCGAGCTCTTTAGCTTGTCTTCAAAGAAGCCACTGCAAAAAACCCAGTTTCACAAAAGTAGGATGTTGAAAACGGTAATAGAATGCGAAATGTCCTCGTTTATAGTGCAGAAAAATCATCCTTTATACTCCTGCCCAAAATTCAAATAGTGATTTATTACTAAATTAATTTTATTACGAAATTACTAGTTTTTACTCTTGTTTTGTCAGTTAGTTAAAGATAATTCAAAAACAGAATCAGTACTCAGGAATACATTTTTGTTGTATACATTTTATGGTAAATGGGGGGCCCGATGAATATTATGATAGAAAATTGGGCCGAGAATACTGAAAGGTTGAGAAACGCTGCTGTAGACGAACCCATCGTGGGTTCTTTTCGAATTCCTATCGGAAATAACGGGACCGGAGACAGTAAATGCATCACAGATACTTTTTCAGTCCCAGGTACTTAATTACTTTTCTTTAAAGGGACACGTCACAAACACGGACAACATATAATAATAGGAAGACAGCTATTAGCACATCAAAACACTCATCGTCGACAAAGACTCAGCTCTAACTCCCCTCCAAGGCCTTCACAACCACTCGTAGTTATACTTATAGGAAGGCTTATATATATACTATATAGGTTTATTTATAGGAAGCTTTGAAATATTGTGTTGATACTATTTTTGTTGCAGTTCGCATTACATTTTATTAGTCTTCTGCTTCCTCAGTTTTATATTGAAACTTTGTGCTTGAATGTCTCACATTTTGCAATAAAAAACAAAATACCTTGATTATACTGAAATGCGCAGAAACAGAAAGCCTATAAAATTTGGAGAACAAATACAGGGTGTTCATTAATTATTGTCGGGGTTTCCGTACCTCATAACTTTCGAACAAAATAATTACTCAAAAACCAATTACGTATTCGTAAATTACGACTCAAAGAATTGTATTAATGATATTAAAAAGATTAATGAATTTGCACATGGCTGCCCTTAGTGGCTCGTAACACATAGAGACGAAATTCGATTTCCCTCCAAGTGTACTTCAGCATTGTGGGGTAACATTTTGGATCGCAGTAACAATTCTGCACTTCAGTTCATCAAGGGAGAGCACAGGGGTCTTGTACACAATGTTCTTGACAACTGAAGTGACGTTGAGTAGTTATGACTGATTTAGTTTCGAAAAACCACAATACACACATTGCTTTTTCTTGCACGGTCGCCATTTTTATTTATGACGTCATAATTACCCAGACTGCAAATGCGCTAAGATCACATTGTTGCAATGTAAAATTCTTTGAGTTGTAATTTACGAATACATAATCGGTTTTTGCGTAATATATTTTATTCGAAAGTTATGAGGTACGGAAACCCCGACAATAATTAATGAACACCCTATATAACGTTTTTTCATAATAACGACTATTTTTCTTTTTACGTAAAATAAACACTGTTTTAAAATAACTGCTTTAACTGAGAAAAGACTTGTTCGGAATAATTTGGAGTAGCTTGGTGTGCGATAATTAATGACACAAAATTGATATTGATAAACAGCAAAGTAAGCTCGTTCAGTTCAGTACGAGCTTTTTGTTTTAGTCTAGTCTATGATAAAAACACAAATACTTTGATTTGGGATGTAAATACAAAGATAAAACAACGTAAAAAAGCACAAATTCAGAATAAAAAGTAACGCATTGATTACTTTTTATTCTGAATTTGTGCTTATTTACGTTGTTTTATCTTTGTACTTACATTTTAGCACAAAGCATTTTGATCATTTGTCTTATACTTTGCTTTGGGGTTTAATCGTAAGAGGTTAAAACACAAAAGGAAAGCTAGGAACTTTGTTTAAAATTGGAAAATGTAGGTTTGTGTATCGTAAAAATAAAATTAAATATCAAAACAAAAAAAAAAAAAGAAAAAACTAATACGTTGTGATCATTATGAAACCTTCCTCTATTTCTTATAAGGTGAAATTGATTGTTAATTGCACAGTTGATTCGGTTTTAACGATCCTGCGTTTACAATGACCGAATGTGTTAAAACGACCTTTAAAAGAAAGCCCATTGATTTCCGTTCGTTATATTGAATGTTGGTTAACATTCAATATAACGAACAAAAAGGAAAGGACAACCCCTCTTTCAGGAAGTGGTGTATTCGCCTCCCATTTTCCATCCAGATGACGAATGTACTACCCTTAAAATACTTAAAATGCATTCTATGATAATTTGTAATTATTCATATCATTAATTTATGTACTTATTTATGCATTTATTTGTTTATTATTATTATTATTCATCTTAATTTAGTTTACTTAAGTTTTTATTTCATTTATTAACTCCTATTGTACAATTTATATTTTATAGCGTATTTAAATACTAACGATTTCAAATTGTTACATTAAATCATTGTTTTCATCATATAAGAGTATCGCATGTAATTCAATATTATTTTTACAGCCTTTAAATTAAAAGTTTCTATTTGATGTAAAATTTTATGCATATCGTATCGTATTTTAATGTTTACACGTGCATAATCTAAAAGTATTTTTTCAATAAATTTTAGGAAAAGCAAAGCAAATAATTTGAATATTATAATTGTTATACATTTTAATGAGCGACACAAATAGTGAAACTCAGATGTTATATCAAGAGCCGACTGTACTTATAACCACGAATATTGTATTTGCATTGAAATAAATACTTATTTTAAACATATTTAAAAAAGGTTGTTATTTCTTTTTATTTTATTTATTTATTCACTTATGTTTTATTTGTTAATTGAATAACTTGTGTTTAGAAACGTCCCATTATATTTCTTAAAATCTATAACCATATTTAATTTTAAAATGCTTCAAATGTGAAACTAAAAAAAACAGAAAAAAGAGCAAAGTTGTTCTTAAAAGCAACAACTGTCCCGTAAAAACGTCTTAGAAGTTTGAACCTATTGCAGCTTATAAATTTATGGAAAAAATAGAATATTTTTTGAAAAGGGTTAAAATATTTGTTGCACTTATTTACATAAGCTGGAATAATTATTTTAATTTACTAAAAGTAGCAAATGTATGAAATCAAAAAATCATGGTGTTTGCGTAAAAAAGGGATATTTGATTAGTTCTGCTCGAAAGTGTTTTTTGTTTTCAGTTATGATTATCTTTATTCAAATATGAATAATTATGTATAAAGATAAGTAGCGGATTAATTTTTTCTCTAACAACAGCTTTTAACAATAGCTACACTGTTCAAAATTTCCGTAAGGAAATAGTAAAATAACCATTTATTTGATTGCTATTTTACCATATTTAATTACAACAGTTGAATAACCATTAAAAAGATGGTACTCAAACCGCTGATTGTGAAAAAAATCTTTTATATTCTCTGTGTATCCTAAAGAACGTTTAACCAACCGTAATTCTCAAGCGCTCAATAAGAATTGGGCGTCCATCTCGGTTGCGAAACCTTACCGGTGGTACATTGTTGTTAAAATATGAATAAAGATTCATCACTTCAAACCTGCATGTGTACGTACAAAAAGAAGAAAAAAAAGTAGCTTAAGTAGTGGCTACTAAATAGAAACACATACACACGTAAATCAAAAATTGGAGACATCGGATTCCCGAATTGCTTGCAAATGAGCGAACCCATCAATTGAGCAGCTGAAGCTTGTTTGTATTTTAATTTTTACAGCAAATAAAATGATTTTCATCAATATACAGTAAATGTAGACCAAAAATGACTTTAGATCCAATAAAAAACTGAAATCTCAATTTTAAGGCAGTTTGCCTGTTTTAAAAGAAGATTTATTGATAAATAAACGGCCGCTTTACGTGGTGTAGATGGCCGAATGACTAGAGAGCAAGGCTGGTGTGACATGCACCCGGGTTCGATTCCCGCAAGCTTCGTTTACGGTTTATACGCCTCAAAATGGTTCGAAAAGGGTAAACATTTTGTTTCCAAACCATTTTTAAGTGGTTATAAAACCGTAAACTTTTGTATTTACGGCTTTTTAACCAAGCTGATTGGGAATGGTTTAGGTCCCGTAAAGATAGAAAAATGTTCCAAACCTTAAATTTAACGGTGAATTAGATGGACAGACTGCTGCTGGTTATTTAACCGTAATGTCATGATGAAATTTCTAACAGTGTATATATTTTCTTAAACTGTCAAAGTTAGAAAAATGAAAAACCCTTTTAAAAAGACTAAAAGAATTTTTGAAAACGAACAGTATACTTCTTAAATAAACGGATTTAACAAATAATTATCCTATGCACCCACAATCCAGATATATAGGTGAAAACTGGGAAATTTGGTTAGTAGCCAGTGGCCGATAGACTCAGTTTTGTTAGTGGCCGCTTTTTAAAGTTAGTAGCCCCTTTTTTGAATTGCTAATAATAATTGAAAACTAACTCTGAAATCTTTTAAACTATAAATAAACTATTGAAATAAAACAAGAAATATGCAGATTTGAATATGCACGTGCAAAAAATGTTTTAGAATTTTTTAAATGAGTTAAATGTATACAGGATGCAGAAGGATTGAAATTTGAAATACGGCATAAAATTTTCGGCGAAGCTCGTGTTCAATATTAGTATGTTTCCAACGGATGATAATTTGCTCACAGAAAAAAAAGAGATTACAGTAGAATGTGTTAAAAAGTGACCGTGCAGGACTGGCGATCGTTAACACATTTTTCAATCTCCACTTTTACAACTTTAATCGCCATTTGGCGAGTGGCGACCGCTAAATTTTCACCTGTATCCAGACATCACATCGTATATATCTTTTCCTCGTCTATTGTGAAAATACGATAATGTCATATGTCTTTCTGACTAACGCAAACTGTTTACCAATATTTCACAGCACCGTACTGGACTGGGGGGGGGGAAAAACAATCCTTCCCCAAATCGATCGATTGGGATGAAAAGGCTCCTTAGTTTTCCCAAAGTCGTTTCTCAATTTTGATTGGGAAATATACTTTGGCAAGAGTTCTATTATTCATATTATGAAAAAAACGGTATCATAAATTAGTAAATTACAATAGTTTTATTACTAAATGTGTAGCTCATTTAACGCTTCGATTTTTAAAAAAATACTAGAAAACGATGTTACGAGTTTTATAAATTAAATGTGTAGCTTATTTAAAGCTTCGATTTAAAAAAAAAAATACTAAAACCGATGCTGCAAGCTTTATCATTAAATGTGTAGCTTATTTAAATTTTAGTTTTTAAAAAAAATATATTAAAAGACGATGCTGCAAGTTTTATTATTAAATGTGTAGCTTGTTTAAAGCTTCGGTTTTAAAAAAAAATATTAGAAAACGATGCTAAAAAGTTTTATGATTAAATGTTTAGCTTGTTTAAAGCTTCGGTTTAAAAAAAAATATTAGAAAACGATGTTGTAAAGTTTTATGATTAAACGTGTAGTTTAAAACCGGAAAAAAAAAGCGATCGGTTTTTTTTTTTATTAAAATTTTTATTTAGAAAACGATGCTGCAAAGTTTTATGATTAAATGTGTAGCTTATTTAAAGCTTTAATTTTAAAAAAACCTTGAAATGTGACTGATAAAGTGACTTATAAATGAGTTCGAATGCTGGCTTTTGAAAAAGAATTTACGACTTTTATTAATTGCACGATAGTTAAAACGACTTCTCTTAAGGGAGGGGGAGTCCGCCCCGGGTGACACCCTTTTTAGGGGCGTTAGGGGGGCACCCAAACTGAGATAAAGAGTTTTTGAAAAATACATAAATGAGGAGTATCGTTTATAGTTGTACGACGCCAGAGGGACTGTCGAAAAACGTCGTATAAACGATAACGTTGAATATCGATTTAAATTTCTGGCTAAATCCAAGAATTGAGACAACACTAAAACTTCGTATAACTGTAAACGTCGTATAAATGTAAATGTCGTATAAACGATCGTCGTAAAAGCGATAAGCTTACTTGAATTATGCAATTTTATTGATGCTATTCTACTGAACTGAAAAAAAAATGTAGTTTACTGAAAGTTACGCCAAATATATAAAATAAAATTTCTTCAGATTTATTTATTTATTTTTTCACTACTGAAAATAATATAAATTACAAGCTTATGCAACAAAACAAAGTTTTTTGTCGGGAAAGGGGGGGACGTGAGACTACAAATTACAGTCCATGCCAGGAATGCCACTATATGTATTATTGTTGTGTGGATAGCCTGACTGTAGTGTTAAAAGTTAAAAATTCCTTCAAAGCATAAAACACGTGTATTTTTCAAAAATCAATCCCATTTCACAACCCTTCTTCCAAAAAATACAAACAAAAGAAGTAAATTTTGTTGACCTTTTATTTTTCCTTCGTGGAATATTTCAAAGTCGTTCGTTTCTTTTGAACTTCAAAAGGGTATCGCTTTTTTAGGTTTCAGATTTCCTTTCCTGCTCTTCCTAATAGCATAGGGGTTTCGTTTCTTCTAAATAAACTTTTTCCATTAATTTTATCTGGATTACGCTTTCTAAGGAAATAAATTTATTTTAATGAGCTGGCGTTCTACACATGTTTTCTCATCAAAGAGAAGAAATCATTACTGCGTTTCTAAAAGACATAATGAAATTCAACTTTTGGCACTATATGCTATGAATTACATGCGCATTGTAGAAAAATCTTTCATCAATTGTGAACTTGTATTTTTCAAAAGCATCTCATAAAACTATTCTATCAAAGAAAAAGAAAATATGAATGTTTTAATGTTCTCCATGAATAAATTTGAGTAGAGTAAAACACATATGTTTATTTATGAGATATAATTTTACTTAAGTGCGCCACTCCATGTTAGCGGGATCAATTTTGAAATCATACCCATCCCATCAACTTCAATGTCTGCGGAATTTTGTACACTGCTTCTTGCACGTATGAATCTTAAGCTTCGAGAAGATTCAAGTCTCGAATGTTAAAACTAAAACAGTAAGAGTTATTCAAAGTTATGGCTCAAAAAGCTGGTGACTGCTGCTCAAATCAAGTACCTACATTGTTAAAAAAAATCTGTAAAAGTATAGAAGGGAAACTGAGTTTTTTTTTTTTTAAATTTACGAACTTCTTTTAAATCAAATTTGTTGATAATTGTTTCTTAATAAAATTCTTCTTTTTCAGCACTCTGTAAAACTATAGAGAAAGACTTGTTAAGGGCAAAAAGTTAAGGGCCTGCACCAAAAAGACGAGTTTTGCGAAAAAAATCAAATATTTTTTTTATTTTATATTTAAAAAGAATAAGTATTCAAGATTTCAAAAATGTTTGGTTTTTGTTTCTACGATACATAGAAACGAAGTTACACGCAATAAGTTAACCAGAAGTCGCATCGCAAGCACATAAAAGTTGAATTTAAAATGCGTTTTCTGAAAAACTACTTTTTTCGATATCTTTGTTCACGGCAGATCTCATAACTCGAAAAGTTTTATACCCATTACTGTGATTTTTTAAAGTATTGTTTCACACATTGCTATCTGTGTTTTGAACTAAAATCTAAGCTCTATGTCAGTATTTAAAAAATTTACAGGCACATTTGATTATTTTTTATTTTTATTTGTGAAATATTGTGTTTTTTTCGGTGAAAAACGTATGAATTTCTTCAGAACTGCTATTTTTTTCTCAATTTTGGGCCTATTATAAAACTTTTAGTTCAGAACACAGTTAAGTAATATAGAAACATATAGTATTAAGGATTTTAAAATATATCGAGTTAAAGTGAGTATAGAGTGTTTGGCGTAAACTGTAAAATTCGCCTATTTTTTGCTAAAATTTCCCAATTTTTCAAAATTTTATAAAAATATACATATTATTTTGTTTGTTTTCTTAATTTTAATTACTTTTTAACTTAAAAAAATATGCATTTAGTAATTATTTCATTGTTTTGAAAAAAAAGCCTCCGAACGTAGGCAGACCCCTTAAGTTACGTAAAACTGAACACCTGAGATCTGTGACTACCACTTTAAAAATATATAAAGAAATACATTAATAAATCTTGCAATTGGTGGCTACCAGTTTAAAAATTGTCGAAAATGCATTGTATATAGTAGGTTTATAATAAGTTGGCGAGCAGCCTGGTGTTCTTTGCCGGACAACCCTCCCGACTCTTCAGGCATCATTGACCGAACGAAAGAAAAAGTAATTTAGGGTGTTTACACATGGCGCCACTATACACATTATCTGCTGCAATCTTGAAAGCTCTCTTTTTTAGCCTACTTCCCGAAAAGAATGTAAGAAGGCTTAATGTATAGTAAAAATACCTTTAAAAATAAGAAAAAGTGAAAAATTAGTTAATTAAATAAATTATGAAAAATAAAAAAGTTGAGAGTAGGCTTTTAAGATGAGGAAAATGTGTGTCTGTCGGTCTGTCTGCCCCCTCCAATAAGCGATAACTTCTCATTTCCAATTTTACTTTTTAATTTTTTCGATCAGTTCTGAACAGTTCAAAAAATCTTAACATTAGCGCTTATGGTGAAATAAGACGCACATTGTATAAGCCCTGGACATAAGATTTCAAGTTTCTTTTAACAAGCTTTGAAAGAGCTGTTAAAGGGAGTTTTTTTTTTTTTTATTGGAACAATTTTCGTTCAATTTTGAACAGTACAAAAAGAAATTTAACATTAGCGCTTACGGAGAAATTTCAATCCTATATAAATCCTATTCTAACAGACGGATTGGCTTGGTTCAAACTTTATCGAAAAGATGTTATGGTGTAGAACATGTACAGTTACGAAGTTCGCCGAGAACTAAACAATCTTATTTTCCTGAATGAATGAATAACTAAGTGAGTGAATGAATATGTATTAACCGTCGAAAAGGTATACGTATTTTAAGTAATTAAGAACTAAAACTAAATGAAAAAAGAGAGACACATAGCTAGATTATCATTTGATTTTATGTATACGGGGAAAAACAGGCTCGCATAGTTCTAGACGGAACGTCTTGTTATTTGATTTTTCACAGACTTTGCAGTTCCTTGTTTTTAAGACTCTGTAATTTTACCCGAGTCTCCGAATAAATGCTTTCCAGGAGATTCTCAAGTATTTTCGGGAAATACGCTTTTACAGTGTATGTTTGAATGTTCCTGCAGAGCCAAATAATAACAACATCAACTTGTTATCTGTTCTGCGAAGACAGTAAATTTAAAAGCTTAGCAGACTTACTAAATTTGAAGGATCATAAACTTAAACTTTTTGCAGCTCATGTACTCTGGGTTGGTGCGAAATTAAGTCCCGCAATTAAAATTTGAAGTGAATAATTCATAGTAGCTAATCAATTTAAGAGTTTGACCCCTTTTTGGGAGACTTTCAAATCAACTGCTTGTCAGGAAATCTAAAGCAGTCTAACTCAATTATATATTTGAAGCGAGGATCAAAGTTGCTGTGGAAATTTTAAGAGCAGATTTTACCTCTCTTTGAGCATCCGTATCTGCAGGAGAAGTGAAACCATTGTTTTGCTTTAACTTGCACTAAAAAGGAAAAAAAAAAAAACATATGAATTTTAGAATATCTGTGACGATTTTTTTTTGTTTCAGTAAATAAACTAATGGATCAACTCCGTACTACAATAGTGCTGACCTAAAACAAAATAGCCAGTCTAAAAAATAGCACATTAAATGTTTTTCGAACGCAAATCTATAGTTTTTCAAAAATTACTTACTACTTATTTTAAATATTGATGTACACTTGATGTTTATTTTGATTTGTATTGTTCGTTATGGAAATAGATAACTATGGGAATTCCTTAAATCAGCTGAAAATGGGTCATATTGCTCTTTTTACAAAAATAACTTCATGGTTGGCTTTGATACGAAAGGAAAATCATTCAAAAGAATAGTTTACATCACAAAAAAAATCAACAAGGTAGTTTTTTTTTGGCAACACTTTGTTTTTCACAAAAATCTGATGGAAAGACCGTTCTGTTCAGAAATTTGAAAAGAAAATGTTGGTTAATATTAATAAATTCATTCTTCTTGTCAAGCGAAATACTTATATTGAATTTCTTACATATCCTAAAAAGGAAAAATCATGAATTATTGATCTAAACTGGAAACGTGCTTTCTTCAAGGTGATAAACTCTTCGAAGAATTCCTATAAAAACTCCGAAACTAAGATTATCTTACATGATATGGAAGAAGTGTTAGTATCATCAAAATTGAAATTTATTTGTGTGGGATACCCTATTTCGAAGCGTGTGTACCGAGTTTGCAATACAAAGTTGATAGTTTTCAAATTTCCATTTTCAATAGGTGTGTTGGTTTCTGAAGACGTATGTGGTTGTATTTTAAAATGTTTTCTGGTATTTCATTTTCCAAAGAAGTTCATTTTATTTTCACACTGTAAAAAAAATCTGTAAAAGTGCAGGAGGGAAACTGAGTGTTTTTGTAAATTTACGAAGGTCTTATTTGAAATCAAATAACCATGTTTCTTTATAACAATTCCTCAAAAAGTTCTTATTTCTCTGCACTCTGTACAACTACAGAGATAGATCTGTTGAATTATGTAAAACTGAACACTTGATGTCTGTGACTACCAGTTTAAAAATTGTAAATAAATGCATAATTAAACATTTGATATCTGTGACTACCAGTTAAAAAGTTTTTAAGGAATGCATTACATACTGTTGGCGTACGGGTTAGTTCCAGCTATAGGGCGTACCTTAGCACCTCCGGAGGCAGCATAGTGTGGGAGCTATTGAACACAACGTCGAATTTAACAGAAAGAGTGTTTCAGCGTAATCACAGATGGTTCCACGACTGCGGCATATTGCCTGTTGCTATCAATTTACAAAGGCTCTGTTTGTTATTCTCTGTAATTTCCTTTTTTAAAGACTTTGTAGTTTCCTGTTTTTAATTCCCTGTAAATTTACGTCAGACTCTGGATAAAAGATTTCCAGGAGATTCTCAGGTGTTTTCGGACAAAAAAATTTTATAGTGCATTTTGCAGGGTTTTTTTTTTTTTTTGTGATTTCTGACATTATCTAGTTTCTTACTGTTTTGCTGATAAGGAATTATAAAGGAAAGTTCTTTTAGGCAATATTTAAAAGTTACTGCTAATAAAGGCAACATATTTACATAAAAAAACATTTAATTGACAACAAGCAAATGCGATTCAACGAAGCAAGCACAAAGCAGCAAAGCAGTTACATTTGTAACTGCTTAACAAAAACATTTTCTTTGTATTGCCATTCAGCTTAAACATAAAATATACCTTACATACTCGTGGTCTGATTTGAGAGACGAAGCGATGAAGGCGTTCTGTAATACGGTATCTAGCTTAATCGAGGGGCCTAATATGAGCTGTTTTGAGTTTTTCTGTCAAGACAAAGCCGCCCGCATGCACCAGCTCGGAAAACAAAGGCCTTAATTGGGAGAGGGACAATTTCAGCAAGATATTAGTTAATAATTGAACTCTTAGTTTGGCTTCCTGCTAAACTTTACTCACGTCTTTTCTATTCATATACTTTTTATTCCACTTTTGTTACGATTTTACGTTTCCCTTTTTGTAGGTTTTCCAAAAGGGGTTTTTTATATCTAATAGCTTTTGTTAATTTATTGATTCATTTCTATTTTTCTTACTATTATTATCATTTTAAAGTGTTTGAAAACCCTATCTAGCATAATATTCTATCGATATTTCAAATAACTTGAACTTTTTTCTGTGTTATCTTCTTTTATAGCCATTTTCTTGCAGTGAAGAAACACTGTACCTCCGTGCAAGCAACTCTCACTTAATTTTGAGGTAAGCAAATTTGACTTTTTCCTTGTAATGCCTGATGAAACATTCATTTCAACTTATAAGTAATATATCACCCAAAATTCTTCTCAACGTATTACAAAGCTCATATGTAGTTTTGTTTCTGGTTTTAAGGGCAGGAATATGTTTTTAAAGTTTTGATCTTATATTTCAACTTGCAGTATAGCTCATGCCATCAGAAAACTACGAGGTGTTTTTTTTCTTATAACTTCAATATGTTTTTGACGTAACCGATAAACGTCCAATAATAAAATGATCGAACTTAGCAAAAGAAAACGCCCTTGTTAGAGCAGTGAAAGATCTAGATCTTTTTACGAATGTTTCGTGCAGAAAAACTGCCCTATACGTCATGTTATTTTATCGCCAAAAGTCAACTCAAAACACCATGAGCTTCGGGCATATTCGAGTTTGCAAGAAAAGGGTTCCTTTCTCGCTACATATGCATTCCTTTGCTCTATGTTGAGTTGCTCTCATACTGCTTTAATACACTGGACTGGAAAAACGTCTGCACCGGAAAAAAAGTGCACTTGCTACGTAAGTAAATGCCTCGCATTTTAGATTTGAATGGTATTGATCTTGTTATCCTCCTTTTATTTTCGTTTCTATAGCTAATTTTAGATACTTTAAATTTTAAAAAAAAAGTGAAAACCCCTTATCTTTCTCTTTTGTATGCAATAAAAGACACATTTCGTCTTATATCTTTAAATATTGCTGCTTTCCTTAATTTAATCTAATTTAGTTTTTTACATTATACGTTTTGTATTTGCTTACAGTTTAGAGCGAAAACCGCATTCAAAGACTTGTTACAAGAGTTTCTGCTTTGTATAAAGCGTTCATTTTATTAGTTTTTATTTCTTGTTATTTTTTCAATAGCAAAGCGGGTTTTTGTGGCAACATTCGTTTTCTGTGTCTGTTACTCCATGAATAGGTACAGATTGTGCATGCTAAAAATAAATTAAATATGTATTGCTTAAAATTAGTACTTGTTCACTTCGTAAAAAAAAATTTTAAAAAGCACGTTTTTTCCTATAACTCCGGGTTTTTTTTTTTTTTTTTTGCTTTTTTTTTTAATTCCCTTTCTATTTCTCTCTTTCTAATTTATTTCATTATGTTTTTCAATGAATAATATGTTACAAGATTTGTACTTTCCTAATAAAAATATTCATTTTTTCATAAGTCATTTTTTGATCCACATGTTTCTTCACATAGCCTCAAAATGTAAAAGGCAATTAGTGTTTCTTTAATTCTACGGTTGATTTGATTCGACAATCATTTTACAATCGAGAAGCTGCTCGGACTCCCTTGAGCAATGTAATGTGCGCCCACGTATCTTACGGGGAAACCTGTAGTAAAATAGTTTTGTGTCGTACACAGAGGCGTTGCTAAGGGGGGGGGGGCAAGGGGGGACAGCTTTCCCCAGGCGCAGCGTCAAGGGGCGCTAAATTAATGTAAATTTATTTTATTTTTAAATGTGAACGGAAATTATTTGAACTGAAAAGGTGTGAAGGTGTTCGACAAAAAAGTGGGAGCATCCCAAATCATATTGGGAATGACCAATGTGGCATAGCAGTGCGTGCGAAATAGCCTTAAAAGGCAGTGAAACAACTTTTGAGTTGGAGTTGGGATGTTTTCTATGGATCGGACCCGTGATGACTCTCTAGGAAGGGCTAGGGGCATTTTCTTTGAGCAGTAGAGATAAAAGAACGGGACGCCTAGAGAACCCAGGGAAGGTCACTTGAGAAAGAAGAAAAACAAATAATTTTGCGAAGCCAAACTCCCATTTTGCCCTTCAAAGTGAATGGTCGCTAATAACAATGCAAGTTCAAAGGGCTGCTTTTTAGATCTATTTCTCATTTAGGAAGCATAAAAGTTTTGTTATTTCTCTTACCAAGGGCGCCCTTAGGCCCCCAGGGGTGCGGAGTGAGGGGGGCGCAAAATCTTCAGTTGTCCCCGGGCGCTGAAAATCCTAGCTACGCCTCTGGTTATACAGTGATGATAACACGAAAAACCTACGAAAAAACTATATGGTTTAGTTCTTTTCCTCTCTCTGTTCTACTCTGAAGACACATATTTCCGATTTACCACAATCAGGGCTTAGTTTTTAACAAAAGAACTACGAAAACCGTATATTCTTCGTAAATCATTTTCCCAAATATTTTAAATTCTTACCAATATGTAAAAATTCATATCAATTTGGGAAAAAAAATACTTATGCTGAACCCCCGTGAGCACTCATGAAAATTAGGCCCTGATCAGGAAAGAAATAAACTTTTGCTCCTATTACTTGATGTTCAGCCAGATCAAGACCTGTACATAAAATGAAAGTAATAGAAATATTACTTAAGAATGATGTACATAAAATGAAAGTAATAGAAATATTACTTAAGAATGATGTACATAAAGTGAAAGTAATAGAAATATTACTTAAGAATGATGTACATAAAGTGAAAGCAATAGAAATATTACTTAAGAATGATGTACATAAAATGAAAGTAATAGAAATATTACTTAAGAATGATGTACATAAAGTGAAAGTAATAGAAATATTACTTAAGAATGATGTACATAAAGTGAAAGCAATAGAAATGTGGGATCTACACAGCCGTTGGTGAACAGTTAAACTGATTTACATATGGAACTGAACTACAATCGTTACTGAACTGAAATAGATTTTTGCCGATTGGCAACGGAGCTTGCATAAAAGGCGTTACAAGTTGTGTTCCAGTGCAGTCAGTTGACTTGAGCTGAATTGAGTTAGTTGTTTTTCGGAGAGAATGGATAAGCAGTGCTCTCTCGATGTTATAATTATTTTCTGTACATAGCTGTAAAATATGTTAGTTTCTTGATTAAATGGTTAAAATTCACTTGCTGTTTCTCGGACCAATCCTTGTAAGAGAATGGGAGTACTACAAATTCAGAAGTGGGATTGGGACTAACAAGCCTACAACAGCAATAGAAGTATGGCGGTCAGTCGGGATGGCGGCAGAATTTTCTGAGAATACTTTGAAGATGTTTTTTTTTAGAAGAAGTTATTCGTTTTAGAAGTTACTTTTGTGACGAATCCAGAAGAGCTATAAAGAAGATACTTTTCTGAGGATATCAAAAGTGCTTTATCTAGAAGAAGGATTTTTTTTAAGAAGTATAGAAGAAGAAATTAATCGAGAAGAAATAATTTTTACGAAGAATAGAAGAAATTTATTTAGAAGAATTAAACGAAGTTGAAGTCAAGTACTTTATATTTTTTTGTGAAGAATATTATAGAAGATTTTTCTAATTCTAAGAAGATTATTTTCATTATATCTGACCTGAAGACGAAGCTAATTTATGAAGAAAAAGCTGAAGTTAAATTCTGTTTTGAAGAGTAAATTAAAGACTTTTCTGTGCAACCTACCAACGAAAATCTACTGTGAGGAATTTAAAGGATTTTCCGTGAAAGCTACGACCGAAAATCTACGGTGTTGAAGAATAAATATAGAAGATATTCTTTCAATTTCTTAGGTGAGTCCCAACCTTATTAATTAACCATGTTGTTAATTGACATTGGTGAAATGGCTGCTGCTCTCAAATCGCATAACACAAGCAGTATTAAGCTGCTATATAAATTAATTTTTGAGGACGCGTTTGATAGAAAAAGTCGCGATAAATTAAGAAAATTTTCTGGCTTTGCTTTTCAAACAGAAGGTAAAGAATTTAAAGAAAAAGTAGAAAAAGTTAAAACTAATTTTTCATTAAACGAATTAATTACAACCGGCTTGCCAAGAGCTAACGGACAAGTGGAACGCATAAATCAAGTCATAATATCGGTTCTTGCAAAATTATCTATTGAGAATCCCTCCCAGTGGTATAAACACACTAAAGAGTTACAACTAACATTGAACTCCACCTACCACCGCAGCATAGATACAACCCCATTCGAGCTGTTATTTGGGACCAAAACGAACCTCAAAGGTACTGATAAGTTAAAAGAAATGATTGAACGCGAATTTAAAAATCAGTTTGAGGCTCAGCGAGACAATTTGAGGAAACATGCGAAAGCGCAAATTCTCAAAATTCAACAAGAAAATAAAAAAGTGTATAATCTGCGGCGGAGGGCAGCTAGACCTTACACGGTTGGAGACTTGGTTGCAATAAAGAGAACCCAATTTGGTCCGAACTTAAAATTAAAAGCTAAATTTTTTGGACCATACAGGATTACAAAGTTAAAAGGAGGAGACACTTTTGATGTAGCTAAAGAAGGTTATCACGATGGACCACAATGTACTACAACCTGTGCCGAATATATGAAGAAATGGACAGAATCACAGTGATTCGAATTTATGGAAAGCACGCACATTTGCGTGTTATTCGTTTTTTTTGCTTGTTTTTGTGTTTTTTTTAATGTGTTTCAGGATCTGAGGACAGCTCCATTGTCGGATGGCCGAACTGTGGGATCTACACAGCCGTTGGTGAACAGTTAAACTGATTTACATATGGAACTGAACTACAATCGTTACTGAACTGAAATAGATTTTTGCCGATTGGCAACGGAGCTTGCATAAAAGGCGTTACAAGTTGTGTTCCAGTGCAGTCAGTTGACTTGAGCTGAATTGAGTTAGTTGTTTTTCGGAGAGAATGGATAAGCAGTGCTCTCTCGATGTTATAATTATTTTCTGTACATAGCTGTAAAATATGTTAGTTTCTTGATTAAATGGTTAAAATTCACTTGCTGTTTCTCGGACCAATCCTTGTAAGAGAATGGGAGTACTACAGAAATATTACTTAAGAATGATGTACATAAAGTGAAAGCAATAGAAATATTACTTAAGAATGATGTACATAAAATGAAAGTAATAGAAATATTACTTAAGAATGATGTACATAAAGTGAAAGTAATAGAAATATTACTTTAGAATGATGTACGTGAAATGAAAGTAACAGAAATATATTCTGGCATTCACCCCCGTTGAAGATTTTTAATGAGTGCTTTAAGTATCGAAGTATTTTTCATACGTCAATAACATACTTTCTACCATGAATAATTTCCTTTTTTACTATTAATTTCGTGTAAGAGATTTTCAAGTGAGCTGCAGCTACTTGAAAGCCGAATTTCTTGTACAAGGTGGCCTAATTCAAATTTCTTTCACAATAAAGATAATTAATTACCCGATAAACTTACTTATTGGTATATAGTAGTGCATCTCAAGGATTTGCATTTAGCATGTCTTACAGTGCATATTTTAACCAGCGTACTTTATTTAGAACGGTGAATCTTTAATAAAATCATAGAATCCTTAAAGCAATTGAAATGCCTAATTTAGAACGATGAATCTTTATTAAAATGATAGAATCCTTAAAACAATAAAATTTCCCTTTCAATTTTCCACTAGCAAATTTCTGTTTTTCATAACATGAAGTTAAATCAAGAATAGTTAAAATGCATCTCAAAAATATAATTAAGGGTTGTAACAATAACAAAGATATCATTTTCGTTTAATTTATATTAATATTATAATCATTATTTTATTGCTAACATAACATTCCATTCAATAAATAGAGTATAACAATTAACAATTTTAAAAAATTCCTTCTTCCTTAACGTTTTAATGTAAGCTTACAAGGTAACTCATTATGTAAGATTAGAAATATGAAATTTATCTTCTTCCATATTGGACTGCCAATTTCTTCCTTTGTTAAATCATGCTTTAAAAATT
This sequence comes from Octonoba sinensis, assembly GCA_038502835.1. Classification (NCBI taxonomy): domain Eukaryota; kingdom Metazoa; phylum Arthropoda; class Arachnida; order Araneae; family Uloboridae; genus Octonoba; species Octonoba sinensis. Next base: position 86,163,933 of record CM076604.1, read on the forward strand.
AAATCCTGCAGATTAGAAGAAAGCATATCACTCAGCTTAATGAAACTCTTTCAACTGAAACTTTTTCTGTTACTAATTAAGGAAGAATTTTATTTCGTCGTAGTAGTATTTAAATGTTTAAGCCATAGAAACTTTGAGACAAAACCTTTATTTCTCATTTTTAAAGAAATTTTAAATTTTTTACATGTTTTCCATCATTAATGAAAATCGCCATTTTGGAATTGTCTGAGTTTTTATCTGTTCAGATAAAGAAATCAAATTGATTTTCAGATAACTGAACGTATATTACGGGAAGGATAAAGGTTAATAGAAACAAAAGGAGTAAGCTTTTACAAAGAGGAAAACCATGTATTATTATCGAATAATCCTTATTCTATAGAAAACAAAAACTAGAACAAGTGCGCATTGTATGTATGCGTACATTATTAGATTAAAAAACTTCATGTGGTTTAAAATAACTTTTTTACTGAAAAACTGAAAAGCTTCTTTTTACAGGTAGAAAAAATCTGCGCCGTCCTCAACGTGTTAAAGCAATATGCTCTCTACGATGCATAAATTGCATTTGCAATGACTCCAACTGGTTAAAACAAACTGTGATTCTAGCTTATATACATGAAGGCCTTATTTGAATAGTGGTCCGACTTTTTTTTTAAATCCAGCTAGCCTTATTTTCATGTTCATGCAATCCATTTCTATCATATTTTAAAACTGGTACAAATCATGCTTATTTCTGCTACCAACAAAGGTAGCATTCTTAAGGAAATCCAACATGGAATTGTTAGCACTAGCTGGACAATAAGGCTCGGAATTTCAAAAGGAACAAATATAGAGTTGGATCACCATTCAAATAAGGCCTTTACACATACTGATAGATTTAGACTAGGGCATTTATATTTTTACTGCAAAATATAAATCATAATTTATAAAAAATTCCATTTTTCTTTTACAATTCTCTGCATCTCAAATTTTACAGCACTCCGTATCTCAAAATGAACAAAGGGACCGTTCATATATGATGTCACACTTTTTTTCAATATATTTGACGCCCCCCCCCCTTTGTCACAAAGTGTCACACTTCAACATACCGCTCCCCCCCCCCCCATTTGTCACATGTCACGCTATACTACATTAGCATAAAATAGGTTTATTTGCTGATTTTAAATGTTTTTATAGAAATCAAAATGTACGATGTCACACTTCTTGTTACCACCTCCCCTCGTCACGAACTGTCACACTTTCATGAACCCCCCTCGAAGCGTGACATCGTTTATGAATGACCCCAAACGTACAGTTGGATTACTTACTGCCTTCACGCATAGAAATTGATTAAAAAATAGTGAGTTTATATTTTTACTATAAAATATAAATCATAGTTTATAAAAATTACGAGTTATAGTTTAGGTATTTCTGAGTCAATAATCAATACAGCATCTCAATATTGCAATCAATAATCAGTATCTCAAACATTTCAGTGCCCCGTATCTCAAATTGAGCAAACGTAGAGTTGGAAAACTATTCAAATAGGATTTTCACAAATACTAACTGCCTTACCCCTTTATCTACTGCATTGTGATCTGCAGTAATTTTTTTTACAGAAATAGTTTGTCTAGGTATTTACATTAAAAATTAAGGGATTTACATAAATAAAATGATCAATATATAAGTATTTATTTCTTCGCAGCTAATAAGTGCCACAGAGTATTTACCCTGTAAAATTAATTGCATACTTTTCAATCAAAACATTTCGTCAAATAGTTTTCTAAGTTCTTAACTAACACATTTAAAAAATCAGTGACTTGATTCTTGAGTTTTACTACTTTTCTGGAGCGAAATTCTAAGGGAGCAATCTGAACAAAGTGGAAGTTCAAAACACAGCATCGGTTTCAAAACTATCTATATTCCTTTCCTCGCTAAAATACTCTTTATATAGAACCCTTGCTGATATGTATCCTGAAAAGGGGGAATTTAAAGACTGTCCCGGCAAAGTACCATCAGAATATTGGTAAAAATGGTTGCTGGGATGGAGTTTATAGAGAATGGTACTTATAAGTACCGTCAGTAGATAAAGGGTTAAACTAGTGAGTTTATATTTTTACTGTAAAATATTGATCGTAATTTACACTAATCCAAATTTTATTTATCATAATTAATTCAAAAAATTAAGCTATCCCAGCATATTTAAAAGATAACTGAATTACCTACTAGCACAAGATGTTCCATAGCTCTCGAAATTCAAAGGGAAATCGTACTTCGACCACGAAGTTCTGACACTTGGACGCTTCTGCGCATGGCAGAAAAGGACGAATCCATTCGAGTTTTAGGAAGTTCGTTTTGCAGGTGCGTTTATTAGCACGCGAGTCAAAATGTTTGCTTCTCTGTTTGTTAAAGCAACTAAATTTATAAACTGGCATATAACATCAGCTTGGAAGAAATCAAGTTTGCTGAACGAACAAAACTTGAACCGTAGCGGCACATTCCTTATACCAGTAGTTCCCCCCTTGAGCATGAATGGATTCTTCTTGGCACTCTGCCAGTCAGAGCGCTTTTTTCATTGGTAGAACTGCATGAACGCAGGAACAGCGTTCTAGTATAGATGGTAATTCTTTATTAGTATTGTATAGAGTTGAAATGTAAATTAAACTTCTTATATAAAGTATGAAATCACAAATATTCAGAATTGTTTTGCGTTTCCTGAAAGTCCAAAAGCATGCATAAACTCTACTTTTAAATCTGTAAAAGTTATATATTGCCCTATTTTTAAATTGGTTTTATTACGAAATGAAACTACATTTTCTTCATTAAAAATATCTTTTAACTCCTGTAAGAGCATACTCAACAAACGGGAAAAACAAGATTTACTGGGCAGACAGAAAGAGTTCATTCAATTGGTGTCGAAAAACTTTAAAGTTAGGCGTCAATAAACCAAAAAATCGAATTTGTGTACCGTATTTTTTATTGAGAGAGTTTTACTAAAGAAAATAATAATAACCAAAAAAAAATATTTCAAAAATAAAATTCTTACCGCTACCTTAAAGCAGAACAATAAATAAATTAATATTTAATTAGGAAAAACAACGCAGTCACAATGAAGTTATTCAACTTCACCTTTAACGTTGCTTTGCGTCTGAAAGCTCCAGAAGCGTGCTCATTAAAAAGTGAGTTTCTTGTAGTGTTCGGCAACTACTCGTCAAAAAGCAGTTAACTACCAACTACTAACTACTCTAAACAAAAGTAGTTGCAACTAGTAGTTAATTACTTTTTTCTGAGACTAGTTGTAACTAGTAGTTAACTGTTTTCCAAAAGTAGTTAACTACTAGTTGACTTCTTTTAAGTATGATTCATTTGAATTTCGATTTACAGGCTTAATCTTAAATATTTAATCCTAATAATTCAAGTCAATATTATTTTTAATCATTAAAACAATTTTAAAGAAATTCCTGTAAAGCATTCAAAGATTGAATATTTCCAAATAATTCCACTGAACATAAATATTTCCACTTAACAATTAATGTATAAAGAGAATATGAATAAAGACAAAACCTTTTTCTCTAAATTTAAACTTTCATTTTAATATGTATTTGTTTAATAAAGTTAATAATTTATGTTTTTAAGAAGTAACAATTTCTCAGCAGTTGTTGTAAATTGAAGGGGTTTACCCTTAATATCAATTTAAAATTCTCCCTCTGCCCAACCCCCATTCATTAACTAAATATCTTTGTAACGCGCACGCTTTGGAATTTAGATTATATTCTTTTAAATAGTGTTCAAGGCAGGGTTGGGGATTTTTTTTAAAGCAAAATATGTTTGCGCACACAAATACAGTAACAAATTAGGTTGATTATGTATGTCTTCAAAGAATTTTAAGCTATTTCAGTTGAAATAATCATTTATTACTAGTTCAAAATGAATTATTAATTTATTATATTTATACAAAATGTACGTTAATAAACAGAGAACAAGAAGAAACAGAAGAGAAAGCTTATGTTTCTAAACTAAATGTATTATAATTTCTTGAATATATACAAATAAGTTGACTGGACTATTATAATTTTTTGAGTGAAATTTCTAGAATATATAAACAGAGATGGCAAATATCACATAAAATGTTTACTAGAGTTTAATCAATTTTACTATTTAGATGTTTCATCAAGAATACCAGTTTTGCTGCCTTATCAACCCCCAATAAGTTTCTTAATTTTGAGTGCACTATTCCAAATGTAGAAAAAGTACTTTCCAAAGGTGCGGATGATGCTTTTGCTGTAGTCAGCATATCAAAAAACTTAATGGTCTCTGATAAAATGTCATTCTTTGACACCTTAACGAAGCTATTCCATCTTTCCCTAAAGGACCAGATGCATTAAGGCGACCATATAGTGAGTTAAAATTCTACTGAATTACTTGAACCCAGAATATATTAAAATTTATAATAAAAATATCTATATTTCAATAATTTGGAAGAAGCTGATATATATATTTTTTTATTCATAAAACTCATTATTATGCATAAAAAAGAATCATAAAAATCAGTTTTTTCTATAAAAAAATCATAAAAATCAGTATTTTTTTTCTGAAAATAAAATTTTTATCCAAAATCAGTGTTTTCTTCTAAAAGAAATCCTAAATATCAGTGTTTTCTTCTAAAAGAAATCCTAAATATCAGTATTTTTTCTTTCTTTTTGTGTTTTATGGTATTCCAAACGCATGCATGGTACTGGGGTAGAAGTAAAGTTTCCGCATAATGAAGATTTGGTTTTTAAATGAAACTTCATTGTGCATGTGCTGGTGCGGGCGCTATTTATTGGCTATATATTAGAAAGCTTTTTCTAATTTGCGTAAATACTGCAATAAATATTATGATTTTTCATGAGTGCTTTTTAATTATTTTACATAATATAAAAAATACATTTGTGTGAGTAATATTCATAAGCTCAAAATTTAAATAATTTAACGTTTAAAAAACAGATTTAAAATATTTTTTTTCGAAAGTAGTTGGAATTTTGAAAGTATTTGTAACTAATAGTTGGGAAAAAAGTAGTTTAACTAGTAGTTAACTAGTTCAAAACAAAAGTAATTACAACTAGTAGTTAACTACTAGTTAACTAGTAGTTGCCACTAGTAGTTAACTACTTCTAGTTAACTACTGCCGAGCACTAGTTTCTTGTTATAGCGAAACTCAATATTTTTTGTGATTTGTGCTTCAATAACTTTAATTTCCTCATTCATAGAATTCGATATGCTTGTTCCTTTTGGGTTTAATGGTTCTAGATCCTCGTCGGGCTACAATATAACCGACGATTTTCTTTTTCGTGACATTTTACATGCAGAGCATTTTGAGGCAAAGATGCCTTCCTAGAGGACTTCTAAGCAGGACTGATCCGTATCTAACGTGAGAAAATCAGGGAAATTCATGTCATACATATCGATTGGTGTTAGACAACTTTTTAAAACATTTTTTTTTTAAATTATTTCTAATGCGCTCCGTGTGTTGGTTCTTAACCATTGCAGATCTAGAGATTCCAGCGGCACCACAATGAATGTGGTGCCATTGCCGCTATTTTTTTTTTTTTTTTTTTTTTTGGACCCTTGGTTTCCTCCTAGACGGCGGCTCCTGAGATCTAATTGATGCAAACTGCATTAGAAATTTTAATTTAGCCGACAGTATCCGTGCCAAACGGATACATACTCAAGGGATCTTTAACATACCGCATAATCATACGACATGGGCGCTGTCTATTTTCTATATCTTGAAAATCCACCAACTTGAGCCGGGTTACGTGTTAAAACTACTACCTTACATTCTCGTTTCCCAATCCAGTGTCTGCAGAGACGGGATTAGAAGTCGGGGCCTTTTGGGTCTGAGCCAAATGGGCTTCTGCTGCGCCAAGAGTCGAACCGAGAGAAATTTAAATCGTTTATCAATTCAAACATTTTACGCGAAAAAGGATATTTTTATTAATACATTACTAGAAAATTTGGCAAATAAACTAGAAGTTGTATATGACCTGAAATGATCTGTATAATAATAGTATAGTACCAGAAAAATACTAGATCTCTACATTACTATATTTTTTAACTAATCATTCAAATATATATCAAGGAAAATAAAACGGATAGCCTTCCTAGCATTTTCACCATGCTCACGTGATTGAAGAATCGAATCTAATTTTGTCACGTGGTGGATCGGTAACGATGCAAAAGCTAATCCGGTACAGACGAGAGCCTGGCTGTTTGCCCGTCGGAATCGTTTTTTAGACTATTTTCCCGAAAAAAAAATATATATATATATATATATATATATATATGAAAGAAGGCTTAATCTATCGTAAGAATATCGTTAAAAATAAAGAAAAGTCAAAAATAAGTGAAGTAATTAAATAAAGATTGAAAAATAAAAATAAAAATGAAAGTAGGGTTTTGAGATGGGGAAATTGTGTCGGCCGGTCCCCCCGTAATAACTTTTGAAAAAGTTGTCCGATTTGAAGGGGGGGGGGGGGTCTTTTGCTTTCAAAAGCTCTTGGTGAGAACAATCTCATTTCCCTACTTTACTTTTTGATTGGAACGCTTTTCCGTCCAATTTTGAAAAGTTCAAAAAGTCATAAAATTCATTAGCGTCTACGGCGAAATCGAAACAAATAACATGAACCCTGGACATAAGATCCAATTGTTCAATTTTGAACAGTTCAAAAAAAATTAACATAAGCGTCTATGAGGAAATTTGAATCCGATATAAATCCTGATCTAACAAAAGATTTGCTTAGAACAAACTTTATGAGAAGGATCTTATGACGTAGAACATGTACAGATACGAAGTTCATTTAGAACTAAACGAGTCTATTTTCCCATGAAGTTTTATGATCTGGATTGTTAAGGATCTTTCTGAATGAATAAATGAGTGAGTGAATGCATTAGTAACTGAATGAATGAATGAATGGATAAATACATTAATGAGTGAGTGAATAATTGAAATACGCATATTAACCGCTGAGAAAGATATTTGATGTAATTGAACTCAAGAGAGACGGATAGCTAAACTATCAATTTGACGGTGGGTTTATACGGGAAAGTTCATATATTTCTAGACAGAACTTCTTGTCTACTACAATGATAGCGTGCACTAAGCTGAAGAAATACACAAATGGTTATCCTTTCAGAAAAGCTAACTTCTAACAAACATAATGGGGTTTTTTTCTTTTTTTCACTCAAAAGGTATTTTAGTGGCAGAAATCAACGAGATAAACATTACAGCAAAGAATTTGTCAACGAATGATTAGACTGTTGTGTAGCAGGACAGTTATAACTCATCCTACAATCCTACCATGGTATAATATGTGTTTAAATTTGTGTGATGACCAAATTGAAACATTGATTAAAAAAGTAAATGCAAATAATAATAATTATAATCTATATAAATAAAACCAAAAGTTTGTGTGTGTGTGTGTGTGTGTGTGTCTGTCGATCGCCTCCTGGCGAGATGGAACGGTCCAGAAGTACGAAATTTTGGCTACAGGTACCTTAGGTCAGTTCCGCGTGCACCTCGAAGCGTTTTTCCTAAATCTATATAAATAAAACCAAAAGTTTGTGTGTGTGTGTCTGTCGATCGCCTCCTGGCGAGATGGAACGGTCCAGAAGTACGAAATGTTGGCTACAGGTACCTTAGGTCAGTTCCGCGTGCACCTCGAAGCGTTTTTCCTAAAATTCGAATATGTTTTTTTTTATTTCAATTTTAAGCAAAACTGTTGATTTTGGGATTATCTCATCGAAGAAATGTCTCACGTTTTAGATTTTTGCAGCGTATTAATGCCCGTAAAAAACTGCACAAGATGATCCTTTTCTGAAGTTCGTAGAACAAATAGAACACGCGCATTATACATTTGAAGTAGTTTTTGAATTTTAAAACGAGGCTTACCTCTGAATTTATCTGCTCAATTTGCGTGTTTTCGCCAAAATAAATATTACTTTTGTCGCCAACTAGATGATTTCTGTTAACGTAAGATTGAAAAAATGCTATTTTATCTTTATTCATGCCGTTTTATGAGCAAAACAATTCTAAAAATTCATTTCATTTTTATACATATTTTGTGGAACTGCAGACGAATTTTAATTACTTCTTCTGTAATTTTGATTTTCCTTCCTTTTTTGGCGATTTAATAGTATAGTAACAGTTCAACAATTGCATGAAACAGTATTTCTTACGGTAGTGTCCGCTTTATCAACGAAACAAATTCTAAAAATTTATTTCATTTTTTTGGATATTTTGTGGATTATTAACTGCATGCGATTTTTAATGTTGATTCTTCTTTCTTTTTTGACGATTTAATACTTATTTCTTCGATAAAAACTATGTTGGAAGCTCTTCGATACAGCTTATTTTCGATGTAATTTAAAATTTTGCCAAACGGTGATAACGTTTTTCTCACCCCCCATTACATCCAGTTAACTTTTCTCAATATTTGATTTTGCGCTTCGTAACTTTTCCAAACCGCGCCCAATAATCCTTTTCAGTAATATTGTTCTCATTTAATTCAATACGTGATTTACACTATAGGACCATGGCGCATTTGCGAAATGCTTCCATTACTTTAGTGCAATTTGGCGATCTTCTGCTTCATTTTAACTTTTTTACGTAGCGATTATTGATTCCATATTTTACACAAGTGATTTATTAACATTTATTTAATTTTTGTGCTGTCTATTTGGCGCCATTTGGGCAGAATTTAGTTATTTATTTCTACCAACTTAACTTTCACACGTCAGAATTGGTTCAGTACTAAACCTTTTCTAATTTAAATGTGCATTTGCCTTTGGAAATAATGCTTTCCTTTCTTTCGTTTTTATTCGAATTTTATGAAAGTGCTGTTCAATTGAATTTTCAGGAAATGCTTTGACGATTTTGCAAACGGGATTTTTAGGAACGGGTTTCCTTATTTTGATGGGGAATTTAAGATGGACTGCTGGGTAATTTTAGGAACAGTAGCTCTTGAAGGTCAGTATTCTATTTTTAGTCACTGACGTCTTTATTCTAATGGATATTTTTTGGGACTAATGTCATTATTCTATTAGGGATGTTTAGGAATAGTTGTCTTTATTGAAATGGGGACGTTAAAGAATGTTTTCTTTATTGTAGCAGAAATATTCAGGGAGAGTTGTTCTTGATCTGATGGACATTTTTAAAGAGAATACTGTTCTTTTTCTGATGGGAAATTTTAGATGTATTGTGGTCGATATTTTAAATGCGATTTTTACGGGATCTTGATATCATTTTGGCACAATTATCCCTCTACACATGTGCATTTTAGTTACTGTTTCTCTTACTCTAATGGCTATTTTTACGAACTTCTGTTGGCATTTTAATGTGGATTTTTATGGACTTATTTTTGGTATAAAAGGACTTTTTTTTGGCGGTTCGTTTTAATGCAATCGTGGTTTTTAATGAACTTTACTCTCTAAATTGGATTTTTATGGACTGTTGCCCATCTAATACTTGGATTTCTTAAGAAAATTTTTCCCTATTCATTTACTAGAGAATTTTGGACATGCGTCACTTGGCATGCAAATGATGCAATTTTATTCCACGCAACGCCGGGCATGTCAGCTAGTAAAAATAATAAAATTTATTATTATTATTATAACAATAATAAAATAGTATTTAGTTAACTATTTTATTCTTTTTTTTCTGCTTACTTTTGAGAATAAATGTCTTACATCCATTGCTTTTTAAAATTTCAGAAACTAAAGCTTGTATTCATGCTACTATTAAATAATGTAATAATATCCTTTATCTCAGATTTTGTCAAGTGCATAGTAAATTTACATACATTCTTAACTTAAATATACTGAAAATAATTTTTTTAACTTTCATTTTCGATGTATTCTCAAATCAACAGCAAAATCAGTTTCTAAGGTTTATTTAGAACAGATATCCATTTCATGCACCATTAAAATCTACTCTTCTTTCATTGAACATCTGTTTGACATTGTTTGACTAAGAACTCTACTACAGAACTAATAACAAGGCTCCTGATTTATTTACTGTCTACTTATTAAAGGGAAGCAATGAAGTTTTCTGCAGTTACTTCTTTTTAATTAACAAGCCTATTGCGTCTCTGAAAGTGTAGGAAAAAAGCTGGCTAGCTTCCGAGAATGCAAATTAATTACCTCCTTTTATCAATGATTTATCTCTGTAATCTTGTCTTCCGTTTGCCCTGTAAAAGCTTTTCTCTTTCGTATGTGATTTTCCGGGAAAGGACATGATACTTTGTTTGCATTAAATTTTGTCGAACATCGAAAGCCCTCTATGCTTCAAATATTTGTCTATTATTTGATTCGCGTCTGAGAACTGGGGGAAATCTAACGGTATTGCCCATTTACGTTTTTTCGAATTTTCAATATTTGTTTATGGTTCAAGTTAAATATTTTGTACAATGTAATGAATTTATTTTTAAAATAGGCGAAAAATGGTGCAAATTTGCTATTTACGAAGGATAGTGCATAATTTTAACATATTTTGGTGCAAATTTGCCGTTTATGAAGGATGGTGCATAATTTTAACATATTCTGGTGAATACTTGCAAGCCCGTGCGGTATATTTTTCAGTATAATGCAAGTCTTCAAAATGCTTCCCATTAAACTTTTTCCCCCCAATGTATCTCTATTTTTTAAATAAAAAAATGCATGAATAGGTTGAAAACTTTTTTTAACAGTATAAAATACAGTAAAATAGTGAGATATCAATTGCAACGTGAGGCTTTCACCCTTCTGTCGATGTACTGTAGATCCGACAGAAATTAATGATATGTTTCTTAGTTTTCTTTAGTTTATTGAACAGTGTTTTGTTAATTTCAATTTGAAAAAGATTCTTATCAGCTAAAGCGTTAAGAAAATGTCAATATACTTCTAAGAGCGTTAAAAGTACAGTCAGAGCTCTATATAAGGTCACCCGCATATAAGGTCACCCACATATAAGGTCACTTTTCTTTAAGTCCCAGCTCATTGAATATCAAATGCGTATGAATCGGTTATAAGTTGGCCTAATTTTAAAGATCTTTTGCCTTTATATCAGATCTTATATCTTATATTTTTTACCGAATGTATTGACTGGAGGTTAATATAAAATTTTTTAGGAGTTTTTTCAACTATGCTTGAGTTTTAAAATGTGATATAAAAACTGTTTTTTTGCTATAGGTTTCTAGAAAGAAGAATCCTTCATTTATAGAAATAAAGTATATGCAGTAATACTCCTTATAACGAAGTGTCACTAAAGTGAATTTCTTCCTATAGTGAAAATTTTTATTCAAGGGGTAAATAACATTCAAAATATTTTCTATATAACGAGGTGGTGGTCTCTCTACGAGTATAACGAATGTGCCAGAAGTTTATCTTTTTCTATTTTTGTTGCTTCGAAAGAAAGTTGCTAAATTCAAAGCAACATAAAATAACGGAAATTTTCAAATGAAATATACGTTAGTGCTTTTCTAAATACAGTTACCTAAGTGCAGATTATTCTCTAAAGAGTTGAACAGCGTTTACTTTTGAGCATTTTTTATGCAATAAAAATTAGATAATTTTAACAAATTTAGAATATAAGTGATGTACTTCATTCTTAATTGAAAGTCATATTTAAACACTTTAGAACTTATCACACCTATTAAAATCAACTACTTAAATCTCTAATCTCAGCATAATAAAATATTTTACATTGCGAATTTTTCCATTAGAACCATGTGATTTCATTATTGGGAAATTCCACTGTATTTAAAAAAAGTTCTCATCTGTTAAAAGATTAGCTTTCAAATTCAACTTACTACTTTTTTACCTTCTGAGTCAGTTTTCACGCGAAATTTTATACTGCATTCGATTTTTTCCTGCTATCTCATTAACAGTAATTTTCATCTACTGTTGTAAAGAATGTTCTTCTTTTTTCACTACTTTAGGGTTTATGATGATATTCTTATACAATCTCACAAATTTACAGTTAATATTGTATTAGCGTTCAGACTACTTTTTCCCAAATAAAGTATATTGTCAAACAGGCCAGCAGGGTAGCTTAGTGGTAAGGCGAAGGCCTCGTACGCCCAAGTTCGCACCTTGCCCAAGTCGGTGGATTTTCAAGTTGCAGAAAATCGTCAGTGCCCATGTCGTAGGATTATGCGGTATGTTAAAGATCCTTTGAGTATATGTTTGGCCTGGATACTCTCGGCTGTTAAATTCCTAGTGCAGTTTGCATCAATTACACCTCATGTGCCGCCATCTAGAGGGAAACTGAGCATCAGAATTTCGCGGCTATGGTACCACACAAATTGTGGTGTTGCTGGAAGAGTTGGTACCAATCTCTGGGAGCGCACTAGGTCTTCAATGGTTAAGAACCAATATATGCGTAGCCCATTTGAAATGAAATAAAATCTTTCCAAACAGCTAAGCCGCATACATTTATTTTAGCAAAATTAAATAAAACTTTAATGTTTTTCATGAATCCTATTGCTTTCATTTTAGTCCCTTTACCTCTGTTTACATCTATCTTCTAGTAGTATTTGAAACAATACATCATATAGTCAATATAGTAAAAGTTTTAATGCATCTGCTCTCCTGACTTCAAGGTTATAGCACAGTAATAACAGCACTCAATGGTTATAAAATGAATTGTGAAAAGAGCTTTTAACATATATCTTTCAGCGCTTTTCAGAACCAGAAAATAAAATTAAAGCTCTTGTACATGATAGTACTTCTTCTTCTTTTCCCAAGCCCAAATGAATCAGAATCAGGCCCTAGCTCGCGAGTACTGGAGTAAGAACTGGTGTAATAGAAATATCCCTGTGCACTGTTCAATCGCAGACTGCAAAACCCTATGAGTAGAATGTACTTCGCTTGCATATTTTATCTCCAAATTAAGCAAGAGTTTTCTGAACTGCAAATTTATTTCTTTAGCAACTTCGCTTCAAATTAACAATTGTATCACTTACATATTTTTACAATTTTTAAAATAAATAAAAATGGAAAAGGATAATTGCCTGAAGATGTTAGAACATGGTATTTTTACACATTGGAACACTATTTACCTGGTCCATGGACCAGTGACGGCGCCGCGTATATCGAGGTGAAGTGGAGGGATCGGACGACCTCTCTTCATTCGGCGCTCTTCACAAGCTTTTGTTTAACAAAAAAAATAAAAAACCGACTACGCTAAATTTTCTTTTGGTAACATATTGAACATTATGATGATTTTCAAAAACCTTGTACAATAAAAAAGCTCGAAAGAAATTTTTTTTCTTCTTTTCTTTCTGCGGTTTTAAATCTCGAAAAAACCCGCAGAAAATACGCTTCAAATAAATGAATTTGAAACCATTCTGAAAAAATGCACTATAAAATAGATAATTATAAACCAAATTCTTGTGGTGCTCTTTCGGAGCGCTCCTCCTCAAATTCAGAGAGCTGCCTGTTTTGCCGCGCCTTTATAATGCCGCTTCGCATATAGCACCGCACGAACTTGCATACTTGGATATAAGACCTAATACAGTAAAAATGAGCAATTTCCTTCGTAGCCAAAAGTGTGAACCTTTTTTTTTGATGCCACTACTATTTTTACAGTGTACTCTTCAAAATGTCCTAACTTTTCTTTAGAAAAAGTTAAATCATCTATATCTAATATTGGCAATTACAATTTTAATGTGGCGAAAATGCTGTTCAAATCTGCATTTCCTTGTGAAATTTTTAGGTACCTTTCATCAACATTGAAAATTTAATGCTTTATCTGCCATCAAGATTAGAAGAAAAGAGAAGTGCATATCAATGTGTCGAACATCTTAACACTTTTTATTTGTCAAAGAGTTCTACAACAAGAGACCTGCTACGTCACATCATATCAGTAGAGCAATGAATCTTGTTATCTAAAAAAGGTATTTACTTTATAGATAAAGTACAAGATTCATTGCATTGTCAAGCATTTATTCTAAGAAGCGATGTTGCTGTCCTCTCTAGCAGGACAAACTAATAAGAGGTCATTCATAAATGATGTCACGCTTTGAGGGGGCAGGGGTGTTCGAGAAATTGTGACAGTTTGTGACAAGGGGAGGGAAGGGGTAACAAGAAGTGTGACATTACACATTCTGGTTTCTATAAAAAAAATTAAACCAGCAAATTAAATTTATTTTTACTTTTTTTTTTTATTATTATAATTTGATTTTTAATTTTCATTGATCATTTTGTATCGTAAACACCATGCTGATTTAGGTTTAAATTTACTTCTTTTTAAAAGTTTTCCGTGCTACCATGCCACAGGTCCGGGGTTAGATTCCCGGGCTGGGCAGGGTCGCGCGACTCAGCCTTTCATCCCTTCAGTAGGGTCGATAAAAAGAGGAACAAGCAGGCTTGGGAGCTAACACTAGGGATTCCGCGTTAGGCCGACCTCTTCACCGGAACATCTGCTCCTGTACCCCAGGGCCCTCGGTCTCAAAAGCTGGGATGGGCACAGTAGGCCAAGGTCCTCAATGGGCTGCCGCGCCACTGAGTTAGTCTGAAAGTTTAAAAGGAAATTTCCTTATGTATTTAACATAAATTTGCGAGAGTCATTTTTTTTTTTTTCAGAATTCGAACAATTAATATATTTTACTGTTCTATACTAATTAGCTTTTGCGTTGTAAAGTTTAACCTCATTTTATACGCATGTAATCATATTATTATGCCCACAATTGTCATTAAAAGTAAAAAAAGGAAATTAGAAACGTGATCTATAACGCAATGCTTTGTTTCAGAACTGCAACTAAATATGCTTATGTAATGTAGCGTGACATGTGACAAAGGAGGATAAGGGGGTATGATGAAGTATGACATTTTGTGAGAAAGGGGGGAAGGGGATCAAATATATTGAAAAAAAAGTGTGACATCATTTATGCACTGTTCCTAAGTGTACTGTGAAGACTTCAGCAATATGTTGCGACAAAAAAAATGGTATGAATTTGTTAACTGCAAAGGATGGTACTTAATATTTCCATATCCTTGTGCAAGTGAGAATCAAATATGTAATAAGATGCATTCAGTGCTGCCAGGTTCGAAACTCGACATAATGCGCGGAAACCAGCCTACTAGCATTTTCGTATTGGAATGAAGAAAGCTGTAGGAACTCGAACTACACTTTAATCCAACTATAAAATGTGCACCATGTACTATTTAAAGTTGACTAAAGAATTTTACAGTGTAAATGCTGGGTTATACACTCAGCGATGAATTTTTATTTCTTTCTTTATTTTCTTTAGTCTTTATTTCCGTTTCTCACTCGATGTACGTAAAATAAAACTACTTGTTCAATGTGAGCTAAAAATAACTTCAACTATAGTGAATTTCAGTATTACAACACTTGCATATACATACTTGCATAACGAATTTTAACCATAAGGGGCCGTTCATAAATGATGTCACGCTTTTTTCCCATATATTTGACCCCCCTCCCCCCTTTATCACATGTCACGCTATGTTGCATAATGCCTGATGTCACACTTCTTATTACCCCCTCCCCTCCCCTTGTCACACTTTGTCACAATTTCGCGAACAGCCCTCCCCCTCCCCCTCGGAGCGTGACATCATTTATGAATGATCCGTAAGCGGTTTGGAAGCGCTAGCACTTCCCCAAAAAATTATGTTAAATCCTTTTAAGTTTAAATTTAAGGAAAGGAAAAATATTTTGCATTGTTATCTTGCATTATTTACTTATTAATTAATTAATTAATTGTTATGTTTATTTAGTTGTTGATATATTAATTCAGTATTTTGCCCATATAATTAGGTATTTATTGTAATTACTATAATTTCCTTTTTACTTATCCCATTCATTTTATTATATATGTTTATTTGCTGATATTTTTTTTCTTTCAATTTTTAGGAACAACTATTGAGCTTACATTTCATCTCAGTGTTGAAAAGGAGAAAATGCTTTATTTAAAGGGTTTGCTTTTACCATTCAAAATTTAGATATTCTGAAATATTACTTTTAAATATTTGCGCATTTGCACATTACATTTTGTTACTCTGGCAAAAATATCATTTTCTCAATTATGGTGCAAATGTTCCTAAATAGCATCAAAGAAACATTTTTAAAGGAAAGAATCTGCATTATAATTGCATAAAAAATTTCTTCCGCAGAAAATAAATTCTTGCCTAAAAATGCACTTAACTTATATTAAATTATTACTTCTTGAATGAAATGTAGTTGTTCATACATTATATGCAAATAATTTTCGAAATACTTGAAATACTAAAATATTATAAGATACAAAAGCAATTTCAAACAAAAATCACCATTTACATATACTTGTAAATGAATTTTAAGCAATATCAAGATAATCACAATAAATTTTCCAATTTGTAGATCTCTCCACAATGGAAGGCATAGTAAATTGACTCAGCTGAAGTATATTTTTCCTTTAAATCAAATATATTTAAACCAATCACAAAAATACATGTTTAAAATAATTGACTATTTCAAATTATTCATTTGAACAAAGAAAAATTTACAACAAAGAAAATGTAAGCCTTCTTGCTTTTTTTAGGCCCCCCGCAGACTGCAGACTTTTTATCGGCCGATAGTTTAGTCGGGTTGGGCTGAAAGTGCGCACACCGAGCCAACTAAACAGTTTGGTTGGTGAACAGGGCGCAGACTATCCAACAGCCGGCCGACTATTCTCGAACTAGTTTGTAACTGACTGTTGAAGCGGTCGCACAATAAAAATATTGTCCAGAAAAATTTGAATATGGCGGCGACGCCATATTCAAAATACACGCACACGACGCCAAATAACAGAGCGAACTGAATTATCGGCCGACTAAACAATCGTCATGTATGCGCAGGCGTGTATGCGCCAATACTGATTAAACAGTCGGCTGATAGTTGGCCGACAGATTAGTTTGAATGTAATCGGGTAGCCCATCAAACTTTTTTATCGGCCGATACTGAATCGCTATAGTGTGCGCATATGCATTCCTCTCCATACTGATTAAGAAGCCGACCAAACTATCGGCCGATAAAAAGTCTGCAGTCTGCGGAGACTCTTAATCTTAATTATCCAACGCATAATTTATTGAAAAAATTAATGAAATTTATCTAATGTTATGTTACATAGAATACAATAAAAATTGGATGGATGAGTAATTTAATGTATATTTCTAATACAAAACTTTTATTCTATTGTAAATATTTGAAAAACTTGTACAGACGGAATCTGGCTTTTTTTTTCTTTCGTAATTGTGTCTGAATCGGTATCTTTTATATCTCCTGAAACAGTAATAACAAATAAAAAAAAGTAATAATAACGCAATTATTTCCTCTAAATAATAAAAATGGCTTTATCACTGATAATATTTCGCTATTATTAAACCCAATTTGCTCTTTCGCAGTGTCAGAAAAAGTATCTTTATGTATGAAAGTCTACTGATGGCGTCGCAGGAACCAATGCAATCGTAAAGGCTAATAGCAGCAGTCATGCAGAAGTAAGATCGCATAAGCGGGGCATGAGTTTAAAAATTCAAACGTATCTTGACTGACACGATTGCTATGCTTGTCTTTCATTTGATTCCTTTAAACTAATTTTACTGTGAAATATCTAGAGTGGCAACACTTTTGAGAACGTTTCAATAACTAAGACTTTTTCTCATGCATTCTTCTTTAAAAAAAAAAAAAAATTCCAAGGAAAACATTACATTTCTGAAGAAATCTAATGTTTTCCGTGGCAAAAGGGACTTCAAGCGATTTCTTTTTTTCTTAAAGAAACCGATTATAGCTTTCATCGCTTTAAAGAGATTTTTTTGTCGCCAAATATGAAAACGTCTTTACACAAAATATGCAATAAAGAGTTGAATACTTAAATTCTTCCTGTCGTCGCCAAGAGTAATAGTTCTTGCTTCGTTTACTCGCCAACTCAAGGGAAGAAAGAGCAAAGAAAACATTTCCCTGCGTGGAGGAGAAGCTGATTGTAATTGCATAAATTCTGAAAAAAAAATGCAAAAACAAATATTAGGAGTAAAAATTTTCACGTTATTAAACCATGAAACGCAATCTTATTACTTATTTATTTTTAAAAAACTTACTTGAATTTTAAATACCGCATTGCTTGCAAAAACTAACTCTTTTTCTTTTTTCTTTCTTATAGGGCTGCGTATGGTCACTAACCATTGCAGACTAACCATTGCAGATGGGCGCTGACGATTTTTCTCCCTCTTGAAACTTCACCGACTTGGACCAGGTTTGATCCTGCAAACTTGGGTTTGCGCCTTACCACTACACCACCCAGCCGGCGCAAAAGCTAACTTGTTTTACATATTTTCTGATGAATCTTGCAATCACAAAGCGAAATAGAAATCCATATAACATTAAAAGAAAGAAATTATTCATTCATTTTCAGCAAAGTATGTCAGAAAACAAATGTAAAACGCAAGATATTATGCTTCGTTTCTTCTCCAACAGCAAAATAATGAACTATTATTGCCAACGTTTATTTTTGCAATTACTGCGGCATTAATTGCATGGAAAAGAGGTTGACTTTGAGCTATGACTCTCATTCATCATCAATCGTTTCAGTGTTTCTGTTAAAGACATTATAATGTAAGGATGTCGCTTTGCTGTCAGCTTCTCTACAAATGAATTGCTTCTTATTTACTACTAAAAGCTTGAATGCTATATTTCATTCAGTCTGGTGCTCCAGTTTATTTCTACATTTATTATGTTTAGCCAGTTATTACATTTATCCAAGCATTAGGGCTACTGCATTTTAGTATTTGCCCGATTCATTCAAAAAAACATCCAGTCATTTTTAATTCAACAAACTTTCTTTACTTTAAATTAGCTTGCCGTTGTAGAGGTGAAGTTCAATTACATTTCTTATTTATAAGACAAATGATCAAAATGCTTTGTGCTAAAATATAAGTGCAAAGATAAACAACGTAAAAAAGCACAAATTCAGAATACAAAGTATCGCAAATAGCTATTTCGAAACTACAATGGAGCCTCTTCATCAGTTCAGAAAAGAAACGCTCAACACGCGACAGGAAGCAGAGGCTCCATTGTAGCTTCGAAATAGCTATTTGCAATACTTTTTATTCTGAATTTGTGCTTTTTTACGTTGTTACTCTGTACTTACATTTCTTATTTACTGTTCAAATGCAAAGCATGTGTGAATCTCTCTTTTTTCCATTAAACATTAATAAAAAAAAGCTCATGACTCTTATACTGGAACATTATATAACTATGAAAAACAATAAATCAAGCTAAATTTAATATTACTGCTTTAATAAATTCTTCGATGCGCAAATAAATTGTAGTTTGTGCACCTGGCTACTATTTCGCACTTGATGCGACTTATATTTCCTGAAAACTGATACCGCTCCCTTTCCGCTGACATTGTTTTGGCCATCACTTGGTGTTTCCTTGTCTTGAACTTGTATCGTAAACTTTCCAACTGACATTTTCCTATTTTTCTGACAGCCTGTTCCTTCTACGAAGCAGATTCCAAAAACTTTTAGCCAGTAATGGCTTGATAATTTCAACGCTCTTTTAAAATTTCCGGATTAGAATGCATACAGAATTTTTTTTTTTTTTTTTTTTAACTAACCTTCAGTTGCAGTATTTCTCCTCTAAAACATTTTATGCTTCGATAAGTAATCCCATTTTTGTGAAGAATTTCATTTAATTAAAGCACTTTCTTATGTAAACTTCCATTATGAAATTTGGTACTGATGGTGCCATACCGTATCTTTCTGAATGCTTTCAAATTTAACTTTTTATTCCTTGCCCTGAATGTTCTTACTAAATAGTTTTTTTTATTTATTTTATTCGACTATTTAACTTTTGCTAATATTTTTATTAATAATGTAATAAAAAATTTCACGCTAAAAAAGCACAAATAAGCATTAAAATGCAGACATCTGTTTCGAGATTGCTTGGAAACCCTTTTTCAATGCAATAGTAGGGCTTCTAGATGAAAAAACATCCAAATAAAACATACAAAACAACAAAAACACGGCTTATATAGCCTAAGATTTATCTGCAACCAATGAAAATAAAGGCTGCGTGGAAGTGAAAGTAGAAGCAACACGGAAGGCACCAAACGAACCCAGTTGAAAGTACACAACGTAAAAAGGGAATATCAAAGCAAAACAGACCATAGAGTGCATAAGGGAACATTCATAATTGATGTCACTCTTTTTTCCCACATATTTGACCCCCCTCTCTAATTTGTCACAAAATGTCACACTTCAACGGACCCCCTCCCCCCCCTTTGTCACATGTCACGCTATGTTTGCATGAGCAGGATGTCACACTTCTTGTTACCCCTTCCCCTCCCCTTGTCACACTTTGTCACAATTCCACGAACCCCCCCCCCCTCCTCTCGCCCCTCAATGAATGATCCCTAAAAATGCAAAAATACATGAAGATTGCAAAAACAATAAAATTACAAAGAATTAGAAATAAGTACATAAAGAAACAAAACAAAATGCAAAAACAAAGTACACATGTAAAGAAGGGGGAGGGAGAGGGGAGGGGGACCAAAAAGAGAAAGAGTAGACACAAAATTAAAGCAAATCCACCAATCGACCAACAAGAAACCAAGAAAGAACAACAAATTAGAGGAACCTCTGCCAGACCTGTGGAAAATATGAAGTTGAGGAAGAATCATTAAAAAAATTCGAACTATTCCTGTTAATATGATACGCTTTCCAAAAGTCAAGAGATGAAAATTTTATTACAGTTTACTTATACGCAAAGTTAATTTATTATTATTAATATTACTCTTGTTTTCTTTGCGTTTTAATTTAAATGGGCCATTGAACCTTAGGTTATTACTTACGTTTGCTTCACAATGCAAATTTTCTTTTATTTACTCCATTTTAATTTTGATCGTAATTAGCTCCCGCTCAATTATATAAATAATGTTTCAATTTTAATTTTGAGTCCCGTTTTTGGTACCATTTTCAGAATTTTTATTTTTTATGTATTTTTCTTGTTTTCTTTTTCTTTTTTTTTTTTTTTTTTTGCCTCAAACATCAACTTAAACATTGTCCCAAGTACTATCTGTCCTCTATATGCATGATTTTTTTTCTCTTGCTGGGAGGTTTGTTCGAAAAAGTGGCAATATTTTTCCAAAAGAAATAATTTAGTTTCATCATTCAGATTGATTTTTTCCCCTTCTTTTTTTTTCCTTAGCAATTTTTTAACTTTATTTTCGAAGTTTGTGTTCTTGATACCTGTCATTAACACGACCTATAAAAAGCAAGTAAAACACAAACATGAACAAATGTTGATAATGTGCAGCGATAAATGTTGAAATCGTAAGTTCTTCACAGAAATTAATCCTTCAAATCATCACAGACAACTTTCTGCAACTAACTGCATTTTGTCATTCACGGACATTTTTCTTATGTCATTCACAAGCCCTTTTTCTGATGTAACCTTTTCATCCTTCACTTAACATGCAATGAATATTAATTGTTCCATGTTTATACTGTGTATATGTCTTAGTTCTATTTCAATAATAAATTACTTTAAACAATGTAAAATAAACCAATGATAATTATGTATGGTTCTAAAATGTACTTCCCTTTCGCTCTACGCTTCGATTAATCAATTGTAGTAGCTAAAAGTTTATCTTTTTTGTCGAATATCTTCTACTATTTTGAAAATGCTGATTTTCTCTCTCTCTTTCTGTTTTTTTTAATTCCTTTGTTGACGCAGAAAATGAACATGAAAATGTTACCTAATATTGATTTCCAGTTGCCTGAGGTAAGTATATTTTACAGAATTTTTAATAAATTCTTACATAAACACTAATCTTAGGAGACCCAGTAGCTCAGAAAACTTGAAGTAACTTAAAACTCTGTCACTTAAAGAAGACGTACTATTTTAACTCCACGAGGTTTAAAATATACATACAGATACAGAGAAGTAGAACGGAGAGGAAAGAGGACGAGAAAAGGACTATATATTTGCAGAGCAATACCAATAACAGAAAATGAATTCGAACTCATTAAAGCAAACACGTAAAAGTACTTTAGCACAACAACGTTTTAAACAGTAAGCATAGAAATAAAAAGAATAACTAAAACTAAAACAAGTAAAGAAACACAAAGTGTGTTTCAGAATGTTTACATTATAGCTTCCTGTAAAATATTGTGCAGTTTTTGTTGAAAAGAATCTGTTTCTTATTCGCCATCACGAGCAATAACATAAACAAGCTACAAGAATGCAAGAAGGTAAATAAACACGTGTACGCATATAAGTTAAACAGTCTTTTACTTGTTTCTGAGTTGAATAAAATACAAAAGAGTTTCTGCAGAAAAGCAAATATATTATACATTTTTGAAACATTTTTTTCTGAAGCATTGTGCAGTCATCTCAGTTATTTATTTATTCACGAAAACTGTTATTTGCTTCTTAAGGTTTATTCGTTTAATTATGAGTCGTCAAATTTTTATTATTTTATTTTACAGAGTAAAATGTATGTGTTCTGAAAACTACGGAATTTAACTTTTTTTCAATTTAAAATGACACTAAAAGACAAAATAAGTGCAGCAAAAAGCATAAAGTAATTGTAGTAAAAAAAAATAGAACAGTAGACCCCTGCTGCAGTGTTGGTCCCTCCAGCAACCGGGTCCCCTCAAAATAAGTTCTCAGCCGTTCTGACTCAGGATATTTAAGATCTCACCAGCGAGGATCCTCAGTTTCTCCAATTATGTCATTCTTAAAAGGTTCTTGTGTAAAATCAAGAACGCGCGCTAAAATCAAAAATCTCAATAGTAAGAGTAAAAGCAAATGTTCCAGTTCCCAGTCCTGCAACTTCTATATCGAGCAATCGACGATCTTCTGTTGTTTGAGAGTATGGAAGTTATGAGTCCCTTGCGAACTCCGCGACAACAACAAATCCAATCGTGTTGGAAATTTTAGATAATTGCTGCAGCAAAACGAGCAAACGCCATTTCTTAGGAATGTTGTCACTGAAGACGAATCATGGTTATTCTTCTAGAACGTGTGTTTCGCCGTGACCCGAAGATGTCCATTGTAAAATGGCAATCTAGTGTGTTTGGTGGGACTGAAGTGAAATCCTCCATTGAGAAATCGTTCCATGGCATTTGTTTGTTCGACCACGGAATTTTGACATGACGCTTCTGCGCATGACAGAAAAGAACGAATCCATTCGAGTTTTCGGGAAGTTCGTCCTGTAGATGCGTTTCTTAGCATACGATTCAGAATGTTTGCTTTTTTTGTTTGCTGAAAGCAACTAAATTTATAAACTGGCACATAGCATCAGTTCGGAAGAAATCAAGTATGCTAAACGAACTAGAACGAGAACAAAAACGGCACATTCCTTGTGCCAGCATTCCTCCCCTGAACATGAATGGATCCTTCTTGGCACTTGACAGGCAGATCGCTCTGGTTGATGGTAGAACTGTCTGTTGGAATGAAGATGACTGTGGAGTATTCTGTACAAACACGGCAAACGGAAAATCAACATCAACAACGACGTCTATCTCGCTCAACTTGATTGCCTCCTGCTGCTATGCAGACGAAAAAACCTCGAAAGAACAACAAAATTATTTTTCACCAAAATCGTGTCGTCGAATCCAACTCTAATAACGGATAGGAACTACTTCTTCATCTGTTATATGCTCCCGCAGAAGTGCCTACAGTTAAAACTGCTCACTGAAAAATTGGCAAGCAAACGAAGTTTATGAGGATTTCGGATGAGTTAGTGCCTGATGTCAAAGCATGAATTGCCTCGAAGCACCGAAACTTCAAGGCTCGCAGAATCTACCGGCAAAGCAAAAGGAAAAGCGGCTATTGTGGTCGAGGTTGGTTGTGTTCCAGAATAACCATTTAAGAGTGTGCCTCTTTAATTTTTGCTTGTCTTTTTTCATAATAAATGCAATTTTAAAAACAGCGGATGATTACGCATCACTTAAAATATTTTAAATTATGATGATTGATTCTAAAGTAAGATTTATAGACCAGCTCAAAAATAACTCAAACACAAAAAATAAATACTAATAATGATAAAAACAAATTAAAAAAAAAAAAAAACAATATTATTTTACTTACCATACTCTGCATAAAATATTCATTGCCCTGAAGATCCTTGAATCAGAATCCGCTTTTTTATCCGTTACACAAGAACTGCTTTACCTTGCTCAACCAAATGTTTAAAAAATGAATTTAAAAAAAGAAAAAACTGAAAATTTAAAAAAGATGCAATTATCAAATTAGCTATCAATATGAAGCTCTATTGAGCCAACAGTAATTGAATAGGAGCCATTACAGGGGAAGTAATTAAATGACAGACTTAGTTTTTCTTATTTCAACATCCTTTTTTATTATTTTACTTTTTTGTGTAATAAAATATTTGAATTATAAAATACTTGAGTGTTTGAATCACGAATATTCTTTCTGAGTTTTTTAATACAGTTGCTTTTATTTATTTTTAAACATTTATTTTTATTTTTTATTTTAGTCATATGGAAAAAAAAACAGCTAAACAATGATACTGCACAATGGGCAGAAATGCTTCAAATTGGGATCAATTTTCATTATTACGTAACTACTGGTATTGAAAGTTATAAAATTTTTATAGAGTAATTAAGTGTCTGCAAAAAGAATTTGTCAGACAGCTGAAAAAAAGCTTCATTCGAACTTAGTACAAAGCGTGACTAATCCAAAAAGTAATGAATCTCTATTTTATATCTTAAAGCTAAAAAAAATGGGAAAATGTTGCATTTATCCTTGAAATAAACAATTTATATTCCTTAGCGAAAATCAAATTCTTGCAAATGAACTGTTTTGTTCTTCAGCTAGATTTTACGAAACGGGGGGGGGGGGGTGACTTCTGAAAGAAACACGCTTTAAGAAGAATTTGGATTAGATCTGTTTACCAAAATAAAATACAATCAAAATGTTTCAGATATTCTCACAGAAACGCATTTTACAGCAACGCAATACTATTGTATTAATTTAGCGCATCATCAAAGAAAATTTATATTAAGTTCTGGATAAAAATAATCAAGAAAAAAATTACGTTCAAAACACTTTCATTGATGTTACAGAAGTTTAGTTCTGTTTGCAGTTTATTTGCCACAGTTTAATTCTAAGAATGTTTGGAATACTAATATAATTGCATTTCGGTACGTGCAATTTAGTATGTACAGTACTCGTGGCTGACAGCTTTAATTAGATTTAGGAACAGATTTTTATAAAGCTTTTGCTCCTGCGGCCGTAAAAAAAAAATATTTTTGAAGTGTTATTAAGAATTTTCGCTAACATGACAACTAATTGAAATTTGGATATCTATCCATTTTAATTAACTACCAGGTATATGAAAGGTATATTGGAAGAAAATATTTCAAGAAGAAAAAAGTAATAACCCTAAATATGTAAAAGATCGAATTATTACAATACGAGAGCAATCAAGCTAACTAAAAATCTCGTTTTTTATATGCGTACTAAACATGTTGCCGGAGAATATTTTATCAAAGAAATATAGCATTTTTTTTTCTAATTGAGAAAATGAGTGATGATATTTTATCGAAAGCATTTTCAAATAAAAATGCATTAAAAAAGATGGGATGTAATTGCTGTGACAAATGTGAGATATCCATTGAAAAGAGCATTGTTAGAGAATATTTTCACTGTTTACCGCATTCCAGTTCCCCGTAAGCAATGTAATAAGCAATTCTCAGCGCCATCTAATCGTTATCTTCTTATATATAAGCCGCTTATTCTGTCTATCTGTCCGCTATAGAATCCCAGATCGTTTTACCGATCGGAACCCCATTCGGCACGGTTAATGTTTACGGCCCGAGAAACTCATTGCTGCAAAAATGAAAGTTGTGACTCAATTAGTTGTTTTTTTTTTTTTTTTTTTTTTTTTTTTTTTTTTTTAATTTTCAATGATTTTTTTTGACCCGCTTTATTTTATTTTTGCATTGTTACCGTCGTTTCCAACAGTATAATTACAGTTGCCGTATGAACCAACAAATTAATGCAGATGCAATTGTTATTATAACAAATATACTAATAATAATCGAAACGTTTCTCTAGCATATTGAGTGAGGCTTCGCTGTATTTGCAAATTCCGTTAAAATTTAATGTATACGCGAATTTAATTTAATCCTTCCTTCCTTTTTAATTTATTTATTTATCGTCTGCCCTTTTCATATTTTTCTTATTAGAGTGGCAGCGCTCTTTTTTCCCAGTTTCGTTTAAACTGTTGTTTTGAAAAGCATAATAAAATTTTCAATACGTTCTTTCGTTGATAAATATATTTTTTCACAAGCAATTTTATTATTTCAGTAAGCGAAGGGACGTCCTAGCCACCTGACCTGGGTAATTCAGCTTGACTTAGCAGACACCTTTGCACAAATCATTTTAACTACAATTTATAATATCTAGAACAGCGGTCATTTCGTATGACCACCGGGCTTACTAGTAAGATATAAGTGAACAATGGGCGGAATCAGTTTTTGTTCACTGTACTAAGCACAAAAGTCGCATCTGCTCTTTTTGGCGAAATTGATTTACTGCCACCCGGTGGTTCTTGATCACCTAGTTTACCTAAATACTATGTTTTGTATTGTTGGTTGTCATATGTGAACGGAAAATAGTTTTTAAAAAATATGTCAAAATGTGGTATCTGAATCAAATGAGCGGAGGGTCGAAACTTTAAGGGGTAATTCATAAACGATGTCACGCTTCAAGGGGGAGGGGTGTTCGAGAAATTGAGAGTTTGTGACAAGAGGAGGGGAGAGGTTATAAAAAGTGTGACATTACACATTTTGGTTTCTATAAAAGCATTCAAAATCAGCAAATTAACTTTCTTTTTATAGTTCTTTTTATTTTCCTAATTTGACCTTAAAGTTTCAATGATCATTTTGCATCGTAAACACCGATGCTGATAAAGGTTTAAAGTTATTTCTTGTTAAAAATTTAACAGGAAATTTTCTTAAGCATTTACACTTTTGAGATAAAATTACGTGGGCCATTTATTCAGAACTCGTACAATTAACATATTTTACTGTGTTATATTAATTAGGGTCAGGTGGGGTAAAATGGGTCAATTTTAGCTATTTTCATATTTAAAGTTTCATAGCAACAAAACCAGAAACATTTCCCATTTCTTTTCGAGTGCATCTTAACATTGATCTCCTTTAGATCAATTTTATGTCATTTTAATATTTATTTTTTAATTATGAAATAGTTTAACTGAGCTTATAACGTTGTGACCTGATTTTCTTCGTCGTGGCGTAAAAATGGGTCATAATGCAAAATAATGCTGAAAACAGTTATTTATTACTTTGAAATTGAAAAAAAAAAAAGTAAGTAACAAATTTAGCAACATTTTGAATTATAATTACATTGAAATGTTAAAATAATATTGTTCTAGATTGTTATATATTGGTTCACATAACACTTCAACATCAACACGATCATTTTTAGGAAAAACATTCAAAAAAAATTTTTTTGAATGTTATTTCAATAATATAAACAACATACATTGTTTAAATTTAGGAATTTTCTGCAGTGAAGTGCAACAGCGTAAATTTTAAAACAATAATAGAATAGAACTAGCTAAGCCTAACCATGACCCATTTTACCCCATCTAAGAAAAACTGGTGTAAAAAATTCAACATTTTTTTTTTTTTTTACATGCTCGGTTGTAATTGTTCTCCAAAGTTTCTTTGTGCGGAAATCTTTTAAATTTGGGTTGTTATTTGATAAAATATAGAGATTTTCAGAAGTTGGTAAACCATGTGTTTAGCACACTATTATCCAAAAATTACAAAAATATTTTTTGTGTTGCCATATTTAAGAACCTAAGATTTTTTAGAAAGAAAAATGTTGCCAACACATTGAAATATAACATAAAAAATATTGGTTAAAAAATATCAATTTCAAGTTCTATTATTTTGAGTTTTTTATCAAGTGACCCATTTTACCCCATCCTACCCTATCTTTTGCGTTGTAAAACTTAACCTCATTTTGTACAAATTAAGCTCACATGTAATCATTATTATTAGTATGCTCACAAATGTCGTTAAAAATTCAAAAATAAAATTATAAACGTAATCTATAACGCAGTGTTTTGTTCCTGGACTGAAAATATATATGCTTATGTAGTATAGCGTGACATGTGACAAAGGGATGTAGAGGGGTCAAAAATATTGAAAAAAATTGTTACATCATTTATGAATGGTCCCTACTTGTAAATCTCATTTTGAGCTCTGATGCAGATATCACATTTGTGCTTAGCGGGCTAGTATACAAATTTAACACGGATACAGTTCTATATTAATATCTTTTTTGCTATTTCTATAAATACATGTTTTATTTTGGTGCCCTCATATTGATAAATCCCATAACGTTCATTGTGCTTCGCCTATGCTAAATATTCAGAAAAAAGAAGCATTAATTTTTTTAAACAAAATTTTTTTTTTCATCTTCTTCGTATTTTTTTTAAATTAATTAATTTTAAAAAACGTGATTAAATAAGGATTAGTATGAATATTCAATGACAAAAAATCACAAGACATAAAAATGTAACTTTTCTTGCTTTATTTTTTTTAATTGCTCTTACAATTTATTGGTATTCTTTTTTTATTTTCATTTTCATTTGGTTTGTTTTAGTGTGCAAATGTAATGTAAATTAAGATATTTTTATACCCTTATAATCTTTATTTTTCTGAGTTGCAATCTGCATATTTCGCACTCATAAAAATTACTGAAAATAATTTTAACTTTCCTCTCAAAGGAGGAGGGTAAATATGCATTCTCTTACACTGTACTCTCACCCTCCGAATTTAGTAAGTTATGTTAAAACCGAAGCTAATCAAATGAGCCTTCAAGTTTTCATCTTCTAAATTAAAAAAGAGAACATAAATTACAAATGATAAATTTAGCTCGTATAGAGAGAGTTTTTATCAGAGATGATTAATTCCATTAATCTTACGCTGAATATGGATAAAAAAGTGATTGCTAATATTAAACTTGCATGATATGTGGTTGAAACCGAGGTTAAACTCCGTTTACTTCATTAACTATATTTAATATTTCTGAGTCATTAGGGGCTTCAAGTTAAAACGTTAATTATTAGTTTCTACTTGCTGAAGGTTATTACAACAAAGACCAATTTTTGATTAGTTTTTCATAAATTTCATTAGAGTTTTAATAATTCTTGTAATAAAACACTCTTGCAATTATTAAAATATATATATATATTTTACATGCGGAGTGGGGTATGTCTTTTAATATTGGGAAATGTCAAGTGCTTCATTTTGGTCATGGGAATAAACATGCAACCTATTATTTACAAGGTTCTGTCATTAGGGAAGCAGAAGCAGTTGTTGATCTAGGAGTATTGATTAGTCATGACTTCAAGTCCAGTCAGCAGTGTAGCATAGTAAGTAACAAAGCTAACAGGATGCTTGGGTTTATCAATAAGGCTATTTCGAACAGGTCTAGGGAAGTTGTATTGCCATTATACAGAAGTTTGGTAAGACCTCATTTGGAGTATGCTGTTCAGTTTTGGTCTCCGTACCTAAAAAAGGATATTACCTTATTGGAAAGGATTCAAAGGAGGGCTACAAGATTGGTAAGTGGTCTTTCAGACTTAGATTATGAGGTTAGGCTTAAAAGGCTCAATATGTACAGTCTTGAGCAAAGGAGAGTCAGAGGGGACATGATTCAGTTGTTTAAATTCATTAAAACGGGAAATGTTGATGGACTACAGCTATGTGATGAAAGTAGAACCAGAGGTCATTGTTTTAAACTTTTCAAATCTCAGGCTAATCTTGAAATTAGGAAAAACTACTACTTCAATAGGGTTGTAGGCAGTTGGAATAGTTTACCGGAAGCGACTGTTAATTGCAGTGGGGTAAAAACTTTTAAGAAAGCTCTTGATGTTCATTGGGGACTGCTAAATTAACTAGGACCAGCCTAGCTGGGCCCTGAGCCTGTTGCTGGTCGTCACTTTTGTATTTGTATTTGTATTTGTAACACGTTTAGCTGGGTATTTCCCGAAATTAAGTATTTGTACGACTACAGATTATACGACCGAATCGTTATGATGTGTTTTCTCTATCGGTCAGTGTATATTATGTAGTATATAACGACTAATTGCGATACTCATAATTTTCATTTCCGCTTACTGAGAATAGTTCTGGAAACTTCAGTTTCACTTGAGCAAGACTTCAAATTTGATGAAGCAAAAATCAATTAGTTTTTAAAAGCACTTACGAGACGCCTTTAAAATTAATTAGAGCTCCTTCCAGTGCTGCATTATTAAGAACAGGCAATAATATGTCAGGAAAGTTTGTCTTCCCTTTTCTACACTCAAATTTGCCCCGAAATTGCAGAGAATATATCATTTTCACAAAGAGAACCAAGTTTTCTTCATTTAGGAAAACTAAATAATAAACTTCGAAGTAAAACAATTCTGAAAATCGCTGTTTGAAAGCCATTGTAATTATGTCTGTCATTGAGAACAAAGATTTATTGCAACACATATTGCATGGCTTTGATATTGATGTAATTAATTCGTGCAGTGATATATGGTACGGGATTGATTAGGTTTATAGACACATATAATATTTCTAAGCAAAATCATACTTAGTTCAGTTGATTGGTTGTACTGGGCTTTATGCTGCAAGAGTGGGAGGGGAGATACTGTGCCATCTTAAGTTGAGAATAACTTGTATATTAAACGTTGTATAGAACTTCTTGATTCATTCCTTCTGAAGCCACAGTGGTTTAAAAATTGCAAGGCAAATTTTGCATAAGTTTGTTTACATGAGTTAATTGTTTAATATAAAGTAAGATTTTTAAATTTAGCTTTTAGAAACTAATAGTGACTCACGCCATACTTTTACAGCAGCATGATTTCGTTTTCATAGGTTATTTCACTAGGGAAAAATGCGGAGCAGATTGCAAAATTCCTTTTGATATGAAACAACAAGGTTATCCGTTCGCAGTTGGTTTTTTAAACCATGCAAAATATTGGATCTTGACTCTTTATATCGCTATGTCGCTGAATATTAACCTTAAAAAATCAGATCATTCAAACTCTGATTTTTTATATTTTTATCCTAACAAAATCTAAAGTTATTTTTCGAGTAAAAAACTATTTTTTCGCTTTAGAGCACCATATAAATTAAAATTTTGCTTGTCTTCATGTGTTTGAACAAGAATAAAAAATTAATGAATAAGAAGAAAGTGCTGCCTTTATTTTTCCTTTGAAAGTTACTGTCGTCACCGTGGAGAAAATATGCACCTTCTATAGTTGAGCAGTTTTTCTTTCTTCTATGTAACTACTTCTAAAGAGAGATCATATCGCTTTTTTTTTTTTTTTTTGGTTATTTTTATATAAAATTTAAAGAATACCTCGAAGTTTTTCTAAGCATAAAAGCTGTCGGAAGGAATTATTTTCAGTAAGATAACACAAAAGAAATTTTTAGAAAATACAAAAAGGACCCATGCAAACAGAACGTATCACGCTCTACTTCGCAGTTTAAGGAATAAAGCATATTAGCGAGAGACTAATAAAACAAGCGTTGCATATATGAGACACATTACATTTTTTAAAAAAAATGTTTCTGAAAAATGATTTTCGAACATTATCTTCAATAGACCGCCAAAAAAAGGTTGAAGATGATAAGTACCTGAAAAAGTCTGAAGATGGCTTAATTTATTAATTAGTATATGAGCACATAAGTAGTGCCTCAATGAGTTTTACAATACAGTTAACGAATAAAAGACATTTATTCGTTAAAAAGACATAAAGAACATTTCATAATTGGAATTTAAATATAAAGATAGCTTTCTACTTTCTTGTTTCAAGAAGAGGAAGTACATATTTTATTTGCAAAAAATTTCCCACTCAAATTTCAGCATGAATTTCCATTTTAACCATCCATGAATCAATTCTGACGAATGGGCCACTGACATATGCGTTTTGGTTATCCCCTCAGTTTTATCGTGATATTTGTGTATGCGCACATGAAAGTATGTTTCGTGTGCAACTCAAACCTTCGTATGACATTCAACCATACCAGCCATCTTATTGAAGTAAGAACTGAGAAGATTTTTTTTACAAAAATTCAGAAGAAAAGGGAAGAGTTGTCAATGACCAGAAAAAAATCGCCGTTTATTAAATACACATAGATAAAGACCATGTACTTCGAATCCAGCATGAAAACTTAAATAAAAAAATAAAAATTAAAAATTGGAAGAACATTTCCCAAATTTCGTAAAAATCGATCCACTTTTCTTAAAAATTGCTAGAATTTCACTAAACATTGGTGGCTATATTTAGCGAGTTTCCCGTAGAACTGTATATAAAGCATTTCAGAGACTGCAAAAAAAATCACGTGGTGAACGAGGACGTCATATTTTTTATTAGTGTTCTTTGATGTGATGTAAGAATCAATGCTATGAATATTAAACACAAAAATGAAGTTTGAAGGAGAGATTAAGTCAGTGATGGCGAACCTATGACCCGCAGGTCAGACGCTGACCCGCGCAAGAATTTTAACTAACCCACGATTCGCAAGCAATCATTTGTTTGTTTACGCGGTTTCATTTAGATTTTCTAATTTGTGTAGAAATTTTATATTCTATTTGTATTTTTTCAAGCACTGCATTGACACAAAAGAAATTTAAATGATGTATAAAACCTTCAGTTTGATCATTACAGTTCTAAAGTTACGCAAACGACGACAAATGCGTTTGTAGTATTTGAAATAAAGCAAAAGTGTTTAAAAAATATCAAATTAAGTGTAAAATTTTACTCACATCTTGTTTGTTGAAAAAAAAAACGTCAAACCAAAGCAAATACCGATATTAAAGCACTTTCTTCAAATAAAATGTGTGTAATATTTGTTACTCCTTGTACCTTCAAACACTTATTGTCATTTGCACCAAACACTTAAGAATTATTAAATCCGCTAAAAAATTTTAAATCGTCAAGCCACGCCCATTTTTACCAGTTAAGCCAATGGAGGCAATTCAAGCAACGTCATTGGTCACGTGGCACCGATGAAAGCAATGTAAGCAAAAGAAGCCGTAGCATCGCTTTACATCGATAAACTTAATTAAAAACTAGGCCTAAATAAAGTTCTTCTACTTTACATAAAATCAACACTAAATACAACACTATAACTATTGTAATAATTAATAAATTTCTTTTATAACGATTAAATTAAATGTATACTGAGTTATAATCAGAAAAAGCCGTGAAAATAGTCTAATTAATTTTAAGATAACTCATTTTGCCTCTCCACGTAGAACTCAATTGAAAATCTTAGTAAACAAAAAGTGGATATCACGTGACAACGATGATCGCTCATGAGTCCCTCTAGCGGTGAATTGCCTCCATTGAGTCTTAAAGATATTTAGTTTACAAAATACGCAGTTAAAATTTTTTTTAATTGACTTAAGTGCAAATGGGCATTAGTGACATACGAGCTAGTACTAAAAAAATTACGAACCAAATTTGACCCACGTCTCAAAAAGGTTCGCCAACCCTGGATTAAGTCATTGACTGATAAAATTTTATTTTAAAAAAGTGAAAACTTACTACAATTTTTTGTAAGAAAAATACGTTACTGGGTTTTTTCTTATTATTATTTTATTATTATTATTATTATTAGTAGTAGTAGTAGTAGTACTATACACTTAAAATTTCAGAAAAAACACCGAAGAAGAAAACGCACCTGTAAAGCTACTGATTCGCCAAAAGTAAGCTTTTTCTATTATGAAAGAAAAAAATTATCCAGTAAAAAAAACAATATGCTATGATTACTACAAAGTTTTCTTTTATATATTTCATACAAATGCTCTAAACTTTCAAATCATCAAAGAGTCTTTTATTACTTCCTTATGGCGATTAACGCCAAAACGTAACCAGCACCAGTTCCTATCAGGGGCTATGCATGTGCCAACTTTTGTTTAAATTCTTGTTTTACTCTTCTAGGCTCAACTTCGCGCTTCCGGATATAAGCATTCAATTGTGCTTTATTTTTCAAGGCACAACGCTTAAATTAATACACACATAGAGAGATATTCTTTCTCTCTCTCTCTCTCTCTCTCTTTCTTTCTATTTCTCTTTACACACAGACATTTGGCACAAATGATTTAACTCGTGCTGAAATTCTTTGAACAAACAATTTCGTAAAAATCCAAAAAATTCAACATATAATGAATCCAATACTTTCCTTTGTTGTTCCTTTGAACTAGCGCTTCTTAAATTGCGCTCCGCGGAGCCCAGGGGTTGCGCAGAGATCACTCAACGGTTCCATGTAAGACATGCTGTCTTTATTGATTTGGATAAAACTCAGTGGCGCACCAGCAATTTTGGGGGCCATGGCATACTGTACTCATTCCAATTCTCGAGACCGAGGGCCCTGGGGTGCCAAAGCAGATGTTCCGGTCAAGTGGTCGGCCTGATGCGGAACCCCCAGTGTTTAGTTCCCAAGCAAGCTTGGTCTTCATTTTATCGACCCCACTGAAGGGAGACTTTAAAAGATATTAATTAGAGTAATTTTCATAATAGAAGTGCAAAAAAAATGATTTGTTACGTCCCCAAAACTTTTTTCAAGCGTCCCCAAATTTTCCTTAGATTTGTGGACACGTCTCGAAATTGATGCTTAGAAATGGGGTGCTTTGAATGGGATATTAGAAGTTATTTAAAATATTTTTTTCCTCAATTATTAATTGTTTGAATTATTTTTTGAAGCCAATAAATATTAGTTAATACAATGGTCATTTTTATTGTAAATTATTCATTTACAGAATGCTTCATTAATACCATACTAATGAAGAAAACTTGGGTTCCGCTTGTAGAAGTTGAACTTAAAAAGGGTTCCGCGTATCCCAGAATTTAAGAAACGCTGCTTTGGACAATAAATAAGCATAGGACAAAAGGACACAAAGAAAATAGGAATCTTATGCTATCACATAAAAACGGTAATTCATTAACTGATAAAATTCGTTGCTTATATGAAGAAGAAAAGCTTTGCTTCAAAAATTAAGTTTTCTTTTTTGGAACAAAAATTATCCCCAAACGAATCAACTAATATTACGACAATACAAGTCTCGTAACATAAATTATATTTCTTTAACAAATAGCTGCTTCTTTCCTTTAACATAAAGCAGAACGTATAATCATCGATTTAGTCCTTTGGGACATCAAAGCGATTTTCACAATGAACTATTTTAGTACACTTTGCATAAAATAGGATTGTTTCAGTTGACTCAAGGGCAGCTTTACCTTATTTATTAATTTCTTGAGTTAAAAGCAATAAATTCCACATTTTCGTATTTCCTTGCCATGTAATGAAACCAAACATGCATTATGCATTGCGCAAAGATCACAGTTTCTATATATAAATTTGAAATTATTCCATTGCATCGTTGATTCATTATTTATATATTTTATGCTGAAAAATACTAGACCTCTGTTCTTAGTCAGCTTCTCGAAAATGTTTTACAAGAAAAGTTACAGAGAAGAAAGCGTGATTATAAAATAAAATACATAAATTATTCTTTAAAAATATAGTTGTTGGATTCAAAATTCACGAAAATGCGACAGTTGTTATTCGGAAACGGAGAATATTATATAATTCTAGAAAAAAAATATATCCATGTGTGGATATTTTTTTCCTCTAGTTTTCCTCACCATTAAGTGTTAAAAATCGTATCGCATTATAAAAAATCATTTTCTGAACTTTTCTTCTTTAAATTAGGATAATGAATTAAATTTATGTTGGACTTAGCTTAATTTGGCTAAGTCAACTCCTTTATTATTCCTTTGGAAGAAAGTCCGAAAATATGAAAATTATTTTCAAATAAAGCCAGGGTTCTCAAATTTTATTTAAAATAGTCTATTTAACATTACGTGATCACGTAACAGTAAATGCTTGTTGATAAAAATAAAAGGACTATGATTATAAGATAATTTGTTTTCAAAAATATATGATGCACCAGCTGTTGCCGAAGAACCGAAAGAACAATCAAAATATGATCAATGTGGACGAATATTATAAAGCCGTCCTTTTGAACGCTGTATTTCTGGGTGGCAGAAGTCCGAAACAAAATTATACAGAGTTGAGGAATCGATGGCTTAAAATCTGGGAAATTATGGCACTAAACAACTTTTTTTTTTTTCAAACTAAGCGATCGAATACCCCCTTGGGGGTATCTCTGGTCGGTAAATATTTTGTCGATTCTGGGCGAGAAAGCACAGCATTATGACGCAACCATACACAAATTTCGTTTTCAAAGAATAAATAGCAATTTTTATTTTTATTTTTACTCAATTTGTATATTATCTATTGAAAAGGTTTAAATGTAGGTTTCTTTATTAAAAAAATGGCACATTACAGTCAGATGGACGGTGTGTCTCTGTACTTATAAATGATAGTTGAAAAGAAGTCAGTATATTCCTGATAGCTTAAGTGGGAAAGAACTCGATGAGAAAGTGAGGGACCTGTGTTCGAGTCCCAGCCCAGAATAATAAATGTTTACTTAATTCTAAAACACAAGTTAATGAACTTTAACGAAACTCCTTTTAAATACACGGTTCCTGTAGGATACAATTGCTATACTATCCCATAGGAACCGTGCATTTTCCGTGGAAAAAAGTAGCCTGTGTCATTCTTTGATCCCTTAAACTACTACTATACCAAAAACTATGTCGATCCCTTGCCCTGTGAAAAGCAAAAACAATTCTATCCCATGGGAGCCGTAAATTTTTTCTGGCTAAAAAGTATCCTATGTAGTATAAATTGAGTAAAAATCAAATGGTCCGGACGGGGACTTGAACCCAGGTCTATCAATTACGCGCAATGTACTCTACCACGCTATCAGGATGCAACTGATGTTCTTTCAATTTCATTTCTAACTATTGAACCACACCGTCCATCTTACGGTAATTCACTATTTTTATGTAATATCCCACGGGAAAGGTGCCGTTCATAAGTGATGTCACGATTTTTTCTCATATATTTGACCCCCTCCCCCCCTTTGTCACAATATGTCACACTTCAGCGGACCCCCCCCCCTTTGTCATGCATCACGCTATGTTGCATAATGCATGATGTCACACTTCTTGTTACCCCTCCCCTTGTCACACTTTGTCACAATTTCACGAACCCCCCTTCCCCCCTCGAAGCGTGACATCATTTATGAATGATCCCTAAGGTACATTATTTGGGATAAAAAAAGTAGCCTATGTGCTATTCTAGACTATATATTCTATGTCTGTGCCAAATTTCATCAAGGTCCGTTCAGCCGTTTTGGCGTGATTGAGTAACAAACATACATCCAAACTTTCACATTTATAATAGTAGTAAGATAAGATTAAGGAGACAGTTAAAGAAATTCAATGCAGTTTATGATTATTAATACACATATAAGTAAAAAAAAAATGTCTTTTTAAACCGGATTTACATTTTAAAGGAAGCAAGAAAATTGTGGATAAAAAAAGAATTGTATTGAAATAGTTGATATTTTTGTAAACTAGAGTTCTCCCGATGGTCGAAATTCATAAAATTTTACAAGTTCAACCTCGAACGTTTAAATAACTTTTAGACGTTTTAGGTTTTCTGTTTCATAGCAGTTTGTTTTGTTTAAATATTTCAGGTAGCGATAATCTCTCCTCAGTGCGACTGACTGACCACTGAGTTGATAATTTAATTCAATGCATTTGTAACACATACATTTTATCTTTCTGCACTCCTCCTTCTGTGAAGAAAATAGAAATGAGAATTTTCATGAATCAAGGGTTCAAAAAACTAATGCAAATCAACAAGCTTACGAAACGTTTATTAGAAGCAAAATAACGCGTCACCAAACTTATTATATCTTTCTTTGTTATACTAGACACCGTTAGCTTCAAATTGTAATTGAACAAATAATCTGACTGACTTATCATATATTTATATATACTCTCAATAAGGGACACTAAGAGGACTGAAAATTTTGTCCCTTAAATAGAGGTGTCCCTTCCTCGGAGGTTCATAAATTGATGCATACACGTACACTGTATTAATTCAGTTTAACTTTTTAGCCTACTTTCCCATAAAAGTAAAAAAAAAATAATAATAAAGCATGAAAGAAAGCTTAATGAAATTTCAATCCTATATAAATCCCGATCTAACGGACCGATTTGCTTGGAACAAACTTTATCGGAAACCTCTTATGTCGTAGAACATGTACAGATAGAAAGTTCATCCAGAACTAACGAGCCTATTTTCCTATGAAATATTTTGATCGAGATTTTCAAGAATATTTTTGAATTAATGAATGATTAAATGAATAAGCAAAAGAATGCATGAATAAATGAGTGAATAAATACATGAATGACTGAATAAATGAACGATTGAATGAATATGTATTAACCGTTGAAAAAGGTATATTTGAAGCAATTAAGAACTAAAGCTAAACTAGAAAGAGAGAGAGAGGTAGATTACAAATTTGAAGCTGGTATATACGGGAAAGTAGGCTCGTATAGTTCTAGACGGAACTTCTTGTTTAACAATAAACATGTGTTACCATTTAAGCTTACATGATGAAAATATCTCATGCATGCAAAATATAAGTTGAAATTATTGAAATTTAAAATTTTTTCATTGAAAAACTGAAATTTTACCATAAATGTCGCATTGGCAAAGTTTTTTAACTTACAGAGATTTATTTGAAGTAATCTGTTAGATGAGTTTGTTTCAAAGTACGTAATTTGGGCAATAAAGTATAAGTTACGTTTAGTGTATTTTTTTCCAATTCTTGCATAAGAAACTTGTTGGTAGCCGGGTACTGTCTGCCTTTGCTGAACACACATGTATTCCATAGTGGAAAAGAGGGAAAAGCCGTTACAAGTAGGTTTTCTAAAGGGAACTTTAAAACACTTGTTTCTTTGTTCATGCTTCTAAGACTCATACCAACTTTCAAAAGTTAATTTTTAGAAAAAAAAGAGCTTCAG
Source organism: Octonoba sinensis (assembly GCA_038502835.1). NCBI lineage: Eukaryota > Metazoa > Arthropoda > Arachnida > Araneae > Uloboridae > Octonoba > Octonoba sinensis. Next base: position 86,202,926 of record CM076604.1, read on the forward strand.
CTTCCAGTAACTTTTCTTATCTATATAACTTGAAAATTTTGGAAATTTTTCTTTAAGAATGTCCCTTAAATAGAGTGTATCTTCTTCAGAGGTAAATATATTGCAGTCCCTATTCAAAGGGACTGGGACCAGAAAAAGTGTCCTTTAATTAGAGATGTCCATTTTTCGGAGGTGTCCCTTAAAGGAGGTACTACTGTATATATATATATATATTGTAAATGGATTAACTGTCACCTTAAGATTAGTATTATTTTGCTTTGGCATTCATTTAATAAATTACATTTTCTCTTTTGTTTTGTTCTTGACATTTTTTCTTCTTCAAATTATATAAGTAGTGAAAAATGTTTTGAGTACTGTGCAGGTATTGTAGATTATAGATGTAAGGAGTGGTATGACAGTATAACGAATAATTACTTACTTCCAAAACGTTTTCTTATTTATAACACTAAAACTCGTGAATTGCTACTAAATGAAAAAAAGTTAGAAAATCGGTTGGCAAAAAGAGGAGAAAACAGTACTCAGCTCTTTTGTCTTTGTCTATTTATATGTAGATAACAGTACACATTTTCTTTTAAAACAATTAACTAAAATTTATTTAAAATTTTTTTTAATAATGCAAATGGTTCCATTAAAAAATCTAACAGACATGCACAAGCAAAATATGAATTGATTAAGAGCGCTGAAAAAATTTTGTTTTAATGATAAAATTTATATTTAAAACGTATGCATATCTTAAATGCTTGGGGCTGTAAAAGGAAGCATGAAGGAAGGGAACTGGCGTTGTAGCTTTCAAACATCCAGCAAAAATAGGTACTGACACAGTGCTTTTTTTTACTTCCTGTCAATCATGGCTAATTTCAAAAGAGGTTAAAGACTATTCTTGGAAGTTAAGGGAAACTTGAAATTTGAAAATGAGAGATTGCATTTTTACCTGTCGTTGCTGCTAGGAAAGGCCTTGACTTAGCTTAAATGGAGCTCACAGCAAGTAATTAATTATCCTCACACCTTGAACTCATGAAGGCTTTTTTAGTTGTGTATTAATTTTTTTTAAATTATAAATATGATTATGGTGGGGAAAAATGGATTACCCTCAAAGAACATAAAATAAATGTTTTCCTTATTCTTGTAAAAATGAAGCTAAATTATGCTAAACAGTAATTTTCTTGTCGCTGAATTTTTTCACCGCTCTGAAAAAATCATAGTAATTTTTGTCACTAATAAAGCCGGTTTTTTTTTTTTTTTTTTTTTTTAAAATCCTGTTCTGTATTCCAAGAATCCTCTGCTTAAGAAAATGACTATTTAAAGAAAAGTATCTGTGACCGTTGAGATCTCTCAGACTATTAACTGTTAGAGGAAATGAATTTTAAGCGTGTGTGTGTAGTGTATATACGCAAGTATGTATAAATTTGTATTATCCATCTTTTAAAGCAATTCAAATTAAGAAAACCTTACAAAAAACGAATAAATTTGAATTATACGATCGCACCAGGTATTTTATGCACCAAAGAGCGGTCAAATCGATATGCGTTTCTGAAATATGCAGAGAGAAACCCAAGCACCTGCGCCTCCCTCATAATTTTTCAGGTGAAGGTAGACGGAGTGGACAAAATCCTTCCAGAATGACCCGGGAAATAAAGGTAGTGGTGCGTAAAATCCACTGGCGCGAGTATTTACGGAATAAATTTATGGAAATAAAACTTTGACAAAAAGTCGTATTCCCAATAAAATGAAGAATTCAAAATTATGATTAGAATACCGTACTTTTTAAACATAAATGACACAGTGCTCATATCAGTAGCAAAAAAAAATAATAATGATAAGGGGCATCGTTCTACATAACATTCTTTAAAAGTCGAGTTTAGGAAGTAATAAAGACGAATATCATGACGTTTCTCCAAGAATAAAACGCATAATTCTCACTGCAATAAATTACTTTTCAATAATACACTAAAAAACTTCTGTAAAAGTTCAGAAAGTTTCTGTGAAGTTACGTGAGAACTTGTGTAAAACCAAATGACCGAGTTTCTTGCCAACAGTTTCTTGATAAAATCCTTGTTTTCTTGCGAACTGTGCAGTTTACAACTACAGAGAAAGATCTGTTAAATTATGCAAGTACTAAAAAGACACGAATCAAGTTTTCTTCAGTAATTCAGAACACTTGAGATCTATGTTTACCAATTTAAAAATAGCAAACAACTGCATTATATATTGTCGGCGTACGGTTTATTTTTAGCTCTAGTGAGCAGCCTAGCCCTGAGCAGTCAGTCCTTCTACCTTCAGAGACATCTTTGGCCGAGCGGTCTAAGGAACAGGAATCACAACAGCGTGGGCTCAACGGAACTCACCTTTGGCTTTGTGTATCAGAAATAGTATTTTAGCATAAGATGACGCCACTACTGCGGCACAGTATCTGTTGCTGTCAATTTACAGAGTGTTCGTTGTTTTTTAACCTCTGTAATTTCATTTTTTTAGACTTTGCATTTTCTTTTTTTATTTCTCTGTAATTTTTCGTATATTAATATATCAATTTCACCTATTTTTCACCAAATAACTGATTTCCCAGTAGATTCTTATGTATTTTCAAGCAAAATTTCTTTACGGTGTAGTTTACGAAATACTGCAGATTTCTTAAGGGTTAAAGCTAACTGATGACTTTCCTTAAAAATAACTTGTTGGTCTCAACAATCCAAATGATCAGAATGATCGATTACACATTAGACACAATCAGTTAATGGTGCTCTAGTAATTAGCCAATATTTTCTGTTCTTGCAGACACTGACGTAGAAAAAGCTACTACTTGTTCTCATTCGTTACAAGTGGAGAACGAATCATATGCAATTGCATACCTTTGGTTCTTTTGAATTTAGTGCCTTTAATTGTAAAGACAGCAAATTTTAAATATAAATGGATATTATTGTGTTTCACATGTTTTGTAGATATGTTTTTCCCCAGGAAAATTAAAGATTATTATGATTTTTTATCATTTTGCTCTTTACCAAGAAATGAAAAATCGGGCTAAGCCATTTTGTGAAAATCAAATTTTTGGTAACAAATGACAAAAGAAAAATAATATCTAATGTCAAATGTAAATACATTTTAGAAAATATATTTGAAAATATATTAAATGACAAAAGGCTATTTCTAACTACAGAAAACATTGAATATGGTATTGCGATTTATTGAAAAAAAAATTAAAAATAATGTGCGTGCCATTTTGTGAATAATTGTTTTAATATGTATTTATCGCTTAACAACAAAGTACAAAAATTAAAGAGTCAACCCATTTTGTATTCGGATAAGACAATTTTTTCAAGGAAAGTAAAAAAATCATACGTGCGTCTACTTTTTTAGTGCAAATTTTAAGCAATTTTAGATTATATTTGCATGTATATTTTAAAGATTTTTAATTCGCAAAATCCTGCTCCAATTATGACGCGGTATTTTTAACTAGTTCGTGAAAAGGAAAAAAACGATACATCATACGCTATTTGTGTGTATTTTTATTTAAATTACATGATATCCAAAAATTTTTTAACATCCTCATTTAATTTAGCAATGATTCACATGTGCTCATGCTACAAGAGGACAACAAGGCAATATTAGCTAATTTTACTTCTCCAAACATCCTACCATATTAAATGTGTTAATTCTATTAATGAAGAAAGAAATATTTTTTCAAATACTCCTTGGTTGAGTATTTTAATCTGACAATGACAGATTCTAAGCTTTTTTTTTTTCAATAAAATTATTATTTTGCTTTAAAACACTTTAAAAGGAATTTATGTAACATATTGGCTCTTTTTTATCCCACCCTAAAGTATTTGGCATAGTGCTAAATATAGGAGGGCTGCCAACAATGATTACATAACTTTAATTTTAATAGTAGCCACTAAAGAATCTTCTTGGATTCTGAGTTAGCCCTAGTGCTAAAGAGACAAATCCTTGTCTTGGAGCACTCAGACAAGATGTCCAAAGAGTGTCTTCGGCGTATATATAGCGAGAAGACCGCTGAAATATTCCAATAACTAGCCGAATGAACACATGTTTCACAATACCGTTTCATCTCGTTTCGCAAATCAGCGTTTGTAACTCAGGGATTCGAAACAATTCTGAGACGATCACATTATTACTGACAGAACAGCTCATTATTTAATAATGCCCAGCTCGAAATAGGAAGCCCTTAAAGATAAACAATTGTGCAAACAATGTGTGTGCGAGATTGTAATAAAGTGGATATTTTGTTGTGTCTTAACATTTTAGTTTTTACTTCTAGAACATATGAGCTTCCTTTTTTATAAAAAAAGCACATAAAAATAATCTTTTCATTTATAAGTTTAAATAAAGTATTTATATTTAAAAGATGAACAAATATACAGTCGACGCTCGTTATAACGACCACACATTATAAAGACCATTCCATTATAACGACCAGTGGAAAAAGTCCCGACTTCATCCCTATGAACTCTATGCTAATTTGCTTTCGATATAACGACCCTTCTGTATCGTCTAATCCAATACAGCGACCACATTCAGCACACACTATTTTTAGTATTTTTCCAAATAGAGCAGGTTTCTAAATTTGCAACCTGAAATAATCTTGATTATAGAGTACGCAGAAGCTGCCCATGGAGTCAACGTTTGACAGGGGGGGGGGATCACCACTCATCACAGTACGTAAAAAATAGAGGGGAGGAAACATGGAATTTTCGGATTTCTTAGGAAAGAGGTTGACAGATGGTAGTCTGTCGTTTGAATCACGTGGTTCTCCAAGGGTCGTTTCTCCGAAATAAGCGGAGTCATGTCTGTGGACCTTTTGGCTTTGGACCTTCTGTCCGACATTCGTTTATGACAGGTGTCATGTCTGTTAAAAAGTTATGCTTCCAGAAATGTGTATATAATTTCCTCCCCACTATATTTACTACTTTAAAATCTGTTTAATATTTTGCACTAATTTTTTTTTATTCCAATGATAGGAATAATTTGAGCATTTAGTAGGAATCTTTGAAAAATTACCAATTTTAATTGAACTACCGAACATGCATAATGTATAATAGATTCTTTAGAAAATTCTACCTCTTATAGCGACCACTCGTTATTAGGACCTTTTTCTGTGGGACGCATATGGTCGTTATATCGAGCGTCGACTGTATTGATTCCTATCACTAATTCCCCAAGGAGCAATATTTTCGAACCAGAAATTTACAAATTTACTTGTTAATTATTTCTCAATTATTTGTAGAAAACACAAACAAATATATTGAGTCCTATAACTAATTCCTCCAGGAAGAACCAATTTAAAAAAAGGTTTACTCGTTAGTTAACAAATATTATTTAAGGATGGAATTTAAAAAAATAATCGTTCTGAGATAAGCTTCTTTCAACAGTATTTGACTCCAGTTTCTGAAAAAACGAATTGCTACTGCAGAAACGGTAAACTGGGTTCATTTATGCTTTGAAAATCTGTCCAACAACATGCAAAACCATCAAGCATCAGTAATCGAGTTTACGAAAAATAACTACGTTAATATTTATAGCTACGTATCCTGGTACTTTCCGTATGGAGACATTCTATTATAATTGCCTCCTAATATTTTTGGAAGAAACTGTCATGAATTATTAACGCATCACCAATGGGGTAAAAAGATCTTGTAAGAAATCCTTCAAGTGTTTCTTTCGAATTTAATTTTAACTATGGCAAACTGAGTGGTTTTGTAAGTTATCTTCAGGAAACAGATAGAATTTCAAAAACAGTGCCACAAATGTAAATAAATAATGTTTTCAGTTTTGGAATATGAATTGGCCTTTTTTTAGAAGAATTTTTTTTTTTTAAGTAGGTAATACTAATTGCAGTAATAGAAATATAATTTCACGTTAATTTAAAGCACAAATGAGCATTAAAACGCAGTATCTTTGTATTTTATTTTATTAATTTTGCAATTTTTATGTATTCTCACATTTTTATGCCTGCTGTCGTCTTTTTTGCTTTATTTTTATTGATATTCCTTTTTACTTCCTTTACTTTCAATTGGATTCGTTTGTTGCTCTCTTATTGGTGTCTTCCTGCTACTTCTACTTCCACTTCACGCTGCCTTTATTCTCATTGGTTTACTGTTAATTCTTAGGCTATATAAGCTTTGTTTTTGCTGTTTTGTCTGCTTCATTTGGATGTTTTGCATCTAGAAGCTCCCTGTCGCATTGAAAAAGGGATTCCAAGCAATCCCGAAACATATGTCTGCGTTTTAATGCTCATTTGTGCTTTAAATTAACGTGAAATTATATTTCTATTACTGTTTACTTGCACAAAGTTAAATTATTATTAATACTAATTGCGTTAAATGCACCAATAATACAAAATAGTTCGTACTTCTGTTGTGAAACTCATTCAAATACGTTGAAATAATACGCTGCAGCAAGAGATGCAAAGATTGTAATAAAATAAAAAGAGGGTTATGATAAAATTACAAAGAGAAAATAAAATAATTGCATGTACAATGTAATGATCGCTGACTCAAACGAAGCATTCAATCAAATGTTTTCCACTGTATAAATTATCAAGTTATTAATCCTAGACAAATATTTTTCAATATACAAGCACGCAATATGTATTCCAGCATTCTGACTGTAACTTCAATATGCATACCTATTAAAAACTAGCTGACATGCCCGGCGTTGCTACGAGGTCATTGCATGATTCCCAGGCCAAGTGACACAAATCCAAAATTCTGTTGTAAATATATAAGGAAATATGTAGCTAAAAATTCCCAGTAGAAGATGGGAAACAGTAGTTAAAAATTCCATTTACACAGTAAATCTTCCTAAAAATTCCTATTACATTAAAAACAGCAACCTCTAAAAATTCACTTTAGACTGACAATAGCAGTCCATAAAAATCCACATTAAATACCAACAACAGTTCATAAAAATGGTCATTAGAGTAAAGGCTACAGTAATATACATATGCATCAGAACAATTGTTCCAAAATATCATCACGAGTCCGTAAAAATCCCGATTACAATATAGTCAACACTACATCTGAAAATTCTCATCAGAATAAAAACTGTTCTCTTAAAAAAAAAAAAAACTTGAATACAGAACAACGGTTCCTGAATATATCTGCTGGAATAAAGAAAGCATTCCTTAAAAGCCCAAATTTCAATAAATACAACAATCCCTAAGCCTCCCTATCAGAAAAAAGTCTTTAATCCCAAAAATTCGCCATTAGAACAAAAGACGTCAGTGACTAAAAATACCCATTACACTACAGACCTTTAAGAACTACTGTTCTTGAAACTACCAACAGCATATCTTAAAAATCTCGATCAGAATGAGGTCACCAGTTCCAAAAAATTCTCAATTGCAAAATCGTCAAAACATTTCCTGAATATTCAAAGAAAAATAGCGCTTTTATCAAAGTCGGCAAAAACCGAAAAAAAGAAAAGCATTGTTTCCAAAGGCAAATAAATATGCACATTAAAGTTAGAAAATATTCAGTACTGAACCAATAGTGGCGTGTGAAATATAATTTGATAGAAAGAGACAACTAAATTCCGTCCAAATGGCACCAAATAGCACCAAAATTGGCACCAGTGCAAAAAAAAGTTATAGAATAAATCACTTGAGTAGGGAATATGGAATCAATCTAAACTGCTACTGGAGAGTATTTTACTTCGAGCCAAGAGTTACTTTTGGATCAACCCACGATTGTTAAACTTTCATAGTAGTTTTCGACGGGCTTTCTAAGGGTACCAAATTCTAAACAATGTGGTAAGTTCTTCATATAGAAAAGAGCCATTTTGTGCAATTTTTCCGGCTGAAAAATTGAAATTCGAACAGTTTGGAATCTTTTTAACATTCGGGAACCTCCCTATGACCATTTCCGAGTACTTCTGTATCAAATTTGGTTAACATCCGACGTAAACTCTGAATTTGTGTAAGGAACATACGAACACACCTACACGATCTTTTTAGCCTACTTTCCCAAAGGCTTAATGTATCGTGAAAATATCGTTAAAAAAAATTTTTTAAAGCCAAAAATAAATCAAGTAATTAAATAATAATCTTTAAAAAATAATCTTTAAAAAATCGGAAGTAGGATTTTGCAATGGGAAAAATGTGTGTCTGTCGTTGTGTTCCTTGACCCCCTCCCCCAACTCCATGATAACTTTTGATAACTTTTATGGAAATTGCCCGATGTAAAAGAGGTTTTGTTTTCGAAATTTAAAGATGTCGGCGAGGACAAATATTTTCTAAAGTTTATGTATTGTTTTGAACAAATTTTCGTTCAATTTTGAACGGTTCGAAAAATTTTAACATTAGAGCCTATGTGGAAAATGAAGCAAATTATGTAAACTCTTGACGTAAGATACAAGTTCCTTTGAACAAGCTTATTGGAAGGAGTTCTTGAAGGGAAATATTTTTTTTATTTGAACAATTTATGTTCAATTTTTAACAGTTCAAAAAAATTTAACATTAAAGTCTACGGGGTAATTTTATTCCTATCTAAATCCTGAGCTAGCAGACGGATTTACTTAAAACAAACTTTATCAGAGGGAGCTTATGACGCAGACCATGTATAGATACGAAGTTCATCCAGAACTAAACGAGCCTGTTTTGCCATGAAACTTTATGATCTGGATTTTTAATTTATAATTATTTCTGATGAATGAATGAATGAATGTGTACACTCTCAGATACGCATGCTCAAATCTCACGAAACTTTCGTCGTACTTGACGAAATGGCTTCGCGAAAAATTCTCCAAGTAAACCTTTCGTCAAATTAATGATATTTGTGTAGTAACTTTTTTTAAGTCACGTGATAGCGCGAAAAAAGAATCGTTGTAAATGACGAAATTTTCTTGACGATTGAAGAATCGTCAAAAGTGAGAGCTCTATTTCTCTGAGAGTGTATTAACAGTTGAAAAAAGGGTATATTTGAAGTAACTAAGAACCAAAGCTAAATGAGAATGAGCAAGAGGTATCTAGATAAATTAGATGTTGCTGTATACGGGAAAGAAGGCCCGTACAGTTCTAGACGAAATTTCTTATTATGCATACAGATGAAGAAATAAATTTTTCAGTATTTTTTTACTTATTTTTAGTCACTTTGTAACCTAACGGTAAATCAAAAAAAAAAGTTTAAAAATTAAGGTAATTTTTACATTCCGCAGCATCTTACAGTCAACAAGTCAATATAAAAACGGTATAGTTTAAAAACTATTTTTCAAAATCCAAAAATATTTACACTTCTTCTGCGTCTTGTTATTAAAAACTCCAACTAGTTATTAAGGTATTTCGCAACGTTAAATTCGCAAGTGCTGTAATGTGATATGAGTAATTATTATCACAAAGTGTGTTCTAATACTTTTTGTAACACTAAACTATGCTGTAATTAATCAGGATCTGTTTTCGTCTAAGTTAAATTCAGCTTGGTAACATAAGATTTGAGAATAGAGCGTGCATAAAGTGCAATTTTCAAAATTTATCCTCCACAAGAACTTTTAATTAAAATTTGAATTTACGTAAAAGAGGCACAATGTTTCATGCACGGAAAAGCTCTTAATGATGTTAATTATGATGTTTTTAAGCGCTAGTTTATCAAAATTTGTCGTACGAGTAAAAAAATTTTTTTATTATAACGAGTTTTGATGAACCATTTTATTAACACTTCCTCGCACCAGTTATTTTTCTATGTTTAAGAGTATTTATTTGCATTGTCACGGTAAATGCAATAATTATTTTGAATTGCATATCTTGTGAATAATTGGTAAGCTTGGTGGATGAAAAATCAGATTTAAAAGTTTACGGCTTGATCTTTGTCAGTGTTTTACGTAATCAGCGCTTACCTTACATAAATCTGAAACATTAATTGAGGCGGTGAGAAGCAAAGGGAGGTAAGTGACAAAAGTATCATTTTGAGTAAAACTCGTTCGAAGTTTAATTACTATATTAAATTCTAGAGGTTCTTCAGATAAATATTTTTTTTGTTTTTGAGTCTATTATGTATGTGTTAGTGTAAGTATGAAGTTTACAGTGTTTCTGATAATGAGATTTGACGTATGATTTTTTTTGAAAATAGCTTATTTTTACTTACGCCCTTTTGCTTCCAACTAGTTTACTTACACCCTTTTGCCACTAAATAAAAAACGTGTTGTTCATTTTGTTAATTTACACAGTTATAAAAATAGTTAGTTAGTGATATAAACTTTATTAAAAACGGCATTATATAAATTTCGAATAATTATATTTATCAACAAACTAAGAACCATTGCCATTAGACAAATTGCCGAAAACAAAACAAGACAAAAATAAAATCTGCAGACGATTTAACCCTTGTTTTTACTATTATAATTCAACAATTCAGAATTCAGGCACTTAGAAGCAAAGGGGTGTAAGTGACCAAAATAAAAGTTTTGAGAAAACAGTGCAAATGATAAATTAAACAACCTTCTGTTTTGTGATAAAGAGATCTTAGTGGTAGCTTTGACAGCTTTGAAGCTACCACTAAAATCTCTTTCCCACAAAATAGAAGGGTGTTTAATTTATCATTTGCACTAGCTATCTCAAAATTTTCGTTTTGCTCACTTACACCCCTTTGCTTCTAAGTGCCTGAATTTAAGAATGCTGGTGTAGCAATTTTTGAATTTTGCCGCTTTAAATTTGGTTCTAGTCTCAGCCAGATTAGCTCCTTTAGCTTGGAAGTGTTTCTCTGCTATGAATGAAAGTAGCTTTATTTGAAGTATCAGAGAAAATGTGAAGTGCTTTATGAGACAGCTTTAAAATTAAATTTAGCATTCCCACTAATGTCGCGTAGCACTTTCATCTAATAAACTTTCTGATTTTGTTACAATAGAAATACATATCAGACCAGTAACCTAGGATGCTCACTAGGAAGGAGCGGGGATTTAGCACATGGGGGATCACAAGAACAAATTATTTCTGCGATAGGAAAGGAAGTTCGTGACAAAATTAAAGGCGATATAAAAGCTACCATATACTATAGCATTGTTACGAGTTCGTCGAACTTGAAGCAGATGACTAACTCCTTGAACATATAGAGCAATTTATTTACAAGTTATTTACAGTATGCACAGATTTAAGCACACAAAAATATCTCACGAGGTACACACATCACCATAAAACGAACGGTACTCACGCATTTACTATACAAATACGAATAGAAACAAGCACGAAGCTTACAGCACAATAGCTCAGCCTTACATGCACTCGCCAAAGACTAAAACTGAACTGAACTTTTTAAATTCTCACCAGAGCGTCTTATACAACATCTTGGATCACGTGACATGAAAATTCCAGAAAAATCTAGCAAAAACTAGGATTATCTAACATAATCCGAGAGTCGCCAAGCTTGGCAAGAAACAACGTCAATGCATAATTTCGTAACAGTATCCAAATGGATTGTACAACTCCTGATATTTCTCATAAGGAACAAACTTGAATCTTTATTAGGTATGTAAGTTTTGGAAAGTAATTGAGTCATTTGTAGGGTTTATTGATGTTACAGGAGGAGGACTAGCAAAATCACTGGATTAAGTAAGCTTGATTAAGATATTATGAAATGTAGAGGGTAGGCATATGGACAACAGAAGCAACAACATGAAAAGGAAACAAAAAGGCTTTCAATCTTTTAGAGCAATTACTCTAAATCTTTATGCAATTTATGTGCCTTGTCTGTCACCCTCTTTTAATTAATTAATTTGTGATGCCCATTTGCTGCAGTATATATATTATAAAACATAATTTAGGTCGTAATAAAATATAATTTCCCGTTAAGAAAGCACAAATAAGCATTAAAAGGCAGATGTCTGCATTCTAATGCTTATTTGTGCTTTCTTAACGTGAAATTATTTTTTATTACAATTTACTTGCATAAAGTTAAATTATTATTATAATTTAGGTTATTGCTTAGTTTCTGAATCTGATAAAAGATGGGTAATTCTACAAAAACATTTGAACCAGTGGTTCCCAAAGTGATCGTTATAGACCTCCAAGGGTCTATAACAACATCCAAGTGGGGTCAATGTCAACAAAAGAAAAAAATGGGAGCGCATGAAATGAAAATAGGGGTCCAAGAAACTTCATCTCATTTAAGCAAGTTATTACCAAATTTTAGACAAGATATCACCTAACAGAAACTTTGAAAATGTCACTTACTTATTTATAAAATATACATATAAATTTACCAGTTATGTATTCATGAAATATGTCTCATAAATTGTGCAAGTAAGGACCCATACCCATCTCTTTGTACTTGTAACTACAGTTCGAAGAAGGAATTTCGATACTGCTATTCAACAGAAACGAACATCAGCAGAATCTGCTGATACTGCCTTCTTCGTCTACTTAAAAACATTCTTCATTTAAACATAACTCACAGCGCCCAATCTGGAAAATAAAAAAAATTCTCAGGGATTTCAAATTGAAAGGCAATGATTCGCATGTTCATACTGACAACATACTAACTCCAATCTTATTTTTTATTTGAATGCATATCTAACTCGATGTCCTCTTTCCAATTGTGCAAATATGCTTCCCAAATTGTGTTGATCTTTTGTAATTCCTTTTGAATGCTAGAATTTTATTTTAAACGGGTGACGTTTTGTAATGCAGTACTCTCGGCACATAAAAGTGGAAAACTAATTAGACAGTTCTCTTCATGCATTCATTTGAATAATTTACACATTCTTCACAATCAGTTGTTAAATTTTGTGTTTCATTTCATTTGATACATACTATTTAATTCAGGATTGGTACGTCAAACAATAAGATAAATCGCAAACGTTTGTTACATGTAATTAATCACATTCTGTGTCACGTGAGCATCTGTGAATTCTAGGAACTCAAGGGTATATTAAGTCGATAATTGCTCCACCTATTGTAGCAAATAGAGCATCCGTTGTTAAACAAATTTACCGGCGCAGCTCATTCGGCTTCGATAATTTCAGCGATTTCTAATTAAGCATTCGAAAGCATTGATAATTGTTTACAATATTTGCATAAGCGAAAAGAAAGTTCTTGTAGTTGTTAAAGCTAGCTGGATTATTTCATACTTTATTTCGCGAAAACATGTTTGAATAGCTTATATTTTCAAACATTCGTGATATTGTGCGAAACAGAATAAGTTATGCTAATTCCTTTTTATCGCTACATAATAATTTTAAACGCTTTCTATTCTCAGCCTTTTTATGTTGTTTATTAAACAACAGGGGTGAAGTGTTTTATGAGACACTGCGAGTGTTTATCCCCCTTTTTAATTGTTATAAAATTAATTAAAGTCCCTAAATATATATACAGTGGAACCCCGCTATTCGTACACAAGTTGTTCCAGGAAGCAGTTCGAATAGTGATTTGTACGAATAGCGAATTATTTTTTCACGTAAGAAACAATGTAAATTGGATTAGTCCGTCCCATACCCACAGATGGTTGCTTATTTAAACCTATGAAAAGCAAATGTACAGTACTGTACATGAAACTATACAAATAATAAAAATTAAACTGCACTTTGCTTGTACTGAGATGAGCTAGTGGCATAAGTGGAATGTTGAGAGGAGGAAGAGAAATGTTGATGTTACTGTTTGGAAGAGGAGTTACCTTCCATAGAAACATCAGGTAATATCCCTTCAGGTGTTTTCTCCCTTTCTGCTGTTCTTTCTTTTTTGTCTTTTTGCACTAGACGAATCTTGATTTCTTTCTCTAAAAACCTGTCCAATGTTGACTGCCTTTTACGATTGTTGTGAATTTTTCTAAAATGGTCAATAACATTATCGTTGAACAAGTGAATGCTCCTGTTGACCACAGAAGTGTTAGGAAGCCATTTTTCCACCACTTTCTGTGTTTCCTCCCAGTGATAACACAGCTCTTTAATTTCTGCATGGAAAATGCTTTCCTTACTACTTTCCTCCTCTGAAGAAGAAAGTTCTCCAACCACTTCCTCTTGCTGCCCCCCTTAAAAAGTTAAAATTGTCAGTAAAATCTCAAAAAGTATTAAATTTTTTTAAAAAATCCAAAACGCCAAACAAATTACGTCCAGACGAGTTCAAAAAGAGCATAATTTCTCGATGTTTTTCTTTAAAAAGGCCAAACTGGCAACCCTAGCCCCTGGTGCCGTCCGAATCGCGGGGCAAGCGTACGAATGACGAGTTGAATTTTACTTGAACAAGTTGGACCAATAACGAGTTGCACAAATAGAGAGGCGGACGAATGGCGGGGTTCCACTGTATATGTTTTATCAGCAAAGTTTACATGCCAACATCAATTAAGGGAAAGATCAATAATTGTGTACTTGATAAGTTGGAAAAAAATTAATTTAACACGATCAGTCAGACAAAATTCAACACGGAATTAAAATATTAGTTTATTAACATACTTAGGAAAAGGTTTAAAAAGAAAATCGTTAATTTTAAAATTCATAGCTTATCCATCCAGCTTAAAAGCGGGACAAAAATTTATTACTTGAAGTGTACACCAGCATAGAGTTCAGTAGAAAAACCATCGGTTGACCAGTTTACTTCCGTTGTTAATTTCGAATGGATAAACTGAACTAAGAAGCTCTATTCCCCGGGGATATGAAAGCAGCAAGGCAGTTGTCTAAATTCTAATTCACGTCCCATCATGGTGAGATAGTGAAAAATTGTAGCTCTGTTTCAAAAAGGCATTTACTTATAAGAACTACAAGTTAAGATTTTTGTCACCAACCAAAATTTTATGTTTAATCCATGAACATAAAATCAAAATTCTAATGTAGCCATCACGGAACGAGGGACAAAAAAAAAGGGATCCGATAGGTGGCGCTGATGTTCTCCCCGCTTTATAGTTAGTATGAAAAATTCGTATAAAAGGACGTTTCATTCACAATATTCATAAGTTTTAAATGATACATTTTTAATATAGCGATTGAATTGGCTTTTAAAAGCAAACTAAAATAGCTAATGATCGAAAATTACTTCAATTTTCCCTTATGAATTCAAAAAATAAAATTACTAAATTTTTCGTTTTTAACTTTTTTTTATTAACTAAATGATGCTTAAATCACCTATATGCACACTATGTGTATTTGTGAACAGTTGTACACATGTATACTCCGTATCTATGTGTTCATAAACATAAGTGTGTACAAATATACACACATGTATGTGCATAAATGCGTACAAGATTTGTACATATGTACTCGCCCTCGAGTGTTCCTTGTTACCACAGCAGGCCCGTCATTTGGGCAGTCAGGGGGGAGGGCGGGTGGATCAATTGACTCCCCTGACTTTTAGAAATGCATTGAATTTATTTGTTATTTATTTATTTATTCATTTATTATGGCCGCCGTAACTTAAAAGTAATGCATGATATCGAAATTTAATTAGTTTTTGCCGCGAATACATTCGAATGGGGCAGTGCAATCGAGCGGTTTTTTCTTTATTATTTATTTTTCCCGATAAGGGAGAGGACCATTACATCAAGTTTACCAAACGACACAAACGTAAACTTGCATTAAGCGGCTTTAAAAAAATAAATAAATAAATATGTAAAAATGAAAATGCAGAAGCTTACATAGATGTGTGCTATCAACTGCATAATGTAGGTGCACACATATGTAATTATTTAAAAGCGGGAAACCTAAAGAATGAAACATATCCGACGATAACGAAAAGTAATCGATCACTTTAAGTTTTAATAAACTTATGAATTGATATACTATTAAGGAGATATGTGCTGAGAAAAAAATACGTTTCTTCATATTTTATTGTCAGTTTCAGGCCTTCAAAGTGAATAATTCCTTTGAAGGCTAAATTACATTTTTTTAAATTTGATGTGTCCAGTACTTGACTTCCTTGTATTCTTATTTAATAAAATATTTTTTTGATAAGTAAAACAAATGGGTGCGTGTACTTATCTTCTCACAATATTTTAAGAGAATTTTCAATTTTTTATGAACTTTAAGACGTTTTCCTATTTTTATAAAGTACAGTTAGTATGGAGAATAGATCTTCCCATCTTTAAAAAAAATTAATGTTCTTGATCGTGACTGAAATCAAAACTTGCAATAACGGTAACTAATGAGAAAAAGCGTCTGGGCTAACACTGTTTCATGAATTAAAAATCCCGTTAAAAAGCAGTTTTGTTGGGCATTACCTTAAGATTTACACTTAAATTGATCTTCTCTTATGAAATTCTTCCCAACAAAAGTATCTGCTTTTTTTTCTAAGGGGAGAGAGAAAAGAATAAAAAACGAAAATCTTTTTCTTATTTCATGTTAATAAAATCAGGTAAGCTGAAAACTTTCTTTAATTACACCTAAAGTGAAATTAAGAGCATTTCTTTTTTGTAAAACATAACTTCTTTTTTCTTTCTTTCTTTTTTCGCATAATAATAAATTGTTTCGTGTAAGCGAAGAAAAGTTCCCGCACAAAAACGCCTGCCAACATACCTTTGTAAAATGTATTAAATTCGTCTGAAAGAATTTTCCAAGTTGAAAATATTTTTAATGTTAAATTTCTCTTTTATTCAATTCAAATATACTTTACGAGAAATATAAATGTGAAAGCAAATGTACTGATAATATTAGTCCTAAAATAGTATGAAATTTCTCTTTTATTCAGTCCAAAAATACATGTGTGAAAGTTGATGTACTGATGAATATTAATATGAAATAGAATTTATCTTGATGAAACATTGATGAGTACATGTCTCGACAAACGTTTTTAGTGTTTTACAACGTCTTTACATACGGGTGCTTGAAATTTTCCAGAAAAATTTAAGGCTTCCCTCTTAAAAAAATAAACAGGAAAACGAAGGACAAGAGGCCTCTTTCTTTTTGAAATAGCAAGCTTATTTTCGATTTAATTGTTAACCATCGATTGTTAATTTCGATTGTAAATTGTTAATTTCGATTTAATTGTTATCATTTTATCGTTTCTAAAGGTTTGCTCTGTCTCAGAAGCACGGGCCGCATTGACTTCGCACGCGCATGCTCGAGATATCGTTACGATCTCTGGAGCATGCGCACGAGAGAATATGTACTTCAGGGTTGCCTATAATAAGACGACGAGATGGGACGTGACATTCTTTTAACCCTTTAATGCATTTGCACGTGTCTGTCACGGGCGAAAGGTACCGGCAAATTTGCATATGCCCGTGTCTCAGACGGGCGATCTTGTATCTCGCGTTATTTTATTTCTAATGCCCGTCTGAGATCCGTTTACGCTTTATTTGTATAATATTTTTTTTATATAACTTCCCCCCCCCCTCTCTAGTCACCCCCTACAACTGAAATTTCCAAAAACAATTTATACCTGTATTCATTTTCTGTCAAAAAAAAACTCGATAATATTTTACCAGTTTTTCCGAACAAAACTCGTGCTTCAAGGGGTTAAAAGACAAGCATTTATTTAGATTTTCGGCCCATCTCAGGGTAAGTATTGAATAACTTGTGGAATCATTTTATTCTAACATAGAATTTTTTTTAAAGACTACAAGTTAAGGTTACGACGAAGTCCCGCGCCAAACTTGACTATAACAAATTCATTCTTTTATGCAGATCATCAATAAATCGTGTCGTCATACTAACTATTTTGTCGCTTATAAGTAGTGTTCGGCAGTAGTTAACTAGAAGTAGTTAACTACTAGTAGCAACTACTAGTTGTAACTACTTTTGTTTTGAACTAGTTAACAACTAATTAAACTACTTTTTTCCCAACTACTAGTAACAACTACTTTCAAAATTCCAACTACTTTCGGGAAAAAAAATGTTTATCTATTTTTTAAACATTAAATTATTTAAATTTTTAGCTTATGAATATTGCTCACACAAATGTATTTTTATATTATGTAATATAATGAAAAAGCACTCATGAAAAATCATAATATTTATTGCAGTATTTACGCAAATTAGAAAAAGCTTTCAAATATATAATCAATAAATAGCGCCCGCACCAATACATGCACAATGAAGTTTCATTTAAAGACCAAATCTTCATTATGGGGAAGCTTTACTTCTACTCCAGTACCATGCATGCTTTTGGGATACCATAAAACACAAAAAGAAAGAAAAAATACTGTTATTTAGGTTTTCTTTTAGAAGAAATACTGGTTTTTATGATTTTTTTAAGAAAAAAAGTGATTTTTCTTATTCTTTTTCAGACAAAATATTGATTTTTTATGATTTAAAAAAATTATATCAGCTTCTTCCAAATGATTAAAGTATAGATATTTTTTATTATAAATTTTAATATATTCTGGGTTCAAGTAATTCATTAGAATTTTAACTCACTATATGTTAGCCCCTAAAGCATCTGGCCCTCTAGGGAAAGATGGAATAGCTTCGTTAAGGTGTCAAAGAATGACATTTTATGAGAGAACATTACGTTTTTGGACATGCTGACTACAGCAAAAGCATCAACCGCACCTTTGGAAAGGATTTTTTTCTACATTTGGAATAGTGCACTCAAAATTAAGTAACGTATTGGGGGTTGAAAAAGCATCAAAACTGATATTCTTGATGAAACATCTAAATAGTAAAATTGATTAAACTCTAGTAAACATTTTATGTGTGATATTTGCCATCTCTGTTTATATATTCAAGAAATTTCCATATACTCAAAAAATTATAATAGTCCAGTCAACTTATTTGTATATATTCAAGAAATTATAATACATTTAGTTTAGAAACATAAGCTTTCTCTTCTGTTTCTTCTTGTTCTCTGTTTATTAACGTACATTTTGTATAAATATAATAAATTAATAATTCATTTTGAACTAGTAATAAATGATTATTTCAACTGAAATAGCTTAAAATTCTTTGAAGACATAAATAATCAACTGAATTTGTTACTGTATTTGTGTGAGCAAACATATTTTGCTTTTAAAAAAATCCAAAAAATTCTATTTGAATCAAAAAAGTACTATTTTTTATTATTTTTTTAAAAATAAAAAAAAATCACTAACCCTGCCTTGAACACAATTTAAAAGAATATAATCTAAATTCCAAAGCATGCGCGTTACAAAAATATTTTGTTAATGAATAGGGGTTGGGCAGAGGGAGAATTTTAAATTGATATTAAGGGTAAACCCCTTCATTTTACAACAACTGCTGAAAAATTGTTACTTCTTAAAAACATAAATTATTAGCTTTATTAAACAAATACATATTAAAATAAAAGTTTAAATTTAGAGAAAAAGATTTTGTCTTTATTCATATTCTCTTTATATATTAATTGTTCAATGGAATTATTTGGAAGTATTCAATCTTTGAATGTTTTATAGGAATATCTTTAAAATTATTTTAATGATTAAAAATAATATTGAGTTGAATTATCGGGATTAAATATTTAAGAACAAGCCTAAAAATCGAAATTCAAATGAATTATGCTTAAAAGTAGTTAACTAGTAGTTAACTACTTTTGGATAACAGTTAACTACTAGTTACAGCTCGTCTCAGAACAAAGTAGTTAACTACTAGTTGCAACTACCTTTGTTCAGAGTAGTTAGTAGTTGGTAGTTAACTACTTTTTGACGAGTAGTTGCCGAACACTACTTATAAGTATGTGGTTTTGTAGTACTAGGGGGCTCCCGCTCCCTGCTCGCTATCGCTCACCAACCACCAGAACTGTTTATGCAGCTCCTTCGGATCGCTTCGCCAGTTTGAGCTCGCTTCGCTCGCTCATTACAAACTAAACTATTTTAGAGTAGCTTTACGGAAAGAATCTGTTCTCACATGCAATCACGGAATGCAATAAATGTTCATATTAGTTGGGATTGGGAACTATCGGTTTTAACAAGAGAAACAATGAAACCGAAATTATGAACATTCTCGTCATAGTGATGAAACCTAACCACCTAATGAAAACGATTCACCTTAATATTGATTTTTTAAATTTAACTAGATCATCCATGTTCAGTGCTAAAGTTCAATTATCTTCGTTCATGTTAAGTTTGAAAAAGCTCATTTTGCTTAATTTTATTACTTGCTCTTTTTCTTTACTTTTTTTCTATTCATTTTTTAGAACAAAAATAAAATAAAATATATTGAGAATCTCTGCAGCTTTCTCTATTTTTTGACACAAAAATGTAACGACTTCCAATGTTATTGGATTTTAGATAAAACGTTTCGAATTTCTTCCGTAAGCCCTATTGTTAAACATTTCTTAACTATTCAAAAAGAATAATAACTGATAAAAATAATATTTTATTTGTACATGTTTCACTTTAACCTTCACTTGTAAATTTTCGTTGAAAGTTATCCGAAACAAAGTCCGTCTGTTAAATCAGGATTTATAGATTATTCAATTTTCCCCGTAGAGACTTAAGCACAGTAAAATCAGTAAATGAAAGGTAAGTCTTAAATCAACCTCAATTACCGAACACAATAAACTATGCTTGCTTTTTTAATAGTAATTGAAGTAATACTCACATAAGTTTAGACAGTTCCACATAAATTCACAATATGAAACGAAAACTGCATACCCTAAAAAATCTAAATTCTGTTTCAACTCTGCTGTAGGTAGATGGCAGCACTAAATGTAATTAAAGATTTATAATTCTGTTTTCCCTTCAACAAATTTTAAATAACTGCTAAAAATAAAAATGTAAACTCATTTTCTTTGAACCAGTGCAACACTTATTCCATTGAAACTGCTGCAGTTTATTGTAGTTTAAATTCTTCGTATACTCAACGATATTTATGTTGAATTGCAATTACAAGAATTCCAGAACTGAAGTCAAAATTAACACAGAAGTTCTTTCGCGCGCTAAACTTAAATTATAGGGGCTCTAGCTAAACTATGCTCGTGTATGTACTACGTAACTTTGACGTAGTACACAATAAAGTCCAATCCAGTCGTCACTTCACTGAAGTCCAGTCGTAGTAGTCCCTAGGTTCTTTTAAATAAAACAGGATTTGTTTTTTTAACAATTTTTTCAGACGTCATTAGATCGATCTATTAATTATTTTGATCCATTTAACTATAAATATTCAAATCAGAATAGCCTTTTTCTGAATTTCATCAATACACCAAGGTATTTTCTGTAATCATTTAGGCCCTTAGGAAGGATATTGCAATAAGGCTGACTATTAAAATTTTTTAAGACAAATAAACATTTTCAAGACAAAATGTATAACGTCCAAATATAATAATTATCTCAATTTCTACTTTATTTTTCTCCGGAAGTCTTCTTTGTAGGTGAAAATTGCTGGCGTGGGGTGTTTAGAAACACGCCGGCAGCAATGAAGAGTTAGTGGTCCGAGAGGGGGGGGGGGGCACCATTCCGATTTAGAAGGTTAAAAAGTGTAAAATGGCCCACAAAAATAAAAAATAATAATATATTCATTAACACTTTTTATACATATTTGAACTGTTGCATGTCAATATTTTTAAGCAAAAACACTTTAATTTTAAGAGTCTGAGGACAAACTGAGTCTAGGGCAGTTTCAGGGAAGTGACAACTTTTTCGAAATGATTATGTTTTTAAAAAGCTGTCGTGTGTGAGCAATTTTTATTTTCAGTACATTTGATTTAGTAACGTTAAATGAGTTAGGCACAATATTTTTTTTCTTTTATAAAAGTTAAAGTATGAGCACTTTGTTGCAATAAATGAACATAGAAAATTATTGTCATTTTGTCATGAATCATTCCGTCACAACACATAAACTTTAACTTTTTCATTCCAATGTGGAAAAAAAATTATTGAAATTAACATTTTCTTATTATTACTTATGTAACTTAAAAGTACTCATCAGTTTAAAAAGTGAAAATATGCTGAAAAACCCAAAAGCTTAGTTGACAGAAATGTCACTTACACAAATCTAAAAATAGCATTAAAATTATTTTTAAAAATCAAATGATTAAAATTCTTTTTTCTGTTTTGTTTTCATAATTTAATTGTTGACAATGAAATCCAAAGAAAAAAGTTGCAGTTTTGATGAAGATAACCTAACTGTAATCATCTAAACTTCTGTTTTTCAACAAAAATGTCATTCCGTCACGTTTGGAATTGCCCTATATTTGTTTCTGGTTCCTTTATTCTAATTCTTCCAAAAGTAGGGCTGTTGAACGAATATGTCATGTGTGTTGTTTATCCATGAGTTTAATCTTGATAATTTAAGTCAAAAAAAGCGTGAAAGACAGGCTTCCTGCTGGCTTAAATACTTTATTTTATATTATCTTCAAAACAATTGCCTGCTCTTTTTTCCCTTTCTCTCTCTCTCTCATTTTTTCACATGAGAGCCACGACGGAAGATAACGGCGCTGTCAGCGTATCTGAAATTTTTAGAGGGTTTAGGTGGTTTCAGCCTTTTGGAGAGTATAGCTCTTAATGGTTTTGAGAAAGGTGCGCCATCGCTCTTGAGGAGGATGGAAATGACTGTAAGACCTACTTTTTGAAAGGGGGAAAGTGAAGCATCTGATCGTTCTGCCCGAATTCAGATTAAGTGATCGGAAGATTCAGTTACGGTATCAGTAATATTCATCAAAACAACAACCTAAATCTTGTAGAAAATACATGAATTACAAATTTTATTCCACTGACATTTTGTAAATAACGAATAACATATTTGATACCACTTCGATTAAAATAAAAATGGTGAATAGGAAAAAAAGATAACTAAATTACTTTAGCCGCACTCTTAAATCAGAGTTTTTGTTATTGGGACAAAATGTCTTATTTTCTAGAAAGTTATGTTCTAGGAATGGCTCCGAAACAAAATGACTTAGATTTGCATTACTTCTGTGCCACATTTCTTCACAACCCAATCCATAAGATCTATTATTATCCACTCGTCAATTGTGTTTTCTCATTTTACTGCGTCTGATCTGAATCAGAATAATTATTCATCTTAAATCCTGTTCTGAAGAACAGTCTTGAATCGTTCTGACGTGTCGTGCGCAAACAGTTCCTTAACTTAGATAAAAATACTATTGTTCTGAAGAAGTAGTCGCGTTAAAAAATTACAGTATTAATTATGAACTTAAAGTTGCTCTATAAATTTTTAATTTATTACAGTAAAAATAAAACAATACTTGCCCTATCTATAACTTAATTTCTAGGTAAGCGTCCATACTTAAAACTAAGAGCGGTGCTTGCTCATTTTAGGTCAAAAGTGGTTTTAAAAAAATAAGCAGGGTTTTTTTTTTTTTTTTTTTTTTTTCATTTTTAAGCACATCAGTTTTAACAGTGCGACAAATTAAATTTGTTATCTACGTACGGGAATTTGGGGGGCATTCGTTGTTGACTTGACGACAATAAATTGTCGCTATGTTGGCGCGAACCCTATCTGTGTATTCATGCAACAGCAACGAAAGATTTCAGCTAGCATCTTTGGCTTTACATAATTTTCCCGCTCTCGAGGTGACTGCTTGGAATTTTTTATTGCGTCATTAAAACCAACTTTCATCTATACTATCGTGATTTGTTGCTTGCGCTAGGGACGAGCTAAATTCTCGCTGTTAGTTTGTTAACCAGAGCAGCAGTCTATTACGACAGTCGCAAAATGTCTCCGCTGCCTTGGGTGCGAATGCACCATATGTGTTTCTGAATGCAACTTGCTCTGTTATGTATAAAGAAAGAACATTTGAATCTAAATTAATTTTTCTTCTTTTTTTTTTTTTTTTCAAATTTTCTTTGCATTAACCTGGGATGAAACGCAATATATTTAAACATAAATCTGCAATAAAAATAACGTATCCGAGTTACACGTTTTCTTCAGATTTCATTGAAGAGATTTTTCAAAACTCTGTGAGCTCACAAAGCTGTTATTTCCAGAACCCATTAAGCAACAACATTGTAAACAGAAGAATGAATGAGAATTATCTACGTAGCGTGAGTCACGTTCTTGCCACAAATGTAAAACACAAACCACCTCACTAGGAAAATTCGATGTAAACAAGGAAAGTAATCAAAAAAAAAAGAAATTGATCAAATGTTTTGTTAGGTGCGGTAGTCTGGGCAGCATGCAAGCGCAAACATACCGGCCCCCATTGAATGGTTGAAAAACATTCAATCAATGTAGTAAGACACAGTAGAGCCTCGATTAACCGAGGAAATGTGGACCGAGGGTACCTCGGATAATCGAAAACTCGGATAGCACGGACTCTGTCCAAATCGTGAGGGAAACATGGGTTGAAATGAATGAAAATGTCGTCAAAGATGTAAAAAAAAAAGTCATTTACTGTACATATTGTAAAATGAAAAAATGACGTTATAAACATACAAATATTAATTTTACATGTACATCATTAGTAGAGTACATGTTCCAGTTAAAGTTGTCTCTTGAAGAAGTCTATGTATATAGTATATACAGTGAAACCTCTCATAAAGACCACCTCTATAAAGAGACCACCTCTCGTAAAGACCATTTTTTAAGGTCTAAAACTTCCAGCTATAGACTCAATATTAACTTTCCCTCCATTAAAAGACCACCCATTTTCTGCCTCCCTCCCAGTAAGACCACTTTTTCAGAAGAACAGGTAGGATTATTTAGCTTTGGGAAATTTAAAATAACCTTATCTCTGAGAAAAACAGGACCCAGATAGTAGGTGGAGGAAGCTATTGTCCCTGTTCCTGGAATTGGGTGGGTGATAAGCACCAGGGTAGGGAAATTGGACTAATGAACTTGATTGTTCATTTGGTCCTTGAAGATCCCTGTGAAGTGTGAAGTAGAGTCATTTATGGGAATGATTGGTCCAACTTAAACCTGTTACCTTTCTTGGAGAGCTAAGAACATTTGTAGAGTTCACAGGGCATTTCCCTCTTACAATGCTTGTAAACTAGTAAACACTACTACAGTCAATATTTTTAAAAAAAATTTAAGAGCTCATTCTGATTCAGATGACGAGTTTCCTCCAGTAAAACAGCCATCAATTTCGTATCAAGAAACACTAAATGAAATCAATAGATAAATAGAAAATTCAATTCCTGCTAGAGATGACTCTAAAATGAATAATTTGTTTCAGGAAAGCAAAGTTCAAAGATAAAGATTGTTAGTGAGAAATTACTAAAATCAAAGCAACTTCGATTAATTCTTTTTTTAAAGCTGTTCAGTCATAAAATAGTAATAAAAATAGGTTTTAGAGTAGTGTTTTGTTGCATTATTGCATGAAGCGTTGTTTTAGCCCTTACCTCTATTCAGAGACCACCTCTCTATAAGACCGATTTTCTACGGTCTGGTGGGTGGTCTCTTTAGAGAGGTTTCACTGTATATTGTTTTCTGTTTAACGGAACTCGCTCGCTTCTTTGCTACCGTTTTACGAAACGGTTGTATAAGTAAAAGGTCTGTTCAAATTGTCTCTGACTGTTGTTTTAGGTCTTTATATCACCAGAAAATAATTGGATGACTGAAGTCAGTCAGTGACGCCGCCATTTTTTTTTTTTTTTTTTTTCAATTGGCAAATGTACCTCGGTTAACCCGGAACTCGGTTAGTCGGAGCTCGGATAATCGAGGTTCTACTGTACTTAGAGTTCCTCATAAGTTATCAATTGAAATAATCCCACTCAGTACTCAGTATTATAGCATTAGCATGGCACAACTAAACATTCGAAAGCTCAGTTATGTATACCATAATAACCATATTAATTTTCCATGGGCAGAGAACAAATTTTTGCAATTGGCCCTTTAAATATCCCCCCTTGAGTATTTCCACCTTAACTAATCCTACTTTCCCATCCTTTCCTGGGAACAACTCCACAATTCTTCCCACGGTGGACTTTATCATATTTTTTTTTTATTCATTTTTACATCATAAGTACACACGACGGAAACAACGTTCATTAAAAACCTTCTTCACGAAAGCACATCTTGGCACACACTGAATGGTTCTTGACACAACATATAGGTGGCGTGGTATTCTCGTATGCAAGCAAAAGCATGTTTCAAACGAAAAGTTCGTTTTTTCCTGTTAATATCGACATGTTTTAGAAATACACTGTAAAATGTCCGAGTAAACTTTACAATATATGATGCACATTCTCTAGTTGCAATTGAAAGTTCACGTCCATGCAACTTTCACCGTAATTGGTTCGCAAATTCGAAAGTGCTATTAAGAATGCATATTATATTATGCAAATATATTAGTTTATAAAAATGTATAGCATTTCTTAATAATGCTATAAACTTCTAGCCGTGGTGCAGCATTTGAAATACTGACAACTTATTTAAATGATGGCTTCTTCAGCTGTCCTATAACTGCTGCGTGACGTAGGTAGTAGAGCAAGTAGAGCCCCTGCCCTTGTGTCTCACGTTTGAAACCCGCAATACTATAAAGAATTTGGTAGTGTGTCCGAAAATGTTCACTAAATCAATACTTTCTTCTCTATATTTTGGATATAGAAGAAAGTAATAAAATAATTTTTGGAAAAAAAATAGAACCGACTTCAAACTATAAATTGCGCTAAAAAGTAAAAAATAATATTATTCTTTAAACAATTTCGATACGACTTTTAAACATAATTTTTGAAGTCGGTGCAAAATTATGACAGTCTAATTATAATTACACCATGCGTTATTTTACACTGAAACTGTTGCAAACTCTACGCTATTTATATTTGTAATTATTTCATAGTTACAAAAGGAATCATGCATCAAAATCCATCATAATTTTGCACCGACTTCAAAAATTATGTTTAAAAGTCGTATCGAAATTGTTTAAAGAATAATATTATTTTTTACTTTTTAGCGCAATTTATAGTTTGAAGTCGGTTCTATTTTTTTTCCAAAAATTATTTTATTTCATTCTTTTTAGTGTAAATACATTTTTATACAAATACTCTATTTTTAAAACATACATATCAAAGGGGAAGCTTTTGAGGGAATGACACTAAAAACTAACCGTTTGTAAGATAAATTTCGTTTTAAAATCGATTTTAAAGAGTCACAAGAGCAAGCAAACTGATTGAATTTAATTTCTTCTTCTGAGAAGCCTTCAGTCTATTTCTTGTTATAATTACTTTTAATATGACATCGTAATGGCAACAAACTCTTTTTTAACAATGAGTTTCGTTTTTATTAACAACTTTCCCAACAAAGAAAAATCGAGCACAGCCATTCCAATTAAAATGAAAAAGTACTTATTTTTCACCCATAACGTTTTTTCTAAAAAACAGATATAGTCAAACTGATGTGCGATATTTGAGTTAGACGACCCTCTATCGATCAAAGAAAAAATAATCAAAATCGGTTCATTTAGTCAAAAGTTATGGATGAAAAAGCAAAAAAATGACCACATTTCAGCCCATAATTTTTTTTTCTGATTTTCGAATATGGTCAACCAAGGTATTGGACCTATGGGAAACCAAACTCGACCGATTAAAAAAAAATTATGAAAATCGGTTCATCCGGTAAGAAGTTATGAGTGGACAAACAAACAAAAAAAAAACGACATACATACAATCTGAATGTATAACCTCCTTCCTTTGTGAAGTCGGTTAAAAACACGTTAAGGGATCATTCATAAATGATGTCACGCGTGAAATTGTGACAAGGTGAGGGGAGGGGTAAAAAGAAGTGTGACATCATGCTGATACAATATAGCGTGGCATGTGACAAAGGGGGGAGGGGGATGTTGAAGTGTGATATTTTGTTACAAAGGGGGGAGGGGGTATGTTGAAGTGTGATATTTTGTGACAAAGAGGGAGGGGGTCAGATATGTGGGAAAAAAGCGTGTCATCATTTACGGATGATCCCTAAGTAGACCGGTAAGTCCATTGAATTCGGGTACTTTTTCCCCAAAAATGGTGAAAACGAGCTTTGAAATTTTTCTGATTGTGAGAACAACATATTTTACATGCGTGAACAGACCTTTTTCTTTCAAAGTGAAAACGAAAAGTTAATTTAATTTATTGATTGGAAATAATTTAACTTAATAAGCCTTTTTTATGCTTATTAAGCTAAGCTTATTCTTATTAAGCATTGTTTATGCTTATTAAGTTTAAAATTTAAAAAAAGCATTTTTTTATGAACTTTTGCTTCAGAAAATAAAAAATCATCTATAAATCATTAAATCCCTGCATTAAAGCATGAAATATTGCACAATATAAATGATGTTAAAAAATTTGAGTCTGTCAGTTTTTAGATATTAAAAAAACATGAAAATTAAAAATTTAAGTTTAAAAAAATAAATCTTTAAAGATTTTATTTATATTATTAATAGGGACAGAAGAGATAACTTAAAAGTTCTACTTTGTATGACTTTATTTTAAACTAGCGGTACCCACACGGCTATGCCCGTGTTAAAAAATGAAAAGACCAGTCGGTTCGCCATTGTGTACATAGCGGTAACTTTGTTATGTGAAAAATTATGTTATTTTATTAAAATATATAGCATTCCACATAATTAAAAATTATCCGCCCACGACAATCTACCAGCGATCCTACACCTTTAAGCATTTTTTTTTTTTTTTTTACAAAACACACACAATAAAAGAGCACAAAAGAAAGAAAGAAACGAAACAAAACGCAAAAGAAAATATTTAAGAGAAAACGCATTTTGTTTGTCTAGTTCAAGTAGCCACACAAAAAGGACGATTATAATCCATTAGAATAGTTTTTATTAATACATTTTTAATATAATTAGTTTTTATCTATTATTCATTGACAGTAAAACAGAAAGACGAAATTTTGTAGCTTGCAGAAACTAACAGCAGCAAGAAAAGCTTTGAAAGCGGAAAAATCTTTCATCTGAGCCTAAATAGGCAAATAACATGTTTGCCAATTCACTGGAGAGAAAAAAATAAATAAATAAAAATATAAAAATAATAATAGGTTGGAATAACAAAAATAGCTATAAAGGATAACATTTCTTTAAAAAAAACCTGTGCAGTATTTTAATTCGTTTAAATAAAAGAATAATTAAATCCAAAAAAAAAGAAAGAAAAAATTAAAAATAGGCTGCTTCTCAAAATGATATAAACCGCAAGAAATAAACTTTAATTTTCGTTAAAAAAGAAAAGGATCATAAGCCAGTCGGAATGTAACAATTCAAATAAAATTAAAGTTAATTACCGTGAAAAAATAATTTCGAACTACTGAGAAAAGCGCTTATAACTTCTTTTCTAGCTAATTTAGAGGCTTCAAATTTTAGCAGGTAGAGCAAAACCCTTTCTGGGACAGTTTTTTACGCGCTTTTCAATGATATCGAGTTCGAAAGGATGCGATAATTTTTTCCGATAGAAAACCACTATTTTATGAAATTTTCGGCTATAAATTTTAATAAAAAGAGAACAAATTTGAATTTCAGACAAAACTCTCCGAAGTGCACACCCCTTTGTTCCAAACTCATTTCGTGCCAAATTTCATGAAAATTCGACGAACGGTCTTGGTCCTACGCCGGACACAGACAAACAGACAGATAGACACACATACTTGCTGCTTTATTATTAGTAGAGATATTTAATAGCACAATTTCGTGTCTGGAATCATTTTAATCGTATTTAACATGTTTAGAGTATAAATTGTCTAATAAAGAACTTTCGGTTTCCACAGCTTAATTTACTTCAATATACTTCCTCATCAGCCACCATTGACTATTGATTTCTCAACATTCTTACACGCGCATAGTTTATGGCATTCGAAACAAACTAATTGACTTAATTATATAAGTAAAACACGACTTAATGAAGTAAATATACAGTAATAAACGTGTGTAAGACAAGATACACCGGAATTACCAATTGAAAATTGTAAAGAAATATATAAACAGTTAAAACGTGCACAAACAGTTTCGGCTGTTGCCAAGTTTTCATTTGAAAGGAGCCATTAAAAGTTCATCGAAGATTTAAAAAATATTATGTAGAACAGTGGTACTCAACCTTTTTCAGGCTCTGCCACATATGCATTATGATTATTTCATGCAACAACTAAAAAAATGTGCGAGTTTTTTTTTTTTTTTTCTTTTTCTTTTAATAAAGTTACCAAATTCCTAAGAAACGATATCTTTTAACTCCAAATAAAAAACAAACAAACTTCAGTTGCTTACGAAACTGGAATAAAATGCTTTTCCAGGGTGTAGTTGCACAAGAATATCAGATCTTGTCAGGTTTCTGAACTGCTTTCATCGAGAGCAATTAAAAAGAGCTCCTTCGATTAGAATTATATTTGACTCAGTTTCTTTTAATTTCGTTGATATAGTCCTCTATTCCATACAATTAAAAGCTATTTACTGTTCTTTTTGAATTAAATATAACATTAAGTATCATACGAAAATACGAAATGAGCGCTAACAAATTGAGTATTTTTCCTTTTCGGGAGGGGGGGGGCTGGGTTGTTTTTTTTTTTTTTTTTCGACAAATCAAACTACTATATCATGTTGAGTTGCCGTTGGCGATGTTTAAATATTTTCCCCCAAAACACACTCCACACACACAAACAAATGGATTTGGAGTAATTTATTTAGTGAAAAAAGAACTAACGATTGCCAGCTCCTACGAAACGGAAAAGTACCACAAATCGGAGCAGAAGTTTAATCATAAAACAATATACATAAAACAATCTTTATTTAAGTTTTCTATGTAGAACGATAGAGTGCCCAATTACAATATTAAACAAAATATATCCTGTTAAGTAAATTCCAATATTAAAAAGCATAAATAAATAAATGGAACATTTATTTTAAACAGATAAAAATGAAAATGTAGAGCATGTTCTAAATAAGTTCAGTTAATATATTTGTTATCAAGAAATTCTTAAGTTAGATATTATTTTAAAAAGTACTCCTTTTTAACTACCGTAAAAAATAATCTTTAACGTTGAATAATATTCCAGAAAATAACGAACAAAAATAATAAAAGTGCCAAAATGATTTAATCTGAAAGAGCTACGCAAAGCTGCAAATGGGCGAACTAATTCTAAAGAATTATATTATACAATTTCCATCAGACACAAAGATAATATCGTCGTAGAGGAGGCATAAGTTAAACTTATAATGCGAGCTCTTGTAATTTAGTTCATGATTTTCCCCGTGGTGCGGAAAAGTAAAAGTAGTAGTATTAAAAGTATTCGAAGGTAAAGTAATTATTTTAAATATTAAGAAACTGCAGACGATAATTAATAAACAGAATATTAAATAAATATGCAATAAAGATAAATGAAGTATATAACAGTAATAATAATAATAGTAAATTTTAAAAAAAGAAAGAAATTCTCCCTTTCACTAAAATTTCAATTCATACCGGAGTTAAATAATTACCAAATGAAATATTGTTAAAATGTTAGGTAGCCTTGATCGCAATTCAGGAAAGTTCTCGAACATATAAAAACATCACGCATTGATTTTTTTTTCTTCTTGAAACTTTATTCGTACATTTAAAAGTAGTTTTCCTGTTATTGCTTTACTCACATTTCCTGCTTTTCAATTACAACTAGTCTTTTTTATTATGATTATTCTCGATATTTTTACGCAAAACGAACGCACGACAGACACATATTCATAGCTTCGAACCTAATACAGACTTTCCCATCTGCAATTGGTTGTTTGATACTTAATAACAAAGGCTGTAATGTCTCCATCATGCGATAACCAGAAGTAGTAAACAAAGAAAATGATATTTTGCGAGGAAAACAAGATATGCGTTAGAATTGTTATTAAGGTCACACACAAAGTACGATGCAGTTCTAGACACGCGAAGTCACTTTTCATTGTTATAAGACAAAAGTGGTAATTTAGATAAAATTTAGATCGCTCATCTTCTAAAAATATTTTTCTTTTGAGCACACGATATTTTTTGGTTGTAAATAGATTTTTGCTATAAAACGGGACTAGTACATCGGTACGGCATGTGCAGTTTGATTAAAATAATTTCACTGGAAAAGACATTGTAGATTCCTTACCAGAAATAATAATGAGAAGATTTGTAAGTATTTACTTAAAAATCTAAAACTTTTCCATTGCACTGATGTACTGTATTTTAGCATTAGCTACATGTTATTTAATGCATCTTATTTTGATTTTGATGTACTTCCTTAGATAGAGTAGGTTATAATGTGAAGCATGCAAGTTTACTTGAGAAAAGTAGCCTTTCAGTGAGGTATTTTAGAACTTTCTGAATTTTTAGCAACAGAAGTTTTAAAAAATCAGCGGGTTTTCCCCCATAAAAATAATAATGTTTTATGCTTGCACGCTATGCATTTTGAATAAAAGGTAACTTGTTTTAAAAGTACTTGCATTTAAAATAGATTTTTAATGGCAACATTTCGTAACAAGTTGTTAACTCTGGGAAATATTGAATCAGTACCGTCTAATGCTTCTCACTACTTCATTATTTCTCGAACCTACACATAATGGAAGTTACCTGAGCATAGTTCTAGATTGGGAGCATTTTTTCTCATAATTTGAAAGCACCAAAGCACTTTTAAAGTCAAGGCAGAATTTCGCTTCATGAGGCTTTTCTTCTTTTAAAAGAAGAAGCATAGCTACCTTGACTTTTTAAAACCAACTATAATTTTTTAAAGCCCTACTATAGAAGCGTACTACTAAAAAAACTACCCAACTATAAGAACGTTCTCAAAAATTTAACGAAAAAAACCCTATCCTAAAATGCTGATCTTTTGTGTTATTATTTTTTTATTTATGTTTACTTGTTGTGATTATGAGAAAAATACTGTTATAAGGTAAATATGCCTCATTTTCATGAGATGTTGGAAATATTTATTGTTTCATGAAAAGAAAACGATGTCACTATGGAAAATAAAAATTTATTTGCACTGTCTTGTTTTTAAGGTAATACAAATAATAATTATTATTATCATTAAAAATAAATATATAAGTAAACATAAAAAAAATCAAAAACATTTAAATAGCCTTCCTAAACGTCTGCCGGCCTATATACTTGCCTACTTTGCCCATTTAGAAATTCGGCTCGGCTTAAAGTACGGTTTATTTTATCGCGGAATTTTGAAAAATGCATATTTTCACGATTTTGCTGCAAATTGACTGGATCTACAATACAAATGTTTTTTCAAATTAAAAGAAACATTCTAAAGAAAGTAAAATAAAGTAACTATATGAGTAAACCTAATGTGCTTAGTCATAAAAAATGGTTAAAAGAAGGCTTGCTTACTTTTCTTACTTACAAAAGGAATTAAATAACTATGTTAAAAGTATAAAACAATTGGATGAGCATTGACAATTTTTTTTTTTTTTTTTTTTTCAGACGAGTTGAAAAATACCATTGAATATTTTGATATAAAGTTACTGACTCTAAACTAAAACGCTTGTTTTAATTTAAATTAACGTATTTTATTTATTATTATAATTTTTACTAATTTGGTTTACAAGCATATTTTCCAACAAATGGTTTTTCCTGAAGTCAGGCAAGCTTATTGTTCTTGTTAAAATGTGTGTGCCTTTTATAAAGGCAAGTTTCCTTAAAGTTCCGCCTATGCTTAAGTAGCAAAAGCTATAGATCGATTAAAGCTAAAAATTGCCTTGGATATTTTAGCAAAACAAAAAAAAATGTATCATACTAATTACCCTTTCCTTGGAAAAAGATAAATTCCAGTCTTACACACGTAACAGCGATATTTTATTTAAGAAATAATAATTAAAAAGTTAATGGGGGAAAAAAATAGTTTCCCCATTCGTGCGATTACTTCAGCCAAAAATTTTTGTTTATAACTTTTTTAATTATTATTTTTAAAAGAAGTATATTTGCCCCGCGTGGGATACTTTCCGTGCAACGGCCCTAAGCTTGCATGAAGCAGAAAATAAGGCATAGTTTATGCTTCAACATTTTGTTTCATGCGTTTGTATTAGTGCGTATTTAAATAAATACAAATGTGTACATTTGTATATGCCTGTATTTGTGTATGCTCTTACTGCTTTAAACCCGAAAACTTACAAATTATGCTTAAAATAATTATTTTAGTCAAGAAGAGGTGAAAAAATGATCAGTGACATGACATGTCACTGATTATTTTTTGTGGTTGGTTTCTCCTGAAGTCAGGCAAGCTTATTGTTCTTGTTAAAATGTGTGTGCCTTTTATAAAGGCAAATTTCCTTGAAGTTCCGCCTATGCTTAAGTAGCAAAAGCCATGTCACTGATAATTTTTATGATCAGTGACACCAATCGTAATGTCGTAAACCTGGCGTAAATATTTTATTTTTCCTTTGCTCTTGTTTTTAGTATTTGTACATTTACTTTATCGTTTTACTGGGCCTGCAGCCTAAACAAGTACTAATAGAAAAGTTTTTATTTAAATAACAGTTGCCAATAAGGGATAGAAAAAAAATCAGTTTCACTTCAGTGTAGTCCGCTAAAGAAAAAAAAATCCGGAATAGGTTTTCTTACATACATTTAAAAAATACCGTACATTGAATGGAGAGATTATTTTTCAATTATTGGTAGCAGCATTTAACTTGGTATTTTCTAGTTCTGTTTAAATTTGTTTTAAAATGTCACATTATAGTTAATAGATTTTGATAGTGCTAAAACAAATTAAGATCTTTTTTTTAAATAAATTTTTTCTGTATAACGTAAGAATTATGAAAACTAGAATATTTTGTGCATCGTAAAGAATAATCGAGGACTAATATGATTTGTTAAGAATTCCAAAGTAAGAATGAGTGTGTCTATTTCGATACAGAAACCTATAAACATAATTTTAATAAATGATAAAAACATCGTTATTAAAGCACAAATTTTTAAAAAATAGTGCCTGTACGTGTTTGGGAGTTGTAATGAACATCTTTTTCACGAAGAAAAAATTTTTAGTTTCCAACGCTAAGCAGCAATCCTAGAATAAGGAATCGTATTGTGACTGCGGCTTAAATAATTGCAGTACACTCTCATGCACGTAAGAGATACTGTGGGCGAAGAAGAAAATCACGTTATACAGTATATAATCTTTAAATAGGCCGCCACCAAATATCTGTGGAATAATCATCGATTCCGTGGATCCTAAAGTCACGTGATCGGTCGCGAGCGGTTACCATTGGAACAGAATACTGGAGATAACTTCACGGTACTATGGCAAAATTGTGGACGTGGTAAATTCCGCAATCCATCAACTGGGATGGAAGACAGTATATAATATAATAAAACTTGCTTACATTGCAGAAAAAAATTGCAAGAAAATACATGAGAATCTATTGAAAATTATTTATCCGCAGTCTAACGTAAAATTACAGAGAATAAAAACTGGAAACTACAAAGTTTTTAATAAAAAGGAAATCACAGAGAACACTTTGTAAATTCCCAGCAACGGATACTGTGCCGCAGAAGTGGTGCCATCTATATGTATGTTGAATTACTATTTCTGTCAAACAAAGTCGAACGTGATTTCGGAACTTGAACTTACGCTGTTGTGACACATGTGCCATAGACCGCTTGGCCAAAGAATGCTTCCGGAGTAGGGAGAAATGGCTGTCGCGGGATAGGCTGCTCATGAGAGTTGGAAAGAAACCATACAACTGCAATACATAATGTTTTTGTTGCCAATTTTAAACTGGTAACCACAGATTACCGAGAAACTTGATTTGTCTCTTTTTAACGAGTACTTAAGTAACTTATCAGATTTTTCTCTGTAGTTGTATAAAGTGTGGGATAAACAAGAAATTTATTGAGAAAGTTGATTATTTGATTTTAAACAAGTTCATTGTAAATTTACAGGAATAATCAGTCTCTTTTCTATACTTTTACAGAGTACAATGGCTCCATTTCTCCTATGAGTAGTGCACCCACTCTTTGTCACTCCGAGCGCGGATACGACAATAACAACATCTTTAATTCATTGTTTATTTTTCATTCACCGCTAATGTGCATGCATTATTATTTTTTATTCATCGCTATTTTTATTTTTTTTAACTGTCAACTTCATTATTTTTGCTAATATTAGGTCTACCGGGAAGTTCTGTCCGTTTCTATTACAACAAATTTAGACAC
This sequence comes from Octonoba sinensis, assembly GCA_038502835.1. NCBI lineage: Eukaryota > Metazoa > Arthropoda > Arachnida > Araneae > Uloboridae > Octonoba > Octonoba sinensis. Next base: position 86,238,799 of record CM076604.1, read on the forward strand.
GTTCTATATTTCTTGTTCTAGCATGTTCGGTTCTATATTTTTATCGCTTAATGTATATGTTAACGTTAAAGTATGAAATCCGTTATTTTATAGAATACCTAGTTATTCCATGAAATAACTGATCGTGTCCGTTAAAGTGTCCCTTGTATTTCATGGTTTAACTAGTTATTTCATAGAATAACGATCTGCAGCCCATTAAAGTGTAAAATAATCTATATCATATATCTCGCACGACAAAAACATTTACCTTCCACCCCTACTGCATTACAGGTTTAGGTACTGGTCAGGGATTTAAAAAATGTTCGTGTAAAACCCAGTGTGTCAAAAAAAATGTTTTTTTTTAGAAATAATGTTCTTTGTAATTCCAATTCCATTTTAGTAATCCTTGTTGTAACAAATGATTTTATGGTACGTTTCCATAAATACCATTTATACGCTGCATAAATTAGATAAATTGCTTCTTTTTCATTTTAATTGTCTATCATTAGTTTATTTATAGAATACCTAGTTATTTCCTTTTAGATAAATTGTTTATTTTACACTTTAGCTGTCTCTCATTAGTTAATTTATAGAATACCTAGTTATTTCATAGAATAACTAGTTAAAGTGTCAAATTAATAACATATTACACACTTTAACGGACACGATCAGTTATTTCATGGAATAACGAGGTATTCTATGAAATAACTGCATTATATACTTTAACGGTAACATATACATACTGCCGTAGCAAATTAGCTATAATAAAGTCAATTCACGTTAGCCTGCAATGTTCAATAGGAAGGACATCATACTGCATCATGATAATGCCAGGTCACATGCTGCTTTAAGGACTCGTCAAAAAATTGCAGAACTAGGCTGGGAAATTCTATCGCATCCACCATATTACCCAGACATAGCCCTCTCCGACTACTACTTGTTTTTGTCTTTACAAAAATTTTGGCGGGCAAAAAATTCAAAAATGAAGAAGATATCAAACAAGCACAGGTTGAATTTTTCGAATCAAAAGATAAAATATTTTTCAAAAATTGCCCTCGCGCTGGCAAGAAGTCATTGATAATAATGGTAATTATATTAGTAAATAAAGTTATTTCGCAGTAAGAAAAATTTGTATTTTCTTTTATTCCAAAAACGGACAGAACTTTCCGGTAGACCTTATATATAAACAACACATGTATAAATCTGCTTTTCTAAGCAAAAAATCAGAAATTACGTAAAAGTTACCTAGTGGTGATAGCGACGATAAATGGCGATATTTCCATGGAACCACTGTCAAAATTCTCGATGTTTCTGTCATCAATTTCTCTAAAACTCTTTTCTTCATTGATTCGAAAACGACAAAGAGATTTAAGTATTTAAAACGTTTATTGTCTCACTCTGATGTATTATGACATTGATTTCCGTTTCATTTGCACATTACCTTTAGTTATTGGTACAGAATTTCAGATTCCAGACACCGGCTAAATAATAGTAAATAAATAAAAAAAATAAATATCTCCGTATTAACTATACCTTTTACTCACATATAAGAATAGATAACAGTCAGTCTTTCAAAGCAAGTGTCGCTTGTCGCAATCCTTGATTGCGAAAAGTAAAATATGAAAATTGAATTTGTTTCCGACCGATTCAATATTCATATTTTATTTTTATCGTGTTTTATTTTTAGTTTTTCTCCATTTCTTTAACCGGCAAGTCGGTAAAAAGAAACAGTAAATGCCGCTAGTATAACAGAAAGATGATAACCTAACGCATGTGTTTATGTACACATACACAACACACATATAAACGTATATTCTTTGTTTCACTGTAGATTCTCTGCCTCGCTGTCATCGTGCTGACAAGTGTCGCAGTAGAAGCTCTGCCTCAAGGCGGAGGAGGAGGGGGAGGAGGAGAAGCTGGAGCTGGAGCAGGATTCAACATTGGCGGCGGAGCCGAAGCTGGCGGTGGAGGAGAGGGTGGCGGAGGAGGTGACGCTGGAGCAGGAGGTGGAGCAGGTATTGGTTTTGGCGCCGGAGCTGGTGCTGGTGGTGGTGCCAATGGAGGCGGTGGAGGTGGTTCCAGATGATTCCTCCATGTGTACGTGACTTTATCAAAAGGTGCCGAGACATGTCTAGTGCTCCTATTATTGATATATTCTGTTGATGTGTTGAGACATTCGTAAATATATTTAATGTTGCAAAAGGAATTCCAATAAAGAAATTATGCTCTTATATTGTCTATTCATCTCAAAACCTGCTTTTGTAATGATTGTAAAGAGAAAAATCAGTTCTGATCAGTAAGGAGTAAAACGGTGTACTGTTTTATCGTTATCGATGGAAATTTCGAAAGAATAAAGTATTACCTTAATTTACGGACTATAAGACGCAGCTAAATTTTTGAAGCAATTTTTCAGATGGTAAAACTAAACAAAAATAATATTAATTATTTTTAAAAATTTATGAAACCGAGTTGATCTCCAATATATGGCCATTTTTATGACTAGTGGGAGTTCTCTAAATCAAACACAGGACTTTTTCATATCAGTTTCGAGTTTTACGCGCATCTAAAGTTTGGAGGGCATTTCTCGAAGAAAAAAATTCGAATTACAGTCCCTGCAATACAGTAAGACAATGAAAACGTTCTGATTCTACAACAAAAGTACAGAGGAACGTGTCTAGAAATATATCTTATTAGGTTCGTAGAACAGAAAGAAAACTATTTTCAAAAATTTAGATACCAGATACCTATTTGTAAGACATAGTTATCCGAAAATATTGCAAATGTTTATTATTCTTTGCAAGGACTAGTTTTCAATATTTGTAAAAAGATTTTTCATTCCAGGTAAAAATAATTATACACTGAAACTATTGACGATACTTTACAACTACAGTACAACAACATCCAATTGATTAAATAGAGAAAGATCCTTCAGTAGAAAGTCTATAGTTTAAATGGGAAATCTTAAGCACGTACTCTGCTTTACCTTGAAATTTATAAAAATGAAATGAAGTTGTTTTAAATTAAAATTGTTAAGAAAGGTAAGTTGAACGAATCAATCAAATAGAAAAATATTCATTTTATTCCAATTTTTACATTAGAATTTGAAGCTTTTTTTCCTTCCCCTCCCCCCCCCCCTCGCAGTTCGGATTTCAATATAAGATGATACATGGAAAGTGAATAAGTATGCGAAAAAAGTTTAGAGCATATTAAACCAATTTCTCGCGAAATGAATTGATCTTACAATTATGCATTTACAAATCAACGCATTCCGCCGTTTGATTTTGTAGTTCTGCTTCTACAAAATTTTGCATAACTTTTTCAAGAAATTTAGAACAAGTAAATAAACTACAAAAATATAGTTCTTCATATTTTTGACTGTGTTTTGTAAAAAATAAAATCGAGAAAAGGCTTTATCCACTTTTAGCTTCCTCCATTTATTCTTAAATATAAGTTTTTGCAATCGTGAAACAAAACGTAAGTAGTTTTGTCTAAAACTACACAAGCCTACTTTCCCGTATATACCAATATCAAATAGATAATCTTGCTGTCTCTTTCTCTCTCTTTCTCATTTAGCTTTAGTTCTTAATTACTTCAAATATATCTTTTTCAACAGTTTATACATATTCATTCACTCATTCATTTATTCATTCATTCATTCACCCACGCATTTATTCATTCAGAAACATCCTTAAAAATCGAGATCTAAAAACTTCGAGAGGAAAACAGGCTCGTTTAGTTCTGGATGAACTTCGTATCTGTATTCTACGTCAAAGGACCTTTCCGATAAAGTTTGTTCCAAGCAAATTCGTCTGTTAGATCAGGATTTATATGAGACTGAAAATTCTCCGTTGGCGTTAATGTTAATAGTTTTTATTTTTTTGAATTGCTCAAAACTGAACAAAAATTTAGCAAAGCAAAAAAATTTCCCGTTTAGAGCTTTTTCCAATAAGCTTGTTTAAAGGAACTTGGATCTTAAGCTCAGAGTTTACATAATTTGATCCATTTTTCCCCATAGGCGCTAATGCTGAAATTTTTTGAACTGTTCAAAGTTGAAGGAAAAATTGTTCAAATCAAAACGTAAAATATTTAAATGATATGTCATCGCTGAGATCTTTCGAATGCAGAATTTTTTTTTTTTTTGAATCGGACAATTTTTTTAAAAGTTATTAGGGGGAGACAGACAGATAAACCGAACGACAGACACATTTTCCCATCACAAAACACTATTTCAATTTTTTATTTTTCAATTTTTATTTAATTACTTAACTTATTTTTGATTTTCTTATTTTAAACGATATTTTTAAACTACATTGAGCCTTCTTTCAGCCTTTTTTCTTACTTTCACGGAAAAGCAGGCTAAAAGTGAATTAGACCATATTCTTTCCTTTCTTAATCTTATCAAACATCTTGGTCAACAATATTGTTTTAAATAATTATGGAAATCTTTACTTTTAAGAAAATTCCAGATTGCGAGTCGATATTTTACACAATTCAATCAATTGGTTGGCTTAGAAAGGGCAATTGTCATACAAAAGCCATAAATAGAGCTATTTGAATTTAATGTTTCTGTAAAATTTAGAGTGGCTGCGATTTACACGATTTAATAAAACATCAGTGTGAAAATGGCTGCCTTTGCAAGACTTTTCTACTTCACTCCTTTACCCTGTTAGCACGTGGCCTTAGGGCTGCCCTCCCCCGGGCACGGGTAAGTGAACGTTTGCAAGACTGGTACGTGAACATGATTTCTATTTTGAACCTGAGAGATTGATTTTGTGAATTTCATTTCTTTGGTTTTACCATGTTTCACTAACGTACGAAAGTTAGAATAAATGTGTAATATTGTATGCCGCAACATCCCAGTGTACCGGGGAAAATAGTAGATGTGAACCATAGGAAATATAGATGTGACGTGGTAATTTATAGCCTTGTGTCTTGGCATGGCACAACGCTCCTGTGTTGCTGGTCTATTGTGCTGCGATTTCCGAGCTTATTGGAAGCAGTGTCGATGATAACGTGAAAGTCACCTCTGTCGATGGCTGCACTTTTCAAAAAGTTGAGTTCGTCTGGACAAAGAGCCCTGGTTGCACAAATGTAAATAATTGCACGATTGACAAATGTATAAAAAGCTGCCGTTTTTTTGTTTCCACCTTTAACCTTATCGAGAGATGTATTTCAACTTTTTATTCCTAAAAAAATAGTATATTACGAAGCTTTGTAATTTCCCTAAGCATTTTGGTGCAAATAATTTAAGTTTCTAATGTAAAAACTTTTGAATATATTTTTCTCGTAGGAAATAATGTTTAACTATTTGTTAACTAATGTGAACTATTTTGAATTGTTGTAAAACTGCTCTTAAAATTTCAAATAGGAAAAAAAAGGGCATGTTCTGCGTCAAAAGCGCGTTGCGATCAAGTTTGGTCAAGCCAAATCCGCCAGTTAAATTAAGATTTATGTGTGATCCAAATTTCTTCCTGGAGTAATTCGATGCCGAGATTTGCTGAACCGTTCAAAATTGAACAAAACACTGCTCAAATCAGGAAAATGAAACTTGGAAATCAGGAGCATGGATCAGGAGCGCAGAGCAGTGGAACAACGAGATTTTACTCGAAACCGGACAGAGCCGGAGCAAAGAAATATGTTGCACTCCCCTGCTCCGATTTTTTTTTACTTTTTTAACATATAAAAAAATTAATTAACTGAAAAAAACAAATAATCTAATTTATTAAAATTATTAGAAGCCCTGCGCGAAGCCGGAGTAATTACAGCAGAATCCCGGTTATCCGAAAACACGGGACCGTAACGTTTTCGGTTAATCGAGGTACCATAGAAATTTTCGGATAAGCGAGAACTATAGGCGAAGGCCATGTTTATAACATACATGTTCCCCCTGCGCATAGAACTTCTTCCAACTGCAGAATACAATGGATTGCTAAGCAGATTAACCGGTTCTGAACTTGAATGTAACATAGTTGTTGCAATAAACTCTACACAAAATATTAATATTTTACGTTTATGTCATTGTTATACATTTTATCATGTACAGACGGTATTACATTTGGTAGTTATGGAAAAAACGGGCCATTTTGTGAAAAAATAATTTTAAAAACGGAACATTTGTCCGTTATGGAAAAAAAAGAACGACCCTTTTCGGTTGAGTCGATTTTCGGATAAACGGGGTTCTACTGTATTTAGAGTCAGAGCGGAGCAAATCAAAAAACTGGTTGCTCCAGATCCTTGGTAGGAATGAAGTGTCGAGATCATCTGGAAAAAAAATTCGTGTTTGGAATCGGTTTATTCTCTCATCAAAAATTAGTAGGAGGAACTAACGGGTGGGGGGGGGGGGGGCGGACAAACCGCCAGACATTTCCTCCACCCCATAACCCTACTTCTTTTTATTATTTTCTTTTATTTTCTTTTTATTTATATTTTATTCTTATGTTTTTTTCTACTTCTTTTATTTCTTGACTATTATAGATGTATTTTTACTTATTAGCTTTCTTTATTGTTTTTATTTATTTTATCTCTTTTTTTTAAGTTATGTATGTATTTATTTATTTATTTATTTTTTAATGAAAAAGAAAGCTAAAAAGACCTGTAGAAAGAAAAGAAAAGCATAAAGCAAAATTTTAGTAGAAAAAATAAATTTCGTATTGGTTTTATCATCCTTAAGTGTTTCCTAATTTCAAACATTACGGTTTAGGATAGATATTTTATCACCATTTGGGTATTTTTTACATTTTAAGACCTTAGAAAACTTTTAAGTCTCCCTGCATAACCTTGACTATGAAACAAACACAAAATTAAGTAAAATTACCTTCCAACAAAGAGGACAAAACAAAGCAGTTAGAGCATTCATCAAAGCGGAGCGATCAAAAGAGATTGAAGTTTCAGCACCAGAACTTTCGTTGCTATTGAGTACTACGAAAATAATTTAGAATTTAGATGATAACAGGGCAATTGTGTGCTAAAAACGGGATGGAGGAGAGGGGGCAATTGCCCCCTCCAAGATATCTCCTCATGAGAGACAGGAATTTTAAAAATTGTCTGAATAACGAGCAGAAATTTTTTTCCTTTAAATGACATTTTCATAGGAGATCTGTGAAATTATAAAGAAAGTGCCTCCCCCCCCCCCCTTCCCCTTTAGCATCAAAATCCTGCATTCGTGCCTTTTCAGCAAAATAGTTACTTGAGATTATCTTCACATACTTTGCATTGTATCGCGTACATTTTATTGTGGTTGTTGGTAATATTTTATGTTTGTACGCTACAGTTTTAAAATATTGTACATTGGATGGCCGGTACTCAGTAACAATAACAAGATTTCAGCTGATTATATATTTAAAAAAAACTTATGTGTAAAAATTAACACATTCACACCATTTACTGTAAACATCACAAATGAATCACCATCGTCTTATCATATTAATTTTAGAGTCTGGGTGACTCGCATCGATTTTTAGCATCCTCGTTGTCTCACATCGTCTGAATCAATGATTCGGCTTCCGCGCCACACCGTACATCTAAGTAATAAATCCGCTCGTATAGTACATAGTCTATATTAGTTTATTGGGGAAATTCCCACAATACTTATATTAAATTGTAAATAGAACTTGTATGATATCCGAATGTCATATGCACACATGAGGTTTCATATTTTTGCTTCTTTTGACTTTAGTGCATATAGATGCACAAAACCGGCATATTTTTTAAATAGTTGCATTTTACTGCGTGTATCATTTTAAAAAGTTAATTTGCAAAAATCGATCATATAGGCTACCGGAGACTAAATGATGATTCGAAAATATGGTCCATCTGTAGCGTTTGAGAAATAGTAAACATAGACATCAGTTTTTGGACCAAGTTTTAGAGACAATTTTAAGCAACTGAGACTAAATATTGTAGTTATTATAAATCAATATAATAAGTACGCTATACAGTCGCAGTTGCTCTTTAGCTAAGACTTCTAATCTAACAGAGTTTTAAATTTCTCTTTATACGCAGGGCCTACGAAAAGTAAAATACAGTCGACGCTCGTTATAACGACCACACATTATAAAGACCATTCCATTATAACGACCAGTGGAAAAAGTCCCGACTTCATCCCTATGAACTCTATGCTAATTTGCTTTCGATATAACGACCCTTCTGTATCGTCTAATCCAATACAGCGACCACATTCAGCACACACTATTTTTAGTATTTTTCCAAATAGAGCAGGTTTCTAAATTTGTAACCTGAAATAATCTTGATTATAGAGTACGCAGAAGCTGCCCATGGAGTCAACGTTTGACAGGGGGGGGGGATCACCACTCATCACAGTACGTAAAAAATAGAGGGGAGGAAACATGGAATTTTCGGATTTCTTAGGAAAGAGGTTGACAGATGGTAGTCTGTCGTTTGAATCACGTGGTTCTCCAAGGGTCGTTTCTCCGAAATAAGCGGAGTCATGTCTGTGGACCTTTTGGCTTTGGACCTTCTGTCCGACATTCGTTTATGACAGGTGTCATGTCTGTTAAAAAGTTATGCTTCCAGAAATGTATATATAATTTCCTCCCCACTATATTTACTACTTTAAAATCTGTTTAATATTTTGCACTAATTTTTTTTTATTCCAATGATAGGAATAATTTGAGCATTTAGTAGGAATCTTTGAAAAATTACCAATTTTAATTGAACTACCGAACATGCATAATGTATAATAGATTCTTTAGAAAATTCTACCTCTTATAGCGACCACTCGTTATTAGGACCTTTTTCTGTGGGACGCATATGGTCGTTATATCGAGCGTCGACTGTATTTCAATGTTGAAAAATAACGAATTTTCTGAATATATCACGTCATAACTTTTTTTCTATAATAAAATGCATAATATATTTTGTTCCAGATAAGGCTGGAAATTAAAGACACAACAGAATTAAGAGTGTTTTGTCTCATCCTTCCTTTAAAATATGTTGCCCGATCTCGAGTTTAATCCCAACTACAAAACTACAGCTGCAACACATCGATCGGTTTGATATCGGATTTTCTAATCAAAATCGATTATTTCTGTCAGTTATTATTAACTCTCTCAATAGCAAATATTGACAGATTCGTCCCTTATACCCTTTATAAACTTGACTAATTTTGCTATCTTTTACTTCTTATTATACCATTCATTTCTGCTGATGAAAGATTCTGCGATTTTACCTCAGGTTTGGAAGCAAACTCTATTTTCACTCGCTAAAAAAAGGACATTTCTGAGGCCGAAAATATGGTTATAACTTTTAATTTATTTATTTATTTTTCTTGAATATCAATTATCATGGCATCAAATTTACTATCTTTGCAGAGATTTTTTTTTTTTTTTTTTGTAAAATGCCATTTGCAAAATTAAAGTTACTTATCTAGTTCGATAGAAAATACTTTCTCTCCCCCCCCCCCCCACTTCTTTTTGGGGGGAATTTATTTTTATTCCTTTAACGTTTCTTTAACATTTTTATCATTGGTAGTAACATTATCAATCAAATTTTAAACTATCAAAAAATATCTCTAACTTCTTATTCCCTATATCCCTATTTAGGTTAAATACTTAATTTTAATTCATATTACTCCTAAACAGCAGCCAACGACCTCAAAAATTGTAACATTTCGTATTTTTCGACTTTGTCAGATTTCAGTCTGAATCATTTATTGGATTGCGTGGTAACCATAAATCCAAACACTGGTAAAATAACAAACCCCATCATTGTATTTTACCAACAATAAAACCTCAGCAGGTGGATCCTAATTTTCTTTTCTTCACGTACAACAAAACAAAAACCTCTGTTTAGAATTCAAATGCATGAAAAATTGCGTGTCGGCAGTCAATGTTCCGGGGCAACAGCACTTTTGAAAAATTTTAAATAATGGAAGCAAGCTCGAACGGAAGTGATACTGAATGAAAACAATACTTTGAATTTCGAATGTTTGAATGACCTGCTGTTGCCTGGGTTTAAAGGGATAAAACGTTTTCTGTTTACCACGTAAAGTTCTTGTATAAATTCATGGTAAATCCACCCATAACTAACAAATGTGATAACGAGCCTTGTCAGACTGACAACACGATGAAAAATAAGGTGAGACTTTCAGTACCTGTAGTGCCATAAAAAGTTTCTATTACTATATTTATTTGCCTTATTTAGAGTTAAAATTTTATTATAGAGAAAGATTTGCTATAATTCACTTCTAGAATGTGGTTCTTCTAAAAATTTTGCACTTATGTTGAAAAAACTTCTTGAATTCATAAATAAATTAATAAATGAAAATAAATAAATAATAAAGAAACACGCACATTAAATAGTTGAAATTTACTGAGACCTGCCAAACTTTGAAAAAATTAATTTGATGACTTTTTTATGTTAATTAATAGTTTTCATTTTACATAAAAGTGAAAAAAAATCAGAAATCTATTTTAACTGTTAAAAACGATTATTTAAAATAATTTTGAACCTACGCCATTTGGGATAGAAATATTAGTTGATGTTAGAAAATCAATGTTGGCACTTGCAGGAAAGTAGGCATGTTCCGTTCTAGAAGAATTTATTGTTTACTTTACATTATAGTCAATTTTTGTCGCTTTTCGTTGAAAAAAATGTCAGTCTTTTCCTTAAATTAGTCATTTTTGTCATTAATTTAGAGCATAAAACCTGCTACAAGACCTGGACTTTCGGTCCAGTATAAATACTTTTAAATTAAATATTAAAGTGTCAGGAGATGGATTATTATTGCTCATTGTTGTTATACTTTGTAAACTTTATCTAATTAATATGTAACGTAAAGTCAAGCTCTGTTCTGTATGTTCTCAGTACATATTCATTTAATTTTATCTCATTAGTAGTTTCTCTTTCAAGTTGGAGCGGATTATTGCATTTAACATTACATAAAGTTAAAATTTTTCATTTCCTTATACTATTATATATTTGAATTTTTCTGAATTATGTCAAGTTAATTTTAGCTACATTTGTCCATTTTCTGCTATTTTGAATAATCATTTCGTTTTCAAAGAAAACTTGTTTTGGTTTAACGGATTGTAATTTATCGATTTAATCTCATTAATACTTCAACGGTAACAACACCTGGTTAAAATTGCTAATTTTTTAAATGATAACAGCGGACTACACTACAAAATTTCGGTAAAAATACAGAAAGGAAACCGAGTGTTTCTGTAAATTACGAAGAACTTGTTAAAAATCAAGTAATCAAGTTTCTTGATAACTCTTTTTCAATAAAATTCATGTTTTCCCGCACTCTGCAGAGAACGCTCTGTTGAATTACGAATCAAATTTATCTGTTATCTGTTGTTACAAGTTCAAAAATTGTCAAAAAATGCATGATATGTTGTTGTTGTACGGTTAACTTTCAGTTCTAGCGAACAGCCTGGCCCTCGACAGCCAACTCTAGAGGAATTTTAGCCGATCGGTCTAAGGCACAGAAATCACAACAGCGTGAGTTCAAGTTCCGAACTCATCTTCGACTTAGTGTACACCAAATAGTGTAGGTTGAATTACTTAGTGTATACCACATAGTAATTCAACATACTCTCAGATGGCACCACTACTGCGGCATAGTATCTGTGGCTGTAAATTTACAGAGTGTTCTCCGTTTTCCATACTCTGTAATTTTCCTTTTTAAGGACTTTCTCGTTTCTTGATTTTAATTCTCTGCAATTTTACGTTATACGGTTGATAAACGCTTTCCAATAGATTCTCCTTATTTTCCGACAAAATTTTTGCAGACACATGCCATACATTAAAAGTATTACTTTACATATGTGTTAAACAAAATGGTTTAAACATTTTTCGTCGCTGCCTCCACTCTTTATCGAAATTTTATTTATTTGTGATAATAAAGAGATAGCGAAGTCGAATGCACTTATCTAAAAGGGTAGGAATACCGTTGCGATACAAAAGCTAAAGATTTCGGAGTTGGCGAATATATCCGACATGGGAAAAGTTATAACAGTCTTCCCCCAAAGCAGCCCCTCGCAAAATCAAAATCATTGCACATCATAAAAAAAGCAGTAACGCTTTTTCTCCACAGCCGCAAATGTTCAGTTTTAGTTCTATGAAATATGTTCTCTGAAAAGTGTATGGGACCGTTTATAAATGATGTCACGCTTTTTTCCGATATATTTGACTCCCCTCTCCCCTTTTGTCACAAAATGTCACACTTCAACGGACCCCCCCCCCTCCCCCCTTTGTCATATGTCACGCTATGTTGTATAAGCCTGATGTCACACTTCTTGTTACCCCCTCGCCTCCCCTTGTCACAATTTCACGAACCCCCCCTCCCCCTTCGAAGCGTGACATCATTTATGAATGATCCCAATACAAAAAATCCTTTCTGGACAGTTTTAACACCAAAAAAGCAATGGAAATAAAGAAATATACGTTGTTAAACTGAAAAACAAATACAAGTAAAGAAAGTTTCGGGATTGCTTGGAATCCCTTTTTCAATGCAGAAGTGGAGCTTCTAGATGCAAAAACATCCAAATGAAGCAAACAAAACAACAAAAACACGGCTTATATAGCCTAAGATTTACCAATAAATCAATGAAAACAAAAATATAAGCCGTGTTTTTGCTGTTTTGTTTGCTTCATTTGGATGTTTTTGCATCTAGAAGCTCCACTTCTGCATTGAAAAAGTGATTCCAAGCAATCCCGAAACATATGTCTGCATCTTAATGCTCATTTGTGCTTTCTTTACGTGTATAATCGTTTTTCAGTTTTACTGGTGCACAAAGTTCATTTATTTTATACGTTGTTGCTTTTAATTATTGTTCCGATAGAATAGACCCTTGTCACTTATTCAAGAAAGAAACATATAACGGATGAAATATTGCTACTACCAATTCAATTCTGATTATTAGATTTCATATAATGTTTACTAGAACATGTACAAAGCAATAGAACCTGCATGGAAGTGGAAAGAAAAAATAAGCATTAATGATTTTAACGGACGTGTTCGGCAGAGCAAAACAGGTACAGCTACGGCCTTAATCGGGATATAACTGGCAAGTAACCATTTCAGAAATAACTTTGACCCTCCCGAAATAAATTCAAAACTATACCTATTTTTCAGAAAGATTTTAATGTTTTGAAATTTCAAAGTGAAATTAAATAATTTTTGGGGAAAAAAATAGAACCGACTTCGAATTAAAAATTGCGCTAAAAAGTAAAAAAAATAAATTCATTCTTTAAGCAACATCTATACGACATTTTTAAACGTAATTTTTGAAGTCGGTGCAAAATTATGACAGTCTAAATACCATTATTACACTACGTGTTACTTTATGTAAAAACTGCTGCAAAATGCGGGCCAATTATATTTGTAATTGATATATGATTACAAAAGATTTTATCCATCATAATGACAAAACAAAAGACAAAATGCCCCATAGAACCCACCTCCCTCCCGTTTGTTGTTGAAAAAAAAACGAAAATTCTTTCAAAAGTGCTATTCGAAAATTGATTTTTTTTTTGTTTTTATTTACGAAGATTTTCACCGGTTCAGGGGCGGTGTCGAACAAACTATTATCAGGCAATATTTTTAATAGGCTCAAAAACGCAAACACATTTTGAGATAAATGAATCGGTCAACGCACAAAACTAACGGAATAGTTACAAAATTTTAGAAACAATAAAAACATTTATAAAGAGGAGAAATTTTAGCTTAGGAAGCAATGCATTTTAGTAGTCTGTAAGTCATTAGATATTTTTTAATTTATTTCAGGTATCTTTAATACTATTAGCATGTGGAGCTCTTCTGTTGTCTTCTCTCGTAGAAGTCAATGCCCAGTGGCCAGGTGCTGGGGGAATGGGTAACGCAGGTGGTGGAGCAGGAGGCCAATTTGGAGGCGGCTTCGGATTCGGCGGTAATGCTGGAGCAGGAGCTGGTGGACAAGGTGGTGAAAAAGGCGGAGCAGGAGCAGGTGGTGGAGCTAATGCTGGAATGAATTTTGGAATGAATGCTGGAGCTGGTGGAGGAGCAGGAGCCGGTGGAGGAGGAGGTGGTAATGGAGGAGCAGGAGCAGGAGCAGGAGCTGGTGCTAATGCTGGGATGGGCTTCGGATTCGGCGCAAATGCTGGAGGTGGCGCTGGTGGTGGAGCAGGAGGCGACGGAAGTGGAAGCGCAGGTGCAGGAGCAAATGCTGGGATGAATTTTGGATTTGGAGCGAATGGGAATGTTGGTGGTGAAGCTGGAGGAAATGCAGGAAGCGAAGCAGAGGCAGAAGCACCTCAGGAAGAACCCGCGCCGGTAGCTGAAGAGCCAGAACAAGAGAAAGAAACCGAAAGAAAATGAGATGCTTTGTTGCATCAACCCCTTGCTTTCGCATAGATATGCAGGCTTTTTACCTTTATTTATTATATGTTATGTATACAATGGTGATAATTGTTTGGTTAAGTGTGCCTGTAACAGATTTGTTCCAGCGCGAAAAAAAGGAGCGAATAAATCATTTCCTTATGTACATAAAATTTTCTAATTCACTTAAATTTCAATAGAAGTTATTTCAATTGTTTTTTTTTTTTTAATTAGTTCCGGAAAAAAATAGTTTATTTAAAATTATTTTGAAATTAGATTTGAAAGAAACCTGTCATTTAAAACAAGTTGTTGCGTCCTTGACGATGTAAGTAAGAAGTGTTCTCCACTTCACGATAAAGCAGTGAGTAGTTTTGTCTATTCATTAATATTTTTACATTTTTTTTTCTTTTCAAGTTTCTTCGAAACGGCATTGCATATGAGAACCTATGCTGATTTTGAGAAATACTATATGCATCATAAATGTTTTACAGAAGAGGTAAGGGAAAAAATAAAATCAGACTCAAAGGTGCTTGATATTACACCTTCTAAAAATTACTCCTAAGGACAAAGACCTAAAAATATATACCCTACCCTCATACGTTTCAATATAACGTTAAATTCTCCATTACCTTTTTACGATTGAATCGTAGTTTCACCTTTTATTAGGATTTTTCGTTACCCTTTAACTTTGTCATTTAAAAGTTATTCTTTATTTACGATTGTATATAAAACCAGCCCGAGCACAAATATTCTAGCCAAAAAGCTGCCACTCCCCCACTATACACATTAACAGATAAAGCCCTATGGTGCCTGAGGCACACCTTTTTCTGTCTTTCAACCTAGGACACTATACAGCTTAATTTCAAAATTGGGTACAATTGCTGTGACTGGCTCTGACGTTTCTCTTGACATGAGGGGGAGCTCGTTCTGTCAGGAACTGTTCAGTTCAATACTTAACTATCTTCCATTTTCTGAAGCATACCTTTGTATTCCAGATTCTTTAGCGTTCCTGAAAAGTAAATATATTTTCCAGTCCGAGTGTGTGTGGTTTGCAGGCTTAAAACATTGCTTATTTGAGAAGTGCGTTATTTCTCCCCTTCCAAATCTAATTTTTTCTTAGGATCTCATCACAATCCCATATTGATAACAAAGATATTTTTAAGCCACGTTTTTCTCGGAACACAATTGGTTTATAACCTATCACTCGATAGACTGATTGTGCAGGGTTCATCAAAACAATTTTATGTGAGAATCCCTCCCTGCAATCTAAATCTCATGCCTATTTTCCCAATGTGACTACAGATAACCTAAAATTTTGTTTTTAGGGCTTCACTTTCGAAAAATTCTCAGGGAAGACCCCCTGATGTCTTTTCTCCCAATGACCAAAAATAGCCTAAAATTGCATTTTGAAGGCTAAAATTTCAAACATTATAATTGCAATTAAATTTTCTTCCTTTTTTTTTTTTTTGCTTTGAAAAAAAAATCATTTAAATTGAAGATTTAACAACAAATTAATTGCCCATTCCATAAAAAATAGCTCACACCTCTCCCCTCCTCATTTTACAAGGCGGAATTACGCATATAAGTAATGAATTGGGTCACAATTCGAAGCGCCCTTGATTTCGTATTTGGTGAACATCCGCACCTCCAAGGCCTTCTCCCAATTAAACATCCATGAATACAACACTGAGTGTTGCTATCTACAGGTATGTAAAAATTGATTTAATAGCATCTTTAGTGTGTAACTTATTGGCAACAACAGACATTCAAGCTTCATTGAAGCTTGAATATCTGTTGTTGCCAATAAGTAACAAACAGATTTATTCTCGTAGTATTTTAGAATATTAAATTGGCAATGGTACCAAACGGCAATTGGCAGCATTTAATGATTTAGCGCAACAAAGACTGAAAAGTGCAGGAATAACACTGAATTATTCAGAGTATATGTGTGTGTATTGTTAGAATGAAGACAATACACATAAGTGACAAAACTGTTATTGTAATATAATAGCAATGCAAACATTTCAAATGTAACAAAATTTGTACACAAAAACTAAGCTCATCCATAAACGAACATAGTACAATGTACAACAATATACCACTTCATGAGCTCAACGAAAGTATAGTTGAACTTTTAACACTTCAAAATGTTTACCTAAGAAAAATGAGGTATTAGTAAAGGAATGCAACAAATCCTCCCCAACTCTAATTAATATTTTATCCACATTAGAATGAAACAAATTCCTGTATATTGCTAATAATGATTTTATCCTATGTTGTTTGAAACACAATAGAAAAAAAATACAATTTTAAAAACTTAAAAATTACATGTTTTTGGCAGATTATTTTAACTTTAAACATAACACTTATAAAATGCTTGATTCAAATGCTTTTGAAGAATTTTACTATGTAGAATTCAAGTGTTGCATCAGAGCATAAAGATTTATTTTAGTGTTTAAATTATTTAATATATGTGCTTTCGATGCAAAAAATCACATTTTTAAAACTAAGATAAAAACTAAATGATATTTTTTTTAAACCAATGAGGAAATAGAATAACTTTCTTTGACTACATACTGTGATACTCAGATTATTATTTCGAAAACTAAAAAAAACCACAAAACAGATTTTAAGAAATCCTAAAAATTAAAAAGTATAATATGTAACATGGATCATAGGGGAAAAAAATTGTAAATTGAAATAAAATAAGATATAAGAAAAAGCTTTTGCATATTCTGTGAGCTAAGACATTTACTAAATGTACTAAAATGAAATTTGTCTTCAATTAAAAAATTTCAACTTCAAAAAAACTTCCCACATAAGTCAGAGCACAATAAAAATAAGAAGTGAAAAGTTCATCTTTGTGCAAAAATAATAAATAACATAACTGGCCTATTAAAATAACAAACAGCAAAAATATTGTAGACATATATTTTATGACTAAAAAGGAACGCCTTTAACCAGGGCTGCAAGATTTTAATTTGGCCAAAAAAACCTGGCTGGCTTTTTTTTTTTGGTTCAAACTGCTGACTTTTATTTAAAAAATATTTTAAATTTTTTTCTAAAAAAGTATTTAATATAAAATTATATTTATATCATAAATGCAATTAAATTGTTACTGCAATAGCAAAATACTTGAAATAAAAATGAAAATTATTTAATAGAATGACACATTACAAAAACAGCAAAACAAAAAGTGACAACAACAAAAACCCAACTCTATTTTTAAATAAACTCCATTAAAAAAAGCTTTAAGCTTCATTTTACACAAATTAATGAAAGCAATACAAATTAGCATAATATAGGTGCTAGTTGTACGTGTAATTGAAAAAGGCCCGCTTTTTTTTAAAAGAGACTTGTCTTTTTAAATAAAAGCCAGCTGGTCTGGTCTTTTTTGCAGCCCTGCCTTTAACAGTGCATATGTGAGCTTCGAAGTAGATTTCTGATTTCTTCAATTTTTTACACTTCAAAGCTCACACCTTCATGCACTGAAAGGCTCCTTTGTTAACAACGAAACACGTCTGCAATATTTTTGATAATTGTGATTTTAATATATTTATTTTCTCATTCACAATAAAAATAATTTTAAAAAATCCCAAACTTGAGTATGCTTTTTCTTCTTTTTTAATATAAAAATAGGAGGATCTTCATACAAGTAATCATCAGATTAAAAATGCAATTCAGAGCTAGGTAGGTATGAATCCTTTACAAAAACTAACAAATTGAAAGTTGCATTTCTCAGGGCATCGCAACCAGCTCTTAATCCAATCAAAGAGGTCCTTTTGAGACAACCGTTGTCAGCTTTTGCTAAATCCTGGGGGTGGATTAGCAGCTTGCAAACCATAATGCACTCGACTTGCTGGATTAGCAAAACCAGGTGGGGGTCGAAGCATTGATGGAGATCCTCCAGGAATTATGTCGGATATACTTGATTTTTCCAAACCTTTACTTTGGGCCACGGAAGATTCAACATTCTGTTCTGCTACTGGACGTCCTTTTAACTGAGATTCACTTTCTTTGGCTACTGCTTCTTGCTTGAAATCTTCCGACATTTTTTTCTGATACGATTGATTCTTCCATTTTTCTGAGCCATAATTTTTATAACTCCCATTCTGGGAAGAATACTGTCCATGGTTATATGATTTATTAGGATTTCTTTGATATCGACTACTTCTATTATAGTCATATTTATCATGATACTGTGTATCATTACTAGAAAACTTTTCTGAAAATTTGCGAGCAGAATCATTTGCCTTCTCATTTTTATGTTGAGCTTTATGATCAAAAGTAATGTCCTTTTCTTTAAAATTTCTGCCACGATGTCTTTGATCTAAGTCATCTTGGAATTTATCTTCAAAATTAGTGTTTTTATCTTTAAAGTTTCTACTACCGCGATGTCTTTGATCTAAGTCATCCTGGAATTTATCTTCAAAATTAGTGTTTTTATCTTTGAAGTTTCTACTACTGCGATGTCTTTGATCTAAGTCATCTTGGAATTTATCTTCAAAATTAGTGTTTTTATCTTTAAAGTTTCTACCACGATGTCTTTGATCTAAGTCATCTTGGGATTTATCTTCAAAATTAATGTTTTTATCTTTAAAGTTTCTACCGCGATCTCTTTGATCTAAGTCATCTTGGAATTTATCTTCAAAATGATCATTGTTTTGAGATTGTTTCCTATTGTGATAATTAAATTTATAATAATTATTTGAATCATTGTATCGTCTATCCCTATTGAAAGAATAATCTGAGCTATTGTTAGAGTAATTACTATAGCGATGACCCCTACCCCTTTGATTAAAACGTGGATTTCGATTGTAATTGAACTTGCCCTCAGACTGATTTGAATATTTAGGTTTGACAGAATCTGGGGAATCTGAATTCTTATTTAATGGTTCGGTAACCTCAGAAGTGCTTTCTTCACATGCTTGTTGATCTTCTGGATCTATTTGCAATGTTTCCTTCTTAGAGTATTTTTGACTAGCAATTTGACTAGAAGCTTTTCTAAATTGTCCTTCTCTATTCTGCTGGTACTTGCCATAATTACTCTGTCGATAGTTCTCGGGCCTTCTTTCATATCTTGAATCAAATCTTCTCCTCTTGTCAATATATCCATGATTATATCCCCTTGAAGACAACTTTGCACTTTTACCACTTGATTTAGTTTTATCTTTATGAGACTGGACTGCGTCTGATTCTGCATTGCTGATTTCGTCAATAGGAGAATGTTCCACCACTTTAGAACTAGGCTTTTCTGCTAAAGTGGACTGAGATGGCACCTAAAATGAGCAAGAGAAGTCTTTTGAACAAGATACATTTATCTTTAAAAAATGTTTAATGTACATTACTTTTTAGGCATCAAAAATGCTCATAACTTTATCATTCACTTTTTCATACATTTTAGGAACATCTCTTAATAATTAGTGTTATAAATTCGAAAAATAATAATAATAATAGGTACACTCTTTAAAATTGCCTGTTTATTTATGTGTATTTACTGCTTAATAAGAATATAAATGCATTTTTAAGGTATGGTTACTAACAATTTTAGCAGAAAAAACAAATAAGTAAACTCCCCAAACATACATACTTTATTTATCAAGAACTATTCAAGTGAAATCAATGACAACAATTCTTATTAATATATTTTCACACATCAAATCATAGACTATAAAGATACAAACATGTATTAAGGTTTCCTATTACACATTCTAAGTAGAATTTTAAGGTATTCAAATACCAGGGTTGAAAATACCCAGGTGGGTGTCATAAAAGAAACACTTTAAAAAAAAACAAAAGGGTTTTTTTTTTTTTCAAAATTATCACTTCAAACTGTATTTTACCTAAATAAAACCAATAAAAATACTGCTTTATAACAAACAGGATATTTGATGTCTATAATAAATACTTTACATATGTCATGGGTATTCTTTTCTGGGTTAGCTCGAAAATAAAAGCCCACGTGATTAAAACCACAAGTGGGTTGTTCCAAAATTTTTACCAAAATTGTACTCCACTTATGTATACTCATTAAAAGACTGATTTTAACTAAACATTATCGATCCATCTATAAATATATATATACTCATATAATTTGTGAATATATTTTTTTTTAAATTAGATGAGCATAAATTGCTCAATAAAATATATATATATTTTGCATAATTATCACTTTAAAAATATATAGAAACAGCTAAAAACCAAAAAAAGGTTTATCTCTAAAAATGAGATATAGATTTTAAAACCAACACAAAAATTACACAGTGAGGGACTTGGACCATTTTTTGAGAAGTAATGTCCACACCATTCTGTGTTTATGTATTATATACAGCTATTGTGCTACATTCATAGTAAATTTTCTTCTCACATGTTCAACAGACTTCATTAATATTTAATGTGCCACATTTAAGTGCATTTAATGCCGGCTCAAAAGCCGTTGTTATTGATCGATATAGCACTTCTTCCTATGATATGAGCTAATGGTTTAGAATTCACTTAACTCTGCCATTGAATTTTATCCTCTTTGCTTAGCCTATTTATTCAGATGTAATGGCACCAGATGTTTGACTACTGAACTACAACCAAAATAAAAAATCAAAAATAAATTTCAACAATAACCATTTTTGCTTCATTCTGTACTACTTGCTTGCATGAAATTAAAAGGATGAAAGAGTAACAGAAAGAAAACATGGCCAGAAAGAGTCTCAAGTAAACTTTCTTGCTTTTGTAATGACATAAGATAAACTAAATTGATGAAAACAATTCTATCAAAAAATATTATCCTAAAACTCAGAAATTTAAAATGAAAAATAACAGAATTCCTTCTCAATAAAAACTGCTTACAATTTCAACAATTATTCTAAATACTTTAGTATAATTTGTTTCATGCAATCATGTATAAAAAAGTTAAAATTCATTTTAAATTTTAATTGCTCCTCAAATTCTGAGGTTTCTGAGATTCTCATCCAGATCTTTTAGAACTGTCTCAAGTGAATGTATTTCTAGATTTAATAAAATAGACAAAACTAAATTTTCAGCATAAAGGTAAGATTTAATTACTGATTATATTATAACATTGTTATCCATATTTATTTGCATGCACAGATTTAAAAGCCATAAAATTTAATTAAAAATGTACTGTAAATTTTTAAAAAAAGACAATTAAAATATCTGGATGAAAACCCAATTAAAACCAAAAAACCCCGCTAGGTTTGGTTTTTTGGTTTCAGTTGGGTTTTTATTCAAGTATTTATTCAATTAAAACCAATGGATTGGTTTTAATTGGATAGGGCTGGGTTGGGTTTTTGTGAAAAGAACCCGGATCTTTTCCAGCCCTGGTAAATACCCTAATTTTTTTATTCTTTAACAAACATTATAATCTTTCTGAAATTTAACATTATTTATGTACAATAACATAAATCATAGTTTTTGAGTACCGTCAACCAGAGTGACTTAACCATCTGGGGTTAATTTTCCCATCATCATTCCTGATAAAACTAATCTCATAACAAATGTAAGGAATAAACCTTATATTCAAAACAACTGGTGACTTTTTGCAGTGAAATTGTCAAGCTTTAGAAATGACAAATAAACTAACATTTGAAAAGCAGGCACCTTCTCTATTGACCACTTTGCTAGTAGATTCATTATAATATCTTCTTACATTAAGTACGAGTAATGCTAACTGTGTCTCACATCTTTAAATCACATGTGTGCCTTTTCAATGGTGCAAAGTAAATAATGGCTAGACAGTAATAATTATCTTTTTTTTATGGGGGGAGATATTCCAACGATTTTGCAATTACTATGTAACAGTGAGTTTTATTGATTTAAATCTGTGTATTATAACCGATTCTTTGTGAAGCAAATTGATTTTTCTGAAATTATATGTTTCATAGGTTTCACTACTGTATAAAAACTTTTGTCGCCAGGTTACAGGAGCCGGTTCTGGGCAAATAAATACAGTACTTAACATTTTACATTCATATATACACACATAATTATGGTATTAACACTTGGCATGCGGGAAACGAATTTTTACGTTTTTTGCAGTCTGTCACTAGAGAGCGGGTCACGTAAAAATACGTATTTAGTAGATTTGTGGTGGATACCCGCTAACCACCACAAAGCTAAGAAATACGTACAATTACATGTATCTGTGACATTATATGAGTGTTGTTTGCGTTGCTTGTGTTCCTCTTCACAGAGGAAAATGCTTCGAACGGTACCATACTGTAAAAAACTATTAACACGTCATTGGTTCTACTTGTAGTTGTAAAATAAAGTGTAAGATAAGAAAAGGTGCATTCATAAAAACAAAGTAGTTTTCGATTTACTGCGATCCTTCTGAATAACCAAACTTCCTCGCGATTCACGAAAAAATGCCTGCTGCACGCGTAATTCGGCGGCGAAGTATGCCCACATGCAAGTGTTAACAAACAAACTTAGGACTAATATAATTTTAAAGAGTACAAAAGGAATTTTAGCAACAAGAGCTTGAAACATTTTTTCGAGCTTCATGTGGACACTCCATTTCATAAAACTATCATAGTGTCGCCCTTTGAACAGGAGCATAAAGGCAACACATAGTAATTTTAACTTTCAAAATACCTACATTTGAAATTTCCAGTAAATATTTGTTTTTCTCTGCTTCGACATCAATAATGCCGCCTTTCTCCAACTGCTTTTGGTAAAGATCAGCCATCTTTTTTTGTAAGTCTGTTATCTCATCAGTCAAATTAAACATCTCTTCATTGATAGCAGTAGGTGGAGGATATTGTTCATCAATAGCAGAGAACTGTATTGGGATACGACACATTGGGCAAAACAGCTGAAATAACAAATATTTCTTCAGTATTGAATATTCATATCAAAATCACATGCATACTATAAACTCTGTATCATGTATTTATATTGTATGTACATATATGCAGTAATTTCCTTATTGGCAACTTCAGTTTAAATTAATATCAGTGCCTCTAAAATTTGATTGTCAGCATTTCTATAGATGATACAAGTTCTTGAAAAGATAAAGAGCATGTGTTTTCGAACTCTCATGTTAATGGTCTGTTCCCACAAGATCGTATATTTTTGCAGTAAGTTATGAGCGTACATGACTACCAGTGTCAAGATCAAATTGTACTAAGAAAAAAATACAATGATGTGTACTTTTTCAAGAATGTTCCATAAATTTAACTGCCAATTAAGCTCATTTTTAAATATTTAAGAGGAGTTTCATTCTTTCTTGCATATAAAGGTTTTAGGCAAATTGAACTTTGATGTTGCAATTTTATTGGTAGTAAATAATGAACAAGAATGAATGTTAAAGGACATTGCTTTAGAAATATACAGGATTTATTACAACCAGTGGCAGATCCAGACTTGATTTGGGAAGGGGAGCTTTCAGGTCCATCATTTAGGGGAGGGAAGAGGGGAAATACCCCAACTTCAGAAGTATAATATATTTATGAATACGTGTATATTTTGTTTTCTTTTAATGCAATATGCATCGAGTTTAGGATACCTTTGATCTCCACCCCCCTGAAAAAACATGAAACGACAGGCCGGGGTAATTAAATTTGTCCTTATTTGACACACATGCTCAAAAGTGTTCGAGCATAGAAGTTATTAATTTCAAAATCCATTCTATATTGGTTTAATGGTGTTTTACAAATAAATAAAATAAATTTCATTATATTCCTTTTTACTTAAATGTTTCTTTCCCATCCTTCTGATGGAAGGAAAAATAAATATTATTCTTATATGACATTCTATTTCCATGTCGTATCAATACAAATTATTGATAAAGTAAGCAATTCAGATTTAGTTCATAAAAAAGAAGTTTAATAAAAGAACTCATATTAATAGGAGAAACAGATCAAAATAAAGAAATTTGAACACAAAAGCTTATTTATTACAAATGAGGGAAGCAGAAATAACTTTTTTAATAGGAGAAACAAAATTTTAACCCTGATAAAACGGGAGAAGAGTATAAGATAAAATACTAGAAATTAAAAATAAAAAATTTTAAAAATCAGCTATGAAACCCCTGCATTGAGACTTTTTTTTGAAAGTGTGCTGTTATCTATTTTACCTTAGACCATCAAATCAATTTTTCAATTATTTTAACTAGACTATATTTATAAACACACAGATGTTGTCTGTTATTCCATAAATGTTTTAGTAAAAAATAAATTTACATTCATTAATATCCAAATACAGTTGATGCATGATTTTACGAACCTCTAATTTATAAACACTGACGATATTACGAACAATTCACTAATCAGAAAAATCTACTGAAAAAATGCTTTTCAATTTTACTGTGTGATGCATCGCGCAGACAGAGCGTGAAATGCTTTGAAAAACACCGTACTTTAGAAAATTACAGAAATTAAAAGTAGTATTTTTAAGTATTATAAGAAATATTTAACACAACAAGTCAGTTTCAACAAATTCTGTGTGTGTTAATGTCAATCTATCGACTTTAAATCCTATACAGGAAAAATAACTCAGAGCTCCCACCGCCTAAACACAATTTGTAGCAGCTTTCGGAGCAGGTAAAACGTCCTTTCTGTATCAGTTTGGAGCAGAAGAATTTAACTTTTGTATCAGTTTGGAGCAGAGGAAATCGACTTTTGTATTAGTCTAGGAGCTGAAAATATCAACTTTGTATCATTTTTGGAGGACTTTTCTTTATTTTGTAAATATTAAATGGCTGTTTTAAAGCAATATTATTTTCATACATCAAGGGAAAGAGCAGTTTCAAGTCTTCAAAATGATAGGAAATGTAAACGTCAGACATCCTTCAAAAACTGGATTAGATTATTTCAAAAACTGGATTATTTTTATATTTCTTAAGAAATTTTTCAAAACCTATTCAAAAAGTAAGACTAATTAAAATTATAACCCCTTATAAAGGTTTTTCATTACTTTTCTCAAGAAACGGATTATTTAAAGAAATGTTTTGTTGTTTTTTTCATCTTCTAATAGTTAAGAGCAGCTGGAAGAAAGCTTAAAATTTTCTTCTTTTAAAAAATCATTGCATTCTCTCTTTTTTGTTTAATAGCTAAAACACTTCTTTCAAGAAAATAAGCAAAAACTAACTAATATGAAAGGCTCAACTATTTTAAACGTTTTATCATTAATTAAAATTTGCTTTTTAAATGGTACTTATTTAGGTATAACCATTGTGATTATAGTAACAGTAAAATTTTGAATGAATTAAATATAAATTCATATTTTATCAAAAATATATTTGAACTCGATCCTATTTTCTACCTGCAGTAATATTCATTATTTTCCTGATTAAGAAATATTCCTTTAAATTTCAATCCTAAATACTCACTTAGATGCTCTGGAAGTAATTAATAAAACTAAAAGTAAATTGCTGAGTTTCATAATTTTGCAGCAAGAAAATTCAAGAATCAAATTATATTTTTCAGTTCTATAATCGAAAGGCAAAACGTATTTTTTATTACACGTTGATAATTTAATATCTAATGATTTTTTCCAAAACAATTTATCTTTACATCTTTGAAAAATTGTGTAATAATTACAATTAAATTTTAAGAGTCCTAGGGTTACAGCAATTGGATGCCGAAAGAAACTAAATTGAATTAAAAGAAAAAGGAAATGCATGGTAATTTCATAACTTTCAAATCTAGTTTAAAAATTGAAACTTTAAAATGAGTACTTTTATGAGGTCGTTCATCCACAACATAATTTCTATTTCTTCTAATAATATTCTTAACATATTTGCCAAAGATCATCAATTCATTAAGATATACGTACATGCTTTTTTAATGATTTTCTAACTTAGCTGCAATTTTGTTACTTATCTTGTTCTTTATATTTATATTTTTTAATTGCTTGTGGTTATGATATAGATTACAGAGCTTAAAGAGTAATGAGAAAAGAAAAAAAGCCGCAATTCAATGTTTAATTTTACAGCGTTTGAAAGTCTACCTCCAAACACTTTCGGGAACAAATATATATTTTCAAACAATGTTTTTATTTAAAATAAAATACATTTTATTTATTTACTTTGAGAAGAATCATTATAAACAGTTAAAAAGAAAAAAATCCGATTTTTGTAGCGGATGCAAAAAGATTGTAGAACGTATGCACTCCTTTGTTTGCACATGGAAAGTAGGCTTAAGGAATTTTAAAAAAATGTTATAATGGAGCAGCAATCTTTTTAACATCTGTTCTGTTATTGATTTTTCCCATTGATTAGTATTTCCTAAAACATTAAACGCTAAATTTATTTTTGTTTACATTCCATGAAATTGTAAACTTTTTTATCTATTTCAAGAAAAATTTACTAAATAAAATGCTCAACAAAAATAGTGATAAGAGGAATGATTTTTCTCTATAATACTACAAAATATTAGAAATCGTCTCACTATTTCTTCTACAAGCGTGGGATACCATCACTCATTCGGCTCTATTTTCTCATCCATATTTGATGTTCTTAAGAGAGAGTCGAGCTAATATTCATTAATAAACTGCTTCAAAGGTAAAAAATTAGTTGACTAAAGGAAAAATGTAACAAATGATGTCTTTAAAAAAAAAAAACTAAAATTTTTTTCGATTTTTTTTTCCCGAAAATCGTGATTTGGCGCAAATTTGCCGAAAAAAACGCATTTTGTAGCAGAATGTAGCATAAAAATCGTTTTGGCGCAGTTTTGCGCAACCGTGGGAGCCCTGAATAACTACAAAACACTAAGTTTGTTTGAATCAGCAGGTACTCCTAAAAGCAAAATTTAGAGGGTTAAGGAAATTAACACACTTTTGCTTACATTAAGTTTTGGAAAAATATTTTTTTGTAATGGATATTGTGTTTGCTTAATTAACTACACAACTTAAAAATTGTTTTTCTCTTTATGTATCAATAAATAACACATACTTCTGAGGATTTAGCTTTGTCTTTATCTTCACTTTCTTCATTTTTGAGAATATTTGTAACATATCTGGCCAGACAATGTGAATGAAAATAATGGTAACATTCAGTCCTGGTGAAGATGTCATGTTCACTAAAACCATACAAACAAATGGCGCACTCACCGCTTGGTCTATTTTGGGATGTTAGATGTTCTTTTGCAGCCTAAAAGAATGTATATATATTTTTAAACACTTTTTAAGGTAAAGGTAAATACATTAGGAACAAAGTTAACTAGAACAAAATTTAAATAAAAGAGCAATGTCAAAAACAGTAGGAACAAAGTATTTGAACTACTTCGGTTGATGCAAAAACAACTAAGTATGAAGTAAAAGAGCAGAATAGTTGATTATTTTATAATAATTGGAAGAACCAATTATATTTTTTCTAGTATAATGGTTTTAATTTAAAACACATTAAAAGCTCACATATGTTGGGCTTTTAAGAAAAAAGTTAATTTAAATTTAGAATAAAGATTCTGAATTCAAATCCCAACATGAGCTGTCAGAGGTGGTGTCAGTTGGAGGTAAAAAAGAAACATTATTAACGAAATTTGAATTTATTTTAAACATTTAATAATACAGTAAACATACGTTACCACAGGAACATCCGATGGGTATAACAACACAATATCTAGTCAGACTAACCATCTCGAAAAACTTCTGAAATTGCAGTATTTAAATATCACAGTCTTTTACTTGGCCACGA
Source organism: Octonoba sinensis (assembly GCA_038502835.1). Lineage (NCBI taxonomy): Eukaryota > Metazoa > Arthropoda > Arachnida > Araneae > Uloboridae > Octonoba > Octonoba sinensis. The sequence continues at coordinate 86,266,749 of CM076604.1, forward strand.
GTATAAGCACATCAAATTCACGACCGTTGAGAATTAGTCCACTTTGCTTGCACTGGAACGAACACTGGTTCAGTTGAATCCACCAGTCAGCATGTAGACAGTCCAAGAACTTCAATTACAGTCGTACGAATTTCAGATGATTTCACCGGTAACTCGAAGTCAGTAAAACGCAATTATGAAGATTAAATACTATAATATTTTGATGGTTGACATCCTGAATAGAAACCCGTTAAAACTAACGTAAAAATAAAAACTCCACTCTTCTAAAAGCAAATCATCTCTAAGTTCTGAAACATTTTCACAAGCACTGGAACGTGACAATCGGGGAGAGATGACACTTCAAAATTTTAAAACTTAACCAAGGTCTAACATTTCGACCACGTTCAAAAAATCTATTGCCAATCCATTAACTTCATGGCAAGGAGACTAACTCCATGAGAGGGAGCAACGACCAACAGGTCGATTGAAATGAAACCAGTCGGAGCCGGTGAATCCAGTGAATCAAGGTGAAGTCCGCACGCACTCATCCTCCCTTTATACTTGCCAAAACCAATGACGCGATGGTGACGTCATTTTAATAACTTTTACTTCAACCTCATTTACATACACGTTGAGGTTGACCTTCTCTCCACGCAAGTCACGCGTTCCAACAAAGTTGCCCCGGTTTGGCAACACCGGGCTAGCATCGTGGCGATGTTTACACCCATCACATCCGCCATTAAAATTGGCGCGTGTCGTTTGAATGCCTGAAGAGTACCCTAAGACCTGTTAGCTTACAAGCCGTCCACAGAAAAGAAAATAGGTACTTAAAATACATTCAAACCCTACTAGTGTGTTGAGAAATTAATAAAATTATGGGTTTCTACCCAACAACATAAACACAAAAAAATGTACATTGGCAAAAAAGAAATTCATGAGAGTCATTCCATTTCAAATCATGAGAAATTAATAAAATTATGGGTTTCTACCCAACAACATAAACACAAAAAAATGTACATTGCAGAAAAGAAATTCATGAGAGTCATTCCATTTCAAATCAGGCAGGCAGGTCTGAAACTTGTCACATGACCCTCACCGATTTTTTTGAAAAAATTACAGTAATTACAACTAAGGGACATATAAAATATCCCAAAAGGATTCTGAAAAAAAAAATTTATTTCCCTAATTACAGACGTTTAAAACTTGGGTAAAAGTTGGACGTTTTCAGAAAATCAGCAAAACACTCACTTTTAAAACGGCCACTGTTTCAAAAGATTTTAACCGATTCGAATGATTTTTTTTCCATAAATAGTGAAGCGACAGTATTTTATTTAGACACTAATTTTAAAATTTTAGTTGGCTTCATTGATAAAGAAAAAAATGTTTCTGAAGTGAAAAAATAGTGTTTGTTCCAACTTCATGATTTTTTTTCTTATGAAAGAAATTTATTTTTGACAAAACAGAGGTGGTGATCTAAAGTGCTGTTATGGAAGTTTTGTATCAAATTTTATTGTAAGCCTGAGATGCATATCCTCTCAGAATTTAAATTTTAAATTTTGAAAATGTTCAAAAATTACAATTTTTGAAGTGTGATTACTCAAAAAAGCCATTTTTTAAAAATCTGAAAATCTGCTCATTTGTTGCCCTTAAAGCACTTAATGAGCTGCTATTAATTATATTGTGTATTTTTGCCCCAGATATTTTATATGATTTTTCAAAAATGGCTTTTTGTGCGTTTCTAAAAAAGCCAGAAATTCAAACTCTTTCTTATTTAATCACTTTAATATAATATTTAATCAATATTTATTAAGCAATATACTGTATTGTTGCACAATTACTACAGATAAATTGTACTTAACCTTCTTAAAACATAAATAGCTCCTAGCACAAAGCGTAGCTACTGTGATTTAATGCATGTTATTCTGTTCAATCCAATTACTAGTTTCAAACTCACACGCTTTTTATATCAAATACCAAGCAACAGCAAATGTAAAATTTATTGTAGGAATACAATCAAAACATTATTGGCTATCCTACAATACTGCTAAATAGTAAAAATCCCTAAAATAGTAATGCTTACATGGGACGCACGAGAAAACAAGAAGTGGAAAACAGAAAACTAACAGCCTCTTAAACAAATATAACTCAATGCATGATTTCTAAATAGGAAAAGTTATTGAAAGTGTGAATGAGAATTATTGAATGGGGCAAATTAAGAATGTATCACCGATGGTTTAGGGACACTGTCGAATAATTTGTACACAGATAATCTAGAACAAATATTTCAATAGCCAAATATAATACCACAAGAAATATAACACCATCTGAACCCTCCTAGTCTGTGCATTTTTTGGTAATAACGAGTAGAAGATGATTCAAGAACTTGATTCTACTTATTTTGCTGTAAGTACATAATTTCATATGCGATTAAAACTATGTATATCAGTGCTGTAACATATTTGATGTAAAGTGTGCGAGTTTAAAACTAGTAATTGGATTGAAAACAATAACATGCATTAAATCACAGTAGCTACGCTCTGTGCTAGGAGCTATTTATGTTCCAAGAAGGTTAAGTACAATTTACCTGTAGTAATTGTGTAACAATACAGTATATTTCTTAATAAATATTGATTAAATATTATATTAAAGGGATTAAATAAGAACAAGTTTGAATTTCTGGCTTTTTTGAGAAACGCACAAAAGGCCATTTTTGAAAAATCATATAAGATATCTGGGGCAAAAATACACAATATAATTAATAGCAGCTCATTAAGCGCTTTAAGGGCAACAAATGAGCAGATTTTCAGATTTTTAAAAAATGGCTTTTTTGAGTAATCACACTTCAAAAATCGTAATTTTTGAACATTTTTAAATTTCAAACTTTAAATTCTGAGAGGATATGCATCTCAGGCTTACAATAAAATTTGATACAAAACTTCCATAACAGCACTTTAGATCGCCACCTCTGTTTTGTCAAAAATTAATTTCTTTCATAAGAAAAAAAAATCATGAAGTCGGAACAAACACTATTGCTTCACTTCAGAAACACCTTTTTTTTCTTTATCAATGAAGCCAACTAAATTTTAAAATTAGTCTCTAAATAAAATACCATCTCTTCATTATTTATAGAAAAAAAATCATTCGAATCGGTAAAAATCTTTTGAAACAATGGCCATTTTAAAAGTGAGTGTTTTGCTGATTTTCTGAAAACGGCCAACTTTGTCCCAAATTTTAAACGTCTGTAACTAGAGAAATATTTTTTTTTTTTTTTTTGCAAAATCCTTTTGGGATATTTTATCTGTCCCTTAGTTGTAACTACTGTAATTTTTTCAAAAAAATCGGGGAGGGTCATGTGACACCCTCTGCCTGATCTGAAATGGAATGGCTCATGACATATAAGAACAAAATACAATGTCTACAGAACAAAAGAAACTACTGCATCTTGCATGGACAAATTGGAACATTTTTGTTTGGAATTTGCTAGTAAAAAATGTAATGATCTTTCTAACCATGATGTTAGGTAAGTTTTGTGGAAAATTTGCAAAAATAAATAAATAAAGAAGGAAAGAAACTTTAAAACATGTTTCACTGATTCATACTTGCTCATGACATGAAAAAAGTAAATATGCAATTTGACTACTTCTGCTTAAAAAAAAATACTAAATAAAATTATTCATAGTAATTAAATCAATTGATAGGTTATAGTAAAACATTTTATGAAGATTAAATAGAAACAAGATGAATTAACATAAACTTGCTTAAGTGTTGAACATAATAATAATCACTTAATGATTTAGATTCATGATAAAACTTGCCAATATTTGAAATTCAGAATAACAGTACAAGTAAAATTAGGTAAAAACAAATAAAATTGCATGCTTAAGAAATCATGCCAACTGTTTACGCTCATTTAAAATTAAAAATAACTATATAAACTAAAAATATGAGGTCTAATAAATTCAGTTTGTATGCTTACGCAAATATACATTACGGTGGGTTGAAAAATAAAAAAATTTCAAATCTTTTTCTAATAGCTGCCAAAAGTTGTTTTTAATTAGTTAATGTACAAAATTTGACAAATAGCATCAGTTAATATCTCGAGGGAGCGCTAGTGTTGCAAAGTGTTACTGTTTTTTTACCTACATTTTATGGTTTTAATGCAAAACTAATGCTGTTAACTGATTTTATTTCCTGTATTTTACTGTTAATGCAAATTTTATGCCAATGAGAACATATTAATTTTCTTTAAAATATTTGGGCGACCTTCGTTAGCATTTCGGAAGCCACAGTGATTCCTAAAAAAATTGAAATTCAAAACGATTTAATTTCAAATGGATGCTTAACATGAATAATATGCATTTTCACATAACCTAACATAAAAAATTTAGAATTGCAAATACTTTGCGAAAAATTAGTAAAATTAAACAAAAATTAATGTAAAAACTTTGTTATTATTCTCACAAATGCAAGCAATTTAAACATTACAAAAAGCTTAAAATGTCAAATTTGGAGAATTTACTCAGATTGTTTGTGTTTTTGAAGGAAGGCAGTGTTGAATGTGCTTCTAGAGGTGCATGGGAAAAATATCCTTTCTATTTGACACACATACAGCTAGTGATGCCTTCTGTCACTAGTTTAAAGCAGCACTCCACGTATTGTATGCTTTTATGTAGTTTTCCTTGCACAATAACAGGCTTCAGTATATGTGATCGAAGTGTATGGACATATATGTTTAAAAAAATTTCAAAAATATGAATATAATATAAATTCACCTAGAAAGACATTGCATAAAATATTTATAAACACATTTTGAAGATAAATAAAAATATGTTGCCATTATTATCATCATTTAATATTTGGGAAGTAAAAACATAGTAAAAGAAAAATTACTTCAATTATTTCAAAAAGCATGGAATTTCCCTTTTTCTCTTCAGCTATAATTGATAATTCTTCAATGATACTGTAAAAAAAAAAAAAGCATTTAAATATATGTCACTACACAATTTTTAAAACTAAATTTAATCTTTTTAACAGTTAGTTCATACATTTACTAGCAAATTTTAATTCAAGTTAATTTTTGTTCCAAATGGGGGGGAAAAATCACTACTCATTAATGATTTTTTTTCTTTTTCTGATAATTTTTAAAATAAAAAATTCTAAGTATTTCTACACAATTACAAATTATGCAGAAAAGAAAATTACATTCCATAACATGCATGAATAAAGGAACATTTAATATAACTCTCTCTGTACATGCTATGATATATCATGAAAAAGCAGTCTGCGGTCGCCAGATTAGCGGTCGCCACTCGCCAACTGGCTACCAAAAATGTCATTGCCGATCGCCACGTTAGCGACCAGGATGCGCCAGATCGCTATATTTGTACCAAATAATATATTTATTGTAAAAAATAGCCTAATGTTTTTAATTAATACACATTAACTTGTGTTCTAAAGAGAAAATAATAAGAAAAATCTGAAACTGGAAACAGATGCAAAAAGATTGCAGCACAATTACGGCAAAACGCTAATATCGCGCGTGACAGGTGGCTATCGAAGAAACATAAAACTAAGCTAAAAAATACAATGATTTCAACATAGAAAAGGTAAATTCAAATTATTTTTAACATTTAAATTAAAAGAAATGTTTTTAGCGTTGAAAATTTGAGAAATATCAAAATCCGCAAAATGGCGCTTTTAATCATTTTCCCCGATCCACACGGCGGTAATCGATTCCAAAACAATTATCAAACTCAGATGAAAAATATTACATTGTAAGGTTGTAAGTGATTTTAAGTCATAGTACTCAATAGAAAAAGTTTATTTTTTATTCAATTTTAAAAAAAAAACTTGATTCTGATTATTTTAGTTTTGGCCTGTAGTATTTATTTTTGGGAAAGAGGTAAGTAAAGAGGTTTTAAATGAATTGGCACTTAATTGCATAATTAAACAAGATCTTTTTTATACTTTGCCTTGACTTTAATATTTGCTAAAGTCAATACAGGAGTAAAGATGTAGTGCTTAAAATAATTAAAAAAAACACACACAAATTACACGAATTTGATGCAAGATCGAATTAAATTTAGTGATCAGAAAATAGCGAGCATTTCACTAATACTATAAACTCATAGCGGCAGTGGCAGCTATCAATTAAAACTTGATAGCTGGTGGCTCAAGGTGCAAAGATTTTGCAGCCTGAATCTGAATGACAGATTTTTGTTTGATGTTCTTCAAATGTACTCAAATTTTAAACTTTTAAAACAAATTCTTGTTACTCTTGTTTTTTCACTAATTTGCGATTTCTTTGACTGCTTTTGTAATATTAAATACCCTGTGTTTCCAATAATCTTAACTTTAAAATCATTTTTCACTTGAAGTTTAACAATGGTATTTACCATACAAAAATTTAAATGCATAATAAGCGTTTAATTGTTGAATATATACCTTTTTTATATTTTGCCTTGCTTTTGGTATTAACAGTGTTACCCCCCCTAGAAGCGATTGCATACTCTCCCTCCCCCCGCTCACACATACACCAAGAAAGCTATGGAGCCCCAAGAACAATGACCACCTAAAAGCTAAGAGAACCCCCAAAAACAATCCCCCAAAATTTCAATAAGACAGTGCAAAAGTTGAGACAGGAGTGAATATGTAGTATATTACTTAAAATAATTTTTAAAAAATCATAATTAGAAGCTAAAAGCAAAATTAAAATTAAATTTAATGATTGATTTCATCAATGCTATAAACTTATGATGGCAGGTATCAATTAAAAATTCGTAGCTCAAGGTTGCAGACTAAATTTGAAAGTCGGATTTTTGTTAAATATTATTCAAGTTATACTCAAATTTTTAATTTGTAAACAAATTCTTTGCTTTACCCTGAATTGCTTTTTTGACTAAACTTGCTATTTTTGTTTGGTGATGTTGGACAGCCCTCTTTTCTAACAACATTAATTTATTAATATTTCCTGTTTCAATTTTAACAGGTATTTTTGACATTACTATGATGCTTTTTGTAATGATTGGTTCTGCATATCAGTTGTGTAACAAGCTATTTGCAGACCCCGTAAGTGAGGATGGGTTGCAGGAAGTTAAGGGACACTTGGGTCAAATTTCAAGTATACATAATTTACAACCGAGGGAGTGTAATGTTTCATACCCAAGAGGGAGGTTTTGCAAAGAAGTCATATTATGCCATAAAAACATTTCTGTTTTCAATCAAATTACTTTAATCCCTGAAAGCACAAATTTTTTTCTGATATACTAGTATAGTGTAAGTTATTCTTTGCAATTTCAGGTTGTAGGAGTGACTAGGGAGCAGGGGGTGGGGTAAAAGTTACGTAGACGGTATATATTATACAAACAAAGTGTAAACGGGCATTAGAAATAAAATAACGCACTGGTATGGGCAAACTTTCCGGTAACTTTCGCCCGTGTCAGACATGGGCAAATGCATTAAGTGGTTAACAAAAAGAGATGGGGGGGGGGGGCTAACAAACTTTGATTAAAAGTGACTTCACTACTAAAATTTTGTAACATACACTTATACGTATTGTATAACTTAAAATCAACCATTATCAAATAAACTTCTTTATATATCAGACATATAGCTTTGTGTACAGGTGGCAAGATAATTTGCAAATTTAATCTTGTGGCTACTTAATATATTAGTTTTAGTTTAGCCAACCAAAGAAAAATTCAGGTCAAAAACGCACTTGATGTGATTTGGAAATATTCCCCGAGAATGAGAATATTCTGCAACTGAAATTTTATATTTAAGAAAAATCTTTTTTCTCATAAGAACATGAAAACTTTCGTTGATATGATTAATGTCTTAAAATACTATTTATTCATTATTAGCAAAGCATGACAAAACATTTTTTTTTGGCCATACATATTTTTCAATAGTGATTTTAAAGAGAATTTTCTCTTAAGAAGTGTTTGTAAGTGAATGAAAAATAAAGACATTAAATTTCAAATTGTTATAAAACATTAAAATTAAATAAACTAAGTTAATTTTACTTATATTAATGTATGTGATTGGAAAATTAAAATTGCTTTTCTTTGCATTTCTCGTTATTTCAGATAAAATCCAAAAACTTGCATTAAACCAGTAAATTAATGTTGTGTCTACCAAAAATTTGAAGTGGCTACCAAAGTTTTTTGTGTTGGTAGCCACTGGCTACCAAAAAAAAAAAAAGTCCCAGTCTACACCATTAAAAGCAGATTTTATACATTTTAAACCAGGATTCCCCAAAGTGTGTCCAGCAAGTTAAGTAACAATACATAATAGAAAAAATCATGCGGTAAGTTTAGGAAATATGGAAACAACCTGGAATTTAACAATTTAGATCAAGTATCAAAAGCAGTCATATGACTGCACTGGCAGATTTAATATTAAAAGTACCATGCAAAAGTTTTCTTATTTTTCATACACATTGCACAGAAATAAGATGGTGAAAGAAATATAAACGATCAATTATAAAAGATATTCATTTATATTTGAAAAGAAGAATGTTATATACATTGATATTACTTTCAAATAATTATTTGTTCAACATTTTTTTATTAATGACTGTGCAAAAGTATCGGGACACATACTACCTTCAGAAAAAGCAAAAAGAATACAGGAGTATTGAGGTTAATTGTCTTGTACTTCTTCACTCGACTCAATACTTTGTTGACATGCCCTTAGCAGCAATGATTGCAGCGCACCAACGAGGCATTGAGTAGATCAACCGTGAGAATCGTTCTTTTGGCAATTTTTCCCACTCTTGTCGCAAATGGTTCCACAATTCCGTCTTGTTGGAGTGATTTTTTGTTCCAACACGGACCTTCAGGTCTTGCCATAAGCATTCAATGGGATTTAAGTCCGGTGATTGTGAAGACCAGGCTAGGAGGCAGACTTTTCGGCTCTGAAGAAAAATTTCCACCATGTGCAAAATGTGTTTTGTATGGTTATTTTCTTGAAAAATCCAACCACAAGGCAAATTTTTTGTTACAAATAGAAGCATATGGTCTAGCAGAATGTTCTTGTACATTGCAGCATCCATATTGCTGTGAATTTCCCCCAGCGGACCAAAGTCACCAGCAAAAAAAACACCCCAAACTTTGATGTTCCCACCAACATGTTTAACAGTAGGAGTTTGAAGCCTTTCACTACATCTGGTACCTGTTGGATGTCTTATGTACTTATAATCATCACTTCCAAACAATTGAAATTTCGATTCCTCAGAAAATAGCACTTTTCACAAATCTGATGCCGTCCAGTGCTGATATTTTTTCGTGAAGTATAGCCTAGCTTTCTCATTCTTTTTGGTAATTAATGGTTTCTTGATGCCAATCCGTCCAATCAGCCCTACAGCCTTCAAATGCTGAGACACAATACTCCGACTAACATGGGCTAGAATTTCACTTCGTAATTCCTGTGATACTTTAGCAGTATTTTACGCAGATTGATTACAGACTTTCTTCTTATAATTTCGTTGACACGACTCGAAGTTTATCACGGCCTACTACTCCGTTTTTATCACACAGTAAGTTTGTTGCTTTATACTTAGAAATAATATTATTAAGAGTACTTTCATGGACAGATAAAGTCCTTGAATGAAACATGAACTTTTTCCTTCTGAAGAAAAAGATTTACCATGATTTTGCAAACTTGAATATTTGTTTGTTTTGGCATTGTCATCACAAGAAGACTAATTTTGCTTTGGGTAGCATGTTTTGAAAACAGCGATCGTAAAACAAGAAACAAACCAGGAGTACAGAGCTGCGCCGAGAAGTGGCTCGATACTTAAGCACACCGACATAAGTCATTTTACGTAGTACACGAAGAATTTGCTATGAACTAATGTAATATTTGATGTTTCTGTATATATTCTAACTCTCTCATACATTTCGGACAATAAACTAGTGGAGGCATAAAATTTTTTATCAATCCAATGGAAAAAGCAGGGTGGCCCGAAACATTTGCACGCTACTGTATAATACAGGTGGACCTGCACTTTCTTTTCATACAGTGGGTTTTTCCCAAGCAGGCCCTCTCCTCCCCCACATAAAATCACTCCAGTTTAATGGCATTTAAAAAGATCAGGAGTAAGGGGGCTCTACCATGATGGTAACTAACATGCCTACAGCTTTACTATTTACTTGAATTTTAGGAAGGTTAAAAAAAAAGTATTTTATACTTACATTCTGGGGGTAATTTTTAATAAATTCCATAAATCTATAACACTTAATATTCTGCCATACAATTTTTACAACACTCTGCATTTAAGTAACTATAGCAAATGAAAAATATTTTCACAATTTCTGACTTTTTCATGACATTTTACATATTTTTCTAATTTTTCCGACTTTGTTACAAGTTTCACTTTATTTTCAATTTCCCTGTCTATTCCAGGTTTCATCCAGACTTTATAGGACCCTGTTTAACAATACAAATAATTTACCATTTAAAAACAATGCAAAAAATCTATTTCTTTAGCTTGTACACTAACCTCTTTAGTTTTTCATCTGATAACCCCCTTGGATTTCTAATAGTTATCCTGGGAAGGTCGTCTGGATACTAAATAAAAAGATTTTTTAATAACATGCATATCATTAAAGAGTATAATGTTTTACAATAATTCTAAATGATATATATATTTTTTTTTTTTCTTAGTTGATAAATAAAGGCATTCAAGGAATTCAGGGACTCTGTAAATGGTATTTAATAATTTAGTAGAATATAAATTTTATTTAGCAAAAGCTAATTTTGAATTCAAAACATATTTCAATTTTCAAGTATGGCTTGCATTAATATAAAATCATTTTTATATTGATTATAATTTCATTGTAGTTTAAATTAATAAAATTTCTGAAGAGTGATTATCAAAATGTATAGTTTACAATTTGATAGGAAGGGAGTTAAAAATTTATATCATTAAAAGCAACGAATAATTCATGATTTTCAAAAATATTGACAGAAAACTAAGAAATGTTTGTAAAGAGATAAAACTCATATAGACTCAGAACCCCTGAAATGTGCTTCATGCCTTGAGGGGAGGGTGGAAGAGAGAGAAAGAACATAAAGCAAAAAATAGGGAAGAACAAGAGCATAATGAAAATGGGTTAAAGAAAACTTGCTCCAAGCCCCTCACAAAACTGCTTCTTTTCATTATTCATATTAAGCACCTTGCTTAAGGGGCAATGAAAAGAAAGTCATCACTAAAAGAAACATTATGGATATCATACTGGAAGAAAATAACCAATAACACTTTGCACTCATTTAAATTATTAACAATATTAATAATAGTTATTTTGACGTCTTAAACTATAAATAGGTTTTTCAAAATTTATTTCTGTTGCTCACAGGTGCTGTCTTGCTCACTATCATTCTCACTTTTAAGACTACATGTTTGTTTGATTGCCTTCGCCACCATTCTTGTTATATTGGCTGCATTTGAAACTACCTGTTCATTGTGGTTTGAATATCACTTTCAATAATTTCTCTTGAAAGAATCATTATTGTAATTTTACACATTCAAATTATAACATATTTTTAAATATAAGAGTTTTAAAATTTGGGGGTTAAAAAAACAGAATTCTGGGGCAGCCTCACAAAAATTTCACTCTTGTTAGCAATGTGTTAGCTAACATGGATAATAGGTTGGGGAAGAAAATAAGTAAATAAAAGATAAATAAAAATACTGAAATTCAACATTACATTACCTGAAGTCAATATACCAGAAAATATTGAAATAATGTTTTAGCTATATGATGTATATAAAAAAGATTCTAGAAAGAAGCACTAATCAAGAGATTCTAATATTAAAGAATGAACAGAGACAGTTACATAGAAGATGAACAGGACAAAGCCACTACTGTAGCAGAAATTCACGAAATATTACATGCTATTTACAGTTTTATTTGGACTGACTCAATGAATGAGTAGTGAAACATTTATCACTTTCATATTGTTCCACCTTACAAATATAAAATTGTCAGTAATAATCTTTTGGAAAATATTCAAGAATATTATTCTAAAAATTAGTTAAAGTAAAGCATTACATTATATACTTTAGATGTGAAATAATTAAAAATACAATATCTTAAAAACATTACACAGTCAGACCCTTATGTAAGGTCACTTTCACTCCACATATACTAACCATTCCAAAGTACCAGCACACAGGAATAGGAATTCTATGTTATGGATTATCAGATATATGGTAAAGTCTTAAATACTGTAATCGCTCATAAGGTCACTTTTGGTAGACTTGTGCTGGGAGATTTCCCTGCCTCACTGATTCAGTTCCAAGAAAGTTCTATGGTATTACTCTTCTCTACCAGACCCCTACCTGTTAGCCGAGGAGTTAGGATTGCTTGCGCACAGGGTGAGGTAGTGAGGTCCACTGATTTTACATGCACGTATCCCCCAGTTTACATGGTGGGTCTTCAGTAGGTATCGAACGCGCAACCTTCCCGGTGGAAGTCTGACGCTCTAACCACTATTACGCTGCATTCTGTTCCCACCATTAAACATCTGTATTACTGATTATAACCGATAGTATATATAATTTTTCCATTGACGTATAGGATGGCTTATCCTGCTAGTTTATTAAATTTTTTAAACATTCCTTGATGAAATTTAGACATAATACATGTCCATTGTTAGATTTACAATATGCTAAACCTTACAACATATTGGTACTATTGTCCAACATTTCCCTTAATTTCAGCACTCATTCTGCACTTTTAGAAAGCACATCGAAAGTATCATTGTGACATTCTGTCTACAAGAGACGCAAGTGTCACTGACATTGAAGAAGAAAGATACGAGCTAATTGGGTTAAATCCAATGAGATTGATTCTATTGGTTCTGCTCTTGTCTCCCTTTCCCAGATAAAATCTATTGATCTCTTTTCCAGCTCCAATATCCTAAACTGTTCCACAAGTTTTAGCTTCCAATGCAGTAAACAGTGAGGATAATGACTGATATTGACATAATCAGAGCAACATTTTCAAAAAATACAAAACTGAGTGTTCTAAGTGAAATTTTTCTCAATGTGCTCAGTGATTAAAATCACTTCTTAAGTTGAGTACTATAACATTAAAAACATTTAATTTTGAAGCATAAATTTCACAAAACACATCTATGAGGGAGCTGAAGATCATTTTCACAAAATACAAAACTTAGAAAACATTGTATAAAGATGAAACCAAAATCGAGACAGTCCTATATTAGGGATCATTTCAAGTAAGGAAAGTTGTTTATCAGTACATACTCATGTCCAATCACTCTTATTATGTTCAGTAAAAATTGTAGTTTTGATATATTTATCTGTAGTATACGCTGCAACTTTTTTGGCAAAGCCGGGGTTGTGGCAGAGGAAATTTGGGTCTGTGTTTGAACCCTTCACAAAATGCAAATCAACCAAAACCGACACTTCGCAAAATTCAAAGTTACCAAATTGTACTTTTCACAGAATTATTTACTAAATAAGCGGCAAATAATGATACTTTTTTTACCACTATATGTTTACATTTTAAATTTCCACAAAATTGTTTGATTCTTCACCCCCCTCCACCCCCCCCCCCCAAAAAAAAATATCTTTTTAAAATTCACAAAATCAGGACCCCATTAAAAATGCTGCATCGACACCTGCAAAGTGAAAAAGAGCAACACTGCAAAAAGTTTGCTGATTTACTTATCCTTGGTAATTAATGGTACCGTGCTAACTGGAAAATGAAAAGAATTCCCCGACTTTTCAAGAAATTGCAGAAGTTTGTGAGTTCCCCCGACTATTTTTAGTCATTTTAATTTGTGTGCATGGCAACCCTGTGAGCAAAACACCTTTTTTTTCTTGTTAAACATGCCTATATTGAACTTGTGGTTTGCCGAAAATTTCATGCCATATTTCAAATTTCAATCCTTCAACATCCAGTATATATTTAAATCATTTTAAAAGTTCATTTTATCATGTGCTAATTCAAGTCTGCATATTTCTTGTTGTGTTTCAATAATTTACTTATTTTCCATACAATTTTAGAGTTATTCTTCAATCCTTATTAGCAATTTTAAAAAGTGGTCACTAACAAAACCGAGTCTATCGGCCACTGGCTACTAACCAAGTTACCCCGTTTTCACCTATTATTTGTATATAATTTGTATTCCAAATTAATATTTTTTAAAAATAATTTCATATTTACTCAAATTTCAATTGGTTTTAAAAAACTATAGCTTAATAAAATGAAATTTTTGAATGTATTAAATTTTGCAAAGAATTATACTCTTTAAATCCATGCTTATTTATTGACAAATGCATATGAATCTCTTATAAGGTCACCACACTTATAAGGTAATTTTTGCGAAGACCTGAGGACCTTAGATCGAGATCCGACTGTATTTTAAAGTATGACCATAATGCAATTAGTAAGAATACTGTTTCATGATTTTTATGAAGGAAAAGTAGCTCTATTCTAATAATTTAAGCAACGAAATTTCCATTCTTTGCTAACTTCTTTAAATCTGTGCTTATTTATTGACAAATGGGTATGAATCTGTTATAAGGTCACCCCACTTATAAGGTCATTTTTGCGAAGACCCGAGGGGTGACCTTATATAGAGATCCGACTGCATTTTAAAGTATGACCATAATGCAATTAGTAAAAATACTGTTTCATGACTTTTCTGAAGGCAAAAGTAGCTCTATACAAATGATTTAAGCAAAAAAATTTCCATTCATTACTAACTTCTTAAAATCATTCTGCATTTTTATTGAGTACAAGTCTGAACATCCAAAATTGTTCTCAATCCAAACTGCTCAGTGATTAAAAGCACTTTTTATGTCAAACACTGTAATATTAAAAACATTTAATTTTGAAGCATCAATTGCACAATACACCATTTGCAGGGCTGCAAAAAAGCCGGCTTTTTTTAAAAAAGGCCAGACCGGCCGGCTTTTATTAAAAAAGACCGGTCTTTTTTTAAAAAAAAGGCCAGTCTTTATTGGCCTTTTTCAATTAGACACAATACTATTTACTATTTGCATCTATACTATGTCAAGTTATGTTGCTACTGTTAATTTGTATAAAATGAAGCTCAAATCTTTTTTTTAATGGAGTTTATTTAAAATTAGATTCAAAATTATTTTGTTACACAACCTGAAGGCATTTTACAATACTGATTACCATTTTCGTGTTTGTGTGCTTAATTTAAGAATGAGACTCTCTCATTGCGCCCTTGCCTAGTATTATAGCAGCTATACAGAATCTATTTTTTTTTCAATACAAAAGAAGAAGGAAATTAAATTCAGATTGGGAGAGGAATCAAATTATTTTATAGTAGACCACAATACCTTATCTTATTACATTGAGAAGCTATCCTATTACAGATTCAAGTACATACTTGTCACTTAAAATTGATATTTTAATGTTAAGAATGTAATTACTTTGAAATAATTCAGAAGATTGAAACCTGCAATAAAGAACTATGTTCATTAATTTTTTTGCTATCATATATTTTACACTAAAAACAAAAAAGTCTTTTGCTCAAGGCGAGGAGAGTAGGAAGCACAGTGATTTGAAATATCTCTTTTCCTTTAACAAAATACTTACATAATCCTAATTAACTAAACTGGTGTTTACCAACAGCACTACTCATGGCAAAAATTTAAAAGAAGTTGCCTGTGGCGAGTAGTTGGCTCGCTTTTATATAAGGAATTTTTTTTACATACATAACATTAAAGTTTTTTTAAGATGAATATCATTTTAGTACAATTTAACGTTGACCAGCTGGTCTGCTTTAAGATGGGCATCTTTTATTTTATGCAATTTATTTAACAAATAGCTTTTATTTTTATTTGGATCAGAGAACTAGTTAAGGTTCTGAAAAAAGTAAACAAAAATAAAGGTGCATTAAAATCTGCAAAAGATTATTAGTTAAAGACTAAGGCAACTGGTTGGTAATTTTTAGTTCAGTATCAAGTTTAGTACTTGACAGAGTAGTGTTAAGTGAACTTTTGAATTCTTAGTAAAAATCTTTGAAAATAAATTGTTTAAATTGCATTGAATCTAAATAAATTTCTAATAAGGATCACTTTCTCTTTGCTATTTCTGTAATGTATCATTCTATTGAATAACTTTCATTCTTATTTCAAGTATTACGCTATTGCAGTAATAATTTAATTGTTTTTAAATGATATAAATATAATTTTTTATTTAATACTTTTTTGTAAAAAAAATTTTTACACATTTTTTTAATAAAAGCCGGCCTTTTTAAAGCAGTTTAAACCAAAGAAAGCCGGCCGGCTTTTTTTGGCCCGGCTAAAATCCGGCAGCCCTGACCATTTACATAATAAAAACATTAGGAATACATTTTACTGCTGGTCACTTTAAGAAACAATCAATTGAAAGATCAGTTTTTTATGTATTTCATTACATACTTTAAAGGTTGTATACAATATACATACATTTGATGAATTTTAACCAACATGTTGTTAAATGAACCATATGTTCAACCTCCTCTTTTGAACTTTTGCACATAAACTTACACAAAATATTCTGTTTCATTAAAAAAAAAAAAAAATAGCATGAGTTTATGGGAGTTGTTATTAGTATTTTGAATGGTTTCAATTATAATTTAATGCTCTTGAAAAAAATTTCATTTATTTTTGTTTTGAGCTGAATTTAAGATTCACATGAAGCAAAAAGTAATGGAGGTAATACGAAACAAAAAAAAATATTGCTTCATGAATTGAAATTCTGTAATAAAAAATACAGCATACAGTAGAGCGCCGATTATACGAACTCCAATTAACCGAACTTCCAATTATCCGAACAGCCTATTTCCTCCCCCACCTAAGGAAAAAAAATTCCTAACCAAACTTCTAATTATCCAAAAACCCTATTTTTTTTTAAATCCCCCTTCCCCCTCTTCAGATTTATTATGTGAAATCGAATCCCAGATAAGTGTTTCATTGGGAGCAGTAACAAGAGAATAAAAGGCTTGGTGAAAGGGGGTATAATCAAAATCAAAGCACAAAATTCTTGTTCATATCACCTCCCATCCGCAGTGACCATTGCATTGTAGTTCTTTCTACACCGTAATAGCCCTGTATAGCTGTATGCCTTAAAATCATAGGGGGGATTATAGTGATGGATGGAATTGAGAGTTGTGAACAGTTGAAGGAAACGTCTATGTTAATGTGAGGATTGTACTACTAAAACAATAAAGAAGATGGGAAGAATATTAAGTTATGAAGAAAATGAAATTAATGAATGGTTAAATAATGACGTACATGACCCTGGATATCAGATTTTAAATGATGATGAGATTGTGGATGAGATTCAAGGTGAAAAAGAAGAAAAGAAAGAAGGTGAAAATTAAGAAAATAAAAACGAATGCTTTGAAAATGACCCAGGTCCATCACATAACGAAGCCTTTGAATGTTTGGAAACAGCTATGAAATGGCTCGAACGGCAGAATGACGCAGATTCTATTCAACTAAGACGTCTAAGAAGAATTCAAGATATGGAAGCATTGAAAAGAATGTCTTCTTTGAAGCAAGCAACAGTCAAAAGCTATTTTGCTTAAATTGTAATTAAATTGTGATATCTACAGTTAAATAAAAAAAATTTAAAAAAAAAAACTTTTTAAACACGCCAGCACAAATAGGTGCTGCCAGTCCTAAGCCTGGATAAAGTATGAAGGTTTGTCTATTGTCACAATATCCCTTAAATTGTCTGTCCAATTATCCAAACTTTTGCTTATCCGAACTAGGGTCTGTCGTGACGTATTCGGATAATCGGCGCTTTACTGTATAAAACTTTTTAAATGCACAACTTAAAAAAAAGAGTGGAGCATGAAGTCAATTAGTCAATTTTAACATTTTTTGTGGGACACAGAGCAAGAAAATATATTTGTCCTAGGAACTGTTAATAATGAGAATAACCCTGGTGAGATACAAAAGTAAAGAAAACATACCTCTTCTGAAAGTATAAGCTTCAAAGTCATTTTAACATATTGCTGGTCAACATTGTCAGCAGTAGCAGGATGAAGATCAATTGATACTGATGTAAATATTCTAGTATAAGGGGAAAAAGCATTGGATATACTGGAAAAATAATGAGCACAAATGTAAGCTGTATACTTAAAAGAATTTTTAACTTGAAATCGCATGTATAATCCAACCTACACAATCTATTTTTGTAGATTATGTGTCATGCTAAATTAATAGGATTCATATATAATTAATAAGTATATACAGTAGTTTCCCTATAAAGCAGTCTCCCTACAGTGAATTTCTCCCAATAATGAAAGTTTTAATCTTCAAGTTAAATAATATTCGAAATATTTTCTTTATAAAGAAGAGGTGTCTCCCTACGAGAAATTTTTCAGACATTTGCGTTGATTTTTTCAAAATAATAGAATTTTTCAAGTAAAATAAATATTAGTACATTCCAATACAAAGTATTGCCTAAATCAGTGAATTATTTTCACTTTTGAACATTTAATTTAGGCAATAAAATTAGAATATCTTTAACAATTTTACAATATATATTACTGCATGTTTAATGGAAAGCCATAATTAAATAGTACTTTTTAATTTTTCACGCACAATAAAAAGTCCCCCCTCCCCAAACATATATTTAAATAACTGCAAAAATCTAAATTCATTGTTACGAAATTCTTAATAACTAACTTTTTCCCACTGGAACTAAGCAACTTCATTATTAAAGGCATAAAAGCACACATTTTTGTCAGAACAGGTGACAAATTTAAGTTGTTTAGTGCATATTTTGGAAAACGATAAATGCTAATTCTTCTAATTGTTCTATGTTTGCACATGGTTCGTTGATTTAAATCCCGATTAAATCATCACGATTTTTTTAAAAAAATCATCGATTTAAATCAAGTGATTTTTTTTTTCAAAAAAAAATCATGTATTTTACAATGTTAGAAAGTGTTGTAAAAATGAAATATGTTGCAATTACAACCACTGTTTCAAACAAAACTTCCTAGGCTGTTTGTGTGCATAACATATTTCATTAAAACTAATTACTATTTTTTTAAATTTTACATTATTACTCTTATTCTTCAAGCATCTTAACAGCAAAGCATAATTCACTCAATCATTCAAATTAGAATTTATAATAATCATGAACCTTTCTGTGTTTTTTAGCTTAAAAATAACATTTTAGATCAATTTAATAAATGCCACACAATAAATAATTAATGGTAGTGTTTAAAACAACAATTATGAGAAAATAGAATATGTATCCTTAAAGTTTCATCCGTGTCCCTTAATAGCTTAAGGTTTCTTTCCTTCTAAATTATTTTTTATCATAGAAGTTTTCAATAAAGATGTTCGATTAAAACAAAAAGTTTCAGTTTTTAGTAGTGGTGTGAGCATATGATTTTACGAAATGGGTAAAAATATTTCACGATTTTTCATTTATAAAATAGAAAAATGATATAAGTACACTCAATGTAAAAATTAAGTACACACAATTGTTACTTTTTTTTCAGCTTTCAACAGCAAAATAATTCACATGAAATTTCTTCATTTTCTCTGTACTTATGAGTGTACTATTATTCCAGGTAGGCTTAAATTTCATTTGAGTCTTTCATTTGTATTAAAATTTAGTTATTATTACAGTTAAAAAATATTTATTGCTGTGAAAATAGCTTAAAGTGTGTTTTTGCATATTGATTAACATACCATATTGTTTCTATGAATGTAACATAATAAATACCCAAAATATTTAAGGTCTTTTTTTAAAAAAATCCGATTTAAATAAAAAAATTCATGAACCCTGTGTCTGCACAGGATAACTAAAAACAAAAGGCAAAGAACAAAACAGTACTTGCTGCTGTTATGTTAACAAAGCAATTCAGAAGCAAATATGTGTTTTCTAAAAACTTAACTACCTATTCTTATACTGTAATTTGTGTTTGTAATTCCGTAAAATATAAATGCCTATTTAGCTTTCAAAAGTTTAATTTTACATTTCATGAATTTACTTATATATAAATAGGCAAAGACAAAACAGTCTTGGTTGAGTAAATTATTAGGCAATAAATATGAAACTCACTGTTAAAAAGAGTTTGTTGCCATTAAGCAGCAATATTAAAAGCTATTATTAAGAGTTTTAGTGAAGGCTTCTCTGAAAGAATGAAATAAAAAATGAGAATAGTGTATGGAAACAAACATTTAAGTTTTATTCAACTACCACTCAACTTAGTAAGAAATTGGAAAGAGTACAAGCAGCTATATTTATGAGTGTTTTACCATATTTTCAAAATGCACAAATAGCTTTTAGAGCACTAGTTATATGGAAGAAAAGGTGCTGCGGTATTTAATTATTTTTCCGTGGAATCCTTATCTCCCCGGACAAAAGCAAACATTTCGATGTTGGAGAGTGGGGTGTTCAGGAATCCACGTACGGGTCCTATGAAATGAAGTATGGCTATTGGCTAATCTCAGGTTCAGTGGGTCAGTCATTTCAGTATTGCTAAGCACTTGATAACTAGTATGTAACTCTCAAAGAAACTGTACTAAAACGCAATAGATCATCACATCTCCATCTCTTTTAAACTGCATAATATATCTCCCATTTTTTGCCATCCCCACTTTAAACATATTTTTACTCAACCGGCTTACCATCTATTCCTATTAAGACGGTTAAGAGAGGTTCTACTGTATTATGGTTGATATACTACTAAGTTACTATAGTTAAATATGCAATAAATAGATGCTACATTTTATAAAACAAAGTTTCCCTCATTTTTTTTAGAAATTCAACATTTTTCAGTTGTGGTAGTGACCCCTTAAAATTTTACTTAAAAATTGAAAAAAAGACAATAACACGTTTATATATACTGGATCAAAACAACAGAATGGCCCACTGAAAACTGATATATTAATTTTTAACCTTGGTATAAGAGCCACCTATTAATAGGTCATACCTATACTGTATAATATAGATACAATGAAAACCAATTTCGGAAAATCATAAACATTTTGATTTTGTATTAATGAGGTTGTACCATATAAACATAGAAAATGTTATGTTCTAAAAAACATAAAACCATAGTATGTTCATGATGTAAAAATCATAATGCAAAAACTTTGCTTTAAAATGTCATCAAACATTTAGAAACTTACTCATCCTCCTTGTTAACGTCAATTTCATCAATATATATAGAATTTAATGCTTCTAATTCTGCACTTAAAAAGCTTCTGAAAAGAAAAGAGATCAGATAAATAGTACAGAAATGAGAATGGTTGCTAATAAACATAAATGTCTTAATCTTCTAAAAGAAGCCTTATCATTTATGTTTATTATGAGTTCCTCATAATTTATTGCAAAAAATTACTTATTTGCTTTTTGTTTTTATGAAGAGTGAACAATAGCTTCCATAATAGTTGAACTTCATAAGTAACCTGGTTCCCTTTGCCAAAAAGTCAAAAATAGTTTTCCCAACTGCCCAATAGGTGGCGATACATATGCTCACCAGTTATTCAGAGGTCTGCGGAATAGTAGAGAATGTTCTATGCACCTGTTGGAGCATTCATAGTAGCATACTTGCCTTGTGGTATAAAAGCTGTGTCAAGCATACAATCTTAGAGCTTTAGACTCATTTGCGATCTCTGAGCGGTGAGTACTGACTCACACATGGAGTACTCGGTACTTAATTATGTAACATAGACAAGATTGTCCTCTTGCTGTCAGGAACAGATAAAATGTTGAGAGCTGTATTGCCAGTTAGAGGTTTATGTTGCCGAATACAATTAGTTTTAATAAAGTTTTAATTACGTTGATGTTCTAAGTTTAGTATTTTATACTTCTACAACTGTTTTTAGCCCTTTTATCTTCAGTACCTGAGAGACCAAGCTTTGCTTGATCTTTTTTTTTTTTTTTTGTAAGATAGTGCTTTGTCTGAGAAGGGGGTTATTTAGATAAACTTGTAAAGCAAAACGATAAATAATTACAAGTTTTCAACCCAATTGTTACAGCTGTTCCGAGAAACAAGAGATGTATATAAACATTTCATCATCATCATCATTTCAGCCATAAGATGTCCTCTGCTGAACAAATGCCTCCCCCATAAACATCCATAGGGTGACTCCGAGCTGCTTACGTATAAATATTTACTTATTTATACAAGCAATTAAAATCTTAATGTTTTATGTAGTTATAGGAATCGGAAGAGTTTATCTCTATAATTCTATTTATTTCAATCACTCAATACAAGATTAGATATATTAAAGACCTATTTAGGTAATACTAGAGTTCGCCCAACAGTTGAAATTTGACCATAGTAATTAAGTTTAGTGTAAATACCTATAATTTTCGAGTAGTTTTCAATCTGTTAATGTATTGGTTTGCTGTTGAAAAACGCCATACATAGTAGTGTTGCTATTTTGGGAAAGACATAGGGTGACCCGAGGTAATTCCTGATCCCTGTGTTTCTGGGGTAAATATTGATCACTCATTTTTTATTAATAAAAATTTAATCTTTGTGCAATTTCAGATAGTCAGGAATTCTTGGACATTTTGCTAAAATATAACAACATTACTGAATAATTAGTTGCTCCTAAGTTTATTATATATCAAGCAATTTTTAAACTCACTCAGAACTTGCCATTTCAAAAATGGGTTCCTAAATATGCACATTTTTACAAAGATCCTTCTTTCTCTTTTATTGGAAAATATTTTGTTCTACTTCGTATTATCTAAAAATAGTGTAAGGTTTTGATTGGTTGTTTCACATCTTCTGTAAACTATTAAATGTATTATTTAAGGTTGCATCAAATGTTGCCCCCTGTAATATAGGGTAAATATTACAGGGGTAACTGGGGTAATTCATGATCCCTTCCTTTTTCTTGGCATTCATTTCTTTAGAAATGGCTAAAAAAAATTATTTTAATTCTTTTTAATGACAGATCAGCAAATGTTAAAGCCTAATGGAAAAAAGAAACAAAAAGTAGTAGTAGGAACAAAAAGGATAGCAAATTATTAGTGGAAAATTTACAAGTTGATCAAATAAATAAAACCACCCAATTAGATGATGCTAAAGTCTCTTTCGATGCTATTCACAAGAATATATCTTTGCATAGCTATTATGCAGTTTATTATGATAATGATCCAATGTACATTTGAAAAGCCTTAAATAGAGCAGGAGATCTGGTTGATGTTTTTGGGAAAAGTTGCAGGCAACTACAGATGGCCAAAATAGAACAAAATTGAAAAGATAAATGTGAAATACATTTTTTATGGTCCTGTGACCTTAAATGGAGCTCCCCCATTCACAGTTGATGCTGATGGCATGTAGCCTGTCTCACTACTTATCCCTTTCTACCGTATCCGGAATTTACGCCTACGCGTACGTAACGATGACGTATCCCCGTTCTCCAAAGTTCCAATCCGCCAAATTAACATAAATTGTATGAGGCTTGGCGGATCTAGCAGGGGAGCGCCGATATAAGCGCGTGTCTCATGACTCAACTTCTCTCTCTCGTTCGGACCTGCGGCTCGCTTACCGCGTTACTCTTATTAGGAGCTTGTTTTTGTGGCCGATGGCCGCTTTGCTCAGCACTTATTTTCGGCCAGATGTTTTTCTTTGTCTTAAAAGTGTTAGCTGTTTTCCGGTAGCCCAGTCAAAATCTTTGTGAAGTAATATGAGTTTTGATTAATATACGCCATTTTATTTTTAAATTCAATGTAATTGTGCCGTACCAATAAATTCTTGGTTGATTTTACTTTTCGTCATCATTCAATACAAGATTAGATATATTAAAGATAATAAACACTCTCATACTCTGCATTTTTCAGAAGAAAAGTATAAGTTTCAATATTTTCGTCTTCAGCTGCAGGGTTCGTGCTGGGCCGCACGATTGCCGCAATATTTTTTGAAATCCCACTCAAAAAAAGTTTGTTTGAGCGCTGTTCCTCCAACTAGCGAACGCCGGTTCGAAACATTGCGAAACAAACTGCTATTCTAAACTGATAATTCAATACAAACTAAATGGAGTATTTTAGCTTTCAACTGCCATCTTATCCCCATTGATAAAAAGAAGAATCTAGGAACCCTATTTATCATACATAATAACATGGGGGGAAAATTCACAACTTCTTTATTATTTGGGGTTATTGAACAATTTAAGGACTTTGGTAATGCAGACTTATCTTCATTCATTCTATTCACAGAGGACAAAATCAAAAAAAGGAGTGGAAAAAGGGAATCTTCCTTGGTCACTGAAAAACCAGGGGAGGAGAGGTAAAACAAATTCAAACCACTAGAGAACCAGTTATTTCTAATGTTAATTTTAGAGCAAAAAGGTGGAATACATATTTAAAATAATCTTCTTCTCCAAAAGGGCATTTTATTTATGTTCTAGAATGGATTTGTCTCCGAATTTACGATCGCAAAAAATTAATCTTTCCATAAAATTAGGATTGAAAGAAAAGATGCATATGAAAGTGTCAACACTCATTCACATAGTTCCCATGTCTACATTCTTTTATTGTGTCACTTAGTTCACTTTGTAATGGATTAATGTTTCAACCTGTGTTTAACCAACCATCAAAATATCTATTAAAAACCCTCGATTATTAGGAAAGTGTAAAAGGCAGAATTCCATATGCACAAATTTTTCAGATAATTGAGCGCATGAAAATCCGAGCTCATTTAAAAACATTGCATGTTATAAGGTTTCAAGAAATCAAATAGTAAAATTTGAATCTTTTTCACATAGAATAAAAGTGAAAATTTTTAAAACACACAAATCCAAACCTTTCCAAAAGATCACGATAATGAAAACAAATCTTTCACAAAAATCGCATCGCTTTTCACCACCTTGCCATGTTGAGAGAAGATTAATTATTGCTTCTTTATCAGGCAATGTGTATCATTCAATCTTTAACAAAATAAAAATGGGGGTAAATAGTTTTTGAAACATCTTCTCTCCTTCCCACCAGCAATATTTGACAAATACATAATATGCTAAATAATAATAAAATTAAATAACATTTAAGCAGTATTTATAGACAAGTGGGTTGGCTTATGGCAGTTTTATCAAAGGGCCATTTCACAGTATTTTGTCGAAACGTAGAGTCCGCAACATGACACTTTTTTTGTTATAACTACATAATTTACAGTTTAATTAACACCAAATTTTATTTTCAAATAATGTGTGGAGCACATTAATTGGAAATAAAATTTAGTAATAAGTAAACTGTACGTTACGTAGTTATAACAAAAAAAAGTGTCATGTTGCCGACTCTACATTTTTAGGAAATACTGTGAAATGGCCACAAAGTGATAACGATTATAAAAACTTAAAAGAAAACAAGATCTAAAGCAATCTCAGGTAATTGTATTTATTTAAATAAAATTAATTAGATTTTCAAGAAAACAAAATGAAATCCTAATGGGTAAAAAGGTAAATAACAATAATATTAATATCCATTATTAAAATTATATTTCAAAATACGAAAAATTCAAAACAAAATAAATAACCCATTAATTTTTTTTTTTTTTTTGCGTACCTTAATATTTTGCTCAATAGTAAAAAAGATGATGTATATGAAAAAAACATGTTCATACTTCAAAGCAAAAAGAAATGTGGGATAAAAAGCATGTTGACAACAAATGAAATAATATGTAAATGAACTTTATAATACCTGTCAATATGATCATTTATTATTTCATCTTTGTCACTTTCCTCTAATGAATCCGTCATTTTTGAGCTTGTTTCCATAATACCTATTAAAAACAAATTAATTCAAATTAACCTAGTAAACAAGTTTTTTTTAGAATTTGTTTCAAGTTACAACTTTTTAAAATATACCTGAACACTTAATACAGTGAAATCTTGTTACATTTGAACTCAAAGGACTGGTAAAATATTCCACTGACATGTAGTATATTTTATCCTCATGGCATTTAAAACAAGAGTTTCATTGCACCAATATTCACTATTACAAAATTTCTTTTTACACATTCATCAAACATGTTAAAGTACTTCACTGATAGGCTTGTAGTATGACAGGTAAAAAGTGTTTCTTGGCACCTGGGGATGTATGCAGTGGAGTATTGTTTATACAACATTTAACTTTATATGAAATTTTAGTTAGGTCCCAATTCTTTGATTTAGCTAGAAGGGTAAATCAATTAAACAACGTTTTTTGATAGTCCCTTTGGTGTTGTATAAACGATACTCCTAATTACAACTTTATAACAAGTTAATTAGGTATTAGGTTGATTGATTAAAACACCCCAGCATTTAGTTAAAGATATGAGAAGAATTAGCACATTGTGGCTACCACAAACCTTTCTCCTACATTAGTTTTATAAAAACTTTTAATGAACGAGTGCCACCCCTTTTTAGCAATTGATGTAAGTCACCCCGTGAAGAAGATTCCCCCCTCTCCATCAAAATAATCATGTAGCATGAAGTATGCGTTTTAATGAAATATATTAAATTTCTAAAAAAATTGCAGCTCTGAAAAAGAAAAAACCATTCGTTTCATGAGCCTCATATTTAAAGTTTGTTGATGGCAACAGTTATGATTAACGGTTAAAAAACATTGTGAATATATTTTTTGAAGGAAAAACTTTGTTCAGTTTAAAATAGAAAAGAAAATGATAGAAAAAAAATACAATTCAAAGTATTTGTTCCATTTTATATGGAACTTTTAAAGGTTTATCTTTTCTCATCTTTAAAGGCTAAGTGTCACCCATTTAGGGGTGACACTCAGCCACATAGCTAAGCTGGGACAGGACGCTCATGCTTAGCTATGCCACTGCATTGATAATTATCTATGACAGTTTTCCGAATGCTCTTAATATGAAATAACAAGTACAAACCGGATCAAAAATTTTAGAACACTAGTACTTAAAATTAGAGATTATACTTAGATATATATATTTTTAACAATAAATATTATTTATAATATAATAATGATTCACATATATAATGATATAATAATATAAGAATTATTTTATATTTTCCTTTACAGCAAAAGCAGAAACTTCCATTCCTTCCATAAAGTTGGCACGATGACCCCTGCACGCCTGTCATTTAGGGGGTTGTGGAGGGAGAGGGGGTATTTTCTTCCTCTGGTTTGAGAATTTTAATGCATTTCAGCCTTCGAAATTACTGGTGGTTCACTGGTCCGAGACCACTAAAATGCCCCTCGGACCACTAAAAAAAAAATATTGGTGGTCCGCAAGACCAGCAACCTTGCTCACCAGTAATAGACCTTTTAAAACGACAGCAGACTCATTCGATTTCTCCCGGTGATATCAGTGCAGACTGAACGACTAAGTTTGTATTCTTCCTTTTCCCTCATTTGGGCAGATTGTCAGCATGCCAGCGCTGAGGACCCTCCCCCCCCCCCTACTTTGTTTCATTTTCTTAAACTTTATTTCCATAGGTAAGTGTTTTAATCAACTATTGAATCAAATAGCTATAGTTAATTAAGTTTTATTATAAATAAATTTACAAATGCTCATTAAGTGTAAAAATAATATTTTGAAGTTAAGTATGTGAAGTCAAGTCACTATATATTTTGGTTAATTTTAAGTGGGCCAGTGATGTTGTCTCTGGACCAGTAGATGTTCATGTTTACTGGTCCTTCGGACCAGTAGCTTTTTAAAAAAATCTGTAATGCTGCATTTATGCGCCTTTACATACGTGTAGACACATTTAAATGCTTTTTTTAATGACTCTACCACCAAAGGATTTTGAAATGATGGGCCTGGATCCTACGCAAAGTTGTAGAATTACCTGTAAATAAGTTAATAACAGATTGTTATTAAAAGTAATAGTTTACTTTCTCAACAGAAAAACATTTCTAATATTAATGAACTCGCCTATTTTACAGTTCACGTAATTATTCTAACAATTTTTTTATGCCTAAATTTCAGGATGAATTGACTGAGAAATAATTCAGAGGCAAAAATAGGAATAAGCATGGTCAAACTGATTTATGATAAGTAAATATATTTTTTCTATATACATATTTACAATAAATTTGTGGTATTATATGGATGTGACACAGCACAGTTTATAAAAATAATCTCAATGTTAAATAAATATTTATCGACTAAAATGAAAAATCTTATAGCTTTAAGTTTAATAAATCTAGTAATTACTTTACTTATGTAAGCTTTAATTCATAATCATCTTTTATTATTATTAAGAAACCAATGTTTAAAAGAAAGGGTGCAAACATTTCCGTTGGTATTTCTATTAAAATCTTACAAGTGAGACGATAAATTACAGAAATGCTCAAATATAGTCTTCAAAACTTTGTCTTTATAGTTGACACATGGCAAAGTTCAATTTGGAAGCAAACATGTTCAAATATTGAATTCTAATTTTACAACTGAAACTAGATGTTTTACTAAGTTCAAATACAGTTTCTAATCAAAGTTAATATAACAAATTAAATAAAATGTGTACAGGTCCTATTTCCAACTACTACTTCAGGACGGATGAAGGATGGATGTTCGAAATTAAAAATTATGCTATTTCTTGGTCAATTTTCTACTTATCAAAAGAAGGGGTAAGGGTCAAATCACCGTATAATCAGTAATGAGACAGTAATATCTGACGATTTACCATAAATTTTGATGGAAGAAGCAAATTATGGATTTATTTGCTCACTAAATTCAACAAACTACATACAAAGCGCGAACCTTCGCGGCGAGAAATAGAAGCGCCAAATCGGCAAATTATTACTCATGGTTGCTCTTGGCATGAATCAAGCAAGACCCACTTCATAGGATATGACCTGTCCAATGAGGCATCTGCCGTGTCCGCATAAAAAATTGGAAATAGCCGATAGGTGTCGCTACTTTTCCTCTGTCTCTCGTCCAGTTCTAATGTTATTTCAATGGGGATATTGGCTATTTAAAATTTAAATTGTTGCTTAAACTAATTTTTAAAAGTTTATTTCTGCTTTGTCTTTGAACAATGGCATACTATTGCGTTCCTTGCTGTACTTCGAAAAAGAAAAAGGCCCGAAATATCCTGCTATTTCTTTTCTCGAATTTTCAAGAGATAGAGCATACTCGGTACACAATGGATCACACATCTAGAATCTAGACTAAAAGATTATTTAATAAATTGAATCATATCTGATGATGAAATGAAAACAATCTAAACATTTCAAAATAGATCGTTTGTAGTATTAAATTTCTGTTTGTTTAAAATATTTTTGGAAGCATTCGTCTACTAAAATAATGACATTGTAGTAAAGTCTATTCCATACTAACTATAGTCAAGGTTTTGAAGTTAAAATTGCGTGTCACTCGTACAATGATAACTCTGTCATCTTATCAAATATTTATTACATAAAAAATAAACACAATCATGCAGTATTAAACAATTAAGAATGAGGCTTCCGAACAACAAGCGTCGACATACATCGCTACTCCAACAACCGCTAAATTAAACAATTTTAATTAGAGTTCTTTTTTTTTGGTGAAAGTGAAAGTTATTATTTTTTAGAAGTTGAAGTGCTTAATCGCCACAGTACTCTCCCCCAAGTGCCAAGGGCACTGATGTTACAAGTATTTTCTGTTGAAGCGAACTTGTCTTCCTGAGCGAGTGGTTATTGGGACAGGTTGTACTATGTCTGTGGTTTCATTTCTTGGAACGGGTTGCTGGATGTCGGTGGTTTCATTGCTCATTGGGAGAGCAACAGGGACGTCAGCTAGATTATGCGTTGAGGGCGCACAGTTGCTTGCAGTAGGCAGGTCGTCAGTAGCTAAGGAAAAGCTTGGCTTGAGACGGTCAACACTAATCGTGCTTGGTTTGTTGTTGATTATCAGGGTGAAGTGTTTAGGAGTGCGCTCTATGACTTTGTAGGGGCCATCGTAAGGTGTTTGTAGCGGCTTCTTAACTCCACCGTGCCGAACAAAAACATGGGTGCAGTTGAGTAAACT
This sequence comes from Octonoba sinensis, assembly GCA_038502835.1. Classification (NCBI taxonomy): domain Eukaryota; kingdom Metazoa; phylum Arthropoda; class Arachnida; order Araneae; family Uloboridae; genus Octonoba; species Octonoba sinensis. Next base: position 86,296,680 of record CM076604.1, read on the forward strand.
TGGGTTGATGAAAGGTGTTTGTTTATTATGGGCAGATCCTGGTGTCGGGGAGAGATTTTGCATAATTATCCGGAGTTGTTGTACAAATTCAGATGGTTCTTCACTGGATATCGTGGACGGAGAGAGAAATTCTCCTGGCAGTCGGAGTGTTGAGCCATATACCAGCTCTGCAGTAGTGCACTGGAGATCGTCCTTGAAGGTGGAACGCAATCCCAAAAGCACAAGAGGCAATGTTTCAGTCCATCGATGGTTATGGTAACATTTAAGAGCCTGTTTGAGGGTACGGTGAAGTCTCTCGACCATTCCATTGCTAGCAGGGTGGTATGGGGTTGTTCTTATATGCTTAACTCCCAATAGTCGGGAAAGAGAAGCAAAAAGTGTGGATTGAAACTGCCGACCTTGTTCTGTTGTAATGATGGATGGTACCCCAAAACGTGAAATCCAGTGATTCACAATTGCACGTGCCACTGTTTCAGCACATATATCAGTCACGGGTATAGCCTCGGGCCATCTGGTGTATCGGTCGACGCAAGTCATGAGGTAACAGAATCCATCAGAGGGTGGTAATGGACCGACCAAGTCAACATGCACATGGTCGAACCTTCGTGCTGGTTTTAAGAATGGTTGAATAGGGCTGTGAGTGTGCTTGCTTATTTTAGATTTCTGGCAGTCCACACAAGCACGTGACCAAGTAACAACATCCTTAGCCACAGACGGCCACACATAACGGTCCAGTATTAGTCGTTTAGTAGCACGGATACCTGGGTGAGATAAGTTATGGAGAGAATTAAAAATTGGCTTTCTGAAATTGCTTGGTACAAATGGTCTCACCTTATCGTCTGTGATGTCGCACCAAAGTCTCAACGTTGGAGAAATTGGCACGGATTTCAGTTTTAGGGAATGGTTGGTTGTGCCTAAGAGATTTTGTAATTCGGCGTCGGTTTCTTGAGCTTGTGATAAAGATTCAAACTGTATTGGAGTTGGACAAATCTCTTGAATGCGAGACAATGTGTCAGCGACGACATTATCTTCTCCGGCGATGTATTTGATATTGGTTGAAAATTGTGCAATGAAGTCGAGATGTCTGAGCTGGCGAGGGGAACAGGTGTCAGAATTTTTAGTAAATGCAAAAATTAAGGGACGGTGATCAGTAAAAATTGTGAAGCATTGGCCTTCAAGTGCGTGCCTAAAATGCTTTACAGCAGAGTACATAGCGAGAAGTCCTCGATCATATGTGCTGTACTTGGCTTCGGCAGTCGATAATTTACGAGAAAAGAATGCGAGCGGTTTTGGGCCATTAGGAGACTGGGAATTTAAAACTGCTCCAATAGAAGTGGTTGAGGCGTCGACCATGAGGGCCAGTGGATGCTCAGGTGACTGAAACGTCAATGTTGTGGCATTAATCAAATCGGATTTGCAATTTTCGAATGCAAGAGTCGATTTATCATCCCAAGGCACAGGACGTTTGTCGTTCTTTTTAGAATTTTTCAGAAATTCATTTAAAGACGCTTGCGTTTCTGCGGCTTTTGGCAAGAACCGCCGGTAGAAGTTTAGCATCGCTAAGAAACGTCTCAGCTCAGAAATAGTTTTCGGTTTCGGGAAGTTAATGATGGTCTCAACTTTATCAGGAAGCGGCTTAACGCCTGCAGCAGTTATGAGGCACCCGAGAAATTTTACGGCAGGTTTTCCCAATACACATTTGTCAGGGTTTAATTTTAACCCATGCTTTTTTAACCGGGATAACACCTCGTGCAAATGTTTAGCATGCTCAACATCTGAGCAAGAAGCTATTAATATGTCATCGAAATAGGGAATACAACAGTCAAGATTGGATAAAACTTGGTGTATATACCTTTGAAAACTTTGCCCTGCGTTCCGCAATCCGAATGGCATAGCAGTGTATTCGAACCAGGCTTGGAGTCGATTACAAAGAAACGTAATCGATTACGATTACGATTACAAAGGGAGAAATTGAGAGATTATGATTACGATTACGATTGTAATCCTTTGCCAAAAAGTAATTACGATTACGGAAGCGATTACAGTCGTTGAAAAATGTAATCGATTACGATTATGACATCCGATTACGATTTTGATTACGATTAGATTAGCATAAAATTATCCGATATTATGCATACAACTCTCATTTTTACAATAGTGTCATACATCAAAAAGTTATCTCTTATTAAATCAAAAATTTAATTAAAAATCATAACTGAAATGATGATGAATGCAATTATAATGAAATAATTTCAACATCACAGTTCTAGAATTATGACGTCGTTGCAGAAATGAAAATTTGTAATATATATATATATAATCAGGAAAGGCACATTCAGTATTTTTCGAATATTTAAAACTCATTTGAGGGATAATTACATTGATCGTATTTTGTATATAAGCAAAGACGATGCACTAAATGTATATATAATGCATAAGTGATTTACCTGGTTCATTGTTATTTTGTGTGCATACAATCAAAATTTAATTGGCCGCAATTTCTGAAAATGTAGTATATTTCTCCATTGTATTTATTTTCTAGTTTAAATTGGGCAAATATTTCACATAACACCAATTAGTTTACTGAAAATAATAATTTTGTATGATTCTTTATGAAATCACTTATAAGATGTGTATGAATTGCACGGGATAACAAAATATTCAGATAGTGTAAGAGATAAATAATCTTTTGAAAATAAATGCTGCATTTTAGAATAATTTCAAAAAATTTGAACATGAACATTCAAATAACTCTTAGCAAAATTAGTAATCGTTAAAAAGTAATATGAAGAATAATTATAATACGAATGGCTATAATATTTTAAATAGATTTTTGTGGTGTTTTTTTTTTTTTTTTAACATGCACGAGCATATAATTTTTTCCCATGTACTAACTGTTTTAATAAAAAAATAAAGTGCAAATAATTTTACAACACAAATTTAACGTACAAGATTAAACTGAGATACAAAATTCTGTTGAGGTAATTCTAAGAAGAAAAAAATAATTAACTTTTAAACATAATTCCTAAATATTAATTCATGCATGTAAGAAAACAATTGGGAGAATGTCTGAACATAAATCACTTTTTCTTTTACATACCTATTAATTAAAAAGAAAATTAGCATTAAAATATAAATAAATTTAAGATTTAAATGTATGTACTTTTTTAAATATTCGAAGAACATATTTAAAAAAATAATAATAATCACACGTACCAGGGTTAAGATTTCATGCATCTTAAGCATAGAGCATCATGTAACGCCAGCTCCTAAATTGCTGAAGTGTAAATATGCTATTCTTTAGAAAAATTCTTCACTTCTGCCGTTAAAAAAAGGCGAAAACGCAAAAGGCATTTCGTATCTCTTTATGTGTGTAGGTGATAGTACTCTTTCCACTAGATTTTCAGGGGGCAGTCTGCTTCGATTATTGAACGGGACCCACGCGGAGAGAAGAAAGGGGACACTCTCTTTTACTCGCGGCGATCCCGTCCAGACTCTCGCCCATTGCCCAACCGTTTGAATATACTTTGAAGGGGTAATTAAGGAAGCAAAATGACCGATGCATTTCAGGGCCTTGGTCCTTCTATAAACACCTTCCCCTCTCTTATCTACCCCGAAATCTTTGACTTGCGGACAGATTACCGCTCTTTTATCGAAACTGGACGACGCGAGGAGACCGGAGACCCCCCCCCCCCCCCCGTGAGAGCCCCAAGGCGACGCGAGTGACATATCCACTCTCTTTCTTCTCGGGCTCTCCAGCCATTCCCCGTGGAGAGTGGAGCCGCAATTAAGAATTCTGAGAGACCGCAACAAGTAGGACAACAAGCGTCTCTAGCAGACTATTATATGGTCCTGCCATCAAGGCTCTGCGACCGCCCCACAGAACCTTTTATTTATATTATGATCGCCCGTAGGTTACAGACCGCTTAGGATAGGACTTCAGTACACAGCTTCAATCCTTTTTCTTGTAATCTTATCTCTTCTATCCAATGGTAGAGCTAAAAATTTCAGCTTTCAGCAGGTCAAGATTACACGATTGCGGATTTTTTCCTTAAGATTACGATTAAAATTACGGGAGAAAAAGGATTACGGGATTACACAATTTCGATTATGATTATGAGAATATGCCATCGTCAGATTACGATTACGATTACGATTTTGTCAAAATGTAATCGATTACAGCCGATTACGATTACGTAATTGCGATTACTCCAAGCCTGATTCGAACAAACCAAACGGTGTGGTTACAGCTGTCTTGGGTATATCAGCAGGGTTTATAGGGATCTGGTGGTACGCTCTTGCTAAGTCGAGAGTAGAAAAAATAATTTTTCCATGCAAGCTTTGGGTACAATCCTGGATGTGCGGAACGGGATAGCGGTCAGGCACGGTTGTAAAATTGAGACGACGGTAGTCACCGCAAGGACGATACTCACCGTTAGGTTTTCTGACAACGTGCAAAGGACTTGCCCAGGGGCTTTTAGATGGTCGGATGATGCCCTGAGCGGATAAATATTCAAATTCTTTTTTAACAGCTTTAAGAATGTCGGGAGCTAGTCGTCTAGGTTTTGAAAATACAGGCGGACCTTTTGTTTCGATATGATGGTAAATTTGATCTTGCTTACTACCTTTCATGGGTTGCGATGGGTTTAATAACTCAGGATACTCACTAAGGATTTTATCCAGTATGCCATCACCAACCAATATAGCGATGTTCGATTCAGGAGAGTTAAGTGAAGGTAGTTGTCCATTAGAGGAAAGTCGAGTATTCGCATCAATAACTCTATGGTTTTTAGCATCAACTAGCAGATTGTAGTGTTTTAAAAAATCTACGCCGATAATAGGTTGTTTAACGTCTGCTACTACAAAGGACCATATAAAATCACGGCGCAAATTCAAATTGATGGTCATGCGCTTTGTTCCATAAGTACCAATTTTTGTGCCGTTGGCGGCATACAACGTTAAATATTGCGATTTAGAGTGCGGAGCGTACGTTTTAGGAATGACTGATACGTCCGCACCAGTGTCAATTAAAAAGGAAAGTTTAGACTTTGAATCGGCCATTAATATGCGATTAAGGTGGCGGTCAGCATTATGGCCGGTAAGCGATCGCCTTACACGTTTCCCGAATGACGAAAAGAGCAAGGAGGGTTGCATTTTTTGGCATTCTCACCAAAATTAATATGATAGAAACATAAACCATTTTCTGGCTCTTTATAGCTTCGATTGCGAGAATTGCTACGGTAGCGAGAGTTATTTCGGTGTCTAGGATTTCTAATGTAATTGTCCCTCCGTGTACTTCGCTCCTGAACTATAGAAGTTAACTGTTTGACTTGCAGGGTTAATTGGTCAATTTGCGCCTGTAGCGCGATATTTTGTGGTGCAATAGAGACTTGTGCAGAATTAATGGACGATTGAGGCGTTAAATCGTGGATTTTATCTGCAATAGATGCGAGTTTCGTTAAATCTTCATTTAACGCTGCCAAAATCGATTGCGTGCTGTTGGGCAGTCGTCCAAGCCAGAGTGATTTAAGCAATGGCTCACCTACGGAATCGCCACCTAGAGCACGCATGCGTATAAGCAATTGTGACGGAAGTTGGTCACCGAGCTCTAACCCTTGTAACAATGTCCTTATTTTAGACGACTCGCTTTCTGAGTGTAATTCAACCAAACGTGTTTTTAACTGCTCATATTTGTTGGTTTCGGGAGGTCGCATAATGATATCACTTACGGAGCTTAGTATGTCCGAATCAACAGCTGCCACAACATAATTGAACTTGGTTTCGTCAGTCGTCACATGTGCCAAGGAAAATTGTGCTTCTAAGCGGAGGAACCACAGGCTAGGATTATTCTTCCAAAACGGCGGTGGTTTCACCGCAACGTGAGAAATTTGTGGTTCGTTGAAAATTTGATCTTCAGATGTCGACATTATATATAACTTGAGTTACAAATTTAATTCCATTAGGGATTAACACGTAAAAAAACACACATTAAAGTAGCACTCAAAAAGAAAGTTATCATCAAGGCGACAATTATCATAAACGACATTACAATTTATCATAAGTAAGCAAAGAGAATCTATGTCACTCAACATCGAAAGGCAATGTACCAACTCGTGAATATAAAACCAAATTCATTTAGACAAATAAAATCGTGCGGTAACTTACGCAGCTTAGATATTTTTCGATTGCACTTATCATCGTAAAAGTTCACACGTTCTTTGGTCACCAATGTAGTAAAGTCTATTCCATACTAACTATAGTCAAGGTTTTGAAGTTAAAAATTGCGTGTCACTCGTACAATGATAACTCTGTCATCTTATCAAATATTTATTACATAAAAAATAAACACAATCATGCAGTATTAAACAATTAAGAATGAGGCTTCCGAACAACAAGCGTCGACATACATCGCTACTCCAACAACCGCTAAATTAAACAATTTTAATTAGAGTTCTTTTTTTTGGTGAAAGTGAAAGTTATTATTTTTTAGAAGTTGAAGTGCTTAATCGCCACAACATCTTTAAAAATTTTCGCATTCACATCCAATCAAAGAGCAGATGTTCACATTTTAATTTATTTGGCATTCCAATCCGATGTAATAAATAACTAACGTATCTATATAAATAAAAACGTAAGTGTTCGTTTGTTCACAACCTCAAATATCCGAAAGTACTTCACCAATTGCTTTGACATTTGACCAATAGACAGTATGATTCAAGAGGAAGGTTTATAGACCCGTTGGAAAGCCGACAGGTAGTTCCTTTTTTTATTCGAAATTAACACAAATTTCGACTTAAATTCCCCAATATGGGGGTGAAAAAAAACCTTGCACATATTAATATAATATATCGATAGAAGCGCTGATTTTTCTGCACAAGATGAAATTTGTTCAAAGCTTCTAAGTCAATAAGAACGCCAGTTATAAGCTCATTAGTTCGATTTCTTAAGGCTTACCTTGATCGAAAAATAATAATTAGCAGTTTCCTCAACTCCGGATAAATAGTGTTAGCTTAGCTAGGGATTCTGGTGAAACGATGTTTGCACAACTTTTCTGCACACGCAACTCTGAAAATTTGCGTATTTCCACCCTTCTTTTGTCAAATGGGATTCCGGTGAAACGTTTGCACGCGCAGGTAAATATGAGGTTGAGCTCGGCGCGACTAAGCGATTTTACCAAAAGAGATTCGGAAAACATCGGGAAATGACAATCGTAACCAATCAGAAGAAAGGATTTGTTTCTGTTTCGTCTGCTAGCTTTTTCGAAAAATAAAGCAATGTTTTCCGTTTGTTTTCGTGTATGTTGCTGTATTTCTTTTTGGATTTTATCATATAGAATGGAAAATAATATAAACATTAGTTGTTTAGAAATATATTTTTATTTTTCAATGAATTTATACTGATAAAAGGGATGGAATTCACAATTTGATTCTGCACACAAATCGTAAAATTAGCTCAAAAACATAATTTTTCTAGTTATGATAGAAAAATTTTATACTTAATGCATTACTACTGACAAAGTTTGAATATAAATGACTAAGTAAAGAATGCAAAAAACATGCACTGATGACAAAATCTAAATCCAAATAGAATGTTTTATCCATTAAAGTTTTCAATTTTATTCGTGTATAGTAGTACCCTGTGGAACCTGTTTACTTTCCCGCAAACTTTTCAAATTCATTTTATTCCTGCACTCTACATTTCAATATTCAAAATTTCTTACACCAAAAAAATATAATAATTTCTTTCTGTTCCTTTTTCTGCATTACATACAAAACCATCAACAAAAAACTTGCTTATAAATTTAGTCATTCATTCTCAGTTTGTGCATCTTATTAAGCCTATAACATGCCCCAATTCTAAAAGTTCACAGTAACACAGTTGTCTACATTGAATTTGCATGCAGATAAGACAACCAGAATAAGTTAATTAATATATAACTATTTCTCCTTCAATGAAGTGAATAGTTTTTCAACAGTATTATAATACAAATTACAAAACTGAAGTTTCAGTTTGATGTTTGTTTATCGAGAAGATCACTTCTTCGCCATTAACTAGAAGGTTTCCTTGTAACCTCTAAACGCACGTCAACAATCTTTAAAAAAATCTGTGCGCAATATACATTGTAGTCCGCTTTCTACTATTAAACAATATCTACGCTCCCCCCTCCCTTTCATTCAAATCAATCATTAAACAAGAACTCTCTTATTTGAAAGAACAATTTATTTTCACATTAGCTTAATAACATTCCATTTCAATTTCCGACAACATACAATTTATTTTGAATTGCTTTTTAGTTTAAAGACGAATGTAATTTAAGCCGATGCCTGTTAATAAATTATTCCAGCATTTACTAAATTTATAATTATTAGTCATGCAGGGTAACTTTAAAAGATGGGGGTTAACTCTGAACAGCATCATATTGTTTAGTATATTTGACTTAATTTAAGAATCAAGAGTAGACAACTGATTTCATAATCTATCCAGCAGTGCCTAGCACTAGAACTTCTAGTTCCTTTTTTCAAGTCAAATATACTAAAAAATATAACGCGGTTAAAAGTTACCCAAAACATGATTGTAATGTAAACAAATAAAGGAGTTTAAAATAATTTTACAATCCCTTTACTAGATCTATTAACTATAAATAAGGAGTAAAAGCAAATCAGTTGGATGTTTGTCGTCTTGAAGCTCATTCTTTTGCATTGAAAAAGAGCTTGTAACCTCGAAACATGTGTCATAAATACTTTGTATAATGCGCAATGTTAAATAAGCTTGGGGGCCCAAGGTCGCAGCCTAGTTGGCCTTTGCGGTAATCAGGCACTGTTTACAACAGAAAATTTAGTTCATGATTTTCATTTATGCAATTCACAATATGGTGCATTTAATAAGACATAACTCTTGATAAAATTTTCCACCAGTATTGCACATATTAATAGCTACCAGCAAGATCATTCTTAAGACGGAATAAAATTCAGCCAATAAAAATGACCCAGCTAGTTTAAAAAATGAAATTTAAAACAAATAAAACATTTTTAGTTCAAATATTTCAAACAATTTTGACAAGAATAAAACTCTAATATTACAATATATACAGCAACTATATTTTATTAAAACAGATAATCCTAAATATGATGGACTTTCATACACCTATGAGATAGCATATAATATCATATGAAAGCTATAACTCATTTAATAATAACTCATTCATAAAATTGCTAAATAAGCAATCTATAAGAGCATCAAATCTTCCTTAGAGGCACAATAATATTGCAAACCTGTAAATACCCTCAATGGCAATTATTAAGCAAAGTTTTACAATCTTGAAAAACACTGATTATTGCACTTTAATTAATTAGACAAAATTTCAATACAGCTTTTTTCGTCACAGCCATTTTATACATGCATCACATATTTAATGGAATAAACATCTAATACTAATACTACACATATAGTACTTTTTGTAATATCACGTGTATGGGTTTAACATAATTCCTAAAATGAAGGACAACATGACATAATTAAAAATGCTGCCTTGTTTTCTTTAACACATGTAGATAGTAATTAACACTCATCATACTATTTATGAAGATACTTGAAATACTAATTATTTTTAACATTATAAAGGGAAAAAGCATGAATAAGACAATTTGATGTTTTAAAATAATAAAAAGAACTTGCAACTACCATAAATTTCTTTAAAGAGAAAGTGTTATTACTACAACCCATAATATTGATCACATTCAGTCGACTTTAATATCTATCAGCTTTACTGATCTGAAGCTTTTAATCGAATTATAGCAACTATTCAAACTCTGACTTCTAACCAAGCTTGGATAGGAAAACCAATGCAGCCCACTACATGATGAGTGCTCTATTGAGGGACCAAATATTTAGAGCTAACTAACTCACATAACAAAATTTATCTTGATAAAATATTAATTTAAATGCTGTGTCGAAATATGATGACAATACTGTTATGCAATATTATTCAGTAAGAATTCTGCTTCAGTAAGTTAGTAATAACAGAAAACTCGACAATAACATAAGAAACATGTTTAATACTTAAAGGATTAAAAATAGGTTTCTTCGCTTATCTATGCAGTCATGACATTCTAGAAAAACACACTTCTGAGAACAAAATTAATGAGCATATAATCACAATATTTACAAACACAGTGCAAGAAAAAAAAATCAAAATAGCTGTACATATCACTTTTAGTTGTGCGTGAATAAACAAAAATACTTTTTAATAAAATTTTACAAAACAAAATAAAATCTCGACAGATTTAGAACTAAAATTTAAACAACAGTTATGATAACATATTTGTGTGTTTTTTTTTTTTTTTTGATAAAGAAAGTATAGCATTGGCACAAGGACATTACCATACTTAAGTATAGTAAGCATAATTGAGGCAATTCAAGCTATTAATTTTTAGTGGTGGGTATTATTGAAAAGTTGAAAGCTTACATGCCTGTAATAATATAACATATTGCCATACAAAATACGCTATAGACTGATAGATAACTAGAGAATTAAATATTTTATTTCATTTCTTATTAGGCCACAAGCATTCGTTTCGGAATATTTATTAATTTACAAGCAATAACAACTCTACATTCTAAAAAAATTACACGAACACTCTCCATAACAAGCGAGGAATAACAGATAACAAATTTTTGAATACAAATTTCAAAAGAATTTCATTCATAAGAAATAAACTTTGAAATTCTTTAAAAAATACTTTCGCCCTAGCGCGATAAACAGAACACAGAAAATACACACAAAACCACATACTAACTATAAATTTTAACTTACGAAAGGACATGCTATCTATTCTGTTCTTAATAAAATACAATTTGATTCATTCACTTGGCAGGGTATTCCTCAAATCTCCAGATTTTTATACGTAAACAGAACAAACAAAAAAGCACTACTGCGGGCAGCCATGACACTTGCAGATCCTGCGTGAGGTAAAAATGTGCCGCAAATCGAGGGGGAAAAATTGGCGAAAATGCTTGCGCATCGTTACGCCAGAATCGGAATCTCGACAAATCGGAGGTTTGCAGGCGCATTTGCGTAAACATCGTTACACCAGAATCCGGCCCTAAATCTATATAAATAAAAATGTAAGTGTTCATTTGTTCATCACCTCAAATCTCCGAAAGTACTGCACCGGTTGCTTTGAAATTTTTCCAGAACATTGCGTTCGAATACGTGCGTGTTCTTATATATCACTTTTAATTAATTTTAATTTTGATTTAATTATTTCGTTTTTTAAAGTTTTATTAAGGAGAATAAGCCACTGCAAAGGTGTGGCAGGGTACAGCTTTTTTCATTTTGATTTAATAATTTTGTGTGTTTTTTTTTTTTTGTATTGAAGTATTTTTGCACTCGAAGATTAAGGGGAACTTTAAAACAAAGATTACTTATTTTGAAATCAACAGTTTAATTTAGCTATTTTCATTTTGATTTAAAAATTTTGTGTTTTTTCTGTTTGTATTGAAGTATTTTGTTAGTATTTTTCACTTAATGATCAAGGGGAACTTTAAAAGAAAAATTGTTAATTTTGAATGGCAATTTTTTAATTTAGAATTTTTGTTTGTGTTTCTTCTGTTTAGGTAACGCTTTATGTTGGAAATTTTCAATGTGCCGAGCCAGACAATATCAAAATCTTCACAAACAATGGAACGACAAAAAAAAAAAAAAAGCCCGCAAGCACTGTGAAAAAAGCATAAAGCTCAAAACCAGTTTAGATCTAGACACGGGGATTGCTTCTCACGTGGACAATTATATATTGCGTGTTCTAGAATGGGTAAACCAGACAATCTAGATTTTCAGACAATGAAACAAACAAACATTGTGAAATGAAACATATTAGAAATATGTGCTTTCTCTTGCTTTTCCATCAAACCAGACTGAGCCATAGCAACGCGTGGCCGGGTGCAGCTAGTTTTAAATATGTTTTTTCTGTATGATTTTTTACTTTTACTTTAAAATCGGCATTAATATACGTACATGCAAAGGGTCTATTCTCAGAGCTGTGGTGATTTAAATCCATAAAATTAATGAAAATAATTCGGAGAATAAATGAAAAATTGCGAAAGATGGTTCAATTTAAAAAAAAAAAACGCTTTGATGACAAATACTGAAAATTCCTTGTTTATATGAAAAAGTAAATATAATACATATCTGGCTTGGCTAATAAATTATTCACCTTTTTAAATGCAATTAATATTTCGTATATACAATGTTTCTAATTTTAGAACATTGATTTTTTTATTCGAATAATTTTTTCTCTAAAAAAGAAAAAAAGATTTTTACTATGAGTAGTGTTAAGAAATTCTTTGAAACCTTTTGCTGTAATATAATTAAGTTTCTCCATTAGAATTTCACAAAGTTCGTTTTATTATTTCTTTCTGTATTTTTTAACACTTTTTATTTCTTTGCAATATTTGAAAAAAGAGTGAAAAGAAGTACGTGCCATTTTTTGATTTCTTTATTATTTATTTAATTTCCACATGAAAATTCCTATCTTTTCAGCTTTTTTCATCTCTAAATTGTCAACTTTTCCGAATTAAACTTTATAGCCAACCTCTTAAATTTCGGTTTCATCGCCAAAAACATCAATAGATGGCGGAACATTTCCTCTGTTTTCGGGCGGATATAAAATCTGGTAGGAACTTCGCAATTGAGCTGGTCATATCCTATGAAGTGGGTTTGGACAGAGCCCCCTATACTAAGCTAGGGATTCTGGTGAAACGATGTTTGCACAACTTTTCTGCACATGCAACTCTGAAAATTTGCGTACTTCCACCCCTCTTTGGTCAAATGGGATTCCGGTGAAACGTTTGCACGCGCAGATAAATATGAGGTTGAGCTCGGCGCGACTAAGCGATTTTACCAAAAGAGATTCGGAAAACATCGGGAAATGACAATCGTAACCAATCAGAAGAGAGGATTTGTTTCTGTTTCGTCTGCTAGCTTTCCGTAAACGTTGTGAGGTTGGCTTAGGTAGCGCCATCTGCAAACGTAAAATTTTTATGGCACTTTACGGAAGCGGAGATGCAGCTCCTGTTTAGCGTTGGGGTGTCCATCTTGCATAATAAACGAAGGAATCACGATCACGATGTCAGAAAACTTCAGTAGTACTAGGTAAACCTACAACGCCTGGTTCGGTCAATACTCATCACACGCTTTCAAGCTGTTGTCGCTGCATATTTGTCATATTATGAGTTTAACTATTAAAAGGTCCTCAAGAGGACGTACATTCCCCTGCAACCGCAGTTTTCCATTTATTATTTTCAAGTTTTAGTAGAGGCAAAGTACGCCGCCGTCTGACTTAACTTGATGCTGGAAGCACCTAAATAAGAGTATTATTATATAATAGCTTGGCGACAGAGAGTCTTGGAAGAAGCCTCAAGTAATAAATGTGTTGCGAACATGGTTGCGGATCATCCTCATGTTGACACGTAGAACAGGCGCGCCGTTTAGCGCCAGTGAAATCGCCCGGAGAAACTTTTATTATGGAGATTCGTCTCTTTCTTTTTACTCTGTTATTGGCGGCTACAACGGCTAGAATAGATAGTGTGCCGTTCGCCATTGTCCTCCTGCGCTTTTTCTGCACCCGAAAGTAAGCCTCCACTCGATGACGCTCTATCCGACAGCGAGGTAAGTTCGAGCCCGCCGAAAGACGGCTTTGGGGATAGCTGCTGCGATTAAAGGCCCTGTGTATCAAAAGTCTTTCGATTAGCCGATTGTCATTTAGAAAGTTACAAGTGACACTGATGCACTAACATGAATTGATTGCTGTTAACTACTTTCGGATTAGTTTTTCCCCTAAGGAAGCAGGAAATGAAATAAATATCTCCCTCATTCGTACTTTGAAATATACGAACAACTTTCATTTTTTTATTCTATAAAATAAATAAATGAAAAAGAACATATGCCCATTTTTGGTCTTTGTTAAATTTATGTATGATACATCGGTTTAATTCTGACCATCTCAAAGAAAACAATGAATGAAAAAATATTTACATTAATGAAAAAGAAATGTAACATTTAGGGGGCCTCAGTGGCTGAGCGGTCAAATCGACTGGCTCCGGTGCCTCCCTGCGCGGAGAGAAAGAGGCGTGGGTTCAATTCCCACCTTGCCCTGGGTGTATTTCCTTCTTTGCATATTAAAATCTGTTGTGCTGTCTTGATCTGTCATATTGGACGAGAGTTTGAGGCATATCCTTGAGAATAGTAAATAAACTCGAATATTTATGTGACCTGAAATGGTCGTAAACAAACAAACAAACAAACAAATGTAACATTAAAATGAAATTGTGCTTGTCATACCAACAAAATAAATTTTAAGCTAAGCTCTTTGCTTTGGTTCAAGATTTCGTTTATTATTTGTTTCTATTTTGGTTTTTTATGTAATTAAGACTTGACCGAAACTTTGTGCATCATAATGTGTTTTTAAATAAATGTAAATTAAAAAAAATTAAATATGTATTTTTTTTTTTTTTTTTTTTATAAATCTAACACAAAATTTTAAGCATGCAGTTCATTTAAAAAATGACATTGCAAGTGTTTATTTTTTGTAAAAAATATACATTACATAGCAATATGCTTTAAAAAAAAAAACTTATGTGATACTAATTATTGTTAATTTTTATTATTTATTTATATTAAAATATAGTACAAATAAGACATATGTCCTTTCTTTTTTTAATTAATTTGAGCATAATAAAGCAATTATCTTCAACAGCTCGTTCACACTATATTTTACTAAGAAACCCTTGTCTTTCAAAAGTATACCAATATTCTCTTAACAAAATACATGACTTTCATTTAAAACTGCTTCCGAAAACTAAATAAAAATATTTTTCTCGATTGTGTTCACCTAAACGACAGCCGTCTATTTATTGCTCCAAATTATTTTCCAGAACAGATGATTGAATATTAAAAAAAAAAAAAAAATCACATATATTTTGCACCTCCTTTTTTAGTACTGAAAAAAAGTGCGAAAACGAGTGTAATGAAAATTACTCTCATACCTAAAGTAAGGCTTTAATACACAAAATGACACTACATATTTAAACAAAAGAGGAGCCGTTCTTAAAACGGATTTTCAAACGAAAGACAGATATTTTTCGTAGCATGTTGCCACTGGAAGGAAACAAATGTCAGAAATTATAAGAGCATTAAAATTATACCACAGTCACTTCCCTCTAAAAATCTGTGACATAGTCTGATAAGTAAGCTGGTTTTCTTTTAGAACGGACTGGACGGGGAGGCCGAGTTTGGCACTCGACCGTCTGAGAATCAAACGCCTCAGGATTCGAAAAAGAGAGATCAGAGTGCTCTGCAGGCGAATTTTCTTCCTCTATTGTGACGTTAGTATCTTCTGCTGGTAACTCACCACGGGGAGCTAACCGTCTAGTTGATACAGTAGACTCACGTTCATCCTGAAAGCGAATATGGGCATAGTCTGGATTGGATTCTATGAGTTGGACCTCCTGCACGAGTGGATCAAACTTACTCGTTCGCAAATTATTTTTCATAAGGACTGGACCTTTCTCCATCAACCAAGTCGGCACAGATCTTCCGTTTTCAGTTCTTCTGGGATGGTTAAACATACGTTCATGAGGAGTTACATTGGTTGAGGTACAAAGGAGAGAGCGAATGGAATGTAGTGCTACATCTAGAACTTCCTCCCACTGGTCGATCTTCATGTCGTTTGACCGAAGCGCTAGAGTTATGGTCTTCCATATAATACCGTTATATCTTTCGACTTGGCCGTTTCCTTGAGGATTGTAGGGAGTTGTTCTGCTAGTTGCTACACCTTTGGAATTCAAGAAAGTTCTCAGCTCTTGAGACATAAACGAAGCTCCCCTGTCTGTATGCACATAAGAGGGAATTCCAAAAATACTGAATAAATATTTCAAGTGTTTTATTACAGTAGCAGCAGATAGATCCGAGCAAGGAAAAGCAAAAGGGAAACGAGAATATTCATCTATTATCGTCAAGACGTATTGGTTTCTGTTTCGTTTAGGTAACGGGTCCTTTAAAGTCTAAGTTTAATCTCTCAAAAGGTGTAGTCGCTTTAATTAATTTTCCTTCATTTTTGTGAAAACGAGGTTTCAATTCTGCGCAAATATGACAAGAATTGATTACCCTTTTGACGTCCTCTACAGAAAACGGTAAGTTTTTCGCCCGTACCCAGTGATTCATTCTAGTCACACCGGGGTGGCAAAGAGCGTTATGCAAGGTCTTTAGGTCAGCTGCATGGTCCATACTTGCACTTATCCGAGAAAAAGTATCGGCAGATGCATTTTGTTTACCTGGTCGATAAATGATATCAAATTTGTAGCAAGAGAGTTCTAAACGCCATCGCAGGATCTTTTCATTTTTGATTTTGGCAGTGTGTTCTTGATGAAACATAAAGGAAACTGAGCGCTGATCTGTAACTATCTTGAAATGCCTCCCAATTAAATAGTGGCGCCAATGTCGAAGTGATTCTACTATAGCACATGCTTCTTTTTCTATTGATGAATGCCGCTGTTCTGACTTATTTAGAGTGCGTGAAAAGAACTGGCTTAGAGTTGCAGCAATAGCGAATTGGGATGCATCAGTTTCAACAGTGAAATCAATTCCATCTTCGATAGCAGCCATAGATGTATTAATTAACTCTGTTTTCAATGAGTGAAAAGTTGAGATCGCTTCTTCTGATAGAGGAAAAGCTTTTTTCTGCAGTAAAGGCCGTATTCTCTCGGAAAATCTAGGTAGCCATTTGCTGTAATATGAGAACATTCCAAGAGCTCTTTGTAACGAAGCTGTATCTTCAGGAATGGGTAAATCAATGAGTGGTTGTAAACGATTTGGATCAGGCCTTATAGTTTTGTCCGAAATAATATAACCGAGCAGATTGATAGTTCTAACAGAAAATGAGCATTTTTCTTTGTTCAGCGTTAAATTATACATCTTAATAGCAGATAAAAAATTTTCAAGGTTTCTGTCGTGATCTTCTTGACTCTTCCCACAAACAGTGACATCATCTAAGTATGGGAAAACACCAGTGAGCTTCTCTTCATGAATTATTCGGTCTATAACTCTTTGGAAGCAAGCCACTCCATTTGTGACACCGAATGGAACACGATTAAATTGATAAAGCTGTCCACAGGCTTCGAAAGCAGTATACGGTTTTTCAGATTCCAAAATTGGTATTTGGTGATATGCCCTTTTTAAATCTATGACACTAAATACTTCA
This sequence comes from Octonoba sinensis, assembly GCA_038502835.1. Lineage (NCBI taxonomy): Eukaryota > Metazoa > Arthropoda > Arachnida > Araneae > Uloboridae > Octonoba > Octonoba sinensis. The sequence goes on from CM076604.1 coordinate 86,313,935, forward strand.
AATTTCGAAACCTTAGAAATTATTTCATCTATTCTCGGAAGCGGATAAGCATCTAACAAAGTGAACTTATTTATAGTTTGAGAATAATCTATCACCATTCTTTCTTTTTCATTTCTTCCTTTGACAACAAAAGCTTGCGCACGCCACGGAGAGTTACTAGGCTCTATGATGCCTTCACATAGAAGTCTTTTTATTTCTAACTCCATGAAGCAGTTATCCGTGTTGGAATGCCGTCTAGATTTCGTTGCAATAAGAGCGCAATTTTGAGAAAGGTTAGCAAAGATAGAAACAGGCATAACTTTTGCAACAGCTAAATTACCAATCTTAAGAGGTGGTTGTGATCCACTGAATGTAATTTCAACTGCAGAATGATGCTGTAATACGTCATGTCCAATTAAAACATCCGAGCAAAGATTTTTCATAATTAATAGAGAGACATTATCGTAAACATAACCTTGCATTTTAATTTTCACTTTGAACTGACCAACTACTTCCGAAGATAATGAAGAATTTGCCATAGTAATTTTTCCATGGTATGGTAAGATCGACATGTTACAGTTCTTCCCGAAGGTATGATCAATAAAACTCAAGGAGCTCCCAGTATCAATTAATGCATTTGCTCCGACACCATTTACTTCTACTTGAATTATAGATTTCCGAAGACAATAAAGTGATGCAGCAGAGACTGATGCGATACAGTCCGTAGAAGCAACAGTATTTCTTTTTGCTGGAGTATCTCGAGAAAGGCAAACGCGTTGAAAATGTCCCCGTTTAGAACATAATTTGCACACTGCATTCTTGGCAGGACATACGTTTCTTGAGTGGCGATGACCACCACAAAAGTAGCAGTCGCCTTTTTTTGATAAGGAAGCAACTGTTGACAGAGAAGTGTTTGAGGCTTCATTACTTTTATCACTGATTTGAGCTGTAGTACTATCAAAAGAAGTGGAATGACAAGTTTGTTTAAAACAATCAGAATATGCTGATACACCAGAGTAATTCGCAGACTGTAGTTTCGCCAACTCTAAAGAACGAGCCTGATTGAAAGCGCTTTCGAGAGATAGAGATACGTTTTCCAGCAATCGTTGGCGAATTTGGCTGTCATTTAATCCTCTGATAAAAGAATCTCTGATATAATCGTTTTGATTTTGATCAGCAGTTACAGCTTCGAAATTGCAATCTTTGCTCAGTTGTTTCAAAACAGAGAGATATTGATCAACAGATTCTTCAGTCAATTGGGTCCTTGTCGCCAAGCGATGTCTGGCGTAAATAACATTTTTAGGCTTAACGTACAATGAATTTAAAATATCGATTGCTTCTTTAAAATCCTTACAACCTTCTATGTACTGATATACGTTCGAAGAGACATAATTTGTAAGAAGTTGCTGCTTATCACCGTCAGAAACCTCTTTTATATGTTTTAAGAAATTATCAAAAGTCTTTCTCCAATATATCCATTGCTTATCCGCTGTCGAGCTGGTCGGATCTAGATCTAGTCTGTCTGGCTTCAAGTATTTTTCCACTACTTAAAAGGAATTCCAGTTAGAGATGATTTCCTTAATGTTTGTGTATTAAATTGTAATGAAAATTACTCTCATACCTAAAGTAAGGCTTTAATACACAAAATGACACTACATATTTAAACAAAAGAGGAGCCGTTCTTAAAACGGATTTTCAAACGAAAGACAGATATTTTTCGTAGCATGTTGCCACTGGAAGGAAACAAATGTCAGAAATTATAAGAGCATTAAAATTATACCACAAACGAGTAATATTAAATGATTCGTTAACGTTCGCTCTGCTAATCAGCTACCTCGCTATCGATGCTAGCGCCACCTACTGGTGGCTTAGTTTCGTTTTCAACATTTTCGCGCCGAACGGCACACTAGGTATTCTAGCCACTGTATTGGCGACTTATAGCAATATTTGGCTGTAATTTCACTTGGTCTTGGCATGATACAAAATTTTGTTTTGCACCATTACAAAACCAAACAATGAAGCGCATTAGTTAGTAACAAAAGTTTTTGAACTTAATTTCATTGCTGTTATTATTATTTTCCTACATGTGTATGTATAAAATAATTCGTCTCAAAATAAAACTATACATGATTTATTAAGCTCTTTAATAATAATAATAATTAAAAAAATACTGAATTGCACTTTTTTTTCTTGTTTTGTAAAATTCACCATAAAATATTTTATGCAAAATACTACACAATTTTAAAATGCATTAAACCTATATATTTAGGAACATACTTCTAACTTAGCCATAGGTATATCACAAAATATTTTATTTTAAAATTCTTTCTTATTCTATACAAATAAAAACTGTTTAAATGTCTTATTTATGTGTTGCATTATTAAAATACATAGATTTAAGCATACAGATGGTTTGTAAAAATGTTTTGTTGTGTATAAAAAATGTTTTAAAAGAAATGATGAGCGAAACACGTTTCTGATTTATTGTTTTGAAGTGTTAACTATTTAAAAAAATAAGTAAATACCAGTGGCGTAACTGTAGGGTGGCAGAGCTGGCAAAATGCCACGGGCCCCCTGCTTGATGGGCCCCCCCAGCCCAAGAAGCTGCAAGCTCAGAAGTAACCTTACATTTTTAACAAAATTTAGCAAAAATCATAAATTTTATATAAGTATGTTTAAATTAATTAAAGTTTGACACAACTAAAGTCCATATACAAGTTCAAATAAATTATTAAGATTTATATGCATTCATAAGAGCAGGATCAATTTTAGAATGCATCCATTGCTTGCTTCATTTTTTGCTGCATATATTGGTACCACTGGCGTGCTACTGACACTTGGGGAATTCCCGCAATTTGTTAACCCAGACCAAGAAAGTACTAATGGTGCTGATCTACTAAAAAAAGCTCTAAAGATAGAAAAAAGACATATCTGAATCATTTGCCAGAGAAATTCTCAGTTTTCGGTCCACCTTCAGAGAAAAAATAAAAAAGTCCTCATGTATTAGATAACTTGCTGATTTATTAATAATAAAGAATCATTTTATGTCATCCCTCGTTCCCATCCAATGATTTTGCCACGGGCCTCAGATGGTATAGTTACGTCACTGGTGAATACATAACATAACTGAAAGCAAATATATCCCAGATATCCGGCCGAACTACAAATATCCTGGTGGAACATGTATGCGGTTGAAAAAAGTGCGGGATACCCTGTATTCGGAAATAATCACTATCCGATTCAACCCTATTAAAAACTTAAGAATTATTTTTAAACTTTTCAATTTGAGCACTCAATTGTTAAATATTGTTTTTTTCTAATAATCTTGTTAATATAAGGCATGAAAAAGGCTAAATACATGCAATATAATGAATTTTTTTTTAAATACACGTTTTCAGACAGTTACAGAATTTTTTTGAAATTTTTCTCCTTCGATTTTTTTTACTTTCAACTATGCCCCTCCCTCGAGCCTAACCCTATAGATTTTGTCCTTGCTCCCCTTTCTCTTAGGGGCCCTGATTATAATACCTTTTTATGCCTTTTGTTAGAATCTCATTTTTTCTACATTTATCAACCGCAGTTCCTGTTGGGAACTACTGAGAAATCGTGTGATGTTTGTTGTCAAGCAATTTCCAGGACCAATACTATGTTCTAACTACATGTATGCAATGTTTGCACTTTGCAGTCTTCAGGTCAGATCACTGATTAATCCTGTATTCCCAAAACATGCATCTTTCATCAAGCAAATGCCCAGTTGATCTGTGGCTTTATCCTCAATTTTTTTAATATATTTAAATTCATAACATTTCTTTGATGTATTCATAAATTTAATATTCTGTGCTTGCTGAGAAATCTGAAAATAATCTTTTAACAAAATTTGAAGAAAATACAATTATTCAATTGATTCTATCAATATTTTAATTGATAGAATAACCATTTCATATAACATCCCTAATAATGAAGTTCGGACAGGGTCATTATAACACAAGTTTGTGGCATGTGTGTTTTAATATTTTTTTCTAGCTTTATATAAACGTTGCTTGGGTTAAAAACCCCGTTCTGTTAATATGATATTCTTCCATAGGTATTTAAAATTTAGAAAACATGGATTTGGTTACTAAAGAAGATTTTGATCTTTTTCGCAAATTTCTAATACAAGAAGTAGGAAAACACAGTGTAAGAGATACATTTTATGTTATGTTTTCTTGTATTTTTAAACAATTTCATACCTTTGTCATACATTATATCTCATTATTATATTACCTTATATTATTATTTAATTTTTGTTAAATTTGAGGTAGGCAAAAATTTCTGTAATGAGGTACAACCCTTGTTTTCTTTTTTGTATAAGAGAGAAAAAAAAATATTTTCCCTGCAGTGGGGTACTAACATTGTGTAGACCGACTGTCAATGGCGCAAGGAGAGGGGGAAGTAGCAAACAATTAGAAGAAACTCTTTGCCCTGATAGTGCTGTCATGGTGCAGGTAGGGTCGAACGTGCAAAGGCGCAAACCGGGGCAATCGCGAGAAAATTCTGGGAGTTCTCCAAATTCTGAGAAATTTAAATTTATGAGAAACTAACAATTATTAATTTTAAAGAACGGAAATAATACAAGCGGAGAAACTGACAATTATTATTTTATGAGTGGCGATAGTCGCGAAGACTAGCCATGGGGCTTCGAAACATGCATAGTGAAAAACATTCATATCATGCATAGTGAACCGCGGTTTCGGCTGCTCACTTCCACCTATAACAAATACCAGCATTCTTGCTCGCTCCCACAATCCTCCCTCCTTCCGATTGGCTCGGAAGTCCAATGAAGATTGGCTCGGAAAACTCAGTTACATGGTTGATATTTTCGAAAAACTAAACAATCTGAGTCTACAGGAAGAGGGTACAAACATTTTAACGTTAAGCAGTAAAATTGAAACAAGAATAAGCTAGTACTTAGCCAATGGAATATTGAACCAAAATAACATAGACATGTTTCCGTGTTTTTCAGAATTTACTGAAAATAATGTAGATTCTTGTTATTTAAAATCATTATTTTTCATGATTTGATAAAATTGGATGAAAATTTTACGAAAAGGTAGGAAAAATTTCTAGAAAATGGATTAGGTTGGATCCGTGATCCATTTTCGTTAGATATTAATTCCAATATCCCTTTAAATGAAATGGAACAGTTAATTGATGTTTCAAACGAAGAAACACTGCGCATTCAATTTAACTCTTGACTTGTCGAAAATGCTGGTTATCGATTGGAAATGTATATGCCGATTTGAAAAAAAAGGCAATCATTACTTTGATTCAGTTTGCATAGACCTACTCACATGAATCCGTCTTTTCAAAATTAGTTTCCATTAAAACAAAATATTGATCTCGATTGGACCCAGAGGATGATTTGCTGCTTGTAAATTTGCAAAAATTTCCGAAAATCTGGGATTTTTTCTTTGTTATTGGTCTTTCCCAAAGCTGGAACGATCTTATGTGTAATCATTAATATCAATTATTGTTCCCTCATTAAAACTCAATTCTGAAATTATTTTACTCGAAAACTTTCTTGTATCATATTATTTAATCAGGGGGAAAAACAGAATTTTGCGTCAAGCTACCCTATAATATCTCTTCTGTATCTCAAATTTGTTATCTCTTTTTTCAGAACTCTCTACATTTTATTCCATTCTTAGAAAAACTTTTGCAGATCTATGTCGGAATGGTATGTGTGCTCATTACTTAATCATCTACTTATCTTAAAGTAAAGTTTGTTTACATGTGTTTCTGTGTCTGTCATGTCACTGTCTACAAATAAAACTGGCATTTACAGACTAAATTGACTCACAGGTAGCCATAAATATTGGCACAAAGGCCAAGGTGGATTCTTCTACTTCTCCTGCAAAATTCCAGCAGTGTAAAAAAAAGGGGTACAGCTACATTTTATAGTCATTAAATTTTCCCCCGAAAATGTGATAAAACGATTTGACAATAAAAAACCTAAAAGTTATCATAACTACTACCTCTAAGATTTTCATCGACATAGTTTTTTTAAACTATATTTAAATGAAGTATTTGGTAACTGTCTATTTTTTTTAACTGAAAGACCAACTGTTTTCCAGTTCAATTCTAAATCTGATTGTGATAGACTAGAGATCCTTACTGTTCTTTTCAAAACATAGTACCAGTTATTTTAAAGCTTATTTAAGTAAATTGATAGTAAAATGCTATCAATGAGCATTTACTTTAAAAGGTTATATTAAGCAAGAATTTTCAAAATTATGAGCAAAATATGATAAATAAGGTGTTCTTGAAATGAAATTATAATAAACATCAAAAATTTCATGGAATTATAAAGATGATGATAAGTGTCGCACGTAGCATAAAAATCTTATAATATCTCACACATGCATTAAAAAAAAAAAAAAGGTCCGACACATGTCTCACACATGCAGAAAAAAAAAGTAAGATTAAACATTTTGCTACTGCATTTGTTTTCATAAGCAATTAAAGGACTATCTCAATTTCTACTTTTCTTCACTTGCTTCTTCTGCAATTGGATCTAAAAATCTATATAGACATTCATAAGCAATTTCTAATCCTATTCACTTGCAAAATCCTCATCCAATACTGATTTTTCTAAATGAACATAATCTTTTTAGGCAAAAATTTTTATATGTTTCGATCACTCAGCAGGGGGGAGGGGGGGGGGGGGTCCCAGGTGACAGGGGGGTGATATCCAAATTGAGTTAGCGTTTTGGAAAAATACATATACACAATTTTACTGGTGCTATTTCAGCTTATCTTAACTGAAAATAAATGTACTTTATTGAAAGTTACACCAAAAAAATAAAATGGGATTTCTAAAGGTTTTTTTCTTTTTGCACAACTGAAAAAATTAAACTACAAATTTATACAACACAACAAAGGTTTTTTTTTTTTTTTTTTTTTTGTGGGTGAAAGATGACACCATAAATTATACTGCCCCGGGTGACACCCATGCTAGGAATGTTACTGAATGATGTAGATTTCGAAGCCTTTTTTTTATCTCTTTAGAAGCCCATTTTTATCTGCAATGTCTTTAGTTTAAAGAAAACTAATTCATAGGGCTATTAAAAAAATATATTTTATTTTTAGTCTCAACTCCACCCCTTTCCACCATCTTTTTGAAAAAAATAATGCATTAGGTGAAAAGTGCACCTCATTCAGCCATAAAAAAGGTCTAAAATTTAATCAGAGTATACCAGTCACTAAAATATGACTAACTGTCCTATCTACAGACCAATGGTTATAAACCAAATTTCCCAAATTTTACCTCCAATCTGTTGTACTCCCAAAAGGAGTGTAGAATCATCAGGAAGTAGAAAGTGGTTCTCTCTCATAGAATTTTTCATAATAAAGTTCCAGGAATTTGCATTTAGTATTACCACAATACTTTGTACCGGATGCCTATACATAACCATTAGCAATAAACAGGCCACTATTATGAATTTTATTGTATCCCCAAATGTAATTTAAAATTTTCACCTTCATAAGTTTTATAAAGTTAAAGCATGTTTTTCTGGACTGATTATAATTTGTATTTATTTATTTATGCATATATATTTCTTTTTCAGAGACTCCTGAACATATTCAAAAGTTATCTAATATTTTAATTGAAATAAATAAAGAAGAACCAAAAATTGAAAAGGTAAGTTAATTAATTTATTATTATTATTTTTAAGATAAAAATTTAGAAGCAAACTTTCAGATATAGTTTTTAGAAAACATGGTCAATTGCATAAAAACATTTCTTGTTGAAGTTTTCTAAATGCCAGTTTTTAATAGCTTTGATCAGATAGTAGATTATTAAATACTTGCTAAGCCTGCTCAGAACATCTGTGCTTTAATGTTAGGTAACATAAATAAAGCATTGGAACCTATGGTTTATTCTTTAACTCTACCTCTTTTCATAAAAATTACTGCAATTTTGAAAGCCAACATTCTTTTTTAAAATGCTATTAAAACTCGTTGTTGTTAATGAGTAAATTTCAAAATTTTCGGTGGACGTTGTGCATAATATCTAATTAGCTTTCATTTTCCTATCCTTGGTAGTGTACCCCCCCCCCCCCCCAAGGGCCGGTGTGTTTGAAATATGCCCGGGCCTAATTTTCTTCCCAGTCCGCCCCTGATCAGAGTTATATCTGCATCAACAAGGTTTTTAAAGCTGTTAGACATTTCCAGACATTGGAGTAATTTAGAATTAATGATTCAATTTTTAGGGTCTGTGTTGCAAAAAAGAATTATGTTCATTCTTTTTAATAGGTCTAAAGGTTGTATGGCAACAGTTGGTAAAGCTTTGATCATCTTTAATTTATTTTTTAAAATTTTGTTATAATTCTTTCTTATTGTTTATTTATTTATTTTTTGAAACAGGTATATATTATCGAAAACAAACTGTCGCGACCCCTAGTTAAGTTACTGCTTATACTCATTCTTATTACACAACATTTATTACACTAGACAAATACACATAGAAATTGAATGAAATATTTACAAGAAAATCATGAGTGTAAAGACATGCAACCTTCTGCTCGTTGTGTGTAGACTGCCGTTTCTAAGGGGTTTGTAAACTCTATGGTGTTGTTGTTGATCCACTGTTATTGGTCAGTTCTCAGTGTTCACGTGAACAGAGTGTGGTGGACACGTGCACACGTCATGATTGTGTAGGTGTATTTTCGTTTCGAATATATTTTGTAGGACTCTGAGTGTCGCTGCAAAACCTTCTAGTAAACACTATACATACATTTTGACAATTTCTCTACTTTGACTTTTAAAATACAATGATATACATATGTTTGGATAATCAATTAAGTGTTCATTAATTCAAATTCATTATTGAGTGAGATTTCCACTATTGAAGCTATCATCCAAACTATAAAACACTTCAATTAATGATCCTTATATCTTCTTCTTTTGCGAACAAAAATTCTCTATCTTTAACAAGTTTTGTCAAGTCAAATGGATTTGCATGGGTTATATCAAATAAATTATTCAACTTTGAAATAAATAGATTCTCATTTTTTAATTAGATATATTATTTATTTTGTTCACTTATCTCCACTGAAGCTTCTTTAGATAGCAAATTATAAAAAACTCCTTGCTATCTGATGAATGTTGCCATGATTTATTAATGGGTGTAAGCTTAACCATAACTCTATTTTTATGAGTAAAATTATTACAGGTTTTGTAATTTCTTAAATTTATTTTAGCTTATAAAACGTTGGCATCAGAAAAACTATGAAGTTTAAAAAACATTTGATGCTTCGAAAACATTGACATTGATGTTGCATCCATAATGCAGATGCACAAGCATTATTGCTACATTTTTATTTTTAAGTCTGCAACAACTCCAGATTGTTTTTATTTACATTGTTTGATACTTTTTCTTTACTTATTGTTTTGATTTTCTATGTTTTAGATTAAAGAAAAGAAAAAGCCTCCTACTATCAAAATAGGAAAAGATGATTTCTGTCTTAGACAAATTCCACTAGCTTTCTGATTCTCCAAAGATGTACAAGAAAACTGATTGAACTGTGATATATATTATATTAATTTTATTTTATATGTTAATAAATTTGCATACTTTCTTATTTTAATTCTCTGATCAGTATGTTTTTGTAACATAACCTTATGGACAATGTAATTTCTTTATTGAGAGGGTGTGTTATTATTTTCCTTTTGCAACAAAATTCAAATTGATGATTTTTTGAACTATATACCATGCTTACGATGCTCAGAATATTTTGAAAGGAATTTCTGTTTTTTTACATCAAAATTACAAAAACTTTTATTCAAAACCTTGTGGTCAGTTGAACTTCTTTGACAATTAAATTATTTTTCATACTATATGTACTTGAGCTAGATAAACCGAGATGTTAGTATTACGGGGTTTTAAGATTGCCAATTGTCTGTGAAGACTGCAATATATGCACAGAAGAATAGTACATTTCATGTCTTTCTCTTCTGTTTCAAAAATTTAAGTTAATAGTATTAGGAAAAAGAATAAACTTATGTGTATTGTGAAAAGTCATTTTCTCAATTTGGAATTACTATGCAATCCTCATAGTTGTCTTACTGATAATGTAATAAAAACCATACATTCATTTTTGTTTTTGAAATTAATGTATTATTAATGATTTTATTATTTGTATTAAATAAACACAAAAATAAAATACTAACGTCACTCAGATAAAGCAAAGCACAAACCAGATTTCATTTCTAAAATGCATGTCTTTTTATTTTAATTTGATCCAATTATATGGTGAAACATGAAAGGAGAAGACTAAAATGGAAATACGCAGGAAATAACTGAAAAAAAAAAAAAAAAAAAAGAGATAAAAAAACTTTCTCTTCAAATAATTGATCTGAGTTTAATAATCAAAATATGCTTTTACTAGATTTAGGAACTTAGTTAATGAGAATTTTTGGTGATAAACGCAGGGGTGATTGCAACCTTATTCCAAAAGTCCTGAAAACAATAAAGTAAAACCTGACAGACTAATTAAAAATAAATGCATATAATTCATGTAAGATATATACATGAACCCTAAAACTCTATACTTATTAAAAACCATGAATTGCAGCTATATCTAGATTGTACTGATAACTGCATTTTAATAAGAGATGTGTCAAGACCCGATGGTCCTTTATAAATTGCTTTACAAACAACATATAATATGAAAGACTTCATAAGATAATGAAAGAAAACGTTGGCACTTTTACAATGGCTATTAAATATCAAAATAATTACACATCCTTAAAACTAAACATATAAAAATATAAATATTGATAAGCATAATACATACACATAAAACAGAATCTAACAATCAAATACTATACGGGGGGGGGGGGGGGGGAGTTGGAAAAAAAGAATGTGTACATATATCCATAGGTGAATAATGAACTTAGTATCTCTGTGGGAAAAATACATAAAAAGTTTTAAATATATAAAATTTAAAAGTTGCACACGAAATGAATTGAATTATTTAATTCATGTGCAACTAATGTAACTGTAACTACATACACCTTTTTTCAGCTCCGGAAAAATTAGTGATAGGCATAATCAAAAGATTTCAATAATTGAGTGATCAGAAAACGAATGGTTCTGATAATCGAGTGAATATCTCGATAACTTGAGCAATCATCTTGAGTTCTTGAGTGATGACGGAATTTAATTAATTAGTATGAATACATAATAATACAAGTAACTTGTAAACAAATAATAATACCAGAGGAGGAGGGGTTATGGCACAGATTGTGCCATTGAATTTTTTTTAGTGGGCGCAGGGTTCTGAGGCTATAGGGGGGGGGGGGGGCTTGGTAAACTGTTTGGCCTTACCAAAAGAAAAAAGAAGGGGGGGGGGCATTTTTGGTCTTTATGGTAACTTTATTTCAATGTAATATATTTTTTAAATAATTGATAAAGGTTATATTTATATTACTATATAATCCCAAATATGGCCCATACCCTTATTATTGGGGTAAATATATACAGTGTGCCAGAATTCAAAATATAAAGGTTTTGGGGAAATTTTAAATAAATAGGGGGGGGGGGGGAATGATTTCAATCTACAAATGCAGTGAAACTAAAAAGTTTCGACATAAAAGGGTTTTCAAGGTAGACAGGTTTGAGACAAACAGTTTCAACCATAGATGTCTATGTTTCAAAGTGGGATCATGAGTGGTTCAAGATAAAATACTGAATAAAGTGGTGTTCGTTTTAAAACACATAATCACACGCACAACTCAATCAGGGTATAATTAACTGAAAATGGTGCACAAGGTCAGGAATTAATTTAGATGAGGGGGGGGGGGAGGAGCTCCTAACAATTCAAAATATAAAATTCACTCTAGATGTTATATATAAGTAATATAGTTCAACAAAATAAGCATATAATGATACATTTGTAATGGTATTTAATATGCAATAGCAAAAAAATCTTAATTTAGTAATAGTATTTAATAAATGCACTCAATACACCTGCAACCATGTACTTCAACTCACTTTGGCTTCTAAAATTTGTGAGCAATGCTAACTTTCTTCAACTGATTGTTGTGAAATTATGCACTATGAATTTCTACCACTTGACCCAATTGTCAAAATGATTATTGTTTTGTAGTATTTGCGTTAAAACATTCACTGGAAAAGATCTCTACTATTACTATGATAATGAATATTTAAAATATGCACTTTTTCTGATCTTTTCTCTTTTTAATAATTTAACAAAAATGGGTTAAATTTTTGGGTCACACTTTATATCAAACCAATATGGCACTAAGAGACTTTTTCTTATTTTTACAGTTGAAAACTGACGTTTTCCAATTAGGAATTTAAAGTTTATATTAACACAATAAAAGAAAATCACTGAACTCTTAAAGGGTTTTGTGAAAATGACAGTAAAGAAAGTTTTGAAGATTGGAAAAATTGTTTGCCGTTATATATACATTGCAGTTTGAACAAATTAATATGAAGGAAATTTAATGAATATTGATCAATAAATTTATATTTTGTTTCATTATAGCATTCCAAATATTTTTAATTCACTGTGACAATAAACATGAATTGTCAATGATTTAGCAAATGAAAATCTAAACCCACTATTTTTTTTCTTGGTTTCAAAAATAGCATTTTAAATTTTAATTCAGGTTTTATGGATAAATAAAATATTTTAAAAAAATCTTACAATTATTCTCATGGAAAACAAATTGATTAATACTCGTGTAAAATTTTAGGGATCCCAAGGAGAAAAGGGCACTTTTAGGAACTTTTAAAACCGAAATTTCCAGAAATGGCACAATTGATTAACCTTAACATTATAAATTACATTTGAAGTTAACCTTTCTTTAACGTAGTTATATTGATAATATTTTAATTCCATTTTCTCTAATCCTCACCTAAATCCTCATCAACAATATTTTCTTACTTTTAATTGCACTAAAAAATAAATGCTTTTAAACAAAACACAATGCATAAATTGTAAAGGATTAACTACGTGTCAACTGAAGGTTGCAGAATAACAATGTATAAAGACTTGTAAATCACAAAAAAATTGCAAATTTTTACCTTAATGTTGCCTTTTTCTCCAGCTTACAATAAAAAATACTTTATAACCCTCTGACTGCTACACTGCTTATCACACGATTTCCACATGCAGAGTAAATATAGCAAAGAATAGGATGCAGGACTTTGTCTTGAATCTTGTTTTGAGATTTATCATTCTAAGCATTGACATAACATTTGCCTTAAAAAATACATATATTTTTCTCATTAATTCTTATTAAAAAATGCATAAGTAATGGTAATTTAATGATAGAACTTTATTTCAAATGATTATGCCCAAAGCTGATTTTTCAGAGTATCTGTTCTTATAATCCGAAATAATACTTCAAAAAAAAGTTTGTTGCAAAAATATATTGTACTTCAAATCTAAAATATATATAGATTTCTAATATGTAATTAAAAAATAAGCATATTTTGAAGTGGCTTTATTAAAAAATTCAGCAGTCAGAGGGTTAAATGTTTTCATTTCTCACCTAATCCAGTTAAAACATTTAAGCAATGAAGTCTCATTTTTTCATATTCACCATGAAGCTTTTCATTCACCAGTTCAAGCTCATCAATAGATGTAATGTATTTTTCAGTTTTTATATCTGTTTTATTATTTGATTCTTCTTTGGTTTCTTCATTTTTTTTAGACAGAACTTCATGAAGAACTTTATCTAAGAGTCTGTTAGATTCTGCATACTTTATTTCCCCAGCAGGGGACTCATTTTCCTATAATTTAAGCAACAGTGAAAATTGGATCAGGATGCATTGAAGAAAAATCACTTTATCATACACTTATTAGAAACATCAATGATTAAAAGAGTAAATCTATAAGATAAGAGAATCTCAAACAGAGAAATTACAGATGAGAAAGAATTTATTATAAGAGAGGAAAGAAATCCAGGAAAATATTCTTTGCAACCAAAGAAAAAAAAAAGAGAAGCCAAGAGACACTCATTGAGTTAAGTATAACCTCACTTTAGCATTCTGATCCCTCCCCCCCCCAAAAAAAAAAAAATAATTAAGGGTCTGTTGGAAAGAGAATATTTGGGATTGGTGCGGCAGCTAATTTACAAGATAAAAATTTTGCAGCTGAAAATCTTGAAAGAGTGTTATCTTACAGGCGCGTAGGAAAGGGGGTCTCAAGTGGCTTAAGCCCCCATTAGAAATCATACTACATAAGGATTTTGGTGCTTTTGTGAAATATGATCTATAAAAATATTTATTTATTAGTGCTTTTTTGTAATTAATAATAATGAATGAATACTAATTACTTTTTAATTGTTAATTGGTTTTTCTTGGAAATAATTTTGAGCAGTTGGAAATGAAATTGTTTGAGCCATGATTTTTAAATTGCTACGCTCCTGTTATCTTATCTATCCGTCCCAAACGGTGACAGCACCTGGGCATTTCTTAATGCCTGCCCTCACCTATAAATTGTTATTTACTAAGAAATATGATCTTTATATTGTTGCACATAAAACATATTTTTTCTTCATGAACTTGAATGCTTGCTGTCCCTTATTACTTTTTAACTGTTTATAGAACTTTTGATTCTCCAATACTCAACAAGAGTGAGAATTTCACTGAACTTGAGAATAAGTCTAGCAAAAAGGACATGAATTCAGGACGTTGATAGAATAACACAAGGTTCCCAACCTTATCTCTTAGTGAAATAAATTTAAGCCCTTTTTAGAAATGGGTGTAACATCTTAGGGGCATAGCAGCTGTAAGATTTTGAAAGAATTTTTTCTGGAAGAAGTAAATGACATAAAGAGTGTTTCTAAATGCATATCAGGATTTTAACACTTTGTAGTAATTATTAAGTAAAACTTAAAAATCATAGTTAATGCATGAAATGAAAGAGCAACTCAAAAAACAGTTATGTTTGTTGGTACACACATGTGCCCGCTAGAAAGCCTGTGCGACAGCGCTCTCTGCTTTTAAAAACTCTTATTAAAAACTTTTTCAACACTTCAGCTTTGACTGATTAATGAGTTCTTCATTTTCTTCACTTAGAACTGTACATTCAGAAAAGATTTCTTTAACAAGAGAAAAAAAAAAAACAAAACTGAAGGATTTAAAATATGTAAAGTTATAATAATAAAAATTTGTTGATCTATAAATAAATTTGTATCAACTGTCCAAATACATATAAGAAATGTTACACAAGGGGAAAAAAAGATATTGCATAAATATATATTAAATTAGTTACATTACAACTAAAAAAGAAGAAGTGGAAAAAAAACATTACCTCACTTCGCAATAATGATACTTGAAGGCTCATATCAGCAATACTTCTCAAAGAAAATTTCAGACGACCAAGTGCATATATTAACTGTTGTATTGATGATACATCTGCTAAACTATCATCTTTTTCAATATCTTTGTCCTTCGATGCCATTTAACTAAAAAAAAAAGAGGAACATTTAAATATATTTAAAAAAAAAAAAAACATGAAATTTTTCTTTTTCCATAACAACAAAGAAAATCAAAAATGTTAAATAAAAGATTTAAAAAACACTAATAATTTATGAAATCTACTACACAACAATTAAACATCAAAAGATAACTTTTATTCCTTTACTGGATAGAAAATAAATACCATATAATACTCATGTATAAACCCACTTCTTTGGATGAAAATTTGACTAGAAATGGAGGGGCAGAAATGGAATACATGGGTTAACAAATTTCAAAATTTGATACAGGGAATAAAAATTTAAGCTGAGCCTGAACTTCAAAAAACATTCTATCTAAGTTTACCAATGGCACAAGTTTGGTCTTAGGATGTCCAGATTGCATCCTAATTGTTAGGTTTTTGTACAGTGGAACCCCGCCATTCGTCCGCCTCTCTAATCGTACAACTTGTTGAAGTAAAATTCAACTCATCAT
The DNA here is from genome assembly GCA_038502835.1 of Octonoba sinensis. Taxonomy (NCBI): domain Eukaryota; kingdom Metazoa; phylum Arthropoda; class Arachnida; order Araneae; family Uloboridae; genus Octonoba; species Octonoba sinensis. Next base: position 86,329,887 of record CM076604.1, read on the forward strand.
TCGTACACTTGCCCAGCAATTTGAATGGCACCAGAGGCCAGGGTTGCCAGTTTGGCTTTTTTTACGGAAAAAAAACAAAAAAAACGAGAAATTATGCTCTTTTTGAGCTCGTACGGAAATAATTTGTTTGGCAGTTTGAACTTTTTTTTAAATTTTATTACTTTTTGAGATTTTACCAACAATTTTAACTTTCTAAGGGGAGCAGCAAGAAGCGGCTGAAGAACTTTCTTCATAGGAGGAAAGTAGTAAGGAAAGCTTTTCCTTTGCAGAAATTGAAGAGCTGTGTCACTCCTGTGAGATTAATAATTAATGTACATTGTTTAATTTAACTCATTAAATGACCAATAATTACCTTGACTTTGGAGTAAATATTGGTTACACCTTGTTTTTATAGTAATAAATGTCATAAGTAAATTAATGTGACATTTTATTTAGTGCATTTTGACTATAAACATTGCAATAATTATTTTTCTCCTCTTAATAATTACTAAAAAATTAATAATGAAGAAAAGAACACTATAATGCTGCATCTCAGAACACTTTTTTTTAACTAAAAGTGTTTCAACTCTACAATTCTTGACATAATTTCTTATAACATTTATAAGTATTATTAATGACACAAATATTCATAACAGAAGTATTACTTCCTTTAAAAATACCAGCCCATAAATTATATCAACAATTTCTTATTTTCTTTTTTTCGAGAAATTTTATTTCAACATTCTTCTTGTCTACTATTTTTATAATTTTACCAATGTAAAGAGGGTCTTTGTATAATAATCGACAGCAGAATATTCTTGTTTTTAAAGTGAATGATAGCCATCTGACTACTTTTTCTTTTGCATTTTCTAATGGTGAACTCTCTTGTAATGCTCAATTCCAAAAACACATTGACATTGTTATTATTCTCAACCTCAGATATTTATAGTTCCTCATCTGATGCTTCAAAACAGAGCCTTTTTTCCGCTGGTAAAGCATCTGTATTAGAATCAGATATAGCTTTAATTTCTTTGCCATTAGAAGTCTTCTTGACGTGCATTTTAAAAAAAAATCTTTAGCTGCAATTTCTTGCTTCTTTTGCAGAAGCTTTATCTGGAATGTTCTGGTCACATTTAAAGTAAACAAAACTCTGATTAAAGTAAAAATTAACATAATTCTGGTTATAGTTATAGTAGAAAAGAGCTAAATACTTTAACATCTTGTTCACATGCACATGTACATACTATAATTACCTTCTTCCATTATCATGAAGTATATTATTTTTAAAATAAATAAATTTTCTTTGAAAAATAACTAGATAAATTGTATATTAACAACTCGTATAGACCTAACAACTAAGGTTTAGTAATGTTTAGGCTGAAATGAATATAAAAATCTTCTGAATTTCTAAAGATCAGTGACCAACAATTCGATCAGAGACCAAGAGTTACCCCTGGAAACTGGGGTATAAATAGTATACCTATGTAACCAATGTATTTAAAAACGAACAAAATGCACTGGATTCAAAAGTATAAACTATTTGTAATATAAAACAGCATCAACGAGAATTTTTTTGTTTTAAATATAGCACTGGATCTTTTTAAAAAAATATAATTTTTGGAGACAATCTTTTTCAAGATTTTTTTGTAGTAGTACATAAAATATGTTTTTCTCCAAACTTGCTATAAATCTATATGTTTTACATCCTACATACGAAAATAGAATAGTTAAGGAGCGTTTGCCATATTTTAGTTGTTTTGTTATACCAGTTCATAAAACTAAAAAATGAGTGATCATTAATTACCCCAGAAAAAAGAGTGACCAGGAATTACCCCGTATGATCCTATATGAATCCTACATTAAATCTCAATAAAATATGTTATGTTGAAAAATAATTTTTGGGATTTTATTTTAATCACAAAAATTATTTTGTGACCAGTGTTTTTCTAAACAATTTAATAATTTGTAATTTTTGACACGTTGAATATTTTTTACTACTAAAGCGCCAAAAGTTATAAAAAATTAAAACTGTTTAAAATATTTTAATACAGAGATAAAGTTTAAATTGGAGAACTAGCTGACAATCAATCATTTATCTTATAATAAATGGAGAACTAGCTGACAATCAATCATTTATCTTATAATAAAAGAAAGCAATACCTTACGTTTTTGCTTATAGTTAACCAATAACATATGTCTTGCACACAAAATAAATGAAAATATAAACCAGTTTTTAAAACCTTTTAAATCGCTTTTTGAAAACACCAGAAATAACAAAAACGTTCCCCTAATTTGAGTAACGCGGAAAACGGAAAAAAATCTGATTCTGAAAAACATAACATAACATAATAGAGGGCTAGCGAGCCGGTAAGCCGGCTCATAATTCTGGCCAATGACCATCGTTAGTGGATCGTAGTGCTATTGAGCCGACGGAGTCAACCTGATTTGGCAGCTAAAACAAACTGGAGAATGGACCATATTTCTGAGCGTCTATTTGGGGACGTCAGAAAAATGTTTCGGGGACATCTTTGGGTACATAACAACCCAATACATATTCCCTTCTATTAAAAAAAGTGCTCTCATTAATGTAATTCAAAGGGTATTCAAACATATTTCCTACAAAATTTACGCATCTTTTCTTAGAGTATTGCCTGCTAGAAATTGTAATACTAAGGCAATTTCTTGTAATACTAAGGCAGTTGCCTTAGTATTACAAGAAATTGCAGTCTTACAGGCAGCAGTTAGAGGCTAGCTCTAGTAAAGCAAATCTTCAATCTTCATAAGAGGGCGTCTTGGACCCCTGGAATCACCAATCCTTTTTTACTTTCGATCGATTCATGATCAAAACTAAATACAATTTAAAAAGTACTCGAAAAACAACGAACAACCCGAGATTCAAGGACTTTGGTCACCCTATACTCGCATCGCGTTCCGAGGGCGCTCCTGGGGGTGTATGAGGCACGCAGCAGACGAAGTTTGAATCTCCGCCCGAACGTCGACGCGCGTGCTTTCATTTTATGAGCTTCAGAGTTTTTCACTCATAAATGTTCACAAAAAACAATGCGTTCAATTAGTTCAAAATTCTTCTTTATTAATTGTATTTTTCATAATTTAAGACTTTTTATTGCGTATCGCATGATAAAATCGGGGAAAATTTGTATTTTTTTCTTTTATCCCTTTTCTCACAGCTCTGTTGAGGATCAATTGTTAAGTGTAGATAAAGCCTGCATATGTTCAGAGATCGCACTTATTATGAGATAAAGCTAGGCGCCCGTCATTGAGGGGTGTCAACTGCCCCCGCCTCCAGGTTTGGGAAATGTTATGTATTTATATATATGTACATTTACTTGTTGTTTTCTTAATTTCTTTTTTTAAAGAAACATAGCTACTCATTATTGTGCGTACGGATGTAATAATAATAGTGTAAAGGAGAATACAAAAAGAAAAAAAAAATCATTTCATTTATTTCTCCATTCGAATTCAAGAGCATTTTGAAAGAATGGCTTTTCAAAAGCAAGAGTCATAACGACTGTACGCCATCATAGTCGACAAGGCTCTTAATGATATATTGAAAAGACTGTTGAAAAGTGGCTTTTTTCCACCATTTGTTTCCCTTTCTTAAACCCCCGAAGAAACGAAAGGAGAATAAAACGTTCTGATGCTTTATTGCACAGTAAAGCTATTTGATCATTAACCCGAGCGTTTAGGTCGTAATGTTTATGAATTTTGCTTATACCCAAGTAAAGGATACTGTTTTTAATAAGTCATATGTGTAAACAGTTTCATTTCTTTCTCTTTAAAAAACGAAGTAATCGCAATTTTAATTATTACAGAGGTGGAAAATCTGCGCAAACCCTAAAGAAAAAGGCCTAAACGAGCGATATTTGCTCGAAACTGAGCCAAAATTGCAATTTTAATATTTTAAAATGTTTAAAAAGTAAGAGAACTATAGAGGAAGGAAATTAGCAATTATAAAATGCTCTAGAACAAGGGTGGCCAAGCTCGAGCCATTTTTCAAACTTGAAATTTTTCGCGAGTCGCAATTAAATACAACGTGTTTAAAAAATATGCAAAAAATATATTAAAGAATTTTTTACAGAAATTATATTTATTGAAAACATATAGATAAAAGTACAAATTGCGTGTATTGAATTTAAATATTAAAAATTAAACACATTTATTTTAGTTCTCTTGATAATTCTTTAAAATTTGGTGAATAATTGGTGACAGCGATGCTGGTTAGTTAATACTGATCGGTGTTTGAACTTCACGAATTTTCAAGTGGAACAAAATGATTCACATAAGTAAGTTGCTCCGAATATTGAAATAATTCGACAAGCAGCCTTTTTTTAATTACTATTTTATAACCCATTTCATGCACCGTGCGTGACCTCTCGCATGACCTCCTGTATGCAGATAAAATTTTTTAAATGAAGGAAACTGAACCAATTAGCTACGTTTGGAAGCTTTCTTTCTTAATACAAGGATAAGATACTTAAATACTGAATTCTTAAAAAAAAAAAAATAAATAAATAAAAAAATGAAAACATGTGGTCCTAGTGCGGTTTCGATTGCAGTTGAAGTAGGTCCCCCCAGTGATCCACCTTGTGCTTTGCATGAAAAGCCTGTAAAATGCATGGGACGTCGATCATCTAGGTTAAAATGTTCAAAGGAAAGGAAAATATGAAAAATGAAACATTCATAACCATGGGACAGCCATTTCGTTTGGTGCTAAATTTTCATTTGGGATGCTGGACGAGCTGAAAAAGGGCTAGATTTAGCGCCAAAAGTACTAAGTTGGCAACACTGGTCTGGAGTCGGTCGATTACGGACAATTACGTCGCTGTTATGTTCGTTCGCGCAGTTTTCGATGAGTCGTATATCATTCGTAACTTGGACGGAAATGGAATGTATTACTACGGTGCACTTAGTCTTTCATATTTGTTGTCAGTAAAATTTAAAAGACATTTTGAAATACATACGGAACGATAATAATTTTTTAGAATATAATAGCACAAAAATGAAAAGGGAACTCGGGTACATTTATCGAGAGCCACAAATAATCCTTCAAAGAGCCGCAAGTTGGCCATCCCTGCTCTAGAAGCTAAAGATATCAATTGAGGTGAAAATTACTTTAACAATCCATGAGTAGAAATTCGAACCTGTATTTGAAAAAAAAAAAAAAGTCCAGTGTTGCTATTCAGACCTTTTGTTCGGGGGGGGGGGGGGGCAGGCTAAGAATTAGGAGGGTCGGTGTATGCTTCAAAATCATATCCTTTTATATATCTCGTCATATTATTGTTTTTTTTTCTTTTGGTTTCGCTGGGAAGGACTATCACTATGTTATCAGGAACACTCTATGTTATAAAGTAAAAAACATTATTTGTTGACTGATATCACTGTGCAACAAATTTGAACTTTTATTTTTTGTCCTTTAGATTAAACTATGTGATTCTATATAAACAAAAGGTGCTTGGTTTAAATATCCAAACCAAAATGGTCCATCACGTACCGTTTTTGCAGGAAACTCACTTCTCATATTTATACAATTTGGATATATATGAATGCAACTGAGGCTTACTTATTGAAAACACAAACACTAAAATGATTTTTTTTCTCCGTTTCATCTTGTGGGCATCTGTTGGTGTGCCCTGGTAACAGATTTGCAATATTCAGTTTATATATGTCCATTCCATCGACCGCTGAAACGCTTTTCAAACACAGAAATGTCCTGATGAAACTTTCCCCATGCTCATCATAAATTGCACTAAGGTTTTGAGGAAAGAAGTCCATATGGGAGTCCAAAAAAGTGTAGTTTTAATGACATATAGCAACCTAATAATACAAAAGCATTTTATCATGTCACCAACAAGATTTTCGTAGTTTTCAGCTTTCTCATTTCCAAGGAAACGTGAGAACACTGAAAAGGCCAGGCAGGCAGATTTTTCGACTTCTGACTGTTTGTTTTCATACTCTTCATTATGAAAGGACTTACTTAAGCTGTGGGACAGTAAAAATCCTTTCTTTTACTTTTGCCTCACTTAAATTTTTGAATTTGTTCCTGAGATGCAAGAAAGCCATTCCTTCTTTGTCCAGAGCTTTTACAAATATTTCGATAAACCAAGTTTAATGTGCAATTGTGGAAAAAAGTCACATTGTAGATTTACAAGTGGCTCATTTGATATGCTTTTGCCACTCGTAATTTTGAAATTTCCTTTGTGTTTGCAGAACATGCTACAGGAATAAATACGGAAAAAATACTCAGATGGAGGAGCACTGATAAACAAACGCCACTCTGGTGAATTGTGCTCATGTCCTAATGCTTGAAATAGTAGATTCTCATCACAGCAGCATGCTATTTTTTCTTTCTCCGCAAAATAGACTACAAAATGCCTTTGTCGTCTTGCAAAAAACTCGAAACTTCGAGAAGTAGTTTAAGCTTTTGTTGCCAAAAATGTCGCTAAAGTAACCCAAGTTCATTAAAAAGGTCTCTAGAATGACAACAATCTCATTGTCAATGAGAATGATATAATTTATAATAAATTAAGTCGAGAAATTATGAAAATATGCACATTTATCCAGAAAATACGTAAAAAGCTAAAATGCGGAATTTTGGGAAAATGGTACGTGATAGGCAAAAAATAATTTCAGATTCGTAATTTTCAGCCAAAAATACATAAGAAACAGACTTTTTCATCTAAAAGACATTTTTCGTGTTGCATAGTGCAATCAGTTGGGCATAACATGGGGCTGTAGAAGTAACTTATAAAGTTACTGTTTTAGAGCATATCAGAAGTGTGTTGCGTAACTGTTATGCGTAACTTGAATTTAAAGATAAAGAAAATGATTGGATATCTGTATTACATATGTTGTTTATCTTGTTGTCAGACAAAATAACTTGTGGCCTTTCAAACTTATAGGTAGGAAATTTTACAAATCCCCCTCCCCCCAAAAGAAATAGTAAGCAGACATAATTTTTTTAGATGATAAAATTTATAATTTGCGCATTTGGTGCTTTTCTTCATCCTGCAGAAGACGTTGAAAACTGACATTTTATGTCGAGAAAAACTCTTCACTTTATGAGAGAGGTTGATAACTCTGATAATAACCTCCCCTCCCCTTCCTCTCTACTCATTAACATGATCAAGGATAACCCAAAACTATATCTAGAACTTCAGTTTGGAAAAATTTTCATAAGAGAGCAGTTGATCCATACACTTAAGATAGAGTTATAGTTCTATACCCCTCCCCCTCCCGATGTGGACAATTTTTTTTTAAAGACAGATTTCTATCCCTTAAATAATAAAAATAATAAACCGCACAATAAACGAAAAAGAAAAGAAAAGAAAGGAAGGAATCTAGTGTTGAACGAACCTGCTTTATTGTTGTTGTTTAGAAAGTAAAATGCTTTCAAAGAAATTAGTGTTTTTCACAAAAGAAAAATCTTTTCACGTCATTTGGCATACTTTTCTTTATATAATAATGAGAAGCAAAATTTTGCTACTTGTTAATATGGTTATAAATACTGTTAGTTTTGAATTATAGTAATTTTTTTGTAAAAGTAACTTTGTTTGATGGATTTGTTTATGATGCAAAGGTTTTTATTTTTTATTTTATTTGTTTTGATTTAAATCAGCAGTAGCAGTCTGTAAAATATTTTGATACCCTCCCCCAAAATATGTTTGCTTCTTAATCTCACCTCCTTCTTCCTTTAAAAATGTTTCCGTAAAAATGTTTGGTAGCCACAGCAATGAATCCATAACTCATCTTGTTGCTTGTACAGGAAGCTATCAAGTCAGAGATCTGACTTGATAGTTTGTTTATCTGATAAAGGTTAATTTAAATTAAAAAAAAAAAAAAAAAAAAAAAAAGATGTACTGTGTATATTAGAAAAGTTTACGTACTGATGAAAAGTTGCTTTCAATTAAAGTTTGTATATCCCCCCCTCTCCTTTATTAAAGTAGATAGGTTAAATTGATTGGAAAAAGATGTTTTTAAATTGCTATAAATAGTTAACACCGTATTAATGCAGGTCCAATTAATACATGAAGTATTATGATAATGCCATAAATATGAGAGTGAAAACGAATATTATTGAAACAGACTTCTTAATATTACAATGCAGTCAAAAAGAAATCATTTTGAGTCAAAAAATAAGAGAAATTTAGAAAAACAAATATATTTTTTTGAAAAATAAAACAAGGCTGCAATTGCCTGAAAAAGGGAAAAAAAGTGCATTTTTAGGATGTAGGGTACTCTGGCCAGTGAATGAACACACGGATATAAAAAGAATTTCATTTTAAAAGTTTAAAAAGAATTTGTAATTGATAACCATTCACTTCAATTACAAAACACATTTTAATAAAGACACACACAAAGCTACACAGACTACGAGAACACATTTTACAAAACAGAATGGACACACACAAGCACAACTCATTATTCACTCTCCATTCCCGAGAGACTCCTCGACAAGGTTATAAGGTGCCACCTATCATTTGTTACAGGAGCCATCTATTATTTTTTACAAATTTCATTAAAAAAAATCATAATTTTTTTTAATATGTAGAATTTAATATATAGTGTGACAGCGAAAACATTATTACTGATGTAAATATCGTTGAAAAATTAAGGTCTTTTTTAATAACACTGCTTCAAGTGCTTTTAGGTGTGAAAAAAAAAAAAAAAAAAAAAATTCAAACGTGGCAAATGACAAGCGAGGGAAATGTTCCAGTCAATAAACATGTAAAATTTTGATTCTAATAATTATTCAGGTATTAGCTTGGAATTTCATGGAAGGAAACTTTTTCTAATGAGGCTGCATACGGTTACTAACCTTTGTAAACCTAGTGCGGAAATCGGCATCCATTCTATTGTTGCATGTCCCCGTTGGCTAGCAGCTCTAGACCAGGTCCATGACGTCAAAATCGGCCCCTCAAAAAATCCAGCACCATCAAAGGATCGTCGTACAAATCTTGCTCGGAAAGCTCCGGGCACGCGAGGATGCGTTTTGATGAAGCCTGCTCATCGGAACAGTAGGAACAGGTCTAGATTTGAAACTTTCAGAAAATTGTAATGTTCTGAAGTGGCCACTTCAAAAGCGGGCGAAAGTAGTTTACTCCTGTCTTTTAAAGCCGTGAGTCAGGGATCCTCCCGGACGAGAACACTGATACCATTGGTGCTCTGGGGGACAATCCATGTGGTTTTATTCTTTCTTTTTACTTTTGAAAATAATTCCAAAAAGGTGAGAGAGGCCAACGGTTCCAGGCTGCACAAGCACCCGCCTTGGCCAAGGTGTTTATTGCAGTTTCATTTCCCTCAAGATCGACGTGGGAAGGTATCCACTGCAGATGAATGTCATGGGACATGAATGGCAGTTTTAATTTGTTGAGTATTGATACTCCAGCATTGTCTGCACGCTTTGCCAATTGGTCAAGTGCTGAATCGAACTTCTGCTATCAGAAAATATCCATATTTCTTTTCCCGTTGGGAGGGACACAAGAGAGCACAGGGCTTCGTCAACGGCTATTAGCGCACTGCGAAATACTAAGTCGTAGTCGGGATTTCTCCTCTGAATCTTTATATCATGGTCTTGCGATTTGATGTAAATTCCACTGCCAGAACGGTTATGTTCATCTCTACTCCGCCATCCGTATAAACTTGAACAGCATCAATTGGAATTTGTCCAATTCTCTCGAGGGCAAAAGTTGCTTTAGATAAATAGGATGGTCTGTTTATTGACACGAACTGGCAAGTCAGGAGGGAAAAAGACACCGTCCAGATCATCACTGGGGTCAAGACATTGTGTCAGATAATGTGGTTCCACATCCATTCTGGCAAGTAGCACCATTTTCGGCGGATGCCATTACATCTTTGAGAATTTTGACGCTCAGTTTCCCTCTAGATGGCGGCACTTGAGCTAGCTTTGAAACACTATTTTTGAAGAAAAAAAAAACTGTTCGTTCCCTGGGGTGCATTTATTCACTGGTCGGTTTAACGTACCTATAGTAAGCTGAGTTTTATCTTACTGCTTGTGAATCTTTTTTTGATTACTTTTGCCGGGCTTTTTCGGGAGAAGCTACGGCGAGGATCGCTGTTGGATTGCAGCGTTGAAATGTTATACACTGTAAAAAAGCATTCACCTGAAAATACACAAAATCTCATGGAAATTGTTTATTCGGAGCCTGGCGTAAAATTAGAGAACTAAAAACAGGAAACTACTAACCCTTTAAAAAAGGAGATTACAGAGAATAAAGCATACATAACATTTTATAAATTGATAGCAACAAATAATGTGCCGCAATCTTTGAGTACGCTGAATTACTATCTCTGGTACGCAAAATCGAAGGTGAGTTCAGTTTAACCCCAGTTGTGCCTTAGGCCGTTCGTCCAAAGATGCCTTCACAGTTGAGAGGGCCTAGGCGCTGAGGGATAGACTGCTTATTAGAGCTGGAAATTACTCGCACTCCAACAATATACAATACATTTCTTGGCAATTTTTGAGCTGTTAGTCACAGATCTGAAGTTTTTAATTATGCATTTGTTTACAATTTTTACACTAGTAGTCACAGATCTTAAGTGTTTAATTATGCATTTGTTTACAATTTTTACACTGGTAGTCACAGATCTTAAGTGTTTAACCCCTTAACTGGTCAATTTTCTGAACACAAGTGTTCCTAAAAAAGCATATTTTTTATTGCATATAATTGAAGTTCTAAGTTGGTATAAAAGCAAAATGAAAGATTTTTTAAAAAAATTTCATAATTAATGAATTCATGCATTTTTCTATTTTATAACTTTGAAACACAAATGCCCCTGAATGACTCTCTTTCAATCTAAATACTACTTCCAAATCAAAACAAGAAAGGAGGAAATATCAATGCCCGTGAGCTGTACGGGCAAACCAGTTAAGGCCATTTTTGGGTAGACCGTACGCCGCACGGGCAAACCAATTATAGCATTTGTTTACAATTTTTACACTGGTAGTCACAGATCTCAAGTGTCATTCAACGTAACTGTACAGATTTTTCTCTGCTACAGAGAGCGTGTTGTAGTGCGGAAAAGCAAGAATTTTATTGTGAAACTTGATTATTTTATTTGAGACAAGTTCTTCGTAAATTTACAGAACTTTCACGCAAAAGACAAAAAAATTATTCGATAAAATTAAAAAGCGAAAAGTGTCAGTAAAAATAAAGGAAGAAATAATGACAGAATGAAAAGAAGAAAAATAAAAATCATTTTTGTTTTTGAAGATTATATGATTCAAATCTTTCGCGAGTGAAAAGTACGAATCATACACAGATGCTTTCATTTAGTAATCTTTCTGTAAACGCTAAGTGGCTGCACGTGGCCCCACTAACATCTTTTGCCACAAAGTAGATTGTTATTTCTTTTATCATTTACTCTAGTTAAATACAAATTTTAATTTTTGTCACCCCTTGCATCCCTTTTCTTATCAAGAAACTTGTTCGTTGATTTGAAACAAGTTCTTCGTACATTTACAGAAACAGTCAGTTTCCTTTATCTATTAAGAGCAATTTTTAATCTACAGTGTAGACGGACATCATACGTGATACATTTTATTCTTCTTTTCTTGTATTGCACTTACATGAGAGAATTGATGATTAAAGAACTATCTGCTGCAAGTGATAGGGATCATTCATAAATGATGGCACGCTCGAGGGGGAGGGGAAGGGGGTTTGTGAAATTGTAACAAAGTGTGACAAGGGGAGGGGAGGGGAGGGGGTAACAGGAAGTGTGACATCATGCATTATGCAACAACGCGTGACATGTGACAAAGGGGGGGGGGGTCCTCTGAAGTGTGACATAATGTGATAAAGGGGAGAGGGGGGCAAATATATGGGAAAAAAGCGCGACATCATTTATGAACGGAATCTCAAAACTCATTTCCGGCTCTGTTAACTTTCATAACTGTTATCTTCACGGAGCTTTTAAAGTGCAATTTTGCCTTGTGAAACTACATTAAACTTCCCCGCATTGCATTAAACACGCTGCATTTTGAGTTGTAAAGTGTAAATATCAGTTCCTTCAAAATCTTGAGACATTTTGACATCCCTAAGGGTGATCAATAATTTATTTTCCCCGGATAAATTTATTTTTCGAAAACGGAGCGTAATGAAATGAAATGAACGACCGACTAGAAATTGGAGAAGGTGAAATCGTTAGTGTATGTGGAATTGTTAGTTTGGTCTGAATGACGTGCAGGATTCACTAAGTGTCACGCAAGGTTCAAAACAAGGTCACATGACATTGCAATAGAAATGTAAATAGAGTGAACTATTTATTTGAAACGAGAGAACGATTTCTGAGTTACATTAAGTGTTTATTTGAATAACACAGATCTGGAAGTCAGATTTTCATTGATCTAATGTACTAATTTTATCAATTACTAGCTGCGAAGCCCGGCGTTGCACGGTCAATCTTAAATTATATTTTGCAAATACAGCGATGCCTCATCAAAATGCTAGAAACGTTGATTATTATTTTTTTGATTTGTTTAACAATGGCAACTGCATTGATTTGTTTGTTCACACGGCAACTGTAACAATTGTAGAACCGATGCAACAATGCAAATAAAATAAAACGGTCATCATCTGGTTCAACTAAAGTTAAAGTTAGTTACCGTGAAAAAATAATTTCAAACTACAGAGAAAAACGCTTATAACTTCTTTTCTAGTTAATTTAGAGGCTTCCAATTTTAGCACAAAGGACAAAACTCTTTCTGGGATAGTTTTTTACGGGCTTTTCAATGGTATCAAGCTCGAAAAGATGCGATAATTTCTTCCGATAGAAAAGGACTATTTTACGCAATTTTTGGAACTCCGTTCGAATGGGTCTTAGCGTGATGATATATAGCCTATAGCCTTCCTCGATAAATGATCTATCTAACGCTGAAAGAATTTTTCGAATCGGACCAGTAGTTCCTGAGATTAGCGCGTTCAAACAAACAAACTCTACAGCTTGATAATTAACCGACTTCACAAAGGAAGGAGGTTATACATTCGTATTGTATGTATGTCGTTTTTTTTTTTGTTTGTTTGTCCACTCATAACTTCGCACCGGATGAACCGATTTTCATGATTTTTTTTCAATCGATCAGGGGTGGTTTCCCATAGGTCCCGTACTTTCGTTTGACCATATTCGATAATTAGAACAAAAGTAATGGGCAGAAATGTAGTATTTTTTTTGTCTTTTCATCCATAACTTTTGACTAAATGAACCGATTTTGATGATTTTTTCTTTAATCGATAGAGGGTCGTCTAACTCAAATATTGCAAATCAATTTGCCTACATTTGTTTTTTAGAAAAAACGTTACGAGTGAAAAATAAGTAATTTTTATTTTAATTGGAAAGGCTTGGCTTGATTTTTCTTTGTTGGGAAATCTATTAATAAATATAAAAGCATTGTTAAAAACATGTTTGTTGTCTAGCTTATAATATTAAAAGAAATTACAGCAAGAATTTGACTGAAGGCTTCTCTGTGGCAAAAATTAATCCAATCAGTTTGTTTGCTAAAATAGACTTCAAAAGGGAATTTATCATGCAAATGATTAGTTCTTAGTGCCATTTATTTAAAGAAGTTTTGCCCTTTGATATGGATTTTTTTAAAAACAGAGTATTTATATACAAAATGTATTTACACTAAAGAGAATAAAATAAAATAATTTTTATAAAAAAACAGAACCGACTTCAAATTAAAAATTGCGCTAAAAAGTAAAAAATAAATTCATTCTTTAAACAACATCGATGTGACTTTTAAACATAATTTTAGAAGTCGGTGCAAAATTATGGGTCTAATTACCATTATACCATTTGCTACTTCATATTGGAACTGTTGCTAATTCTGCGGAAATATATATATTTGTAATTGATTCATGATTACAAAATATTTTATCTATCCTAATTTTGCACCGGCTTCTAAAACTATGTTTAAAAGTCACATTGATGTTGTTTAAAGAATGAATTTATTTTTTACTTTTTAGCGCAATTTTTAATTTGAAGTCGGTTCTGTTTTTTTATAAAAATTATTCTATATTAGTATAGATTAATTGTCTAACTCAATAGAAAACGAATGATTAGTAACATTAACAACTTTTGTAATAATTATGACGAACAATTACGTGTTGCATAACAAAAAATGAACCACTAATCTAGACACACGGCAGTGTGTCCGCCAAGTTCAGAAAGTCAGCCAAATTAAGATACGGCGACACCGGCCAATGTGTATATTTACCCGAACCATTTCGAGCTACTCTTGACCCCACCATTACCCAAAAACTATTAAACCTACATACTTGAAATTTTGTCCTTCTAATAGCGATCCCTTTAACCCCTAGAATATCAAATTTCATTGATGTACCTCTTATGGTTATGGAATTATTAAGGTTTGAAAAGTGTCATTTTTATCACTCACTCACTCACTCACTCGTTCACTCACTCATCAAAAACCTAACCTACTTCTAGGAGACTTAGAAACTTGAAACTTGGTATCAAGGTAGATAATTTGGCATATATAAAGGAAAAAATCCGAAACTTCAAAAAATTACATTATCTTCGAAGTTACTAGCATGCTCATAAGTAGCATCATACCTAACGACTTCAAACAGCAGCCATATTTTTCTGACGTTTAAAGTAAACAATACTCTCTCGCGCTTGAATGTAAATAATTGATGCATTGAAATTCACTTTCCGCTTTAATTTTTCGCCTTAAGGCTTAACTCAAGCTGACTACAAAGAATCCAGTGTCGTAGTTATACTGAACTTTTCAACGTTTTGAATAAAAGATTAATTAAGTAAAGATAGGTTTACGGACTTATTACGGAAAAATGTAAACAGATGAAAAAAATCTTAAATAATTAATAGCGACTATTTAATTTAGTATAACTTATGGTCAATATAAAAACACACATTTTAGCTTTTCAAAAATTAATGATATCCCAACAAAACATAAATGTGAAAAAAGGGCCAAGTTCGGTAGAGCAAAAACGGCCTTCGGAGTAGTCGGTGTCGGCGATAAAAGAGTTGATATCTAATGGGTGCCAAGTTCCACAGCAGATCCTTTGATCATGGCTGTTAGAGCGTACAATGTTCTTTAATTTATTTAAAAACATTTTTTTTATTGGATTCCTAACTTGGCAAGTTTTAATTAAGATAAGTTACGTTCAAGAAGACGATAAGAAGACAATTAGAAATTAACTATAATAGTTAATTAACTATAATAACTATAGCTTTCCACATGATTTTACTAACTATTAAAAATTGCTAATTGAATGAGTTAAATATTTTGAATGTAATTTACCTTAATTAATACTTGTAAAGTTAGGAATCCGATAAAAAATGTTTTTAAATAAATTAAAGAACATTGTACGCTCTTACAGCCATGATCAAAGGATCTGCTGTGGAACTTGGCACCCATTAGATATCAACTCTTTTATCGCCGACACCGACTACTCCGAAGGCCGTTTTTGTTCTACCGAACTTGGCCCTTTTTTTACATTTATGTTTTGTTGGGATTTCTTTTACAATAATAGAGACGAAACTAATAGATTCATACTTTATTATCTTGTGAAAGAATAGGAATATAATTGCTAGATTGATATACAATTACCTTGTTGAATGACAGAAAAGGAGTTAATAGTAAAAAGTGGACAAGGAAAAACCTTTTTTGTCCATCGTAAAAAAAAGTCAGTTGAAAGGTTAAATTTAACAATGTTATGAGCATAGATATCAATGGAACTACTGCGATTGAGTATTTCTCTCTTAAATAATTGAGAAACATTGGGTCATTAAAAAAGTTACTGCTCGTGGAAAAAAAGAGCTGCCGGAGCGCTAGCCGTTTGATCAGGTAACTTTTCCTACAGGTACCTCATTACCCCCCTCCCCCCGCTCCTGCTCAAATGACTTATTTGTAGTCCATTGACTCCGCTCACTTGCGGTGTCTATGGTTATAAGTTTCATATGAGCCGAAACGTTTAAGAGGAAGGATAATTCATCCTGCATTTTTTTTTAGTATGTTTAAAGTTACGCGCGAGGAGGCTACTGATGAAGGGAAAGGACGTAGTGTGCTCGTCAACCAATCCTCCGATGCGGGAGTTCGATTAAAAAAACATGAACCAGTGCCAATAGGGGCGCATTACATCCTATCTTACTGCCCACTGGAATTACCACCTTTTTTTTCTCTTTGGCTGCAACCAGATCTTTAATATATCCCCGTAAATTATTCCATTAACAACTTTGTGTTGGAAAACGAATAGGACGAAAACTTGATGAACAAAACTCCCTCCCCCCTCCCTTCAAAGTTGTTATGTTCGTTTATGTACTCCCTAAATTAGGCTGTCTCAAAAAATTCTCAAAAAATATAAATCTCTACCTGTCCCTCTCTCTCTCTCTCTATATATATATATATATATACATACATATCAATCATGCAAACGTTTGGAAAAGGCACTGATTAAAAAGGCGAAATGATTTTTCTTTGAAAAAATGTACATGTAAGAACTTACATGATTCAATCCTTCCCTGCCTCAGGGAAATTGCTGGCTGGCTGCAATCGCCAAAAAACTTTCAAGCCGCGCTTTATCTTAGTTAATCAGATAAAAACGAAAATTTATTGTTGGTGCAGCAGTGTTAACTATCGCATAATTATCTTAAAATTAAAGGGGTGACTTTAGAAGTTACGCATTTTCATGCTTTTTTTACTGCTAGTAAATTAACCATAATAGGATAATAAGTTTTGACTCCATAACGGCAAATAATTTTCTACTCCTTAACAGCATTCTGATTTCTTTATAATTGCAGTTCATCTTCTCGGCAAAACTGGTTTTTGCCGAAAAATCTGTGATGAAAAAAGGCGTAACGTAGAAATATCTGTTGATGACACGGTGCATGCAAGGATGTCATTAAAATAAAACATTCATGATTGGATTTCCCAAACATTTATTGATAGTAAATGATCCTAAATTGGGTTATTGGAACATTTGCTTCTTCTTCCTTTTTTTTGTTTTCTGAAACATTAAGACCTTGTCGTAGTAATCTAAGAAATGTGTTTCATTTGAGGTTACTCTATCGTTTCGTATCGATCTTGCAGCTAAAATTAAGCTTCGTCAAATTATATAACTCTAAAATGCTTTTTAACGTAATATAACAATATGCTTCGTAAAAAAAGATATGTATATATATATATATATATATATATGAGAGAGAGAGAGAAAGAAAAGAATGAAACAAATCTGTGTACGGCAGGTATAAATAATGATTTAGTTTTGAGTAATTGTTCAAGGGATAATAAGCTATTGGGTCTTGCCCCAATGTTTCCCAACCCTTGGTTTATAAAACTATTTAAAAGTGTTTTCCGTTAACACATCTCCTTTCGAAAATTTCGTAGACTTTGGGAAGGGATTCTAGTATAATATGCAATTTTTAAAACCAAAAACCTTACAGAACAGGTTTTATAATAATTGTGATAAAACACTTGGTCCAAATCACTTCGAAGGGGGCAGGTACTTATTTATCTCCACGCTACATAAACTAAGAGCGATTATGGAAGTTCCTTATTACAACCTATTAACAAAAAAAAAAAAAAAAAAAAGGGAATGATTTTACAATTATTGGTACAAATACAATTATTGGTTTAAAGCAGCGAACCCCCAGGGGTTCGCGCGCTGCATAAAGGGGGTTTGCGAATATAATATGGCGGATATTTTTTTATCGCTAACGTAAAGGAAAACACGAAATGATAAATTTACATACGTAAATAAGAAGTAGAAAAATTATTATTTTTTAAAAAATAAATTGCGTTTTCCAGATATTTGATTTTTAAAATTTGGATCACAAATTGGTACCGAAAGATATTTATTGATTTATTTTAAAATTTAGAACGCATGTTTCTCCTACCATTTCCCACTTTTTCCTCGCAAGAGCTGGAAATATGGGAATTTATTACATAAAATACTAAATTTTGCATTATTTTAGGAAAATTTATCATTATAAAGATCCTAAAATAACACCAGAAGGTAATTTTAAATTTGAACTCACATTTTTCACATTTTGTTCCAACTTTTCTGCATTATTGCAATTAGAAATTTTAAAATATGTTAATTTTAAATTTTCTTTAAATTTCCAAAACTTTTCTGAATTTTGTTTATTTCAACCGGAAAGTGGAACCTATCGGGAAAAGAGTCTTTAAATTTTTTGTTAGGAATAATAGGTTTATTGCTCTAATAATTATTCAAAAAGAACACATAATGAAAAAATAATAAAAAATATATTTGAAGCTGTATTTTAGTTTTATTTAAACTTAGATGTTTTACAATAATCATGTTTTCATTTCTTGTGTGAAGTATTGTACAATAAACGTGCTAGAAAATTTTATAGTCTTGTCACCCCTTACAGAAGGGGGTTGTTCGCCATTTTCTTTTGGGTCTTAGAAGAGGTTCATAAGGGGAAAAAGCTTGTGAAACACTGATTTAAAGATTGCTCTGCAAAGGTTAAAGTTTTTGAATCTTTTTTTTTTTTTTAATCTCTTACTGGATTGAAAGTGTTGCACTTTTTATTGATTCAGTTTTCATTTGGATCAATGTGCCTCGTACATGTAAAATGATACAAACATTTTCTTTGTTTTCAATCAACAGATCTTTTTACAGCCGTAACTGTAAATTAAGAATGAATTATATTCTAATTTATATTTATGTGTTTTTTCATATTTATATACCTATGTTTGTTTATTATGCTTTCAGTTATTTCTACATTCATTCATCAGTGTTTATTCTTCGCTAGTTGTCCCTAGTTGAAATTGTGATTTCGAACAATCCTTATGTTGAGAAAATGGAGGAGCATGTAGAGAAAGTTTCTGGATGAAAAATTACTTTCAGGGGAAAATTGTTACAGCATGTTATGCTATAAATCAAGAGAATCATGTTCATTTCATTTCCGTGCCTAGTAAAAATATTTTGCTAGAATATGATGAAAAGGTTATTTTCTATTCTGTAAAGAAAAATTATTAAGTAAAGTAATTAAATGCCGATAAAATAAGTGAAATGAAGCAATTGATGTCCGATTGATTGAGAAATCATTTGTCCATTAAATACTCTGGAATTCACACACTAGTATAACAAGGTTTGCTCATTAAATGCTCAAAAAAAGTATTTCGTTAGTGTTGGTTGTATTTAGCAGAGATAGGCAGTTTTCTCAAATAAAATAAAATTTATTCTGACTTAGAATTGAACATGGCAAAATAAAAGTAACAAAATTAACTAACGTAAATTTAAGACACAAACACATACATGGAAAAAATGTTTAACCACACATCTGGCGAAAGGCAAGAAAAACATAGCACATGAACATTTTTAACAAAAACTGTTGCCACTACTGAAAATCAAAATATTATAACACTGTAAATTATTTGCATACTGCTGGTTGCCAAATAAAAAAAAATATCAAACCTAACACCCCACCTCAACCAGCTATGTTAAACATAATTTTCTTACAAAATTTTTCAAATTTAATTTTACTTAATGGCTTAGTCAATATATCGGCAATCATGTCGTTAGATTCACAATAGTTAATGTCTATAACTTGTTCTTTATAAAGTTCCTGAATGAAACAATACCGAACATCAATATGCTTTGATCTTTGACTCACCTTTTCGTTTTTTATCATTGCAATGCAACTTTGATTGTCCTCATGTATTGTAAATATCCTATTATCACCTTCTATTTTACTCATTAATTGCGATATCCACTTGCCTTCCTTACATGGCTTCCGATACCGCAATGAATTCCGCTTCAGTCAAAGACAAGGACACTGAATTTTGTTTTCTGCTAGACCAGACGATTGGTGCATTTCCGAGCATGATGATGTAACCTGAAGTTGATTTTCGATCTTTAAGACTTCCTGCCCAATCTGCATCAACGTATACTTCTAAGCTAGATGCATCTTTTCCAAACTTAAGTTTAAAATGTGAGGTCTTCTTCAAATATCTCAGAACTTGTTTCACTGCCTTCCAATCCCTTTCAGTCGGCTTGCTTACTTGCCGTGACGAAGTTCCTACGGCTGAGGATATATCAGGTCGCGATGTTGTTGAAATATACAAAAGCGATCCAATTACTTCTCTGTAAGCGATATTATTTTCTAATTCATTTGATTTTTCTTCACTTTTTACGAATTCAGGATTCATTGGAATGTTTGCTTCTTTCGCTTCATTTAAGCCGTATTTCGTGACAAGTTGCTTAATTTTAGTTTCTTGTTTAATTGCAAAGCTTTCATCTTCAAATCGTTCTATTTGAACTCCCAAGTAATACGTTATCTTCCCTAAATCTGTAATTTCAAAATGCTCTTGAAACATCTTTATCATTTTCAATTCTGTTTCTTCATCTAAATTATATATCAGAATGTCATCAACGTAAAGTAAAATATAGCTCCAACCATTTGATTCTTTTCTTCTAAAGAAACATGGATCTATTTTACTACAAAAATAACCATTTGAAGCTAAAACTTTGTTGATCTTTTCGTTCCAAACTCTTGCAGACTGCTTTAAACCATAAAGACCTTTCTTTAACTTGTATATTTTGTCTTTTTCAGTTTCTTTTGTATAGCCTTATGGTTGTTTTACGTATAATTCTTCTGTAATTTCAGCATTCAGAAAAGCATTTTTGACATCTAGATGTTTAATTTTCATACTTCTTGCTGCTGCAACTGTGAGCAATATTCTAAATGTTGCATTATTTGCAACTGGGGCAAATGTTTCCTGAAAATCCTCACCAGGCCTTTAAGTAAATCCTCTCGCACAAAGTCTTGTTTTATAACGGTTTATTTGTCCTGTTTCGTCTTGTTTGAGTTTAAATACCCACTTCGTATCAATTGCTGCTCTTCCTTTTGGTAAATCTGTAAATTCCCACACATCTCTTTTTCATAGAATTCATTTCTTCATTTGCAGCTTCTATCCATTTTTCTTGTTCTTCTTGTGGTAACGTTTTCATTTCTTTCCAAGAAGAAGGTTCTTGAACTAATTGAACCGTTTTATAAGCGCATACGTATCTATCTGGAGGTACACCCTTATTCGATCGCTCCGAACGCCGATACTTTTCCTTTGGCTCTTCAACTTTATGTTTGACTTCCTTTTCTTCATATAGATCACAAGCTACTTCATTATTTTGTCTTCTATCTTCCTCAACGCTTGTTAAAATTTCATTTCTTCCGCTGTCAATACAAATTACATTTCTCGTTACAATTACTTTGTAAGTTTCTTTATCCATTACGAGATATCCTTTTGATTTATCTGCATATCCAAGAAATATACCTTCTTTTCCTCTATTTTTCAATTTTGTTCTCTGTACAGATGGTATAAAATATACAACATCGCTACCAAAAATCTTTAAATGTTGAACTGTTGGTTTTCTTCTATTCCAAATTTCATATGGAGTCAATATACAAGCTTTCGTCGGTAAACGATTTTGCTAATAACATGCTGTGATTACTGCAGCTCCCCAAAACTTTTGGTCTAACTTGGAATCTTCCAACATACACTTAACCATTTCAACTAAGTATCTATTTCTTCTTTCTGCAACACCATTTTGTGGAGGAGAATATGGTACTGTTAACTGGTGTTCTATACCATTCTTATTTAAATAATTCTTTAGCTTCTCATTTACGAATTCCCCACCTCGATCAGTACGTAGTACTTTTGGTGTTCTTTCAAACTTAGTTTTCACAAAATTTAAAAATTCTTCAATCTTATTTGCTGCTTCATCTTTCCTTTTCATCAGATAAACAGTAAGGAATCTTGACTTATCATCTATTAAAGTTAATATGTAACGCATTCCAGAAAATGTCTGTTGAGTAAATGGCCCGCAAATATCTGCATGAAACAGGTCCCCAACTTTTGCTGCTCTATTTTCACTTTTCACGGAATAAGGATTCTGAACAATCTTCGTTTTTACGCAACATACACACTTCATTTTACATTTACAGTCTCTCATTCTAAGACCAGTAACCAAATTTTCATCTTGTAGTTGCTGAATCGCGCGAGGCTCACGATGGCCAAATATTCTAGGCCACATGTGTATGCAGTTTATGTGCTACTCTTCTGTAACTTTACTTGCAACTTCATTCGCATTCAATTTATATAAATCATTTACTAAACTCCCTTCAATTATAATTTCATTATCTTTCTTAATTTCACACATACCGGATCCAAAAGTTATAAAATAGTTCTTCTGATCGAGACACTTCACGGACAACAAATTACTATCTAAGTCAGGAATATACAATACATCACAAATTTTTATGTATTTTGTTTCATTATCTTTTCCTTTATATTCAATGAAACCATCACCAATTCCTTTAATGTCCAGTAATTGTCCACTAGCAACCTTTACTTTTCCTTCTTTTGGTCTCATATTTCCGGAATAAAAATTTTTATCATTCGTCATGCGTGCTGACGCAGCTGAATCAATATACCAATTTGTATAAGAAATTTTAGAATTTATTTTAAAACATTGAAAATCTTTATCTTCTCTGTGTTTGTCTTCTATACTAAGATTTTCTTCTAAAATTTTATTTACTTTATGATTTTGTAATTTACGCTGCTTAGCTTTCCACAAATAGCAAAATTTCTTAATATGATTAGGTTTCTTACAATAGTGACAAACTCTTTTAAATTTATTCTCAGTGACTATTTTAGAATGTTCATTTTTAACTTGATTTTTAACAGCTATTTTTAAAGCATTTTGCTCAATGTTTAATTTTATAGTTTCTTCCCTGCGTTCATATATAGCAATTAATTTTCCTTTTACATATTCTAACGATAACTCTTCAGAAGGTCGTGCTTCTAAACTTGTAATTAAGGCATCATAACTTTCGGGCATTCCGCATAACAATAGTGCTACAACATCATCTTCAGGAATAATTTTTCCTATGCCTCTAAGTTGATCAAAAATTTCCAAAATATTATGAATATAATCTTTCATTCTAACAGATTCTTCATATTTTAAACTGTATAATTTTTTTGCAAGAATAACTTTGTATTCAAATGCTTCTGTTCATAAACTTTACGCAAAGAATTCCACATACCTTTCGCAGTTTCTTCATGCTTGATGTGAATTAACTGGTTATCTTCTACACACAGCGCAATTTTAGCTCGTGCAGATTTATTAGCTTTAGTCCAAGCATTCTGTTCATCACCAGCTTTTTCTGGTTTATCATGTAAAATTGCATCCCACAAATCTTTATCTGTCAAGTACATTTCCATTTTAAACTTCCAAACATCATAATTTGTGTCGTTAATTTTCACAAAAGTTACTTTTTCTTCTGCCATTTTATTCTTACTAACAATTCAGCCAAAATTTACTAGTAAACTGTCGAGAAATAACTCCTGGGCCCATAACCTGTTGGTTGTATTTAGCAGAGATAGGTAGTTTCCTCAAATAAAATAAAATTTATTCTGACTTAGAATTGAACATGGCAAAATAAAAGTAACAAAATTAACTAACGTAAATTTAAGACACAAACACATACATGGAAAAAACGTTTAACCACACATCTGGCGAAAGGCAAGAAAAACATAGCACATGAACATTTTTAACAAAAACTGTTGCCAATACTGAAAATCAAAATGGTATAACACTGTAAATTATTTGCATACTGGTTGCCAAATAAAAAAATATCAACCCTAACAGTCAGTCAAAAAAAAAAAAAAAAAGCATTCCTAGTTTCATGTCGTCCTTTTTTATTCTATAAAAGTTTTTGTTAGAAGGATGATTTATTTTTTCTTCCGCTGATAAATTCGAGACTACTAATCTATATAAATTAAAATGTAAGTGTTCGTTTGTTCCTAGCTGCAAATCTCCGAAAGTACTTCACCGATTGCTTTGAAATTTTGCCAATAGACAGAGGGATTCAAGAGGATGGTTTATAGACCCGTTAGAAAAAAAATCCGACAGGTAGTTCCTTTTTTTATTCCAATTTTAAGCAAATTTCCATATAAATTCCCCAATATGGGGGTGAAACAAACCTTGCACATATTAATATAATATATCGATCCAAAGCGCTGATTTTTCTGCACAAGATGAAATTTGTTCGAAGCTTCTAAGTCAATAAGAACGCCATTTATAAGCTCATTAGTTCGATTTCTTTAGGCTTACCTTGATCCAAAAATAATAACTAGCAGTTTAATCAACTCCGGGTAATATAAGCTATATCTATATAAATAACAAGAAGTTCCGTCTAGAACTATACGAGCCTACTTTCCCGTATACACCAGCTTTAAATTTATAATCTAGCTATCTCTCTTTCTCGTTTAGCTTTAGTTCTTAATTGCTTCAAATATGCCTTTTTCAACGGTTAATACAGATTCGTTCAATCATTCATTTATTCAGTCATTCATGTATTTATTCACTCATTTATTCATTCATTATTTTGTTTATTCATTTAATCTTTCATTAATTCAAAAATATTCTTGAAAATCCCGATCAAAAAATTTCATAAGAAAATAGGCTCGTTAGTTCTGGATGAACTTTTTATCTGTACATGTTCTACGTCATAAGAGCTTTCTGATAAAGTTTGTTCCAAGCAAATCGGCCCGTTAGATCAGGATTTATATAGGATTGAAATTTCCCCGTAGGCACTATGTTAATTTTTTTTTTGAACTGTTCAAAAATGAACAAAAATTGTTCAAATCAATATTTTACGCCAAGAACTTCTTCCAGTGAGCTTGTTCATTGGAGCTTGGATCTTGTACCCCGAGTTTACATAATTTGCTTCATTTTCGCCCATAGGCGCTAATGTTAAAATTTTTTGAACTGTTCAAAATTGAACAAAAAATTGTTCAAATCAAAAAGTAAAATATGGAAATTAGATGTCAATGTTTTGAGATGGGGAAAAAGTGTGTTTGTCGGTCTTTCTGTCTGTCGGTCTGTCTGTCGGCCTGTCTGTCTGTCGGTCTGTCCCCCCCTAATAACTTTTGAACGGATTGTTCGATCCGAAAATTTTTTTTTGCATTCGAAAGATCTCGGCGAGAACATCTAATTTCCATATTTTACTTTTTGATTTGAAAATTTTTTTGTTCAATTTTGAACAGTTCAAAATTTTTTAACATTGGCGCCTATGGGTGAAAATGAAGCAAATTATGTAAACTCTGGGTACAAGATTCAAGTTCAAATGAACAAGCTTACTGGAAGAAGTCCTTGGCGTGAAATATTGATTTGAACAATTTTTGTTCATTTTTGAACAGTTAAAAAAAATTAACATACCGACTACGGGGAAATTTCAATCCTATATAATTTCTGATTTAACGGACCGATTTGCTTCTAACAAACTTTATCGCAAAGCTCTTATGACGTAGAACATGTACAAATAGAAAGTTCATCCAGAACTAACGAGCCTATTTTCCTATGAAATTTTTTGATCGGGATTTTCAAGAATATTTTTGAATTAATGCATGATTAAATGAATAAGCAAAAGAATGAATGAATAAATGAGTGAATAAATACATGAACGACTTAATAAATGCATGATTGAATGAATATGTATTAACCGTTGAAAAAGGTATATTTCAAACAATTAAGAACTAAAGCTAAACGAGAAAGACAGAGAGAGAGAGATAGTTAGATTATGAATTTGAATTCGGTGTATACGGGAAAGTAGGCTCGTATAGTTCTAGACGGAACTTCTTGTTAATGTTTTATTAAGAAGAATGAACCACTGCAACTATTGGCAGAGTACAGCTATTTTCATTTTGATTTAATATTTTTTTTTTGTTTGTACTGAAGTACTTTTGCACTCGAAGATTAAGGGGAACTTTAAAACAAAGATTACTTAATTTGAACGGCAACAGTTTAATTTAGCCATTTTCATTTTGATTTAAAAATTTTGTGTTTTTAACCGACTTCACAAAGGAAAGAGGTTATACATTCAAACTGTATGTATGTCGTTTTTTTGTTTGTTTGTCCACTCATAACTTCTTATCCGATGAACTGATTTACATGATTTTTTTTTAATCGATCGATAGTGGTTTCCCATAGATCCCGTACCTTCGTTCGACTATACTCGATAAT
Source organism: Octonoba sinensis (assembly GCA_038502835.1). Lineage (NCBI taxonomy): Eukaryota > Metazoa > Arthropoda > Arachnida > Araneae > Uloboridae > Octonoba > Octonoba sinensis. Next base: position 86,355,935 of record CM076604.1, read on the forward strand.
TAGAAAAAAGTTGTGGGCAGAAATGTGGTCATTTTTTTCTTTTTCATCTATTACTTTTGACTAAATGAACCAATTTTGATGATTTTTTCTTTAATCGATAGAGGGTCGTCTAACTCAAGTATCACACATCCCATTTGACTACATTTGTTTTTAGAAAAAAACGTTACGGTGAAAAATAAGTATTTTTTAGTTTAACTGGAAAGGTTTGACTTGATTTTTCCTTTTTGGGAAAACTATTAATAAATATAATAGTCGTTGTTAAATAAAAAGAGTTTGTTGCCATTAAGCTGATATATATTAAGCACTTATAGCAAGAGTTTGACTGATGGCTTCTCTGAGGCAAAAATTCAATCCAATCAGTTTGCTTGGCAAAATTGACTTCAAAACGGAATTTATGAAACACATGAGTAGTTTTTAGTGCCATTCGTTCAAAGAAGGTTTGCCGTTTGATATGGATTTTTTAAATAGAATATTTATATAAAAATTGTATTTGCACTAAAAAGAATAAAATAAAATAATTTTTGGAAAAAAAATAGAACCGACTACAAATTATAAATTGTGCTAAAAAGTGAAAAATAAATTACTTCTTTAAACAACATCGATGTAAGTTTTAAATATAGTTTTAGAAGTCGGTGCAAAATTATGGGTCTAATTACTATCACACCATGTGCTACTGCATTTTGGAACTGTTGCTAATTCTGGGCCTTTTATATTTGTAATTGATTCATAATAGCAAAAGATTTTACCTATCCTAATTTTGCACCGACTTCTAAAACTATGTTTAAAAGTCACATCGATGTTGTTTAAAGAAGTAATTTATTTTTCACTTTTTAGCACAATTTATAATTTGAAGTGGATTCGATTTTTTTTCAAAAATTATTTTATGCTGTTTGCATTGAAGTATTTGTTAGTATTTTTGCACTCGAAGATTAAATGGAACTTTAAAACAAAGATTACTTATTTTGATTGTTAACAGTTTCATTTAGCTATTTTCTTCTGATGTTAAAATTTTTTTTTTTTTTTTCTGTTGGTGTTGAAGTATTTTTTAAACATTTTTGAACTTAACGATTAAGGGATTCTTCTCTTTGGATAAGGCTAATGTTGGAATTTTTCAATGCACCGAGCCAGACAATATCAAAATTTTCACAGACAATGGAACAAAAAAAGTTTGCCCTCAAGCATTGTGAAAAAACATAAAGCTCAAGACCAATCAATCAAATTGAGCAGTTTAGATCTTATCATGTGTACAATTGTACATTGCTTGTTCTAGAATGGGTAAATCAGACAATCTATATTTTCAGACAATGAAACAACAAACATTGTGAAATGAAACATATTAGAAATATGTGCTTTTTCTTGCTTTTCCATCAAACCAGACTGAGCCACAGCAACGCGTGGCCGGGTACAGCTGGTATTTTATGAAATTGTTTAAACACTTTAATTAAAGTTACATTAAAGCTATTTTACAGGTAAATATCATATAAACTAATACATTGGGAGGAAAAATTCAACGCCGAAAAACAATAAATTTGAAAGATTACACAAGAAACTAAGTTCATAGGTAAGGGGAAAGTAGAAAATTTTAAGCTGGTAATTTGCTGAGGTAGAATACATAAAGTACTAATGCTTAGACAAAGAACACGTGGTACAGATTGGATTAATTTTCTTGGTATTTTGTAAATTTCAATATTTCAGAACTTATTTTCAGTTAGGTATCTATTGTTGCAATGTTCAAACACTGCACATAAGAGTTGTCAAAAAATCATTTTTGCTTTTCAACTGATCGGATGTGTTTGATTCTGGAAAGTGGAATGAGCTTACAGAAAGTTTTCAAGAATATCTAAAAAATAATTTTTAAAAATGTAGAAACGAAAGCATAAAGTTTGTAATAAAAACATACGGAAAAGAAAAGTGTTAAGCCGCGTAACACGTTTTGCAACAGAAACTCAAACCGTTTAATGCCGTGAGTAAATCAATGCATAGTACTAAAAAAGTACAATGATAAAAATTTTATGACTTGCGGTCTAAATCAACTTGCGATTCACGCGTAAACATGCCAAAGTGTATTAACTAATTTGAAACATATTGTAAAAAATTCGACTCACGTTATAACAACCTTGTTTTATAACAACCCAATGCGTAATAACGACCTTTGAATGGAACCGTTTGTCTTCCATTTAATATAATGTTATTTCACGTTTGATATAAATATCGTCATTTGATATAAATATTGAATACATTTATTACATTTGATGTAAATACTGATGCATTTATTACAGATGATATAAATATTGACATTTGATATATGTTATTTCACATTTGATGTAACGACCGTTCTTCTTGTTCTCTCCCCCACCCCTTTTTAGTGCATTAAAAGCACTCTAGATTTTTATACGATACTTATGGAAATGTTCATATTTTTCTGTTTACTTTTTTAAAAATTCAGTTATTTAAAATACTATTTCATTTACAGACTCCTACTATATATATATATGTATGTTTAAACGTCTTTCATAAGTTGTAAAATGCAATTATACACAATTGTGGCACACAATGATTACTTTCAATAAATTTAAAGAAGAGTACATTGGTAACTCATGGCTTTTTATTCTTAATGCCTATAAATTCACAACTTTTATTTGATGTAATTTTTTTTTTGCATATTTTATATTGTATATTTACTGTGACATTTGAAACTAAAATTTTAACTATGTTTACAGAAAGCAAATTTCAATTGAAAACTATTATTGATTCGTTTGATACATCGATCATTTAGTATAATTATCCAAATGGTGATGTCCAGATGGAATTGACTACATCAAGAATAAATCTAAAAATAAAAATAATTTTCTTTCATGCTGCTATCTCCATACGTGAATATAACGTCTTCGAATAAAATTTAAAAGAAAAATAAACCTGAACTCGTGAAGAGAAATACGTCCCAATTTCATATTGAAATGGCAATAAAAGAAATAGTTTCTCTGAAAGGGAAGAATAAATAAGCACATAAAATAAAATGTGTATAGTTGAATTATACAACTCCAACACAAAAAAGTACGAAGAAAGAGATAACTTTTCGAAGGATTTTTATGCTCAAAACCATATCATGCTAAAGGGAGCTCTGTAAAGTTTTCTTCTTTCGGCGAATAAGTGGAAGAAATCGAACTTTCACCTGTCAGATGTCGCACGTTTCGCACAGAAATTAGACACTCTGCGCTTCTTTTATGACCTTAACAACGTTTTATTCCGTGTACTAGTCTGAATGCGGCAAGAAGCATTTTCTGACCATTTGCTTTTATTATTATCTTTATTATTCGGAGCAGTTAGACTTCTCTAAGAACTTTCTCATTATTGGAGGTCGGGGCAAGTGTTACTTTAATGGTTGACCTGCCTTAACTATGTAAGTTATAATGAGACGCTTCAGCTGTTCAAATAGCGGGCCAGCTAAATAATGTGTATGTTACTGAAATACTTTTTAGTTTTCAGAACAGGGTAATTCCATGGTGACTAACATAACAGGAGCACAAATATTTTAATATCATTTTCTGTCTCCTAGCGTAATTTTAACCATGATACCATAAACAGGGTGTTAATCATCTTTGCACCGATAGGTTGTCCAAGTAAATGCAAAAAATTGATATTATTATTTTTATTTTTGAGATTTAGAGGGCATTTTTATCAATGTGACTAACATAACCATTTTGCAACCCTAAAGATTTTGTGTAACATTCACAGACATAATTCTCTGAAACTAAAACAACTAACTAATTATTTTCCTCTGATATTATCTATGTGAAAGGCTATTGTTGTATTATCATGTGCAAATTTGACACATATTTTAAATACATTACAAAAAATAGTGTTTTAATAAAGCTTACCTGTGACTAACATAACGTGACTAACATAACATGTAAATACACATTTTACTTAAAATGGTATAGGTAATATTAACACAAATATAAGTATTGCTAGGAGGGCCCATCCCCCTTAAAAAGCTACAGAACCCCTCAAATCAGCTAAACAGTCATCCAAGTCACCCCCAAATGCCCCCGCCCCGCAAAAAATTATAAATTTCAATGGAGAAGTCTGTGCCATGCCCCCTTCCTGGTTGGCACCCCTGAGTATACAAATAGGATTTTATAAAGATTGACATGTGTATGGACAAGTATGTTGACTTGTAAACAAAATTTATATTTCGACTTTATAATTGAATCGATAGTGTCTACTAGAATTTAGTCACTTGCGTCAAAACCCTCAAATCTTGTGCTATTTCAATCCAACATTTGTCGTCCTTGCTGTCAAACAATAATGCTGCTTCAGTGCTTTTCTTCATGAACGCCTACTATTTAAAAAAACAATGATCTCGGGTTCTACTTCCTGGGACTAAATGTAGCCCATCAATATTTTTTATGTTAATAAATTTAAATAGCTGAATCCTTTTCCCTCTGACTTTCCTTTGCTTGAGACTATTAATATTAAGCTTTTAAACTTGACATTCTAATCTAACATTGAATATTTAGCACATGCCCAACATATCTTTTTTGGCTTAGAAGTTGTAAATTTCATGACAACAAAATCATCCAATGTCACAGTGTTTGTCTCCGGGAACAGCACAAAGTCTAGTTTAAAATAACTGACAATCAAACCAGCTTTATTTTTCAGAATCTTTCAAGAGTACTTCTTTTGTGGGAAACTCATATCCTCTATGCTGAAATAAGTATATTTTAAATTTTCCCATATTTATAACATTTTGTGATGACTGAATGCCTTCCACTGGATCAACATTCTCAAATAACATTTCCAATTCTTTTACGTCATGTCAGTTTCACCAACAAACAAGCATTTTGTCTTCATTTCCTGTTTAGTTCAAAAAATAACTTTTCTTTCACATTACTAACAACCGCTTGTTCGCTTAAAACTCTGCTCCACAGAGTGCTTTACAATAGCATCTACTCCATTGTGTGGGCCCATATCATAATCGAGGACACTAAAATTCCATGACCTGTAGATTCCATTGTGAGCCCTTTCCTCAATATAGGATGCTATAATTCTAATTATTTAGCGCCTGTCCAATGTAAGTTAAGGTCAACAAGGAACATTTATTTTTAAGATGAGTAGCAACTCCATCTGTGCATACAATCATAGATTTCACAGTAATCATGTTAGTTGCAGTTAAGTCATTTATAAGTCTTTCAATAAAACTTCATAAGCAGAATGCTTGTTTGAATAAAATGAAAGAAATTATTATTAATTATAAGAAATTAAATGGATTTTTTTTTGTTCTGAAAATAATTTTGATGATTGTTTAAAATTTAGATATTTCATATGTAATCATGTTATGTTAGTCACACTCAGTGATGTTATGTTTGTCACACGTACTACTACCAGAAAAAAAGAAAATTATTTATGTTCAGCCTCATCAATCTAACCGTACCCATCACATAGAAGACGTCAGGGGGGAAAATTTATAAAATATAATAATTTCAGGCAAATAGTTAATTTAATTCATGTTTTTGTGCCTAACATAACAAGTAAATCAGATTGAACATTAATTACCTTTGAAGCATTAATTTTAATTCAATGACGAAAAATTATGTTTTGTTATAAAGAAAAAGGCCCATGCTTCAATAACAAAAAGAAAACTAAATTGTTATTGGCAGTTTTACTGATAAAATATAACTATGAAAAGTGAGAAAAATGCGAGACATTTTGAGCAATTACAAATGTTGTATTGACAGCTATTTTTAATAGGTTTTGAGTAAGATTTTGCAAAAACTGAAGTTAAATTCTAAAAATTTGAGAAATTACCTTTAAAATGATGTATAACATAACATATATATTAAAAGTTGAAAAAAATCATGTTTAGGTTGACACTTACGTGGAATTGCCCAACTGTTTATGAAATTTTATATTTTTTGAGTAATACTTTTAAGAAATCACTTAAAATATATTTATATTATAAAGTAGGAGAGTGGTTTAATGATTGCACACACACACATATATACATGTGTGTGTATAATATTAAACGCCACTATTATATATATATATATATATATATATATATATATATATATATACACACACAAATAAATTTTTCTTTTTTTCGAAATTTGTTTTGTTTAATATGAGATTATCATGAGATAGAAATTTACATTTAGAGCCATAGACGATATCCTCGGGTCCCCTTCTTTCTTTGTGATTCAGATATGAAAATTTTATAACAACGATAAAATTATTTCCCTCACATTTTAACGAGTATCTGCCGTAGCTAAGATAGTGTGTTTTTTTTTTTTTTGGTAACACGTACCACCCGCGATATGCATTGACCACTCAAACTCTGGGATCTAACGGCCCGAATTTACAGGAACCCCGATTTAACAAGGGAAATTAAAATAAATTTTTGGTTCAATGTTAAAAGCCTTTTAAATAAAGTTAGTCACAAGCACAAGTTGAAATTTAGCGAGGTTTTTATTTATTTATTTTATATATTTTTTATGATAACGTTTTCAAAATTTCTTTTTACAAAACAAATTTTATGAAATTCAGTTAAAATTCTTATGAAAAAAATTGAGATTTAACGAAAACTGGATAATGAAACAAAAAATGTTGAAATTTACGGTATGACTTTTTTAAAATCTGCAACTGAAAATGGTTCAACAAGAAGAGAAAACGAAAATTGTCCAACAACAATGATCATTTTTTAAAAACAGTTATTTATTCAATAAATAATTAAAAATAACAAATAGTCTTCTTTTAGTATTTTATTTACACTAAATTTATTTTTATAGGGAAAAAATCTGTCATCTGAGCTCAAATAGTCAAATGACAGGGGGAAAATTAATAAAATAATTAAAAATAAATAAATAGTAATAATATATTGGAATAGCATATCGATATAAAAGCAACATATCTTCAAAAATCAAAGTAGAGTATACAAAACAGTCCCGTAAAAATTCCTGTCAAAATAAGGAAATCAAAATAAAGCTATCGATCGCAAAGCAACTTATTAGAATAAAAAAGAACGCATTCCAATTTCAGAGAAAACTCTTCGAGATAATGCCTTAAAACAATCATGTTCTAACTTAATTTTGTGCCATATTTCAAAAAAATCGGTAGAACAGTCTTCGCCCTACGCCGGACACACACACATGAGAGAGAGAGAGATACTTCAGCTTTATTATTAGATGAGAGAGTGGAGATGACACAGTAAAACAGGCGAAATTTTGTACCTTGCAGAAACTAACAGCAGCATGCAAAACTTTGAAAGAGGAAAAAACTTTCATTCGAACTCGAATAGCCAAATGACGTATGTGTTAATTCACTGGAGGAAAAAATAATAAAATAAATAAAAATATAGATAGTAATAATATATTGGAATAACAAAGTTCGCTACAAAAGATAACATTTCTTTAAAAACCCCTATATATAGTATGCAGAATGGTTTCGTAAAATGCATGACAAAATAAGGAAATCAAAATAAAGCTATCGATACCTGTGAGCCGCAAGAAATAAATTTTAATTCATTAAAAAAAAAAAAAAAAAAAAGAATTAAAAGCGAAAAAAAGAAAAATATAAATTTAAAAAATCGGTGGCGCCTCAAAATGCTGAAAACATTGTGAATATAATTTTATTTAGAAAATATACAAGAAGAATGGCAGCAATCCAAATAAAATAAAAAAATTTTATCACAGTTTAGAAAGCGCTATATCAGTCAACCGGGAAAAATAAAATTTAAGTTAATTACCGTGAAAAAATAATTTCAAACTACAGGGAAAAACGCTTATAGCTTCCTTTCTAGGTAATTCAGAGGCTTCGAATTTTAGCACAAAGAGCAATACTCCTCCTGTGACAGTTTTTTACCGGCTTTTTAATGGTATTTAGCTCGAAACGATACGATAATTTCTTCGTACAGAAAAAGACCATTTTATGAAATTTTCGGCTATAAATTGAAATAAAAAAAGAACAAATTCGAATTAAAAACTCTCCAAGGTGCACACCCCCATGTTCCAAAATAATTTCGTACCGAATTTCATGAAAATTCGCCGAACGGTCTTGGCCCTACGCCGGACAAAGACAGACAGACATACTTGATGCTTTATTTATTAGTAGAGAAGTTGCCCTTAAACTAACATTTAAAAAACAAACACGTGTCAGTTACTCGAACATTATCAACTTTGTAAAGTGTAATGACATGGGTTATATCACGTATTTGTATATTTCGAGATTTTTCCTTTTCCCCGGATAAGTGAGATTAAGAATAAGCTATGCCGTAGTGATGTTTTTTAATTATATTATTAAATTGCATTTTGTCTTAATTCATGCAATTAAACACTTTGTAGCTCAGGGGTTCAAATTTAATGCACTATTCTGATTCACTAAGTGGTTCGAAGTGAAGAATACTATAACTATTTTGCTAAACGTATAGTTAATTTTCGAACTTTGATAGTTTTCTGGCATAGCTCCTTCCCTCATATTGACACACGTGTTCTTTGTAACTCTGAAACACATTATGCGAATTTAATTGCAAATTTATGCATTACTCATTTTAGACTTGCCGGACTTATCAGCAGGACTTGCAGATTTTGGTCTTTCCTTTCAATTTAAGATTCATAGGTTAGGATATTTTCATCTGATGCTCTATTACTTTACAAATGAATAACCCCGAGAAGTATTAATAAAATACAGAGGTTTGGAGTTTACGCCACGTCTCATAAATAAATATGTAGCTTTATGTGGCTCATGAATAGCTAAGTCGTGCTGTCATTACAGGAATCGGGAAGTGATGGTACAGATGAAAGTTATTAATAAGTAGAGGATCTTAAAGATTTATACTCGATTAATCTTTAGATAAATTATTTTTTCCCTGAAACTTTTTTTCACGCATGTAGCTTTTTAGTCATAAAACATATTTTCCTTACTAATATAACGTGATAATGGTTGGTAGGCCGTAGTCTACGCTGAGGGAAAACTTGTACAATCAAAGCACATTGTCGACGACTGTAACATAAATAAAATAATTTTTGGAAAAAAATAGAACCGACTTCAAACTATAAATTGCGCTAAAAAGTAAGAAATAATATTATTCTTTAAACACCTTCGATAAGATTTTTAAACATAATTTTTGAAGTCGGTGCAAAATTATGACAGTCTAATTATAATTACGCCATGAGTTATTTTACATTGAAACTGTTGCAAACTCTATGCCAATTATATTTGTAATTGGTTCATGGTTACAAAAGGAATCATGCATCAAAATCCATCATAATTTTGCACCGACTTCAAAAATTATGTTTTAAAGTCGTATCGAAGTTGTTTAAAGAATAATTTTATTTTTTACTTTTTAGCGCAATTTATAGTTTGAAGTCGATTCTATTTTTTTCCAAAAATTATTTTATTTTATTCTTTTTAGTGTAAATACATATTTATATAAATACTCTATTTTTAAAACATACATATCAAACTGGAAACCTTCTTTGAGAGAATGACACTAAAAACTAACCGTTTGTATGTTAAATTTCGTTTTGAAATGATTTTAAAGGGTCACTAGAGCAAGCAAACTGATTGGATTTAATTCCTTCTTCAGAGAAGCCTTCAGTCTATTTCTTGTTATAATTGCTTTTAATATTACATCTTAATGGCAACAAACTCTTTTTTAACAATGAGATTCATAGAAATATAATTTCACGTTAAATTTCTTTCCAGCATGAGGAGGAAAAAATAAGTAGGGGAAAGTTGGATAAAACGGGATAGTCGGACAAAACGGGATACCTCGTCTGGGGACCAGGCTAGTGCTGGTATTTCGCGAACGACAATAGAAACTTGTTCTCCTGTAGTCATTACATCAGTCTCAGTTCGTCCTGCCTCGAGAGTACTAGTTGATGGAAAGTTGTAGCTCTTAGAATTTTTTTATTTTGTTTTCTTTGCTACTTTCTAGGTTTACGTGCGTTGTTTCCTACAATATGCTGAATACATATATGGGAAAACAATTCCGGTGAGTATTACATTTGATTAAGCATGTATTAAGGAATATTCTCATGTGGAGTCTATCTAATTTTACTTTCACGTTTAGGCAGCAGCCATGTTTGTTTTGAAAAGTGTCGGAGTTTGACAAAACGGGACACTTATGAGTTGGATAAAACGGGATAGTTTTTTTATGTCCCGTTTTGTCCACCAATGTATTTGTTGGCTTATTACGCTTTTAAATAGACATATATATGAATATAGACTTAAGCCTTATGAACAGTTTAATTATATTAGCTATATATCTTTCTGAAAAATTGAGTTTCTTTATATAGTTATGTAAAATTTGTTCTTTAACGTTTGTTATTGAGCAATTAAATTATTTTCGATTCTAAGATTTCACATCTTTCTTTAGAACTAATTGCAATGTATACTCTGCTGAAGATTTGAACATTGTTTTTATAAAACTTAGCAATTTTCTTGACAGAAAACAAAACGTCACCTAAGTATCAAAGAACTTCAACCAGAAACAGCTGAAAAGCATGGCTGAGACTGTTCGCGCTCTACTAGATGGAACTATGGGTTTCATTCAAAAAAGCAGCCGACTTATATGTAGTTCGAAATCTACGCTTGAAAAAAAAAGTTAAGAAAAGCTCGTACAAATTTATTGACCCCTGAAATGGAAGCAGTGAAAAAGTTGGGCAGATCTAAAACAGTATTCAATGCTGAACACTAAAGAGCATTTGCTGAGTATGTTTTGGCTCTAGAAGAGGGGTTATTTCGTATAACTCTAACGGACATTTGAATGCTAGCATTTGAGTTAGCCGAGAGAAACAATATTAAGTATAATTTTAACACAGAAAAAAATGGCTGGAAAGTGTTGGTTGTATTCAGTTCTTGGCAGACATACGGAACACAGCCTCAGAAATCCAGAACCTACGAGTATGGCCCCAGCAAAAGGATTTAATCGCACTGCAGCTAAATAGTTGCCGAAGAAGAGGACGGCACATTTTTATGTGACTTTTGTTCAGCTATAGACCTAAATGAAAGTTCTTCTTTCCCATTTTGTAAATAAGAATATAAAAAACTCTTATTTTAAGTCTCTGATTACTGAAGACATTGTTCTTTCTAGCGGAAATTTTGCTTTACAGTTTTTTGTCAGTTAATTATGCTTTTCAGTTAGTTTTAAACAAAATATTAAACATTATAATCACTATCCCGTTTTGTCCAACCTAGGTATGCTAAAACGGGATTTGTAAGAGTTTGGTAAGTATTTTTTTTACTATTTCACAGTCTTTAAAATATGTTTTTTGGGTGCTTCAATAAATGTTATAGTTACAAAAAAAATATTGTGTGGCTTTCTTCAACAGATTTCCCGCAGTAACTAGAAACAAGAATGGTATCCCGTTTTGCCCAACTTTCCCCTACTTTTAACTTAAATCAAACAATTAAACTTTGCTTTTGTTAATATAGCGTTGTAGCAGGGTTCGCGCTAGGCCGCACGATTGCGCGATTCCCGCAATATTTTTTGAAATCCCACTCAAAAAAAGTTCGTTTGCGCGCTGTTCCCGCAACTAGCGGACACGCGTTCCAAACATCGCGAAACGAAAATACTATTCTAAAACTGATAATTCAATGCAAACTAAATAGAGTATGTTAGTTTTTAACTGCTATCTTATCCCTATTAATGAAAAGAAGAATCTTGGACGCCTACTTATCATATATAACAACATGGGGAAAAGATTGACAACTTCTTCATTCTTTGGGATTATTGAACAATTTAAGCCCTGTGTGAATGCAGACTTATCTTCGGTCTATTCACAGAGGACAAAATTAAAAAAAGGAGTGGAAAAAGGGAATCTTCCTTGGTCACTGAAAAGCCAAGGGGCGGGGGGAGGTAAAACAAATTCAAACCACTACAGAACCAGTTATTTCTAATGTTGACTTCAGAGCAAAAAGGGGGAATACATACACTTTTTAAAATAATCTTCTTCTCCAAAAGGGCAATTTATTTATGTTCTAGAATGGATTCGTTTCAGAATTTACGATCGCAAAAAATTAATCTTACCATAAAATCAGGATCGAAAAAAAGATGCACATGAAAATACCAATCCCAATAAGACATTAATGTGAAAAAAGGGCCAAGTTCGATAGAACAAAAACGGCCTTCGGAGTAGTCGGTGTCAGCGATAAAAAAATTGATATCTAACGGGTGCCAAGTTCCATAGCAGATCCTTTCATCATGGCTGTAAGAGCGTACAATGTTTCTTAATTTATTTAAAAACATTTTTTTATCGGATTCCTAACTTGGCAAGTGTTAATTAAGGTAAATTACATTCAAAAAATTTAACTCATTCAATTAGCAATTTTTAATAGTTAGTAAAATCATGTGGCAAGCTATTATAGTTAATATCTAATTGTCTTCTTATCGTCTTCTTGAACGTAATTTATTTTATTAAAACTTGCCAAGTTAGGAATCCGATAAAAAAATGTTTTTAAATAAATTAAGAAACATTGTACGCTCTTACAGCCATGATGAAAGGATCTGCTATGGAACTTGGCACCCGTTAGATATCAATTCTTTTATCGCTGACACCGACTACTCCGAAGGCCGTTTTTGTTCGATCGAACTTGGCCCTTTTTTCACATTAATGTTTTGTTGGGATATCATTAATTTTTGAAAAGCTAAAATATGTGTTTTTATATTGACGATAAGTTATACTAAATTAAACCAAGCTGAATAGCCGCTATTAATTATTTACATTTCTCCGTAATAAATTCGTAAACCTATCTTTACTTAATTAATATTTTATTTCAAACGTTGAAAAGTTCTGTATAACTACGACACTGGATTCTTTGTAGTCAGCTTGAGTTAAGCCTTAAGGCGAAAAATTAAAGCGGAAAGTGAATTTCAATGCATCAATTATTTACCTTCAAGCGCGAGAGAGCATTGTTTACTTTAAACGGCAGAAAAATATGGCTGCTGTTTGAAGTCGTTAGGTAGAATGCTATTTATGAGTATGCTAGTAACTTCGAAGATAATGTAATTTTTTGAAGTTTCGGATTTTTTCCTTTATATATGCCAAATTATCTACCTTGATACCAAGTTTCAAGTTTCTAAGTCTCCTAGAAGTAGGTTAGGTTTTTGATGAGTGAGTGAATGAGTGAGTGAGTGAGTGAGTGATAAAAATGACACTTTTCAAACCTTAATAATTCCATAACCATAAGAGGTACATCAATGAAATTTGATATTCTAGGGGTTAAAGGGATCGCTATTAGAAGGACAAAATTTCAAGTATGTAGGTCTAATAGTTTTTGGGTAATGGTGGGGTCAAAAGTAGCTCGAAATGGTTCGGGTAAATATACACATTGGCCGGTGCCGCCGTATCTTAATTTGGCTGACTTTCTGAACTTGGCGGACACACTGCCGTGTGTCTAGATCAATAGATAAAATGACATATGATCAAAAAAAAAAAAAAAAGGAAACATTAAACTATTTTTTGTAAAAATCACACTCCGAAAAATTTTGGTTATTTAAGAGGATCTTTTTCATGCTTAATATTTTATAAAGCAGCAATTTTTGTGATCGCGAATTTTGTGAAGAAACCGTTTTTTGTGAACCTTGTCGCAGTTTATTATTTATTTGCTGAGCATAGCTTAGATCATAGGTTCTCAATCTTCTTCTGCCCATCGCCCACTTTGAGAATATTTTTTTTCTAAAGCCCTTTTTTTACTTGCGAATCTGAAATAGCTATTCCCACGAATATTTTAAAATGTGTATTACTATATATTTTATTCGTAGATAGGATATGACCCTATCCCATTTCTGTTTTTAAGGAAGACTTTTAATGAAAGCAATCAAAATGCATACTTTATTATATTGAAAAGTATTTTTGTTAAAATTTTCAGACATTGAATTCGTAATTTAACTAATGAGAAGGTTGAATTTGATGCATTTTATGGAGTTTGCTAATATCAGGCTCGATTTTACTTAAAAACAATCGTAAGTCGCCGCGTTCAGTAATATGGAGTCTTTTTGGTTATCAATGTTGCTACAGCATTATAGCCACGTTCAGCTAAATATGAAGATGGGAATGCTAGCAGAAATCGTTGAACAATCGACCACAAACCTAATACTTTTCTTAGTAAATAATCAGCGTGTTTAGTCTATTTTAGACTATATTTAATTAATCTGCCCATGCCCCTTCATGTCATCTCAATGCCTCCCAGTTTTCTCTGGGTCTTTTACTGCTCCCTGAAACTCGCAAACGCCCACAAGGGGGCGTTATCGCCCACGTTGAGAACCTATGGCCTAGATAATCATAATTTATTACATAGTTTGTATTAGATCATGTTCGGACAATTTAGTAATACTTTTCAAAACAAAAAGTATTGTTTCCACTTAAATTTTAGGTCAAGGTGGGAAATCCCACCTTGTATTTTTCCCTAGTGTGATCCCTGGTTGTAGGTATATCTAATATCCTATGTCAAAGTTCTGAAGATGGTTAACCTTTAAAAACCTTTGAAGGTCTTAAAGTAGCTTAAAATTTTTTGTGTCAAAAAAGGCTGAACTTCCACTAAATTTTAGAATATAAATCTAAAATTTAGAATATAAAATTTAGAATATTTTTTTTATTCTCTACTTTTTATATTCTAAAATTTAGAATATAAAAAGTTTGTATGTTGATTTTTGCAGAACCCTTTCAAATTTAAGGCAGAGCAAAAGACGGAAATTGATTTCAAACCGATCAGCAAATCAATCGGACAGTGGAAAAGTTTACTTTTTTAGTAGGATCAAATATGATACTAAACTAAAACTATAATTTAAATCTGAATGTAATTTTTTTTTTCTTAGTGAAAAATCTTTTAAACACTAAAAAAAGAAATAAAATTTGTGAATAGTGAAATACCGCATGGTGAGGGATTTCTGGAATGGCGTGAAGAGAGACAGGAAAGATAGTTTTACAGAGTTGGCGCGATTTAGGCTCCAATTCTTGGTTTTAACCATAGGATTCATAGAAATTCGTGAAACTGACACATTTTTAGTGCAAATTTGGACAGATATCGACGTCTAGCTAGGTTGCCATATTTGTTCACAAGCCTAACATTTTCTAGAGTGGCTTACAAATTGGGGAGCTCCGTAACGCATTTGGACTCATTGTATCTGAGAAGAATCAAATTTCACCAAACCATAGTTGCCAAGCTGTTGAACTGATTCGTCATAAACAACATGGCGGCTCCCATCTAACAGAAGTAATCGTATGTTCAAAGAGATTTCCAAATCTCGTCGGATTTTAAAGTTTTTTTTTTCTGCATTATAACCATCGAACAAATTATAGAATGAAAGTACATGATGGAGCCTTCGAACTTACACATTGAGAAGTCTGCGGTGTATTATTACCGCCAGTATATTTATTTCATTACTATCTTAAATATATGATTTCCAAATGTTTTAGCATTGCTCAATGAAATGATGTAAATAGTATTCTTTAAAATTAAAATAATGCTATAATCTGATTTTAATATTGAAGCAAAAATAACTATTGCAACTATTTTTTTCGAATGATTATTAAACAAAAAGAAATACACAATGCTTAGAAAATTATTGCACAGAACATAGAAGGTGTGAGAGATTGCATTTGACTATTCCTTTACTGAAACTTGAAAACATGCAGTAGTGTTAAGAGAAATATCGCTTTTGTTTGACTCACTAAAGGGATTCTGTTTCTTGATAAAATATCAGGAAAGAAAATGCATATAAAAATACGCACCCAGTACTTCTTTCGTTTTTCTCCGCCCCCCCTTCCTTTCGAAAAAAAAAATTCTATCCAGATATGCAAAAACCATTTTATTCCAGCATTAGACATCAACGCTGTTTCAAATTTCGACATCGAGATTTTCAGAGATAGGTCCGATAGAGATTTAGGCTTTCCATATATTATATATATGCATCAAGAATCGGTGATAAAGCGAATTTGAAATCCGTTTTGGAATTCTCATTTCGTCGGCTAATGTCAGTAAATCAGAGAAACAGTGCATACATAATTCGGAAATTCTGATCAACGATCTGTTGACAAAGCGTTGTGCTTGCATAGTCCTTTTTTCCTGTTTTAATTCAGAAGAATTTTTGTTTTTTGAAAAGCTATTATCGGAATAGTCAGCATTTCCTTTTACCTTTCGCAAAAATTGTATATTTCATTCTGTATAATTTCTTTTGAGCGTCTTATTTAATGTTTCGCCTCAATAGGCCTTCGCAATATGTGACACATTGGTTATAGTGTTATAGTGATTTGAAGTTTGTTGCGATAGCAAGATATCGTTAAAGTACAAGGGGGTTATAATAAAAGTTTCTCTGTTTAGTCCTACGTAGAACTCGTGCTAATAGCTGTATGTCATTGAAATGTGGTACGTACATCATAAAAAAAGCAATTTTCAAAAAAAAAAAAAAAAAGTTCAAATTTTTACCACCAGGTGAGAAAATGGTGCATGTGGTACGAAAAACAAATTTTCAACACAAAACTTTATTTTATTACACAATTTGCTCAATGATCATTTAATTTGCTTCAATCACATTTGCAATGCGTCTTATAACGTGTTCAACAATAGTGGGAAGGGCATCTCTACTAATTGCAGCAACTTGTGTGTGGCGATGAGCATGGCAATTGAAGGAGTAGCAAGAAGCTTTCACCTAGTGGTAAAAACTTCAACGTTTTCCTGTTTAAGAGATTTCTTTTCCCTCAAGATTCATCTAATTATTACAGTGAAACCTGTGTAAGTTGACCACTTGCGGTGCAACACTTTTTAGTGGTCAACTTAGGCAAGTGGTTAACTTATAGAGGGTGAGGTAGAGGGTGAAGGGCTAATTCCGTTCCTGACAAAAGTGGTCAACTTAGACAGGGGGTCAACTTTACAGGTTTTACTGTATATACCAATTTTTAACGGCATACGTGTATTAGGACGAGCTAACAGGGTAACTTTGGTTATAAGCACCCTGTATATTACTGCACTCGCTTACTGCTACGTCGTAAAAATAATTCATAAGAGGTTGAGTAAAAAGCGAATTTGACCAAATCTAATAAGATAATTTTACTTTCTAGCGCAATAATATTTTACAGACAAATATTTTCTCTAAAGAACAATAACATTTTTGTTTATTACTTGTTCTTATAGATTAAAATAGTCAAACATCAACCAAGTAATACATCCGTAGCGAAGACATAAATTTTTTCGACTTTTTTGGTACACTGACAAGTGGTTCGACGCGAATCTTGTTGCCAGCATGTCAAATTAATCTGCTCACTAAACCCTCTATCAGTCAACCTCGGATTTTTCGTATGTGTGATAGTAACAATAAAAATATAAATACATAAATAAAAGTCAAAATAAAAATAAGATAAAACACACGAATTTCAAAATTCTATTTCACTTTTTTCAGCCCTCTATGACTTATAAAGTCGGATTTATATATATATTTAATTTTTGGATTCAAGATAACAAAAAAAAAATAAATAAATCAATCAATAAATAAATTAATGAATGAAATAAAATACACATGTACATTGACTTTAAAATTTTACATACGAGTATATAAAAAAATCACAAAAACAGCGGTCGAAAGGTTGCCTTCAGTCTACAACACTATAATACAGAGGGTTAATATTTGTACCTCAGGACCAGACGGACGTAAGTCGCAGTATCATTACTTAATACGGGAGCGTAAAAACTGAAAAGAATGATTTTGTTACCTAGTAACAAAGCTGTCAATGAAGCCTTTTTATCACCGATATCTTTTTACCACAGTCCGATCAACGTTTGATAATTTTGCCGGTGCCCACTGCAGGGGGGAGGGGGATGTTGACTTTATATTTTAGATTATTTTGATTATTAATTTTAATTTAATTGTGTTTAAAAAGGCCTTCATAAGGAAATACAGAAACAATAAAAAATAAATATAAAGTGATTGACATTTTTAACTTACCAGAACGTTAAATTAATGAGAACTGTGAGCATGTTTCTTTTTTTTTTACTTTTTAAAACATTAAAAAAATTATGTCACTACCTTGGGGGCCCCTTTTTTTTAAATAAATGAAATTTCAATGAAACACAGATGTTTTAAATTAGGTGTATAAACTTTGGCATTTAAATTCAGTTTCAATAAAATGAGCTGCCAGCGGGCCCGGCACCATTTGATCCACGGACCGGGGGTTGGGATCACTAAATTTGGCTATAAAATATAATTGTTAACATTAAAAAAAAAGTATGTATGCTTTATCCCTTGCTGGGTTAATTTTCGTACAATTAAACAATGTCTGAAAATGGCCATTTTTGGACTTACGTTAGTCTATCCCTGAGGTAAAGATATAGTGGCTTCACACAGATACAATTGAACATCACGCTGCCGTCATTCATATCGCCTTCCGTGGATACTTCAATTATTTCAAATTCGCTGCCAGCTGCCAATTTATATACATAATGATAGTTTTATATGAATGGATATGCATATGAAATTCAGAAAGCTAATAAATTATTACTAATAATCTATGCTTTCATCTAATCGGTTTAGTTCTGTCAGATAGTACTTAATAAATGCTTTTGAAATGTATTTTGACAGAATATTCTGCGGTTCTAAGCCATAGTTTGCCGTGATCACAACTAACATTCGTTTCTCATTTTCCTAGCGTACTTATCAGGGAACGTTTGATAAAATCGATAAGGACATTGCTTGTCCTACCAGTTGAACTAATCTAGGAATGAGAGAAAATATTGTACTAAGTGTTAAATATAAAATGAAAATTGTACACCAGTGTTTAGGAGTTACGTGGAAAAGTGGGAAAAAAAAAACTTAGACAAACTGAAAATCTTATATATTTAAACCAGTAATTCTTGTATATTATGAGTATGTATATTTTGAGTGCTCGAAAACAGCTCTAACGATTTGGACCAAATTTTGTATTTAGGTCAGGTTTTGTTTTTTAAGATCAAATATGTAGGTGATTTTCCCGAAAAAACGCGATTTTACACAAAAAAACCATTTTTTAAAAAAATAACGCAGTTGAGGTACTTGTAACAATGAGCAAACATCATCCGCTATAGATATTTTATTTCAATTGAGACAGCAATACACTGAGTGGCAACACTTATTTTTAATTTACCTTTTGTTGATTGAAATTTGTTGTTGGTATCATTTGTGAAATTTAAAATGCCTAGGGCAAAAACAAAGCGTTAATAATCCTGCGCGTAATTTGAATGTATCACAAGGTCTATGAAATGGTGTAAGACTTATTGTGACAAGTTTAAGTAAAAACATGATGAAGGTAAAAATAGTTATGGTGATCAATCTGGTAAAGAAGTACATATGCATGTACCTATATTCACTTCTTGGGTACAACTTTAGTGTAGGAGCCCGATAGCGATGTTTTTGGTTGGAGAGGAAATTGTTGGTTACAATTGCAATTAGTTCTTTGTGTTTGATGTGTTTAACTTTAGTTTGTTATATATTTGATAAGTTCTGGACGTATAACTCTTTTCGCTGCGTCTTTCGTCGCTAACCAAAATAAATTGCCAACCGGTCCCTATACTAAAGACGTTTCTTTGCCATGACAGTACACGCATCTCAAGGTCAACAGCTCTAAAAATCGGCATGAAAATTTGCAGTTAGAAAACATTTTAACTTTTCAAATTTATCTAAATAAGTATCTTCTTCGGAAAAAAAAAAAAATACCGCCGAGCAAAGCACGGTCACCCAGGTACTAAGTTATTAATCATGGAAACACGTATGTGAGAATAGAACCATACATCAACATTGTTCAGGGTGGTTACAATTAAAATTACCCTATTTTAGATCTATGTAAACTCTTTTATAAATATATGTCACTGAACCTTGGTACGATATACGTTCTAAAAAACAGAGAGGAGAATAAATCTGCAGTAAGAAAATACAAGTTCAGAACTGTAACCAGATGAAAAGGAGGCGTATAAAAAGCAAAAGTCAAATTAGAAACCAAAAGAGCTGAATTTCATCACATAATCTGCTAAATGTGCATTTCGATCGTGAATTGCGTCAATCATGCTATGTTCAAAGCGTATTAGGGACCGTCCATAAATGATGTCACGCTTTTTCCTCATGTGTTTAAGCCCCCTCCCCCCTTTGTCACAAAATGTCCCACTTCAACATACCCTCCTCTCCCCTTTGTCACGTGCCACGCTACGTTGCATAATCATGATGTCACATTTCTTGTCACCCCCTCCCCTCCCCTTGTCACAATTTCAAGAAACCCCCTCCCGCTCGAAGCGTGACTTCATTTATGAAGGATCCCTATAGCGTGTTTAACAGTAGTGCAAAGGGTTCGTCCGCAGCAATTCGGTGCTGGTAACCGCAATGATAGCCCCCACCAGGTGGTGAAATTTTGAACGATTATTTTTACTGAAAATTTCCTTTCCCCATGGTCTATAGAAAGTATATACCAAGTTTCAATGGTATACGTCTTTTAGAATGAACTCTACATAGGTCCGAACAAGGTAACTTTTATTACAACCACGTGCTAATGAAATATATGAGCCATTTCCTCAATTTTCAAACCTCTGCGTCCCACAGCCAGACCCTTCATGAAAATATTTATTTAATTATTTAAAGATCTCTGTCACTCAATATAAATGCAAGAAATGACCGTAAGTACACATAAAACAAATACCTTGGATTCGATATTAAAAAGAAATAAGAAAATGAAAATTAAATGTTATTACTCTCCCTTGTCCCCAAAAAACATTTCTCAACTGCACAACAAATGAACAAATTTACTGTGTCATGAACTAGCAGTAGAGGGCATTCTACTGTATATAATAATTCAAATCCATAAATGTTTTCTATGCAGTTGAACTTGGCTATTGCGAGTCCGGATTTAAAGGAAATGTTAACGAAGGAAATTGAAAAAAAAAAAAAAAATGTTCGTATATAATGTTAAAAGCTTTTTTCAAAATTTGGTTATGCAAGAATGAGATAGATTTATTCAACATTCTTTTCATGACCATTTTTTTTTCTTTTAAAACAAGTTTCCCAAATTTTCACGACAAAATCGAACTCTTACGAGACTTGATAGCGAAATGAAAAATGTCGCTTCTTTCTACCTAGTTTCAACAGAAGTGAGAAGAGCAAAAAAAATTTTTTTTTTCTAAAACACTTTTTTCCTTGGTAAAATAAATAATGAAAAACAAAAAGCAAGCAGTATCGTTTTTGAACTGTCATTTTTATTAAATTCATTTTTATGAAGTTAGATTTGAATTTCTAGTGTATTTACACGCACTCGGGGATTTAACGAGTTAACGAGTACATTGCCTCGCTCATTTCCCTCTCGTTATGACCGAGTACAATGGTATTGTGTTTCATACATTATTTAGTCCTTTTCTTAGTTTTTGTTCAATTAATGCTCCAGATACAAGAAAAGTCAATACAAAACTGTATATATCTCTGTTGGTTATATATATATATATATATATATATATATATATATATATTAGTAAGCTCGGCGGTCATACGCAATGATCACTGCTCTAAATAATAGGAATTGTAATTAAAATGATTTGTGCAAAGGTGTCTGCTGATTCAAACTGAATTACCCAGGTCAGGCGGCGAGGACGCCCCTTTGCTTACTGCCCCACACTACTATATATTTATTTACTATATAATCAAATTGTTTATGAAAAATATATATTTATCGTCGAAATAACTTATTGAAAATTTTATTATGCTTTTCAAAACAAAAGTTTTAACGAAACTGGGCAAAAGAGAGCTGCCACTCTAATAAGAAAAATGAAAAAAGCGCAGACGATAAAGAAATAAATTAAAAAGAAAGAAAGGATTAAATTAAATTCGCGTATACATTAATTTTTAACGGAGACTGGAAATACAGCGAAGCCTCACAATGCTCAAGAAACGTTTCGATTATTATTAGTATATTTTTTACAAAATGGCAACTGCATTGATTTTTTTTTCACACGGCCACTGTAATTATATGGTTGGAAACGATGGCAACAATGCAAAAATAAAATAAAACTGGTCAAAAAATACATTGAAATTTTTTAAAAAAATTATTAAAAAAAAAAAAAAAAAACAACTAATTGAGTTACAACTTTCATTTTTGCAGCGATGAGTTTCTCGGGTCGTAAACATTAACCGTGCGGAAGTGGTCCCAATCGGTAAAACGGTCCGGGATTCCATAGCGGACAGACAGGCAGAATAAGCCGCTTATATAAAAGATATATAGATATAAATAAATAAATAAATATATATATATATATATCATATGTGTGTTAGGGTGGACTGAAAAGTATACTTTCTTTTCTTCAGATATTGTCCTAATAGGTATGTGCACACGTTGTGCATCCGTATTACAACAACGTGAAATAAAATTGGATTAAAATTTTCATCTCACACAGGAATGCCAAAGCTTCGCAGAGAGAGAGAGAGAGAGAGAATTCATATATGACTGAAAAGACCAAATTGTAAAACTTTTTGTTTAAATTTAAACTACAAGCGTAGGAAGATACGCGTTTATTTTTTGACTAATAACTCTCTAAAGATCTACAAACTAGCAAAAGCAGGCCACAAGTTAATATTCAATATAAATTTATCAAAATACTTTAGTGCGTTATTTATGTGACTGTTGTAAATTTTCTCAAGTTTTCCCAACTTTTGTATGCTGATATTTTCTCCCAAGTGAGAACCGTCGGTTTTTCTAAGCGCAAAAGCAGTTGACTGAGAATTTCCAGAGATCGAGGACTTGAAGGAGCGATAAATATTTTGTATCCTTCTTCCAAATTTAGATGGGAAAAACAATTCTTCTTCCTTTTTCTAAAATAGAGTAACCATAAAAATATATCAGTATACACATTTTTTAATTCAGAAGTTTTGTTCAGTCGCTTTCGGTTAAATTGAGTATTTTTGGCATTGTGTATAAGTTCGTTAATATTGTTGAATTTCGCTTAAACAGCATTGAGTTGTACAAGCATCGTTAAAATGTTATTCTTAAAAGCAAAAATAGACAGTAGAACATTTCTCATATTCATATATTCTTTGTTGAATCGATGTTTTCGTTTGCTTTCTCTTCTGCTTTTATGATGCGTTTAAAATGGCTTACTCTTTCGCTTATTTATTTAAAAAAAATAATACGAAAAGTTAAAACGTTTCCAGGAAAGCTTGCTAATTCCTACGCTTTAAAATGAATTCATCAGTATTAATTTCTAACAAACAGAAACGAAGAGCCCCCCATAATTTTTCGAATCCATTCTTCATACGTAAATAGCTTGAATTTAATATCAGAATTCCGTCTGATGAATTTACGATAAACATTTCAAACATAATTTTTATTATGTAAAATTTAAACTTTGCTCCGACTTTACACTTAAACAAAACATATAATTCAGGTGAAAATTTGCGTCCAACGCTGCCGAGATACGTTAGAAGACATTTATTTATTTATTTAATTTTTCTAACGCAAACAAATTTAGCTGCGCTAGAAAAATGACAATATTTTCAAGTGTATTGTTTATGTGTACCCAAGAGCGTTTTTACCTACACAAGAAGTTAGTATCTAGAATGAGTCTTTTGAAGTTTCTCCCAATTCAACAACTTAAAGGCATTGAAAAAAATTACTAAACATTATAAGGAGAAGATAGATTTCATAAGTTTGATTGCTTGTAACACAGAGGGGTCTACCCACCTCTAACAGTAATGGCACATCCTACTAAAAAGCCAGGAAGCCCCAACAATGCTGCCCCCCCCCCCCCTCAAAAATAAAAAGGCTAAAAGCCCTGAAACCACGCCCCCTCTAAAAATTTCAATGAAGCAGTCTGCGCCATGACCCCCTGTCTTTTGACGTAAGAAAAGGAACGTATTTCAAACATTTTTGAAAAATATCGACTAGGAATTTAATGAAGTAAGCAAAAAAGCAACGACATTAAGCACAAAATTACAATACACAAGCAGACACGTGTTCGGAATTACCTGAAATTCCTTTTTCAGTGCAAGAAAGGAGGGAGCAAGAAAACAAAGACCCGACAGAAGTCCAACAATTATAATAAAGGTGCTCAATGGGAGCTTTAAAAGTTTGGAACCCTCATATATCTATGGCTTTGTCGTCGGTAATCTTGTATGTCCATTTTGTGTTAAATCACAAAAGCTTGAAAAATGGATTTAAGATACTATGGCTCTCATGTGCAAAATTATGTTTTAATTTCACAAGAAACTGGAAGGTTTTAGCACTGTTTCTCATTTGACAGGTAGGCTCTTAAAGATTAATTGTATGATTTTACAAAAAGCACATAAAGGGTTAAACTTTATTTTTTAGCCCAAAAAAGGAAAAAAGAAAAAGATGTTAAAGCTTTTAGTTTAATTTCGAAAGAAAATAAACACGTTCGAGTTTTTTTAGATTGAGAATGAACGCAGTAAATTATTTATTTGTATGTGGTTAAATGTATAAACAAGTAGGATGATATATTTTGCAAAAAAAAAGAAAAAATCACAAATCATTTTTGAGAGTAAAATATTTCTGAAATCTTTCCGGGGAGGTGGAGCTTTTATCCGATTTGGCTCATCTGCATTCCATTTTTCCTTAGCACGGATTCAAATCGCCTCTCTCAGAGAGAAACGAAACCTTGGGGCGCTGCTTATCGTCCGTCCCATCCTGCATCTCGCTTTCAATGACGTCATGCGTGTCGCGGGCGGAGCCCCGACTGATGCGATGCCAGGATACAGGGCATCACTAGTAGCGGTTCGTTTGAGAAGGTAGAGCATTGTGTCGTAGCAGTTTTATAGAATCTACATAGAAATGTGTTGCCAGTACCATTTGCCGTTATCTTAGGCGAAAAAAATAGTCTGCAGAAATTCGTGATTTCTAATATTTTTGAATATTTAGCAAAAGAATAGTTTTTCTATTTTCTCGTCGTTATGCAAATATTAAACAATACAGTAAATTTTGATGATAATTTTCGATACGGAAAAATTGCTTTTCTACTTGTGTATCAAACTGCAATTGATAAATGACACTACGCGTGGCATGGAATTTTAATTGAATATTTTAACTTTAAAAAAAACTTAGTGCCTACGCTGTTGCATATGTAGAAATATTTTATATTATAAAGGACTTGAAAACTGTTTACACTTTTTCCTACCTTGAGTAATAAAACGTATTACTTCTACGTAAATGAAAATATTTTACAGAAAATTCTTTAAACGTAGAATTAAGTTATGATACTTGGGAAGTTTATTTAATATTTTCCACTTTTTTTGAAACTTTTTATGGATATAGAATATTGTATAATATTTAATAAAATAGATAAGCTATGCTTAGTGAGTTATTGTAAATAAAACAGGATATTCTGTAGTTAGACTTGAGAATTAGAATTTCAAAATGCTAATTTCCGAAACCGAAGTAGAATTATTAATAAGTGCTTTGGAAAATTTGGGACTTCTTATTTTTGTTCTAGAAGAACTGTTCGGTGATATTCGGGCGAAGGAGTGATGTGGTGTTCACCAAACAATTTAAACCGTTTTCTTCTATTTGGTGGTATAATACTTACTGTTACTAACAAGCTTGACCATATAAGCGAGGACATTCTTTCGACTGAAATGTAATATAGTTATAGTCGCATTTAAAGCAAATAATATGTGATAATAACTGAATTATTTCGCATCTTGTTAACGAAGTTTCGGTAAATCGCATACGATTAGATATGAATAGTTTGAATCAGCCCAAAAGGTGAAAACGAACGCACTTATAGCTTAGGGTATATATATATCTCTTATTCTATATGATATTTACAAACTACTTCACTATATTTCCATCCTATCTTTCAACAAGCTTCAAGATCACTAACTTTACGAAACTGTATCTTATATGTACATGTCAAACAAGCATATCATCTATGGGTCTTATTAACTTTTATCTATGCTAGCATTAAAATAACTTATTTATCTACAGAAATAAGTAGAATCATATAATATATATCTATATATAATTATTTATATTGTAATAATCAAATGAAGATAATGGAATCGTTGGAAATCAAATTTTCATGTAAAATTTACGAAGACTTTTTGAGTAAGGTAGAAATGTTGTCAGCTATCAAGAGCTTATCGCACGTTTAATTGACTTCTTCAGGACTAATTTTTAAGAACACAGATTTACAACTGCTTAAGTGAGAGCTTTGAGCTGATTTATAGAAAATAATCAGAAGAGACCTTTCATGTGACATTGCCAAATGCTATCGATTCAGGATTATGTAATGAGTCTTGATTTTATGGAAATATCGGGGTCTTTGGATAGAAAAACGATGAGAGCTTCGCAACTATAAAGGCTTTATTAAGGTAAGTCTCAGTTTAATGATCTTCAGCCTATTTATCAGCTTTCAATGTAATCTAGGGTTTTTGCTCTTTCAGTGGCGCTTAAAAGCGCATTAATGCGCAACTAGTATTCTAAACGTATTCTTACACTGCATTCATAAATAAAGCAAAATAAATGAACGGGATCATTTTTGTCATGTCACGCCAGAGAAGATTTAAATTTTTTTTACTACTATTGTGTTTTAACGTAACGTAATACCTTTTTACGAAGACAATAGTGACTCAATTCAAAAATTTTGAAAACTCAATAATAATTTATTCAAAATCTGAATTTATTGCTCCTTCTTGCTATAATAATGGCACAAATTTAGTTTACATAGTGGTGCATTGTGGCGTGCTACTTATAAGTAAAAGTGACGCCTTTAACATTTTCCAAGTGATAGGAAAACCTTGTAAAATTTAATTATGCGTTTAGGCTAGAAATAACGACCGGTAATCAGAAGTGTTTTTTTTTTGCGTACATTGTAGTTACCTAAATAAATTAAAATTAGTATAACTTCAAATTTAATTTTCAGTTATGCTACTTGTTCTCTCCGGATATGTGCTTCTATTGTCCCCAGTGAGTGACATGTTAACTTTAATCTGAATTTCATCCAACTGATGATATCAGAAATTGAAAGTGCATTTTATAAATTAATATTTCGTTACTATACTAATTTAGCAATTTCTGTTTGCAAAAGCGTTTTTTAATATACAGAACAATAGTTGTAATTCGCCTACGTTGCTTGTGTAAGATAGCGAGTTCGATCGCCGAGATAGCCTCAAGTGTACCTCTGTACTCTATTTCCGTTAAATAGCAGAGATTTTTAATCGGATTCTTCAAGATCAAGAAAACGCACACCATATAAACTATAATTAAACAAACAAAGAAGCTGGAGTTATCGTAGGTTCATAGGAGTTAATTTCAAAATAACTGAAGAATACCACTAAAATAAAAAATGAAGAATAAATTAAAAGTAGTTTAAAAATTGCGCAAACTATACTAAAAATATTGAATACACATTATCATATTTATTCATTATAGGAAAAACCAATTTTCTGCAACTCACACCGTATAATACCTGCAGGATTTAATAAATCACAAGATTTATCTCTGTGACATTTTGCGATAAAATAACTTGATTTCTTGAACTTATAGTACATAATAATGATTTCATTTCCATGTGAAATAGCTCAGTAATAAAGTAGAAGCTGTACCTTCAATGGAGCGAAAAGTACCGATTATATATACATACATGTATGTAAATATACTCGTATATATTGAAATACATTTAGACTTCTCTGTGCTCCAATCTCCCCAAAATATGAACAATTTACAAATTTTGGAACTGTGTTAAAATTTTAAGTTCATATAAAATGCTTATGAAACTGGCAGAACATTAAGGAATATTCTTCTTTCTCTGTAATATCAATTATTTAACCCATTTTTATTCATAAATTTTAATCCAAAATTTGCTTAAAAATTGATTTTTAAAGTGCCTTGGGGCACCGGAAGAAATGAATTGAAATTTTGAAAACTTGAAATTGAAAAAAATATGTTTGAAAGACCAGAACGCCAAAGATTGACAACAATAATAATAATAATATAACTTATGTAGTCTTATCACCATCTGACACATACATTCGAAAGTTTCAATTGATTGAATTTGGAATAGCTGGTTTCTTTTATACATACGATGAATTTCAGTACTTGATTTCGAGGTAGTACTCATTGAATTCTCCAATCAAACAAGCTACGGAATTTGACGGTTGTTTTCAGTCAAGTTTTCAATGTTTCAGGAAATCTTTAGTTGAGATTTTAAGATTTTGTTTGTCTCATGGTAAAGATAGATAATAATCCCTGTATGGGAGCCTCGGTGGCCGAGCGGTCTTAGTACCAGTTTCCGCCCGCTGCTTGCGCGCAGTAACGAGGTCTTGAGTTCGATTCCCACCTGCCCTGGGTGGATTTCTGTTATTTCCTCTCTTTGTGATGTAGTAAAAATCTTTCATGTGTTGTCTTGTGCTATCTGTTATATTGGACGACAGTTCATAAGCGAGTCCCGAGACTAAGCACACGAACTGGAAAATAAATGTACTTCAATTCAATTCAATTCAATTCAATTCAATTCAATCCCTGTATTAAATAATAAGAAAGAAAAGAAATAAATGGAAAACTGCTGCTATTTTACTTCTATTTATGTTTATTTATTTATTTATCGTTATTTTTTATTAATTTATTCATTTACTAGCTGAAATGCCCCCGTCTTTGCGTGGGGTAACATCGCGTTGTTCCCAGGCCAAGTGACACTTGTCCAAAATTCAGTTGTAAGTACATAAAAAAAATATTGAAAAAGTCTCTGCAGATGGGCAACAGCCCTTAAAAATTCGATTTAAACAGTAAAACTCCTTAAAATTTCTCATTACACTAATAACATCAACCTCTAAAAATTTCTTTTAGACTAAGACTAACAGTCGATTAAAAATCCACATTAAAATACCAACAGTTCATAAAAATCGTCATAAGAGTAAGAACAACAGTAACTAAATACTAAAATACACCTATAAATCAGAAAAATAATTCCAAAAATTACATCAAAAGTCCGTAAAAATCCCAATTACAATATAGTAAACACTACATCTAAAATTTCCATCAGAATAAGAGCTGTATTCTCTTTAAATATACCTATTAGATGAAGAACAATAGACCCTGAATATCTCTGCCAAAACAAAGTAAACATACTTTAAAACCCCCATTGGAATGAAGACAACAATACCTAAATATCCCTATTAGAATAAGGATTTAATCCCAAAGAATCTCTATCAGAATAAAGACGTCAGAGACTAAAAATACCCATGATTTCGATTCCAAATCCTCAAAAGATTTCCTGAAAATTCAAATGAGTGATAAAAATGACACTTTTCAGACCTTAATAATTCCATAACCATAAGAGGTGCATCAATGAAATTTGATATTCTAGGGGTTAAGGGGATCTTTATTAGACGTACAAAATTTCAAGTATGTAGGTCTAATAGTTTTTGGGCAATGATGGGGTCAAAAGTAGCTCGAAATGGCTCGGGTAAATATACACGTTGGCCGGTGTTGCCGTTTCTGAACTTGGCTGACTTTCTGAACTTGGCTGTCTTTCTAAACTTGGCGGACACACTGCTGTGTATCTAGATAAAGTAGCTCTTTTATCAAACTCGGCAAGAAAAAGGAGGAAAGAAAGGCATTATTTCAAAAAGCCAAATTAATATGCACATTTAAGTTAGAAAATATTCAGTACTAATCCAATAGTGTCGTGTGAAATATGATTTGATAGAAAGAGATAACTAAATTCAGTCCCAAAGGGCGACAAATCTGCACTACAAAAAATAAGTGTTATAAAATTAATCACTTAAGTAAAATATGGAATCAATCCAAACCGCTACGTAAACTCTTAAAATAAAGCAGACGATCCCCAAATTACACTATTAGCCCAGTCAATAAAGGGGTTTTGTCGAATAAAATTAGGAACAAGCTGAAGTTTTGTCAGCTATTAGTACCTCACGAGGGGAGTATTTTCTCAAAAATCCCCACCTTTCCCCCGTGTGCTTTTCCCCCACCCCCCCTTAAAGTTCATTCAGCATGCGTTTCTAATTATAATCATATCTCTGTCACTATTTATCCTAAATTCATAAAATTTTATACCTATTTATTCCTAAAAATTTATTTTTTAAAAGCATCCAAACCTTTTAAGAAATATAGTATTTGTTCAATAAGCTGCAAAATTAAGAACAAGTTTTGGTCTGAAATTTGCATTCTTACTTGTTTTTAGAAAACAACACCTTCAATTTTTATAATATCTCACATGTAGTTGAACAAAGTAATAATACATGTTTTAACCGTTTGGAAAATGTAATACTTCTACATATTTAAGTTTGTATTTGTGCTTTTCCCTTTTTCCTCCAGAGAGAGAGAAAATAAAAAGCTTAGAAACTGCGCAAAAAAATATATTGCACATTTTTCCCGAATAATGAATATAAAACATGAAAAACACCAAAGGTTACTTCATTAAAAATGCAATAATAAAATAAAACGACATAATTGATTAAATTACAAAAAAAAAAAAAATGCTTCATTTATACAAAATTTGAAAGTAATTTCTTATTTATCATACTATAAGGATTAAAAATAGATCAAGTTTACAAGATTTGAATAAAATTTAACAAAGATATAAGCATATATTCAAATTTTTATAATCTTAGGGCTTACGGGGACCTAGGGGGGAAATAGAAATAAACTAGAGGAGGAGGGGTTGAAATAAAAATTTCTTCACAATTTGAGTGGGCATTTTATATTAAGGAAACGATTGAAAAAAAAATAATAACTGAGACCAAGAAATTCACGTAGGGAATCTCCAGAGAAAAATGCCTCAGTATTGATGAAGTGGGAATTCAAAGGATTC
The DNA here is from genome assembly GCA_038502835.1 of Octonoba sinensis. Lineage (NCBI taxonomy): Eukaryota > Metazoa > Arthropoda > Arachnida > Araneae > Uloboridae > Octonoba > Octonoba sinensis. The sequence continues at coordinate 86,386,715 of CM076604.1, forward strand.
TCGAGTTCAGAACAGCAAGTGAAACATTCAAGCAACAAAGTTTATCCTTGGGGAAATAAGTAGTTTGTACTTTATTTTCACGATAGAATCTATTTCAAATAACGAATTACGTCTACAGAAGAAAGCTTGCACCACAAAAAGGAACAGTTTTTTTATGTGGCGGCAAATTGAACCATTCATGAGGAAGAATCTATGCGAGAATGAGCAAAACCATTGCAATATTTAGTCAAGATTTTGTCTAAATATTACAAGACATTATTTTCTTGGCTACATTTATGCATTTTAATGCATGTTTTAATGAATATTTTTTTTTTACGATGAAGTGCGCTGCTCTCTTTGTTTGGTTCTGTAAATACGAGTCTCTTTCCATCAAACTCCGGGTGTGCCTTTTGGAGCTAACAACTTTTATCAAATGGAGGAAATGTATGCTTATCGCGTTCTGCTTTTTTTAGTTTGATAAGTCTCATTGATATTCTTTAATATCATCAGCAAGTTATTTCACACCAAAATCACACGACTCATGTATTTATTTATTTTTTAATAATAAGTTTTTTTCTTTCATTTATTGTTTCGGGCAGCATTTTCATTTATAAATGCATTTGATCTATGTTATACTTTTGCAGAAAAGTTCGTTTTCAGGCACGTTTTCTTCGCCAACGTTTGTGTTGAAAACTTTCAGTAATATGAGTGGTAAATTAGCAGTAATTTAGTGGTAAATAAACGATGACCGATAAAATTACAGCCAAAGCTGTAGTAGTTATCATAAATATGACAAGACGTATGAAGTATTTCGAGCTAATAAGAGACATTTATTTAAGAGTTGGAGTGTTTCACATGCCAGTTGAGAAAAATGGAAAACGGTTGTCGAATTTGTGTTTTTATTGTGATATGCTGGGGGAGCAAATAAAATGTATTCGCTCATGAGTACTGTTTGTTCTCAAAAGCCGCGGCTACCAGTCGGGAACACTTCCATTTTTCGAAGTTATGATACCCTGAGACCACAGTTTTGAAAGTTTTATTTCATCCAAGTATTTTCTGATTTTTTTCTACGTTGAATTACTCCATTTCTCGTTTGAATATTTAACATAAAAAGAAAAGAAAAAGAACGCAGCTTTGAAAGTTTTATTTCATCACAGTTTTGAAAGTTTTATTTCATCCAAGTATTTTCTGATTTTTTTCTACGTTGAATTACTCCATTTCTCGTTTGAATATTTAACATAAAAAGAAAAGAAAAAGAACGCAGCTAGTTTGTTATTCTTCGAAAAAAGTAAACATATCCTCATTTTTATTTCTTCTATCACCCTTATTTGGATGAAATTGAAACAGTCCTGACGGATGCGCAAAACGAAAGAAGGTGTCAGCTTAGAAAAGCAGACAGTAGAGTTTATTATGTGTCCGTGAAATAAAAATAGAAAACTTGTAGAATTTGTATTTTTATTCCGAAAAAGTAATAATAATTTTCCAGCGATTTTCCGTGCATTTTCTCCAATTAATTTGCGTACCTGACTTTTGGGGTGGCCATTTTTTTTTACCATGCCATGCGCCAATTTTTTTACATACAAACTCGGATGCGCCACACTACTAAAAAAAAACTTTTCTGCTTTCATACCTAGTTAGGGTTGGCAAAGATAGATAAGAACGACCTAATTACAGAAAGAACCCTTGCTACTTTTGGACTTGTTGTGAGTTATTGATATCATGGGTTTTGTAAAACTACCGCTAGACAATGGACGAAGAACATCGACAAACCGAATAATTATGTGATTTAAGGAGGCCAAGGCAAAATCAAGTTAGTAAATATCGCATTTTAGACTCCTTGTACTGTGTGTCATATATTTCTAAACATTACTAGTTCTGGTTACTTTTTTTAGGAGGTATAATGATGATATTTTTACTATTCTATTGAAGTGCAAAAGAATTTTTGAGTAGTAATTTTTTTCTAAAATGTTAGATGGAAATAGATTTGCGTTTGGGGAGCGTACTACATACATGATATTACGTACCATTTTCAAAAGATTTCTTTTATTATATTTCTTTGTACTTCTAAAAAGAACTCCTATTAATAGAGTGAACCAATTTTTCAAGAGATAATACTGTATTTTATTCTTAGAAAAATTGTAGGGCCTTGTAACTTTGAAAATTTGCAGATTTTTTAAACCATTTTTTTTACTTTCATGTACAGAGTTAAAATTTCAAATTTGTGGATTATTTAGATAAAAAATATTTTTGGTTCACTGAATTAACTGATGCTTTTTGAAGAAGCACAAAAAATTTGAAAACATATTTTGCAGCGGTTCCTTTTTAAATGGTAAAAAACCTTTTATAACCCATTAACCGTATTTTTAAATAATCCCCGTCATATTTTTTGACTTAATTTAAAAATTAAGAGTAGAAAACTGATTTTATAACCTATTTAGCTGCGTGCCGCACTGGACGTTCTAGTTTCTCTTGTTTAGTTAAATATACTAAAATATATAACGTGTTCTAAGTTACCCTGAATGACAATAAATATTAGTCTCCCAAAACACAAATCTATATTCAACTATGGATTTCAAAACAACTTCTTGACTGAAAAGACTCTCGTGCAAGTCTATAGACTGATTAAAATATTATCAAACACAAAAGAAATATAGTCTTTAACGGTAGTTTTCGCAGAGATATTCCGCCGATAACAAGAAGTCTTCTTTCTTTCTAATGGAGCTGCTTATGGTCACTAACCTTTGCAGACCTAGTGCATTCCCAGGAAACCGACATCCACTCTTTAAAGTAGCACCACTATCAGTGGATGCCATCACCAACTTGAACTTTTTTGACGCTCAGTTCCCCCCTAGCACATGAGCTCTAAGTGATGCGAAACTGAACAAGGAATTTAATTTAGTCGAGAGTATCCAAGCCACACGGATACTCAGGGGATCTTTAACATGCTGCATAATCATACGACATGGGCGCTGTCGATTTTCTGCATCTTGAAAATACACCGACTTGGGCCATGTTTGATCCTGCGAACTTGGGCGCACGAGGCCAGTGCCACTATGCCATCCTGCCGGCATAACAAGGAGTCTTGATTTCGATATTTAAAATGCTGGTTTGGTCTTGCTCCCCTAATGGAGGATGGAAAAGAGGAAGGCTTTTAAGTTTAAGCTGAATCCCCTCAAAGGCTGAATTTAAAATTTTTTTTAAAAAAATGTTTCAGTTGCAGATAGAGGAAAAAAAAAGCATCTAATGAAAAAAGCAACGTTCGTCATATATTATGCTAGACTGATATTTGACATTTTTAAGTGGTATTCAAACAAGTAATAAAGATTTACGTGCATGATCATTTATCTTTTACGTTATTGTTGACTTTTTCCACCGACCGCTATTATTCACATCACATATTTTTATATCTGCTCTCTAATACACATCTTCCAACATTGAAATTGATGGAAAGAGCGTACAAACGGGAAAGACCGTTGAGATAAAAACAATGTTTCAGATAAAATATACTAAGTAAAATTTTGCGACAAGACACGGGTTATATTGTGATAAACGTCATATGCTAAAGCTCGCTCTAAAATGTCCATTTAGTTCGGGACTGGAGGGTATGAAGGTACGAAGTGGACCACTGCCGCCAGAATCGATCTTTAAGCTGCAGCAGGAGAGACCACCTAGAATTAAGACTTAAAAGAGAACCATTAGAATGAGATTCAGGAATTTCGAGCAAAGGACAACCAATTAGGAAGTGGCCAGGGTTAAGACGTTACAGTCTTTGGCATCAGGGGATAGTGGGTAAAGGGGGCGAGAGTTGATAATAGCCTCAATTTGACAGAGGAGGGTGGTAAGTTCTTCGAAAGTCATTAAGGCTGCTTTGCAAGTTTTAGTCAGATGACGTTTGGTAAGCTTGATAGAAGCTTCCCATATACCTCCGAAATTTGGGGCATAGGGAGGAATGAATTGCCACATATATTTCGTTGGGATGAATAATCTTGAATTAAGGGGATCATGAGGGATTTTGAAGAGGGATTTTAGATAGGCTGATGCTCCCACAAAATTGCTGCCATTGTCACTGAAGACATGAGATGGAGAGCCGCGACGAGCAACAAATCGTCGGAACGCTGCCAGGAATGCAGCTGAAGATAAAGAAGAGACTGCCTCCAGGTGCACTGCTTTGGTGCTCATACAGATGAATAGGCAAATGTAGGCTTTGAAAGTACTTGATTTTCGAGCGTGTTGGCACTTGATTAAAATAGGCCCAGCAAAGTCCAAACCCACCTTCTCGAATGCGCGGCAAGGATTGATTCTTGCACTCGGAAGATCACCATCATCTGGGAAATTGGTTTTGCCGATATTTTGAAACATTCAATGCATTTCCGGAGTTCTTTTCTAACGGTCGATTTTTCCATCCGGAATCCAAAATTTCTGTCGTATGAGTGATAGGACTAGTTCTTGGCCTGCATGAAGATTTGAATGATGGTAGTGTCTAACAACAAGAATGGTGAAATGACTATGTGTGGGGAAGTAACATGGGATATTTCTGATCAAAGTTCAATTCTTGTTGGTGACGCAGACGTCCTCCAACGCGCAGGATACCTTCCTGATCCAGAAAGGATTTAAGGCTATGAGTTTGCTGGATTTTGAGAGTGTTTTGTTAGAGTTAAGTTGTTCGAGTTCAGGATGAAAAGAAGAATGTTGAACCAATTTGACGATTGTCTTGAGAGATGTATTTAATTCACCAGCGTACGGTTCTGTAATTTTAGACTCGGATTTTGAATTATTGTAGAATCTAAATACCCCATGCCACAGTTCGAATTAATTTCAGATATGAGGAGAATTTGTCTAATAGATCAAGAGAAGGATTAACTTGGGTGAGAAAGGGATGCACTCTCAACGTTTGAATGAACATGAATGTCTGATGAAGGTTTAGACAGCTCTTCTTTGGAGAATCTTCCTCAAAAGAGACAGGATCAAAGTCAATAAGCCATGTTGGCCCATTCAACCTTTTCTGAGTGTTCCATGAGTTGTTTTGGATAAAGTCCTCGACTAGCGCAATCAGCAATATTAGACTTCCCTGAAATGTGATGCCATGAATCTTTTGATGTTAAAGAATGAATTTTATTTTACAGGGATGCTGGACGAATTGATTTCCTTTAGATGGTGGATTTTTAATCCAACAGAGTGCAATTGTTGAATCACACCATAGATAAATGTGATGAATGGGGAAATTTATCGCTTCTTTGAATGTGTCACCCAATTCAGTGAGAAGAACTGCACCGCACAGCTCCAACCGAGGTAATGTTACCTCTTTGATGGGTGCAACACGAGTTTTGGATGCCATTAAGAATATGTGCGATGAATTGCGAATGACTCTAATGTAGATCACAGCCGAATAAGCCTTTAAAGAGGCGTCACAAAAGCCATGGACTTCTACCTTTACCGAATTGACAACATGAATGTAACGGGGAACCTTAATCTCCTTGAAATAATGCATTTCGGCTTGGAACTTATTCCATCGATCGATAATTTCAGCTGGTAAGGGATCATCGCAACCAACATTTGATTTCCACACATCTTGTAGAATAATCTTCAAAAGTACAGTTGCAGGGGCAACAATGCCTAAAGGATCAAAGATGCGTGCAATTATTGACAATAACTGTCTTTTAGTTGAAACAGTCTCTGAGGAACTGCTCTGACTTGGAATGAATCGATAGTTAAATCCCAGAACAGACCTAGGATTTTTTGAGCAGAATCATCTTGAAATGAATGTGTGAAGGTGCTAGCCCTTAAAGCATCTGTAACTGTGCAATGACTTCAGGATGGCTACATGACCATTTTCTGAGCTCGAAACCACCTGAAGCCAAAAGGTCTAAAAGTTCTTTGATTATGGATTTGGCCGACTCGACTGAATCAGCACCAGCTAACAGATCCTCAACATAAAAATGATCCTGCGTTAGTTTGGTTGCTTCGGGAAATCGGTCTTTTTCGTCCCTGCATAGTTGTTGTAGGGTACGAATGGCTAGATAGGGGGCACAAGCCGTACCATATGTAACGGTATTTAGACGATAAATTGGGAGAGGCTCCTTTGGTGATTTTCGCCAGAAAATTTGTTGGAATGATGTGTCTTCACTAGCAATCATGTTTTGGGGCGGTACATTTTTGTTATATCAGCTGAGAATGCAACAGGGAAACATCTGAATTTAAATAAAATGTAAAAAATACTCTTTTGTAGTTTTGGTCCCTTTAGAAGTATATCATTTAATGAATTTTGGTTACTCGATCTGTAAGATGCATCAAAGACTACCCTAAGTTTAGTGGTAGTACTACTCTCATTTACTACACCGTGATGCGGTAAAAAGTAGTTTGGTTGGGGAGAGATTTCCTCTGGCTTTAAGAGAACCATATGGTTAAGAAGTTAGTATTCTTCCATAAACTCAGTGTATTTTTCCTTTAACGACTCGTTGGATTGTAATTTTTTCCCCAAAAAGAAAAAATCGTTTCATAGCTCCCTCTTTGTTTTCCCCAATTTCTGAATTTTCTTTAAATGGTAATTTGACGATGTATCGCCTTCTGAATTTCGCGAATGTGATTTGTCGAATATTATGTTACATAAATCGTCTTCGTCACTTTGTTTATCAGATTCTTGAATGGATTCCAACTCCCAAAATTGTTTGAGTGTGTTGTCAATATTTACAAGTGTATGGCATGTGACTGATAAATTTTGATTTTTAGTTACCGAAGTATTTACATTGCCCGACAATAAATGTCCAACTGGTGGGTAATGCTGCTGGTGTGCCTTTTGGTCCCAAGATAGGAGGACCTGAAATTAATGATAAAAATATGTCCGCACCAAGTAGGACATCCACATCGCTCTCCACAAAATACGATGGATCAACCAAGCAAAGACTTTTTAAATGAGGCCAATCCACCCTTGCCATATTAAAATTTGGCAGAGATGTTGTGACTTTGTTCACCACAAAAGCCGTCACTTCAAACGAGTCTCCTGAACAGTATGGAGAAAAGGCAAATTTTGTTGAATATAAGCACGTTTCAGCATAGATTTCGTTTATGCCTACCAGACGGTGCTTTGTTTGTTGCATCGGTAAGTGTAGTCGCTCCGCGCAATGTTTGGAAATAAGACAGTTTTGCGAGCCATTGTCCACTAATGCCCGACAGGTTATCTTTTGTCCAGTTTTAGACTTTACTTTGATTAACGCTGTGGATAATAAAACGTGATTTGATTCTTGTGACTTCGTGCAACTATTAGCGACCGTGCTGACTGACTGTGGTTGACGATCTTGGTCATTAACTCTATAAAACATGCAGTAAGGTATGATGCCTAGCCCTACAATTCTTGCAACTGAATCCTATCTTGCACGTGTCTATGGTATGATTGCTCCTAAGACAATTCTCACATAAGTGGTTCTCCTTAACGACATTCCATCTGTCATTAATATTCAATGACTGAAACGTGGGACATCGAAATAATGCAGACTTTGGTTATGTGGACATAGGATACATTTTTGAAATTTAACTTCCCTATTTACACTTATTTCAAGAGACGACATGAATCAGAATTGAGGGTGAGCTCCCATCGTTGAATAACTTTCTCTTCTAATTTAGATTGTAAGAAAGTTAATTAATAATAAGATCAGTTAAAGTATTGCTTTCTAAGCCAACTTCTTGACAAAACTCTCGGAAGTCTTAACATTAAAATATTATCAACACAAAAGAAATATTAGTTCTTTAACTAGTTTTCCAATATTGGAAAAAAAATTTCTTTTTTTAATAGCTCCCTTAGGGTACTCCTTTCAGACCAGCTTTGGGAAACCGCACCCACTCTTTAAAGTAGCAATTCATGGAGATCCCAACTTAATTTTGACGCTCATTTCCCCAGCACATGACTTAAGTGATCGAAACTTTAACAAGGAATTTATTTTCAGAATAAGCCACATGAAATATCGGGGTTTTTTGCAAACATAAAGGGCCTGTGTTTTTCTGATTTGAAAATAACATTTTGGACCATGTTGACCCTTTTGCGAATGGCCAACAGCCAGTGACTATGCCTCTGCCGGAATAACAAGGAGCTTGTTTCGATATTTAAAATGCTTTTGAATCTTGCCCCCAATGGAATGGAAAAGAGGAAGCTTTTAGTTTAAGTGAATTAAGGCAATTTAAAATTTTTAAAAAAGTTTCATTGCAGAATAAGGAAAAAAAAAGCTCTAATGAACAAAGCAACGTTGTCATTATTTCTAAGTATTTAATTTTTAAATTTATTCAAAGAAGTATAAAGATTTACGGCATTCATTTAAATCTTTTACGTTATTGAAACTTTTTCCACCACCTTTATTCACATCACATATTTTTAATTTTTAATACACTTTTCCAACTTTGAAATGATAAAAGAGCGTCAAACGAAAGACCGTTGAATAAAAACAATGTTTCAGAAAATAACTAATAAAATTTTGCGACAAGAACGGTTATATTTGATAAACGTATTTAAACTCGTTAAAATGTAAAATTTCCATTTTCATGACGAAAACTTTGGTTTACTTGAAAATAACTCATGGGAATTAGAGGTTGAGCAATGATGTGGAAATCGGGGTCAAATAAATTTTGTCACTCGTTAAATTAACAAGAATTTAGGAAATCCAGCTACTTTCCCGTAATCCCCTTAAATTTTAACTGATTGTCTCTTTCTTTTTTCATTTACTTTAAATTATTCCAAAACCCTTTCAAGGTTAATCATATTTTTTTACTCTTTCATCTTTACAGATTGATTTATTTTTCTTACACTATTTACTATCTTATTACTTGTTTATTTATTATTATTCACCTTTCACTATTATCATTCATCCCACTCATTCTTAATCATTCATTATTCGAAAAATTAATAGAACTCCCGATCAAAACAATTCTAGGAAATAGCTCATTTAGTTCTAATTGAACTTCTTACCATCTTTAAAAGTTTCCGGTTTAAAAGGAGTTGTACCGAGTCCGGTGATTATTTAAATAATGGATATAAAGATTTTATTTTCGGCCCTTTTTGCTCATTCAATCCTATAAAGTTATAATAATGGATTTCTCCTAAACTAATCGCAACAGGTGAAAATGATTGCTACTTAAAATGTTGCGTTAACACAACGGAAGCCGAGATGTATCTCTTACTTTACTTAAAAAAGCTTCGTATATTTTTTCCAAACTATTTAATTTTTTGTTGCACGGAAATGTGCAATTTGTTTGATCAAAGAGCAGCCGTCTATCCCTATTGTTGATGAAGTTCATCTTGCAAATTACTTTTCTTTTATAGAGTCCATTCAACAATTTTCGCTCTTCCGCTAATACAAATTGAGTTGTGTCTTCGCGTCCATATAAAATAAACTGTTCGTTATTTATTCTTTGGCTATTCCACTTTGGCTTAATACAAACACAAATGAAAAATGTTGATGGTTCTTTCTACTTTTGTTACTTTTAAAGTTGCACCGATAATTAATTGGTTGACATTTTCTTTTCCAAATGTGTTATTTAAATAACCTTTCTATATTTTCCAAATATGATGGAAAGAAACTTTTATCATTCGTTTGTATTTGCAAAAATCAATTTCGTAATTTCCTTGTGTTTCTGTTTTTTTTGTTAGGCCAAAATTTCACGTTTGTATGAAGAAACACACAATAGGCAAAGGATCAAGTTTTATCAATTCAAATGTTTCCAACAGCTGCTATAATTTCTTTTCAGCATCAAAGACAGATGTTAACTCATCTTTTGAAGCACAAGTATTTGGTTCATTTAAATGATAAAAATATTTATTTCAAGAAATAGGATTTATTACAGTGATAAAAAACTGTTAACATTGCACGTGTGTAGACATACACACGCACACTGTTTAAAAAATCATCATTGTACCTTCAAGGAATAATCGGAATAGGCCGGATTTGTGAATGCAGAATTGTTTGGATCTCACATGCGATTGCTCAAATCTTGGTATTTAATAAGAGAAGAGCTAGAGCTCATAGATGCTTATCAGCTTCCCACCCCCACCGCAAACCTCCTTCGTAGTTCAAGCCTGCACTTCCTCTTTGCGCTTGGCGCGTGTGAAGCATGGTTACCAGACTTTCGCGCATCATCTTAGCACTTGGCAATAATGAATAAAATAAAATATTAATTTCATACTGTTCATAAGGAGCTGCCAAGGGGGAAAACCTAAACATTTATATTTATTCGCAAAATTAAAATTTTGTAAAAAGCTGTGCATGCGTGTTTAGAAGCAATATTTTAAGTCTAACTTTCGACATTGTGCATTTATGCACTTAACTATTATTTATACGAAACATAAAGCAAAGTAAAACTTATTTGTGAAAGGTAAATCTTCCCCCTACAGAAGTGGAAGAGGGACAAAAAAAAAAAAAAAAAACGCTTATTCGTTACTCGAAATCTTTCGTCCATCCCTGGAAGATTCTGGGTGAGTCTTTCAGGCAGTAATTCAAGGCATTATTAAGTTCAAACTTCATATTTTTGCTTCAGGGGTGTTAAAAAATACCTTTAAGATTTTTCAAATAATATACGAAATTTGTGAAGCAATGTTAATTCTCTTCTCTAGATTTTTGAAGTTCTTTAAGCATTCTCATGCGATGAAACTTCGGAACCTGTCACTCAACACGTGACTGGTGGTAGGATTAATTTGTAACCCTAAATGAGTAGTCTGTTTTCTATTCTTAGTCTGGCTAGAGCTGCAGAACCTTTCCCCCGAACAACTGTAGTAGTATAAGACTACTAGAAGTAGACAACAACTAGAAGTAGTATAAGGAAGTTGATGCAGCCTTTACGTCAGGTAACAACAGGCAGCTAAATTTATACATTCAATTATTGAGAACCTGTGCAACGTCTAGCCTTGCACAATGATCGGAGCACCGCAAAAACTTATTTTGCTGTGGGATAAAGAGGCGCCATTGGATTAAGGACTGGGGAATCTGAAGACTACTGGAAGTAGACAACAACTAGAAGTAGTATAAGGAAGTTGAAGGTGCCTTTACGTCAGGTAACAAGAGGCAGCTAAATTTATACATTCAATTAGTGAGAACCTGTGCAACGTCTACGCTTGCACAATAATCGGAGCACCACAGAAACATATTTTGCTGTGATATGAAGGATGGATTAAGGATTGGGGGATCCGTTGGATTAAGGACTGGGGGATCCGTTGGATTAAGGATTGGGGGATCCATTGGATTAAGGACTGGGGGATCCATATGATTAAGGACTGAGGGATCCATTGGATTAAAGACTGGGGGATCCATTGGATTAAGGACTGGGGATCCATTGTATTAAGGACTGGGGGATCCATTGTATTAAGGACTGGGGATCCATTGTATTAAGGACTGGGGATCCATTGGATTAAGGACTGGTGAATCTGGAGAATGTGTTAAGGAATTTGGAGATGCCAACAAAGAAGGCAGTACGCTATTTGGGTCAGGGCAATCGCGTAATCACATTTTTTTCTGACGGAACGAGGAGAAGTACATAAAAATTATTATATATATTTATATTAGCAAACCAGTATTCGTAACATGGCCCGATACCAAGGGTTCTGGTGGGAATTCGCCTCTAGACTCCCCTCTGGTTGTGTCCCTGATGCGACAGGATGGCAGGAATGGGTAAATCATGGCACAGACCAGGACTGTACTAGAAGCGGGAGAACTAAGGGACTAACCGCCACTACCTGATTTTAAAGATACTGTTTATGGTAGTTGTTTAAAATGTGTTTCATTGCGAATAGGTTGATGAGATTTTTTATTGCAAATAGTAAGAAATTTTTTATCAAAATCGCCTTAAGATTTTATTTATTCTTTAGATTGTTTCTTTTTAGATAACCTTTTATAACAGATACCGCTTTGCGACATTGTATTTTATTTAGCAGTATATGTTAGGATTACACTTATAGTGGCAACATTTGTTTTTAGAAGCGTTTTCTCCTTTAGCCAACTTTATCTTCAACTTTTATATGCAATCCATTTCAGTTGGTTTCATCGAGCTATTTTTGGCTCAGATGAACAAGGAAAAGCTTACCAAAGAAAGGGTGCTGAAATATTTTCATTCAAAGAATTTTAATAATAATAATACATAAAAATTTTGTAAAAAAATATAATATTATGCTTGATTAAGCATGGTCCAATCATTTTCTCTTGGACTGTATGGAAGTGTTTGACCCGATTTCTATCTCTTGTATATTTTCGGAAAGATATTGTGGACCGTTTGTTTCTGTTCAATATAGGGCGGGGCTCCTTATGTTTTCGTTGCCCCACCTATTAATGTTTGAACCACACCTTTTTCTCTTAAATAAAGGATTTAGAAGATAAATGTCTTGCTTTGTGTGCAAATTTAGCCACAGAAAAATTTACGGATTCAGGAAGTGATTAAAAACCGGAAAGGATTATACGATGAAGATGGACTGTGTTTCAATAAAGAGCACTTATTTGGGAAAAGAATTTAATGTGCACAAGAGTATTAAAAATAGAATAAAGTAAAATAAAATAAAGATAAAGACGTTTTCTTCCCAACTTGGTCACGCTACTATAGCATCGTGGGCAAGGATAATAAGGATGCTGATATTACCTACATTTTACACTATCCTTTTTATTATGAATCGGACAGGATGACAGCGAAATTCCTAAATCGTGATACATTGCAATGTAGTACCAATGCATCACGATTCTAAAAAACTAATTGTAATCAGCAGCAAGTTTAATCGAATATAACTGAAAGCTATACGTTTTGGTAATTTATCTTCGTTTTTGTACATAAAATTTTTATTATTTTTTTTTCGGTGGAAACACCGCTAGGTTTTCATGAAGCTTATTTTTATTTTGTAAAACATGTTTAAATTTGAGTTTTTCACTTTGAATGCGAGTTACGATGGTCTTGCAATGCTAGTAAGCAGATCTTCTAAGCGTTGAAATTTTTGTTCTATGTTTCTTTCATTGTGATTACATTTTCGACAAAATAAATAAAGACAAAATAAAACAAGAATCAATAACTTTTTTTTTATTTCATGACATTAAAAGTTTTACATATTTACTGAAAATAAGGAAATTGCCATACAAACTTCAAAAAAAAAAAAGTAGAAGTTTTGTGAAAAACAGCATTTGGCCGAAATTTCAACCTATTTAAAGCAAATCAAGAAATTGTCCTACCTAATTGTTTGTATGGATTTTGTACCACCAATAACGTCTGTTCCGCGCTACCCATTACCAGAAACAGAAAAATTAATAAAAATAGTATACTCGGCCTACCTTTACTACATACACGAGAAAAATTTAATCAATTCAATAATTATAAACAGCCGGGAAACTGAATAAATAAATAAATAAATGAAATTGTTTTGATCAGTGGTGGAAATTTAGCGGGACTGTGTTAAATAACTAAAATGACTTTTCAACTATTTATTGAAATTGCTCTTATAACAACCCAATTTTTTTATTATGATACATTGTTCATTAATATTTTTGTAAAAGTGTCAGTTTTTTTTTTTTTTTAATTTCAATTTTGCTACATAAAATTCGAGAAACCTCCCGGAAGTGTCTTATATTATGAATTTTTTCTTTCACATCTTAAAATAATATAAAATTAAATTAATTAAATTAAAAATAATAATAACAAAAAATAGCAAATAGATAAAAATCTTGATTTGTGATTAAATATCTTATTTCATTTGAACTGCACGACTACTTTATGAAGTACAATTCATGTTCTATTATGACAATTTTGTATGTTCTCAGCAATTATATAATGCATTTGTGCCTTGAAATTTAGTACATGCTTTGGCTTAAATATTCTATTCCGCTACTAAAAGCACGCTTCGCATGTTAGTTAATTTCGGAACGCCAGTAAACAGTTAGGGAACTAGATGGGATGAGATAATAGAATGTACTAAAATGAAATGATTTGGATTGAGGCTCCTGTTGGTTATTAAGTTACGCTTGAATGAACGAAATTTTGAGACGGCAGAGTATATAAAAGTGGATACTAATAGAATGTTTTATAACATGTACTGAAAGTTTTATTTCGAGGTTGATATAATAATTGAAAAATTATAACGAGTACACTTTGAAAAAGATTTGATTTTTGTGTCACTATGAGCAGAGGGACATAAATATGACAATGACATTTAATATTTTCATTATCCTTTTTTGAAAAGAAGAAAAAAGAGGATTGATTACATTTCTGCAAATTTGAATGAAGCCAACAAATGAGGGGGCGGGGGGAGGGAAGATTTGGGGGTTTTGCCCACAGAAGGGCCCTTGTTTTTATGTTACATGGCCAATTCTAGTACGTTAATGCATAAAAATTATTATGAACCAAGCCCTATTAAAGAAACCCCTTCCTCAAGAAAAAAATTTGGTTGTGTCTTAGCAGTCCTTGTAATTTCATTTAAAAGTCATTGGAAAGTGTTAGATTATAAAATATATGCATTAGGAGGAATCCTATTTGACTTTGATTCTTATAAATTCTTTTTGTTTTTCCTAGAATTTAGTTAAGCATTGAAACATTTTCGGCATTTCTGTTAAAATAAGTAGGGAGATTTTATTGTATGTGTCTTAAATTACTGCCACTAATAAATTATCTAGATGACACCATGAATTTTCGCAGAAAATGATTCCGATCGGATAAAAACCACAAAAATTTCGCAGGAAATACATTACGTGTGCTATTGTAACCCTTTTATGCACACCAGTACAATATCAGTTATGAATCGTTACAGCAACTTCCTACATTTCGCGTTTTAAGTGTATAACGATCCTATGTTTCAATTGAACTCTTCGCTTCTGAAAATCACCAGCAACGGCACTGAACGATTACATATTGAAATGTGGCTTTTATGAACACGCAGACGTCTCTTTCTAGTGAGTCAACCAATCCGAGAATTCTCTTAATGATCCTTTGTTGGATTCAATGTATCCCTTAGACTCTTTAAAAGAATCGAATCTAAAAGTTTGTTTAAGAAGTCGATAACGTCCACTTCGGGTACGAATAAATTTTCTTATTTCTAAGGCAATCAGCGTACTGGGAATATCGAATTTCTGGGTCATAAGATTGTTTTCTTCTCCGAAGAAGCAGCGAAAATTGGGGGAAAACAACCACGAATTTTTGTAGCAGGAAAGTAGCTATAAAAAATGCATTAACCAATCCCTTTTTAAAATGTACAACATCATCGTTTGTAGTTACAAATTAGCCTTAACTTATTCTAACAACCGCACATGTGTATATATATTTTTTATAGGGTAACGGGGTAAAGCAGTCAGTATACATCGTTCTTTTCTTCAGAATGAAAACAGCTGAAAGATGCCATATTTTGAGTGCGCGCATTTTAGACACACGAACTTTTGGTTTCGCAAGCTTTTGCCGACGAAGTATCGTCAACACTTTTGACTCATTTGGCAAAACATTTACACTAATTTGTATCCATCTACTAAGCTTTACCTTCCCACTAATTGCAATATGTTTTCTCCATCGGACACCCTTGCACCTTTTAGCCGAAGCCTTAGGTAGACTAATTGCAATATTACCAAACTGCTCGTTGTCAAATGTTCAAATCGAATAACCACTATAGAAACTTTGCTCTCAGCATAGAATCCCAAATATTTATTTTGCAGAAAATTCATTAAAACTTAAACAGTAACTTTGTAACGCGAGTAACCTTTAATAAAATCACTTAAAAGGCTCCATTCAAGAAATTTTTATTATAATTAATCCGGATAAGTCTACTACGACATGGGATCAAACGCGAAGTTATCCCCATATCCAAATCTAATATGTCAAGTAATCCGAAGCTAGTATGCCAAGTGATCATGCATATTTTCATTTCCCTAACTCCTTTCAGAAACCCAGTGCCAAGTTCTTCAATATTTCAATATTTAATGATAGGTTAAGCTTTTCTCAAAGAATTTAGAGAACATACAGCAGGGATCGAAAATTATATTGCCCCGACATGCATGTAAAAATTCCGATCGAGCATGAATTTTCTACCTTTACATGCCCGACAGGGCATGCAATTTTTTAATCAAACATTTCTTTCTAAAATTTTATTATTTCGTATTTTATTGAAAAATCACCGCATCTTTACTGGAGCTCAAACTTTACGTGTTGGTGGACATGCATGTCAAAAATAAAATTAGTAATACAATTTAAATTTTGCAAATTTTGATTTGTAATGACTTATTATGTAATATTTATTTGTAATGTAATTTTTTAATGATTTAGATTAACGTTAAAATAATTCTTGATTCAGATATAAAGCTAATAATTTAATTTTTTGTCTGATTAATGCTAAACAACAAATTCACAAATGTTTTTACAAATATGCAATAAAACAACTTCTGTGCATGTAAAAAAAAAATTCGGGAATGTAATGTTTAAACAAACATGCTCGGCAGGGTAAGTAAAATTTATAAGATTTTTCGAGCCCTGATATACAAATGAAATTAATGCAAACCTAATGATTATGATTATTTTTGTAATTTTTGCTCATATAGGATGCGAAAAAGGCTTCTAACAGTTCTTGAGTTCAATAGAAGTTCTTTTACTCTTGCATTTAAGTCACAATATATATTCATATGTAACATCACCGTTACAAGCAGCCGTTATTTTAATGTAATGTCCGTTGGTAAATCAACCGTGGCCGAAATTCTTCAATCCTTGATTTATTAGTAAGTAGCTTCACATATTAAATACACATATTTCAAAATATAAGACGACACAAAACATCACACTCTTCTATCTACAATATTTACATCGTGAATTCAATACAGCTTTGGCATTAGTACCTGTTTGGCAATATTCAACTTCTTCAAAAGTCCCAGTCAAAGTTCGATGCAGTTTTAATGGTAGAGTAAGAAAAAAAAGAAAGAAAACTTTAAACAACTGACTTTCAAACTTCTTGAAGAAATATATAGTAATACATCTATATACAATATGTACGAAAATCTGAAAATAATTGGTAGAAATTAATAATGTGTTACTTTCATAAAAGAACAACAAAAATGTAGAGTATTTTTAAATATCGTAATTAGTTATTTTAAAATTTTTAATATGAAGCGGCGTAAAATATTTTGCATGAAGATTAGGGATTTTTTGAGTGGCTGCTACTCTTTTGTGTCTGGCAATGTTTATTACAGTAGAATCTTGATTATTAGATCCCCGTTTAACAAAGTTTCTGTTTAAATAAATTAATAAAATAAAATCTCTTTTTCTGATCTGAGGAAAAAACAAAGTTCTGTAAAAACATTTTGTGCCTCCTCTTTTACTGTTGTCTGCTTCTCTGCCTGAAGTATATTAAACAGCAACATCTGCAATGCTGATGACAAACAAAATGGCCTAACTTTTGCTGCAAACAAACGTCCATCATTCCACAAACAAAAGCTATCAACGACTGATTTAAACAAGTAATTTAATAACTTCTTTTTATACAATATCTTCATTAATACTGTAACTATAAATGTTAATAAATTGTGTCAAATTTAAAATTAATTCTTTAATAGTGACCATTCAGGTAAATCCCGATTATCCGAGGTTTTCGCTTATTCGAGGGGAGCTTATTCCGTAGCAACTTGGACAACCCAGGCTTTTCATTTTCAAGAATATCTTTACAGTTCCACCACGAAGTCCTGACATTTGAACGCTTCTATGCATGACAGAAAAAGACGAATTTATTAGAGTTTTAGGGAAGTTCGTTCTGCAGGTGCGTTTATTTGCACGCGAATCAAAAAGTGCTTAACCTCTCATAAAAATCAGTAAACATTGAAAAATTGAAGAACTTAAAAATGTTCAGAATGCTTGCTTCTCTGTTTGCTGAGAGCAACTAAATTTATAATCTGGCATATAGCATCAGTTCGAAAGAAATCAAGTATTCAAACAAAACAAGATCATAAACGGCACTTTCCTTATACCAGCAATTCCTCCCTTGAACATTAATGGATTCTTCTTGGCACGCTGCCAGGCTGATTGCGTTGCTTCAATATTTTTGTGTGAGAAGGCAGGTAAGTAATGCTGAAGTTTACGGTTAATTAAATAAACTATGCATTATTTTAAACAAGAAATGAAAAATGAGCTCCTAAATTTAATGATCTGTCTTTCTCTTAAATATTTAGACATGGGAAAAATGAAATAAAAAAGATTATAAAAATAAAATAAATGAATAAATAAATAAATATAAATAAATGAAGAAAATATAATTTATGTGACTTTTTTCCTTGAAAGTCATCACTGACACACAAACTGCACATTTTAAAGGTTAAATATCTCATTTCACATTAAATTGATCTTCTCTGTTTAGGTTAAATTGAATTGACAGGTTCCAACGAGCATTTCTAATCAAGATATAATCGAATTTAAAGATTTTGAATTAAGTAAAAAACACGCATACACACTATGACTTTCCCAATTAGTCATCAATTTTTAAAAACGTATTTTATGCTTTAATCTTACGAGCAACAGTTTTAATTTTATTATTAAATATATAGTTGATTTATTATTCATAAAAGTAAGTTCTTTGAGTTATTACACAAAAAATGAAAGTATGTACAAAAAATAAATTAAGAACTTTGAAAAGTAGAATCTGAAAGTAAGGACACAAACTTATTTAATTTCCTAGCATGCTTTTAATATGAACAGCAAACGTAGAAATAAACAACTTTCGCAGTATACTGCAACTAATTATAATTCCAAAAGACGGAGATAGATTTCCATTTTAATTTACCTAACAATGCAGCCTTAAGGATTTCCTTGATGAAATTTCGCTTCGTGTTTTACATAAATATGTAATTATACAGGACTCAAAAAATAATTTTGTGTCATTAAATTTTTAAAATATATTATTGCCATATTTTTTGTTAAGTAAATTGTAATTATCGTAATTGTAATTATCAAGGATAATTAATGCAGAAACTAATATTATAATCAATATGCTTTCATTCCGAAAACATAAGTATTTTTTATTAATAGTTTCAAAATAAGCATTTGAATATTGTATTGGGTTTGTATATTATTTTTTTAAAGAAGGGAGTAAATTGCCGTAAATGTTTTTAAATTTTACAGCCCATTATATGCAAGAGGAAAATCCGATCAAAAGCTAAACCCCAAACTTTTTTTCCTGTCTTTTTTTTGTCAGAGGTCAAATTTGACTTATTTAATTATTATTTTATAAAGGCTTCATTTCAATTGTAGTCCAACTCCCTTTAAAAGCAAAAAAGAAAATAAATATTAATAAATAATAATAATAATGCTTATACTTATTTAGATACTTTCTACGTTATTTGAAAACTGTTACGGAAGTATCTCAAGCACAGAATTTTCAATACTCAATATTCTTAATCTCACTGTATCTCTAAAAGAACAAAAATGGAAGTGGCCGACAATTCCCAACGGGCATTTAAATATCTATTTCGTTTAATATCTTTCCTGATGTGAAATACTTTAATAATCTTATGTTTCACAGGTCACGATGTTTTGAAACAATTTAAGTGATTTTAAATGCACGCTGCAATGCAGCCACGTAACTGTATAAATGTTAACCGCAATGTAGTGAATGTTAACTGTAACTGTATAAATGAAACGCAAATGTAGCGAAAATTGCTCAGCCCACGATTTAAACGGGCATGAGCTTTTTACGTATACTTAAAATAGTATCCCGCTGTTTCACAGTTTAAATTTCAGTAATACAATTTCTGGAGTAGTTGGACTTTAATTAAGATCTTATTCCGGAGATGGGCTATAATTGCATAAAGTTTGAGAACTTGATGCTAAAAGTGAGGCTTTTGAGCATCTAGCAGTTCTTATGATCAAAAATAATAGTTAAAAAATATCTTTGTTGGAAAAATGTATTTCTGATTTAAACTCCAATACATATGTAGATTTTAAATACGTAATTTAAAAGCTATGCATATTTATAAGCGAATTCCCCCCAAAAAATGAACACTCAGGTCAGTTAATTATACATAAATTATTGATAATAAGCATCGAATTGCCTTGCAAACTAAAATTTTTAAAACCGAAGCATAATACTTTCTTAAAAGTAATATTTCAATACTTCTGAACATATTGTTATTGTTAGAAATGGAAATATTTGGTTATTTATGTAAGGATTTTATCTCAATCATCAACGGAATAAGTCATATTCTTTCGCCACAATGAAATACCAATCTTTTCTATGATAATTTTCTTGTTGTTTTCAAGAATAAGAAAAACAAACTTTGTGTTGATTTTGGGAAGGAAAGTTTCGCCAGCGAAATTGCATTTCTGTTCGGATTATAAGTTATCGTACATAACTTTTGTCAAACAACTTCTAGATATTAATTTGCCTTCCTTTTCTTTTGAAGAATAAATAAGTAATTCCAAAATAATGAGTCCTTTAACTTGTGTTATACTCCAACTGGGATGTGAATGCATAATGTAATGTAATTACTTTAGTAGTGTTGATTATTATAATTTTCTCACGTTTTAATACATTGAGTTTTTTTTCTGCACCCCCAACCCTTACTGTTTTTCATGAATAATGTAACGTAATGATATGCACTTTTACGTTATTTTCTTTTCTGTAGATGTTTCAAATTAGATATTTCTGTCTGAATTTCAAACTCGGTGCTTATTGTTTGCTTTCTGATAAGATCTGGCAGTTATTCTGCGGCAAAACTTCTTGTTCTTTTGCTTATTTTCCAATTTTATACATTTTGTACTTTTGAACTTTTGTAGGTTTTAGGTATAGTTTAGTTTTAGTTGGATTTATCCACTAATCTGAGATTGTGACACTGTATTTGTAACTTCTGATTTGAAGCAAGATCACTAAGCAGGTTCATTAATCATTACGAAATATTTTTGAATATAAAACGAAGATATTTGAGTTTGAACCAATAAATGCAAAATAATACTTAGTCAAAATGGGATTCTTTGCATAAAACAAAACTCAAGTACTCAATTCTGGCAAAAATGTTCGTTTGCTTCTATAGATTAGTGTTAGGAATCATTCATAAATGATACCACGCTTCCAGAGGGGGAGAGGGTGGAGGGGAGGTTCGAGAAATTGTGACAGTTTGTGACAAGGGGGTAACAAGAAGTGCGACATCATGCATTTTAGTTTCTGCAAGAAGATTTAAAATCAGCAAATTAAATTTATTTTTTAAGATTTTTTTTTACTTTCATAATTTGATTTTAAAATTTCATTGATCATTTTGTATTGAAATCACCGATGTTGATTAAAGTCTAAATTTTCTTCCAGTTAAAATTTTAAAGGAAATCTTCTTAGGGATTTACAGTTTTAAGATAAAATCGAGCAGTTAATTTTTTTCAGAATTTGAACAATTAATATTTTTTACTATATTATATGAATTATCCTTTTTGCTGTAAACCTTAATCTCATTTTAATAAAATTAAGTACACAACATGTAATCATTGTCTTTGTTATGCTCTCAAATATCACTAAAAGTTCAGAAATAAAATTAGAAATGTGATCTATAACATAGTGCTTTTTTCCTGAATTACAATACAGCAAGTACATTAACCTATGTAATATAGTGTGACATGTAGCAAAGGGGGTAGGAGGGTCTGTCGAAGTGTTTCATTTTGTGACAAAGGGGGGGGGGGAGGGGGTCAAATATATTGAAAACAGACGTGACATCATTTATGAACGGTTCCTTTGAAATACACAATTATTTCGCGTACCTGATTCTCCTGCACACTACATCAAGTTCGTAGGAATTTCTTTGGTTATCATGTACTATAAATCATAATTTAAGCTTAAACATCAACTCTATTTTTCACTGTAAGAATAGCTTTAATCACCAGAAATATGTATTGTTTCTGGTTGGTGGACCTCGCTTTTACTTGAAGCATTTCGTTGTCAGTCGAAGAATATTCACTAAACTTATAATCTAGCTGCAAAACATATTATATTCAACTAAATAGGAAGAACGGAAATTTCACTTGATAGAACCAATAATGAAGTCGAATAAACTAAATAAAAAATAAATAAATGACATAAAATAAAAATGAAAATATAAAAATATTTAAATTAAATAAATAAAATAGTTAAAAAAGTTTTAAATAATAATAACAAATAAAAATATTAAAAAGAATAAAGGTAAGCAAAACTAATATTTTGAAACTCATAAATTTAAATAAATAAATAAAAATATAAAGTTGGATTTAAAAAAAAGTAATTAAAAATAATAAACGTAATAAAGGGGTCAAAAATTAATATTCAGAAATATCCGGTTCCAAACAGTTCATATCCAGAAGTTTAAAGAATTATAGCTTTCTTGTTGACAAAGCAATGTGAAATAAAGTTTAATTTAGCGTGAGTTCTATCTCATAGCTTTTGTTATAATAGATAATTTAGTGTACTTCTAAAAAATTGTACAATAGAGTTGTGGCAATGCATTTATTTAATAATATGGTTTACTTTTCAAAAAAAAAAAAAACTCTCCACCAACTGTAAGATGCTCTTGCGTTGTAACTAACATGGTCATTAAACGCTGTATTTCATTTTGTCTACAGCATAGGTTTTTTTTTCCCAAGAAGTTCTAAAACAGTAGGGAAAAAGAGAAAAATGTCCTAAAATATCACATGAAAGTTACGGAGTGTATATTAAAAAAAAATGTTAAGAATTATTTCTTCTATCATGTAAACTTTTATGCTTTACTTTTATTCATGTTTTACTTTTATACATCAACACTTAATGGCGAGGTCCCCCGACTACGCCCTTTCTATTGACATTAAAAGTGCAATATTTCAGTAGTTACAAGAACAAAGAGAATGCACAATTTATTATTATAATTATTTTAGGTCGTATAATTTTTATGCTTATTCAGTAAATTTATACGCTTATTACATAAATAAGTGAAATTTTCAAAATTTCTGTTAGGTGCATCATTTCTAAAATTAGGTGATAACATACTTAAATGAGATCCTGTCTCAAGAGACCCATAATTTAATCTCACGTATCCACAATGTTTTTGTTGATGTATACCCCTTAATAACCCCTCAGGATCCATTTGGACCACTTTAGGAACCACAGGAATAGAGTTTCTCCAGTTGTCTGTTAGTTTTTCAGCCAGTTTATTTGAATTTAACTTTTATTTTATAGTGGGGTCTCCTTTTTAATCTACATAAATAAAACAAAGTTTGTGTGTGCATGTGTGCGTTTGTCTTGGTCGATTCCTCGCGAGGTGAAAAAATCCAGGAGTACAAAATTTCGGTTATAGGTAGGCTTGCCATACGTCCCCGTTTGACCGGGACAGCCCTGGTATTTTGCTCTTGACCCGGTGTCCCGCCCAGTTTTATCAATGTTCCGGAAACGGCTGTAAGATGTACAAAATAATGAATTTATGTTTTCAAAAATCTTTTATGAATCGGTTACTTTTCTGCAATCAGCATTTTTGACTACCGCGTACAGTGTCAAAGAAGTGAGAAGTATTCTAACTGTGATTGAGCAAACGGTGGAACTACTTACACAGCGCTACCAGCGGCCAGCTCCTCTACTATTTGGCTGGACGAGTCTATTGCGGCCACAGTCGGGGGAGTAAGTACTGAAAGAAAGAATCAGTTGACAGTTGTGAATGCAGACAACGCAGTTTGACGTTTGAGAATACCCCCCTCTAATGGGGGGGGGGGTTCCATACCCCCAGATCCCTCGGTATGCCCGTCCCATATTAATGTGTCCCGGTTTCATTCACGAAAAATATGGCAAGCCTAGTTATAGGTATCTTCGGTCAGGTTCTAATGCATCTCGAAGCACTTTTATCATATAAAAATTCGATTTTGTTCTTTTGTTACAATTTCAAGTAAATAGCTACGTAAATTTGCTGATTTTAAGACAAAAAATCGCTAGCACATTTACGTGATTTATATCATTCGGAGGAGCGGAATTTTCTGTATTTTATGAATTTTGTTCCATGTTTCTAAGTTTATTAGTGTAGATGTAGAAGTTATAAATGACTTAGAACCGCGCAGGCGATTGATAAAAATGCTATTTTACCTTTATTCATGCCGTTTTATAAGCGAAACAAATTTTAAAAAATCATTTCATTTTTATGCACATTTTGAGAATTATTTAGTGGCAGCAGACGATTTTAATTATTTTATGTTGCGTTTGAGTCTTATTTCTCTTTTGGTGATAAAATATTTATTTCTTCCATAAAAGTTCTATTTTGTTTATTTTTTCGGGACTTCAGTTGTATTTTTTATATCTATTGCTGTTAATCGGACTAAGAGTTATAGAAGGACTTATGTTCTTATGGTAATTTGTATTAGTAGATGCTGTTCTTTTTCTAAACTGGGTTTTTTAGAGTGTTGTTGTTGTGTAAAAACTGTACATTTTAATCTAACGGTATTTTGTTAATACTAATATCCTGATTGTAGGATGAAATTTTAAGAAATGTTCTCCTCATGCTAATAGAATTTTTATAAAGAATGTTATCTTTAATTTGATTGGGAATTTTAGAAGTAAATGTTGACTTCATCCTAGTGAGGACTTTTCAGACTTTTGTCCTCATCCAAATGAGAGAATGAGAGTTTTTGGACAGAACTGTAAATAAAAGATAATTTTTATGGACTGTCGTCATTATTTAAATAGTTAATTTTTAGAACCAATTATGTTGCCCATATTCAAATGTGGAGTTTCAACAAAAGTTAACATTTTTTTAGAAGAGAATATTGAACATGTGTCATGTCGACTTCTTCTTTTTCCCTAAACGGAATTACGCAATACTCGAAATAAATATCCCCGCTCTAGGTCGAGTGCGTCAGCTAGTCCCAAATATACAAGATTAAGTGGCAACAATTTCCTTTAATATTGAATTTTATTGGACAGATTGTTTTGTAGCAGCACTCGGCTGGCATGCTTCATACAAATAGCTTTTAATGATAAACGCCTGATACAAAATTTATGCAAGCATTGCAATAGCTTCATGTTAAGAATTTTACAGAACTGTTAAAATTAAGAAGACTTTTAGTACTCGTTGAAAATTTTGAAGCACACTATTGAATTTGAATAAAAGTTTAAGATTTTAATTCGAATTTCAAAATTCTTAAGTTCGAAAATTTTAAAACTTTAATTCGAACTTCGAAATTCTTAATTTTTAAAATTTTAAAATGTTAATTTGAGCTTTGAATGAACGGTTAATTTTACCAAGAAACTTTTCATTTTTCATTCTTTAATAAATTTTACCTAGCGGGAGAAAATCATATGATATACTGCTGCAATTTCATCTTCTTCCTTAAATATTTAAAACGTTTCATGCTTATTGCACGGAAATTGAAAGCAATAAAAATAAAATAAATTTCTTTTTAAACTATTATTCTGTTTAAATCAAATACCAAATACGAGACATTTACTTAAAAAACTCTTTATTAAAATCCTTTTCTCTTTTTTCGTCATTAGAAACGGAATGGATAAAATTTTAACGATTCTGCTCATTCCAAACCGTTAACAGAAAAAGGATTTTTTTAAATGTTTCATTACACATTAAAGAATCATACAAAAAAGTAAATTATTTTCCTCATGACAAGCTTCATCAATTTCAAAGCTTTGTGTGTGGAATAATGAATTCCCCACCCTTAATTTCCTTCTAATTTGAAAAGAGCATAAATTCTTAGTTTTGTTTTCCCTTTTTGGTACAATATAATCATGGGAAGAAAAACACTTCTTTTCGCTTCTGCAATAATAGGAAGAACAGCAAAACGGAACATTAATACGGTTTCGTAAATTTATTATTCTTATAGAGTAAATTCCTTTTCTTTTATGTTGTAAGAGTATTTTTCCTAAACTTTAAATTATAGGACGAGCTTCAGAGTTAGTTTAGGGAAAGATTTCTTATAGCGCGTATGTGTATAATTTATTCTTTGCCGCGTATAGTTAATTCTAGAATATTTTGTCATGAATATTTTCAGCCGGAACTTTTATTTAGGCTCTAAAATATTTTTAAAGAAGTTACGGAATATATTCATTTATCGTTAAATATTAAAGTGAATACTTTCACATGAAATAACTGAAAAATAACATGCAATTGCTTAATATCCAATTTCAGAAATTAATTAGTAATATGAAGGCCTCATCGTGGATTATCCCCAAATTAGCCGTCTGGTCTACAATATGTTAGTCAGTACCTTAAGTTAGCCAAAAGCTATTTTTTTACTTGGAGGTATGTCAATATGTATTTAGAAAGTGTTTTGAAATCGATGATTACGTCATATTTTTGTTAAACATCGTGCATATTTCAAAGTGGTTTTGCTTAATTCTAAGTTCTCTGATTTTGAATACTATCTTCTTCAAATTAGTGTGATCCAATGTGACAGTTTTGATGTTTCCTGGTTAAGTAAAACATTATTTAGCTCTTAAAAAATATTTACTCATTTTTTCAAAGAAAATTTGATTAAAAATAGGATTACCGAAAAATTTTGATACTATTTTTAGCCTCTTTCCCGTAAATGTTAAAAAAGGAAAAGAATAGATGAAAGAAGTTTTAATGTATCGTGAAATTATCGTAAAAAAATTCAAAAAGAAAAAAGGCAAAAAAAAAAAAAAGTAATTAAATAAAGATTGAAAAATGACGAAAGTAGGGTATTGAGACGGGGAAAATGTGTGATTCGATCTGTCTATCGCCCAAATAACTTTTGAGGGAATGTCCGATTTGAGAGATTCTTTTTGTGATCTCGGCGAAGACATCTCAGTCCCATATTTTATTTTTTGATTCGAACCACTTTTTTTCTTCGATTGTTCTGAACAGTTCAAAGAAATTTAACGTTAGTTCCTACGAGGAAATAACTTGAATCCTTTAAAAATCTTGATCTAACAGATGGTTTGCCTGGAACAAACTTTATCGGAAGGAGCTTGTGACATAGAACATGTACAAACAAAAAGTGTATCCAGAACTGAACGAGTCTACATTCCCATGAAATCTTTTGACCCGAATTTTTTAGGAATATACAGGCAATGCTGTACGAACCCTAACGAATTAAATTCATCTATCGGTTTTCGTTAGATCAGGTATTTTTTATGTTCAGAGTCGTCAAAAAAGTATGAAATTCCTCAGACTGAGGGATCAAACCTTTCGCAGTAGTTTTATAACGCAGAATTTCATAACGTACTGAAAAAAAAAAAAAAAAAAAGGTACGACAGTACCAAATTTTCCAGTTTGGTTTAAAAAAAAGGTTTTTGAATTTTTTAAAAATTTTAACACATTTCTCAAATGTAAAATAGTTATTTTTTTTTAATACTTTACAAAAAATGGCGTGCTTTTGTATTAGTTTGCTATTCTCAAGTGTGCTTTTTGCTGAATAATTATTAACTATTCATGCTCCCCGTAGCATTCATGACAGTAGTTCGCAAAAATAAATAAATAAATGCAATTAATAAATAAGTAAATGAATTTTTTTTACTAAAGATAAATAAAAGACTTAGGAGTATCCGAATCAATTGATTACGGAATTTTTAAAAGATATTTCGTAAGACAGACTGCTTTTCCCCCAACATCAAACGTTATTGGTTGAGCTGATAAGAATACAAAACAGTTCGTTTTAAAGAGATACATTGCACTTTTTAACAAAAATAACATTCTTACCCTCAGTTTGATTTTCCTTAAAGTATAAATATAGAACAATTTACACGGTTCCTCAGATTTCGTTAATATTCGGTGTTTTTTGACTGTTTGTTTTTCATGTGAAGCCTTTCACTGGTGTTTAAGAGAAAGTTATAATTTGACGGAAGCATTTCGAGCTTACATTATCCTGAAAAAAACGAAAACAAAATTACCTTTTTAGTTTGAAAATTCAGGTAATAAAATGGAATAATGATTTCAAGTTTCTTCACACCATAAAATTTTATTTGTTTGAGAAAATTAAAGACTAGTTTTGAAAAGAAGTATAGGTAGCTTATTGAACCTTTTGTGAATACTCGAATTTAACAACATGATAATAAAAAGAAACGTCCCTTGACGACTCTTAAAGTCTCTCAATTAATGCAATAGATGAATATAAGTAAAAGGCAATAAAATTGTTCGAATAAACTAAGTGAAGATATTAAACAAAACAGGGTATTTGACTTTTTTTTTGCAAATTACTTTGTTTGAAAACTTGACCGAAAAAAAAATAGTTATAAAAAACACTAATTATTTCTGTTAATTTCATCAGCCATTTACATTTAGTATTTCAAAATAGTCAGATTAAATTCTAAAAAATTTTCTTAGGATATGTTCATTTCGCTTGAGCAGTTTGTGTGCTAAAAATAGTCGTGAATTAAAATGAATTAAGTCATTTGAAGATTTCTTTGTCGAGCTTTCTTTCTATACACGAAGCTTTTTATAAAAAATTAAAGAAAAGAAAAGTATAGGTTAAAAATGGGATCTGAAAAATTCTTTGAAGTACATTTTAGTTAGCTGTTAGAATTTCATGACAGTTAAAACAATTCTTTTCCTTCCGTCATTTAGAAGAGTCATAGAACAAAGCCCATAAAATGGCAACGAAAACGAACTTGAATTTCTTTTAAACTATATTTTTCCTTTTTCCCCCTTCCAAGAAAAAAACGTGAAATACTCCTGCAATAAAAGTGGTTTTTCCCGATACCTTTAAAAAAGGGAAAATACCAATAAGGGACGGACCGTTCAAAAATGATGTCGCGCTTTTTTCCCATATATTTGACCCCGCTCCCCTTTGTCACAATATGTCACACTTAAGCAGACCCCCTCTCCCTCTTTGTCCCAATGTGTCACACTTCAGCAGGCCTCCTCCCCCCTTTGTCACATGTCACGCTATGTTGCATAATGCATGATGTCACACTTCTTGTTACCCCCTCCCCTTGTCACACTTTGTTACAATTTCTTTGTCACGATTTTTCACCTCTAAGCGTGATATCATTTATGAATGATCCCTAATATCAGTTTTTGCGCTTTAATTTAAGTTGGATAAAAGCTAAATGTTTTTCATGAAGCAACAAGTTGTTAATATTATTCTAAAACTTCGTAGGTTTCTATGGGAAAAAATTACTAATTCAACTTTAAATTTTTTCAGTTAAGTATTTCTTCCCGCTCTCCTCACTTAAAAGTACATCTTTTTCCTTGTACGTTAATTGTAATTCCCTAGTCATTTTAAAAATCTGGGCCCTGAAATTTTTTCCACGGTTTTTTGCGAGAAGAATAACGCTAAAATTTCAAAATTAGGAACATAATCGTAGGATTTTCCGCTGTTACAAGTGGCATATACTATAGTGTTTATGAAAATTTCAATTCCTAAAAAGAATAGAAAAGAAAGAATGGGGCAAAACCGGTGAAAATTGGATGTGTTAGCAATGGGTAAAATAGGAGTGAATTTAATACATTTTAAACACTTCTGTAGTAGATTGAAAATGAAAGTTACGAGTTACAGGGAGCAATAGTTTAAAGAAACACAAGAAACAATTGTTTAAATTTCCTCCAACAATTTGCCTTAAAGAAGCGACTAACTGAATTAGTAAATCATTTTACGAAAATATTTATTTTGCTCTGAAACCTCAACGCAATTAATTAAGGCGTTTTCAAACACTTAAAAAAATTAATTAATAGCTAAATAAATAACGAGCTCTATACTGCAAAATTTTAGGGGGAAAATTGTCATCATCGTTTAAAGTAAACAATTTATTTCAAACCTTTTTTTTTTTTTTTTGTAGCTTTTTCAAATCTATCACTAATTTCATCTGTATGTTGAGAGAGATATAGAGAGGGAAAGAAGATTTCTCATTAAATAGAAATAAATGAAATATTCTCTGCAGTTATCCATGAAAGTTAGTTAAAAAAAGAGAAAAATGTGCATTGCGAAATTTTCGTTTTGAACTTGTTGAACAAACAGCGTCTCTGAATAACTTTTCTATACTATTCTTATTTTTATGGCATTCAAACGTTAATTAATCATAAAAAATTCAGTTTTCTCAATTGAAATGTGTGACAACATTTAATCTGATATTTTCCTTCACATTACATATGAAGACTGCTTTCACTAGTTCTTGCTCTAGAAAACCACCCCAAGAATCATTCTTTAAAATATTTTAATTAACATATTTTATGAAAAGGATTTGTGATACATTGGTAAAAATGAGGACCTTTCGCTTGAAATTGATTTATTTCTTTCCCAAGATTTTCAACACCGAGAAGAGGGTATCTTGAAAAATTGTGAATGGATTAATTAATTTAATATTTTCTGAGACGTTTTCCTTCTGAACCTCAGATGAATTGGAAACCACTTAGACTTTGAATTGGCAACCACTTTGATTGAATTTTGTAACGGTTGAAGTCGTATGTTTAAATGCTTATTTGAATGTAGTTTCTTTATCTAAGTAAATTTTGAATGACGTGCTCTTAATTGGAGTTAGGAAGTAGCATCAGTTATTAATTTTTCGATATTGAAACAATAGTGAAGTGACTGTTTAAAGTAGTGGGATAGTTGATTTACCAAATAATAATATAATCAACTCGCGTGATAACGATCCCATCCAGGCTACTATTTTGGTCGTTGTATCAAATGGTTGCTGTGTCAAATGAATCGATAATGATGATCAAATAATTCCCTTTTCTTCAAATTTGTTTTCATTAATTTCAAATGGCACAGTAAACTATGAAAGGCAAATATAAAATAAAAGCTTTGAATTTAAAAACAATTAAAAATGCTAATTAATAAGCTACCACATACTTTTCTTTGAATTTCATAAAAAAATGATTTATTGTGAGAATTTTAATTCATTTCACCATTTAATGCAATGTCAAATATAAATTACTCAACAAGAGTCCAAAATAAAATTTAAAGTAAACCGAATTTCAAAAAAAGTATGAACAATTTACTAAGGTATCGTATATAAAACTATAATGCAGTTTGTATAAAGAGAAGCATAATCGTCAATTTCTTTTTTTAAAATTAAGTTTAATATATTTTTTAATTTTTTCTGCTCCAGATAAATACAAAGTTCCGAATTTTCGGGGGGGGGGGGGATGTTTGCGGTAGGAAAATGTTTGCTCGTTTCTTTTTTTTTGAGATCTGTTATGTGGGTTGTTATATCAAGAGTCGTGTTCATTCGCGCTTGTTACATCGAATGTGAAATCACAATATTTTAATCGGAACTTAAGCGGTTCTCTTTCAAATATCGTTATAACGCGAGTTGACTGTAATTGCCAGCATTTCATTTAAAAACGAATGTAGAAGAAATGACTAATTATTCTTAAAAATAGGCATATTAGTGCAGGTCTTCACTCAAAATTAAGCATCTTTCAAAAAGTGAAATATTAATCTCAAAAAAAGGCAAAATGTGATGGCAATGGGACTTTTAGAGCTTATTTTTTTCTGCGTGACTGACTTTTTCAGAGTTCTGTATAGTGACGATAAGGCTATCGCATGAAAATATTAATGCGTAAAAGCTGTGATACATAAATCAATTTTATTTTTGTGTTTCCGGTGGGTTGAAATTATGCATACAATTTTAAATAATTTAAGATCTCTTCCTCCCGAAAACCTTGCATTTGCCTTTGAAAAAATGCTGATAAGAATTGTTATTATGTTCCTCATAGAATACTTGAAAGAACTTTTTATGTTCCGTTTAGAGTGGCACGTTCTGAATCAGAACAATCAATGAAGATGATGCTGCACTATGAATAAATTTCTGTAAAAGTACAGAAGGGAAACTGGGCGTTTCGTTAGATTTATGAAGAACTTATTTTAAATTGAATAATCAAGTTTCTTGATAACGATTCCTCAATAAAGTTATTGTTTTTCCGCACTCTGCAAAACTACAGAGAAAGATTTGTCAAGCTAAGGAAAACTACATTTGAGATGAGCGACTACCAGTTTAAAAAGTTGCAATCAAATTGCATAAATAAACGCTTGAGATCTCTGACAACCAGTTTAAAAACTTGTTAACAAATGCATAAATAAAAGCGTGATTTTTACGACTACTCGTTTAAAAATTGTCAAAACGCATTATATATAGTTGGCGTATCATTTAATTTCAGCTCTAGCGAGCAGCCCTCGACGGCCAGCCCACCCGACTCCGGAAGCATAATTGGCCGAGCGTCCTAAGACACAGGAATCAGAGCTAGCGTGGGCTCAACTGAACTCCCCTTTGACTTTATGTACCAGGAATTAGTAATTCAACGTACACACAGATGGCTCCCTTACTGCGGCACATTATCCGTTGAAATCAGTTTACAGAATGTTCTCTGTTTTTTATTCATTGTAATTTTCTTTTTTTAAAGACTTTATAGTTTCTTGTTTTTAAGTCTCTCATTTTTCGTTAGACGCCGGATAAATGATTTCCAGGCGATTCTAATGTATTTTCGTGCAAAATCTTTTAACAGTGTGCAAAGAGACAACCGTTCCTGAGATAATTTTTCCCATTTCGAGATTATATGAGATTTTAAAGATATTTTATATATTCATTTTTGAAACTTGTTTGTGATATTACGTACTAAATAATGTGTTGCACATAAATTAAGATTTTCTATTGTAAAATTTCCTTTCGTTTCTATGTTCGCAAAGAAAAGCTACATCAACATACTTTTGGCTTGCCCTGCAGGTCCAATATTTGTGTATTAGAGCTGCACGAATTAAAAGTAGGAATTTATTGTAAGTCCCACTTTTTACAGTTAGACATATGTTTCATTGTTTAAGAAGTTACTACCGTAGAACGCTGAAATAGAAAGTAAATCATCCGTTATTTAGTAAAAAACGTAAAAAATATTGTTTAACATATTAATTTGCAGCGAAATGTTTCTTTCAGCGAAACGGCAAAAATATCTAATAAACATATTATCAACGAAAATAGTATCGTTCAAGACGATTAATAGAATTTTTTTCATCAGTAAAATTTAGTGAAAGCATTAACTCAATTGATTGTCCCCCGTCCCATCAAAAGAAAAATAAGCAAAGTGAAAATATGAACATCTAAAGCATACATGCTAGTGATACCTGGAAGAAAAGCGTACATAACTGAAAAAAAAAAGGTTCGCTTGACATATTTGAAGATAAGGTATCAAAATTTAACTAAAATAAAGCAGCATTAGAATAGACACAGGTGAAGTTTTTGGGTTAAGCTTGTACATTAGGGTGGGTCGAAAAAAAGTAATGTTTTTTTATCGAAACGCTATACCGTGGAAAACTTGCCTCCTGGGGTAGGTAAGTAACTAGCAAATTAAAAATCGGATTTTTATTGAATCCCTAGTTAGCGCATTGTACTTAAAATTTCGATTTTTTTCAAAAATCAAGTCATTTTAAAACTTTTTTCGCAGAAGTCAGCCATTATTATTTTCAACTGCTATAGCGAAAATAATTTATTAAAAGGGTTGAAAAGCACACAAAAAAATTAAAACCGTCAAAATCTTTCAATTTGCGGTAGCGCAAAAGACTCAAAAAGCGGTAAATTATTGCATTTAAGGTACATACTAACACCTTATGTGAAGGGTATAGTCAAGCATGCTGAGTTATGAGTTAATAGCCCATTTCCTATTTTTTACTTCAATTTTACACTTCAATTCATTGTAATAGAATAGCTTTTCCCAACCGGTGGTTCGCGAACCCCCAGTGGTTCGCGTGGTGTCGGAAGGGGGTTCGCGAAAATAATATTGCAATAGCAGAATTTTTAATTGCTAACGTACAAGAAAAAAACTAAATAATAAATTTACATACGTATTCGGACGGAGTGTAAAACTTATTTTTTTTAAATAAATTGTTTTTCCCGATAATGCATAAAAGTTGTGGACTGCATTCGAGAAGGCAGTTGTGGGAAACATTCGTACAAAATTTTAAATGCACTTATTTCTACTATTGTCTGATTTCGAAAACTTGAATCACAAAGTGGTATCGGAAAAAATTCCTTGGTTAATTTAAAATTTTGAACGTATGTTTCTCCTACCATTTCCCACTTTTCCTCGTTGACGTGAAGAAAAAGTCGGAAATATGAAAATTTTCCTAAATGTAAAATTTTGCATAATTTTCGGCTAATTTCTCCCATAAGTCTGTACAGTTTAACCGAAGATATTTAATCATTTATTTTTTTAAATTTTGTATTCGCACTTATCAGTTTATTTCAACTGTTCTGCATGTTCGCAAGGAGAAGTTTGAAAACAAATAAATTTTAATATTGTAATTTTACACAACTTTTGCGAATTTTGAGCAGAAAGATACTTATTGAATGATTCAAAATTGTGTACGTATGGTTAGTTCTTATGTTACTTATGGTTAGTTCTCATGACACTCTGCTAACATTTTTTTCGAACTAACGGTAAAATAATTTTTAAAGATTTTTTTACTGCTGTATTAATAATTCAAAAAGAACATCTAATAAAAAGTAATAATTAAAAATGCATATGTATTTTCTTGTAGCTGTATTTTTGCTTTGGTTTAAACTTAGATATTTTGCAATTCCATTTTTTTTTGTGATGGACTATTGTACAAAAAGGAAAATAAACGTGCCAGCAAATTTTAGTTTTGTTATTCGGATCGCCATTTTCTTTTGGACCTTAGAAGGGGTTCGCAAGAAAAAACAGGTAGGGAACCTCTCCTTTATATGGTCATCCTATTACAGTGGTTCTCAACCTTTTTTGTAAATCACCTAAGTTTACTTTTTCTTCGCGTCAGCGAGGAAAAGTGGGAAATGGTAAGAGAAACATACGCTCAAAATTTTAAATTAGTCAAGGAATTACTTCCGGTACCACTTTGTGATTCAAGTTTTCGAAATCCGACAATAGTAGAAATAAGTGCACTTCAAATTTTCTACGAATACTTCTCCTATGCCAGTCCACAACTTTTATGCATTATCGGGAAAACAATTTATTTAAAAAAAATAATTTTTACACTCCGTCCGAATACGTATGTAAATTTATCATTTAGTTTTTTTCTTGTAGGTTAGCAATTAAAAATTCCGCTATTGCAATATTATTTTCGCGAACCCCCTTCCGACACCACGCGAACCACTGGGGGTTCGCGAACCACCGGTTGGGAAAAGCTATTCTATTACAATGAATTGAAGTGTAAAATTGAAGTAAAAAATAAGAAATGGGCTATTAACTCATAACTCAGCATGCTTGACTATGCCCTTCACATAAGGTGTTAGTATGTACCTTAAATGCAATAATTTACCGCTTTTTGAGTCTTTTGCGCTACCGCAAGTTGAAAGATTTTGACGGTTTTAATTTTTTTGTGTGCTTTTCAACCCTTTTAATAAATGATTTTCGCTATAGCAGTTGAAAATAATAATGGCTGACTTCTGCGAAAAAAGTTTTAAAATGACTTGATTTTTGAAAAATCGAAATTTTAAGTACAATGCGCTAGCTAGGGATTCAATAAAAATCCGATTTTTAATTTGCTAGTTACTTACCTACCCCAGAGGCAAGTTTTCCACGGTATAGCGTTTCGATAAAAAACATTACTTTTTTTCGACCCACCCTAATGTACATTACATAGAAAATATCAATGAGTCTAAAACATAGGTTCTAAACTATTTTACTCCTTGGACCCCTTGTCACTTGCTTTTTGATGGCCCTCCCCCCTTCCTAGGAGATCGTTCTAAAAGAAGTCCGTTAGTGCTACATTTATATTTGAAAGTTCCAAAACAGTAAAACTGAGGGTAAAGTTTTCCCCAAGAAGTTCTAAAACAGTAGGGAGATAGAGAAAAATGTCACGTGAAATATAAAAAATGTAACAAACTAATTTAAAACAAAATGGTAAGATTTTTTTATAAACTTTTACTTTTATTCATCAATGTTTAATGGCAAGGCACCCCCAGCTGCGGCCTTTCTACTAACATTAAATGTGCAAGATTTTACTAGTTATAATCACAGAGAAAATCGGTACCTACTTGCACAATTTGTGAAATATATTTTACGAATATATACTTAGTATCTTTATATGCTTATTCTGTAAACAAGTAAATGACATTGACAAAATTTGTGTTTATTGCATCATGTCTAAAACTTGGTGATAACTGACTTACATGAGATCCACTCTCGAAGACCACTATTTTGATCTCATGCTCCCCCAATTTTTTCTTTCTTTGACGTGGAACTCTTGTAGGTCGCAATAAACCCCTGAGGATCCTTATGGTTCATTTTAATAACCGCTGGTCTAAAAGAAAAACAACCGTCATAATAAGAAAACATTAAACAGATCGATAAGAATTTAGCTACAGTTACGAGTACCATTCAAACTTGAACCATATTTTCAGTTATTACCTCTTCTTGTTACAAGAAGAGTTCTTGAGTTTCGAAAGTCTATCAATGACGTGGGAAAGTTGTGCGATAATGCTTATTAGGCATGTACAGTTGTAAAGATCATTTATTTATTTATATATTTTTTTATAATTTCTTTTTAATATAATTATTTTCTGATTATCTGTTAATTGTGTTATGCTTTAATAACTGATGTTCACCCTAATCTTGGTTGTTTTATTTTTTCCTGTATTTTCGTATGTTATATAATAAGATGTGCTTTGCTCTTGTGCACTTGGATTAATCTGGTTTTGTTGAATTTATTTGTTTTCGTTTGTGTATACATGTTACATGGCGTTTGCCATGGTGCATGTTGTATATTAATTTAGTAATTAAAAAAAAAGTTGTAAAGATAAATATGAGATGAATTTTAACTGTTTTTTCTCAGTTTACTATCAGTAATATTTCGCCGGTCGGGTGGCGTAGTGGTAAGGCACTGGTCTCGAACGCTCAAGCTCGCAGAATCAAACTTGGCCCAATTTGGTGGATTTTCACGATGTAGAAAATCGTCATGTCATAAGACTATGCGGCATGTTAAGGATCCATTGAATATATGTTTGGCATGGATAGTCTAGGCTAAATTAAATTCCTACTGCAGTTTCACATCATTTAGAGCTCAGGTGCTGCCATCTAGGTGGAACTGTGCCTCAAAATTCTCAGTTGCTAATGGCATCCGCAGATAGTGGTGCTACGTGAGATGATGGATGCCGGTTTCCGGGGAATACACGTCTGAAAAGGTTGCGAAGCCCCATTAAAAAAATAAATAACTATCAGTAATTTAGCACTGATATATTTTCGGATATAAACCCCTTTATTATTATTTATTTATTATTATTCACTTGTTTATTTATTTATTAATTTTTTAAAATCAAACGTACGGTTCCCACTGGTCAAACCAACATTGGCTTTTAGCCAATAATAAAAATTATAACATCTATTTTACCATTTTACGGTTGAGCTGTACAGAATATTTATTTAAAAATTGTATTAAATATGAAACTTCTTGCATTAACACGTTGAACTTAAAAAAAAAAAAGAGCTAAGAATTACGCTGAGAATGAGATTTGTCCACTTTTCCACTTCTATCACCGAAACTCTTGCATTTCGTTTCAAAAGCTTTCTTGAACTTGATGTTATCTTTATAAAAGAGAGGGGAAAAAAAGGAAAGGTGTAGCTGGAGCGATGCAATTTAAAAATCTCTTAAAGTACATCTCATTTTCCCCGCGGAGATTCAGGATTGCTAAAATACTTCATTTCCTTTTACTAAAAGCAATCATAGAACAAAGCCCATAAATGTCACAAAAACATGTTTTCCCTTGCTTTGTTTCAAGAGAAGTTTTAAGGTTTTCCCCGTGAAGGAAAAGAGTGGAACAATTTCCGGTAGAATGCTTCAGAAATATACACAAAATGCTGCTAATTGGTGATTTTTTTTCTTTTGGTTTTTATGTAGTAAGATGGCTACGCTGAAAATTTCAGTTCCATGTTTATTTTAAAACAATATTAGATAGAGCCTTAAAATTGAAATTTAACAAAGTATGAGTATTATTTATGCATCGAAATAAAATTGTAGAAATGCTTAAAAACTATATAAAAAATGGGGATTATTGGTGATTTTTTACTTTTGGTTTTCATATAATAAAATGATTACGATGAAACTTTCAGTGACATATTTATTTAAAACAATGCTAAAGCTTTAAAATTGAAATTGTAACAAAATAAAGCCATTTATTTATGCATATGTATCGAAATAAAGTTGTAGAAATGCTTTAAAATATACACAATATGGAGATAATTGGTAATTTCTTACCTTTGATTTTCACATATGAAAACGATCATGGTGAAAATTGCAACTCCACGGAGTAAAAGCACGAATTATTATTTATGTTTTATAATTAAAATATTTTCATACCCTTAAGTTTGTACAAGTTTGTTTGATAGGTTTCTCTTATAATTTTTGGTGAAATATAAAAATGTTCATCAACTGCAATTGAAATTTTTTTCGCTCTAAATTATCTGGTATTTTAACCTGGTATCTCATAAAAGTGAAATATTTAGTTACTGTAAATAATAAACTCGGTGAAGGAGCATCGCCAAAGAGTCGGCGTGAATGCGCCAAGTGGGCCGAATTCTTAAAGTCGAGATCTGTTCTTTTAAGGGCCTATGAGCGGCATGGAGTTAAACTCGTCTTTGGATACAAACTGTTCTGTGGCTGACAGTACACGTGCGCACCTGCTGGCAAATGGCCTGTTGTAATAATACTTCTCGAATTACGACCGATATGTTTTCAGAAAGTTCCTGTCTCAAAATATATGCTTATCATTTTTCAACATTTAACAAGTCAAATCTCGTGCAACTAAATCCCGTCATCTAGGCAGAATCGTCATTGGAAAGCATTCAAGAGTCAGACAACAAGCAATCAAAATCACTGTCAGCACTGTTTGAGCCAGTAGATTTAAGATTCCTTCTGACAAGCACTGCTTCATGTAGCTGCTGCTGAGCGCGACACACGAACACCCACATGTCACCATCTTGTTAAAAATCTCGGTTACATGCCGAAAATAGACTACACAGAGACGATTGTAGATTAGAGCGGCTGGTCTTCAAAATAGAAATCTCTTTCCTTCTTAATAAAAGAGTTGCTGCCTTTTGCGTGTGTATAGTTGTATTTGTATAGATAGGCTCCCGCCTATATTCTGCGTTCCATCAAATTTAAAAAGGCTTCTAAACAATAGGGGAAACTAGGGAAGTTTAACCCACTTTTT
This sequence comes from Octonoba sinensis, assembly GCA_038502835.1. Taxonomy (NCBI): domain Eukaryota; kingdom Metazoa; phylum Arthropoda; class Arachnida; order Araneae; family Uloboridae; genus Octonoba; species Octonoba sinensis. The sequence goes on from CM076604.1 coordinate 86,425,704, forward strand.
AAAAATGTATTGTTCTTTTTTGTTTCGTTTTTCGTGATAAAATTTCCCAGTTGAATTTATTTGTTAGCTTTTGATACTAGGGATCTTTTATTTTATTTTTTTAAATTTGTAAACTACCATTTCTATGAGAATCTTATTAGGAATGAATGAAGGAAAAAACTTCCCACTTGAGTTTCTTGATGGGTTTGACCCATCAAGAATTAGAAGTTATTATAGCTACACAACACTCTTTAAATGCTATTCGGAAACCTAGGCAATAATTAACTATCTGAATAATTACCAATCGTTTACTTGATAAATAAGACAAGCAAATATTCGGCATCAAAAAGAACAAGGCATTTAAAATATTTTAAAGAACTATTTTACGTATAGTTCATGTACTCCCACATTACAGATGTTATGGAAATTGAACGCCCATTGATTAAAACTGAATCAACTCTGAACATGTGTAGATATAAAATTTTATGTTTATTAATATTGATTATAAAAGAGATCTTCCTAAATAACAGTTAAAATTTATTTTCACTAGACTTTTTTGATTTCTGTTTGTTTATTTTTTTAAATTGAAAAGCACACATTTTAATAGAAATATAAACATTTATAATAGAGGATATTTAAACGGTACGAAAATGAGAAGGGAAAAACTAAGGAACATAAACAATTTCTCTTATATTTGCTTGAATATTATTTACAGAATTAGCATTATTGAAGAGAAATAAAAACATTTCCATTGGGATAAAATCTAACTACGGATTAACATGCACAAAAGCCTTTGGTTCCTTATGATGGAATAATTATTTTCAAATTAGGGTATTATGGGAAATTTAAATACATCCTAACGGGACTGTTAAGGATGTATTTAAATCCGCTATACTCCAGTATAGCGGACACCAAAGGAAAAAAAAGTATTTGTCCGTGATAGAGGAGTGTTCGCAATAAGAAGGGTTTTTCTTAGGCAATTAAATTTAAAAAGTCCGCCTACGAGGAGTGTCCGAATAAGACGGGTTTCCGACGGGAGGAATTTTATTGTACGAATGACGACGAGCAATAGGCCTAATTAAACTGCTCCTAGTTAATTTAACAATTTCAGATGAAGATCACGGCCCTTCTTAACATTTTTACCCCATTGCAAGTAACAGTTGCTGCGGGTAAACTACTACAATCCCTAAAACCCTACTGAATTAACTTCGGCTCAACAGTCTGAACCATCCACCTGAGAAACCTATAGATTTACAGCTCTACCAATCAACCAAAGTGATCTGCCTGGCAGAGTGCCAAGAGGAATCCATTCATGTTCAAGGGAGAAACTGCTGGTATAGAGGAATGTCCCGTTTTTGTTCTCGTTCTAGTTCGTTTAGCATTCTTGATTTCTTCCAAATTGATGCTATAGGCCAGTTTCTAAATTTAGCTTCTTCCAACAAACAAAGAAGCAAACCTTCTGCTTCGTGTACTAAATAAACGCACCTGTAGAACGAACTTCCCTAAAACTCAAATGGATTCGTACTTTTCTGCCATGCGCAGAAGCGTCCAAATGTCGAAAATTCCGTGGTCGAAATGTAACTTAGGGAAAGATATTAATTCTTACTGTAACCTTACTTATATTAAATTCCTGTCCGTGAAAGAAGTGTTTCTCCTCTCGAAGCGTTTTTCCCTCTTGCTCTTGCTACATTTCTATTGATGTCAATTGACACAAAATATATCAAATTTTGGTTTTTATTTCATTAATGTGACTGAATAATAATCACGTTGTTGAAAGGCGAAGCAGACTTGTTCCTGTCACAGGAAAAGCTCAGGGAAGCATTTTAATCAGCCATGTAAACGCTGAGGAAGGTATGTTTCTCTCTTGAAATTTGTCAGTTTCAAGTACAAAGCTGCTCGAAATCATTGTGAAGTAGCTTAAATGTTCACATTGAAGTGATCAAAACTCCTGTCGCAATCAACTATGCATATATATATATATATGTGTGTGTGTGACGGATAGTTGCGTTTAGATATCTTTTACTGCAAGCTGCTACTTGAAAATCTGTATTTTCCTTGCTTCCTTATTTCAAATATCCTTGAGAAGACTCGGGTATTAGTATGTTTTTCTACATTCTCCATTTGTTCGACAACATATTCAGACTCTGTATTACTTTTTTTCCCTACTCTTTTAGTAGTGTAGTTGTTGCCACCATTTTAGTACTTGTCTTTATCAATCTACTCAAAGGATTATTCCATCGCGACATTTTCAGTGACGAAAAGCACTTAGTTTTAGTTTCTACAATGAAAGGTGCACTTTATAAAATTGTTGTGACTTCGATAATAATGTGCTTGGTTTAGACACCATAAAAAATAACTTTACAGTTCAATTTTTTTAGAAGTTTTGCATGATTTTTTCTAATCAAAGTCATGTCGCTAAAGTATCATTCCTTTCAACTTTATATTATGTTAGTCACATTCCTTAATTTAGACAAAGTGAATTAATAGTTTATACAGAACTTAATCTTAAAAGATATACGATTTCTGGACATAATACAATATCATGAAAGTTACAAAAACTTTTAAAGTGCAACTCTCACTGCAAAAACTAAAAGTAACTGCCTTTTGTTACTGAAAATGTTCTTTTGTCACTGTGAAAATAAAAAAAAAATTCGTTAGCATAATTTTATCGATTTGACGGATTAATCGCCCTAATAACACACACACTCTTTCTTTTTATCTATAGCAAATGCTGATTTGACGGGATGAAGGTAGTTTGATAGATCATTAGGATTATTATTGATGCCTGGTTTGAGCTCAAGGGCCAGGTGCATTTTTTACTTCCTTTCTCATTTCAAAGCAAATAAATAAATAAAAAATTTTATTTATTAATTATGAGCATTTTGCACGTATTGGTTTTTACAAAGTTATATTATTCCTTCTTTTCGGATTGAAAAATATTTCAGACTTCTTTTCATTTACAGAAATGTTATTACACATCAATAATTGATCAGACACAGGTAAAGTGGGTCCATTTAATCGCATCTCAAATGTAATGTTTCTTAACCTCTTCATTCCAAGTGTACCCAATTGGGTACACTTTAAAATACTGTTTGTGCAATTTCAAAGCTAAAACACCCAATTGTTTTTGAAATTAATCAACCGAAAGTTTATTTCGTTTTAAACATGGAAACAATGGAAATTGGGAATTAATTATTATTTAAACTAATTATTAATTAAAATAAAAAAAATTAGTTATTTTGTTTTGTAATTTTTTAAATCAGAGAACCAAAAAATTGCGTCAAAATTGTTTGTTGTAGTGAATGAGAGAAAAAGACCATGAAGATATACCGCGAGTGACTAAGCTCTCGCCGGAAATTGCAGAGCATGAGAAACGGTGTCTAAGTATATAAAAAAATAATTATCCTGGAATAATTTGATTTCGAGAAAAAAAATCTTGGGGCATGCATATGTCCATTTGCACCCCCTCTGGATACGCAACTGACGTCATCACACTATAAATTGAAAAACTTTGCTTGATGTACTTCAAAGTTAAAATCTCCGCCAGAGATTTCATAACGTTAATATCTTGCCAATTATTATTTTTCTTCAATGTGAATGTTTTTTTCATATAAATGTGTGTGCTGCAAATTTAAAATCGCATCAGGTTTGAAGGCAATCCTTTAATACTGCATTTCAAAAGACGTATCCAAATGTAAGGATCAAATATGTCCCGGTAAATGAAGACACACGAGGAGCGGCGAAAGATATCATTCTATAAAAACAGCCATAAAATGATAAACATCCAGACTTATTCGGTTTTCTATCACACTTAATGCTATCGGAAATGAAATTAGGTGTCATGGAGATCATATGGGTTCCCTTTTTATGAGCGAGTGCCTGTCATATAGTTCGTGGCGTTAATTGCATTTATATGACATATTGCGCTTCGGGCACTGATAACTCAGAAATTGATTCCTGCAAATGATTAAGTTGATATTAGAAAAGAAGTTTGTTTCATTCTCTTTTTTTACCCGACAATTGTCGAAAACATGGGGGTGGGGGGGGGGGGCGTGGTGTTCTCCTGTAGGCCAGATTTTTTAAGCATGCTGTTGTCAAAGTTAAAGACCGATTTCAGCCTGATCATTTTCCCCTTCTCGAATGGTTGTTGTCTTTGAATCAATAATATATTTTTTTCCGATGCTTTGTCTCATAATTTTTCATTATGATTTTGTTATTCTCATTCACTGACAATCACATAGAAAACAATTGTTTTTCCTAGCCTTTGTTTATACGTTATATTAATTTAATAGATACATGTGGAAAATTGTAAAATATCAAAAATACTAAGGAAGGAAGTAATTAAAGTAGTGTGATTTTATCACAACCATCAAATACTCAATATACTATAAAAATTAAAAAGCATATTTGAGAAAGACAAAATATCATTACTAAATTTCTATTCATTTATTTATTTATTTATTTTTTGAATGAAATTCAGCAGATAAAAAAACTGCTGTTTCATGGAGCAAAGTTAAGATGATTACAGATGTAATTATTACTATTTTCTAAAGCTTTTATTTAACAGTACCCCCCCCCCCCCTCAAAATTTCATAATGTTATAGGACAATCAAAATAATTTAAAAGGTTTCTCAAGTTCCCACAAGTTTTGAATTTTAGATTTAACGGATACTTCTATTTTAACGTTTGATTGCACATTGCTTAACGAAATAAACACATAGAATAAAAACGCATAGTTTGAAAAACATTTCATAACACACGTGAAAGAAAAAGCGCAAGAGTGTTTGCAATATTACAAAAATGAGCTTACTCCAAACAATAAAACGTATGAAGTCTTAAAAAGTCATTTGCTTGCGGGCACTTGTAGCAATTTTCGTTCGAAAACATTTGAGAAGATATAGCAGCCGTCCACAGTAGGCCATTTCTTCTTGAATCGATTACGCGTCCTGTGTAAATGCTGTGATTGTCTCAAGAAAAGCTCACGTAATGTGAGCCTTTATTTTCCTGGCCATCGTAAGCTTCCGCATTTGAGGATTATTGGACGCGAGGTTCTGAAAATCGAAACCAGTGCGTGATTGAATTTGCTACATAACATTATTTGGAAACAACTTTTAAGCTTAGAAAATGAAGGTCAAGATTGTTTACATTCGGCAAGTAAAAGTCATTTAAAAGAGCTTCCCTTGGTTTTTGAGCATTGTATTGTACAAAATTCAACTCAGAAAGTATGTTCTGAAAAAGGCATTAGAGAAGGATTTTATATTTTTCTATGAAAACTTCCAATGAGAAATAAGAACATTGCTGTTTTAATGTCATTGTTTTTTTTCTAATGGTGTTGCGTATGGTCACTAACCTTTGCAGACCTAGTGCATTCCGTAAAATCCGGCATCCATTCTTTCAAGTAGCACTACTATCGGCGGATGCCGTTATTACATAAGAATTTTGACGCTCCGTTTCCCCTTAGATGGTGGCACCTGAGCTCTAAATGTTGCGAAACTGCACTAGGAATATATTTTAGCCAAAAGTATCCAAGCCAAACAGATACTCAAGGGTTCTTTTACAGCCATTGCAATAGGTCAAAAACCTTCATTTACTTTCCAACGTTTTTTAACATCTTTTTAAAGCATATTTTGTACATTGGGGGGGGGGGGGGTGGCACTTTTGGCAAACATACAAGTAAAAACTTGAGCAAAAAATTACAAATGTTGGGCACAATAAAGCCACATGATCCATTGCGTCATTAACGCAAATCAAAACAAACAACTAAAAACTAATCTTACGTATACTTTAAAATAAGCTCAAATTGATTTTTTTTATTGTTGGTATTTTAAATTAACCCTTTGCATGGTAAGGAAATTTCATGTTAAATATACAAAGAAGTTGAATAAGTTTGTGTTAATTATATGGATAGAAATATCTGTCCAGCCATCTATTATTACACATTATATCGTCGGCATTTTGGTAATAATCACTTAGTCCACAAGAAGAAATTTTACGGATACCGCACCCAATTATAATTCGCAATCAGTTATTTCATGCTATAAACCTATTTAATAATTTATTAGTCGCATCAGTAAACCTGCTGCAGAAGTCAGGGCTCTGTAAAATGATTTTTACAGTTTTCCCCAAGGGTTCGAAAACTAGCAATATCTCAAAACTGCAGGTTTGAACTTCGTGACATTTACCAGAGCACAAACTATATAGTATGTATGGGAATCCCTATATATTATAAACTTTTCAACAGATCGTAAACACTATGTAGCGTTGTTGTTTGCTGTTAGTCTGTCTTTTCCTTTTTTTTTTTTTTTCTGTACACCTCTATAGTTTTGCGCTAGCAACTTAGCACATTTCTGTCTCAGTTTTATTTGTTTTTACAGTAACTTCTCATGATTTTCTTTTATCTTTAGAAGTATATTTCATGATAAAAATTTTAAGAAAATTTTCTGGAAAAGCCACTTTTACACCAATGTTGGAAAACAGATTTCACATCTGGTTTATATCGAAAAACTACTCTATTCTCAGAAGAAAAGGAAAATTACTGAACTTTTCCGTTGGGAAGGTCCTTTAGTTCTTGTTATGTCTATTATTAGATAGACAGCAAGTGCATCTTCTTTTCTTCAGACACTGCTGCATAAAAAAAGGCATGTAGTGCGAACAATTTAAAACATGTTATTATTGTTACGTCCCAAATTGTGTTCTGTTGAAGTACTTATTGGTAATAATGATCCGATAACCTTTTTAATTCTAAGTACGAAGTACAGAAATATATATATATATATATATATATGATAAGCAAAACTTATTTGTACTGAAAAGCAATAATTAAATTTAATTTAGCAATTTCGGTAAGAAGAAAGAACATAGAGTATCTTTATAAATGTCCTGCAGGCATCAGCAATTCATTACGTAAAGTACAATATACGACATAAAATTGCAAGCATATTTCGTTATAAGGTGCATGCCTGGTCATTTCTATCCATATCAAAACGAATGGCATTTCTTTGAGATTCTGTATGCATAGCATAAATAAGGTTAAAATGTGAAATAGAATTCTTTAACTGGTCACGAATGCAAAACCGTTTTCAAACAATGGAGTGATTCGCAATTCCTCGACAATCCCCTTTTATTTACAGCCTTCTTTCTCGGCGGGAATAATACGTCAACATTGTAAAAAACTGTTTTACTTCTAAAAGATCTTTTTTTTTTTCATTTCAAAAAGATAGGAAGCTTTTATTTATACTGAATGCAAAATTCTCAGAATAAATTGACTTCAGAAATTCCTTTCCTTTTGTGAACCATATGAGCCCAGGGACGTTTTTTAAGTAGAAACAATTCAGAATAAAACATCTTCTTTTAAAGCTCTATCTTTTATAGAATTTAAGCGTACGCTCGAACCAGGGGATTTACTGTTCTATATGCTAAATCAAATGAATTCAGTGTATTAAGATCAAAGACTATTGATGTTTGTGCAAACTGGGCTTTTCTGGGATTATTAAAGAAGTATTTTAATTGTTTATTTTTGAAACACACTAATTATCTTATTCTTTGGCAATAGTGCCGACATTAATATTTGAGCAGTTCAATACTTTGAAAGGTTTTGATATTTGAATAAATTGTACAAAATAAAATAGCATTTATCAGTAATTTCTCAGTCATCAGTAATTTCTCAGTCAATTAATCAGTATTGTGTGTCCCCTGTCGAACACGTTTGCGCTAATAGATATTTGCAAAAGACTATGGAACCAGGTCATAGATAGTCAGTAATTTAAGTGATTGGTAGGCATTTAACCAAAAATAGATTGCTTTAAATTCGTAGTCAAATAGGGTGCTGGTTTTAGAAATTCTGTGTTGTCTATAGAACACGTTTACGGTAATGGATACTTAATAAAGACTGCAGATTCGTGCAAAGGTGGAAATCAGGGATATATCCAACTAAAATGGTTTTTTCTTCACGACGCAAAAAAAATGGTTACGAGTTCAAGTGGTTAAAAATAAAATAAAATGTATCAATACCCAGAGAAATATTGACTTAAAGTAAAAAAAAAAGAAGAGGATTATAATTTAATTGCCGATCAGTGTTTTTAATTTGTTCAAACTGATTTTGATTTCTCGTTAGGTGGCTAAATATCGCTTCGAAAATAATAAACACTTAACAAATTCTGGGTATACATTTGAATTAAAAATGCATTTGTGGCAAATTGAACGTTATGAGTTGGGGTTCACGCCAGAAGGGCGTCAAAACGACAATGGTCCGCGAGTCTTAAACAAATGTTATGTGTGGCAGACCAAGGACCAAGTTGCCACCTGAAATATTTTATTAATTCTATATTTTATTAATCAGCTAGTGTTTAAACTACGTCAAAATTAAAGTATCTAAGTGGTTATATATATATATATATATATATATATATAAAAATTTACATCTAATGGGCTGCGTATATGCATTGGTTCTTAACCATTGCAGATCTAGCGCGTTCCTAGAGACTGGTATCTACTCTTTCAGTGGCACCACAATGAGTGTGGTACCATTGCCACATGAGAATTTTGACGTCCAGTTTCTTCACCTGAAAAGGCGAGCACCCGGACTCTTGTTGCGAAATTACACTAGGATTTTTATTTAGCCGAGAGTATCCTAGCAAATGTCTACTAAAGGATCTTTTACATGCCACGTGATCGTACGACATGGGCACAGACTACATTCTGTATTTTGAAAATCCACCGGCACTGCCAGGCTCGATCCTATAAACAGGGGCTTACGAGTCCCATGCCTTATCACGACGCCACCGTTCCGGCGTTGTTTTTGATATGAATATTGTGATTTGTTCTGTTCAAATACACAGAAGAAATGTTTATTCATGTTATTTGCTTATTCATTTTACTTTTGTTTATTATTATATAATTTGGGGTTATTAAATCATATTCTCAGTAGCGTTTTTTGACTGATAGATTTTCATTGCTGTTGGTTTCCCTAGTTATAAGTGATTTTAGCATTTTGTGCTTCAAAAATAGGCGAAAAGTTTTATGAGTGTAAATAAATCAGGTGCAAACACAGTGTTTATTGACTTCTTTATGTAATCTCTACTATGTCCTTTGACATACACAAGCTATTGTTGTACTTCCATAGAACTTCCAGGAGACCTTTTTGAGTTAAAATTGTGCTTATATGCTTTAAAAAACTTTCTGTTTTTCCTTTTTTGTCATTTATTAAAACGTAAATTCTTGAGCAATTGTTCAGTTTGAGTGTCCGATTTGGTGTTCTTAACATTCGATTTTTTGGAACTATTATTTGTCTTTTACTGTTGCCTTTGTGAAGAATGAAAAAAAAAAAAAAACATGCTACACAGAAATACTTTTTAAATAATTTTACTTTTCCACTAAATTTAAAATGAAGCCAATTAATTGGCGAAGAAACAATTAAAAGTGTTTGCAACGTATAACTCTTAAGGCTCTCTTTTAAAACTAGTCGGGAGAATTACATTAAATGTTTTCTTTCCGACTTAGAAAAAGATGTGGAAGAAAAAAGGATCCTCGAACTTTTATAATGGGTAGAAAGGAAGAATAAATAATCAAGTGAAACTTAAAAATGACCTTAAATGGTGTTAAAGGAATTGGAAAAGCTAATATTTGTGTAAGTAATTAAGACTTCAAATGATGCAATTTATACTTCGGTTAAAGTTACGTCGCACGGAACAATGAAATACATTTAATGCAAATGGCTAATTACTGTAGATGTGTTTACAGCATGAAAACATAGCGTTCGGTATTTTAAATGAGTTTTGATTATATCCAAACACTGCAATATTTTATCTAAAAATTATTAAATTCGGTAAAGGAAGATAAAATTATAACCATTTACATATTCACTAGCAAAATTACCCGGCATTTCTCGTTACAAGCTTGTAACGGTGTTGCTCGTTACATTTCCCAGTGTAATGAGGAAAATGTAGCAAATGTTCTTCTTAGTTTCACGTAAAAGTATTATGTTTAGAATGAAAAGGGGAATAAGACCCTCAAACACTGAAAACAGACACAAATTCTGCCTTAACACTTTTTCTGTCATAGAAACCTTTCTTAGGAATTGAGTTTCATAAAATTAGTTTCTGGGAAACGTGAATGAAAAGCTTTTAGAGTTTCTCCCTTGTTATCTGAAGGTGATATAGTTCCCGTCTGATCCGTATCATAATCCACGAGTATCCAATACTTTTATCCCTATATCTCTTCTTCGAAAATCCCCTAATTTATTGGACAATGCTTTCCTATTCTTCCGCTCCTTCTTGACTTTTCTCAGCTGTTAATGAGGATAAATGAGTTTCTTGTAGAAAACAGTTTGCAAATAAGAAGTTATATGACCTGTATCAATAGATTAAGTACGAATAAGAAATAAAACAACTTTTAAAGCACAAAATTACAATAAACATTGCAGACACGTGTCTGAAATGAAACTCTTTTTTCAATGCAGAAAGATATGAGCTTATGTATGTAAAGACATTCAACAAAAGGCCGAATGACATTAAATCATTTACTATACAAGTAAAAAAATTTAAAAATAATATTACATTACAATGACGGAAATAAGCGATAAGTGGAACACGATTCACTCCCTTATTTATTTAAAATTTTATCATTTACACCTTTTGACTAGTACACGGATGAACTTTTGTCTGTTTTATATTTTTCATCTAATGAGAAACTGCTGACATAGGACCAATACTTACAATTTCAGAAGCATCCAAATAAACATGCTTTAAATCATTTGAGCTTTTCTAAACCCTAAAGCTTTTTTTCCTTTCTTTTTTCAGTTTTAACAGACATGAATGGTATTGGGAGAAAAGAATAAAGCAATACCTTTTTTTTTGGTATAACATAGAGCAGGAAATTATTGTTGCTACTAGCTTAAATAAATAGTTTTCTGTAGCGAATTCTATTCAAATATCACCTTCGCTTTAAAACTGAGAGCTTCTTATATTGAACCATTTGTTGTGTTGACTGCTTCTTTGCCAAAATTTACTTTACTGACGCCTTGTGTGGAGAAGCGGAAAGAACTAAGAAGTTCTTGTTAGACTGAAGGACGGTAATCAGGCACTGGTCCCGTGAGCCACTGAGCTTTATTCCGCAATGATTTAGTCGGTTTTTAGTAGTTTCGGACCAGCGAACGCCAAGAATTTTGAACCCTCAGTATATATATATATGTATATGTATATTATATATATATATATATGTAGGGTGATCCTCTTTCCTAGTTGTACTCTGAACTGGATAACTATTCACAATACCACAAACCGATATTAAGAAATAAGTGATCTATGTTTAACAGATATTTACATAAGTATTCACAACATTCATCTAGTAATTCTCACAATTGGGGTCGGAACCGCCAGTTTCGATAACAAACTGGCACACACAATGTAGATCGTCCACACAGGATCACACCTAGTATCCAACAACTCCTTTTCTTGCCTTCTCGCCAGATGGCACGGCAGTCCGATTCAGAAATATTCATTCGCTCATATATATATAGTACTAGTAAGCCCGGCGGTCATACGAAATGACCGCTGTTCTCGTTATTATAAATATACAATTCTCTCAGTAACCGGAAATGCACATCAAATCAAAGAGATATTTATAAGGTAGAACAGTAAATTTAATGAAAAAATAATAAACACATAATAATTTCGGAAAAAAAAAATATTCTTACCGAAAAAAAAAATCTAAGTTATAATAATCTGTAAAATAAAAACATTATTTACTATATAATCAAATTGTTTGTGAAAAATATTTATTTATATCCAACATAATCATCGTCAAAACAATAGCTTTAACGAAACTGGAAAAAAGAGCGCTGCCACTTTAATATATATAAAAAGTGCAGACGATAAATAAATTAAAACAAAGAAAGAAGGATTAAATTAAATTCGCGTTTACATTAATTTTTAACGGAGATTGCAAATCTAGTGATGCCTCACTCAAAGTGCTTGAGAAATGTTTTGATTATTAGTCGTTTTCATTATAGACACAATTGTGTAGAAGGCAGAACGATCCAGTTTTTTCGGAGTAAAAAATTCGGAATAAGTTATCGGCGACAAATAGACACTTTAGCGGCTCATATATAAAATGTATGTATATGTATATTGTTTCTTAATCTGAATATGTTATTGGTGTCCTTTGCAATAAAACAGAGTAAAATCCTGAAAATTAGAATGAGACTAAACTAAATGAGACAATCCTGTCCCTCTGCCAGTTAGTACATCAGAACAAAATGGCTTCAATGTTCATATTAATGGCAAAGTATATTTTGAAATGTAACGCGCATTTTCCCTATTCTATGACTGAGACATATATTTTTTAATATGTTCGTAATTTATAATATATATATTTTTAAACAGATATATTGTTATTTATTTCATTTGACATTGATTAAAAAATGAAACAAATCTGCTTTTTATAAAATAAACGAGTTTTTTTTTAAATTTAATGCTGTTAAATCATACTTGTTCTTTTTAAATTCCAATGAAAGGTATTGTTAAGAATGTTCTTACTTTATTATTTTTCTTTTTCCCTACTCAAATCTGACGTTTCTTATTCGGTACATTTTGTGCTAATTATGCTTTACGTCTCAATTTCCCTGCCTTTATACATATTCAAATTTGTTGAACGGCATACAAACTGAAATGATACTTTAATATTGAAATAGTTTCTATTATAATTTATTAGAAGTTGAAATTTACTGAAATATAGCGTCTTAGAAAGTAAGAGAATGAGTCAGATATATTTTTCTACAATCTTTTTTTTATGCATAGAGTCGTTTTTTTCTCAAATATTTTTTTTAATTCGAAAAAGGAATATAAGTGCGTGGAGGAATATGCCTTGTGCTAACTAAATTTTTTCATCACGTTTTTTTCTTTTACATTGGATTTACAAAATTAATTTTTGAGCGTAATTTATGAGCAGATATCTATTTAGAGATAGCACAGAAAATAGAATGTATTTTTTTTTCTTTTAATTTTACCACGGAACAAAAGAAAAATAAATAAACACATGTTATTAAAAAATAAATACAACTTACCGAAACTAATCTGCTACGAGCTGGGTAATCTGATTTGATTCTATATTCAACATCATACTTCATAGTTGATATATTTCATTAGAACATCGATCCAAAGGATAAAAGTTTTGAGCCGGATTTATGTGAAAAATGAAAAGTTTCCGAAAAGCATTATCTGGAAACGGAGAAACGCAACGCATAACATAAATCATTGTTTTTATCATACAGTTAAGTTTATTCTATTACCCGTTGCAATTGTTTTTGTTTAATGTCTATTAGTAAGCACTGATTCTGAGAAATTAGGAGTGAAAGTTAGTTTTAACTCGGAAAATTGTCAGATGTAGAATAAAACATGAAAAGACATTTATTTATGAGAAAAAACTATTCTAAAATAATTCACAAACAATGAGTTAAAACATGTTAAAACAAAAATGAGGTACGCTATTAAAAAAGAGGCAGTTAACTGTTAAATTATTTGGGCGCATTTTTTTCTCAAAAGCTGTACATTTTTCGTAATTTTAAACGATACCTCCGTAATACTTCTTTTAAACTTGGCAGTTTGATTTAGGATTTTTTTTACTAGAGTCGCCTTTTCTAGTTTTAATTTGATTATACTTTTCGTAAGATGCCAGAAAATGCTTTGTTCACTTTGTTGCAGATAACTAAAAATCAGTTATTCATAGTAGGTGTTTTTTCTTAGATGTTTTCAAAGCAACTTATCTACTTTTAAGGAAAATATAGCTGCGTTGTTTTGATTGTTTTACTGGTGCTATAGTAATAGGTGTGTGCGAAATTAAATGACTTTTTCATGAAATAGTGGACAGAATGTAGCAAAACATGCTTATGTAATCTTGCACAAATAATTCTCATATCATTCAATGCTATTAATTGAACACTTTGAAAATCTCAATAAGAAGAAGTGTCGAGAAATCTCAAACAGAAAGATTTATCGACACGATGAACGTGTTAGTGGAAATTTTTTTCTCACACATGAATCTCATAACATGGTAAGTATGATGGGTGGTTTTCCCTCAACTAACCTACATAGAGCGCATTCTAATAGACGTATATCAATCGCACTTGGTCTGTTTATAACATGAGCCGTGCGAAAAAGAAATTAGTAAGAAGGAAATATTAGTTAAATTTTTGCCACCTGATGAGAAAGAGGCACATGAAAACAACAACAACAAGAACAATAAGAACAAGAACAATAATAATAATAATAGGAACAACAATAATAATAATATTAATATAAATAATGATATAATAATAATATATATAATAATATAAATGTTGTTGTTGTCGAGTCCTCGCGCGTGACGAAGAAGAATGGATACGCTGCTCCTGAGTCTAACGGGGCCCTTATAGTCAGGAGTCCCATTTCCGCCCCTTTTTGAAAGGTCTCTTAATTTTTGAACCAGCTCCCAGATGAGAGACCGTCACCTGAGATTGGCACCCCCAGAGGTATCGTTTCACTTGGAAGACATTGGAGCCACGTCCTATTTAACGTGCACCAGCTCCCTTTAGCGTGCACGGACACCACAGCAACCAGATGCGAGAGGTTGTCACCCTCCCAAACACTGACCTCAGTCAATGTTGCTTCACTTTCGGTGTTCAACGGGAACCGAGCTTCTACCGACTGGTCCACTGCGGGGCAATAATATAAATAATGATAATAATATTTATACTTTTAATATTTAAACAGCAATAATAATAATAACATAAAGAAAAAAAGAGCTTATTTTGCCACAGCACATATTGAATTTTCATTCTGTTTCGGTCAATCACATGTTCAAAGAATGGTACAGTTTGGCAAAACTTTACAGCATCGCGAATGGTTTCCCTTTAAACTGCAGCAACCTATCAATGAGAATTGCAATTGTACCCTCTGCTGGTGGTAAGATGGTGAACTATTATTTTCTTACTACACATTTCTTTTTAGCATAATGCATTTAATGTATATACAAAGTTTGAATGAGATACATCAATTAGAACAAACTACGTAGAACTACATAGATCTTAAGAAAACACTAATTATAACCACCCAGTATATGTAATTTTAAATTGCGTAATTTTACTAATTTTTGAATGGAGAGATTAAACTCCTCAGTACTTTTTTTTATTTATATTTTATCCCTTTATTTTTTTAATAATAAGAATTTGTAATATTTGAGTAGTTAAGAGAATATAAGAGACACATTCCAGAATATCAAAGACAGCAAAAAATTACTTTGACGCTTTTTTGTTTGAGCGGGAGAAAGAATACGAAATATGTATCAAAAAGAATCCAGGAGACATTCTGTTTTTGACAGGTGTCTACTAAATAAGGACTAATGTTCAATACGTTCTGCTGTATTCATATTATGTAGTCTAAAAATAGTCCAAAATGCCAAAAGCATTACATTCCGAAGCGTAATTCATGCTCAGATAACTTAGATAAAAAACCCAATAACTCAGAAAAATTGGATAAAAGTTATACTGGTAATTTAAAATTTTACTCAGATATTGTCTGCGGCTCTTTTTTTGCTTGGTGTGCAAAATAAAGTGCTTTGATTTCTCTTCACTTTGATTCACGCAATAAATCTATAACTTTCGTCAATGTTAAGCATGCGGAGAAATCAATTGGCTTTTTATCAATAGCGTTTTTTTCGCTCACTGTTTCATTCATTCATTAATTTATTTATTTATGCAGTTCCCAATTTTAAAGGTAGAAGCTGGGTATTATGGGTAAAGGTATCTTCTTCAGGGATCTGAACCGAACGTGGAGAATAAGCGCGGAACAGCGAGACTTTACTCGAGAGTGGAGCGGAAGTGAAGAAATTCCGATTTTTTTTTCATTAGTCGAAAAAGTTTAATGAATGAGGGGTTACATTTTTTTATTTCCTTTCCTTTTAGAGTGCCTCTTTCTTTTCGTAACACAGTAATTTAAAAAAACCAAAGAGAAACTTTCTTAATATTTTATCCCATAAAAACATTAATTGACTATGAAAAAGAGATAAATTATATAGTTCCTATTAAAAATATTAGGAGTACAGAGCGAAACTGCAGCAGAGCGGGAGCAAATAATTAGAAATTAGAGTGGATCAACTCAAAGAAAAGTTCCGTCTAGAACTATACGAGCCTAATTTCTCGTACACACCCAACATCTAATTTATAATCTTTCTTTCTCTCTTTCCCGTGTAGCTTTAGTTCTTAATTGCGTCAAAGCGGTTAATACATATTTCTTCAATCATTCGTGCATTTATTTATTCATTCAGTCATTCACTCATTTATTCATCCATTCTTTCACTCATTCATTTATTCGTTCAGAAATGTCCTTAAAAATATAGATCCAAAAAAATTCATGGAAAAATAGGCTTGTTTAGTTCTGGATCAATCTAGTATCTGTACGTGTTCCACGTAATAAGATACTTCCAATAAAGTTTGTTCCAAGCAAATCCGTCTCTTAGATCAGAATTTATATAGGAATGAAATTTCCCCGTAAGCGCTAAAGCTAAAATTAATGTCGTTTAATAGAACCCTATGTTAAACGTTGTCAATATTTCTATTGTCATAGTTCTTGTCATTTGAAATTTCAGATGACAACAAATACATTAAATTTCCGTAAGTTTGAACTCTATACCTATCATGCTATATTTTTAATTAGGGAATGTAGGCACTTACATTGTTCCTATCAACATTCCGAAGTGATAGTTCAATAAATCTCAGTTCTGCTTTTTAATTTACTGACAAGTATCGGAAGTCAATATTTTTGTTGCTAAGCAAAATTTTAAGCTGAATCTATAAACGTAAAAACAAAGAATAAAAAACCTAACTGCAGTTTGTGATTGCTAATACTTTAATTTGCCAGAAACAAATTCAATTAAAAAATATTTACATTACCTTTTTAGCATATATAATAACGATAGACTTTTCGAGATATTTGCTAAAGTTCGTTTTAAAAACTTCAATTTTCTCCTCCTCCCACCACCACCCCCAAATCACCAAAAGTTCTATTGATAAAGCATCATAAAGATAATTATAGACAAACAACACACTTCAACTATCTCGATTTAAACGTAGAAGATCAGATAACATTAATTTTTCTAATCTTTAATAATCTACATTATTTTTTATTCATTTACTTCGTTAATTAAAAAAATTAGTTTCATTACGAAAACGAGGACCGGACACAAGGTACCTGTAACCAAAATTTCGTACTTCTAGATCCTTCCATTTCGCCAGGAGGCGACAGACAGACACACACACAAAATCTTTGTTTTATTTATATAAAAGAAATAATCCCAAATTTAACAGTTTTTCTTACAATTGGAATAAAAAAGAGCAAATTCAAATTTTAGGAAAAACGCTTCGAGGTGCACGAGGATTTGACCCTAGGTATCTCTAACCAAAATTTCGTACTTCTGGACCGTTCCATCTCGGCAGAAGGCGATCGACAGACACACACACACGAACTGATACACATCAAACTCTCTGTTTTATTTATATAGATAGTCTAATGCAGCGTTTGTAAGTCACATTTAAGAAAATCAAACTGTTTTAAAAAAAACAAACTTGGTTATTCTTCCAAATAAATTTAAGAATTTCGAAAAGAAATATTTTTTGTGAGTTCCTGGTTTGTTTCAATTTGAAATGACTGTTTTCGTTCATAAAAAGTTCTGAAACATTTCTTTTTTATTAAAATCAATGGCAATAAGAAGTGAAAGATGAGATTTTATGAACATTTTGCCATTTCTAAAATGTAATTTCAAATCCAAAGAGAAACATTTTTCCTGCAACGTTTTTACTGGAGTAAAAGAATTTTAAATTGAATTTCTCGAAACTACAATATTCTCCTCTTGGATGTGAAATTTCGTTTCAGCTACTTTCGTACAAAATTTATTTTGTCTTTGAAGCACTGCATGCGTTCAGCTTTTATTGATAAATATTGGTTTTCTGTAGTTTTAAATGAAAATGATATCCTGCGAATTTCTGAAACTGATTAATGGAAAAATAGGAGTATGACAAAAATTATTTTAACAAACAATTTTGAGTAAATATTGGAATATCTCTTCTTCGAAAATCATCTTTTAAAGACAGTTTTAGAATTAACTGAAATGAAAAAAAATTGAAATTACTGACTTACATATTATATAATTTTTCCCCCCTTAAGAAGACAAATTATAGCGTTAAAAATCATTTGCAATTAAGTTTGAATTAATCATTAATTTGTAAAAAAAGTTCTTAATTTATTTTACCCAATCTAAATGAAATGGAAAATGTTTTTACTGTTAATCCTCCACCGATCTCAAAGGAACAATTAAAACTTGATCCAATGCAGTCTAATACATAGATAGCTTATTCATATATAGGTTGATAAGAAAAATTCAGGTACTTAAAAATTTTAAATAAATCACTTTTATAAATTTTTACTAATCATTTTTTTACAACAAGCTTCGTATCATCTGGGTTGCAGTTATGCTCTATAATTAATTAAAAGTCTGTTTAAAAGAACTGTGATTTAGATGAATTTATGCCCTACACAAAATACGTCTGAACTTCAGTGCGTAATAGAATTTCTAGCGATCTGACCCAGAAATGTCCTGATTTCCCAGTGAAGTTTGTTTACGTTGAAATCGCCATTTTAGCCCTCCAACTTTATCATCATTATTGGAAATAACTTGAGAACAGTAGCAACAGGTCTTTTTAATGATCTAAAAAAAATAAAATCTTATTTGTATAAAATGGTGCATATCAATGTATTCAGATGATCTCATAAAATGGTTCAAAAGTTGACAAACGAAAAGTAAGTTACACAGAGCAAAAGTTCCAACGCAAAGTGCAATTTTCAGCATTTTTTGGCCTTTTCCAATTTTTTTAGCCCCTTTCAGTTTTTATTCCAGCATCATTTACAGTTTTTAAAATCAAATTCGGATACGTATTCTAAAATATATTTTCAAGGTTTCATTCACAACGGACATACAGTAAAGCCTGTAAAGTTGACCACCTTTGTAAGCTGACCACCTGTCTAAATTGACCACTTTGTCAGGAACAGAATTAGCTCTATATTATATAATGTAGAGAAACCTCTGTAACTTGACCACCTAAGTTGACCACCTGTCTATGTTGACCACCTATGTACGCCAAATTTGGGTGGGAGTATTATAAAAATCCCTTTGTAAGTTGACCGCCAAATTATTATTATATTTATTTGTTCATCTATTTTTGAAAAGAGAGAAAAAAAAAAAAACTTTTCCAGGATATTTTTTATGCCATAATGTTAGACCAGTATTTGTCAGGATGGATTAAACATCAATATAAAGCTTGCCTAAACCTCTTTGTAAGTTAACGAAATGGGAAAACTACTAAGAGCACTCTTTTATTCTTTAAATAAGTTTCTTCTTTTTTCTTTGATCTGATATAGCCATTTTGAAAAATATATACTTTTAGGAAATATTTAGCATCAGATAACTAACTGACAAAATTAATATGATATTTATCGACATTTTAACCAAGTGCTTTACTTTTGAACTTGTGTAGGATACATTGTATGCCATTCGGGTTAAATTTCTTTGATGATGTTTTAGATAGTAGTGAAAAAAAAAACTAATCACTATTTTAAAGTAACGTCATTACATGAAGCTATTTTTTAATTAGTAATAAATGAATAAAGGCATAGAGTAAGAAATAACAAAAGAAAATCTCCACCCTCTGTAAGTTGACCACCTGTCTAAGTTGACCACTAAAGGGCTGCACCGCAAGTGGTCAACTTACACACGTTTCACTGTACTTATATTTTCAATAAAATATGTAATTTGGTTAATTAAAGTAACACTGCTGCGATAAGATTTTGCTTGCTATTGCAGAAAAGTAACAATTAAATTAACACACAATGCTGTGAGGAAGTTTAAATTTAAAAAACATCATTTTTAATTATTGCGATCAATAGTGTATGACTGTGTGGTAATTAGCCTGAGCAGCGGAACGGGTTAAAGACTTAAATTTAGCTCATCAAATTCCTCCGATTCTGATCTTTATTGTTATGGAGCCAACTGAGAGGGGTGCAAAGTCTTCCCGAATGCGTTTACCGCACACAATTTAAATCAACTGGAAGAATTCCAAATCTTTGCCGTACATTGTTTTTTTAACTGTTCATCGTGGTGCGCTCTAGACAGTTAGTTCGCATTTTCAGTGCGTAATAGTGGATTGGTGCTTATAAAATGTTGTGATGAAGAAAAAGCTTTATAAACATGTGACTAATATGGATATAATCATTTTTTTCGCATTGGATTACAAAATAAACAGGTAATGAATTTAACTTTTGTTAGAAGAATCAATAACGCCCATATTAAATTTTATAAGTAGTTTGATTATATGAGTTTTTTTTTTTTTTTTTTTTTGCGGAATGTAACAAATGTAGCGTAACTATGTTATTCTTTTTTAAAATTAAATAACTGAATGAAATTGGAATGACGAATGGATATTAGGTCCGTCTTATGACTTATCATAATTCAAACTATTTCAGTTAAACAAGCGTAACATCGCTACAACATTCCAATATATTTTGGTTATGCAGTTAAAGAATCGCAATATCGTTAGAATAAAACAGTATATCTAGGTTATGTAAGTCTGAGATCGCTGCAGCATTCCAATATGTCTTGGTTAAATGTAATTTACGGAAGTTATTAACATTACAAGATATGAATGTGCTTCAGTTGTTTAACTTAACAGAAGTAATTGTTAGAAGTAGAATATTCTTATTAGTATTATTACTATATTTTATTTAATAGTTTTTCTCTGATTGTATTTGAACAATTTCGACGTCTAATAACAAAGGTTTTTTTTACTTCTCAAAAATAATCAAAATTTTGCACACAATTTCAATTACGGAAAAATAACTTTATAGACTCATAAATTTATCGTTTTGAGTATGTATTATGCCCTATTGGTAGTTGAATGTATCTTTGGTAGTTATGTTTAAAGATTAGCTGTTTTCGAAAACCAGCTGATTCGCCCTTTTATACCTTAAATTGTAATTTAGGCACTTTTTTAATCTTTCGGTTTTTTATACCCTTAATGCTGTTAAATGTAATGTTTTTTCAATAAATAAATAAATAAAATAAAATTAAAAAATTTAAATAAAAATAAATAAATAAAATAAAATAAAAATAAATAAATAAATAAAATAAAAATCAATAAATTACTGAAGGAAGTTAAAAATTACTAAAGCAATTATTCTAAAATTAAAATTTCATTCATTGTTTTAGTGAAATAGTAAGCGTTTTTGGCCATATTAATAGTCTGATTTAATAGATATTTTTCTTGTAAAATTCTAATTGTTTTTAACAAGTTACTGGAGGATATTTACACCAGCGTCTTATAGCTGCATAAATGTTTGAGTGGCACAGTAACGCTTTTAACTGGGAAAAAACAGTTCCAACATCAGGTATATTTTATTAAACCCCCTGAACGTACTCTAATGTAAAGCAGTTTATAAAATATTAACTGCTTTACATTAGAGTACGTTCGGAATCATAATCAAATGCATTTTAAAACAAAAAAGGGACAGATAGGTGCAATTATTGTATTTTCAAAGTTCTTTCTTTTTTGTTTCTTTAGAAGCTCATTTGGGGTTGAACATTTCGATATGGGAGGAAAAAAAAACTAATAAATTTCAGATGAGTGTTGTTTGCAGGTTGGCAATGCTGTGTTTAAATTTTTCGTTAGGAACATTCAAATCGGGAATAAATTTGCACATATTGTTGAATTTCTGTTATTATATTTATTTTTGTCTGACGACACTGATAAGGTCACTTTGCCTCATTTTAAGTAAAGCATTTCGTCAGTTTCTGAGCCCTTATAAATTTAATGCATCCTGATAGAGTTTTGCCTTCCCAAAAGACTTGCATGAGCTTTATTGACTATATTAATCCAGAAGAAAACTTCTATAAGGCAGCTCAATCATTCAATTAACGTCCGAAACAGCCCGGTCATCTTGTCATTTGTCAAATCAACACCTGCAACACTGGTTTCAAGCCCAAGATCTAATTCTGAATTGTGTGGCGTTCCTTTGGGTTGCAAGCTGGTTTTGTCTAAATCGGCGCTTATTTACAGTATCAAATTTTGAGGACTTTTACCAGTGACAATTTGTGCATTGATAGTAGCAGAAAACAAGAGCAACTTTTATGAACTCGATAAAAGAACGTTTAGCTACATATCGGAACAACCACGCTCTCTTCACGCGTTTCGTAGTAACCTTTGAAGACTGGGTTCGAAGTCAAGTGCGTTACGGTTAAGACTGAATCTATACTATTGTAGCAAAATTTGAACTCAAATGGGGGAAAAAACTAATAAATTTCAGATGAGTGTTGTTTGCAGGTTGGCTAATGCTGTGTTTAAATTTTTCGTTAGGAACATTCAAATCGGGAATAAATTTGCACATATTGTTGAATTTCTGTTATTATATTTATTTTTGTCTGACGACCCTGATAAGGTCACATTATTATGCACTGTAATTATGGTAGCTTTTCCTACAATTAATTTATCGGACATTATTTTTAAATAAGTTTACCCACCACTAGAATTTCTGTTTAAAATTATAATAAGACAGTTGTTAATCCCATTGTATGTACGTAATATGCACAAAACTTTAAAACGTGTTATACACAAAATACTAAATTAAATATTATTTGTTTTCTAAATATTGTTGTAACTAGTTTGCTTTTAACAATCAAAAAAAGGAAAGACGAAAGAAACTTTGAGACCTTTAGGACACAAACTAAAAAAAATAAATAATAATAATTTGATTTGGTAATAATGAGTAATCAATGAATGATTCTTTTATCCAAGTTAGAATTGATATTCTTTCAATAAGCAAGACAAATGGGTCAAAACGGAAAAGAAAAGGAAAATATATGCAAAACAATTTTCCCGAATGTTTTTTCAAACAAAAGTCCATGTTTTTTGCATAAAAATTAAATATAACATTCGTTTCAAAAAACCTTTTGTATGTTTCCCTTTTATGAATAGTTTCTTTAACTAAGAATGAGCGTGCGAAAAGTGAGAAAAGAAAATTTATTCGTAGTTGTTTGAGTTTTCTTTATTTCTTAGTAGATTTGAATAACTGTTTTTTTTTCTTACGAAATTAATTGAAAGAATATTTGACACTGAGAACGATATTTTACATTTGGAATTTGCATTCGATAAGTATTTTCTGTCACTTACCATGTAATTTAAATGAAATTTAAAATGCAGGAATACTTATTGCTAACTTTATACTAATTGCTTACAAGTGAAAAAATACTCTTTTATATAATTGGAGTTTATTTTTGTATCGATGCTTTGCGCATTTACTAATAAATAAATACATTTTATCTGTTTGTAAATATGAATGCATAAAACTATGTTATGAAGTCCTCGTTCTGAATATGTATTGGAAGCGCAGTTTTCTATTTGAAGCTCTTATTTCGTAGGTATTTTCTCTCAGTTAACAGGTATTATAAATAAAATTTGAAATATAAGAACGCTTAGTGCTGGATTTATATATATATATATATAGTGTTTATCTTTATTAAATGAATTCATAAGTGAGTTTAACTTTAATCAACAACAGATATATATGATAAGTATTATTATTTTATAACTTAGTACGCTATAAAAAAATCTCCTGAAAATAACGGAAAAAGTACGGCATCACAGTTGCCGGAAATAATAGTCCGTTTCTGATAATATTTTCCCGAGATTTGACAGAAGTTCCATTTCTTTTTTCTCCGTTAATCCAAATCAAGTTGTGAAAATAAGCAACCGTACAACAAGAAATTTCGTTCTCGTATTTTCAGGACGTGATATTTCCGTTTTTGGAAGGAAAACCATGTATTGAGGCACTACGGAAATCTTCAGTTAAAATCAATCAAAAAGCAATCTGAAAATTCAGAATTTTTTAAACAGTGTATCAGTCTTGCTATTAAAAAAACCATATCATAATACTTGAATTTGAAAATGACAAAAAGAAAAAAAAACTGAAACAGCATAGCGTTCATTAAATATAAACATACCAATTGTAGAAAAATTGTGGAAAACATAGTGAAAAATTTTCTTTCATTTTATTTCTTTAAAACACATTGGCAAGCATTTTTTAAAAAGTGTAACCCAAACGTAGAAATTTTGAATTGCTCTTTTGTGTGATATTTTGAAGTAACAACTCCAAGAAATCAAAAGATAAAGTAAAATTTTATCAGATACGCGCCCAAAATATATTACTGCAAAATTGCTGGACGTGTGAAAAAAGTAAGCAAACAGTAACTTTCGTCCAAGTGTTTTTGCTTCGAACTTAAAGAAAGATATATATTCTTCCCACGCAAAAATCCGTCGACGTCTTCTAGCGTTTTTTTCTTTTTTTTTTTTTTTGTAAAAGAGAAACAAAATAATCATATTTCAGGAAAACTTGGATCATGCAAATTAAATTAAATAGTTGGAGTTCCTATGAAATTGTTTTTAGCTTAATATACTATCTGTTTGCTTTCTGAGCCAAAAATACTTTATAGATAGTTAATATTTTTACCAATAATAAATGTTCTTTTTGCCCTTTATTAGAAAATGTTGATGCATTGTTATTTTTTGCGATAATGATGCATAATTTCTTTTTATATACTATATTTTTTTAAGTGTTTTTTTTTTTTGGCTGTTGAAGAATCTAAAACGTGGAACGGTGAGGCACGTGAAATGCTTGACTTTTCGAGATTTTAAGACATTTTCAATAGTAGCAACGGTGACTCGCCGTTCCCTGATGGAGCACTGTAAATTTTTAAAGCAGCAAAGAATAACTTACCTGAATTTTGTAAAGTAAAGCTTTAATAACATCAGTTCGAGTATTTATTGGATAGGTTACGCATATTTCTTTTCTTTATTCTAAAAAATTAGCAAAATATCAGCCTCAGTACGAAGAAAATGGTAATAAAACTACTTGATTGCTTGATAAACTGTTTTTTTTTTCACATTGAAGCATGAAAATATTTAAATGTTTAGATTTTTTAAAGGTAAATCTTAATTTGTTTTCCATCCCAAACTCTTCAATCATTTTCCAGAACATCGGTATGAGATGAAGTATACTTTGATATATTCATGATTTTGATGAATGTTTATCTCTCATTTCAATCGACGAACCCAATTTTTGTTCGTTCATATTTACGTAAAATTTGCGCTAATTTCTGAACTTCTAAATCATTTTCGCAGTTACTATCCTGAACTACTCTACTTCTGTTTGAAAATGTTTGTTAAAAAGTTGCTTCATATTTTGTCACAAATCAGTTTATTTGAAGGGAAAGTCGCTCGTCAAAGTATTAGTGGACAAACAACTTGGTTCTTCTTTATTTCAAAGCCGACCTACTTGCAGGAGGCCCAAGGCCATTCTGCATCCTTAATGATCCAGAAAGAGATTTTTCACCGTTTTCTCAAATGTATTATTTCTGGAGGAATTGCTCATTTTATTATTATTATTATTTGAAACTTCTGAATATATTTCACAGGCACAGATTTCCAGACGAAATTTAGGATATTTAAGCCCATTTTAAGAACTTGAGTGGAAAAAAACGGTTTTGATTCTATTCGAAAGTGATAACAAAAATCTGAAATGCATTTTACCTTTTTCCATGTATGTATATTAGTAATTTGAAAAACTTTAATGAAAAATGGAGAATTTATACTAGGATATCCATATGAACATAAAAGTAATTTGAAATTCATTTGATCTCTCTATGTACGCTACCCTGCGGCATTAAAAAAAGGCATTGCTGAAAATTCAAAATTATATTACATTACCTCATTTACATAGTTTCATCATTTTAACTTGGGCAAATAAATCATACGTCGAAAGCTTCATTCGATTTTGTGTGCAGTATACTTTAAAACTTAAAAATTATTTTCACCTTAATTACATTTTGAAATTCACTAATGAAAAATGGAGATAAATAATATGTCCATGCGTGCTTTTCTAACTAGTACATGCAATACAAATGGTAGAAAATCAGTTTTTATTTGTTTCCTGATGAAATGTGCAGAAAAGTGAAGTGACATAGTAAGTACTAAATAGAAATAGTGAATATAATTTCTACTTAGAAAACTTATTCTGAAAATGTTGCTCTCTTTTAAAAAATATAGAGTAGAATTAAATAAAATCAAAGATAAACATTCAATATTCAATCTAATTGATCTTTTGAATTTGAATTGTAATTCTACTTACCAGTAGGCGATTTCTGACTCATTGGTAACTCTATTGCAATATTTTCTATTGTCTGCATTTCATTCCGAATAGTTTTTGTTTAGTATTAGTATAGTTACAGAACTAATTTACATAAATTATAAGTGCTTTTACTTGATGTTTTAAAAGATTTAACGAAAAGAATTTTGAATTCACTTCAATTGAAAGTGATCTGAAATTTATACGTTACCAGGCTATTTACGGCCTTTAAAATGTGTGACAAAATATAGATTTTGAAAGAAAAAATATCTCATTGCAATTTACACAACTTACATAAATTCAATCTAATAGTTTTGCAAAGAATGGTGATGCTTAAAACATTTCAATGGCAATTAGATAAATTTCCTACTACAGTTCACCAAGCAAACTTTTTGCAAAGGAGATTTTCGAACGTATAAACAGAATTAATGACTGGTTTTAGTTCAAAAATTTGGTTTTTTATCTCACTCTGTAAAATTCTCAACTCTAATTACCAAAAATTTCCAAACTGTAAAAAGATCGATAAGAAAATATCACAGTTTAATAAAAAATAACAGTCTATTATAAACTACTAGAATTTTATCAAAAATAAATATTTCATCGTCCCTTGTGTAATAGTTTTTGTGCAGCATTTCCAGTTTAAAGTGCAAGAAAAATAATTCAATAAAAACCTTGATATATTTCAGCTCCGGTAAATTGACGCCAAACATTTGAGGGTCTTTAGTTTTTCTTCTAGAGAACTGAGTTCAGTTACGGTACCAGCGTTATTGCGACGTTAACTCAACTCAAATAAGCGTCAATAGCACGTTCTCTTTTCACTGAACACCCCAACAACAACAACAAGAAATATATATATTCAAAGTCAGGCGTCAAGAAGGGAAGAGTATATCTTTATCATAACGTATTATAAGTAATTTATCAACAAAATTCTCCGGAATAAATAATTTTTGTTAATAGAAATAGAACGGATTACAAATAAAAAATTGCGATAAAAAGTATAAGAAAAAAACTCATTATTTTTAACAACATCGATGCGGTGACTTTTGAACATAAGCTTAAAAAGTCGGCAGAAAATTATGAGTTTAATTGCCATTATACCATGTGTGACTTCATACTGTAACTGTTGGAAACTCTGAGCCATTTATATTTTTTATTGATTCATAATTTTAAAAGATTTTATCTATCATAGTTTTGCACCGACTTCTAAAACTATGTTTATAAATCGTATCGATGTTTAAAGAATATTTTTTTTTGCTTTTTAGCGGATTTTTAATTTGAAGTCGATTTTATGTTTCTCTCCAAAAATTATTTTATTTTACTCCTTTAAGTGTAAATATACATTTTTCACGTAAATACTCTATTAAAAAACATATAAAGGGGCACATCCACTTTGAATGACTGGCACTAAAAGCTAATCATTTGCAAGATACATTCCGTTTTAAAAACGCTACCTAATACTAAATGCCTAACCTATCTACTCAAAAGCTGGAAGTCAGTTCTTCGGTGAGATACATCCCTAAAGAGTAGCGCCATGTAGCGTTAGTTTGGGGTTAAAGATTCAACATTTGATGCTCGCTTCTCAGAAGAGTTGTTTACATCCACAGAGTAGTCATAGACCAGAGGCTCAAGTCTCAAGCGATTTTGTACTGCCGATTTCACTGGCATTCCACGTGGAAAAACATGAATTAAATTACAGCAGTTCGCATTACAAGTTAATTTCATGTCTCCTCTACGACGATTTATCTTTGATTTGAAAGGAAATCGTATATTTTTTTAGAATCAGTTCGCACATGTACTTACATCAATTTGTACCTCCTTTTTTTTGTATTCATTTGAGCCTTTCTTTTTCTCTTCTTTTTATATGTCATTAATCTTGATAAAATTTAATGTATTTTCTCCGAAATGCTCTTTTGCTGCGTGCTTTATTGCCGCTTGTCTAGTAAAAAGGAAAAAAAAAGGTTTCTTTTTATCGATTTCTGGCAGACTGTAATAGGTAGCATTTATGATTAAAGGCCACATCTAGAAAAGTTAAATATCCTTTTTTTGGTGTTAAATATGTATTCATGTAAGTATTAAATGTTAAAATTGTGTAATTTTAAAGCCAATGTTATCGTTATTTTTTTCTTTTCTGCATTATTCCGTTGAATATCGATAATATAAAATAATTTTTATAAAAAAACAGAACCGACTTCAAATTATAAATTGCGCTAAAAAGTGAAAAATAAATTCATTCTTTAAACAACATCGATGTGACTTTTAAACATAGTTTTAGAAGTCGGTGCAAAATTAGGATAGATAAAATCTTTTGTAATCATGAATCAATTACAATATATATATTTTCGCAGAATTAGCAACAGTTCCAATATGAAGTAGCAAATGGTATAATGGTAATTAGACTCATAATTTTGCACCGACTTCTAAAACGATTTTTAAAAGTCACATCGATGTTGTTTAAAGAATTAACTTATTTTTCACTTTTTAGCGCAATTTATAATTTGAAGTCGGTTTTGTTTTTTTATAAAAATTATTTTATTTTATTCTTTTTAGTGTAAATACATTTTTTATATAAATACTCTATTTTTTTTTAAAATCCATATCAAAGGGCAAAACTTCTTTGAATTAATGGCACTAAAAACTATTGCATGATAAATTCCCTTTTGAAGTTGATTTCAGCAAACAAATTGATTGGATTAATTTTTGCCACAGAGAAGCCTTTAGTCAAACTCTTGCTGTAATTTCTTTTAATATTATAGCCTATGACAACAAATATGTTTTTAACAATGACGTTTATATTTATTAATAGATTTCCCAACAAAGAAAAATCAAGCCAAGCCTTTCCAATTAAAATAAAAAATAGTTATTTTTCACCCGTAAACGTTTTTTCTAAAAACAAATGTAGTCAAATCAATTTGCAATATTTGAGTTAGACAACCCTCTATCGATTAAAGAAAAAATCATCAAAATCGGTTCATTTAGTCAAAAGTTATGGATGAAAAAAAAAAAAAAAAAAAACTACATTTATACCCATAACTTTTTTTCTAATTATCGAATATGGTCAAACGAAAGTACGGGACCTATGGAAAACCACCCTCGATCGAATAAAAAAAGAATCATGAAAATCGGTTCATCCAGTGAGAAGTTATGAGTGGACAAACAAACAAACAAAAAAAAAAACGACATACATACAATATGAATGTATAACCTCCTGTCTTTGTGACGTCGGTTAAAAAACATGCGCAACTTTATTGAAAAATTGCCTTAAATCAATAGAAATGGTTTCTGATTTTTGCCAAAAATAAATAATAATAATACAGTAAATTGGAGATTAATTTTAACATTTTAAAGTAACTTTTACCCTAGTTGTATG
This sequence comes from Octonoba sinensis, assembly GCA_038502835.1. Classification (NCBI taxonomy): domain Eukaryota; kingdom Metazoa; phylum Arthropoda; class Arachnida; order Araneae; family Uloboridae; genus Octonoba; species Octonoba sinensis. Next base: position 86,455,302 of record CM076604.1, read on the forward strand.
AATTGTCAGTAAATTTTGCATTTATATATTCAGGTACTTTTCTGTTCCGAAGCCGTTCGCGATAGTTATTTTCTTTTTTTTTTTTTTTGCTAATTCAAACTTATTGTTTCTTTACATTTGATTTGGCGATGCAAAACTCTCCCGGCATGAAAAAATAAAGAAAGCGAATGAAACTGAACTAATAATACGGTAAAATAATGTAGATAAATGTAGATTCTTTTTTTTTAAAGTAATAAAATAAAGTGAAACAATTAAAAAAATAATAAAAATCATATGTTGCTGCAAAAACAATTACTAGTAAGAACTACAGAAGCCTGCTTGCCCCACCAAAACCCAAACAGTAATATAAAATGGTTTAAAATTTTCAGCAAAATAAAAACTTGGTCTCTGAAAATTAATGATTAAGTTTAGATTTTAAACTCGCGTGTTTGCTTTAAATCATACCCATTATTAATAGCTCACGTAATTTCATTGTTATACTTCTTATCTCCGGAAGACGGCAGCGGAATCTGGGGTTCTTTGCCTTCCCTTTCTGTCAATGTTAGAAACAACGTTGGACATTTAGTATTACGGAGGTACGTTTTAAACTTAATTTTAAAAGGTCACTAGTGTAAACAAACTGAATGGATTATTTTTTTGCTGCAGAGAAGCCTTAAGTCAAACTCTTAATAAAATTGCTTTTAATACTACTGCTTAATGGCAACAAGCTATTTTTAACAATAAGCTTTATATGCATTAATAACTTTTCCAGCAAAGAGATATCAAGACAAACCTTTCCGATTAGAAGAAAAATAAATAATTTTTTACCCATAACGCTCTTTCTAAAGAACTATTGCATTCAAATCGATGCACGATATTCAAGTTAAACGATTCCGTATCGATTTTTAAAAAATCATCAAAATCGGCTCAATTAGTCAAAAGTTATGTATGAAAAAAACAATGACTATATTTCCACCCATAACTTTTTTCTTCTAACTATCGAATATGGTCAAACCAAATTAGCGTTTAAAGTTGATTTTAACTCCCGGGACCTGTGGGAAGCTACACTTGATCGATTTAAACAATAATCATCAAAATGTGTTCATTCAGTGAAAAGTAATCGATGAACAGGCACACACACGCGCGGGCGCAAAAACATCCATATGGTATAAATTGATAACCTCCTGCTTTGGAAAGTCGGTTAGGGATCATTTATAAATGATGTCACGCTTCGAGGGGAAGCGTGACATCATTTATGGGAGGGAACGAATGGGAGGGGGTTTCACGAGGGAACGCCCCCCCCCCTCCCTCGAGGGAGGGAGGGGGGTTCGTGAAATTGTAACAAAGTGTGACAAGGGGAGGGGATTGGGTAACAAGGAAGTGTGACATCCTGCGTTATGCAACATAGCGTGATATGTGACAAAGGGGGGAGGGGGGTTCGCTGAAATGTGTCATATTGTGACGAAGGGGGGGAGGCGATCAAATATATCGGAAAAAAGCGTGACATTTATGATTGGTCCCTTAGTAATATCCTTGAATGTGTATTTGTATACTTGGGGATAGTTTTCCCTATAGACGTTCTGCGTGATAAACTTAGCAAAGTTTCCACAGTATCACAGAGGTCTTTTTTTCCTGCCCCATAATTCATTTCATGTGCTGGTTTAATTTTGTTTATTTATTTTAATTTTTTTTAAATTTCTTTTTTTTTTCTTTTTCTTTTTTTGGAACTGCAATTGCCGAAAACGGCTTGTACTTAGTAGTTATCTACACAACCCCCTTCCTTGTTAGCACGAGGCCTTAGGGTTTTCCTCCCCGAGCACGGGGAAGTGAAGTCCGACGAATGCTCTTTACCGCTCCGAGATAGCTGATGGGTGACAGCCCATCCTAACTAACTCTTGCTGTGTGAACCTGGCCCTCCTTGATACCCGTATGCTTGAAGAGTATCATTTAAAGAGTTGTGGTTCCTTGCTTGTACTTAGTAGTAAATTTTTCCCTCTAAGTGCTTGGAGTTTGATGGATAATCATCTCTATATGAGTCGTCTAGTTTCAAAACCAGCTACATCCAAAAAATGAAATTGTTCACAGCTAGCAAAAAACTAAAATGTAAGAAATTCGAATTTCTAGCTAAGAGCATTGGGATAGACTTTTAACTTGCTGAAATTTTAACACAAAAATAATTTTTCCTTGGAGGATATTTGGAGGGAAAAAAAAAGAGCTGACAAGCATGGTCGATGGGGGAAATCTGGTTTTGTAACAAACCGGAAAATTTCAAATACTTTTTTGCATGATGCAGCTGCTTTAGAAACTTAAAAAATTAACATCATATGAAGATTACTTTAAACTATTAGATAGTGTAAAAAAATTGAAATCGAAAAAAAAAAAAGATGTATCTGGTTTTGAATCTAGACAACTCATGTAATAGAGCTTGTTTGATTATATGTTTGTTTGTTACAACAAACAACAATAGCTACATAACTTCGTATAGTTAGTACACTTTGCAAAACCACATCATTTGACGGTTTGCAATGAAATTGGGCAGAAAAAATTAATCATCCCATGAGGAAGGTAACGCTCGAAGCAGTATATCATTCAAAAATTCTAATGTGTTTACTAAATTGCAATTTTAAGATTTGGTTCGACGACAACCGAAAGAATCATCAAATTTTCTAAAAAGTTTCATTACACTGTAGCTGGTGAAAAATTTCGTCCGATAGAACTTGTTCGAAAACTCTAGAATAGCTGATATATTTTCTCAATGTTATTATTGTAGCGAGTAACGCCAAGTAATTTTGCTTATTTGCAACATCCAAAACCTTATTCGCACTAAGCAGTAACAGGAACTACTACCGAAACGTTTTAGTAATTAACTACAACTACGTAATCTCACGTTCACGCAATTAACTATACTGAATCGATTAACAATTCAACCAGCAGTAAGTTCTTACTTCAATCATTGTAATTATACGAGCAGACATTACATACGGTGCATATACAGGGTGGTTATAATTAAACTTTCCCTATTCAGGGCATCCTACACCTAAAACCGTTCAACGGATTGACAGCAAAATTGGTATGTGGACTATACAAGAGATGCGCTCCAGGAATCATGAAGAAAAAAAGTTCTAAAAATGGCCACTAGGGGGCGCTGTTTAGCCTTATAACAGGGTTTTAAGGTAGGAAATGACCAATAAGGAATAAAAATATTAATATCAACATTTATTGTACACTTTTTCGTCCATATCTATCATCTTGCCATTTAAAAGGAAAGCAAAGAAAGCTATAACAGTTCATCTGTGTGGCAAAAAAACGAAAAAAAAGTTTAGGTTATCATGAAATGAATATTTTCCTTCTTTCATAAATACTGATATCATTATTTTTATGCCTTTTTTTTCATGATTCCTCGAGCGCATCTCCTAAATAGTCCACATACCAATTTCGGTGTCGATCCATTGAACGGTTTTAACTGTTGGATGCCCTGAATAGGGGAAGTTTAAGTATAACCACTCGGTACATTACGTGCTTGCATGTTACCAAGGTTCTTTACTACTTATGTACCCACAAATACATATAGCACTTAAAAATTATTTATATTATTAGTTAGAAAACAGAGAGAGAAAGTTTTAAACCTTCATTTAAAAAAAAAATGTTTTAAAAATAAAATTTCCCGAAAATTATGTTGCATTATCAGTATGAATTTTTGGATTCCAAAGCATTAAATACTTGAGATGCTTGAGCGATTTTCTAATGCAACTATATCTGTAATACGATCAGAACCTTCTGAATAAGAGAAAAAACTCTTATAGAGAAAAAACAGATTACTGTAAAAAGAGCTAGATGTACTTCTCAGATCGAAGTGGTGAAAAGATTTTTAATTGCTTCAAATATATTGCAAATAATAATAGATATTAGGCGTATTGACGGGAGCTTTTATTCTGTAATTTAAGATGCTTTTTTTCTGTAAATACTGATAGCAATAAGTAATTGTAGCCACTTTGGTATAATATCTTGCATACTGAATTTTTTTATGTGATATTTTTCATATTATGCTCCAATAGAAATGTATTTTAATTTTCGAAAACTCAGCCCCTCAATCTACAGTCATAACTGTAATTTTATCCCTGCGCTAACAGGCTTGATATTCTACAGTAGATATCTAAGGCAAGGAACATTGGTGTCACTCAAAAGTCATATTAAGCTCTTTGTCGGGACACTAGAACTGTTGGTTGACACATTTTGACAATCCAGCTTTCATGAAACTTTCCACGTCGTATAGTAAAATTTTAAAAGGATATATCAAGCATAGATAGTAGTCAAAACTGCATTTGATTCCTTTATTTATTTATTTTTCCTTTCGATCTTTCCTTTTATTATTATTATTATTATTATTATTATTGTCATCTTTCATACTGAAAAATTACTTGGACAACATTACGAAAAAATGTTTCAACTTTATGGTTTCCTTACCACGTAACTTATCTTTTTTCTGATCAGAGAGTTGGGAATAAGTATTTTTAAAAATCTTACCTCGTCTCTTTTAGAATGAAACAAAGATATTTCAAAACAAAATTCATACTTAGGGATTGTTAGACAGTCATTGATCACTTCAGTGTTTTTGAATGACTAAGTTGATTTAAGTGCACTTTGCTTTCAAATACGTTCTCATTGTATATTTCTCAAACCTTATTATATGCCAGGAACATTTATGATAGACAAATTTTAACCCTCTATCACTCAAAACTCTGAATTAGTTGATGTTTTGTACTCGAGATAATAAAAAGAAAACCTTTTATTTCCGGTTTTTTTTTGTTTTTTTTTTCTTTTGTTATTTATTAAGAGTATTACAAAAACAGGATATCGAACTTATAAACTCGGATTTATTTGATTTTTGAATTCGAGACAGCAACAAAAAAGAAATAAATGAAAAAATGAATAAATAAAATAAAACTAATAATGATAAAAATAAATAAAATAAGAATAATATAATAAAAATGAATAAAATACGAATATCTGAAGATTAAAATTTTTTCTTTTTTTTGTAAAGAAATTTTCAAAAACAGCGATGGAACGGTATGTTACCTTCAGACTGAAGGCTTCAGTTTTCACTACGCTACACAGGGTTAATATTTAACCGTACCTTTTGTTAAGTTATATTTAAATAAGTAGTTAATAAACCTGTGAAAATAGCTTGAGTTTCCAAGATAAAAATTCGTGTAGAGCACAAATAGAAATAAAATAGTTCCTTAACTCTTAAAATCGTGTAAATTGGCCTAGCCTGTAAAGTGTTTTTTGGTGTTGGGTTGGTGTGAAGTTGAAAATTATTCATTTTTTGATGTATTTTAAAACCTTTTTTAAGTGTCTGTCTAGAAAAAATACAGACAGCAGAATGTTCTTTTAGCATATGATATTCGATAACTCATCTACGCATCAAAAATTCATTACGATTGCTCGTTTATCCTATTTTCATCGAAATGGGCAATCGCAATGAAATTTTTATACGTAACGGAGTAAACAAATTTCATGTTCTAAGAAACGTTATACTGTCTATATTTTCTTTGACAGACACATAAAATGTTTTTAAAAGTATATCAAAAAATGAATAATTTTCAAATTTACACCAACTGAACACCAAAAATCGCGTTCAGCAACAGCAAATATGGTGGCAGCTAAACTCAAAATTTTTACAGTGTACCTGCCCTATTGAATCCAGTGATTCTTGTGATCTTATCCAATAGCTTGCACAGCACGTCATTTCACCGGTTCTTTCACTTACTGCATCGAACTTTTTGACAGGAAAAATTTTCAATTGACCCGCTCTTCATAAATATTACGCTCTCTCAATGAACTAAATGGGGCATTTTGCTCGTGAATCCTAAAATAGTTCTTAATGCGTATCTTCACATGTAGGCAAGGCCGTATCCAGAGGGGGGGGGGGGGGGAAATCGGGATTTCCCAAGAAATCCCGACATTTTTCGCAATGTAGCATATATTCCTCCCTGAAACTTTCCACAACATAAGTGATTCAAAGTCAGGGCCCTCCCCCGAAAAAAATGTCTGGCTACAGCCTTGCATGCTGGCTATTCGTTGTAATGTTAATGTATGACAGATGGTAATCCACGTTGTTTAAAATACTGCTCTCATTATTCCTGAGAATAAAAGAGCAACCTAACACTTAAGCAAATAAAATTGATGACAAAACCATTTTATTTGTGAACATATATTTATTATTTTCCCTAAAATGATTCTGTTTGCCTTATAGATTTTTTTTCTGCGAATAGTTCATCATAAATCAATACTTAGTGGGTAGCTATATGCCTTTCTCAGCTGAAACTGAAGAAGGACATCTCAGACGTAAATGCGTGATGATTATATAGTTCAATTATATTTCTCATTTTATTTACTTTCATTTAGCAAGAACTCATTAATGTCTGCTTGAACTTCTTTTGTTATGATAATCACTTATTTCATCGCTGCTCACACAATGTGTCCTGAAATGAAATTTTCAACACGGAAGTGTTGTCCATATAATTTGCTTATGTTTTTCAAACATTTTTTTACACAACAAACATTACTATTTGACTCTGAGGAAGAAGGTTTCCGATGTGAGAAGAGTTAAACCATTGCATTTGGTAAAAAAGAGATGAGGCTAACACGTTTGACTAGTCAATAATGTACCACGAAGTTATTGGCTCTGTGCCAATTCAGGAATTCTCCCCAACAAGAAATGAATTATATCATGGTCAGACGTCTGCTTGCCAGAGCTGTACTTTTATGCATTGGACTCAATCTATTTAACTTGAGCTTGTGTATGATACTGCTCAACTTATGATGGACTGCGTGAATTTTAAATACACACAGTCTATATGTATTTTATTTATTCTTTCTTTTCAATACATTTTATGGTTAATATTTTACTACTATGCTCAATCATGCACAGGGAGAACTTCCTTAATCAAAGTACGAGTAATTATAAACCAAAAATGTCTCTTTAAAATGCTCAATTTAGTCAAGATCAAAACTTGACTGAAAAAGAGCACCTGATTATTGACACGCACTCCCGGAGCTTAAAAAGATTCATTAACTTTTTCACAACTAAACCATCGTGTTATTCTTCAGTGATGATAAACATAAAAGGCAGGGGGAAGCGTTTGCCGCTCGCGCGAAGCCACTGAAAAAACAAAGAGTTGCAACCGTAACATTTGCCGCTGCTTTACTTGGAAGAAGGCCAATGTTTGGAGGTTCGTCTCACGGCTTGCATTATTTTCATGCGTATTTCTGTACCGCTTTCGAATGATACATTTTTCAGTTCTATTTTTATGAATTTAGAGGAATAATAAGTGCAGATTTAAATTATCGGCTAAAATAGAATAGATAATCATCTATGTTAATGAGAGCAACCTATTTTGCTTCAGTGAGTTGCGACGAATTTTTAAATAGGCTGAATAAACAACTGCCTGGGACGGAAAGTTTCCAAGGGCGTTAAGGGGAGCGGGTACCATGAGACCTTTTTTTCTCTGTGTGGTGTTTTTATTTACAATTTTTTGTCTCATGTCATGTTACATCACTTCATAAGAAATTTAATATTAAAAAAAAACTGGATTTCTCAAATATAATTTTAAAATTTTAATTTTGCAAACGAAATTTAGCAATTTTCAAAAACTCGTCTTCTTTTTCAAAATTGGGGTAAAGTCTCAAGATTTTTTTTATTTATTCATTACTCGTAAAGCAAAACTTTTATGCTTTGAATTTTTTATAAGTCAAATACTTTTTGAAAAAAAAAAAAAAAAGAAACTGAAGTAACGCAGAAAAAAACAGCAAAAAATTCAAAAAACCTACAAAAAGAATATAAAAAAAAGTACATAAGTTATCATAATAGTAGATCATAGTAGAAATTTAACAATAATTTAACTTTGTGCAAGTAAACATTAATAGAAATAAAATTTCACGTTAATTTAAAGCATAAATGAGCATTAAAACGCAGACATATGTTTCGGGATTGCTTGGAATCCCTTGTTCAATGCGACAGGGAGCTTCTAGATGCAAAACATCCAAATGAAGCAGACAAAACAACAAAAACAAAGCTTATATAGCCAAGGAATTAACTGTAAGCCAATGATTATTCTCATTGGCAGTGTGAAGTGGAAGTAGAAGTAGTAGGGAAGGTAACAATAAGAGAGCAACAAACAAATCCATTGAAAGTACAAGTAGTAAAAAGGAATATCAATAAAAACAAAGCAAAAAAGACGACAGCATGCACAAAAATGTGAGAATATATGAAAATTGCAAAAATAATAAAATAAAATACAAAGAAAAAAATGGAAATAAAATAAGTACAGAAAATACCAAAACAAAAAGCAAAACAAATTACACATGTAAAGGAGGGGGAGGGGGGAGAAAAAAAATAGACACAAAAAAAAGGAAAACTAACAAGAAAACCAAGAACAACAAATTAAAGGAACTTATGCCAGACCTGTGAAAAAAAAGGAGTTGAGGAAGAATCATTAACCAAATTAGAACTATTCCTGTTAATATGATAAGCTTCCCAAAAGTCAAGCTCTAAAGGGGAAGAACATTTTTGAATAATTTTCCCAGAATTGAAATCAAAAGAGTGGTTGGAATTCCAACAATGTTGAGCAATACTAGACTTATTTAACTCTTTCTTTCGTACATAACCTTTATGCTCATTTAACCGAATTTTCAGAGCACATTTTGTCTGTCCAATGTAAGAAAGGCCGCAACGGCAACTAATTTGGTGAATACCCCAAGTGTTAAGTTGATCGACAGGATCTTTAAGAGAAGAGAAGGAAAGTTTGTTGCTAGGAGCAAAAACGACTTGAAATTGAAACCTTTTTAGGATTTTAGCAATACGAAAACTGACAGAATGAAAGAATGGTAACACAACCAAATTCTTTCTAGAAACCACATTATTGGGACCAGAAGTTTTCTTAGAAAGTTTGTTATGAATAGAATCAATTAAAGAGTGAGAAAATCCTCTATCAACAGCTACAGCTTTCAGATAGTTGAGTTCAATCTTGAGAAGCTCAGGAGAAGAGCAAATATTAATAGCAGGATGGACCAGAGCATTAAAAGCCGAATATTTTTGGTTGGGAGGATGACAGTCTGTGAGGAGGTAAAGAAACAGCGAAAGGTTTACGGTAGACAGAAGTAGTGAAACCAGACTCACTCCTAGAAATCAAAACATCAAGAAACGCGAGGCTACTATTAAGTTCTTTCTCACAAGAAAACTGGATATTAGGATCAATGGAGTTCATCATAGAAAGAGCATCATCAATACCTAACAAGTTACTGTCCGTTTGGACAAAACAATCATCCACATAACGAACATAAAATTGAAATTGCAATTTCTGGAATAGTTTTTCCTCAAAATAATGCATATAGGAATCACTTAAAATAGGACTAAGAGGACTTCCCATAGCCAGGCCATCAACCATAGCATAGAATTTACCATTAAATACAAAAGTGCTCTGTTGCAAACACACACGAGTAAGAAAAACTAATGCCTCAATTTCCACAGAAGTAAAATGGAATTCAGAAAGCCTATTCCTGAGGCAAGTCAAAGCGCCATCAACAGGAACATTAGTAAACAAAGAATTAACATCAAAAGAAGCCATAACCGAGTCATTCGGAACGAAGTTTTGAAGTTTCTTAACAAAATGGATGGAATTTTTAACAGTGAAAACATTCCGACTCCTAAGTGGAGAAAACACAGAAACTACATACTTGGAAAGTTTATATGAAGCAGTGCCAATATTGGAAACAATTGGTCTAAAAGGAATACCTGCCTTGAGCCCCAAACCAATCAAGTTTTAGCATTTACTAAAACACGATTGGCTGAAGAGATAGCGGAAAATGGTATTTGGTTGTTTTTCTGCATTTGGTTCATCGCGCAAAGTGAATGTGTATTTTTTAAACATTTTAAGCCGAACTTGAAAATGTGCCTATTAGTCTTATTTATACGAAAGATGAAACATAGAACACTTACTTGGGAAAATTAATGATCCCATCTTTCACAAAACGTTCTTTGCGATTAGAACTGCAACAGGCTATTTCATTTTTTGAAATTGTTTAAACATTTCCTCTCTTTACATACGAAGGACCTTCGGAACGACACTCGACATGTGACTGGTGGTAGGATCAAACCATAAGCCCCACAGTCTGTTTTCTCTTCTTATGCAGACTGCAATAATTTCAAACGGAATTTCAATTTCCGTATGTATGATTTATTTTCTCTTCCGAGTATTTTCTCTTTTCGCTTTTTATGAAATTACAGTTTCGTCTTTTATTTCCAAGAACTATGGATTTTCCCTAATGGATCTTGCATATTTTAACTATCTGTAAAAATAATTTTCTTGTATTTGCGTGGAATTGTATTAGAAATACTGTAGAAATTGTTGGAATAATACTTTGATGAAATCCTGTCACACACATAACTAAATTCCTTTTTTACAATACATTAATATACACATTATATAGATACAGAGGGGCTGCTGCTCTTTGTACTTCGAAGGAGAAAGGAAGGAAACGTAAAGACAAACGATAAGTAAAAGTAGTAATATTAAAAGTATTGGGGAAGTTAAAGTAATTATTTTTAAATATTAAGAACTGCAGACGCGATAATTAATAAACAGAATGTTAAATAAGTATGAAATACAAACGATATTTAATCAATAGAAAATATGAAATAAATTAAATATAAATGAAATGTATAACAAAAATGAAGCAAGATTTTTTGTCTTTTTTTGCTTCTAGTTTATCCTCTAATTATCTTTCTTGTTGCTAAAACCCATGTGAAATTTATATTACGTAATGCAGTTTCTGATGTGTATGTTTTAAACTATATTATCTGCATTTTATTCGTAGATAATTGAAAAAATTCATTTATATGATGATTCACTTTTCTAGGTGAGTGCTCAATTTTGAATTAATTCTACACTACGCTGATTGGATAAAAAGGTGTATATTTCTTTAGGGAATCTACCAGAAAGGCACACATGTAAAAATAATTTTTAAAAGGTAATTATTAATTTTTGTAATTATTTATTTAAAAGATTTGCTATTAAGAAATTACTTCTTAAATTATTTATGTAAGCGATGTGTAATATTCATCTCAATAAGCATTTGTCACTTTATTTTAATTTTCATTTCTGATCGAAGTAGAAGTTGAATGTTTTTGCTGTAATATTAATGATTTTGAGTTAAAAACCCACAAAAGGAAAGCTTTGTTGTAGTAAGTTTTTAAAACTTCGCATCTCATCTATTATCATTGTGTATTTTCCTTTCTTCTTCCAAATTATATATATATATATATATATATATCCTCTGAACACAAAACATCGATTTTCTTTACCATCACTTCTCATTATCGCTAAAAATACCACGAAGACAATTTTATTTGATGTCAATTTTAGTTTCTCCCAAATAAACTTCACGTGAACAATTTAAGTCTTTACTTACGTACTCATCTTATTGACAGTTACATTATGGTGGTATAAATCAGTCAATTTTATAGAGTTTTTCTTTATTCTTTTCTTACAAAATACTTTGCGTAATAAATTTATGTTACTTTATCATCTTCTTCGAATATCTTGATTCTCTAATTTCACTTTTAATGCAGGAAATAATAAAAAGTAAGAGATAGATAGTATCTATATATATATTTCACTTAGCGTAGACCAGTTTCGATTAAATTTTGCGAAGCGATACGATAATGCCATCATGCAAAAAACAAACTATAGTAAAACGATATTTAAAAATTTGTTTATTGATTAGCATAGAAAAAGTAACATTATATTTGTATTTATAATCGTAACTTACGAACTTTAACAAATTTATTTATATTTCTTAATTTTGAATTTAAAATTCTTTTTGAGTGGCAACATCTTAGTTTGTTTATGTTGATAGCCCTAAGGCCACGTGCTAACAGGGTAAAGGAGTGAAGTAGAAAAGTTTGTTTATGTTGAACGATAATCCGCACATTTATATCTTTTATCGATCTTTTCTTACGCTTTTCAAATTTTAAAACTGTTTTTTATTTTTATTTTTTTATGTTTTTTATTGCCTGCAGATGTTCTGCGGGAGATCAGCTAGTACGTATTAAAAAGGGAAATAAAACAAGTTCAAGATGAGCGAACCCATCATTTGAGCTGCTGAAGCTTGTTTGTATTTTAATTTTTGCAGCAAATAAAATGATTTTCGTCAATATACAGTAAATTTAGACCAAAGATGGCTTTGGATCCAATCAAAAACTGAAATGTCAATTTTAATGCAGTTTATTTATTAATAAATCTTTCTTCTGTTGAAAAGAAATATTTATTGATACATAAACGACTGCTTTGTGTGGTGCAGATGGCCGAATGGGTAGAGAGCAAAGTTGGTATGCCATACAGCCGGGTTCGATTCCCGCAAGCTTCGTTTATAGTTTCTACGCCTTGAAGACGACCTCGAAATGGTTCAAAAACGGTAAAAATTTTGTTTTGAAACCATTTTTAAATGGTTATAAAACCGTAAACTATTGTATTTACGGCTTTTTAACCAAGCTGATTGGAAATGGTTAGGTCCTGTAAAGATAGAAAAATGTTCCAAACCTTAAATTTAACGGTGAATTAGATGGACAGACTGCTGCCGGTCATTTAACCGTAATTTCATGATGAAATTTCTAACAGTGTAAATAAGGATTGAAAAATTAAAAAAAAAATGAAAGTAGGGGTTTGAGATGGGCAAATTTTGTCTGTCGGTCAGTCTGTCTGCCCCCCCCCCCCCAATCACTTTTGAGGCTGTTGTCTGATGCGATCCTTTTTTCTATATTTTATATATTTTTTGCATTCGAAAGATCTCGGCGAGGATATAATCATTTCTATATTTTATTTTCTGATTTGAGCAATTCTTTGTTTAATTTTGAACGTTTCAAACAATTGTAACATTAGCACTATTGGGAAAATGAAAAGCAAATTTCATAAACCCTGTACCGTCAACTGGGGGGACTTTGCCCAATTGTAAAAATTCAAGTTGATAATTTTCCCATAACCCATTTTCTGATATCTTAGATAAAATTTGTACCTTTGGAAGGGGGCTCGTAGATGTAATTTATGTAGTTATTTTCTTTTTATATCATTCCACCTCGTTAAAAAAAAAAAAAAGATATGGGTGGGCAAGGTCATCTAGTGACGTGGGGTCACTTTGCCCACCAGATGCTTTCTTTATATATAGAAGCTGTAAATAAAAGATGGGCGAAGTCACCTCTTCAGGGTGTTAAAAAAGCCACAGTAAACACAAAAACTGCTCAAAATTCGTTTCTTTTTCCCAAAATACAAAAATTAATGCAAATCTTGGACAAATAATGCTAAAAAGTTTTGCAGAACGTGAGCAAAAATGATGAATCATGAAAATAAAGAACAGTATACCTTTGATAATCTTTAAATTTCACCAAGAAATAAGTGCCAAAAAGAATCTATCAAGAACTACGTAAAAAAATGTTTCTCCAAGTCGTCTGTAAAGTGTAAACGTGTCTCTTTTCTGTGGGCGGAGTAGGCTTGAGAACGATTTCGTCTCGTGAAACGCTGGCTTCATCTGCCACCTAAGGAAAAGTGAACGATATTCCCTTATCCTTGGTTCTCATGTATGAGACCTCAAAACCTTCATCACTACATTCATTAGTAATTTTAGCCATAAAATGCTTTACAGCTTTTTTCCCCAGGATTTTCACCTCAACGAATTCATTTTTTTTCTGCAAGTAATCGGGTCTTTGTAGTTGGTGGAATCAGTCCCTTCTCCCTCCTCCTCCATTTCAAAAAAAATTCCTTTTGGTTATTATTATTAACCTAAACATCTTGATAAATTATCAAAAAAAAAAAAAAAGAGAAGAACTATTACGATGTAACACTTCAAATAACAGGTGGGCAAAGTGACCCCAATTTTCCTGCCAATCGTGGGGCGACATTGCCCAGTCAAATGACAATTAACAGGTTGGGTGCAGGAACGAAGTTCCAAGGGGATTATATTCTTCATTACAGTTACTACTAATAATAATAACTGATGAAACTCACCTTGTGTCCGTAGAAGCTGTGTGTATCTATTTTTGAAGAGCTGTAATTTTCATGGAAAACACGCTTCATAAATGTAACAGAAGATTGGCGATAACACTTATCAGGAACCACTAGGCAAACCACAGAATAGCCTGTAGACATTGAGGAGGAATGTATCTGTGACTGCAACGCCTCAGACGACCTATCAGATATTTACTATGGTGGCGTGAACCTTTTTTTCAAAATTGGGCAAAGCCACCCCAGTTGACGGTACCAAGTTATTTCAGACAAGCTTATTAAAAGAATTCTCGGATTGATAATCTTTTAATTTGAACATATTTTGTTCAATTTTTCGCAGTGCAAAAACATTACATTTAATACATTACATTTTAACATTAGCGCCTACAGAGAAATTTCGTATGAATCCTGATCTAACAGAAGGATTTGCTTGGAACAAACTTTATCAGAAAGCTCTTTTGATGTAGAACATGGAGAGATAAGAGGTTCATTAAGAACTAAATGAGCCTTTTTTCCCATGAAATGTTACGATTTGAATTTTTAAGGATATTTCCGAATGAATGAATGAATAAATGAATGAGTGTGAGTTTAAGAGTGAAAGAGTGAATGAATAAATGAGTGATTAAATGAAATAATCAATAAATGAGTATATAAATGAAAAAACAAATAAATGAGTGAATAAATGAAAAAATAAATAAATGAGTGAATAGGTACATGAGTGAGTAAATAAATGAATATGTATTAACCGTTGAAAAAAGTATATTTGAAGCAATTAAGAGCTAAAGCTAAATGAGAAAGCGAGAGAGAGAGAGAGAGAAATTGGTGTCTACGGGAAAGTAGGCTCGTATAGTTCTAGATGGAACTTCTTGTTTTAAATAGAAAGCGAAATATTTTTAAGTAAAAAGTATCTGCTTGATGTGAAACATTTTCAGTACCCTTCAAAAATTGCAGTTTTTTTTTAAAGTAGTTATCCAAAAATCTCCTAAGCCCAAAAACAGAGATACCTTAAATAAGAATGCTTGGATACTTTCAATTACATACATTAGAAAAATTAAGAATTGATTCGAAAGCATTTATATATCGTGATACTGCCATACTACGTCCATTTATTATTGTATGAAAACATCTCAGCACCTTCTGAATAAAAAATAGAATATCTTAAGCATTCAACACAGGGTATGTTACGATGAGTGATGAATTTTAAGCCAAAAATTATTGATGGGTTCAAGAGCAACATTTTTCATCCATGGTATTTCCATATTTGTCAAGACTATTTATTTGAAAGTGACAGATTTCAAAATAAAAGTTTTCTGAAAGCAACATTGACGACGGGCAATTTAACTTCGTTGCTGAACTGAATTACGTTGTTATGGTTGACTGTTGATATGAAATGATGTATTGGAAAAATACAAACAACTACTTTTGACCACAAATTTCTTTATGGGAGTGTCTTGAACTAGAATGTTCTAAAACAGCGGGGTTTTTTTCGTCATTTTATTTTAGAAAGGAAAGAAAGAAATTAAGTTATTAAATTTTTAGCTATGATTTTATGTATACTTAGCTACTTCACGAATATTTTTTTAAGTAAAAAAAAATTATAAAAGGTGCTCCTAAGCCTATTTCATGGGCTTCTTATCCCTGATTGGCGGGCTTGATATCTAAAATACTAAACGATTTATTTAACTGAAACTAAGGTTTTTTTCTCTTCAGCATTAAATTCTCTTCTAAGTAAACTAAAAAAGACAGAAAAAAAAGTTTGGCGGCTTTTTTAAAAATTGTTAAAAGAAACAGTTAAAAAATCTTTAACACTTTAGTTATATACCAACTAAAAGTTTATTTAATTTATTTATTTATTCATTGTAACGCATATTAAATGTGGATTTAAATACACGTTTTGACGAACTTTTTTAGTTCACTTAGAAGAAAATGTAATATTAAAGAAAAAAAATTGTTCGGCTAAGTAAGGTTAGTTATAATTTAGGTTTTTAGCTATCACCCGAGCCAATCAGGGGTATGACGCCCAAGAAATATGCTTAAAATTCTGTTATGACTTTAGTTTCTTACATTTTTTTTTTTTTTTTGTATTTGTTAAATCTATATATAAATAGGCAAAGACAACACAGTTAAGATCCATTTTCTCCTCCGCTTTTCAACCGATTTTCTTACTTTTTTTTGTTTAGTAACAATTGACAAGTTTTAGTGCTATCAATTTAAAAAATTCGGAAACAGTTCATTATTAGTTAAGTAAAATATTTCCCCTTTATCTATGTCAGGCAAGCCTCATTTATAATTGTAATGGTACCTTGTTATAAATAGCAGATGGCAACATGTCTTCGTTGAGTAAGTTATTAGGTAATTAGTGTGAAACTCATTGTTAAAAAGAGCTTGTTGCCACTTAGCGCAGTAGTATTAAAAGCAACTACAATCAGAGTTTCAATGAAGGCTCCTCTGAAACAATGAAATGAAAAATGTGAGAACAGCATGTGGAAGCAAACATTTTTTAAGTTTTGCTCAACTGCCATTCAACTTAGTACGAAATCTGCAGAAGTACAAGCGGCTACGTATAAGAGCGCAAATGGTCCTGCGGCGATAATCATTTACAATACGTTTGCTTTAAGTAAGGATGATAAAAATAAACTCCACGTTACAACCGCCAAATTTGATGAATAATACTGATATAATCGTATAAATAGCATAATGTTTTCAGGGCTAAACTTAATTATTACGGTCGAATTTCGACTGTAGGGCGAACTCGAGTATATATAAAATCTTACCTCAAAATTCAGCAACTTCATTTCTTTCTTTCACTGTAAAGGAAAAAAAAACGGTGTTTGAGAACATTCTAAGTCAGGACACTCCCATAATATTTTTAGTTTTTAGTTCCAGACATGAAATGCAATTTAGATATGAAAAGAGCAAAGCCCTACGTTCGTTTTATGAGTTCTAGAAGAAACAAAGTCAGTAAAAAGACTAAAACCCTACTTTAAAACTTTATCAAATGTTTTAAAACTGATTAATGTCAGTTATCAAATAATACTTTATGACATTTTATTTAAATATTAGATCGATTGGACTTGGGTGAAAATGAAGAAATTAATTAGAAAACAGATTATGCTATACATCAGGACAAAATTATTTGTTTGTGTACATAGCTCTTGTAGAAATCAAGACCCCGAAGCAAAGAAATGAGAATTAGCAAATTGAGTTAAACAATTACATAAAAACACGTTTAAGTAATTTATTCCTTCCCCCATTCATTTAATCATTCATTCATTAGAAAATATCCTTAAAAATCCCGATCAAAAAACTTCATAAGAAAATAGGCTCGTTCCGTTCTGGTTGAACTTCGTATCTGTACATGTTCTACGGCCAAACATCTTTCCGATAAAGTTTGTTCCAAGCAAATCGGTCTGTTAATTCATGATTTATAAAGGATTGAAATTTCCCCGCAGGCGCTAATGTTAATCTTTTTTTTTTTTTTGAAATGTTTCAAAATGAATTCCTTTATCCTGGCGCAAAGGCAACAAAACGTGCAAAAGGTTACCAGCGGAGGTATTTCGTTTGGCGTCGATTGCATCATTATTGACGACTTTATCGCCTGCGCCGGGATAAAGAAAAAAGTAGTTATTTTTTTTAACTGTTCAAAAATGAACGAAAATTGTTCAATTCAGCAAATATTTTCCTTCGATAACATCTTTTAATAATCTTGTTTATAATAACTCGACTCTTATGCCCGGAGTTTAATTTGCTTCATTTTTGCCTGTAGGCGCTAATGTTAAAATTTTTTGAACTGTTATGAATTGAACAAAAAATTGTTCAAATCAAAAAGTAAAATATGGAAATGAGATGCCCTCGCCGAGATCTTTCGAATGCAAAAAGAATTTTTCGAATCGGACTATTCGTTCAAAAGTTATTAAGGGGGGACAGACAGACAGACCGACACACATTTTCCCCATCTCAAAACCCTACTTTCAAATTTTTTATTTTTCAATCTTTATTTTATTACTTCACTTATTTTTGACTTTTCTTCA
This sequence comes from Octonoba sinensis, assembly GCA_038502835.1. Lineage (NCBI taxonomy): Eukaryota > Metazoa > Arthropoda > Arachnida > Araneae > Uloboridae > Octonoba > Octonoba sinensis. The sequence continues at coordinate 86,473,369 of CM076604.1, forward strand.
TTTTTAACGATATTTTTCGGTACATTAAGCCTTCTTTCATGCTTTAATATATTATTTTTACTTTTACGGGAAAGTAGGCTAACAAGTGCTGGCTGGCTTTGGTTAAATTTTTTTTGTCAAATGAATTACGTCAAATCAATAATCTGATTATTATCTGTTGTAAAGAAGCTTCAAAGTTGAATAGATGGCGCTGAGTGCCGACCCCTATTTTTGTTTTTGTCCCATCATTTATGGCGAAATGAGACAACCTGATCCGTAACAGTTAACTAACTGGATCAAGTTCAGCCTTGGTTTTTTGAATAGAAATTTATACACATTATTTTTTACACTATTGCAATACGAGAATAAAGAAACATATGTTGTATTTGTAATTGCATCCCTGTTCGGTTAACTCCTCGCTTACGGATGGTACTGCCAAGACTACCAATACATTCCAAAAATTCCAGAAAATCCATTTTGCCTTCTGTGGGACTTGAATTAGCGAATATAAGATGATTAGTTTAGGCTATAAATCAGGAAAATAACAGAATATTATTGAAGAAAAAATATCAACGTTTCTATTATCCATAGTGTGATTCAAAAACAGCACTGTTGAAGTTGTTGTTGGTCTCCACTCACTAAGTTATGGACATGTTTGCAGTTAGTCAATATATTTTACTAATGCCATTTACTTTGAAATTCAAAATACGACGTAGTTACAATATTAAAACCATCTATAGTTATTTTTGGAGCCAAAAATTACTTAAACGTGTTTTTATGTACTTATTTTTCTAATTAATCTCTTCAGTTTTCCCAAGTACAATCGATCTAATATTTAAATAAAATGTTATAAAGTATTATTTGATAACTGACATTAATCAGTTTTAAATAATATATTAATATAACATTTGATAAAGTTGTAAACTAGGATTTTAGTCTTTTTACTGACTTTGTTTCTTCTACTATGAGGCTCGTTAAATACAGCAAAATTTTTGAGCTTTGTTTTCTCAGTTAAATGGTTAATTTAATAGGCTCATAACAAAATTACTTTCTCTTCCAAGAGCTTTTGATCTTTGTTTTTCATCAACAGGCTTCTAACAAATTAATCTTATCTTTCAACCCCTCGTCATTTCGTATCACGACGTATTTTCAAAATAATAATTTCATTTACTTACAAAATCAGTATCGCTTTAAAAAGTACATCAAAATTTGAATGTGACTTCCAGAAAATATTCTCAAAATACATCGATAATGCACTATGGATTGTGAATCAAAGAAAAAAGAACGTACGCAAGTTGTCAGTAATTTGAAACCATATCAAATTTGGAAGCCAAAAAACATTAATAACAAAGTTTAGAATGTTTTTCGTTTCCTTCTTCCATTCACTATATTGCTTAAACTTTATTTACTGCTTTTTTAGATGTACGCATCGGGCGTCATTTTTCATGAGATAAAATTATTGGAATTGAGGAACATTGAAATCTCTTACGGATACCTGTTTGCTCCTAACTGGTATTCTTTAAACTTTGTCGACTGATGTAATTCTAGAACTATAAGGTTTCTAAAAATCTGATGATGCTCTTAAATGTAACAGAAATTTGAGTAGATGTAAGTTAAGGAGTTTCATGTATGATAAATTAATGTTATATTTCGATGCATTACAGTAATGGTATCTGATATCAAATGAAAGCAAATTGTCTTTGAAGTCCGTTTTGCATCATGGGAACATGCTCATTTCATTTGAAGATTAAAAGTGCACTACTCGATGATTTATCCTTTCGGGACGAGTGACGCATATGTGCGTTTGCACTAGATTCCCCTTAGGGACGAACGCCGCATTTCTGCGCTGAAACTTCCTCTGCGGGACGATCGGCGCAGGGATTCGTCCCCGTCTTGGAACGAATTGCTTGCTATGCGATGGCGTTATTAACCCATGTTTTTTTTTCAACAGATTGGTGACGTAAATGAAAATTTTCTTCTACAGGGTCAGATTATGCTCTGCAATGAGCTTGGGAATCGTTTGATTTTCGCTAGTGTATATAGAAACATTTGATAATGAATGTTAACAGAAATACGTAATAAATAACTCCGTTTCAAGTTGTTTCTTATAATTTCTGTTCTCCGTTGAGATATTTTGTTGTGGGGTAAATTCTAATAGGTATTTTGTCTTTGTCGGTTTCAATTGAAGAGCAAAATTAAAGCACAAAAGATGTGACGTCGAATAAGAATAATGATGTAAAATATACAAATATAATTAAATAATATTCAGAAGCAAATCGTTGAGGTATATAATCAGTCATTTCCGAATTTGTGCTTTGATGAAAATGGTAAAAAGCTTAGGGCAATGTGTTTAGTTGGTTTGAAGCGAAAGTAAAGACTTTGCACATGAACGCAAACTGTGTAACGTCTCTTTTTAAGTAAAAAGACGAAAAAATGTATAAAAAATAATACGAAACTTTACAAATGTTGCTTTTCATATATACTAGAATTCGCCCAGCGGTTAAAATTCGACCGTAATTTAATACATTTTTCAAGTTCAGCCTGGAAAGTTTAAACAACTTTCAGACATTTTAGTTTTTCTGTTTGACAAGTTTGTCTTCTTAAATATTTCAAATAGGGATAACCTCCAATCAGTGTGACTGATTGACCACTGAATTGTTTATTTAGTTTAATGCATTTGTAACACATGTTATACATTTAATTTTATCTTTCTGCACTTCTTTTCCGGTAAAAATTATAGAAAACATTTTTCATGACACCCTATTATTATTGGGATAAAATAGAAAAACCAACGCTTACTTTCAATTAAATTGAAAGTTCAAAACGCGAATTAAAAGCAACAAACTTACGAATTGTTGGTTCGAAGAAAAAAAAACGCGTCACCGCACTTATTATCTCTTTCATATTATATTAGACATTGTTAGCTTCAGATTGAGTATTATTTTGTTTGACATTGTCCTGGACAACCAATCAGACCGACTTATCGTATAGAAATGGATTAACTGACACCTTAAGATTAGTATTATTTGTCTTTGACATTCATTTAATAGATTAATCTTTTCTCTTTTGTTTTGTTTTTGACATTTACACTTCTTTAAATTATAAATAGTAAAAAATGTATTGAGGATTGTGCAAATATTGTTGATTGTAGATGTAAGGAGTAGTATTAAAGCATGGAAAATAAACACTTCTATAAAAAGGATACATTGAAGTTGGTCTATGTTGAAAGTAGTCATCTACGTTGAAATTAAGAGAAAAAAAACAACTATTTTGAAAACGTTTCTGACTCATTACACTAAAACCCATCAATAGCTACTATGTGAAGCTAAAAGTAAGAAAATCGGTTGACAAACAGAGGAGATAATGGTGCTTAACTTGTTTTCTCTTTGCGTATTTATACATAGATTTCCTTTTCTATGCACTAACGCCATGATTTCTTGAATCTCATCTACCGCCGTTTTTATTAGCCTACTTTCCCGTAAAAGTAAAAAAATAATAATAAAGCCTGAAAGAAGGCTTAATGGTATCGTGAAAATATCGTTAAAAATCAAGAAAAGTCAACAAAAAAAAAAAAAGTGAAGTAATTAAATAAAGATTGAAAAATAAAAAATTTGAAAGTAGGGTTTTGAGATGGGGGAAAAAGTGTGTCTGCCGGTCTGTCGGTCTGTCTGTTGGTCTGTCTGTCGGTCGGTCTGTCTGTCGGTCGGTCTGTCCCCCCTTAATAACTTTTGAACGAACTGTCCGATTCAAAAAATTCTTTTGGCATTCGAAAGATCTGGGTGAGCACATCTCATTTCTCTATTTTACTTTTTGATTTGAACAATTTTTTGTTCAATTTTGAACAGTTCAAAAAATTTTAACATTATCGCCTATGGGTGAAAATGAAGCAAATTATGTAAACTTTGGGTACAAGATCCAAGTTCCAATGAACAAGCTCACTGGAAGAAGTTCTTGGCGTGAAATATTAATTTGAACAATTTTTGTTCATTTTTGAACAGTTCAAAAAAAATTAACATACCGCCTACAGGGAAATTTCAATCCTATATAATTCCTGATCTAACGGACCGATTTGCTTGGAACAAACTTTATCGGAAAGCTCTTATGACGTAGAACATGTACAAATAAAAAGTACATCCAGAACTAAGGAGTCTATTTTCCTATGAAATTCTTTGATCGGGATTTTCAAGAATATTTTTGAATCAATGAATGATTAAATGAATAAGCAAATGAATGAATGAATAAATGAGTGACTAAATACATGAATGACTTAATAAATGAATGATTGAATGAATATCTATTAACCGTTGAAAAAGGTATATTTGAAGCAATTAAGAACTAAAACTAAACGAGAAAGACAGATAGAGAGAGAGATATCTAGATTATAAATTTGAATTCGGTGTATACGGGAAAGTAGGCTCCTATAGTTCTAGACGGAACTTCTTGTTGCATTTTACTTTCTTACATTGTTTCTCTTCATGCCACAGCTGAAATCAAAGATAATAATTCCCAATTCCTCCAGTGTGTTAGCACACCTAAAAATGTAAGCTGACATAAAGTTCTCATGAATAAAATGTATATGAAACTGTTCACAGCTTTAAGGGTTATATTATTACTCGCCATAGCATTAAACTGGCATCTAGGACGCATTCAAGACTTAATGATTTCTAACGGGGTTTTCACGATCATGACGACCCGTGCTTAAGTGGTCATAAAATAGAAAGCGATTCTATGAGGTTGACAGCCAAAAGGGAAAGGGAACAGAATCCAATTTCCCCTAGAACAGCGTTTTACGATAATTTACAACAGGTAATAATATACTATGAATATAATCTGTTCATTATTCTAAAAATATATTCACGTTTACTGCTAAAACTTTTGGATGTGTAACATTTAGGGATCAATTCAAGTTTTCCCTACAAGTTCGTGCAGGTATAGTGAAAATTTTGATTACCATTTGAGTATATAGTCCATATAAATAAGACATAAAGTGCGTGTATCAGTTTGTTTGTTTGTGTGTATTAGTTTGTTTGTTTGTGTATATTAGTTTGTTTGTTTGTGTGTATTAGTTTGTTTGTGTGTATTATTTTCTTTGTGTGTATTAGTTTGTTTGTTTGTGTGTATCAGTTTGTTTTTTTGTTTGTTTGTTATGTGTGTGTGTGCGTGTGTTTTGTTTGTGTGTGCGTGTGTTTGTGTGTGTGTGTTTTTTGTGTGTGTGTCTGTCTGTCGCCTCCTGGCGAGATGGAACGGTCCAGAAGTGCGAAATTTTATTGGTTACAGGTACCTTGGGTCAGGTCCTCGGGCACTTTGAAGCGTTTTTCCTAAAATTCGAATTTGTTCCTTTTTATTTCAATTTTACGCAAAACTGTTAATTTTGGGATTATCTTATCGAAGAACTGTCTCACGTTTTAGATTTTGAAGCGTATTGATGCACGTAAAAAACTGTACAAGGTGATTTTTTTTTGTAGCTCGTAGAACTAGTAGAACACGCTCAATATTCATTTTAAGTAGTTTTCTAATTTTAAAAAGAAGCTTACCCTCTGATTTTATCTACTCAATTTTATTATTTTCGCAAAAATAAAGAAACATTCTGTCGCCAAGAAGGAAAAGTTTCGCTAACGGTAAAACGAGTGAAAATCCATTTTGGATTACAGCGCGAACATACAAGAACTTTGTAGCAAACATATGCCACCTTGGAAAGTTTAAAGTTTTCGATATCGCTGATTTGTTTAAAGAAATTAAAAATATCGGCAAGAGGTGATGACTCCCCCTCGCTGCATCCTTAATTGTTCTCAGTATATTATTTTGCGCTTCGTAACTTTTCGAAACCACGCCAACAAAATATATTAGTGAAATTGCTTTCTAGGTTATTTACGCTGTAAGATAGCGCTTTTATGTTATGCTTCCACTACTATAGTGCAGTTTGGTGATCCACTGCATATTTTTACACGGTTTTATTTAACTTGATTTGTCACGGAAGTTTGTTACGTGATTTTTGACCACTATTACTGCCTAAATTATCTTCAAACTTTGCACACAAGCTTATCTTCCCCCGATGACAATACACTATTCCATACATTCTATAATTGATTATAACCTTAATTAGGGAAAAATCAATAATTTTGGATCTGAGGAAATTATCAGAATTATTATTTGTCAAATGGCAACCATAGCTTTGTTTGGAAAGTTTGGATAGTGCAACTATTTTTTGAATTTTGAAATTCTCAGATCATGGCGAAGAAAGAAACTGCGATGCAGCGGATTTTTTAAATAAAACCGTGTAACTTAAAACATTTTAAAACTTTTATCGATTATTAACAGTTAACGTTGTGGTTCAGATTGATTCCATATTTTACGCAGGCGATTTATTTCATAACATTTTTTAATTTTGTACTGCGTATTTGGCGCCATTTGTACTGAATTTAGGTTATATTTCACACGTCACTATTGTATTAGTACTGAATTCCTTCTAACTTAAATGTGCAATTTATTTGCCTTTGGGAATAATGCTTTTCTTTCTTCTACCTACTTCGAATTTTAAGGGAATATTTTGACGATTTTGCAATCGAAATTTTTTGTAACTGGTTTCCTTATTCTGATGGGGATTTCAAAATACACTGTTGGTAATTTTAAGATCATCAGTTCTTAAAAGTCTGTAGGCTAATGAGTATTTTTAGTCACTGACGTCTTCATTCCAATGAATATTTTTTGAGACTGATGTCCTCATTCTAATAGGGATCTTTAGGGATTATTGTCCTTATTCAAATAGGGGGCTTTAAGGAATGTTTTCTTTGTTCCAGCAAATATATTCAGGGACCACTGTTTTTCATCTAATGGGGGTTTTTAAAGAGTATACATCTCTTATTTCCATGGGAAGTTTTAGATGTAGTGTTGTCTACATTGAAATTGGAATTTTCCGCTGGCCGGTAGTTGGCAGTAACTGCCCAATGCACCATTAAATGTCCAGTAGTTAAGCATGACGTAGCGGATATTACACAAAAAACATAGGTTATTGTGAAAAATACTATTACGGAGAGTATATCTGTATTCGGATTTTGATATATAAAACAAAAATAGAAAGTATTTATGAAATGGGCATAAATTGTTTATATATATATATATATATATATATATATAAATAAAGAATGCAAATTGTAGCATATTTTGACATAAAAAGCATAAATAAATACCATACATCTATTTGATATAAGTTTAATGTAGATAAATAATAATACAAAAAATACAAATAAATTATGTATGCAGTACGAAAAGTCAGTCATCAACTTGATGTAAATTTATAATCATAGTAATTGCCTGACAAGTCAAATACGAGAAATATTTACCAAGATAAATGACCCATAGTTGTAAGAAAAGACTTTTCAAAATTAAGCTTTTTTGAGTTTAATAAATTATTGAAAAATAGAAAACTTCTTGAAGTTTTTTTACTCATCTATTAAATTTGATTTATTATTGACTGGAGGAGTCCCCAAAAAAGCTCTCTCTCGCATTAAAGGGCACAATATCTGCATAATGTCGTGTTTCTTCTCCAGTGGAATGTTTCTAGCTTCCGGACGGAGAGGCGATGCAGACATAGCCGTCTCCAGCTGAAAATTCTTTTTCAGAAGTCGAATTCCTTAAACTGCAGCTGTTTATGATCCAGTTCCAGAAGAGCTTCCGGAAACCCATGTCAACGATGTCGTCTAACCATGGCCTGTATTTGGATTTCAGCTGCCATTAAGATTGTCTTGCAGAGAAATTCCGGATTTCCTGTGCATTTATGCTCATGGCGACCCTTTTCCTGTTGTTGGAGGAAACAATAACTTTTTCAAAATTGTAAAAATCAAAAACAGTACTCTCCTCATCTCCTGTAGTGAACGGAGTCAGAGCTCATAAAAGTGTGCCCTGGTTTGAAATATCCAAAAGAAATTGTCTCTGCGCTTATCTTCCTACTGATTACCAGGGCAATCATGGTGGTACATAAGCAGCAATTTTTATTTTAAGCCATACAATTGTCCAGCCAGTAGACGGCACGTTGTGCTGTCTCTTCAGGTCCAAGGTTTTGGCGTAGGAAGAGGCAATTTTTCCGGCCTTTTTCGCCCAGCAACAGCTTCATTTCAGATCACTGAGATTTTGTTCTTCTTGGTGTTGGCTACATTTTGAATCTTAATTTGATCGCCAACTGCAGCGAAAGTCTGTTTAAAAACCACAATCCTTTTTGAGAAGCAGACTGATTGTGACCGGGGGTTCCAGGAGGTATTACCACCTACTGCAAGTCGATGCAGAGAATGGCGTGACTTGGGTCAGGAGTCTGTAAAGAGTTTTCAGCATATATCTTGTAATGATAATAAGCACTTAACGCACAACCCTTATATTTTGTGCCGTTAAATCTATAGAGCATGAAAAATAATATTGTCCAGCCTGCATACTAGCTTCGATATTTTCAATAAGCGGACTTGTTGAAGAAGTATGCATCATCTATCTGTTCCATCCAGCAGAGCATAGAAAAAGCGCAACTACAGATAGAACACAACAAATTAAGGTAAGGTTGCTATAATTTTTCGATTTGAGTAAATTTCAGATTAGCAGGATTTGCTTTTTGGTTCCCCCTCAAATATTACAAAGAAAAAACAAAGCGACTTTGGTGGCACCTCAAACTCTGGGGCCTCGGGGAGATTCCTCATTTGCTTATCTGATAATAAGGCCCTGCATACAAATTAGTTTACATGGACAAATAAATCGATGCTGCTCAACAACTTTTAATACAGTAACCCCTCGTTATATCACGCCTCGTTATATCGCTCATTCGGATATATCGCGCTTTTTCCATGTCTCCCAAAATTTTAAGTTTGAGCTCTCGAAAGTTAAAATATTGCATTTCTAAAGTAAAGCCCTTTCTCCCCCATTAAACAAAGCCATCGAACATGAACGTTTTCCTTTCTTCTGAATTTACTGCTGTTAAAAGCTGCAACAATTCTCCTCCCACTCCCCAAATTATATGCCTGCAGAATGATTCTACTCAAGCCAGTTGACGTTCTACTTGGCATTTCTTTTTGTCTAACGCCTATAGAATGAAAGAGACATGTCTATTGAACAGGGATTTATTATTTATCTATTTTTATTAAGAAAGTTATTATTATGTAAGGTTAAATTAACTTTTTTACGTTGCCATTCAAATTACTTTTACATTTTGAGTTATTTCTAACGGCATTGGTTATACCGCGCATTCGGATGTAAAGCGCTTTTTTGCTGTCCCCCGACTAGCGCGATATAACGAGGGGCTACTGTATTTCTCAGTTGATAGTAATTGTGCCAAACTCGTAGTAAACTAGCTCAAACCAAATGTGAAAAAATGGAAAGATACGATTGTTCTAAGTAATTTTGCTAGGGATCTAAATATATGTAATTTATAAAAGGAATCTAATAGAAAACATTGAATTAACCCTTATTCTCATAAAGTAGGATATATGCACCTGGGGTTTTCCCATACTTTCTATTTGTTAACAAATAGAAAGTAGGAAAAAACCCCAGGTAGTACATATGCTACTTTATGAGAATAAGGGCTAGCAAATAACAACTCAACATACTCGCTCACGTCACTTAACAAATAGAAAGTAGGGGAAAACCCCAGGTAAGCAATATGGGCTCTTTCATGAGAACAAGGGTTAACTATTTGATTTTGCTTTCAGTGGGTGGCGGAAAATGATGAACGCTTCCTTCATTGTAATTGAATAAAAAAGAGGTACATTCTGTTCCCTCTCTTAGAAATGCGCATGATAAATGTAAAAATAATTCCTAGGTAACATTGAGGTGCTTCACTTGGAATCGAGCCAAGCCAACAAAGATCGCTGTTCACTTCCTATTTTTGTTTGTTCTAATGTCTTGCAAAGATTTTAATGTTGAGTATTACTGCAAACAGACATTTTCAAAAATTTCTGTCTCTTACTCACTGAGCCTTAATTTTATTTATAATTAAATCTGAATTGCTTATTTAGAACAAACTTATTGACTTCTTTATCGCACACGTAAAAGAAAACAGTCAGAGCTCTAAAGCAATTAATTTTGAGGCAGAAAAAGGATTTACCTTTGTTAAAGTAATGAGTTATGAAGTAGTTACTGAAAAGTTAGTAATGAACTTTTCAATTGAGTAGAATAAAAAAATTATAAAAATAAACAATCCACTTTGATTTATAAGTCAAGTTTTCTTGAATATTTAGAACAATGACTTTGGGTGCTACTAACCTTCTAGGAGTGCGATACGAACGTTGAGTTTCTTTCGTAAAAAGTAGGGAAAAAAAAGAATGAATGAAATTTAATGGTTGTACCATAATGCACTTACACTAATAAAATTTTTCACCTTAAGAAAGGACAAATGAGCATTAAGATGCAGACATATGTTTCGAATTTGCTTGGAATCCCTTTTTCAATGCAACAGTGGGGCTTCTGGATGCAAAAACGTCCAAATGAAGAAAACCAAACATCCAAATGGCTTCAATGGATGTTTTTGCATCCAGAAGCTCCACTGTTGAATTGAAAAAGGAATTCCAAGCAATCCCGAAACATATGTCTGCATCTTAATACTCATTGGTTCTTTCTTAGGTTGAAAATTTTTATTACCTTATTAGCACAAAGTTAATTAATTTTTTTAATGCACTTACAACCTAACTCAAAAAAAGAACCTAACCTTACATTAGATCACTCCAATAAAAAATTTGTGACAATGATTTTCTCAATAAAATAATAAGTAATTACTTTTTCAAAGGAATAGTAATTAAAATTGCAAATTAAAAGTAATAAGTAAACGCGAATTTGCTTCTTGGCTGAAAAAAAGAGAAAGGTATTCTATGTGAATAAAGCAGAGTATATATGTGTATCTAATGTAAACATATTTGCGTGTGTGTGTTTTTAAACAAATATACTTTTTTTAAATGTTGATTTTCACTAAATTTGACACGGAGGTGCTTTGGTACCCAGAGATTTATTGCAAGGAGGGTTTATGAATTTAAAAAGTTCCAAATCACCAGATGAAATGCATTCCACATTTCTGTGATAATTAGAACGTTTTTAGAACAATAGTTAGAAACGAAACAAAAACGAATGCTTGGCTAAATTTGCGCAAACGACAAAAAATTAGCTTGAGGAAAAGAAACAGACATCAAATTTTGTATAATTGAGCACATTACATTTTCCTTACAGTAGTGTCAAATCAGTACAAATATCAGTAATTAAAACATTCAAGCGTTAAGAAAACTAAACCCCATTAAGGCACAATTTATAACTTATTTGAAAATAATAACAATTGTAATAATACAAGAAAATTAATGAATGGCTGAAAAAACTTTGTATTATTATAAAATAATAATATTCCTTCCGTAAAAATTTCATTTGTCAAATAAGCGTTTTACCTTCTGATATATCCACAAAAAATGGCAGCTGCCAAAAGTAAAGATAAAATGTAAAAATGTGATTCTTGTCAGCCATTCATCTTCTGCTCTTTTAAAATCGCATTAATCATCAATCCCATATTTCTTTCAACTTACAAATATATATCAATTTTTCTTTTTTCCTATTTCTTCATACTTATTTTCTCTTAACTACCATATGATTGAAAGATTTTGTTGTAGGTCTATATTCCAAGTGTTTTACCTTTTATTTCTCATAAGATAAATAAAATGACTTCTGAAGCATTTAGTTACATAATTTCTTTCCCATTTTTAGTTCAAGAACTTTATTTTGTTGGTTAGTTCTTTGTTCGTACTTTTTTTATACTTTATTCATAAACCCTCCATTTTTTAGTTTTCGTATGGCATTATTGATTTACTGCAATTTTTTTAGGACACAGCAATTTATAAAAAAAATAATAATAAATTCGTTCGTGAATAAAATTTGAATGCACTGTAAATTGCTAAGAAATACTCCCCTTTTTAGCTTACTTTCCCGTAAAAGTAAAAATAATAAGAATAAAGCATGAAAGAAGGCTTAATGTATCGTGAAAATATCGTTAAAAATAAAGAAAAGTCAAGAAAAAGAGAAGTAATTAAATAAAGATTGAAAAATAAAAAATTTGAAAGTAGGGTTTTGAGATGGGGGAAAATGTGTGTCGGTCTGTCTGTCTGTCGGTCTGTCCTCCCCCTAATAACTTTTGAACGAATTGTCCGATTCAAAAAATTCTTTTTGCATACGAAAGCTCTCGGCGAGGACATCTCATTTTCATATTTTACCTTTTGATTCGAACAATTTTTCGTTCAATTTTGAACAGTTTAAAAAAAAAATTAGCATTAGCGCCTATGGGCGAAAATGAAGCAAATGATGCAAACTCTAGGTGCAAGATCCACGTTCCAATGAACAAGCTTACTGGAGGAAGCTCTTGGCGTGAAAAGTTAATTTGAACAGTTTTTGTTCATTTTTGAACAGTTCAAAAAATTAGCGCTTACGGGAAATTTCAATGCTATATAAATCCTGATCTAACGGACCGATTTGCTTGGAACAAACTTTATCGGAAAGCTCTTATAACGTAGAGCATGAACAAATAGAAAGTTCATCCAGAACTAACGAGCCTATTTTCCTATGAAATGTTTTTATCGGAATTTTTAAAGAGATTTCTCAATGAATAAATGAAGGAGTGAAAGAATGCACAAATGACAGAGTGAAAGAATGAATCAATGAATAAATGAATGAGGAAACGAATGAATAAATGAGTGAATAAATGAAAAAAGAAATAAATGGGTGCATAAATACATGAATGACTAAATGAATGAATGAATAAATGAAAGAATGAATGATTGAGCGAATGAATATGTATTATCCGTTGAAAAAGGTATATTTGAAAAAATTAAGAACTAAAGCTAAAGGAGAAAGAGAGAGAAAGAGATAGCTAGATTATAAATTTGAATTTGGTGTATACGGGAAAGTAGGCTCGTATAGTTCTAGACGGAACTTCTTGTTCATTTTTAAATTATAAATGTTTTTAAAAATGCGTATTTTAAAATGCTGTTTTGTGCATTAATGAAATTTGGCACAGAGCTTATTCTTTGTTGCGTGTGTGTATATTTTCAATGCTTGCCATCGCTCATATTAGCCTTCCGTTTGTTCAAAGACATAACAAGCACGTGCAGAATAATATGGCTCTTTCCACTGTCGTTTCGTTTAATAATAAAGCATTGTGTTGCTTATGAATTAATTTTTAGTTTTCTCACATATTATGTATTTCTTTTTATATTCATGTTCCTATTACGTCTGCGATTCTCAGGTATATCATCTCTGAAAACGTACTCTCCACCCCCTATTCTAATATAGATACTGCAAACTAGGTTTTTAAACAATATTGCACATTTGCTTTGCTAGTTAAATTTTCACGGTAAATGGAATAAATTTATGGAAGTTGGAGTAACAAGAATGGACATGTTACCATTCTCCTGATCCATCTGTCGTTGCCAATTGACACGAAATTTTCATGCTGAGAAATTGGTTAAGAACACTGTATTAGCAAAGAAATATCAATATATATAAAATTAGGTGCTCAAAGTGCCTTGGTAACGCTGCTCAAGCTCTATGTGTATATTTATTTCAGCTGAGCAGAAAATTTTAACGGTTTTTGGGTATTATAGATTAGTTAATTTCACAACTGATCTTACTTATCAGCATCGGCTCTACTTTTTGAAAGCATGCATATTCTCCATATTTGAAAGCAGTCTGCATGCAGCCGTTTTTATCACATACAAAAATTTTGAATATTGTTTTATGCATTTTGATTTAGATCAATTTTTGGAGTATTCCGAATTATTAAGGTTCTTTTCGCGTTATATTTATTGTGGGCTGTTTTTGTATAAAATTTATAGTAAGTACCTTGAATGAAAATAATTGGTGAAAATGTTCTAAAAGCCATGCGTAAAAAATAATAAAATACAGCACAAGATTTTAAAACAATTTTATATTAAGAGGTCATAAATCTTGTTCGACTTAGCCGAAAATCTTTGTGCAATGTTAGTTAAAGTTAGTAATAAGAAAAAAATATATTATTGAGAAATTTAATAAATATTATTAAAATTTTGAATAAAATTATATTAAATTGTATTTAAAGTTTAAAATATCAGTGATCATTTTTAGCCTACTTTCCCGTAAAAGTAAAAAAAAAAAAAAATAATAATAATAAAGCATGAAAGAAGGCTTAATGTATCGTGAAAATATCGTTAGAAATCAAGAAAAGTCAAAAATAAGTTAAGTAATTAAATAAAGATTGAAAAATAAAAAAGTTGAAAGTAGGGTTTTGAGATGGAGGAAAAAGTGTCTGTCTGTTGGTCTGTCTGTCGGTCTGTTCCCCCCCTAATAACTTTTGAACGAATTGTCCGATTGGAAGAATTCTTTTTGCACTCAAAAGATCTCGGCGAGGACATCTCATTTCCATATTTTACTTTTTGATTTTAACAATTTTTTGTTCAATTTTGAACAGTTCAAAAATTTTAAACATTAGCGCCTATGGGTGAAAATTAAGCAAATTATGTAAACTCTGGGTACAAGATCCAAGTTCCCATGAACAAGCTCACTGGAAGAAGTTCTTGGCGTGAAATATTGATTTGAACAATTTTTGTTCATTTTTGAACAGTTCAAAAAAAAAAAAAAATTAACATACCGCCTACGGGCAAATTTAAATCCTATATAATTCCTGATCTAACGGACCGATTTGCTTGGAACAAACTTTATCGGAAAGCTCTTATGACGTAGAACATGTACAAAGAAAAAGTACTTACAGAACTAAGGAGCCTAATTTCCTATGAAATTCTTTGATCGGGATTTTCAAGAATATTTTTGAATTAATGAATGATTAAATGAATAAACAAAATAATGAATGAATAAATGAGTGAATAAATACATGAATGACTTAATAAATGAATGATTGAATGAATATGTATTAACCGTTGCAAAAGTATATTTGAAGCAATTAAGAACTAAAGCTAAACAAGAAAGACAGAGAGAGAGATAGCTAGATTATAAATTTGAATTCGGTGTATACGGAAAAGTAGGCTCGTATAGTTCTAGACGGAACTTCTTGTTAAAAAAATTTTTAGGTAAAAGTATTAAAAATAACGTTAAAAAGAAAGGGCTTAAATAGCAATAGAAATTGCAGACACATGTTTCGGGGTGACAAGGAATTTTTTTTCAATGCAAAAGAAGTGAGCTTATGAATGAAAATACATCCGACAAAAACCGAAACAGCGTAATTCCTATTAAAAAAGAAAATAGAAACACAGAATGGCTCGCTTTTTTTTTTGCCACTTTCATTGCTTTAATCTAATTGCATCATCCGTGTTGTTTTGAATTATTTTTTAACGAAAGGTAAGATTAATTTAAAGTAATTTTCAGACGAAACATAGTGATACACTGTTAGAAATTTCATCATGAAATTACGGTTAAATGACCGGCAGCAGTCTGTCCATCTAATTCACCGTTAAATTTACGGTGTGGAACATTTTTTTATGTTTACGGGACCTAACCATTTCCAATTAACTTGGTTGAAAAGCCGTAAATACAAAAGTTTACGGTTTTATAACCATTTAAAAATGGTTTCAAAACAAAATTTTCACCGTTTTTGAACCATTTCGAGGCGTAGAAACCATAAACGAAGCTTGCAGGACTCGAACCCTGAATGCGTGGAGTACTAGTCTTGCTCTCTATCCACTCGGCCACCGTCATCACATAAAGCGGACGTTTATTTATAATTAAATCTTCTTTTCCAACAGGCAAACAGCCTTAAAATTGAGATTTCAGTTTTTGATTGGATCCAAATTTATTTTTAGTCTAAATTTACTGTATATTGACAAAAATCATTTTAATTGCTGCAAAAATTAAAATACAAACAAGCTTCAAACAAGCTTCAGCAGCTCAAATTATGGGTTCGCTCATTCGCAAACAGTTCGGGAATTCGATGTCTCCAATTTTTGATTTACGCGTGTATGTGTTTCTATTTAGTAACCACTGCTTAAGCCACTTTTTTTTCTTGTTTTTTATATACACATGCAGATTTGAACTGATAAATCTTTATTCATATTTTAACTACAAGGTACGACCGGTAAGGTTTCGCAACCAAGATGGACGTCCGATTCTTACTGAGCGCTTGTAAATTACGGTTAGTTAAACGTTCTTTAGTAGAAACAGAGAATAAACGATTTTTTTCGCAATCAGCGGTTTGAGTACCATCTTTTTAATGGTTATTCAACTGATTTTAATTAAATATGGTAAAATAACAATTAAATGAATGGTTATTTTACTATTTTCCTACGGAAATTTTTAACAGTGTAATAGACGTTATTAAATCAATAGTTGTATACAAGAAATTCGTTTAGTTCTGGACTAACTTCGTGTTTTCTTATAAACATAGTAAAGAAATATTGTTAATGACAAGTATTTAAAAAAATTGAAATTCAGTAACTTGCTCAGTTTTTTATCGTATCGTGACTGAGAAAACCGACAGTTTATGTCAGAAGGAAATATTTTTGTCAGGGAAAAAACAACGTACGACCGTCAAGGTTTTGCAATCAAGATGGACGCCCGATTCTTATTGATCGCTTTAAAATTACGGTTAGTTAAACGTTGTTTAGGATAAACAGAGAATAAACAATTTTTTTCGCAATCAGCGGTTTGAGTACCATCTTTTTAATGGTTATTCAACTGTTTAAATATGGTAAAATAACAATCAAATAAATGGTTATTTTACTATTTTCCTACGGAAATTTTTAACAGTGTAATAGACGTTATTAAATCAATAGTTGTATACGAGAAATTCGTTTAGTTCTGGACTAACTTCGTGTTTTCTTATAAACATAGTAAAGAAATATTGTTAATGACAAGTATTTAAAAAAATTGAAATTCAGTAGCTTGCTCAGTTTTTTATCGTAGCGTGACTGAGAAAACCGACAGTTTATGTCAGAAGGGAATATTTTTGTCAGGAAAAAATACAAATCGCATAAATGTATATAATCTTTTGAGCCATAATTTGCCTTTGTTGTTTCCTTTACTTTTTGTTGAATAAAATGAAAAGAAAAATCGCTCTGCAACTTAATAGAAACTCCTTTTGTAACTAAATTTTTTAGCAAATGATATGTTAAAACATTAATGGGGGTTTTATACAAAAGTAAGTTTGTTAATTTTTCTATTCTTATTTTTGGAAAAGTGGAGATAATTAATCTCCACTTTTGCGGGAGTTTTTTTTTTCTTTTGCAATTTTATGGTCAAAGAGTTCATTTAAACCAAAAGATTAATTATGTATAGAATGATTTTATAATTTTCTTGTAAAATTTAGTAATATTGAAAAAATAAATTTGCTTTTCACAACAGAAGTGTTTTGTTTAAAGCATAGCTGAAAGATTTTTTAATGGTTTGGTAAAACCGGGGGAAAATGCTCTGAAGTTGTAATCAATTGATTTTATTTGCTACTAATGCTTACATATCAGTACATGCTTTAAAATGAGTCTCAGATGGTTGAGAAATGAATAAAGAATGACAGCAATTCTCTAAAATATACTAAGTTAAAAAGGAATGATTCACTGCCACACATTTATTTTTTATTGTTGCTGCAATGGAAAATTGAGTCTTAACAATTTTTAAAAGTAAGCTATCACGTGTTTACATTACAACTAAAGTGTTTTCTCCTCCAATGCTGCTCACTTTCCTGTTTTACTAACCATTTGCCACACACATACTGTTTTATCGACAACAATATTTAATTCCCTGCCTTATGTTTTTGGGTTCATCCAAAGTATCATCATAAGTTAAAGCATAGTTTTAATATTGAAAGCTGTTGTATAACTTTTAATCTGAGAAAAATCCTTTGACACGTAAAACAGTTTTTTTTTCATGGTTAAAGTGCTGAAAAAAACCAGCATCACAATATCTTCCTCACATATTTAATCGTTTTTATGCAGATTTTTAATGCACAACTAAAACTAGACTTCTTTTTTTTTTCTTTGAAACTCACATTACTTATATTTCATATTAACGGGAAGATCTGAAGTGAAATAAAAAGATTCTTCGTTCATTCCCTCTCCAGAAAAAAATATCGCCATTCTCCGTGCATTGTATCCACTTTGAAACAAGGTTCCATTAACAACTCCGCCGTCACGGAATGGTGATTTTTCTGTTTTAAAAATGTTGCAATTGGATTTTCTTTGCAGAGAAAGCGCAGGTGCGAAAAGAGCAGCCGAGACAATGTTTCAGGTGTATGAAAAGCAATTCTTTGCATCGATTAAACGATTCGGTTTTCCATCTCCATTCTGGAAATGTCTGTGTTTATTGCCTCCTCTAGTGAAGGAATGCCGATATTGTTTTCGCACGTCGAGAAGAGGTCTATAAAAAAGAATTGGTTTTAAATTTGAAAAATTCAATTATACCAAGAAAATAAAGCTCATCCAAAAGAATTATGTCACCTTTATTTAATTTTACCACTCAAACGTTTGGGGGGGGGGGGAAGACATTTTATTTTACTTACTTGTTTCTATTATTTTTAACTTTATTTTCTCAGATGTTTCTTGCTCATTAACTAATTATACAAATTACAGTGACAGCTAAATAAAAAAAAAAGATTTTTTTTTTTTTTACCCATTTCGTTAACTATTTAAAAATATTTATTATTATAGTCAAAGTTTTCTCTCAGTATTTAAATTATTTCCTAATAAACGTAGAATGAAATCGAAGATTATTTGCACTGGTCAGTAAAAGCAAGTCAATAATGCTAATTAAACATTATTAAAAATATTTGTCGTTAATAAATCTTTAAGTAAATTATCTTTAGTCTTTATTGCTTTTTAGCAGTATTTTGTTTTATTTTCTTCTATCTGCTAAGACAAACTTTATTTATTTATTTTTAATTTCTGAACGATAGTACACTGTTGTTAAAGAATTGATTTCATTAATAATATTGAAGAATTAATTCATTTTTGATGCATTTACAGTGGAATTTGGTATGTTTTTGGTATGTACGTATTTTACATTCGCAGTGAACAGAAAACCATGAAGTTTGTATTTTTCTTCGTTAATCAGGCAATGAAACATATTCATATTTTCGTACAAATACTGGACTACAATAAAGCGTTATAAATATTTTGTTAACAAACCGGCTATTTTATTAAAATGCTGTTTAAAATCGGTGTTGTTATAAAAATTCATATTCGTTATTACATATTAGCAATAAACTTCTCAGTTGCAAATGGTAATAGAATCCCATTCAGGTTTTGTTTTACTATCATGCAGTGAAAGTATATGAATTCGGATAATCATCTAAGAAATGAATGTAAAATGTAAAATTTTGTAAACAAAAGTCAATTATGAATATTTTAAAAAGAGAGGTAAATCTTAAGGATTGGGAAAGATTTTTAAACAACTTTTATTCCATTTACTCATTAGCCAAGTATCACACACTCATGTTTAAAATTTCTGAAACTCTGAAATATTTGTCACATCAGCTAGAAGCAGACGAAGTTGTTATTAATCACATTTTAATTGATCGATATTTAGCAGCCATTTTACAGCTAATTAAGAAACATAATAGCGAAATACTTACCACGATTAATTAAAGAAAATATTTTATTTAGACGCTTGTTCCTAGATGATAAATTGCCGAAATAAGGAACTTATAATTAGAAGATTAAAAGCGTGGCATTCGAATCGTTAATTAGAATTTTCGAATCTCGAAATTTCTGAGCCTCTGCTTCATAGATTCGTTCCCCTCAGAGCAGTGGACTGGTCTTCGCATGGATTATGCGATCGTGAATCTGGATAAAGTAACGTAATGACTCTTTAAGTAACAGATTTTATAACAAGTTCAGAATACTTAAGGGGGTTGGGGGATTTTATAAACTTAGTTTAGAGTAGTCTTTTCGTGCCATTTGATTGACAGCATTATTTAATTTATCATTTTTGAACTTTGTAGGATTAACATTCATAAAATATTTAACTGCATAAAATCTTTGATTTAGTTGAAATTCATTGTGAGAGAAAGATTTCTTTGATGGATTCCGAGGCCCGCGCACGGGGTCAATAGGGCTACAGTGGTATACATGTTACGGCGTTTGTCCGATATTGGAGAATGTCGAAAATCACCGGTTTGATAGATGGTGAATGTCGACATCCTCCGGTGATTGTCCACATTCTCTACTGGTGTATGTCGACATCCACCGGTGATTGTCCACATTCTCTACTTGGTGTATGTCGACATCCACCGGTGATTGTTCGCATTCTCTACTTGGTGTATGTCGACATCCACCGGTGATTGTTGACATTCTCCGATTTCGGAGGTTCACCGTAACATACACACCAGTTCATAAAAACGAATCGGGCCCAATTTTGCCTTTTAGGTACTCGAATTTTACAACTTTTTTTTCTTACTAATGGGGCTGCGTATGGTCACAAACCTTTACAGACCTAGTACATTCATAAAAAACCGGCATCCATTAGTTTAAGTAGCACCTCTATCGGTGGGTACCAATACCATTTTACGAATTTTGACCCTCAGTTTCCTCTAGAGGGCGGCACCTGAGCTCTAAATGATACAAAACTACACTACTTCAACTTAACTGAGAGTATCCAAGGCATACGGATACTCAAGGGTTCTTTAAAATGCCGCATAATCAGACGACATAGGCGCTGACGATTTTCTGTATCTTGAAAATCCACCGATTTGGGCCAGGTTAGATCCTGCGAACTTGGACGTACGAGGCCGGCGTCTCACCACTACGCCACCCTTCCGGCACAAATTCCGTAACTCAGATGCCTTAAAAATACTTCTTTACTCTTAATTATTAAAAACTTTTCGTAGGGAGCACCTAAAATCAAGCGGGCGTAACCTAAACTAAACTTCTCCCGTGCTGCAGTGATATCCTCATTCCTAAAGCTTCTCTCACGCCAGTAGATAGATTTTCTATAGATGGTTATACAAGTAATACATATATTTTATAAAACTCATTTAAATTTTTTGTGATAGTTGATGCATTTGAATAATAACTAAAAAAATTAATTAATTGATTCCGGATAATAATATAAAAGCTTGAATATATAAAAAAGGCATTTTATTGGAAAACTCCTTAGCTACATATGTAAAAATATAAAGCATTTATTAAATCTCCTAAGTATTTTTACAGAAAATTCTTTTTCATCACCCAGAGAATAATTTTCTAAAAATATCGTTACTTCTTTCTAGCCTAATCTCAAAAAAGGCCATCCTGTTTGTTATACAGTTACAAGCTAAAACCTATCAACCGAAGGGTACATTGCACATCATCAAATCCTATCATATTCAAACTTGCTCAGTGGAAGAAATTAGTTCTGAAATATAACCTCATCTAAACATTGAAGTGAAAGAATGTGTTCCATGTGTCATTCTAACAGGAAGAACTGGGCACGACTGACAAAGTAAAAAATAATTTAATAAGAATCTTTTGCAGAAATGAAAAGAGAACGAACATGCTTTAGTTACACACGTGGCAGAGCATAACCAATCAACTTTCGAACTGGAATGAATTTTTGATGGTAGGTTTTGTATGGATGCCATAGGTTTTGATGCCGTGCTGATCCTGCTGTATTTTATGAAAAGACACATATACTTAAATAAAGAAACTAGTGAGGATTATAATGACATTTTTACAAAAGTGACTACTTAAGATGTTAATACAATGCGTGAAATATTACGAACAAATATTTAAACTGAAATAAATTATTCTCTGATCTTATAATTTAAAACTATACCCAAGTCAACACTTTCAAAATAACGTAAGCTCAAGCAAATATTTTGAGATTCGCGCTGTGACCGGCTTTTAACAAGAAAGTGCAATAGGGTGGGTCGAAAAAAAGTAATGTTTTTTTTTTTTTTTTTCCGAAACGCTATATCGCGGAAAACTTGCCTCTGGGGTAGGTAAGTAACATGCAAATTAAAAAACAGATTTTTATTGAACCCCTAGTTAGCGCATTGAACTTGAAATTTCGATTTTTTTCGGAAATCAAGTCATTTTATAAGTTTTTTCGCAGGTCAGCAATTATTATTTTTAACTGCTATAGTGAAAATCATTTATTAAAAGGGTTGAAAAGCACACAAAAAAATTAAAATCGTCAAAATTTTCCAATTTGTGGTAGCGCAAAAGACTCAAATATCGGTAAATTATCGCAT
The DNA here is from genome assembly GCA_038502835.1 of Octonoba sinensis. Lineage (NCBI taxonomy): Eukaryota > Metazoa > Arthropoda > Arachnida > Araneae > Uloboridae > Octonoba > Octonoba sinensis. Next base: position 86,495,492 of record CM076604.1, read on the forward strand.
TTTTGGTACAAACTAACACCTTATGTGAAAGGCATAGTCCAGCATCCTGAGCTATGTGTTAATAGCCCATTTCTTTTTTTTTATATACTTTACACTTCATTTCATTGTAATAGAACAGCGTTTCCCAACCAGTGGTTCGCATGGTGTCGGAAGGGGGTTCGCGAAAATAATGTTGCAATAGCGGAATTTTTAATTGCAAACGCACTAGAAAAAAAACTAAATAAATTTACATACGCATTAGGAAGGAGTGTAAAAATTATTTCTTTTAAATAAATTGTTTTCCCGATAATGCACAAAAGTTGTGGACTGGCATGGAAAGCATGCATACAAAATTTGAAATGCACTTTTTTCTACTATTGTCTGATTTCGAAAACTTGAATCACAAAGTGGTATCGGAAGAAATTCCTTGATCAATTTAAAATTTCTAATCTCCTACCATTTCCCACTTTTTCCCCGCTTCCCTATTTCCCGACGCGAAGAAAATGTAAACGTAGATGATTTACAAAAATGGTTGCGAACCACTGTACAATAAATTTCATTCAGTGGAGTGGTTCCCAGCCTGTTTTTTCTTGCAAACCCCTACTAAGATCCGAAAGAAAACGGCGATCCCCTTTCTGTAGTCCTTAATAACGAGTAACAAAAACGCAAAATTTGCTGGCACGTTAATTTTGCTTTTAGTACAATAGTTCATCACAAAAAGAATGGAATTGCAAATTATTGTAAAGTTTGAGCCAAAGCAAAAATACAGCTACAAGATAATACATATGTTTTTTTTAATTATTACTTTTTATTAGATGTTCTTTTTGAACTATTAATAGAGCAGTAGAAAAAATCTTAATTAAAAATTATTTTACCGTTAGTGCGAAAAAAATGTTAGCAGAGTGTCATGAGAACTAACCATAGGTACACAATTTTGACTCAATCAATAAATATCTTACTGCTCAAAATTCGCAAAAGTTGGAAAATTACAATATTAAAATTTATTTGTATTCAAACTTTTCATTGCGAACATGCAGAACAGATGGAATACTTTTTGATAAATGCGTATACAAAATTTAAAAAAATAAATGATTAAATATCTTCGGTTAAACTTTACTGCCAGTATGGGAGAAGACAGCCAAAAATAATGCAAAATTTTACATTTAGGAAAATTTTCATATTTCCGACTTTTTATTCGCGTTAGCGAGGAAAAAGGGGGGGGGGGGAATGGTAGGAGAAACATACGTGCAAAATTTTAAATTAATGAAGAAATTTCTTCCGATACCACTTTGTAATTCAAGTTTTTGAAATCAGACAATGGTAGAAATAAACACATTCCAAAAATTTTGTACGAATGCTTCCTATGCCAGTCCACAGCTGTTATGCATTATTGGGAAAACAATTTATTTTAAAAAATCAGTTTTACACTCCGTCCTAATACGTATGTAAATTTATTATTTAGTTTTTTTCTTGTACGTTAGCAATTAAAAATTCCGCAATTGCAATATTATATTCGCGAATCCCCTTCGTACACCACGGGAACCACTGGAAGTTCGCGAACCACCGGTTGGGAAATTACAATTACCGCTGTTCTATTACAATGAAATGAAGTGTAAAATATATTAAAAAAAAAAGAAATGGGCTATTAACACATAGCTCAGGATGCTGGACTATGCCTTTCACATAAGGTGTTAGTATGTACCAAAAATGCGATAATTTACCGATTTTTGAGTCTTTTGCGCTACCACAAATTGGAAGATTTTGACGATTTTAATTTTTTTGTATGCTTTTCAACTCTTCACTATAGCAGTTAATTTTCACTATAGCAGTTAAAAATAATAATTGCTGACTTCTGCGAAAAAACTTGTAAAATGACTTGATTTTCGAAAAAAATCGAAATTTCAAGTTCAATGCGCTAACTAGGGGTTAAACAAAAATCTGTTTTTTTATTTGCATGTTACTTACCTACTCCAGAGGCAAGTTTTCCGCGGTATAGTGTTTCGAAAAGAAAACATTACTTTTTTTCGACCCACCCACCTGTGCAATTTCAGAGTTTATTTTGGAACGAGCTGTCACTTGCAGTTTTCATTACGATAGAATACTTTTTATGAAAATGCATTTTAGTTTGTAATAGTTTGAATCATAGAAAAAATTCGAAACATTGCAGAGGGTCTACCTACATATTGAATTCTTTGGTTTTTGTCCTATGAAATAGAAGAATATTTTGCATTGGTAAAAAACCCTCTGCATAAACTTTTAACATTGATGAACAAATTTCCAGATTCAATTTAGAAAAGTCTGAACAGTTTTGCTCTAAAAAAATAGCTGCAAATATTTTAAATTTTGGTCACAAGTGATAACTGAGTTGTAAAACGTGTTCACTATTTTTAATTTTGTTATTACTGTTAGAACTTAGCAGTACCGTACTTTATGTACTAAAAACCTCTATAGACTTTGAGACAAACTTTAGTTTTTAAACCTCTTTCTTGAAAAATAACATTTTAAAGATTTATCATTACATTACAAAGACACTTCATTAGTTTGAATCAATCAATTTCGAACTGACCTTTAAAACTCCAGAAAATGATCACATGAATTTCTCCTCTCTTTTCGTTGTCACTGCTGTCGTCAATTTTAAAGTCTGCTGTGAATTTCCAGTCAAACTGTATGTTTTAATATAAGTTTTGAGTATAAAACTCACCTAAATTATGGAGTTAATGTTTCGAAGAAAAAAGCGCGTCTTACAGTCCGTAAAATGTGGTAATTATAACAAGTAAACAATTTATTACTGATGAAATACGCAAACTTCATTGATTACATTATTTGATGCGTTTGAATAATATTTACTGTTTTTAAATACCAGGTAAAAAAGCTATGTAATTAAATAGTTTGTTTTTATTTTTAAAAATATTTTTAAAATTTCTAGGGGACATCTTTGGTTTTATTCAGCTTTACGTTTCATTTTGAATCCTTTATTTTCACATTAATTGAACACTGTATTCTAGTTTTATGATCTTTTGTAAACGCGATTATCGAGAAAACTAACTTATTGACCCAAAGGAATTCGGAGGCACTTAGAACAAATTTTGACACTTTTGCCATGTACCTGTAAGTAACAAAATCGAAAATTTGGAGATATAGTGCAAAGTATTTGAGAAGCACCCACATGTTTTGTGGCATGAATGGTTGGTGGTAGCAGCCCTAGCAGGATCTGCCTTCTAGTCCGTTTTAGAAGCTCCCATCCGACTCGAACTTATCACGCGTTTTACTCAAAAAAGGAAAGAAATATTATATATATCAATGTTTTAATTTGATTGATTTTTGACGTCTCTGAAGTACTATTTCCGCTTAAATGGTTTCATTAAACAAATCTTAAAGGACTTTTTTCGCAAGAATTTGGTATTTATTTCTAAGGGGGGAAGCAAAAACTATAAAAAGAAAAGGAAACCGACTAAGTAAATGATTCTGTTTGTTGGCAATATTTCAAATGGATGATTTGAGGACAAAAAAATTTATAGAATAATGATGGCGCAGGTTCTTTTAAAAGACAGGAAGGAACTGCGTTTGGGGATCTATTAAGTTTCCTGCGCAAAAGGCAAGCTTCCAGTGAGGAGATTTATTAAACATTTTTTTTGACTTTTTGACTAATGACGTAACTGTGAAAACTAAAAGTCGAATGATATATAATCAAAATAAATTATGGAAATAGTTCATATAGATACAATGTATAATATTAAATACAAATATTCAGGTTTTCAATACACGTTTTATCGTTTAGTAGATAATATTGTTTAATATCGTATGTAAGGAGTTTACTTTCTTAAAATGATTTTTTTCCAGAGTGAATAGAATAAGGTGCAGTTGATCAAATTACGTCCATAGAACTTCTTATGTATTTTAATTAAAAAAATATGAACAAAATACTAAACAAACAGGCTTGATTTATGAAAGGAGAAATTAAAACTAAAAGGGAAAATATGTTTAGAATTGAATAGAAGCAAAAAAAAAAAAAAAAAGCTGCTTTTAAATGATAAACAAGTTTAAATAATTCATATTGTATTTAAACTCACTGAACTCAAACATCTAATAAAGAAAGATAAATTAATTCCATATTACTAAATATATATATACGTATTTGTTTGCCATGAAGTTTCTTTCATTATACCTTTCAACAAAATGTCACTTTTTGCATAAAAAGGAAAAAAGGGGAAAAAGAAAGCTCTTACGAATCATGAATAACTATATCATTATTGAGTTAGATTATATTAGAATAGTGAGAGAATACAGATACTAGTTGATAAAATTCCTAATTCAGCGCTTTTAAGTTTACTTTAAAGCAAACTTTATGGGGAAAAAAGGAAAACAAAATTGAATGGAATTTTAATATTTTTTAAATTTGAGTTTGTTTCAACAAATATTCGCAAAAACAATAGATACTGGTAAAAATAAAAATATTTACCACTTTAAAACTGGTTTATTTTTTTTTTCAGATATTGTATGACGCTTTTAATGTTTGAAAGCTTAAAATGTCAGAAGCAATAATGTGTTAGAAGTACCTACATACTGAGCATTTATTAAACATGCATTTTTCTTTTTTTTTGTAATTAAATAAGAAGCTTTATATTTTGATCTATGATAACTAGGGATGCACCGATAAGCAAATTGGCCGATTACCGGCCAATTAATCGGGAGAAGATAATTGCCGATATCGAATGATCAGCAGCCGATTAATGATTATTATATTTATTTTTAATTCTACCATTTCTCTGTCACTATTTTTTTCTAAGTTACTACTTTAAAAGTAATATTTTCAGATTTTATTCAATTTCTATGAACCAATTTTATTATTGATTGTTAATAAATAAAATTACATTCCCTTAACTTGAGCTAAAGGTTCGAGCATTTAGATAAGCCAGTCGCAGGTAGACATTTTAAATTTAGTAACACTATTTTCATTATTAAGAACCACTTTATCCAGAGTTTTTATTTTTCATTATGTCCGCAAAGTAATTTTAAGCAGTCTGCTAAAACTAGACTATGGAGGAAAGTATTGACACGCGAGAAATGTTGTAATATATTATGCGTTTTTATATAAAATTTAAAAAATGAAATTAAAAATGCATCAAACATCAATTGCTGTGAAAAAAATTAAAAGCGTGTACATAAAAAAGATATAAACAGTAAACAAAAAAGAAAATTGTTTTAATTGGGGTAGTCTCTTGAAAGTTTGGGGAAGGGGTGACCAACACACATGCATATCCTCATATCATAACCCCTAACTGTTTTTTAAAAAATACGATGCAATAAATATTTTTTAAAAAAGGAATGTATGAACCTTTTTAAAAGAATTTTGTTTCATTAATATTATGTGTTATTATTACTTTACTCATTTTGATTTACTTTTGTTTTTAGATGCATTGTTACAATTTTTTTCCATTTTTTCTTTTTTCTTTTCGTTTCTTTTTTGGAGAAGTGGGCGAATTTGAATGATTTTAAGAATTTTCCTTTTGAAAAAATATGTGTTACCACCTTTGCAATGATACTTTGTAAATTTTTAATATGGGGAATAATTTTGAATAATGAGAGTAGATAATACATTGAATGGAGTGGGGGCAAGAAGAACTACAACCCAAAACTATTGGTAGTTAGTCATAATTTGCAACCACGAATTTCTATGCACAAAGTAGAACTTTTTATTTTCATGTGTGACATCCAGACCTTTTATTTTGGGGGGGGGGGGGATCTGGAAGGAGCAAATGCCTCCCCCAACTTTGAGGAATATAATATATATGAGTACATTTACATGACATCTTATGTTGCAGAAAATTTCATTGACTTACTGCAGTGGTACCCACAGGGGGGAGAGGGGATGGCGCAGATTGCACCATTGAAAATTTTAGGAAGGGAGGTTGTTGTAAAATGAATTAAAACAACGCTGTTGTAAATTTCCGTTTCTTTTATTCCGTTCTTATATTTTTTTCTGAAATCGTATTTTTATAAATATCTCCTACTTTTCTGAGTTATTTTTCGGAAGGTGGGAGGTGTAGCATCACTCTAAAAGGGAGGGCACCTCTGATATTGTTAATGGATCCATTCAGCATGGTTCCTTATTTTTGGCATACTAAACGTTTTTCTGAAGAAAAAAAAATTCTTCACCAATTAAACTACAAAATTTGGATGATTATAGATAATAGGCAAAGTGGCAGATTATGGCCGATTACCGTTTGCTGACGGTTAATCGTTGCATCTCTAAACCTCTCGCTGCTAATAAGAATTTACTTGCGGCTCATACATATCACTCCAACACATAATGATTGCGATAAAAGTTGTGTGGAATTTAGTGCGATTTTCTTCAATTTCAGCAGGTTATTTGATTTTCCGCGTAGCCTGCTCTATTTCAAAACGCATCAAATGATTTCAAATAATTTTAAATCATGCATTACTTTATCTTTCAAAGTTGATAGCTATTCGCGTGTCCTTTACATAGGGTAAAATGTTTGAAGCAGATGCTCAGCCAAAAGTCACTGAAGATATGAAACTGAGGTAAGAAATTACCCATTTTGACAGGTTCGGCGTATACTCTTATAATTTTAATTTTCTGCGAAATAGAAAAGCAAGGCTTACTACACTTATTTTCTAACATTAACGGACATCCCATTCTATATAAAATATTATACTGTAAATACCCAAACACTGACGGTGTTAGAAATGGGAGCTGGTGTTATATGGTAAGGAAGACAAAGATAAAATAAACCAAAGGTTTCACACTCTCCATCTTAGATAAAGCATACAGTGGAAGAAATACGGAAATGAGAAGCAAATGAAAAGAAAAACATTTTGGAATAAAACTGGAGTACAAAACTCATCGCTTTTAGCAAGAATTCGATTGTAAAGAATAAAAGGAAGGCACTAAAATACAGCTTTAAAGATATACTGGTATGTCATACAATGAACAACATCTTATTTAATTTTTCATCGACACTTTTATTCAAATAGCTTTTTACTTCTACAGATCTGATAAAAATTCAGTCCTCTTGTCACTACCGCTAAAAATACCTGTCCTATACCTAACTTTTTCCATTGCAGGATCCTTTGTCCTTTAATCAATTTTCCCATCGCTGTTTTCTAGACCTTTGATCTTAGCAGATGAGAAAAGTAAGTACTTGGTTCTCTGATATCGGACCATTCTTCATGAGTCACTTTTTCAAGATACGGATCGCTGCTCTTTTGTTTATAGAGTGTTATTTGTTGCCTTTCTGCTGGTGAATTTCTTGCTCTAACGTGTTATAGGTTTTCTTTAATGTTTTATTAACCTATCAAACTTTTGCTTAGGTAAAGAAAAATATAGTTTAAGTTTCAATAAACTGTTCCCCTATAAAGCACACCAAATATAATTTCTAAATCTTATTTGCTTGTTTTTTCGTTCCAACCAAATGACTTTCCGTCCACCTGAAGTTTTCCACCAGTGTAAATCACGTAACTGTTCTGATCACTTTGTAAAAATTTCTGTGCCTTTTTTTTCCATAATTTTCATTAGTCACTTTTCAAATCTTTAGAAAGCAGTAGCGTCTAACCCTGTTCAGTACACTAAAAAAATTCTGTAAATTTACGAAGAATTTGTTTCAAATTAAATAATCAAGTTTCTTGATAACAGTTTCTCAGTAAAATTCTTGTTTTTAAGCACTCTGTAAAACCACACAGAAGAATCTGTTAAGTTACGTAAAGCTGAACACGTGAAATCTGTGATTACCAGTTTTGTAACGAAGGCATATTTTGACACTTGAGATCTGTGACTACCAGCTAAAATATTGTGAAAAAATGCTTCATATATTGTTGGCGTACGATTTATTTCCAGCTCTAATGAGCTGCTAGGCCTCGCGGAGGCATTTTTGACCAAGTGGGCTTAACAGAACTCGCCTTCGACTTTGTACCAGTAATAGTAATTTGGCGTACTCACAGGTGGCGTCACAGCTGCTGCACAATGTCTGTTGTTGTCAATTTAAAGAATGTTATATGTTCTGTTCTCCGTAATCTCCTTTTTTTAAGACTTTGTAGTTTCTTGTTTTTAGTTCTCTGTAGTTTCACGTCAGACTCCGCATAAATAATTTCCAGGGAACTCTCATGTATTTTCTTGCAAACATTTTCTTAGAATGTACTATTGATGCCATTTTGAAATCATCATAATAATGAACTTATTGTTCTACATCTATACCTGACTCTGATTAAAAATCGACATAAATAATTCTTCGCATTTTCTTCTTTTCAAACGTATTTTAAAACTTACAATCATATTGCATTATCGATTTATCTATTGAAAAACTTTTTTTAAATTTTCCTTCATTTAACAAAATGTATCAACATGAAAAGCAATTTTGACGTAATTTAACTAAAATCACAAGTAGAATTGCACTCTTATCATTCTAAAAGGTATTAAACATTTTATTTGAATTGTATGTGATGCATATTACTTTTAAAATTTAAACTTTTATTTTACTTTTAAATGTAATTACTTAATGCCTCGTTTGAAACTGTTTCACAACAAAAATTTCATTTAATATTGCATTTCAATCAAACGTTAAAAATGTAATTCATTATTGCATTGAATTCAAGTACTTTTTGTGGCCACATCCATTTTCGGGTACAATTCATTCGCGTACTTTTATGTACACAAATCATTGCAAAATATCTTTATTACGAAGAAAAAATGGCAGCATGTTCCCTTTAACGTAAAAGGCTTTCTAAGTATGGACATAACCAAAAACACTTTTTCTTGTAATATTTCTTCCCGTTTTCAAAACATTAATAAATCATATAAAAGCAATTTAACGAAAATATTTACATTTATAATTGGATCATTCCCTATAATTTTGTTTTTCACGCGAGAGTTCTAAAACGTTATTCTCTTTGCTTCAAAACTACACTTGGCGTATCATCAATCAGCATTTTATCTGTCGAAAACGTTTTTCCTGATTTGAAACATTGCCAAAAACAAAGGCGAATTTTTATTTTAGGTTTGAATACATCTGCTTTGAATATTTTTTCCTTAATCTTTCTTCGAATTTTTGAGATGATTTAATATTAAAAACAAACTTTTGCTCAAAATTATTCTTATGTCTTGATGAATCTTTTTGCGCCTTGCCAAAATGAGATTTTCTTGGACGGTTAACATATGCGATGATTTATTGCAAAAAAAAAAGATTCAGCATAAATTTAAGGAGATACATATTAATATGTTTGAGATGACAATTATTTTCATATATAAAATAAAATGTGTAAGCCTGAAACTTGTCAAGTTTATTTGTACACACCCTACGACAGATTCGAGTAATATTTAACACAAAATGCAATCAACCCATAGGTGGAAACGTTGACAAAGTTCTTTTAAATATAAAATTACTTTTGTTTAATTTGAATTTGCTAGATTCATTTATCTGATGATACATAAAAGAATAAATCCTTCTTTTTTTAACTTTACATCATTTTATAGCATTAAAAAAATAAATAAAAATAAAATAAATAAACTGGTTTGATATTCGTAAACTGTTTGATATTGATTCGAGCTGATATTCCAACGGACTTTTAGAATGAATAGACTAACGGAATGAATACTGTCCTTATTCAAGTAGGGAATTTGCTGAACTTTTGTCCGTATTCGAATAGGGATTTTAAACTAAATTTATCCTTTTTTGTGGAAAAAGTATTGCCCATGTTTCACGTGGTTTCATCCCCCCCCCCCAAGGGAGGGAATGATGAAATATTTGAGATAGCCCACGCAACGCCGGGCGCATCAGCTAGCGCCTAAATAAACAAACTCATCTTTATAGTAAAAATATAATATACAAGAGAATTTCAAATTCACATTTCTTTAACATTTATATTCAATACTTTCAATATAAAGAACCCGGAAAAATTCGGATACATTAGGTAGTTATTTTAGTTTTAAAGATATATAGAATTAGCAGAAAAAATTTACAGTTTATATTTGTTTTATTGTGATTGTATTTAGTAATGTAAGAAGTAATGGTAATTATATTGTAAGTTTTTAAAATCATACTTATCACGGATATGTGGTTTTATGTTTGATGTTTTTTTATAATGTTTTTCACAATACAAAAAGTTTACCTACATAATTCTCCAGTACGAATGTATTTTTTTCAAACAATGTGGCTGTCTAGAAAACCATTTTAACGGCACATTGGTTCTAAAAAGCACAAACACGTGTCAATGAGCTTTTCTTTTAATGTGAATATTGGATATATGCTGCTTGAATCGCGATAACTACAGCGGTCTGTATAAAAGAATATCGAAAGTGAAGTAGCATTGGCCGTAGTCAATGCTTAGGAGGGGGACCACCTCTCGTGACTGATTGCTCTGAGACTGTGTACGCTAAGGGGAGCTGGTGCATGTAAAATCAGTCGTGGCTCCAAATGTCCTCCAAGTTTGAAATAATAACTCTACTAAGTGACGATCTCTGACCTGGGAACTGGTTGAAAATCAGGAGGTCCCTGTGAGCCAAGTTGTACATCCACCCTAGCGGAACTCATTAATTGTCTGCCTTAATTCGTGGCCACCCTGCGAGGGGAGCTTGGATTTCCAAGTGGCATTAGCAACAGCAACAACATTTATGTAAAATAGACACAAAAGTATAATTTGCTATCTGAATATAATATTTACTTCCTTCCCAAAAGATTGGAAATACGATAGACTTAAGTGTTTACAATTACCCCAGAGTACAAAATATATGGGGTAAACACCTAACTTGCACATGCAAAATATCAAGGAGGATGAAAATCAAAACTAAATGTTTTTAGTAGGGATGTAACGAATAGTGAGTTGGCCGAATAGCCGAATACCGAATATTCGGCCAGTTCTTCCAGGCCAAAACCGAATATTCGGACATTTCTTTTAGGTCGAAGACGAATATTCGTCCAGTTCTTCCAGGCCGAAACCGAATATTCGGACATTTCTTTTAGGTCGAAGACGAATATTCGGCCAATGTATTTGGTCGAATACCTAATATTCGGCGTTCAGAATATTAAAATTTTTAGAAGGTCGTCGTAATAGAAAGTAATTTGTCAAATTTAAAAGTATTCAACCAATTCCATTCATTAATCTATGCTGTATGATTTAATTATGTTTGTTAATAATATAAAACAATTCAAATTAAAGAAATACTATGTCTTAGTGAACTTCTACCTTGCTCAAAATAGTTTTATGGAGATATTTTAAAAGTTATAAATTTTAATATTTTTATTTTATGGTTTTTTTACATACCTATTTTTAAAAGATCAAATAAAATTTAATGTATTTAACTGGAATATGTTTTTATTTTAAAAAATCCCAATAACTTATGCCATCTTAATATTCATGATATATTCTAGGCTTTTCACATTTATCTCTTACCCAATATTCTCAATAAATCAGTCTACCCAAACAAAGTCACAAAAGTCTCATATTATCTATCATAATTAAGTACTGCCAGCTCTTAGGAGCAAATGCTAAGTATAAAATGCAAGATTATAACTTTAAAATTTGTTTTTGTTCACTCAGACCTAAAAACTCTGTTTAAAAAAAATAGTTTTTCTAAATTATTTTTATTTATTAAAACTATATACTAATGTGTTTTTTTTTTTTTTTTTCAATAACTATAATGCAATTTTAAGTGTTTAAAATCTACTAATTTCTTTAGTTTTTGACATTTCTACTGTAGCAGAACTTTTCCGCCGAATAGTCCATCAATATTCTCGCAGACCGAATATTCGGCTAGGTCATGAAATGATTATTCGGCCAGGGGAAAGATTCGGCCATAGAGCCGAATAGGCCGAATACCGAATAGTGGCCGAATACTTGTTACATGCCTAGTTTTTTTTTAAACATTCCATATGACAAATAAAAAGGGTTAATACCGCGTACTTCGCATTTGTAGATGAGCTGGATATTTTTTTTTTCGATTCTAATATGGCCACTAACCTTTGCAGACCTAGTGTATTCCCCGGAAAGCGGCATCCATTCTTTCATGCAGCGCCACTATCGGCGGATACCATGAGCACTTGAGAATTTTGACGCTCAGTTCCCCCCTAAATGGTGGCACCTAAACTCTAAGTGATGCGAAACTGCACTAGAAATCTTTAATTATGCTGAGAGTATCCAAATCAAACGGATACTCCAGGGATCTTCAACATGCCGCATAATCATACGGCATGGGCTCTGACGATTTTTTGCATCATGAAAATCCACCGACTTGGGCCATGTTTGATCCTGCGAACTTGGGCGTACGAGGTCAGTGCCACTCAGCCGGCATGATCTGTATAGTAAAATGCAAGATCACTAAATTTTGTTAACAATTTTTTTCACCATGTCATTTTCAAACAATGATGACGCCTCCACAGTTGTTTCGAAACATATGAAACTCTTTCAACGTCTTTCCTACGCTGTCAATTCATCACTCACCAGCAGTTGAGTTTTTAAATCATCCACAAATGTATTTATGAAGCTTGTTTACATTTACCCACGTGTACAATTACCCCTTTGACCCAATGTAGTTAAATAAATAGAAACGTCTGTGATACACCACATTGCTCTAAGTTGGTAATTTAAAATCATTTTGGGACATTAGTCTATGTAATACGCTAAAAAAGGAAACATATCAGTCTCCTTTCCTTTTCAAGAATTTCCAAGACTTCATTTGGAGTTAACTAACCGTAATCCACAAGTTCAGCAGAAAATTGAACTGTGCTTTCCCCTGGTAAGCCCAAAGAGAGTTTACTCCAATCCCAAGCCTTTTTAGTTATGCCGGGTCACGTGTTCGGCTCTGTTAACATGTCGTTTCCGTTGCCAGATTACTTAAGAGATTACTAGATTCTTTTTACGCGTACGTGCGAGCTATCATTTCTGTATATCTGTGCCACTGGATTACAGTTTCTATATTTCCTATTTTCAATGTTCTTTTATAGAATTGATAAGAGATAACTCTTTAATCTTCTTTTTCTTCTGCAAAATGTGTTTCTTTTCTCACTAACAATTCCAACAGTGAAAGCATCTTAACAAGCTGGGTTGGACAATATTTTGTACTGAGCTTGCAAACGCTGTTACTACTCAACTCAATTTAAGGTAGACAAAAAATGTTATTGTTGATGTATTTTATTGCACTTAAAGAAATAGTATAAAGTTACTGAATAGTTTTTAGCCTACTTTCCCGTAAAAGTTAAAAAAATAATAATAAAGCATGAAAGAAGGCTTAATGTATCGTAAAAATATCGTTAAAAATAAAGAAAAGTCAAAAAAAAAGTGAAGTAATTAAATAAAGATTGAAAAATAAAAAATTTGAAAGTAGGGTTTTGAGATGGGGAAAATGTGTGTCTGTCGGTCTGTCGGTCTGTCTGTCGGTCTGTCCCCCCTAATAACTTTCGAACGAATAATCCGATTCAAAAAATTCTTTTTGCATTCGAAAGATCTCGGCGAGGACATCTCATTTCCATATTTTACTTTTTGATTTGAACAATTTTTCGTTTAATTTTGAACAGTTCAAAAAAATTTAACATTAGCGCCTATGGGCGAAAATGAAGCAAATTATGTAAACTCTGGGTACAAGATCCATGTTCCAATGAACAAGCTTACTGGAAGAATCTCTTGGCGTGAAATATCAATTTGAACAGTTTTTGTTCATTTTTGAACAGTTCAAAAAATTAACATAGCGCTTACGGGGAAATTTCAATTCTATATAAATCCTGACCTAACGGACCGATTTGTTTGGAACAAACTTTATCGGAAAGCTCTTATAACGTAGAACATGTGCAAACAGAAAGTTCACCCAGAACTAACGAGCCTATTTTCCTATAAAAATTTTTTATCGGGATTTTTAAGGATATTTCTCAATGAATAAATGAATGAGTGAAAGCATGAATTAATGAATAAATGAAGGAGTGAAAGAATGAATCAATGAATAAATGAATGAGGAAAAGAATGAATAAATGAGGGAATAAATATATGAATGAGTAAATAAATGAATAAAGACATGAATGAGTAAACGAATGAATGAATGAATGAATGGCTGAATAAAGGAAAGAATGAATGAGTGAATGAATATGTGTTATCCGTTGAAAAAGGTTATATTTGAAATAATTAAGAACTAAAGCTAAAGGAGAAAGAGATAGCTAGATTATAAATTTGAATTTGGTGTATACGGGAAAGTAGGCTCGTATAGTTCTGGACGGAACTTCTTGTTAATTCTAGTGTACGCCATTCAAATAATTAATCATTGCACTATAAAGTTTCTAACAGGTTTTCTAATTGCGTTTTGCATGTTGAGTACTTGTTACATAGCATATCGTAGTGAATCGAAACCTGCATGCACCACATGGTTTCAGTTTATTTCTCTCTTTCTTCTTAACGAGCAAAAAATAGCAATTATATAATGCATTGAAAATGTTACAATTTGGAGGTCTGGTTGGGGGGTTTATGTTATTTGATTTTATCAAAAGAACCTTGCTGAAAACTTCTGGTAAAACGTCCTATAATTATATTGAAGGCATGAAATACACATTTACCAAATGAGATATTTTTTAAACGTGAAATTATTTCAAGTTGCATACGTCTTTAAAAATCCCTTTATGCTTCCGTGTCTCTAAAACACAGTTTACCAATCGAGCTAAATTTACAACGTTATTGTTATTTGCGAAAGGATATTCTAAGCACTGTATGAATTTACTTTTTAGCGGTAATATTATTTTAGCAAAAATTAAAAATAAATAAATGAAAATAATGCATTCTTTTTTTCGGAATGCATAAATTTTTTCATGAGGGCAAAAATTACTCATTACTGATAAGAGATTGGAAATGAATTGCAGAATTTAAAGTAACAAGAAAGAAACATCGAATTGCATTTGTCAAAAGTTTCCTACTTATAATGTCTCAAATATATCATACATCGGTGCGATCAGAGGTTCAACTAAGTGGTTGGGCATCTGAAAAAGAAAGGCCGCGAACCATTTTGCCACTTATATTATGGCAATACATATACATAGAATTACCCCCCCCCCCCCTCTTCCTCATAAAAATTAATTCGGTAAAAGCACAGGGTGGAATTGACAGCGTGCAAGAACATCGGTAACCTTTTTTTTTGTACGTAGTCTAGGCCGCAAAGTAATAT
The DNA here is from genome assembly GCA_038502835.1 of Octonoba sinensis. NCBI lineage: Eukaryota > Metazoa > Arthropoda > Arachnida > Araneae > Uloboridae > Octonoba > Octonoba sinensis. The sequence goes on from CM076604.1 coordinate 86,510,619, forward strand.
ATGTAGGCCTAAGATTAAAAAATCACAACGTACGGAAAATCTTAAAAAGAATACAAAAGCCCCCCTAATAAGACAAACTGTTTCGGGATTTAAAACATAAAGTAAAAAAAAACTATAAGAATGCGTGAGCACTTAGTTTCAAATGAAAGCGAAACTGTCTTAAAAGAACACAGTCATTCTTCTCAACAATGCATAGTAAATTCGTCTTTATCTTAATGGTGCTGTTTATGGTTTTAAAAATGACCAATTTAATTTTGCCTGTAAGAGAGGATTTTTATTTTATTTTATTTTAATATCTTATAGTTCTGTCTTCTGAAATTTAAAACTTGACGAAAATCATAAAATTTTGGACATAAAAACACGTTTACAGTGAAATTATCAATCTTTAGCGAAGTGCTATTCATAAATAAAGAACAGAGTTTTATTATGTTCTTGCACAACCGAAGTTCTCTGAAAAACTACTGCTTTAAAAGTGATATTCTGGTAGATGCTGAGCATTATAAAAGATCCTGTTTTCTGCAGCGCATACACCTTGGTTTTATTTTTAGAACATTAATATGCATAAGAGACTTACAATTAAAGTAAGATATACAAAAGAATTGCTGATTTTAAGTTGGAGGATAAAACAGAATCAACTCGTATTACGGGAGTATTAGTTTGGTACAAGCTTTCAGTGTACTGTCGTAAAAAACGAAGCTAAATTAACTTGTGATTCCGTCTCAAATCTAGGTGTTACTAAAAGTTTTAATGATATCGAAATCCACTGCTTTACATAGATATTTTTGACAAACAGAAAAATACCGAAAACAATTTATTTTCAGGGATATTACGAAGCAAAATATATGACAATTACGTTTTAGGATTTTTTAAGTCAAAAGAATATCGAAAATTTAGTTATTTGCGGTCACATTTTAAATTTGTAACACATAAGAGTTGAAAAACAAGTTGTTATAGTAGCTCATTATTGTAATTTATTTCTTTTTTCAGTGAAAGCTTTAATTTCCCATTAAAAATATAATAAACTATGTGTAACCCTTTTAATACAATTAATATACAGTTATTAAGTCTTTTAAAGTCACAAATTTTAATCAGCGGAAAAAGAAACTCACAATAAATTTTCATTGTTGTTTAATATTTTTAAATAAAATAAGTTTCTGAATATTAAAAAAAATGAAATAAATAGTATTTATTTCTGTGTTTGCGTCCAGATGGTTTTATAATTTTAAACCAGTTTGGCTACAAAGAAGTTCCAATTTGAAATTTAGTCTAAATTTGAAAGGTAAAAAGGTCTCATAATTACGGATTTTTAGTTGATCTCTGTAATACTAATTTGTCCAAAATTTGCTTTCGTGATAATTTTGAAGAAACTAAGATGCAAATGTTAAAATTGGCAAGTTTTAGTTAAGGTTGTAGGCAAATTTAGTTATTAGTGTAATCGCAGATGTTATAAGATTTGTAAAAATGTGCTGTAAAAAGCCCCGCAGAATAATAGTTTACAAAATTGCAGCTGGGTTGATTGTGTTAAATTAAAAAGTGCAGTAAATTTTCGTAGTTGAGCCAATTTTTAACCACAAAAGAAGAAATACTTCTTACATTTTCTTCCAACTTCGCACGTTTTTTTTCCTGTATTTTCCATGGTTTAATGCATTTAACCCAGATTCAAACAAAATCGTCAGTTTTATTGTATTTATTTAATACTGTTTCAATACATTTTGTGTAAAAGAAAGCTCTTATGATTAGAATCATGTTAGACAGTTTTATTTGCCATTTACTACCAGCAATAAACATAATTAAGTATTAGGAAGTTTCTGGCAGGGCTGTGGAGTCAAAGTAGTTCAGTCGGAGTTAGAGTGGGGCTAATTTTGGGGCAGAGGAGTCGGAGTCGCTAAAAATGTGCTGAACATTCGTTGGAATTCCCCAAATATATATTTGCAAAGGAGCCAGACTCGGAGTTTTAAAGCTCCTGGAGTCGGAGTCGGATTCTTAAAATTTCAGGAGCCGGAGTCGGAATCGGAGTCGGTCCTTTTCGCAATCAACTCCGCAGCCCTGGTTTTTGGTGCATACAAATTTCCCACGAGTGGAAAAAAAAAATTAGTTGGGCGTATTTTCAAAAATTTCTTCTTTTCTTCCTTAAAACTACAAATGCATTATGCTAATAAAAAAAAAAAATTTTCGTGATAAAGATTTTTAATCCCCACCTAGGATACCTATGTAACACTATGTCACGTGCGGTGAAAACTTTCAACAGGTGACTTCTGGATGGCTCCATTGGAAAATAGAGTTGCATATTATGAGACAAATGATCAAAATGTTTTGTGCTAAAATGTAAATACAAAGAGAAAACAACGTAAAAAAGCCCAAATTCAGAATAAAAATTAAAATAAAACATTTTATTCTGATTTTTATTCTGAATTTGCCTTTTTGCATTGCTTTATCTTTGTACTTAGAGTTGCATATTATTTCGAAGCATATTAGTTTTATAAAGTTATTGTATCAGTTTATTTATTTCTTTGAGAAATGTTTTTTTTTTCTTTCAAACATTTCCTGAGAATCATTCTCCTTTAATTGAATTTTTTCATAAATTACTGCATTTTAATCAATCTATTATCTGCAGGCGGAGAAAAATGAAATAAGAAAAATAAAAAAAAATATATTACGAAAAATCGTCTGCTGTTATTAAAAATGAAGGCATGAATTAAACCCATAATTTTAGGGGAAATTAATGACGCGATTAACCTTATAAGCACCTGAGAGGGATGAGCTCGGAAGGAAATCGCACGCTGTCCAATCTTCAGATCCGCAGTTGCGTTGATCGATTATAGATAATCGACTTTTAATGTTTCAATTTAAGTAATACTTCATACGGAATTCGTGATATTCGTTCATTTTCGTGATAAAAAGTCTCAAAAAGAAATTCGTTGCTAAGGTGAAGGAACAAGATGCATCGAAATTGCAGAAATTCATCAGCTAAGGAAATACTGACAGGTATCGATCTTAACAACAGCTTAAAAGCCTTATTTATTATCAAAACATGTATTATTTTCCGTAAAAGAAATATAATTTTGTATTTTTAAAGTTTTCTTCAATTCTTTTTCCTTCGGAACTACTTTAATAGAACATTTCGATTTTGTCAATCGCAGGGTCTTTAAAATTCCTTACAGTTAGAGTTATACATAATAGATTATTAAAAACTTTTTATTTTATTATAGTAAACACTAAGCATAAGCAGAAAACCGCGAGGTTCATGCGGTATTTATTGTTTAATTTAATATTTTGCTATATTAATTTTAACTTGCTACTTGCTATTTCGTATTTTGCTTTCAGGTTCTACCTTTCATATATTGTTACTCCATATTTTGTATTTGATTAATATTCGATATTCATCATTTTATTTTGATTAGTAATGTTTAATAACTCTTTAATTTAATTTTATTTTATTATTATATTTAATTATTTATTTATTATTAATTTTTATTTATTTAAAGTTGCACACTGCTTTATTTTTCAGCAACATTTATTTTCCGTTTCACAGCACATTGTGTCTTCATGGGAATCCGTGATTTTGAAAATTTACGTTATTTATGCATTTTTGTCTTTGCTGTTTGCTAATTAGTTGTATCCTTCTGCCTGTTAAAAATCCGTCCTTAATCCGACTCCTGATTGGCTTTATAGATGTGTAAATGAGAATCGGGGCGGTCTTGCGGGATTACAAATGAGACAAAACTCAGAAGGGTTTTCAAATAAAGAGTTGCTTTAGTGTGCCACTTTTTTATTATTCCAGATAAAACGACGTAGTTACAGATTTCGTTTGATGAAGTGCAATATAGCAACAGAAGGAAATAAAAATGAAGCTTGTGCTTTTAATTATATACAATTAATATTAAAATAAGGAAAAAAAACTAGTAAATAAAATCAGACTTCTAAAAATAATTAAATAATAAATATTAGACCATTATAAAATTATAATACTTCATAATCAAAGCATATAATATGAAGCTGAAATATTTGTAAGGAATATTAGCAATTATAAAAATATATTATGTAAAATGCTTACACATATCCTTAAAGTAAACATGCAAACATTAGAGTAAAACAAAATATCATACATATTTATTTGAAGTAACAGACACTTTTCTCCTAAAAAAATCATAAATACATATAGGATAAAAGGCTCTTTACTCAACTGAAATACAAAAAAACGCATATAATCAATAAATATGCTGTATCAAGCAAAACTGATCGTGCTCAAAGCAAGATACAGGGTATGTCAATTAAATAATTTTAATTTTTGATAAATGTCATCAAACACATTACATACAATATACTACTTGAACACGGAAAATTACATAGAATCAATGAACGTGCTATAGAAGCGGAATTCATAGATACGTAACATGTAAGACCAGGATGCGTCACATACGTACTTACCAAAATTATTTTCAAATTTTAGCATAAGTTACAGAATATTTTTTGTTTTTCGCCTTTTTTAAAATTTAAAATTGTCAAAAGTCAATTTTGAAACTATCGCAGTAGAGATTCTACAGCATCTTAAATGATAGTAAATTTTTATTGACTCTTGGTGATTTTATTCATTTTTTAATATTCATGAAAACTTCATATGCATAATGTGTTTTTATCTGTACGTTATCCCTCCAAGGTTTAAAGTGAAATGAATAATTGAATATGCATTTAGAGAGATTTTTAGAACCAAAAAAAATTCCCATATACATTTAAGAGGTTATTTTCTGAGCTTGTAAGCAAAAACGTATATAGTCATTTTATAATTGATTTTTTTTTTTTTTGTAAACCTCTGCAAAAATATGGTTTTGCCCTGTCGGGGGAGTAAAACCGGACACTATATTTTTTCAATGGGGGAAAAAGTTTGCCTAAAAAATCTAATTAAAAGTTTTTAAAAGAAGATGCAAATTCTACAAACTAACATAATAAATGATGTTTATACGACTTCATACAAAAAACGTTATTACAAGCAAAACTCGCAAATCCTTCTCACAATTCGAATAAGCATCAGAACATAAGTTTTTAGTCCACCCTTCTACATCCATTGAATTAGCATATAACTGAGAAAAAGCTGGCTTTATCTACATTTTGCTTATCATTAGTTTAGTCGTGACATTTAGCATGAGTAAACTATAAAACTTTTGACTAAAAATTGTCTTTGTTTTTAGAATTTTGTTCAACGATTTTCTTCTTTTCTTTTTTTAACTTTTTTTTCAATACAAAAAAGGAGTTTCTTTTTGGAGTATTTATATCAGACTTTTTGCTTTATGTTTATTCTATTTTTTCCAAAGCTTTCTTTTATTGTTATATATTTCATTTATATTTATACTTATTTTATTTCATATTTTATATTATTATTTATTGTTTGCAGTTAAAACAATTGCTTCAACTTCCAATGTTTTCTATGCGACTACTACTTCTATACTTATCGTTGATATATAAGTTTCATTTTCCCCATTCTACTCAGCAGTACAATGGGCGGCAGTGCCGCTGTATGTTATAAGTTTTTGTTAGTGAATTCTAAATGCAGTTATGCGTTTTCCCAGAATATATTGAAGTTAATTTAAGCATTTCTATAGTATTTTAATAATTCAATCCTACACTATCAATACAGAAGAATTATTTCCTTTTATTTTTATTTTAATTGGCTTCACCTTCAATTTATATGTTTTAGAAAGATGTTAAAATCTCAGTTTTCCCACTACTTTTTACTGCCTTGACTCCTCTTTTAAGCTGTTAAAAACATTTGGGGGCAAAATTTTAAGTGTCGGTCGATGTTCTGAATCCGAGAATTTGTGTACTTCCTTGGACTCGCCAACACTCGATTCACATACAGCATTATGTGTTACATATCACTTGAAAATTAACGTAAATAAGTAACTTCATGCTTATACATAAATTTAAGCCTCTTGTTCTGAATTTTAAAAGCAATTACTTTTGATTGAAAAGCAATGATCTGTAGCTTTCAAATGACCAAAAACTTAAAGTGCCAAATTTAAAATATGATGTTCATCACCTTAAAATCAGACACCGATTTTTTTCAAAAATATTCACTGTGAAACTCGTCACTCGGTGTGGTTAATTTATAATGTCCCTCTCTTCCAAAAACAAATTTAATTTTACAGTATACGGGGATGTAGTTTATAGTACAATTTACAGTAATGGAGAAAGCCGTAAGAAGCTGTTTAGTTGCTTACCGATTTTTCATTTGTTAATACACACACAAAGGATGTAGATGACTACAATTTAAAAAAATATTATTTCTAACTAATATCACAATACAACTGGTATTTTCGATTAAACTTAAAATTAGCTCTTTACTACGTTACTCTGGCTATTTACGCATCCTTTTTCTCGCCTGAAATGAAAGGAAAAAAGATTCACTACGCATGCACGCTTGGAAAAAATTCTTTCTTATACCTTCTAAATGACTACAAAAAAAATACAAACAAGCAGTTTTTTCATCCTGGTTTCAGACGTTCTGACTAAATTCAATAGCATGTTTTAATTAATTATTTTATTTTTTCTTCCAGAAATAAATAAACAAATAAGATTCAAAGAAAGGGAATTATTAACACGTTGACTGTCAACTACGAGATAACTCGTAGATTGCGTTCTTTTCTAGGACTCCAACTACGAGTTATCTCGTCTTGTGTTTACTTGCCATTTTTGTACAGCTATGATTAAACTCAAAATATATCAGTGCTAATATCGATAGATGACTTCTGGGAAAAGAGCTAAAATTCAATACTGGGCTGCATGAACAGAAAATTTATTAAAAAAGGATTTAAAACTTATAAAAAATCGAGATAATTCGTAAGACCTTTTTTAAAAAAAAAAAAAACTTTTTATTCTTTTTGATGATAACTATGCACTAGAATTAGAGTTTTTAATAATATAAGGGGCCGTTCATAAATGACGTCACGCTTTTTTCCCCATATATTTGACCCCCCTCCCTCCCTTTGTCACGCGTCACGCTATTTTGCATAATGCATGATGTCACACTTCTTGTTACCCCCTCCCCTCCCCTTGTCACACTTTGTCACAATTTCACGGACCCCCCTCCCTCCCTCGAAGCGTGACATCATTTATGAATGACCCCTAATGTGCTTAAATCAAATTGTCATTTTAGGCCAGATTTCTGAAAATCACCGTGGCAGTCAACTTGTTAATCAAGTGTATAATGAGCGTTCTATTAACAATAAAATATATAATGTTCAATAAAGTAAATTATTTAAAAATATTTTATGAAATTGCATCCCTCAAAAGGGTGTCACCCAAGGTGGATTGCCTTCCTCCCGCGTATTGACGCTACTGCACCTAAATCACGTGGGTGCAGTACACACAAAATGCAGCTTCAACTGAAGGGTGGATGTTGTTCTCACCACATAAGCGAGAAGGGGTTGATGTGAACCGCCTATACAGTTGTGCCCCACTTTTCACTACATTCGTCTTTATTTTTATTAAAAATGTAGGGTGTGGTTTGGTATGGTGGTCATACAACAAATAAAAGGTCATAAGCTAAATTGGTGTAACTTTTTCTTTAAGCTTTCAATAATTAAGAACGTAATCTTGCATACGAAATTATATTAATGGCAACTCCTTAGGCGAAGAAAACAGTCAAGTTGCTTGTTTATGCAACTTTTTTTTTGTAATTGAAGCAGTTCTTTTACCTCTCTCTGAAACTATGTTTAAAATAATTTGCAGCCAATTGACGGTGTAGAAAACTTCACACACTTCTTAAAAATACTTCCTACTAACGGTTAAGCTGGATTTATTGCATGTATTATTTTACAGTACTTTAAGTAAGATGGGCTAAAGTGGTCATAGATTAAGACATACACTACTTTTCTAAAATTACTTAAGGTTAATTTATGAGGTAACCCGGCGCTTAATTTGCAAGGAATTCACAGGAGCTCAGTTCTTGCTTTTTTTTTTTTTTTAATTTGTGGCTGTTAGAAGGAATTCAGGCTATTTAATTTGTAGATGGAAATGAGTTTTATAAACTATTACGCTCCGCATTTCTTTTTTTAGAAATATAAATTAAGCCTCGAGGCATATGTCAGTTAACTATTAATTTCAGTAATATATTTACAGTTATTTTTAAAGCAAACAGGCTTTAGCCCAATTGAGCACAAATGCAATACGGTTTTAAATCACTATAAGACAGTCTTTTTACAATGTTAAGTATTGACCAATTTTTGTAAGCATTTTTTTCTGAAACATAGTAATTTTCAATTTATTTCAGTAGAATAATTCATTTTTAAACATATTTACAAAAAATATTATTAAACTGTAAATATGTAGAACTAGCATTTCTTCGAACAAGAATATTACATGAAAAAGAGAGACTTCAAAATAGCTAGATTAAAATATGCATTTTCTTCCCATTTTGATTTTCAGTAAACTATAATTGTCTCTGAACTCTCCTATTAGTATTATTTTCTGACAATGTAATTTAAATAATTTGCTCATTCATTAATAGTTATTTTTATTTTTTTCACGAACAATTTTGAATGTCACAGTTAAGCATTATTATATTAATTTAAAGATCGGACTTACAGACTGATATTTTAAGGATTAAAACTTAAGCATACCTATCATGTACAGGTAGTCAATTATTTTTGGTACATATTTTTTTTAAACCCACCTATGCAGTAGCTGAAGAGACGGAATTACCTTACGAGCTGATGAAGCCAACTTTTAGCTATAAAAGGCATTAATAAAATCATTTTTTTTTTTTTAAATAGAATTGTTTTCTTTCAAAGATGAAACCTTCTTGAGCATTTCTAAACCTTTTGGTTAGTTATAATTCATACATATGTCTTTCAATTGCGACCACTTTATCCCATGTACTACTTACTCCCTTTACCCCGCTCCACAGGGTAAAGTGGCCATAAATACACCCCAAAAAGAAAGCGTTTAAAGGTTTCACTCAATTTTTTATGCCAAAATTTCATTGCAACATATTCTTTAATAATGTAATGTAAAACATCAATCAAAACATCTGAAGGTTTTAAGCAAATTAGTACGTCTATTGTGCACTGAAGTTGAAAAACTTAGATTTTATGACTACTTTACCCCACCTTACCCTATCAAGTTTGTATTTTTGTAGAAAAATGTATTAAGAGAAGAAATAACTCTTTAATACGGAAAAAAATGTGAAGGTTTTTTTTTCTTTTTACCTATCCCTTTGAAAATAAGCATGAAGTTATTCTTTGAAAACGTGAAGCTTTCATACTTTACCTTTCTGTCTGGAAGAAAAAAAATGATATATTATACTTCACCTTGGTCGGCACCAACGAAGTCAATTGCTCAACGCATCAAATCTATCTAAGAATACATTTTAGAAATTGTTTACCTTGGCATCACTTAAGCAGTTTTCGGCGAAAGTTACATTGAAATTTCGTTTGCTCAATGGATCTGAGCCAAAACAATGACTTCAAAATAGTTCTGTGGTATTAGAGTTTTTTTTTAAGTATTACAAAAAACTGCAAATAAATAATGATTTGTAATCATTTTAATTCTTAATGATTGCGGCACCCCAAAATCCGAAATACATAGAAATGCTTTGTCGCTAGAATTGTGAATTACGGCACTATATGAAGTTGACCGTTTTTGTCGATAAAAAGGCAAACTTCAGTTTTCACATTTTCATAAACATTATTATGTAATATATAATTAGCATTTGAGTGGGTACCATTTGTTCTCTAAATACTCTCTAATTTACGGTTGCATCTTACTTTTTATATTCACATTTACGTTGTTGCTTTTAATTTATCCATATTTAAATTAAATTATTTTACTGCAATAAAGTTATGCTTAATTTTTGGTTCTGCCACAAGCTTCATGCTAGTTTTATCTAAATAAAGTAGACTAGGTCGTTTTGACTTTGTGCGGGATACCCTGAAAACCCTGTATGACCTATAGTCTTTAAACTTTGTGCGCGATACCCTGAAAGCCCTGTAGCACCCACTGTAATTAAACTTTGTAAAATATTGGTTTGGAGCATGGGATGCTGAAGGCAATTTTTTTGTATTTTGAATGTTTTTTTCCTTTTTTTCAATTCGCACTTTAAGAAATTTTCACATAAATGCTAATACAAGGGCGAAAAAATTATTCCACTCCTTAATATCATACCCTCAAAACTATTTACATAACAGTAATAAGGCAAAAAGCGTAAACATCATTAAAAACATCAGGGATATTTTATTTTGAAAACGGAAGGTCAAGGCTAAAAGTACTGAAAATATGCTAACAAATAACCACAATATCTTTTGTATCATTGTTCCCTTAACAAATGCAGTTAAAATAACAGCATCAAAAAAAAAAAGTTCCTTATACATTTAATATCGTTCATATATTTACGTAACATTAATCAAGAAGAAAGTTGAACTAAGCCGCTGTGCAATTGCTTTTAATAAAGAATAACGTAAAAAATCAGGCAAAAAAAAAAAAAAAAAATAGTTTAAGCTATGGTGACGTTTGCCACGTAATATGAGTTTACTGAAACTTTTTGGTGCATCGAAAAAACTTATAAAACTACTGGGAGCAAGACTTTATTAAAGACAAGAAAATAAAAAAAACATTATTTTATCTTTTGGGAAGATAGAAAGAAATTTGGTGAAAATTATGAGAAAAATGTCCACTTTCTCTGGTAGTTTTATGAAGTAAGCAGATAATTTGGAAGACGTTATATTTCGAGTTTCGTTTTTAAATGAGCCATTTTTTAGCTGAGAAAAACATCTGAAGGTTCACATATGTAAATAACCTCCAGATATATTGCAGGAATGAATTGCAATTTAAATTCGAGTGTTTAATGTAAAGAAAATTGAATTCTGTAAAAAACTTTTTTAACTAGAAAACACTAAGTAATATTTCAGTTTTAAAATAGATATTTGGACAGCGCATTTTCTAGTCTTTTTACGATTTTTAATTTATAATTTATATTCGGGTGGGGAAAAACTTTTTTTTTTCTTGTTATTTTTTCCCTGTAAAGTTTGAAATAAATTCATAAGATCGTAAGATCAAAGATCTTACCGTTTTTGCTCTCAGATATACTTAACTTTCCCTAAAAGGAAAGCTGTGAAAAATATTTTTTTCCCTCAATAATTTATGCTAATAGTATATTTATACGCACAGCGAACCTTAATTAATACTTTTCTTTATGTAAACTCTTTTGACAAAACAGGCGGTTTATTGCCATAGGTTCTAGAAAAACCTCTTTCAAGCATTTCTTCAGGCTTTAATTTGTTCATCAGCCTAACTGTTAACATGTTTGTAACTGAAAATGCCTAACTAATTGCAGTCATTAACTTCGGGCCACTGTTGCTCACGTGACGTCAAATAAAGCACATTACAGGGAAATCAAATTACTGTTTTATGTGCTATCCTCATTAATTCTTAATTTTGTGACGTCATCCAAGTGCTACTGAGCGTATGCTAAAAATTCCGCACGGGTAATCGAATTAGCGGTTTGTTCTTACATTTTGCTAATTGATTGTTGAAAGATGAATACATTGTTTATAAATGAACTTTCCCAATGCAGTAAATGAATCAGAATGATTGAATGAAAGCCAGCAGTTTTTAACTTTTCTTAGATTTGATGAAAGTTTTTCAATGGTATTTTTGATTTAGTCCTGCAGTAACGAACTTCTAACTGTTTCTATCTGTTCCTCTTGATGTTGTTTAAATATCATATCCGAAGTTATTTAAATAATTTTTGTCTTAACTGTTCATTTTGGGATTATATCATGAAGCCTGAAAATATTAATTGATGCAATTATCATGTTTATGGCAAATTATTCATTTACCGAATATTTCATTAGTACCATTCTATAGAAGAAAATACATGCTCCATGGTAGAAGTCTACTTTGAAAGGGTTCCATGCGCCAAAGAAATTAAGAAATGTTGTTCTAAACTGTTGAGAAATCGTAGAATAAAAATTTTAGTCCGAAGTTTTTCTCTAAAGAATCATACAAATATAATATCGTCTGTAAACTGAGATGTCTATATTTTCACCTTTTAACAAGACTTGCCAAAAAGTCTTTTTAAGTTTTTCATTCCTCTCCCCGCCCCCCTTTCTTTTCATTTTCTTAAAAAAAGAACTATACATAATTTTTGGAAAGAACTGTTTACATTAGTTTAACATTCTTCTATATGTAGGAATAATTGAAGCGTGATTCTGTTAAAATTTGACAATCGAGATGAATATCTTAAGGCGGCTGAAAAAATAAACATGCTTTGAAATTTCGTATTTTCCCTTTGTTTTTATTTTTATTCATTTATTAGTTTCCTGTCTTTGTTTGTTTATTTATTTATTTACTCATTCCTCTCATTTTAATCTTATTTATTTCCAGCGTGTGTGTGGGTGTGTATGCTTCTAATTGGACTCATTGATTAACTGTTAAAAAAGTTTTTAATCGTAGAATTTTTCATTAACCACCATTTTCAGTTCTACAATAACGATCTACACGAACTCATTACATTTTTTTAAATATATTCTTTCACCATCAATTTTGTTTCAGCGTAAAACACATCACCCCGTTTTTTTTTCTTTCTCTTCTTATTTTTTTCCCTTATATACCTTATGATTCTGAATGCAGTTTTTAAGCACTTGCCAAAATTCTTTCTGAACGAACTGCCAAATAAACAAAACGTTGAGAGAATTTGTGGCGAAAAACATTTCTCATTTTTAATTATATACTTTTTTTATTATATATTAACCAAGACGTGCACCAAAGACTGTCTGGCAAAGCCAAAGATTTCGAGCATTGCTCTCTGCATCATGTTTTGTTCGCGAGAATAACTTTTAGAAACGGTTGTTATTTCGTCCTTACTTGCTCGACTCAAGAAAATAACTTAAGACTAAAACTTTCAAGTGGATCGTAGCCAAAATGGCAATATTCCTTGCGTTTTGTATTCCTCTTGCTAGATTGTAAGCGAAAGTAATGACTATTTAGCACAATGTCGTAACTGTTTTAAGTGGTAAACTTCGAGAGAATAAAGAGTTTGAAAGTTTTCCCTTTTTCTTTCGCTGTGAAGCCCCATTATGTGAATTCTAAATATCTTAAACTCTAAAATTGTTGGTAAGCCAAATAGATATGCGTGGAGATGTGGCTAAAATGAGCGTGAATATTCTTTTGGGAATATTCTTGGAGAACGACAGAATTCTCTTGAAATTGAAACGTGGAGAATAAACGTGAATAGTCTTTCTTCTTAAAAGTAAATATAAACTTTTATAAACATCATTAATATTATGAAATAATACTGAATTATCAATGTAAACACATGTAAATAAAAAAATATTTTATACACCCCTTACAATTTTAAAACATGTTGATCATTTTTTATAGCAAAAACGAACGAGTAGTAAAAATATTTTAAAAAAGCTACAGTGATGAGAGATAGGTGGAAAACAAACTAAAACGTTTTTTTACATTCCATTCACAAAACAATTTTTGTTTTAAAATTACGAACATATTAGTCCTTATTCAAATGATTTTGCTCCGTCTTGACTTTTCATCATTTCATTCAAATTTGAAGGAATTCAGTATTTTTCTATCTTTCAGTTGTAATAAAACGTGTTCCCAAACTAAGTTTTACAGGTTTAGTTTCCTTCACTTCGCAGCTTTTCTAGCACTAATTTCTACATAACTGAAACTGTACTATCAGTCAATACAGTGTATGAAACAGAAGATAAATCAGTGCAGGGAAAATAAATCAACAGACAAATGAGCATTGCAATTTTAAAGGCTGTGGGGAGCGTACTTGTCGCCACATTTATATAACCATAGTTAATAGCTTCTTTTCCCCTTTATTAGATGGTATACATTTTTTATTTTGAGAGGTTTGTTTATTTATTTATCCATTTCTACTTAACATACTCCTCATTCCTCCTCGAAAAGGAGGACTAAAAATTAAAATATTGTTTTACTAAATGCAAGGAATTTCTTTTTTTAAATCATTCATGAAGTGAATAATGTTTTATTATGCTCAGGAACGCGCCGTGCATATGTGCCATGTCGTGGCACATATGCACGGCGCCGTTTCAAAAAGGCACTGTGCCGATGAATCAAAAGAGGCCCTTAAGAAAAAAAAAACACAATAACCCCCAACCAAAAAAAAAAAAAAAAACACCCCCAATTCAACCCGACAAAGCCCGATAAAACCGAAAAACACGTCCACAGCAATAAAAACTGAAAAACCATTAGGTTGGTTTTACTGGGCGCTCAAAAAAAAGCGTGCAGTTGGAGTCGCACGACGGCGCCGCGTAGGCTTGTCGCATGTTGTAAAAATAGCCCCCCTATGAAGGGTTATAGTAATACAATTACTTACTGGAAATTTTTTAAACTAATAACCACTGAAATTTATCAATTAAAAGCGCATGGATTTAATTCAGGAGAATCTACATATTTTGCACGATATTGCTTTAAAAAAAAAAGTTTCAAAAATATTTTGTCCGAGTTGCTGTGAAAAATAAATCATAATTAAACGTGATTAATTAAAATTTAAATGTAATATCATTTTTAAGAAAATGTTTCTTAAAAACTGCATGAGTACTTGAATTGTATATTTTTAATTGCGTATTTTACATAAAAAATTCCCAGAGTTTTTCCTAAAAACAATTTATCGTATTTTTGAGAATAGTTTTGGGCTTTTAAAACTTGTTTGAGAATCATTCTCAATCTTCTAGAATAAAAAATGCAAATGTCTAATTTTTGGTGTTTTAATTGCTATTTCTGCATGAAAATATTTCACAAGTGGATTTTTAAAGTTATACATTTTTGTAAAATACCATATTTATTAAATATTTAAAAAATATTTTGTAGTATATTGTTCTTCCCTAAAATGTGTAATGTTTTGATTTATTGTAATTTATTTTAGGAGAATATTCTCGAATATTCTGATGAGAACATTCTTGGTAGTTAAAGGTGAAAATTAGCAGTGACCAATCGCCAGGTGGCGGCTCAAATTTTTAAAGTGGCGACTTAAATTCTTTAGTTTAGTCGCCAGTCTCTCTCTTTTTTTTTAATCATAGTTTGTCAATGGGAAAAAAAGTAATGGAAAATCAGTTGATTATTGAGAATTTTAAAGTTCAATTAGAACATTTTTATACATAGGATATTATTGTAAACCGGTTTAATGATACCATTCGCTGTAGAAGACCAAATTTTAATGATAAATAAATCCTTGATTATTTAATGTAAAGTTTATTTCTCTTTGACTATTTTGTATTCAAATCAGTGTTTCCGTCTTTGTATATATATAAGCAATTAATCTAGTAAAGAATTTTAAAAAAAGTTTCAGATATACAGACAAAAAAAAAATTAATTGCTTTGCGCATATGTATGAACGATTTGAAAATTTGGCCACAGTATTTCGCAAGTCTAGTAGTTAACTGCCATTGTTAAAATTTCTTAATTTTACCCTTTATCCAGAATATTCTCCAAAATATTATTACTCAGAATTTTATATTTTTAGATGCATGTGTCCCTGTGGGTAGTTTCGTGTGATAATTGCGTTGTGAATCCTTATTTTATGAAAAATCAGATAAGGGACCGGCCATAAATGATTTTACGCTTTTTTCCCATATATTTGACCCCCTCCCCCCTTTGTCACATGTCCCGCTATGTTATAAGAACAGGATGTCACACTTCTTGTTGCCCCTGCCCCGCCCCTTGTCATACTTTGTCCCAATTTCACGACCCTCCCTCCCCCTCGATGTGTGACATGATTTATGAATTACCCCTAACGGTATAAAAACGTAAGAATTTGGAGTACCGACTGTTATCCCTCTAAATTTCACCCCTCCCCCCCTTTGTCAAAATGTCACACCTGAACGGACCACCCTACCCCCTTTGTCACATGTCACGACGCTATGTTGCATGAGCAGGATGTCTCACTTCTTGTAACCCCCTCCCCGCCCCTTGTCACAATTTCAAGAACCTCCCTCCCCCTCGAAGCGTGACATGATTTATGAATTGCCCATAACGGTATAAAAACGTAACAATCTGAAGAACCGACTGTTATCCCTTTTCTTTTCATTTATGACGTCGTACTCTTATTGAATATCATCATTGACATTTTAAGAAAAATAGCTCCTAAAAATTTAAGTATATGCGTTTCAATATAAGTTCCGCAAAAACTAACGCTGCATGATCGCATATAAGAAAGTAAGCTTGCTCAGTTCTTAACAAACTTCTTACTCATTTCACCAATGTGCATGCCTAATTGCAGAAACAGTTTTTCTTACGCTTATTCTGATTTCAAAAAGAGAAAAACAAAATATTCCAGACGTAAGAAGGAAATAGGCAGTTGTGCCACAAGCCACAACTATTTTTGTACTCAATGTTCTTCTTTTTAAATGATGATAATAATGCAACTTGAACGTTAAAGTTAGACAGTGATTAATGACAACATTAATCCATGAGGAATTCTTTGCTTGAAGAAATGTGGCATTAAACCATCAATTAGTCAATACGCCCCTTAATATGTAAAAGTGATATTTTTCTAATGAGCTAAGCATTTCTGTTCTTAGTGTTGTATTTAAAAAAACAGGGTACATTTAACTATTGTTAAGGTTTTGTATCGCTATTTTTTTGCTTCTAAAAGCAAAATAGATAGGTGGAAAAGCGACTAAATGTTTTACATCAGAGCAGGTTATGTAACATTTCCTAAAAATCCTTATGCATGGTTAAATTGTTAATGATTTTTTTTCCACATTAAAATATCAAATAAAAACCTTTTGTGATAAAATCTTTGTTTCAGGGAGATTGTTTAGATTTTTTCCCCAGTAGAGCTTCTGCTGTGCGTGCTTTCATTTTAATCGGATAAATATCTCAAAAGAACCCGGAATAATTTTGTCGTACTGCAGCACATAATACATTTCTTCAAACAACTAAAAAATAACGTTTATCGTAGCATCTAATTCACTGAAATCGGGTTTTTGAAAACCAGATTTTGATCAATTTACTAATTACTAGTTAAATTAAATTACTACTAGCTGATCTTCGCAGAACATCTGCGGATCGTAAATTAACCATTTTAAAATCGTAACAAGAAGTTCCGTCTAGAACTATACGAGCCTACTTTCCCGTATACACCGAATTCAAGTTTATAATCTAGCTATCTTTCTCTCTCTGTCTTTCTCGTTTAGCTTTAGTTCTCAATTGCTTCAAATATACCTTTTTCAACGGTTAATACATATTCATTCAATCATTCATTTATTAAGTCATTCATGTATTTATTCACTCATTTATTGATTCATTCTTTTGCTTATTCATTTAATCATTCATTAATTCAAAAATATTCTTGAAAATCCCGATCAAAAAATTTCATAGAAAAATAGGCTCTTTAGTTCTGGATGAACTTTCTATTTGTTCATGTTCTACGTCATAAGAGCTTTCCGAAAAAGTTTGTTCCAAGCAAATCGGTCCGTTAGATCAGGAATTATATAGGATTGAAATTTCCCCGTAGGCGGAATGTTAATTTTTTTTTTTTAACTGTTCAAAAATGAACAAAAATTGTTCAAATCAATATTTCACGCCAAGAACTTCTACCAGTGAGCTTGTTCATGAGAACTTGGATTTTGTACCCAGAGTTTACATAATTTGCTTCATTTTCATCCATAGGCGCTAATGTTAAATTTTTTTGAACTGTTCAAAATTGAACAAAAAAAAGTTCAAATAAAAAAGTAAATTATGGAAATGAGATGTTCTCGCCGAGCTCTTTCGAATGCAAAAAGAATTTTTCCAATCGGACAATTTGTTCAAAAGTTATTAGTGGGGGACAGACCGACAGACAGACAGACAGACAGACCGACAGACCAACAGACAGACAGACCGACAGACCGACCGACACACTTTTTCCCCATCTCAAAACCCTACTTTCAAATTTT
This sequence comes from Octonoba sinensis, assembly GCA_038502835.1. NCBI lineage: Eukaryota > Metazoa > Arthropoda > Arachnida > Araneae > Uloboridae > Octonoba > Octonoba sinensis. The sequence goes on from CM076604.1 coordinate 86,528,537, forward strand.
TTATTTTTCAATCTTTATTTAATTACTTAACTTATTTTTGACTTTTCTTGATTTCTAACGATATTTTCACGATACATTAAGCCTTCTTTCATGCTTTATTATTATTTTTTTTTACTTTTACGGGAAAGTAGGCTAAAAAACGCTTTATAATTCGAAAGGCTTAAGAAAAGATCGCAAGATATAAACATGCTCGATATAAACAAACTGAGGTGTTGCCACTCCAAATAATCGGAAATTAAAAATTGAGTTATAAATAGAAATATTTTTTTAGAAATAGAAATTAATTTGTTAAAGTTCGTAAATTAATATAATAAATGCAAATATTACGTTACTTTTTTATGCTAATCATTAAACAAATTTTTAACTATCGTTTCGCTATAGTTTGGTTTTTGCACGATGCCAGTATAGTATCGTGCCGCAAAATTTAATCGTAACTGGTCCGCGTTAAGTAATATATATATATAGAAGTTATTTAGTTGTTAATGAATTTTAAGAAATGCAATTTAAGACATCTCACGGAATGAAAACTCGATGCTAAAGGAAGTAAAGCAGCCAGAAAACGCGCGCGAGTTTTATTAAGTGCATCTAGCAATGGTAGACAATAGTACAGTTCGACCACGTAATTTTGACATTTGGACGCTTCTGCACATCAAGGGAAGTTCGTTTTGCATGTGCGTTTATTAAATACGCGAATCAGAATGTTTGCTTCACTGTTTGTTGAAAGCAACTTAATTTTCAAACTGACATATAGCATCAGTTCGGAAGAAATGAAGTATTCTAAGCGAACTAGAACGAGAACAAAAACGGCACAGTCTTAATACCAACAGTTCTTCCCTTGAACATGAATGGACTCCTCTTGGCACTCTTCCAGGCAGATCGCTTTGGTTGATATAGCTCTTTGTCATATTCACTAAAGAAATATAGGAGATTCACCATTTAATTTCTTGTCAAGAATATAATCATGTGGCAAGTTTTCTATTGGACATCAGAGCCAAACAAAAAGAAGCAAACAATAGACTCTTTGGTATTGTTGCTTTTCTAATTGCATTGAAAGAAGATACAAGTTTTCATGTGTGTGAAAAAAATACTTAAAAATTTACATGTATTTGGAATTTTTTTCCACTACCTCATCATCTTGAAAAGGATTAAATTTAGCCCTCTAGTAGCAGTAACTTGTATGTACTCCAATTTATGATAGTTCAACTATTACAAGAGAGCTATCAATAAGCTAACTGATAAAGTTGATAAATGTAGATTTTTCGCAAAGAGCAACAAGTAAGCGTCTTTAGCAAAATACGATTTGAAGCCGCAATGCAATTATAAATGAAGGGTCCACTGGAAAAACGACCTAAGTCACATACTAGTTTTTGAAATTTGCTTTACGTTATATTCAATTATTTTTAACATAAATGTTAATTTTAACTATACGAGTCTACTTTTCCATAACACCCAAATTCAAATTTATAATACATATATTTATTACATAATTTATATTCCTTTATAATACATAATTTATAATAAAACATAAAGCAAAGTTTAAAAAGTAGTATGTGACTTTTTCCAGTGGACCCTTCAAATAAGAAAAAAGCAAATGCACAAGAAAATTTTATGATATAGTGCGAAACATAACGTAGCGCAATTATTAATTATCAGCTGGATCATAGAGAAAGGCTTTCGTTTAATTTTCTTTTAAGGAGATAACGCTTTAAATTATAAAACTTATTAGGCGCGAGCAAAATTGCATTGCGTTTGGTCAATTCGCGTTGGTGACATAAACGTCCGAATCGCATTGCATTTGTTATAATATAAATTTGATATTTTTAGAAATTAATACTGCATGCCTAATTCTTATAAGAATTCTACTCTTTTACATCTTCATTGCGTTTATTTGCGAACCATAAATCAAAAATTGCTTTGATTCATCCATTAACACACAGAGAAATGGAAATTAAATATCCTTTTTATTTTTAGCTTTAATTACATTTCTTTACAGAACAAGAATAAAGTTAGTGTATATTACGCATTAGCAACGATCCAGAGAAATAGAAATATTTTTAATGCCTTTACAAAATTGAGCATTCAAAATATGACACATCTCCGCTTTAGAAAAGGTGATAAAAGATACGTTACCCTTTTCAAATATAGAAGATTGTCACTAACAATCAAATTGTGCGATATACTTGATGCGACGAAAACGTGACAGGATCATATCTCTATTGATTGTGAAGTGACATATGATCGGGTCATCACAAGATGATCTATCATCATCGTCGAGCGGTTATTTTCCATTCATCCTCGATATTAATGCCGTATGAACTCCGGGGTACTTTTAGGGCAATAGTTCTCATTATCGTGAGGGAAACGGAATAAAAACGATGCTCAACTAGGACATTGGAGTGCGTCTCAACAATAATGATCTAAGTACAATTCCTAAGGTGTGTTTATATATATATATATATATATATGTATATGTATAAGTTTACGATTTTAAGATTCTTTATTTTACTTTTAGCTTGTCAAGAAATTTAGTTTTGCGATATACGCCAGCAGAGTGGCGTAGTGGTAAGGCATTTGCCTCGTACGCCAAAATACCATCAGCTAAATTAAATTCCTAGTGCAGTTTCGCATCATTTACGGCTCAGATGCCACCGTCTAGGGGGAAAACTGAGAGTCAAAATTCTCAAAAGAGGTAATGTCATCCATCGATAGTGGTGCTACCAGAAAGAATGGATGCCAAATTCAGGGAATGCACTAGGTCTGCAAAAGATTAGTGACCATACCAGCCCCATTCGAAAGAAAAAAAAAGTTTTGCGTTTTATTTTTAGAAGAACCCAAAAATGGCTCCGAATATGGGGTAGACTCCTATTATAGGGTACCGCCTTTCCCTACAATTTCCAGTTCAGAAATAGAGCAATAAAATCTGTATTACTAAGGATTGTTTACACGTTTTCATTCTTGATATTGTATTGTTTCAGTTCTAAGGTAACAAAAAGAAAACACTTAAATGAAAATTCTTTTCATGCTTTGAATCTAATAAAGTAAATGAAAACAAACCAACTAAAATAGTCGCATACTTTTCAGTTACTTGCAGTTCATAAGCATGAACTTCTTCTTCAAGATTATCTGCGCAGCTTATGTGAACCCATCTCAGGCATTTTTGTCAACAGATTCACTGTTCACCTGCCCGGTCATTTGAAGACATTTCCTCAATTATCGTCCCGTGACATAGAAGAAACTTCTGAACTTTCTGAAGAACATGAAGTTTAAGTTGGAGGATGTAGAAAATCCCTGCTTCTTTTACAATATCTAATATCTTTTACTGCTTGACTTTTCCAATAAAAACACAAATTAATCTCTGGTATGATGTATTCGGTTTATGTTTTATACGAACAATATACGAGTTAACGTTTTAAATTCAAGAATGAATCCAAGATTCTGAACTTTATTAATATTTTTTTTAAAGAGTTATTACATTCTTAAATGAATCAAAGAATTCTGAATGCACGATAGTTATTAGACTAAAAGTGTGGTTCAACGCATTTATTTATTTTGATATCATACATAAACCATATGATGTAAAAGAAAGTAAGTGCTTATTAAATCCAAAGTTATTTATATACTAAGCACTGCTGCATAGTTACGATCTGAGTTGGAAAAATACGAATTGGAAAGAGCTGTTTCGAAGTCTCCTTTTAGTAGGCTCAAAAATAAATAAATAAATAATATAAAATTAGCAATAATATGCGTATTTTTGAATATCATATTTATTAGCAAATTCAATTGCAAATCCTGGTTTTAAATAGTAATTTTCAAGAACCGAGATCCCAAAAAATACAGGTACTCTATGATGGTAATGGTGATTAAATTATTACTTTCTCAAATGGAATGCCGGTGAGCACAAATGCTCTTCTTAACTATTGTATTCGGATCAATCACAAGTTTTTCATCTACTGGATGGACTGCTGTAATCCTTCAGTCACGTGGTCATTCTTAGATGCTATAGATATAAATGATCCTCCCCAAACATCTCAAGTTCATCAAATATTACCCCATCGGCTTTGCGGATCCCCTATAGCTATGAAATGGGGCGGGACCTAATGGAAGCCATTAGCCGAGAGGAGCGGCGGAAAAGGGGATATCATCTTTTATTGCGGCGATCCTTATGGGGCATCACTTTGTGCAGGAATGAAGAAAAAGCACGCCTTGAAGAAATACCAACTCTTTGAAAAAATGCCTTTTAACCTATAAAGAGGAAGCAATATTTTTTGGAACTGAAGCTGCAGTATCTATTATGCAGATGTGAATGTTGCAACAGAGAATCAGTATAAAGTGCTCTGTGGCGCGCTGAAATATGAAACGTATTTATGATCTAATATGCGTAGACGTTTTGGAATATTGTCTCGCTAACGAAGAAGAAAGGTTTTCAGTTTTCTGTGATTATTTGATATAATATCATTATAATTCAAAAAGCAAAAGTGATATGCTCTCTAAAACTGAATTTGTTCCTTACAAATTAAAGTTTTCATAATCAAAGATTGAAGTTAGGTCTTTTTTTTTTCTTTGATTTTTTTGTTTATGGATTAGATATAAAAGTTTACTTGGCGGAAAAAACATTGATTTGTAGTCTTGTAAATAAATATCGTGCTAAAGTTGAGGTAAAATACATTAATATCTCACCATAAAATGTTAGTAGGAACAAGTTGAATGCCTATATACCCAAATTTAAAGGTATATTATAATAGGTATAAGAATGAATTCCCTACTCATATTCAAAGAAGTGTATTGGCATCTGAAATCTAATATTGCCAAAACTATGATGATGGAAAATATTTAACTCTGGGTTCTATAAGAATTTTGCCAAATACTGCAAATACCACCAAACTGACATTAGATTAGTTATCTCCTTTTCGTTGACAAATTTGACGCCAACTTGGTGCTATCTTGCCGAATAGTACCCAATTTAGGATGTAACATCCGGTAGCATTCCATATTTTTCTTCATTATTATTCATACATGTTTTCTCTCTTTATTCTAAAAAAAAGAAGAAACATCATGCTTCATGCAAAGGAAACAATGAACAATCTTCCTTGATTGCTTAAAAAGCAAGGATTTTGACTCTGTGTGAGTCCTCCATACACGATCAAGAAAAATATCGTGAACGTTCAGGAGTTAAGTAGAGAATACAGATGTTCTCTTATATAAAATCTTGCAGGTTCGTCCCTCAAATTAAAAACCTAATTATTTTCTTTTCAAAGTCTGATGAAACAAAATAAGAAGAAAAAAGCGCAATAAGGTATTTAGGTCCAAAAAGAAAATGTAGGAATTCTCAAATTTAACGAAAAAAGAGTTATTTATCAAAAATATTACATTTAACAATTCAACATATAAGAACTAAAACCTTTTTAATTTTTGGACACCAATGACAATTAAAAAAATAATAGTAACTCGAGTCAACAGAAATTTATTTATACAACAGTTGTCATTGAAAAGTTTCGAATTTTTGAAATAATAACTAAATCTTTAAGTGTAAAAGATTTATTCGCTATGAAATATTTGATATATTAATATAAATTATGTAACTAAAAATGAAATAATATTTACTATTGTGTTAGACGGTTCTTATGAGAATAAAATATTATTTTTTAATGGTATCAAGAATGGTAGGGCATTTTAACGGTAGGGAGTTTCATATACATATATATATATATGAATGTGTATGCATATATATATATATATATATATATATATTAGGATGGCCCTTATTTTTAAACTTTCGAAAAGCTTAGCTCCCAACCCCCTATCTTGTTTCAATCAACAAAAAAATGATATGTGCAAAATTTTAGCTTAATCGGACTTCATTCTGGTGGCCCTCATCGACCATGAGTTTTTGAAATAGTCATCTGTAAATTTATTTTTCAACATATTACTGTTATTTAATATTTACTGCATAAATTAATTATTTTTGAGGAGAGAGAATGAAATGCTTTATAAAGTTGCTTTATAAAAGAGATCTTTTCATAGAAAAAATGGACGATCTCTTTGACATAGCTCATTCAGATGCTTTGGAACAGATGAAAAACGAAGATGATAAGAAATTTTTAATTCTTCAGCGCCAAAAAGGAAGACCGGGCTCCATGATTGGTGTTGATCAAAAACTAAAATATAAGGAAGAAAGAGCACTAAAACGCTCTGCAATGGAAAGTGTCAGAAAAAATAACTTATGAAGAAATGGAACAACAATTTGCTACCTGTCAACCTGTTGAAAACTGATGATTCAACACCAAGCAGCCAAAATAGTAATAGTGGTGACGACAGTGAAAATTAAAAATTATACCATCGTTCAACACATATCACCAACAGCATCAACTACAGCCATAGATCCAGCCCATCGAGGTACATTACATTTTTTTTTACTTCCCGTCTTTGTGAAGTTTTTGATAGGTGCAACATTACTGATAGAAATGCAGTTTTCATATTAATGGCTGCTGCAGAAGCATTCTGGCATGATACTGAAAAGCTAGTAATACTCGTAGTGGGCCGTGGTAGCCTAGTGGTTAGCACGTCGGACTTCCACCTGGAAGGTCGCTCGTTCGATACCCACTGAAGACCACCATGTATACTTGGGGGTATGTGCATGTAAAATCTGTAGACCCCACTACCTCTCCCCGTGCGTAAGCAATCCTAAGGCCTCCTCGGCTAACAGGTAGGGGTCTGGTGGAGAAAAGTAATACTCGTACTTCTTTACAAAATCGTACTTCTTTACAAATCGTACTTCTTTACAAAATCTCAGAAAAAAATGTAGGGAAGCAAGTTACACAGAAATCCAGAACAAATTTAAATTAGACAACTGCCAAGAATTAGTGTTACACTGGGATGGAAAGTTGCTCCCAGCACTAACAGGTGTAGAAAAGGTTTATAGACTGGCAATAACAGTCACCTTTCAAGGCAAAGGGCAACTGCTGGGAGTACCTGAAATCCCAACATCTTCAGGAGAAGAGCAAGCGTTGGCTGTTTACCGTGCAGTCGAGAAATGGAGCATAACAAAATTCAGGCACTTTGCTGTGATACTACAGCAAGCAACACAGGCCGAATAAATGGTGCTTACATAAATGTAGAAAAGTTGTTCAATTGTACCTCCCTTGTCGTCATCACATTTTTGAATAAGTTTTGAGAATCTGTTTCGAATTGCTGATGGATGCGACTGCTGGTCCAGACATGCCACTTTTCAAAAGATTTAGAGAAACTTGGGTTACAATTGACAAAAATGTTTACATAACTGATAAAAATGAAGTGCCTTATAATGTCCGCTCTACCATTATTCATTTTATTGAAGATCAGCTTGCTACTCATAAACAACTCAGGGATGATTATCGAGAATTGTTGGAGTTAACAATGATCTTTCTCGGAGGCATTCCAAAGAGTGGCATATTTTTTCATATACCAGGAGCTGTAAGTCATGCTAGATGGATGTCCAAAGCAATCTATGCATTTAAAATATTCTTATTTCAAGATCAATTTAAATTATCTCATAGGGAGAAGAATTACTTAAGAAGAATATATTTTTCTTGCTCGAGTGTATGTTCAGTAAGGCTACTGCAAAAAAAATTTCAAAACATCTCTGGTACTTAGTTCCCGAAACTATGACTCTTTCCTTTTTTGATGACAATGTTCCAATAGTTGTTAAGACAAGTATGGCTCAAGTTATGCTGGAGGTTGAAGGAAGTGAAGAACAGGAAGAAGGATACAAATCAATTTAAGCGATACATTCTTGCCCCAAACGATTTTTCATCATTTTCAAAAATCAATTTTCCGTCTTTTGCAACTTCTAGTACAAAAAATTTCTTCACGAGATTTTCTATCAGATCCGATTTTCTGTACAAAGACCCTTCAACATGGAGAGATGATGTTGGTTATGAGTGGAATTGAAAAACTTCAGACCATCATTGTTGTGAATGCCGTTGCAGAAAGAGGTATCCAACTCATCCAAGATTATAATAACATTCTTACAAATGATGAAGCTGAGAAACAATTTATATTACAAATTGTTGCCAAAGAGTTAAAAAAAAACCAACTGCTACTAAATTCTCACTTATGAAAAAATATTTATTGTTATTTCGCTTACATTATGTTGTAATTCTATCAAAAGTATTATAGTAAACAAAAACGCTTTTATCTTATCGAAATTGTGATTTATTTTTAAAAATCAAATGTGTCTTAATTTTTCATGCTGTTTTGAATTTTTTTTTATAATTTACTTTGGGGAAATTTGATTTGAAATGTTTTTAAACAATTGCTGGGAAGACCAGACAATTCCGCATACATTTCTCAAAGAAGTAACGTACAAGCTAGGAGCTAGGGAAGAATATACATATTTGTAACGGAATTAATCAAGCTCTTTGAGGGTCGCCTAAACGTTAAATGATTAAGCTGAAATTTTGCATAGCCCTTTTTTTTTCAGCATTTGAACAGGATCAGGGGTTGGGAGCAGCAAAATTGTAACCTTCAAAAAATTACATATGGTTAAGGGCCACCCTAATATATATATATATATATATTATTCTGTGTGAAAGATTCGATAAAATTGTCATAAAAAAAAGAATATGAATACTTCATTATTAACTGCCTTTTAATTAAAAAATTGTAAATCCTTGCGTATTAATCATTGAATATTTCTCATTAATGTGTTTTTAACCTAAATCTCAATTTTAGATTTGCACAGCAAATTTATTTTTATGGAACGCTGAGTTTCTCAAAATGAATTAGTGTGATTTGAATGTTTTAATTTTCCATATGAAGAATTTCCGAGTTAAAATGCGAATTGGACCGATCACTAAAACTGCTTTCACGGGCGAAACTATAATTGAAAAGAGTTAGAGATACTATTACTGAATAAAAAGTTTGTAATTTTAGAGCAAGAGTAATGATAAATACTTAACAAAACAGCCACGCGTAACGTATTCCATTTCTGGAATATACTAATTTGCTATTAAAATAACATGAAGAAATTAGCTCGTACTTATAACAGAACGAAATAAGTTTCAAAACTCTGACCTCATTTCAAAGCTTTCTGAAAGTTTAATATTTTAATTAAATGCATCCATCTTGGTAATGGTCATGGGTTTACCTATTCCTTAGCTCACTTCCATTCACGTACCTTCTAACCTCTTCAGACACCAGAACTAAGCACAAACAATTTTGAAGCAGTTTTTTGTTTCCCTGATATAAAAAAAAATTACAAAACAAAATAATTTTTGAAATTTTTTAAAAATTTTAATTAACAATTAGTTTAAATAATAATTAATGCCCAATTTCCATGTTTTAAACGAAGTAAACTTGATTAATTTAAAAAACAATTGGGTGTTTAGCTTTCAAATTGCACAAACAGTAGTTAAAAAAAGTATTTTAAAATGTACCCAATTGGGTACATTTGGAATGAAGAGATTAAACTACAGGAAAAGAATGTCACTTTGCCCTTTACGCTCTTTTTTATAACGTAACAGCTCAAGATTGAAATATGAGCTGATAAAAATAGATTTTACATTTTGATACATAAATCTGTAAGGCAGTTAATAATTTTCACAAAACAGCGTATCTCAAAACTGATATATGCTTATTTACAGTTTAAACTACGCGATAACTTTGTTTTTTTCTTTTTTCGTTATTCCTCATAAGGGGCCCTTCATAAATGATGTCACGCTTTATTCCCATTTATTTGACCCCTCTCCCTCCTTTGTCACAATATGTCACACTTCAGCGGACCCCCGCCTCCCCTTTGTCACATGTCACGCTATGTTGCATAATGCATGATATCACACTTCTTTTTACCCCCTACCCTCCCTTTGTCTCACTTTGTCACAATTTCCCGAACCCCCTCCCCGCCCTCGAAGCGTGACATCATTTATGAATGATCTTTAACAATAAAATAACGTTAAAATATAAACTCAAGAGAAGAAAAAAAATCAGTTTTAGCAGAGCGAGCTACATCTATGTAAATAATAAACACAGAATAATGCATTCTACAAATAAACTGTACTCATTTACTGTTGAAAGCGTCTCCTGTTCGTTTTACACTCGGCTATAACGAGCAGAAAAGCGCATCGCTCGACCGCTTAAAATCGTACACGCACTTAAAATTGCTACACTTATCCAATTAAAGTCGTTAACGGACCGAAAACAGCTTGGTTAGCACAATTAATGTCGTTCTAGAATTGAAAATTGCTTCATTAGCTAAATATAAGCCGTTATTTAATTTACTGTAGTAAACGAGTGGGTTCATTCAATGATGCATGTAATAAGGAGCATGTATTCAAAGTTAGACATCGTTGACTCTATAATATCTTCTCCAACCGATTTTTTTTAGTCTGGAACCAGTAGCTTAAAAAAGTTTAGGAATATTATAAAACGAACTTCTTTTAGAAATGCAAGAGTACTTTTAACATTCTGTCTGAAATTTATAAAAATAATTGTTTAAACAGTCAACCCAGTAACTTCTAAACCTGTTTCATTAATCAAATTTCTTCTTCGAAACAGCTCACTCAGCTTCTAATAGATAGAGATAATCTTGTTACAGCTGTAGTAATTGTGTTAACGTTGAAGATAGCGTGATTCACTGCTATATCTCCAATGGGCACATTTTCTTTAACGCAGAAGCAGGTAAAATAAAATATTAATACACTAAAAGCTCTTAAATTCTGTGGAAGTCTATCAATTATCATCACGCAATAAAGTATTTAAAGATGGAAGCGCGCTTTTTTTCCAGATGAATAGTACGTTAAAAATTCAGAAATTCTTTTACGCCGGCATATACCTCGTCGGGTTTTAGTTTATATTTTTTATGTAGTAGTTTAGATCTTACGTGTTGCATTGAAGAAATCATCTGCATCTTGGGGATTCTTGTCACATTGTGAACTGGAGAGATTATTATTTCGCACTTGTTATCGATTAACGCTTTTACGGTCCAATGTCAGACTCAGTCCGACATTAAAAATTTACCGTTGCAGTCCTATGTCGAGTTGTGTTCTACAGGTGCTTAATCTACTATACAGTGTGCACAAACTTAAAATGGCATTTCCGAACACAATCCTATAGTATTTGTATGTATTATAATGATGATGATCTTTGTGACTTTTTAAAAAATCGACCAAGAAGGATATAACTTCAACAATTTGAAAATCGGACGTAAACAAGTTAATTTGACGTTTTGTTCTTTTTACATGAGAAAATGTCAGTTTAGTTACTTTGAAAAGGAAATGGAGATGTCTGTTTTGACTTGGATATTGTTACTGGTTCGTTGTGCTTTAAACCGATGACTAACTCCTTGAACATTCAGAGCAATTTATTTACACTATGTGCAAATTTTCAAGCACACAAAAATATCTCACGGAGCTCACATATCACCGTAAAACCACCGAATGGCGAGTTGAAATTTACTTGAACAAGTTGTACGAATAGCGAGATGGACGAATGGCGGGGTTCCACTCAGAGGCGTAGCTAGGGTTTTCAGCGCCCGGGGGCAACTGAAGATTTTGCGCCCCCCTTTGCCCCCGGGGGCATAGGGGCGCCCCTAAAGGGAAACAGCTCCCTGGCCTAAAAAACTTTTGTGCTTCCTAAATGATAAATAGCTCTAAAAAGCAACCCTTTTAACTTTCATTTTTATTAGCGACCATTCACTTCTAAGCGGAAAATGGGACACTTTGGCTTCACAAAATTATTTGTGATTTCCCACGCACTCCTGTGCTACATTGGTCATTCCCTATATGGTTTGCTGTGTTCCCACTTTTTTGTCGAAAATATTCACAGCTCTTCAGCTCAAATAAGTTTCTTTTCGCATTAACAAAAAAGTAATTTAACATTAGTTTGGCGCCCCTCGACGCTGCGCCTGGAAACAGCTGTCCCTCCTTGCCCCCACCTAGCTACACGCCTCTGGTTCCACTGTCTTGTTATGAAATTGGCGGTACCGGTGTCGCTCCTCGCCAAGTTTGGCGACTTTCCGATCCCGATAGATAACCCTAGTTTTTGCTGGAATTTTCTGGAATCTTCATGTCACGTGATCCGCGATGTTATATAAGTTTGGATGTATACGCAATGGCTTAGACTGACAGGCACTCGCCCGAGGACTAAAACTGAACTGAACTTTTTAACCTCTCGCTAGAGCTCCTTATATAACATCGCGGATGGAACCCCGCCATTCGTCCATCTCGCTATTCGTACAACTTGTTCAAGTAAATTTCAACTCGCCATTCGTACTTGACCCGCAATTCGTACGGCGCATTGGCCAGCTGGGTTGCCAGTGTGGCTTTTTTAAAGAAAAAAAAAATCGAGAAATTATGCTCATTTTGAACTCGTCTGGAAATCATTTGTTTGGAGTTTCGGATTTTTAAAAAGTTTTTACTTTTTGAGATTTTACAGACAATTTTAACATTCTAAGGGGGCAGCAAGAGGAGGTGGTTGAAGTACTTCCGTCTTCAGAGGAGGGAAGTAGTAAGGAAAGCATTTCCTTTGCAGAAATTAAAGAGCTGTGTTTACCACTGCGAGAAAACACAGAGAGTGTTAGAAAAATGGCATCCCAACACTGCGGCATTATCATGGTCGACAGCATCAACTTGTTCAACGACAATGTTATTGACCATTTTAGAAAAATTCTGAACAATCGTCAAAGGCAGACAACATTGGACAGGTTTTTAAAGAAAGAAACCCAAGATTCTTCTAGTGCAAAAATCCAGGAAAAGAAAGAACAGCAGAAAGGGAGAAAACACCTGAAGGGATGTTACCTGACGTTTTTTTAAAAGGGGACTCCTCTTTCAACCTTTTCTCTTCCTCCTCTCAACATTCCACTTAGGCCATCAGCTCACCTCAGTGCAAGCAAAGTTCAGTTAAATTTTTATTTATCTATAATTTCATGTACAGTATTGTACATAGGTTTTTCATAGGTTTAAATAAGCAACCTTCTGTGGGCCTGGAAAGGATTAATCCAATTTACATTGTACCTTATTCGAAAAAATAATTAGTCATTCGAACTGCCGCCTGGAACAAATTGTGTACGAATAGCGGGGTTCTACTGTATTTAGGTTGAGAGAGCAAGGCGAGTTAGCAAGCTAATTGAACTCTAAGATAGTTTCTTCCCTTATCATAAAGCACGATCAACCAGATTATAATAAATGATTTACCTAAGTTATTCCATGATACTGGAAAACTATTTAATCCCTTTAGTGTCAGTGATGACATTTGGAATCCTCCTTTTCATTAATTTTTTATTCAGCAACTAAACCCGCCTGTGATTTGACCCCGACATTATTAAATTCTAGACATTTTGCTGTTTATAAATACTTTTTTAAACTTACTAATATAGATGCTGCATTATCGATTTATCTATTGAAAAATTGCTTTTTTGAGCTTCTCTTTATTTTGCAAACTCTGTCAAAACAAAAATCAATTTTAAATAATTTAAGTGAAATTACAAGTAAAACATCACTTTTATTAGTTTTAAAGGTGTTCAAATATTTCATCTAAGCTGTTTTTAATACATATTACTACTCTCTACCAGAACCCTACCGCGCGCGGCTGCCGTACTAAATATATATTACTGATAAAGTTTGGTATTTTATGTCCTATGAAATATGACTCCAAATATCATCGTTTGGGTTTGACGAACACAGCTCAACTTGACTCGATGACGGTCTTTACATTCATATTGATTATTTTCCATTGTTTTGCAATTTAAAAAAAAAAAGACCGATTTTACTCATGCGCCGTAAAGCAAAACTGAATTTTTATCAGTCGACAAATCAGTTCATTTGTTGATGAATGGAGAATAATTAGACATTGAATTAAAAGGTTTTGAGAAAGAAATTGCCCTTAACTTTGACCATTGTTACAAATTTAGGGCGTCTATAGGTCACGAAAGTCGCGAATTCGGGCATTGGTCACGAAAGTCGCGAATTCGGACATTGGTTACGAAAGTCGCGAATTCGGACATTGGTCACGAAAGTAACGAAGAAGTCATGAAAATTAAATAGGTCACGAAAATGTTCCGTCCAACGAGGCCGAAGGCATCGAATATCTGGTATCCAACAGGTTTTTAAATATCCGCAATACAATCCGGCCACTGCACGAAATATCCAGTCAGCCCACAGGTCAAATTGGATTTTTAAAACTTAATTAATTAACGTGTTTCGAAAGTATATGTGAATTTCAAACTCTGTGGTATGTTTAAAAATATGAAAATAATTTACAAGTTTCAATCTGGTACGTACACGTCACACAAGGGACACCGGATATCCGATATCCGGCAGAATCAATATCGTATCATCGGACGGTCACGAAAAAGTCCCGAAAAGGTGACGAAATTTCACCTTAGAAAATGTGCTGAAACCCTGAAACACAATTAATCTTGCTATTTAAATGGACAATAAAGTTTTTCTGATGTGCTCCTCATTTTCGTGGTGCCCTGAGCACGTGCTTATTTTGTTTACGGGTTAATACAGCACTGGTCGGAAGTAGCTCCATTTCGTGGATTTTAGAATTTTAGAATAAATAATAAGGCTTGAAACTTAAATTGTGAACTGTATTACGAAATTGTTGCATCAAGGAAAAGTAGTATTAGGTGATATGGTAAGTTCATATTTTTTTTATCACGAGTAGTTTACTGTCCTTATTCCTATTTTTTCTTTTTCTTTTTTCTTCGTTCTTTCTTTCTCGTTTTTTTTTTTTTTTTTTTTTTTTTTTTTTTTTTTTTTTTTTTTTTTCGTGGTGTGAGTGTGGGGCGGAATTTGTTTTCTCGTTTTCAAATTTTTTGATCAAAGCAAATCAGTTGATAAAAAAAGATGGAAACATTGGTTGGGAATCGGATTTTGTTTCTGACTTTGCAGTTCTACCTTGACAACCAAGGTCAATATAATATGATGTGTAATGCTAGTCTTGTTGTCGGATAGGAGTTATCGTGGCTTTCTCTTATTCAATATGCAAATTTTAGGCAGCCTTCTTTTGAAGTTCTTCGAGAAAGTAGCTTTCTGTGCTCTTCGCCAAAGCGCTCTTTGTCAGCCTATCCCGTTGAAGTTCTCAACCAGACAGGAAGTAAATATAGAAACAGGTAGAATATATCCTTTTCGAATCACGAGAAAAATCTCCAAAAAGATTGTCGACTTTCTTCATTTTCACGTGACAGTTCTTCGCATTCTCATTGGCTCAATAATCCATTGGCGATTATTGGTTACTTCTGTTTTAGTTATGTTAACTGGACTTAAGCAAAACATTTCTATTCAAAAAGGACAATAAATAACTTTCTAACAGAATTGAAATTCGGCGCCGCGTCAACTTTTCCATGTGACAACCAAACAGAAACCGGTCACGTTTGCAACTAAAATATCAACCCTGAACGTTCTCCACCAGATACTACTCTACACATGAAATACAAATACACACACGTACATAACCAAAACATTAAAGCGGAAGCACGATCGGTGTATCCTACAACTTGAATGGCATTTTGGCAAAGGCCTTTAATCGGTACAGACTGATGTAGCATCTTGTTACTACACATTTTGGATTGCTGCCAATGGATATAAGTCATCATCAGTCATTAAGATCAAGAGTGTCTCTCTCTTATGAAGCACCTTCAAGCGAGATAAAACCTCTCAACGAATCGGCGATGTAGCCGTTCGCATCTCATAGCTTCCTGCTGAATAAATGAGTTAACCAGCAGAGGCTGAGAAATTTATCTGTAGCTCTATTCAAAAATCCTTTGAAGTTTTTGTTCACATGCTCGAATAAAATTCCCAAAAAAATGTATTGTACTACTTTATGAAGATGTGTTGTCAATTATTTGAGTGAACTGAAATATTATGTTTAATTAACCACGTTTATGGTTGAATTTAGTTTCATTTATAACTTAAAATGTTTTTTTACACAATGCTTTTTTAATTTAATATTTTGATGTTAATTTTTAGCAATAAGAGAGCATAGTAATTATTTACAAGTAAAAAACTAGCTAAATCTAAAGAATGTAATTTTAACTGCAGAAAGTAAAATGTCGCTTCGTTTGACAACAACTAGAAAAGCATACACATAGCTTTAATGATCCAATTTTTATGTAATAATAACTGGCGTATTTAGACAAAAAGCGATTTTTCTTTTGCTCATACATTTGCTCATATTCAAGCAATTATGTTTTCTATTTAACTATGGATTTTAGTTGTTATTTTCCATTTAAGAAGTTTGCATTGTAATATTTTTGTTTGATAAAGGTAAATAAATTTCATTATTCTGGAATTACAGGATAAGATTTTAACTGCTGAACTTGTTGGCATCATTTAAACTAAAAAAATATTCGGATAATTCTTATAATGTTATTAGATGAGTATTTGCCTGCCTGCACACTAAAAGACGTGCTGGCTAAATTCCCTTTCAATGCGTGCTTTCAGTTCTTTCGATTTTTAGTTTAATTTGATTTTTCATTAAAAGTTCTTTTTAAGGAGATTTAGTACTAACGACCTTGATAACAAATTGTTTGGAGGAGGTAGGCGGGAAAAGGCATCACGTGAACGACGAAGAGATCTATAAACACTTAAAAGGAGATTTCATATAGTTTTTAAACGTTTCCCTGATAAAAGATTCCTGCCCAATTTGCAAATTATTCCCAAACATAAGAATTTTGCGCATTTTTCTGTACTATGTCACCACGTTGGTTCATAATTAAACGTATGCTGTAAAACTCACTTGTGTAAGTTTTAACCCTGAAAGACACGACAAGATTCTTTTTCCTTGGCAGTGCAAATTCTTCAGCCATTCAAAGAAATGTATGCTTGTCCTTCATACTGCACATCATAGCGAGAACATTCTTTAAACCTTATTTAAACTATAAAAACTTTTTTTCAAACGGAGGATTGTTGAGGAGAGCAGTCGTTATTTGCGGTCAAACATCTTTCGCCGACAGTTTAACAACTCTCTAGAGCAAAAGATTCGAACTTTAAATCGTCTGTTCTGACTTCTTCTATTAAACTTTTCATAATTAAGTTTCGTTGTGAGCTGGAAAAAATGAACTTCATTAGCATTTATGGGATTTCAAATATGAAGACTTCCTTTCAGGTCCTAATTTAGACTTCGTTTGTTGCCTCTTTTGACGTAGACTCTCTAATTACAGTAAGTCTTTTCATTGTCATTAACGTTGGCAAAACGTGCATACTTTTCAGTGTTAAATGGGTTGTTTGAATGGGTTGTTAAGTATGTTTGAAAACTCCTCTTCATTTCAGTTCTAGGAATGATGTTTGTTTATTTATAAATCACGATAAAGAAAGCATTGCAACCTTTTGAATAAAAGTTTTGTAGTAGAAAGTTGCGAAAAGATTAGTACAGATGCGTTTACTGCAACAGTAAATAATCCGCGTTAATTATGGTTAAATGTAAGATAAAATATTCTTTTCTTTTTCTTTTTTTTAAATCGTCCGTCATATTAGCCGTTTTATCCCAATTTGTGTATTTTGCTGAAATTTTTAGAAAAATTTACATTTCTCAGCAATATTAAAACTATGTAAACTAAATATGACAATGCTTGAAAATTTTAAACTTGTGACGCGAAGGAATTTAACTACTACAAATTTTTAAAGATTTTCATTTGCATT
Source organism: Octonoba sinensis (assembly GCA_038502835.1). Taxonomy (NCBI): domain Eukaryota; kingdom Metazoa; phylum Arthropoda; class Arachnida; order Araneae; family Uloboridae; genus Octonoba; species Octonoba sinensis. The sequence continues at coordinate 86,546,152 of CM076604.1, forward strand.
GAAATCTAGATGAAATATCACATACTAAACTTCATGGAAAGGTTCAAGGGCAGCCTGACAAATTGTTTTATTTCATTATCCACAAAGTGCTTTTATATTATTCTTAGTCTTTTTTATTATTACTTAGTCTTTTATTTGACAACTTCACTGTTTCCGATCGTCTTTGCACTTGAGGAAAAAAAAATTAATGATTTTACACTAGAAAGTATAGCAGATATAGACACATAACTCTTGCTAATATATCCCTACATACTCCAATTGAACAAATGTTCGCAACAAAAAAAAATATATGTTTCTCACATGGTATTTTGTAGATGTCCTTTAAATAGGAAAACGGGATAAAATAGTTTAAACTACTATAAAGATCAAACAAATGCACAATAAAATTTATTCTTTTTAAGCAATATTCCTTTTTATGCAGATTTGGAAGAGCACTCCACAAATTATTAGACTATGAATTAACTTATCTCTCTCTCGATTCTTAACTTCAATCATTTTTATCCTGCTCATTCGTTAGTCCACTGTCATCTGGCAGCATTAATTCGCAGTTCCACCTAAAAAAGACTTATTTTAAAAATTAATTGACACGTATTTTTTTTTTTTTTTTTTTTTAAAGTACAGCACCTTTTCAATGAAAAGGATCGATATATATACACATATTTTTTTAGAAAATGAATATTATTTTATACTAAACATATTCGCTGGATCTAGTTTCAGAAAAAAAATGTATTTGAATCAAGACTGCATAATTTTAAAAAAGCAATTTTAACTTTAATAATTAAATGGATATAGTAAACTTTTTCACCCAATATATTTTTTTTTGCGAATTTTTTGCGTTTTTGCAGTATCCGTATTAATTCAATTTTGTTTTATCCTGATTGAAAATCATTTGAAATGGCTTGACTTGAATGCAAGTTTTTCCGAGACTATTGATACTATACATTTTGCTCTGTAACGTAAATATATTCTACTAACATAGATTAGTCAATGAATTACTCATTAGCTTTACTTTTATTGTTATCTGAAGATTCTTCTTAATTGATTCTTCATCTTGAATCCCTTCATCTTGAATTACTAGTCGAGTGAGATAAACTTTGCATGCAGTTAATGTGATAAAACCTTTTGCTTAAATAATAAGCTAAAGGACACAAGTCGTGTTCATTTTAAAATGCTTTAAAAAGTAGTCTAGATTAATCAGCTATATTGGAATTACATAAAATTTCTTATGCAATATGAAAGAAGAATATCGTTTAAAAAGAATATCGAGAAGAAATTAGGAATTTATATGAGTAACTTTACCATTTAAAAGAATTCCAGTCTGTGATAATATTCTGCGCAAGACGTAAATTGGACATATTTAAGCGACCCAATGGATGACTACAGTTTAAATTAGGGTAAAAATTAGTAGAACATGATCAGAAGTGTTTCACTGCAAAAATTTGGTGGTGTCTTGCATCTGAGAATGGCGCCAATTTACTAGCTAACAAGAAAATTTACACCTTACATTGGTTTAATGTTTACTTAATAATTTTACAATATAAATCGATTAATAACAAGCATACTCTAGTATTTTAGTTGTAACTCAAATGACTGGTTTTCGTGTGCACATAAATTTGGCCAAACAGACCGGGAACGAGGTGGTTCTATGGATCGTTAGGGGATCTACAACTCAAAGCGTGATTCCAAATCACAGTGCAAAAATTTAAGCAAACATTAAACCTATATATGGTGTAAATATTCTGGATGAATCAAAATTTAGATAATTAGAAATACAATTTTAAGCTTCTTTTCACCATAACTTGCTCACAAGGTGCAAAACAATAGTCGTAGTACAACTAGTTGCTCCAACATTTGGAGTGCAATACTAAGTTTAACAGTGGCCAACTTGAGGGGGGCGGGCGGTGAAGAATTAGGTGCTATTCTTGCACCAAAACAAATGATGCTAATTTTCCGGACACAAATGGTGCTTGATTTTATAATATAATTTGATGCTTACTTGCTTATATTGAAGTAAAAATTAGCGAAATCCCTTGTCGACAGAAAATTTACACCATGTTTGTGGAGACGTAACACCAAATCTTTTCCGTTGCACTAGGACAGTGATGGCGAACCTATCACTTGTGGGTCAGATTCTTAACTGACACACGATTGCTAGCAACCTTTTTTTTTTTTTTTTTTTTTTTTTTTTTTACGCGAGTTTATTTACATTTTCTAATTTGTGTGGATAATTTATATTCTATTCTTATTTTTTTCAAGCACTGCATTGACACAAAAGCAATTTAAACGCTGTCTGCAACCTTCAGTTTGACCATCACAGTTTTAAAGTTACGCAAATGACGTCGTAGTATTTGAAATAAAGCAAAAGTGTTTACTAAATATCAAATAAAGTGAATAATTTTATTCACATTTTTTTTGTTGAAAAAACATCGACAAACCAAAGCAAATAACCCTATTTAAAGCCTTTTCTTCAAATAAAATGTATGTAATTTTCGCTTCTCCTTGTTCATTCAAACACTTGTTGCCATTTGCACCAAACACTTAAATTTTTTTAACCTTACTAAAAAATTTTAAATGGTCAAACCACGTACATTTTTACCTGTAAAGCCAGTTGAATTTAAAAGATATTTAGTTTTAAAAACACTCATTTAAAAATGTTTAAGCTTAAGTTTGGTGAGAATGGGCATTAGTGACCCACGAGCCAGTACTAAAAAGAGTATGAACAAAATTTGACCCACGTCTCCAAAAGTTTCGCCATCCCTGAACTAGGACATAGTCGGAAACATCCACTCCCCTTCCAGAATTCTAGCCAGGATCCTTGTCTTGGGGGTATTCTAGTCTAGCGGCTATGCCGCTGGACCAAGCACAAAACATAAGAAAAAAAATTTAAATATAACATTCAGAGAACGTGGATTTCATAATAATATCTCTCTCTCATGTCAAGCTCACTGCTAATTAAAACCTGAAGACATAACCAATTCACAACAAAGTTAGGCGAAACTAAATAATTCATCCACACAATCACATTTAAATTCCACCTCACAATCACCAGAACTCTCATCGCCAAAAAATCGTTGATTAGAGCCAGGAAACGTACGTATTTATTATTGAGATGTCTATAAAGCATGAGATGGGTGGACGTGACCTCAGCCTTAAAGAACGATTTTTGAAGCGTTAAGAAAATATCTGTTCGTTATTCGATACTTGAAACGCTATAGGAGAACGTGGAGCTGTGTGCTGGAAGGAACGTGACCGTGATGCGAAAGGGGGATCTCGGGATTTTGGTCGATGATGCAGTCTATGAGCGACTCTTGAGAGAAAGTTTAGAATTCAAATGAGATTTGTAACGTGCGAGCTTTTCTGTTTCACTTCGAACTTTGGAGTATAAAATTTTAAGAAGTGTATGCTGGGAAAGGGAAATTAAATTTCACCGAATTGAATTTCTTGAAAATGAGAAAATAATGTGTGAGATAAACAAGATTGCAGATAGATTTATTTAAATCTATTGTGCTACAAAAAGTAATGTTATTCACGGAGTGAAGTGCTGTGTCGACCGATTTGAAATCAATCTCAGTTTTTTGCTTTTTTTTTTAAATTTGGGATGACTTCGGAAAAAATAATCATGCAAACTTTATCTGTATCGAAAAGAAAAAAAGAAAACCATGCATGGAAGTTAAGTGTCCTGGAAGAGGGCTTTCGAAAAGGAAGATTTTGTTCGAATCAGACAGTATCTTCCAAAGTTATTAAAGGCACAGACCCGGGCTGCCAAACGTCCCGGATTTTACGGGACCGCTCCTAATTTTGAAAAATTTTCCTGTGCCCCGGGAAAGTTCAATACGAGACCCCAAAAGTCATGTATTCTAACCTGGCCATTGATTTTTGCCGGATATTGAATACCTGGTACCCTTGTATGACGGGTCAGTACCGGATATCCAGCTCTAATGTTTGAAACCCATAAATTCTATACATTTTTAAACATCCCACAGCTTCCACACACTTCCAAATGAGCGATAAGTTTTGAATTTACAAATATTTTCAAAATATGCCAGTTAATGAAATTTTAAAAATCAAAATGTACACGCCGGAATACCTGGATCTTTTGTGTAGTGGCTGGAATGGGTTCCGAGTATTTAAACATCCGACCTCCCCTTTCCTCCCCGGCGGTGCGCCCATGCTGTCCCGTATTTAAAGTTTTTAAATTAGGCATTCCTTGTACAGGCATACATAATTTATGCCATCTCATAACCGTTCCTTCAGTATTTTATATTTAAATACTTATTGAATAAATTAATCTTATTATCCTTCTAATTTTGCTTTCAGAAGTATTTTATGAAATATTAAGCCTTCTTTCAAATTTCTCGCTTTTTCACGCTCTTTTATTATTTTACTGTAACCGTAAAGTTCGAGGGAAACACAGGCTTAAGAATTTATTCTTCACAGTGGGCAAAAATGGCTGCGATTATAATTTGGCACACCAGCCCATCAATCTTAGCAGCTGCATCACCATAAAGGTTTTTAATAAGATTCAACTCATTCATTACTTTATTTCTACTGCGTCTGTTATTTTATCCTTTACTTATTTATATTTAAAAGCTGCTGAGTCGAAACTCCATAATCCAAGTTGACATGCGTTGACCAAAATAAATGGTCAATTTGTGATATGAAGAGAGGCCATTTTTCATATTCAAAGGCCGGATTAAAGATGCAAACGAAAGAGTTGATTTCGGTTTGGAATCAATTTTTCAGGAGCTTATGATCTCTTAGAAAGGTTCGTTGCTGTTTATACAGAATAATAAATGCACGTTCTAAATTTTCAAATGTAGTGCTGAATAATTTAAGGGTTTGAGTTCTGTTGATAAGAATTGGAAATGTTTGTCATTTATTTCTGATACTTTGGGTATTGGAAAATAATCGCTCAGAATAAAATATTCTAAATTGAATCACGATACATGAAATGTGTTGGCAGACCCGTCATTTCAAAATTTTCCAGGATGGGGGGGGGGGGAGGAGGGGGCAAAGAGTAATGTACATTGCGCTAAAAATTACAACAAAATACGTGTACTTACATATGAATACATTATATTTCCAAAGCCAGGGGGAGGGCAATTGACCCCCCCCCCCTAAATGACGGGCCTATGTGTTGGAGTTAATATTTTTCAAGTTTTACATTTTTTGACATTTTGCGGATCATTCCATTTGAGACAAGCAATGAACTGATTAGAAGGCACAAACCAGGGTTGTGGAGTCGGTTATCCAAATGATCGACTGCTTTGTAGAAATGATCGATCCTGGAATTTCATACAAATTATTTTAAGTATGCGACTCCCATATAAATATGTGTATGTATATTATTTTAAGTATACGACTCCCATATAAATATGTGTATATATGTATGGGAGATTCTCAGGAAATGTGAGAAAGTAGTGTCACTCTAACACTATTCTGTATTTTAAAATAATTTTACTAACAGTAATAGTATTAACATTTTAAAGGGATTTTACAGTGGTGTTGACAAACTATGTTTGAGAAATAAAGTTAATTTCAATGCTTCAATCTCCTTCCTGGCTTGTTTGGAATAATTACTAGCTTCACTTTATGGAGAAAGCATGATTTTTAAAATATTTTTGAAAGATCGATAAGTAAGACGGGTTCTCAGGAAATGTGAGAAAGTACCACTCCAATACTATTCTACATATATATTTTTTAAATTGTATTCATAACATTATTATTAACATTTTAAAATGATTTTTCAAATTATCTTTGAAAAATGAAGTTAATTTCAAAATGTCACTGCAAAATTTATTTTTTCTGTCCACCTATTCTTATTTCTCTATCACTTGCGTGGGAGGCAATCGTGTTTAATACTTTGTAAGAGGTGTCAATAAAGATTTTACTAAAAGGAAAAAGAATACTTAAATTGGAATGGAGTCAACAGGTTGTTGAGCAACTCAGACTCATTTGTCCTAAAACCAGCCTGACTCCAAATCCACAGCCCTGGTGTAGACATCCATTTCGAACATTTCTTTGAAAATTAGTTTAGCTGTCGATGTTAAGTCTACTGAGATTTCGGGAGCATTAGAGAATAAAATAAGGATATTCCTCTCTTCTCCTGCTTTTTCTATATGTCTCATACACTGCAAAGGTAGATTAGCATGAACTTAATTCTTTTAGCTTACCGTTCTTATTTGTAACACTTTATAAGAACTTAAAACATTTTTTCACTAATATCATCATAACGACCAATTTTCAACTCAACTTGTACACAAGACTATTTCTTGCACTGTTAAAAATTTCCGTAAGGAAATAGTAAAATAACCATTTATTTGATTGTTATTTTACCGTATTTAATTACAAGAGTTGAATAACCATTAAAAAGATGGTATTCAAACCGCTGATTGTGAAAAAAATCGTTTATTCCCTGTTTATCCTAAAAAACGTTTAACTAACCGTAATTTTCAAGCGCTCAGTAAGAATTGGGCATCCATCTTGGTTACGAAACTTTACCTGTCGTACGTTGTTGTTAAAATATGAATAAAGGTTTATCAGTTCAAATCTGCAGTTGTATATAAAAAAGAAGAAAAAAAAAAGTAGCTTAAGCAGTTGTTACTAAATAAAACACATAATTCCCGAACTGTTTGCGAATGAGCGAACCCATAATTTGTGCTGCTGAAGCTTGTTTGTATTTTAATTTTTGCAGCAAATAAAATCATTTTCGTCAATATAAAGTAAATTTAGACCAAAAATGACTTTGGATCAAATCAAAAACTGAAATTTCAATTTTAAGGCTGTTTGTCTGTTGGAAAAGAAGATTTATTGATAAATAAATCTTTACCGACTTTACGTAGTGTAGATGGCCGAATGACTAGAGCGCAAGGCTGGTATACCATACACCCGGGTTCGATTCCCGTATGCTTTGTTTACGGTTTCTACGCCTCGAAGTTTTTACGCCTCAAAATGATTCAAAAACGGTAAAAATTTGGTTTTGAAATCATTTTTAAATGGTTATAAAACCGTAAACTTTTGTATTTACGGCTTTTTAATCAAGCTGATTGGAAATGGTTTAGGTCCCGTAAAGATAGAAAAATGTTCCAAACCGTAAATTTAACGGTGAATTAGATGGACAGACTGCTGCCGGTTGTTTAACCGTAACTTCATGATGAAATTTCTAACAGTGTGTATGCAAGACTATTGATTAGATGCAAGATTATTGCTTAGCTAACGAGATTATTGCTTGTGAAAGATTATTTGTATTTATAATTGCACTTAAATATTTTTTATTACAGGTGATAACGAAGTCTTTATGATGACTTTTCTCGCTCGTCTGAAGACTTCAAACACTGCAAAGATCAACGCTGGTTGATTGCCCGGAAAACAGGTAAATTTCATTGTTTTCTGAGGTCTAGATCATTGCGGAATGGTTAAAACGCTGTTATTAACCAAATAGCAAACCCACTCGATAATTTTAATTTTTACCAAATACCAGTAGTAGGCCATTTAATCTATTATTTTTCGTATTTCCTTGATAAAATTACTTAAACTTTGTAAAACTTTTACTAATCTACATTTTTTGTGAATGTCCAAAGTCTTATCTAGAATAACAATCACCTGAAATATGAAAATGATTAAAATACATTTTTTAAAAATAAAAACTCCGATGCACCAGAAGCGGGCTCAGCAACTTTTGGATGTGAATAGCAACTTAAAAACACATGTGACCCACTTCGCTTTCGTTTACCCCTTTAAAGTAAATTAAATTAGAGCTGCGAAAATGATTAAAACTAGTATTTTGTATGTTATTTTTGCAGTGTTTCATTTCATATTATAAACTTAACTTAAATAAAGCACCGATTTTCGAAGTGCATGCACGTTTCTCAGACTTTGGACGGGTGACTTGAAACTTCGACACACGTGCATGCAATTTACATTACAATTCGTTCCTTATTAACATTGAAATAATGTAACTGTTTATCTCTCAGAAGATATAACAACAGGTAGAAAACTAAATGGCTCAGATATATCTATAGCTTTATCATAGAATTCAACGCTTGAAATTGACATTTTACTTACATTTATTTGTTAACTTTCAATTAAATTCATATTGTCGAAAAAAATTGTTAGCTGTAGTCTTTAATACCGAAATAGAGCATTCTGTTTTCCAAGTTTTGTATCCCATCATATTTAATTACTTTCAAAACTACATTATCATCTATGTCTTTAAAACAAGAAAACTTCCAAAAGATTTTTATTCTTTTTTACCTTAGGAGATATATGATTTTTCCCAACAACAAGATAATTACTTATGCCGTGATCAATAAATTGATAAGGGAAGAAAGAGTGCCTAACAGATTGAAATTTTCATGCTTCTCACGAAATATTTAGTACCACCTCTCTTCGCCGAACGAATCAATAGTTTTTCTATAAAACTTGTTTTAAGTCATTAACGAAACAAAGGATCCTATAAACATATGCCAATAATTGCAAATATTTCAATCTATTTCCCAGATTAATTACGTCTCGAAACCGTAGCGAGTATATTGCCGCATTTTGTCCGTAAATACTTCTTGGTTTCGCTCGTCTATTTTTAACTATATATTTGAAATGGTCGCGGTGATGGTTTTAATTGACAATCATTCATTGTTTGGTGTATGTATTTGTGCACAGCAAACAGTGGAATAAACTTTTTTTTCCATCTTGAACTCATGTCGCATGGCAAAAAAAGAAAAAAATCTATGGCAGGTGATAGCTATGTTTTTTTCGGTTCTTGCTCCTCGTAAAATACGAGGGCTATTTTTTTTTTTCAACCTCCGATCGCACAGCACGAAGCAGGCATGTGGCATGTGCCTGGTGTACGTAGTATGCGACTGCGCAACTCCCCCTACACAAGTTCTGTCACTGTCGAGACCAACACGCCATTTCTTATTGAGTTGCAATTAATTAAACGTGGCTGCCTACATTGATTCTCCCGCCAAGTGCGGATTGAGAAGTGTTATTCGTTTCTTGCAGGCATAATTACGAAGGGCTATTCAAAACAAAAAGAAGACGCATGCTGTCTTCAGGAAATGTTCTGATATTGTTTGTGTGACCCCACTCCGTTCCTCACACTGCTCGTGTAACCCAACGGCTCCTTGAGCAATTTCGATGAGACATTTCCGAACACCCACTATACAGTGCGTATCGAAATGATAGGTCCACCCGCATTTTCCAATGTTTCGACTGTTAATTGATAATAATTCCTTTTTTTTTTTGGTACAGATAATTCAGCAATAATCGTTATAATTATCTAGAAAGCATTTTGTTAAAAATAAATAATTCTTTTTTATTTTATGAAAATTTTTATTTTGAAGCCGTTTCAAAAAGATAGGTCCGCCTTTATAAATCCTTGTACAAAAATGTTTTTTTTCATTAAATTTGCATAATCATCATAGTTAAGTCTTACTGCGGGACTACGCGGGCTGCCGTGGAAGTATTTAAATGGAGTTGAACACCACATTGCAATCAAACGAAATGGGTCGTCGTTGCAGTCTTTCGTTGGTTGAACAGGGGAAAATTGCCGCATTTAAGAAGTGTGGAAAATCGAATAGAGAGCTAAACTTTTAAACAGATCTCATAATGTCGTAAACAATTTTTTGAGACTTAGAAGTGCTTATGGTAAGAAAAAATCATCTGGCTGGCTGTCAAAAGTGACACCCCGACAAAGAAAGACTATTGTAAAGGAGTTAAAATCAGGAAATACGAGCTTATCCCACTTTGGCCAGAAAACAAATTTCTCAAAATCAAAATCAACGGTCCATAGAATGATAAAGAAGTTCGGCAGTTTAGTTTACAGGAAGAGGAAAGCGGCTCCGAAATTGTCTAAAAATCACAAAGAAAAGCGATTGAAATTCGCACAGGAAGTGATGTGCTGGAAAGAAAACTGGCATCGAGTGATATTCAGTGATGAAAAAAAATTCAATCTGGAAGGTCCAGATGGCTGGCAATATTACTGGCAGGATCTGCGTAACGATAGAGAGATATTCTCGAAGAGGCAAGCTGGTGGTGGTTCCGTTAGGGTGTGGGCCGGCTTCGAACGCGCAGGAAAAACTGATATAACATTTGTATACAATCGCTTGAATGCTGCAGGCTATCAACAGCTGCTCGAACAAAATTTTCTTCCACAAGCAGAGCACATTGGAGATCCGTTCTACATGTTCCAACAGGACAATGCTCCTGTGCATACTGCAAAGTCCACTTTTGAGTGGTTCCTGGATAATGTTGTGCATATTATCGATTGGCCACCTTGCAACCCGGACCTGAATCCTGTAGAAAACATGTGGGCATACTCGCAAGAGCAGTATATGCAGGTGGAAAGCAGTACAACTTTACTACAGACTTAAAAAGATCTATTTCCTCCGAATGGGCAAAAATCGAGACCAGCTGTTTGCAAAAACTTGTAGAAACCATGCCGAATATGATTTATGAGCTCATTTTGAAAAAAGATGGAAAAATTTCTTATTAATTGATTATTAATTTAATGTTTGGTTCAGTGGACCTATCTTTTTGAAACAGCAATTTCACAAATTTTTTGTTTCGTTTATCATTCCTATGATTTGTATATCATTTAAGCATTATTTTTTCATTGGTTGAACTAGAGTATATTATAAAATAGTACTTAATGCATAATAAAAAAAATTTTCCTAACATGAATTTCGTTTTTACTGATGGACCTATCATTTCGATACGCACTGTATAGCCCCGACCTAATACCCAGTGACTTCCATCTTTTGCCCAAACTTAATATGTGGCTTGGGGGGCCGCCCCAAGCCACAACTTAATCCCTCGACATGTGGCTTGGGGGGGTCGAAACGGCCGGGGAACTTAAAGAAACCGTATCAACTCACTTTACATCATTGGCGGTAACATTTTCTAAAGAGAGTATTGGAAAACTTGTTCACGCATATGACAAATGCCTCAATCGTCAAGGTGATTATGCAGAGAAGTAACCTTGATTATACATTACTTTTGGTAATAAAATCATTTTTTCATATTCAGCCGTATTTCCTTTATAGCCTATCGGAGGCTGAAGAAAAAACAGCCCTTGTACTTTGACTTTGACTTTCGGTGTTGTAAAACAGTACATGGGTAAAAGTATCTGTTGCCTGAAACGTAATTCCAATTTTCCGCATGTTTTAGAGCCGGAAACCAGCCACAAATTCAAACTAATTTATTCCCCAATTCGAAGCTAAGTATAGAGACAGTAAACGGTGCCGGATTACAATTTCAGAGAATTCGTGCAGAAATTTCTACCTATGCAGTGGGCCATGATTTTGTATTACATACAAGGATCTGGAGCAGCCATTTTTTTGAATTGCATCGCTCCGATTTTTAAGTCTTGCTTCTGCTCTACGCCGAGCTTCGAATAGTTTCAATTGAAATCATATTATGTATAATTTTTTTTAGTTGACTTAAATGATAAGGGATTAAAAATAAAGAATTTAGATATATCCTAGTGGTCCCCGCCCCTGCTCCCTCCCTTTGTCAAACTCCGTTCTTGTTAGGCTCGCTAGTCTTCCACTTGGAAAGTAATAAATGACGACAAATTGGTTAGATCTGAATATTTTTGGTGACAACGTGGCTGTTGTGCCAGAAAAATTCTGAATATTCTTAGTTGGTGCAGTTGGTGGTATTAATACAGCTTGCACTTTGGAAAATACCCCGATGCCCAAATACACAGAAGGATGGAGATATGTATTATATCTTGTGAATTCATAATGTTTCTCATTTTCGGAAGGAAAATCTCTCAAAGGATAAAAGCATATTAAATGGCTTTCCCAAGCTACCCCTGACGTAGCGCTGACTGCCTGGATAACATACATAGACATTCTGGAGAAAAATGTTGGCCCATCTCCGGCAGGTTAAGGTCTTGCGGGATGAGAGTTCGTTAAATGGCTTTCCCATGCCACACCTAGTACACTGCTACTTGTTTCGTTCCTTGATCCCCTGACAGTCCGGAGTAGTTGTGGTTACATACAAAAGGCGCGAACAAATTTTAATTATATAAATGTGGTAAGGAATTTTAAAAGTTACTTGTCGTTGTTGTTGTCGAGTACTCACACGAAGCGAGGAAGAACGGGTGCGCTGCTCCTGAGTCTAACGGGGCCCTTATACGCAGGAGTCCGACTTCCGCGCCTTTGAGAAGTCTCTTAATTTTTGAGCCAGCTCCCAAATGAGAGACCGTCACCTGGGGGTTGATACCCCCAGAGATATCGTTTCACTAGGAAGACATTGGAGCCACGACGGATTTAACGTGCACCAGTTCCCTTTAGCGTACTCGATCCTAAAGGAACCAGCCGCGATAGGTTGTCACCCTCCCAAACCACTGACCTTAGTCAATGTTGCTTCACTTTCGGTGTTGTGCGGGAACCGAGCTTCTAAAGACTAGAGAGCCTTTATACTACGAGAGAGACGCCAGCTCCGTATCGCACGCTGATTGGCCAAAGGAGAAAACCGTCCAGAAAACGAAGAACTTGGACTTCTTTCCGTAGGAATAACATTGCGCGCAAAATGTCGTCTTAGAAAAGAAAGGATTCCTCTTAAAATAGAGGAAGTCATACAATTTGGTTTTTAGTTTTATATTCTTTGATGTGTTCTTTAACCACATTTCGCCTTAAAAAGATGTAATTCTGCACAGTAATTATGAAAGATCGTTTTGATGTACTAGGCCTGTGTTCATTGTCTCGTTTTTTGCATCCTAAACTATGTTTTTTTGACTTTACTGGTTAATCAATGTCTTTTAGGATGTGCATTATTATAATAACTTACTTTTTTCCTTAAATTCAGTGCAGTTTTTTGTATGCTAATATTATTTTTGATGCTGTATTCTCCGATACATGACAGAAGCATGCTTTGGCGACATTTGATGTTAAACGCTCGCCATACAGGTTACTATACTCAATGCTAAAAAGCTTGAAGTCGATTGAGTTGGCCCACCCCACGGAAGCAAATTCGGAAATTAAAAGTTTCTACAATATGCACCCGCTTTGCACCCAAGTTTAACGTTTTGCACCCTTAACCGAAAAATGTCATAAGCGATTTAATTCGGGGGGGGGGGGGGACTAAAGCTTAAGTTAGATTTGATTATTATTGTTAAATATTACAGTCTGATTAATAACCTTGTTTTAAAAATATTTTTTTTCCTTTTTTTGCATGTACATAATTTAAAATGTATTAAAATTTTAGATCATCTTTAGTATTAAGGGTTTTTTTTTTCCTTTCAAGTAATCATTGTATATTGTTGAAAAATAAATAAATAACAGTTCTTTCTATTTCCATTCAATATATAATTAAAACACATGTGAAAAAATTAGGAATTGTTTTTTAAATACCATAAAACAATCATTAACTTCGACAAAAAAAAAAATCACCCAACGATTTTAATTGTAAACCTCTTCTTAATTTTAGAGTTTCACAAGTCTAGTAGTGTAGTTCAAAATTATATGCATATATACAAATAAAAAATCAACCATTGTGTGTTTAAATCACAAGTATGATTATTGTGTATTCTTAATCTTGTTCTTCTCATAATTTTTTTATTAATCCAGTGTCAAACTTATCTTGTCCTTTAAGTATTGCTCTTCGTATAATACTTTGGTACATTGCTTTTATATATTTTTTTATCTTCACACCTTATTCATTAATAGTTAATGCTCTGGCACATGTTCATTTCTTCAAAACATGCAATGAATTTTTATACATTGCTCTGCATTCAGACTTTTTGTATCAATATAAGTTCTGAAGAATGCAATGTAGGACTTCCACACTTTTTTTTTTTTGTTAGACATTAAGCTCCAATTAATGAATTATATTAAAGTAATGACTTGAATTTGCTTAGTATTTAAGGCATAATAATTTATGTTTGTAATATAAGGTTTTTAATAAACTTTTATAACATTATGTCGTGATTTTTCAGTAATTTTCCCCCACTGAGTCACATGTCTGTACTGTTTTCGGTTACTTACCTAGGCATTTGGGCTACTTAAACATCAGTTAAGCTTGTTTCCATTGATTAATTACTTAACACTGTTCCTACATAAAAATGATTTATAAAATTTTCATTAGAAATAAAAACTATAGGTATTTCTTAGCCTGCATCATCTTTCTACAAACACACATAGTTCTGCGCTGGTTTAAGGAGTAAAATGTCTAGAGTAACAGTATCCACTCTTTAAATTATGATATAGCAAAAGAAAAGTAAGTATTAAATTTACTTTTTTTAAGTGTATTTCTATTACGTGTAAATATATTTTGCATGTATTACTTGATTGGGACCCATAACTTAAACAGGTTAAGTTTGCATACATGTTTGCATCAAATACTACTATGTTAAATATATTTAGATTGAAGAAAAGTATGATTTAAAATTAAAAAATCCTATACTAAATTATATTAAAACCAAATAATACATAAGCAGCATAAGTGAGCATTAACGAGACTTCCTTTTTTATAACTGGTCCCAACTGAACTGTTCCCGCCAAGCGAGCGATACTTGGGCCAAATGTGGACGACGTGGCCAAAGCGAGTTGGACGGTTTTTGCTGCGCTAAAGTATGCGCAGACACCCATCTGAAGCTCTTGACGTCTCTCTCCCAGTATAAAGGCTCTCTACTAAAGACTGGTCCTCTGCGGGACCAAAAAACGTTACTTATAGACTATTTATTTTTCAATAAATACATATTGCTTTACATGCTGTGTGTTTCAAAAAAAAAAAAATATCCGCCAAAAATGAAAATAAGAAAAAAATATTTTTAATTTATTTTTAAATTTGTAAATGTAATTCAAAAAAACAAAAATCGAAACTGACAGTGGAGTGCATTTTTTTTTTTTTTTTTTTTTGCTGCTGTTCCAAATGAAATCTCGTTGCTCCACTTTCTCTGCACTCTTTCTCCACTCTCCGCTCCATCCCTGATCTCGTGTTATCAGCTGTTGAATAGAAGAACAATGCACGGCATATAATTTCTTGCCTGTCCGTTATTTGGAAGTGCATCTCATAAAAATATCGTGCACTGTTCGCTTCTTATTTTCATCGCAGATGAATCTAGTTTTAAATCTAACCAGATTCAACTACAACGATGATTTATTTACAGCGATCTAAAAAATAACGAAGGTACGAAGTAAAGTACATCTATTTGAATTTCCCAGTTGCTGAACTGAAAGCGGCACTGTTTTCACAACAGAACTGGCACGAATCGAAAAATGCAAAACGAAATACCTGTCAATTTTGATTTAACCCGACCATTCAATAAGTGCATCTGCGATATCAGTTTGAGCCAGATCTGAAACAATTCATATAATTGAACACTTTTATGAGATCGAAATGCCACAATTCAACATATCTGACTAACAACTCAGTATTGAGGTTATAAAAAAACGTCTATTTAATTTAAAAGTCTTTAAAAAAAAAAAATTTTTATTTTAAAAGTCAAAAGATTATTTTCGGAATTTTTATCTCACCCCACAGAGAATGTCACAACATACGGACCACTTCGTTGAATTTTATCACACTGTGGAAACGAGGCATAACAAAGCATACATTTATCTTGACTTGAAAGGCAATTGAATCTACTTAAGGGCCTTTCTCTCCCCCCCCCCCCCTCCAGCTTTATAAGTATAAAACACCTCATGAGACACATTCTTCTTAAGCTGAATCGGCTAAGTGTGAAACCCTTGAGGGATCATAAATTTTAACCCATATCGGTACGTCCCACTCCGATACTAAATTCTCTATTTCCTTAATGTTGAATGTAATTGAAACTGTTAAAAGTGCGGAAAGTTTTAAAATGCGTGAAGGCGAAAATATACGATTTTTCGTGTAATACATAATTATAGTTTTATTAATTGAATACGAAATCGAAAATTCTTTCTCCTTTTGAGAATTTTATATTACAGGCGAGTTGTAGCATTTTAAAACGCATTACATGCATTTAATGGTGATTTTGCATCAGTAACTAGCTTAATAATCTGTTTTAATTTTTTATGAATTACACACTTTTTTTTCCTTTAAACATCATCGAAACCAAAGTTTTCTTAACAGACGAGATAAAAGCTTTTTATTTCTAAGCAGAGACAGAGATAACTGTATATCTGAAGGTATCACTAAGTTTAATTTCTAAAACATTAACAAAACTATTTAAAAATATGTTATTTAAAATACCTAGGTCATAAAGAATCGATCAAATTCAGTTACAAATAAAACTATTTTGCAACGAATTTATTGTTCAATCAAGGATCTGCAACGAATTTTGGTTTCTGAATGAGCAAGGAATAACAAAATTCCATTTCTAAAAAGGAATTTGCCCAGAATTTCACAAGCTTATTCCCTAGCATGCCAACATGCATTTCATAATATTAATCCCACAAGCCTGCGATGATTTAGTACTTGATAAATGATTCTTAGAGTTTTTTGGCGCTTAATTTGAAATGACTTTTATTTTTGCCTATCTTTTGAAAAATTTGTAATTTTTACAAATCACAAATTTTTAAAAAATCAATAAAATGTGACTTTAAAAATATTTTTTTTTTTTTTTGCGCAATTTGTTTATTCTTCGGCTTTTTATAAATATTATATTATCTAAACAGATGAGAGGTGTGAAGAAGGAGGGGGAGTTAATTGGCTACTTTAATGTTTAATGAAAATTATCATAAAAATAGTCCAAATGTTTTTAGTAAGTTACTGTTTTAGTTAAGAATTTTTTGCGGTGTTTGAGGTCATCGAAAACCACTTCCCTTCTTCACCCAAACCTGATGATGAAAGATGTAAAATACTTTCAATTTTACTCCATGAGTGAACATTCTTAGAACCACTCATACTCTGCTTTTTTCTTTCATTCTCTATGGGAAGCCTTTCCCTTAATTTTAAAACAAATTTATAAGCGTTTTGAACAGAAAATATAATTTGTTATTGGAACATTTTGTTCTATACGAAGTATAAAACATTAAACATGTCTGGTGTAAGCGATGTAAAGCATTTGCCACATACAGAGATAAAGCACATGAGGACAAAACCGCGATCAAGCATAGAAAATGTCAGTTTCCTTTACACAACGCGAACTTTCGGGCTGTGTTCTTTCGCCTTTCTTTAGCACCAAGTATAAGATGGTCTTCTGCTTGGTGCTAAAAAAATGTTTTTATATTCTAAACGCTCAAAAATGTATGGAAAAATCAACCGTAGGTAGACTGTAAGCAGGACAATTTCTTCTCTTTGCCATTCCCTTCACAAATTCTTAGCTCAAAAATTTTATTTGTAATGTTACTCAGTTTTTTTTTTTTTTTTTTTTTGTGGTAAAGGTTTGAATTTTTCCCATAGAAAATATTGTGGGATATTTTTGAATTTAAAAAAATACCCGTAAGGTGATGGGATTAAAGAGTGTTTTACAGGCAAAATTTTTGTCATATATTAAGTTTCTCCTAAGCAGCGAGATCAGCTTTTTAATTCAACATTTATTTTTTTTAAATCATATTTATCCATAGACCCTAATGTTATTTTTCTTACGCTGTTCAAAATTTAATTTTACGTTCAAAGTTTGGAAAATGAAATACAGGGCAAGGGTTTAATGCACAAAATATATCGCATAAAAGCTTGGTCCAAAGGATAATTCTGTCTAAAGTTATTAGATATAGTGTAGGGGGGGGGGATGTCAACCAACAAACCAATAAACACACATTTACCCAACATACTCCAACCAATAGACACACTCATAAATACCCTTTCGTTTTTCAACTTTTTTTCATTTGTTAAATTCATTAATTTCTTGAATAAATTTGTTCAATGTTTTGTTATTAACGATATTTTTTTGCAAGAAACCAATTTTGATGGTTTTATTTACATCGACATTCTTAGATATGTATTTTAGCACAAAGTAGACTAATTGTACTTGCTGTAAAGTACACAAATAATAATAATATTTAAATCTTATACCACTGTAGTTTGGATCCATGTATTGAAACCATACTGTCTTTAGAGATTCTGATGAAGTACAGTAGCCCCTCGTGATATCGCGCTTGTCGGGGACAGCAAAAAAGTGCGATATATCCGAATGTGCGGTATAACCGATGCCGTCAGAAATAACTTAAAAAGTACAACGAAATAGAGTCAAAGTAAAAAATTTCATTTAATCTTTCTTAATAAAAATAGCTTAATAATAAATCCTTCCGCAATAGACATGTCTCTTTCATTCTGTAGGCGTTAGGATCAACACGAAAAGAAATTTCAAGTAAACCAGCGATTCTCAACCTGTGGAGCGCGAGAATATCCAAGAGAAAGCATTAGTTTAAAAAAATGACACATAGAAAACAAAATACATTTCGACATATTTAATAATTTATTAAAGTAAAACAAATCACTAAATTGAAACTTTCTTTATCAAAACATACTAAATTAAAAACAAATTTAATAATTATTAGTGACTTTCTTGGGCCTGTCTAGCAAAGCAAAGTTTTTCGAAGGAAAATTTAGTATTCGAAAAAGCCACCCTCAGTTGTTTCTATATTTATCCGAGATCTATAGTTTGTCTTCAAAGAAGCCACAGCAAAAAATTCAGTTTCACAAAAGTTGTTGAGGATGTTGAAAATGGTAATAGAATGCGAAATGCCCTTGTTTTTAGTGCAGAAAAATCATCCTCCTGCCCAAAATTTAAATAGTGATTTATTACTAAATTAATTTTCTTACTAAAGATACTTGTTTTTACTCTTGTTTTGGCAGTTAAAAATAATTCAAAAACAGAATCAGTACTCATATACATTATTGTTGTACACATTTTATGGTAAGGGGGGGGCGCAATGAAAATTATGATAGAAAATTGAGCCGCGAATACCGAAAGGCTGAGAAACGCTGAAGTAAACTGTCAACTGGTTTCAGTAGAATCATTTTGCAGGCATGTAAGTTGAGGAGTGGGAGGAGGATTGTTGCAGCTATTAACTGCAGGAGATTCAGAAGAAAGGAAAACGTTCGTGTTCGATGGCTTTGTTTAATGGGGGAAAAGGGCTTTACTTAGAAATGCAATATTTTTACTTTCGAGAGCTCTAACTTAAAATTTTGGGAGACATAGAAAAAGCGCGAGATATCCGAATAAGCGATAGAACGAGGGGTTACTGTACTCTTTTCATTAATAAGATATAAAAGTTATGCTCTTGATATAATGATGTTCACGTAAAGCATCAGATGTCAATAAACAAATTCAATGAACAAAAATGGCAAAGATAAACTTGCTTAAATTTTAATTTGCTTTTCAAATATGAGCTGAAATATTATCGGTAAAAATTTTCAGATAAATAAATGGATATGAAAATGTAAGTTCTTTCATTTTTAATTTATTTCCGAAGTTTACTTGAAGCTCTAGAAAGGATGTAAGAGCGTTCATTAATGTTTCAGTTTTTGTGATATGCATCACCAAATTTGAACTCGGTGCATATTATTTTCTTTTCCCCTTCAAAAACGAGGATGAAGATCTTAAGACCGTACATAACGAGCTGCCTCGCTGTGGTAAACTAAAAATTCTATTTCAGAAAGAATTTAGGATTGGTTCGGGCATTTGGTTTTAGTTAAATATTCTAGGACCACTCAAAAGCACTTCAAAATACGTATGAATATTTTAACAAGCAAATATGTATGAAATGCGCGCATCGAGTATCGGAGTTTTACTAACTCAAACGTCAGATAACAAGTTGGTCACAAACTATTTACTCGCAAAAATTTCTCAGATTCAATTTTTTCAAAAAACATTTTATTTTATTCATATTAACCTACTTTCTCGTAAAAAAAACTGGAAACCAAGTAAAAAAAATATGTTTTTATTTATTATTACTATTTTATTTGGAACTGTTAACACACACAGAAAAAAAAGAGAGAGAAAGAGAAAAAGAGAGATGGAAAAGTAAAAAAAGGGAAAGAAAGAAAAGGAGAAAAAAATATTTGCTTATTTTTTAGTTTTTCTTCCTAATGGGCTGCGTGTAGTCACTAACCTTTGCAGACCTAGTGCATTCCCCAGAAACCAGCATCCATTCTTTCATGTAGCACTACTATCGGCGGATGCCGTTTCCACTTGAAAATTTTGACGCTCAGTTTTCCCCCTAGACGGTGGCATCTAGAGGGCGACACCTAAACTGTAAGTGATGCGAAACTGCACTAGGAATCTTTAATTAAGCTGAGAGTATCCAAGCCAAACGGATACTCAAAGGATCTTTAACATGCCGCATAATCATACGACATGGGCGCTGACGATTTTATTCATCTTGAAAATCCACTAACTTGGGCCAGGTTTGATCCTGTGAACTTAGGCGCACGAGGCCAGTGCCTTACCACTACGCCACCCCGATTTTACCACGTCTTATTTTTTAGTCTCTGAATGTAATTCAAGGAAAAAAATCGGAGCAATGTAGTAATCAAAATTTATAAGTATAAATTAAGTAAAATAATATAGAAAGCCGACATCTCTGCATGGGTTCAATTGATTTTCTAATTTTGAGAATAATTCTTTCATAGGTTTTATTTGAGTTACCAATGTAAAGGTAAGTTTGCTTCTTCATCTGAACAGAGGGGAAGTGACACATTTCAGATCAGCCAATGAACTACATGGACCTAAATTCGGCCCTGTCACATTCTAATATTCTAAATGAAATTTTCTACGTTTTGAGAAGTCAATATCTCATAAAAATCGCAGTAAAATAAAAAATACATTGAAAACTTTGCAATTCAGCCAAATTTATTTATTCCTTCCTATCTATCTTTGCTAAAATTTCGGTGCGTAACGTCAAATGCTATCCAAACACCAAAATGAAATATCACAAAAACGGTAACATATTTTGATTGAACTGTCATAATCACTGCTTGAAGGAAGAAGAGAAAATGGCAAATCGCATAAACGCACATAATCATTCTCCAACCAAACCTTTCGAGCAACGCTTCCAGGCGAAATGCGTCCCCTGAGCGTCTCCGACCTACATTCGTCTGGAATCATCGCATCTCTCGGAATTGGAAACCAGGTTTTTGCATTATCTTATTTTATTTTTGTGCATAACCTTTAAGATTTTTGTTTCTGGTAAGAGGAAATCTTAGAATATCGCTTATTATCTGAAATGCATTTTTGGAAGTAATAAATTTCAGAAGGAATCTTTACATAAGGTACAGGGCTCACATTATGAATAAGCCTAAGCTGTCATTGAAAATAAACTGAACGCTTACTGTTCAACGATTTTAAAAGTGGATCGAATCCATAGGCACGTCCTGATTATGACAATGTAGAAAATGGCCCCCATAAGGCCATTGCTACCATTGTCATGGCAACGGGGCCCGTTCGTCAAGGGGGCCCATGTGTCTTCATTGAAAAAAGAAGGGAAATGCTTGATGAATATTTTCAGTTAACATCAACACAGTAACATTGTTAAGCATCATGCGTTTTCTGGAGGTACAAGAGGATTATTGCTAGCTGTGGTTGTTGAACACTTACTGCGAAAATAAAATAAAGAAGAAATTGTCACAGCATGCTTAATATTTATGAGCAATAAATATTTCCAGAAGCAAGGCGTAAAGTTCGCAACCCTCTGATTTAAAGTGATGCAGGATGCATCTGAATAGAATAGAATAGAAATATTTCCAGGATTCTGTCTGTCTTGTGTACCTCCCTTTTTGCCCTTCTGATATCACTTTTCAATGACGGTTATGGTCATGATTTACTATGCAGTTCTAAATCCTTTCGAGATGCCCTTCCTAACCTTAAAGTTTGTTTCAATACATAAATGGGTACCCACTGCTAGA
This sequence comes from Octonoba sinensis, assembly GCA_038502835.1. NCBI lineage: Eukaryota > Metazoa > Arthropoda > Arachnida > Araneae > Uloboridae > Octonoba > Octonoba sinensis. The sequence goes on from CM076604.1 coordinate 86,567,932, forward strand.
AAAATTGTTAGTACGAATGCATATTTTACACTAGAATGCAAGAGCAAATAATTTAAGACATCATATGAAAAACCATGTTTTATTTTTTAACAGTAATAATCTAAAAGCATGCGAAATTTATTATTAGCACTACTTAACCCGAAACTGATTAAGAAATTTACGTTTTCTCCTATCCATATGCAAGCTAAAAACTAAGCAAGCCAAATGCAGCTATTATCTGAGTTCACAGTACCAACATTTTGAGCTCAAAAATAGATTCCCTAATATAATTAAAACCACGCCCGGTTGAATTATCTTGAGATTAATCAAGTTTGCATTTTTTGTAACAAAATGATGATATCGCAAATTTAAACGCATCGTACTGCCTCAGAAGTAATTAGTCTAATTATATAATCGCATCAAACATTTGGACTACTGCCAATTGGGAAAATGAATGTTTTCGTTTGAATGGAGAGCTGAATTTTCATTATCTGAACTGCTCAAATTAATTTCTACGATTTTAAAACTAGTAAGCTCATAATATGTGAAATATAGGGTTTTTTATTCTCCCCATTAATATTTTTAATTACTAATTTTAAAATGCCTTATTTAAATAGGCACAAATAGTTCCTTAAGGATTCAGTCACTGCACTTTTCTTTAAAGGCTGTTTTCAAGCAGGAACATTTGAAAGAGCCATTTTTCTGTTCAATAAGAAAATTATCTTGGGTGTTATAATTATAAAGAAACATTATTTTATATCTATGACATAAATACTCTGGTTTTTATTTACTTTTTTAAGTATTAAAGAGCGACTCCTTTTTTTTTTTTTTTTGCACTATTGAAGCTAAAAATTAATGAACATCAGTTCCTACCAAGGAACTACCTCTATGATAACTTTAGTTAAAATCCTTTTATTTTTAAGATGTGTTAGTACGAATAACGCTAATCTCAAAGCTCGTGCTAATGTCATGAATCTTTACCAAATTATGTGCGAAATTGACAAAATCATAAAAACTCAAGAGTATGCTGCTCACAGAATCACGGAAGAAATCATCGTTTAAAGCAGTCTCAAGTAATACCCTTTTAATTGCATAAAATGAAGTATATTCTGGAAAATCATGTCAAATAAAACATAGCAATCACGAAACATACAAATCAATTCACTGATCAACGTGAGTAAAACACAAACAGTCAGAAAACAAAAGCAAATTTATAGCTATTCAGAACTGCAGTGGAGTTCCTTCATCAGTGCAAAAAACACTTAACAACAGTAACAATTCTGAACAAACGTGACGACTACCAAACGATCTCGTATTTATACCAAAAGTTTGGGACCAGAAGCCAACCAATTAGACGACAAGCCAAGAAGCGAACATAAACAAAAAAGCAATTATAAACAGAAAAAAAAATGGAATACGGAACAATTATTTAGAACAGAACGAGAATTTTCCCGAATATATGTCTTGAAACCAAAGTCATGGACCGAATATTATTAATTGATAATTCTAGTAGAATAAATATAAAAAATATAGGTAGGAGTCCTATAATGCTGAGAAGCTGAAAGACGAATGAATTCCTTTCGTTTTACATAATTTTCATGTTCTTCCAAAAGGACACGTTTAGTCTGACCTATATACGAAAGGCCATATTTGCAAAATATATTGTAAATAAGCCCAGTTATTGCGGCAATTAATGTTATGCTTCAATTTAGTTAACTTGATCCTATGAGAAAATGCAGGTCAAAATCGACCCTTTTCACGATTGTAGCGTTTTGTTGACTTTACTTTAGGATAAAAATGCAAAACAGTAGTATAAGCAGGAGTACCTGTAGCAGTGCGAACAATTCAAAAGTGGCATGTAATCTTTGCTGAATTGTGTTGAGTTGTTGCACTAGATGAAGGAGCTCTAAAATATCTACTTGTTGTAAATTTTTGTTTTTCACTTGCGTTGATCATTCATTTTTCACATATTTTAGTTCATCATATATTTTAGATCATTTTTCATGCAACATGTAGCATATGCTTTTAAATATTAGGTGATGTTACTCACATTGTAATATTTGGCTCTTAAACTTCTGACTGCAAAGTAGAATTTTTATTCAAAACTAATTAATGAAGTGAGACTTGTCTATTGACGGAACTGTAATCAGTTATGTGCTTTGTTGGAATTAAGTTTGACAAACCGGGTAGCTATATTTTAAAATACCCTCTTTAGACCTACGTAGCGTTCGTTGTAACAGACGTAATGAAGTAAATACTTGGCTATAATTCAGACAACTAGAGAATTATTTTCTTGCATTTGCTTTGATGCTTGATATTTTCTGTGAGTACGCAGAAGGCGTTATTTTATTATTGTGTGTATAAATCAACTATTGTTCACCGCTTTTTTTTTTTTTTTTTGCAAGTGGATTGACTGTAATTTTAAAACTGATTCCTCAGGTGAAGATAGGCGACACGCTTTTCTTAAACGAGATAAAAATTAAATTTTTAGTTGATCCCTCCCTACCTTTAAAATTGTAATTATAAAAGTATTCGCTAGAGATCAATTAGTATAAAAAAGTGATTGTCATATGATTAAAATTAACTGAAATATCATTAAAGTTCCCGTAAAAACTATTGGAAAAAGGAATTAAAAAGTGCAAAGTTTTTTTGCAAAGATTACAAATTTCCATTTCTATAAGAGCGAGGCTTTTTCATTTCAGCTGCTTCTGAAGCATTTTTCTGTCAGTTCTTTTGATGAGTAAAAATTGGTTTAAGGAGAAACGTTTTGAAATTTTTGCGAGAAAAATTTTGTGCCAGTCTTTTGTAGAAAGCTAACATTTTTATGTCTTCAAATATAATAATAGAAGTTTGATTCTTTTCAAAGTGCTTCAGAAGATTTGCATGAAATTTTTAATGCATTTGCCCACGCAACCGTTTCCCATGCCACTTTTTTTCTTCTTTTTTTTTCAAAGTCTTCTTTGACATGAAATATTTCCCTATGTTGCCTAAATAAACACTTTAAGCCCGTTGCATGACAGGAAGAATGCTTTTTCGAGTAGAGTCATGAAGCATATGAAAATGTCCTTTGTAGTATGAATAATACAAGTTCCTCTTAGGCATCATGATGCATAGTTGCCAAAATAAAGCAAAAAATAAGTTTTTTTAACCACTGTTTTCCCAAAAAAAAAAAGGAAAAAAAAAGAAAAAAAGAATCTTTTTCCTGATTTCAACTGCAGTTAAAAGTGAGCAAAAATTAACAAATTTTGTATAATTGGACAAAATACAACAAAAAATAGCGCCGCTCATATTTCTTCGTATTTGCTTCGGCTCCATTCTATCTCCGCTCCAAGCTTCGAAGAGTTTAAATAGGAATAATATTATTTATCGCTTTTATTTATTTAAATGATTAATGGTGATTTTTTGTGATAAAAAATATTTAAAAAATAGATTTCTAGGTAAGTTGTTTGTAAATAAAAATTTAATATTTCACATACCCTGTGCAAAAAAAAAAAAAAAAATGATATGCAACCAGAAATATTAAGCCAGAGCTACAAACCGGGGTATGTTGATATGATTTGATGACGTACGTGAATTATCAACACTGACCAATGAGTTAGCAAGCATCATTTAAGGAAGCAAACTCGAAGGAAAGGGTAAAGAACTGCACTACTATTTTTGATACGCGGGATTTTTCCCGTCTTGGCAGCACTGGATTAGGAAATAATAATAAAAGACATGCTAAAGAAAGAAGAAATTTTGTTCTCATAATGATCATCAAAACTTTCAATGTGCAATAAGTTAAAAAACATTTTAAAAGAAAAAAAAAACTTAAAGCTTTAAATGAAATGCAACAAAAGAAAAAACTTTTAAAAAAATAAATAAACGAAGCAGTGGAGCACAGCAATTTTCCTGCTTCGGATCAGCTCTAATGTCCAGCAAGTAATATCAGATTTAAAAAAACTTCAATTAAATCTTCCTCTTTTTTCTTTTCTTTTTTAAATTCGCTATGTACTCCAAGTGCAAACTGATTTGAACTAAAGTTGTCGTTAACGAGAGTATTATATATAGAAACTATCAATGTCCCGCAGTTGACCAGTCGGTAGAAGCTCGGTTCCCGCAGAACACCGAAAGTGGTGCTACATCGACTGAGGTCAGTGTTAGGGAGGGTGACAACCTCTCGGCGGCTGGTTCCTCTGTTGGGCCGTGTACGCTAAAGGGAGCTGGTTCACGTTAAATAGGTCGTGGCTCCAATGTCCTCCAAGTGAAACGATGCTTCAGGGAGTGCCAATCCCAGGTGACGGTCTCTCCTGGGAGCTGGTTCAAACATTAAGAGACCTTTCAAAGGGGCGGAAATCGGACTCCTGCCTATAAGGGCCCAGTTAGACTCAGGAGTAGCGTACACATTCTTCCACGTCATGCGCGAGGACTCAACAACAACAACAACATATTCAATGATACCTTTACTTACTTTCCTCATGAAAACTATTTTTCATCCCAGACTGTTTCTGCGTTTTTATAATTTACTCATTAAGATATTGTACAATGAAACTATTTATCCTTCTTTAGGTTCTAAGAATGTGGAGCTGGTTGTACTGCTTACTTGCAGCTGCCTCATTCTTCATGACGTCATCAATGGCACAACAGAATTCTTCGGAAATCCCTAAGTAAGTAAACAGCCAGTGCATGTAAGCGTACTAAAATCAATGAATACTCTTATAATAATAAACAAGAAGGTCATGGGTTCGGATCCTGCCTCTTGATGATTTAAGAAAATTCATTCAAAATCTAAACATTTCGATTTTGCAATTAATAATCATCTTTCTCAGATTTTGCATAGGTATATACAATTTCCTTAGCAAATTCCAAACTTTGATCTTTTTCATCATAAGGTTTACAGCCTGCTTTTGATTATTTTATTTTATTATTTTTATATTTCATGTTGCATTTTCTTGAAGTTTCAGACGACTGAAATGATATTGAAATTGTACCAATTGTAGAAATTACAGCATGACGAAATCGTGTTGAATATTCAGCACGAATATTCAACACATGTTATCAGTTAAGAGATAGCCTGCTTAATTTTTGAGTGGATTTCACAAGCTATAATAAGATCACGGTGCAATTAAACTTTCATGTAAGGATTGCTTTACTTGGACAACATAGGACATTTTTTAGATATTAGCCACAAAAAAAAAAAGAACATTATTGGAAACTACTGCTAAAACTTTTATGAAATTACTTTTAAAAATGATAAATGACGAAAATTGAGCTTAATTATTTGAAAATTATAAATAACAAGAGCTGTGCAGTATTAAGTTATACAAAACTTCATTTGAGTTACGGAGTACTCAATATTTAACAATTCTTATTCAATTGTAATTACGCCTGAACTATTTTAAGTAGTCGTAATATAAGCTCAACTTATGGTAATTATTATAGAAAGCTCCACTGTAGCAAATGCTAGACAAATATTAATTCAAAATCTATCTAAGCATTTACTGCAATAAAAGGGAAATAATTCCCGACAAAAAGTAAAAGTTGACAAAAATTGATACGTTTACCGCATTGTCAACAAAGTAAATCGGCAGTAAACGAAAGACTGGAATGAAAAAGGCGTTTGTTGAAACTCCAATTAGAAACTCAATATCTAACCACTTTGGATAATTACATGCTCTTTAAGTAAGGCAGAAAGGATAATTGCACTATTGAAAACGAAATTCCATGATAGGAAGTCATCAAAATTCGGTCGTAGATAATTAATATCGTAAAGCTGAAATGGCATTTTAATGGATTTAACAATAGATTCATTACTTTAAAGAAGAACAGGTTTTTAAATTTAAACTACTGTTTTATTATTAAATTTATGCGTCGGATTTGTTAGATTTTGAGGAATGGTTTTTTCCAACGCTACAAGTGCAACTAGGAATTCACTGAAGGTAATTTTGATTCGTTTTTCACTGCTAAAAGGAGTACAATTTTTAAAAAAAATATAGTTTTGTTGTTTTAAAACAGTACATGATAATGAAATACTCGTTATCAAAACTGACTTGATATGGTAACTATTTAGTTAAATAATTATTTAGTTAAATAATTTATGTTTTCACTTAGATTTTGAGGTTAGGCTTTAAAGGCTCAATATGTACAGTCTAGAGCAGTGGTCGGCAACCCGTCGATCGCAAGCCCTTTTTCGGTCGATCGCGCCAGCATTTTGGACAGTTTATATAGTTTTGGAAATTTTTTTATGAATTTGTCAGACTATTCGCCGGACATAAGAAACTTGCTAATAATATGGAATGTTAGTCGTTACATTAACCATGCTCTCGGTGAGAGTTAATTGAGGTATGTGATGGCATTGTATGTTTTATTTAAAAAACAAAACAAAACAAAAACTAACCATATTTTAAGAAATTAAAGGTAATAATATACTAGTATCTGAAATATTGCTTTGATGAGAGTTAATGGTGTTAACATTATTTTCGAAATTTTAAAGTATATCAGCATCAAAACTTGCTCCAACAAAAATTAACCAGCAATTTGATGTAGTCCCAACATGTCCTTTTAAGTGTTTGAACCTGCCCCCCCCCCCCCCCCCGTCCTCCGAGTCGATCTTGGTGTTTGCCGAACTTAAAAAGTAGATCTTCCGTCAATTTAGCTTGCCGACCGCTGGTCTAGAACAAAGGAGAGTTAGAATGGACCTGATTCAGTTGTTTAAATTCATTAAAATGGGAAATGTTGATGGGCTGCAGTTATGCACTGAAGGTAGAACCAGAGGTCATTGTTTTAAGCCTTGCAAATCTCAGGCTAATCTTGAAATTAGGAAAAATTACTACTTCATAGGATTGTAGACAGTTGGAATTGTTTACCGGAAGCGATTGTTACTTGTAGTACCGCACTCATTGTGATGCCACTGAAAGAAATGGTACCACTCTTGGGAACGCACTAGGTCTGCAATTGGCAGAAGCCAACAGCTGTAAATTAGAAAAATTAAATAAATATATATATATATATATACATTAAATTTTTTAGAACAAAACTTAAGTTATTAAGTTTTTTTTTTTTATTATGATTTTTAGGAAAATAACCTATTTAGGGTACTCATCTCGAGTGAAAATGGCAACATGCTGTTTGTTTCGGAGAAACAATTTTAAGAGGGCTCTTGATGTTCATTGGGGATAGGTAAATTGACTAGGAGGAGCCTAGCTAGGCCGTGGGCCTGCTGCTGATCGTTACTTTTGTATTTGTATTTGTGTGTAGGGTTCTGCACAAGCAATTTACCTGTAGTCTTCATTGCGTATTCTACGCCAAGATAAAGAATAAATTTATGTTGAATCTGCAGCCCTATTTAATGAAAATATATATATAAATTTGCAATAGTAAGCGTCTTTTGTCACTCCTCTAATAGGGTGTATTAGAGGACACTTCAGATTTATAATCGTCAGAGAAATAAGAATTTTAAAAAATTTGAATCGATGAAATGTTACAAGTTTACTACATTTTCAATGATACGGTATTTTAAATCATTTTCAAGACAAATGGTGCATTGACGCCTAATACAACAGAGACGGACAACAGCAACGAAACCTTTCCGCGCGTCATTGGTTCTACCAACTACGCCCTCGTATTAAGTGATTGACATTTTTTATTGCATCATTAAAAGTAACGCACTACAAAGTCTATTACGACAGACGCAAAACGCCCTTAGCGTGAATGTATCATAAGGGTTAGAACAAAAAAACTATCTCTTATATTTCCCATGAATACTGTTCATTATTGATCAACTGAATATGCAAAAAAGGAAATAATAGGCGTGGACGTAAAAAAAAATCTACCGCAATGATATTTTTAAAGAGAACTAATCTACAATATCCCGTCCTATGCAATGGTAACTAATTATAACTTACCATCATCGTCACTGGAAACGACAAACAAACATTTTGACAACAATACCAAATGAATAAAGAAGTTGCAATTTATAACCGAGAGTTTATATAGATATTTCGGAAAAGATTTGTTTAATGTTTTGAATCTAGAAATAAATTAATTTGATCTAAAGTAGGAAGTCAGGAGAGAGTTATCTCCTCCTGTAAAAAGATGGTTATTCTTCCAAATTTAAAAAAACGTTTATTGTTTATTTCTACCCCGCTCTACCATTGTTTATAATGTATAATGTCAATGATTTGAGTAGGTAACTGGAAATAATAATTACTTAATAGGTACTTTAATCAATTGGGGTTTAATATCAATATCTGTAGGAGAGCTTAAATATTGCATTATTAAGACATTGTTTACTTTGACTTTTTCTGATATATTAAAAATTAATTAATAACATTTCTAAAAATAAAAGGAATAATTGTATTAAAAAATTTTAAAGTTACATGGTTTTATTTGGCATTTCTTCACCATGATTTGAGTATTTTAAAATTCAAAACATCGTTGGCGTTATCCAATTTTCGAACAAAGCTATCATTGCCATTAGACAATTAACAACTCTGATAATTTCCTCAGAACCAAAATTATGATTCCTTTTCTAATTAACGTTATAATAAATTATAAAATGGGTGGAATATTGTATTGTCATCAAAGATAAGCTTATGTGCAAAGTTTAAAGATAATTTATGCAGTAATTGTGGTCGAAAACCGCGTAACAAACTTCCGTGACAAATCAAGTTAAATAAAACCGTGTAAAAATAGAAAGTTTTATTAAATTGGAGTATTTATGTCTGACTTATTGCTTTTCAACATCCTACTTGTGCTCTATAGAGGAATATATTTGTTCCGAAAAAATGTAATTTTGGCTGTATACGATTATGATAGAAATGTTTAAACTGACTGAGCAAAAATTTTTAATTTCTTCTTCGATTTATGAGCACAGACAAAAGTAACCTAGCAACTAATTTCGAAAAATAAATCACGTCTATTACTTTATTTAAGTGGAACTAGCACGAAACAGAAATATTATAATCAATTTTGACCAAAATATTTGATAAAAATGATCGTTTTCGTTTTCCTTCCTTTGCTATTAAATGACTTTCATGTCTGTATTAACTAGCTATAAAAGCAAAAAAGTTTTAAAAGACTGCGAAGTAGTTTTTTCTACCATAAAATTGATCTATTTATCTCATTATCTTTTAGCAGTGGCATTCATAGATTCCAAACAAGCATTACGACTCTTGTATTAACTATTCGTTTCAGTAACGAAAAAGGGATTTAATAGCAAACGTTGCAACTGTTGGACATTGGTAAAGAAGTTTTTTTTTTTTTTTCTTTTTTTTAACAAGCATTCGCAACGACAGGGTATAGATTGGACCGAGTTCAAAAGTTTTAATAATAAATTACCACCTATAATTTGAAAGTTATGACCTACAATGCGTCCTTTAAAGGACTTCAAAATAAAAAAGTAACAATTTGTGTGTGTGGTTATTTGTTCTTCTAATTCTTCGCATATATATATATATATATATAATTTTATATATATATATATATATATATATATATATATACAGAGAGAGAGAGCGAGAGAGACGTGCGCCCCAGGTCTGAGAATCGAGCCAGGCAGTGTCGGCGGATGATGCAGAAAATCGTCTGCGCCCATGTCTAATTGTGCGGCATGTAAAAACAACTTGAGTAGACAGTTGGCTTGGATGCTTTCGCCTAAATTAAATTTTTCGTGCAATTTCGCGTTTCGCGTCAACAGAGTACGGGTGCTCGCCTTTCAGGTGGAGAAATCGGATGTCAAAATGATCCTGCGGCGATGGTACCATACTCATTGTGGTGCCGCTGAAAGAGACGGTACCAGTCTCTCGGGAACGCTCTAGGTCTGCAATTGGCAGAAGCAAACAACAGCCTATTAGAAAAATTAAACACACACATATATATATATATATGTAACATTTTTGAACAAAACTTAAGATATTGTTTTTTTCATTAATGATTTTTAGGAAAATAACCTATTAAGGTACTCATTTGGGGTGAAAACAGCAACATGATGTTTGTTTCGGAGTTACAGGGAATTTTTACATCAGTAGGGAAACCTACTAAGGTCTTGCCCACCGTATGTTTTTAATATTTAAGCATTTATCCCGCTAATGAAAATCATATGGCAGAAAAATATTAAGTAGCGCCACGCTCTTTTTCTATCTATTATCCACTTGTAAATAGAACGAATGAGAAATCACATGTAATATCATTTTTACCCAAGATAGTGGGTTTTTCTCGTTGCAAACTGTTTCTGTCTGGATCAACTTATTTTTAAGTTGAATTATTTGTGTACTCGGATTAATATACTAAAAGACAGTATACTTTTTTTTTTTATTTTAGTATAAATTTTTGTTCTCAAAATATCTATCAAGAAAGGTTAATCTGGGCTAAACTTCTCCATTATGTTTAGTAAAATGCTGTAACATTCTTAATCGTAAAAATGTAATTAGTTTTAAATGTAAGTGTTATCTTAACTCAAATCCAAAAATAATTTTCGAAACTTACTTTTTCTATTTTGTCATCCAGTTATTCTGATATTTAGCTTAACTTTAAAACTTTATTCAATACAGTATTTTTTTTTCTTGTAAATGAAGTAAATTCTAATTTATCCACCTGAGACCCGAGCAAAATAAAGTACACATATTCTCTCAACGATTAGTTTTTCTGAACAATTGGGCATTTAAAGTGATGTTTTTCAAAAAATTAATGAACTTGAATTTTAAAATTTTTCTGGGGGCACATCCATTTGAATGTATGTTGAGGTGTTACTTACACAAAAATAGATAAACAAAACATTTTAGTCATTACTTATAATATAAGAAAAGAGATCAAACTTGTATAAAAATCCTAGAACAATATTTTTAAAAAAAATGTGAAAATCAAAACAACCACGAGAGCGCCGAATTCCAACTTGACTTGTGTTCTTTGCCATATTGTAAACAAATAAACTACCTTTCCGAATTCTCAAAGTTAAAAAGTGATTTCCTATTCCTCCTTTATAATTCCAGTTCAGGTTTTGCTTGGCAAAATAAAATCTGTCACAACAAGGAGAAAAAGCAAAACATCCATTTTATAGGATGCCTGGTCTCAGGAGGTTATTCATTGTCAAAAAAATTAAGTGCGATTAACATTTTTTCTAATTAATTAATTTGTAAAAGTAACATTATTTGTAAAAGTAACATTATTTGTAAAAGTAACATTATTTGTAAAAGTAACACTATTTTTAAAAGTAACACTATTTGTAAAAGTAACACTAGTATTCAGTTTGAAGTATTTGAGATGTCGGACTTACAACCGGAAGATTGGGTGTTCGATGCCCGACCCGCTGAAGACCCACCATGTACACTTGGGATGCGTGCATGGAAAATCCGTGGGCCCTGAAGTCCCGAGGCAGTTCCAAGGGTTTCGGATGGTGGAGAATTCCCTTCACTCTTAAGTCAAAAAAGGAAGTGACGTATTTGTGATGGTGCCACCTGGTGTCATCCAACTACATAATGAGCCAAGTCGTACTTCCACCGTTGTGGTGCTCATCTATATAAACGGAGGGCGATGCCGCAATTCATGGTTACTCTTCGAAGGGGAGCTTGGATTCCCAAGTGGCAGTAAAACAACAACAACGAACAATGTATTTAAAGAATAGGGAAAATTTATTGTTTCAATTTTACATGAAACTTTTATTGCATATACTGGGGAGGTTTGATTTATAAAGTTCTGAAATGAGAGACTTTTTGAGTGAGAAATGTTCACTTTTCAGATGAGGATTTCGAATACTCACGAACTAGTAGTAGAAATATTGGTTTTGTTTTAGTGATATTTACAACCAAATCTAGGTGGGGTTTTTTCTTCATGAAAATACATGTATATTATTTTTTTATAATTTTCTCAAAAGTGATAAGGCCTGTAGATTCAGTTGTATTTAACCTGAAAAAGACCTTACAACAGTAACCAAAAGAGCTGCCATTAAACTTCTACATTAAATGACCATTCGAACACCGATATAGTTGCTTTGAAAATAAAATTTGGGAAAATTTTATTTTTTTAAACCTACTATTTAAATTACATGAATGAATTATAATTAAACATAGTTTGTTTTAATTTAAATAAAAGTATTTTTTAAGAATATTCATTTTAAAATTTACGTGAACAATTTTGTACTTTAAAAATTTGCTTAAAAACATGTTCTGAATGTTTTTGAGCAAAGAACGTAAATTTAATTTTTTTATTTCCTGAATGGCTGCTTTTGCTTGTAGAAAAATATTAAGAACAGCCTTTTAAAAACCAATACAATGAAGTTAATGATAATACGGCAAATATTTTGAAGCATTCTTTTTTTTTTTTCTTTTTTTTTGAAATTATTCATTTGCATCTAAAATGTGTAATGTGTGAAATAGTATTGCAATTGAAAATTAGAGGATATTCTCGAGAGTTTCCCCAAAAAAACTTTTAACGAGAATTTTAAACCTATACCATTCTTAGAGATAATTGGCTTAGAACAGGAAATTGCTTATTAATTACCACTAACTTATGAATTAAAACTTGTTATTCGTGATTATATTACTTATTAATAAATCTGTTTTATTTTTTACAGGTTTGAATCTGAAACAGATAAACAGATACTAGACGTCATTCTAGATCGTAAAAGATATGATTATCGCATGAGACCAAGTAGTAAGTACCTGAAAAAGGAAAAATTAAATTATTTGCTGGAAATCCTTTCACATATGAGTGAAAAAGCAATATACATATTTACTGCAATGTAAACGATTACCACAGCACGTGCTAAAGTAAACGGAACTAAATTGTGAAGCTTCAATGCTTTAGGAGGAGAGTAGTCATTAAATTATTTAAAATATCTTGGAAAAGTGGATTTTTGCGCTGGGAATACGTCTTTCCCTTTTTCGTAGAAGAATATTTTTTCAACGAATTTTATTCGATGTTTTTTTAAATGTACTTTAAAAGGGTTATGCAAAAAGTGTATGAAAATGTTCAAGAGTAATTTGGCATAATTAATATGTACTTTTTTTAGTCATATTTTTCAAAAATTTTGCTCCTTTCCAGAAAAACTAGGCATGTCAAAAGCAGAACTTAGTTTTTCAATCTTTTTGTTCTCTGCTGCGTGAGGATTCAGAAGCAGGAGATCGGCTCTCGGCTGAAACTAGTTTTTTTTTAAAAAGTAGCATGTTAACACTGATTTCAAAGTTTAACAATCACTTAAAAAGTTTACAAATTAAAGAACGGAAGTTGGAAATTTATGCATTTTTCAACTATTCCAATTTTTCTGTGCTACATTACTAAATTTTAATCTGAATTTTTGTTTCAAGAATATACTTTTAAAAAATGCTTAACAAAAACCAATGAAGATAAAGTGCTAAAGTTCTGTTTAACAATGCGCATTATAATTCAAAATAATAAAGTACTTGCTTATTTTGCATATCTTTTTAATGTTTTTACAGATAAAACGCTGGTTAACGTTACCGTCCTGATATTATCTTTATCATCGCCAGATGAGTCTAGTCTAGTAAGTAAAACTGGTGACTTATTCTCTCATAAATTTCATTAATGGAATGTAAAGTTTTATCACTGTTTACATGTCTAACTAAATGTTAAGTTACTAAATTCAGGAGTTTTTTCAAAAACAGTTTAAATATTTCAAGAAAAATTCATGCGTTTTAAGTCCATATATTTAATAAAAACTTCTAAATCATAATTCTTGATTTATTCATTGTGTGTGTTTTTTCCACAGTTTTTAATGTTAGTCTTGTGATCAAAGTAGTCTTTTTTGGTAAACAATGAGCATTGAATTAAAAAAATAAATATATCGGCAAAATAATTAAATTAGTAAAAATTTTTTTGCCTGTTACTATCCCGTTAGGAATATTGAGATGATTCAAAATGTTTTTGGAAAAATTGTGTACTGTTTAATGTGAATAGTTGTACCTTGTGTATAGAAAATTATATTACTGAATATATACTATAGTAATAAAGTGAAATTCTCAGCTGGACAGTTCGCCCTGAATGTTCCCAGGAAGAAGTGGAAATCGTCTCAAGGGAGGATAATATTTACAACAGCGATAACATGACTGTTTTTCATTTATTTATTTATTTATAAGACTTTTGATTTTTTCCACTCTGAAGCTGATCTGCAAACTTTTTTTACTCTAACTTATAAATTTACGTAATTGTTAAAATTTAACAATTACTGAAACATTATATATATATATATATATATATTTCCATTATACTTACATTAAGTTGGGCTGAAAGAAAACTATTTTTTTCAATGCATAATACCGCAAATTGGAGAGACTAAAAAGGTGAAAAAAAAGAACTAAAATCGGTGTATATATTTCGGTCGCTCTAAAGTTTGTCGAAAAAGCTGGTTAAAAAATATGTTTATATTTTTTTCTAACGCTCTAAAATAAACTGTTTTTCAATATTAAACTAGCAGTCAGTCATATTAATACTGATAATAAAAAAACCACGAAGTTATACGTAGTTTTTTTTTTTTTTTTTTGCCCATTAAACTATAATATACTTCTTTTTTTTCATTTCATTAAATTTGGAGACAGTACATTATGGGAAGATGTTGATGAAATCAAAAAATATTTAAATATTCTTTTCTGCGGTTCTTACTCACATGAATTTGAGACCTTACATTCGGAAGAAGTAAATTGAAAAGTATTAAAAATTATTGTAAAAATGATTTTTTTTTTCTAACGTCAGCGAACTTTAGAGCGACGGCAGACATAAATCGGTTTTACTTCTTCTTATTCTCTCCAATTTGCAGCTTTTCCGCGGCATTATGATTTGGGAAAAAAATTGCATTTTTCCTGGCCACCCTAATTTACACTTCCATATTAATCAGTGATATTGTGTGGGTCTTAAAGCAGAGAACACTTGATCTAAGTGTTCCTTCACTTCAGGGGGTAGAAAGAGCGGGGAAATTACCCCCTCCCCGGCTTTTAGTAATTTATTACATTTATACATACATGTGTGTATGTATAAATGTAATTTTATTGTTTTTTAACTATATGTATTGAGTAAGTACCCTTTGCCTGGAAAAATTTGAGATGATGGATCTAGATGGGACATTAAGCAAGCAGAGAAGCACATACATAAATGCGCAGACAAATTGTGCTTTAAAAAGAGATTATATTTGGACATATATATGTAATATCAAGTAAACGGTCACAATCAAACGTTACCGAAATTTTTAAACGGAACAAAATAGCAACTGATTGAAATGGTGCTTTCGCGCAAGAAAATGAAATAATGAATTTTGCACTCCAGTAGGAGCAGACTAGTAGGCTTAAATTTCCTATCGTTATAGACATACTCAACATGCTCAGAACAGAGTTTTCCGACTTGAGGTAACTCTCAAATTACGACCAACTACACTCTCAGAAATAGAACGCTCACTTTTGACGATTCTTCAATCGTCAAGAAAATTTCGTCATTTACAACGATTCTTTCCTCGCCCGATCACGTGGCTTTAAAAAGTTACTACACAAATTTCGCCAATTTGACGAAACGTTTACTCGGAGCATTTTTCACGAAGCCATTTCGTCAAATACGACGAAAGTTTCGTGAGATTTGAGCATGCGTTCTGAGAGTGTATTGGTTGCTCTCAGCCTTAGAGATCGAGTTTTTGATCATTTTTTCAAACCGTCGTTCATTCACTCAATCCTTGTCAAACGGGCTTCTCTCTCGCATTTCTTTACAATGCTTTCGTTTTTTTTCCCCTTTTAAAATAATTTTGTCGTGAATAAAGGTATATTTTTGAAAGACGAATTGTTGAATGGGAACTCTCAGCATGTTAGCATCACTCGCCACTGCACAATTGTTTTCCCTAATGGGCTGCTGTTGTCTCCTGCAATGCAGACCTAGTGCGTCCCCTAGAGATTGGTACCATCTCATCCAGCGACGCCGCGAGGAGTCTGGTACCATCGCCTCATGAGAGTTTTGACGTCCAGTTTCTCCACCTGCGAGAGCGAGTACCCAGACTCTGTTAATGCGAGATTGCACTAACAACTTAATTTAGCCGAAAGCATACAAGTTAAATGTCCACTCAAGGGATCTTCCACCAGCCGCATGATCCTACGACATGACCGCATCTTGAAAATCCACCAACACTGACAGGCTCGATCCTCTGACCCGAGGCGTACGAGTCCCGCGCCTTACCACGACGACACCATCCCGTTTCGCACAGCACCATTGATACGGGAAAATTCAAATTACCTTCCTCGTATTAAAAATATATTTATGCATTCACATTTATTAACTTTTATTATTTAAATCATCCATTGTATGTACGTATGAGCAATAACTGCTAAAGTACTGAGTTCGTGTCTCATAGAAGTATGAAGTGGAATTTCTGCTGCACCAGAGCTGGGATGATCCTCGACTGAAGCACGAGGACAACGGTCGGTACAGGTACCTAAACGGTATCTCACATTTCCAGTCCCTTTGGACGCCAGATATTTACTTCATCAAGCATGGAGAATTCAAGGCACCCCTTGCACAAGTGCATATGGCCCTTAAAATCTTCAACAACGGCTCCGTCCGATATATAACCAGGTAAGTTCATTTCAAAAGGTAAGTAAGTTTCAAAAAAAAAAATCGCACCGTACTACCGCGGAAAAAGTTACGAACTGGGAAGACACAAGAGAGATTAAAAAATGTAAAAAAAATCGGTTTACATCTTGCGGTCGCACATGTGCTGTTGGACGAAATTTTGAAAAATCTTATTAAGAAAAAAACATTTATAAGTGCTATTACTAATGGTCTAAAGCAGGGGTCTCCAAACTACGGCCCGAGGGCCACATCCGGCCCGCGGACAGATTTTGTCCGGCCCGCGGAGAGCTAGCATACTTGAAAGAAAACTCCTTCTAGAGAACATATTTATTTTTTATAGCAAATTAAATTAAGTTTACTGAAGTAATCTATTTTTATGTTGAATAATTATTAATATGACATCTACTTTGATATGGTCATGGGCTAACTACTCATAACATTGTTGTAGGTTATTATTTACTAACAAATTATTTAAATGAATCCAACTAACATTTTATACATTTTAAATGAAAAGATAACTTATAACAAGCATAACGACATATGAAATACTAATGAGATTTATGTAATTGATATTTTCCACTGACAATAGTTTGTAGTTGTGGACTAATTTTACTTGTACCAATTATTAAAAGAGATTTAAGATGCTCATCAGTTAATTTAGATCTGTAAACATTTTTTGTGTACTTCATTTTGGAAAAGGTCTTCTCACACAAATAAGTAGTACCAAAAACAGAAAACAGCCCACGAGCAAATTTAAGCAAATTATCAAATTGTGTCAGTGGAAGACACTTATAAAATTCCAACAAAGATAAGTTTTGGTATTTGTTCTTAATTATATCACTGCACTGTAGATCAATCATTTCCATTTGAAGTTCCGGGGCTAGGGTTTCAATGTCAGTATCAAAAGGATTCTGAAAAATCTTAATTTGATTCGCAATGGCATCAAAGTCCGAGAAACGAGTATCAAAATTTATTTTCAAAGCACTCAAAGTTTCGATTGCAAAATCGATAGGAAACTCGGTCTCAGTGGTGTGGCTAAATATTTCACATGTTTTAAAATGTGAAAAACATTTACTTCGTAGTTGTGATTGAAACAGTATCAATTTCTTCCGGAATGATTTGATATTATTGTATAAATCAGGAAGATGCTGGTTTTCTCCTTGCAATCTCAAATTCAGTTCGTTCACATGTTTTGTCAAATCAACATAGAATGCTAACTTCCACAGCCATGCGTTGTTTTGCAATTCAGTAAGAGGGCGATGCTTTTCATTCAAAAAAAATTCGATCACTGCTCGAAGTTCAAAAAAGCGCTGAAGGACTTTCCCACAACTAAGCCAACGTACGGCAGTATGATAAGGTAAGTCATTTTCTCCAATCTCTTTAATAAATTGTACGAATTGTCGGTGATTCAGCCCAAAAGATCTGATAAAATTAACAGTTGATATGACTGGTTTCAGAACTTCAGACATATCCAAACATTTTCCGCACAAAGACTGTTGATGAATGATACAATGTAAGACTATTGGTTTTGAACCACCGTCATTTTCTACAGCCTTTGACACAAGAGCGACCACTCCTTTATCTTTCCCACTCATGTTTTTGCCTCCATCAGTTGTAATACATTTCAAGTTTTTCCATCGAAGGTTCTTTTGCTTAATGGCCATTTCAACTCCTTTAAAAATATCTGAACCAGTAGTTGTGCCATGAATACTATACATATCAAGAAGTTCTTCATGCACTTCATAGCTTTTATCTACTCCTCGAATATAAATCAACACCTGAGCAGTATCTGACACATCCGTTGACTCATCCAAGGCCAAAGAAAACCACTCAACATGTCCATTTTTGTTGAACAGTTGAGAGGATATATTTTCAGCGATGTCTTCTACCCTTCGAGCCACAGTGTTTGCTGACATACTGACAGTTTTTAATAAATTTACCTTTTCAGGGCACATTTCTTCGGCTACTGCGATTATGCATTCTTTGACCATTTCTCCATCGGTGAATGGTTTTCCACGTTTTGCAATTTCAAGAGCCACACGAAAGCTGGCACGAGTTGCAGCCTCTTGTTCAGTTTTGAGTTTTGTAAATAAAGATTTCTGCGATTTCAATCCGCGCTTCATAGCTTCGAATTTTTCTGTCCGCAAACTTCCTGTATATTTTGAGTAATTTTGAAAATGTTTTGCTTCATAATGACGTTTAATGTTATATTCTTTGAGAACGGCTATGCTTTCATTGCAAATCAAACATAGCGCCTTGTTACTGGACTCAATTACGAAATACTGAATGTTCCACTGATCTTTGAATTTTCTGCATTCACTATCAATTTTTCGCTTCTTTTCCATTCTACTAAATCACACACAAAAGCAACAATTCAAATAAAAATATTGTTACAAAGATGTCTTAAACTTAAACACGCACAAACACGTTTTAAGGAGGTACGCACTATTTTATTTCACAGCAGTGTCATAGGAACTGACTTGTGGTTGCGCCACTAGCCTTCTTATATATTTCACTTACTGCCATCTAGAAGTGAGTGGAAGACACCAGAACTTTATCGAACCAACGAGATTATTCTGTAAGTGCTATTAGCGCCATCTGTTAGGGATAGAATGTACTACCTATTTCTGCTTGTGTCCACCAGATGTCCTGTCACGTTACTCCTCATGGCTCGCTCGTACTCTACGACTAATCTAGAAATTACAGATAATGACAGGAAAATTAATAATATGCAGTGTTGCCGTTTTGCGGACTTTAGTTCGATTTGCAGCCTTTTTTAAACGTGGCGTACTTTTTCGGACTTTTTTTTTCATGTAAAAAAATACTCATTCGTTACTTGAGTACTCGTTAGGAACCGAAGTAACGATTACTGAAGAAAAAAGTAATCAATGATTACTTGTGTATTTCATTACTTTTGTAATCAATGATTACTATGGCGATACGATGCGGGTACCCCATTATAACGGATACCCATACGATACAGAAAATACATCAGCTTCCCCGTCGCTAATGGCATCTGGCAAAAAAGTAATCATATTTTACACCACTAGTGGACTGATTCAACTTTTTACCACCGGCAACAATTAATGATAATATGGTTTTGGCCCTTGGAATTTACTGGAGTAATCAATATGGCCCTAAGGCTGGAAAGTTTGGAGACCCCTGGTCTAAAGTAACAAACCATGTATTCAATGAAGAAAAAACAATGAAGTTGTTAGTATCTCCCTTAAATTGTGATCCACCTTTTCTTGTCAATAAATTAAAAACAATGCGCCATCGGAAGATGTTGATGGATTTAAAACATATTTAAACATATATGTTCTGGTGTTCTTAACGCATAAGAGTTTGAGACATTACATTCGGGAAGAAGTCAATTTAAAAATATGGAAAATTTTCCTAAAAATAAATTTTTCAAACGTCTACAAACTTTAGAGTACATGCGCGACCGAAAGATATAAACCGATTTTATTTCCTATCGATGACACTTTGATGTTTTTTATATTCACTTGAGATTGACTTCCTCTCCCAAAAATTTTTGGCTACGTCTATCTTTTAATACCTAATTATATTAATCACTCATTTATATCCTTTTTAACTGTTGTAGCTCCATTTCGATTACTGTCAATTGATAGAACTCCATGCGAGGACTACTTTAGATAAATTCCGATTAGTGTCAATTGATCGAAGACCGTGTGAGGACTATTGTAGCTCCATTCCGATTATTGTCAATTGATCGAAATACATGTGAGGGAAGGAGGTTAGTTCCAGGCAATGAGATAAAAAAGATAAAAAAGCATTAATCAAAGCAAAATTGTGTTTGCCTGTTTTCCCACAACTTGCTCTCAGTAAACATTATGTGTTTAGTAATTATGTGTAAGCTCTGCGTGATTTAAAAATAATGAGAACGACTTGGCACCGAAAAGAATTGGGAAACTCAAAATAAAGTACTGACGTTTTTTAAAATGATTGCCCAGTGACTAAAGTGGAAATTCCATGGAAAATATATACAATGTGTCAAATGCAACCCAACGGTCTTAGAAAACATGCAGATGCTTCATAGGACTTCATTTTCTATTCTTAGTTTACTGTCAAAACTCTTTTAAAAAAAAAGACAGGAAAAATATACTCGGAAACGAAGACAGCTGCATGACTTGGATGCTTTACATTTGTTCTATGATATTCTGCCCAAGATTTTAACTACGACTTATTCCACTAAAATTAGGACATTAAAAAACAGAAAAAGCATTTAATTTATTCAGGCCTTAGAACAGTGGCTCCCAACCTTTTTTTCCCTTGTGAACCCCTTCTAAAATCCGAAAGAAAATGGGGAACCCCTTTAGTAGTCGTTAGTAACAGGTAACAAAACTATTAAAATTTGCTAGCACATTTATTATTTTTCATGTTGCACATAACATGTTTGTAACAGGAAATGGAAACACAATTGTAAAACAACTAAATTTAAATAAAAACTACTATAAAACACAAGAAAAAGAATGTATGTTTTCTTATCATTTGTTCTTTCTGAATTATTAATAGTGCAGTAAACATATTGCTTATAGAAATAAACTGTCATATCAGCAAAAATATCGTTGTTTTTTTTTTTTTTTTTTTTTTTATTTATTGCGCTATTTATATTGGAAAGACTGCCATAAGTAAATGTTCAAAAATTAAGGCTAGAGGCCAACTGTATTTTTTGGTGCAATACTGTAATAACTACTTTTTATAGTTACTTCTACTTTTTTTGACATTATTAACATACATCATGTTAGAAAAAACTAGAAAAATAACTATTTTCTGAACAAAATCGATTATAATAAACATTGGAACAAATAAGGTAACTAAATAAAACTAATTGTAAAAAGTTCAAATTGCTCTCTTGAAAAATATCCATTTTGCAGATATGACACTGTTCATTTCGCGATATGTATTCGCAAAAAATATTTTTATAAAATAATTTTACCTATATCGCGTAAAGAAAAAAATGTGGAATGTCACGGAAAAAATATGAGTACAATTCTTTGAATCAATCAATAAATATCTTTCCGTTCAACTGTTGAGTTAAAACAAACAGAATTCGCAAAAGTAATGGAAACTTACAGATATATTAAATTCTCATTTTCAAATTTCTTATTGCGGCAGAAAATTTGAAATAAAGTGTGATGAATGTAAGTACAAAAACTGGAATTAATCAATAAATATCTTTCGGTTCTACATAGGAGGAATGAGCCCACAATAATGCAAAGTTTTATACTTTAGTAAATTTTCATATTCCTGACTTTTCTACGCGCTGCACGAAAAAGGAGGAAATGGTAAGAGAAACACTAGTTCAAAATTTAAAATAAATCTATGAATATTTTCTGGTACCATTTTGTGATTCACATGTTCGAAATCGGGGAGAGTAGAAAGAAATATGTGTTTTGAAATTTTGTACGCATGTTTCTTAAGCCAGTCCACAACTTTTCCGCATTATCAAGAAAACAGTGTATTTAAAAATCATTTTTAAGCTTCGTCCTAAAATGTATGTTAAGTTTTGTATTTCGTTATTTCATTTACGTTAGCAATTAAAAATCCCGCCATTGCAACATTATTTTCTCGAACCTCCTCCAAGCACTGATCGAACACCTGGGGGTTCGTGAACCACCAGTTGGGAAACGCTACCTTAGAATAAGCACTGGAAATCACTCAAACGGGATCAATGAGAACGCTAGCACCTATCATTTGTTTTCTAAATTATATTCACACCGCATGTGTCATAATAATCTAATATCTTTATGGAAAACACAATATCAAAATGTTATAGTATGCGTGTATCTTATCGCGACTGTGTGCGGTAAACTACACGAAAATACTAAGAAAAAAAAACGTTAATTTATGTAACAAAAAAAAAATGTAAAAATGCAAACGTTTGTCGTTTTTAGAAAATAAAGATGGTCTTTGTTATAGTCTATATATATATAAGGGGTCGTTCATAAATGATGTCACACTTTTTTTCAGTATATTTGACCCCCTCCCCCCCTTTGTCACAAAGTGTCACACTTCAGCATACCCCCCTCCCCCTCTTTGTCACATGTCACGCTATATTACGTAAGCATATACCCTTGCAGTTTAGAAACAAAGCACTACGTTATAGATCACATTTACAATTTTATTTTTGAACTTTTATGACATTTATGAGCCTAAGAATAATAAGTATTTGTCTATTTAACTTGTGTAAAATAAAATTAAGGTTTAAAATAAAAACAATTAGCATATAATATAATAGTAAAAAAATATTAATACAAAAGAAGAATTGAAAACAATGGAATTTTAGAGCTTGATCTAGTTTGCTCTTAAAACGTTATCCTTATTTTATGTACACAAAGTACTCTTAAGAGATTAAATTTCAAAATAAGAAAAATCCGCCTCGAAATGACTTTTCATAAATGAACTGCCTTCTCATTTCATTCTTCACATGAATTTATAATATATATAATGTTACGTATTGTATATAACATAGTTACAAAATTTTAGCCTAGTAATTAGCTCTCGAAAGAATAGTCTCTGTTTGTGCAAGCGCCAACTCACAGACAGCCCCGCCCCTTCATGTATTTCAAAAGCCATTAGACAAACAACACCAGACTATGTTGGGGGAATCAAATCCAACAATAAAAATTTTTTTATAGACTAAACAAAAAGCAAGCTTCTCGAAATCCACACGAGCTCAAAAGTTGAGAAATTCTCTAAAAATCTAGGCGACAGGCAAAAGAGTAAGGAGCCAGCTCCAAAGAGAGGGGGAGGGGGTGATAGCGGAATATACCCCTCCCCCTTCGCACATTTTTATATCTAAATAAATTCATTTAGAAAACACGCATCGGTAAACACCTTCCGAGTGATACCCCCCAACTAACCAAGTAGATCATCCAAGTGATGACACTCATTTAAAAGAATTGCAGAATAATCCTTGTGTTTTTTGGCGCCAGCACTGAATATCTAGTCGGGGCTCAGTATTTATCGAGCCCTGCTTTTAACTGTTACGCAACCTCGTCGAGCGTGGTAGTTGTAATGCACAAGGAAAAAAAGCAAGGATGTCTACTACGCCATAAATAATTTTTTTTTATCTTAGAATTTAGGCAAAAGAAAAGTTTGAAATTGAATTCGACAGCTTGTGTTATATCAAAACGACTTGCTTAAAAAATAATTGAAATAATACCATTTACTTTAAATTGGTATTGAGTCAATTCGTGTAAAAAAATGTTCGTGCAAAAACAGAATTACGTGGTATCGTACTGTCTCGATACTTTTGCTCATACGTGTGGATTTTATCAAAATAGTTATGAAAGGAAACCAAAGTTGAGATGATGCTTATTTTGATATTTTTTTCTCTTAAGATTGTTCGAAGTCGGTAAAAATGAAACGCGCTACTTTGTCTTAAAAATCTAAACACCCAAGATTTCCTTTTCACCTCTATCTAGAAGATAATTTAAACCTTAATCAGCATCGATGTTATCGATATAAAATCAATAAGAATACAAAGCAAATTTTAAAATGATAAAAAAAAATAAATTGCTGATGTTAAATACTTTACTTTAACCCAAAATGGGTGATGTCACACTTCCTAATACCCCCTCCCTCCCCCTTGTCACAAACTGTCACAATTTCTAGAACCCCCCTCCCTCCCTCGAAGCGTGACATCATTTATGAACGACCCCATATTAAGGTGTCTCTTATTTTTGAACTTTATACGCCGGTCCTTAGCTTGATTCAATTGGCTGATAGTAATTTTTTGGTCCATAAACCCTTTTCCGTTCCTCCTCCGTGCCCACATATAATAATGATGGGAAGAACTACAACCATCATCAGGACTTTTTTTTTTTTTTTGGCGGCGGCGGCGGTGTTTTTGCAGGGGTTCCTATTCCTTAAAGTGCGATGGCGCATCCCCTGAAGAAACGATGTAACCCAAGTTCTTTAAAGTAATAGAACCTACCCAACCCCCCCCCCTCCAAGGAGATGAATAAATGTATCAGAGTAACATTTATCAAAATATTATAATAAATCATTAAAAAATACATACAGTATAAAGCATTAAAAATGGAACTTTACAACACCCTCCTCATTATCCGTGCAAAGCCATTATCAGTGATGGAAAAACTCTAAATTCTTAAAAATGCTAATTATTAATTTTTAAGAAAAGTATTATTATTACTACATAAATATAAACTGCAGTACATACATGTGCAGACTGACAAACATTTTTTCGCTTCTTACAATTGTGCAAAAGAAATTTATTCTTTCCCAAAGATGTTCAGAGTCTTAAGCTTAAAATCTACCTTTCTCTCCATGAAATTAATAAAATAGATCCCATAAGAAGTTTTTGCTTCCTTAAATTTTTTCAATAATTAACATATTTATTCTTGTCGTTATATTAGGAAGTATGATTTTGAAGTGTCAAAAAAAAATCCGAAATGCTTAAAAACCGTAATTATCATAAAAATAAAAATAATATTGCAGCATAAATATAAACTGTAGATAATATATAAACATACAAATAGACTCACAAAGGTTTTTTCGCTTCTTACAAGTAAGCAACAGAAATTCAATTTTCATTTCTCAGATGTTCCGTTATAGATAATACATAAATATACGAATAGACACACAAAAGGTTTTTCGCATATTACAAATGTGCAACAGAAATTCAATTTTCTTTTCGCAGATGCTCAGTGTTAATATTAAAATAATCTTCCTCTGTGAGTGAAGTTCAGAAAATCTTCCGTTAAGAAATTTGCTGCTTTATCTTTGTCTGGTAATTAATATCTTTCTTCTTGTTGTTATAGGAGAAGCATGATTTTAAATTGTCAAGGGAATCTCCAGATTTTTCCTTTCGATAATCCTAAGTGCCCTTTTGCTATTGAGAGCGGTAAGTAATGTTTGTTTTGTAAGGGTAAAAGCTTTTATACATGCTCTCAACTTACACCACGCATTTTCGACGTCTTAAGTAAATATTTTGCATTAAAGCTTTCTGTAACTGCCGGTTATAAAAATCGAAATTAAATGCAATGCATCAAAATGTGATAGCTGTAGTCAGCTTTTTATGCACGGAATTATTTCTTAAACAGATCATACTAAACAAAGAAAAATACTGCTTGCCATTCAAGGCGGTATCCAGAGGGGGTGCCAGGGGCCCTCCCCCCTCGTCCCCGTCCTCGAAATCCCGAAATTTTAACAAACTTAACATAGATTATACAAAAGCATAAGTATAATTATACAATAGCATAAATTATATAAAAGCTTAGCATTAATTATTTAAAATAGCCCCCCTGAAACTGCTGAATGTAGTGCGTCGAAGTCAGAACCCCCTCCCCGAAAATTTTCTGATTACGGCCTCGCCGCAATCCAATCAAAAGTATAGATTGGTACAGAGCAGTAGTTATCTAGTCATATAGCATGATAAATTAATAGGCGCTTACATATTTGCAAGTAATGTACAAATCGATACAAAAAAAGACAATGTAAAAATATAAATGAAATAATAAATACCTAAAAGATGCGATGCTAGGAGTTTATATTAACAAGTGCTTTAAAGGTCGAAGTTTGTTAAGCAATGAAAACAAAAGCAAGAGGTTTTCTTTTTCTCTCCCCCCCCCCCTTTTTTTTTTCTCTGACTTTGAATACACAAATGTTGATTCAGAATAGATTTTTTTCTGGTTTAAGCTTTTGTTTTGGTAACCATTAAATAGCAAAAAAAATCGTTATTACACAACGCAAAAATATAGTCATTTTACTAATTCACAACTTCGATAAACAATTTGAATTGCACAGTATCTCCAAAAATGAGCAGCAAACGTAAAAATGTTAATAAAATGAAAGAATTTACTGAAACGCAATGAAATTTTACGGTAAGTTGAACAGAAAAGGGAGCAATGCCGTGCAAAACAATAGAGAAAAACAACTATTAGTTTTCGAATAAGCAGTATAAACAATAATGGGCATAACTTGTGCTATTCTAAAATGTTTAGTTGCAAAAAATCTATCAGTAGGGTTATGATTTCACAACAAGGACGATGCCTACCCAACCAATGATTTTGTTATATAGCTTTTCCAAATGTAGAGGAAAGACATTATGTTTTTGAATTGCTCTTGACACAGCATCAACAACTGCTGAAATGAACCTTGCTTTTACAAAGGAATGCTTGCGCATTTCACTGCAAGGCACATTTGCATAATGTTTTGCTATAACCTTTCGTCTTCTAGAGTTCTGCTAATTTTACTGTTTGCTGCTGATTTTTGAGCAAGAGTACAGTTTAACAAGTTGAAAAAATCCAAAATAATGACATTGTTACATAACTTTTGCAAATGTAAAGGTCAAAATACTGAATGATTCTATTATTTTGGTTAATACTGTGAGAAATGTTCATCTGTTATTGAAAAGGATTCCTCTGATTCAATAAATATAAACCTCAAGCATTATCGATTTTAAAATTATCGGCCCCGCTCTGACATTCAATTATTCTATTCCGAAATGGATTTTCGAATTGGAATATTTAATATAAAATATGCATGTGGGGGTGAGGGGGTTGAGGGAAGAATTTGTGAATTAATGAAGCTAATAATTACCTGTGAAAAGTTTGGAAGTGAACATTAGTTTGTTTGCTATTGTTCACAAAATCATTATGCCGCGCTTTATTGTTTGTTAAAATAGATAAATCAAGAAAATTGCATCTCTTTGAAAAGCTCATGAAATTGATAAATTGGTGGGAATATAATTAAACAATGAATGCAACATTGTTGTTACCTTTTTAAGAAATCAGCTTTTAATAAGCGTTAAATGCTTGCTTTTAGAGGCTCTGTATAAATAAAATGGGATTATTTACATTAAATTTTGATTACCACTTCAGCAAGGTGGCGATCTTTAGCAGCAATACACTGATGCAGTCTATCCTTCCACGCAGAGAGCTTTTCGTGTGCATTTCAATATTCCACGTTATGTTACGGTCCCTAGCGGAAGCCTTTTTCTGTGATGTTTTTTTAAGGCGAAAGTTTGGGAACATCGCCCCCATACTTTAGAAGAGCTGAAAGACCGAGGAAATATCCGCCATACCCCTTTAAATGTACAGAAGAGTTTCGCAAAACTTCAGAAATGGACTGAATCAGTGTATTGCTGCTAAAGGCCGCCACCTTGCTGAAATGGTAATGAAAACTTAAAATAAAAAAATTGGGATAAAATACAGATCAAAATTTTAAAAGTTTTAAGTCTCAAATTGTATTATTTTTTTATGTATCCTCTCAAAATTACTTCCACCCCACCCTGTATGTTGATCTATCTATCTATCTAATGAGCCACCGGCCCAGAAAATCATAAAGAGGACTGCGAACGGGTGCCTAGCCCTGTATGTTGATAGGATGCAAGAAATTTTGTATTTTCGCATTTTAGGTATCAGGGGGGAAAACGAGAGGGAGAGAAACGGTGGGGTGGGGAGCCCTCGTATTCAGGCATTCGAAGTTATAAATCTTTGTCATGAGTAATAAAACTAACAGTAAGAATTCAATTTCGTCAATATCAATAATGTTTTCGTAAAAATAAGGTTAAATCGGATGACTTAATGAAAAATCCATATATATACACAGTCCAGTCACATTAATGTGACCATCTGTCAAAAGCCAGAATAACCACCTTTCGCAGAGCGGACTGTTGCGAGACGTGCAGGAAGAGAGTCACTTAGGTTCCTGAAGGTGTTCACTGGGTTGTTGAGCCACACCGACTCTAATGCCGTGGCCAGCTGCGCTAGATTACGCGGTTGAGGATCCATGGCGCGAACAACCCGATCGAGTTGGTTCCACAGATTCTCGATTGGGTTTAAGTCAGGTGAGTTTTCTGGCCAGGGGAGGACGGTAACCTCATTCTGGTGCTCTTCGAAACACGCACGTACACTGCCAGCTGTATGGCACTTCGCATTGTCCTGCTGGTAGATGCCATCATCCTGAGGAAAAACCATGCGCATGTAGGGGTGGACGTGGTCCGCAAGGACAGATGCGTACTTGTATTGATTCATCGTGCCTTCCACAATGATCAGTGAACCCAGAGAATGCCAGGAAAACATTCCCCAGAGCATAATGCTCCCGCCTCCAGCTTGGAGCGTTCCGGCAATGGTTGCAGGGTGTTTGCTTTCAGAGGTTTCACACCTTATACGCCAACGTCCATCTATCCGATGGAGCATAAAACGCAATTCATCGGAAAACGCTACCTGTCGCCACTCAGTGGACGTCCAGCTGCGGTACTGGCGTGCAAATTCTAGCCTTCGTCGTCGATGAACAGCAGTCAGCATAGGTGCACGAACCAGGCGTCTGCTTCGGAGGCCCAGACGCAGCAATGTTCGCTGAATAGTAGTTTGGGAGACACTTTTGGTAGCCCCTTGGTTCATTTTGGTGGTTAGTTGCTCAACGGTAGCCCGTCAATCTGCCCGAACGCATCTCCGCAACCGTCGTTCACCTCTGTCATCTATGGCCCGTGGTGCACCATATTTGCCACGTCGCTGATTTTGGACAGTCCCATTTTGCCATGCACGGTACACTTTTACCACGACGGCACGCGAACAGTTCACAAACTCAGCCGTTTCGGAAATGCTTCCACCCTTGGCCCGAAAGCCAATGATCATGCCCTTTCGGACGTCGGATAAATCGCTTCGTTTCTGCATTACGCCAACGAATGAAATGTTTTCCGAAGCCCTCACACACCCTTTATATACGCTCAACTGCACTGTGCCGCCACCTGCCTTCTGTGATTGGTTATTTAACTCTGACGTGGAAAGTACGTGGTAGTCACATTAGTGTGACTGGACTGTGTATTTCACTTAATGTGGACCAGTTACAATTAAATTTTGCGGTAGGATACGATACTGACATCATGCAAAAGCAAACTATAGTAAAACGATATTTAAAATATTTTAAATGATTATCGTAAAAAAGTAACATAATATTTGTATTTATTACCATAACTTACAGGGGAGGGGGGACCTTAACAAATTTAATTCTATTTCTTAAAAAGTATTTCTATTTATGATTTAATTTTTTAATTTCCAAATCGTTGGAGTTGCAACACCTTAGTTTGTTTATATCGAGCTATCATTCTCATGTCTATATCAAGCGATCTTTTCTTAAGCCTTTCGAATTTTAAAGTGTTTTTTACGGTTTTAAAAAGTTTACAGCCCGCAGATGTTCTGCGGGGATCATATAGTACCTTTTAATCTTTCTGTTTTATTAGTTATAAACTCTATTTTAAAAAAAAAAATCTTTCATGGTATCGGAAACTACATGCACGATTTCCGTTGCACGATGAAATTACCCTCTGAACTCAAAACAAAAATTAATTCAAAATAAAAATTCCTTTTTAAAAACATGAATTTAAAAAGAACATATAACCTGTAAAATGCGTAGAAGGATACACGCACCCTTTTTATTAAAATGAATTATTGAAATGAATATTAAAATGAATTATTGAATGAATTATTATTACGAAATTCAGGACCTTTGACAGAATAGCATTGATTATGTTGTTGCTGTCAAATTCTGCATGGTACCTTAACACCTGTGCCGGCAGGGTCGCGTAGTGGTAAGGCGCAAGCGTCATACGTCCAAGTTCGTAGGATCAAACCTGACCCAAGCCGGTGGATTTTCAAGATGCAGAAAATCGTCTGCGCCAATGTAGTATGATTATGCGGCATGCTAAAACATCCTATTGGCGTGGATACTCTCTGCTAACTTAAATTCCTAGTGCAGTTTGCATCAATTAGAGCTCAGGTGCAGCCATCAAGGAGGAAACTGAGCGTCAAAAATTGCGGCAATGGTACCACACTCATTGTGCTGCCGCTGAAAGAATTGATACCATCTCTGGGAATGCACTAGGTCTGCAATGGTTAAGAACTAATATACACAGCCCATTACAAAAAATTCATACATGTAAAAATGTACACACAGTTTTTCCACAATACCGCTAAAAACAGTTTTTTTTTTTTTTTTTTTTCTTGCTTCTTTTTTTTTTTTTTTTTTTTTCTGAAAAATAGCAGTTTCGTAGTTTCCGAGGCTTCTTTTCCCCAATTTTTGAAAGTTTCACACCTTTTACCGAAATTGAAGATCTTTTCTTTGGCTTCTAAATTTGTGCAAATGACTACCGTACATTTATACTATGCGTCTATACAGTGACTTCGCTATTTTTTCTTCCTCTGCTTTTACTCAAACTTTTCTTCTGACTTTATCGGTAAATTAATGAATTCTCCGTTTAAAAAAAAATCGAAGAATTTAAACTAAGAAATGCAAAATATTGATTGATTAAATCATTAAAAGGGGTGTGATTCCGTAGATTATAAGATCTTCTTATGACAAGCAATTAACAACCCTTCAGAATGGCTCTCAAATTAATTTCTATCTATATCCTCCCAAGGCTCCGTTTCCGACGGATGGGAGACGTTATTTATTCTGGGCAGAACTTAACACAGACTTTAAATAAGAGAAGATGATTAGCAGACGAGCAAATATTTAGATATGCAAATGAGATGGCCCTCTGTGCGTTTTATTTTCCATCACTCCGATCAATATTTACGTGATGAAATCATGGAGTAGCACAGATGTTTCGAGAAATTGAAGCCAAACTAGAGTTTATAGCCAGAGAAACTGTTTGGTCGCTTAGTTTATCCGATTGCCACTTTACAAGGTTACAGGAAAATTTCTGATTGAGTTGAAAATATATTTTTTATTTGAAAAGATGTATTTTCAAGTCAATATGCTGGCTCTCGTGGACATTTCTTAGTGACGCAAACCGAAAGAAATCACAGGAATAAAGAATATTCCTGGGTATGATACGATTATTATGAGTATTATACCCAGTATGATCGGGGAAGGGGCGGTGGTAGCCTAGTGGTTAGAGCGTCGGACTTCCACCTGGAAGGTCGAGCGTTCGATACCCCCTGAAGACCACTCATGTACGCTTGGGGATACGTGCATGTAAGATCAGTGGATCCCAATACCACGCCCCGTGCGCAAGCAGTCTTAAGGCCTCGGCTAACAGGTAGGGGTCTGGTAGAGAAAAGTATGATCGGCGCCCCACAGGTTTAGAATCGTTAAACTAACTGAAATAGCCAGCATTTTTTGAGGCACTTGAATCTGAGTCCTCAAAGTGCAAGATGATGAAGTTTTTTTTTTTTTTTTTTTTCATTTCGCTGTTCCGTTGCTGATAAAATTATTTGTTTTGAGAATATTCTTGATGTGAAAATTCTGATTGAAAATGCTCGTTTCAAGGCGATTTCATCAAAAACTAAGATCTTTGTTAACAAAGTGTTTGATACGGCTTTGTTTAATTTCAGTTTCTCACGAAATATCCGAGATGGAGC
Source organism: Octonoba sinensis (assembly GCA_038502835.1). Lineage (NCBI taxonomy): Eukaryota > Metazoa > Arthropoda > Arachnida > Araneae > Uloboridae > Octonoba > Octonoba sinensis. Next base: position 86,599,800 of record CM076604.1, read on the forward strand.
TGATGTGGGAACCGGGGGTGATGCCAATTAGTGGAGCAACTTCGCTTCGATACCACAATGCCTATCTAGTCAAAAACGTCACAGACGAATGTAATTCTCACCACACGTGGAGAGGTAAATCTTACTTTTATCGCTTAAAAGACCCTGCGAAAATTTAAAAATTGAAATTTAAAAAGAAAATTAAAGTGTATACAGGCACTTTTAAGAAAAACAATGTCCACAGTCTATATTATACCACTTTACAATTAAGAATGTACATTTTTTTTTTGTGGAGGATAATTAAGCATATTCATCAAATAATGCATGTACTAGAAGTAAAAATAAATACAGCTTTACACTGTATAATATTTCATGCTCGTCCAGATGAATCGATTTAAAAAGTTTCACATGTTTCACTAGAGATGAAATCGAAGGAAACATATTCCCGAAATCTTTGTTTGTGTTTTACAAGTTTTGTTTATTAAATGATGGAAATTTGCTGTATTATCTTTCCTTTCAGGCAAAAATGGAAATAATCCTAATTTTTATTTTTTACTCCACTTTGTAGTACATAACTGCTAGTACAAATTGACCACGTGCACGTTTAAAATTTGTCAAGACTTACTAATGATTCTATAAAATTTTCTTTCTAAATGTAAAACCAAATTTTTTTCTTTCTTATCCTTTTTCTGCTTCCTTGCATTTGAAATATTTTTAAGGGAATTGAAGAATGCTGTGGAAGCGGTAGACTATAAATCTAATTCAAACTTCTTTTGAACGTTTTGAATATCACTTTACATTTTGAAACTAACGATAAAAATGTTTGTTCATATAACTGAAGTACTCTTACAAATTTTACAAGAAGTATTTTTAACCACGTGAAGGCATGTATGATTTTTTAGATGCAATAAAATATTTTCTTTGTTAGTAAAAAAACTTCAAACTTTTCTTACTATTATTTTCTATTATTATACTTCATAATTTATTGATTTAGTACAACAGTGATTTAAATAGACCAAAAAAGTCATTCATTTGGTCGTTTGCTGAAAGTCATTGATCACTAGTAACTAATGATCCTCGTCCTTGCTTGACTTGATTATAATTGTCCTGACTTCTCAAAGCAGAAATGAGTCGTGGAAGTTTCTCTTCGATTTACTGAAAAGTTCACAAATTAGAATGGATGAAAAAAAAAATGATTGGAACAAAACTATTTACTTTAATAGAACTATGCTTCAAAACCTACATACTTCAAGAAACATTTTTGAACTCAAGCACTTGAATCTGTGTTCCCCCAAATATTTTTGTGATCGTGAAATATTAGGTTTTGTGCATATATTCCAAATGAGATATTATAACAGAATATCAATGCAAACTGCAGCATTACATGATGAACAAAGTTTTATGAAATGCACGTTTGTGCTTAAATATCGTAAAATACATATCGTAAAAATTAAGTAAGTAAAAAATTCAGACCTATGTTTACAATTACTCCAGTAGCACGTTTCAGAAAACAGATTTTTAAGTTCTGTTAAAAAAAAAAGGTACCTCTAACCATTGCTTTCATTATGAACAGGTACTACCACGGCCTTATTTACCATTAGGCCCGTGAGGTCCGGGCCTAGGGCCCTACTTCGAGGGGACCTCTAATTATTGCTTTCCAAACCAAAATTAGGGCCCACTTAAAGGGGGCCCCTAATTTTTCTTTTTTTTTTTGTAATTTAAAATTTTCAGGAAAATATTTAAAAATAGCATTTTTTAAAAACAAACTGTTAGTGTTATGTTGCTTCACAGAAAATTTGTATTATCAAATTATTTTAAAACCACAAGGAATTTTCACTTTGGGGGCCCCCAAATTTTGGTCTGACAATTTGAAATTTGAAAAACAAAATCGATTTTGCAGTTTGGGAGCCCCCAGATTTCATAAACGTATACTGAATGTTATGTTTAAAAAAATTTTGCTGCGTGAGGGCCCCCAAGCATGAGCTGTGCCTATAGTGGTTCAAAATGTAAATCGGACCCTGAGTACTACCATCATTAGGATATTCCCTCGGCTTATGAAGACAAAATGTCTCCACCGTCAGTTTGATTTTATTACGGGTGTAAAATCTTTTCCCTACACGGCCAAGACGAAATACTCAACGTGAACATCCATGTGATGGGGAAAATGTTGCATTTTCCCATGAAAAGCCAGTATTTTGTATTGCTATAAATTCCATAAGAAATTTTTACAAATCCATTCACCTCAAAAATATCAGTGATCCAAGGGCACACGGGTGCCCAAGCATAGGAACACTGGATTAAGGAACACATGCATCCATTTCTAAAAGATACTTGTGCCAACCCATTGCTAATCGATCCTCAGCTGAACTTATTATTCATTAGATGGAACACTATCGAATCCATTCATTGATCATGTACAATCCAAAGAAATGTCATCTACCACGTGTTTCATTTTCTCTGTTTTCATTAGGCACTGCGACGAAACTCATCGTCATCCATTCTTTAAAACTTCAAGTATACGCAACCAACGATATCATACCTACATTATCTGTCCTTTATCAAAGCCATTTTAGTTGACAGAAATTCTTTGTTTCGTGCATACTTAGTCAACAAACCCGTAACTCAGTATCTCTGAATTTGTTTTAAAAAACAAAATAACAATCCTGTTTGTCACATGACATATTCACCATTGTACATAGAGTAATTTTGGAGCATAAAACTATACTTGTAAGTAACTGTTCACAAAATGTTATTCTTTTCACAACCATGCATCAATACATTAAAATTCACCGCACTAACATAAAAAATGACTCCCAAAAATGACCAGTTTCTTCTTGATCAAGGCGATTGTAAGGCTGGTGGACGTACTTATTACGATTGTCTTGTTTATTTGTCGTATATGAAATTGAATGAAGGAGCTAAAACCATTTATTTTCTTTTACGTTGATCATTGTTTCATATCGTCCAATTTTCTTTTCTTCTTTCAGGTAGTTACAGTTGCCTTTTTGTCCTCTTAGTCTTCACGCGCGACAAAATATTTTATTTCAGCACAGTCTTCGGTCCTGGTGTCGTCCTAGTAACAAGTTCCTTCATTAGCTTCTGGCTAGATATCAACGCAGTGCCCGCAAGAGTCATGATTGGAGTTACCACGATGTTGAACTTTTGTACAACAACTAACAGCTTCCGTTCCACTCTACCAGTGGTTTCCAATCTGACGGCGATGAATTTGTGGGATGGTGTTTGTATGTTCTTTATCTACGCTTCGATGTTAGAGTTCATCATCGTCAATTACCTCTACAGAAGATACCCGCACAGGACTCCTTCTTCTGCTGGAATCACGGGAGAAGGACTAAGGGCGCAGTCTTCGAGTCTGGGGCGGTGGTGTGGAAATTACGAAGTAAGTTCATCGTTGAAAAATCAATCACGTCATATCAGTGACTTTTAGTTTTTGGTGTTATTGTGTCAAATTGAAATAATTCTATTTTTGATCACGTTTTCATTCGTTTTGAATCGGTAACTTTACCTCACACAAAATAAAGTTTTTTTCACGTGTTGAACAAATTTAAAAGAATAAATTTTTGTGAACACATAGAGTTTTTATAAAAATGTAGTAGTTATAAATGTGTTAAACTCACAGGAAATTTTATATTTTTTCTTTTCAGTCCTGCTTTTTGTATAGGTTTTATAACAGGCAATTAGCGTACACGGTCCCAGAGCAGTCACGAGAGGTGGTCATTCTCCCAAACACTGACCACGGCCAGTGCTACTTCACATTCGGTGTTCTGTGGGAACCGAGCTTAACCGACGAACCAGTGGGGTCAAAAATGTAAAAGAAAACTTAATGTAGACCCTGAAAAGAAACTCAAAACGATAGACAAATAATCTGCTAATTTCAATGTGTTAAATTTCAAAATAATCATTTAATTTACTACCTGTGACCAGAAATATTCATTCGGATTCTTCAATTTTAAAAAAATCAAGCTTGTAGCCAATTAGAAATACAACCCACGAAACATTTTTACATTACACTATTCAGATTATGAAATATTAATCAGGAGTTTTTCGTCAAAACTCGTAAAAACTATAAATTTGGCAATAAAAGACAGCTAAACTGACCTGACAATTTGTTTTAGCTTATTGCACAGTTTTCACTTATGAATTTTTGTAACAATCCCATTTTAAAATTTCACGTGAAGTCTTTCGAATCACGTTTCCATGCATACTTTACCTTTATAAGAGTATAAAAAGATGCTTGTGGGCGTGCCGGTAGCTTAGGGAGCAGACGAAGCGGTCCATAATTACGAAACTTCAGTGAAGGTACCTCGGTCTATCTCTAATGCACCACAATTTTTCACTTTCTTCTGTATTTTGTTTGCAATTTCAAGCAGAACTTTCAATATAATACAATTCTTTGCATAGTTTCTGTTTTCCAGTGACACAACAATATGCAACAATTAGGACGCATTTAATAAAAATTTTGAAATTATTTCCATAATTATTCAACTACTTTTAAGCGAACGACGAAATTAAATACGTAACTCATTGTAAGAAACGTAAATTGCGTAACACGAAAAGTTTACGAAGGAAATGTTTTTCAAAATTACTTTTGGCGTAGATATATGATGAATATTTTAGAAATCATCTCCTTTATCAGGAAATTCAAGCTTCTGCAATTACCAAAAGACAGCTATTCACTAGTCAAAACTTATAAAAAGTCGCCAACAAAATGTGGACACGTGTTGTAGAGTAGTACATATGGACATTAATTCATTCATTGAATTATTTCGAAAGTGTCCAATAAAGGTTTAAAATTTTATGCTCGTCATCTAAAATGAATTTCATTTACATATGTACATTATTAATTTTCACAACTTAAAACTTTTCATTACGAATTTCTGGTCTTATATCTGCTTTACGGACAAGCACGATACATGTTAATTGCAAATGATATTTCTATCTCTGTTGCTTTCTCTGGTATTATTACATTATTCAATTTTATTTTCGAATCTTTGGAAACAGTTTTTGTATTTTGGTGGCAACAACTGAAAAGCGAGATCATGCTTTTTCTAAAGGTAAACGTGGTAAAGGTCAGTAACGTGATGAATTGATAGTATAACTAAGTTAAACTTTCAATTTCTTTTAGCGAAAATGAGTATTGAGCTACTACTAAAAGCTGTCCAGTTTGTAGAAAACAATTCAGACCACAATTACTGCTTATCAGAATCTCCTGGCATTACATGTATGTACGAGAAACAATTTAAGGATAAATCGTCTCGGCGTAAAGGATATCACAACGAACTAGAAAGAAAACGTCGAGCAGATTTGCGAGATAATTTGAACTCCCTCAAAGACATTGTGCCGTTAGACATTGAGCAAAGGCGTCTGTCTACGGTGAAGCTTCTTAACGGAGCAGCAGTTTACATCACTGGCTTGAAAAGGGAATCAGATATTGTGGATTCTGAAATCCTTAAGTTGAACTGTGAGCTGCGATCCCTTCAAAATGAAATTGCGCGACAGAAAATTATCTGAAGTTGTGTTAGTGGATTCTTTTAGGTTGTTTCTGGCGATAGAAAACACATGTCACAAGGAGCTCTCTGAAACGTATTTGTATTGGAAAATATTACACTAGCATTTGGTATTAAAGTATTTTTCAGTTTATTGATTTGTGCGTGTGTTTTTATTATTATTATTATTATTATTATTTTATAAAAGCTCTTACACTTATTCCTTATATTCATCATTTATTGATATTTCAATTCATTTTTAATGTTAATGAAATTTAATTTTCTGTTAGCTTTTAACAACTCAGTAAGCATTTTTAAAAGTATTCTAAATGTAACATTTGATGCAATTTCTACTTAAATTGGTCAGCTCAATTAACTGACAGAAAATTTTTTGAGTTGGATACTAACTTTCTCAATACTAATTGAATGATTAAAAACTTTGAAGTTGTCTTCAGTAATTGGGAGGTAGGAATTTCTTATCCCCTGAAACTCCTAAAGATCAAAAATTATTAAAACGCAGCAAAAATAGAAGTACATATTCTGTTTTGCAAATATTCAAGGATTTCTTACAGAGGAGTAACGTAATTGATGAAGAACAACTTCCTTTTCATGTATTCTTCAATGCGAAATGACACATTTAATAATTTAGATAAGATATTTCGCCAGTTGATTTGACTGGCTCAAATTTCTAGAAATATGCAAAAAAAAATTTAAGTTGTTACTTTTTGTTGTTATTGTTGTTGCTCAAAATAGCTTCACTTTAACAGGAAACTTGAATCTATTACAACGATTCTCGAATTTTTGGACATTTTACTGAACATACTTAAAAACTGAAATTTAAACAATTACCGAATACCATACATTCATAATATAAAAACTGAAATTTAAACAATTACCGATTACGTAAGCTCATAACGCATTAATTAAATCAAAAACTCTTATACTTTTTGTGTAAATAATGAAATTTAAAAATATTGTGCAGCAACGTCGCCAAAGCATTTCTTAAAAATATTGAACTAAAAAATATTTTAATTATTAATAGAGATAAATACTTTTGGTTCCTTTTTTGCAGGTAAGTATTGTACGCTTTCATAAATATAGTTTCTTACTTTTACAATTAATGTTCAACCTATCCGTTCAAAACGGCTCTAACTTTAATGAAAATTTGGAGTGTATATTATGTTACGGTGAATCTCAGAAATCGGAGAATGTCGACATTCACCATCTATCAGACCGGTGATTGTCGACATTCTCCAATTTCGGACATACGCCATAACATATATATATATATATATAATTTGGCAGTTTTAATTACCCTCTGGTGACAAATCTGACTTTACTGATATAATTGTTCCTAAGTTTTCTTAATTGATCCTTCTAAATGGTATATTACTTTTTCAAGCGTTGACTATGTCTAATGTTTTTCTTTGACAAATAGACTCACGATGTTTTTCAAACACTGCAGGCTTTATGCCGCAGGCGATTCTTTTTGTACTCTTAGCAAGAACAGCGCCGTAGGCGACGTTTTTAAAATTCAGCCCGTGCAACGCCGTGCGGGCACCGCTAGTATATATATATATATATATATATATATATATATTACTGTGAATGTCCGAAATCGGAAAATTTTGACAATCGCTAGTGAATGTCTACGTACACCAAATACAGAATGTCGACAATCACCAGTGAAAGTCAACATTTACCATCCATCAGATCGGTGATTGTCGACATTTTCCGATTTCGGACATTCACCGTAACATATATATATATATGGTGTGTGTGTCTTTTTCCACGGTGGGAGTAGCTTTCGAAATCATTACAGGTGTGCCTCTCGTCACTAAAAAGCAATTGATCTGGACCAACAGAAAAAAAAAGAGTCAGCCGTCCGCGGACCCAGTGGTCAATCGAATCATATTATTTGTTCTTTTACTTTTATTTATTTATTTATTTAAAATAGTTTTCAGTTTTGCGTTTATGTAAATTTTCCTGAGCTGTCAATTTAATATTTTAAATACCAAAATAAAGTGAATTAGCTAAATTATTTCTTTTTCAAGGATTTCTCCCACTGTATATATTTCATACATCGTCTGCGTTCTAGTAAAAGTCACTTTGTCCAAGAAAAAATTCACTAGACGTCTGCAGTGAATTTGAATTTACAATTAATTATTTCATGATATAAACGAGTTATTACAATTTGAAAGTTACATCACAATATACAATGCAAAAGCCTGACATCGCCCATTCCCTTCAACGTGTGTTCCAGACGTCGTAACGAAGTCTCGCACATGCGCATATGAGTAAGGGCGATCTGTGACGGTACGATCGAGCGAGATGTTTGCTTAAAAACCAAGCCTTTAATCTGTTTTGACGTTGTTTCAGGATGATAAAACAAAAAACAAAAGAAAGGGTGTGAAAACCTCCAAAGCCTCCGCTTCGAACTGATTTCCTTCCTGTCCCGAATCTAGAGGAGGACAGAAGGGGAACGGTGCCCAGGTAGAAGCGAGAAGAAAAATGAGTTATATCTTTATATATTATTTCTCTAGCCTGTTTTTTGTCGTTCCGCGAAGTCTTTTTTATTCTTTTATCAAATTCCATGATTTGCCCCCTCATTTTAAAGCTTATCGTACTGGCTAATGATAAGAAATAGACCCACGGTCTAAAAATGTACCGCTTCTCTTAAATTTGAGATTTAAAATCACCTTGGAAGAGGTCCTTTTATGGATGCCAAATAGGTGTTGTGTATGCTGGTGCCATGTGTTATCAAGTAAACAGATACCATCTGTTGTCAAGTGTAGAAAATTGGACAGTTTTAGCTGCGTCTGTGTGTTAAACTTATTCAACCGTTAGGCTCTAAACATTCATTTATACTATGAATGTGTAAAGCCTAACCAACCAACAGTAACTATATTTTAAGTAATGGAACTGTTTCGTTATTGTATTTTAATGCTAGGTATACTAATAATAAAAAAAAATATTGTGATTATTTTATTATTTTGAATATCTAAATAATAGTGGGAAAAAATTGTTACAGCTATTTGTACTGCTGTGTTCAATTAACTGCCTTCTTTGAAACCAACAACCGTTTGCTTTTTTTCTATTCTTCTACAGAATGTCCTTCCTCCCAAATTAGTGCGGAGTTCCGCGCGGGTCGACTAGTATACAAAATAAGAAGAAATTAAAATATAATAATAAAATAACATTATTGATTGAAATTGAATAATTTAATTGGCTACAATGCGGCTACAGAAATGTTTAAAGGTTAATTTTGTTTCTTCCAAAAAGAAGAAACTCCACTTAACAAAAAATGTAGAGTTCAATGCTTTATTATTCTTTTAAAAAAGCGTTCTTCCAGTCCTGGGTTATGACCATTAAACAATTTGAGCTTATACAATAAAAAATTCATATTTCGAAAAATAAAACGACTCTGTTAAGCATAAATATACAGGCATATCTTTTTGCATTCCAAAAATCGCAGATTCATTTAATATTGAGTCCTGGGGAGCGCAAACTGAGCGGAGATAAAAATCTTTGACCTTCAAATTAAATAATTCGAAAATCAGCGTGATCGACAGAAAGTACTCTATAATTCACAAGATTTTCAGAATTTTTTATTGAATACTTTTCGACTTGTAAGAGCTTGAAGCGTGCATGGCAGAGTTTCTCTAAGACCACGGCGGCAGGGGCAGCAGCGCGAAATTACTTGTTTTTTTAGTATAGAGAGATATAATCTTATATGTCTACAAAAATAACAAAATTGCGTGCAAATGTAACACAATCTCACGCTGTCGATATTTGAAATTTGGCGATGTTTTCAGTAGTTCGTTTGGCAGTATGCTTTCATTTATCTGGTAAATTATTGATGTATTTTAATGTATTTTTATGAATTTTCATGTGAGCTTTTTAGCTGTTATTACGTTCATGATACATCACTATTGGAGATGGAAAGCATCGGGTGCATCGTGTATCCCGTTTTTGGCGGAGTTTTTGGTGACATCGAAAATGTCGCCAAAAGGGGTTACATCAAACTTCTGAAAGATGCTCATTTTCTTAATGTCAACTTGAAGCAGTAGTATTAAATTTACTGCATATCCTTTGCAAACAAAAAAAAAACACTATGCCTTTATCTGTGCATATATTTGCTTTCGTTGATTTGTCGAAATACTTGGTCAATGCATATATAATTTGTAATGGCAATTAATGTTTAAACAACAATAAAACCAAGAAAATCTACTTTTTAACCGACTTCACAAAGGAAGGAGGTTATACATTCATATTGTATGTATGTCGTTTTTTTCAAACTATATTTCTTTTTGGACTCAATGAATGTAAAATTTCAATATGAAACGGAAATAATGACCATACGGCAAAGACCTCATTTGTCCCCACATTTGACGCCAAAAATAAGATGCCAAATTTAGTGTCAGTTTGGAGTGTTTCCCATAGAATTATTCCATTTTAAGGGAAGTCAGCACCCAAAAATGTCATAAAAACCAAAAAAAAATTAATTGGCTTAAGTTGTAAAATAATTTTTTAAAAGATATTCCCTAAAAGTTTCAGAAAAATTGAATCAATATTTATTGATTTTATTACGGTGTGATTTGCCACCTTTTCATTTCGAGACCGAAACTGTGTTAAATATAAGCTGTCGACGCTCAGTAAATATAGACACTTAATAAATTCAGTGGACTGTAAACACTTAAGATTCTTTATTACTTTGAATTTGGAAGAGAGCTTTGCTTTTTACACTCATCACGGCTCTCTTCGCTCACACACACCGACTACCTACACTTACTCCACAAGATGGCGCTACAGCAGTGCGGATACATACCGCCGGGCGTTGCATTGTTTTTAACAATCAATAATTGATATTAATACACAAATCCTCATTATAATAAAAACTTAATAATCATTGCAAAAACAGTAATACATGTAATAACACAATGTAACAAACACTTTGATAGTTAACACTAAGCTTGATAAAAAAAAAAAACAGATACTTGAGTATGAGTAATATGCACTCCAAGGGAATAAAATATTTTTAATTAATTGGCAGCAAACAAATTTTTGAAATCGGCCGCTTGAAGATTCCTTTACTTGTTTTAACATTGCAAACACGAACCCTGTCATCCTTTCCCGGAAAGACCGTCATGATTCTGCCTATTGGCCAATTACACATAGCTAAATTATCTTCCTTTAGTATAACCATGTCTCCAGTTTTAATATTTTGTTTATTGAAACACCACTTTGACCGTTGGTTTAAAGTACACAAATAGTCCTTGTGCCACTTTCTCCAGATCAATTGAACAAATTTAGTGGTTTTCTGCCACATACTCAATCTATTATCAGAAACATTGGCTACATCAGGTTCAACAATTGAAGTGAACGGTCTTCCGATCAAGAAATGGCCTGGAGTGAGAACGCTCAAATCATTGGCATCTGAAGACATCGGGGTTAGAGGTCTTGAATTTAGAACAGACTCGATTTGATTGATCACGGTTAAAAAATCTTCATATGTCAATTTATGATTACCAACTACTCTCTTCAGATGATATTTGAAAGATCTCACCCCAGCTTCCCAGAGCCCTCCCATATTCGGACTGCTCGGGGGCAAAAATTTCCATTTGACACCTTCTTGACTCATATAATTACACAAATTCATATCAGGCCTTTTAACTAAGTTAAACAATCGTTGTAACTCATTATTACTTCCAACGAAATTGGTCGCATTATCAGAATATAAAATGCTGCACTTTCCTCTTCGCGAAAAAAATCTCTTTAAGGTGGCAATAAATGCTTGAGTACTCAATTCTGTCACAAGCTCCAAATGAATCGCTTTTGTGACAAAACATACAAAAATCGAAATATAAATTTTTTGAAAGGTGCCTTTCCGTTGGTTCTTGTATTTAATTGGAAATGGACCACAAAAGTCCACTCCAGAAATGGCAAATGGAAAGTTTTGACTTACACGAGTTTTGGGTAAATCACCCATAAGCTGATCACAAGTTATTGGCTTAGCTTTAAAACATGTCAAACATTCACGTACTATTTTTCTACAAGTAGATCGACCATTTATGGGCCAGAATCTTTGCCTAAAAATAAACAATAATGTTTGAGGCCCTACATGTAAATGCTTAATATGATAACTTATAATTATCAAATGTGTTAATTTATGGTTACCTGGTAACAAAAATGGGAATTTTTTATCAACGCTTAAATCACTATTTAATAATCGTCCTCCACATCTCATCAACCCTTCTTTATCAATAAAAGGACATAAACTTCTTACCTTACTTTGCTTTGAAATTTCACCTGAACTCTCTAAATCTCTTATTTCTTTGCTGAACTCTTTTCTTTGCACCAAACTTACCAGTTTCATCTCTGCACTTTTGAGTTCATCAGACGACAAAGACCCAGTTGATTTATCATCTTTCCTACGACAGTTTCTGATGAACCTAAATACAAAACTTAATACACGGATAAGTTTACTATAGTTATTACTAACCTCAAGAAAATTATCAAGGAAATTACTATTATCCTTAATAAAACAATTAAAGTCACTAGATGGTTTAAATTCATTATAAAAGTCCTCCTCAATTACTCTAGATGGAATTTCTCTATTAGGATATTCACTGTTACACAAAAATGTCGGTCCTTCAAACCACAGTCTTAAATGTAGAAGTCTATCTGGATCGAGACCTCTTGAAATAAGGTCAGCAGGGTTTTCAGTTGATGGTACATATCTCCACGTGTCAATGCTAGTCAAGTTTTGAATCTGCGATACACGGTTTGCAACGAAAGTCTTAAGAAGAAATGGCTCCTTGCGTATCCAAGAAAGTGCAATCATGCTGTCACTCCACAAGTAGACGTTGGAAATTGGCAAATCTAGGGCATGAATCACTTTTTTCACTAACTTGGCTAGAAGCAGTGAGGCACAGAGTTCTAGCCTAGGGATGGTTACTCTTTTCAATGGTGAAACTCGGCTCTTGCTAGCAATTAACCCGATTGAAACTGCTTGGTCATTTTTAACACACTTACAGTACACAACAGCACCATAAGCAGCTTCTGATGCATCAGCGAATCCATGTATTTCGATCACATTAACTCCTTCAGACAGTAAACATCTATCGAACTCCATGTTATTGACACTCTGCAAGGATTCCACAAATTTTATCCACTCTTGTTTTTTTTTCTCAGGTAGCTCTTCGTGCCAGTCCAACTTCAAACACCATAGTTGCTGCAGAAATATTTTTGCTTTCGACACTACAGGTCCAAGCAATCCTAGGGGGTCATAGAGTCGTGCTATTGTGGATAAGACACAGCGTTTCGTGATCTTAAAATCCTTTCTATGAGATGCACTACAGGAAACTTTGAAATAAAGACTATCTGTCTTGGGACTCCAAGAAACTCCCAATACTTGTGTTTCCTCAGAATTGGCAAAATTATATGTTTCTTCACTATCTGAAACTAACCCTGCACAGTTACTATGCCATTTATGAAGTTGCATCCCAGCCTTTCCCAAAATTTCAATTAACTGATTCTTAAGTTCTATGGCAGTTGCTAAATTATCAGAACCGGTTAGCACATCATCAATGTAAAAATCATTTTCAACGACTGGCGCAGCAAGAGGATAATTTTCTCCTTCATCAACAGCTATTTGTTTTAGTGTACGAGTTGCTAGGAATGGTGCGCATACAGTGCCATAAGTTACGGTGTTCAACTCATAGGTCTTGACGGGTCCATTCTTTTCTTCTTTCCAAAGAATGCGCTGCAATCTTCTTTGGCTAGGGTGGATCAAAATACACCTAAACACTTTCTGAACATCCGCCGTGAAGGCATAGACATACTTACGGAATCTTGTCATAATAGAAAACAAATCGCTTTGCACCATTCCTCCATTAAGTTGAAGGGAATTTAAAGATTTACCTGTTGAGGTAGGATAACTTGCATTAAAAACAACTCTTAGCACAGTTGATGGATTATCAGGGCGGTAGACTCCCAAATGTGGAACGTAGTAAGTGCCTTCACTCTCCTCATCATCCGAAATTTCGGACATATGTCCCATCTCTGAATATTCACGAAGGAAATCTTTATACAGAGATAAATAATTTGGATCTTTAATTAGACGTTTCCATAATAAATTTAATTTCTCCAATGCTAATTCCTTAGATTTCCCTAAATTTTTAGGATCTTCCTTTAAAGGCATTTTTACTATATATCGTCCCTCAGAATTTCTAGTAAAGTTATTTTTAAAATGTTCTTCACAAATTATATTTTCTTTACTCTCAGATATTTCAGTTTCGATATTCTCTATCTCCCAAAAATTTTTAACAGTCTGTTCTAGATCATCATTTTCTTTAACTAACCCACAATGGATTTTATTTTCCTCCATATTTGAAATGCTTCCACTCACTAAGTAACCAAACACTGAATTTTGTAAAATTAAATTCGTGTTAGGGGGGCAAACTTGTCCAGGTTTTATAAGCTCAAAAAATGATTCTGCACCAATTAATAAATCAACTCTTTGCGGAATGTTAAAATACTGATCAGCTAACTTAATGTTTTCCAACCCTTCCATGCACTTGTCTATTTTTTTCGAGGGCATGAGATCAGTTATTCTAGGAACAACTAATAAATTCAAATCAGTCTTAAAGCTTCGATCTTTATTTATTATTGTAGCAGATATTTTAGACCTAATGGAAATAGCTGAATCATTCAACTCAGACACCTCTATGTTTATTCTATTTTTTCTCAATTGAAGTCGATCTGCACATTCTCTGCTTATAAAATTAGACATAGATCCAGAATCTAATAAAACACGAACTTCACTTTCATTACCAAAAGAATCACATAAATAACAAGTTGCTGTACTCAAAAGAACTGTTTTGTTTTTATTGAAGACACAACTACTGGTAGCTGAAAATATATTGGCGCCACTGGTTTCCTTTTCGCAGACTGCAGCTGGTGCGAATTCATTAGCTAGCGGAGACAGGGGGGAATGATTTCCTCTTTCGACTATATTTTTATTCGAATTAGAATTTATAATGATATCATCTTTTGTTTTCGATTGCGTACCATAATTAGGATATCGATTAAAATGTAATGAACCATGATGCCTTTTACCACATTTCGCACAAGAGTAATTTGACTTACAAAAATTAAGTCTATGTTTCCCAAGACAATTAAAGCATAATGAATTATCCTTCACGCATTGCATTCTATCTGTGACAGAAATTTTTTTATAAGTAGGACACAAATAAAGGGGATGATTTTCACTACATAAATAGCACTTCGAACTCTTGACATTAGACAAAAAAGTTTTAGATGCATTTCTTTCAATATGATTTTTATTATAAGAACCAGAATTCTTAGTTACTGTTTTTCCACGAGATGTCATAAATAAATCTATTTCTTTTCCCAGTTTAATAGGTTCAAACCATGTGTCTGATTGTTTCACGCTTATATAAGTAGCAGTTTCTTTATCCAAAGTTTGGAAAAGCTTATCAGAAATTATAAGCTGATTTAGTGTTTTGAAATCCTTCACGTCCCTTAATTGTAAATAGTACTCCCAGCTAGTAGTTAAACGTGAAGCAAGCTGAACGTATGTTTCATTTAACTGCCGTGTTGTTGTTCTGAAATTGTCCAGACAAGATTGAGCCGTTGGCTGAAATTCTCTGAGAACTATTTCTTTCACTTTATCATAATTACTAAAATCATCGTCACTTATATATGTGATTATATTTGATGATTTTTCACCAAGCAAATTGAGAAGAATTTCAGATTTATATTTATCAGGAACACATTTAACAACAAATGCTCGTTCTAAAGATGAAAAAAAGAAACCCCAGTTTTCGGGTTTGTTAGGCACTTTAATAGTTAATGTTCTAATACTCTTTACCAAAGAATCTAAAGAATTATTAGATTCAGGTAATTCTATATTATTTTCTTTTGGCTCGGCACGAATACGTGCAATTTCAAGTTCCGTTTTTGCTCTTTCGAGCTTCAAACTCTCTAAGTCTAATTGTTTTTTCTCTTCACTTTTACGCTCTTCAACTATTAAATTTACAAGATCACTGACAGTTTCACAGTCATTTTTATATTTTTTCTAGACCAAGTTCACTGGCAATAAGCCTTAAATCATCTTTTTTACAGTTTTTAAACATTGTAAATATTTAAATCAAAGTACCATATAAAACCAAAACAATCCTACTTTGAAAAAGAAAGCATGTATCCAAATCACACAGTCAGCTCGTAACACAGTCACATTAATCGTAGAAATTCACTTTACAAATATATTTTTTGAAACATGCTGATTATTTCTTCCGGAGAGCGGACCACTTATTTCGACGCTCAGTAAATATAGACACTTAATAAATTCAGTGGACTGTAAACATTTAAGATTCTTTATTACTTTGAATTTGGAAGAGAGCTTTGCTTTTTACACTCATCACGGCTCTCTTCGCTCACACACACTGACTACCTACACTTACTCCACAAGATGGCGCTACAGCAGTGCAGATACATAAGCCACATATTTGTTTTGTTTTTTTTATATATAAAATAAGCTAGAAAAACCATTTTCATCGTGAATGTAAGTGAAAAAAAAGTTCCTTACTTGAAAATTTGATAAAGATATTGCAAGCCGAAAACTTAAAAGGCCGTTTTCTCTCGCTTTTATTTTTGCGCATTTCATGTCAATTAAAATGCAAAGGCTTTTTTTAATTTGTATCTATAATGTGGATTTTTTTCCCACATGTTCCTGAAACTATACATAACAAATTTATGCTTTACTTTTATGATGACTTAAGTACTTTTTTTTCCAAATTCTTTTTGTAGGTTTTTTGAATTGTTCGTTGTTTTTTCTGCGTTACTTCAGTTTTTATTTTTTTTTTCTCAAAAAGTATTTGACTTATAAAAAATTCAAAGCTTAAAAGTTTTGTTTAATGAGTAATGAATCGAAAAAAAAAATTTTTTTCAAGAATTTACGCCCATTTTTAAAAAGAAGATGCATTTTTTAAAATTGCTCAATTTCGTTTTAAAAATTTAAATTTTCTAATTATATTTTAAGAAACCCACTTTTTAAAAAAAATTCTTTTGAAGTGACATAACATGACAAAAATTGTAAATAAAAACACCATAGAGGAAAAAATGGTCTCATGGTGCCGACTCCCCTTAAACGAAATTTCTAGCAAGTATCTTTATAAAAGTATACTTTTTTTATTGTTTCGCAACAAACTAGAAAGTGGGTATTTTAAAATTCTCTTCTCGATTGGCACTCTTGTCAAGGCACTTTTATGTCATATTTTTATTCCTTTCACACATTCTATTATTGTTGAAGCAAATTAAAGATTTCACATACCAGCAAAATCATTAAAATTCTTTAAGTTTGAAAGTGCCAAATTGGAAGTCCCTTTATTTACTTTCCTTTATAAGTGTACGAAAGTGTCTAAGAAGTCATAAACAAATAATTCATTTTAAACTAAACAAATTATTTCAATACTTTAAATTTTCACGTTATTAATTTAACAAATATTTTAATCTAAACAGATAATTTCAATAATCACCATAGTTTAATTAATTCAATTAAACAAATAATTCATTTCCCATTAAAAATTCATCATAAAAAATGGAAATTTAATTTCTAATGCGTGTGTATTAAGAACTGGCCATTCTCTTTTTCCCCCTTTTTTCTTTCTTTCTTTAATCAAATCATGTTTATTGTGCTTTGGTTTCTCTTTTCCTTTTAGCCTACTTTCCCGTGAAAGTAAAAAAAAAATTAGTGAAAGAAGGCTTAATAGTATCGTAAAAAATCATTAAAAATAAGAAAAAAAAATCAAAATAAGTTACGTATTTAAATAAATATTGAAAACTAAAATTTTGAAAGCAGTGTTTGGTGATGGGGGAAATGTGTGTTTGATGTTGTGTCGGTCTGTCGGTCTGCTCGCCCCCCCCCCCCCCCTTCCCAATAACTTTTGAAGAAACTGTCCGATTCGAAAGATTTTTTTTTTTTTTTTTTGCATTCGAAAGATTTTGGCGAGGACATTTCATTTCCATATTATTTCTTAATTTGAACAATTTTTCGTTCAAATCAGAAAATAACATTCATTTATTTCATTCAGTAATTCATTTTGAACAGCTCAAAAAATCTTAACACTATCACCTTTGTGCAAAAATTAAGCAATTTGTGCAAACTCTGGGCATATGATCCAAGTTCCTATGAACAAGCGTATAGGAAAGAGCTCTCGGCGTGAACTATCTTTGATTTGAACAATTTTTGCTCATTTTTGAGCAGTTAAAAAAAAGTAACATTAGAGCCTCCGGAGAAATTTCAATCGTATATAAATCCTGATCAAAAAAAAAGACGGATTTGCTTGGAACAAACTTTATCAGAAAGATGTTAGGATGTTGAACATATACGGATGCAAAGTTCATCCACAACTAAACGAGCCTATTTTCGCACGAAACTTTTTGATGCTGATTTTAAGGATATTTCTGAATAAATAAATGAGTGAGTAATGAATAAATGAATGAGAGAATATAATTATGTATAAACCGTTGGAAAAGGTATATTTGAAGTAATTCAGAACTAAATTAAATGAGAAAGAGAGAGAGAGAGAGAAAATTATCAATTTGAAATTGGTGTATATGGGATTTTTGATATTGGCGTATAGTTCTAGAAGGAACTTCTTGTTGTAATTTGTAACGGTGCTATTTTTACCGAAAATGTAAAATGTTTAAATACAGCAAAGAAGTACACAAGCAATTTATGCCTTATGTTAGGAACGGCGTAAGAAAATTGTTTTATTTTAAAAACAATTCTTGTTTGAGAATCTTTTTAACCCTTTTGTTAAATTATTACTATAATGGTCTTGAATAATGCTTCCCTTACTCATGCATGTCACGCTGCATAAGACGACAATATGTGCAAAAAAAAAAAATTATTTGACTTTAAAATGATTTTTTTTATTTATAAATGAACTAAATCTTCTCCCGCAGAACATCTATAAGTTTAAAATTCAAAAGGCTTAAGAAAGAATCGCTAAGATCGCTAGAAACAATTTAAGGTGTTGCCACTCCAAAGAATCGGAAATTAAAATGTAAATTATTAATGGAAATGCATTTTCTCTATCTCTACTAATAATAAAGCAGTAAGTATGTGTGTGTGTCTGTCTGTGTACGGCGTAGGGCCCAGACCGTCCAGCGGATTTTCATGAAATTTGGCACGAAATTAGTTTGGAACATGGGGGTGTACACCTCGGAGAGTTTTTTCTTCTCTATCTCTACTAATAATAAAGCAGTAAGTATGTGTGTGTGTCTGTCTGTGTACGGCGTAGGGCCCAGACCGTCCAGCGGATTTTCATGAAATTTGGCACGAAATTAGTTTGGAACATGGGGGTGTGCACCTCGGAGAGTTTTTTCTGAAATTCGAATTTGTTCTTCTTTTATTCCAATTTATAGCCGAAAGTTTCATAAAATAGTCATTTTCTATAGGAAGGAATTATCGCATCGTTTCGAGCTTGATACCGTTGAAAAGCGCGTAAAAAACTACCCCGGAAAGAGTTTCGCTCTACGTGCGAAAATTCGAAGCCTCTAAATTAACTAGAAAAGAAGTTATAAGCATTTTTCTCTGCAGTTCGAAATTATTTTTTCACGGTAATTAACTTTAATTTTAATTGTTGCCATGCCGACTGACTATTGATCCTTTTTAGCCTACTTTCCCGTAAAAGTAAAAAAAAATAATAATAAAGCATGAAAGAAGGCTTAATGTATCGTGAAAATATCGTTAGAAATCAAGAAAAGTCAAAAATAAGTTACGTAATTAAATAAAGATTGAAAAATAAAAAATTTGAAAGTAGGGTATTGAGATGGGGAAAAAGTGTGTCTGTCAGTCTGTCTGTCTGTCTGTCTGTCTGTCGGTCTGTCTGTCGGTCTGTCGGTCTGTCCCCCCCTTTACTAACCCCTTTACTACCCAATAACTTTTGAACGAATTGTCCGATTGGAAAAATTCTTTTTGCATTCGAAAGATCTCGGCGAGGACATCTCATTTCTACATTTTACTTTTGATTTGAACAATTTTTTGTTCAATTTTGAACAGTTCAAAAAATTTTAACATTAGCACCTATGGGTGAAAATGAAGCGAATTATGCAAAATCTGGGTACAAGATCGAAGTTCCAATGAACAAGCTCACTGGAAGAAGTTCTTGGCGTGAAATATTGATTTGAACAATTTTGTTCATTTTTGAACAGTTCAAAAAAAAAAAAAAAAACTAACATAACGCCTACGGGGAAATTTCAATCCAATATAAATCCTGATCTAATGGACCGATTTGCTTGGAACAAAATTTATCGGAAAGCTCTTATGACGTAGAACATGTACAGATAGAAAGTTCATCCAGAACTATCGAGCCTATTTTCCTATGAAATTTTTTGATCGAGATTTTCAAGAATATTTTTGAATTAATGAATGATCAATGAGCAAAAGAATGAATTAATAACTGAGTGAATAAATACATGAATGACTGAATAACTGAATGATTGAATGAATATGTATCAACCGTTGAAAAAGGTATATCTGAAGCAATTAAGAACTTAAGCTAAACGAGAAAGAGAGAGAGAGAGATAGCTAGAATATAAATTTGAAGCTGGTGTATACGGGAAAGTAGGCTCGTATAGTTCTAGACGGAACTTCTTTTTTAGCCTACTTTCCCGTAAAAGTAAAAAAATATATATTAAAGCATGAAAGAAGGCTTAATGTACCGAAAAATATCGTTAAATATGAAGAGAAGTCAAAAATAAGTAAATTAAATAAACTTGAAAAATAAAAAAATTGAAAGTAGGGTTTTGAGATGGGGAAAAAGTGTGTCTGTCGGTCTGTCGGTCTGTCTGTCTGTCTGTCTGTCGGTCTGTCCCCCCCTAATATTTTTTGAACGAATAGTCCGATTCGAAAAATTCTTTTTGCATTCAAAAGATCTCGGCAAGGACATCTCATTTCCATATTTTACTTTTTGATTTGAACAATATTTCGTTCAATTTTGTACAGTTCGAAAATTTTTAACATTAGCGCCAATGGGCAAAAGTGAAGCACATTTTGTAAACTCTGGGCAGAAGAGTCGAGTTCTTATGAACAAGATTACTAAAAAGTTCTCGAAGGAAAATATTTTTTGAGTTGAACAATTTTTGTTCATTTTTGAACAGTTCAAAAAAATTAACGGTACTTTTTCCTTAATCCCGGCGCAGGCGATAAAGTCGCCAATAATGATGCAACGAACGCCAAACGGAATACATCCGCTAGTAACCTTTTGCGTGTTATGTTGCCTTGGCGAGATTTGCGCCGATATAAAGGAATCCATTTTGAAACAGTTCAAAAAAAAAAAAAAAAGATATTAACATTAGCGCCTACGGGTAAATTTCAACCCTATATAAATCATGATCTAACAGACCGATTTGCTTGGAAAAAAATTTATCGGAAAGATGTTTGGCCGTAGAACATGTACAGATACGAAGTTCAACCAGAACGCAACGAGCCTATTTTCTTATGAAATTTTTTTATCGGGATTTTTAACGATATATTCGAATGAATGAATGATTAAGTGAATGAGTGATGGAATAAACAAATAAATGAGTGAATAAATACATAAATGAGAAAAATGAATGAATAAATTAACGAATGACTGAATAAATGAAAGAATGAGTGAGTGAATGAATATGTTTTAACGGTTGAAAAAGGTATATTTGAAGTAATTAAAAACTAAAGTTAAATGAGGAAGAGAGAGAGAGAGAGTTAGCTAGATTATAAATTTCAAGTTGGTGAATACGGGAAAGTAGGCTCGTATAGTTCTAGACGGAACTTCTTGTTTCTTTTAACGAATTAAAATTTATTGCTTGCGGTTTTTAGCATTTTGAGAAGCAGCCGATTTTTAATTTATTTATTTCTTTTTTTGGATTTTGATTATTTTTTTAAAACGAATTAAAAAATTTTTCCTGCGTCTCACAGGCGATTGATAGCTTTGTTTTGATTTCCTTATTTTGACATGTATTTTACGGGACTATTTTCCATACTGCACAGGGGTTTTTAAAAGAAATGTTATCCTTTATAGCGATTTTTGTTATTCCAGCTTATTATTACTATTTATACTTTCATTTACTTACTTTTTTTTTCTCCAGTGAATTAGCACATATGTTATTTTCCTATTTAAGCTCGGATGAAAGGTTTATTCCGCTTTCAAATCTTTGCTTGCTGCTGTTTGTTTCTGCAGGCTACAAAATTTCGTCTTTCTGTTTTAAGCCGGGTCCAGACGCTACGTTTTGCACAACCTTTTTTCTGCGCAGTTCAACACATTGCAGATAAAACGTTGCGTGTAGATTGGAAAAGTGCGCAGTTTTGAGTCCGGTGCGAAGACTGTACAGTTGCAGCGATTACTGAGCTAGAAAGCATGTGTCTTTGAACTGTGCAGACAAATCGGCACATGTAGACGGTAGCACCCCTTTCCGATTAATTTTGTTTCTCAGTTTCAATTCGTCAGGCGACAATGGCCAACTTTCGGCAATGTTCTCGGGAGTTTCTCACAAAATTTATTGCATTATGCGAAAGTTTCCCACGCGTTTGGCGTGTAAAATCCAAGGAGTATAGTGACAAGGATAGAAAGGGGGAGGCTTATGAGAGTTTAGTGGAAAAAATCAAAGACATTGTTGCAACCGCAAACAGAGAAACATTTGTAAATAATTAATTCTTTGAGAAGTGTTTACCGGAAATAATTGGCAAAAGTTAATAAATCGATTCGATCTGGGGTTGGAGACGAAATTTACAAGCCATCTCTCTGGTACTTTGATTTGTTACATTTCCTAAATGATCAGGAGACACCAAGGCAGTCTAGGAATACCATGGATGAAAATAAAGAGTTTGCAGTTGTCGAACCACCAGAACAGGCAACAAAAAAATATTTATTTTATGTAATCATTTGACCACTTTGAACGCCGGGTTCTTCTGAGACGTTCCAGTCTTTTTTTTTAACATGACACCATATCATAATTGACCAGAGTATTACCTCCTTCATGACGATATCGCACAAAACTGAGTGAAATATACAGATATCTCTGCACTATGTAGACGCATAAAAAACTGCAACGTTTTCATTTAGTCTTAAGACTGCGCAGACAAAAGGTTGTACAAAACGTAGCGTCTGGACCCGGCTTTGTCAATAAATAATAGATAAAAATTAATTGTACTAAAAATTTATTAATTAAAACTATTCTAATATATTATAATCTTCCTTTTTGTGTTCGTACTTGAACAAAACAAACAAAATACGTTTTTTTTTTCAAATATTTTCTTTTTTGTTTTATTTCGTTTCTTTCTTTCCTTTTTCCTTTTTTATTGTGTGTGTTTTGTAAAAAAAAATGCTTAAATGTGTAGGATCTCCGGCTGATTGCCATGGGCAGCTAATCTTTAATTATATGGAATGCTATACATTTTAATAAAATAACATAATTTACACCTAAAAAAAGATATCACTATATACACAATGGCAAACCGACTGGTCTTTTCATTTTTTAACACGGGCATAGCCGTGCGGGTACCGCTAGTAAGAAATAAAAATACATTTGTTATCCTGTAACCTATATATATGGATTACTTGATCCAGAAGGGATTTCTCAACCGATTATATTTTATCGTTGGAGTATATTTAAAAGCCTCCAATTCCTTTTTATTTCATAAAAGTTAAATGATAATCTGCTTTTCTTAGCGAAGAACAATGAACTGTTATATTTTTGTCCAGCTTCCACTGAAAGGAACATAATATGCAATATATGAAGATTGGAGAATTTTATTAATAAAATCCATTTTGTCTTTAAAACTCCTCCGCTTATTTTTTTATATCGCATTTTTTTCTTAAACTTATTCTTGAACATGGAAATAATAGAAAGTTGTCAATTGTTTGTAAAAAAAAAAAATTAAAGTACTAAAAAACTAAATAAGTGAAGGAAGAAATGATAAAATATTCAATAGAACTGAAAGAAACAAAAAGATTTGGAAAATTTAAAAGGAAACGTTAAAAAATTCTTCAGTATCCTGCGGCTTTTTGAAAGGCGAGAGAAGTACTCTTTAAGAAGCGCATGCGTTGTTAGAAGTAACAACGATTGGTTGCCATAGCGACTTTGACGTCATTGCCCGGGCATTCCTAGATGTTTGGGGAGATCTGCTTTAAAAGAGGTTTTGTTTGACTAAGTGAGTTTAAATAGATTGGACACAGCATTAACATTATTATCTATCTTGTGCATAAACTTATCTGTATATATTTGTTTATTTTATTTTCAATTCAAAACAGCGACAAGATGAATAATATTGCTTTTAAACTCGATAAACGCAAAAAACAAGATTCTTTAGTCGGATTAAATGATTCATATTTAAAAATTTAAGCTTCGCGTTTACGTTTTTGGCTTTAAAAAAAAGGAAAGAAATTAATATATCGAGGAAAAATTTTATAATGAAAATGCATTGATTTTGCATAAATTATTTCAGAAATATTTACAAGGATAACAATATTGCAATGAATGATCTCGCATAAATATTGAATGATAT
This sequence comes from Octonoba sinensis, assembly GCA_038502835.1. Classification (NCBI taxonomy): domain Eukaryota; kingdom Metazoa; phylum Arthropoda; class Arachnida; order Araneae; family Uloboridae; genus Octonoba; species Octonoba sinensis. The sequence goes on from CM076604.1 coordinate 86,623,860, forward strand.
TCGCACCTTCTTATATGATGCAAAAGTTTCATGATGTTTTCATCCATGCAATCTTTAAAAATTATTGAGTGATTTTTTTTTTCTTTTATTTCTTTTTTTCCTAATACGCAATCGGTGTTTATAAAAAAAAACGTTCTATTGAACTTTAATCCTCTCATTGTTAGCATGTCCTTTTCTATCAGTTTCTGAACACTTCATTTATTTTATTTTTTTATAAGTCACGCCAAATGCTTTATAAATAAATATACACTATTCATTTTTGCGTTGATTCCATTCTATTCCTGTGTTGTATAAAATAAAAAGACTACCGAAGAGACATATTTAAACTCTAGTTTTGAAACTAAGTAAATTATTATTTTTTTAATGGATGATATTGCATGGATTTCTTCGACTAGTTACGACAGGAAGAGAGTGGTTTTCTACCTGGAAGCGATATTTCTATAACACATTTAAGAGAATTTAAAATATTCAATATCCTATTCGCTAGATGGCGCCAGTAAAAATATTAACGACATGCATTCTAATAGATGGTGAGATAGATGTATTGAATAAATACAGCTGATAAAACGGAGTCTAAATTCTTATGCTTTCTGAGTCATACGAATGAGATAAACTAAATTAACTAAGGTTTACTGTAGCAGAGGGAAGATTAAAAGTTGTTAAGATCATGGAATGACATTTATTATTATTATTATTTAATTTTATTGTTTACACAAATTTATTTTTATTTGTTAAAAAACTCCCTAGAACAACTGTAAAATATTTTTAGGAGCATTATATTATTATGAATACTAACAAGTATTATAATTATAAACATGGATTGCTTGTTTCTCACGCACCGACTAGCTCCAACAAGAAGACGCCTGACTTTAAGATAATTCAATTCTTCTTGGGGAGAGAACAAAAGCAGGAGGAATTTTCAGGTCCCGCTCCAAGCCTGACCGGCGCCCCCGTACCCATTTCTCCCCCACCATCTTGCAGGTATGGATGGCGTACGCCTGGAAATTCTAAAACCGGCACAAAGACAATATCTATCGCAGTCTAAGAGATGCAAACCTGTTTTCCTCACCACTGTTTTAACGAATGAAATCAATCAATCCGTTGTCAATTGGAGGTTTTCTTGTCGGATCAGAACAATATATGTCATACTGCCTTATAACTCCTACTATTTTCTCGTAATTTTTACGAAAATTGGTCAGTTTTTACGATAACATGCTCATAATCATTTTTTTACGATTTTCTCCTGTTTTCTAAAATTGTTTAGAGTTTTAGTGAAATTCTACCGTATTATCACAAACGTGAATTAACTTCCTCCAAATCGCAGTAATTTTTCTCCAAGTTTTGTTGGATGTCTGGATTTTAATGAGACTGAATTATTTATACTTTAATGATAATTATTGGCTTAAATAAGCTTTAAGAATAATGACACGATTACTTAGACTTTAATGATTATGACTGGGTATTTAAACTAATGACTGTATTAGAAGAAACTTCAGATTTTTTTCCCAAGATGTATGTACAAATGGTCATGCCTTTTCCATTCCAGTCTAAAGCCATTCTCTGCTTTTTTAGGAGAATTCTTCTGAATTGCTGAGAAAAATCTTCTGAATTCTTATCTCTGTAGTTTGACAGCTATGGCATAGTGATTTTTAGCTTAAAACTTATTTTCACTTTTTTTTTTCAGCAAGCAGGAGGGTTGAAGGACAGCAACAGCAACGACCCGGGAATAACAAGAGACCACGTGTCTGCATCGAGAGAAGTTATGCAAGGCTTGGACATTGAAGACAGACGCACACCCATTCTTTCTCTCTTCGGGTGGTTAAAGAGGCCGCAGCCGATCATCCCAGCCAATTACAATAGACAAAGATTATCCAAAAATATTGACAAAGTTTCCAAAATTCTTTTCCCCTTGTCTTTCGGTACTTTTGTCACGGCTTACTTCTTAACGTACGCGGTCATCAAGCCAACTCATTCAGAAAATTGGGAGCTTCTGAGCAACGGGTACACGAACTAGACTTCCGAGCACTTCTATCACATTTAAAGGAAAACTTTTCTGACAGAATACTGGCACATTTGATCCTCATGGTACCTTCACACCACGTGCGACGGAGACGGGTGACGGCAAAAAAAGATTTCAGAGCGCGTCATTGGCTCCATATAATTTAATAACTTCGCCCTTGTGTTGACTCATTGGTATATTTTATTACGTCATTAAAAAGTGACCTTCCTTCCTCGCAAAGGACCATGCTTTGTTGATTTCGTCTTGATGTCAGCTGGAGCTGACGATTCCTTGCTGTTTGTTTGATCAAAATAGTAACAGACGCAAAATGTCGCCTGTCGCCCTTGTTGTGAATGCACCATAAATATCAGCTCATACTGATAACTTCAATGGTTTTTGTTGGAAAGAAGTCAAACATTTTATCAGAACTATATTGATTAGATGTGGTCTTTCGTGGATACCTTAATTTTCAATGCAAAATATTTTGATATTGACAATGGAATAAACACATAGTGCACGTGCAGTACTTTTGAGGTGCAAAGTATTTCTGAATATTAATATTAAAACCAACCTCATTGAATATTTTCTTATGTTGATTGTGATGAATAGGTACTCGGGTGCCTTTTCGTTCACCTGATGGCTCAGCTTTCTAAATCGTTAGCTGATTCATCGCCGCTGTTTGCCTTTGGGAAAAGAAGAAAAAGTGCGGAATCATTTGTGTTATAGTCTGAGAGTTTATCTATACCACTGCAATTGCCTACAAGCTACAATGCGATGATGAAAAAACACCATCGATTTTTTTAATCGAAAGCATGGATGCGAGAACCAATGGCATGCATGTATGTCTTCTATATATTGCCCACAGATGACCGCATGCTATTTTTTATAAAAATTAGCAAAAGAATCGAAATCAGGAACAACACCATAGACTTTAGCCGATAGAATCTATACTCTATTGTACTTTTCTTCCAAGCTTCGCAGCACCCCACTTTTATGAAACAAAGCAATGAAGGGAGAAAAAAAGTTGTCGTTTTCCAACCCAATGGTCAGACTCTTTTGCTCAGTTTTGTTTATAACCATACTTTTTTACATGAAAATGAATAGAAATATATAAACAAATATATATAAATTAATTTATTAATAAATAAATAAAAATGAATTAATTGTTAATAAAAATTAAAAATGATATTTTTCCACACTTAGGAATTAAAAGATAAAATTTTTATATACCGTCGATGCTCGAATTTATTAAATTTATACAAAATTAGTCGAAATCTATACAGCATACCAAAAAGAAGTTCATACACAGAATGTGAGTAGCCAATGCAGATTGCGGCAGATGAAATAAATGCTCTTGAGCGTGACTGAATTAGAATTATCTGCAGCGGGAAGGTCAGGAAATTTTTTATCAGTTACTATATCTCAGTTAACTATGCTTTTAAAAAGAATTAAAAAAAAAAGGAATGTAACATACTTCCTTGTTTAAAAGAACCGACCTTTCGTCTTTAAAAGCATATAGTACTTATTTTACGATTAAAGAATTTTATTAAAATTATAATTTTATTTTATTATACGTGCAGACTGCTGAGCCGAGTAAATTCAAAAATTCACTTGAACTTAGACCTTTGCTTTAACAGTACCGCCGTCTAGTGGGAATTTCGCTACACATGTCTCCAGTAAATATCGTAAGATTTTATCGAAAGTTATGGGAATTGTAAATTAGTGTTTGTATACTAATTTTTGTGTTCGTTGGCCTGCCTTAAATCCGTTCTACACGGGTCACTCATGACTCCTGTTTCATGTTTACTTTCTTTTTTTGGTCCGATTAAGCAGATTTTTGGTCCCAATAAGCGAATTAGGCTTATGTAGTAGGGCTTATGTAGTAGAAAATTTTTTGGTTCTTTAGAGTTAGGTACAAATAAGCGGCTGGTCCGATTATCCGGTGGTCCAATTAAGCGAACTCCACTGTACTAAATAAATAAATATACTATCTTCTACCACTAAATTAAGCGATTGATTTCTGGAAACTAAGCGGAGCATGGAGACTCGCGCGGCACAGAAACGTATAGAAAAATTACGGTGAATAAATTCGATGAATAAGCGCCGATTATATAAAAATTAGTGTTTATTAGACAATACAAATGTTTGAGATATATTGCAGAAATGAGAACAAAGTTTGTTTTGCTGAAAGAATTTAAAGACGCATGTAATTTACGTCACCACTTTTAAATTCTACTTTTTTGTACTAGAAAACTTTTTTTGCAATATACAGAGAAATGCGTTACAAACTTAAATTAATATCTGTGATGGGGAAAATAATAGCTGAGAGATCATAGATATAAATATATTCTCACTTAAGATTTCAAAAGGGTCATCGAAGGTTCCAAAAGAGATTATATTTAGAATAAATCAATAAGAGGGGAGGAAAACATTAGAAAATAAATTCCATCCGCGTTTCTTGCATATTAATGGATGTACAAATTGCAATTCAAATTTCTTCTTGCTTCAACTTTGCACGATGCGCAGCTGTTTTGCAAGATATGGGAACAAATATGCAGAAATGGTTTTGATAAATGTTGACCTTTAATTCTATTTCCGAGTTTTAGTCAGTTTCTGTTTGTATAAAGCCAATCATTCACGTACATTTAATATGGATGCCCACTGAATAAGAGGGCGAAGTTATGACGACCAATATGAAACAAAGAAGCCCAGGCCGTTCTATGGGAAGCTTTTCATGGATGCTCAAACTGTGCCCAGAACACCTAGTCTCACATAGGCATAGCAAAATTAATAAATAATTAAAAAGTCCGTTCTTACACAATTTTTGAACAATACAATCAAGATGTGCCAGCTGAATTTTAAACTCATTGTATTGTACGTTACTTTTGCTGAATTCCATCAAAGCTGATTGCTGGCACTTAATCTTCCGTTCTTCCTCTTCTTCAGTTATAAAATTGATGTAAAATACTTCCTCCTTAAGCATTAAAAAATAACTTTTTTTTTCATGTGGATTTAGCTGTGAATTGTATATATAAATAGGCAAAGACAAAGCAGTCAAGTGAATTTTCTTAGCTGCTTACCAACCACTTTTCTAGCTTTTTTTTTTTTTTTTTTTTGATTAGTAGCTATTGATGAGTTTTGTATTCTCAATAAAAAAAATTTGAAATAATTAATTTTTTTTCTATCCCACTTTCGAAGAATATTCGAGGCCTTTTTTAGAAGACTTGTCTCGTCATATTTTTTACATCTACAATATTTGTCCAATACTCAATACAAGTTTTACTATTTATAATTCAAAGGAGACGAAAGGTCAAAAACAAAAGCAAAAAGAAAATATAATCTCTTAAATGAATGGGAAATCAAAATAATTCTAATCTTAAGATTAATCCGTTTGCAAAATGTATGCACTCTCAGAAACGCATGCTCAAATCTCACGAAACTTTCGTCGTATTTGACGAAATGACTTCGTGAAAAATGCTCCGAGTAAACCTTTCGTCAAAATGCCGAAATTCGTGTAGTAACTTTTTCAAGTCACGTGGTCGCGCGAGGAAAGAATCGTTATAAATGACGAAATTTTCTTGACGATTGAAGAATCGTCGAAAATGAGGATTCTATTTTTGAGAGTGTAGATACGTGATAATAATGCGTCCAGTACAGTGCCAAACAAAATAAAACACAATTTGAAGCTAACAATGTCTAATACAATATAAAGTGAGACAATTAAGTGCAGTGACGCGTAATTTACTTCATTTTAACTCTTCATAAGTTTGTTGATTTGCATTAGCATTTTGAACTCTCCATTAAATGGAAAGTGAGTGTTTGTATTTCCAATGCATTCAATAATAATAAGGTGTCAAGAAAAGTTTTATTTCTATTTTATTTACAAGAGAAGGGAGTGCAGAAAGATAAAATTTGTGTATAATATGTGTTACAAATTGCATTAAATTAAATAACTAATTCAGTGGTCAGTCAGTCGCACTAAGGAGAGATTATCGCTAGTTGGAATATTTAAACAAAACAAATTGTTAAACATAATTGTTGTCAAATAGAAAACTAAAATTTCTAAAAGTCGTTTAAACGTTCGAGGCTGAGCTTGAAAAATTTCATGAATTGTCGGCTAATTTCGACCATTGGGTGACCTCTAGTCCTCTTGTTCATGGAAAATATCTATGTATTAAAATTTTTTGCCCTAAAAAGTAACCTTAAAGTAATAAAAACTTCAACAAAACTTGATCACGTTGATGAAATTTGCTGCCACAAAGTATGATAGTGTCATAAAAGCAGCTACAAAACTTGGCCAATATCGTTTTCATTGCATCATTTCATTGCAAAAGTGGGGTGCTTGAAATTGTAAAATCAAAGTCATTCATTTTCTTATTTTGAAATTTATATATAGCTGTTATTAAAAGAGTTTATTCCCTACCTAAAAAAATAAATAAGTGCTTTGTGAAATATATTCAGATGTCATGAATGTAGATGAGTTTAAAACCACTTCGAATGTATCCACCTTGCCTTGACACTATTTTCGCACATGATGATGCAACACTATGCCAGCAATTATTTTATGCAAAATAACAATCTGAAAAATTATATTAGCAATTATTTATTATGCAAAACAACAGTCTTTCGCTTTTATAAAAGATTTTGGATTTCTGCACTAAGCTTAAGTATCTGTTTGATGCAAAAAATATTTTAAAGGTTTTGTTAACTTGTGTGCAACAATGTCTAATGAGACGCATAGTTAGAGTGCAATTTTGCATATATGAAGCGGAATCTGAGAAAACCATGTAATGATGTCAGAAATTTGTGTTACGTCCCTTGACTAACAAAAACGGATAATAAGTGAGTGTCAGATTGACACTTTGTGTCTCAAATAACTTTACTCTTCGAAAAAAATATTTGAAATTTTTTTATTATGTGCCGTTATGCATAAGGATCATCTCATAATATTTTTTCAACGCTAGATTTTTTAAAAATCACTTTAGTCCCGGCGGGACTTAGCAATCCTACAAGAAAAACTTTGTTTGCTGAAGAAAAAAAAAAGACGGTTTGACTCTCAAAGTCTAACCAAAACATTGGTGACATATATCAAACATGCATAAAATATTTGAAAGATCTGCCTCAATAATTAATCAAAGATCCGGTGCACTTATCAAATTAGCGATGTCACTTGATTCAAAAAAGTCACTTCCAACAATGTGTTAACAGCTAAATGGCTTTGTAAATCCCATACAAAAAGAGCTCGTGCTGCCATTTAGTTCTGGTAAATGAATGCTTAAAATAGAGGGATTTGAAATTCCCAATGGGATCTTACTGCATATTCACATCAGATTGAGAGAGTTTGTTGGTGTAGTCCCATCGGGACAAAAAGGGTTAAATTAACAGTTTAGCAATAAAAGACGATCTTAGTAACCTCTTTTTAGAAATTGCATCATAATTTCGTGTGCCAAAGTTGAGCGGAATTTCTTCATCTAATGCACACTCTATCTATGTGCCTCGTTGTATTTCTGTAATTAAATTCAAAGTTGTGCTAAAATACTCCACAATCACAATCAATGAATAAATATCTACTTATGCTTGTTCACAACGTATAATTAAATGTCATGTCTCTGAACTCTTTTTTTTTATTTATTTTTAAAATTATTTGAATATTTTACAATTTTCCCCTTTTTGACGCAGGAGTCCCCCCCCCCCTAGATATTATTTTTATTTATTAGAGATAATTTGCGTCTAAAATATCCATTTCAACTTCCTTAATTAGGCTTGCTTATAACAAACTTAAGACCCTTATCTTGAGAAAATTAGAGAAGGAAATCAAAGTAGAATATTTATTGCAGCGAAATGTTATGCCTTTTACTTTTAATAACGCACTTACCCTTTCAATCTTATCCTAATGTTCATGCAACTTATCTGCTTTACTAGAACAACACTTCAACAGTGCGTTTGGAAGATAAACTTAGCGAATATGCAGTACACATTTTCATTCCATAATTTCAAGCAAAATAATTTTCTATCATATTTGCATATAAATGTCATATATTTCTCACAACTTAGTGGGGTAACAAGGAAACTTTATGCATACTGCTCATAATTATTATTTATATATGCCCAGGATGTCCCATGAATATTGGGACGAATTTTAAGGGTAGGTAGGACAAAATGGTAAAACTTTCTTATGATCACAAACGTCTTAGGGAAGTGGTATTAAGGTACAAGAAATGAATAAACACAAGACAGAGATGGCAAAAAATATTTATTGCTCAGAAATATTGCATATGCTCCAGTAGATAATTCCATTTTGATTCAGGCGTTATAGTGACGGAAGAAGAAATGGCGGACACATTCGAAAACCATTGATTTACTTAGATAAATGCATTAAATTCGTCTCTAGCGTCCCAAAAATGAAACGGATTTTAAAATGCCTATAATTTATGTAATTATGGGATTAAATAATTTTTAGGGGTATAAACTGTTTCAAATGGATTTTCCTTTAAACTTGAAATGACAAACGGAGTTACTTTGGTAGCATTGTGCAATTAAGAGCTGGGAAGAATTAGTTGCTTAAATTTTACACTATTTCGCGATGTCTAAGAAAAAAAAAGTAAGTCAAGAATGCTATTTTTGCTATATTCTGAGTCATTTTTCTTTTGACTTTGAGCTTAGGTACTTACTGAGACAATTTTTCCAAAAGTTATGTATTTTAGTACAAATTTTTCTCTTGTTTCGAACGCATTTACGTTTAATTATTGTTTTACTATTTTTTTGTTATATCCATCACTGTATCAAGCAATTTTTCATAGCATAATTAATAGCACCCAATTAGCGACGTACAATAACGTTTGTGATCCTGGATTGTTATGCAGTTCAGAATGGTTTGATTTGCGCTATTTTCCCTTAAAGTTTGTACCAATAATTATGGGTCACCTTGTATAGTTTCTCTGTTTAAAAGTAAGGTATCTGAAATTTATCCAAGCAGCTGAACAAAATAATGTGACAACTATTCATTTGTTAAACGTGTCAGGTTATGAAGTACTGAATTTTTATCAACAAGTTTCACTTCTTAAATATTGAAAATATATTGTCTCTCCGTTGCCAAATCGTGTTGGCTGAAAATGATAGATGCCTGAGCTTTTTAATCAAATAAGTCGCATATGTATACTCCACTGAAAATTTTGAGGACCCAGAAATCTTGCGATAAAAGCGTATTAAATTTGGCCTCCGTTAAAACACATTCTAAAGATATACTCGCATTTTCGTCTATCTGAAATCTATGCATTTATTTTACGCATTCGTTGCAGAACGTTAGGTACCTAATTTTTCAAAAATATGACATACAAAAGTTTTATAATTGTACATGATTTAATAAGTTCTCTTACAATTTTTTAAACTAATTTGTTTCTTATTATAGAATTTCTTCAATATGATATCTAATTTTTAAAGTGCTACCAATGTGCCTTAGTCTTATTATTTTATTAGTTTGATATGGTTAATATGTTGTGCCGAAAGTACTTTGCCCGAAGAAGAATTTTAAAAACCTACTACTAAGAAAAATTCTCATCTTCACTTCAGATGTACGAAAACTGGGAATACATCCCGGTATAAAGCCTAATAGCAAATTTTGTTTCAGTTTATTTCTCAAACCTAATTTACCCAGCAGATAATTTCTTCTTGGCAGATTAGCTTAAGGAACTTATTTCAATTCTAAGCGAAAACAACTAATATTCTGAACAAGTCATCAGTCACAGGTGAATACCAATCAGAGGCATTCATTGAACTAGAAGAATTCTTCAAGCGAGCCAAGACTGCCTAACGTAACTGATAAAATTCATCTAGCATCTAAAGAGAAAAAAATTACTGATCTTGCATTGGTTAAATTTAAAAGCCCATAAGAATTCTTTACGTATATAAAAAATAGGATGTTTTCAGCTCTTTGACGCGTCACATCTAAGTTATGTCATCGTGTTTTAATTTTCTTCGTTATTAAATATACATTCAGTGTCATTTAATCCTAACACTTATTTCTCAAAATACAAATTCTACATGCAATATTTTATTCAAGAAATATCTTAAACAGTTTTTAAAATATACTTTTCTTAGCTGTTCCCCATTACAATGTTAATCCTTTTTCTCTCAAAAAAAAATAAAGAAATAAATGAAAGCGTGAAAAAAACATTAATAACATTACATTTAAAGAAATGCAACGTCATTTGTTGGCCGCTAAAGGAGGCCAAATTCCACCTTAGCTGTAAATGCCTTTTCTCTCCATATAGGTGAATTCCGTCTTTTTTTTTTTTTTTTTTTTTGCGCTACATAATTTCTATTGCGATGTTTGTTTACTAAGGAATATAATATTACCCACGGTTCTGCACTGATTTTTAATGCAATATGTCATTCCGAAAAGAGAAACAAAGTAAAATGCAGTAAAACTCCACCTAAGGGACACAAATCTTAAACGGACAGTTTTTAATTCTCCGGTAGCAAATCATTGAAATTAAAAAACTTTTGTGGACAGCTCTCTATTAAGAATAAATACTTTTGTCCCGCTGGTGTCAGCTATAGAGAAGTTTTATTACACCTTAAAGTCTTTTTCCCCTCTATCCGTATACATTGATAACTATTTCACACAGATCACAACATAAAACTTGATAAAAAGTAAGGCAAGTAATTAACAAATCGTTTTTCAACAATGACTGAATTTGTCTAATAAATGCTCCTTTTCAGAGGCAATCTAATCTGTAATTGATCGCAAAAACGGGGGGAATGCACTTGCAGAAAAATGAGTTTATGTCTCGGCTTGTTAAATTTTTTTATTGCCTTTACCGCTTATGATGGGACAACCCATAAAAGGTTGGTTGGTCACCTGCTCACGTCGTAGCGGTTCCAAATACAATCGGGAAGCATCCTAGATGTTGCCAAGAACTACGAAAATATTCTTATAAAATCTTACAGTTTGATGATTTTTTCCAAGCGCAGACTATTTTTGAAAAATGAACTGAGACTTCGGATAAATTATGTTAAAACAATTATTCCAAGCGTTCTAATTATCATCCAAATCACAAACTCTAAAAAACTAGATTTTTACCGGCTTTCCAATGGTTCCAAATATTCGAAACGATAAGGTACATTTTGTATAGAAAAACCCAATTTAAAGCTTTAAATTAAAATTCAAGCGGTTTGGAACTTTTTTAAAACTTGAATACCCGCTTATGAGGATCTCCGGGTAGCAAAGTACCTCCGCGCCCCCCCCCCCCCCCAAATTTGGTAAAGATCTGACGTAAACTAGATTTATATAGGGAACATCCGTCACATTTTTATTTAATTTGCATATTTGAGACTCTATTTGACAGTGCGATGTTTTAATACTTTACGTTTTAGTATAAGTTTCGCACTTCCAATGCAAAAGGGACACACAAAAGTTAAAATGGCAGTAACAGCGGAATTAAGTATATTTTAGAGTTTTCTTGCGAGCACTAATGTCATGTCTTCAGTAGCATTGCTTTTGAAGTTATTATTCGATATTATTCAAATTATATCTAGAACTCAATTATTAACTCGATATTTTAAAAATTATTTATGCATTTAAAAACATTAATACACTGAAACACAAAAAAAATATAACAATCCAAAGCGTTATTTAACCAAGGATAATTGGGAATTAAAAAGAAAACGAGATTTTAAGCTCATGGTTAAAACTTTCAAATACCTCAAATGTTTCAAATACTTTCAAAATCAATTCCTCAAATACCTTCAAAATGGTTAAATAAAAAAATCCAGTGCTGTTTCAAAATTTGGATACTGAAAATATTAATAACTGAACTATACAGAAATACAAGAGCTAAAAGTTTGAGAAAATGGGCTTGGATATCGCTGTAATTTTAACAGAAAGTATTCTATTTGCACAAGAATTTTTTTCTTTTCTTATTCTTCGAACAATTACTGTGCTTGTTGAAAGGTTTATTTCAAAGGATTTGGAGCTCAAGTGAATTAAAAGCGAGGAACAGAAATAGCTAAAGTTTCAAAATTTATGTCAAACTACGAGGAAGTATGCTCGGTTAGCTCAAAAACAACATCTTGTTATACTTTTTTTTTTGCTATTATTATTAATAGTATTGCTATTAAAGCTTTTCTGGTGTCACGTTTTTACTTCCTTAATACAATAAATAAATATAGTTTCAATTATTTTGTCTCTTAAATGTGAGTTTTTGACCAATTTGCACTTGCAACAACCTGTTTCACTGGAGTATATATTTGACGTTAAAGTAATATCCTGATTAATTGAAAGAGCACACTTGTAAAGTTTGAAGTATTTCTGTGAAATGCATTATTCATTATGTATATTTCAAAATAACTGTATCCCCTGCTTCCTAATTGAAAAATTTTTATTCATCTAATAAAGTGTTTGTCTTATTCTTTTACTAGCCGACATGCCCGGCTTTGCGCGGGATAATATTGCATCATTCACAGGCTAAGTGACGCATGTCCAAAATTGTGTTTGTAAATATGTAAGAAAAAATTTTCTTAAAAAATCCAATAGTAGGAGATGGGCAACAGGTCTTAAAAACCTTATTTAAACAGTAAAAACCATTAAAAAACACGATTGCATTGAAACAAACAGCCTAGAAAACTTCCTTTTAGACCAAGAATAATAGTCCACATTAAATGCCAACAACAGTTCATAAAATTGCCATTAGAGTAATTGCAACAGTAACTAAAATGCGCACATGCAGCGAGATAATTGAGCCAAAATGATATCAAGAGTCCATAAAAATCGCAATTACAATATATACCACAATACATCTAAAAATTCCCATCAGAATAAGAGCTGTATTCTGTTTTAAAATGTCCATCACATGAAGAACAACTGACCCTGAATATTTCTGCTTCAATAAAGAAAAAAAATCCTTAAATCCCCCTATTTGAATAAAGACAACTATTCCTAAACATCTCTAATAGAATAAGGACATTAGTCTCAAAAAATCTCCATTAGAATAAAGACGTCAGTGACTAAAAATACCCATTAGAATACTGACCTTCAAGAGCTACTGTTCCTAAAATTACCAACAGTCCATCTTAAATTCCCCATCAAAATAAGGACAGTTCCTATAAATCCTGCTTGCAAAATCGTCAAAGGATTTCCTGATAATTCAATTGAATAGCACTTTAATAAAGTTCGGATAAAAGCGAAAGAATGGAAAGCATTATTTCCAAGTCAAATACGTTTCTTCATATTCTGAAAATTTCAAAAATTTCATTTAAGTTAGGTTTTGATTTATATTTACCTAAACATGCAGCGGTTTTCAAAAATGGACAATTTTGATCACTTTTGAACCATCATATCTGAGGGGGAACCAAATGAATTTACTTCATTTAACTTTCACTACATAGAGGAAAGCTTTCTCTACCAAACTTGAAATTTTTAAGAAGGTGTTTTTTCGTAAGCCGGAGAAAAAATGGTTCAAATTTGAATTAAAAACCATCGTGATATGTGCGCATTTTTAGTCTCAATTTAGCTTTTTTGGAGTTTTATTTAACATTTAAAAGGAAAGAAACTTGCTTTGGGTCCTACAGGGCTCGCGCATTTTGCATTTGACGCATAAATCAATATTATTTGAAAAAAATAACTCACTTTTGGAAGATGCGAGTCAAACTTTGAATGGTAAAATTTCGACCAAAAGACATTCTAATACTGAAAAATTTATTTATTTTTGCTCAATATGCTTTATATCGTTAATTATTAATAAAAGAACTAGAAATATTGTATAAAATGAAAGCAGATGCAAAAAGATTGCCTCACAATTGCAGCAAAACGCTCTTGCTGTTCGTAACAGGCGGTATCAAAGAAACGTAAAAAATAAGCTAAAAGTAAGAAATTTTCAGCAAATAAAGACCCAATGTGAATAATTTTATACATTAAGATAAGTAAATAAATGAATTTAAAAACAAGAAATCTAATTATGAAGAGATTAAGAAATTCAATTTTTGGCAAAACGGCTGCCGGTATTTTAATTCTCCTCATGGCAATTATCGGTTGATTCTAAAACAATCATTACTTTCATATTAAAATTTTTGAAGGAATAATATGTCAGAGAATTAGGATTTCACTTTTTAAATTGATGTAATTAAGCATTTACTTACCGTAATTATCGGTAAATAGCCCGCATCGTTGTATAGCCCGCAGGAAGAAAAATTCATTCTAAAAAAATTAAGTTCGGTGTATAACCCGCATCGTTGTTATAACCCGCACCCCAGAAAAAAACATGGGATACAACCCTAGAAAACAATGCATTCGCCTGTAGTGCCCGAGCACCAATCTGCTTTGGACCATTGTTTCGAAAGCTACGATTTATTTCTCTGCATTTTGTTTTGCAGGAAAACAGATTTCGATATTTTTGAACGTTAGTTGTCCTTTTTAATAATCCTTTTTTTTTTAATTTCATGTATTGCCCGCATCGTTATATTGCTCGCAGGTTAGTAAAAAAAGAAGTTTTTTTCGTAGATAGCCCGCGGGCTATACTCAGATAATTACGGTATTTGCACAAAAAGTTACTGCACGAGAACATATTACTCTTGCATACAGAAGTGTGATTAAAAATAAAATTCACCTCCTTTTTAATAAAAACAAGAATTTAATTTCAAACATTCGAGATCATACAATGTCTCCAAATAGCTTTTTTTTTAAAATCTGTAATAAAAAAAAAAGTTTTGTTATGTAATTTGACATACAATACACACCCCAAAAGTTTTTAATAGATTACCTAAATTTTTAATTGATTATCTACAGATTCCTTATACCAACCTTCCATATTTTCATGTAGAACTTTTTATATTTCAGGGTAAAATCATCATGACTACGACAGCGTTTTAAAAAATATATTTTTTCTTTCGTTGTTGTTGTTGTCGTATCCTCGCGCGAAGCGAGGAAGAATGGGTGCGCTGCTCCTGAGTCTAACGGGGCCCTTATAGGCAGGACTCCGACTTCCGCCCCTTTATATGTGGTCTCTTAATTTTTTGAACCAGCTCCCAGCTGAGAGACCATCACCTGTGGTTGGCACCCTCAGAGGTATCGTTTCACTTGGAGGACATTGGAGCCGCGACCTATTTAACATGCACCAGCTCCCTTTAGCGTACACGGCCTCACAGGAACCAGTCGCGAGAGATTGTCACCCTCCCAAACACTGACCTAAGTCGATGTTGCTTCACTTTCGGTGATCTACCGGAACCGAGCTTCTGCCGACTGGTCCACTGCGGGACTTTTCTTTCGTTAAACTATCTAAATTGACTCGCATTTTCCAAAAATTGACTTCCTTTTTTTTAATTGTGAGTCAGCCTGATAGTTGCATATTTTCAAGCCTAGAGTAACCTGATTGGTGGTTGAACCACTACTAGTTTATGTTTACACAGATAACCCCTTTGACAAGGGGTCATGTCCAATAGTCACGGTAGTCAGTAAAGCTGCATTTCCATATCGTCCGTCCGTCGAAGTTCCGCACGATTTTTTCACCCAAAACCGGTTTCCTCTAGTCGTTGCCATGACAGCAAGACGATTTGACGGGACCCGTTTTGTATCAGGAAATCTTGATATTTGACGGACGTCCAGAAAAGAACAGCCAATCAGAGAAAAGGTGGGCGCCATTTTGTTATTTTGAATAGCGGCGCGGAAGATTGTTTTTCTTTCTTCAATTTAAATTGCAGCATCTAGTCTCGTTTATCTATCATGCAATAAAAATATTTTTACACTTAAAATAGATTACAAGCAATACATACTTATTTACTCCCAATAAATTGAGAAGCAAGGTAAACTTTTGTTTCCGCTTTCATAGAAAATTTATGTCCAGTATGCATAATTGGGTATGGTGACATAAAAATCTTTGTCAACATAAAATGTAACTAATAGATTTAATACAAAATAAATGCCAAAATTAAATTTAGAAAAAAACAGGTAAATACACCCTTTTGAAGTTAAAATATATTTTCCCTGTAAAAGAGTTGTGGGCAAAATTTTTACATGCTTGGGGTTTTTTTTTCTTTATTTAAAAAAATTATTTATGTTAGCTGTTTTTCCCCTTGAAGGATATATTTTAAACTAGCAGTGAAATATGATTGAGTTATAAATGAAAATAAATAAAAAGTATTTAGATGTATATTATTAAATTAGGTCATGTTAAATAAGTTAATGGTATATCATTAATGTGTTTATTATTGTTCATTTATTTATTATTATTAACTTATTATTTATATATTTAACTTATTTTTTATTGTATTCTTCGGAGCAAATGGTATTTTACATTTCTCTTTTTTATTGGGGGGGGGGGGGGGGGATTGGGCATTTAAGCAGCTTTTAAAACTCAATACATTTAAAGGTTTTTAATTATTAAACGCCTTAGTTTTTTGAGTCCATCCTGAAGTATGTGAAGAACCTCTCCTGGTCTTTGGCTTTTAAATCTCGGACTGAAGTGATGAACTCGCCTCGTGATGCGAGTTTGAAGGGACTCTGTAACCCAAATCTTCCACATTCCAGACATTGCTTTATACTCAGTCAGAGCTTTCGCCGTTTCTCTAATTCTTTTGCTTGTTATTAATATGCCTCTTTCGTTGTTTTGTTGTATATATTTTCTTAAATTTGTAAACAATTTAATATATCGAATTCTAGAAAGATTTATCACTTTCTTGTTATACTGCCGCCCTATCTTTAATGCTTTGCCTAGCACATGTGCATCATTTCCACTAAACATCAACAATGATAGCCAAGCAATCTTGATTGCAGTGGCGTACATAGACTTAGGTGTGCCTCCCCGCAAGATTTAGAAGTGCGCCCTATCTTTGGCTTATTACAAAAGATTGAAACAAAAACACTACGGTGAAAGTATATTCGAGTATTTATAAACATTTGTTTTACTTAAGATAATTAAAATCATATTTATCATTAAATGGCGGATTTTTGAAAAAGTAACGAATTGAAACATTGCATGCACTTACTAGTTTGGAATGAAATTTATCTTAATAATACGGAAAATAACACACTATCTTAAAGTACTAATATTTAAAATTTCGTTAAGGGTTCTGTTATTTATTTATAAGGTGAATTAAGTAACAGTAATGATACAAGGGAAACTATTTGTTCTCAAAATTAGGCACTAATTGGACAAAATAATCAATGTTATTTTAATCTGTGCTAATAGATTTCCCTCTTCATTTTTTACAATTAAGAAATTTTTGAACAAGTTCGTCGATGTTTAAATTAGGAATCCTAACGCTTTTTATGCTTAAAACAGCAAGACCGCTCAATCTTTCTTCTTTCATCGTACTTTCTGAGGTAAAATTCGATTAGCTTCTGTTTGCATAATGATCTATCTGATGATGCTGATGGTTACTGGTAAAGTGAGAAAGATATAAAAGGCAATGCGAGACTTGTCTGGGAGACTTGGATGATAAAACATTGTTCTCGATCATTACTAAATGAGCAACGTCCGCTATATTTATTTGTCAAGTTTCTCTCTCCTATTTCACTTTCCAAAATGTTTCGCAAAATGATAATTTGTGATGCAATTGAGATTGCTACATTGCTTTGGTTCTTCTCGCAAAATTTAGTCACTGATTCCACAAGTTCTTTATTTGTGCACTCGAAAGCGTTAATAGATCTGTTAATGCTTTGGGAGTTAAAAAATTGAACATATTGTTAATTGAGGACATGCTCTCAAACCTTTGATGAATTTGGTTTACCATTATGCCCAATAGCAGCATAGAAAACTTTTACTTTGAAACAGTAATATGAGGCCCCTAAACTGAGAAAACATTTAAAACAAAATTTTTCTCTAAAAGATCAATTAATGCTTTTTCGTAGCAAATAATGCTATCATAGCATTATACTTTTAAATCGGAGATTATTTGCATGGGGGAAACTCAACTCCTGCACTCCCCCCCCCCCCCCTCCCCGCTGTGATTTTTCTTCTTCTTTTTTGACGGATTTCAGATTGTTCTAAAGGCAATGACATACAGTGAAAAGGGATTCAAAATATCATTCATTAAAAAGGTGTCAAAACACAAAAATAACTCGGAAGGCAATCCACACTCGGAAATAAATGCGAGTGTGTACATATCACAATCGCATTTATTTCCATCCCTCTTCAGTACCAAAGCTTTAAGTACCAAACATTTGTGAACCATAAATTTAAAAAAAAAAAAACTTACAAGTATTTTGTATCAAAGTGAATACATTCATCACAAGAAACAAGGTATACGGCATGTAAATAGTTTAAAGTTAAACTGGCGAATCTTAAAAACATATTAAAACATCAGTAACAGAAAAAATGAGTATTTGCAAAGCTATGGACTTTAATTTAAATTCCCTTGGAAAAAAAATTGAAATTTTCATTTTGTATCTCTATTTTTCCTTTTCTATTGCATTTCGGCTAACAGAAGCTCTCACAAGGGGGGGGGGGGGGGCGAAAAATCTTCAGTTGTCACTGGCCGCTGAAAACCCTAGCTACGCCTCTGAACGAACTACAAGCAGGTCAATTCTGAAAACGATCGAACTTTTCCCGCCTTGATGAACTCGAATAACTTTTCTTAAAAATTCACGAAAACAAAAACAATGATCGATTGTAATTTATTTTGTGAGGGAGTAATATTAAGTACAAAATGATATCTGGGTACAATTTCATATTCTTATAGTTCAAACAAATGTACAGTACTTACGTAACTTGCATTATACGTACTTGCATTTTGACACTATGTAATCTCTTTTCCTATTTTTCACTATGATTGTATGCATAATGTAATATTAATTAACAGTTACTGTGTACACTGAACTGATGGTTTACTTTTAGCTCCCTTTTGAGGTTTTTCCCTTTGCGCGCTTTTCACTTATGCGCGTTTTTCACTTATTGTGCGCGTTTTTGGGCGCTCTCTTGCGCCCGCGCATAAGTATGAGAGATCCCTATACTATAATATGCAGATACACAGGAAAGAGGAAGTGAGAAAGGATTAATTGTGCATTATGTGGCCGTAATAGCAAAGAATTTTACTCAGAAAGCTTAGGAGTGACATTGCATTACTGGACAAGAAATGCTAAAAAAAATATGTGTTAAAACATTTTGGCATATATGTTGCAGCTCGTGAAGTTTTTTTTTTTTTTTTTTGGAGCGGGCGCCCTACAACCTCGTGCGCGCCCCCCCCCCCCCCCCCAGTGAGGGCGTTATGTACACCACTGCTTGATTGATCTCTTAACTAACGAGGAATGCAAATTATTTGCGCTTAGCACTGAAAGTAATGCTACCGCGTTAAATAAATCGTGTAGCTTCATTATTAATTAGTAGCTTCAATAATTGAACGAAAAAATTTGGTGGGGAAAGAGCGACGCTGAGAATAGCAATGCGCGTAAAAAATCTCATTTCATTGGCTTCCGCCCGATGGGCGCTATTTCTCTCTAGTGGGTGAAAATTATCACGTGTTTGATGAACGGACGCTGTATGTGAATGTCCCTATATCTGCGTCGGGTGCCCGTCCGTTCGGAAAGAGTGACGAACGGGACGGACGGACGATATGGGAATCTACCTTAACAGGCGTAGTTCTCTTTTCTGTAGGACCCAGGGAGGAAGACCTCAAACCTGATGCAAAGAAATAAATAGCAGCCATTTTGCCAAAAATTGAATTTCTTAAACTCTTCATAATGAGGTTTTCTTTTTTTTTCAAAATCATTTATTTACTTATCTTAATGTTTTAAATTATTCACATTAGGTCTTTCTTTGTTGACAATTTTTTACTTTTAGCTTATTTTTTACGTTTCTTTGATGCCGTCTGTTACGAACAGCAAGAGCGTTTTGCTGCAATTGTGAGGCAATCTTTTTGCATCTGCTTTCTTTTTGCACTATTTCTAGTTCTTTTATTAATGATTCATAATATAAAGCATATTAAGCAAAAATACAAATCAATGTTTCAGTATTAGAATGTCTTTTGGTCGAAATTTCACCAGTCAAAGTTTGACTCTCATCTTCCAAAAGTGAGTTATTTTTTTCAAATAATATTGATTTATGCGTCAAATGCAAAATGCGCGAGCCCTGTAGGACCCAAAGCAAGTTTCTTTCCTTTTAAATGTTAAATAAAACTCCAAAAAAAACTAAATTGAGACTAAAAATGCGCACATATCACCATGGTTTTTAATTCAAATTTGAACCATTTTTTCTCCGGCTTACGAAAAAACACCTTCTTAAAAATTTCAAGTTTGGTAGAGAAAGCTTTCATCTATGTAGTGAAAGTTAAATGAAGAAAATTCATTTGGTTCCCCCTCAGATATGATGGTTCAAAAGTGATCAAAATTGGCCATTTTTGAAAACCGCTGCATGTTTAGGTAAATATAAATCAAAACCTAACTTAATGAAATTTTTGAAATTTTCAGAATATGTCGAAAAGTAGTTGACTTTGATAAATACTAAGTTACAAGTACATAAGTTTAGTTACTGACGAGTTAGAGCAGTATAAAGTTTTGAAAATTTTTGTCAAACTGAATTTTCAGCCAACTTTGACTGAACACAATAGAAAAGAACTTTCTTGGTGGTCTTTCAAACTTTGCTATTAGATTAAGCACAAAAAGTTGTCTGGGTAAAAATATTCGGAGTTGTATTTTCGTTATGTGTCTCTCCAGGTACATCCAAACATCGCTACTTGGTTCGTTCATCAGAGGCAGCCATTTTGGTCCCTAAACTTAAACGCCCCTTGCAACTTGAGTTTTTACTTTCAAGGTCTAAAAATTTGGCTAGCTTAGTTTTATACCCACCAGAAACTTTGTGCAAAGTTTTATCAAAATTGGAGAGGGTCGAGTGGGGACGATTTTCAGATTTGTTCCAGTTGACATGGAATGACCCTAGAAAGAAATAACTAAATTCTGTCCAAAAAGTGCCAAATGGACAGTAACAAAAATAAGTAAATGTTTTATAAAATAAATCACTTCAGCAAAAAATATGAAAAGAAAAATCAACCTCTAGATAAAGTAATTGAAAATCGTCTGCAGTTTATAATCCACAAAATATGCATAAAAATGAAATGAATTTTTAGAACTTGTTTCGTTGGTAAAACGGACACCCTACCATAAGAAATAATATGTTTCATGAAATTGTTGAACTGGTACCATAATACTAAATCGCCAAAAAACAAAGAAGAATCCACCTCAAGAAGTAATTAAAAATCATCTGCAGTATGCTAAAAATAAATAAATAAATTTTAAGAATTTGTTTCACTCATAAAACGGCATGGATAACGATAAAACATCGTCTTTTCAATCTTACATTAACAAAAACCATCTAGTTGTCGACAAAAGTAGTATTTATTTTGGCGAAAACACGCAAATTGGGCAGATAAATTCAGAGGTAAGCCTCGTTTTAAAGTTCGAAAGCTACTTTAAATGAATATTACGAGTGTTCTATTTGTTCTACGAACTTCAGAAAGAGATCATCTTGTGCAGTTTTTTACCGGCATTCATAAGCTTTAAAAATCGGAAACGTGGGATGTTTCTTCGATGAGATGAACCCAAAATCAACAGTTTTGCTTAAAATTGGAATAAAAAAGAATAAATTCGAATTTTAGGAAAAACGCTTTGAGGTGCTCGAGGACCTGATCCAAGGTACCTGTAAACAAAATTTCGTACTTTTGGACCGTTCCATCTCGCCAGGAGGCGATCGACAGACAGACAGATACACACACACACAAACTTTCTGTTTTGTTTATATAGATTTATCAAGATACATTCAAGCAGGGTTCGCACTAGGCCGCGCGATCGCGCGATTCCCGCAATATTTTTTGAAATCCCACTCAAAAAAATTTTTTTTTGGGCTTAAACTTTAAAAATCCCACTTAAAATTTTGGTCAAGGAGGAAAATCCCACCTTATATTTTTTCCCAGTGTGAACCCTGATTCAAGTGATTTTTGCTTTATCATATGAAAATTTTAATTAGATAATTGAAAACTGAATGGTATTTTTTATTATTTTACTGTACACAAATACAGAAAGATATAAAGCAAAATTTAACACGTTGAGCATTTATAAAATTTCTTTTACGCAGGCAGCATATTGTTTTTAGACTATCCCCTCCCTCCCTTATCATTTTTTTACAGCCTCATACTTAACTTTTCACAATGCTTTATGGAACCCAACCTAGGAAATTTTCGTTAGGTGAGGATGAGCAATGACTTTCCGATTCATAGGAAGACTGCTGCTGATTTACATAAGGGTACATTACATTTGCACCAATAACGACGACTACGTTTTGCTTCTGTCCTTATAGACTGTTACTCTAATCAACCCTCTAATGCCCAAGTTTTATTAACATCGTCCTCCTTGAGGCGGAGTTGGGAATTAGAGGGGGAATCCCCTATGCCCTTCCCTTCCATTTACGGTGACAGGTATGGGCGAGACCACGGATTGGCGAAGCCTGTGGTTAACCTAATTGGCTCTTAATAACTCAGTAACTCCGCCTTCGTATTGACGGATTGGCGGTTTCTACTACGCCCGTAAAAGTACCGATCAGTCAACACGAGGATGGATTAACCCTATAATGCCCGATTTTTTTATCGTCTTGAGGCGGAGTTGGGAATTAGAGGGTTAACAATGCAGCAACGGGGATTTATCTGTTCCCAGAAACATCTTGGCGCAATCAAAAAATTAGGGTTCTCTGGGTGAAAGTAACTTTTAATGAAGGAATTTAAAAAAAGGCTTCTGAGCAATACGAAGACGTGCCTATGATATTAAATAGAACCAATAACGCGGCTGAATGCCTACGACGGATTTTCGTTACTGTCGCCATGAGTGTGAATACACCAAGTATTCAATAATTCACTACCTTTTTCTGGGTGATAGAGCACATCATAGATGAGAAGAAACATTGCGTCGAGACAGCGGATGTGTTGCATGCCCATGACAACCAACTTATGAGGATTGAAGTGAACGGGAAGTGACAAGGCTGCTGATGTACCATTTCGTACGCACGTTTTGAGTGTGCTCCAGAGAATGATAGGCTGCCATATTTGGTTATCTATCAAATTCCCTTTGGCATTTGGCTCCTGGTATAGATGATGCAATAACTTGGCGATAGTAAGTACCATGCTAAAGAGGAGGGGTGTAAAATCCACCGCTTCGTGGTTACTATAAAATGTTCGATTGGATGAAAGTCTCCATAAAAATAAAAAAATTCCCACTACTCTCGTTTCTGGATCGTTTAACTCTGATATAATCACATAGCATCACTGATGTCACCTTTGGCACGTTATTTGATCGATTTTCACAAATCCAAGCTCCATGATGAAGTAGCAAGGTGCATCGAACGCAAATCTTTTAATATGGTGTTAGAAGAATCTAGAATAGAATACCATAGAATAAAGAGGTAATGATTTCTAAGTATAATTATAATAAAATAATCTGGATGCTACCCCTCTAAGCGACGAGATATCTCCCTCTTAAGCTACGGAACATAGAACGATGCCTCCAAAAAAGACGAAAGACCCCTAAAACACCATTAAAATTTTGAAAGGCGCAGTCTGAGCTGTGACACCTATTCGAGGCCACATTTGAAACAATGATGAGATCAAAGTAGATTAGTTAACGCAGCATGTTCAGCAGATTATATTTTTTAAAAAATTTGTTAAAAATCAATTACAGTGGTACCTCCTTTAAAGGACCCCTCTAAATAAGGGACACTTTTTCTGGTCCCAGTCCCTTTGAATAGGGACAGCAGTGAATTTACCCTTGGCACTTTATTTAAGGGACATTCTTAGAGAAACATTTCCAAAAATCATGTTATATAGATAAGGAAACATTTACTGGAGTTTTTTTTTTTTCTAAAAATTAACTTCTGAAAGTTGGTATAGAAGCATGAACAAAGAAACAAGTGTATTTTAAAGTGCTTGCCAAAAGCTGCTTGTAAAGGCTTTTCCCTGTTTTGTACTATGGAATACACATGTGTGTTCAGCATTCACAGACATTATAGGGGCGTTCATAAATGACGTCACGCTTTTTTCCCATATATTTGACCCCCCTCCCCCCCCCTTTGTAACAATATGTCACACTTCAGCGGACCCCCCCTCCCCCCCTTTGTCACGCATTACGCTATGATGCACAATGCATGATATCACACTTCTTGTTACCCCCTCCCCTCCCCATGTCACACTTTGTCACAATTTCCCGAAACCCCCTCCCCCCCTCGAAGCGTGACATCATTTATGAATGATCCCTTAACCGGCTGCCAACAAGTTTTTTATACAAGGATTGGAAAAAGTACACTAAACGTAATTTATTATTGCCCAAATTACGTACTTTAAAACAAACCCATCTAATTACTTCAAATAAATTTCTGAAAGTTACAAAACTTTGCCAATACGACATTTATGCTAAAATTTTAGTTTTTCAAATAAAAAATTTTAAATTCCAGTAATTTTGACTTATATTTTGTATACATGAGACATTTTCAGTGTTTAAGCAAATGGTAATACATGTTTATTATTAAAAAGTTAAACTTAGTCAATACACACTATATGAGTGTGTATGCATCAATGTCCGTTATTGAGAGGTTTTTCATTGTACTAGTTTCCTGAGTCTGGAGTTGGGGAATCTAATATTTAACTACCAAAATAGAAATATTTAATATTCTTTAGAACTTCTACGAACAATTATCCGCACATAAGAAGATGGTTTACACCAAAAGGAGAAAGCGCTTATCTTCTACGCAATATTCCAGTCTCCATTGAAAGATGCATATTTCAAGAAGAAATAACTGCTATAATAAAATTTGAAACATTGTAAAACATTACACAACTACTCAATACATCTTTACATGTATAATACGACTGTACGTTTATAAATAGCATAAAGGCTTTTGATCCACTAAAGTGATTTTAGAGCTGTTTGCACCAATAGATAGAGTGATTCATGATGAAGGTTTAGGTATATAATTTGTATAAATTGGTTGAAATATAACGAAGATATAATTACGAAATCTCATATTTCAAACCATTTTTATTGTTCATTTCTTTATCGATTCTTGCCATTTTGAATTACTTTGTCCCAAATCCATGAAAGAAATATTTATCTATACTCACATCTCTTATACTCACATTTTCTCCATCTCAAAACTCTACTTTCAAATTTTTTATTTTACAATTTTTATTTAATTACTTCTCTTTTTTTTACTTTTCTATATTTTTAACGGTATTTTTTACTATACATTAAGCTTTCTTTCATGTTTTATTATTATTATTATTAAAAACGAGTGACTGATTAAAAAAAAACTGTAACTGAACGCTTTTTTATGTATGAACCACTTTCATAAAGTTATGTATGTGTACCACGGAGTAAAAAGAAGGAGACGAATCTCCATAGTAAAAGTTTGTCCGGACGATTTCACTGGCGCTAGATGGCGCGCATGTAAAATGTCTTGCCATGAGGGTGATTCGCAACATAATTTAGTGTTACAAATAAAATTATTTAAAAGGGTTTTTTTAAGAGTATTTAAATCGATATTGTCAATTTTTGTGAAGCTGGTTATAGGATCATGGACTACTTTTAGATTCAGAATGTGTTTGTGATTTCTTTTTATTATATTTGGTTCATTTTATTTTAGTTCGATGGTTTCGGTTTGCGACTGATGGTTTCGGTTTGCGACTGGTTTCGGTTTTCTAAAAGCCCGTAAATTTTCAGGAAGAAACTGGGAAATTTGGGAACATTTGGAATTTTGAGATGTTTTCAGTCTTAAAATATTGTTACAGAACATATAACATTGTAACGCTATATTATTTTTATTTTAGATACAAGACCAAGCGTCAAACATAACATTTTATATCAAATCTATAATTGAGAAAATTAACTAGTAAATTCAATAGGCTTTTTTTATTGCAGTATTATTGATTCTAAAAATTTATTTGATTTGGTTGCTTTCCAGAAAATAAGATTAACCTTCAAAATATTTTTTTTTCTTTACTCGTTGATTTAAATTATTATAAGCAATAATATATCTGTTTTATTCATAGCATTTTATTACAACTTTAACGACACATTTGAAGGGGTAATTTTTTGACAAGAAACACTGTTTAAAGCACTATTATACATTTCAACAATTTTTTTTAAAGGCAGGTTTTAAATATTTTTATGTGTTATGTTGTTTTTTATTGGTGACTTAAACAACTATCAAGTTTTACAATCGGGCCGTTCATAAATGTCGTCACGCTTTTTTCCCATATATTTGACCCCCTACCCCCCTTTGTCACAGTATGTCACACTTCAGCGGACCCCTTCCCCTCTTTTGTCACGCGTCACGCTATGTTGCATAATGCATGATGTTACAATTCCTTGTTACCCCCTCCCCTCCCCTTGTCACACTTTGTCACAATTTCACGAAACCCCCTCCCCCCTTCGAAGCGTGACATCATTTATGAATGATCCCTATGTAAATAAAAAACATTAACAACTTCCTTTTTTTCATTCTCAACAGAAACATTTTTTACAGGTACCAACATTACGAAATAAATATGTTGTCTGTTTTAAAATGCTTTAACAGTAATGTTCGGGAAAATAATTCTATTATAATGAAAATTTCATAAAAATGTATTTATTTTTGATGTGTTAAAATTACTATTTCAAAAAAAAAAAAAAAAAAAAAAAACGATCCCAGTTTTTAGAAATTTGAAACTTCCCGATATTGCTTTAAATTCTCGGGGGGGGGGGGGGGGGGGCGGGTTTTCCGGAAATAAAGTAGGCGTTTAGACATCCTTGCAAAGCTAATTGTAACTTAAATTTAACTAAAAACGGTTTCAATTTTAATGTAAAGTTAAGTAGAAAACATGTCCATTAAATGTGATAACGCACGCCTCCCCAAAAGCTGTGGACCCTCCCTCTCCAAGGCATAACAAAGTCAGGTCCTCCCCCCCCCCCCCACAAAAAAAGGATGCGAGCTCCAGTGGTGGTGGGCATTGTGCAAACCGCACGCCATTGAAGTTTTTAAGGGGATTGTTTTAGGTGTCTTTGCTTCTTTTAAGGGGTGGGGAAGGCTTCTTTTTTTCAGGGGTTAACAATTGGGGGGTAAGTATATATTTATTAGGGGTGCCCTTTGGGGTCATGGCACAGATTGCTCCATTAAAATTTTTATAGGGGTCGTTTTGGCTTTGTTGAATTTTGAAGGGAACATCGTTTTGGGGGATGCACCATCCTCTTGGAGCGGAAATGGTATATACATAAATATAGTATATATCAAGGGCGCACACGAAAGGAAGGAGGGGGACATGTTGCCGATTGCTCCATAGAAAATTTTAAGGGGTTGTTTACGAAGGGTGAAGGTGAGCCGAATTTTGAGAGGGGTCATCGTTTAGGGGGAGTGCACCGCAAAGGCCGTATCCAGACAGGGGCCCTCGGGCCCGCCCGCCTACGAAATCCCGAATTTTTTTTTCAATTTAGCATATATTCTTAACTTCTGAAACTTGCTTTGACATATATAAGTGTGTCGAAGTCAGTTGCCCCTCCCCCCGAAAAAAATTTCTGGGTACGCACCCTCGCTCATAGTGGAATGTTGAACGATCACCCTAGGGAAAGTTCATAAATGATGTCACGCTTTTTTCCCATATATCTGGCCCCCTCCTCCCTTTGGCACAAAGTGTCGCACCTCAAAGGACCCTCCCTACCCCCCTTTGTCACAAATATCGCTGTGTTGCATAAGCATGATGTCACACTTTTTGTTACCCCCTCCCCTGCCCTTGTCACACTTTGGCACAGTTTCACGAACCCCCCTCCCCCCTCGAAGAAGCGTGACATCATTTATGAATGATCCCATCCTCTATATGTATATATATAGGGTGATCATTCCCTCGATGAGCGTTGTATATATATATATATATATATACAGTGGCGTTCCTATCATGAATGCCACCTGCCGGGGAGGTAATTTGTAATTTGTGTGACACAACCCTTTTACACGCAAAAAAAAAAAAACTCCACATTTGTTATGTTGTATAAACTTATAGTTTATATATTTTCAATCGTGCAAAAAAGAATCATAAGAAATTCAATTTTATTTATTTGTGCAAATTTTAATTCACTACATTTATTTGCAGTTATAATGCGTTGAAATAGCATTAGGTGCCACCTTCAACATTCAACAAAATGGTCCCCCGCGTAGTGACGCCACTGATATGTATATATATATATATATATATATATATATATATATATATGTTTTTAGATTGGGTTTTTATGGGGTCCTTTTCTAGGAGTTTAGGGATCATTCCAAATGATGTCACGCTTCGGGGGGGGGGGTTGTGAAATTGGGACAAGGGGACGGGAGGGGGTAAAAATAAGTGGGATATCATGCTTATGCAACATAGCCTAGCATATGGGACAAAGGGGGGAGGGGTATGTTGAAGTGTGACATTTTGTGACAAAGGGGGGGGGAGGGGGTCAAATACATGGGAAAAAAGCGTGACATCATTTATGGACGGCCCTTTAGCAGAATTTTGAAAAAGGTCATCGCTCATAGGTGCGGGCGCCATTGCTCTGGGGAGGGGAGGGGAGGGGGCATCGCCTCAATATATTTATATATAAAAAAGCATGTGTGTGTGTGTGTGGTGTGTTTTAAACCGCTCAAAAACATTTACATTCCTGAAGTTTATGAACTAACTGATTCCAGATTATTAAGAGTATAAATAATGAAGTGCAGCAAGCGTTAGATAAAAGAAACGACGTGCGGAGTTCAAAAATCGGGTGCCCAACAGACCCGTAGTTGTGTTAGGGTTATCAATTGCACCTCGCCCCTCACTTGGAAAATAATTTAATGTATTTCTTCGTATGTACATGTATTTTGTGTTTTTTTAATGCAACGTACAATGTGTTTTTACTTCCCTCCATTTAAGAGGGTCGGGGTGGGGGGAGTGCCCCCTGGCCCCGACATTTTCCTCGCATTCATTATGGCACGAATACCAGCTGACCGTCTGCTACTCCTCTTTTAATCCTAAATTATCTAGTCACTAGCTAATTACAGTGATTTTTTACGAAAGCAAAAAATGCATTAAATAAGATACTAAAATAACCTTCTGATTATATGTTTAACTTATAATAAAATGCAATAAAATATTGCAAATAATAATTTCAATTGTTGGAACAACGAGAGACTAATGCGTGCCCGAACGCCCGAACCGCCTGGCCGCTGCCGCCAAAACGAGCTGATTTTCCGCTACCTTTCTCCGAATACTCGGGGTCAAACGAAATTTCTCTTTCCCTACTTGATCAAACGGCAAGACATTTTACTCTAGCGCCATCTGACGGCGGTGGAAAAATCGCGTCATGTTTTCGGCCCGTTCCCCGCTTAGTTGAGGCTCCTTCCTTTTAGACTCCCTGATGTGTACTATTTTTTTTCCGTTCTCATTTCTTGTGTCAGTGATTTAAATGTAGAACAAAGATTTCTGCTGCTGCAAATGTAGAACAAAGATTTCTGCTGCATGCAAAAGTTCTGCTGCATCCGTACATGTGCATTTCTGCACATGTACGAATACATTTTAAAATTATTTTACGTGTTTCCACCTTATTTTTGAGTTTTTTGGGATTATCCACGATTTTTATCATCGCGTTTGCCCTTGCCACCCAATTCCGAGGATTCATTTATTTACAGCAAGAGAAACAATTGGGAGAGCAAGAGAAACAATTTTGGAAATAAAATTGGATTTCTCGAATTTAAACAAATTTTTTAGTTATTCGCTGGGAA
This sequence comes from Octonoba sinensis, assembly GCA_038502835.1. NCBI lineage: Eukaryota > Metazoa > Arthropoda > Arachnida > Araneae > Uloboridae > Octonoba > Octonoba sinensis. The sequence goes on from CM076604.1 coordinate 86,653,584, forward strand.
TCAAAACATTTGTTCCCAAATATAAATGAAATAAAATAATTTTAAAAAATAGATCATTTAGTCAAAATTCGCATTCTGGAAGATTTTGTTTGCTTGTTTAGCCTTGCTTTAAGAAGGATGTTATTTTCAGTCTTTTTTTTTTTGTGTGTGTGGCAACACAAAAAATTTCAAATTTAACTGTCATTCGCTAAGAATGAAATTCTAAGCGCGCGATCGCGATTTAGTTGACTGGTTTTTAAAATAATTTTTATTTATACTCTTTGATTTTAATTTGTTTTATTAACTTACAAGATATTTAATAACACCAAATATATTTTAGCAGTAAGTTACTATTTGAAAGACATATATTTCTGTAGTCTTTTGTGTTTATCATTAATGTACATCGATAATTATGCAATATTTATGTTTACATTTAATTGGACCTTTTTCTCAGGTTTAAGTTAATCACTTTTTCAAATGAAATTCGATTTTAAAAATTATTCTAACTTATTTTGTACAACTTTTGATTATTAATTAAGGTCAACAACCTCCACTGAGGTATCATCAATGAAATGCAAGATTTGTTTTCTTAATTTTACCCTTTGTTTACGAATTCTGTGTTGGTAACTTCTGTATCGAAGATATTCAATGAAGATTAACAGATTCCAGAAGTATTTTGTTATCAGAGATAATGACATTTTAAATTAATAACTATGATACATCTACACTACAAATAGATTTAGCAACAAGTAAAATTTTCTCTTTGGGAATTTCTAGATCGTATTTTCTATCTTTTAAATAAGTTTTGTATCAGTTATGGCTGAAAAAGGTATTTTCATGGCTGAGAGAAAAGATATTTTCAAGCATAAGCAGCAATCAATTAGAGGTTTAGGAGATATGTAGGAAATTTAAGTGCGAAGGGCATCAAATCTTCAAAATACTTAAATAATAATTACTGTTTTTCTGACATTTCTCTTGTATATATTTTGTGTTTAATTTCCTGATATTTCATCCATATTTTGTATACTCTTAAGCAAGTTTATATAAGTCACTCTGGATAATTTTGAAGGGTATATCGGAATATATCTCTGAAATTCTGATATCTAAAAGAAACATTAAAATACAGCCTATAATAAACATTTCCCATGAATATTACCTCCTAAAAAAATTCCTGCTGATCTTACTCTAGCCTCATTTTGAATTACAATGGACTATAAATAAGAAATCTTGCTGACAAGAGCAAGTGGGGTCTAAAAATCGAACATTTTGAGTTAACATGAAAATTTCAGCATCCAGAAAAATCAAACTGCCTTTATTTTTGAGATTTGCCTAACCAAAAACTCCACTCTTGAGGATTTCTTAGCAAGAAAAATTCTTTGCATACTTTTATTCCTCCACTCTGGTGAACACCAAAATGCTTACCAAAAGTGTCTAAACCTTTTTGTTGGTTAATTTGTTTGGGCGTTGATTTAATTCAATTATTCACCTTGTTGTAAATTTATCCTTTCCTGAGAGAATAAGTCTGTCAGTCTTTGGAGTGGAACGTATGAACAGGATGTAATATGTAAATGATCAGCTCACTTTTTTTAATTGGTTGCATAAAAATCATTGTTTAGAGTTGCATCATTATCATTGAAAACAGCAGATGTTCTTATTTCGTTATACACATTCATGTATGTCCATTTTTGCACACAGCCCTTTTCTTTTATTATATGTCTCTTCAAATGCCTCATCATTTATTACACTAAAGCAAAAGCCACATTTCTCACTTCCTCTCCTCAACAGCTTTAAACAACTCATAAGATCTAAATCTGAAGTTTGTGGTGTCTTGGAGACATTTTATCTCCATGAATTTCATCATCATAACTGGCATGACTGTCCATTGTGGCTGTGGCCTTATTAATAAAATCTTCTCAAGCTGCTCCCCTTTGGGACTTCCAGTAGTGAACTTCCAATCGACCTTGACGGAACTAAGATCGGAGTAAGGTAGTTGACCCATCTGTCTTGTTTTCCCCTTGGCCATTGTCCGAAAAGGACAGCATTGAAAACATTTAATGCAGACCTGGTCTTTGCTCCATGAATTTCATTTGACATTATTTATCATTTTCTATACTTTCAAAGAATTTCTAATTGATCCCTAAAATTAATGCTAAAAAGGGACTTTTTGTGGTTTTCAATATCTTTATTTGCCTCGCAGAGACGAGACCAAATGAAAGGAATGCTCCAAAGTTCTCCAAATATGTTGATACCACTCTCGTGACTTAAGTAAAATGAAAAACTTTTACAAACAATTTATTGATTCTTGTTGATAAACACTTATCATTATCTGATTGTGAGAAACTTGTTATTATCAATTTTCAATAGCTGGGACCGAAAATTTAAATGCGTTTACTTCTTAAAATATCTTGCACGTAATTTAAACTATTTTTCCATGTTCAACCTTCAGTAAAGTATTTTTTTTTTTTTTTTAAATGAGTAATGTTGAAGAAAAATCTTCTGGTTTAAAAAACTTTCTGTGTACCACATTCATGTAATGTTATGCATGTCTGTCTGCTAGAGTCAGATGAGAAGATATAGCCTCGCTTAAATTCTTAGATAGTTTGATTGAGTTCTCAGATTTATTTTAATTGCAAGATCAGTGCAAAGTGCAAATTTTTCAGTGATTTCCTTGGGAAAATATATTTCCTTTGAGTATAGTCTCTTATCCAATTGAAACAAAAAAAAAAGTTTCTAAATGCATGTTTTTATTGTTTTTCTAAAGAAATCTCAAAGATCACAATTTTTACTTACTTTTTGTATGTTTAAAAGAAGTATCCTCTGTGTTACTTAGGCAGTGCACTTGATCTTACGTACATTTTCATTATAAACTCTCTCCCTACCTTTCTGCCTTTCATTATTAAAATAAAAGCATTTAATTTTTTTTTAAATTTAATATATTTCCTTATTGTTATAATTTTGTTTTAGATGAAGATGAAATCAGCTGTAAAGAAGTTATTTGATGCATTTGAAACTTCTGACTATACAGCAGTGATCGACTTATCAGCTAAAAATGTAAGTGCTGTTTTTTTATTAAAAAAGATTTAAATATACTTTCTAAAGATTTTTCAATACTTTACCAGGGCTGGTACTTTTCCGGCCGTAGGCCGAAACTCCGGATATTTTAAGGCTTTTAAGTCCGGAATTCCGGATTTAAAAAAAAATATTTCTAACTTTTTTTAGCGCTATCCTTATGTTTTTTGAAAATTTTGTGAAATATGTTAAGTTAATTTGCAACATGTCATGAAGAATTTTTCATAGGTTTTATCTGTATTTTGTTCGGAACTGTAAGATGGAAGTTATGCAGTTAACAGTGCATTCAGAATGTTCTTCAAAGATTAATAGATCTGTGAATACATAAAAATTTATTCAATTCTTACAAAAGATGTACCTGCATTTTTATGTGACAAATGACGATTCAGAATATAACTTTTCTTTACAAATAGTAATAATACCGTATATATACATATATAGCTTAAAACCTTGTTTCAACCTTAAAGATTCCGCAAATTAGTTTCAGGATTTTTTGGGGAGGGTCAGTACCACCCCTGCTTTATGCAAATAAGAATCATTAGAATCAAGCAACACATTGATCATTCTTTTAATCTTTGATCTTAGTTCACAAAACAATTTATGATTTATTGTCAATAATTTTATACAAATCAAGGTTCATGGCTGTCTGAAATAAGGTAATTTTTAAAAAAATATATTATGCCTTTTTGGAGGAGCAATCACGAGTTTGTTTATTTATTTTATTAATGTTAATTTTAAAAGTTGTTCTTAAGCATTTTTACACAATTGATTAATATTAGCAACTGTATATCATTGATATTATTATTAAAGCAGAATTTGTCATTGTCAAGGATCGGAAGATTTTTGTATTTTTTAAAAATTAACCTCAAAGCAGTATCCCTCTTTGTTATTTTGGCACTGGGGAAGGGAGGGGGGAGCTTTAATGGGAGGTCTCTGTGGTCTTCCTTACTAGTTTTAAGATTTTTCCTATTTCATCAATTTGCTCTGACCATTTGGTGAATTTGGAAACCTCCATGTATATATTACTGATAACTATTTTATAAATTTGAATTGAGCAATTCAAAATACAATGTCAATGGTAAAAATTAATTTTCTTTTAATAGTCACAAAATAAAGAATTTTTTAGCTCCCCCCCCCCCCCCCCCATGAAATAAAAAGGTATGACTACAGGTTAATTTGATTGTTTGTGTGATATGAAACAGTAAATTTCAAGTACAGTAAAACCCTCTTATACCGTGCCTCAGTATACCACAGAATCGGATATATCGCGGTGACTATCATGTCCCTCGACGTTTAAACTACCCTTTATCATTGCCATTTAAAGGTGATTCCATATTTATCATTGTAAATATAACCAGCCCAAGCACACAAATATTCTAGCCAAAGAGAACACCCCACCAGACACACTAACAAATAAAGCCCTATTGTGGTAGACCTGATGTACACCTTTTTCTCTCTTTCAACCTAGAACGTATAGCTTGATTTCAAAATTGGGTGCAATCGCCCTGACTTGTTTCTCTTGACATGGGCGGAGCTCAAACTGTCAGGGACTATTCAGTTCAATGCTTAACTGTTCCACTTTTAGAAGTCTATGCTTGTGTAACTTCTTTTATAGTGCTATCATCATCCTTTGTATTCTAGATTCTTTAATGTTCCTGAAAAGTAGACATATTTCCCAGGGAGAAGTGCATTCCTCCCCTTCCAAATCTAATTTTTTCTTAAGACCTCTCCCCCTTCACAATCCCATGTTGATAACATCGAGATTTTTAAGCATCTTTTTTCTCGGAACACTGTTGGTTTATAACCTATCGCTCGATAGGCTGATTGCGCAGCTGAGATTTGTGCTTCTTGCACAGCAATTACAGTGAATAAAATAGCAGCAAAGAAGAAAAAAAATTATACTATAGGGGGAAGGAAAGTTACAAATAATTGATAAAGTTAAAAATGACGCAACAAAAGCAAGTATTTCGTGAATATGGCTCCGTGGTATAGTGAAACTATTTCGCGGTTATGTTATAACGCAGGTGCCAAACATGTCCCCGGACACCTGCGTTTTAAGGTGGTTTTACTGTGTTTGTTTTTCACTTATAAAGAAGAGCTTCAAAAACTTTGATTTTCATACTCTTGATTAAAGTGATTTTAGAGCTGTTTGCACCAATAGATAGAGTGAATCATGTGGAAGGTTTAGGTATATAATTTGTGTAGATTGGTTGAAATATAACGAAGATATAATTACAAAACCTCATATTTCAAACCATTTTCATTGTTCATTTTTTTATTGATTATTGCCATTTTGAATTACTTAGGCCCAAATCTATGAAAGAAATATTTATCTATTTTTTTCATTTTCAATTGTTGCCATTTTGAATTAGTTTTGCTGTGAAAGAAATGTTTCTTTTTTAATCAACCCACTTTTACGCCATTTGGTAAACGATTTGAAAAAGGAATATAATTTCAGTAATAATGATAGAATCAAAATGAAATGTAATGAGTGTCATTGTAATACGCAATTCACACTTAAAATTTTACTTGAAGCGTATTTTGATACTGTTAGAATGTAGTGAAAAGTGTACATGTCACAGCGTTAGAGACAAGCAAAGAAATTGGTACCATATGGTCTATTGTTTTTTTTTTTTTTTTTTTTTAAAGTATGTTTTAATGATGTGAGATTGAATCCATTATTACGTAACAATATTTCTACTTGATATTAATATTTATAACAGCAAAGATCAAACACTTTATTCAATGAATGCAGAGGAAGGAAGAACAACTGATTACTTTACTTTTATTATAGATTTGCCCTGGTCAACAACGGGCACATCAGTTACAATTATTATATACTACCTATATATATATATAATATGTACTGGGTACATTTCTAAATGGCATATAAAGACTTACGGCCTTGCTTAGCGAAAGCTCGGAAATGTGATTCACTAACCTTATGCGAAAAGCTAAATGCTGATGTTCCAACAAATACTAAAGTGTCTGCGCTTATGAAATTGATTAGAGAGTATTAATGAAATAATAGCCGATAAGATTCTCGACAAAATGAAAGTTTCAATCAAGCATCCAATTCATATACTAAAAGGGAAGCGAATTTTAATTTTATTAAATTATTACTGAAATTCATTAATGAGCATTTATCTGTCCATCTATTCAAATATATGTTGTGCTGATAAAATATGTATTTTTTTCTAAATTTCTCAATCTTCCTCAACCTACTGAATTTTTCTCAACCAGGGCAACACCGGGTACTTTATCTAGTATAATTGTAATTTCAAATTATAACATTGATACTTAAAAATAGGGAGATTTTGTAAAAGATCTGTTACTTTGATTATTTTTTAACTTATTCAGATTTGAAATTTTATTTTGGGAACAGTTTTGTTGCGAGTCACTTAAGAATTTGTTTCTTCTGTGTTTTTTGCACTTTCATGCTACAAAAATTCTTGAATTGCTAAGTATATTAAACCTTTTTTTTTCAAGTATTTAAATTTATTATTGTTTTGTTTTGCTTCTTAATTTTGTCGGTCCTGCTTTTTGATTTAATTTCATGAATAGACGTCTTATTTTAATAATTTTACATGCTTCATAAAACTTCAAATATTCTTTGCGTAACAGGAGAATTTCCCTAAATATTAATAACATATAATGATATATTTAAGATCTTAATTTACTTCTAAAAATTTACATCTTTAATTTATAGAATTAAAAGTTAAAGCTGATTGTTAAAGTATGAGTTTACTCATTTTTTTCACAGGTGTAAAAAAAAAAAAATTATCCCTCTTTTTAGATTTTTTGAACATTTTTTAAATCTTTGTTCCAATTTTATGTGCAGGGTCCGACAAATCCCGGGCGACTAAAAAAATGCCTTGGCGACTAGTTTTTCAGGTGGCGACTAGTTCGCAAATGAAAAGCTGGCTCCTAAAAATTTTCCCTGGCTCTTAAGATTTTCGCGTTTTTGTCGGACTCTGTTTATGTGCATAATTTTTAATTTGAAGACTTTCAATGCATGATACAAAATTTTGTTCGACACCATTACAAAACCAAACAGTGAAACACATTAGTAAGAACAACAGTTATTTTTACTTTATTTTATTGATATTAATATTTTCCTACATCGTGTGTGTATAAAATAATTTAACTCAAAATAAAACTATATGTGATTTATAAAGCTGGTAAATTATAATAATAATTAAATAATACTTAATTACACTTTTTTCTGTTTTGCTAAATTCACCATAAAATGTTTTATACAAAGAACTACTCATATAAGAATTTAAAATAGTGCGTTAAATCTTTTTTTTTTTTAGGAAAATACTTTTAAATCAACCATAGGGTAGCTACAAAACATTTTATTTTTAGGTTTTTTTTTTTTTTTTCAAATTCTGTACAAATAAAAACAATGTTTTTATGTCTTATTTATTCGTTGCATTATTAAAATGCACATAGATTTCAGCATACAAATGGTTTCTAAGCATGTTTTTTTATGTGTATTATTGAAAATTGTTTTAAAAGAAATGATAAGTAAAACCTGTTTGTGATTTATTATGTTGAGGTTGTACTGTATAAAAAGATAAATATGTAACATAACTGAAAACAAATTGCAGCCGAATATCCTATGGATATCCGGCAGAACTGCAAATATCCGGTAGATCATGTATCCGTTTGAACTCTGATATCTGGTCTGGATATCCATATCAGGTAGAAAAAAGTGCAGGATACCCCATATTCCAGTATCTGGCAAAATCACCGGTTCAGCCTTAGTGAAAAGTATGATTTGGTAGCTTGCAGTTTTATGAAGAGGTCTTTTTGATTGATTGGAATAATGTGAAGGATCTATTTTGCTTAAATGGAATTTTGTGAAGGGTCCAAAAACAGACCTGATTTTTTTCTTCTGATGCAACCCCTATGCAGACATATTATCAGCTTGTAAAGTGTTTAGTTACTGTTTTTTATTCACTGTATGCAATTGTATTGTTAATTGTGTTTATGCATTAATCAAGTTTAAATAGCTTAACCATGATTTCTTAGTTACTCTAACTTTACTCTAACTAAATGTACAATGAAACCTGTGTAAGTTGACCACTTGCGGTGCAGCGCTTAATCGGTCAACTTAGACAGGTGGTGAACTTATAGAGGGTGAGGAGCTAAATCCGTTCCTGACAAAAGTGGTCAACTTACAAAGGTGGTCAACTTTACAGGTTTTACTGTATTATAAACTATAGTGCAAAGTTTATTGCTAAAGTTTTAGTTCATTGATTTTTCTTTTAGCTTCTGCATTAATATAATTTTGAAATTTCAGAAATCTAAAAAAGTTTCCTTTACATTTGTTGGCACTTTAAAGACTTTAAAGGAAGAAGATTTAGAAAGTTTGTGGAAGCTGGTAACAACTGTTGTTATTGAAATTTCTGATTCTGCTTTTGAAACAAATAAAGATATCAGCCATGGTTCTGCTCATGAAGAAGTAATGTTACTGATTTTCATAAATATATAAATGAAATAGTTTTCTTTCTTTTTGTTTTATTGTTTGAAAAATTTACTTTTTTCAAGTAGCATAATTATCGAGTTGAATAGATGACCTTAGAATAAAGCGACAACTTAAAAATATATATATGTATATTTTTTTTAATAACTTGAAATGTCAAGCATTTATTCTTAGCTTCAAAGGAAAGTAGAATAGAAAAATCAACATTAAAGGATATTACTTTTATGCTAATAAATAAGAAAAATTTCATTAATGCAATTTTGAGTATCAGGAATTTTGAGAAGGATTATGGATCCTTGTTGTGCATCGCAATCACTGTATTGCTGTAATCTTTTGATATGGTCTTAAAATATTTTAAACAATCCTTCAAGTTTTTTTTCTTTTTGTTTTTGTTATTTGCAAATTGTTTACCTTCAGTTTTCAAATTCAAGTTAAGAAATTATATATATATTATGCATGTTCAATATTACGGAAAAGTTAAAAGATGAAATAAATTTTGAAATTTGGGTTGGTTTAGATTTTATCATGTGTAATTCCTCTTGATTAAATATTAAAATTTAACTCCCTTGCTGCTTAAAAATCCTTTAACAAAGATTACACATGATCAAACCTGGACTAACCTTGTTTCTTAGATCAATTTATCTTTTAACTTTTCTTCAGGCAATCTCATTATTTGCACAAGAGTTTTATCACTACAATTTTAAAGTCTTATAGACTATAAAAATAATTTAACTTTGTGCAAGAAAACAATAATAATAAAATTACACGTTAATTTAAAGCACAAATGAGCAAAAAAATGCAGACATATGTTTCGGGATTGCTTGGAATTCCTTTTTCAATGCGACAGGGAGCTTCTAGATGCAAAACATCCAAATAAAGCAGACAGAACAAGAAAAACAAAGCTTATATAGCCTAAGAATTATCTGTAAACCAATGAGAATAAAGGCAGCGTGAAGTGGAAGTAGAAGTAGCAGGAAGACACCAATAAGAGAGCAACAAACGAATCCAGTTGAAAGTACAGGAAGTAAAATGGAATAACAATAAAAATAAAGCAAACAAGACGACAGCATGCATAAAAATTGCAAAAATAATAAAATAAAATACAAAGAATAAAATTGAAATAAAAATAAGTACAGAAACTACCAAAACAAAATGCAAAACAAAGTACACATGTAAAGGAGGGGGAGGGGAGGGAGGGGGGGGGGGAAGGAGAAAAATAGACACAAAAAAGGAAAACAACAAGAAAACCTAGAAAGAACAACAAATTAAAGAAATTTATGCCAGACCTGTGAGAAATAAGGAGTTGAGGAAGAATCATTAACCAAATTAGAACTATTCCTGTTAATATGATAAGCTTCCCAAAAGTCAAGCTCTAAAGGGGAAGAACATTTTTGAATAATTTTACCAGAATTGAAGTCAAAAGAGTGGTTGGAATTCCAACAATGTTGAGCAATGCTAGACTTATTTAACTCTTGCTTTCGTACATAACCTTTATGCTCATTTAAGCGAATTTTCAAAGCACGTTTTGTCTGCCCAATGTAAGAAAGGCCGCAACGGCAACTAATTTGGTAAATACCCCAAGTGTTAAGTTGATCGACAGGATCCTTAAGAGAAGAGAAGGAAAGTTTGTTACTAGGAGCAAAAACGACTTGAAATTGAAACCTTTTTAGGATTTTAGCAATACGGAAACTGACAGAATGAAAGAATGGTAACACAACCAAATTCTTTCTAGAAACCACATTATTGGGACCAGAAGTTTTCTTAGAAAGTTTGTTATGAATAGAATCGATTAAAGAGTGAGAAAATCCTCTATCAACAGCTACAGCTTTCAGATAGTTGAGTTCAATCTTGAGAAGCTCAGGAGAAGAGCAAATATTAATAGCACGATGGACCAGAGCATTAAAAGCCGAATATTTTTGGTTGGGAGGATGAGACGACAGTCTGTGAGGAGGTAAAGAAACAGCGAAAGGTTTACGATAGACAGAAGTAGTGAAACCACACTCACTCTTAAAAATAAAGACATCAAGAAACGCGAGGCTACTATTAAATTCTTTCTCACAAGAAAACTGGATATTAGGATCAATGGAGTTCATAATAGAAAGAGCATCATCAATACCTAACAAGTTACTGTCCATTAGGACAAAACAATCATCCACATAACGAACATAAAATTGAAATTGCAATTTCTGGAACAGTTTTTCCTCAAAATAATGCATATAGAAATCACTTAAAATAGGACTAAGAGGACTTCCCATAGCCAGGCCATCAACCATAGCATAGAATTTACCATTAAATACAAAAGTGCTCTGTTGCAAGCACACACGAGTAAGGAAAACTAATTCCTCAATTTCCACAGAAGTAAAATGGAATTCAGAAAGCCTTTTCCTGAGGCAAGTCAAAGCGCCATCAACAGGAACATTAGTAAACAAAGAATTAACATCAAAAGAGGCCATAACTGAATTATTCGGAACGAAGTCATGAAGTTTCTTAACAAAATCGGTGGAATTTTTAACAGTGAAAACATTCCGACTCCTAAGTGGAGAAAATACAGAAACTAAATACTTGGAAAGTTTATATGAAGCAGTGCCAATATTGGAAACAATTGGTCTGAAAGGAATACCTGCCTTGTGTACCTTTGGTAAAGCATAAAAACGTGCACAATTAGCAACAGAAGGAATCACAGACCGTTTAGCAATCAAAGGAATAGAATGAACAGACTTAACAGCAGAAGAAATAGCTTTTAACTCTTTGTCACTAGGATCTTTATAAATTTCAGAGTAAGGACCAGAAGCAATTAAGTCATCAGTTTTTTCAACATAAGATGATTTATTAAGAACAACAATCTGACCACCCTTGTCTGCTTTGGTAATGACCAAATCAGAATTGGAAACTAAATTATTGACACATCGTTTCACAGAATGGGTAAAACCAGTATTAGGAACTTTTGAATTGAAATCAACATTGGAAGCAATAAGATGCCGAACCGACTCTTTTTGAGTGGAAGTTAAGGCACTAAATTTGAAAGCTTTTTCAACCGGAGCAATAAGTTCAGAAAAAGAAGGCTTTTTAGCCAAAGCAAAATTGTTATTACATTTCAGAGCATTGATTTCATTACAATTCAAAGGAAATTTCGAAAGATTTACAACCGTGTTCCTATTAACAAGAGGCAAATCAGCCGGAACAGGAACATTTGAATCGTTACACAACTTAGTAAATTTCTTATTTAAAGTAATTTTGTGACTGTCGGATGAACGAAGAGCTCTTGCCCATGACATTCTATCAATAGACTCAAAATCGAAATTAGAATTAGATACAGAAAGATGTAAATCATAAAGTTCACGTTCTATGAACGAAAGTTTTTTCCTAGTTTCTTGGATAGAAGCTCTAAGTAACGCTGATTTAGAACGAAAAATTACCTTATCAACCCTAACAGAACGCGGTAAATTACACTTCAAGGTGATAAACTTAGGAATAACTTTCTTGCGCCTGCAAGACTGGAGAAATTTTAAATGGTTCAAAAACCGAACCTTTTTAATCCGTAGGTTTATTCTGGTTATGTCTCAGGTTAACAGATTTTGTAATCTACGGATTAAAAAGGTTCGGTTTTTGAACCATTTAAAATTTCTCCAGTCTTGCAGGCGCAAGAAAGTTATTCCTAAGTTTATCACCTTGAAGTGTAATTTACCGCGTTCTGTTAGGGTTTATAAGGTAATTTTTCGTTCTAAATTAGCGTTACTTAGAGCTTCTATCCAAGAAACTAGGAAAAAACTTTCGTTCATAGAACGTGAACTTTATGATTTACATCTTTCTGTATCTAATTCTAATTTCGATTTTGAGTCTATTGATAGAATGTCATGGGCAAGAGCTCTTCGTTCATCCGACAGTCACAAAATTACTTTAAATAAGAAATTTACTAAGTTGTGTAACGATTCAAATGTTCCTGTTCCGGCTGATTTGCCTCTTGTTAATAGGAACACGGTTGTAAATCTTTCGAAATTTCCTTTGAATTGTAATGAAATCAATGCTCTGAAATGTAATAACAATTTTGCTTTGGCTAAAAAGCCTTCTTTTTCTGAACTTATTGCTCCGGTTGAAAAAGCTTTCAAATTTAGTGCCTTAACTTCCACTCAAAAAGAGGCGGTTCGGCATCTTATTGCTTCCAATGTTGATTTCAATTCAAAAGTTCCTAATACTGGTTTTACCCATTCTGTGAAACGATGTGTCAATAATTTAGTTTCCAATTCTGATTTGGTCATTACCAAAGCAGACAAGGGTGGTCAGATTGTTGTTCTTAATAAATCATCTTATGTTGAAAAAACTGATGACTTAATTGCTTCTGGTCCTTACTCTGAAATTTATAAAGATCCTAGTGACAAAGAGTTAAAAGCTATTTCTTCTGCTGTTAAGTCTGTTCATTCTATTCCTTTGATTGCTAAACGGTCTGTGATTCCTTCTGTTGCTAATTGTGCACGTTTTTATGCTTTACCAAAGGTACACAAGGCAGGTATTCCTTTCAGACCAATTGTTTCCAATATTGGCACTGCTTCATATAAACTTTCCAAGTATTTAGTTTCTGTGTTTTCTCCACTTAGGAGTCAGAATGTTTTCACTGTTAAAAATTCCACCGATTTTGTTAAGAAACTTCATAACTTCGTTCCGAATAATTCAGTTATGGCCTCTTTTGATGTTAATTCTTTGTTTACTAATGTTCCTGTTGATGGCGCTTTGACTTGCCTCAGGAAAAGGCTTTCTGAATTCCATTTTACTTCTGTGGAAATTGAGGAATTAGTTTTCCTTACTCGTGTGTGCTTGCAACAGAGCACTTTTGTATTTAATGGTAAATTCTATGCTATGGTTGATGGCTTGGCTATGGGAAGTCCTCTTAGTCCTATTTTAAGTGATTTCTATATGCATTATTTTAAGGAAAAACTGTTCCAGAAATTGCAATTTCAATTTTATGTTCGTTATGTGGATGATTGTTTTGTCCTAACGGACAGTAATTTGTTAGGTATTGATGATGCTCTTTCTATTATGAACTCCATTGATCCTAATATCCAGTTTTCTTGTGAGAAAGAACTTAATAGTAGCCTCGCGTTTCTTGATGTCTTTATTTTTAAGAGTGAGTGTGGTTTCACTACTTCTGTCTATCGTAAACCTTTCGCTGTTTCTTTACCTCCTCACAGACTGTCGTCTCATCCTCCCAACCAAAAATATTCGGCTTTTAATGCTCTGGTCCATCGTGCTATTAATATTTGCTCTTCTCCTGAGCTTCTCAAGATTGAACTCAACTATCTGAAAGCTGTAGCTGTTGATAGAGGATTTTCTCACTCTTTAATTGATTCTATTCATAACAAACTTTCTAAGAAAACTTCTGGTCCCAATAATGTGGTTTCTAGAAAGAATTTGGTTGTGTTACCATTCTTTCATTCTGTCAGTTTCCGTATTGCTAAAATCCTAAAAAGGTTTCAATTTCAAGTCGTTTTTGCTCCTAGTAACAAACTTTCCTTCTCTTCTCTTAAGGATCCTGTCGATCAACTTAACACTTGGGGTATTTACCAAATTAGTTGCCGTTGCGGCCTTTCTTACATTGGGCAGACAAAACGTGCTCTGAAAATTCGCTTAAATGAGCATAAAGGTTATGTACGAAAGCAAGAGTTAAATAAGTCTAGCATTGCTCAACATTGTTGGAATTCCAACCACTCTTTTGACTTCAATTCTGGTAAAATTATTCAAAAATGTTCTTCCCCTTTAGAGCTTGACTTTTGGGAAGCTTATCATATTAACAGGAATAGTTCTAATTTGGTTAATGATTCTTCCTCAACTCCTTATTTCTCACAGGTCTGGCATACATTTCTTTAATTTGTTGTTCTTTCTAGGTTTTCTTGTTGTTTTCCTTTTTTGTGTCTATTTTTCTCCTTCCCCCCCTCCCTCCCCTCCCCCTCCTTTACATGTGTAATTTGTTTTGCATTTTGTTTTGGTAGTTTCTGTATTAATTTTTATTTCAATTTTATTCTTTGTATTTTATTTTATTATTTTTGCAATTTTTATGCATGCTGTCGTCTTTTTTGCTTTATTTTTATTGTTATTCCATTTTACTTCCTGTACTTTCAACTGGATTCGTTTGTTGCTCTCTTATTGGTGTCTTCCTGCTACTTCTACTTCACGCTGCCTTTATTCTCATTGGTTTACAGATAATTCTTAGGCTATATAAGCTTTGTTTTTCTTGTTCTGTGTGCTTCATTTGGATGTTTTGCATCTAGAAGCTCCCTGTCGCATTGAAAAAGGGATTCCAAGCAATCCCAAAACATATGTCTGCATTTTTTTGCTCATTTGTGCTTTAAATTAACGTGTAATTTTATTATTATTGTCTTATAGACTAGTTATTATGTTTGTAATAATGGGGTAATCATGTTTATAAAGTTTTCTTAATTTGTATTTATTTCAGAACATGGATACTGCTCGACAAGTCATTGTTGCTGCTATGGATATTGCCTCCGCTGCATTTGAATTGGAAACTCCGATTTCAAATTCTGTGTTGCATTTAGCTATATATTTAAATGGTACATTTTACTTCCCCCTAAATGTTTGAACAATTGTTGTCACACTTATAATTTTAATGAAGTAACTATTGATATTTTTTTCCTCTTTTAGGAATTATATTTCAGATCCCAAATCATTTTGAAGGGTTAAAAAATAGCATTGCTCAATTTTGTGAAAAAGTGTATCATCATACTCACTTGAAAGAAAGAAGTCAGTACTTCCTGTATAATACTATAACATATTTGCTGATTCGCTCTTTAAATTCAAAAGCAACAGTAAGACTTCCATGTGTTTTCTTTTAAAGAAATTTTTTTAACATTGTTTCTTCTAATTTTCCTCCTGAATCTATCTGCTAAATTACTTATATGCAAGCTTTGTTATTCTGCTTCATTTAATCTTCTCATAATAAAAATGTAGGTCCGTAAGGCTGAAAAATTAAATAGTTGAATGTGAATGTTATTTCTTAAATGAAATGTTCTGCTTTCTTCCTTATTTTTTTTTCTTCACTGGTAAAATTTTCAACAAATTATGAATTGTTCCTTTTTGTTGAAAAGAAAAAATCAAAGACTTATCATGTTAGTTATTTTTATTCTTTGTTAATTGATCAATTGTACTTTTTAAAATATGAATGTACAGTAGAGCGCCAATTATCCGGACTGGTCGGGACTGAGGTAGATCCGGTTAAAGAAATATCCGGATAATTGGATTGCCAACTTTAAAGCCCATATAGGGCTAGGTTTTTTAGGCAGCTTCCCTTCACACTTCTTTCCAGACTTAAGACTAGCATTTGTAGTGTGCATATTTTATCATATTATAAATGGCGTGTTTGCCATTGCCTTACTGTTTTTTTTAATATTTGACACAGTTGATGTACCGATGCCATATTCAAGGGCTATGCTGGGGACCGTTCATAAATGATGTCATGCTTTTTTCCCATATATTTGACCCCCTTTCCCCCGTTGTCACAATATGTCCCACTTCAGCGGACCCCTACCCACTTTGTCACATGTCACACTATGTTGCATAATGCAGGATGTCACACTTCTTGTTACTTCTCCCCTCCCTTTGTCACACTGTCGCAGTTTCACTAACCCCCCCCCCCTCGAAGCGTGACATCATTTATGAATGAACCCTTGCTTCCATTTTCTCCTTTGTTCAATCTTTTCACAATTTCTATTTTTTTATCAAAAGATAACACTACTCTTTTGCGCTTCCCAGACATGTTTAAAAAACACCTTCTACACTTACAGATCGCAATCAGAAAAATGTGGGTTCCTCCAGTATGAAAGTGCACAACCACATGATCATTTCGCGAGGTGCATGGTTTATCTTTTATTCAAGTGACTTTCTCAAAACAGTTTTCCTGGAAATTTAGTTAAGCATAAATAATTTAACTCCACCCCTTGACAGTGAATGCAGAACTTCCACTATTTTTCTTCTGTTAGTTTCAATACTTTACTTCCGCTCTAATGCCTCTAAAAAGAATCTTAATCCCTTTGTTCAGTTCCTTCAGTAGGTACAATTCCCCATGCTAATTGTAACTGAATGGAACAGACCTTGAGGGAAAGGGGCAGTACCGGATCTTGGAATTTTACGAGGCGGGGCAAAACTTTAAAATGCCGCCCCCTCCATCACAATTATTGCTAATATTTCACATAACTTTTATGCGCTTTCCGTTCTTTTTGAAGACTTTTCACTTTTGGGTCACTGATAAACCCATAAAACTTTCTGTAATCTTCCCACTACATGTCCCTTTCAACTCAACATTAAGGGGGGTAGAGCCATATGAAGGGTTCCCCCTTAACTGGAGATATAAAATTTTACAGTTAAAGGGGGGTCCGTGGGAGAACCCCCGGGAAAATTTTGAAAACTATATGCAAATTGATGCATGTTGAGGCATTAGAATGCGTATGTGGGACTGTGAAAATATCAGAAAAAAAAAAAAACTTTTAAAATTTAAACGCTTTTGCTCATACAAATATTCATTAAAATGCAGAAAAAAATTGGTGTTTTTAATTTTAGGGTTAAGGACACCCCCCTCCTTCTTACTAACACCCATACCAAAGAGCAACGTGTCTGCCTTCTTAAACGACACTGACAAGCCCCCCCCCCCCCCTCTTGTTAAAAGGATGCTTTGAAAATTTGTAAAGGAAAAAATATTGTATTGTTTGAGCATAGCATGATTTATACGTATTGCACTATTACAAGGGAAAAAAACTTCACTTTTTAGCCTACTTTCCCGTAAAAGTAAAAATAATAAGAATAAAGCATGAAAGAAGGCTTAATGTATCGTGAAAATATCGTTAAAAATAAAGAAAAGTCAAGAAAAAGTGAAGTAATTAAATAAACATTGAAAAATAAAAAATTTGAAAGTAGGGTTTTGAGATGGGGAAAATGTGTGTCGGTCGGTCTGTCTGTCTGTCTGTCCCCCCCCCCCTAATAACTTTTGAACGAATTGTCCGATTCGAAAAATTCTTTTTGCATTCGAAAGATCTCGGTGAGGACATCTCTTTTTCATATTTTACTTTTTGATCTGAACAATTTTTCGTTCAATTTTGAACAGTTTAAAAAAAATTAACATTAGCGCCTACGGGCGAAAATGAAGAAAATGATTCAAACTCTAGGTACAAGATCCAAGTTCCAATGAACAAGCTTGCTGGAGGAAGCTTTTGGCGTGAAATATGAATAATTTGAACAGATTTTGTTCATTTTTGAACAGTTCAAAAAATTAACACAGAGCTTACGGGGAAATTTCAACCCTATATAAATCCTGATATAACGGACTGATTTGCTTGGCACAAACTTTATCGGAAAGCTCTTATAACGTAGAACATGTAGAAATAGAAAGTTCATACAGAACTTACGAGCCTATTTTGCTATGAAATTTTTTGATCGGGATTTTCAAGGATATTTCTCAATGACTCAATGAGTGAAATAATGAATGAATGAATAAATGAAAGAGTGAAAGAATAAATCAATGAATAAATGAATGAGGAAAAGAATGAATGAATAAATTATTGAATAAATGAAAATATAAATAAATGAGTGGATAAATACATGAATGCGTAAATGAATGAATAAACACTTGAATGAGGTAACGAATGAATGAATAAATGAATGGCTGAATAAATGAAAGAATGAATGAGTGAGTGAATGAATATGTATTATCCGTTGAAAAAGGTATATTTTCAATAATTAGAACTAAAGATAAATAAGAAAGAGAGAGAAAGAGATAGCTAGATTATAAATTTGAATTTGGTGTATACGGGAAAGTAGGCTCGTATAGTTCTAGACGGAACTTCTTGTTAAAATTTAAATTTTAAATTTTGATATTGCAAAATTTGCCGTCCTCTAACATCAATTTTAGAGTTTCCAACAATTTATACAAAAAAATAATTCTATTAATCGGTTTTAATAGTTAGCTAAAAAGCTGATCACTGATCAAATCAGAGCGCCGAACTGGGATTTAAACTGTCTTCCAAAAGTTAAATTTTCTTAATTAAATATTTTTTTCTTCTTTTTTTTTCTTTTTCTCTTCTTCTTATTTTTCTGTCGTGCATCACAGTTGAATTTGCCGCCCCCCCCCCCCCAGAAGTTCTGCCCGGGGCATGGGCCCTGGCTTGCCCCACCCTAGATCCGGCACTGGAAAGGGGAGGGGGGGTAGGGTGATTCCTCTTTCTTGGAATGCTAAAAGGCAAAGGAGAAAGGAAGGTGGTTTTCGACCTTCAATCTGGACTTTAGTGTTTTAAAAATATATATATATATTTTTGCAGAGCACAGGGGAAAAAAACGCATGATCCCTGACCGATCCGGTTGATTGGACATCCGGTTATGCGGCGTCCAGATAAGTGGCGCTCTACTGTACCTTTTTTACCCTTTTTACTGTTCATTAATTTTGCAGTTAATGCTTACGAAATTTAACCGTTGAGGAAAAATTCTAGTAATCGTGAAGTAGCTATATCTAAAATTAGAGAAAAATGTTGTTGCTTTAATTAAATAAATATGGTTTTGTATTTAATTAATGTTGCAATATTTTTCTCTACTTTTAAGGAATTTTTTTAAAATTAGAGTTTAAGAGGATAGTAATTTATTTTCATTGTAGTGCCATCCAACTAATAATAAAAAGCAAGTATTTTTTTCTTATTATTCTTTTTTCTTTAATATTTTTGAAACAAGATACTGTTAATCCCTAATTCTCATTTAAAAAAAAAAAAATCTGTATGATGATGCATAATATTTTTTTCTACACAGAAAACTGATGTAAAACGAGTTTGTGCACTGCGTCAAATAATTCCGACTGTACTTGCTATGAATGAAGTTGATAAAAAAGAAATTTTCAACCTTTTAAAGAAGTGTGCAGTTAACAAATTGTACTTACAAATGCCTGAAGTAAGTGAATAAATACATAATTCAATCTTATTTTCTTGTGTAGTTTTTTAAAAGCTTAAATGCCAAAAAAATTTTGTTAATGCTATTTTTAACATTAAAAATAAAATATTAACCCTCTTAGTGGCTGACCTAAGTATAGTCTGGCTATTTTTTTTGCTTAGAATGGGTGTTTCTCTATAGCCATCAGGTTTAAAATCTGCATATGGTGGTGTTAAAAATCATTATTCACTTTTTTTTATTGATCATATCAGTAGCCAAAAAGAAAATGAGAAGAATTTCAGGCTTAGAGAAGTTTTCCATAGATAACAACAAAATATATATATCATTTTGAAAAGCAACAATGATGAGAAAGGAATGTATCGCCTGTTTCCTGGTAAAAATCATTTAAGTCCGCAAAATGATTTGAAGGACTACTGCTGGGAATTTGAATTTGTAATTAGCTATTTCATTATACACTTCTGGCATAAATACTGCTCTCCCACATTAGATTTTACATATTTTATTGAATATCTAGAAAAATACTTGATGATTCATATTGAAATTTTAGGGATGTGATGAACAGTCCTTATATATTTCAAGCAAAGTTTTATCCCAAGGACAAATAGGGGACTAGCAACAAATTGAAGAAAATCATGAAATATATTTGTGATCACTCTGTAGAAAGTAATACATGAATGCAGTTTTAACTGTGGCATATGATTGATACTTCTTGAAACTGTTTTTTTTCTTCTAGAAATTGTTTCTCATAAAATGGATTTATGGTTTCAGGATTTCTTTGTAAATATTGCAAAAGTCTCTTTTTTTTTTTTTTTTTTTCTCTAACATGCAAGGTTTTCAACCACCTGCATTATAATTAAGAAAAAACTTTTAAAAATGCAATTGAAACAATACTCTACAATCAGAATGTAAAAGTATTAAATGTTCAATCAAATATAAACATACATGAAGTGATGTATAACTATGCAACATTTAAAAAAATGGTTTTTGATAATTTATTTGTCAAATGTATAGAGTTGCCCCAATAAAAATTCCAAGGAATTGCTGTAAAAATTCAAAGAGATATTAGCAATCAAATAAGTTAAATTATAGTAATTTTGAAAAAGCGAAACTCTAGAGGGTTTTCTCTATAGCCTAGGGCATCAATGGCAATACACTATAAGTTATCTCAAAATAATAACAATGAACTTGAAATCTATTTCAACGTTTCTTGGAGTCATTTTTGATGAAGTTAGGATTCAAAGTATGGGGGAGGGGGGGGGGGGGGGACGATTTTTCCCTGCATACTGTTTCAATGTCAAATTTACTAGGTTTACATGAAATAACTCAATAAATTACTTTTGTGCTTTTCTATTGTGTGCATTTTATTCCTTCCTCAAACCTGCCAACCCTCCTTATAGTCTTCTGGTTTGTATTTAAAATCTCATGGTTTTTATAAATTTTAGAAAAAATTGCTATATTTAGGGAGTTTTTTTTTGGGGGGGGGGGGAGGGCAGAGAAGATAACCCCTTTAAAACTTATTTCACAAAGACTTTTTTTATTTGACAATTTCCTTTATTTACATTGTTTTTTAATTTAAATTGCATTTTAGCACTAACCATTTTTGATAATTTTTCTTTTAACATGATAATTTGCTTACATGTGATTGATATTTGTGTTGTGCATTTTTTTTTATTACTAGCTCCAATAATTATCTAACTACCTGACTTTATCAGACATTAGAAAAGCAGCGAGTCAAGGAGAGCTCCCTTAATGCATCTGGGTTGTGTTCCTAATAAAAATACGATGTTAAATGAGTTTCAACTTTCTATAATGCTTTATTCTGAAAAGATAAACATAACTTCATATATTTTGAAAAAAATTTGAGGTCCTTAAATTTTTTTATAGATTCTTATAAAGTCCTTATTTTATGTTTCTCCAAAAGAGTACAAACCCTGCAATGAAAAGTATGGTATTGCAGTGCATCATAATCATCTGGATTTTTTTTCTTGGGATATTTGCAGATGTAGTATATGCTAATGGGTTCTAATTTTAAATGTTTGTTTGCAATACTTTTAACGTTCAATGACTGCTTTTTTAAAATTTCTATTTTTCTTTTGCAGGGAATAAAAGTTGTATCTCTCTCTTTGACTTTGGATGTGATGTATATTGCTGAAATTCATGCCTCAATCAAATCTCGACTATCATGTTGTTCTGTGTATGTATTTGCATGATTTGATCAATTATAAAATTTATGGCTTTTTCCTTTCTTTTCTAATTTGATTGCTGTTAGATATCTTGATGTTGAAAAGAACAAAGGGATGGTTAAAATGATATATTAAGGCAAAAGTAAATGTATATATGTGTTGATCTTATAGAGTGAAACTTGGGTATCGCGACACCACAAGCGGAGCAGAACATATAGACTTTAGCGGATATGGACTTACAGGGGTTTTACATTTCAGCAAGTAAAATACACTTATATTACATATGGTAAACTACCGTTTATTAGACAACAAAAATAATTTCCTTTTATTTTAAAGTAAAGAGACTCCATATGGCAAGTAGTGAAATTTTCAAAACAAGAACAGAAAGAAGGAAAAGAAAAAAAGGCTTGTTTGTTTTGTTTTTTGTATTGAGAACAAACATTTTACAGAAGCATTTAATTTACGATCAATTTTTCAGCATTGTCCTGTAGGTATTAGAAGTAATGTGAAGCGTCAGCAACTTTCACAGCATTGTAATAGACATTAGGTAATCGGCTTCTACACTTTCAATCTCTTCTTCTTTAGCTGAGTACACACTTCGGTTATTATTTACTACTGTTCATCAATCCTGATCTCGCCCTTTTTACGACATACAACCATTATAAATGCCCACAAAAGACAGATGTTTAGGTCAACATTCTCAAAACCACCCACCAAGCATAACTAGCATAGCATTAAACGTAAAAGGTTCTCTTTGAGAACATTTTTTGCTTAATCCCTTAAGATAGAAGGGGAATCTGAACAATCATTGTAGACGACAATGAGATAATAGGGAAGAATAAAGTTGAATTCCAGAAAATGGCAAACACTAATGCAATTTACTGAAAGAAAATTGTGATAAAACAGCCCTTGACTTAAGTAGGTTTCTGTCAATATGCATCAGATTACTGCAGTATTTTTTTATACATACAAAGTGTCCGGTCATCCCTGTCATCCCTGTATCGAGTTAGAGGTTCCACTGTATAATATTTGTAAAGTAAACAGGAAAAGATTATAACTATACATACAAGCCTACTTTCTGATGTTCTCTCTCTCTCTTTTTTTTTCCCAGGAAAACTGCTGCAGCCTATGGAAAAGTATATTTCACTGCATGGTCTTTTGCTGTGAAAACTGAATGTGAAAATTTAAAAAATGTATGTATTTCTTCTTTTCTAGTTTGGTGATTGCTGTAAATAGCATTTATAATTTTCTCTCAAAAGCAAGTATTCAAAAGGCATGAGGGAAACTTCAGGTTTGAAATCAATCGCATCTTCATTTGCAAAACACATTTTTATGTCTATGATGGGCTAAAAGAAAAAAGTCAAATTTTAGTAAGAAAGAATTAGTATAAAATTTAAAATTATTGGAAATAAAAAGTAAAATATTAATCATTTGCAAAATGCACACATAAATATGTGTTGTATCTATGTATATGTATGCTAGTATACATTGTCCCTTATTAGTTTTAAAAAATAAAAAGGGTGAAAGGAATGATGAAAATAAATTACAATTATGACCATAAGCTAGAATATATTTTATAAGCTTTTTATAAAAATAAATAAGTAAATAAATTAAAGATCTTTAATTGTGCAAATTATCCGGTTTTGAAAATAAATTCTGAAACCAAGTTTGGCTCATATTGGTCAAAAGATGTTAAAATCTCTTAAAATAGTTTTGTGTCTAATAGTATTCTTGTCTCATGAAAGTAATTATGAATTCTTTTAGGTTTTGGAAATCAGTTGCATTGAAGATCTAGTGCTGCTTGGTGTTAATGCCAAGCATAACAAAGCACTACTGACAAACGTTCGAAAGGTCTGTACTAATTCAAATTTAACATATAACTCCTCCGCCTTTCTTTCAAAAACTGGTATCTGTCTGTAATAATTTCTTCCCTGTTTTGACCTTTAAATTTTGTGTTTATTTTGATAATTGTGTAGTTATGCATTTTTAATGTTTTTTTATGTCTTCTCTAAGCATTCTTCTATCACATTAAGTTGCTTTTCAACTAATTTTCTTTTTTTCGTTGGCAAAATTAATTTTCTTTCTGTTAGTGGCCATTGCAAAATTATAGCGATACAAAAGTTAATAAGTGAAAGGAAGTTATTAAAGTTGTCAACAAAAAGACCAAAAAAATCTTGTTCCAAGTGAGTTTTTTATCATTGCATGTTTGACAATACCCAATTAAATTTAATATCCAATAGCAATTGTTACAGGTAACAAAAGTATCAGTTAATAGGAAAATTGAAAACAATTCAAGAAAATGAAGAAAATGTTCATACTCGTAAACTTATGAACAAAAGTCAGCGAAAGAAAAAAGCCAGAGTTACTCATAACCTGGTTTACATCCAAAAATATCATCCAAGTATTTTGAATAATTCTTTTGCAATGTAGATTAAGCATATTACATGTATTTCTATTTTTTTAAAAAGAATTATTCAATTCCTAAGTCTTTTTTTTTTTTTGTTGCAACTATTCCATAAAAGATTTAAAACAACAGTATGAAGGAAGACTCAATATCTCGTAAAAAATCACTAATCACAGAAAATGATCAATAATAGGGGATGGGTAATTAATTAAGTAAAGTAAGCTTATGATGTTGTGCTGTTGATCTCCCTGATCAAGTAGTCTAACATAAAAAAAAGCGTTTTGTTCAAGAGATTTTCCATGCGTCATTTCAATACCATGTTTCACTTTTTGTTTTAAGCAGTACATTGTTCAACTGTTCAGAATTCTTTATTTAGATTTATGGAAAATTTTCAATCCCATAGCAAATTTAATCTAATAGTCAAAATAGCTTCAGACCCCTTTACGGGAAAGAACTTATGATGTAGAATGTGTACCAGGATAGATATTGCAAATAGCCTTCCTATAGCACTGAACCACTCTAACGGATAAATTGCAAGAACCCTCGTATAACATGATTTCATTATAACACAACAACAAATTTTTGTAAGGCTTTGTAGAACATTGTTATTTGGTGATGTAGACAGCACCAAATAACATGATTTTTAGTTAATATATTTCAAAACTAAATTTTCTTAACAGTAACTAGAAAGAATAATGAGCGGATGTAAACGGCAGATAAAAACATAAACATTAAAATGCATACTGAAAGATGTGACCATCTTCAGTTAAAGCAGAAATCATTTTTAAACTGTCAGAAAATGAAATTGGTATCATATTATTATTCAACTTGCCAATTTGATTGGAGTCGAAGACTTTGTGGACATAGCTATTAATGACGTTCTAAGTGTAATGACAGGGCCTAGTGCTGACTCCAGGATAAAAGGGCCGTCAGGGAGAACTCTGAAAAGGGCACTATGTTTTCTTCAAAAAGGGCACCTTTGAGTCATGCTTAAAAAATATTTTTTTTACCCCCCCCCCCCCTCCCATTAAAGTTCCTTTGCTTAAATTTTTCTAGGCAAAAAAATTTAAGCATTGAAAAAAAAAAAGCTTCAAGTTTAGCAAGGTTGCAAGCTTGTGTACCTCAAAATATAGGTTTTCATTTTGAAAAATATATACGTATATAATATTTATGTATCATTTATGCACGTTTTCATATGTATTCTGCTGAAAAATTTTGAACTATTCGACAAAGAAAATTTTAGGTCTTGGTGACCTTTCTCCACAACCAGGTTTGGTAGAGGTGTACCAAAGTTCCAACAAATCACGACCCCCACAAAAGTACTCTCAATGTGGTCCACACAAGTCTTAAGGCTGGCTCTGATTATTATTGACGAGTATTTCACGCGACAGTGACCTAGGGTTTCAAACTTGGTGCCATTTTAAACCTCAATGGAGCTTTCAAAAATTTCCGTAATCATTTTGTTTCTAATTCAAACATTTTTTTCTTTTTAGAGGAGGGGTGTGGTGGGAACTTTGGAGAAAATAGCTTTTTATTTTGGCTCAATATATTTTGTCCTTTGTACCATTAAAAAAGAAATTATATCAGGTGATAAAAAATGCTGCACAATTATATGCAAGAAAACACTAAAATTATGTAAGATAATTTTTCACAGGAGCCACATGCTAGTGCAATCTTTACTTCTTTTATTCTTCTAAGGGCAAATGTTATGAGGGGAAAATAGTGTGCAAATTGTGCTTGTATTCAACGTCTTATTTAATTTACATTTTCTTTCTAATAGAGCCATAAATTTCTGTTAAACAGTTTTTTCAGGCGGGGGGAGGGGGGGGGGGTCAAAAGTCTTGTAAAGGAATATCTGTATTTAGGCCCGATAAGTGTTTTGCTGCTTACTGTTTAGGAAACAATAAGAAATACTGTAAACTTAAAGCAGATGTTAAAAGATTGCTGCCTGATTATACGCAGTTCGCTAATTAGTATATGACCGTTTTCTGCTTGCAAACGAAGAAATACATGAGATACAAATACTATTTTTAGCACATATAAACTAATTAGTAGGTAGAGAAAAATGTTTGAATTAAAAAAAAAAAAAAAAAAAAGAAATGCTTCTTTGGCTTTGAAAATAGTACTTAACTGTTTTGTCTTATGTATAGGTTTTGTGAAATTACGTCGATGCCTTTTAGTTTTTTTTTTTTTTTTTCAGTGGTTCAGTGGTGAGGCTAAATGCTAAACCCAGAACAATTACACATCATGGAACCCCAAATTCGCAATCCCAAAATTTGAAGCATTTTCAAAAAAAAAGCTCTTGATTTCAATGAAAAATCGCGAAGCCTTTTTCACCGTTTTTTTTTTTTTGGAAAGAAACATTTTAAAAATAAAAAATAATTAATTATAATAAACATGTTTAAGGTAAAAGTGTACAGTTTTCATAATCGTGTCCAAAAAAGTTTTCATATTTGAGATCGCGATTTTGAAAAAGGATTCGTTTTCCGGATTAAGAGTTCTTGTTAATTATTGCTTTAATTCTAAGTTAATATCATTAAATTTTGCTTTTTTCTATTTTTTGTGCTTTTATTATATTTCTTCTTATTATTTTTTAGACTGAGCTCTAAATTTTATGCGATACAGAAAATTCGTAAAATTGAAGTTCGGGCTTTCTTTTATTTTTCCGATAATCTGATCTATTATAATTAAAAGTCTTTTGTAAGCGTATATAAAATCATGTCAGAATTTGATGAAATTCTTTTCTTGTATTGTGTAATTAATGTGGTTAAAGAAAAACGGGAAAAGTCTGGATTTTTTTATGTCTTGCCGTGAACGTAAGTTGGCATTCACTTCCTTTTTTTGTGCTAAATTTCTCGACTTATAAGTGAGGATATACAGATTATTATTAAAAAATGCTATTAATGAATGAAATGCTAATGGCAAAGTCTAGGAGTTCTGATGCTATTTACAAAATTTTTTGAATGAAGACCCAAAATCCAGAGAGATCGCCGCTCCGACCGTTCCGGATGTGAGGTTGAATAATGTTTTAACATAACAAAATGTTTTTTTTTTTGCTCATTTTTTTTTTTTTTTGAAAAATTGGGAGTTTTCCGAATTGCCTCACATCATCGGCTGGTAGCAGGCTGCAAGCTGTCCATCCTAACTATAAATAGCATAATTTAACTTGCAGACATTCATATTTGTCTAAGGCTAAATAAATACTTTTAAAATGAAAAAAGGCAAGTGATGTGTCTGCTGTACTACCCCCAGTTCTAAGAAGCTGAAGGGGAAAAGACAATAATGCTCTGAAGTTCTGAGAAAAATATTGGGGACAAATAAAGGTAGGGGAGGGGGAAGCCTAGATTGAAATTTTCCTACTGCACTTCCTGCTTTGAAGGCCATTTGCCCAATGTGGCATGGTCTGAATAGACCGCAAAGCGCACAGGAAAAGGAAGAAAGAGGCCGCCGGGCGCAGTCAACACCCCCTGAACTAGAAAGCCTCTGGACTGCCTCTCGGAGAAGCGCTTCCCTTCTCTCCGTAGGCCGAATTCGGAGGCCGATATCTATTGCTTCTGCTGCACTGGTGATGAACTCACATCATTAATCAGATTGTTTTTGCAATCAAGCCATCAAATAACGTCCACTGAAGAATCTACTTGTAGAGCACACATTTCCGAACAAATAAAATTAAGTTCTATATTAAAATCGATAATAAAAAATAATTGCTCTCTTATACTTTAAAAAACACTTTTATTAGAATAGGAAAATATTTTTGTGTTACTTATGAATTTTTTTTTTATGTTTTGTGTTCTCATTGACTTTATTTTGTGGCGAAAGCATCGATGCTAAGGGTTAAATTTGAAAGAAAATCATGGGCACGTTTACTTTAAAGATAAATTAGCGCGTTAATTTCTCCAAAATTCGAAAGATTAATGTTTTTAACATTATATATTAATTATGTTTTTATCTCTTGTAAACCTTAATCTCATGTTATACAAGTAGTTAAGCACACACATGATCATTATTGTTATGCTCAGAAATGTCATTAAAAGTTCAAGATAAAATTGGAGATGAGATGTATAACGAAGTGCGGCTTTGTTTCCTAACTATTATACAAATAAATATTCTTATGTAATATACCGTGACATGTGAATGGAAAAGAGGGTACATTGAAGTGTGACATTTTGTGACAAAGGGGGTGGGGATCATATACATTGAAAAACCGTGACATCATTAATTTATAAATGATTCCAGTATCATAGCTTTTTCAATGTTTGAAACTTCTTATATTTCGGGGGAAATTTATGAATTACGCAAACGTAGCACGTGCAAAAATCAAAGAAACAATGCATCCACTTTCCTTTCAAATCCAGTTTAAAAAGTTTGGAGTTTATATTTTACAAGAAAATAAGACAAAGATTATGTACAGACCTTTTGGAAATGGATTTAATTTTGTTCAATTTATTTTTGACTTTTTTTAGTTCTTTTTCAAAAAAAATAAAAAATAGCTTAATAATTTAGTGTTGGAAATGATTTACCTCTGTAGTTCGCTTTTTGCTTCTTAGTAAATATTAATTTTTAGATCAGAGTGAAAAACGTAATTGCGATTTTCAATAATTTAAAACATTTCTTTTACTCGTCACACAGTTTCTTCTGTAGCCTTTAGAAGGAAAGATCATGGCTTAACACAAAGATGCCCTTAAAACATCTTTTATTTTCTAGTAAAAGGGAATCTTCCTAATTCCTAGAATTCTGAGATGAGAGAGTCATAAAATGTCCGCTGCAAAAAGCTTCTCTTTTCAATAGCCCCTTTCTAATCACATAGTCATAAAAGACCACCGGAATAGAAAACGTAATTGTGGGAACCTGATAAGAACACTATGCAAATACTTTTTCTTCACTTTTGTTGGTTTCTTTTACGAATGAAGCTTACAAGATTATTTTCAAGTGGTCGCATAGCGTTGTTCAGAAGTGACCAGTCCCCTAGGAAATTATTTTTACATTAACAATTTAAAATCTACAGAAAGCTTTCTTCATAAATTTCAGGCATATTATTAAAAATTATATGAAAATGGATGTTTTCCTTGTTCATTTCCAGAACAAACATTAGTGTTAAAATATTGAGCTTAAATAAAACATAAGCCTTCAATATATCTTGATAAATATCAATGTATCAAAAATAACACTTCTAAAATGTTTAAAATTGCAGTTCTACTGTAGCAATCCTGTTTCGTGAAAAGTAGAGGTGAATTATCTGAATGCAGTAAATTATTTTCGAATTGGAAATATTGATTTTTTTTCCATACTGAGTAAGTATATAAATGTGTTGAACTCATTCTGCAATTTCTGATGGCATCTTTTTGTTTTTATGCAAAGATTTCCTGCCGAAATCCAGTTATGTCCCACTTTCGAATGCTATCGGCTGACGAGCGGGGTGAAAATCGGCCTACGGACGTTGCGCAATAGTTTCAGTCCGGAGGCTTTCTAGTTCAGGGTGTGTTGGCGCAGTGCCCTGTCAAAATTGCTTAGAGTCAGCTCTAGGGCCTTATTTGCAAGGGAGCTAATGAGAACTCAACTTTTGCACTTTTTGTCTTTCTTAGTGAACTTGTACAGAATGGATAATGGAATTTGAATCTATTTACACATGAATATAACTTCTAAAAAATATAGGGCTGCTGTGCCTTTTTTTTTGTTCATAATTAATTTTGATACAGTAGAAGTCCGATAGTTCGGCATGTTCGGGACCGGCTCGGTGCAGGACTACCAAAAATTCCGGTCTATTGGACGGTAATTATAAGAACAATTAGGTTAATAATTAAACTACAAATACAGTATGCAAATACAGACAACAAAGTTTATTTTACATTTCATATAATGTATGTACACGTACTGTAAAACATATTTCACTTAGATTTTAAAAAGTCACTAATGTCTTTTTGTTTTCTTGACTTTTGGCATTTAGTATAAAATTTATTTCTAATGATATGGAAATCAATAATTTCTGAAGCACTGTAGCTAGTACTAGCCTCGGCAAAAGAGATAAACTTATTTAGTGATTCTGCAGCTTCTGCCCAGCTGATTTTTTCCTTTTCTTCCGTTTCGGCATCTGAGTCACTTTCTTCAAGATTTTGAGTAGGCTGAGGGTTTACTACAATGTTGATAATGTCCTCATCGGTTAGTTCTTGTTCAACAGGCTCATTCTCGTCGATTAGAAGCCACTCCTCTACCTCATCTTCAGGCAGGGATTTTTTCAAGGGATTGTCAGCACTTCTAACGACATCCAAAATTTGGTCAGAGTGTCTTGATGGTTTTCTTCCTCATCAGTCTGTAGAGTTAGGTCAGATGCAGGGTTTGCAGCTGGCCAAAGTTTTCTCCAGCTTTTTTGAAAATCAGTCACGTCACAGTCGGCATTTAACAGGCCTTGAATAAAAGACCTTCTATAAAAGCATTTAAAATTTTGAATAACCCCTTGGTCCATGGGTTGAATCAAAGATGTTACGTTAGGTGGGAGCAGAGTAGCAACAATATTTCCAGAAACTAACTCATCTACTGGTGGGTGGGCTTTGCAATTGTCCAAAAGAAGGATGCTTTAGTATCTTCTGGTAGACCAAGGCTTTTGAAGGATTCCTTTACCTGAGGCACAAAGTGGTGAAAAACCAGTCTTTAAAGAGGGCGGCAGTCATGCACTCATTTGATTGAGCATTGTATTGGACAGGCAAGTGTGTAACATTCTTAAAAGCCTTGGGTTTTGCAGATTTACCTATCACAAAAGGGGTCACTCGGTTTTTTTCAGACTCATTAGCACATAGCAAAACGGTTAATCTGTCTTTTTTTTTTTTTAAACCCTTGGCTGCTTTTTCTCCTCCCCCAGCTAGTGTAGATGTTGGTAAACATCGCCACAATAGCCCTGTTTCATCAGCATTGTAAATCTGTTCAGGTGTTAAATCATTATCAGCCACGATTTTCTCAAACTCGTCTTTGTATTTTTCTGCAGAGTTTTGGTTTGCTAAAAGTGTTTCTCCAGTTACATCAAGTCTACGAATTCCATGCCAAAACTGAAAGTTTCTGAGCCAACCATCAGAATAATTACATTCACTTTCAGCAACTCCTAAATCTTGGCTGAATTTCTTTTGCCTTTTCAACAATCATTGGCCCTGTTACCGGCTTTCCTTCAGAACGTACTGCACTAACAGGGTTCGTATGGTCCTTAAAGGTCCTTAGAAAGTCCTTAATGTCCATTTTCATTTTTAAGGCCTTAAATAGTCCTTATTTTTTATTCCAGGTGCTTATTTTTTTTTGTTAAACTAAGAAGGTACCCATGCGCTCTATTTGTTTTGCTATGTTTTGTATTCTTCAACCCAAAACGGCGGATAGACAGGACCAAAAATGGCGGACTTACATAAACATCATCGCATTTTTACTACAAATTTCAGTGCTTTCTCAACTGGTAAAGAAATAATTAACCCCTGTTTTTTTAATTTTTTTGAAAAGTAATAAGTAAATTGATGTGTTATATATTTTGACAAAAAGAAAAGGTTCATTGATTTTGATGAAATGCTTGAAACTACAACACCCAATTCAGTTAAAATTAACTTGTACCCGCCCACATGGCAGCTCCCAATTTGCTATTTCCTGCAATTGTATGAAAAAGAAAATCGAGCTACATCTAAAAAAAAAAAAAAAAATAAAATATTAGTAAGAGGAGTCAAATCAAAACACAAGCATTTGTACAAAATATTTAAGACCACAGAAAAATAAATCACACAAGTTTCATTTTGCTTTTAAAAGAGAAAAAAAAAAGGAATATAATTTGAAAAACGGACTTTTAAGGACTCAAGGGGAAAAATTTTTATGAATAAACAAAAATCGGGAATTTTCGAAAAAGAGCCGAATTTCGTGATTTCAAATTTGCGATTCGATACTATTTATTAAATTTAGTTTCAAAGTAAATAAATATTTTTTTGCATGAAAATTGTTACTAAATCATCGACATTCTAAACAATTATCAATAAAACAAGTGGGAGCAGCTCTTAACAAGTAATCAGTAAATAAATATTGCTTTTGAAACTTTTTTTTAATTTAAGGGGCTGGGGGGTTAATACTTCAACGATGCATATTGTTGACATCTTGCTCAATAAAAGAGATACATTTAACTAATGTGGGCAAAAAAAAAAATTCAGCTTTTTTTTGCGTTTGACCAATGGCATGTATTATTATCGCTTCTTTGTACTGTTAAAGGTAAAAGAATGATTTATTTTTATTTGAAACTTTATTTTAGTTAAATTTTGGTAGTTACTATTTGAGGGTAATGTACAAAGTTTTAAGCGAATAAGCTCCATTTTTTATTTGTATGTTGTTTCCAAAATGAAATATTTTTCTCAAGTTGAAAAAGTTTTTCCAGAATTTTTGTTAGCTCTTCTAAATAATTAAAAAAAAATATTTATGTCAGAGATAAAAATTTAAGTAAGCCTAAATTGAGATGCTGTCAACATAAGTTAAGTAAAATGAAAAAAAAATCTAAATTAAACAAAAATTCTCAAGACAAAGTGCAATGTTTTCTTTAACAATTGTTTTCATTTAAATTGTTTTTCATTTAACTTGTATTTTATAGCATTAACCATTTTTGATAATTTTTCACTTGTTTATATATGATTAATACTTGTGCTGTGTGCTTCTTATTACTAGCTCCAATAATTATTTAACTCCCTGACTGTATTAGACATTAGAAAAGCAACAAGACAAAGAGAGCTCCATAAAAGTGTTTGTGTTGTGTTCCTAATAAAAACGAGATGTTAAATCAATTTCCTCTTTCAATAATGCTTCCTTTTGAAATAAACATAACAGTTTGTATATTGCGAAAAATTTGTGAGGTCCTTAAAATTTTTTGTAGGTCCTTAAAAAGTCCTTAGAAAGTCCTTATTTTTAGTTTTGCCAAAAGCGTACGAACCCTGACTAAACCATTTGAACAATACACTATCTAGCTGTTTCAGTTTTGGTTTTTTTAATGTTTGTCTAAAAGCCAATTTTTCAGTTGTTAGCGATTGAAAAGCAAACTTCATTAGTTCATCTTTTTGTTTTTTAATGTCATAAATAGTTGATGAGCCAATATTAAACTCATTCATTAAAACATTTCTATTCTCACCTTTTTCTAGCCGTTTGATGATTTCTAGTTTATGATTGAGAGACAGTGTTACGTGTTTTCGTTTCTCTCCTTTTGAACTCGAAGGCTTAGGTTTTGAAAACATGGTCACTGCACAGTTAGAACGAAAATCACTTTTTTTATAAACAGTTTCAAAAGTTATGTTTACCTGCGATGTGAAAGGACACAAAACAACAACACACAAAACAATTGCGAAGACGCTTCGTGATTGATTCCGAACAATACCGAGCGCTTCCGGATGACCCCGAACTACCCCGAAAACTTCCGAATAGCTCTCGAGCGTTTTATTTGCTTTAAAGACACACTTTTGGAGAAAACCAAAATTTTTACAATTTTCCGGAGCGATGTCGGACTATCGGGCATTCCGGACTGCTGGATGCCGGACTAATGAACTTCTACTGTATGTGTATTAGCGGTTGGAAGATGAAGTGGATTTGATGTAAATGGCATCCAAACTTGTTAATGAAGTGAAATCAGCACTTTAGAAGCCAAAAAATGGTATATCTCTCTGCCATTAAATCTGCAGAACCAGCAAGTAAAGAACCAGCAAGTAAGCCATAATTACAGACTTTTGAAAGAATAAATGATGCCAAAAATCTAAATGAAGAAAAAGGTTCAGAAAGTTATGAAATTTCACGTTCAACCAAATAAGAACTCTCGTTTGAAAACAATTAGAAGTGATGAGGGTGAAACTAATATTATATAGTAAAGTTAAACAAAATAAAAAGAAAAAGAGGGGGGATGGATTTTTTTTTAATGGATCGAGAGTGGTTTCCCACAGGTCCTGTACCTTCGTTTGACCATATTCGATAATTAGAGAAATAGTTATGGGCAGAAAGATACTCATTTTTTAGTTTTCATCCATAACTTTTGACTATATGAACCGTCTTTTTATAATTTTTTCGTTGATTGACAGGGTCTTCTAGCTCAAATATCGCACATCAATTTGACTAATATGTTTTTTAGAGAAAACGTTACGTGTGCAAAATTAGTATTTTATATTTTAATTGGAAAGGTGTGGCTTGATTTTTCTTTGTTGGGGAAAACTATTAATAAAAGGACATTGTTAAAAAAGAGTTTGTTGTCATTGAGCTGTAATATTAAAAGCAATTATATAGCAACAGTTTGACTGAAGGCTTCTCTGAGGCAAAAATTAAATCCAATTTGTTTGATTGCTAAAATTGACTTCTAAACGGAACTTATCATACAAATAATTAGTTTTTAGTGCCATTCATTCAAAGAAGGTTTGCTTTTGGTATGGATTTTTTGAAACATAAAGTATTTATAGAAAAATATTTACACTAAAAAAAATAAAATAAAATAATTTTTGAGGAAAAAATGGAACCTACATCAAAGCAGAGCAACTCTAAATTGAGCTAAAAAGTAAAAAATGAATTCATTCTTTAAACAACATCGATGTGACTTTTAAACATAGTTTTAGAAGTCGGTGCAAAATTAGGATAGATAAAATCTTTTTTAATGATTAATCAATTACAAATATAAATGGCCCAGAATTAGGAACAGTTCCAAGATGAAGTAACACATTTTGCAATCGTAATTAGACTCATACTTTTGCACCACCTTCTAAAACTGTTTAAAAGTCACATCGATGTTGTTTAAAGAATGAGTTTATTTTTTACTTTTTAGTGCAATTTAGAGTTGCTCTGCTTTGAAGTAGGTTCTATTTTTTCCTCAAAAATTATTTTGTTAACTATCAAATATGTTGATAATTATTATTATTGATTATTGTAGGCTGTTTTCTTAAATAATAAAAAAGCTGAATTTGGTGTAAAAAGTTTTTTTTTTGGTGAATTGAAAAGAATATGTGTTATGTACTTTCCTTATATTGTGCTTCATTGAGATCATTTAAATATAGTACATTTCTCATTTAATCATTCTTTTTTTTTTTTTTTTTTAGTTGCTGAATCAAATACATCTTCATAAAAAAGAAACTTATGTTACAAATATGCTCTATAATCTGTATCAACCTCTGTTGTGGCGGTACTTGAGAGTAAGTGATATTATTTTTAATGAAACAATTCTTGTGCATATGTCCAATGAACTGTGTCAGCATTAGTAGTTTAGTTGCAGTTATTCAAAATTTAGCTACATTAGTTCTTTTAATTTGCACCTCCTCTTAACAAATTATGATAGCAGTTTTAAAAATTTACTTATAAAATGGCACACTGTAACAATTATTTTCGCAACAGACCTAGTGCCCTTTACGTCCCTGGTAGAATGTAAAAAAATCATCATATATTTTGGTTTTTTAAGAAATTTAAATTATATATTTTATTTTAATTAAATCAGATCGTTTTCCAAACCAATTAATAAAACTTGACATTTAGAAAAATGCAATGGATATAATATTTTAGTTTTCCATTTAAAAGATGTATATTTATGCTGAAAATTTTAAAAAATAATACATTGTACTTTAAATCTAATATGTACATGTTGTTAAACAAGGTAATTATTGAAAAACTTAATACTGTACATAAGGAAGGCTGTAAATAAATAATATAAGTTTGTATTTCACCCATTATAATCATTTTTGTGAATCATTTGTTTGCAAACAAATAAATTGATAATTAAATTTACTTTAAAACAACACATACAGTTAAATATTTTCTTGATTCTATTTTCCATTAAGTGATTTAAATAAGAAAACATTTATCTGTCTGTTCAACTCTAAGTTGATTTTTGAGTTGTTATGAACAAATCTAAATGTATAAAACATTTTTTGAAGTAGTTCTGATAAAGCTTTTGCTGTGATGATCATTTCTGGATTATTTTTGGATGTTTATCATTCTTTTACAGCAATTAGTTTTTCATGTTCAAATGTTGACATAGATTCTGGAATTCCTTTTTCAAATAAAATTCACAAAAAGCAAGTGCATGAATGTTGCACTTCAACCCAAATCTCAACAGTTGAGTGGTTTCTTCAACAAAATTAAACTTCTGTTAAATCTCCTATTTTATATTTTGGCAATGAGAGATGGCTAAAAAATATGAGCAGATGACAATGCTTAATCGTACTTTAAAAAATAATAATAATAGATAAACAGGGCTGTGCAGCTTTTCCTTCCTTCTTTCAGTTATTAGCTAGATTTTTCTGAATAATTGTAACAGTTTCAGCTATTTTACAATTATCCACTTGTAATTTATCTAAAGCAATCCAGATTGAATTCATAAATACAAAAACAAATACAAAAGTGACAACCAGCAACAGGCTCAGGGCCCAGCTAGGCTGGTCCTAGTCAATTTAAATGATTAAGTATATTCTCTTACAATAAAACATTGAGAAATTTTTCTTTGTCCCTTAAATTAAAATTTCTTCTTCAAAATGTGCATAAAAATTTGCCAATTTCTTTGTCGAGAAACTCTTTTGGGAATCAATATTAATTTCCATTATACCTGATGGTAAGCTGAATTCCATTCCGTTACTATCATGCAACTTTAGTAATAAATATATTATGGTGTGTTTTGTATTGAGGCCGTATTTATTGTCCCCATATTTGACAAATCACATGCTGATTCAAATTTGTAATAGATTTTTTAAAAGTCTTGTTTTCTTTGATTTTTGTTAAATAGTCTAATTTAAATCATATACACCCTGCTCCCACGTACAGATTTTTTTAAATTTTATTTATTTTTTTCTGACTCTTTCATTCAGGGCAGGATGGTAGGATTTCTGCCTAAATTTCTCAGATTTCCTTCTTGAAAATAAACCAGAAGGGGGACTCCTTTTGGGGAAAAATTCAAAACATTTTGGGTGAAACGCAAAAATTAATTTTTTTCACTTGTATGACCTTTGCAAACTTCCAAGCTATCAAATCTTACTTTTTACAGAATTACTTATTTAATATGCAGCAAAAAATAATAAAAAAAATTTTATCACTAAGTTTAAATTTTGAATTTTCACAAAAATATTGGATTTTTCAAAAAAATGTTCTTAATATTTACAAAAAATGGACCCAGCTAAAAATGCTGTTAAAAATGGACTGCTGAAAACTCTGTTTTGAAAATTGTGTGAAAGTTATTAAA
Source organism: Octonoba sinensis (assembly GCA_038502835.1). Lineage (NCBI taxonomy): Eukaryota > Metazoa > Arthropoda > Arachnida > Araneae > Uloboridae > Octonoba > Octonoba sinensis. The sequence goes on from CM076604.1 coordinate 86,690,825, forward strand.
AAAAAAAATTTCAAGAATGAAACTAAATTTGTAGTGAACAATATTAAGATCAGGAATATATTTTTTATACTTATCTTCGAAAATGGTCTGTATTTGATTGCAGTTATTTGTCAAAGGTTAATCTTTGCAATTAGAGATTTTTGTGATCTGTTGCTTCTGTTATTAAACAAAAACAATAACATTTTGCATTGTAATTTTTTGTACTCTATAACATTCAACATGAAAAACTATATCTCAAAAATTCATATTTCCTTAATTTAACAGCTTCAAAAACATAAGTTTTTTTCTCTTTTTTTTCTCCTTTTTCCAGTTTGACTGTCTATATGTTTAAAAGTCATACATATCAATTTTTTGTGTTGTAGACTTAATAGTTTTGACAAAATATCATTTTTTCTTGCTCTATGTTAGGATGCATAGGTGGCAGTTAAATGAGTCTAGTGGCCACTGCACACTTCCAAAATTTAGGAGTCTTTAAATTTGAACTTTACTTCCACTTAAAATTTGAATTTTAGCCTTTCCAATTATTATTCTTATTTCAATGCAAAAAACAACTAATTAGTATCAAAATATAAAAAACCAAAGATATGCCCAAAATTTATCAAAAGATCAACATCGTTTAATTTTTGCTTATACAGGGAGCAGCAGAAATAACTCCCCAATTTGAAGGGCTAATAAAAAATACGTAATAGATTTTAGTCAAACTTTTATTATACATTAGTGAGAATTATCATTGCCATTTATTGTAAACATCACTTAAAAATAACATCGCTTAAATGGCGACCGTCATTGTCTATACACGACTGAAGCCTCACTCGGAAATTGCGCATTACTCTCGTCGTCATCGCTTGTGGGATTTCGTGTCGGATAGCAGCTTTCAGTTCGTCGGTTCTGTGGAGTTCAACCGCTACAAGGTCTACCTGGCGGTGGTTTTTTCATAGCCGAACTCGTAACTCTAAAATTTCTAACCCATGTTAGAATGGTTTTCCTGTCAGGGATTGCACCGTGTCGATTTATCCCGAAGTGCGTACGAAATAATCGCTGCGTACAAATTACAAAATCGCCATTTTTAAAACAAGTTTCGATGACAAGCGCACTATGTTCGCCGTTCCACGCCGTGTTAGCGACGGAAATTGCAACACCTAACCTGCACTATGGAACGAGTCTGGACTCGCCAACTACCACAGATGCTGAGCTACGACGGTGGCAAATTCAGGAGTTATTTCTGCCGCTCCCTGTACTTATTCTCTTATTTATTTATTTTTGTTAAATCCATTGAATATAGCACTATAGTCTGTTCAGTGGCAGCTGGTAACAAAAATAAATATATAGTTACTGTCTTGTTCATTTCCTCAATGAGGCTTATCGACAGTGTAAACAATAAGCATAACCATTCATCATTCCAGCTCCAAGCACATGACTGTTGGATTGCTTTGTATACTTTTGTGATCAGTTCTCGCTTAACAGACTATTGGCAGTTGATATCTTCAAAATTGTAATTATGAATCATTTTTTAATGCATTGATTTCATATATTTTAGAACTATGATGCTAGAATTCGTGCAAATGCTACACAATTATTTCTTGATGTTTTTCCTATTGCTAATCCTGACATGGGTGTTGTTGCAACTGATCTTCATTTAAATGAACAATTGCTCATGATTAAGGTTAGTAACTTCTGAATAATACTAGCAAGTATATTATATATCTCTTTCCTCATTCGATCAGTATTTATTTATCTTAGCATGAAAGCATTTGAGGGGAGGAAGGTGAGCACTCACCCCTGCCTCTGTGGAGTTATGCACAAATGCCATTTGCAATGGGTTGCAAATTAGGAATTAACAATAAAATTGATTTTGTAATTAGTGATATTATGCAGATAAAAATGAAGAAAGGCAATAGTATTATCTGTAAGTTACTTCAACTTAATGTAATGTAAACACATTCAATTTCTTTTGGATCACTTATCCAAAGAATCTCTTTCTATGTCATATTTTGCTTGTTTCTAAGTAATGAACAAATGCTATGAAATCATTATTGTATATTATTCTGTATATGCATGCCATGCTAGAAACGTTATTTCAATATTTTTTTTGTAATGTGCATTCATTTTATGTTTAGATTTCATTTGCATTGTCAGAATTTTTCTTCAAATGTTCATATGTATATTTTGCATGAATTTAGGACCTTTTACTCGATGAAGTTGCAGACGTTCGTATCGTAACTGTTATTGGCCTATGCATTGCAATGAGTGTGAATTGGGAATTATTTCCTGAAGAGGTAATTATTACCATTTTAAGATTTGATTTTGCATTATTTACTAGCAGTTCAACAAATGCTTTTCTGCTGTTCTTTTTTCTTGAATCAAATCACTTCTAAAATATATGATTATTTCAAACTGAAAGTTAAAGAGATGTATATCATCTTATTGTTAATAAATGCTTATAAAAATCAAACTTATAAAGTAAATAAACATGGTGAAAAAAGCAGCAATACTACTACTGAGCTGTTATTAATATGATAAAAAACATTTCGTTACGTATAAAATTGAGCTTGAGAACGAAAAACTATTATAATGTTTCAGTTAATTAATGATGCTAATAATTAGAATAAATAATGTTATTTTATTGAAAATTATAACTCCTTTTTGCAGTAAATTTCTAGCATGCTACTGTATAAAGATCCCCACCCTCTCCCTTATAATAGGTTTTAATTTTAATAAGAATAATTGTTCTGTGATTTTATAGAAAATAGAGTATTTAAAATACCTGTATACAGAATCTAAGAGTTTTACAACATTATTTTGAAGCATAATTTTACTTTATTTGATTTTTTTAAAATCACCTATTTAATTGGAAAGAAATTTTTTCTTGTGTTATTTGTTTTGAAATCATGTTTCTGTATTTAAAGGTATAGTTTTGTAAAGGATGCTGTGGCAGAATCTTAAATATGTTATTGTTTATTTGAAATTATTGCTGTCAATTATAAAGCCGTAATAGCAGCTACAGTTATGGGAACCAGTGTAAATACTTACATTGTTGAATTTTAATATTAATTGCTGAATCAGTTTTAATGGTAATGTTAAAAGTACTATATCGGGGTTTCAATTACTTTTATTAGCAAAATTATTAGTTGTCTTTAAGAAATATAATTTTTATTTGGTATCAAGCTGAACCCAGACTCCTTTAAACCTTTCCCTTCCTGGAATTAAATGCACTATAATGCCTTGATTGGCTAGGTTTTATTTATAGCATATGTTCCATAGTGTTATTATTCTCTCTCTGTTGTGTTTATATCATTATTACACCTGTATCATTATTACTATATGTGTTATTTGTGGTCCATCTCCTTCGGAAGAAAACTGATAAAGCCATTTTTATCATTAATTAATATTTGAACAACCACACAAGAATAGATAAGTCAAGCCGAGTTAGTGTAAAATCTAGTGAGTCTGACTATTTGTTCACTCTGAAATATTGGACTCGGCATTTGGCCAAATGAGTATCAAATTGACTGCATAATGAATTGTAAATGAATATCCATTATATTCTTGGTTGAATATACTTTTTATTTTGTAAAACTTTATTTATAAAGTAATAGTCATGAAGATCTTTTAAATAAAATCAACTTAGCTATAAAAATTTTATTCAATAAAAGTATTATGTGCTATTTTTTAACCGCTTCAAAATAAATGTTTTCTCACAGATATTGAAAACTTATTTTAAAATTATCATTGAAGACCTTTGCTATGATTCCTCCTCGGCTGAGGTTAGATGTGCAGTAGCTAAGGTAAGTTTTTCTTTATGTTTTGCCGAATGCTTTTTCCTTGATTGATCTTAATAGTTTGAAAATTTTTTAAGTATATTAATCAGTAAGAATTTCAAACTCCAATGATTAATTTAAGTACCTTACTAAAGAACAATATTTGGAATTACTGAGTAAAATAATCTTAATGTAGTATAAATTGTAGAAAATATTGCAGATGGGGCTTTCACGTTATTTGGGACATAGGTATGTCCAAAACAAAACTTGTTAAAAGTTTAAAATTATTACATATATTGAAGAAGAAGGAAGAGAATAAAGGTATCACATATTTTCCTTTGTTTACTTCATGTTATGTATGTAATTGCTCTCAAAATATCAAAAATAGAATTTTTATTGTTATGGACTAAACATTAAATTTTGTTCTAATAGTCATTTTTAGCCAAAACTGATGTTTGAAACAAACAAAAATAAAAACTCATCTTTAATACAGCTAATAGTTTTAATTAAAAAGTATTAATGAATATTAATAATTTGTAAAAGTAGTGATTGTGTATTGTTTAGTTTAATTTGAATACAGTGGAACCCTGCTATTCATACACAATTCGTTCTAGGAGGCAGTTCGAATAGCAAGTTGTACAAATAACGAATTATTTTTTCACATAAGATACAATGTAAATTGGATTAATCTGTTCCAGACCCACAGATGGTTGCATATTTAAACGTATGAAAAACAATGTACTGTACGGTACATGGGTTCCGCTTTCAAACTTTGCAACGAGTTTTTTTAAAATTCAATTGTAGTTCTTACTGCTTTCCTTTTAGGCTTCATTGAATCAAGCTTCTTTGGACCCCATAGCTGCCGTATTTTTAATAGAAATAACAACAAAATGTCACAACATTTCGCGGATTGTGCATGGATGAAGTGAGAAGACACAAAAAGAGAGACGAGACTGAGCTGAAGACAGGGCTGCTAGATGAAAAGGGCCTTAAGAAGCCAAACCGTTCGGAAAAAAGGCCAAAGAAAAGTCGAACAAAAGAAAAGAGGAAAAAGAATAAATTCTTCAAAAAGTGGGGAAAAAATATCTTGTTTAAAAAGTTAAAACTCAATAAAATCCCAAAAAGTATTAACACTAAAAAAAAAAATCCAAAACACATGGCAAATAATTCCCAGACGAGTTCAAAAAGAACATAATTTCTCAATTTTTTTTTTCTTTAACGAAGAAAATACTGGAAGCTCTATTCCCTGGCGCCGTACGACTAGTGAGGTTCCACTGTACTTAATTTATTGCGTTTAGTTTAGATAGAATGCAGGGGAGGGCTTTTCAAAAAAGTAACAGGGTACTGTACCTTATCCCAGATATCTTCAACGGAACTTTGCAGGGGTTCTGCAGCAGATCACTATTCGCGTAATAAAAGAGCCAGAATTTCAGAAAACTTCAAATTTTTATAAAATATTGAATTCTTAAAGGCAATTTGCTTGTAAAAATAAATGTAAATATATATTGTATGGATAAAATAAAATCTTAAAAGTAACATGCTTCACATACTTTAATCAAGATGCATTATGTCACATATTAGTCTCTGTTCAAGAATTCGTTCAAGAAAACTGTAAGCTTAAAGTGTAAAAGGTTGAACACTCATTCCTATCAAATATATCTACTCATGAAATATGTGCAAATATAGACATCAATGCTTGTTGATTTACAATCAGGTGAAATTGTTGCGTATATTTTATAATTTGCTGTAACTAGACCAAAAAGTTTGGTTTAAGTTCCTAATTACTTTGGAAATTTTGGTTTTTGGATCTTAAATGCTTCCAAATGTTATGAATTGTTCATTTTTGATTGGTATGTGTCTTAATGTACTCATTTTTCATTTTATTAAAAGTTTGGCATATAAAAGGAAATACATTTAATGTTTCATTTTGTGTGTGTGTGCATGTGTTTTTTTTTTAAACTTTATGATGCATTTCAATCTTCTTATTTTTAAATTTTATATAATTCTGAGTATTGTTACAATTATGTGTTCTTCTACAATTGCTTAAGATTTTTTTTCTTTTGATATAAATTTAAACCATAGATTCTTCCTTTTAGTTTTATGCCTTTTAAAAACCCTTCTACCCTTTCTTATTCCATACTATAGTGATACTCACCTATGGATTTTAGTGATCTCGTTATTTGCTGAAAAGAAAAGAAAAAAAAATTGTTTTCTGAAAGAACTAAATCTATTCTGTGAAAATGAGACTAATTTTATCTATTTAATATCTAATTTAATTGACATTCTATGCATATGAAATAGCAATAAATGATGCATTAGAAAGTAGTGAATAGTTTATTGTTTACAAACCAAGTGATGTCTTTTTTTTTTTGAAATTATCTAAATCACTAACATTCTACATGTCTATAGAAAATGGAATATTATAGCAGCAATTGCACTCTAGAAATTTGAATACATATATGTGTGTGAGTGTTCTGTGCTCTTGGTTATGCCTTTTCATTAAAATTTATGAACAATAAATATTTGTTAAAATCAAGTAAGCATTTCTCACATTAAATGCAAAATGTTTTACTTCCTAATTCAGGGGATTAAAGTTCTTATGGAAAATCCTTTGACATATCCTACTCTGCAACGAATTCTGCCAAAATTTCATGGATTATTTCATGACATGTCGGACTCTGTACGTGTAGCTTTCTGTCAAGTCCTCATGCGTGTAAAACGGATTTCTTCCATAAAGGTTAATACTATTATATATATATATTTAATTCCAATTTTTATAAAATTTGTTTCCTATCAACATATTTTTCTAATGACAAGTTTGTTATACTTAAAATAAAAATGATTTATTATAATTTTTATCACTAGTTCTTCTCATTTTGTAATTTCTGTGTTGAAGTAGCGTTTTGCAAGCTGAAAGAAAATTATATAATCATATGTAGTGATGGGAATTAAATCAGAAATGTAATGATATGTGTGGCATTGTACCTGTACTATTGAAGAAATGATATCAATTTTTGAAAAAACGTATTTCACCTCATCTCTGAAAAATCAAATGCTCAACAATATTTCATACTGTTAAACATTTACTAAATACTTTACTATATCATACATCCAGTTCAACACCACCATAAGGGCAAATTTTCATTTTATGGCAGTATTGCAGTGTTAATATCTTGGGCTTTGAAATGAAGTACAGCCACAAGTGATATTAAACTTAATCCCTTGTGGCTGTATTTCATTTCAAAGTTCAACATATTAGCACTACAATACTGCCATAAAATAAAAATTTGCACTTATGGCAGTATTGAACTGTATACGATATAGTAACTAACTAATCGACTTAAACCATTGATAGAGAGAAAAATTGGAGACTACCAATGTAGGTTTAGGCTGAATAGATCAATGGTTGACTAGCTATTCTACATAAGAAATATCCTGGAAAAGCTCAAAGAAATGAATGTGAATGTATATCAGCTTTATGTTTATTTCAAGCACGGCTATAATTCAATAAATAGGCAAATTATGATGAAGACTTTACATGAGTTTAATATTCCCCTTACATTGATCAGGTTGGTTAAAATTATAACTACACCAACTAGGGCAAAAGTGAAGATGCAAAATAAATTGTCCAGGGAATTCAAAATTGTGACTGGATTGAGACAAGGTAATATTCTATCAACCTTGTTGTTTAATGTTTGCATTGAAAAAGCGATGCGTAATACATTATCAAATAGAGGTGGAACTATTTTTAATAGAACAAAACAGGTTCTAGCTTTTGTTGATGATGTAGCACTACAATTTTTGTAGTTTTGTTGATGGCAAAAAGTAAAGAGGCACTTGTTGACCTTTTTGAAGAATTAACCAGAGAAGCCAGACCTTTTGGTTTGGAAATAAATATTAAAAAGACCAAATAAATGATAATGAATTGTAAGGGAACTGATACGAACACAGAACTTAAGGTAAATGAAGAGACACAATTTGAAAGAGGTATGGGATTTAAATATTTAGGTTCAGTTATCACTAAAAACAGCAATATTATGCCAGAGATTAAACAAAGAATAAATGCTGGAAATCACGGTTTTTTACACTTAAGAAATTATTAACAGCTAAAATAATAACAAAGAAAACATAGCTCCTGGTTTATAAAACTATAATCAGATCAACAGTTAACCTATGTGTCAGAGACCTGGACTTGAACTCAAAAACAAGAGAAGATGCTAATCAACTGGGAAAGGAAAATTCTAAGATCTATTTTTGGACCTGTCAAAGACGGTGATCTTAAGAGGAAGCAATATAATTTCGAAATTGAAAGTTTATTTAAAGGAAAAGATATGATTAATTATGTAAAAACAAAAAGAATACAGTGGCTAAAACACCTTGAGAGAATGTCAACTGCATACAATTATGTTGCTAATTTGCATTTCTCAAATGTAGGGCAGTTCTACATAAATAACTTAATGTGCAGTTTGTAGAAAAAGAGCAAACAGCAACAAGCACAAAAATGCAAAACAATTTTTAAAACTTTAAAGTTTTGTAGGACTATTTTTAAATGAAATTGCTTTAAGCATAAAAGTTGTAACAGAAAACACTTCCAATTTTATTAAATTGGAACACTTGGAATTGTAAGTACTTTCTTGCATATTGGGAATTTGCATTTTCATTAAAAAATGCGTTGCATTGCATGTGTTCATTCTGCATGTGTTACATTGATTGATAATTTTTATTTCTTATAATGTACAATCTTTAAGTTCAGTTTCTAAATTTTCTTTCAGTATTTTAATATTGTTGAACCAGATCACCTGTTAATACGTTTAGAAGATGACTGTCATGCTGTTTCCAGAGCAATTGTCAATTTACTTAGCAACAGTTATTTTCCCAAAGCTACTGAATTTGATGAATGTATGTTCAGGTGTATTCAACTCATAAGAACAAATCATGCAGCTTCTCGAGTTTTCTTCAGATATATAACTTCTTACATTAGTCTTGAAACTGCAGGTAACTTTTTTATTTCTGTATCTTTGTATTTTTATGCAATTATAAACTACAGAGTATTGGGGATCCATATTTTTGAGTTGCTCAGCTCCAACTTATAAGTTTGCCCCTAATAGCTTTATTGGGGATTTTGTCTCTTTTTAAGCATACTTTCCTATAAAAGCAGGTTTGTTGTAACTAGTAGTTAACTGTTTTCCAAAAGTACTTAACTACTTTTAAGTATAATTCATTTAAATTTCCGTTTTTTAGCTTGTTCTTAAATATTTAATCCTAGTAATTCAACTCAATAATTATTTTTAATCATTAAAACATTTTTAAAGAAATTCCTGTAAAACATTCAAAGATTGAATATTTCCAAATAACACTGAACAATCAAGATACAAAGAGAATATGAATAAAGACAAAACCTTTTTCTATCAATTTAAACTTTTATTTTTATATGTATTTGTTTAATAAAGTTAATAATTTATGTTTTTAAGAAATAACAATTTTTCATCAGTTGTTGTAAAATGAGGGGATTTACCCTTAATATCAAGTTAAAATTCTGCCTCTGCCCAACCCCCTTCATTAACAAAATATCTTTGTAACGTGCATGCTTTAGAATTAAGATTATATTCTTACAAAATGTGTTGAAGACAGGGTTGGTGTTTTTTTTTTATTTAAAAAAATGAAATAATAGTATTTTAAAATTTAAATCAGATTTTTGGATTTTTTTTAAGCAAAATATGTATGCGCACACAAATACAGTAACAAATTCAGTTAATTATTTATGTCTTCAAAGAATTTTAAGATATTTCAGTTGAAATAATTATATTATATAAAAAATGTATGCTTAATAAAGAGAACAACAAGAAGCAAAAGAGCTTATATTTCTGGACTAAATGTATTTTATTACAATTTCTAGAATATATACAAATAAGTTGACTGGACTATTATAATTTTTTGAGTGTATACAAATTTCTTGAATATATAAACAGAGATGGTAAACATCACATAAAATATAAAATGTTTACTACAGCTTAATCATTTTTACTATTTAGATGTTTCATCAAGAATACCAGTTTTGATGCCTTATCAAACCCCAATCTGGTTCTTAATTTTGAGTGCACTATTCCAAATGTAGGAAAAATCCTTTCTAAAGGTGTTGTTGATGCTTTTGCTGTAGTCAGCATGTCCAACAACTTAATGTTCTCTGATAAAATGTTATTCTTTGAGACCTTAACGAAGCTATTCCACCTTTCCCTAGAAGACCAGATGCATTAAGACTACCATATAGTGAATTAAAATTCTAATTAATTACTTGAACCCAGAATATATTAAAATTTATATTAAAAAATATCTATATTTTAATAATTTTTAAAAAGCTGATATAAATAGTTTTTTTTTAATCATAAAAATCAATATTTTGTCTAACAAAAGAATCATAAAAAGTTTTTTCATAAAAGTTTTTCTTAAAGTTCAGTTTTTTCTTTAAAAAAATCATAAGAACCAATATTTTTCTTTTTTTTTTTGTGTTTTATGGTATCCCAAACGCATGCATGGTACTGGAGTAGAGGTAAAGCTTCCACATAATGAAGATTTGGTCTTTAAATTAAACTTCATTGTGCATGTGCTGGTGCGGGCGCTATTTATTGAGTATATTAGAAAGCTTTTTCTAATTTGTAAATACTGCAATAAATATTATGATTTTTTATGAGTACTTTTTCATTACATACCATAATATAAAAAATACATTTGTGTGGGTAATATTCATAAGCTAAAAATTTTAATAATTTAATGGTTAAAAAATATTTTTTTTTTTTCAATAAATAGATTTAAATTTTTTTTTTTCGAAAGTAGTTGGAATTTTGAAAGTAGTTGGGGAAAAAGTAGTTTAACTAGTAGTTTACTAGTTCAAAACAAAAGTAGTTACAGCTGGTAGTTAACTACTATTTAACTAGTAGTTACCACTAGTAGTACTACTTCTAGTTAACTACTGCCGAACACTAACAAGTGGCAAAACCTTTTTTAAAGCACCTTAACAGTTTCAATTATTAAGAGTAAACAGGGGTCGCATTCCCCCTAAAATTCCTAAAATTCCCAAAATTTTTTGCAGCACTTAAAATTCCTAAAATTATACTAAAATTTTGCTCATGTTCCTAAAAAAATGCTTTTCCTGCCGCTCACTTAAGTGGGACTCAAAGTTTTCCTATATCCCCTATATATTTTTTTTTAAATTAGGGGAAAACCTCTGTATTTCTGCTGTAGACACTAAAAACTTCACTGAAAATCGTCTACGCAAGCGAGAGCGCCATGTTTGGTCCGCAATTAATGCCTTCATTACTGCATTAGCTGAATGCCTTGCTTTATGTTTGTTAATTTTTTTTTCAATAACAATTATTTTCAAGTCCTCAATTCTATTGGAAAATGTAAGTTAATTAACCAATGCTGTCTTATCTCCAATATATGTTGCATTTTCCCTTTCATCAAGCATGGCGGCTTCGTGAACAAAGTCACCATGTTTGGTCATTCACGAAGCTTGAAGTAATAAATAAGACACCAAGTCCATAAGTTTTTGGAAGGAGGATTGCATGCTTATTGCAATGAAAACAATGTAAAATGGAATAAAAAATTGTTATTTTTCTGCTTAAAAAAATAATTGACGTTTAAAATTTTTAATTTTTTTTTAATTAAGAAACTTTTTCCCCTTTATTTCTATTTATTATTAGTTTTAAATTTTGGATAATAAGCCTAAACTACATTTTGCCTTTTGTTCTTTTTTTTAAATTTAAATAATGGGCGCTATATAATTCCTTTTTAAAAAGGCAAGTTTCTTTAATTTTATTTTTCATGAAGCAAATAATTTAAGCTAGGGTTTTTTCTCTATAAGCATGTGATTAGAAAATTCTATTACTGTTCACCTGGGGAAATAATGCTTAAAACTTTTTTAAATTACAATGAAAATATGCCGCAAAATACCCCTCCAACTGAAAAAGTCCTTCCCGAAAATTAAAGCAAAGACCTTATCTCTTTTACCTAGCTAAAGTTTCACAAGAATCCATACAAAAAATATAAAGCTCTGAAGCACGAAAAAATAATTATAATGATAAAAATTCTATCAATAACTAATTTTATGGCAGCAACAATTTGAGAAAATCAACTCCAGTTGAAACTCGTATATCAGCCAAGACCTTTTTTATTTAGCATAGAGCCAACAGGAAGATATTTCTCTTTAATGTTGGTTCTGCAGTAATTAAAGTAATTATTTAAAATCTTAAACGGTCCCTTTTCTGACCATTTCTTCAGGACTTTAAATTTTTTGCCTGGAATAAAATTGTATAATTTCTCCCAAAGTTAGCAGGCAGTAAAAGTAATCACTAGCACTCTACAGACCGTTGTTGTACATTTATTAAAATTCAGAATCAAATCATTACAGCACTCTTCTTGGTTTCTATTACATGGTTAAAATCTTGCAATTCATTGCGCAATGTTCCCGCAATATTTTTTGAAATCCCACTCAAAAAAAATTTTGTTTGGGCTTAAATTTTAAAAATCCCATTTAAAATTTTGGTCAAGGGGGAAAATCCCACCTTGTATTTTCCCCCAGTGTGAACCCTGTTGTGAGCAATTGAAAGCAAAGCACAATTATTTAGGCTTGCCTCATTGGTTCATTAAAGAATCCTTATTAATAATTCCCCCTGCGGAATGCGGGTTCCCCTTCAGCAACTGTTGTAGGAATTGTGTGAAAGATTCTGATCACTGTTTGTTCCTAAAAATATTCCTTTAAGTCTTAATTTTAAAATGTTGTTTAAAAATATTTGGGCCCTTCCTGTCTTTCGCCAATGTTTTTAAACATTGTTTTGTGCACATTAGGGTCTTAAATGAAAGTATAGGGGAAAATATTGATTGCACTTACATACTGGTGGCAAGTTGAGAGATAAGTGTGTCTAAATGTGCTAAGAGATGTAAAAGAAATAATACAACAACTTGACCGTTTTATATTAAACGGTTTTGATTCATGTATTAAATCAAACTCCCCATTACTACTCCTGTCTACAGATCATGAAATAAATTCAAAAGTCATTAAACTAGAAATAGATTATGAAATTTTACAATAAATTGCCCCTAAAATGTTCCTAAAATTTTGCGAGAATGTTCCTAAAATTCCCCTCAAATTTTGAAAAACTTGACTGCTACCCCTGAGTAAATTAAAAACAGGTAACTTTTTACATCAATTTAATATTATGTTTATTTTTGTGCACCATAAAAAGCAAAAGTATACAAATAATACAAATATTTTTGACAGATAATACTTTTTTTTTTGTGACTAATAATGTTGTATTAATGAATGAATAATAGAAAGAAATGATTTTGAATAAGACAGTAGAACTCTTCCCCAGTACTCAAAAATTGAGATTATAGGGATTTATTTGTATTGGAGAAACAAAATTTTTCAGTTGTTTTTCCTAAGCAGGGGATAATCAATCAAAGGGGAACAACTGAACCAATTAGTTATAGAAGAAAGATGAATAGCTACAATGTTATAAGCTATAATTTGCAGGCTCAGAATTAAGGATATGTGTGCAATATGTTTGAACTAATCAAATTTCAATTTTTGTACTAAACCATTCTATAAATAATTAAGTCGAAACTTTGAATACGAATTATTTAAAGGGAGTATTGTAATTATTTTCGGGAGTGCACGTCGCAGCTCATATGAGAAAAAAAATATAAATACTGCCGATGCGGCGCATACAATTTTCTTTTTTAAGTTACATTTTTTTCAAATATATTAAAAACACTGTCACTAGATGGCACCACATCATTTTCATTCCATGTGAAGAGCAGCGAAGAAAGTGTTTCCATGTTTAAATGGCGGCGAGCAGCGTGGCTCTAATGTACACAGAGAGCGGAGCACGGATGGCCCTGAGCTGTGCATTGTTTTTCAGTCGGACAGTGAGAAGAGTGATTTCTATGGTTAAATCTGCTGTTCCGATTTTAAATCTGGTGTCCCGATATTAGTGGTTACGACTCACTTGTAAGAAGCGGCCCATTGGCGCTGACCATGTAAGAAAATGTGGAGTGCTGCCAGGAAAAGGGGCCGACACGCTCTGGAGGGTTGCATTAGATAACCAACCAATGTCTCCTCCGAGTAAAAATTACAAATAAAGTATTGGTGATTATTAAAAAAAAGAAAGAAAACTTTTAAAATACAATATGGAACCTCAAATTCGGAACACCGCGATCTTTTCGGATTCCGGAATTTTCCGGATTTAGGGTCCCTATTCAAAAAATTTTGTAAGTAGCATCAGAGCCCATATAATTTTCTCTGGAAGTTTTTATTACCATTATGCTCATTTATAGCATTTTTTATTATTGTATATTATAATATACTCACCTATAAGTCGCGAAATTTAGCACAAAAAACGAAGTTGGAGTCTGTTTACATTCTAGGCAAACATCGAAAAATCTAAACTTTTCCCGGTATTATTTTAACCTCTTTAATTAAACAATAAAAGAAAAGAATTCCACCAAATTCTAATATGATTTTATATTCTCTAGCCACTTACTAAAGACTTTTAATTGCAGTAAAAGATTTGAATATCGGGAAAAATGCGAGAAACTCTGAATTTCAATTTTGCGAATATTCTGTATCACATGAAAATTAGAGCTAAGTTAAAGAAATAAATAAAACTACAAGAAATAAAAAACAGTAAAATTTGATGATATTAATTTAGAATTAAAGCAACAATGAGTAAAAATTCTAATCTCAAAAACGTACCTTTTCAGTAAATCGCGAAAAAATTTTCTTGAAAGCTGCATATTACCAACCTTAAACATGTTCATTACATTTTATTTTCTTTCTTCTTAAAATGACTATTGCAAAAAACAAAAAAATGGCGCAAAATATTTCCTGATTATTGTTTTAAAAAAAACGAAGGCCGTTTTTTTCAAGTTGCCGATTTTTTTCATAAAGTCCCAGATTTTGGGTTTTTAAGATTTCGGGATTCCGAATTTAGGGTTGTTAGGGAAAAAGAGGAGTGTGGACCTCAAACCTTAAGTGTCTTGGAATAAAAATATGAGGAAGCATTTAAATCAACAAATAAATTTATTTAACATTAACAAGGAACAATTGTAGAATAAAACTTAATAAACCCTGACTATCCCCATTCTGTACAGAATAGTAAAAAAATAATACCATACAGGCAGTCCACAAATTTTTTTTTCACCGGGCACACCAACTGGTTGTACGCCTTCCACTTTACCAGGTAGATTGAAAAAACACATCTAGTAGATGCTGGAACAGCTGGACCAATGTTCCTCAACCGGAACCATTACGTGTTAAAAAATAGGTCTCCAGACCTTATATCCATGTTTTGTCGAAGTACCGGACGGCGTGGCTTCCTACCATACTGGGAGGCTGGAAAGCAAGAGAGAATGGACCACGTCTTCTCGTGGCTTATATACATCCAGAAGGCTGCATTCGTCAGCCAGATTTGCATTCTGATTTGCATACCCAACATCCAAAGGACCGGCAGGAAGTTCCATCAAAATTAGTTTTTCATTGAGTGGCAAAACTCAATCGGCATTTGTCGGAAACAAACTGCCCTAACTGGTAAATTAACGCTTAGAACCGTATGACTATGATTAACGGTTAGTACCGTAAAACTTGTTTACAGTTCAACCACATGTGCGTTTGGTTGTTTCAGGGATGTTTCAGCATAGGAACATCAAGAACATTTAATAAAATAAAAATAGGCATGTTTTTCCAACAAGGGTCCCATTGTGTATTTAATTTATTCTACTTTTCTTCACTAATTGCGCTATAATAACTAAAATTTTGGTGTGCGGCAAATACGTTAAATTTTTTTCTCGAGAGCATATCGCGACTGCAGCGCATACTCCTTAAAATACGGTACTGTAAAAAACTCATCTATTTCACATTATAGTAGTAGTTTGCAAAATCTGAGCAAAAGAAATCCTTCTAATCCTCATTGATGCTACAAAATTGGTGATGATGCAAAAATCGGAGTCATTCGTTCTGTCATTATTTTCGTATAGATGATTCATTAATATGTTGATTAATTTTTCCCCAACAGTCACAACTTTCAAAATTTCAATTTAGTGGTAAAATGTATGAAATTATACAAATTACCTTAGCAAACTATGTTAGTTGCACTTTATTATGTTATACGGGCATTTAGGAGATAAATATGTTTGACAATGTAATTTCAGTTACAATGTCAAGCATATTCATAGTTAGTCTTCTTTTACTTGATTTTAAAAAATGTTTGCTTTGTTTTATAAGTTAAATTTTCCTAACCCATGTTTTAATTTTTCTCTTTAGTGAAATTTGTTGTCCAAGGAATGAAAACAATTCATCATTATGTGACAACAAAGGTTAAAACCAACAAATTAGTTCCATTAAAACCAAATGAAAATATTAATACGTTTAGCAAAAGATTGGATGCAATGGAAGGAGAAGCAGATTTCCAAAATCCAATTGTTGTCAAAGGAATTGTTGATGCAGCAACTATTATATGGATTGCTTCAAAGCAGAAGTTAGATCAGGTCAGTAAATAATTTGTCTAGCTCTTTTCTCTTCTTTTTTGAATGAGAAAATTATTAATACATTCTTTTAGCAATAGTTTTAACTATCTCAAACTGTAATATAAAATAAAATAATATTTCTTAACATAAAAGGGACAAATATAGTAATGTTTTTAAAAGGGGTGGATTTTGTTTTGTTTTTCCACACATTACGTTAAAGAAAAGCATCTCGGAAATCTCATAAAATTATTTGCAAACAATGACAATAAAATTTTTGATAAAAATGGAACCAACTTCAAATTATAAATTGTGCTAAAAAGTGAAAATTAATTAATTCTTTAAGCAACATCTTTGTGACTTTTAAGCATAGTTTTAGAAGTCTGTGCAAAATTAGGATAGATAAAATCTTTTGTAATCATGAATCAATTACAAATATAATATAAATGGCTCAGAATTAGCAACAGTTCCAATATGAAGTAGCACATGGCGTAATTAGACCCATAATGTTGCACCAAAGTCTAAAACTATGTTTAAAAGTCACATTGATATTGTTTGAAGAATTAATTTATTTTTCACTTTTTAGTCTAATTTATAATTTGAAGTTGGTTCTATTTTTTTCCAAAAATTATTTTATTTTATTCTTTTTAGTGTAAATGCATTTTTATATACATATTCTATTTTTAAAAAATCCATACCAAACGGCAAACCTTCTTTGAATGAATAGCACTAAAAACTAATCATTTTTATGATAAATTCCGTTTTGAAGTCAATTTTACCAAACAAACTGATTGGATTTAATTTTGCCTCAGAGAAACCTTCAGCCATATTCTTGTTATAAGAGCTTAATATATATCAGCTTTTAATGGCAACAAATTCTTAATTAATAATTTTCCCAACAAAGAAAAATCAAGCCAAGCCTTTCTAATTAAACTAAAAAGTTATTTTTCACTTGTAATATTTTTTAAAAAGAACAAATGTAGTCAAATCATTAAGTCAGGGTCGTCTAACTCAAATATCACACAAAGGAAGTGTGATATTTGAGTAAGACGACCCTGTATCGATTAAAGAAAAATCACCAAAATCAGCTCATTTAGTCAAAAGTTATGGATAAACAAACACATTTTGTGTTTAATTTTATTATCTGTAAATCTCTGAGAAAAGTTGTATAGTCTTGTATATACTTATTTTACTTAATTGTAACTACATCCAGCAATGACATTTCAATCATTAGGATTAGTGTTAGTTTAAATGTAAATACATTCGAATCAGGTTGATTGGACCACATTGGCACGCAAACATTTTGGTCCTATTAACCGGCTGGTCCTGTTACACGAATATAGCCTCTGTAACTAGACTGTACAGACTATACATAATATTACTAAAGTGTTTTTTAATTACTGTGAGGTACAGATTTATGGCCAACATACAAACTTTATTTAAGCGAATTTAATGTGATTGTCAGCAGGTGAGAACACATATCAAAGAAGCCTTTTGCATGCATTCAACACTTTACCACAACACCATTTAACATGTTGCATACACGTATAGTGTATTAACTTGGCTCAACCTTTTAATAATAAACATGTGTTACCATCTAAGCTTAAATACTGAAAACGTTTCATGCATACAAATAATAAGTTGAAATTATTGAAATTTAAAATTTTTTCATTAAAAAACCAAGATTTTAGCATAAATGTCGTATTGGCAAAGTTTTGTAGCTTACTGAAATGTATTTGAAGTAATCTTTGAGATGGGTTAATATTGATACTATTCAATATCCAGAAATAACTACAAATATCAGAGAAAGTTAAGCTTTAAAAATCACTAAGTGCCTATTAAAATTTCCATTAAAATATAAATTACTTATTTTACATTAAAATAATTTTATTGAAATTATAATTTAATTTTATTGTACATGCCGACTACTAAGTCGAGTAAATTTAAACATGCACATGAACTTTGATTTTTGTTTTAATAGTGCTGCCAGCTAGTAAGAATTTTGTTAAACATCTCTCCTGTAAATATTGTTGGATTTTATTGAAAGTTACAGAAATTGTAATTAATGTTTAATAAATTAATTGTTATATTTGTTGACCCACTTTAAATACGTTCAATGCAGGCAGCTTATGGTTCCCGTTTTATATTTGCTTTCCTTTATCTGGTCCGATTAAACGGATTTTTGGTCCCAATAAGCGAATAATATTAGGCTTATGTAATTGGAAATGTTTTGGTTCTTTAGAGTTCGGCCCAAATAAACTGCTGGTCCCAATATCTGGTGGTCCAAATAAGCGGATTCCACTGTAGTTTCTAAGATTTCTTAAAAACTTCATTCCACGTGAACTG
This sequence comes from Octonoba sinensis, assembly GCA_038502835.1. Lineage (NCBI taxonomy): Eukaryota > Metazoa > Arthropoda > Arachnida > Araneae > Uloboridae > Octonoba > Octonoba sinensis. The sequence goes on from CM076604.1 coordinate 86,709,448, forward strand.
TACCTAAACTTCCTTGAAGTATTCCTATGAACAATTTGTTGTTTTTGAGTACAGTTTTGAATACTCAAACTTGTTTAAGAACAGTTCTGAATGTTTACAAACAAAGAATGTAAAAGTTTACCATTAATTGTTTGAATCAGGGTTGGAAAAAAACCTGGTTTTTTTGAAAAAAAACCAAAAAAACCGTTTTTTTTTGGTTTAAACCAGGTTTTTTTGGTTTAAATAGCATTTGTAGGAAAAACAATTTGACTTTTAGAAAATCATGGAGATTTTAGATCCTTAATTGTAAATAAATGTTACTGATAGTTAATTTATTGATAATTAATTAAGTAACTATAAGTTAAAACCTTAAATTTTAATTACCTTATATAGGTGCAGCACTTTAGTAGTCAACTTATAGAAAATGGAGATTTTTTTTTTGTCATTTCTTACGCTATGCGTTTATTCATTCGTGACTAATTAAAATATAACATCATGTATTAATGTTACTTTAAAGTTAGTAATTAGCTATTTTGAACAATTATCTGAAATACCATTAGATAAATTTAATCTGAATGACTTACAATGTATCCTATACAACTTTAAAATTAAAGCACTTAGTCAAAGATAAATGTGTTAGTTTACTTATTTGACTGTAAAGATTCCCAAAAAATACATAATTTTTCGAAATGACTAGATCAATTAGAAGAAAAAGAAGAAACTTATTTAAGGAACAAAAGAGTGAGCCTCATAGTAGTTTTCTAGAATAGTTAACTTACGCAGAGGTTTAGGCAAACTTTATATTGATGTTTCATCCATCCAGACAAATACTGGTCTAACATTATAGCATAAAAAATATTATCCTGGAGAACTTATATAAGTTTTTTTTTTTATCTTAGCAAAATAGATAAATAAATAAATATAGTAATAATTAGGCAGCCAACTTACAAAGGGTTTTTCATAATACTCCCACCCAAATTTGGTACTTAAGTGTTCAATTAGACAGGTGGTCAAATTACAAAGGTTTTCCTACATTAAATAATATAGGGCTAATTCCGTTCCTGACCAAAAGTGGTCAACTTAGACAGGCCAACTTTACAGGTTTTACTGTATTAACACGTTATAATACTCTACTTATACAGGCCTTTCAGCAAGTTACTAAAGAAATAATTATTATGCGGGTTGAGTTTTAACAAAAGAATATTTTACTAAATCAATAAAAAATAAGCAAAAATGAAAGATACATTAAAAATAATGTGTGTTGATTTACAGAATCAGTAATATTAACAAATGATTACACCGTAACACTTATACAAATCAGCAACATTTGCTTAGAAATTATCACTATTATTTTTATTTTTTTAAATAGAATTTTTCTAGATTAAAGAATAAATATATTTTTAAAAAGAAGAGAATAATTTAGGGAAAAAAGAAAAATTTGCACTGATTAAAAAAAAGTTCTTTACTTTACAAATTCAATAATTCATGATTTATCTAATGCTGTGCTTGCAATTTCTGCACAAATTGGATTTTGCAATTTTTATAATGCAAAAAATAAATAAAAAAAGATTTGGTTTCTTAAAAATTGTTGTCTGTAACATACATTTGCAAATTGGTTATTATGAAGTTATTTTATTATTTCTAATGTATATTCTTTAACACCAGGAATTACAATTGCAATATCATTTTAATTTTTATAATGACTGAGAAGAGTTTTTCCCAAATTAGCTTTTTCAGAGCTAATTTTAGAAAAACCCAAATAGTCTGACATAGGTAGTCTGTAGATAGGAGATGAGAAAAATTTGTACTGATTAAAAAAAAAAAGTTTGTTAATTTTCAAATTCATTAATTATCCAGTGCTGTGCTTGTAATTTCTGCATAAATTGGATTTTGCAATTTTTAATGATGTGCAAAATTAATGAAAAAGATTTGGTTTAAACCATGGTTTAAACCAAACAACCCTGGTTTGAATAGCTACTCTTACTTATAGTGAAATATTAAAAAGCAGCAGTTTTAATAATAATGATAATATATTTAAATTAACATTTATTCTGGAAATGTAATTTTTCAACTGATGTGATAATAATCCCCCCTTGGCGACTTTTTCGTTGACGCCAGGAAACCATCACCAAAAACGACATTTTTATGTGGCCAACTTCAAATGGGATATAACACTCTTGGCAATGATTTTATCCCCAACAATGTCACATCATACACAGCAAACCGAAAATTACTCGAAAAATATAAGTATTTACTGTACAAACACTAAAACTTGAATAAAAACCCTTTGTTAAAAGAACGGGCATTTTATGCACCTGATGACTACCATATAATTCCGAACAAGCCCCCATCTCCGATTATCCCCCCATGGGCCAAAAAAGTAAATTTCCAGTGAGAACCTAACTTCCGCTTTCCCCCCATCCCATAAAAACAAAAAAATCTGCTTTCAGTTGTCCTCTCTCTTTACAAACTATGTAGAAGTCAATCAGCGTTGCCAAATTTTTCTGCCAGCGAACAGTCAAAAACATCTGGAAAATAGCCAGATATGTGAGCTTTTAATCAATAGCCGCGGAAAAAAGTAGCCCGATCTGCGAACTTTTGCCCAATATGACAACCATGGAGCCAAGGTAGAAGGAGGAAAGCGGCTGGCGGCTGCGCTTCAGACTCAACCAATCAGCAAGCAGTTGCATCGAAACGCCGCTTCCCTGCATCGATGCACGTGTGTTTGAATTTGATTGAGCCATTTTAGGTTAGCATTCAGTTGTGAATTCTAAGAGCAAATTTTCTTCTATCAAAAGGCTGCGGTTGTTGAGCTATAATGTGTCAAAAAAGTGAATGTCATAGTGAATTTAATTATTAGTATTATCTGCATTAAATGTATTCTCTTTTACTATATATATTTTTTGTTAAAATAAAATAAAAGAGTGCCAATCCTACTACAAAATCGGGTATAGAACGTCCAATTATAATGCTAAATTTCAAGTTTTGCCGAAATTCCGTTTTTCCCCCATGGGGTAAAAGGCAAGACTTTCAGGGGAAAAAGGGTGGGGGGGATTTTCAGGGAAATTTTACGGTGCTGCAATTAATTATCACTGTTTAAAATGATATGGATTATTTAATGAAAAACATAATTAAAATATCGCATAATTCAACTCAAACCCAATGTTTAATAAAGCTGTTGGAATTTTAAAACACGAGACTTGATTACAAAATTTAAAATATTGATCAATTAAAGCACATATTACATCAACTATTGGAAGCCTACACTAAAACTAGCATAAAAACCCTTTCTTGAAACACATTTTAGGCACAATAATGATTATTGTAATTAATTTTGTTGCATAAAATGATATGCCTTATCCAACGAGAAACATAATGAAAATATTGCGCAATTCAACACAAAAGCAATGTTTAATAAAGCTATTCGAATTTTAAAATACCGCACTCGATTACAAAATTAATAACGGTCATCACTTCAAGTACATTTTACATTAAACTATTGGAAGCCTACACTAAAACTACCAGAAAAAAAACCCTTTGTTGAAAGAACTTTGCATTTTATGCACAATAATGACTATTGCAATTAATTATTACATAAAATATGCATTATGCAAAAAAAAAAAAACAGTAAAAATATCGCACAATTCAACGCAAAACTTCAAGTACATTTTACATTAAACTAATTGAAACCTACTTTTACAAAACTAGCAACGTCACTAATTACTACCGCAAATATTTGAGAGCAATTGAAAAATCATTTTTTTTAAACCTTACAAACGCATGAAATAAGCTGATAATAAATTTACAAAAATAAAGAATTCACTTTAAGCTGATTGGCTCTCCAATATTAATCCCAAATCACTGCAAACTTACAATCCAATATGACGAAATGGTCTGAAAAAAACCACTTAGTTTTTCATTTCTTTTAGGCATAATTAACCAAACTTATGAACTTCTCAACCTATACTATTTCACAATTCACATAGCACGAACACCGAAGCACATTTCCGTCCATTCTAAACCCGTTTCGAAAAATGGTGCGTTAACAAACTTAAATATAAATGGATTCATTGATCTGGCCAAAATAGAAAAAAATTGAACTGAATTAATGCACCTTAACACTTTGCCCTCTTCCTTTAGAAACAAGAAAGATCTCCACCAACTTTAAACAAACAAACAAAAAAAAAGCTACTTATTAGTAAAAAAAAAAATTATAAAAGTAATGGGTTAGAGGGAAAGTTCTGTGGTATTTTAAAGAAATTCATGTGGAACCCAAACACTTTGCTTTAACACAAACCCAAGAGATTTAATGTGATATCCAACAGTTGTATGATGAATGCCAAACTCTTCTGAAATTTCTCGACTTGTTAAATGTGGATTATTTTCCAACATGGATCGCAAAACATCATTATTGATCTTGGATGGTTGTCCAGATCGATCACTTTCTTGTAGGCTCAGATCTATGGAGCGAAATTTGCTAAACCATCTTTGCCAAGTACGAACATTTACAATATCTTTTCCAAATACCGCACATAAATTTTTACATGCAACTGATGTGTTGCTTCCTTTTCGGAATTCATACAAAAGGCAGTGTCGTAAAAGCACTTTATCCCCTACTGACATGTTTTTCACTTTAAATGTCACAAGTAAATAATGAACAGTAAAAAAGTACTCATTTTATATTATACAGCAGCTAAAAAAACAAAAAAATCGGAATAACTGACTAGTCAGATGTTTTTTTATTTACCAGAAAAATCACCTGCCTATTTAAAATAAGACAGAACTTTCCACTTTCCCTCCAACCCATTACAAACACCACACCACAACAACAGCTATTGCATCATCCACTATCGGTTGCCACACATTGTGTCAGCCAACAGCAATGGCGCTGGGTTACCACAGAAACGAAAAGATATCGCCAATCGAAAATCATGACAAATTGGCGCTTTAGCTCTAATGTCGCTAAGGAGGATTATATTACAGCAGAGCTGTAATTTTTATTAGATATTCTTTTATTTGAAGTTACTTATTCATTTTTGAAATATGAGATGTTACTCTTATTGTAACTAAATTTTAGGAGAATATTCTGCAAAAGATTATTACCGAGAATTTTACATCTCTAGATAAAATGTCATATTTTTCAATGGTAATGAAAATAGTATTTCAAATTGATACTCTGAAAATTTGCTGCTTTGTGTCACAGCATAATATGAGTTGCTCAGAAGCCAAATAGTGTGTCAGTAATAAGAATTTTTGATTTTTTTTTTAAACTCTTGCATTAGTCTATACAAATACACTACCTTTGAAACCGTTTATAATAAAAGTGTAAAAAATACTTATATCAAATAGATTGTATTAGTATTAATTAATAATTTGTTGCAGTCATTTTTTCAAAACTTTACATATGTAAACATCAATGAAATGGGACTTTCACTTATTGAGTTACTCGGTTAGTTTATGATGACACATTAGTTTAAACATAACAAATTTAATAAACTTAAAAACTTGATTGAAAAGATCAGGAGGTACATGAATAAGATAGACACATAAGATAAATACAGCAGCCATGAAGAGACATGATACTGGTAAGCACGCATTGGGACTGCCTGCTTACTGGCAGTTACCCGTTGCAGTTAAAAAGTTATTGAATGGTTTTACTACAGTTCAAATGTTTCTGCTTGCCTAACCATGGTGTTAGTCAAAAGAGTTCAGAATCCATGGAGTTAAAGAGTTCGGAAACCACCACTCACTGTTTGACTCCTGAATAGAGATGGGAATGGTCGGGAAAAAACTGGAAATTTTGGGGGAAAAAAATCTTTATCGGTTTTTTTTCCGAGGAATTTATTTCCACCGCAGAAAAATTGAAAATTTTGAAATTTCTAGTATACAATAATATATTCAGAAATTTATAATAGCTACATTAAAATGGTTTTTCTTTAAATATTTTATATTTTTAAATAGTTTTTTCTTTAAATGATTTATATATTTAAATATAACATAACACAAAGTTTCCCTTTTGTACAAGAAAAAATGACAGAGATATTTAATTTCAAAGCTTGGGATTCTTTCACATTTTCTTTATTTAGGGTTTGGTTAAAAAATTTGAGTGAAGTATTCATTGAACAATGAATAGAATGAATACTTCATTGAACATTTTTAACCAACCCCTTAATGCAGGCCGAAAAATTGTGAAAAAATCCCAAACATTGAAACTAAATATCTCTTTATTTTTGTCATACAGAATGAAAACATTTTGTGTTATGTTCATTAGGATGGGCTCGACTTTTACTAAATATGACTATAAAGACTGGGGGACTGTATAAAAAGTTAGTTTCTGTAATTTTCACAAAATTGATTTTTTAAATTTAAAAATGCTATTATCATAAATGCTTACAATTTTTAAACATTTTTATAACTGGAAGTATATGTTTGTGACCAACGTTTGCAGAGATAAAAGCCTCCTAAGGACTTTGCTTTACACCCTGTATCTATACGTACATATAAATGCATGTAACAAACTTTGGAAAAAAAAAAAAAAAAAAACTAAGCAACTTTCTGTAAAAAAATTTATTTGATAATTTACAAAAGTTACATATGCTAAAATCTACTTGCTTTATAACCATTACTTCTGTTCTGAGTTTATTACTTTTACATTAAAAACAATAATAAATCAATAAAAAAATGTTTGTTCTTTAAAGAATACTTTTTGTTCTTTGGGATCATTCATAAATAATGTCACACTTCGAGGGGGGGAGGGGAGTTCGTGAAATTGTGACAAGGGGAGGGGAGGGGGTAACAAGAAGTGTCACATCATGCATTATGCAACATAGCGTGACGCGTGACAAGGGGGGAGGGGGGTCGCCTAAAGCGTGACATATTGTGACAAAGGGGGGAGGGGGGGTCAAATATACGGGGGAAAAGCTTGACGTCATTTATGAACCGCCCCTTTTAAGAATACTGAAAATACTTTAACAAACAAAGTATTCAATTATTCATAAAACAAACAAGGAAAAAAGAAAAAACAAATTCGAAACTAGGGTTCAGCTGTCTATGTGAACTAAACAGTATTTTAAGTTTTGCTTCAGCTTTAGAATTCTAAACATAAACCAATACGAATACAGTTTTGGTTTGGGCTTAGATTAGAAAGCTTAACAGAAACTAATGTAGTTCTGGTTTGTATTTAAACTGGAAAATAAATTAAAACTTAATATAAAATCTTTTATTGCAAGAATTTTTTTTTTTTTTTTTCAAAACAAACTTTTAACCCTTTAGCTACCGACGATACTTATAAGTACCATTCTCTATAAATTCCATCCCAGCAACCATTTTTACCAATATTCTGATGGCACTTTGCTGGGACAGTCTTTAAATTCCCCTTTTTCAGGATACATAACAGCAAGGGTTTTATAAAGATTATTTTATCGAGGAAAGGAACATAGATAGTTTTGAAACCGATGCTCTGTTTTGAACTTCTTATTTTATTCAGATTTCTCCCTTAGAGTTTCGCTCCAGAAAAGTGGTAAAATTTAAGAATCAAGTCACTAATTTTTTAATGTGTTAGTTAAGAACTTAGAAAACTATTTGATGAAATATTGTGATTAAAAAGTGTATGTAATTAATTTCACATGGTAAATACTCTGTGGCACTTATTAGATGTAAAGAAATAAAAACTTATAGACTTAGCATTTTGTTTATGTAAATCCCTTAATTTACAGTGTAAATACCTAGATAAACTATTTCTGTAAAAAAAATTACTGCAGATCATAGTGCAGTAGATAAAGGGTTAAGCAATGAAACATTTGTTATTGACAATATTTATAATGACAGTCTTTTTTTTCCCTTTAAATTGGCAACATTTATCTAGTTAAAAGGAATGATGGTGTAGATGGATTGTGGAATGTACATTACAATTAAAAATTTCTTTCAAACTATAGTAATATTGTTACTTTCTTTTTTTTTTTTGAAAAAAAAAAAGCTTTAATGGCAGTTTAAAAGATAAAATGTTATTGTAATGATTATACAAAAGGTCAGGATCAGTGAGGTATAACTTCATGTTTGGTATAAAAAAATTATTTCCAAAACATGAAGTTATAATTTTCAACAAAAATATTTTATTTTTAATTAATAAAAATTATTGTATTATTATTATCACCGTTATATTTTATTTTTATTACATATAATTATATTTTACGTGGATATAATAAAAAGTGTTGTCAAGTTTTCTGTTTTAAGATGCTTTGTAGAAATGCCCTGATATTTATTTTCTAAAATTAATAGAAATTTAATTTTTAATGATAAGAGTTTTTCAGTCCCAAACTCTATTTTATTTTTGCTTATAATATTTTAATTATTGAAGTTGTAATAAATAAAATATTATAAAGAAAAGTTATAGATAATTTTATGATTTACAAAGTCAAACTTACAGTTACAAAGGTATAATGAAAAAAAAACATTTACACATTTTTTTTCCAATAGAAACACCCCCGATCCCGAAAACTATTTAAAAAAATCCACTTTCACTTGTAAAAAATCAATTTTTCCATTTTTTCCACCACCTCAAAATTTCCGGAAATTTTACATCCCTACTCCTGAACAGCTCATATGTTTATAAATATTCCTGTCCAAATATAACTTGGTTCTTTTGCGTGCCCAATATTATTTGTCATAACAATTTTAGTTGTTAAAATCATGACAAGAATGATTTTAAAGAGTGATATGGAAATACTTGCAAATGAATTTTAACAGGGATCATGCATAACGCTTTAAAACATATATGCTGTTCTTCACCGAGAAGATTAAATGTTAAACATGGTCAATTTCTATTGTATTGATAGTTACTGCTAGTTCCAATTTCAGATACAACAAAAACATTGTAGGTAAGTCATTTTTTATACCTATTGCAATATACTTTTAAATTAAGAAATGTAGGCCCTCCAGTTGCTCCTATCAACATTCTGAGGTAAGGTTTCAATATATTTTAGCTCTGTTTTAAAGGCATATACTCAAAAGTACTGCAAGACAGGATATTTGACACTGAGTTAAATTTTACGCTTAATCCCTTGGTTCTCAACTTGTGAGTAATATCAAAGTGAGGGACAGTTTCAACTTGTAACTTCTTGACTTGCAAATTTTTAATTTAAATGTTATGAATTTTTACTTACAAATGAAGTATAACAATTGAAAAAAAAAAGCTGGGTCTATTAATTCGTAATTTAATTCATTAAGTGCTGATTAAAATAAACAAAGAAAAATTACTACTAACTTCTGAAAATTTACTATTAAAAATTGCTTTTGAAAAAAAATTTCTTTTACCTATCAATAAATTATCTCAGGAAGGTGGTTGATGCCCCTACACTTTGGAAATTATGAGACCTCAGGTCCCACGTCTTCCAACTTTCCAGGTCCTTTTTTCCAAAAAACGGATCCCTGTCCAAAAGTAGCATATCATGTTTTTAAAGATGCCAAATTCATTTTTTTTTTTTGCAATATAAATTACATGGACAGCAGCACTCATTATTTAAATGGTGAATGCAATTAGGCTATAACGAATTAAACAGAGAAATTTTATTGGTTATTTGAATTCAAAATAAAAGCCAAGCAAAAATCCTAATTACGGAAACAGGCCCTTTACAAAAATTTGCATTCATAAAATTGAATCCTTTTCATACCAGAGGATTAAAAAGACAGCACATATTTCCGAACTTATTAAACATCAGGTTGATTATATCCTTAAAGAAATCTTTGTAGCTCCACATCTCTTTGAACTGAAATCTTTGAATTGTTCAATAGAATTTGGTTCTGTTCAGAGCCGCCTGTCTCCCCTTCCTAAGTTGCGGCAACTGATAGGAAACTGACGACAATGCAAACTGGTGTTATTTTCCCCACCTGCCCTTCAGCTAAAAACAGAATTCCTTCATAGTAAAGTAGTATTAAATTATAAGCATTTCATTAAAGTTCTGTTTTTATTTTAAATTTTTCTAACTTTTTGTTGCAGTAATTTGGGTTCTATCAACTATCAATCAACAACATTTTTAAGGGATCTAGAAAATCAGGATGATCAAACTTTCCTCATCATTCACACGATTGTAATAAAAAATGATGCTAAATATCAAAAACAGGTCGCAGATCTCAGTATACAGGGTGTACCATTAAAATTGGGTCAAACTTTAAGGAGAGGTAGGTGACATGAAGACAAACATTATTCAATCACAAACATTATTTGCAAACGTCTTCTGTAGGCGCTAGGGGGCGCTAAAGTTTAAGGTCCAAAACTTCAAACTATGATTAAAAACAGAAAAATAAGTCAATTCGTTTGCGGTTTTCGCTAAAATCATTCTTTATATCACCTTTTCCATCAAAAAGATTTTTAAAAGCAAAATTTAAAAAATGTCGACAGAGGGCGCTTTAGACTTTAGAGTTACAAACAAGTACTTTTTACCGCTATTTTTTGCATGCATTTAAAATTATTCTAAAGTTAAGACTTTAACTTAAATTTTAAGCCCAAAATCGAAAACATTGGGATCGGGTAACTAGGAAAAATTGAACTGTGAACAGGAGGGGAAATTTTATATGCTCATAAGAACTGAACAATCCATTCGATTTTGTTGCGTTTTGCGTGTAGATCAGACCCTTGGAAATTATTTTCTTCAAAATGATGTACAGCTTTGGTGTCCTCATTTTTTGATAGAGGGCGCTACCGACACTTCTCCGAAATTTCAAATGACATTACTACTGGGTGAATTACATCCAGACCAACATACGTCCAGGAAGTGTTAGGGATGCAAAGACAACTCGGAATCACATAGCAATGTAACGTACAACAAATGAACAGACGCCAGATTGAGATCATCAGAAATAGTTCTTGATCTAAGATGCTAGATATGCAAAGATATTACAAAAATAGTGCATGATGTTTGAAAATTTCACAAAAGATGTTCAATGCTACCACCATTGCTAGCGATGCATGCGTTACACCGTCGGACCATTGATTGGCGAACTCTTTGAAAGATACCGGCATTTTGCTGGATATCCGCAGCAGCACAGACAATTCTTGCGACCAAATTCAGTTCTGAATTAACAGGTGTTGCATACACAACACTTTTTTGCGCACCCCAAGTGCGAAAAAAGAAGAAAAGATGCTGTTCAAATCAGGAGATCGTGATGGCCAGGGAGCCGGTCCACCACGACCAGTCCATCGGTGACAAACACGTGATTCAAATGTTCTCGAACTTGTCAGCCATAATGGGGTGATGCCCCATCATGCTGAAACCATATATGGTGTCTGATATGTTGTGATGCAGCCCCGCTACAGAACTAAGCGCCCTCTATCAAAAATTGAGGACACCAAAGCTGTACATCATTTTGAAGAAAATATTACTAAGGAACTGATCTATACGCAAACCACAACAAAATCAAATAGATTGTTCAGTTCTTATGAGCATTTAAAATTTATCCCCCTGTTCACAGTTCAATTTTTCCTAGTTACCCGATCCCAATGTTTTTGATTTTGGGCTTAAAATTTAAGTTAAAGTCTAAACTTTAGAATAATTTTAACTCCATGCAAAAAATAACGGTAAAAAGTAGTTGTTCGTAACGCTAAAGTCAGAAGCGCCCTCTATCGACATCTTTTGAATTTTGCTTTTAAAAATCTTTTTGAAGGAATAGGTGATATAAAGAATGCTTTTAGCGAAAACCGTAAACGAATCGACCTATTTTTCTGTTTTTAATCATCGTTTGAAGTTTTGGACCTTAAACTTTAGCGCCCCCTAGCGCCTACAGAAGACGTTTGCGAATAATGTTTGTCTTCATGTCCCCTACCTCCCCTTCCACGTGAACTATGACCTCTACATTCCTTTGTCTTCCAGTTACTACGTGGAAGAACATTCCAGACTTTTCTGGAAAAATTTCCTCAGTTATAGGGGTGTTAATGGGCAATGATTGACAATGTTAGGGGAGAGGGCTACAAGGATCAGTAGGAATCAGTTGCAGTTGATATCTCTCCTTAAGCAATTTGAATTATTTTAAATTATGGCTTGCAGAACATTTTTAGCAATTAAAGCAAAAAAAAGCTAGGTGCCAATGATGCCTAACTTTTGCATCCTAATTTCGAACCTTGGATGAATCAGAAATTGGATTTTAGCTTCTGGAATCTCACAATAAGAAAGCTTTATTGTGCTAAGTTTTCTTTCTTTTTTTAAATTTATCGTCATTATTTTTCAGTTTTATTGCATAATATTTATAGGACACTGACATTTTGTCTTATGACATAAATAAAGAATGAACACAAAACTGAAATACTTGTAGAATTAACTTGTTTATAAAAACATCCATTATAATGGATCTCTCCAGCAAAATATAAAAAATTATTTATTTATTTATAATATCGGTGTTAATGCTCATTTGTTTATAAAAAAGTATTTGAAGGTGTATGCTATCTTACTAGTCTTAGGTATTGGGAGGATAACTTTGAGGTGAAGAAATTTAAGCATAAAACTCAGATTTTTTTCCAGGTTTGAAAAAAAAACTGGAATATGTTTAAAATGTTGTATTTCAATCAATATTTTTTCAACAAAATCACAAAATGGCAATCATTTAATTTAAATTTCAGTTTTTATGCTTGCTACCTAGAATATGCAGCTGTAATTATTTCAAAAAATGACATATTTTTTAACTTGAATTATTCATGCATGTAACGATTTTGTTTGAAAATTCAAACCTTTTCAAGCATGATTGTAGAGAAACTAAATAAATTGTTAAACTTAAAATTCAATGAAAATAGACTTCTGGACTTTATATAGAAGAGCAATATTGCAAGAAGGTATTTACTGTTACCTATAATTTCAACTATTTTATATATGTAATGTCTAATTTCAAATTGAATTTTTTAATTTTTTTACATTTTCTTTCACGATTTTGTAACGTACAGACAACAGCTGTACAAAATATGACACCTGAAAATGTTTTTTAAAGATCAAGAAACATTTTTTGTGAATCCCAGATTGTAATCTATATTTGCTATAACTGAGAGAGGTTACATAGTTTATTCAGCACTTTAATACTTGCAATTTAAGATTGTTTGGCAGATAAGAACAAGATACAAGGCAAGTATCTTGTGAAATAGGTACTGCAGACGATTCAACCAACAAAAGGCTCAGCTACAGTTTGAAGGCAGAAGTTGCGGTTAAATCATCTCAAAACAGCACTTGCTGTTTTGAGAACTGAGAAAATGAATTAATTGTTACAACATGTTTTTTTAACCCTCCTTAGGTTCACCAATTCTTTTCCTGGTTTTTCACATCCAGTACGCAAATCAGTGCCTGAGTGCCATAGTATCTTTAGTTCAATTTTCGAGTGTTTACTATTTTATCTTAATGGACAGACAGTACCGATGGCAAAGCCACTAGCTACATGAAGGGCCCAAACTTTTAAAGCTCCCATCGGACATCTTTATTCTAAAGTTTGCATTGAAAAGTCAGTCTTATTGTACTAAAAATGTTTATTTTTTAACTTCATCGCAAAAACTCAAAAATGGACTTAAGACACTATGGCCTCTCGGGTACAGAAATAATGCCAAATAAAACAGGGCTAGACAATTTTAGATAAATATATATTGTCTAATCTCTTTACACTCAAAAGATGGCAACATACCAATCAATGATTAGAGGCAGATTTTGTTTATTTCACAAAAAATTGTAAAAAGATTTTAATTACTCGCAAGTAAAAATCCCTTTTTCTTAATTCTGGTTATAGGCGTATTTACAAATAACTGGATGCAACTTTGTCACAATGGTGTGCTACATGTTTTACATTTCTTCATCCAGGCTCGTTATCCAATAATAGGTGTGTATAGTATTGTAGCTTTGTATGGTACTTTTGATATTTTTGAGGGACACAATTTGCCTTATTGGCACTTGGAGCTTTTGCTTCTTTTACAGCATTTCCTTTGCCTCCTGTAAAAATGAATGTAAAATGCACGAAAATATAGGAGCAATGGATAAATTTTAAATATAGTTATAAAAAAAAGTGCATCTAGCACCTTGTTAAGTTAACATTTTATAGTAGTCTATTGGTGCTATTATTTGAATATTGAAAATGGCTTTTATTTCTGATGTGAAAACATGCAGCAAGATAAGTTTAATTGTTTGATATTACTTAAATATTGCTGTGCAACAATTCCACTGTTTCAAAATTTTTCGGGGGGGGGGGGGTTGAGCAAAGAGTATAAATTCAGTGTATTTCTAAAAGTCAGGGGGATCACTTGACCCCGCACCCCCTGATTGCCCAAATAACGGGCCTGCTGTGCAACAAAGAAAGCATCTTATTATTATCCATTGTTGTTAATGTAGTTGTGTTCTGTCAAAATCTACTAAAAGAGCAATATAGCTACCAATGAAATTTTATTCATAATTTTTTTCTAAAAGTTGGTGAATTGAAAAACATTCTATTGACAGATTGGAAATTATTTTGGAATTGAATATTGTTTTCACTATAAATGAGGAAAACCAATATTATTATAGCACATACTGAAAAAATGTTGTTCACAATTGGGGGGGGGGGGCAGAGTTACAGAAGAAATCGTTTTTCCAGTGCAAGAAAGATTTTAGTTTTTGAACACTAAATATCAATTGAATGATGTTGTTTTTTCTCATTTATTGTATTCATTCAAAGGTAGGGAATAAAGGAAATATTTTACTTCATATCCTTTTGATTTCATATGAAGATAAAAGCTTGATTCACAGACCAACAAACTAGATTTCTATGCGATGAATATTTTTCACTGCAATCAATGGTTGGTATTTGACTTTATTTCAAAGTTGTAACATAACCTGACTTTTATCTATATGAAATGAATGGTGTCATGTGAAAATTAGAGATGTGTGAAGTTTTAATTATGGGGCAAGGATTAGTATCTGCTGCACTCAACAATCCCCACAATATAAGAGTGGCAACAGAAATACATATTTTGGTACCTAATTTCAAGCTAAATTTCTTTTTGAAAGTTCCCTTTCATGTTTTTTATGTACAGAGGTGCCAGCTTTAAAAAAAAATCTAAAATTATAAAATTTAACATAAGTTTTTTTTTTTGACTTAAAGCTTCAAACTTTGAACCCTTTCATTATGATTTGGTGATAACAATTAATATTTACAGTAGCAATGTTATACAGACATAAATTAGGACTAAATGATGTGTTGCAAAACACCAACGATTTTCAACATCAAAATAACAACTGATTTTTTTTTTTTTTTTCAAAAGTTTACTTTCAATACATTCAATCAGCATTTTAAAACTAGGTATGGCTCAGCTGTTCGTAAATGCAAGAATTTTTTTTCCCTTGCGCAGTCAGTTTTTGAATATACCAATAGAAAAATGCTTATGAGTGTGCAAGACAGGCAGCAAGAATTCAACTTTCCTTGCATTCAGCGAGTCCATCTCATGAGTAGATCTAAAGAGGTCCTATGCAACCTGAGGTGGGAGATGTCAGATTTTATATTTTCTTACATTATTTTTTATTCAGTTTTGCCTTACAATTAAAGTTTTTTAAACTTTTGAAAAATTTTATGGTTTGGTGAGAGTTTTAGTTAAAGTTGCTCTAAACCATTCAGAATTTAATTATTTTCTCTTTGCATAGAATCTTATATTTAACTAAATTAGAAGTTAACTAGTGGTTGCATTACCAGTATACCAAATACCGGTATTTCATGTATTTTTTCAGTTTCGCAAAAACCAGTATTTACCAAGGTAAAATAGCGGTATTTTCAGTATTAGTTATAAATTTCTAAATATTATTAATATGTTTTCAGTTAAAAAGATTTTAATTTTACTTATTACATATCTACAGTTATTTAAAAATCAAACATGTTTCAGAGTATCAATGAATATATGCTTCTGAAGAATCAGGGATCGCGCGATTCCCGCAATATTTTTTGAAATCCCACTCAAAAAAGTACATTTGTGCGCTGTTCCCGCAAGCAGCGGCGGCACGCGTTCAAAACATCGCGAAATAAAACTACTATTCTGAACTGTTATTTCAGCACAAACTAAATGGTGTATGTTAGTTTTCAACTGCCATCTTATCCCTATTAATGAAAAGAAGAATCTAGGAACCCTATTTATCATATATAATAACATGGGGAAAAGATTGACAACTTCTTCATTCTTTGGGATTATTGAACAATTTAAGGCCTTTGTGAAGGCCTTGAGCTTATGCTCAATGGTGAATGCAGACTTATCTTCGTTGGTCACTGAAATGCCGGGGGAGCTAAAACAAATTCAAGCCACTAGAGAACCAGTTATTTCTAATGATGACTTTAGAGCAAAAAGGTGGAATACATACACTCTTTAAAATAATCTTCTCCAAAACAGTATTTTATTAGAAGGGATTCGTTTCAGAATTTACGGATCGCAAAAAAATTAATTTTTCCATAAAATCAGGATTAAAAAAAAAAAAAAAAAAGATGCATATAAAAGTATCAACGATCATTAACGTACCTCCTATGTCTGTATTCTTTTATTGTGTCATTCAGTTTACTTTATAATGGATTATGTTTCAGCCTTTAACCAAATATCAAAATATCTATTAAAATGCATCGATTTTTAGGAAAGTGTAAAAGGCAGAATTCCATATGCACGTATTTTTTAAATAATTGAAAGCTTGCAAATTCGAGCTCATTTTAAAATATTGCATGTAATAAGGTTTCAAGAAATCGAACCGTAAATTTGAATTTTTTACATAGAATAAAAGTGATAGTTAAAAAAAACGCAAAACCAAACCTTTCCAAATGATCGCGATAATAAAATTAAATCCATCGCAAAAATCGCGATCGTAAAAACGAACCATTCTTGCATAGGAATACGAAATATCATTTATCTTAAAATATTCATTTTGAAATTTCGCACTATATTTGAAACAATGCATTTACAAGTTGGTGGGAATCGTTTAAGTCGTTACAAGCGCTAGACACATTGAAGAACTTTCACTTTTACAAGTTACAGGAGAATTCTGGTTTCTAAAACATACTGTTTTCATTGAAAAACATCAATAGATAAAATGATATATGATCAGAAAAAATAGAGGAAATATTAAACTAATTTATATGATTTTACTGTAAAAATCACACATCAAAGAATTTTGGTTATTTAAAACTATCTTTTTCATGCTTAACATTTTATAAAGCATCCATTTTTGCGATCGCGAATTCTGAAAACAATCCGCTTTGTGTGAACCTTGTTAATGTTTATTCTTTCCTTGCTGAGCATATATTAGATACTTGTCTTTTATTGCATAGTTTGGATTGGATCAGGTTCGGACAGTTTGGTAATACTATTAAAAACAAAAATTTCCCACTTAAATTTTAAAAATCCCACTTAAAATTTTGGTCAAGGTGGGAAATCCCACCTTGTATTTTTCCCTAGTGTGAACCCTGAGACTACAAAAAGATGTTTTTATCTCTTGATGGTGGGATGGTCTATCGGTATAGTTATTCTATCCTTACTGTTCTTACCTCCATGACAATCATAGAGTCTCGTTGGGCAAACACATGTGAAAAAGTCCTATTTCTTCAGCGTTAAATATGTATCTTCATTGTTTGTCAGGCAAATGGTTCTAAAGTTTGATAAAATCTCCCCATATCAGTTGAAAAAATTTCTACGAGGTGTGATTGGAAAGTTTTAAGAATGGACTTGTAATTTCACAATGACAGTTCTTATGGGAAAGGAGGGTAAGAGTACGCAGGGACTTTTTTCCCTGTTGGCAACACTGCAAGCAGAAGTGAGTGTGATCAACTCAACACGGTTGTTTTCAGCTGGCTCAAGAGACCGACATTGTTATTTTTATCCTTGCTGTCGTTTATTTATCAGGTAAAATATGATTTCTGCATGTTGGCATGTAATTTTTCTGTGAAGAAATATTAATTTTTTTGTCAATAAATTATTAATGTTTGCTTTTTAAGTAGATATCATTATGAGCTTTGTTCCCTTCCGAACAACGTGGGCATATCAGAATTTTACTATTGTGAATGCTACAGCCATCTATGGACGATTTTGAGGAACAATACATCAGCGGGTAGGAGTATGCACATAAGGAAAGGGTAGACAGAAAGAGAGAATTAGAAGAAGCAAAGGCTAATCGAGCTGCTATGAAAAGTAAAAATGAGGCCAAAACTGAAAAAGAAAAAACCGTGAAAGCAAAGAAAAACTTGTTCTGCATTCTATCGACAACCCAGTTCCTTCAACAAATTCAGCAAACAATGAGACGACAATATGCCCAGGCTGCGAACAATCATATGATGAAGGTTGGATCCAGTGTGGATTATGTAAGGAGTGGTGGCATGATGAACGTTCCAGTTATGAAGGCACTGGAGCATTTGTATGCGATTACTGCTAAATTTTCTCTTACCCTTCCTGGGTGCGTACTCTTATCCGCCAGGTCAGGTAAGAGTATGCATTTGAAATTTTTTTTTTACACTTGCTTTCTTTCATATAATTTTTTAAGATAAAACTTTCATTTTGTGTACCTAAGTTTCTAAGTTAATAAACTATGATTCAGTCAATTTTCAAGGTTCTCACTTTTCAATTCTCATTTTTATAACGAACAATCCACTAGGTGCGTACTCTTACCCTCCTTTCCCTTACATGCTACTGTGATGCATCTCCTTCAAAATAGTTCCCTTCTGACTAAACACACAGACTCCAATGGTGTTTCCACTTTTGGAAACATTCCTGGAAAATTTTTTTTCTCAAGTGTGTTAAGGATGCTTGCCGCATTCGCCTGCATGTCTACAATCAAGTCAAATTCCTTCCCTTTCAGTGAAAATTTCAGTTTGGGAAACAAATGGAAGTCTGCAGAATCAAATTTAACATTCCTGTGCTTCCACAACCACCCTATTCTCCTGATATAGCCCTTGCGGACTTCTACCTGTTTCCCAAACTGAAATTTTCACTGAAAGGGAAGCAATTTGACTCAATTGAAGACATCCAGGCGAATATGGCGAACATCCTTATCACACTTGAGGAAAAAATTTCAATCAAAAATGAATTTCATCAAGATGATGAATAATTCAATGATTTCTAGGAATGTTTCCAAAAGTGGAAATACCGCTCAAGTCGGTGTGTTCAGTCAGAAGAGGACTATTTTGAAGGAGATGCATCACAGTAGCATATAAGTATCGCCATTGTGAAATTACAAGCCCATTCTTAAAACTTTCCAATCACACCTTGTATATATGGATATTTTTTTTTTGTTTGCTGTATGGAAACAGTTTTTCTTTGTAAGGAACATAGAGACTTGCTAAGAGTTTGATTTTTGATATGGGCACCTTTAATATATGGAAGTTCGACTGTATTTGTGCAAAAATAAATGCAGGTATGTATTATTTTTGAATACAGAGTATTCAAATATTTTTTGGAATGAATTTAAGTTCTGTAAGATAAATTTTTCTCTATTTTTAGTCTTACCTCCTTCTTTCTTTTTAAAAAGAAAAAAGGAAGAAAGTACTTCTTAGTATGAAAATTGGCATTATTAAAGTTCAATCAGAAATTACTTTTTATCCTGAAGTGGTCAATCTGATTTTTTTTTTTTCATTCTGCCACACATTTTTTTTTTTTTTGAACTATTTTTTTTATTTGTAAGCTTTTACATTTCATAATCTGAAAGTTAATAATTATTCATCACCTCCAAATTTTCAAGTTTGACAAAATATATTTTCTTGATGAAATTCATTCATTTCTACGTTTATCACATGCTGTGAACATTGTTTGAAACACATACAATATATTTGACATAGATTTTTTCCCCTACAGTTTGCAATAATGGAATTCTAAAAAGATTGAAGATGTAGAAATTCATTCCATTTTTAATGATTTTTTAAATTGCTTCATAAAAATCATTTTTTGATCTATTTGTGCTAAAAAAAAGTTCTTGTATCATCATACTTCCCGTCAGCTCAGGCTTGTTAGTGAAACAATCCATAGAATACGGGGCACAAGAAAAGGGATCTTGTGTTTGTCAGAGTCCAATGCCAGTGCTACAAATAATACTTGATGCACCATAATAGTACGAGATCCGGCTGCAGAATTATGTGCCCATGGAGTGTTTGCTAAAATCTAAATTTTTAAGCATATTTATGATTAGGAAAATATATATCTACCAAGTTGCCTATCAAAATGTGGCCGCTAATATTTTTAATTAAATTATTGTTAATTGATTTTTCGGAATAAAATTCATTCACTTGTTTTTTAAATAAAATATCGTCCACTTCACGGCAATATAAATAAAGACTCTGAAAAATCACGGTTGCCGTTGAGCACTTAGCCGCACCTCTTCGCAGCCAGGTGTAAACAGGTATGATTTTGATGCATTTATACATTCATAACGTACAGTTGTTATTTATATATCAAATTAAAGCTAATTTTTTTCTGTTTATTGTGATATACGGTTGCCTAATTAAATCTGGCCGCAAATAAGGGTTGCTGGTTGTTAAAAATGGTAAATATTTAAGCTAGCGCGTAACATCACTAGTCTGACGAGGATAGTGATTGCCAGCTGTACGACGCTTTAAAGCCATTGTGCATACGTCGAATGATAGTGTTCTCAACCACCGGTTCAAACAGTAGTAGGTACAACTTGATAAATACTCCAAAAGAATCATCTACTTTTTCAAAATGACAAATTTAAAAACTACAACAAAAAATTAATATTGATGAAAAATAAAACCAAGGTTACTTATGTAAAAGAAAATTTTATTGTGCAAGTACTGTTTGAAAAAATATTATGTTTTATTCAAGTATTCAATCGCCTGTTACATATTAATTAAACATTTAAGCAAACTAAAAATTTAAAATATGTATCTTATATTTCCGTAACTCTTATTTAAAATTCTGAATCATCAGAGCTTTCACTCACACTATCATCGCTGCTACCACTTTCATCGTTACGAATATCAGAATCGTCGTCATTATCGGAAGATTTGTTCATCGAATCACATAGCACACTCTCAACTTGCGTTGGAGTTGAGTCTCCCAGGAACCATGTTGGTTTTAGAAACCCATCTAATAGCCGCCAGCCATTATTTTCCGCGCTGAACTTGATACAATCCGGCTCAGTGGCATTTAACCACATCGAATTAACAAAGATTGTCCGCAACAATTTTTGTTTTAAAGATTTCCAGCACGGTGGAATGTGCGCTGAGTCGAAACCTTTAATTCTTTTCATAAATTTTTCATTATTTTGTTTTGAAGCGTACAATTTGTTAAATAATAAAAATCTTGCGGCATTTACACTTCGACACTTTGGGAGTCCATACATAAGGCACGTAAACTCTTGGACTGCATCAATTTTGGTTTCATTAAATATGTCATTGGAATTAGTCAAAGATGCAAAAACTTGTTGAATTTCTGGGTGCTTAATAAATACATTCAACGGCCGAACTTTCCCTTTGTTGAAAAATGCAGCCGTGTAGTTGCAACCCGTGTATGCGTGAAAAGCGGGAAGAGCAAGACATAAAGTTGTGCCTAATTTTATTGATAAGTCCGTACAGTTTATGTTAACTTCATCCTTATTATTAATTTTTTTTTGATAGACTGTTTGCCAACCAAATTTTCAAATTAAGAAATTTATGCATATTACCTAATAAAATGATTAAAACGTCAGTGTCTGTTGTTTTCACCAAAATTTTTTAATTTTCAGGTACTTTACTTATGTAGAAAACAATTCTTGTATCAGCTTCTTCATGTTTACATGCTAATTCAGTTTCTTCAGTTTTCACTACAAGATATCCATCAGAACAATATGAAAAACATTTTTCTCCAACAGTAATATAAATTCTTTTATTTCCCAATACTGTAGCAAAAGAATCATCGGCCCAATGGTTAGCTAAGAATTTTACCAGGGCTTCTTTGAAACGAAAATTCTTCAAGCTTTTTAAAAAAACATTGGTTCTTGTTTGCAAAGGGCCATTAATTGTGTATGGAATATCAATTCCTTCTCGATTTTGTCGTCAAAAGGCGTTAAATATCTATCAAATATGGTATGTACTTCCTGAGCATTTTTTGAACAAAGTTTTATCAATATCGATTCTGCTATTTTTCCAAATGTTTGTGGCAAAGTAGAGCCAATTTGATACAAATAATGGAAACCATCAATGATTTCTATGTCGACTTGTCCGGAATTAGCTGCTGCAATCTGTTCAGTTGAGAACACTATCATTCGATGCATGCGCAATGGCTTTAAAGCGTCGTACAACTGGCATTTTTAACAACCAGCAACCCTTATTTGCGGCCAGATTTAATTAGGCAACTGTATATCACAATAAACAGAAAAAAATTAGCTTTAATTTGATATATAAATAACAAATGTACGTTATGAACGTATAAATGCATCAAAATCATACCTGTTTACACCTGGCTGCGAAGAGGTGCGGCTAAGTGCTCAACGACAACCGTGATTTTTCAGTCTTTATCTATATTGCCATGAAGTGGACGATATTTTATTTAAAAAACAAGTGAATGAATTTTATTCTGAAAAATAATTTAACAATAATTTAATTAAAAATATTAGCGGCCACATTTCGATAGGCAACCTGGTAGATATATATTCTCCTAATCATAAATATGCTTAAAAATTTAGATTTTAGCAAACACTCGATGAGCACAGAATTCTGCAGCCGGATCTTAGACTATAAAGGATACCCAATGAATCTCCCATGCCATGTTCTATCCAGTTTTCCATTGAGCACCATAAAGCACATTCTTGAAATACCCTTTATGGTACTCCCTTATGATTTTTAAATTCTTCCTTGAAAAATTTAATGCAAAAGCTCATGAGTCCTTTCTTGCACTATCATTAACAAAAATAGCTTCAATTTGCTCTTTTAGGAATTCAGTTTTGAAAAATGTACAATGACCAACAGCCGTGCCCCTTTCTTCTCCTGACTAGATCAAAGATTGACTAAAACTGCATTTTCTAGACAACAGTTTTTGAAAATTTTCCAGGCTAGTGACTTCTGACTCCGTTTTCCCAACTTCATCAAAGATTGACAAAAACCGCTTTTGAAGAACTTTAATTTTGAAAGATTTCTGGGGATGATGATCCGAATTTCCACCTTTTCCTTTAACATCCTCTGAAAGAGCCAAAAATTGCGTTTTTAGGACTTCAAAGTCAACAATTTTCTGGGAAAGAAAAATTTTTGAATATTTGAAATCCCCCCAACCCTCGACGTCTTCCTACTTCACTGAAAGATAACTAATATTATATTGTTAGAACTTCTATTTCAAAAAGTTTATGAGGGAGAGTCCTTAACCGCTTCTAAAGATGGCCTAATATTGCAATTTTAAGACTTCTGACATTTTTAATCACCTTTAAAACAAAAACTTTTAACTGATTAAACTTATTTTACGAAGTCAAATTCACCCTACTTTCCATGTATGCAGGCCCATCATTTAAAAATTTTCCAGGGGAGGGGGGTATATATTCAACGCATATTATAGGTAAAAAATAATAAAATACATAACCACATGTATAAATACAATGTATTTCTAAAAGTCGGGAGGGGGACAATTGAACACCCCTGATCGCCCAATTGGCGAGCCAGCATGTAAACGTATGTATTATTTAATTAAAACTTCAAAAGGAATGAAGGAAGATGGCCAAGCACACAGTTTCAAATCATTACGTTTCGAAAAATTGAAAATCCGACACTAGATAGCAAAGTTTTATCAAACATATTAAGACCCAAAGCAGCTTGAAAAAGTATAATTTTTGAATGCCTTTTCCCAAGAATTTTTTGTTGTGTGTATGGGAGGGGGGAGCTCTTCGAACTTTGTTTTTATACTGCATCTTACTAACAATTAAGTTTACTGTATTTCCTTTCACTTGAAAAAAAAAATGCTTATATTTTTTAACAATGCTTTGAAAATTGCAATTTTTATTTAAATGTTTCCTCATCAGATCGGATTTGCGCATTTCGTAACCGACAATTGTAAATAACTGCAAAATTTTTATATTAAATTAGTTAAATTTTGTGACGGATAGATGGCGCCACAAATGCGCCTTCTAGCTGTAAGATGAATGTTTACAAATAGTCTATTTAAATGACATTTTGTCGTGATATTCTGGTGTTGAATTGCTTTCGAAAAACCCCTAAAACTTTAAATTAGTGTCATTTTTAGATTATTGACGCTTGAAAGTTATTTATTAAAAGTTTAAGATAGTGTTATTTCCCCTGTTCTTCTTACTTAAAAAGAAATTTTGCTTTGTAAGCCGGCACTGGAAAGGTATTATTTTGTGTATTTTATATCCTAATTTAGGTTTAAATAAAGTATGTATTAGCTACGTTTATGAAACTTTTTCTACCATCATTGCCTTTTATTTACGGGGTTTATTTTTGGAAATTTTTTATGTGTACTTATGCTTCTTCGTTCTCGGTTAAGTGCTATGCATAATACGAGTACACAGCATTGCAAAATATCAAACCACATAAATGTCATATGTGTATTACATTTGAAATTTTTTAATGTATGTAATGTTTTCCTTATCATTAAAATTATTTTTACTGCTTTCCTACCAGAATTCATCTGGAAAAAAAAAGCTTTGAAACCGTTTAACAGTTAACAGTTGTATTTATTGAATTTTGTACCCATTGATGAGGAATTCCTGAAATTATCTTTGAAGTTAAACTGTACTGATTCTTTGTTTTTTAGTCAAAAATTAACCATCTTAAAATACTCTTATAGTTTTGTTAATGACTGTACAAGGAATGGAATTTAGTTTGACAGAAAATTACTTATTTTTCAAATGTATCTGATTTAGAAGAAGCACTTTAATGCAGAGTCATAAAAGAAAGTAAAAATGTATTGCTATTTTCAAAATATCCGAGGTTGAAAAAATAAAATTCAATTGTTCTAATGATATGATAAATATTTAGCCAAAGTGGAATATTCAACTATGACTAAATAACAAATTCACTATCCTACTTTTCTCAGAATACTATGCAAAGAAATGTGTTCATTTTTATGCATTGAATTTATTTGTACATTGCATTTTATTTTAATTTGAATACAGAATCATTTACCCCCTGTTTTTTAACCTGAAATTCTGGCTCCAGTCTCCCCCAGAAGGCATTGAGTATCCAGTATCCAATACTATTTACTATTTGCACCTATACTATATCCATTTATTATGTTGCTACTCTTAATTTGTGTAAAATGAAACTCAAATCTTTCTTTTAATGGAGTTAATTTAAAATTAGATTCAGAATTATTTTGTTACACAACCTGAATGCATTTTACAATACTGGTTACCATTTTCGTGTTTGTGGGCTTAATTTTGTGAGACTCTCATTAAACTCTTGCTTAATATTACAGCTATACCAAATCGATTTTTTTCAACACGACAGAAACAACAGTAGACGGAAATTAGATCCAAGTTGGGAGAGGAATCAAATTTGTTTCTCCTATAGTCGAGCACAATACTTCATCTTAATACATATGAAAAGCTATCCTATTACAGATTCAAGTACAACATACTTTTCTTAAATTGATATTTTAATGTTGAGAATTTAGTCACTTTAAAATATTTCAGAATACTGAAACTTGCAATAAAGAACTATATTCATTAATATTTTTCTATCACATTTTACACTACAAACAAAAAAGTCTTTTGCTCAAGGCGAGAAGAGTAGGAAAATGTGATTTGAAGTATCTCCTTTCCTTTAACAAAACACTACTTGCATAATCCTACTTAGCTAAACTAGTGTTTACCTACAGCACTACTCATGTCAAAAATTTAAAAGAAGTTGTCTGTGGTGACCGTATGAAATCCGTTATTTTATAGAATATCTAGTTATTCCATGAAATAACTGATCATGTCCATTAAAGTGTAAAACTCTCTTGTATTTCATGGTTTAACTAGTCATTTCATAGAATAACGATCTACAGCCCGTTAAAGTGTAAAATATTCTATATCATATATCTCGCACGACAAAAACATTTACCTTCCACCCCTACTGAATTTATGAACTATTCCAGGCCATAGGGAGAGAACTTGTTTTGTATATTCCCGATCCCAGCTCAGTATCTGCCAACAAAAATTAATTAAAATCGAAGAAGTACCGGATGT
The DNA here is from genome assembly GCA_038502835.1 of Octonoba sinensis. Classification (NCBI taxonomy): domain Eukaryota; kingdom Metazoa; phylum Arthropoda; class Arachnida; order Araneae; family Uloboridae; genus Octonoba; species Octonoba sinensis. The sequence goes on from CM076604.1 coordinate 86,735,538, forward strand.
AGAAATATCGCTCCGGTCGGTTGCTACAGCTCAAAGTTTAGGCACTGGTCAGGGATTTAAAAAATGTTCGTGTAAAACCCAATGTGTCAACAAAAAATGTTTTTGTTTTAGAAATAATGTTCTTTGTAATTCCAAGTGTCATTTTAGTAATCCTTGTTGTAACAAATGATTTTATGGTACGTTTCCATAAATACCATTTATACGCTGCATAAATTAGATGAATTGCTTCTTTTCCATTTTAATTGTCTATCATTAGTTTATTTATAGAATACCTAGTTATTTCATTTTAGATAAATTTTTTATTTTACACTTTAACTGTCTATCATTAGTTTATTTATAGAATACCTAGTTATTTCATTTTAGATAAATTGTTTATTTTACACTTTAACTGTCTCTCATTTGTTAATTTATAAAATACCTAGTTATTTCATAGAATAACTAGTTAAAGTGTCGAATAAATAACATATTACAGTTATTTCATGGAATAACTAGGTATTCTATGAAATAACTGCATTATATACTTTAACGGTAACATATACATAACATTAAAATAAGGTTTTTTTTAATATGCACATAACATTAAAATTTTTTAAGATTAATATCATTCTAGTGCAATTAACGTTGACCAGCTGGTCTGCTTCAATATGGGTATCTTTTAATTTGCCAAATAGCTTTTATTTTTATTTGGATCAGAGAACTAGTTAAGGTAATGAAAAAGTTTATAAAAAGGTGCTTTAAAATATACAAAAGATTATGAGTTAAAGACTAAGGCAAATGATTGGTAATCTCTAGTTCATATAGTAGTGTCAAGTGAACTTTTGAATTCTAAGTAAAATTCTTTAAAAATAAATAGTTTAAATTACATTGAATCTAAATAAATTTCTAATAAGCAGCACTTTCTTTTTGCTATTTCTGTAATGTATCATTCTATTAAATAATTTTAATTCTTATTTCAAGTATTTTGCTATTACAGTAATAATTTAATTGTATAAATGATATAATGTAATTTTTTATTTAATACTTTTTTGGAAAAAAAATTTAAACATATTTTTTAATAAAAGCCGGCTTTTCTTAAAAAAAAGCCGGCTTTTTTGGCCTAGCTAACATCCAGCAGCCCTTTTATGTAAGCATATTTTTTCTTTGGAAAATATAGGAACACAAGTTTTGTGTTCTAGGAACACAAGTTATGGGCTTAATAAACACAAACTAAAGGAAATGTGTGTTTTCCCCTCTTTTTTGTTTAGGGTGAGGACTATGGTGATGTCCCGTTCCAATCGAGTCGATAAACAAATTTTATACCGATTGATAATTTCTTCCCTCTTCTACAAGTTTCAAATTTTAATCAGCACAGCAAAGTGGCAAGATAATTATTATCAGTGATATTATCTTGTAAGACAGAATGGTATGCAACTAGAAGGAGTTGGAGTTATTAACCCCTTCCCGCTCGCTCCCGTAAAAATCACGGGCTGGAGTGTTCAAAAGTAGCGCACTGAAACATTTTTTTTAATCCACTCCTCAATCCCAATTTTTTTTTCTTTTTTTGCATATTGGATGATAGTATCAAACTATTTATAGCATAATTAGAGATTAAACATTTTTTAAATGTTTTTCTTGAAAAGAATAGGTGCTTTTGTTGTTGTTCTCTTGAAAATTATCCAACCGTTAAAGAGTTAATAAATAGAATAATATAATGAGCTCTGAGCTGTTAATAAATTACCAATCTTATTTGGCAATGTTCTAGCTGAATCTTTGCAAGATAAGTTATCTCAAGTTCATTATGTTTCTGTGGTTTTGTGGAACTGAAACGATTGCAAAAGACTTTTTTTTTTTAATATTTAAAAAGTTTGGATTTTTGTGATCAAAGGCTTAAAACTTCCTCTAAGTAATTTTTTTTTTCAAAATTTTTATTTAATTCTTCACTGACTATATGGACTTAGAAAGCTGTGTACCTAGTAATAAAAAGTGTCAAATTCAAAGTTTAAATTGAATTGTTTCAATTTAAAAAAATTGTATTTAAAAAGAGACAAAAAGCATTAACTCTAATGTTAGACTCTAATGTTCTAAGTGTTAGACGTAAAAATATACAGGTCTCTCTATTTGCATTCTAAAAATTGTATTTATTGATTTAGAATTGAGCTCTGGGGAGTGTAAACAGATGGGGGTATTGTTGTATTTCAAATTAAATAGTTTTAAAACTGCTATTCAAATCTATAAATGTTTTAAATCCATATTGTTGCCAGAAAGTTCTTTATAATTCCTAAGATTTTCAGAACTTTTCTGTGAGTAGTTTTTGACTTGTAAGAGTTTGAGTACGCTAGGCGGAATTTCTCTAAGACTGCGGCAACAGCGCAAATTCCTTTTTTTAATATAGAAAAGATACAAACTCTCTCATTTGAAAGAACTATATAAATGCAGTAAAATTACAGGGACAAAACTTCCCCTTAATTTCAAAATTGCCCATATAACAATGCCAATTTTTTTTTTAATTGTCTGTTTTTAAAATACTAATTTTTTGAAAGATTGGTGTTTGGTAATAGTAGTTTAGCATATGAATATTTTTTGCAATCTAGATTTTTTCTTCATCTTTTTTTGTGGTATGGTTTGCTTTTCTGTTTGTTCGTAGTATTATAAACTTGAATTTCAAAAATAGGAATGCTTATTTTCATTATTCCTTCAATTTGTTAGAAAAGCACTTTTAACTTAAACACATTGAGAAATGGACTCAACCCAAAACTAAATTGTTGTAAATATTGATAGCCATACAAGATTGCCTATTCCTTAAAAAACACTATCTTGTATGGCTATCGATATTTTGGAAACTGCACGAAATTTCACTTTTGAAATTCTGTTGACAACCTGTAATGTGTTCTTTTCTAAAATTGATATTAACAGGCTAAATGGAAATTAAAGACTTATTGCTTTGTGAAAATTGGACTGTTGATTAAAATTCAATGATCGATTTTCAGGCATCTTCATTCATTGCTTAGGGGCAGTGGTTATTAGAATTGTGTTTCTAAGAAATTAACGTAAATTAATTTATTAAATTTACGCATGTATAAGGATTGTGGTAAAAATGCCTATTTCATCATCCTCGAAATTCCCATGAAGTGTTATCATACATGTAACCAAAGCTAAAAATGTTTTATTGTGATGAAGCCCTCATTTTCTGTTTCAAGGCTTCAGTAGAATTATATTCTCCTTCTTTTTCTTTGTAGGATGAAAATAAATTTCACCTTAAATATATGGTAGTGAAGCTTGCGAAAATTCTTCCTGATCTTGTCATCTATTTTAAGGTTAGTAAAATTTTTATATTATATTTTGAAGTGAAAAAACTTGATTGAGCATTCTATTTCATGTGTTTATTTTACAATTATATTTTCAAGTTTGTACAAAAATGCGTAAAATTTAAATTTTTTATGCTATATTTTGCCGAGGCTAGCATTCATGGTGGGATTGCCACCAAGAACTCTAAATTTTAGTCTTTGAAAAAATTCCAGGGGAATACCCCTGTCTGTGCAAGTTTTATCAAAACTGATTTGTGAAACTAATGGAATGATATTGGTTCTGCTCTATTTTGTGCCAAAGAATTGTCAAAATGATTTCAATTCAAAATTACCGTTTTGGAAACTTTATAGAAATTTATGTGTATTTCCCGAACAAACAAAAGAACTTCAACTTTGGGATTTGTTAAAAATTATATTTACTCTTAAACTCAAATAATGAAAGCTTATTAGTAACTTTATTGTTTTATTTGTTCATTTTACTATCACGATTACCTCTGTAATTTTTTTTTATTATTATTTTTTTTTTTTTTGCTATCTTTAATGCTTTTTGAGATATCAATTTTCTAAAATGTGTTTAAAGAGACGCATTCTCTTTACGGACAAATTTTGTGCTAGCGACATAGTTCAAGCAAAAAATGCATAACTTTACCAATTTTCATGAAATCACGAAAAATTTTACACTAAAATGTTCATAATCTTATAGAATACGACAAAAATGCATTTAAACAAATATCTATCAAATGATGCAGTTAGTATCTTCCCATTAGTTGTCATAAATACAGGCAATGTAGTTGTGTACACCAATATCAAACATTTTCATTTTCACCCATTAATTTTTCTGTGTAACCAAAGTATTATTATTTTTTTAGTAATCCTTAAAGTATAAATTAATAGGCACAAAAATAAAATTTGTTCTTTTTTGACTCATTTTATGTTTTAAAAGTAAAAAAATAGACGAAAACTATGTAAAGAATCCCTGCTGCTGCAGAAAAAAAAAGTGGATTTCCATAATCTATGTAAAATGAACAAAAAAATAATCTTTTTTGTATATTTTGATACTTTTTTTTTTTTTAATATCTTGAACCTCAATAAAATCTCCCATGAAGATGTAGAGGAAGGGGAGAGACAGCCTGCAAATGAATGAAAGAGAAAACAGAGCCATATGGAAACAGAAACACCTGCTCTTTAAGAGTTGTTTATAGTAGTGTAGACAAAAACACCATCTTGCATAATATAGTTCCAATCAAAAAAGAATTCCGGAAAGTTCCAAGACAATCAGGAAGAATATGATGCAGTATTTAAAAGAGCCTCAGAAGATTCTTTAGTTATTTTTTACATTTTATTTGACTACTTGGGAAGTTTTACAATTGTGAACCCTCATTTTTTATTTTTTATAGTGGTAATTAAAAGATGTTTTATTGTAGTATCCCGGAGTTGTTTCTGTGTCAGTGTTGTTCTGAAAAGTTTCTTCTCAAAATTTACCACATAACAGAATTTTTCTTGAAAATGTCAGAAAATATTTCTGAACTGTGTAGTATTGGAAAAGGAAACTAAACTGAATGTCATGCATCGAGTTACACACAAAGAAGAATCTGATTAGTGTTATGTTATTGGACCAATCAGAAGTTAATTTATTAAGACTGAGAAGTGGAGTGTGTTTAAATGAATTAATTGCTGTCTGTGAGCATCATAAAGCATTTTTCTTTAAAAAGTTTGAAATCTACCAATAGTTCTGTGTGAACCCATTCAAATCTCACAAGAAAAAAAAAACAAAATCTTTAGGAGTAATAAGTTTAGAATTTTCTTAAAAAATTAATAGCATACAAAATTGTGTAAAATCGGTACCTGGGCAGAAAATATGCGATGTCTGTAGAGATAAAGTAAACAAACATAGTACTTTATTGCAAGAGGAAGAAATGATCACTGACAGTAAAGAAATGAACATCTTAGAAGCATCTACTTCCAAACAACAAACGTTAGGAGAACTAAATTCATCTCTGGAAAATTTAGGAGAATCGCTATTGAAACTTCATGGGATAGCACCACATAGGAAATCAAGTTATGCAAAGAGAAAAGTTGAATCTATTACTAATACATTAAAATTTAAAGTAAGCAAAGATTTAGAGAAGGTTTTAGAATTCTGACAGATGATGAACTTCCACTTGCAGTGACAAAAAAAAAAAGAAAAGCTTGTTGTTATACTTTTTCTCTCTGTGAAGTTGTAAGTTTTAGCCTTAGCTCCTACTTCATGGAGCAGAAAAAAAAATTAGTATGTAAAGTATACTAAAGTATATAATGTCAGTGAATACACTGCCTGAAAATGAAAAGCAAAAGACCTCCTAAAATATAAAGGCATAATTGCACTGCCTGATCCAAGAAAAGGCCATCCGCTTTCGGAAAACATAATTAAGCTTGTGAAAACCTTTTACCAAAATGAAGAATACTCTAGAGTCATGCCAGGTATCCCGGTAGCAGAAATCACGCAGCACGGCAGAGAGCGCTGCAGATTCGTCTTGAAGCTTGCAGATTAATTAGCCACCTTACAAAAAAATTATTAAAAATATTCCACCGGGAAAAAAGTTTTCCGGTTTTTAAATGATTATATTTTGTCCATTATGAAGGACTCTTTTCCTTCTAATTGTAAGAACTCTTAGCTTGCATTTCTTGCTAGCTTGCATTAATTGCATGTTCAATTTTAGATTTTATTAATTTATTAAAAATTGAATAATTATAATATTTATTTATTGTCTGCATGTATTATTGTTATTTGCCAACTGTTTTAAAATGCATAGTTTGCTATTTGTTTCCACATCATTTGGTGCCGCTGGTAAATTTTGACTTCTGAAACTTGTGCTGCAGATTGATACAGAAAATTCTGCTACTGGGCCAGGTACTAAAGATAAAGTAGGTGTTTCAAAAAACGTACACATGCAAAAAGTGTTGCTGCTTGGAAATCTAAATGCGCTGTATTCTGCTTTCAAGTTAGATCACCCGGGCATTAAAATTGGGTTGTCCAAGTTCTGCATGCTTAGACCTAAATGGTGTGTATTAGCAGGTACAGCTGGGACACATTTTGTTTGTTTGTACGATTAATGAAAATGTTTCGCTGTTGTTGCACGCTTGTTCAATTGAGGAAAACTACAATGAACTCACGGAGAAGTTAGTTTTCTTAAAAGAAAGAAGAGATTGTATATTACGGTGATGTTCAATCTTAAATCTTTTATCATGCAGAAATTTGAACAGTGGGATCCTGATGATGAAGTAACTTATTCTGTTTGGATTTCCACTGGCAGAACTCGACAGGTGCAGTTCACCGTTACCTTCATGTCCAGTTTTCATGTCCAGTAGTGTATAATAGGAAATATAATTGGGTAAAATTGAGTGTGTGAGAAAACATGTATTTTTCAAGCTCTTAATCCGTTTTGGATGTCATCCCCAAAACTATGTAACCTGAAGTGAACCGCTTACTGTGCAACCCTAGTGACGCTGCTGCCCCTAGGGTTCACTTCCCAAAATATATTATTCGATCCTTAACTTTTCTTGTTTGAAGTACAGTTTTTCTAAAATTTGGAAGAAACTTTCTTGCAATTTTCTGCATATATATTTTTTTGTTTCTATCTCTAGGAATCACCTATTTGGGAGTCATTGTGCTACTTCAGCAGCTACATGCCAAGTGATCAAGTTCCAAGCTTGTCCAGCTTGTGTTATTTTCAGCTTCAACATTTACCTGATGATGCAAAAGAAGATGAATTCATGACATCACTAGAATCTCTTTGTAACCAAAATGCAAGTCGGGAATTATTAGAACTGATTCAGGAATGGGTTACTGATGGAATTATGAACGTTTGTACATCACCACCAGCTAAAAAAGTAAGTTATTTTAATAAATTAACTGTACAAGTTTAAACTGTAGCAATATTTTTGAGCATCCCAGTGTATGTGAAAATATCTCCGATTCAACACTGTGCAGGGTTGGAAAAAAACCTGTTTTTTTTTTTTTTTTGAAAACAACCAAAACATTTTTTTTTTTGTTTAAACCAGGTTTTTTTTTGGTTTAAACAGCATTTGTAGGAAAAACAATTCGACATTTGGAAAGCATGGAGATTTTAGATCATTAATTGTGAATAAATGTTATTGATAATTAATTTATTGATAATTAATTAAATAACTAAGTTAAAACTTTGAATTTTACTTACCCTATATAGTGCAGTACTTTAGTGGTCAACTTATAGAGGGTGGAGATTTTTTTGTCATTTCTTACACTATGCATTTATTCATTTGTGACTAATTAAAGTATATAACCTCATGTATTAATGTTACTTTAAAATTAGTAATTAGCTATTTTTTAACAATTATCTAAAATACCATTAGATAAATTTAATCTGAATGACTTACAATGTATTTTATACAACTTTAAAATTTAAGCACTTATTTAAAGATAAATATGTTAGTTCACTTATTTGATTGTAAGATTCCCTAAAAATACATAATTTTTCAAAATGGCTAGATCAATTAGAAGAAAAAGAAGAAACTTATTTAAAGAACAAAAGTGTGCTCATAGTAGTGTTCTCGAATAGTTAACTTACACAGAGGTTTAGACAAACTGTATATTGATGTTTCATCCATCCAGACAAATATTGGTGTAACATTATAGCATAGAAAATATTATCCTGGATAACTTATTTAAGTTTTTTTTATCTTTGCAAAAATAGATAAACAAATAAATATAGTAATAATTGGGCAGCCAACTTACAAAGGGTTTTTATAATACTCCCACTCAAATGTGGCATACATAAGGGGTCAATATAGACAGGTGGTCAACTTTACAGGTTTCACTGTATTAAAATATTACAATACTCTACTTATACAGACCTTTCTGCAAATTATCAAGAAATAATTATTATATGAGTTGAGTTTTAACAAAAGCATATTTTACTAAATCAATAAAAAATAAGCAAAAATGAAAGATATATTAAAAATAATGTGTGTTGATTTACAGTATCAGTAATATTAACAAATATTTACAATACTCTTACTATAGATATACAGTCGAACCCCGATATAGTGAACCATCTGCGGACTCGACAGTAAGTCCACTATAACCGGTGGTTCACTATATCCAAATTCTTTGAAAAAAGTCTTTCTTTTTAAATATGACTGCAGTTTTGTTAGGAATGGCACATAAATTGCTTATAAATACTTAATTAATCAAATAAACATTAAAACAAACATTAAAAGGAAAAAGAATCAGATGTTACTTACAAAAAACTTGATTTTATTCTTACTTTCTATGCATGAAAAAAATTATTAATTTTAGATTGAACAGATTTCGATTTTAAATACAGTTCATCAACTTTTTTATCGACAATCAGATTTGTGTCATCTTCAATCCTTTTAAAAGTTGTGCCTTTTCTTTGATTTTAAATGCTTTCCTTTTCAGAGTAGTCATTTTCGCTGAAGTTGGAAAAAAGGCGTCTGCTCGCCTCAAATCAAATCGAATATAATGAGGAGAGGCACTTGAAAACGAGGGAAATTTTTGGATTGATTCAGCTACCGGTTTCAAGGGGTGATTTGTAATGAATAGAGCGTAGCGTATGTAGAGATAAGTGGATTCCTAGAATTCAGTGAGAGGAGCAAGGGGGAAAGGAGTGAACAATTGGGACTGTTACCGGTTTTTGGGGAGAGAGGAATGTTCTGCTTAACAACTTGTTTGCACTAGTTTAAAAGACGATAAGCTTGAAAGAGTGAAATGTGACACAATAGAAAGAAATGCTGGCTTTTCAATCACAACACGTACAAGTTTACAGTTGCAGAACTGGAAAAAAAATCCAAGGAAATGAAATTTGAGTTCACTATAAATGAACTACCAATTTCTCAATTGTCCACTAGAAGCATATAAAATAACATTACTTAAATAGGAGTTTGGACGGGACCACTAAAAAAGTTCACTACAACCAAGTGTTCACTATATCCCAGGTTCATTATAGCGGGGTGCGACTGTATTTTACTTTAAAAGTAAAAAATCAATCACTTACCGGATTTAGCAATTATAACACTTATACAAATCGGCAACATTTTCTTAGAAATTATCACCATTATTTTTATTTTATTTTTTTAAATAAAAACTTTTTTTTTCTGATTAAAGATTAAATATATTTTTTAAAAAGAAGAGCATAATTTAGGAAAAAAGAAAAATTTGCACTGATTTAAAAAAAAGTTTAATTTACAAATTCAGTAATTCATTATTTAGCTAATGCTGTGCTTGTAATTTCTGCATAATTTGGATTTTGCTATTTTTTATAATGTGTAAAATAAATGTAAAAGTTTGGTTTTTTAAAAATTGTTATCTGTAACATACATTTGCAAATTGGTTATTTTGAAGATACTTTATTATTTCTAATAAGTATTCTTTAACTCCAGGAATTACAATTGCAATATCATTTCATTTTTATAATGACTGAAAAGAATTTTCTCAAATTAGCTTTTTCAGAGCTAATTTTAGAAAAATCCAAATAGTCTGACATAGGTAGTCTGTAGATAGGAAATGAGAAAAATTTGTACTGATTTTAAAAAAGTTTGTTAAATCACATATTTATTAATTATCCAGTGCTGTGCTTGTAATTTCTGCAGAAATTGGATTTTGTAATTTTTAATAATGTGCAAAATAAATGAAAAAAGATTTGGTTTAAACCAAGTGGTTTAAAAAAAAAACATTTGGTTTAAACCAAACAACCCTGACACTGTCCAGTATTAATTGATTAAAATGAATTATGGTTGAAACTTTACATGAGTATCTTCAAAATATTTTGTAGTTAACAATTCAGTATATTTCTGTTAAGATAAGTGATTTTTCCTATATGAATTGTGATACTATATATGAAACTTCTAAACTTGAATACACCAAATTTTGTGTTGATTTCACATAATGACCCAGTTAGTATGGAATAATGATTAAAATTGGTGCATGAAAATATGAGATTATCTTTATTAAGTCTTCATTATCTAGACAGTCAACTCTCTCAAATCCGCGAACCCAAAATCCGCGTAAGATTCCCGATGTAAACAGTGAAACAGTCAAAAAAAAAAAAAAAACTAGAAATGCCTTACATTTTCAAAGCTAAAAGCATTTTTGTAACTTGAAATGTTTACAATATCTCACATCTGCCTTTTACACATTGAAAACAATGTATTTTTAGCTTATTTTTATGTTTTTTGATAGCCACGTGTCATACGCAATTATTAGCGTTTTGCGGCAATTAGACATCAATCTTTTTGCATCTGTTTTTCGTTTGCGATATTTCTTATTATTTTTTTCATTAGTACACACTTCAAATCGTATTCAGAAAAAATATTAAGCTATTTTTTAGTATAAATTTTGTATTTGCACCGATTTTATGGTGCAAATGTTCTTCCTCCTCGATCTAATTAATGGAAACAATTTTAGTCGCCAACCAACGACTGGCAATGAAATTTTTTGGTCACCATTAAAATTTTTTTTGATAGCCAGTTGGCGAGTGGGGACTACCAATCTGCATCTTTACAGAGTAGTTGAATAAAAAAAAATTCATTTAAAGTTCACACATATATATAATGTATCTCATTTTTATAAATTTTCTTTCTTTTCTATCAAACTCTTTTATATATTCACGCATGTATAATTAGTGCTTTAGCAAAACATTTTTTGAGTAATAAGTAAAAAGGTAAATGCAACATTATTACCTCTCAAAATGCTTACACAGATCAATATCCCGAAATCCGCAAAATTCTCAAGTCCACACAACCCTTGGTCCCAAGCAGTGGGGATTTTGGAGAGTTGACTGTATATAAATAGGCAAAGCCAAATAGTTAAGAACCATTTTCTCCTCTGTTTTTCAGCCGATTTTATTACTTTTTTTTTTAGTTAGTAGCTACTGATGAGTTTTAGTGATATCAATTAAAAAATTTTGGAAACGGTTTATTATTAGTAGGGATGTACCGAGTAGCACTTTGGCTGAGTACCGAGTACCAAATAGTTTTGAATAAAAAAAGATTTTAAAAGACGTTTATAATGAAACAAGAAATTGCCAGTCTCCAGAAAATGTAGAAAAACTTGTGTTTTACTCCATTATTTATATTTCCATATTCATGTACTAATTAGTTATAAATTTACCTACTATTAAGTAATCTTTTTTAAAAATTACGAAATTTTTACAACTACTCGGTAATGGCTGAGTACTCGGCTAGAATTTTACCGAGTAGTAAAATTGGCCGAATACTCGGTATACCGAGTATATATGGAGTACTCGATGCATCCCTAATTACACTGGTCAACAAGTGTTTTGCCCCAAGAATGAATTTCACTTTTCCTGAAGTAGTTTTGCACAAGGAATCCATTTCTGGCATCAAAACTTTTCCATCATGTATAGTTTTTTAGTTATAAGGAAGGAAATGTTCAATTTTTATGTTTTTTCAGTGTTTTTCCGATCTTGCAGCATTGTTTTCATTGAGATAAAGCACACAAAAGAGCTTGAATGTCAACGGTTAAATCAGTGGTCACTTTATTTTGCAAGAAAAAACTTAGTGGAGTGTCGCAAGCAGCCCCTGCAGACTCCCGAACGGAAGTGTGTATCAAATTACTGTACTGGGTGCAGGTCTCGGTAGGAATGTCGCGAGAATTGGGAAAGGCAAATAGGCAACAGATTGATACTGTACGACATGTTTAATGAGCATGAGCTGCTATTTTTTATCATAGAAGTCTCCGGTTGTGTGTAAAAATACCTCCTGAAAACATGAGAGCTGTATAACCGATGAACATGCAGAGCGGTTCCATCGGGAAATTTCAGTTATCAAAAAAGAGATATCAAGAGAAGTGGAGTACAACTATGCTAGCAGATTACTGCTGGACGTTAAAAAGGGACATTCTTGAGGCAAAGTATGCCAGAACTTGTCAAAATCAACCCTTTTAAGGCAAATAGGGGCAATAATTTAGGGTAAATGTTATTAATGTCAACTGTTACAGCACCTTGCCCAGAAAATCCTTATGTGATAGAGAGAAATGGTTTTCATTTTCGAGTTCAGCATGAAAAATGCTTCTAAGATCAGTCAACAAAGTCTTTGGGGCAGAACAAAAAGATTTTTTTTTTTTTTGTAGACCAGTGTTATTAGTCAAATATTTCCAGGGTGCGTAGCGGTTTTTAAAAGTGCTTAATAGTGCTTGTTTTTGCTTTTGTTTTTAAAAGCTTTTAAAAGTGCTTATTTTTCATCCATGTTTGTAAGAAGTGCTTACTTCCTCTTATGCAGAAAGATATTTTTTCGTTCGACCGCCGAATGTCGCCATGAATTCCGCGAGAAGCAAAAAAGGGTGGCTTCCGCTTACCATTCTGGTTTTCCCGACCTTTCTCTAAACGATGGAGGAAGGGAGGAAACATGCTTGAGTTGCAGAAGGGTCGCTTTGCCGTAAAATACCGAATAAGCGCCCCCCCCCCCCCCCCCCCCCGCCTGAATTTTCGCGAAATTATCGGAGGAGGCGCTAAAACGGTATAAGTGAAGAAAAGTACCGAATTTCCCGAATAGTACAAGGAAAGTATATCAAGGAGGGCCAGGTCCACACATTAAGAGGTAGGGAAGCTGGGCTGGCGGGGTTGATGTAGGCATATCGGTCCAGAACTACCTCGGCGCAACTGGGGCCACCGTAGTCGACCGACGGCCATCGGCTCTCTACCTGAGGCTTCGGCTAAAAGGTGCAAGGGTGTCCGATGCAGAAAAGTATAAGGAAAGTAGCCTCGGCGATGCCGCGGACGTGCTATAGCGCGTCGAATGCGCAAAAATCGCAGGTGGGGACGCAATATTTTTTTTTTTTTTAAACTACTGGTAACTCGGTTTTTTATCGCAAAAAAAAAAAAAATCAAGTTAAATCTATAAAAAATTGATACGCAAAAATATTTTTGCATGTTCATTTTTCTTTCAGCTTTTTTTAGATGAGCGAGTAGGGAAACGACGCCAGCACCGTTTCCCTTGGCTCTGAACAGAACTGATTTCTTTTGAACAAAACATAGATTTAATATCCAAAGATTTCTTTAAGGATATAATCAGCTTGTTAATGTCGAAAATATGAGGTTTTCTTCTTCTTCTTTTTTTTAATACTGTGGTGGGAAAAGGTCTCGTTTTTTTTTTTCCCGACAGAGAATTTTCGTAAAGCCTTGGTTTTCGCGATTAAGATTTTTCTTAGCTTTTATTTTAAATTAAAATAATAAATAATTTTTTCCTATTTATTTTTTATAACCTTACCCTATTTAATTTGTTATTCCTTATACTGTCCATGTAATCGATATTGTGAAAAATTCGGGACTCTGACATTGGGCCAAGAATTAATTATTTGGTTTTTGGCTTTTAAATATTGGATTTTGGTTTTGATTCTTCGTCAAATTATTATTGAATCAATTGTTAATTGCATTAAAAAACATATCTGAACTTGCCATAAAAGGTTTATTTTTCATTTGTATCTTTAGAACCATGATATGCTAATTTTTTGCATAGGGAGCCGCCATTTGAAAAATGGGACTTATCAGGGAAGTTTTATGTTCTGGAACTTATCAGGGGATATTCAAAGTTCCCCCAAATATCTGGGAAAATTATCGTTTTCAATATCCAAACCGGCAAGCGTCTGAGTTTCGTTTTGCGGAATTTCCTTTCATTGCGCGTGGTCAGCTCGAATACCGATTTCCCATTGATTGAAAGCGTTATTTCTCCGATTAAACAACAAAAAAAGGTCCCTTTTTTTTGTCTGAGTTAAGATGACATTGCAATTTTGCGTAAAAAGACACGTGTTAGCGTTAATGCTTCCGAGAATCCGCCATTTTTGGTCCTGTTCCAAAATTTGGCCTAACACCGCTCTCCAGTGAGTCGAATTTTGGGCTTGGTACCGTGCATGATATTGCTGTGGTACAACAAGAAGGGAGTTCATGACCCTCTCTCTACCCCCCCCCCCCAAATTGATGATGTGGAATTTTTTTCAAAAATATAGCGAGGAGAGCTTTGTTTAGTTTGCAATTCCCAGGAAACTTGGAATCCTTTGGCATTTGGTTTGGGTAACTGATATTGGGAAGGCGTGAGCTTCTCTTGGTCAGTGCAATGAGAATCCAAATTTTTGGGGGGGGGGCACTTATTCGGTATTTTCACAGAAAGAAAATTGAAGGAAATCACGGGGAGGGGGGGGGGGATGTAATTACATCTTTATTTTCGTTTTTTTTTTTTTTGCTGTTATGTTATATGAATTTTATATTTTATTTATATTAAGAAGTTTTAGCAATTTAAGGGGGGGGGGGTGTAATCTGCATAGCAAAACTGATTTTTTTTGAGTGCTTAAAAATTTTTTTTCGAGTGCTTAAAAAGTGCTTAAAAGTGCTTATTTTTCATTGAAAGAATTTGCTACGCACCCTGATTTCCTCTTAGCCTCATTTATAATTATAATGTTATATTGTTGTAGATAGCAGATGGCGACATGTCTTCGTTGAGGAACTTATTAGGTAATAAATATAAAACTCATTGATAAAAAGAGTTTGTTGCCTTTAAGCAGTAATATTAAAAGCAATTATAATAAGAATTTGAGTGAAGACTTCTCTGAAACAATGAAATGAAAAATGAGAATGATGTATGGAAGCAAACATTTAAGCTTTATTCAACCGCCACTCAACTTAGTACGAAATCGGCAGAAGTACAAGCAGTTACAAGTTATGAGCGCAATTGGCCCTGCGGCGCCAATTATTTACAATACGTTTGCTTTATGTGAGGATGATCAAGATAAACTTGACGTTATAATCACCAAATTTCATGAATAATACTTATATAATCATATAAATAGCATAATGGTCGAAGTTCCACTGTTGGTCGAACTCTAGTTATTATTATTGCATAATTTAAATTAATGAATTTTTTTTTACTTTCTAATTTTTGTATGACATGTCAACAAGTTTAATAGTTTTCCTTTTTCATATAGCGCCGTTCAAGCTGCAGAACTATAATACCAGCAAGTAAAAGTGAAGGAAAACCACTTTTAGCTACTCGAATGTTAAGCTTCATGCTTGATCATAGAGTTTGCCAAAATACACTGCTGCAAACTTGTCCTGATCTTCTGATTCAAATGCTGTCATCCATTGATTTAATAAAAGTAAGTTTTTTCATATATTTCATTCCCTCCCTATTTTCAACTTCATTTAAGAGCTAATTTTTCCTACAGTAATTGAAAATAAAAGACTAATTTATTTTGCGACTTTAACTTAAAACTTGTGTTTAGCAGTTCATCTCCAAATAAGTTTTTTTTTGCAATCTTTTTAATTTAAGTTTTTATTTTAACTGTTTGGCATCAACTAGAAAACCTTACAATTTTATAAACATTTCAAAATTGCAAAATGAATTACTTGTTTGCTTTTTTCTTTGTCTAAATATTTAGTGCTTATTGTTATCGATAAAACATTTGTTTTCAAAACAATTTGAAACCAAGCTGACATTTAGTATTTATGTAGTTGGTCATGGCAGGCTGGACTGTGTTATAATAAAATTTGAGGAATTGGGCAGTTCACAGCTCGAGTGTACTATTTGTCCACCAATAATTTTAAAGACTCTTGTATTAAGGAAATTGTATTACATACTTTCTTAAAATCAGGGTGTTTTAACTCTTTGGTTCTTTACCCACTTTCTTAGTTAAGTTATAAAACATAGTAGGAGTTTAATACTTGTAATATAGTTAGTTCATTTGATGCTAATCTTTTTTCATAATTAGATGTTAGATGTATATACTGTTTAATACTCCTAAGAATTTGCTTAAAAATTACTGATTTGCTTTAAAGCTATTAACTTTGATGCCTTTAATTCAAATACTTAAAGATAATACTGCTGTTACTGTCACAGTAATGCTGTAAAATCTCGTTATAGTTAATAACCATTACCATGAAATATTTATTATGTAGTAAATGTCGAGTCTCATTTTAAACACAATTAGGCTAACTTATATTTAATTATAGCGAATATGCCATTGCAACGAAATATTTTCCCGGTCCCTTGGAGCTCGATGTAACCAGATTTTGTTGTATTTATCAATTTTATTGTGAATGAGTATGCCTCTTAATTTTCTATGTCAGTTTTTTTATATCTAATATATTCATTACAGGAAAAATTTGAACAAATGGATCAAAGATCTCACAATGAATACACTTCTATACTTATAAAAGAAACCTTGTTTAACTTAATGAAAATTGCTGCATTATTGTATTATACTGTAAGTATTTTTATATCTAGACTTGCTAAAAATTTATATTTTGTCAGTTAAGGTCAGTAATCGGTTGCTTGTATATTAAAAAAAGATTACAAGTCCAAGAGTACAAAAATAAGATGCAAATCAAAAGGCATGTAAGAAGTTTTTCCATCTATCAAATAATTTTAAAATTCTCATGATACCCTATTGCAGATCTCAGCAACCTATGATACTTGAGTCACTGACTCACCGATTTCATAATTTAATTTTAGCTTAATTAGCAACATTGCGGATCGTCTGCTATCTTGGTGCTAAACTCCAGCTGTTTTCCTATGTGTGAAGAATCAGGAATATTAGAAGTTATAGAATAAATATAAACTTTCTTTATTAATTTAACAAAGTTTGATACTTTCTTCAAATATGTATAATTATATTATTAGAATCATGCTTTTTAAATATAAATAATTGTCTTCAATCGCAATATTTTTTAACATTTTATTTATAAAATTTCCAGATCTTAACTTTTAAAAACACAAACTGGACTTTAAATAAATGTGTAATGAGTAACAGGATGAAATATGAAGTATGAGATGTTTTTTTAAAATAAAATAACATAATAAATATTTTGAAAGCAACATGTTCATTAAAAGGAATGTAGCAAAATATGGTGAGTTTTATTTCAATATTAGTATAAAAGCTAAATAGTGATTGAGCAACAGAAGTTTTTATATTATAAAAATGTTGAAAGTAGTAATTTTGTAATACCTATAAATGCAACGTAGTCAACTCTCGCAAATGTGCAATGCAAGGGTGAAATAAAATGTTTGGCGGATTACAGAATTTTGTAGCTTACTGACAATAAAAGGAACGGGCAAAAGTATTTAGATACTTATCTGAAAACTAAATATTAGACACTTTTGTCAATGTTTTGTGTAAATTTTCATTCGTGACACATTTTTGTTGGTCTTGTTCGTCATAGGGAGTCTGGAGCTGTCGTGGCCTTCCTTTCTTTCTCTATCTTCTCGGAACAGCTTGTGCCACTCAAAAACACTGGATAGGTCTCCTTAGTCATGTTGTGAGTGTCATTGCCCATACCCATTTTACCAAGCTTTATCCAAAATTTAATTGCGTATTGCTGTTCCGGAAAATGCCCCATGATTCTCCATGACGATGCAGTTTCAACAGGGGTTAACAGTACAAGCGACCTACTTTCTTCAACTGCCGACTGCCGATTTTCCCCAGTATTCCCAATATACCCCACCCCTCCTTTGATCGTGAGCGGGCAGACCGCCTCTTGTCCGTACGTTCGCTCAAGAAATACCAGTTCTACTACTTTCAGAACACACCCTGTACAAGGTGCATACTTGTCTTAGAAAGTTAAAGTTAAGGAGTTTTTAAGGAACATACTTAACTTTATTAGTAATGATAGATTTAGTATATCAATCTTAGTAATAGTTGCTTGTATTAAAATTTATTAGAGTTTTTCTTTCTTTCTTATTTTTTTTTTTTTGAATTGTCTCTTTAATGAAGCAAGATATGAGCAAGGAGAAATTGGCAACTTGACAATGCAATATTATAGACCATGATGCAGTTTGAAAAAAAAAAAAAATCTGTATTTGAGTTTAACTGAAAAAGAACTGAAAATGAGATACATAACATATAGATTAAATTAGATTCTATATAATAAAAAAAACAAGTTAGATTCTCTTTAGTTTTGTAAAAAGTAAATAAATAATCCTATATTTTTCATATATATTACCATTTTGTTGGTAACTTTAAGTTTCCAAATTTTCTTTTGTTTTTCATCTTTTTAAAAAAATCATTTGCAATATGTATTTTGAGTTTAAACTTTATGATGAAAATATTTATGCAAATACATTAGAAAATCAGATTACTCAGCTTCATAGTACAGTACACAAGAACTTCTTATCCGGAATGCTCGGGACCATCCCTATCCCTATCCCGGATAACTGAATTTCCGTTTTTTTTTTTGGGATCGCTAAACAATGACGATATTCGGAGGTTTATTGAACCTAAATTACAATAACAAATGGTAATAATGCTTCAAAATAAGTAGAAAATAGTAAAAAAATACTTTTAAATTAAGAAATATTGAAAGAAAAAAACTTTAAAACTTAAAAATCAATAATATTCACAAGTTGAAACGAGAGGGGAGGGGGGATTGAAAATGTCTCAAATATATAATTAGTATTTATTTTTTAAACATTTCATGAAGTTTCAGTTGGCAAAAATTAGGCTTTTGCTGTAAAATGAATTGCTGGTTTTTTTTCGAACAGCCATCATGTGCGTATCGTCTATAAAAGATTTTTGTTCCATTCCTGCTATAAGTTATTTAGTTAATTCAACGCAACGTTCGTTAGATATAGCAGGCTAAATTTCATTATTTTCACCTTCATCGCCATCTTGCTCTCTGTCATCGTTCGGGTGTTGAATGATTTCCGAATCGAACATCTTTATCTGCAGCGTTGATGTTGGTTTCTATTAAAAGATCCCATTCCAGCCACATTCTAGAATACTCCCGAAGTTCAATTTGGAGATCCTTTTCTTTTAAGAAGCAAGTTTACATGCAATAAACACAAATTTCATACTTATGTGCAACGATGTTGGTTTTGTGAACTCTATTTTTTTATAGAATTCAATTTCACAGTCGCAATTTTTGTTGCCTTAATATCAATTTTAAATTCTCATTACCTTATTGCAGCTCTTAAATAAATCAAAAAAATTATAAAATAAAAAAGCTCTAATTTTCACACGATCAGCTATTACTGAAAATTCACGAACCCGTGGTATTAAAAATTTTCTGGACTTTCATAATAATCCGACTTTTGTTGCAATTCTTCTTCAAATACTCACCAGACAATTAAATAAATGTAGAAGAATCGAAATACATATTTCTTTCATGTTTAATTATTGAAATAAAATAGAGAAATCGTTGGGGGTTTTCTCAAGTTTCGTTGGAGAAATTTTTTTCTAATTTTCTTCTGCAAGTAAGTTTACGTTCCCTCCCCTAAAAACATCGTTTTTAGACTAAATCATTTGACTTATAAACATTGAATATGTTACCTGTAACGAAAAAATGTGTATTTTTAAAAGTATTTTCAAAAAATGTGTATTTTTAAAAGTATTTTTATTAAATGGGTAAAAAAACACGAACTTTTTCAAAAATGACGGGAAATTCATGAAAAAATTCCGGGTTTTCTAATTTCTCGGTTTTTTGGTTCCCGGATAAGAGGTTCTGTACTGTACAATGAGTTGTGAAAAATTTATTGTGGTACTGTATCATTTCTATGTTTTTATGCATTTTTTGTAGAGTTTCTCACCTATGCATCTTGCTGTTTCAGAACACAACTGAGTGTGATATGTTTATTGAAAATTTGCTCTCATGGTGTTCAAGTACATTGTTGCAGCATTTGAAACATGGTCGTGACATGGAATTGCAATCAAGTGGAAAGAGAAGGAAATCAAGAAAGTCCATCAGTCCCGAAATTGTTGTCTCACAACTTGCAGCTGACATTTGTAAAGTAAGTGTAAAGAATCTCTCTCCAAGTCATAGCAATGTTGATTCCTTAGAAACATGCTTATTCATGTTGTAACCAGAAGTTATGATTTGTGTATTACAAAATAGAAAGCATCTCAACTAAATCAAACACAGCAAATGGCAGATAAACTAATTATAAATAAAAAAAGACAAATTTATTGCTATGACCTACAACAATACTCTTATCACTCATAAAAAAAACTCTAACTAAACTTTTTAAATAGCTCTTGAGTGATACAATATTTGGCACTGTTGCCATGTATTATAACATAAATGTTTAATAGTGTATATCATGTGAGGAAAAAAGGTAATTGCACTATTGCATTAGTAACATTATTTCACAGTAAGTAACTGCCTAGCGCTATATCACAACAGGGTCATAAAAGCCGAGAAAACATCATAAATTTAATAATTAGTTATAGATTGCACTATGAAAAATGAGACATTTTTATATCGGATCATGAATATTAAATCCCCATTGAGTATAAAAATTGAGTTAAATCACCATTGAGTATACTCTGATCTTAAATTATGAAATCATTTTTAAAATTTAGTTTTGATCAATGCAAGTGGTATTTAGTATTCTTTAAAAGTTGGAGTACGGTTACTTTCTTAATCCAAAGGAAAAGCTAAGCACTTGCATGCCTCTTATTATTATTTTTTTTTTGTTCTCTCCTTTAGATTTTCAAAAACATATATGAAGGTGTGTGTGTGTGGGGGGGGGGGGGGGTTTCCTCTTAAGGATGTTTAGAAGTAGACATGTGACTTGAGAGCAGATTAGAATTATTTTTAGCATCAGGCAAAACAAGGAGCGGAGTTTTAAACTTTCTCCCTTCAAGAATAGTGTCATGTTCAGTACAAAGTAATTGTTTCTCAGCTACTAGACCATCAGCGAAAGTTATCTGTATTGTCTTCTTTTCAAATACTGCACCTTGTTGCTGCAGAATATGGTAGAGTAGTTCACTTGCGATCGAAGGACTAGCACTACTGTCAGCGAAAGCAGTACCGGAAACATCTCCAATACTGATTCGGAATACTGCAGTCCGTGTGGGAGATAAACAAGATTGGATTTGTACTGTGCCAAAATTAGATGCATTTAAAGTCTTTGAGAGGTTACGATCTGGACACCTAGCTTTGATAAAACAAACCTTTCTGCATCCCTAGCATGTTAAAGGAGGTTGATTTTCTTGTCTTTGCGACTCACCACGAGTTGAAAAGGTTATACTAGTTCTCTCTACATCACTTGCTAGATTTTCTACTTTGGTACTGTATGGATAATTCGTTTTGAAAGAATAGTTCTGCCTTGCGGGGGCTTGATTCTTGTAGTTTGTATTTTTAACACGTATAACTTCATAATCATCCAATTTCTGCACAAGCTCAAATGAACTCTTAATTTTCCCCAAGTGTCCACAAAATGTTCCTTAACTTCAGTACTGACTCTTCTTTTAAGTTGATCAGTAAGAACCAGGTCTTTGAGGGATTCAAAATCTAATTTTGAGACTATGTAGCCATTCTTGCAGATAATGGCTTAATTTGTAAGCAAAATCTTTCCATAAAGTCTCTGGTGGGTGGTGAATTTTATACAGAATGATTCAGCATTTAATTTGAATCTTTGGAGCAGAATCTTCTTTATGTACGAGTAATCTTCTAATTTGTCTTTTGGTTCTGTTAAAATAATTTGTGACATTTTTATAGGCAGAAGTAGTGTTTCGTAAAATTTAACGAGTTCATCAAACTAAGCTTTAAACTAATTAAACTTAAAAAAAAGCTGAAACATTGAAAAGGTTCTAAAAAAATGCCAAAATACTTAAAAATGCAAATAATGTTGCAAAAATCTTTAAAACATGCTCAAAAACAGGGAAAAGGCAGAAAAATGCATTATCATCAACTTCCGGAGCTGGTCATACATTATTATTATGCTGCTGGTATTATAAATATTTGATTTTAACAGTTGATCCTTGTTTTTATATTTGTCATAGCAAAATTTTTTATATTATTTTAGTTTATACATTTTTTCGGTTTGAAACAACGAAAAAGGTAATGAAACAGGTATGTTTTCGTTTCTTTTTTGAAGAATTTATAATAACAATATCATGTTTAAAAAAAAATATTGCGTAACGGTATTCTATTTTTGGTCTATCATTGCAAACACTACCCACCCGATGATTGATGTACACCAAGACATAATAACAACAAAAATGATTTTTCCCAACCTTCCATTCTAATAATAAAAAAATTGCACTACAGGACTGACTACCACTAACACCTCTTGTGACATAACAGATGGGTATTTCTCATATCATTTGCAATAATCGTCTCATAATTTTTTTCTTTACAGGATGTTTTTACAACATGTTCTGACATGGTATCATTGGGATGTTTTGATACTTCAAAGTGTAGTGCCTTAATATTTAGTGCTAAAGTTCTACAATTAGGTAATGCTGTAATGTTTACTTTTTGTATTGTACTTTTAAAATCATTCTCACAAGACAATTTTTTTGTTAACTACAAAGGTGTTTTTGTTTACTTTCATTTAATAGGATAGGATGGGGTAAAATGGGTCATGTGGTAAAATGGGTGACTTGATAAAAAACTCAAAATAATAGAACTTGAAATTGATATTTTTAAACCAATATTTTTTATGTTATATTGCAATGTGTTGGCAACATTTTACCTTCTAAAAAAAGTTGGGTTCTTAAATATGGCAACACAAAAAAATATTTTTGTAATTTTTGGATAATAGTGTGCTAAACACATGTTTTACCAACTTCTGAAAATCTCTATATTTTATCAAATAACAACCCAAATTTAAAGGATTTCCGTACAAAGAAACTTTGGAGAACAATTACAGCCGAGCATGAAGAAAAAAAATAAATATTGAATTTTTTACACCAGTTTTTCTTGGATGGGGTAAAATGGGTCATGGTTAGGCTTAGCTAGTTCTATTCTATTATTGTTTTAAAATTTACTCTGTTGCACTTCACTGCAGAAAATTCCTAGATTTAAACAATGTATGTTGTTTATTTTATTGCAATTACATTAAATAACATTTTTTTAAATGATTTTCCTAAAAAAGATTGTGTTGATGTGGTAGAGAGAAGTGTTGTTGAAGTGCTGTGTGAACCAATATATAACAATCTAGAATAATATTATTTCAACATTTCAATGTAATTATAGTTCAAAATGCTGCTAAATTTGTTACTTACTTTTTTTTTTCAATTTTAAAGTAATAAATAGCTGTTTTCAGCATTATTTTGCATTAGGACCCATTATACCCCACGATGGAGTAAATCATGTCACAACTTTATGAGCTCAGTTAAACTTTTCATAATCTATATGAATAAAAATGTAAGTGTTCGTTTGTGCATAGCCGCAAATCTCCGAAAGTACTTCACCGATTGCTTTGAAATTTTGTGAGTAGACAGAGTGATTCAAGAGGATGGTTTATAGACCCGTTAGAAAAAAATCCGACAGGTAGTTCCTTTTTTATTCCAAGTTTAAGAAAATTTCTACATAAATTTCCTATTATGGGGGTGAAAAAAACCTTGCACATATTAATGTAATATATCGATTGAAAGCGCTGATTTTTCTGCACAAGATGGAATTTGTTCAAAGTTTCTAAGTCAAAAAGAATGCCAGTTATAAGCTTTTTAGTTCGATTTCTTAAGGCTTACCTTGATCCAAAAATAATAATTAGCAGTTTCCTCAACTCCGGGTAATATAAGCTATATAAATAAAAATGTAAGTGTTTGTTTGTTCATACAAGGCTAAACGTATTCCAGTTTACGGTTACGATCAAGTTCAGCCTTGATTCATAACCTCAAATCTCCGTAAGTACTTCACCAATTGCTTTGAAATTTTATCAGAACACGTGTTTTTATATATCACTTTTAATTTATTTCAACTTTGATTTAATTATTTCGTTTCTTAATGTTTTATTTAGGAGAAGGAGCCACTGCAACAATTGGCAGGGTTCAGCTATTTTCATTTTGATTTAATAATTTTTTCTGTTTGTATTGAAGTATTTTTGCACTCGACGATTAAGGAGAACTTTAAAACAAAGATTACTTATTTTGAATAGCAACAGTTTAATTTAGCTATTTTCATTTTGATTTAAAATTTTTTTTCATTTTTATTCAAAAACTAGCTGTACCCGGCCACGCGTTGCTGTGGCTCAGTATGGTTCGATGGAAAAGCAAGAAAAAGCACATATATGTTTCATTTGACAATGCTTGTTGTTTCATTGTCTGAAAATATAGATTGTCTGGTTTACCCATTCTAGAACACGCAATTTATAACTGTACACATGAGAAAATCTAAACTGCTCGATTTGATTGATCGGTCTCGAGCTTTATTTTTTTTCACAATGCTTGCGGGCAATTTTTTTTTTTTTTTTTTTTGTCCCATTGTCGGTGAAAATTTTGATATTGTCTGGCTCAGCACATTTAAAAATTCCAACATAAGCCTTATCCAAACAGAAGAAACACAAACACCGAAAATTTTAAATTAAAAAATTGCCGCTCAAAATAAATAATCTGTATTTTAAAGTTCCCTTAATCGTCAAGTTTAAAAATAATTAAAAAATACTTCAAAATTTTAACATCAGAATGAAAATAGCTAAATGAAACTGTTTACATTCAAAACAAGTAATCTTTGTTTTAAAGTTCCATTTAATCTTTGAGCGCAAAAATACTAACAAATACTTCAATACAAACGGGAAAAACAATAAAATAATTTTTGGAAAAAATAGAACCGACTTCAAACTATAAATTGCGCTAAAAAGTAAAAAATAACATTATTCTTTAAACAATTTCGATACGACTTTTAAATATAATTTTTGAAGTCTGTGCAAAATTATGACAGTCTAATTATAATTACACCATGCTATTTTACACTGAAACTGTTGCAAACTCTACGCTGTTTATATTTGTAATTGGTTCATAGTTACAAAAGGAATCCTGCATCAAAATCCATTATAGTTTTGCACCGACTTCTAAAATTATATTTAAAAGTCGTATCGAAGTTGTTTAAAGAATAATGTTATTTTTTTACTTTTCAGCGCAATTTATAGTTTGAAGTCTGTTCTATTTTTTCCAAAAATTATTTTATTTTATTATTTTTAGTGTAAATACATTTTTATATAAATACTCTATTTTTAAGACATGCATATAAAAGGGGAAACATTTGAGGGAATGACACTAAAAACTAACCATTTGTAAGATAAATTTCATTCGAAAACCGATTTTAAATCACTGGAGCAAGCAAACTGATTGGATTTAATTTCTTCTTCAGAGAAGCCTTCAGTCTATTTCTTGTTATAATTGCTTTTAATGTAACAATGAGTTTCATTTTTATTAACAACTTTCCCAACAAAGACAAATCGAGCCTAGCCTTTCCAATTAAAATGAAAAAATACATATTTTTCACCCATAACGTTTTTTCTAAAAAAAACGATGTAGTCAAACTCATGCGCGATATTTGAGTTAGATGACCCTCTATCGATCAAAGAAAAAATAATCAAAATCGGTTCATTTAGTCAAAAGTTATGGATGAAAAAGTAAAAAAATTACCACATTTCAGTTCCTTACTTTTTTTTTCTAATTATCGAATATGGTCAAACCAATGGGACCTATGGGAAACCACCCTCGATCGATTTAAAAAAAATTCATGAAAATCGGTTCATCCGGTAAGAAGTTATGAGTGGACAAAAAAAAAAAAAAAAAAACGACATACGTACAATATGAGTGTATAACCTCCTTCCTTTGTGAAGTCGGTTAAAAAAATTTTAAATCAAAATGAAAATAGCTGAATTAAACTGTTGTTATTCAAAATAAGTAGTCTTTGTTTTAAAGTTCCCATTAATCTTTGAGTGCAAAAATACTAACAAATACTTCAATACAAAAAGAAAAAATTATTAAATCAAAATGAAAATAGCTGTACCCTGCCAATAGTTGCAGTGGCTCATTCTCCTTAATAAAACATTAAAAACCGAAATATTTAAATCAAAGTTGAAATAAATTAAAAGCGATATATTAAAACACATGTTCTGATAAAATTTCAAAGCAATCGAAGTATTTACGGAGATTTGAGGTTAGGAACCAAGGCTGAACTTGATCGTAACCGTAAACTGGGTCACGTTCAGCCTTGTATGAACAAACAAACACTTACATTTTTATTTATATAGCTTATATTACCCGGTGTTGAGGAAACTGCTAATTATTATTTTTGGATCAAGGTAAGCCTTAAGAAATTGAACTAAAAAGCTTATAACTGGCGTTCTTTTTGACTTAGAAACTTCGAACAAATTCCATTTTATGCAGAAAAATCTGCTTTCGATCCATATATTATATTAATATTTGCAAGGTTTTTTTCACCCCCATAATGGGAAATTATTGTAAAAATTTTGCCTTAAATTGGAATAAAAAAGGAACTACCTGTCGGATTTTTTTTCTAACGGGTCTATAAACCATCCGCTTGAATCACTCTGTCTATGGTCAAAATTTCAAACCAATCGGTCAAGTACTTTCGGAGATTTGCGGCTTGCACAAACGAACACTTACATTTTTATTTATATAGATTTTGTGTTTTTTTTGTTTGTATTGATGTATTTGTTAGTATTTTTGCACTCGAAGATTAAATGGAACTTTAAAACAAAGATTACTTATTTTGAATGTTAACAGTTTTATTTAACTATTTTCTTCCTGATTTTAAAATTTTGTGTTTTTTCTGTTTGTGTTGAAGTATTTTTTAAAATATTTTTTAACTTAACAGTTAAGGGAACTTTAAAACACAGATAATTTATATTGAACGGCAAATTTTTAATTTAGAATTTTTGTGTTTCTTCTGTTTGAATAAGGCTTATGTTGGAATTTTTCAATGTGCCGAGCCAGACAATTTCGAAATCTTCACAGACAATGGAACAAAAAAAAAAAAATGCCATCAAGCATTGTCAAAAACATAAAGCTCAAGACCAATCAATCAAATTGAGCAGTTTAGATCTTCTCATGTGTACAATTATATATTGCGTGTTCTAGAATGGGTAAACCAGACAATCTATAGTTTCAGACAATGAAACAACAAGCATTGTCAAATGAAACATATTAGCTTTTTCTTGCTTTTCCATCGAACTAGACTGAGCCACAGCAAAGCGTGGGCGGGTACAGCTAGTTAAAAAATAAATATTAAAACGACATAAAATTGATCTAAAGGAGTTCAATCGAAAAGAAATGGGAAATGTTTCTGGTTTTGTTGCTATGAAACTTTAAATATGAAAATGGCTAAAATTGACTCATTTTACCCCACCTGACCCTATACTATCATATTTTTGGCATGAAGAATTATTAGTATTGTTATTTTAAATGGTGAAATGTTTGTACTAATAATTAAATCTAGAAATATTATTTTTGAACTCGATTTTTTTTTCTACTGCAAGCAATACCCTCACCCTTTATGTCCTTTTGTAACCCGACTTAGGACAGAAAAATTAAGTTTTCAAAGAAGGTGAGATATATATATATACGTTGTTACAGTCAAAGCTAAAATTCGGCCAGTTCCGAAAATCGGCCAACATTGCCTCACAGTGACCTGCAGTGCCTGATCTATCCTTCATTTCGTGTTTGGCCAGCTAGTTCGCGAAATGGCATTAGGCGATTAGCCAAAGTCAGTAAAAAAAGATAAGATTTTGGGTGTTTGTATACCGTAATAATAATCACATAGTCGCTAATGAGGATCACGGGATCATCCTTCCGGAACCCTAGGTAGTCTGAAAGGAGAAGCTTTAGTAAGAATTTCACAGGATCAGGAACCTCCTGGTCTCTTATGAATTCCTTTCCTTTGGTGAAAACAAGTTGAAAAAATAGTAATGAATGAATAAATAAATACAGTGAAACCGCTCTAAAGCGACCACCTGTCGTTCCGGCTAAAAGCAGTCGTTCAGGGAGGTGGTCCCCCCCCCCCCCCCCCCCGTTGATAAATAAAATATTTGTCTCTGTGTGTATGTCTTTTGTAATGCAGAATTTGCTTTTGGAATACAAATTATGTCTTAAAAATGTGAGTTGAACATGCTGCATGCTGTAGTTGAAGATCATGCACATTTTAATTACAAACACATTTTCATTAGTAAACAAAATCTTAACATTTAGGACAGGAACAACACAGATACAAAACATCCAACTGTCATGTTCGCAAGAGCATCCTTCTCTTCACTTAACTTCCTACTCCAATCCTCCCAGCATCCTCTCACTAAAATAAGGAATGCAGCTAAACAATTTGTTACAGTAGTAGTTTTAAGGAGTCTTGCTTAATCTGAAAGTTCTATTGATTGTTTGATAACTTCTTGATTTGTATAATTTCCTTATTTGCAACATAGTGTATAACTAAGTTTACTTTTATTTCAGAATCAGCTGCTACATTTATCCTTCCTGTATCCAGACTGTTGAACAAACATTTGTTTTATGCAATAGTTCTATATACAATTAAAAATGACACTTCCTTAGCTAAAAGGCTCCCAACTCACTTCTGTGAAATAATTAATTGCCTAAGAAAAGAAAACTGCATTGATTCAATTCCCTTTGTGGTAACTTATAATTTATTAATTAGTTTTTATATATTAATAGTACTCTTAAGTATCAATAGATAAATGTGCTTGGGAAAATATTAAAAACCATAATCAATGTAAACATTTTATACTTCATCAAATAAATGCTTCCATAACCATTAAGGAAAGAAATGTCATTAGCAATTTCATATAAAATGGGATTTCCTTCAAAAGTAATAATGAAAAATTAATTTAAAATTGAGATTTAGATGTAATTTATTTTTAAAACCATTAAATGTTACACATATCAGTTAACATACTTATATTTTATTAAATAAGTTAACTTATATGTTAACCAGTATTACTTAAAATAATTATGTTGTGCAATGACTGTTACTAACTATTTTACAGGATTAGTTATGAATTAAAAAATAAATATTTTTCCTCCCTTGTGATTTTAAAATGTCAACAGTATTAATTGTTGGTTTTGCCTTACTTAATATTATGAATAATGCTTTAACCAAATCTGAAACACTTAACCAGTTAGTAATTGCATATATATATATAATATCTTTAATTAATGTGTATTTCATTATTTCAAATTATAATTGTGTTATTTAGGACGGAAAAGAAATTCAGTCACTATTGCCAAGCATTATTCAAGCTATATATGAAGCGAAAATGTATCAAAATGAATATTCTAACTTGACTTCTTTGTTAGTCGAAAGTGTTGTGGACAGTTTTGTGAAATGCAGTCAAATTGCAGTCGAAAAGGTATGTTAAAATGAAATGTTTTTTTTCTTTAATATATTTAATTTTACCTCAAAACATTAACCATTGATCTTTTATAATATTCTGTTCCTCATATTTAAAGTTTATAAACGTACTTGTTATTTTGAATATGATATTAGCAATATGAGTGAGTTAGACATTATGTTACACATATGATGTATGTAGAAGTGACCATTACACTGTAGCAATAAGGAAATAAGCATGTGTGGCATCTTCCCCTATACTTGAGGGAAGACGCCACATGGTTCAGAAATAAATAAAATGAACTTTAAAATATGTTTTTTATTTTGTAATACAGAAAATGATGTAATTCTTTACTGTCTTCCAAACCACCAGCCAGTATTTACAGCCACTTGATCGCTCATTTTTCAAACCATTGAAAAAACATATTGGCGACAAGCCCTGAGCTCCTGTATAGGCAAGAAGCCGGATTGTAAATTTTCAAGACTTCAGTTTGGATCTCTTCTGAATACTGCTTGGAGAAAGGCAGCCGCAGTAGGATATGGTACTTCTGGGTTTTCTACTACTGGGATTTACCCCTATAACCCACATAAACAATCCAACAGCACGTGTTTGCTATTTCTGATGGTTCTTTCAAGGATACAGTTGTAGCTTCTACCAGTGGAGCATGTGACATGCCTACGGTACACCAGCAGTTGCTTCCACCAGCAGAGCTAGTAGCCATGAACTATCACCATCAATTGCCTCCACCAGCACAGAAAACGGGATTTCCTGTGTAGAAGCTTTTAGCCCTATCCTTCAGATCAGAAAACGTAAACCATCCAGGTGTTTAAAAAAAAAAATAGGAAGTCTTAACTGAATCGGAGAGGAGAGCAACTATGTGATGAAAGGTCCGAGGAAAGCTAGGAAAGGCGGATTAATGTAAAAAAAATAACAAAAAAGCTTTGAAAAAAAACAAGAAAAAGAGACGTGTCAGCTTGTCATCCTCAAGTGAAAAAATCCCTCTAGGTTTCAGTGGTGACAGTTTTGATGAGGATAATAATGACGATTTTTATGCTGTGTGTAAAAGGCCCTTTTATGCTAAAAAAGGTCCCAAGTGTGGATTCAGTTTATGGAATGGAATAAATGGTCTCGCGAAGATTGCAATGATATTCATTTGCACTGAATGAAATGTTGTGTAGCCTATCATTCGATCTGTGCTGTCATTATTTTTAGCAAACTAATTATGGAAGAATTTAATTTATTGTTTTTCTATAGTCATTGTTAATTCAAATTTTTAACCAACTTCACAAAGGAAGGAGGTTATACATTCATATTGTATGTATGTCCTTTTTTTTTTGTCTGTCCACTCATAGCTTCTCACCGGATGAACCGATTTTCATGGTGTTTTTTTAAATCGATCGAGGATGGTTTCCCATAGGTATCTTTGTTTACGATATTCTATAATTAGAACACAAGTTATGGGCAGAAATAGGGTCATTTTTTTAGTTTTTCATCCATAACTTTCGACTAAATGAACCGATTTTGATGACTTTTTCTTTAATAGATAGAGGGCCGTCTAACTCGAATATTGCACATCCATTTGACTACATTTGTTTTTTAGAAAAAACGTTACGGATGAAAAATAAGTATTTTTTATTTTAATTGGAAAGGCTTGACTTGATTTTTCTTTGTTATGAAAACTATTAATAAAGATAAAACTCATTGTTGAAAAAGTTTTTGTTGCCATTGTGCTATAATAATAAATGCAATTACAGTAAGATTTTGACTGAAGGCTTCTCTAAAGCAAAAATTAAATCCAATCAGTTTGTTTGCTAAAATCGACTTCAAAACGGAATTTTTCATACAAGTGATTAGTTTTTAGTGTCATTCATTCAAAGAAGGTTTGCCCTTTGATATGGATTTTTTAAAAATGGAGTATTTATATAAAAAATGTATTTACACTAAAAAGAATAAAATAAAATAATTTTTGGAAAAAAAATAGAACCGACTTCAGATTATAAATTGCGCTGAAAAGTGAAAAATAAATTAATTCTTGAAACAACATCGATGTGACTTTTAAACATAGTTTTAGAAGTCGGTGCAAAATTATCAGCCTAATTACCACTACACCATGTGCTACTTCATATTGGAACTGTTGCTAATTCATGGCCATTTATATTTGTAATTGATTCATGATTACAAAAGATTTTATCTATCCTAATTTTGCACCGACTTCTAAAACTGTTTAAAAGTCACATCGATGTTGTTTAAAGAATTAATTTATATTTTGTAATGTTTGTTATTTTTTTTATTTACTTTGGTATTGCATCTTACCCCATATATATATGGGGGAACATGCCATAGTTAAGTGACTTTTTTTAACATTAAATTTCTCATTTATTTTTGTACAGAGAAGAGAATTAACTTGATTACGCGATTTACCTTATAGAAAGCCTCTGAAATGCATAGCAAACAATATTTTCTCTTTATATAAGAACATTAAAAACAAGATACCACTAGTCTAAGTAAAGAAACCATCATATATATAAAAGAACCTCGATTATTTGTTCCCGTATTTATCGTTTTCTCATGTGAATTGCCTTGTTTTAATGACTTAGCTATATCATCTTGCTTTAAAAATATTAAAAAAACCTGCATTTATATATATTGTCCGAAATTGTTGGTACGTGAGAACCAATCGATCAAGGTCTAAGGGCTGACGCTCTTCCGTACTGGAGATGTAAATCTGTCGTTTTTAGGGTGATTCAAATGGAACTTTCTGTCTGAAAAATTATTGCTTGATAAAATTTTTTAAAAAAAGGTTGTCATCCAAATATATTTGACTAAAATATTAAAACTTGAACATGAATAACAAATTTAAAAGATTACTGCTACCAATACTAAAACTTTTATTCCCAATACTATAATTAACATTAGTTTTATATATAAAAAAGAAAGATTCGGAAAAATTAAATGTAATAATAAAAATAATAGTAAAATGAATACCACTTTTATGTTAGATAATAATTTTTGTTCTCAAACAGTACAGAAATTTATTTAAACAATACAAATTTTGAAAAATGAAGAATTTTGAAAGGATTTTAACTATTTTTTGGGAACAATATGAACATTGTGCTAGGTAAAAATATAATGACATTCACAATGTAAATAAGAAGAAATGAACTCCATGAATTGCAAAAATAGCTTTTATTACAAAATTAAGTAAACATTACAGAAAAAGCTAGAACTCTGTGTTTGTGAATCAAGTTTTTTCATTGACATCATTCAATGTTTAATTATTATTACAGATTAAAAAATTTTCAAAATTACTAGTACTTATTTATGCATTCAAAAAAGTAAAATAGAAATTTAGAACATGATTTATAATTAAAAAGCTGGTATGAACTGCAGGCAGTCACCACATTTGTTAGGCATGATTGATAAAGCTATTAAACTTTTAAAATTACTGAAAAATAAAAAATAGCATTTTAAAATGCATTCTGGGAATATTCAAAACCACACAACAATTTCTGTAACAATGCAATTCAAGCCAACTTCATTCATTAATAGTAAATCCACACTGCTAGAACAGCAATGAAATAGACTGTTGCTTTAATGTATCATTAGTAGCAAGGAATTATTTGTTCCAAAAGATGTCATAGTGTGATTGACAAATCATTGTCATGTTATTTTCACGAATGGACTGATTAGTTGGATTCTGTGACGTCATGTATAAGATGAAATTACTGACAAATGGGATGATTTAATGTCGGGCTTGATATTCATAGCGTCTCTTGCGACATACATTCTTTACTTTAGGTGTAAATCCGTTTGGCCTTCCCAACCCTTCTGAGTCACATGGTGTTCAGGCTTTCTTAGATTGAGAAACTGTTGGGTGTTGACTTCCTTGCCTTCCCAACTTTTTATCTTGTACGACAGTTGCATCAGTAGTTGAATTGTTTTATTTCTTAGGGGCATTTCTAAATGGTTTGTGTTTACTGAAGAACTGCTGAGAATAAGTACAATGAATGAAAGAACAACTTGAATTGATATTTTGCTATCCGTATTGAATTTGCTCATAGTTTCAATATTAACAAACCTGTTATCAAATAACAACCATCAAAAGCAATCTGATATATTACTCTTAAGTATGATTTTGAGTCATAGAGAAGCATTGAAAATGACTGCTGACTTGACTAATAAAATATCATAACTCTTTGTTAAAGATTTTTAATTGGACTGGAATATGAAAGGAACTATCTTTCGAATGCAACTTACCACTTTTTGTTGAAGTGACTGCATTTCAATGACCTGAAAAAAATTGCATTTGTTAAACAATTGGACAATACTAGCATCATATTCCAGCTGTAAATAAGTAGATTATTTGGCACAAAGATGATGCTGCCAGGCTCATTTAAAAACGATTCATTTGTACAATTTGAGTTGCCTAGGTATAATTAAAATTATTTGGTGATCTATTTAATATTAATGTTGAATATAACCTCAAAATGATAAAACAAAACCTGATGAATTACAAAGTTTTGATGTCTCAATTCAGTGATTTAGATATTCTCATCTTCTGTAAATTTTAACTGTTGCCCTTTTAATACTGTTTGCAGCAAAATATAAGAATCAGGGTGCGTACGCGGCCTGGAAAACCTTGAAAGTCGTTGAATATCATTTTTTTTTTTTCAAGGCCTTGAAAGTCCTGGAAATTTGGAGTAATGTACAAAAATGTCTGGAGAGTCCTTGATTTTCTCATTTTTACTATTTCTTTGCAACTTATCAACAGGAAAATTCACCTTTCTTCAAGTTCCTACCTGCAGACATGTGATTTTTCCGTATTTTGACGGAATTCCGTACTTTTGGTAATTTTAGAAATTAAAAATTTCTCTTCCGCAAAAATTCGTAATTTGGATTTCTTTTTTTCTATTTTTTTTTTTTTTTACCCTATGAACCTTTTTAAAAGTAGCCTGCTTACATTCCTCGGACGTTTGACAAATTACGAGTCAAATTTACACATTCGATTCGTTTTTGGCGCTTTTAAGTGTCAATCCTGATTTTTTTCAGCACTTCGAAATCTGGTTGCATCGGCTGCGGCAAAACTTCCTAGCTCTCGTTTAACATCGGATTCTTCCCCTTGGACAACAATAAATTTGAGCTTATCATTATTTTTAATCTTTTCTAAGTTTTAGCTTCTGTAAAGGACTTGAGGAAACGTCATTTTGGCACGCCCATTAAATGTCGCCGATAATCGAGTTTGGCACGCCCACTAAATGTCGCCGATAATCGAGGCCTTTTTAGTTTTTAAGTTTTAGTGATAAATCTGTTGATTATAATTATTAAATATTCAGGGCTCCCACGGCTGCGCCAATTGCGCAAAACTTCCAAAACGATTTTTCTGCTACATGGTGCTACAAAATGCGTTTTTACGGAAAATTTGCGCCAAATCGCGATTTTCGGAAAAAAAATCGAAAAATTTTTAGATATTATTTTTTCTCACCTTAAAATCAACATCATTTGTTACATTTTTCCTTTAGTCAACTTACTTTTTTACCTTTTGCAGTAGTTTATTAATGAATATCATCTCTACCCTCTCTTAAGAACATCAAATATGGATGAGAATATTGAGCAGATTGAGCAGTGAGACGATTTCTAATATTTTGTAGTATCATAGAGAGAAAAATCATTCATCTTATCACTATTTATGTTAAACATTTTATTTAGTAAGTTTTTCTTAACGTAGATAAAAAGTTTACAATTTCATGGAACATGGAAAAAAAAATCTTCGCGTTTTTCCTCAGTGCACTTTGGGTTTTCTAATGTTTAGGAAATACTAATCAATCTGAAAAATCAATAACGGAACAGATGTTAAAAAGATTGCTGCTCCATTATAACAATTCCTTAAAATTCCTTTAGCCTACTTTCCACGCGCAAGCAAAGGAGCGCATACGTTCTGCAATCTTTTTGCATCCGCTACAAAAATCGGATTTTTTTTTCATTTCAACCATTTATAATGTTTCTTCTGAAAGTAAAAAACAAAATTTATTTTTATTTTAAGTAAAAACATTGTTTGAAAATATATATTTGTTCCGAAAGTGTTTAGAGATGGGCTTTCAAACGCTGTAAAATTAAACATTGAATTGTAGCTTTTTTTCTTTTCTCAATACTCTTTAAGTTCTGTAATCTATATCATATAACCACAAACAATTAAAAAACAGAAAACATAAATATAAAGAACAAAATAGGTTAAAAAAAAATACGGTTAAGTTAGAAAAATCATTAAAAAAAGCATGTATATATAAATGAATCTTTAGCAAACATGTTAAGCAATATTATTAGAGAAAATAGAAATTTTGGTATGGATGAACGACCTCATAAAAGTACTCTTGCTAAAGTTTCAATTTTTCAATTAGATATGATAGTAATGAAATTATCATTATAAACATATAATAAAAAGTACATTTTGCTTTTCTATTATAGAACTGAAAAATATAATTAGCTTGTTGAATTTTCTTGCTGCAAAATTATGAAACGCGGCAATTTTCTCTTAGTGTCATTAATTACTTCCAAAGCATCTAAGGGAGTATTTAGGATTGAAATTTAAAGGAATATTTCTTAATCCGAAAAATAATGGATATTACTGCAGGTAGAAAATAGGATCGACTTCAAATATATTTTTTTGATAAAATATGAAATTATATTTAATTTATTCAAAATTTTACTGTTACTGTAACCACAATGGTTATACCTAAATAAGTACCATTTAAAAAACAAATTTTAATTAATAATAAATAGTTTAAAATAGTTGAACCTTTCATATTAGTTAGTTTTTGCTTATTTTCTTGAAAGAATAGTGTTTTAGCTATTAAACAAAAAAAAAAAAGAGAATGCAATGATTTTTTAAAAGAAGAAAGTTTTAAGCTTTCTTCCAGCTATTCTTAACTATTAGAAGAAGAAAAAAAAACAAGAGAACTTTTTTATATAATCCGTTTCTTGAGAAAAGTATTCAAAAACACCTTTATAAGGGTTATTGGTTTAATTTGTCTTACTTTTTGAATAGGTTATAAATAATTTCTTAAAATGTATAAAAATAATCCAGTTTTTGAAGGATGACGGACGTTCATATTTCCTATGATTTTGAAGACTTGAAACTGCTCTTACCTTTGATGTATGAAAATAACATTGCTTTAAAACAGCCATTTAATATTTAATAAATAAAGAAAAAAAATATTCCAAAAATGGTACTAAGTTGATATTTTCGGCTCCTAGACTGATGCAGAAGTCGATTTCTTCTGCTCCAAACTGATACAAAAGCCCATTTTTTTTTGCTCCAAACTGATACAAAAGCCCATTTTTATCTGCTCCAAAATCTGATAAACTCTGAGAGGCCGGTGGGAGCACTGAATATTAGAACCTTTGCATGTAATTTAAAATGTGTTTAAATTTTAGATCGTCTTTAACATTAGGTCCCCCCTTTCAAGTACTCAGTTACAAAATAAATAAATAATATTTTTTTATATTTTAATTCAATATATAAAAACATGTAAAAAAGTTATTTTGTTTCATGAAAATTTTTATAGTTATCAAGTATGAAATAGTTATTTCAGTTTAAGAAGTTATTGCTCAGAAACATGTTTATTTCTTTTAAAAATGCCATGCCACTTCCATGCCTTATTTTGGTTAGACATAATGCCCCAATCATTTTTTTTATATTAAAGTAATGAGTTGACTTGCTTAGTATTTAGTCATTCTATTGCAAAGTAATTTATACTTGCAATATAAGACTTTTTAATAAGCTTTTGCGCAGCATTAAGTCGTGTTTTTTCAGTATTTTTTTTCTCAGTGAGGCACATGTCTGACCTGACAAGCAATAAAGCTATGGCTCGTTACATACACAGCCGATACAACACATCAATCTAATTAATGTGCGATTTGATAAATTTTTATAGTATTGAATATGAAGTTATTTTATTACAGTTAGAGTGCTCTAAATTAAGTAGTATTAAAGAAATCTTTCTGACTTGTAATGTAACTTGTATTCCAAGTGGTGCGATTTACTTCATTTGAAATACTTGATTTTTGCTATGAAGAGTCCTGGAAAGTGCTTGATTTTTACTCACAGAATAGTGTACGCACCCTGAAGAATGTTTTTCTCCCCTCCCCCCTTATCTAATTCTGTTTGCTTTCATTTGTAGAAAAGCTGTGAACCCTTTAAACGCATTTGTGTACGTGGTAAAGGAGCCTTTTTCTACACTTTGATGACTATAAGACCAAAAATGATGCCGTAAGTACAAAACAAAATGTAATTTCTCCATTTCTGCTTTAAATTTTTCTGACTAAAAAATTTGGAAAAGCTTTAAAAGTATATAATTTATAAAATAAATTGTATTTCAATCATTTTTGTTTGAGTTCCTTTAAAGCAAAGTTTCCCAACCGGTGTGGTGTATAAAGAGGGTTAGCAAAAATAATTTGCAATGGCAGAATTTTTAATTGCAACGTCAAAGAAAAATTGAAATGATAAATTTACATATGTATCAGGATGGTGTGCAAAAATGATTTTTTTAAAAATGAATTGTCTTCCCAAAAGACGTAAAAGTTGAGGACTGTTATAGGAAGCATACATTCGAAATTTGAAATGCAATTATTTCTACTGTTACCTGATTTCAAACATTTGAATCTCAAATTGATATCAAAGATGTTCATTGATATATTTTAAATTTTGAACATATGTTTCTCCTTCCAGTTCCCACTTTTTGCTCGCTCTCATGAGGAAAGAGTAAAATTTTGCCTTATATCCAGCTAATTTCTCATATATAGAACCCAAAGTGGAACCAGAAGATATTTATTTATAAATTCTATATTTTGTACTCGCATTGATCACATTTTATTCCAGCTATTTT
Source organism: Octonoba sinensis (assembly GCA_038502835.1). NCBI lineage: Eukaryota > Metazoa > Arthropoda > Arachnida > Araneae > Uloboridae > Octonoba > Octonoba sinensis. The sequence continues at coordinate 86,773,783 of CM076604.1, forward strand.
TCCAGATATTTTTGTGAATACATATGTTTACTGTCCTATTAATAATTCAAAGGTATAAATAATAAAGAATTCTTAGTTTTTAATTAAACTTTGATGTTTTGCAATTAAATTTTTATTTCCTGGTATGAACTGCTGTGCTACATAGATAATGAAAGGGCTAGTAAATTATTTAGTTTTGTTACATATTACTAACGACTACAGAAGGGGGTTTGCCATTTTCTTTCGGATCTTAGAAGGGGTTCACAAGAAGAAAAAGATTGGGAACGAGCTTGAGGGCTTTAAAACATATTCTAATAAAGGAATTAATTAAATGCGGTGTAATGAAATATTGCATTCCTCTGTAATATGTTCTGTAATTGGATGAGAATGTGATATACTTCAATCGATTTGAAGTTCAGTATTTATATTTAGATAGTAAAACTGAATATGACTTAAATATAAACAAAAAAACTGAAAATGCCATTTTTGCTGACAGATCTCATATTTAATCCCTTTTTAGATATTCCGTATTCAAAGATATTCCAGCATGCATTAGAAATGTTTGATGGAAAAATGGGTTTTGGCAAAAATGTCAGAGAATTTCTAAATGTTTTTTTGATACATGAATATATGATATACAGTTGAACCTCGAAAATCCGGAATCGGCGGGACCGGGGCGATTCCGGTTTTCGGAAATTTCCGGATTTTGGAGGTATATTAAAAAACGATGTTTATAACAATGTAAAATCATAAAAAATGCATTTTTTTTTCTTTTGTAAACATAAACTACGATGCAACTGATGAATTAAATAATAGAATTGAAATAATTAATTAAAATATAGTACACACACCAGGTAATAATTTAAAATTATTTATTCATTTAAAAAGAAAATAGAAAACTGTAAAGGGATTTTATGTTGCTTTTTTTTTCAAGCATTTCAAAAATTGTTAATTGTTTCATTGAGTTGCGCTTGTGGCAGATCAGTTTGTCTTTTATTTTAAATAAGCACAACATTTCGTGTTCGGTAACGATGTCCCGTTGTTCCGAACCTGTGATTGCATTCTCGAGATTTTTTACTATGTCATCGATACTCATTTTAGGATCTGATAACTGTTCATCTTCATCAGGCTCACTTTCTTCGTCATCAGTGTCAGATTCCTGATTTAAAGCAGCTTTGAGAATTTCACCGTCGGTTAGTGTATTCATGATTGGTGATTCGTCATCGGCATGAATGACATCCCTTATGTCGTCGGCGGTTAATGGAATTACCGACGTACTTTCTTGGCAATATGATAGAAGATTATTTATCAGTTCTTTCTCTTTAGGTATGGAAAAACCTTCAAATTCTACATCTTCGTTATCGTCGTCATCAAAAAATATCATAGCTGGCATTAAATTATGCCAGGCATGAATTAGAATGTTCTTTTCTACACTACTCCACGCATTAGCAGCGCACCAAATAGCATCTTTTATTGTGAATTCTTTAACAAATTCTGTGATGTTTTTTTCACTGTTCACAAAGTTCAGCATTCTGTGCAAGAAATCGTTTTTATACCTGCACTTCAGGGCTCTCAGTACGCCCATATCCATTGGCTGAATTAATGAAGTGCAATTCGGAGGAAGAAACATTACCTTGAAATTTTCTTTGCTTAAAATTTCAGCGGCTGGGTGAGCGGAACAATTATCCAAAATTAAAACAATCTTTTTATCTTGGCCAACTCCATTCGACTTGGCATGCTCGCGCACTTCGGGGATGAAGTGATTATTAAACCAATCGGTCATTAATTGTTTCGTTACCCACGCACGTTTATTTGCCTTATAAATGGCTGGAAATGATTTTATATTTTTTAGAGCTCGAGGCCGTGCATGTTTGCCAATTATCATGAGTTTGCACTTATGAGAGCCTGCAGCGTTTGAGCAAGCTAGGACTGTTAAACGTTCTTTTGAATTTTTCGTACCTGATGGATTTTTTTCATCAGCTGTTGCTAGGGTTCTTTGGGGAACATAACGCCAGAAGAGCGAAGTTTCGTCGGCATTGTATATCTGTTCTGGAGTTAATTGTTCTTCTGTTACGAACTGGCAGAACTGCTCGACGAAATGCTCAGCGGCTTCTGCATCGGCGCTTCCTTTTTCTCCGCATATTTGGAGCTGGCGAATTCCATGGCGCTTTTTAAACTTGTCAAGCCATCCACATGAATATTCACATGGGCTTTCTATGTTCATTTGAGCATGAAAAATCCGTGCTTGAGCCATTATTATCGCACCAGTTAAAGGAACATTTTCGCTCCGTCTTTCACGCACCCATTGAATCAGCACTTTATCGATGTCTTCATTGTTTGCAGGCCGAATCGTTTTTCGTTTTTTCATCTCCAAGGGGTATCGCTGTCAGCAAAAAACTGAAAAATTTTCATTCTTTGCTTCTGCAAATCATACACGGTAGATTTCCCTACTCCGTATTCATCGCATAGTTGTAGCACCGACGTCCCTTTCTCTAACTTGCGCAGCAACTCCACTTTCTTTGCAATCGTCAAAGAATTATGTTTTCGCTTTTTTGCAGTCGAATTCCTGCTAGACGAAGCTGACGATAATTTCAAAAACATTTTTATGCTAATCTAATAGCGAATAGAGCAATTGAGCATAGCAAATTAGATCACGTGGAAATAGTTACACGGTAAGGAACGGAACAAGTGTTGAGCGCATATGCGTTGCCAATTGGAATAATGCAATGCTTATCTTTTATTTTAGTTAAGAGATAACAGGTGCGTTCGAAAAGGTTGACTGGTTAAAGCTTGGTTGCAAATTAACTGGGAAGATTTAGATTCATACTTTTTGTCTAAGCAGACGAAAGAAATGGTCATTTTCGTAAGCGGGGTTTAGCGGCCAGATGGCATAAAACTATGTCAGATATGTCTATATTTATTTATTTGGTCCTCAATTAAAATAATTTGGAAATGGAAAAACATTTTTAGTATTTTTTTTTTTTATTTATAAAACTCAAATCGGAAAAATGTCCGGATTTTGGAGGTTTCCGGATTTTGGAAGTCCGGATTTTCGAGGTCCAACTGTATATTGAATGTGTTAATAATTCCTAATTTATGTTAAGAAAATGAATTTATTTATATAGTGTGCATATTGCTTGATGTTACAAGGAATGATTCCCCCCCTATCAAATTTTTTAGCAAGGCATTAAATCTTAAATTAGTATTGAGTCATTTCATTTCAAATCAGGCAGGCAGGTCTAAAACATGTCACATGACATTCACACATTTTATAAAAAATTACAGTACTTACAACTAAGAGATATAAAATATCCCAAATGGATTTTGCAAAAACAAAAAAAAATTGTCGTTACAGACTTAAAATGTGCAACAAAATTGGCTGTTTTCAGAAAATCAGCAAAACACTCACTTTTAAAATGGCCACTGTTTCAAAAGTTTTTAACTGATTCGAATGATTTTTTTCTAGAAACAACTAAGGGACGGTATGTTATTTAGACACTAATTTTACAAATCTAGTTGGCTTTCTTGATAAAGAAAAAAAAGGGTTTTTAAATTGAAAAAATTATTTTTACCGATTTATGTTTTTTTCTTATGAAAAAAATATTTTTGACAAAACAGGTGGCAACCTAAAGTGCTGTAATGGAAGTTTTGTGTCAAATTTTATTGTAAGCCTGAAATGCATATCCCCTCAGAATTTAAAGTTTGAAATTTGAAAATGTTCAAACATTACAATTTTCGAAGTATGATTATTACTCAAAAAAGCCATTTTTTTTTTAAATCTGAAAATTTGCTCACTTGTTGCCCTTAAAGTGCTTAATGAGCTGCTATCAATTATATTGTGTATTTTTGAACCAGAGATTTTGTATGATATTTCAAAAATGACCTTTTATGCGTTTTTCAAAAAAGCCGGAAATTCAAACTTGTTCTTATTTTATGATTTTAATAAAGTAGCCCCTCCATTAAATGTAACCCCCCCCCCCTTAAATGTACCCTTCTGGCCGAAAGTGAAATTGTTCCATATTCCTTAATATAATCCCCCTCCACAAATGGGTGACAATTTTAAAACTAATTTTGTATTATTTTCTTACGATAAAGATTAAATATGTCCAATATCTTTTTGTATTTTATTTTATTTGCATTTTGTGTTTTATTTTTTCGTAAATATTCAAGGTCTAAATGCTTAAAAACAAATGTCATGATCTTGGCGTTGATTTGTTCATTAAGCCGCCATCTTTGATTGTGTAAGTCCGCCATTTTTGACCGTGTAAATCTGCCATTTTTGGTCGTGTTTTGAAATTTGGCACGTTATGAAATACCGATATATCGTTGGTCCCGAACATGCTAAATTTGTTTTTAATAGTTTTGCGTTTAAATTATAGGGATTTCTGCTAACTTAAGCGCTAAATTCTTTCTTCGATAAAATATGGTATCCCCATGAGATCAATGAGAAGAAAATTATGAGACAGATTTTTGTTTATTTATTTTTTTAGTCTTGTTTTATATTAATGTTTTTAAAATAATTTTAAATGGGTTGTACTTATTATTTATCTTCAGTAGATGCTCAATTAAAGACATTTTAACCAAATGTTTTTAATTGAGCATCTACTGAATTAATACCAAAAACATTTTTTAAAATTTTTTTTTCGAAAATCTCGATTATAATCCCCTTATCTGAAATTTGCCAGTTTGGTTTCTAAAAAGAGGGACTTTTGAGATTTTACGGTATGTTTGTTTAAGAGGCTGGTAGGGCTTTGTAACTGCTTCCACTTGATGTTTGATCGTGCGTCCCACGTAAACATTACTATTTTAGCATAGCCAATAATGTTTTGATTGCATTCCTACAATAGATTTTACGTTTGCTGTTACATGGTATTTGGCGTAAAACGTGTGAGTTTAAAACTAGTGACTGGAATGAACAGAATAACATGCATTAAATCACGGTGGCTGCACTTTGTGCAAGATGCTATTTAAATTCCAAGAAGATTAATTACAATTTAGCTGTAGTAATTGTATAACAATATAGTATATTTCTTAATAAAAATTGATTAAATCTTGTTCTTATTTAAACATTTTTGAGAAACGCACAAATGGCCATTTTTGAAAAATCATATAAAATCTCTCGGGAAAAAATACACAGTATAATTGATAGCAGCTTATTAAGCACTTTAAAGGCATCAAATGAGTGGATTTTCAGATTTAAAAAAACAATTAATATTTGAACATTTTCAACTTTTATACCTTAAATTCTGAATGGATATGCATCTCAGCTTACAATAAAATTTTATACAAAACTTCCACAACAGCACTTTAGGTTGCCACCTCTGTTTTGTCAAAAATAATCTATTTTTCATAAGAAAAAAATCATAAAATCGGTAAAAATGCAATTTTTTCACGGCAAAAAACGCTTTTTTTTTTTTTTTAACAATAAGGCCAACTAGATTTTTAAAATTAGTGTCTAAACAAAATACCATCCCCTAATTATTTGTAGAAAAAAATTATTCGAATTGGTTGAAAACTTTTAAAACAGTTGCCGTTTGTTTTGCTAATTTTAGAAAACGACCAATTTTGTTCTAAATTTTGAAAGCCTGTAACTTGAGAAATATTTTTTTTTTTGCAAAATCCTTTTTTGATATTTTATCTGTCCCTTAGTTGTAACTACTGTAATTTTTTTTTTTTTTTAATCTGTAAGGGTCATGTGACACCCTCTGCCTCACCTGAAATGGAATGAATTTATTGTCTTTCTGTTATATTATTATCAGATTCTTTCAAGTTCTTAATTAATTTATGCATAATTGAGTATTCATTGATTCTTTTCTTTCATCTTTTCCAGGTTGTATCTGAAGGCACTATATAAATGTTTTCTTAATAGTGAAATAAAGATTGAGAATTTTATTGCATACTGCATAATTCTGTGGAGTATTTCGGAACTCAAGTGTAAGACCAATTTGATTTACTTAGTTATATTAATTTAATAAATATCTTGAATAAATTTTTTAAAAAATGAACTATTTTATTTACCAAAAAACGTTCAATGGAATCGAAAATGTTCTGCTTTTTTCTTTCGGCAAACTAACCGGGTTCTTACTGTCCAGAATCATCGTACATTGTTTTAAAATAATATTTAAGTTGGGTATCAGTATGATAATTCAACTTTGCTTACTGCAGAAGAAGCACCATCCATAATTGCAATTATTTTTTCAAGTGAGAAAAGGAGATGTAAAGTTCTAACAAGGTGTTTTTTGGAGTACTTGATATGTACTCGGTTAGTACTGAGTAGTTGTAAAAATTAAATATTTATAAGTCTTATTAAAATCAAAGAATTTTTAATGGATAAAAAAATATTCAAATTTCAATTTATAAATGCAGTTATTAACTAATGCTTTAATTATAAAATATGACTGCCCTGTACAAGAAGTTAAGAGAAACTCCAAATGTGTGTGTGAAGTTTAGTGATGCATTTATGTTTCTACTAGGTCAATGCACAAATCTACATTTCGGCCACTTGTATGTAATTAACTTTTCCATACAGCAAATTGTTGCTTTCACAACTTGCTCAACCCCAATGTAATACCGAAGATAATATTCATATTTATAGCTTGGTAAGAAACAAATCTTGAATCATTCCCCCACCCCCTGCAGTACCAGTTTGCAAATTTTCAAAGTCATCATTTTGAAGACTCGAATTTTTGGCACAGTGGTGACAAAGTGTAGAAGTAAAAGCGATTTTTAATAACTGAACACAGGAGCACAAATTATGGTAAAATTAGAAAAACTTGAACTTTTACACACTATTCAATAAATTTTTACTACAAACTACAATCATGTATTTAGTATCTGGAAAAAAAAGAGTAGCATATTGATATATTATTCTTAATTTCATCTGGATTAATTATACTTTTCATTTTTATTTATTTATTTTTTCATACATTTTTTAAAAATGTAAAATGTTTGATGTAAAGATCTTTAAACGAATAAGGAACAGCTCAGCTTAACCCAAGCCAGCAGTTGATTGCACTGTTTATGTTTGAATTTATATTTGTATTACTAAATTTTGTTTTGAATTTAATTTAAAAATTGATTACATGTTCAACATTCATATTGATTTTTTAGTAAGTGCAAACTTCTTAACGTGTATGTTGGTGATTCTTTTTTAAGTACAATCCATGCTCAGCGAAAGAGCTATAAGGTATGGTACAAAAACATTCACGGCTTCCACGATTGCGCCGATTACACAAAACTGTAAAAGCTATTTTTCTGCTATCAAATGCGTTTTTTTTTCCGAAAATTTGCTCCAAATCGCAATCTTTGGTGGAAAAATTAAAAAATTTTTGCTTTTACATTTTTTATCTCAAAATCAACATTATTTGTTACATTTTCATTTTAATCAACCAATTTTTGAAATTTGTTTATCAAAAATATTCGCTCTATCCTCTTGAGAATTGTCAAGTATAAATGAGAAAATTGAGCATAATGAGTGATTTATCCCACGCTTGTAGCAGAAAAAGTGAGACAATTTCTGATATTTTGTAATATTATAGAAAGAAGAAGCTTTTCTCTTACCACTATTTTACTTATTAAATTTTTCTCAAAATAAATGATAAAGTTTACCATTATATGAAACGTCAAAATAAAAAAATCATAAGTGCTTTTTATCAGTATATTTTGCTTTTTCTAATGTTTATGAAATAATAATCAATGCGAAAACTCAATAACAGATGTTTAAAAGATTGCTGCTCCAATATAGCAAGTCTGAAAAATTCCTTAAGCTTACTTGACACATGCAAGCATGGGAACGCATACGGTCTGGTCTGCAATCTTTTTGCATCTGTCACTAAAATCGGGTTTTTTCATTTCAACCATTTGATGTTTCTTCTCAAACTAAATAAATAAAATTTATTTTCATTTTAATTAAAAACTTAGTTTGAAAATATATATTCCTTCCCAAAAGTGTTTAGAGGTACGCTTTCAAATGCTATAAAATTAATCATTGAATTGCAACTTTTTTTCTTTTCCCGTTACTCTTTTTAAGTTCTATAATAAATGACATATAACTACAAGGAAAATCATTAAACATGAATATAAAGAACAAAATAAGTAAAAAATTTGGAGTTGAAGTTAGAAAAGTCATTTTAAAAAGAAAGAAAGTTTATAAATTTGCACTAGATTGCTTCATGACAATGATAATCATTTTTAAAGAAAGAGAAAAAAAAAAACCTGTATATCTTAATGATTGGAAGATCTTTAGAAAATATGTTAAGCAATATTATTTGAAGAAATGAAAATTTTGATGTGTGTGGACGGGTGACCTGATAAAAGTATTCCTGATTGAAGTTGCAATTTTTTTAACTTAAATTTGAAAGTTATGAAATTATCGTGTATTTTCTTTTTCTTTTAATTCATTTTAATTTCTTTCAGCAACCAATTGCTGTAATCCTAGAGCTCCTAAAATTTAATTGTAACTATTGCACAATTTTTAAAATGATGCAACTATAAATTGTTGTAAAAAGAAACAGATACACCTTTAACACATCTTTCTGCTATTATGTATTACTTAATAGATATATTTTTGCTGTAAAACCAAATTTATGCCAATTCAGGTATCATACTCCCGGAAAATCTCCTTTTAATACTATATTTATATGAATAATATTACAGAAAAAGATACTTTTCTCTGGGACTACTGTTGCCCCAGCCCCATAGTGACAGGATTCCCCTTTTTTTTACCAAAATTAATTACCAATTATATACCTACACCAGCAAGGTTTTTTTACAAAGTTATTTCAATGGGATGGATGTATTTGTTTCTTGTTTCTCTTCATTAAAGTTTAAGCATCAACTTCAACTTCAGTTACTTTTATTCGCAGACTTCCAATTTTTTTAATTCATGTGCGCAGTGACGAGGGCCCAGTCGATATTCGTTCGTGACCCATAGTTTGGGAAATATTGCCATAGACAATCGTCAAATAAAGGTTAAACTGTGTCTGCAAAGTATCTCGGTGTTGGCTTTTAAACAGTTTTCTGTAACATGTAATACTAATTTTTTACAAGTTTACAAATGTAAATACTTTTTGTAATGAAAAATGCATATAATATACACGGTTTTCCCCACCTCCCATATTATGCTTTACATATTTATCGTCACTGTATAAATTAATACTGATGTGAATTGGATAGTCTTGACAAAGTATTAATTTGTAATCAGTTTATTTATTTATTTTTTGATTTTGTGTTTCAGGTGTTTCATCTAAGACCAACATTCACATAAATAACTTGTTAAATTCAATGAAAGGAGCATTAGACCAAATTTATCCTCCTCAAGAAAATGATACAGACATTGAAAACAGTGCTGATGATGAGGATAGTGTTGAAAATACGCAGTATAATAAAGAAAGGTACTTACTTTTTTATTCTTGAATTTTAATTTAGTTTATTTCCTTCACAAGTTATGCTAAAGCCATGACTTATTTAGGAAAGGCTGCTTTCAGATGTAAGCATAAGCGGTTACAAACACAGGGAGTACAGAAAGCATCAACAATTTTTAACTGATGTCTTTAGAGAAAGCATCATCTCTAAAAAGAAAAATCCTATATTGTAATTTTTATTATGCAAAATTCACATTGATGTAAACTTTGAAGGAAAAGTGGAAAATATAAAGCTTTGATTTCATTTGTTACTTTAAAGGAAGCATCTTCAATTTATTTTTTCAGGTAAAAAAGTTCCAAAATGAAACGAATTAAATGTTTTATTACCAAACTAGATGAGTCGCCTGGTGTTGTACGGGCTAATCTCGAGTATTAAAACAAAGGGATGTCATGTGACATATGTTTAAATCCCCATAGGAATAAGAACAACAATCCCTCAGAATCCTTAACAGAATAAAGATAACATTTGAATACGATCAACATATAATCAAATTGTTTGAATATAATCAATTGTTTAAAAATAATAAAGAAGGATTAAATTCGCATACATTAATTTAACGGAGATTGCAAATACAGCAATGCCTCATCAAAATCCTAGAAACGTTGATTATTATTATATTTGATTTGTTTAACAATGGCAACTGCATTGATTTGTTTTTTCACACGGCAACTGTAACAATTGTTGAAAGGATGCAAATCAGGGTTCGTGATTTTTTTGATTTTTTAAAAAAAATTTAAAAAATCGGATTTTTTAAATTTAAATCAGATTTTTTTTATTTAAATCGGATTTTTTTGATTTTTTTAAAAAGACCCCAAATATTTTGGATATTTATTATATAGCATTCATAGAAACAATTGGCATCTTAATCAATATGCAAAAACACACTTTAAGCTATTTTCACAGCAATAAATATTTTTTAATAGTAATAATGATAAACAAATTTTAATACAAATGCATGACTCAAATGAAACTTAACCCTACCAGGAATAATAGTACACTCATAAATACAGAGAAATTGAACAAATTTAATAAAAATAATTATTTTGCTGTTGAAAGCTGAAAAAAAGTACCAATTGTGTGCACTTAAGTTTTACATTGAATGTCTTTAATCATTTTTCAATTTTATAAATAAAAAAGCCTGAAATATTTTTACCCATTTCGAAAAATCATATGCTCACACCATTACTAAAAACTGAAACTTTTTGTTTTAATCAAGTATCTTTATTTAAAACTTCTATGACAAAAAAAATATTTTAGAAGGAAAAAACCTTAAGCTATTAGGGGACGTGGATGAAACTTTAAGGATATATATTCTAAATTCTAACAATTGTTGTTTTAAACACTATCATTCTGAATTATTTGTTGTGTGACATTGATTAAATTGATCTAAAATACTATTTTTAAGACAAAAAACAGAATGGTTCATGATTATGTATTATGAATTGTAATTTGAATGATTGAATGAATTATGCTTTGCGGTTAAGATGCTTGAAGAATATTGTAAAATTTAAAAAAATATTGTCAAATTAAAAGAATAGGTATTAATTCTAAGCTTATGAAATATGTTATGCACACAGGCAGATGTACCTAGGAAGTTTTGTTTGAAACAGTAGTTGTAATTGCAACATATTTCATTTTTACAACACTTCCTTACATAGTAAAATCAATGATTTTTTTGAAAAAAAATCACTTGATTTAAATCAAGTGATTTTTTTTTAAAAATCACTTGATTTAAATCAACGAACCCTGATGCAAATAAAATAAAACGGTCATCATCTGGGTCAAATAAAATTAAAGTTAATTACCGTGAAAAAATAATTTCAAACTGCAGAGAAAAACGCTTATAACTTCTGTTCTAGTTAATTTAGAGGCTTCATTTTAGCACGTAGAGAAAAACTCTTACTGAAGTAGTTTCTTACTCGCTTTTCAATGGTATCAAGCTCGAAAGGATGCGACAATTTCTTCCGCTAAAAAGGACTCTTTTATGGAATTCTCGGCACTCCGCTCCTATTGGTCTTAGCGTGATGATATATACCCTATAGCCTTCCTCGATAAATAGGCTATCTAACACTGAAGGAATTTTTCAAATCAGGACAGTAATTCCTGAGATTAGGGAAACTCTTCAGCTTTATAATATTGGTATAAATGATAGGTTAGAAGGAAAAAATACATGTATATTACACTTACAAGTTTCCCCTCAATTCAAAAATTTTACATTAAAAATGGGTAGATATCTATAGTAGTATTAAGATACTATATAAATAATAGCTAATTTCTAATTAGATAATTCTGTGATATAATATTTGATCATCAACCTAATTGCAGAACATGCTCTTAATATTCCTAATGTTTCATATTATTTATTTGCAATAAAAAGTTGGAACTAGCTGCTTTTCTGGTACTACTAGTGCAAGGCAAAAATACCTCAATTGGTGATATTAATTTTAAAAACAACTTAAATATTAACTTGAAAATGTTATACAAAACTAAGAATACATTAAAGTATATGAAGCACCCAGAAGCAAAGGGCTGTAAGTGACAAAATTGAAAATTTGGAGATAACTAGTGCAAATGATAAAAAAAGTACCATTCAATATTGTGGCAAGAGACGTTAGTGATAGCTATAAAAATTGAAAATTTGGAGATAACTATTGCAAATGATAAGTACCATTCAATATTGTGGCAAGAGACGTTAGTGATAGCTATAACAGGTACTCCGCAAGAACGTCATTTAGAAGAATATAACATTAAAGATTCCGAAAGATTGAAACTTTGCATGTCTTATACTCGGAATTGTTTTTTTTTTTGGTCACTTACATCCCTTTGCCTCTCACTGCAGCATATGGAGTATAATATGAGGTTATTTATACACATTTATTGTGTGAATAATCTTAAAGCTCAATATGTACCACAGCCAAAGCTTGCACTTCATGCCCAGAGGCGTAGCTAGGTTTTCAGCACCCAGGGACAACTGAAGATTTTGTGCCCCCCCCCCTGTGCCCCTGGGGGCCTAGGGGCGCCCCTAAAGGGAATTAAAAACTTGTATACTTCCTAAATGTTTTACAAGTCTAAAAAGCAGCAGTTTCAACTTTCATTTTTATTAGCGACCATTCACTTATAAGGGGAAAATGGGACACTTTGGCTTCGCAAAATTATTTGTCTGATTTCCCACGCACTACAGTTCGATATTGTTCATTCCCAATATGGTTTGCGGTGCTCCCACTTTTTGTCGAACATATTCACACCTCTTCAGTTCAAACAATTTTCTTTTCGCATTTAAAAATAAAATAAATTAACATCAAATTGGCGCCCCTTGACGCTGCGCCCGGGGACAGCTGTCCCTCCTTGCCCCCACCTAGCTACACCTCTGTTCATGCCATCACTAGTTTTAAGCCGTTTTATCTATCCTACTGTGTTGATATATATACATATATTTACTAAATGAATCATACTTTTTAAGTTTCTGATTGTGTTAAAACTGGTGAGTTATTCAATATTATCATTTTTATCATGTGCAGGTTAAATAGCATTTTTATTACAACTGATTTGGTCTATTGAAATGTTAAGTGTTTTTAAAGTAAACACATATCAAGAAAGTTTCCTTATCTTTTTTTTTTTCTTGTAGCTTCAGAAATCACTGCAAAAATGAATTTAGTAAGCTGCAGAGACGGTATAAAAACAAGAATTATACTGTGAAAGAAGGTGCTTAGCATTTGAAAATGTCATATTTGTGTATATTTGAATACTTTCATATTGTAGTCCTGGATATACAGCAAATGAAAAAGTCTTGAATTGTAAATATGGACATTTAAAAGTGCTGATCTGCGTTAACGAGTTTCAAACAATTACACCAAAAATTTAGAGTCTTTTGTTGCATTTACTTTTTCTGAAAAAGTTTTGATGCTTTCAGTTTTTGCTTCTTTATTTTACAAATTTTGCATTTCAGCAACATAAAATGAACTTACTGAGCTGTGTTTGAAAACATTTGTATAATAAAGGACTTCTGCATGTTTATACCTGTATATAATATTCATGTTAAATATATTCATTATGTAGTTAAATTTGTCATATAAAAAGGCTTGTAGTGAATAAAACTTATTAAATGTACTTTTTCTGTAAAAGTTTTAATCACTGTTTTTCAAAACAAATATTTGCACACTCATGTTTTCACACTATATGAAAGTAAATTGGTACAAGAAAACATTGTTTTTTAAAAATCAAAACCTGCTAAATGGATCGTTTGTATGATTACTGTGCATTCTTTGCATATACAATCTTCCTGCATCCTTTACAAGAATCGGATTTCTTTCATTTCAACTGGTTATCACAATAAAGTTCGCTACATGGTATAAAATTTGAGTTTCAAAATATAAATGAAATGCCAAGATTATTTAGAGTGTCTCTCAGATTCTTCACTAGTTATGAAGTTTTGTAACTTATAATGCAATAGTTAGAATCAATATAAAAAACATTAGGTAAAAAAATTAAAGTGGTAAAAATTAGAGTAAATTTGAAAAAAACTGAATAGAGAGACAGTGAGTTTTTAACATTGTATGAGTTATTATTTCATCATACAATAAATAATAAATGTATGTAATCGGGGGATGCAATGAATTGAACAGCTTTATGTGAATGAAAAATGTTAAGTTATAATTTTGAAGAAATAGAGATTTTTATAAAGACGATAAAATTCAGATCTGAACAAAAAATATTATTTAACTTGTAACTGCTATGTATTAATTATTAACAAATGAAAGAAATTAATTATAGTCTTAAATGGATAAAATTTATCATGCATAGCAAAAAGTACGTTTTGTCTTGCTAGAGCTGAAGAATATAATTTGAAATTCAAATTTTCCTTCTAGAAATTATCAAAACCAGATATTATTTATTCTTCATTAGCAATTGTAAAAGTATCGAACTTTGTATTTATGATTATTCAGTCGACTCTTGCTGCCTCGAAATCGAAGAGAAGAAATTAAAATTTGAGACGTTGTAAGTTCCATTAACATTATTTCAGCAAAAGTAAGTAGTACCATATACAGTATTAGCTCAAGTGCATATCTATAATACTTTATGAAGACCATCTGTCCAGAATAGTTTAACGGGCTTCTCTTATCTTTTGTTTTTTTTTTTTTTTTTGGTATCTATTATTTTACCAAGGTGAAATGGGTTGAAATTTTTTTGTAGTCCTTGTCGTTTTTGGCACACTTTCAAAGATCCTTAAGGAGGTGAAGTGCTTGGCTATTTTTTAACAGGTAGTGCTAGGGAAATACCTGTAGAGAAGTTTGGTTACTCTGCATTGTTAGACTTCAAATCAAGTTGCACTTTAATAAAAGCGCTTATCACATTTTTCTCAAAATTTACTCTTTAGTTTACAGTTGGATCTGAAAATTAGATAATACCTAGATTTGCAGTGGAAAGTCTATAAATGCCAAGTGTCATCCAAACAACCGAAAATGATACAGGGTTGCCATGCACCTCTAAAATAGGGAAAACCTGGAATTGACAGGGAAAGCTAAAATGACCAAGAATGGTCAGGGAAATTCACAAACCTCTGCAATTTCTAGAAAACTTGGGAAATTCCTTTCATTTTACTGTTAGCACTGCTCTAATTACTAAGGATAAATAAATCAGCAAACTTTTTGCTGTGATATTCTCTTAAACTTTGCAGGGGGCAATCCAGCATTTTTAATAAGGTCCTATTTTTTGCGAATTGAAAAAAAACTTTCTAAATCAAATAGTTTTGTGGAATTTAAAATTTAAACGTATAAGTGATGAACAATTATATTATTCTTTTGTCGTTTATTTCGGGAATAATTCTGTGAAAAGTACAATTTGCTATCTTGGAGTTTTGTGAAGGGACAGTTTTGGTTGATTGGAATTCTGTTAAGGGTCCATTTTGATTAATTGGAATTTTGTGAAGAGTCCGAAAATTGACCCGAATTTCCTCTGGCACAACCCCTGCTTTGCCAAAAGACTTATAGCATAAGACTAGCTTCCCTCTTTCATTTTGTCTCCAGATTCCTCTTAGCACCTTCCAAGGCAAAACCTAAGGTTTTAAGCAGAAGAAAGCCTGATTATGTATCAGTTCACACAACTTTAAATACTCGCATGCAAAAGTTTATACAATTTTCTCCCACCACCATTCTCTATATTTAAATTTGTTTTATGGAAGATTTCTTGTAAATGTGTATTGTTGAATGAGTAACAATTTTAATAAATTAAAAGAATTGACGTTTATTTAAAATGACCAAACCTCTTCTATGTTCCATCTCGTTATTTAAAACAATAACAGTCGAATAAATGTAGAAAATGAATTTTGATTTATTTTGAAGATTTAAGTAAATAATCTTGAATATAATATTGAAGGATTGTTTTATGCACTGAATTTTCACCATTTTAACTTGTATTCTATTCATTAACATCCACTTTTTCGTAAGCATGTGAACATCACATACTTTGCAGAAAATGGCTTGCTGTTCATTAAAGTTCAATCTGTTTGCATCCTGAAAATATTTCAGTTACATATTATGAAAATTGCAAATTATGCTTGCTATGTTCAAGTAGCTTATTTAATTTTTTACTTTAATATTTTTTTATGAACTGTGATTTTAGATGTTCATAAATTACTGATATATATATATTTTTTTTTGTTGTTGAAAATTATTAAATTTTAAAATTAGTGGCACTTGATTATTTAATCATTTTTAAAGAAAAAAATATAGTTTTTAAATTGCTTATTTTAACAAAATGGCTTTTATGATTTGCTATTTACTAGTAACGTACTAAGGAATTTTAATTTTGAGTTTTAGCTTTATTACTGCAAATTTAGCATACCATGTGCTTTCATTTTGGAAAAATATCTCATAAATGCAACTTTTATTGAATATGATAAGAGCAGTCGGACAAAAGTATGTGATGTTGACATTGTTACAGCAGTCATTGGATATTCAGAAGAAAATATCTTGCAATAATAGATGTGACCTCGGCCAACCTGGAATTTTTTTCGGAAATCATCTGGAAAAGTCAGGGACTTTCATTCCCTAACTTTAGTGGCAACCCTGTGGTAGAGATGCAACAAATAATGAAAATGGTAAAGAGCTGGAAGGAAGAAATTGAAGTTATAAAAAAATTATGAGTTATCTAGATTAAGAAAGAAAAACTTATAGTTAAGAAGAAGAGAAATTTACATAAAAAAGTAATGTGCAGTGGAATAATTTTTTTTTCTCTCATGCTATATCGAAAAATTTGAGTTTGCAGTTTACATAAACGTGAGCTGAGGTAAACAAAGCAACGTGACACTTCGCGGTAGTTGCCTACTTGGTGCTGGAAAAACTGCAAACAGCGCCAACCAGACAAGGGAAATGATTATGACCGGTTTTTCCAGAATCTCTAATTCAGCAAATAAATCATAAAAAACTGGTTCCTCTCATTAGAAATTTTCTCTCTTGCCAGGAAATAAATTTATGTATGCGCATACCCAAGCCTGAGTGAGTAATTTCTACAGAATTTAACTATACCAGCAGGAGCGGATATAGGATTTTGCTCGGGGGAAGGGCACTTTCCTTATAAACTTCATCTCGCCTAAAAATGTGTTCCGAAAGGGAAAATTTGTAAGGTTTTTATAATACTTATCGGCTGTTTTCCTAATAATAATTGTCGTAGTTCATTATTCAAATACTCTTTAATAATATTTGAATCTCAGGGAGAGCAACTGTCACCTTTTGCATCCGTGCCCCATTATATATCGATGGTTATCATAGCTTCATAGCTTCCGAAACCATAAAGAAAGCGTTAGTTATTACGTTAAACTGATTTTAACAAAATTCGAATATAATAAATACCAAGTGGAATGAAATGAAAGCTTTTCTTCTCGGCTATTGGCTGTGAACCATATCGAAGACTGCCCATTTTTGCACATGCTGTTGATTACGGGTGCATATTTCCCGATCCCACGCTGTAATAGCTTTAAGCCACGCCTTTTACTGACGTTTTCAATGACATCATGATTCCCAGATGTCGCTATTACTGTTCTGTTTCTTTTGAGTTTCGCATTTTCAAAGTAAAAAAAAATGGATAGATTACCATCATATGAGTGGGTTTAGCTATTTTAATATAGAAATAATGGAGTTGTAAAGTTTACATTTACAATACAAGAAATAAAAAATGAAGATTTTTATATAGTAAGTATTTATTTTATTTTTAAAATTAGATGTTCTGTGTTCTTCGTGTTTGCAAAAGGGTCCCCCCCAAGAAAAAAAATTTAAAAAAAGTATCAGCAATTCGCCCACCTGTTGAAAAATGACAGTTACGTCCCTGTACGATATTAATACTAACATTAATAAAAGAAGAATGAATTTATGCTAGCGCATTACCGAGAGGGTAGGGAGAAATATAATAAATCAACTTTTCACGGAAAGTGTTACAATGAACAAAAGGGCATTTATTCAATGCATACTATAGGTAAAAAACAACAAAAAAACCTAAACACATGCATAAATGCATTTTGTATTTCTAAAAGTCAGAGGGGTGTTGAACAAAATATAACTATAAAAAATTATGAAATATAAACGTAACATTTTTTAATTTAACTTAACTAGTAAAAATAATGATAAACAGCATTTTTATTTACTTTTGGATAGTGTAATTAAAAGTAATTTGTTTACGTCTTGGAAGGCATCAGTAGGCGTGGCTTAAACCTACTACAACGTGGGATCGGGCAGCAATATGCGTATGCGGTGCCTACCTCCATGGTGCGGATCGGTCGGATATGAGATATGCTGCCTGTTTTCGTTACGTGTCTTGATTAATTGTTTATGGTTTTGTGCATCGTAGGTGGTAAATATGGTTTCCTGCTGGTCTCCCGACAAGAAATACTCTGATAGAGAGAGGTATATACTTTTCTGAGATTGCGGTTAGGGAATATTTAGTGATATCCTAATTTGTACTGTTATCTTTGTAGATGGATTTGCATTTATCCAGCGTACATAAATAGTAAGAAAACATATGCGGAAGGTCGACGAATTAGAAAAGACAAGGTAAAGTAATCAAATTTTGTAATTGTTTTTACACACGTTGCATAATTTTTAACTGAATAAAATTTAATAATCATGAAAACTTTGAAAGTATCTGTCCACAATTTATAGTCAATGAATATTAAATGTCAAGGAATAAAAACCAAGCTGCTCATTCCAATAAAAGAGCATTGTTTGGCCCGTTCAGGTGTAATTTTGTTCCGAAAAAGGCCCGTCACGAAATAATAGGATTAAAACCAATCTCCTTAAGTCTATTATGTGACATTCATAACATACTTTACTGTAAATTAACTTGACAACATGAGGGAAAAATCGTACAGTTTGCTCTTTTCATGTAAATGTTTTGAAACTCAAGACAAGATTGATTTTTGTGTATGTTATTTAAATAAAAGTATATTCTATCAGTTGATACAACTTGGAGCCAAGCAGAGATAAAAACTAGGGATACATTGGATGTCCAACAACTATAAGGTATCTGGCTGCTTTTTAAATCCTGTATTCAATCCAGCTCAGCCTTTACTAGTTGGTCATTGTACTAAATATCCTACCTTTCATGCCACTGCAGGGTATCCGGGGAAAAAACTTGGGCTTAAAGTTTTCTGTTAGACAAATATTTAATTTTGACAGCTTAATCAATCATGTTTTGAACAAGGTATTAAATTATACCAAAGTTGCTGCAGCTTTAGAGTGCATCACTCTCTAATTAGTGATATTTTTTAGTGATAGCATGCTATCACTAAAAAATATCACTAAATTAGAGTTTACCTGCAACAGGGGAGGTGAAAATTTGAGACTTGCAATAGATATCAATATCGTAAGTCTCAAATGCGATATCAAGGACGGCTTTTTTTGGCTTTAACCACTCGAAAGAGACTGGCTTTTATCTATAAAAGCCGATTTTGGTTAATTTTGTTTAAGTAAAAAAATATCATTAATACAATTAAATTATTACTGTAATAGCAAAATACTTGAAATAATAATGAAACATTTAATAGAATGATACATTGCTAAAACAGCAAAACAAAAAGTGCTCCTTGTTAGAAATTTATTTACATTCAATGCAATTTAATCTTCATTTAAAAAAAAAAAAATATTGAAAAGTACAGTGCAGCCCCCCCCCCCCCCCCCCCCCCCCACCGAAGAATTTTTCTGTTTTTGCTACCGTGATACTGTCATTATGTATCACAATGCTACTGTGTAACTCGGAATTAAAATTTTAAAATCGGGGAAATTTTTTAAGCTTTGTCGGGGAATATCAGAGGGGAGGGGGGGGGAGGGGAGGATGGATTCTGTTACTACTATGTTCTTTGTTCCAAGCAAAAATAAAGCTATTTGTCAAACAATAGCATAAAATAAAGATGATCATCTTGAAGCAGACCAACTGGTCAACGTCTGGCCAATATTAAGTTCCACTAGAATGATATTGATCTAAAAAGGTTACTATTGCTATGTAGTGTTCAGCAGTAGTTAACTACTAGTTGCAACTACTTTTGTTTTGAACTAGTTAACTACTAGTTAGATTACTTTTTCCCCCAACTACTAGTTACAACTACTTTCAAAATTCCAACTACTTTCAAAAAAAAATTTTAAAATCTATTTTTTTAAAAAAACCTATTTTTTAAACATTAAATTATTTAAATTTTTAGCTCATGAATATTGCTCACACAAATGTATTTTTTTATATTGCATTATATAATGTAAAAGTACTCATAAAATATTATAATATTTATTGCAATATTTACGCAAATTAGGAAAAGCTTTCTAATATAGTTGATAAATGGAGCCTGCTCCAGCAGATGCATAGGCGTAACCAGGGGGGGGGGTTCAACCCCCCCCCCATTGGGTATTTACTTATTTAGGCACACAAAAAAAAAATTTCGCTACGGCCTTGCAAAGCACTTTTTTTCCCCCTAAGAAAATGAAACATATGACTTTATTTCCTCTTTCTTTGAAGGATTGTGATCATGACCAAATTATGCAGCTCATAATATATAATCATAGAGGACTTTTCATCTGGTTATAATCAACCCCCTTATCACCTTGGGGGTGGGGGTGGGTTGCAGCGAAAGGTGGCTTCAATCACCGTACTACCAGACACAGACAAACAGAGATCCTTTCAATCACTCCAGAGGGTTTTCTTTCCTTCGTGATGTCCTTTTTACCCAAAGGCAGCAATTTGGGAATACAATCGCACAAGTAATAAGTTTCGTACAAAATATTCTCTACTGTGAGGGAATTTTGTTTTTTGATAAACCAGTGTTGTAAGGTCTGAAAATGAAGGACCCCTAGCCAACAATTGTCCTAATGGGTTAAACCCTTAAGCCAGGAAGGGATGCTCATCAAGAAACTTAAAGAGCAGTCTGTATTTATTTATGCTTCCTGTCCAAACACCCATTTTGGTAAAATCTATTTTGTAAATGAGCCGATTGGAAAATTGATGAACTGTATTTACATTGCATTCTCATTTACAGATGTTCTCTCATCTCTTATATTTTAAATGTTTTTTTTTTCTTATTATGGTCCATCAATGATTGCATTACGACTGGAAATCATCCGTTCAATGTTTCCAATCTCACTGCTACGGTTTAATGCTGCATTTTAATTTACAATCAAGTATTATTTATATTTTAGCTAAATTTTTAATTATTTTCGATACATAATAATGTTTGCACTTCAGCGATGGACACGTTCGTCATCCAAAAAGAAAAGAAAATTTGATTCAGACGCTTCCACTTCTGAGGTATGTTTTGTTACAAATTTAACAAAATTTTCAGAAATTTATTGTGTGGATGAGCATTTTTGTAGGGGAATTTGGATTTTTTCGCTAAAATTCCACTATTTCCCAGTTTTAATATTATGAATGCCTGGACATGGAAGATTGCTTAGCGCTAAATATTGAATTTTCTATTGCGTTTGAATTAAGATCTAGTAATGAATGTTTAATGTTTTTGTGAATCAAGGCCGTATCCAGAGGGGAAGGGGACCCACGGACTGAAATCTTTTGCAATGTAACATATATTCCTCCCTGAAACTTTGCTTACCATAAGTGTGTCGAAGTCTGCCCCCCCCCCCCCCCCCCGAAAAAAAATTTTGGATACTGCCTTGGCTCCGGAGCAGGGGGAGCATGTTAAGAATTAGGAAGGGCAGTGTATGCTTCAAAATCATACCCTTTATATATACATATATATATAGATATATATGACTAGAAATGATGTTAATAAGATTTTTTTTACATATATGACAGCTTTTTGATGTATTTATAGTAGATGTATGTTTAGATTGTTGGTGAAGTTAGAGGAGTGGGTATTTGGGGCTTCTGCAACTTAAATTTTTGTAACTGGTCTTACATCTATAATGCTTAGGCGAACTCTGCAGGCAAGGGTTCGAGGGCTCTCCCCAGGAAACTTTTTGAAATCTTAATAGCAATGCAATTTTGGGATACTTTGGTGATGTTAGAGGGAACAGAAAGGAGTTTGGTTACTCTCCCCCCATAATTTTTTTCATAATAAAGTCTTATATCTTTTAAGTTACTTTTGGTGTCGCTCGTGATAGTGTTCAATGTCCTTTCCCTGAAAGTGTTTTTGAAAGTAAAGTGCCTTAAAAGCGTAATTTCTCTTTTCTTAAAACTTGTGATCTGAATTTTTTTGACGGGTGGGAGAGGAGTTGACTTGCTCCAATGGGGTAGCTCCCCCCCCCCCCCCCCGGAAATGCCTGAAATAAACACGTAGTATATCTTTAGAAACAAGTATTTATGACTAGTAAATTTTCAACTCTTTTACACTTCTTATTGGTGTTTAGTCGGTACATTTTTAGGGTGACCCTCCCCCCTTTCCCCAACCCTAGTTACGCCTATGAGCACATGCGCAATGAAGTTTTATTTAAAGACAAAATCTTCATTATGGGGAAGCTTTACCTTGATTCTAATACCATGAATACGTTTGGGATACCATAAAACGCAAGCCTTCAAACACAATGTGAAAGAATATTAATCAAAGCATGCACGTTACAAAGATATTTTGTTAATGAATGGGGGTTGGGCAGAGGGAGAATTTTAAATTGATCTTAAGGGTAAACCCCTTTATTTTAGAACAAACAAAGAAAAAAATAGAAATGTAACAAATTTCTTCCTGCCTCGAAGAAAAAGAAATAAACAAATAGTAATGTTTCACAATTCAATTTATCCGTGCACCTGTGAATAATCTGTTTAAATAAAATGTTTCTTTGTTTAACTTTCATAATCAACTGCCACGTTCATGATAAAAAAAAAGTCGTTCACAATAAAAAAAAAAACAGAACAGTTAGTATGAAATCCTGACTGAACATATAATTTTCGCCAGTCTCTTTCTGGAGCAGAACAAAAAAAAAATCCTCATTTTTTATTTATTTATCTCTTCCTCCTTTGATGAAACCAATAATCTTAATTTTAAAAAAGTACATATACATATATAAATTGCTGCCGTCAAATGTTCAATCTTTGAATGTTCTACAAGAATTCATTTAAAATTGTTTAAATGATTAAAAATAATATTCAGTTGAATTATTAGGATTAAATATTTAACAACAATCTTAAAAATGGAATTCAAATGAATTATACTTAAAACTTGTTAACTAGTAGTCAACTGCTTTTGAAGAACAGCTAACTACTAATTGCAACTAGTTTTGTTTAGACTAGTTAGTAGTTGGTGGTTAACTACTTTTTGATGAGTAGTTGCGGAACACTATTGCTCTGTATAAAAAAAAATTCCCCTTATATAAAAGCAAGCCAACTAGTCACCACAGGCAACTTCTTTTAAGATTTTAAAATGAGTAGTGCTGT
Source organism: Octonoba sinensis (assembly GCA_038502835.1). Lineage (NCBI taxonomy): Eukaryota > Metazoa > Arthropoda > Arachnida > Araneae > Uloboridae > Octonoba > Octonoba sinensis. The sequence continues at coordinate 86,797,039 of CM076604.1, forward strand.
CTGTTGTAGGAAAACACTAGTTTAACTCCTTAGCAAGGGCGGATCTAGAAAATCTTCAAGGGGGGGGGGGGGCGATTTTGGAAATCTCGGGGTTCAATGTAAGGATGGATGGAGGAGATTCTTCATTCCTTTTCAACAGTCCCTCCGCCCCCCCCCCCCTTTTTTTCAAACAGCAGGAACAACAACAAAAAAAAATGCTACTGTAGTGATATTTAAAATTTTACTAGCACATTTTTTCAATGCATATACGTTTATTCAAAGCCCTTAAAAGGAACACAAGCTGACGTTTTTTTGCTTTCGCAAATCTGTCTATAATTTTTTCAACGTCCAATCTTTATGGATATGCAATAACGCTAATTCAGTGAGTCTACCATCACTCATTCTGCTTCTTAGCCAAGTTTTAACCGAGTTAGGATTTCCTTCAAGCTTTCTCAAGAAAAATGTAGGCTTGTAAATACATTTTCTAAATTTGAATTGATATGTCTAAATTACAAAATAATAGCAATTATTAGTAATATATTTTCTAAAATTTTCAAAATGTAATACTAAATATGTACTAAAAAAACCATCAACGAGTATGTGCAATTTATATAAACATCTGTAATTATGAATGTTCAATGAAATGTTTCAGGCTCCAGGTTTTAGCGTAAATGCTTCAGGAATTTACACCACGTGCTAAGGGTTGGCTAGCTGTCACCAGTTTGATGGGTAGAAGAAAAGAGCAAGGAATCTCTTTCCCATTACTCCGAGGATTAGCAACTCAGCAATACTAAAGGACAAAGGGACAGGGGGAAAGCATAGAACTTGAAGGGCTATTAGGCTAGGATTCCAAGAAGATAAAAAAATGGCTGGTCCCGGGGCACAAAGAGTAAAAACTCACTTAGGAGTGTCGTTGTAGTATCCACTTGAATCAGCCCAAGGGGGGGGGGGGGGAGATTGCCCCATCGCCCCCCTTTTAGATCCGCCGTTGCTCCTTAGAATTGTGTAAGTATTTTGTTAAAGTAAATTTAAATACTTGAAGTTGTAAATATAAAAACAAACTTCAAAATCACTAGATTTCTTCCTTTTCTTGCCTTGACCAAAAGACTTTATCTTGTAGTATAAATTATGTATGCTAGAAAAATATTAATGAACGTAATTCTTTATTGCGAGTTTAAGTATTCTCAATTATTTTAAAGTAATTCTTTTTTTTAATTATCTCAATTTTAAGCGAGAAGTGTACTTGAATCTAATATAGGATATCATATGTATTAAGGTCTTGCAGGGGTTTTGCTTACTGACACACACTTGACTATAGAAGAAGCAGAATTTTATTTCTCTTCCATCCTGGATTTAATTTCCTTCTAATTTTGTGTTAGAAAAATTTGTCGTCTACTAGCTATTTATAGTATCAGGCTAGCGTGTAATAAGACTCTCACATGAAATTAAGCACTCAAACCAGTAAATAGTAATCGGTATTGTGAAAAACATTCAGCTTGTGTAACAGTACAAATCTGAATCTAATTTTAAATAAAGTCCATTAAAAAAAGATTTGTGATCTATTTTACTCGAATTAACAATAGCAACATTTCATAAATTAACATAGCATAGGTTCTAATTGCAAATAGTGTTTTGTGTACATGAAAAAAGCCAGTAAAACCCTTCTTTTTAAAAAAAGAACAATCTTTTTAAATAAAAGCCGGTCGGTTTGGTCTTTTCTAAAAAAAAAAGCCAGCTTTTTTTCAGTCCTGCACCTACATGTTCTGTGGAATTTTACCTTTCAAAAAAAAATATATTGTTTGCATTTTATAATTAGAAAAACAGCATCCGTGGAAACTTTGTTAGAAGTTGAGATTTCCTAATAAAACTTGAATCTTCATCATAACAAATTTTCGAAAATTATTGGGAAAACTTGTTCTATTTTATATTAATCATTGTAGTTTATTAATTTACCATACAACATAAATTTTAATAGGTAAAACTTAAACTGCACAAAATAAATTTTTTTTCGACTTCACCTGAACTACTTGCATTACACTAATTTCTCGAAAAAAATTTTTCCTTAACTTAAGCATGCTTATGGCGTAACTTTTGTAGGCTTTCTGAACCAGAAGGATTCTATCAATGTATATCTTTTTCATTTGTTTGTCCACCCATAACTTTTCACCGGATGAACCAATTTTCACGATTCTTTTTTTAATCAATCCAGGATGGTTTCCCATAGGTCCCATACCTTTGTTTGACCATATTGAATAATTACAAGTTATGGGCAAAAATGTAGTAACTTTTTTGCTTATTCATCCATAGCAATAACTTTTGACTAAATGAACCAATTTTGATGATTTTTTTCTTTAATTGATAGAGGATTGTCTAACTCGAACATAGCACATCAATTTGACTATATTTGTTTGTTTTTTTTTAACCGTTAGGGTGAAAAATAAGTATTTTTGTTTTAATTGGAAGGGCTTGACTTGGTTTTCTTTGTTGGGAAAATTATTAATAACTATAAAAGTCATTGTTCATAAAAAGTTTGTTTCCATTAGGCTTGTTGCAAGGCTGAACTTGATCCAGTTAATTAACTGTTACGGATAAGGCTGTTTCATTTCTGGAAATATCAAAAGAACCGACGTCACACTTTTTCCGCCGCTAGTGGCGCTAGTTCCCGACCCAGAAAAGTTTGTTCACATGATTTTAAAGCCTCTTTGTAGAATATCAGTTTAGAATAGATTTCACAATTTTTGAACTCATGTCCGCCAATTGTGGGAACAGCATACGAACAAACGTTTTGGAAATTTGATGTGCATTTATTTGATTTCCTTTTATTGAGGGAATCATGCATTCCCATGGCCTAATGCAAACCCTGTATTGTCAATTTAAATTTTCAAATTGTCATGAAAAATAGTAAAAATCATTTTACAAACCCCTAACAATTAAATTGAAAAATTGCTTTATATCATGAAATAACTAATTACAAATTGTACTATTTGGAATCATAATCTAAATTTGAAGGTCTACTTAGATGCCCTATTTGGCCTTCTACAATAAGGCAATATTTGTACGGTAAGATGATAAAAGGTGAAGAGTGTATTGTGCAACTTAAGTATTTCCTGAGAATATATCTAATTGTTCTGTTGATAAATCCAAGCATTCTGTTAGTTCTGGTTTTAATTTTAAGCAATTGCTAAATAAGCTTTTATGATGAAATTTTCTTTTAAAAAATGTAGTGCTCTTTAAAAGAAAATAAATAAATAAATAAATAAACATTTTTTTTTTTTAGTGTGTAGAGAACCCAACTTGTCAAGAAATCAGAGATGTCTTAGATGCTTCTTCATTCCAGATTGGTGTAGAGGTATGTAAGGAATAGGCTCCAACTTCTTTTATTTGGAATTGAATGTTTTACGCTATTGCTACCTTGAAATATTATTGCAACATAGTAATACTATAAAAAATTTAATTGTTCACTTTTCATATCCTAGTTTCATTACTTTTTCTTCTAAAAATACATTTAAATACTCTCGACCCCAGCTGGTTTCATTGTTGAATGAAAACTGGTTCCAGTATTCTTTACCCAGATCCACACTATAAATGTGAAAGGGGAAGAAATTAGGAGGTGGGTTGTCTCAGCCCGGGTTGAATTTCATAGTGCAAGCAGGTTATTTCAATCCAAGTGATAATATATGGCTTCATTGTAGTTTTTTCACTATTCAGCCTCTAAATCTGCTTCCGACGTTAAATGAATATCATTACTTAGACACAATAGAATTATCATATTCATTACTTTTCTGTTCCATCAGTTGAATTTAATACCACATTAACATCCTTAAATTGAAGAGAATTTTAGAACGGCTTGGGAGACTCTTAAACTTAACTTTCATTAATAGAAATATTTCATTACAAATTAATTTAATAATTAATCATATACGAACAAAACCTGTCCAGGATGCAAAAATATTTCTATGCTATTTCAATACATAGATGTGGTAATTGAAATAGAAGCAGTACAAATATATATCTAGACACACGGCAGTGTGTCCGCCAAGTTCAGAAAGTCAGCCAAATTAAGATTCGGCGACACCGGCCAATGTGTATATTTACCCGAACCATTTCGAGCTACTTTTGACCCCACCATTACCCAAAAACTATTAGACCTACATACTTGAAATTTTGCACGTTTAATAGCGATCCCCTTAACCCCTAGAATATCAAATTTCATTGATGTACCTCTTATGGTTATGGAATTATTAAGGTTTGAAAAGTGTCATTTTTATCACTCACTCACTCACTCATCAAAAACCTAACCTACTTCTAGGAGACTTAGAAACTTGAAACTTGGTATCAAGGTAGACAATTTGGCATATATAAAGGAAAAAATCCGAAACTTCAAAAAATTACATTATCTTCGAAGTTACTAGCATACTCATAAGTAGCATCATACCTAACGACTTCAAACAGCAGCCATATTTTTCTGCCGTTTAAAGTAAACAATACTCTCTCGCGCTTGACGGTAAATAATTGATGCATTGAAATTCACTTTCCGCTTTAATTTTTCACCTTAAGGCTTAACTCAAGCTGACTACAAAGAATCCAGTGTCGTAGTTATACAGAACTTTTCAACGTTTTAAATAAAAGATTAATTAAGTAAAGATAGGAAATGTAAGCAGACGAAAAAAATCTTAAATAATTAATAGCGACTATTCAGCTTGGTTTATCCCAACAAAACATTAATGTGAAAAAAGGGCCAAGTTCGATAGAACAAAAACGGCCTTCGGAGTAGTCGTTGTCAGCGATAAAAAAATTGATATCTAACGGGTGCCAAGTTCCATAGCAGAACCTTTGATCATGGCTGTAAGCGTACAATGTTCTTTAATTTATTTAAAAACATTTTTTATCGGATTCCTAACTTGGCAAGTTTTAATTAAGATAAGTTACGTTCAAGAAGACGATAAGAAGACAATTAGAAATTAACTATAATAGCTTGCCACATGATTTTACTAACTATTAAAAATTGCTAATTGAATGAGTTAAATTTTTTGAATGTAATTTCTTTTATCGCTGACAACGACTACTCCGAAGGCCGTTTTTGTTCTATCGAACTTGGCCCTTTTTTCACATTAATGTTTTGTTGGGATATATATTACAACAATGACTTAATTCATATTGTGGCTTTTTGTTGTTGTTATTGATTGGGCCCATTACTCGACATCAAAAAGAGGTATTTTTCCAAACAAATTTATTGAGACCACCAGGCATATTCAATCAGTCTCCTTCAACCCATATCAGTTTATTTGATACAGCCACCAGGGCGATCTTTTGGGCAATCGAGGGGGGGGGGAGTGCCACCCCACCCCCAACTTTTAGAAATACATTCTACTTATACATGTGTTTTTCTATTTTTTTGTTTTTTACTATAATGTACATGGAATATATACCCTTTGACCCCACATCCCTGGATGCCCTCCACCCTTTTGAGGGTGACATCCAAAATTAAATTTAATTTTGAAAAAATACGTATACTAGTAGATACAATTTTTCTGGTGCCATTTCAACATATCTTAACCCTTATTCTCATAAAGCAGCATATATGCTACCTGGGGTTTTCCCCTACTACCTAGCGGAACACCGCAGGTAGCATATGGGCTACTTTGTGAGAATAAGGGCTAGCAAATAACAATGCAACATACGCACTGACGTCAATTAACAAATAGAAAGTACTGGAAAACCCCAGGTAGCATATATGCTACTTTATGAGAATAAGGGATAAGGTATAACTGAATATCAATGAGGTTTTGTTGAGGTGGACTAAAAACCTGTATTTTTAGTCTTGGAGGAAGTCTAATGCAAAATTGTAAGACTATGAAAAATGGTTTTGTCTACCTCGTTCACTGCCTGCAGGGTTTTTCCTTTCCCCCATCGGACATCTCTGCCATCTCGACTGAACTGCGAAAATGTCCATGTAAACAAGTGCGGGCATGTCCAAAGTCATGAGTCGAGATGTCTGGTTTTACCTGTTTGCTGCCGAAACTAAATCTGAAGAAGTTTTCTCCCTTGGCTGCCGAAATTGAGATGTGCAGCCTCCATGCAAATGAGGTATGACGTTAGAGTTTGAGTGGGGCTGTGACTGAATATATAGGGCAGGCAGGCAGCAGACATATGTGTGATTCTCACTTATTGATGACTTATTAGTGCATCCCTTGGATTTGCTTCAGGAGAAGCAATTAGGAGGTGGATTCCTCCATGTTATTTAAGGCCTATTTTGCTCCCGATTCATGTCTTTTCTCTCTGAAAAACACCACCCTCTAAATTTTTCTTCAGTTGGCTCTTTAAAATATTTTCTCACTCTGAATTTTAATAATTTTAAATCATAACAAATAAATTTTAATTAAAAGGCCCAACAAGTTTACTGTAATAAAGCAAATAAATAAAATAGAATTTCTTGGTTTTCTTTTTTTTTTTTGCTCTACAGAAAATAATATACTAAATTTATACAACCCAACAGCGTTCCTTCCCCCTCTTTTTCTTGTGTGTGTGGGTGGGGGGGGGGGGGGGTAACACCACAAATTACCACACGAGGTGACACCACTCATACATTTACATAATCAATACTTCCATTAAGGCTGAGGGATTCATTGATGTATCGCGATACACCAGTTACAATCAATATCGTAAGACTGGTTTAGACTTCTCTAAATTGATGCATTGGGTTGACGATGTATTGTGATTTAAAATCCTACATTGCCCTATCTTACTTCAAATTAAACCTTAAAGACGGCCAACTGTTGTAAAGCAGAGTTAAGCGGGTTATAAAAGTGTAACGGTGCTAAATTGTTTTTCTTTTTTTTTTGCTGCCATAAAACTCCTGCTTTTCCGTGCTACGAAAAGAATTTTTCTGCTATTTACATAGGTGATTTTTTGCAAAAAAACTTGATTTTTCCTGCCACAAAACAATTTCACATGAGACAAAAGAGTTTATATTTATTTATTTTTTGCAATAAAACCAGATTCTCACTGCTTTAAAAACGGCTACAAATCATTTGGAATGAGTGACCTCTGTGTTAGTTACTACTTTTCACATCTATTTAGATTTAAATTAAAGAGCATTTTCCTTGTGAAATGTTCATTGGATAATTTAAATTAAAAAATAAAATCTATTAATTTTTTTTTTCAACCCTGATCCATGCAAAAATCACATCCCACTTTAAAATTCACCAACTATTGATTTTGATAAAGTATTATACTATACTTGTTCTATGAAATACTATTTTATCATTATTTCATACTTATAATTGCTGCATATGGAGTGAAAAATTAAATAATGTAAAATATGTACAGAACAATCTCATTCTAGACTTTGCCTTTAGATTATTTAAATATGGTAAACAGTACTTAATAAAAAAAAAATTGAAAGTTATTTTCATCAATATGCTTATATACAGAATCTCTAAATGTATTGAAAGAATTTACATACCCAAAACCTTTTACTAAAACTTTTATGAAATTTAATCGAACTTGTACTCTACAGAAATATTTAAATTTCTCAGTGGCTTTTACACTTTTTAATTACCAATAAATGTAATTTTTAAAAAATTAATCTAACAATCTTTCCAGAACAAACTATACTCAAGAGAACAGAACAAAGACAATGTTGTATTCAGAGGTCGTGTGCGAGTACAATTAAAGAACGATGATGGAACTTTAGTGAATCCCAAGTTTCCTTCAAGTAAATAATTATGTGTATTATGTTTTTTAGTGGATGAAATTTATTATATGGGTCATTCTCAGATAATGGTAAATTTTAGCTTTCAAAAAAAAATTTTTTTTTTGTTTCAATTCTAAATTTTTTTATGTCAAAACAATTATTCATGTCCACTTATCTGGAGGAAAATCCCAGCAGAGATCATTGGCTTTAATTACACCTTTAATTAATCAATTGTATTTATTGGGACATGGTAATGACAGGTGATCCATGGAAATAACTATAGGCTAAATAATTACAAATAGTTAGGTATATTTGTGTAGAAGAATATATGTGTTAAACTATATTAAAATCATCTTCATTACTTTATGTTTTAAAAATGCATCTACAATGAAAAGTTAAATTTCTTTTGGATTTACAACTACTATGCATATCAAAGAAACAAATTACATATTAATCCTCTAATCGTTAAAAAATATATAGTAGTATTTTAAAGTTATTCTTACTGCCTTTATTAGAGTATTTTTAACCCTACATATTTAAAAGAAAAAAAAAAAAAAAAAAGCTTGAAAATAAGTAAGTTAAAGCAGTATGTTTCAAAATAAGATACAACAGTATTTGATGAATTTAAATATTGAGTTCTTTATAAGAACTGAATTTCTGTAGGTTAATAAGGTCGTTAGAAGATTAGTGGAAGGATCTAGAAAATTTTTATAACAACAATACTAAATTTAAATTAAACTGCGTATTAGAATCCAAAATGGCTCTTGTCATTTCATTAAGATCACTTTATATGTGAACAAATCAAAGCACAAGTTTATAATACTTCAATTTAGTCTGCAGGATAAAATAAAGGCAATTTCCTCTCAGAATAATTTGGAATTTATTATAAAGTCAAAAACTGTCATTACCATGTCCTTGGACATCATTACCATGTCATCAGAACACCATGATAATGACATTTTTTAATGTTAGGCCTGCTTATAGCTAAACTATATATATTAAAATCAAATACTATATTTATCCTAAATGTAGTCCTAAAACTATCTATAAAGCATTCAAAAAATTTAACTTTAATCACTTTATATTTCAGTAACAATAGACGTGGTAATGACACATGATAAACACACTGGTTAAAATTTTGGTAAAAAAAATAAAATGGAATAGTTGTTACTTATTTAAACCAAAGATGAATTGTCTGCCAGTAAGAGCATGTTGTCCTGTATTGATAATAGTTTGATAGTGTAAAAAGTGGCATCTGGTGGTGAGCTAGAGCAAAATAACTTCCACACCAAGGTAATGACAATTACTTCTAGGGACAAATTTTAAGGGGAAAAAATATATAATTTTCCCCCTTTATGTGAAAAGATCCAAATATATTTAAAATAGAGAAATGAAATATACTTGGTTGTCTATGTTTTTAAAGCTTTCCAATTTTTACAGTAGAGATTCGAATAATAAAGTTTGCAGATAGGGACACGCCATGGTAATGACTTTTAAAACATTCAAATTTGCCCTTTTTTAATATTTAAACTAGTGCACAAAATAGGGTTTGAATAGAAGTGTGTAAAAATTTTAAAATTCATAATGGACTTAAATCAATTAGTATTTTTAAGCCAAGGACATGAAATTTACCATTATCGGAGAATGACCCATATCTCTTCTAATAATAAAATAACATGCTTGTAACTTTCAGTATTTTTTCAAATTTCAGAAGATGCATTACTCATGTATGTAGCAGAAATGATTTTGAAGTTGAAAACAAGAACCCAAAACAAAGGTGGAAATGAATCATCTCAAAATATTCAAGCTGCAAAAAAAGGAAGTAAAAAGAAACGACGATAGAAGAAATTAATCTTGTTTTGTAAATATTTTTTATAAAAGCTTTCTCAATATTCAATAAATATACTGAGCACAAAAGTTAAGAACAATTTTATTACAAAGTAATGAAACAAGATTTTACATTTTCATCAAATTCATTCATAGCCCCTGAAAAAGAAAAAGTTGAATGTTAATTTATTAACATTAAAAAAATTAATTGAATAGTACAAAATCCTAAATCTAGAATCCTACATACTTCAAAAATTCCACTTTTAGATCATTAGCATTTTGCTTGACATAAAAATAATCTGCTGTCGTTCCCCTGATTCTACATCATTTATGTACAGAGCTAGTTTGTAATGCTAAAAAAAAAATCCCCTTCGGAGCTCACACGTAAGCAAAATACTGACACCAAGAGAGAAAAATGCATACGATATATTACTTCAAAGGTCTATGCCTGTCTAGCTTCTTGAAACCTTCTTTTGCTGTCCCAACGTGTTTCATAATCACCAAGACTTAGACTGGTGTCGGGGAGCATTTAGTAGTCAGAATAGTCAAGTGTAAGTGTTTCTCATCATGCAAGTGCTCGACTGATTTACTGTAAACTTTTTAAAATTTTTGTTTCATAAAATATTGAAGCAGGTATGTACCTGAATAGACTAAAACAAATGAATAAATCAATTACATTGTGTAGTAGTAATTGAATTATTTAACTTTCTTCATACTGAAATTTTATTTTTGAGGATGACTTACCAAGAAAGGTTGTTGGTTTAAACGGCTCTGGCTAAAATTGTTTCTAATAAATAGACGTACATAGTTTACAAAAACAATTTTTCTTAGTTTTCATAAGAAACATTTTATACCTCACAAGTAGAAAGTAAAGTAATTTTCAAATACTCATTTATAAAAGATCAAGATTTGAGACATTGTACTATGTGTGTATATAGGTACAGTATGGGACCCCAATTTTGGAATCCGGAAAACCCAAAATGGGGAACTTTTTTCGAAAAAAGAGCAGCTGGAAAAAAACCAACGTTTGTTTTTTGAATAAAAAAAAATCGGGAGATGTTTTGCAGGGTTTTTTTTTTTTTTTTTTGGAAATAGGAGTTTTAAAGAGAAGGAAAATAAAATGTAATAAACATGTTTAAGATTGGAAATTTAAAAAAATTATTTCTCGATTTTCTGAAAAGGGTTCGTTTTTACGATTACTTTTTCTTAATTGTTGCTTTAATTCTGAGTTAATATCATTAAATTTTGCTTTTTTTCTTGCAGTTTCCTTACATTTATTTTTTAAAATGAGCTCTAATTTTTGCACGACAGAACATTTGCGAAATTGAAAATCCGTGTTTCTCCCATTCTCCTAATAGTCTGATCTTTCACTACAATTCAGTGGCTAGAAAATATAAAATCATATCAAAATTTGACAGAATCTTTTTCTTTTAATTAAAGAGGTTAAAATAACATAGGGAAAATGCTTCGATGCTTTGCCTCGAATGTAAGCCTACTCTAACTTTGTTTTTTGTGCTAAATTTCACGACTTATAGCCGAGTATATACGATGAGCGAAATGCTAATAAAAAGTTCCAGAGCAAATTAGATGGGCTCTGATGTTACTTACAAAATTTTTTGAATGAAGTCCCGAGCGTTCCCGATTTGAGGTCCCATGCTGTATATATATATATATATATATATGTTACGGCCAAAATGCGATGTGCTCATTTAAGAATGCCCGGTAGGTGACTAATTGTGCAACAAAACCGGAAAGCAACAAACTTTTATGTAATTTGAAATGTCACAAAAGTTCAGCTTGTTGTAATAAGTGATTACGGTGATTTATAAATCATTTTTTAATTAAAGGAAAAAAAGTAATTTTTTTATGTTGACCATTTTACTACTTTTTTAATATATTTTGTATTTCTAATAACTTTTACTTTACAGAAAAAAAACATTTGTAGTGGTATGTTTTTTCACATACTGGGTGGTATGGTGGGACCACAATTTTTTAATATTTGTTTTATTAAAAAGTTAATTTGCTAATATTGACCCTTTTGTTTTATTTTTTAATTTAAAAATATAAATCTAATTTAAAAATATAAAAAAATAAACTAGTTTTTAAATTAAAATTGAAAAAAATTAGTTTTTTACTTTGTCTCAAATGGCCACATCCCACCGCTGTTAGCTGCGGGTACCGCAGCTAGTAATTTTTAAAGAATGAAGTTATGGTTATATAGAACCAATCATATGTGCCAATGATTTTTTTTTCCAACTTTGGCTAATCCTCCCATGCCACTTCGGGATCTGGCCAGCCAATTCCCTAAATCAAAATAAGTTCGGGCATTGGCCAGCCATACTATGCCACTTCGCGATCTGGCCGGCCAATTCCCGAAATCAAGAAAAGATCGGACATTGGAGAGCCAATTTAAAGCGTTCTTAGCCATTTCGCGATTTGCCCGGCCAATTCGCGAAGTGGCCGAATTCGGGCTTTGGCCGTAACATATATATCATCAACAATCTCACGAATAGTCATATCTCATTTTTCAGAGATCAGGTGTGATCAGTGCTCTTTTAGAAAGGAATAGTTTATAGTTAAAAAGGAAGTTTTGGATATCAAATTTTTTAAAAATGATTTTATTTTTGATTACTGAAAATATAACTTTATTGTAGTAGTAATGAGATTGCAATATATTTTTGGGAGATGGGGGATGATTCTGACAAAATTTGAAAATTTTTCATGAATGCACATAATTTTTGAGTATGTGCATTCATGAGATGACTCACTATATATATATATGCATGTAATCTATAATTACTTCACTAAAATTAATACTTACACAATACCAAGTCCAACTGTCCAATCTGAATCTATTTCAAAAGGACCTTCTACTGTTGCACCATTTTCATCTACCTTAGCTAATGTATACTGTAAAAAAAATAAGCATCAAATATATATTTGAGAGAAATGTAGCTCAGATTTATGTCGTGGGAATTTCTTTAATGGAAAAGTATATTGCTTCTTAATCACTACAGGAATCTAATTAAGTTTCAAGGCTATGAAATAGCTTCCGGACATTCTTCTTTAAAGAGAGACAAGAAAAAATATTCAAGTATAAACACACGCCTACAAATGCAAAATCAATTTTATGAGATTATTTTCGCAATTCATAAAAAACCCTTTTTAATTCAGGCATGAAAGTGCCGGCTGACAAAAAAAGCTGAACTTTTATGAATGCAAAATTACTGCAGTATATTAATTCAAATTACTGCAGAAAGATCACACGTTTAAAATACATAGGTATAAAATAAGTTAATAAATAAATCACATTCAGACAGCAACTTTAAGTTACTTTTGAATGTATTTAAAAATTTTCTTCAGTATCTTGACATCTTTGAATTGTTAACAATAAGATTAAAAACCAGGGGAGGGGGGGGGGAGCATGTTTTGATAATTTAGCTTCACAGCAATGGTAATCACTTGAATTTTGAGCAAAAATGCCACACACATATAATTACCCAGTAGTTGTATGATCTACCTAAGGCTTCGGCTAAAAGGTGCAAGGGTGTCCGATGGAGAAAAGTAGTTGTATGAAAGAGATTTTCCTTAATTTCAAAGTTTTGTCTTCAGCATTCCTGAAGTTAACATTTCTGGGCTGCCACACAAAAAAACATTAAAAAAGTAGCAAACGATTCAAAAAACCAGACTAAAAATACTGACAATTTTTTTTAAAAAAAGAAGCCTGTATGTGTAACTAACTCATAGCAAGTTTGAAAAGGATCCCATTTTACAAAACCCACATCCCTTTTTTACTCATAAATTTAAATTGAAAGTTCTAATATTACTCAGGAATAGTTACATTTAAAAAACTGATCAAGCATTTTAAAAAGCACAAAATTGTATTAAGCCAAAGTAGTAGCATTTATTTTTATAAACAGGTGATATATTAGGATAATTTATTGCTCTTTCTCTTTTTTTTTTAACAATCTGTTGAGCCATCTGATCCAACTTCCTTTTTCGAGCTAACCTCAATTTTTTTTCAGCTGCTTTCATGGATTCAATTGCTTTTTGCTTGGACAATTCTGCACTTTCCAAAATTTTTAAGTTTTCTTTTTTTGTCTCTTTCTCACTTTTTTTTATACTTAATTCATTTTTGTACAGCTTATAGGAAGTTCTTAAATTTCTGAACAGGAGAATGCAAATAATTCTCCCGTTTAAAAAACTGCACTGCAGATTTCCCACTTTTCAACAGCTTGTGTTGGACGGGTTGAATGGCAGACAAAGTGTCTATGCTCATGCGCCCACATTCTTGATCTAAGATATTGCTCATAGCACTAAATGCACTTTCTACTTGGGGGCCATGAAAGCAGCTTAAAACAGCTTTTACAATTTTTGTTAACATTGGATATTTTTTACTTTTAAATATATGAGATCACCATAGATCTATTCTGATTGGCTTTCCATCTCTACAGGAGAGGGCAAGTTATTATCAATTTGATAATGGTGCACCTCTAACTCATACATGGGCATATCAACCTCCTTTAAAACATTACTGATCAATTCAGGAAGTCTTTTCAATCTTGCTAGTGTAAGGTGATGACCTCTAGCAGTAGGATCAATAGCTGATATGCATTTCAGCAAAGGATTTTTTAACGGCAAAGTTTTCTGTAAATGTTTGCCACAGTTGACAAATGCTGCTTTAGCATTTTGTAAAAATTCTTTTATTTGTATATCATTGAACTTTTTAGAAATGATGCTAGTTGTGTTTTTCCCCAGATACATTTGAGAAGAAGGTAACAAAACATCATTCTCAAACTTAATGTCCAAAATTTCAGACACTGTTTTGTCTTGTAAATATTCTGGTTTCACAAAAAGTGACAGAAACTCTAGAAATAGTTGCTTTTGTTCATCATACAATTTGTAAATTAATGGTTCCTTCATTTGAAAAAGACAAACATATTTCTTCAGTAATGGAAAAACAGATGCATAAAACTGCAGAATTAGCTGAAGTTTTCTTCTACAATAGAACAGTTTTTGGATAATTCTTTCTTTTCTTTTCTTACCATCACTTGTTAATTTCTTGTTTTGAAGGTACTTCCAAATTTCTTTAATTTCCTGCTTACCTTGGCTACTAATATCTCTTTGCTTAAAAACACTAACACAAATATTTAATTAAATACAACAATCTGTCACTTTCATTTAAAAATCCATAATAAAATATTGTTAAACAGTCAAATATCATCAAATTACTTAATGTGACGTTATACATTGAGAGCCAGCGATGCTTTACCATATCCTCTACTGATGTATATTTTACATTAAAAATCAAACAGATCTCTTTAAGCTTTTCTCTGAGATCTGCAGACCAGTTGAAATCACTATGCAGATCTTTAAAATAATTTTCTGCAAATCCACAAAATGGTTTCGAGAAGGCTTTCGCTGCATTGTGGACATGATGACACGTATCACCGTCAATGTCTAATAAATGAGGAGCCATTTCGTTGCGAATTCGGGTTTCTAAACCCGATTTAGATCCTTGCATGACATTACAAGAATCCATTAAAATAGATACTAAATTTTCAAATGGCAATTCATTTGTGCTAAATAAATTCACAGTCTCTTTAAATAACTGATCTGCAGTCACCCTTGAAACATTAATGGAGGCTACATGGTCAATTACAACTTTACTGTGTTCTGAGGAAAAATAGCTAGCTAAAATGCACAAAACCCTCATTCGATTATTGCTCGTTGCCTCATCAATATTTAAGGAAAATTTAACTTCTTTCAAATATGAGATAGTTTCATTAAAAAAAGTTTTGCCCATACCCAGTCTCATCTTGTAAGAAGCTGCGGTACGTGACATTGTCAAATGTGACAAAGCTTTTTTGTCAGAAGCCATTTCCTTACTTAACTCGATCAAAACGGGAGCAACTGTGAATGGCAGATTATTTTCGGCTAGTACTCCTAGCAACATGCCTTCCAGGTTTGATACTCTGTCCGAGAGTGGTACATTTTGGCAAATAACCGCCGTCTCTTTATGCTGGGGATTCACTAAAAATGATGAAGGCAAAGAAAAATTATTTTTCTTGATTACCGCCCTCTCGGCATGCTTTTTCGTCTGCATATGGCTGCTAATTGCAGAATATCCTCGTTTACCATAATAAATGAAATCCGAACATATTACACATTTCGCTTTTCCACTTACGTTGATCTTTTGAATGCAGTCCTTCACAGTCACTTCAAATTCTTCATCTTTCACTTTTATTTTTACTTTATTATCCAACTATGCAAATTTAAATTTGTTTTTTTTCCACGCAATCTATTTCGCACGCTTTATGTTCTTCATGAACATTTAAAACATCCATTTTTGCTACAACATTTCTGAAAGCGTACCACAGTTGAAAAAAAAATTCGCCGAATCCAAATTCAAAACAGCACGTGGGACAAGACGCTGAAAGTAAAAGTAGAAGTTATTTACTTCAACCTACTGTTAGGAAACGAAAAGCGATCCTTATTGGAACGTACGTCACTAGCTCCACCCACCTTGACCCGGCCTTCATTCTGTACGAAGGCTGCTTATCGCTTTGGATCTGGCGGTAAAATATTGGCATTAAAATCGGAGGTACCTGAAAACGATAATCATCTTGCGTTGCCGAACACCCCCCCCCCCCCCCCCCATTTTTGGTCATGAGATCTCGACGGTTTTGCATCAATCTCAAAAACAGCCAAAAAGGCTTTCAAAAAAGCGGATTTCCGCGGAAAAGCGGAAAACTTTCATGCCTGTTAATTACTTCTACTGTATCATGTTAATGTTAATATGCTTAATTTCACTGGACAATACAATTAGATTAATCAGCGTACAAACTAGCCGGCCTGAGCAACCAACTCTTTTATCTTTTTGTGCCATTACTATTTCTCATTTTGTTTATTTTCCACATCATATAATCACAGTACATATGGTCTTATTTATAATAATGATTAAACTGCTGTTGCAATCATTTGTATTTGAACACAAAGACATCTTCAGGTCGGGAAGTCAAGCACTAGTAGATAAGGTGACAAAAGAGAAAATAAAAGGAAAACATTTTCTTAAAGGATGAAGTGAATGCACGTTGGGACTCGAAAGATGACCAACTATGTCCAGGCAGAATGAAGCCAGAGGTTTTTACTTTTAAGGAGCTTTATCTTTTCATTTTATCCAGGATTTGCCAAACTTCATACAAAGTCATTAAATATAAGTCAGGGTTCCCCCTTTTTTCACAACAAAAATTAAGAACCTGAAAAATACAGCCAAGGATCTCGACACATGAGCAGGAGCCAGGTACCCGTTTCGTGCATTACCGTTTAAAAGTGGGGCTGGTATTTGTATCCGTTTAAAAGTGAAAAAATAATGTTTCATATAATGTATGAATTGGTGTATTTTTTTAAGAACATTTTTTAACTTAGTCAACTTAGCCTGCTACGCAATATAGTTGCACATGCTACGTCGCCCACTCATAATGTGTTAACACATGCCTAATGCCACAATGCCTTGGATCTACACTTGCAGCAGTTTTAATCAAATGCTACAAGTGTCAAGTAAATGCAATTACTAATTACACTGCAAGATAGGATCATTTCAAGCATGATGTGGGGAGAAAATCAACAATCAAAAATTGGCGCAGTTATGGCACAATTCACAGAACATAGCTTTTTGGCATAATATGGTGCTGAAAATGCATTTTAGCAAAAATTGGAGAAGCGCATGCATCCATGAGGTTTTTAATAAAAGCGAGAGGAAGATACATATGTTAGAACAGGCTGGCGGCTAAAAATTAAGAACTTAGAACTAAAATTATGTACTTAATTGTAATTAAGGTCCCTTAATTTACAATTATTGAATGGTGAAAATACAAAGATTTTGCATTTATATTTTAATCTCCTTTTGAAAAAATTCTTTTAATCTCACTACAAAGAAATTCAACATCAAAACTACTACAACATATGAAGTATTACGTATATAAAACTTTTCAAAGCAGTTTTGGAAAAAGAAAAGGAAAAAAAAAATTATCTTATTTTCCTTTTACTTAAAAGAAATTTTTCTGCTCAGATTTCTGAATCAGACATATTAATTAAAATGTAAGATTTCGTAGCCAACATCGTTTCAATTGAGCTAAAATTATTACTTACCTTCGGAAATGATCTAGAATCTCGGTAGTACAGTATTCTCATACAGTGTTTTAATAAATCAAGCGCTTCTGTTTCTGTTAAATTAGGATTTTTTTCAACTGCATCTCGTAGGATTGGCTATAATGAAATATACAAAAAGAATGTATACAGGTAATAGAACAATTTTAATCAGAATAGACTGCAAAGACTCCCAATTTTTCATGTTGGCTATTTCATTATATGCTTAGATATTTTCTCTTCAAACAAATTTATGTACCATATATTTATGCTTTCTTGAAATTCTTCTTTCATTTTCAAGTGCTACAAATGACTTCTATGATTCAACACAAAACCAAATGCAAAGCGAAGCGAAATTGCAAGTGGAACTTTTGTCTATAGGGCAAACTGCTCCTTAACCGTGTAACACATTTGCCAGTGTCTGACACGGGTGAAAGTTACCGAAAAGCAGGGTTCATGAATTTTTAAAAAAATTGGATTTTTAAAAATTTAAATCAGATTTTTTTTTTTTTTTTTTTGACTTTTTTAAACAGACTTTAAAGACTTTGTACATTAATTATGATACTTATAAAAATAATATAACATGTCAAATCTTATGCAAAATCACACTTTAAGCTATTTTCAATGCAGTAGATATTTTTTGATAATAGTAAAAATAAACAAATTTTTAATACAAACGCTCGATTCCAAATAAAATTTAACTATACCAGGAATAGTACACTTTAAGTAAATGAAAAATGAACATGTTTAATCTGAATGCTTTTGTTGTTGAAGACTGAAAAAAATCAAACAATTGCGTGCACTGAATTTTACACTGAGGGCACTTTATTCATTTCTCTATTTTATAAATAAAATAACTTACAATATTTTTTAATTTACCCTATTAATAAAATCATATGTTCACTTCATCCATTATTGAAAATTGAAACTTTTTGTTTTAGTCAGATATCTTTATTGAAAATTTCTACGCCGAAAAAATATTTCACAAGGAAAAAAACCTTAAGCTATTGTAGAACATGTACGAAACACCCTTTAAAGATAGATATTCCAAATTCTAAACAACTTTGTGTTAAACACTATCATCCTGAATTATTTATTATGTGGTATTCATTAAGTAGAACTAAAATACTATTTTTAAGATTAGAAACTGATTAAGTGGATCATGTGATTACTATGAATTGTTCAATGAATTATACTTAGATGTTAAGACATCTGAAAAGTAAGAATAATGTTGTAAAATTAAAAAAATAATTAGTTCTAAAGTTAGGAAATATATAATACACACGCACACAGACCCTTTTTAATTACTTATCCATGAATCTACTAAGTTTTGCTTAAAGTAGAGATTGTAAATGCAACATATTTTATGTTTAAAACAATACTTTCAAACATTTAAATCAATTTTAGAATTTTTTTTATTGATTTAAATCGTTGAACCTTGTCGAAAAGGTACTTTGTTTGTATAATATATATACAGCAGAGCGTCGCTTAACCAGAAGTCCAATCAACCGGATTGGGCGAGGGACCCACATGTGGTTTTTTTCTCCTGTGCTCTTCGAAAAAATACACGAAAATCCTGACCTTCAGATTCTCTAAAAGAGGTTGAAAACCTGCTTCCTTTGCCTTTGGCATTCGAAAAAAGAGGGACCCCCCTCCGCTGAAGTATGTGTGAGTCCGTTACGATTAGCAAGGGGGTATAAAGAACTGAATAAAAGGATTAAGATTCCTTTTTGAGGAATAGGAACGAAAATAAAGTACTGAAACTAACAGAAGAAAAATAGTTGAAGTACTGCATTCATAGTCCAAGGGGTCGACTTAAATTATCTCTGCTTAACTTAATTTCCAGGAACAGTGTTGAAAAAACTCACTTGACTAAAAGGCAGACTGTGCACCTCGTGAAACCATGTGATCAACATGGTTTCATTGTCCGCACACGTTACACAAAGCTAAAGGAACCCATATTTTTCTAATTATGATCTGTAAGTGTAGAAAGTGCTTTTGAAACATGTCTGGGGAGTGCAAAATAGTAGTGCTATCTTTAGATAAAAAATAGAAATTGTTACAAGATTGAAAACAGGAGAAAATGGAAACAACATAGCCGTTATAATAATAATTTAACTTTGTGCAAATAAACAGTAATAAAAAATTTCACATTATTTTAAAGCACAAATGAGCATTAGATGAGCATTCTAATGCTCATTTGTGCTTTAAAATAACGTGAAATTTTTTATTACAACATAGCCCTTGAATATGGCATCGGCACATCACTGTCGGATATTTAAAAACACTGATGCAATTTTAAGCTTCGTATCAACTTTTTTTACGAACAAGATGGAAGCGCTGAAAGGAAAATGATAAAAAGAGAATATCCTTTATATAGCAGAAGAGTATCAATAATTACTTTACATCACAATGATTTTTTTATAAGTCAGCGCAGTGTATGAATCGTTTTTACGAATGGTAAACTAATTCTGTATCATTTTTTGTAAATATTAAAAAACAAATTAAAAATTAGAAGAAAAAAACTTCGTAATGTGATAAAATATGCATTACTGCAAATACCAGTCCTAAGCCTGGAAAGCCTAACCCTAATTGTGCTTTAAAGTTGTCAGTTCAATTATCCGGATTTTTCTATATATAGCTCTTGCCCCACCCCCCAACTGAAATTGCAAAAAAATATGCACTAGACCTATATTCATTTTCTGTCAAAAAAAAAAAAAACATATCGTTTTTACCAGTTTTCCCCGTGAAAAAAATTTGTGCTTTAAGGGGTTAACTGGATTGGCTGAATCCGTTAAGCTCAGCTCCTGCGCTTCTTTTCATTTTTGATGAATTTTTTCAGAATCTAACAAGGGTGTTTTCAATTGTTTACGCATGAATGTAAGTTCCGAAAAATGCAGGGCTTTTGCACTTTTTTTGTTGGAAGAAGCTGACAAAGCAAATTTGATGTAAATAGCATCCAAACTTGTAAACCAAATTGATTCTGAAGACTAAAAACACTCACAAATATTATGAAGTTAATAGATTTACACTAAAAAGCTACAAAGGAATCTCAAGCTTTGCGAGAAACCTTGAAATATTTTTCTTGATACATGCTTTTCGACTGAAAGAAATTGAAACTGGGGGCTGCAAAATCAGGCCTGGAGCTATAAATTTTGGGCTCCCAAGTAGAAAATCAGTAAGGGCCCACACTCCTACCAGAGAGCAAAAAAACTTTTTTATGAGTACTGTGATGTTTTAATTCTAATTTATTTATTTCCTAATTTATTGTTTATTTTAGTGAAGAAAAAGGCTTAGAAAATTCAGGTCATATCGGTCAACCAAAAAAACCCCACCCTCATTTGAAAATAATGAGCAAGGATAAAGGAAGAAATTTATCTTATAGTAAGGTTGAATTAACACGTTGAGCGCCATGTCAGCCATCAGTGGCTGACACTGAACTTTCCGTTTAGGCCGCGTCAGCCACCAGTGGCCGACGTTGTAAATATGATGTAAAACTTAAAAAATTACACTGTTTTAAACAATTTCTAAAATTCATTTGAAAAATTTATTTACTTAATTTTTATTTGTTACAGTATTTTACTGAACACTGAACTTTCCGTTCATGCCACATCGGTTACTGATACTAAAAGTGTGGGCTGACTGGAATTTCCCAATAAATTTGTGTGGCACCCAACGTGTTAATGAATACAAAAGTACATAATTTTGGTTTTTCTTTTTTTTTTTTCCTTTTTGTGTTACGTATACATTTTTATATATTACAAAAAAAAAAAAAAAACGTTGCTTGAATGGAGCTAAAAAAGGAAGGAAAAAAAAAGCTGCTTTTATTGAATTTTCGGAACTTATTCCCATTTTAACACTGCCTCTGGGTCTCACAAAACAACATTTTCTGGGAAATGTCTAGTGTTGTAAGGAGGGTTTGTGTATTCAAAACTTGAAAACGTTATATAACTATCCATCCAAAAACAGCAAATTACAAACAACAAATCACTTGATTATATAGTTATTTCCAATTCAAATTTTAAAACTTGATAGGTTAATAAATAAACATACTTGAGCTAAATAAGCTCCAAATCCAGTAGCAACACTTTGTGACTGAAAAGATGTACCAATTTTATCCACAATTCCAAGGAAGCTAAAATAAATTATTCAGAATAAATTTTTTTAATCAAACAAATATTGAAGCATTGAGGGAAAAACAATAAATCTTTCCTATGATTTTATTGAATTATGTACAGCTATTAGAAAAACTGCTTCTTTTAAAACTCAAGAATTCAATATTTTTCCAAAAATAAACCACTTCTTTCTTAAGCGACCTGACATACATTCCATTTTAAATGAATTCAATAAATTAAGGTGACCGACTACCTTCGGAGCAAAATTTTTAAAAAAATGCAATTTCTGCATATGTTTTATTCTCTTTTGGTTAAATAATGATTTATGAACACAACAAATTCCACATATACTGTAGTTTCTGAATAAATGGGTAAAGTGAGCAAAATTTTAGTTAAATTTCATCAAAATGGTTAACACAGTAAAAGAATAAATATTGCAGAAATATTAACTATTTTCAGCCTATAGTTACAAATAACAATTATCTTCAAAATGACCTAAAATGAAATAGAAATTTTAAAATTTATGAAAATAACAAGGAAAAATTTATGCTAATGCATAGTTTTTCGGAACGTTTGGAGCAATCCACATAAAATCTTTGTAAATAAAAAATATTTTATTTACATTAAAAATTGTACGTCATATAATAGCTGATACTATTTAAAACATATGCTGAAAATTTTGTGACAATACATTGATTTTGTTTTCAGATATCATAACGGTAAATGGGTTTTACGAAAAAATAAGTTTCAAGAAAATTGCAATTGAA
The DNA here is from genome assembly GCA_038502835.1 of Octonoba sinensis. Classification (NCBI taxonomy): domain Eukaryota; kingdom Metazoa; phylum Arthropoda; class Arachnida; order Araneae; family Uloboridae; genus Octonoba; species Octonoba sinensis. The sequence goes on from CM076604.1 coordinate 86,819,571, forward strand.
AGTAACAGTTTGCTGAAAAACAAGCTAGAATTAGATTAGATTAGTAGCAACTAAAGATGCAACTTTTTTCTAAAGCACATAGGTAAAAAAGAAAAACAGTTTTGGGAAGAGAAAAGTTCAAAACATTGGAAATACAAATAAAAAAAAAATCAACCTTGAGGTTGAAAATTGATGCTTTCAATGTACTCGGTCACCTGAATGTCTAATACTACTAATATAATTTCAACTCATAATCTAAATTTTTTTCAGAATGCAAATAAGTAGTTTCAATTGCTATCACACTTACGAAATCAGCGTTAAAAAATATGATATTTATATAAATATCAAATTCATGATATACATTGGAAATATATTGATGATATATATATATAGATAGATACTATTTAAAAACTAAGTGTTTAAATGTGTGATATTATATAAAAAAAATAATATTAAATGAGTTAATTACTAATTAAGTCACACTTAGTCTATACAAATTTGCTTGCATTTATAAAATACTACTACAGTAAATTCCCAATTATTCGAAGAATAGAGTGGCAAGGTAGCTAGCTGCATATTAGTGAATTTTGCGGAAAATCCGCAAAACGGATAAAAACAATACTATCAGGGCGCCCCTAGTTAACCCCTTAACTGGTTTGCCCGTACGGCGTACGGGCATTGATATTTCCGCCTTTCTTGTTTTGATTTGTCCGTATTTTTAATACATTGAAAGAGAGTCCTTAGTATTAGAAAATTGCAATGGATGGTTTCAATAGATTGTGAAATCTGTATAGTTTTCACTGTATATACTCTGATTGCAAAATGGCAATATTTCGGGACTTTTGTGTTTCAAAGTTATAAAATAAAAAAATGCTTAAATTCATTATTTATGAAATTAAAAAAAAAATATTTCATTTTCCTTTTATACCAAGGTAGGACTTTAATTTTATGCAATAAAAAATATGCTCTTTTTAGGAACATATGTGGTAAAAAAAATTGACCTGTAAAGGGGTTAACGTACTCAATGCATTCTGCTCTTGCTTTTTTTCCCTGCGCATTTGCTGTAAAAACTGTCTAACTCTCAATACTGTTTCTGGCCAGCTACACAAAAATAATTTTAAGAATTTCCATTTTTTAAAAAATCCATATTCAGGGTGGCTACAGAATCTCTGAAGCAAAATTCCCCGACTTTTTCCCGATTTCCAGAGAATTTACAGAAAATTTCCCCCGATTGAATTTTTTTAAAATTATATATACAGTGGAACCTGTGCAAGTTGACAAATTGCAGTGTGGCCCTTTAGTGGTCAATTTATAAAGGGTGGTGTTTTTTTTAATTTTCACCATGCTTACATTTTTTAACAAATTAAAATACTTTTAACTTTATCTTCCTTTTAAACATTACAGTATGGGACCTAAAATCCGGAATGCTCGGGGCCGCGATCTTTCCGGATTTCGGAATTTTGGGCCCTCATTCAAAAAATTTTGTAAGTAGCAGCCCATATAATTTGCTCTGGAACTTTTTATTAGTGTTTCGCTCATTTATAACATTTTTATTATCGTATATCCTAGCCTATAAGTCGCAAAATTTAGCACAAAAAATGAAGTTGGTGTAGGCTTACATTCGAGGCAAAGCATCGAAGTATCTAGACTTTTCCCGATGTTATTTTAACCTCTTTAATTAAACAATGAAAGAAAAGAATTCTGTCAAATTTTGATATGATTTTATATTCCCTAGCCACTAAATTGTAGTAAAAGATAAGACTATCGGGAAAATGCAAGAAACGCAGATTTTCAATTTCGCGAATGTTTTGTATCGCGCGAAAATTGGAGCTCATTAAAAAAATAAATATAAGAAAACTACAAGAAATTTTAAAAAAGCAAAATTTAATGACATTAACTCAACAATTTAGAAAAACTAATCGCAAAAACAAACCCTTTTCAGAAAATTGGGAAATATTTTTTTTGAAAACAGCACATTTCCGATCATGAGCATGTTCATTACATTTTATTTTCCTTCTCTTTAAAACTTCTATTTCCCAAAAACGGTGCAAAACATATCCCGATTTTTTTTTTTAAAACAAAAGCCGTTTTTTTTTTCCAGCCGCCGAATGTTTTCGAAAAAGTTCCGGATTTTGGGATTCCGAAATTGGGGTCCCATACTGTATTTTGAAATATTAATTACATATTTTCTTCAAAACCTGTCAGAACTATCTTTGGTAACTGTTCATGATTAATGGTACCTTATTAATCATGAACAGCTACTCATTTGATATAATTTCTAGAAATTCATAATCATTACAAAATAATTGAATTTTTGTTTAATTTTTCTATTATACAATATTATACTATACAAAATAATGAAAATCTATTTATCAACGAAATACCCCCTCCCCCAACAAAATTATCACATGGTCAGGGCTCCCACCGCCTTAACACAATTTGTAGCAGCTTTCGGAGCAGGTAAAATGTCCTTTCTGTATCAGTTTGGGGTAGAAGAATTTAACTTTTGTATCAGTTTGGAGCAGAAGAAATCCACTTTTGTATCAGTCTGGGAGCCGAAAATATCAACTTTGTACCATTTTTGGAGGACTTTTCTTCATTTTTAAAATATTAAATGGCTGTTTTTAAAGCAATGTTATTTTCATACATCAAGGGTAAGAGCAGTTTCAAGTCTTCTAAATGATAGGAAATGTAAACGTCAGGCATCCTTCAAAAACTGGATTAGATTATTTCAAAAACTGGATTGCTTTTATATTTCTTAAGAAATTTTTCAAAACCTATTCAAAAAGTAAGACTAATTAAAATTATAACCCTTATAAAGGTTTTTCAATACTTTTCTCAAGAAACGGACTATTTTTAAAAATGTTTTGTTGTTTTTTTTTCTTCTTCTAATAGTTAAGAGCAGCTGGAAGAAAGCTTAAAACTTTCTTCTTTTAAAAAATCATTGCATTCTCTTTTTTTTTTTTTGTTTAATAGCTAAAACACTATTCTTTCAAGAAAATAAGCAAAAACTAACTAATATGAAAGGTTCAACTATTTTAAACTATTTATTATTAATTAAAATTTGTTTTTTAAATGGTACTTATTTAGGTATAACCATTGTGGTTACAGTAACAGTAAAATTTTGAATAAATTAAATATAATTTCATATTTTATCAAAAAAATATATTTGAAGTCGATCCTATTTTCTACCTGCAGTAATATCCATTATTTTTCGGATTAAGAAATATTTCTTTAAATTTCAATCCTAAATACTCACTTAGATGCTCTGGAAGTAATTAATAAAACTAAAAGTAAATTGCCGAGTTTCATAATTTTGCAGCAAGAAAATTCAAGAATCAAATTATATTTCTCAGTTCTATAATAGAAAGGCAAAATGTATTTTTTATTATATGTTGATAATTTAATATCTAATGATTTTTCCCCAACAATTTATCTTTACATCTTTGAAAAATTGTGTAATAATTACAATTAAATTTTAAAGGGTCCTAGGGTTACAGCAATTGGATGCCGAAAGAAACTAAATTGCATTAAAAGAAAAAGGGAATGCATGGTAATTTCATAACTTTCAAATCTAGTTTAAAAATTGAAACTTTAAAAAGAGTACTTTTATGAGGTCATTCATCCACAACAAAATTTCTATTTCTTCTAATAATATTGCTTAACATATTTGCCAAAGATCATCAATTCATTAAGATATATGTACATGCTTTTTAATGATTTTCTAACTTAGCTGTAATTTTTTTATGTATTTTGTTCTTCATATTTATGTTTTTTAATTGCTTGTGGTTATATGATATAGATTAAAGAGCTTAAAGAGTAATGAGAAAAGAAAAAAAAGCTGCAATTCAATGTTTAATTTTACAGCATTTGAAAGTCTACCTCCAAACACATTTCGGGAACAAATATATATTTTCAAACAATGTCTTTATTTAAAATAAAAATACATTTTATTTATTTACTTTGAGAAGAATCATTATAAACAGTTAAAATGAAAAAAATCCGATTTTTGTAGCGGATGCAAAAAGATTGTAGAACGTATGCGCTCCTTTGCTTACACGTGGAAAGTAAGCTTAAGGAATTTTAAAGAATTGTTATAATGGAGCAGCAATCTTTTTAACATCTGTAGTGTTATTGATTTTTCACATTGATTAATATTTCCTAAACATTAGAAAACACAAAGAGTGATTTTTCTCTATAATACTACAAAATATTAGAAATCGTCTCACTGTTTCTTCTACAAGCGTGGGATACCATAACTCATTCTGCTCAATTTTCTCATTCATATTTGATGTTCTTAAGAGAGAGTAGAGATAATATTCATTAATAAACTGCTTCAAAGGTAAAAAATTAGTTGACTAAATAAAAAATGTAACAAATTCTGTCGATTTTAATGTTAGAAAAAATAATATCTAAAATTTTTTCGATTTTTTCCCAAAAATCGCGATTTGGCGCAAATTTGCCGAAAAAACGCATTTAGTAGCAGAATGTAGCAGGAAAATCGCTTTGGCGCAATTGGCGCAGCCGTGGGAGCCCTGCATGGTTAACTCACAAAAAGATTTTGATGAGCTTTTATGTTGATGTTTCACCCATTCAGTGAAATTCTGGTCTAGCGTCATAGCATAGAAAATATCCCAGAAAAGTTATTTTGCTTGGTATTTTCAATAAATAATAAAATTGATGAAATTTTTAAAAAATGATAAATAAAAATAAATTTAATCAGATGGTCAACTTATCAAAGGTTTTTACAAAACTCCAAGCCAAATTTGGTGTGTATTACTGGTCAACATAGACATGTGGTCAAGTCATAGAGGTGGTCAAGTTACAAGGGTTTTCCTCCATTTTTTAATGTAGGAGTAATTCCGTACCTGACAAAAGCGGTCAACTTAAACAGGTGGTCAACGTACAAGGGTGGTCGACTTAACAGATTTTACTGTATATACAAAAGATAAAAAGCAGACCTGAGCAAAACACAAGTGAATGCTACATTAAAATGCTAGATATAACAAAATTTACTAGAGGTAAAATTTTGTTATTTTGAAGAAGAAAGACGTATTGTTACATCAGTGAAAACATTTTGCAGCACAAAAATAAAGTATCAAATTAGTTTTATAGTAGTTCTGGGAAAAGACAAGATGGGTGTTTTAACCACTTGTTACTTGTTAGCAATTTAATGTTCAAGAAGCAAAGCATCTCTTAATTTTGCTTCTATTCAATTGAATTTTATGCCATTCAACACAAATAAATAATAAATATTTGATGGGTGAAATAGTAACTGCTTGAAAGAAGAATGAACTTGCTTTTAAACTTTGTTTTTGAAATACTCAACTTTTATTAAGAAAATTATCCATTTTTAAAGATTAAAACAACATTTAATTCTAAGGAAATACCAAGCTCCAGAAAACTTTTGATCAAAGATTAAACATTTTAGGATTAATGCTAGTATGCCAAAAAATTGAACTGTACACATGAAATAGGTAAAATCTCTTAATCTACAACAGGAGAATTTATTCCAAGATTTAACATGCGTACTGAATAAGAAATGAAATAAATGTTTAAAATTTATTTATTTGTGATTTATTGCTGATATTTAACATGTTCTTGCGCAGAATCAACTTACATGATGAATGAATGTGTGTAACAGAAAAAAACATTTATTGCCATGTTGAAGCCAACACATGTGGCTAGTTAATAATTTTCATATTCTGAGTTTTTCAAATTTAAACACTTTATTTAACAGTTTCATTCCTTATTTCAAATATTTTAAACCATCTGAAGAATTACGCATGCATTAAAAAATTGAAACGAAAAATAAAACTTGAGCTATTATCTTCGAGGTTTGAAAGTTCGCCCTTGTGAGCATGATTCTCAACATTTTGTTTAAAAATTTCAAGTTAAAGTTTTAATGAAAATAGAAAGGAATTTTATTTGTTTACCTTGTAACAAAGCTTAAGAAACATTGAAAATTTGAGAAGTGCAGTCCCTATCGCGGATGCAAAAAGATTGCATTTTCCGATAAGTGGACAACAAATGTATGAAAAACAGCAAATAGAAGAACTTTTTTCAGTAACATGATTTTAGAATTGAATTTGAATAAGGGAACGTTGATTAATATTAATGATTACAGATAAGATCATTTCAACTTTAGTATATATCAAAAACAAAAAAACTCCCCTGATTTTCGGAAATTTTTGCAAATTTAACTGCCTTTTTCCTGATTTTTCCAGAACATTAAAATTTCCTGATCTCCCTGATTTCCTGGTCATGGTTCTGTCGCCACCCTGAGATTTTTATATTACAAAATTATTGCTTAACTCAAAACAAATTTTACTCAAGAAATGGAATGATGAACCGATTAATTCAATGTTTACTTTTGTTTTTAAAAAACTTCACTAAAGTGAATAAAAATGCAACTTACGGTTTTCCATCTTGCATACCACCGACGGCAAATACATTCCACAAAGGATCAAATTTAGACCTCCTGTAATAGAATGAACCAGATGAATTATATATATATAGGTAACATCTAAAACAATGTCACATTGGAAGTTTAACTCCTATTCATTGTTGATTTGTAAATTATAGTTTAAAATTATGTTTTAATCTAAAGTTGAAAAAGACTTAAAATACAGATTGAATAAAAGAATTTTTAGCCAAAAACTTGAGATTTTCAAGTGATTTTGGAAACTTTTAGATACTCAAGAATTTCAAACTATTTCTTTCAAGTTTATGCACTACACAAACTCTATGCAACGTTTGACTGAACCTAAAAATATTTCCTATTACCTTAATTTAAAGAAATTTTGGAACAGCTCTAACATAAGAGCATTTTTTTTTTTGTTTTGTTATTCAACGACAAAAGATGTTTCCAAACGTGCATGTCCAGAACATGCCAAATGTATAACAAACTAAATTTCCAAATTTCAAGAACAAAAAAACTTTTGCTGCCAACAAAAAAAGAATTGCCAATGGGCCCAGTGATATGCTAAAGCTGAAGTGAAATTTAAATTATTAAAGCAACACATGGACAGTGACAGCCTAATATGGTCAGGAGATTGAGGATCTGGAGTTCGATACCTGACCCACTGAAGACCCACCATGTAATAGAGATATGTGCATGTAAAACCAGTAGACTTAGAAGTCAAGAGGGAGCTTCAAAGGTACAGTAGTTCTTCAGTCTCAGGTCATAAATGGGAGGTGGCGCAGTTGTGATGATGCTGTCTGATTACAATGTGTTAAGTTTAATGCTAGCAGGGGTCGCTCCAGAGGAGATTCAGGTCTGTTTTTGGGACCCTTCACAAAATTCAAATCAATTAAAACGGACCCTTCATCAAATTCCAAATTGCGTTTTTTACACCATAAAAGTGGCAAATAATAATAAAATTTTTCATTACCATATGTTTAAATTTTCAATTTTCACAAAAATCTCTTTAAAATTCAGAAAAACGGACCCTGTTAAAAAATGCTGGATAGACCCCTGGCTAGTCAGGTGACTCTTCACAAATTGCAGGCTCTGAATTGAGCGATTGACAAAGGCAAATGGTGTATGCATGAAGTGTTGCCTGGGATAATTTCTTTTTCTTTTTTGGAGAGAGAGATTGCACACACATTTCAATTTGGAAACTTTTATATAGGTTAAAGCAAGTCTTAAAAACTAGACAACATAAAGATATGTTCTCCTAATAAAAAGGGGTTAAATTCTAATTACCTATTGTACAGAGTTCTTGTCAGCCAGCAGTGTAGAGACTTAGGTTTTAAGTTGAAGCCATCATTCAAGCATTCTTCATCAATACTGAAATAGAAAATAAGTATGTTTTAATTAGATGGAATGAAGCTTTCACTGGCCGAATAATGAGATATGATTCAGCCTATAACAAGTTGTGTTGTAAATATTCTTTTTATTTATTTACTATTCTGTAAAAGATTGTCTTTTAAACTATGCACAAATATACCTTATAATACCCCCCCCCCCCCACCCATAGTAGAAATTTATATTTAATTCAAAGTTTGTATATTGAACTCTTGGAACCAGAAATCATAATAAAGTAATATACTTATTTTGGAAGTTACTAAGAAACAGATATGTTAATTACATTATATTTAGATCAGGGTTTCTCAAACTTTTTGCTGTGAGGATCCCATTATATTTATGAAAATTTTGGGGACCTCCATAAGCATTGCACAAATTTGACACATGCATTTGAGTGAAGCTGTCAGTTTCTTTCACTTGTATTATAATATACTATTGCAGTTTTATGAATTTAACTTCAACTTTTAATTTTAAGACATAGATGAAATTTTTAATAAGTAACAAAGTTAACAATATAATACATTGAAAAAAGAAAAATTACTTAAGTTAATTCAAACATTAACTACAGTCGGTCCATTAAGTAAACTCACTTCTTCTAACAGCACACATGCAAGGATATGTGCAATGGAAAGCATGTGCCTGTCTATGTTTAATTAAATTATCATATCTTGGCAAAATACTCGACACCGCTGGAGGAAGAAGTTCTTCAACATTCTTTAGAGTTGGTCAACGCTTTGATTTTATGGTGGTTAAAGACACAAACGTTGTCTTACACAAATATGTCATAGGGAAAGGTAAAAGAAAATTTATGGCAGTCTCAGAAATTGTTGAAAATTCTTTTACGACTCCTAGCCAAAAACCTTTTACGGTCTTTGTATTAATATTAATTTTCAATACCCAATCATTTGATAACTCGGCAAGATTTTCATTTGTCTGTAATGTTTTATCTACTTGTATTCTCAGATACATTATGCAAAAATACTTGGAAATTGTAAAATTATAATAGGTTAAGGAAATACCAAAAACAGCTAAAACATTTGGCTTGGACCCAAGCCCACAGTTTGAGAAACTCAGATTTAGATAATGATGGGCCATTATCCCTTCTAAAGGACCCATTATTTTTGCTAAGAAATAATTCGAAGCTAATACAATTCTTAAAAGAATAGCAGAGATTTATTTATGAAAAATATTTCAATAACTTTACAATACAACGTTAAAAATATTACCTAAAGCCATTCGTAAAAAAAATAAAGTTGACTAGATTTTTATATTTTTATGAATAAAATTTAACTATCGGGCATTTCACACAAAGTCGATGCAGCTCGAGGAACAACTATCAATAAGAAAGTATTCTAAGGCACATGGACCATCTCACCGGGTAAAAACGTCAACTTCCCGCTCGCTCTCTGAGCGAACGTCTCAAGAGAAGTTCTAAAAGGATTAAGAGAGAGAGAAGCAAGCGAGCACTACGCTTAAATACCGGAGGGTGATTTGCGTATCCCGCTAAGCACGTGTCCGCACATGCGTCGATGACACGTGATGTGCATTCGAGAAAATTCTCGATCGGGAAAACCGGCAACGCCCCCAAGTGGCGGATTTAGCCAACTAATCAGTTTGAGAAAGATTTGCGAGTCGGGAGGTACGTCGCAACTTAGCTGACTTTTACTGTCTACAATGTTAAAGGCTTAAACCAAATAAAGTAGTAAGTTACCGAAATTAATTTTTACTTTTGAAAAGTGGTGAGAATTAAAATAAAATAACATTTCCTATCAGATAATAATATAGTGTCCCCACTACTAAGTTCAATTGTAAATTATTTTTAAAAATTACAGCAGACACACTTTCGTATTGCATAAATAGAGTTTCCAAGAAAAAAAATTTAAAAACATCAATTTCTCGGTATTTTGAGGTGGCAGACAAACTTTGAGGACCTGTATATTTAAAAATAAGTGGAGTAGGTAGCTAAAAGTTTGAACTTTTTCATGCCTTTATATCATCAACCTGTGTACCAAATTTGAAAAAAATCCGAGTTGGTCATGCGACCAACTTTTTGTTTTAAATGTGAGTTGCTATGGAATCAATCTATTGTAGCTAACACAAATGTTTTCCTGAAAGATTATTGCAAAAAATTTAATGATGATTTAGTGAAGGAAAAAATTCAATCAAAGAAACCAACTAGAAAATTGGAAACAATGAAAAATGAATAGTGGCTTATGTATACTAATTGTGTTCATTATTTGTATAATTGTTAACTAAATAATAAAAGGATTTTATGTATTACTGCTGTTTCTGTTATTTTATTAATTATAATTATGATCTGAAAACGAAGGAAGATACTCTGAAACTAAACTTTCTGCAGTAAAATTCTTATTTTTGATGATATTAAAATAAATAGAAAACTGTAAATATTTTCTCTTGAAAACAAAGTTCTCATCTCCAAAGTATTGACAATATTTGTTTAAAAAGTACTTATATAAGAGCTTGATTATAAATCGGAAGCACAAAAAAGTATTTTCTTACTTACAATTGTCTAAATGTTGTTTAAATATATATATGTAGCCTTTGTTTACTTTGAACAACTTATCGGTATAATTAATATAAACAAAGAAATTATCTTCCAATCAGAGGCTGAAAGTATAGCTAAAAATATTAATGATTTAGTGTTTTTTTTTTTAAATATATTGCTGTTACTCAAAAATAATCATCAATATTTTTTTAATGTTTCATATCAACACACATGAGATTTTAGAAGTTAATAATGATTTTAAAATGTCAGTAAATATTTTTATTTCTTTATTTTTGGCTTTAAACAAATATAACACTGTTAAACTTGCGTTGTGGAGATCCAACCCGGTCAGCCTCCACGTAATGACTCATGATTCAACTGCTGAGGCCTTCAGTTCGGGGGGTGTCAGTCAGGTGGGGTAAAGTGGTCATAAAATCCATGTTTTTGTAACTTCCATCGTCAATAAATATACGAATTTATGCAAACCTTCTACTTTGTTCATCCACAAATGCCAACACATGGATGACATTGTCAGCAACTCTTACACAGAATAATGTTTTTTATTTTATGTATTCCTCAATTGTTTACAAATTATAAAAAGAGCTACAATTTATTATTTGACTTTTATGAATACTTAAGCATGATTTTGAATTTTCCTACCTTTACATGAAATTTAAAATTCTTTTACAGCCTCTTAACGTGTAAAGGTGTAAACTACAACACTTTAGGGCTGTATCATTTGGAACATTTAGAATGATTCTTGAAAAACTAAGACTGATATACCAATATTTTATCAAATAATAAAAACAACTAAATCAATATTTAATTTACAATTGAAAATTTTTAGACTATGCTGTAATATAATCCCCCCTTAGCGACATTTAAGCTAGCACGCCAATTTAATAATTTTCGGTTGGTGATATCTTTTCGTTCGCCGATGTTGGCTGATGTAATGTGTGGCAACCCTCAGTGGATGATGTGATAGGTGTTGTTGTGGTGTGATGGTTGTACTTTTAGAAACTTTCTTTTTACAAATAAGTAGTTTTTTTTTTTTTTTTTTTTAAGTTTGTGGAGAACTTTCCTGTTGCTAAAGGAAGAGTGCAAAGTGTTAAGGTGCGTTGCAATTGTTTGCAATTATGGCCAGATCAATGAATCTATTTAAGTTTGTTAACGCACCATTTTTTGAAAAGTGTTTAGAATGGATGGAAACGTGCTTCCTGTGTTAGTGCTATTTTGGTTAATGGACAATTACAGCATTTTTTTTTAAATCTTAATACACTCAGAATATCCTAAAAACACCAGAAAACTTTTTTTTTCTTGTTTCAGTACGATATTTTAAAAGTTATTTGTAATTAAAATTAGACTAGTTTCATTTTCTGCTGAAACGGGAAGTCACATGACTCCCCAGGAAGTGACGACGTTAGTGCCCGACTTCGGATTGTTTACACTATGTTTACACATCGTTCTTCGTTGCGCGCGTGCTTTCTGCAAACCTAACTGAATATTCTTCACGGTTCAGAAATTTAAATTGTTGTAAAAATATAAATTTTAATAATAAAACCTCTTAATATTTTGCTTTTAAAATGTTTATTTTCTCATAAAAATCTCGGAAATCAGTATTTTATTTTGAATAAAAATAGTATTAAAATTAGTGTACATTGAACTTTTACAGAAGCTAAAAATATTTCCTATGACCAATGGCATAGCTAGCATAGGTGATATCCGGGGCGGTTATCCGTGGTGTTACTCCGCCCCCCCCCCTAAAAAGAAGAAACCCCAGAAAAAAAAAGAAGGAAAAAAAAAAATACTATTCGTATCATGGGAGTTATAATATATATTTTATTTGTTGACGGCAATGGTGTGTTCAGTAGTAAAAAGCTTTTTTTAATATTTTTGTAAGGAAACATTTTGCTCAGTTAAAAGTAGAAAAGAAAATGATAGGAAAAATATCGTTCAAGGTATTTGTTTCATTATATAGAGCTTTTAAAGGCTTATTGTCTCCCATTCGTGGCCGGGTGTCACCCGAGAACGAGAGACACCCAGGGCACCCCCTCTCCCCCTGACTTTGAATGTGTCAGAAACATGGTTAATAACTCTCTTGCTGCATTATTCTGCTGTAAAAAGGTATTGATAACTATCCTAATAAATTTATTTAGTTAATATAATTTTAAAATATACCTCACGATAAAATTTATGCAAGTGCTAATAATCCTTTTCATAGGCTGTCAATGCATGACACTCCTAAGTTTTATATACTTATATAATATTTATAGCCTAAGTTTTATATACTTTTCATTCATTTATTTATGATTTTTTTATCGTTTCAAATATATTAAAAGAGTTTTTTTTTTAATTAACTTTTTTCTTTCACTAAGAGAATGGAATATTTATATACTCTGAAAAAATAGGCTAATAAATTAACAAGAAACATACTTTAACTTTATATTTTCTATGTTATAAATTAAGGAATTAAGATTTTTTAGGGGGAAGTGAGAAAACTTCCAATACACCACTTCAAGGAAAATTTCGTAGACGAATTTATGCACCATTACGAAAATTTTCGGTGGGTGCAGTCTTTCTTTCAGGCATCTCTCGGGGGGGGGGGGGGGGGCACTGCCACCTCAGAGCTATCCAACTGCCCCCCCCCCCTCGGGGAAAAAATTCAGATGACAAATTTAAAAAATAAAAAATAAATGAAAGAGAAGAGATATTCCACTTTTAAGACTTTAGTTTCATGGGGATCATTCATAAATGATGTCACGCTTCGAGGGGGGGAGGGGGGTTCGAGAAATTGTGACAAAGTGTGACAAGGGGAGGGGAGGGGGTAACAAGAAGTGTGACATCATGCATTATGCAACATAGCGTGATGCGTGACGAAGGGGGGAGGGGGGGGGGTCCGCTGAAGTGCGACAAAGGGGGGGAGGGGGTCAAATATCTGGGAAAAAAGCGTGTCGTCATTTATAAATGGCCCCATAAACAATTTTAGGGAAAAGACATCGAACACTGTCACTAGCGACACCAAAAGTAACCTAAAAGATAAGAATTTATTTTGGAAAAGTTGTGGGGGAAGACTAACCAAACTCCTTTCTACTTCCTCTAAAATCACTACTGAATCTCGAAATTGCATTGTTAGGAAGATTTCAAAAAGTTTCCTGGGGAGAGCCCTCGAACCCCTGCCTCCAGTAACGTTGACACAGACAGACTTCATTTTAAGACTGCAGTTTTGAAAAAATTTTTAAGGGACAACTTCTGAACCTCCTTTCTCTAACGTTCTCAAAGAGCCTAAAATTGCATTCTCAGGAGCTAAATTGCGAAAAAATTCCGGGGGCAGACGCCCGGACCCCTCGCTTCAGAGACATTCCAAACATTATAGTTTTAGTAAGATGCAGAAAGCCCAAAAATAAAATAAAAAATACTGCCCTAAACTTCACCAAAGATAGTCAAAAATGAACGTACTGTACATGGTCTCAAAATTACATATACTATTTTAAATATATTCATATTTTCATCATTGCTAGCCATTAAATATAAATATAAAAAGGTAATGATTTTGGAAGCATACACCACCCCTCCTAATTCTTAACATGACCCCCAGGAGCAAAAGGTCTGAAAGAAACACTGGGCGGGTGGGGGCAGAGATTCCCTCCTCTGCTGGATACGGCCTCGCATCTAACGCTAGTTTTCAGAAATAACAAAATTCTTACTTATACACAATAATATAATGTTGGAAATAGACATGAGAGATATAAAAAGGTTTTAATACTGCAGTTAATGAGAATTAACATTTTAATTTTTTAAAATTATTAAACATTTAAAGAATATACAACACAAAAAAAGTTTGTCAGTATTTACTTCCTTTTTGTATGCGTCTGTTACTATTTTTTTTCTATTTATAATTTTTTTCTTATCCTTCAAATTTAGGAAAAAAACACAGACTTTCAAGAATTTTATAGATATATTTAATTACACGCCCTGATTTTCAAGCTGCAGTATATAGTTTGAACAGATATTTTTCATTTCGAAAGCTCTTGCTTTATTCGGCGGTACTGAATGCTTAAATCAATGGCGTTGCTGCAACTGTGTAGTTATTATTTATCTAGTATATTGTATCTTGTTCCACCCATTTCTGATTCTATACAAAGAAAATTTTAAGACTGTATTGAAGATTCTATTTTATAAATAAATAAGTAATCATACATTTGAGCTTTCACACCTTTGATTTCAGGCGAAAAGAAATCTTGATTCGCTCTGAAACTGCCTGGTAACTTTTTCGGTTATTTTGGGAAAATTATCAGGCAGAGCTTTTTGTAATCCTTCATCCATAATGCGTACACTCTCATATACAGTATTTTTGTTCAAAATATTAATAAAATATATTATGCAAAGAACGATTATAACAAGATACGAGAAAGACGTGTAAAAGAACAGTGAAATAAGGTCTGCAGACGGAGTAGGCGTGTTTTCGTGAGGCACTAGTGACGTCACCACCAATCAGAGCTCGTTTTGCGATTGCATCACTTTCTGGCCGTTTTTGTGGTTTAATAACTTATCAAATAAATTTTTCTGAGGAAAAACAATCGGATTTTGGCATCCAGGAGAGAAGTTTTAATAAGTTGACACTAAAAATTTGTCATTTTAAGAGATGCTGTAATTGTCCATTGTGCCTAAAAGGAATGAAAAATTAACTTTTTTTTTGGACCATTTCGTCATATTGGATTGTAAGTTCGCAGTGATTTGGGATTAATATTGAAGAGCCAATCAGTTTAAAGTGAGTTCTTTATTTTTGTAAATTTATTATCTGCTTATTTTATGTGTTTGTAAGGTTAAAAACATTATTTTTCAATTGTTCTAAAATATTTGCCGCAGTAATTAGTGGCGCTGCTAGTTTTGTTAAAGTAGATTTCCATTAGTTTAATGTAAAATGTACTTGAAGTTTTGCATTGAATTGTAATGAAATTAATTGCAATTATCACTATTGTTCCTAAAATGTGTGTTCTTTCAAGAAAGGGTTTTTATGCTAGTTTTAGTGCAGGCATCCAATAGATTGATGTAATATGTGCTTTAATTGATCAATATCATAAATTTTGTAATGGAGTCTCTTATGTAACGTAATGGAGACTTATGTATATGCCGAGTGGTAAAGCATGACTTCGATGGTAAAAATTAACAAGAATTTATTTACAGAATTTATAGCTTCATCAGATTTTTGGGTTTGGTAGACAGAGACGGAAGTTGTGTCCGTCAGCTCTCGTGGTCAACGATTTTCTCCTTGAACTCAGCATCCTCTTACTCCTCCTTACATGTCCGTTGGCCTCGACTACCGGAAACCGGCCAGCCCCCTTTTGAGATAAAATAGAGAGAGAGGGATACGGCCACCCCTTTTGTCGGCGGGCACACAACCCTGGGAATGGAAATAGATTTTGGGCTAAAAACGGATGCCAGAGGTCAGGGGCCAAATTCGGACGGAAAGAGTCAACTTTAGCATCTGGATTTTGAAGTATCGAGTTTTCTCGACGCAGATAACATAAAAAGGTGGCGAAGGAAAGTGGATGCGTCAGAACGAGGCAAAAAGGACCGGATGCAGGAGCCAAGAAGACGTTACACTTATTTTAAAATTCCGACAGCTTTATTAAACTTTGGTTTTGCGTTGAATTGCGCGATATTTTAATTATGTTTTTCATTAAATAATGCATATCATTTTATGCAATGATAAATAATTGCAATAGTTATTATTGTGCATAAAATGAGTGTTCTTTTAACAAAGGATATTTATTCTAGTTTGAGTGTTTGTAATGTAAATAATTCTATTTTTCAAGACATTTTCAATCTGTTAATGTATTGAATTGCTGTTGGAAAATGCTATACGTGCTTGACATAGTAGTGTCGATATTGTGCGTAAGATATATTTTGCAATTTTTGGTATTGTACTGTGTTTTAGTGAATTTTTCTTGACATGTTTGCTATGTGTATGATGTGACATTGTTGGCGATAACTTCATCGCCAAGTGTGGTGACATAAGAATCTTGTTTTTGGCGATGGTTTCTTGGCGCCAATAATAATAAAAACTACGCTGCAGAAAAAAAGCCTTAGTTTGTCATGAATAATCAAACTTAAGAGAAGAAATTAGTAAAATTAAATATTAATAAAACATGTACCGATAACATCAAAATTATTCGAAGGACTCAACTTTTCAGGTAAGTAATCTTATTTTTAATCCTTTATCTATGTCATGGTTATTCATCGATACTTAAAAAATATAATAATTATATCAATAATAAATAAACAAATAAAAAGAGCAAAATAAAATTACACAATTTTTTAATAAAATTAACAAAAATTTAAACTAATACTTCGATATATCAATGCCAGAATTCTATATTCTTACACTGAAAATTTTAATGCATTTTTTAAATTATTGAATACTCACACTTGTTGTTCAATCACAGAAGATAAGTATTGAAAATCAGCAAAATCTCCACCAGCACCAATAATAGTTTGATCATTAACTTTTAATATACGAGGACAATTCATAAAGCGAGCCATTGATCCATAAGCACCCAAAGTGTCGGCACAAATCACCACTCCTTTGTTGTAAGCAATGCCTAAAACTGAAGTTCCAGTAACAATTGGCCTTCTGAAACACAAAACCAAATTCCATACCATTCATTCCAGAAAGAGATTGAATAAACAATAACAATATTTTTTATAGCATCAGCAAACCATTCCAACCTTTGTAATAACATTTCAGTACTATATTTTAAATAGTATATACATATTTTTACATTGAATAAAATAAAACACATTAATTTTTTTACATGAAGAGGGCCTATTTCAAAATAAATAAAAAAAGAAAAATAAATGGTAATTTCTATCTCCAGATATTATTTTATTATTAAGTAAACCAACCAAAACATTTGGTCAGGATATATGGTGCAGTGGTCAGAACTGTTGACACAGAGGAGCTAAGCTGATCCCCATCATGGGTATAACCAACCACTTTGCCCACGTTTTGCAGCAATGACGACACATAGTAATCCTAAAGTTTCATGTTTGGAGAAAAAAAAAAGTCCTGTTGACAATTATTTTTTACGGAAATGAAATGTAAAATTGATGTGAATTGATGTCAATTTTATACATAAAAGCTGTCCTTCGTGTTAGAGCTCAGAACTCTCGGTAGCCAGTCCCCAAATGCGACCAATTTTCACGTTTTGGCAACCATTATTTTCATTGAAGTTTCCAATGTGGCTACCATTCTCTAATGCTAAACGCCTTTCCTGACCTGTAACCTTGACACATTACCTTTTCCCAAATTCCCTTGTCAGCTAAAAATAAAATAAATAAAGAAAACATAAAGAGTTAATTTTTTCGCCACAAGGAAGCATTTTTTTCTTCCAATTTTTACCGGAAATTGCTTACTGTGCTTGAAATTTCAATCCTTTTTCATCCTGTAATTACTTTAATTATCTAGAAAGTTGGAAGGTTTTTTTTTTTTTGCATGCACAACCCTTAATCTGCTTATTTAGCGTTTCATTTTAATATTTTCCAAAAAGAAAAATATATATAAAAATAGAAGCAGCCAACATTGTACATGTGTTCGCCGAAAATCGGATTCTATGTTAAGAGATTTGATCCTTTTGCATCGCTTACATATTTCAATTATTTTCTAAGTTAGAAGATATTTTTTACATATGCTACCCTAAATCTGCTTATTTTGCATTTTATTTTAGTGTTTTCTTCCTTTTTTTTTTTGAACCATGCCGATATAACACGTTTGTCGAAAATTGCGTTGTTTAATTTTATCACTTTTGATTTTAGTATTGATAGCCATTTACATTTTAGAAAATGCAAAATTTTGGATAAATAAGAAATTTTTAGAAAATTTAATTTACCTGGATCCAACTGCTTAAAAAAACAATAAACAATTATTGAAAACTATTCACTAAAAAAACAATGATTGAAACAAGTATTATCATGCAACATAAAATAAATAAGGAAATTTCTTTTAGTTTTAAACATTTTACAAAAAAAAAAAATGTGTGTATATAAATAGAAAAAAAACAGTAATAGTTGGAATTTAGGCATCAACAAGCTAGAGGAAAGGGATTAACTTTTCAATTCTGAAAATAATAAGTCGGATTCTCATACATTCCATTGATAAATTGTTTCTATTACATGCATTTATTTCAAGTATAATGATTAAGCATTAGCTGAACAATCAGTCCTGGAAGGAGGGCAAAACCCTAAAAACACCTGCAGTTGCATGCTTGAGATCAGGTTAGAATTACATGATTTATTTCAATGTAATTCAAATGCTCATCACAATTGATACCAGTTTTGTGCTCCTAGAAAATAATGCACGAAGTTTTTTTGCGGAAGTGCAGATTTTTCTTTTAGTTTGGCTACCACTTTTTGAAATTTGGCTATCATTTTGTGGGGTTTTAGTAGCCATTGGCTACCAATCGAAAATTGGAGTTTTGAGGTATACTTCGTGCAGTATAAGAATCTTGCTGGCTAGCTGGCTTCAAGACATCAAATTACATCATACATTATTGAATTGGAATATGGAATGTATATCTAAGTTAAAAACAATTTTAAAAGAAAATACACACACATATAGATACAAGGAACATGATACAAGAAAGTTAAGCAAACAATAGAAAAAAAATTACGATGTTCTCTTAGTTCCATCAATCGAAGCGAAGTTCCAAGCAGAATTTGCCGTAAAAGGCATCATATTATCAATGTCTTTTGCAAAAATAGAAGAAGAACAACCACCTTGATATTCTCGCGGCATCATTATTAACTTTACAATAACTAACGAATAATAATTCACTCTTCTGTAAAACCTTTTAAAATTCAAATGCAGAAACAAACCGCAATCCGCATTCGTTTTGCTGTGTCACGACTCGTGGTTATAGTTAAATAGCGGCAACAGTTATACATCGAGAAGTAATCAAGTGGAGGACGCTGCGCGTGGCCTCTGGTGTTACTATTCTTCCATTTTAGGTGTTTATAAAAGAGGGATTGTTATTTATTTATTTACTTATTTATTTTATTTCACACTCTAAAAAATGTGTTCCTTTTCATTAAAAAGAAATGTCAATAACATATGATTTATTTTAAATTTTTTAAAAAAATTATACATGCAACATATATTTTATCTATATCAGAAGGTTATATATGTTAATTTTAATCTGAATGTTGTTATAAATTCAATTGAATAAGTTATTTTTTCAAATATATGGATTGCTTTTAGGGGTCTTTTACCACTCCAGTGGTGCGATTATCAAAACTTGAAATACAGCTCCATTCTGATGAGAAACATTAACTAGGACAACCCTAGTTGAGCCCTGATCCTGTGGCTGGTCGTCACTTTTGTATTTGTATATATATTCTTACTCTCAACCATCAGTGTTGCGAAATGTAAAAATTGCAAAGGCGGAAATGGCATATATAATGGCGCATGATAGTTGGTCTTATAAGTGAAAATGCCCAAGAAGATTTCCTTCTAAGGCAATGAGAATGTACAAAAAAAAAAAAAAACATATATTAATATTTGATATTTCATTTTAATGATTTTATTTTAACCATAATATGTGTGATGGCAGTTTTTACCATCCCCTCCTCTTGTCGCAAATCTGTGACAATTTCTCCACCCCTTCCTTCCCCCTTGAAGCGTGACACATCATCATTTGTGAATGACCCTATACTACCGAGAAACTTGATGCGTTGCTTTTGAACGAGTACTTTACGTAACACATCTTTCTCAGAAATTATACAGACACCGCCGTAGCCAAAAAATTTTTTTAGGGTGGTGGGCTCAATCTTTGAAACACTTATGTTGAGGAAAGTTATTTCAGGGTGCAATATATATGCTACATTGCGAAAAATTTCGGGGGGAGGGAGGGCGGACCTGTTCGCCCCCCTCCTCTGGATACGGCCATGTATACAGATTGCGTTAAAACATAAATTTTATCAAGAAATTTGGCATTTGGTTCTCGACCGAGTTACAAACACAAGTTCTCACGCACATTTAGAGTAACACTCACAGTTTCCTTTCTGTATTTTTACAGGATTTTCTCTCGGTGTATTATAATGCATCCATAACATGGTTTTTATCTCTTTAAAATACCTAAATTCTTGTGTTCATGTGTTCGTTTGTTAACTGCCCCGGGCGTATATATATACGCCTTTCCGAAGTGCGATTCTTTGCCGTGTGTTGTTTTAAATGGTTTGAATGCTTCTAATGGTCAGAATATAGGGTAACCTGACCAGTGAATGAACACTCATGCAGTTTCATTTTAAAAAATCATCAAATTTTTAAAAACTACAACAGTTGGTATATGACACACACACACAAAAAAGTTTTTATCGATGTATGTAATTATTTAGTAATTATAGGCGTATATATACTGCCACGGGCGTATATATGCGTTTTCCCAAAGTGCGATTTTTTGCCGTGTGCTCTTTTGCAATGGTTTGAATGTTTCTAATGGTCAGAATCAGAATTTAGGGTAACCTGACCAATGAATGAGCACTCATGAAGTTAAATTTTAAAAAATCATAAAAGTTTTAAAAACTACAACAGTTGGTGTATGACACAAAAAAAAAAAAAAAGTTTTTATCGATGTATGCGATTATTTAGCAAAATAATAATAATAAAAAAGCTGGGGAGTTTAAATGGTTCTACTTCAGGTTGTTTTGGGTGTTCAAATAAAATGTTGTACAGCATAAATGAATGTGTCTAACCTTTGAATGAAAAAAATATTTTCCAGTGAATCAACACACGCAAGATTTTGATCAAATTCCATTGAGATATCTTCATTTTATGAATTTATTTTATGCCGCATGATGAAAACTGAAAACTAAGTTTTCCTCTCTATATACCGCTATTATACATTAAATATAAAATAAAGTGATAATTAGGAATATTTTTCCTTAAGTCAAGAAATAAAAAGCGAACTCAAACAAAATGTTAAGTTATGTTTTTCGTAAATTTTAGGTTCTGTACTTCTTTTCCTTGGTAAACCCCTTAAAATAAAAGGATGTTTCTGAAGAAAGTTCAGATTTTTTTTTAGTTTCTTTTATTTTAACATCAAATTTTGTCTTCTGTGTCAGACCACTTACAGGTTAGACCATGTGGCTCACACATTCATGGTTCTCACTTCATATTGATGCTTTATATATGTGATCAAGCCTGTAGAAAACGTTTTTGTCATATTCGATTAGGCTTTCCAAATTACCCAAACTTTTATCAGAGTCATGCAAAGTTATTTATCTGATGATGTCTACTGTTCTGTTTTCATCGCTTTCTGTTTAATTTTTTCTCTGGATTTATTTATCAAATTATTGTTTTTTTCATGGACCATTTCCTTCCTTTTGCTCTTCAGTTCATTCACTAGGAACTGCATCAGTTCCAGTGAATAGACACGTATTCATTCATTGAGTTTTCCCTATTTCTCTAACCAACTTCAAAATCTACACGACTGAAACAATTCAAATCATTTCCTAAAAATGCACATTTCATTTCCCTTCTTTGGATTAGAAAATAATGTTAATAAAAGCATTTAATAGTAATAAAAATAGTTGTATGTGTCAAATTAACTTATGAATAACCTCATTGCATTATAAGAAAACCTGGGTGCTGCACGGACACTACCATTCCATTGTTTTTACAGGAGAAATGCATGTGATCAAGACAATCATTTAGGTGTCTGACAGCTTGAAATTGTATGGAAGGAAGCTACTCTTGTCAATTCATCTAGAAAAATATTTTGTAATCTTATAATTTTTTTTTTTTTTAAATTGAAAGCTGTTCATTCATTGGTTGGATTACCCTACTTAAATTAGGTATTTAAGCTAACGGGCACGCTGAATACAATTCTGTTGTCAAAAACAGGGCATGCCATTTAGGTTTCTGAAACTAGTGTTCATTTCCAACGCCGTAGACGATGGCTTGATTTGTTAGTAAAAACACAAGAGAAAATATTTAAAAAAAAAAGTCCAATTTATTAGTTTGAAATTTCCGTTTTCGTTCCTGACAGAGTCTTTTCTTGAGTTTGTGCATTTAAGGTCTGCTCATTTTGTATGGACAAATCGGCGTAGTAGCTTGTTTCAGGAAATGACCACGGTTGTTTTTCGGCAGAGGAGAAAAAAAGGAAGACCAGTCCCGTAGACAGGAAAATGCCAATTGTGATGTAGAAGACGATGTGCCATTGACGAAGAGTTTGCTGAAAGAAAAAAGTAAAAGTGTCCTGTGAGTAATTAAAATTACGTTACAACAACAAGTATACAAACTCTAAATGAAGGAATATTTATGATAAGGTATAAAAACTTCATTCGTGTGTGTATTTGCTACCGGCAATGTATGAAACGCCTAGTTATAAGAAGGAGACTCTACAGAAGTGCCTAGAATGAGACGCCAGCATTTTAAAGAAGGTATTATGTAGAGTGCCGGATCTCATACATTATCGGTAATGTGGGAAATCAGGATGTGTTTCATCTATACTTCTGTATGTCTTGTTTATAAAAACTAACACTTTATGCTTTGCACGAAAATTAATGAGTTATCACTGAGGTTTCTCAAGAAAATTCACTGTAGCGTTAGGACATGTTCGAGTAGAAAATTATCTACTAGATGGTCTTCGCCATCACACACCTAAGTCAATGCTGTGCAACAAAATTCTGCAACGGTAATAGAAGATGGAATTCTCAGGTAATCCACCATCTGAAAATGTCCGTCTATGTTTTTGATTCTATTCCAATCGTTTGAAAAATGGGTCTCATTTCAAACGTTGAATAATGTTTTAATGTATAAGACGCACCAACGGACGACAAAAAGAAGTTGACGGCATAAAAATGAGTAAATAAAAATTTTTATAATATTTATCTCTAAATATGTTGTCGCAGAATGATATTAAGACACATGTGGCCGGTTATGGGTCTGTCCTGAGATGTGTGCACATAACTTTTAATTACACATGATAGGGCAAAAGTCTGTCATTTTAGTTGAAAGGAGTCCATGACACGTTCCATGTCTATATGACGATACGGCATGAAAATTTTCTGGAAAAATTCAAATTCAAATTACATACATAATTGAAATCAATAGGTTATCTGGCCCAGGTTAACGATCACCTACAGAGATCTTCAGTAACTACGTAACATTTGCATACACATTTCAAGTGTCTGATATTCGTATTTCAAAGGTCTGATCGATTCTTTTTCGGACCGTTTCTGCACGGTTTACGAGGAAAGTATGGACAACTGTTAATGCCAATAGCTGTCGGGACAGATTTGCTACTGAGTTCAAACTGTGCCTTGTGGTAATTGCCGCCAAGTACACTCAAGAATTTTATGCCGAAAAGACATAAAAATCTCCTGGACAAAAACAACACTCTCAGAAACGCACGCTCAAATCTCACGAAACTTTCGTTGTATTTGACGAAATGGCTTCGTGAAAAATGCTCCGAATAAACCTTTCGTCAAATTAGCAAAATTTGTGCAGTAACTTTTTTTAAGTCTCGTGATCGCGCTAGGAAAGAATCGTTGTAAATGACAAAATTTTCCTGACGATTGGAGAATCATCGAATATATGAGAGTTCTATTTCTGAGAGTGAAGAAACTGCAAACTCGCCAGAAAAGGAAATTACAGAGAATAATTTTTAAAAAAGTATTTTGTAAATTGATTGCGACAAATAATGTGCCGCAGTAGTGGTACCATCTGTTAATACGATGTATTAATATTTCTGGTACACAAAGTTGAAGGTGAGTTCACTTGAGCCCACGCTGCTCTGATTCCTGTGCCTTAGGCCGCCCAACCAATGACTCCTCCGGAGTCGGCGAAGTCTGGCCGCCGAAGGCTAGTAGGCTGCTCACTAGAGCTGACGTTAAATTTTACGCCAACAGTACGTAAATGTACCTTTCACAATTTTTAAACTTGTAATCACAGATCTCAAGCGTGTTTTTTTTATATTTATAACTTTTATACTGGTAGTCACAGGTAGCAAGAGTTCAGTTTTACGTAACTTAACAAATCCTTCTCAGAGTTTGTTTACAGAGTTCGGTTTTACAGAGTGGGGAAAACAAGGATTTTATGGAGATACTGTTATCAAGAAACTTAATTATTTGAGTTAAAACAAATTCTTCCTAAATTTAAAGAAACACTCAGTTTCCTTTCTGTATTGTTACGGAATATTTTCAGTGTAGCGGGTATTTAGATATCGTATTCTAATTATTTTTTTGTTTTTTACCGAAACTAAAAAAAGGTGGTATGTCATTGTAAATAAAATCTAAAAAAGGGTATCGAAAAAATAAACTTTTGAAAAGCAATCTGTTAAGAGAGAGCAGAACTGAACCCAAGTCGAGAAGTAGGAGGAATTTAGTTAAGCTCAGCTTCACAGTCGCATGACTAGTGACGTTATTGTCTCTTCAGAGGAGAAGGTGCCATCGCAGTTCCCTACAACCCACATTCTCCTCTTTTTGTTGTAGCAGTTTTATGCTATTGGACATTACTCTAAATATTACTGGAATATAAAGCACATAAGTTCAGATAACGAATTGAAATACCAGATACATACATTACAATTATTTACTTTCTTATGAGTATTCATAGAAGATATTAAAAAAATAATATTCAGACAAACAAATCTGAATAACAGTAACTTTTAAAACGGAAGTATATACGCAGGGTTCACTCTAGGCTGCGCGATCGCGCGATTACCGCAGTAATTTTTGAAATCCCACTCAAAAAATGTTCGTTTGCGCGCTATTGCCGCAACTAGCGGACACGCGTTCAAAACATCCGAAACGAAACTACTATTATAAACTGATTGTTCAATACAAACTAAATGGAGTATGTTAGTTTTCAACTGCCATCTTACCCTCATTAATAAAAAGAAGAATCTAGGAACCCTATTCATCATATATAAAAACATGGGAAAAGATTGACAAGTTCTTCATTCCTTGGGATTATTGAACAATTTAAGCCCTTTGGGAATGCAGACTTATCTTCATTCATTGTATTCACATCAATAGATAAATTGACATATGATCAGAAAAAATAGAGGAAATATTAAACTAATTTTTAGTTTTTTTTTGCAAAAATCACACATAAAAGAATTTTGTTTGAACAACCAAAATACCAGAGGGATCTTTTTCATGCTTAACATTTTATAAAGCACCCATTTTTGAGATCGCGATTTTTGTGAAGGATCCGTTTTGTGTGAGCCTTGTTGATGTTTATTCTTTCTTTGCTCAGCATAGCTTAGGTAATCATCTTTTATAACATAGTTTGTATTGGATCATGATCGGACAATTTAATAATATTTTTAAAGACAAAAACAAAAAGAAAAGTTCCCACTTAAATTTTAAAAATCCCACTTAAAAATTTGGTCAAGGTGGGAAATCCCTCCTTGTATTTTTCCCCAGTGTGAACCCTGGTACGTATGTCCAAACGGGAATATACAAAAATGAAAAGATGCAGTAGTCTGGGGTATTTCGGTATAAGTTGAATCGTTCTAGTAGTGCCTCTCTGTCAATGCTGCAATGTCTGCTAAGAATGAGCACCCAAGAGAAGCAATGACATTCTACTGTGAATCTTTCATCCCCCAAAGACGCGTTTAGTGATGTTCTCTGCAGATTTTTAATAAGAATGTGAAGTTCTGAAAAATAATTAAGTCTTGTGGTAGAACCATCTTTATAATTAAAACATGTCATCATATAATGATCAAATAATAAATAAACATTAAAAAATATTTAATCTTTATTCCCGTTCTATAAATATTGTTCTATATATTTATGTATTTTTTCTAAACACATCAAAAAAGTTCCCGAAGTCAGGACTGACCATTGATATTGATGAAGGACATTGACATATTGAAAAGGTTCGAAAGAGAGCTAGATAAGTTTAGTATGTGGATTTTTAGATTTAGATAATGATTGCAGATAAAAGGCTTAATTTGTGTGGTCCTGACCGTTGAGCTAAAGAGAGTTTGAAGAGACAGGATTCAGTTATGTACAAGATGTTGATGGGCTACAGTTTTTGCGCAGAAGGTTTAAGCGGAGGTCATTGCTTTAAGCTTTCCAAATACTAAACTGATCTTGAAATTGAAAAAATATTTACTCCCATAGGGTTGTAGGTATTTAGAATAATTTACCGGCAGCAACTGTTATGTTCAATGGGACTAATAGTTTTGAGCGGGCTCTTCATTTTCCTTAAGGATTTATTAGTAGACTAGGACCAACCTAGCTGAGCCTAGAGGCTGTTGCTGGTCGGCCCATTTGTATTTGTATAATTACTTTGATGTGTCATCCTTAAATTTTGTTCTGGAGAAAAAATTTCCAAGATTATAATACATTATTATGCTGTAACATAAAATAATAAAGAAAAATATTTTAAACTTACAGATTCATCTGTTAAAACACCAACTACTAATGGCGCAAGAAATCCAGTCAAGTTTGATAAGGTATTTGCTATTCCCATCAAAGTTCCTGGAAGAAAAATAAATGACTAAATTAAAAATAACTCTGCTGCATTGGGAACTTAACAATTTTTTTAAAAATTGTTAAACATCATTGATTAGTTATTGAAGTTGTCAGGTCAAAAAGTGTCATTCAAGTAAATACAGGACTTGGGGAGTTGGTCTGAATTAAAGATTTAAACAAATAATGATACATGTTTACCAATACATGTTAAGGCATATTAATTCACAATATAAGGCAAAAAACTAATGAATTAAAAGAAAAAGGATTTTTATAAGTCTGTTCTAAAAACTTTTTTTTATTTTTTAAAAATTTTGAAATTTGCGATTTTGAAAAAATCTGTACGTGATAGGAGAAAATAAATTTTTGCGGACAAGACAGTTTTCGCAGGTTTCGGAAATCGTCGTCTACACTGTAAAAAACTCTAATTCAATTTTCCACAAAAATAGTGAAAATTTGCTGCAATCAACATTTGGTACGAAAGTTGAGCTATTGTAATGGTTCCTAGTTTCACATTCACGGTGAAACTATGTGAAACTATACCACTATAATGCCGGCAAGGTGGCGTAGTGGTAAGGCGCAGGCCTCGTACGCTCAAGTTCGCAGTATCAAACCTGGCCCAAGTCGGTGGATTTTCAAGATGCAGAAAATCGACAGCGGCCATGTCGCATGTTAAAGATCCCTTGAGTATTCGTTTGGCATGGGTACTTTTGGCTAAATTAAATTCCTAGTGCCGTTTGCATCAACGAGAGCTCAGGTGCCTCCTTCTAGGAGGAAGCTGAGCGTCAAAAAATTGCGGCAAGGTTACCACACTCATTGTGGTGCCGCTGAAAGAGTTGGTACCAGTCTCTGGGAACGCACTAGGTTTGCAAAGGGTGAGGACCAATACTGCAACACGTTAGAAAGAAAAAAAAAAAAAAAACTATAATGGTTCAACTTAGTACCATATGTTGGTTGCAGATAAATTTCACCATTCCTCTTTTGGTGAAACGTTGAACTAGAATTTTTTACAGTGTAGTCGTATTAATGTTATATTTAATTATCCCTGTCTCATTAACAGCAAAAGTGTTACTACTTCTACTTACCCGCATATTCTGGAGACAAATCGAGTGGTGTGAGTATGTAGCCACAAAGGCTGAATCCGCCAATCGTTATTGAAAGAGTAAAGAAAACAATATGAAGAGTAGCATCACATTCAGCGAGACACACACCCAAGAGCCCAGCGACGGTGCCGAAGGTTCCTAAGAAAAATATGTTTAATTTTTCTGCAAAGCCGAGGAAAACTATATTAAACGGTGAAGATTATCCAATAGAACTTAGCTAATTTATCTATGTATAAAGAAGACGGCATCTGTTTGCCTGTTCGTCTGTCTGAACGCGATGGCCAGAAGACACGATAGTACACTTAGTTTTGTATTTTGCACAAGATCTGAGGAGAAATTTGCACAAAATCGTAGAAACGAATGATTTTGTCTCGTGACTGATCAAAAACGAGAACGAAGATTAATCCGATACGGACAAAAATCATACTAAAAGCATTGTCACAAAATCAGCTACACAGGCAAAGTCCCTAAAAGCATACTTCGCTACTACTACAGTACATTTAAAAAATTCTATCGCAATGTTTTAAAAATAAATAGAAAATTAAAAGTGAATAGCTACTTATGAAAAAAATATTCTGGCATTAAAAGTGATTTGGAGAAAATTTTTTGATTTTTCCATACTTAAACAGAAAAAATAAATGTATAAATAAATAAATTAATGAATATATCGAAAATAAAAATAAAAATTGAAAATAAATTTAAAAGAAAACTTTTTCCTCATTGCTATTTTAAAGCATGTTTCATAAAATGTTGATGCGAGGCAATTTATTGCATAATAGTTACGTGTCATACGGAGAAATTGCTTCTATTGTAATAAATAAACTATGCAATTTTATTTGAGATCTCTAAAATTAGTCTCGTTTATAACATAGTATCACCTCGGTTTTAAGCGAAATAAATATCGCAGACCCACCATGTCGTTATAACTGAGATCGCTGAAATTGAATAGAGAATTTTGTACTTACCAATCATTTGGCAAAATTTTCGCGAGAATCCAACACTGACCACATTACGACGAATGCAGATATCGGACACGATTCCCACAGCTATGCCTATAATTGTCTGAAGTATTTTTGGAAACGAGGATAGGAAACCATTCTGGAAATCAAGAATTGTCCTTTGGTAACTAAAAATCTCGAATATACGTGGAAACTAAGAAATTTAAATGTTAAATTTATATTTAACTAGCACAGGTTGTGTGTGGCAGCATGATTTCCTTTTTTTTTCAAAACGCAATTAGTCCCATTTTATGAATCAGAATATTTTGTTGTTCTTCCATTCCATCTTACAGTTCGACCACGGAATTTTGACATTTTGACTTCTGCCCATGGCATAAAAGAACGAATCCATTCGAGTTTTAAAGAAGTTCGTGTTGCAGATGCGTTTATTTGGTACGCAAATCAAGCAACTAAATTTACAAACTGGCAGATGGCATCAGTTTGGAATAAATCAAGTATGCTAAACGAGCTAGAACAAGAACAAAAATTGCACATTCCTTGTACCAGCACTTCCTCCCGTGAATGTGTTCTTCTTGGCACTCTGCAAGGCAGATTGCTTTGGTTGATGGTAGAACTGGTCGTTCGTTATTCCCTTTCATTGAAAAAAGATGTGATCGTTTGGATGAAAGACGTCTCAGACTAGAAATTTGGAAAGTAATGCAAAAGCTAAAAGCGATCTTTTTTTTTAGGACTTTTGCTTGTCTTTTCCTCACATTTGACAAAAAGTTAACTAATTAGCTATCAAGCATTTTAGTTCATGTTTCACTTCTATATGCTCTAATCTGATTTATTTGCTTAACTTATTGCAGTAAAATGTCTCCAAATACGGATACCCGTCTTAGGCGGACAGTTTTTAATTCCCCGCGAGCAAAGCCCCAGGAAAGTATTTCTTTTGCTGACCCTCTGCATTACGGACAAATATTTTTGTCCCGCTGGTGTCCATTATAGAGGAGTTTTATTGTCGTTATAACTGATCTGTGTTTAATCGGACGTTGCCTTGACTGGGTTTTATGCAATTTTAAGACCTTACGCTGAGGGAAAATGTGAGCAAAAGAAGAAAAAAGAAACCAAGAATACATTTTAAAATTTAGCGTTAGATGTGCATTAAGCCATATTTTGCAAGACACGTTTTTGTGAGATAACTAAGTCTTGACATCACATACATTTACTACTTTTTACACCAAGTTACAAAAAAGAGGTTAGAATCAGTAGCTATCACCACTTTTGGAATATTAACATTTTGAAATACATACCTTCTCAATTTTAAAGTGCAGAATAGTGTCGAAAAATGTAGGTAGGTCATTTAAAATCGTATAAAAGCACCAATCGTCTCCGATTTGAGTGATTACTAAAGTCAAAAAGGGCACAGAGCTCAATATCTTCAACCAAGGAATAGGGGGAAGCTGTAAGGAAATTCAAACAAATCTTCAATTATTGTCCATTAGTTGGGATATCAAACATATACAACTAAGACCGAATTTCTCATACGTATTCTATGAGAGAATGTTCTTCAAAAGAGACCGAGATTCTTATGGAACTTATTTTACATACGCGTATTCCTAACCTTTCACTCTTATAGAACACGTTTGTAACACGGAACACTAACGTCCATGTAGTGGTATTTCTTGAAAATAAATAATGAATATATTAAAGTAGAATGATTTTTTTTGAAAGTCTGTTTTTATGACGCAGTTTAAAAACAGTATTTTAATGTCAAAGTTAAAAAAAATTCTGAAATTTTAGTTTTCCCTGCATGATTAAATTACTTAGTAGAAAGCTACTTAAATGTGCAAAATAATTGCCGAAGTTTCTGTAGTTAGTATAAATAACACAACGTTATTAAAAACAAGACAGCATATTGTTCAGCTTAATAAAAGTTATAAATAGTTTTATGTTTTACTTTAAAGAGAACTTATATAACCGAGGATTGATTTTTGGCAGAGTCTTTAATAGTGATTCGCCTAATCCTATTTGAGCAATGTTGGCTTATATAAAATGAAAACATTAGACATAGCGAAGAGTACAGCAGCTTTAAAAATAATACCACTTTTTTCCCCAGATTCAAAGAAATCATTATCGCTGTTTGGGGAACTTTGACTTATGTAATATGAAGACATTTGAGAAATCTATGAGTAACGCAGCATTCAAAATAAAATTTTCCACTTTTTGCTCCTGGTTCAAAGAAATCGCTATCGCCCTTACAATAACAATTTAAAGAATGTTATAATCAATGAAAATCTTTCGATATAAGAGAATAGGTAAATAAACATCACTTTTTTTCATCTCTTTTACCTTATTGTCTTGTATGACTTTCTGATCGGAAAGAATGAGTTTCACCTCTTTCGTGGTTATGAAAGGATGATTCACTGGAGAGTCTGAAATAAGAAGACTCCAAAGAACAAACCACAGACATCCAAATATACCTAAAATGCATAATGTGTTCCAGATTAAATTCCTTTTTAAATTTTTAGATTAACAGAGATAAAGAAAACTGATGTAAAAAGAAAAAAAAAGAGGGGGAGGGAGAGAGAGAAGGTAGAAGAGGAAGGGACGCTATTTTCAAAGTTAGAAATTGAATTCAACGGTACAGCTTTCAATTAATATTCAATATAATGATATGAAAATATATAAATACTTAACAGCCTGTTTTTTTAAGTCAGGCCGGCTGAAATTTTCAAGATATGTTCTTCATGTAAAGTTAATAGACACGTGCTTTTCTTATGTTTTATAAATAAGTTTTTCTTAAAGTTTTAAGAGGTCAAAGTTGAAGCTTGTTTTTTTTTTTCCGAAGAAAAGCATACTATCGTAGGAGATGAATGAATTTTTTACCGAATTTTATTTCAATCTATCATTGGTATGGTTTTGTATAGCTTACATACAAACGTGCAAACATATTAAGAAACATACCAACCCTCAAACGACTCTTTTATAGCATTGTATACATAGTATTCTTAAAGCAAAAAAAATTTCACTTGCTTCTGAAGTGGAAAAAATACATCAGTTTACTGGCGAATAAAGATTCATCTTGAATCTTGAAGATTGAAAATAAATTTTTTTTTTTGAAAGAAACGTACGCAAGTCTGTTTTAAACAAATATTATGATGCTAGTGTACATACATGTAAATGCATTGACGCATTATATTTAGAATGACAAAATATATAGTTTGGTATTTCATTATATCTTAGATCCCTGCGATAAATATCCAAATTTTGTTGGCTATTTATCGCAGTAATCGTTGTAACTCATTGGCGATTTATAAGGGACACCTATAATATTATAATCAACTGCAGAAAATTCGCGTATGATCCTTATTATTATTGTTAATTTTTTTTGACGAAAATTTTTGTGCCGTACACTTACCAACTACATAAAATGCAGAAGGCCATCCCCCAAAGGGGCCTTTATCACAAAGGTAAGCAGAGAGATTCATGCCTGCAACCGTACCCATGCCAAAACCAACATGCACTAAAGTAGAGAGCAAACCTTTCTCTGAGTCTGGGAGCCAGCGGCCCATCAAAGAATACATGGCTGGCATCGTCACACCCTGGAAAAATATATTTTCACATAAGGGAAATGAGAACAATACTTTTTAGCTCAAAACCAAATCGGAAAATTTCTTCTTATCTAGGGCAGCAAATCTTTAAAAAACACTTCATAACAGTCACAAGCCGCGCCGTGAAAAAATAATTTAGGCATAAACATTATTGAGTTCCCTTTGCGATAAAGGAGAAAAAAGAAAACTTTGAAATACACGCGTCAGAGTACTTTTTTATTTTTTGATAGTTTTTACTTTAAATGTCGTCCTCTGTGCACCGCAAGGGCGGAAAGTAAAATTAGCATACATTTGTGAAGCAATTTTGAAGTCCATAGTTCTCATTCCAAATCTGCTCCTTAACTGCTGTTGTTTCTAACGCGGCTGCGTGTCGGTTCCTCACCACTTGAAGACTTTGTGTGTTCCCCAGGGACCGGTAACTATTCATGTGGCATCACTATTGGTGGATGCCATTACCACTTGAGAATTTTGCTTCCCCACTTGCCTGCCTAGAGAGAAGCAACTGGCCTCTGACTTTGCGACAGTGCGCCAAGAATTTAATTTAGCCTAGAGTCTTCAAGTCAAGGCTGCATAATTATGTATCATGGATGCTGTCCATTTTCTGCGTCTCGGAAATCCACCGACTTGGAGGGGGAGATCAATGAAACAGACACCCATAGATATAGATGGAAGTATCGCGAAACAATTAAATATCATTGATTCTAGAACGCAATAAAATAAAAAAAGAGGGATTGAGAAATAAATAAAGGGAAATTGGAGGAAGGGGGTTGGAACCCAGCGAAGAAGCATTAAAAGGAAAACTCATTCATAAATTTAGGAAACAACTTATAAATTTTGAACAATGTATACCTGTGCAAGTCCTTCCAAAGCTCGAACAGCAATCAATACTCCTACGTGATATCGTGCTGCAACTGGCGTTAGCAATGTGAGCAAAGCAGGAATGAGGGCTCCAAAGCCGAATACCCATTTGGCGCTGAAAGTTTCGGCTAGACGCCCACCAGGGATCTGAGATATTGTGTAACCATAGTAAAAAGCTCCAAGCACTATTGACTGCATCGCTGGAAACCAGATGAATTCACCATCCTGAGGGTAAACATTGTCTTTTAAAATACAGTGAAGCTCCTCTATAGCGGACATCATCAGCGGGACAAAAATATTCATTTGCCCGTGATAGAGGGGTGTCCGCCAAACAGGGGTTTTTATTTTTGATTTTTTAAAATTATTTATCAGCACAACCATAATTATATTATTGGGATGTTAAATAAGTTCTCGCTGTTTTTTAGTGAAAATTAATGCTTTATTTGAAATAAATATTAAACAGCGTGTTACTGAAATTATGGTCCATCGTTAGCCACTACTTTTCCCCATTTTTCTGGCAGCATTTGAATTCCACGTAGGAAAATCGACACGTCTTATGAAGCTAGCCAAGAGTTGACCCAACTTTTGGCATCTTCATAAGCACGTAAGTGCTGCTCCGCCTGGTCACGTGTCATCAATCGGTACAAGTGAAAGTAGGAAGGGGCAATGTCCGGTGAATACGGCAGTGGGGGTAGGATTTCCAACTTAAGCGTTTGAAAGTAAGTTTTTACCGGTTTTGAAACATGTGGCCAGCGTTGTCATGCTACAAAATGACCTTGCCGTGCCTCGGCTCATATAGCAGCCGTTCTTCCTTCAATGCTGTTGTGTGATCAATTCCTAATGATTCTGCGGTTATTATTAGAATTTTTGACATGAGTCTTCATGAAGTAATACTTCCAATTCTTCGTCTTTAAACTTTTTCGGTGCGACAGAGCGTTCTTTATCTTCAAGATCAAAATCATAATTTTTAAAGCATCCTCTAAACCAATCTCTACAAGTTGTTTCAGACAGAGCATGATCGCAATAAGTCTCAACAAAACTTCTGCGAGCTCCAAACACAGATTTTCTAAAAATTAAATACTGCAGTAAAATTCTCGGTAAATACTCTTTTTATGGCACGAAATTTGTCAACTTCAGGGCAATAACATACACTGAATTTCAAGTTTGTGTATAGTACTTGTAAATAAATGCGTCACTATCATAAACTAACGCAATCAGAGAGAGTTCAGGTAGCATCATATGTTGGAAAACGGCGGGAACTTATTCAACTATCCAATACATACTTTTGCACTTTGATAACTTTTCGGTTAACTAATTCTTTTAAAAGTGCATTGAATACATTTCTTATCGGAATACATTAATCAATCATATATTTTATGGTAACACTGTGCAACACGAAAAATGTCCTTTGGATGAAAATGTCTGTTTCTTATGTATTTTTGGCTGAAAATTACGAATCTGCAATTATTTTTTGCTTATCACGTACCATTTTCCCCAGATTCCACATGTTAGCTTTTTACTTATTTTCTGGATAAATGCGCATCTTTTCGTATTTTATCTGCTTAGTTTATTATAAATTATATCTTTCTCATTGACAGTGAGATTGTTGCCATTCTAAAGACCTTTTTAATGAACTTGGGTTACTTTAGCGACATTTTTGGCAACAAAAGCTCTATCTACTTCTCGAAGTTTCGAGTCTTTTACAAGACTACAAAGGCATTTTGTAGACTATTTCGTGGAGAAAGAAAAAATAGTATTCTTCTGTGATGTGAATGTACTACTTCAAGCATTAGGACATGAGCACAATTCAGCAGAGTAGCGCTTGTTTATCCGTGCTCCTCCATCTAAGTATTTTTTCCTATTCATTCCTGTAGCATATTCTGCAAACACAAAGGAAATTTTAAAATTATGAGTGGCAAAAACATATCAAATGAGCCACTTGTACATCTACAATGTGCCTTTTTTCCACAATTGTAAATTAAACTTGGTTTATCGAAATATTTGTCAAAGCTCTGGGCACAGAAGGAGTGACTTTCTTGCATCTCAGGAACAAATTCAAAAATTTAAGCGAGGCAAAAGTAAAAGAAAGGATTTTTATTGGCTCACAGCTTAAGGAAGTACTTTCATAATGAAAATTTTGAAAACAAACAGTCAGAAGCCGAAAAATCCGCCTGGCTTGCCTTTAAATCAGTGTACTCACGTTTTCTTGGAAATGAGAAAGCTGAAAACAACGAAAATCTTGTTGGCGACATGATAAAACGCTTTTGTATTATAAGGTTGCCTACCTTTTTGACTTCCATATAGACTTTTTTCCTCAAAACCTTGGAGCAATTAGTGATGAGCTTGGGTAAAGGTTTCATCAGGACATCTCTTTGTTTGGAAAACGTTTCAGCGGTCGATGGAATGGAAGTACGGAACTGAATATTGCAGATCTGTTATCAGGGCACACCAACAGATGCTTACAAAATGAAACGGCCCCAAAAAATCATTTTAGTGTTTGTGTTTTCAATAAGTAAACCTCAGTTACATTCTCCTATATCCAAATTGTATAAATATAATAAGTGGGTCTCCAGCAAAAACGGTACGTGATGGACTATTTTGGTTTGGATATTTGAATCAAGCACCTTTTGTTTATATAGAATCACATAGTTTCATCTAAAGGACAAAAAAAAAAAAGTTCAAATTTGTTGCACAGTGTAATCATTAAGGCTTTTTTTGCTTTGATACCAGCTAATGGGAAAACAGCCAACTTCTGAATTTTAAAACATGGAGGCCTGGCTGTTCTCTCGATACAGCTGCAAGGTTATTAAGTTTCAGAAAATTTACTTTCTTATCTTATCCATTTACAAGCACTTCATTCTGAAAAATGTGTTTTTATTTTAAGATGCAATTAATCCAACAACTAATTTATCAGTAATGTAACACAGTAACCAGCAAAAATATCAGTACACCTATTTTATTAATATTATTATAGTCTAAAATTACAGATTTATAATTTCTATTTTCATTCATTTATTTATTTTTTACGACTGAGGAATATGACAGACGCTTACTACTCGCTATTCTAAGAGCACTTGAAAATTAACAGCTTTTGGTGTTAAATCGTGCTTTGTACAAACTTATTGTATTAAAATATTTTCTTAAATGGTGCTTCGAAGCTGCACTATTTGTCGTAGTCCGAAACTAAATAAGGCAATAGCAAGAAAAAAGTCAAAAGAAGAAAAAGAAAAAAAAATCATGATTTTTAAATTTTTTTGCATAGTCTGTTACTGTTATTTAAATGGCGAACTTAGTTTACTTCTTAACTACTCGTATGATTTGCTTCAAACTTTGATTTCTCAATGCTATTTTTTTTAATTCTCAAATTATAATTTTATGTTCCAAAAGAGTGTCCGAAATCAGAGTACTATCAATGTAATTTACTCCCAAAATAGTGTCCATAATTGAGGGCGACAGTTAAGAAGAGGTTTATACATTGGGCTGAATGCTTTACTGCCAATGAATTAAAACTGTCTCTAATAGAGAGGTGTCGCCATTTGACTGGTGTCCGTTAGGAGAGATTTTATGGTAAATACTCAGTGCAGTAATTTATAAAAGCATTCTATTGCATCTACAGTGAAACCTGTGTAAGTTAACCACTTGGGGTGCAGCACTTTAGTGGTCAACTTAGACAGGTGGTCAAGTTATAAAGGGTGAGGTAGAGGGTGAAGGGCTAATTCCGCTCCTGATAAAAGTGGTCAACTTACAAAGGTGGTCAACTTTACAGGTTGACTCTACCCGCAATTCAGAATGCTTGGATTATTCCATTGTTGCAAATATGTTTACCGGTGTTTCTTAGTTCTTACAACAAACCAATTTAAAATAAATAAACCTGTCTCACTTTTTCATTGTCCGAGGCTGTCTGGTTTCGAAGTAAGGGTGGCAGATCTTCTGCACATTCATCAGATCCTGACTGGTTCAGATCTTTGTAGACCGCAGTCCGATTCACCATGGCAACAATGGATACATTTAAGTTGACCCTGATCATGTAGAGTATTGCAAAACCCAAGAAGCTGAGCAGAGTAAACAAGTAGCGAATTCCAGGTAATTCTACAATGATTGAAATATCAAACAGAATTCAACATAATAAAAGTCAATACTTAAAAAAAATCTCAGTTTAATGAGAGGAAGTTCTTGCGTCTTATTTTCAAATGGACAAAAACTCGTAACATTATAGTCATTATGAGGGATTTCGTTGCATAAACGTAATAATAAATAACTAAATTAACCCTTTGCCGTACCATTTAGATCGAACAAACTCGGGCGTAATCGGTAGTCGTCCGATTATCCCTTCACGAGTCTGACTCGGGATATTCATGTTTGGCATGATTATCCCTTCACGTCTGACTAATGATGTTCATGTTTGTGTTAAAATCTTCGTCACGAGTCAGACTCGTTAAAGTATGGCAAGGGGTTAAGCAATGAGCTAAAAATGTTTTCTAGGGGTGTGGAGCTGTTAGTTTATAACCGTTTCTTAAATTGTGTTCTGCGTAATCCTTTGCGTTTCGCAGAGAACTCTGAAGGTCTGCATGACACTTGTGGGTTTTCCCTTCCTTCCATTCCATTCAAAAAAGATCATTGTCAAAGCAATAAAATTTCGAAGAGGTGACCCTAGAACATCCCTCTCTGGTTGCACCCTTGAAATAAAGGAATAAATCAATACTTGATATAAAATGTAAAATAACAGTGACAGACTTGGTAATGTTTTCAAAAGAATTAACATTGATTCAATTTCATCGTACAAGCTGTTGAGCAGTAAGTAAGCATTTGTGGACAGAGACACTCATTTATAACTAGAGTTCATAGCGCTCTTGAGTTACGCCCTATTTTGTAAGCATTTTACCAACAGTATATCATAAAGATATCTTTCTTCATTAATGAATGCACAATTCATTATCTGAAAAAAAAAAAAAAGAAAACGTTTATGCGGTTACTGGTGGTGCTTACAAAGTAAAGTGCGTACAAAATGGGGCATGGCTTAAGAGCGCCGTGCAACCTGAAAACATACACAGAATGCAGTAAAAATAGCCACATCTTTTTAAAGATGGATCCATAGCCCTTATTTTTTTCAAGTATAGTTTTTGTAGTAGTGCTTTCAAAATGGGGCATGGCTTAAGAGCTCCATGCTGCCTGAAAACATACACAGAATGCAGTAAAAATAGCCACATCTTTTTAAAGATGAATCCATAGCCCTTATTTTTTAGGAGTCAACCACCAGATCTTCTAATGGGGCCTGTTATCTTTTTGCCAAGCTGCGAAATAGGTGTATAAAAACTGTATTATGCTGCTTACAACCCAAACGTTTATTAATTACCTCCTTTACAAAAAGGGAAAAACTAACTTACTGAAAACCATCAAGACTGCTACTAGCAATACTAAAATAATTTTCTTGTAATCTAGAATGAGCTTGTCTTCTGTTGTTTGGCAAAATACACAAAACAAGCTGTAGACAAAACAATTAAACAATTAAGTATAATGTAGAAACAAAAAAAAAGTTTGTATATAAAAAAAGAGAAATGGTTATAAACATATGATGCTTCTTTCCCCACCTTTCAATTGAACAACAGTATTAACTTCAGAGAAATTTTTTTTTTATAACTGTATGCAAAACTCTTACCAAATCGCTTGCGATTAACTTTAGCATTTTCCTCCATTTTCTTTTTTCTTCAAGAAAGTACTGAATTTATGGAAACACCTGGAATAAAAAAAAGTACGTCCCGGTGAAAAAAAAAGTTTATTTTGAAGTAAAGGTTTGTATTTATTGTATTGCTTTAATTTTTTTTGAATCCAATTTTGAAAACATTTAATCGTAATAGATGAAGAATAATTAAGAAATAGTTTTAACAAATTTATTATTGAGTTTTACTTCATTGAAAATTGTGAAAGAGATCCTTAAAATCTCGACTTACGTGACTATTTTGACGATGTAACATGTATCATTCTAATGTCTTACTTATCAATGTGATAAGTTAAAAATATTAATAGTTATAGCTTTGACTGCTTTTATGTTATGATCAAATTCCTTCTTATTATGTTTAGCATGTTGTGAGTTAACAACTATGTTTTTTTATAGAGCTAATGAACATATATATTAGTGACTATAGTGGTCCTACAGAGGTCCACCAAGGAGGCTGGCCGCGAATTAGAACGGGAATAACTGCCTGGTTGTTTTGATAACCCCCGGGGATCAAAACTTCACGGTTTAATTTATGAATTCGAAACAACAATGAAATTAAGCTGGTGACCCGTAAGTTTTTCTATTGAACACGATGATGGTGTACTATTTGAGTAATATATTTTTATTTTGGTTTTTAAAATAGATAAATAGTGTTTTACTTAAGAGCTTCAAACATTTTTTAACCCCTAAATCTGTTAAATAAACTAATTTTCTTTTGTTTCATGTTGAATCTAGTCTCTCATTCAACTTTCCAAATGTTCAGTGGATGTAATTTTCCAAAATTATCAGGCACACAAAAGTTGATATTTTCCGTTGGCATTTAAATTATGGTCGCTGAGACTTGTCTAAATGCTCGGTTTTTTAGGAAACGTCATGTTCGATCTCAATGATTCGCGTCGTTCAGATCTCACATGGTTTTAGCACATATTTTTACTTCAATAGTGAATGAAATCTAAAAAAATACTTACCTAACTTCAGAAATTTCTGTGGGCAGAAATTATAACTGGGATCATTTCTTTCTGTTTTTCATGATGAGTTTATAAAAAGTATTTTTAATCTTAACAATTGTCATCTCTGAACAACGCATTTGATAATGCCTCGCTAGCGTGCACGGCTCCAATAACTTTGATTAGCGATATCCCAAGTAGTTGTTTCGAATTATTATCTAAAGCGCAATTCATCCATCACACAAGATAAGATAACATTTATCAGTAAAAAAAAGTGTTTTACCATACAGTTAAAGTTATTCATTTGGTTTGTTGGTTTGTTGTCTTGTAGGTTTGTTCGTCTTGTTCGTAGGCCTTGTTCTTTCCTTTTGTTATGTAGAAGAAAACTTTCTAATGACAATATACATAATAAATTATTTAAATTTCAAATAAAAAAGAATATATTTTTCTTTTAAAAAGCACTTATACCGTCTTGTTAAGCCCAAGAAGAGAACACACAAGAAAATCATTATAATACTGAAATTATATTTAAAAATATTATAAAAAATATGAGTACTTAAAAGGAATTTATTTTTTACTGCGCATGCGTGAAAGATAGCAATTTTTAACTTTCATAAGTTCGAAGTAGGTATACTGGGCAACTGATGAAAAAAAAAGTCCCTCGAATTAGTAAACAAAAAAATTCAAAAAAATAAAAGAAAAAAAAACAAAACAATTGGGTTAAAAAAGTTTTCATTAAATAATAATAATAATAATCAACTCGTAAAATCTCATGGAATGAAATATAGAGAAGTTGTAACAGAGCACTTTAATGTTCAAAATTAATCGTTTGAGCAAATTGTAAAAATGAGGCGGTGAGAAGCAAAGGGATGTAAGTAACTAAAGTATCATTTTTATTAAAACTCGTTTGAAGTTTAATTCCTATACTAAATTCTAGAGGTTCTTCATGTAAATATTTTTTTTATTTTCGAGTCCTATATGTACATGTTAGTTTAAGTATGAAGTGTGAAGTGTTTCTGACGATTAGATTTGGCGTAGGATTTTTATTAAAAAATAGCTTTTATTTTCTTACACCTCTTTGCTTCCAACTGGTTAACTTACACCCTTTCGCCACTAAATGAAAAACGTGTCTTGTTCATTTTGCTAATTTACACAGTAATAAATATAATTGGTTAGTGCTATAAACTTTCTTAAAACCTTCATAATATAAATTTCGAATAATTATATTTATCAACAAACTAAAAATCATTGCCATTAGAAAAATTGCCGCATCAAAACATGACAAAAATAAAATCTGCAGACGATTTAACCCTTGTTTTTATTATTATTATTTATTCAACAATTCAGAATTCTTTTCCTATTTTTTTTTTCTTCTTCTCCGCTATAAGTTTCGTAAATGGATCGTCTGCATCGCGTATTTAAACTAACTGAAAAATCAAACAATTTTATTTAAGCAAAGGGATGTAAGTACTCTTGCATCAGTTTGCCACCAAACGGAATGCAGCTTAGTTTTTTAAACCACGCTTTTTTGCAGTATCTGTCAATGTCAAAGCTACCACTAAAATCTCTTTCCCACAAAACAGAAGGGTGTTTAATTTATCATTTGCACTAGCTATCTCAAAATTTTCATTTTGGTCACTTGCACCCCTTTGCTTCTGTGCCTGAAATATTCTCAAATGATTTATCTGAGCTTTAAACCTTCTTTTTTCCCTTCTATTGATCCCTGCGCTAGATTTCATGCTTTAACAATTTGGTTTTATGATGGCTTGGTTTGAAAATGAAGTTGAATACTCAAATCACAAACTGAAAATTTAAAATAGTTTATTCATGGTACATATAGGAAGAAACAAATCAAGTCCAATCAGACATGAAAATATCTAAACTTTAAAGAATCTCACTAGATCATTATCCACACCTTTAGGCACATTCTTATTGTGGCCCTGAATGTGAATAACTTTCTTTGAAAACTGACAGCCCTCGCTGTCTCCGTTTCGACGATTACAAATTAGCTCTCACTTAATTTTATTTCTTCCTCTTCGTCGGCATTATTGAGAAAGGAAATAACCTTTCTGAATGAAGCATTAGAAGTAAGGTGGAAACTAAAAATTAGGGTGCTCAATCTTTGTTCAAGGGTCCACTGGGAAAACGACTTAAGTCACATACTTCTTGATGAACTTTGCTTTATGTTTTATGGTTCATTTTATAACGTAAATGTTAATTTTAACTGTACGAGCCTACTTTCCCGTAACACCAAAATTCAAATTTATAATACAAATATTTATAATACATAATTCATAATAAAACATAAAGCAAAGTTCATCAAGTAGTATGTGACAGGTCGTTTTTTAAATGGACCCTTCAGTTCCTTTTGCCATAATCGCCCGACTCACTTATATTTATATAATTAGAAGCGGTTTACTTTTTCTTCGGTTGATAAAGTAGAAACTAAAAATTAGGGTGCACATATTTAGCTCCTTTTGCTGTAATTGCCTGACTCACTTATAATATAATTTGATATAATTTGAAGCGCTTTACTCTTGATATAATTTGAAGCGTTTTACTTTCTTTTCGGTTGATAAAAATTATTCGCTTATTGGCAATAATAGTGTCACACTTCGAAAATGTTTAAAACAAACAATTACTGATTCATAACCTAAATTTAATGCTATTTCTTCCATAATACTGGCACACAGTTAGTTTGCATAACTAGTGCGAAGTAAGCTATTAAACTTGGTATAGCTAACCCAAGCTCACATTAAAAAATTTCTAATTCAAAAGAAAAAATTCCAAACTTTAATTTATAAACTATTAATTTGGGCTGCAAAAAAATCAATCAGCAATGATAAAAAATCATATATATATATGTCCATACATATATAGATATATGTATATATATAACATCGTCATAATAAGAGGATCTCTACCACACTGAAGAATAAGTCGTAGCCGAGTTCCTTTACCCATCAGTTTATTTCTTCAAACTACATTTTTATGAATAGAACCACGCACTACTAAACGGTCACAGACATCACAACGAAGAATATAAAAAAACTACACAAAACAACGAAGAACGCAAAAAAGGTACCGATACACTTATTCTGTTGTTGTTGTTGTTGTCGTATCCTCGCGCTAAGCGAGGAAGAATGGGTGCGCTGCTCCTGAGTCTAACGGGGCCCTTATAGGCAGGAGTCCGACTTCCGCCCCTTTATATGCGGTCTCTTAATTTTTTGAACCAGCTCCCAGATGAGAGACCGGCACCTGGGATTGGCACCCCCAGAGGTATCGTTCACTTGGAGGACATTGGAGCCACGACCTATTTAACGTGCACCAGCTCCCTTTAGCGTACACGGCCTTACAAGAACCAGCCGCGAGAGGTTATCACCCTCCCAAACACTGACCTCAGTCGATGTTGCTTCACTTTCGGTGTTCTGCGGGAACCGAGCTTCTACCGACTGGTCCACTGCGGGACTTATTCTGCCTTTTATATCATTTTAAGCTCTCTGTCATGTGATACCGCACGGCTGCATCTATTGGTGGCCCTAGATTGCCAGGGTCTGCAAAGTTAAATAAGTTCCTGTAGATATATGTCGCGAAACGAAGAAAGAGAAAGGGGAAATAAATAAATTATCTACAATAGGCATGCAGTTCATTCCATTCTTTGTCTTTTAAAACCGAAACTAAATACTAAATAGCGTTTAAAATTTAACAAGAAGTTCCGTCTAGAACTATACGAGCCTACTTTCCCGTATACACCAAATTCAAATTTATAATCTAGCTATCTCTTTCTCTCTCTTTCTTATTTATCTTTAGTTCTAATTATTGAAAATATACCTTTTTCAAGGGATAATACATATTCATTCACTCACTCATTCATTCTTTCATTTATTCAGCCATGCATTTATTCATTCATTCGTTACCTCATTCAAGTGTTTATTCATTCATTTACGCATTCATGTATTTATTCACTCATTTATTTATATTTTCATTTATTCAATAATTTATTCATTCATTCTTTTCCTCATTCATTTATTCATTGATTTATTCTTTCACTCTTTCATTTATTCATTCATTCATTATTTTACTCATTGAGTCACTGAGAAATATCCTTGAAAATCCCGATCAAAAAATTTCATAGCAAAATAGGCTCGTAAGTTCTGGATAAACTTTCTATTTCTACATGTTCTACGTTAAAAGAGCTTTCCGATAAAGTTTGTTCCAAGCAAATCGGTCCGTTAGATCAGGATTTATATAGGGTTGAAATTTCCCCGTAAGCTCTGTGTTAATTTTTTGATTTGTTCAAAAATGAACAAAAACTGTTCAAATCAATATTTCACGCCGAGAACTCCTTTCAATAAGCTTGCAATAGGAACTTGGCTCTTGTGCCCAGAGTTTACAGAATTTGCTTCAATTTTGTCCATAGGCGCTAATGTTAAAATTTTTTGAACTGTTCAAAATTGAACAAAAAATTGTTCAAATCAAAAAGTAAAATATAGAAATGAGATGTCCTCGCCGAGAACTTTCGAATGCAAAAAGAATTTTTCCAATCGGACAATTCGTTCAAAAGTTATTAGGGGGGGACAGACCGACAGACCGACAGACAGACAGACCGACAGACAGACCGACAGACAGACCGACAGACAGACAGACCGACAGACCGACAGACACACTTTTTCCCCA
The DNA here is from genome assembly GCA_038502835.1 of Octonoba sinensis. Taxonomy (NCBI): domain Eukaryota; kingdom Metazoa; phylum Arthropoda; class Arachnida; order Araneae; family Uloboridae; genus Octonoba; species Octonoba sinensis. The sequence goes on from CM076604.1 coordinate 86,864,201, forward strand.
TCTCAATACCCTACTTTCAAATTTTTTATTTTTCAATCTTTATTTAATTACTTCACTTATTTTTGACTTTTCTTGATTTTTAACGATATTTTCACGATACATTAAGCCTTCTTTCATGCTTTATTATTATTTTTTTTTACTTTTACGGGAAAGTAGGCTAAAAAAGGGTTGGAAAAGGTTGTTTGTTTTTAATGTTATATATATATTTATATATATACATACACATGTATATGTTTGCTGTATTTCGAGGTAATTGAGTTGTATTGATTCTAATAAAATTATAATCAATAGAACTCAAAACCTTGATCTTCTCCAATAGTTTTATTTTGAAATATGCCATTATTGTCGCCGGTGTGCGAATTGTTCCCGAGTAGGTTACGATGTTGAAAAGCGGGGAGTAGGAAAGCCTGGATAGTTTTTTTTTAAAATAAATATTCTATGTAATACCAATTATGTTTAAAAAATATATTCTCAGATATTTACGGACAACATTTTTTATTTATACGCATGTTTATATTTTGAATCACATATCGTATTTAACAATCTTCTTAAATAAGGGATGCTTGTTTGTTAGTTTAACGAGATTCCTCTTTATATGATTTTGAATTTCAATGTTTTTCTAGTTTTTAGTCAAGTTCGTCATTTGATAGTGAACAAAGTTTTGAACACAATCTGTGCGTTTCTTCTGTTTATGTAAGCTGCGATTTGATATAGCCGCTTCTTCTGAAATTCTGAAGGTTTTTGGACGTCCGTGAGATATGAAATCCAACTATGAGTGAACTTTTTTCTCGGTTTGTGAGTTGGTATTTTCTTCTGCTGGCATGCTCTGCAGATCAGCGTAGTAGCTCGTTTCAGGAAACGACCAGGGTTGTTTCTCAGCAGAAGAGAAAAACAGGAAAACCAATCCCGTTGACAGAAAAATGCCGATTGTGATGTAGAAGACGATGTGCCACTGGCGAAGAGATTGCTGAAAAAAAGAAGTCAGTATTTCCCAATTATAATTAGGAATGCCATTTTGACTTTGATCTGAGCATTATTTATGAATTTACAATCATGATTAATAATTAGATTAATAATAACAAGAACATAATAAGGAAATAATTTGACAATACTATTTGTTGAGAATTTTTCAAATAATTAATGGTAATGCTATAACCCTTCACAGTGGCTATTTTTATAGTCGTACAAATGCAATATAATGATTCAGATTATGATTGATTTAAGAAAAGAAATGCATTTAGTTTATTAAAAAAACAATTTAATTTTCAGTTCTTCATTTCGTGTAAGGAATGGAATGTATACTTTTAAAATTATTTTAAAAAAAATATTCTATTCTTAGTGTTTTTCCTCAAAATTAAGAAGTTTCCATCTAATCCCAAGGTCAGGAAACAGTTATTTATAGGCATTTAAAATTTATATATTTGATAATAAGTGCATTTCTCACAGCCTTAGAAATTGTTAATGTATTATTTCTGATCCCATTAGATCAAGTCATACTTGTGAATTCTGGCTTAATGTGTTATCTTTTTCCGATTGCGTAGAAATTAGAGCTAGAAATTTTTTGAAATGAAGAGAATCTGTAAATTTATTCTACGTCTACTTTTTATTACAGTTTAAATGTGGAAAAATACTGTATTCTTTCACATTTTACGGAATGAAATACCTTTATTAAAGAATAAATACATTTATTCTATAGGGACATTATTTTCATTTTGTTAAACAATGTATCCTAAATTAAATATTTGCAACTTACAGATTCGTCTGTTAATACACCAACCACCAGCGGCGCAAGAAATCCAGTCAAATTTGATAAGGTATTAGCTATTCCTGCTAAGGTACCTAGAAAGAAGAAACCATTTTGTTGCATTACAATATCAAGCAATACAATGATGACCGCAACGAAGTTCAATTACCATATCTTTAGTTCAATTCGTCCTCTTCTAGCATATTAAGCTATCGTCTTCGTCGATGAAAATTATCTACATATTCAAACTCGTCTAAAAATGCAGGAACAGTCCTTTAACCCCTTCCCTTTCGCACCCGTCAAAATCACGGGCTGGAGTGTGCAAAAGTAGTGCACCAAAACGTTAAAAAAAAAGAAGTTCCGTCTAGAACTATACGAGCCTACTTTCCCTTATACACCAAATTCAAATTTATAATCTAGCTATCTCTTTCTCTCTCTTTCTTATTTATCTTTAGTTCTAATTATTGAAAATATACCTTTTCCAACGGATAATACATATTCATTCACTCACTCATTCATTCTTTCATTTATTCAGCCATGCATTTATTCATTCATTCGTTACCTCATTCAAGTGTTTATTCATTCATTTACGCATTCATGTATTTATTCACTCATTTATTTATATTTTCATTTATTCAATAATTTATTCATTCATTCTTTTCCTCATTCATTTATTCATTGATTTATTCTTTCACTCTTTCATTTATTCATTCATTCATTATTTCACTCATTGAGTCACTGAGAAATATCCTTGAAAATCCCGATCAAAAAATTTCATAGCAAAATAGGCTCGTAAGTTCTGGATAAACTTTCTATTTCTACATGTTCTACGTTATAAGAGCTTTCCGATAAAGTTTGTTCCAAGCAAATCGGTCCGTTAGATCAGGATTTATATAGGTTTGAAATTTCCCCGTAAGCTCTGTGTTAATTTTTTGAACTGTTCAAAAATGAACAAAAACTGTTCAAATCAATATTTCACGCCGAGAACTCCTTTCAATGGGCTTGCAATAGGAACTTGGCTCTTGTGCCCAGAGTTTACAGAATTTGCTTCAATTTTGTCCGTAGGCGCTAATGTTAAAATTTTTGAACTGTTCAAAATTGAACAAAAAATTGTTCAAATCAGAGTAAAAAGTAACTATAGAAATGAGATGTCCTTCCCGTGATCTTTCGAATGCAAAAAGAATTTTTCCAATCGGACAACTCGTTCAAAAGTTATTAGGGGGGGACAGACCGACAGACAGACAGACCGACAGACACACTTTTTCCCCATCTCAATACCCTACTTTCAAATTTTTTATTTTTCAATCTTTATTTAATTACTTCACTTATTTTTGACTTTTCTTGATTTTTAACGATATTTTCACGATACATTAAGCCTTCTTTCATGCTTTATTATTATTATTATTTACTTTTACGGGAAAGTAGGCTAAAAAGTCCACTCAATTCAGAAAATTTATTTTTTTCTTCTCTTACATACTAGATGATAGTATCAAACTATTTATAGTATGATTAGAAATTAAACATTTTTTAAAATGTTTTTCTTGAAAAGAATAGGCTAGTTTGTTGTTGTTCTCTTGAAAATTATCCGTCCGGTTAGGGCAGTGGTGGGGAAACTTTTTTTAAGACGGGCCATTTGTAATAACTAGACAATCGTAGCGGGCCAAAGAATAATGCTTAATCGTTAAAAAATTTATGTGTTCTATAAACATATACATATATTATTACATACACTTATTATTTTAATAGTAAAAAAGCAAAAGGTAAGAAAATTATAAGCACAAAATATAAAATGAATTTAGTGTAGTTCTTGATGTGAAGTATTATCACTTTATTTTCTGGTGTCATTACTGGTTGATGGTGCATGAGAAAAATGAAATTGAGACTGTTTCATCAAAATTTCATCATAGTCCGGTTCCATTTGCGAAGCAGAGATTCTTAAAGCTGATGAAAGGTGCTCATCTGTAATTCTGTTTCTTAAAGAAGTTTTCCTAAGCTTCATTGTTGAAAAGATTTGCTCGCATATATAAGATGAGCCGAACATTGTCATTATCTTTCATTGTCGTAATTAGATTTGGGAAATTATCTGGACTTAAATTTTTATAAAATTCTAGTAATGGTACTGTATGAAAAGTTTGTTTCAGGAGAGTATTACAGTTCAGTTGTATTAACTCAAGTTGAAATTTTGCATCAACTTCTTCGTAATTAACATTGAATGGGGTCGCAAAAATACTAAACTCTGGTTCCATTTTTCTAAAGTCCTGAATTCTCCTTTCAGATTCTGAAGATAGTTTTCTCAAATTAATTTCGTATTTTTTAATCTTATTGTTTGATATAGTGAATTTTAAAGATTGTATTCTTGGAAAATGAGAAAAATCAGATTTAGAGATCTAATTAGCAAACAATAATAACTAATTTGAAACTTTTCAGGTATTGCCAAATATTGTGAAGAAACTGATTTTTCTCTTGCAATTTGAGATTAAGTTTATTCATGTGTACGAGGAGGTCTGTGAAAAAAGCGAAATCAGAAAACCACGTTTCGTTTTCTAAGACGTCAAATTGATTATAAATGTCTTTATCAATAAGAAAATTCACAATATCGTCTTTTAAATCCCATATTCTTTCAAATACTTTTCCAGCACTTAACCAACGAACTTTTGAATAATACAGGATATCGGAATGCTCAGCATGAACTCCAAAAACTGTTGAAACTGGCGATGTAATAATCCTCTGGAACGAATCATATTTACTAGTTTTACAACAATATTAAGAATACTATTGTGTTTTGGATATCGCCGCAGGAAGTTTTTATGCGGGTCGTCACATTACGAAGTAAGAACGCGTTCAAACATTCTCACGACGGCACTCTTAAACGGGCCGGATTAAACCTTTCCGCGGGCCGGACTTGGCCCGCGGGCAGTAGAGTCCCCATCACTGGGTTAGGGGTTAAAAAATGCGGGAACAGTTCCGCTCCGAGTCTACTTTATATACCTTGCTCGGGTTTAGCTTTACGCGTCAAAATTAATCGGAAAGTTTAACTTTCGTTTTATTAATTATTTACCTTCCAGCGCATAAGCCATATTTTTGGCTACGGCAGAAATATATGGCTTATTTACGAGACAATAAATTTTTTAAAAATTGTTTTAAGAAGGCTAACTTGCATAATTTGAGAAAGAATGAAGACATTTTCTGGATATAACGGTAGATTAAAATTTTGCAATGTTTTTGAGCTATTGCATTTTCTTGGACGGCTAAATGGTGGAAGAATATTATTTGTTAAAGTTTGCCTTTTTTATTAGAATAGTGTTTGAATTTGACGTAAGCGTAAATTCAAATGTCAGAGTTTCAATGCTTAATGTTTCAAATTCTTTGAAATTTTTTGATAGGATGTAACATTTTTTGTGTCAAAAAATTAGGCTAAATTTCCGATGAATTAGATATAATAAATAAGATGAATAAGATATAACTCGGTTCTGTATCATAATATTTGCAGAAGTTATTCAACTGAGATCAAGGAAGATGAAATGGCTTAGATTGATTTATTGATTAATGGGAGCGGTCACATCATCACGAACACACTTTTTTAGTCGGATAGATTGTTACATTCATGCTCTATTTTTAATTAAAAGAATAGTTGAAATATATTGAAGAAATATTTTGGTGGCTTGAAAAATTAGATTTGTAGCTTACCTGCGTATTCTGGAGATAAATCTAGAGGAGTGAGAATGTAGCCTCCAACGCTGAATGAACCAACTGTTATGGAAAGCGTAAAGAAGGCAATGTGGAGATTAGCGTCACATCCGGCAAAACACACACCCAAGAGTCCAGCTACGGCGCCAAGAGTTGCTAAGAGAAACATTTTCATGTCAATGAGCGCATCTTAACTGTGTAACAATTTACTGTGAACGCAAATACTTCCCGAAATGTAATAAAGTTTCGTTTTCCGCAATTCCTTGTGTGTGATAAAAATCACAAGAATTGACTCAACTTGAAATAAGTCTTCAGTTTTCATCCACCGTACAAATATGTAATACGAAAGATACTTTGGTACCTTGAATATTAGCCCCCCCCCCCTAAATTACGGACCAAAAATTATATTCCTTTCTAATTTAATTCTACATATTCTAATTTCTAACTCATACAATCACACATAAACAAGAAGTTCCGTCTAGAACTATACGAGCCTACATTCCACTATACACTAACAATAGATTTATACTATAACTATCTCTTCTTCGGGGCGACAGACCGAAAGACACACATTCCCCCCCCCCCTCTCAAAACCCGGAATTATCGGTAATTTAATGATTCATTCCAACTATTCAATTCCAATGATTCAATCGTACGTTTCTAATAACTAGAGTTCGTCCAACAGAAATACAGTCGAAATTTGTCTGTAATAGTTAAATTTAGCATTGAAAACATTATGCTATCTATGTAACTACTATTGATCAAATTTGGCGATTATAACATTGAGTTTATTTTGATCATCTTCACTTAAAACAAACGTATTGTAAATCATCGTCGCCGCAGGGCCAATTGCGCTCATAAATGCAGCCGAGAAATAATTAACTAATAATAAGCTGTTTCCAAAGTTTTTTAATGGAGGCAATTCATACAGCGTCATAGGTCACGTGACAAAAATGTAAGTGATGTAAACAAAGGAAGTTAGAGTATCGCTTTACTTCGAGTTCGCTTGTTTAACATTACGTTTTTGTTTGAATATTTTATTGAGTTGTAAAAGATGTCATACTGTGTTGCATATGGATCATCTATTTCAACTGAATGTTACGAATGTTAAGAACTTGAGCTTCATAAGCATTGAAATCTATGAAACAAAAAATGTCAAAATAAATTACGAAAAATAAACAATAACAAAAACTTACCTTGCATTGAGTTGAAATCCTAACTTTTGCTGTGTAGGCTTCTTTCTTTTTCATTTCAGCTTTGACAGTAGCCGATATGTCGAAAAAAGGCATTGTTTTCTGACGGTTCGAGGAAACAGATTTTAAAAAGGAATTGTCCATTAAATAATAATAATCCTTTCTTTACTTTAGTAATCACGCTATTATTTCCAGTTAGTGCCGGAAACTGCTCGGCATATTCCATTATGGAAAAATTTGTAAAATCCGTTAAATACAACGGTTTATCAACAATAGAATTAGCCATGGAGATCAATAAATCCTAAATTATTGCTAACTAAAACTTCTTTTATGAATTTAAACTAATATAATTAAAAACTAGGCCTAAATAAAGTTCTACGTTTTTAAAATTAACACTAAATAAAACACTATAACTATTGTAATAATTAATAAATTTATTTTATAATGATTAAATTAAAGGTAAATTGGTTTATAATCATAAAGAGCTATGAAACTAGTCTAATTTTAGGATAGCTAATTTTGCTTCGGGAACTCCACGTAGAACTCAATTAAAAATTTGGTAAACAAATCAGCGAGCATCTTTATCACGTGACGCGATGAATTGTCTCCATTGCCATCACTAAAACTCGTCAATAGTTACAAAACAAAAAAAAGTAAGAAAATCGATTGAAAAACAAAGGAGAAAGTGGTTATTAACTGTTTTGTGTTTTTCTATTTGTATGTGGACATTCTCCATTTGTTTCAAACAATTAGAGTATAATTTCTTTAATAAATATTAAAGCTAATCTAAAGTCAACAATTTTAACCTTTATTTTTTTTGGGGGGGGGGGGGAGGAGATCATTAAGACACAAAATAGCAAAAATTCTAGAACTGCTTTGCTTCAGGATTTTTTTTCTTTTTTGGTTTTTCAAAGCGAAAAAAAATATGTTCATTCAAATTCATGTGACAGAAGCGCTTTGGTCGAACTTTGAATTCATAAATCCACATTCTTTTTGCATGGAAAAGAGGTTCCTTTGTTTTCCAAAACACGTGTATGCAATTCTTATTGTTATGTTGTGCTATTAACGTTCATTTTTTTAAATTCGAACTAATCAATCCGGCTAATTTTTTTGCGCAGTACGTTGTCATAGAAAACTTGGAAATATTCAAAAGTGCGTATTGAAACATTTTGTTATCCACCAACTAATGGATATATTTCTTATTCAACCGATTAGGGGCGTATTTGCGTACTAATATCCAAACAAGGAGATAGAAAACAACTATATTTTGTACTTACCACACATTTGGCAAAATTTTCGTATGAATCCAACGCTGACGAGATTACGACGAATGCATGTGTCGGACACTATTCCAACTATTATGCCTACGATTATCTGAAGCCCTCTCGGAAATGAAGACAAGAAGCCATTCTGGAAATTGAACGCAATTATTGTTGTTTAGAATTTAAATCCTCAGCTTCAAATAAGATAAATAACATCTCTTGGTAGTTAAGAGATGCTTTTTGTTTGCTTGTTTTTTTTGGAAAAAAGAAGGCTATACTATTTTTTTTTTAAAGATTTAGAGTCTAGCCATTGAAATTATTTTGAGTGTCATTTTTATTTTTATGCATCAAATGAATGTAAATAAAATGTTTGGTGAATCTGTGCGCAAACCAATTGCGCATAAGATATTTTAAAATTTGGCAATTATTGGGTATTTTAAAATTTGAAAATTATCTCAAGAACCATTTCAATTAACTAGACTGCATATTTGTTTTAATGTTCAATTAGTAATTGCATTTATAATCTTTAGCAAAACCATTACATACCTTTTCAATTTTGAAATGTAAAATGGTGTCAAAAAAAGTTGGCAAGTCATTTAAAATCGTAAAAAAGCACCAATCATCTCCAATTTGTGCGATTATGAGAGCTATAAAAGGCACAGAAGTCAACAACTTCCTCCAGGGAATGGGAGGCAACTGAAAAAAAGAAAGTAGAAAATCCAAATAGTTTCACTGTGCACATTTATTACTTTTTACCGCAAATAATCTATTTTTTATAATAAAGGAGTTTAAGCATCTTAAACTTTTCAAATCACAAATGCGTATTTTAAAGATTACGCTCATGTACAGGGGATTGAACCAAAATTGAAATTGGTTTCGTTCAAAACTAATTCATAAAAATAGAATTGAAAAAAGTACAGGAAGTGTTAAAATATTTCAGAATATTTTATGCATTTTACACTAATTTAATTGTCCACAGATGTTTATTTTATTTATTTTATTTTATCTCAGATTCTCCAATACATTTCTCGTGATTTTTCGTTTTTAGTTATGAGAGTTTTATAAAGTTTATGGATCGTGCAAATGAGCTGGAGAAAAATCGAATGCTGCAGCTCAATAGAGATAAACAGAGTCCGACAAAAATGAGAAAATCTTAGGAGCCAGGGAAAATTTTTAGGAGCCAGCTATAATATTTTCATTTGCGAACTAGTCGCCACCTGAAAAACTAGCCGCCAAGGCATTTTTTACTCGCCCGGACGACCTAGATTTGTCGGACCCTAGTGATAAACCTCTTTCAGGTCATACACCAATTGTTTTGCTTACAAGTTTAAATATTCTACACAGCTAAAAATGGTTTTCAACTTCTTATCTTTATCGGTGAGGATGGCAAGCAGATAGGGGAAAGATCTGTTTCGTTTAGAAGGAAAATAACTAAAACATGTAATTATATTGAATAATGCATATAAAGTACACATTGATTTGATCCCTTATTTTTACTACAGTAGAACAATTCCTCGCAAAAGACAAGCACTACTGTTGTGAACTTCCTCTACTAGAGCTAAATTTGCTGTCAGAAGTTTCGCATCGTCAGTCAGAAAACTTTTGAGTTGATCAAGAAAGGAGATGGGAGTGATTTTTCAGCAGCAATGACATCTCGTCCCTTTTTTTTTTTTTTTTTTTGTAATAGGTTCGAAAGGTTTCAATTATGCCTTTAAGAAAAGCAAAATTGCTTTTTACAAATAGACATCACATCTAAGTCCCTTGAAATTCAACTGTGAGTATTATTTCGTGGGCGGATTATATAATTTACAGCCATTGGAACATTGTAAAATGTAGACGCATATCATAAAATGCCAAAAAAAAAAAAAAAGAAAGAAAGAAAACAGAACGAAAAAAACATCAAGGGATAAACTCTATGCGCATTTTCAACTCCTTTGGTAAATTAATTTCGATTCGTCCTGAACTTTTTGGGGACACCTGTTGAGCCACTTGTAATCATCCCATGCGCCACGTGTTGGCCACCTCTGCGTTAGCTTAAAACCAGTATTGACGAGCAATTGCGAATTCGCATCGCCAAAGTTATGTAAAGATACCTCTAATATGTGTTAAAATTTGACTTTTATAAAATTTGAAAAAAAAACATTTTGGAAAAAAAATTAATTCACCACTGTCAACGAGTTTTATGATAAATTGGCTATTTCTTTCAGTTGGCGCATTGGCACTATTTCCTTCAGTTACAAATCCAAAAATAGTTCATTTGTTTTTTTTTTTTTTAATTGTAATAATTATTGTTGTCTTAATATGTCGTAATAAATAGAAAATGAAACATCGCTTACCTTATCATCTTGCCGTATTTTCTGATCGGAAATGATTCGTTTCATCTCAATTGTAGTTATAAATGGATGAGTTACTGGTGAGTCTGACATTAAAAATGTCCAAAGTGCAAACCAAAGACACCCAAATATACCTAAAACGCGTAAAATATTCCCATTTAGAGGTTGAAATAAATAAATAGATAGATAAATAAATAATCAAATTCAAAATCTTGAATCATCTTGAATCAATAGAGCTTATCTTCTTTAGGTGCCAGAAGGGGCCTGGTTTGGACAACGTGAATAATTCTGTTGTTTTTTAGTTGTTCTCAGTAAGTTTTCGCAGTTTTCTCACTTTGATACGCATTTCCATGTGCAATTTTATTAGAATATATTTCATAGCTCATTAGCAATTAATAAAACAACGTTTTTATGTTGAAAAGTAGGGGCATGATTTGTTTTTTAATGGTACTAATTAAGACAATTTTAATTCATTATTTTAAATGAAAAAGGATAGTAATGAATCTAATATTTTTTTGATATTAACGGCATTGTTTAAATTTTCCCGTGTCGCGAGGAAAGAAATAAATGACTCCACGAGGCTGATGTGGACACATGATGTTGGGGGTTACTCTAGACGTTTTCAAAGTAGCACCACGCAGCTTTCAGTTCTAAAAATGTTAATTTAATAGATAGAGAATATGAGAAAACAGCTCAGGATAATTGATGAATTGGAAATTGAAAAAAAGTAGAAATGAGGGTAAGAGAACGCAGGGTTTCTTTTTATCCAGTTGGCAACAGTGCAAATAAAAGCCAGTGTGACATGCTCAACTCATATTGTCACTCACATATTTCGCTCTGTAGTTAGAGCTCTCCACAAACGGCCATTGTTTTTTTTGAACCTTACTTTATATCATTTAACAGGTAAAATGTGGTTTTGATATGTTTGCAGGTAATTTTCTCTAAAGCAATCGTAATCTTTTGGTAAACAAAGAACTAAAACTTGTATTTGAAGTAAATATCATTATGTTGCTTGCTTCCTTCCGAACACCGTGGGCACGTCAGACTTTAGTTATTGTGAATTTTACTGCCAGCTGTTCAAAGCAGCTATGCATTGGAGGCTTAAGAATACGCACAGACGAAATGTGCGTACTCTTATTCGCTCTGTAATTTCAATAAGCCAATCCACACAATTTTGAAAAATTTGCACAAACTGTAGAAAAAGGTTCCCTTCCTGATTTTGTAAGGGAGGTTTGCCATTCTCCTTCACTTATGACTTCAGCATCCAACTAAGTTGCAGTTACACCTGAAGAAAATGAAGGCTCACTTTTCACTCCTTTTATAAATTTCAGCATTCAGTCAAGCTTACCATTTCCTCGACATTAAAACCCAAATTATTAAAAAAAAAAAAAAAAATCTAATAAATTCGTTTGCAAGACAAGGCAATTAGAAAGCAAGCCTGTTCAAAAGAGCCTTTTTATTCTTTAAGGATTCTAAAACAGGCTCTTTTGTACTGGGTTGCTTTGTAATTATCTTGTTTCGCAAACGAATTTATTAGAGCAATTGCAGAATCGAGAAAGAAATAATAATAGTAATAATATTTTTCTAAGAAAATGCATCTACTACGCGTTATGAATGTTGCTGTCCCAAAAGTATAAAATATGGACTTTTAAATACGAATTTAAACTGAAAATTTGCAGCACATCTTCTATTCCAAATAAGATCACACAACTTTTGCTGAACCTGTTCATGAAAACAATAAATGTTTTACCATATAACAGAGAGCATAAGTAATGTTATTGCAGGCGTTTGTACGATTAATCATACTCCACAATGTGCCAAAGAAAGTAAATATTTTATCTGTGTACAAAATCGTAAGGGGACATTCATAAATGATGTCCCTCTTCAAGGGGGTAGGGGGGTTCAGGAAAGTGTGACAGTTTGTGATAAGGGGAGGGGAGGGGGTAACAAGAAGTGCGATATCGTACATTTTGATTTCTGTAAAAACATTTAAACTCAGCAAATTAAACCTATTTTATGCTAATGTAACATGTGACATGTGACAAAGGGGGGAGGGGTATGTTGAAGTGTGACACTTTGTTACAAAGGGGGGGGGGGAGGGGGTCAAATATATTGAAAAAAAGGTGTGACATCATTTATGAACGGTCCCTAATCGTCAGCTACTATTTAACGACAAAGAAGACCCTTGATATTGCCAAAATTGTTGGCCTATTTTTTAAAGCAAAAATATCAGTGAAAAATCAGAAAGACATCTTTCGAAACAGGGAGTTCAGCACAACTGTCTTTTTGTTCCATAGGAGTTTTTGGAAATTAGATAAACAAAAGGGATCGCGTTAAAATAACGTAAAGACGAAAATTTCAAGTATAACTTATACCGCCTAAAAGGTAAGAGTTAATAAAAATTGTTACCGACTACGTAAAATGCAGAAGGCCAGCCACCAAAGGGGCCGTTTTCGCAAAGGTAAGCAGAGAGATTCATTCCAGCAACTGTGCCCATGCCGAAGCCAACGCGCACCAAAGCGGAAAGGAGGACTTTCTCCGACTCTGGAAACCACCGTCCCATTAGGGAATACATAGCAGGCAACGTCACACCCTAGAAAGACGAAAATTTTACAACTGACAAAAAAAAAGGGTTTAACTCAGAAAAACAAACTCGAAATTATTGGGATATTTTTGTAAAACGGGCTTTTGTGCACATTGCGTTACTCCGTAAGTAAATTTTAGATTTCAAGATACATTTTATACTGGGCCCGTTCCTTCATTGAAGCTATGCTGCTCTTTGAAAAATGTTCTTGTCCACCAATTTTCGCGCATTGGTGAAGTGAAGAAAGAGGTTGCAGTTTTCGCAGAAAATTTTGTTCCCTTTTTTCTTTTTATATCTGTCGACGCCTAAGGTATTATTTACAGTGCACTTATATATTCAGAGACACTTTTATTGCATATGAACAGAGTCTAAAAAATATTATTATTATTAGTTACACATTTTGACAGAATACAAGTTAACTAAATTATCTACTCCATACGTAGCTGAATTTGGTAGAAGTGGTAAAAGTACTCAATGCTTCACTACAGTTCTAGAATCATTCAAAGCGATTTGCCTGGCAGAGTGGCAAGAAGAATCCATTCATGTTCAAGGGAGGAACAGCCAATATAAGCAATGTGCCATTTCTGTTCTCGTTCTAGTTCGTTTGGCATACTTGTTTTTTTTTTTTTTTTTTTTTCAAACTGATGCTATGTGCCACTTTATAAATTTAGTCGCTTTCAACTAACAAAGAAACACACATTCTGATTCGCGTTCTAAATTAAAGCACCTGCGTAACGAATTTCCCTAAAGCTCGAATAAATTATTTCTTTTCTGCCATGCGCAGAAGCGTCCAAATGTCAAAATTCCGTATTCGAACAGTAAAAACTTGTGTTTTATAATTAGAAAGACACATATGTTCGCTAAATGAAAATACCATATTTATGAAAATCTAATGTGCCATCGAATCTAATGCGCATCTAAATTTTAAAACTTTAAATAATAAAAAAATTGTTTTGTCGGCAAATAAATTTGGTTGACGTCATCTGCGAACTGCTGACCAGTTTTGCACTCGAATCTAGTGCGCCAACGAATCTAATGCACACCCAATTTTTAATACTACATTTGGCCAAAAACGATGCGCATTAGATTCGCATAAATACGGTACGTTCTGCTTTGCAGAATTTAACTGATCAATATGGGGTCTCATGAAAATTTTGGAAAACGAAACTCATTGGTCGATTCAAAAGGAAAAACTTAATTTTATCATTTTATACCTGTGCAAGTCCTTCCAAAGCTCGGATAGCAATCAGGACGCCTATGTGCAATCGTGCTGCAACTGGGGTCAGCAGAGTGAGCAAACATGGAATGAATGTGCCAAGCCCGAAAACCCACTTGGCGCTGAATATTTCGGCCAGGCGCCCTCCAGGAATTTGGGATATGGCATAACCGTAATAAAAAGCACCAATCACAACTGACTGCATTTCTGGATACCAGATGAATTCACCATCCTGAAGGAAACAAAATTATTTTTCAGTACTGTCATGAAATCTCCACTATTAATAAAGCAGCAGGTATGTCTGTGTATCTGTGTGTGCTTGTCTGTGTCTCGCGTAGCACCGATTCTCCTGAAATCGGGCACGAAAGTAGTTTGGAACCTGGGGCACCGCGAAGAGAGTTTCTGAAACGCAATTTTATTATTTTTTTAATTCCAATTCAAAACTGAAAATTTCATAAAATGGGTCTTTTCTATAGGGAGTCATAACCATATCCTTTTGAATTCGGCACCATTGGAAAGACCATAAAAAACTGCCCTAGAAAGAGTTTTGCTCCTTGTGCTAAAATACGAAGCCTAATTTTACTGGAAAGTAAGCTATAAGTGTTTCTTGCTGTAGCTCGATTTTTTTTTCACGGTAATTAGCTTTCATTTTATTTTACCCAGATTGAAAAAGTGCTTGATTTTTACTTTTTAGCCTACTTTCCCGTAAAAGTAAAAAAAAATAATAATAAAGCATGAAAGAAGGCTTAATGTATCGTGAAAATATCGTTAAAAATCAAGAAAAGTCAAAAATAAGTGAAGTAATTAAATAAAGATTGAAAAATAAAAAATTTGAAAGTAGGGTATTGAGATGGGGAAAAAGTGTGTCTGTCGGTCTGTCGGTCTGTCTGTCTGTCGGTCTGTCTGTCTGTCTGTCTGTCTGTTGGTCTGTCTGTCTGTCGGTCGGTCTGTCTGTCTGTCGGTCTGTCCTGTCGGTCTGTCCCCCCCTAATAACTTTTGAACGAATTGTCCGATTGGAAAAATTCTTTTTGCATTCGAAAGATCTCGGCGAGGACATCTCATTTCTATATTTTACTTTTTGATTTGAACAATTTTTTGTTCAATTTTGAACAGTTCAAAAAATTTTAACATTAGCGCCTATGGACAAAATTGAAGCAAATTCTGTAAACTCTGGGCACAAGAGCCAAGTTCCTATTGCAAGCTTATTGGAAGGAGTTCTCGGCGTGAAATATTGATTTGAACAGTTTTTGTTCATTTTTGAACAGTTCAAAAAATTAACACAGAGCTTACGGGGAAATTTCAACCCTATATAAATCCTGATCTAACGGACCGATTTGCTTGGAACAAACTTTATCGGAAAGCTCTTATAACGTAGAACATGTAGAAATAGAAAGTTTATCCAGAACTTACGAGCCTATTTTGCTATGAAATTTTTTGATCGGGATTTTCAAGGATATTTCTCAGTGACTCAATGAGTGAAATAATGAATGAATGAATAAATGAAAGAGTGAAAGAATAAATCAATGAATAAATGAATGAGGAAAAGAATGAATGAATAAATTATTGAATAAATGAAAATATAAATAAATGAGTGAATAAATACATGAATGCGTAAATGAATGAATAAACACTTGAGTGAGGTAACGAATGAATGAATAAATGCATGGCTGAATAAATGAAAGAATGAACGAGTGAGTGAATGAATATGTATTATCCGTTGAAAAAGGTATATTTTCAATAATTAGAACTAAAGATAAATAAGAAAGAGATAGAAAGAGATAGCTAGATTATAAATTTGAATTTGGTGTATACGGGAAAGTAGGCTCGTATAGTTCTAGACTTAACTTCTTGTTTCTATATGCAGTGTATAGAAAAAGTATTGGATTCATGAAAATTTTCAAATTTCAAATTTCGATGGATTTATACGTTTTGGTATGTGCTAAACCCATTTTGAGCATTTTTGGAAAATGTCTGTCTGTTTGTGTGGCAAAAAAAGAAGTCTTTTTGTTTCAGCTGTAACTTAAAAAGTAATGCATGGACTCGAGCGAAATTGGGTTTACGCATGGACCCTGAAGTGAACCGGTGCTGATAAATTTTTGGCACGAATCCATTCGAAGGATGCGGAGCAACCGAACGTTTTGTTCGAGTAGTGCTATACTTCAAGAAGTAATGGAAGAACTCGATAAAAATTTGGCATACAAGTCTACCTCAATAGGAGCAAGTGCTGATTACGTTTTGGCGCTATTCGCTACAAGTAGGGCGGATCAGTCGAACCATTTATTAGTTTTTGTTTGCACTGTAACTAAAAATGCAATGCATACAACTAAACGAAATTCGGTACACATATACATCCTGATAGGTAGTGGTGTTGATTAATTTTTGGCGCCATACGTTCTAGGGGGGAGGGATGGAACAATCGAACGTTTTTCCCACTAAGCGTATATCTCAAGAATCTAAGAATTCAAATAAAATCGTAAATAAACCTCAATGGGAAAAAGCGTTATTTATATTGTGGCGTCAAGGGAGATTTTGTTTTGTGTTGTATTGGTGCAATTTACCCTACACGTTAACAAATAAAATTCTTACCAATATTTTTAGCATTTTGAGGCTTTGCTGGTAGCAAAAAACCTTTTAATTAGTCTATTTGGGTTTGAAATCGTTCTCTTTACTTTATGCATTTTTTTCAGTAAGGATTTGTATCATAATAGAGATATTTGGAGAGCAGTAATATTCATATGAAGAACATAGAAGAAAGTTCCGTGATGTCCACAACAAACCAGTTATTTCTATTTGAACTGTTACCATTTTGTCTAGTATGTATGCCAAATGAACAATATTTTAAGCACTTTGGAGAGCAGCTGATTTTTATTTATTTATTTATTTATTTTTTAAATTTTTTTTTTGCTCAACTTCTTCCTTTTTAAACGATTTAAAATTTATTCCCTGAAGAAAATGAACATTCAATGGTTTATTTTGATTTCCTTTTTTTTAACAGATATTTTTACGCTACCGCTCTTCATTTAGCCCAGTCATTCAATAAATTTTACCTTGCAAGAGATGGAGCCGATTTTTTAAAAATATTTATATATATATTGTTGCCAACATGAAAAAACCAAGTTATCCAACATGGCCAATCCCATGAAAGTTTTTGGCTGCCGAAAAACCACCAACATTTTCTACATTTACAAATACAAAAGTGGCGACCAGCAACAGTCTCAGGGTCTAGCTAGGCTGGTCCTAGTCAATTTAGCAGTCTCCAATGAACATCAAGAGCTTTCTTAAAAGCTTTTACCCTACTGCAATTAACAGTCGCTTCCGGTAAACTATTCCAACTGCCTACAACTTTATTGAAGTAGTAATTTTTCCTAATTTCAAGATTAGCCAGAGATTTAAAAAGCTTAAAACAATGACCTCTGGTTCTACTTTCAGCACAAAGCTGTAGACCATCAACATTTCCTATTTTAATGAATTTGAACAACTGAATCATGTCCCCTCTAACTCTCCTTTGCTCGACTATACATATTGAGCCTTTTAAGCCTAACCGCATAATCTAAGTCTGAAAGACCACTTACCAATCTTGTAGCCCTCTAGCCCTCCTTTGAACCCTTTCGAATAAGGTAATATCCTTTTTTTAGGTACGGAGACCAAAACTGAACAGCATACTCCAAATGAGGTCTTACCAAAGTTCTGTATAATGGCAATACACCTTCGTTATACCTGTTCGAAATAGCCTTATTGAGAAACCCAAGCATCCTTTTATGGTTTATTTCAAGCATCTCAGAAATGGTTGAATTTAGTGATATTTTTTCTTGTGTAACAGTTTTAGAAGATGAAATTTCTTACTGAGAAAATAAATTTCCAGTACTGAGACAACAAATTTAATAACAACATTGCAACAGATATTGAAATTATTGTAAGTTAAAATGAATTAATGCCTGTGTCTTTTAACTCTTTTCTTTTCTGACTCTGACACTTAGGCATATTAAAGAAGGGAGGAGGGTTAGGAGGATGCACTGTATTCTTTGTACATCATGAGATGTTTCGATGCAACAACAACTATTGTGCTAAGAATGAAATTATTCTCCGGCCTTATGGTCCGAGGTCCTTCCAGGATGTTTCTGGCTGATGTTTCATCTTGCAGTCAAGCTTCTTCAGGGGGCAATAATAAAACTCGACTTGAATCATGATTAACATAGACCTTTTTGACCAGACTTTTTTTCTATGAGTTCACTCGTAATTTGAAGGCTCCGGAGAAATGTCAGGGGAAATATTAGTCAGGAGCATGTTGGGTGGACCACGGCCTATAAGCAAGGAAAGTAGTTGTGTTATTGAAGTTGGTTGTGAAAACCTGAATTATTGTACTATTTAAAAGTTGTAACGCGTTGTATACTGTGCTATCTCCATACTGGTAATTTTCGACAGTAGGTAAGCTACAGTTAGTTGCATCTTTTTAATTGCTTCCATTTAATCTTAGGTTATCCCATTGAGAGGTAGTGAATGCATTTCAACATTAATACGTACTATTGTTTAATAGATCCCATTTACCATTTGGAGTCATTATCTTAAGAACTCCGGACCAGTTGTTCCTTACCTTTTGATTCGAAGTTGTCTGGTTTCGAAGCATGGGAGGAAGATCTTCCGGGCATTCCTCAGACATGGAGGAATTCAGATCTTTGTAAACAGCAGTCCGGTTCACCATGGCAACAATGGCCACATTCAAGTTCACTCTGATGATGTAAAGTATTGCAAAACCCAAGAAACTGAGGAAAGTGAACAAGTAGCGTATTCCATGCATCTCTAGAATGAATCAAACATAAAACTTATAATTGTGACTTAGAAATAAATAACCTTCAAAAGATTTGATGTCTTTATATGGAAAAAGCTTATGCGTCTTAGTTTCTATTAAAAAGATCGGACTCTCATTCTTAGGAAAAAATTACCAGCACTCTCAATAATTGTTGTCATAACGTAATTCCATCAATAGATAGTTATGTAGTGCATAAATAAAATATCGGCTAGTGTAATAAGACATGCAAAAAGAGCAGCAAAATTTAAAAAAGAGAAAGAGAGAGACTAAGGTAGGTAATAGTATCTTGTTTTATAATGAACGTTTGTAATTCTTGTTTGAAATAATATTGTTCAATGAATTGTTAAATTAGAAAGATATGTCGTTTTCATAGGCAAATGAGCCTTTTTGAAATGTCCCCATAAAAGCAAAATTATTTTTTATACAAAAGAAGTAATTTAAATAGTTTTGCTATCGATAAAGCCTTTAACATACTTGAGCAAGCCTTTATTTTTCTCAATTTTGAATTAGCTATTTCTTTTTAATATCCTTTTTAAAAAAAATTTAACGTATCAAGGCATAAATTGCAAGTAATAATTCCTAATTATATTTTATGAAGTACTTTACTAATTTGCTTGTCTCTTTTAGATTACAAAGGATTTTTTAAGATTTTCTCTATTCTACACGATCACCAAATTTATTTCTTTGGGAATACAACGTATCATTATTATTCTTTAAATTCACTTTTGGGCTGTCCTCTAAGATTGGTGATTTGACTTTTTTCATTATAAGAGATAAATATAATACATGCTTAAAAAACAGTTCATGTGCTATTTTTTAAATCTTTTTTTCAGCATAAAATTAAATTTCTTCTCTACAGAAGTTCGAGAAAAGAACAACAACATGAAACATGTTGCTACCACATGGCTTCACAGAGGGTTTCCTTTCTAAGAAGAAATTATACAAAATTAAGTTCTCCTCAGTAAACTGAGGTTTAAATTACTTGTAAATTATGTATCTTCCATAAGTATGCATAATTGATTTAAATAAACTTTACATAAAGAAAAATGTGCTTAACATAATATATATATACATATACATGATTTATTTACAAACTACCATACCGGACACAATAACTACTTACGAAAACGCTTGCGAAGTGCTTTGCTCTCAATCTTTTCATCCATCTTTTATTTTTCTATGGGAAAAAAATACTTAATCGTCACAGCACCTAAAAAAAAATATGTTTTACATTCAAAGAAAGAATACTGTAATGTAGAAGTTTTAATTTGCCATGTTAGTTTAATAATCTGGGGAGCTCAATAATTCACAGACAATTTTTAGTTATTCCATATAATTAGATTAGAAGAAAGATCTTTAAGAAAATAATCTAATGGTTAAGATTTAGTATACAGTAAAACCTGTAAAGTTGACCACCTTTGTAAGCTGTCCACCTGTCAAAGTTGATCACTTTTGTCAGGAACGGAATTAGCTCTATATTTTATAATGAAGGGAAATCTTTGTAACTTGACCACCTAAGTTGACCACCTGTCTGTTATATTTCTTTGTTTATCTATTTTTGCAAAGATAAAAAACCAAAAAAACTAAAATTAATTCTCTAGAATATTTTTATGCTGTAATGCTAGATCTGTGTCTGGTCTAATTTCATTATGTGTCTGGATGGATGAAACATCAATGTAAAGTTTTCCTAAACTTCATTATAAGTTAACCATATGGGAAAACTACTATGAGCATTATTTTATTCTTTAAATAAGTTTCTTCTTTTTTCTTCTATCTGATGTATCCATTTTGAAAAATTATGTATTTTTAAGAAAATCTTTACTATTACACAAGTAACTTACATGAATAATAAGGTATCTATCTTTATTTTCACTATGTCTTTTACTTTCGAAGTTGTATAAGATAAAATGTAAATCATTCAGGTTTAATTTCTCTAATCATATTTTAGATAACTGGAAAAAGATAGCTAATTACTATTTTAAAGTAATGTTGCTGCATGAAGCTATATTTTAATTAGTTACAAATGAATAAATGCATTGTGTAAGAAATGACAAAAAATGATAATAAATAATAAAAAATAAATATAAGTTGACCATCTGACTAAGTGGACCACTAAAGTGCTGCACCGCAAGTCAACTTACACAGGTTTCACTGTATATGTATATATATATATAGCTCTTACGCCACCCCCACTCTTAAGTTAACCCCCCACAACTGAAATTGCAAAAAAATAAGTTGCACTATACCCCTATACATTCATTTTCTGTCAAGAAAACTATCATTTTTACCAATTTTTCCGAAGAAAAAACTTGTACTTAAGGGGTTAAGCATTGTTTTTTACACATTCTTCCCTATGAGTGAAATTGCTGCTTTTGATAAGAACTTAACTGTTTGATAACTTAAGTGAAATAAATGTGGACTATAATTATGAAATAGTAATTATGGCACGTAATTACTTAAATTAAATATTAGTAGACTGAATGCCGTGGGATTGCTTGTAGAGTTTAAAATGTCCGCTGGGGGCTGGGGAAATTTTGCTATTCAGAATGTACTGATACAAGAAATTTAAGATTAGTCGGTATAAAATTACTACCTCTTAAACGTTTGAAAAGAAAGATTATTTTTGTAAAACAGAATTTTAGTCTTGAAATAATTTATCTGTTCAATTTAAAACCAAAGTTAAATTTTAAATTAATTATTAACAATATAATTCACTGAGATAATATGTAAAGACAAATAACAATATAATAATATTAATTTAACTTTGTGCAAGTAAACTATAATAAAAAATAATGGCACGTTAAGAAAGCACAAATAAGCTTAAAATGCAGACATATGTTTCGGGATTGCTTGGAATCCCTCTTTCATTGCGACAGGGAGCTTCTAGATACAAAACTATTTGCTTTCTTAACGTCCAATTATTTCTTATTATAAATAACAACATAGTTTATGTTTATAGTAACTTGGACTAATTCGTACTGGTATGAGAAATCGTACTTATTTACTTTGAAAGGAGTCTTACAAAGTGTACGATAAAAACGAAGTAGTATATTTCTTCAATCTGTAACTCTATTTTTGTAAGAATTTTCCTTTATTTTCTTCTCAAATTTTAGTCCAGAAGAAAGATAAATTTTATATTTTAAATAATTTTATTCCAGTCACTTGAAAACCATTTTCAGGCCATTGAATTCAAATTTATATTTAATACAAAGACATTTAAATTTGAGTTCAATGGATTGATTAATTTGAAAGTAATTTTAATGCTTGATAATGACAGTAAAAAATTTACATGCATAGAAATTACGTTTCTTTCGCTCTGTTTAAAATGTCTATTGGTATGAAAATGCATTAAATTCATAAATTTTACATTTTTATGAAACTTATGTTGTCATGAAGCGGAAATAACGCACTGAAAATTCATTGCTTGGCGACCCAAAAAAAAAAAAAAAGTTTGTTAAAAAAACTAGTTCTATCATATGCTAAAAGAAATTGAAAGTGGTATTTTGAAAAAAAATGAAATTGCTTTGTCAAAACTTCAAGGCAATCACTTGTTATTGTGAAATTGCAGTGTACATTCCTCTTTAGCTACAAAACATTGTCTAAATAGACCGCTATTTTTTATTTATTTTTTTCCTTTTTATGTTTTGAAAATTATTTCAATTGTTACACACGAATATCTTATCAAATACCTTTCTTTTGCGTTGATAACACCAATGAGCATTCTTAAAAATAAAAGTTGTTTTAGAAAATTGTTTGGATTGCGAACTGCAGAATTTAATTTCGCCTTTAAAATACGTTCCCCTGCATAGCATTAAAAAATGTGAATCAAAAATAAATATAACTTTTTGAGACAAAATTTCGTGTGCTCGGGAACTTCTCCGCAAAGAAATATAATTTTCTGTGAAAGAAGGTTTGAAATTCATATAAAATTATTGTATGTACGTATTTATTTGCGAATTTTTTCAAAAATTCTTGCTAGAAGTAATTTAAAATTTTGTAAATAACAGAAACACTTTTAATAGTAAATTATAATAAAAGAAAGCATTGGAAGACATGATCATTTTTCACTTATTTGGAGAATGATTGAAGGAATATGCAGTTTCAATTACTCCTGTGATTTTGCTTTGTATTTTCCTTTTGAAAAGGATTAAAATTATAAATACTTACAGAGCACTTATCCACGGAAATCTGTCAGTTTCATTTCCCTGACCTGAACTACATTTGCTTTATTATATAAAAGACATTCAATATTTACAATCGGTATTTTAAAGAATGCGTCTGATCACGTTGCACTAGTTTCTTAATGCAGCGATAGCCTTTTCCAGAAACCAAAAACATTGCGAATATCTTTCTTTTAAAAAAGCACTTAAGGTGCATTCATGCTAAAGGGGACGGAGGCATTTTGCCTGAGTTGTGATAGATTCTTACAGTTTCACTACGGAATTTAGACATTTGAACGCTTCTGCGCATGGCAGAAAAAAACGAATCCATTCGAATTTTAGGGAAGTTCGTTTTGCAGGTACGTTTATTTAGTACGCGAATCGGAATGTTTGCTGAAAGAAACTAAATTTATAAACTCGCACATAGCATCCGTTCGGAAGAAATAAGGAAGCCTAAACGAACTAAAACGAGAATAAAAACGGCACATTCCTTAGACCAGCAGTTCCTCCCTTGAATATGAATGGATTCTTCCTGGCATTCTGCTAGGCAGATCGCTTTGGTTGATGGTAAAACTGTACAATTGCCAATCAGCGTGACACAGTCTTCGATAGCGCAATCAACAAATCGCGATCTCGTCTCGTAACAAACGTTGTGCCCCGTAAAAGTGAGTAAGAGTCCCTTTTAATGTTCTTTTCTTCTGGTGCTCGGAGAGGCTCCCGAACATAAGAAATTTTCGTCTCGAAAAGATCTTTTTATGTGCGACACACACGCATTTTTGACACATAGTTTTTCAATTTTCTGTATATTTTTAAAAGTGAGTAAAAGTCACTTTTAATCACACAATCAAAAAAACTCCAACCAATCAATACTAGATTGTTATTAAATTACGTAGAACCAACGAAGCTCCTTTAAAGGTTTCACTGCTGTTGCACTAGATGCAAATGTGCCCTAAGTTATATCAAATAAATAGCGAAATAACAATACAAACTGTAATTAACTAGTTTTAATTATCATTAAATTTCCATTAAGAAGACGATAAGATGGCGAGTAGAAATTAACTACTACAACCTACCTATGATTTTACTAACCAGATCCCAGTTAGAAATTTCTTATTTGGAGAAGTAAAAATTTTTGAATGTAATTTATTGACAACTGAAATTTGCCAAGTTAGAAATCATTGTTTAAAATGAATTTAAGAACATTGAACATTCCTAAAGCTATGATTCAAAGATCTGCTATGAACTGAGCACCCATAGATTTCAACTCTTTTATTGGTGAGACTGACTACACCAAAGATCATTTGTTCTACCAACCTTGGCCGTTTTATTACATTTATGTTTTTTTTTTTTTTTTTTTTTTTTTTTTTTTTTGTGGAGGAATTAGAATTTAAATAATTCACTTAGCCTTCCTTTTGTAAATATTAATAATTGGGTTAAATTCTGGTTCTACTATTCTTTTTTCGTTATTTCTGATTTTGAAAATACCATATAAGTATTATTTTCTACTCACCTGCTTCAGAAAATTAGTTCCTCAGATAATCAATACTTCTCTCTCTCTCTCTCTCTTTGTTTTATTCTTACATTTTCACTTTTCGTGGAAATAATTTTTTTCAGCACCGCACATGCAAGTCTTGATAACACCTTGTTGCTTTACGCTGCACAAACGTTTCACGATTTACAGGCACTCCATGTAATTATCATGAAACATTATCTCAGGCATAGTTCTTTCAGTTAGGTAAAAGATAAGTTTATCAATCACATCTCGAATATTGAGACCTTTAACGCGATACAGTTCGTTACATAAAGCTTAAAATTAAGTAAGTGTAGATTTATTTATTTATTTATACTATAAACAAAAGTAAGCATTTGATCCGTAATAAATGAATGTCAAAGTGAAGGTTCGAAGATTATTTATACAGTTAGTATTGGAAATGTATTCAAAATAGAAAAAAACAGGCTAAAAATATAGCATCTATTTTCATATATACACACACACTTATGTATATATGATTATTGTTATTTTGCCTTCATAACGTTACAATAAGTAGGGGAGAGTGGGGCATGTTGGAACATGGGGCATGTTGAAACATTTGAGCTGGTAGCCGTTTTAGTAAAAGCAGAGAATTCTGGGAACGTTTATTTAGTGTTTCTTAAGCCCAGCTAGCTTTCATATTGGTTTCAGGACTATAGGTCTTCAAGTTTTCCTGGTAGATAGATATTTGGATTTTGAAGCATGGTGAGTAAATTTTACATATTCCTTAGAATATTAATCTACTTATTAAGTATTATATTAACCTAATCTGAAGTTATGTTGTCAAGTTCCATGAACATTAGGCTTGTATTTGATAGAAAATATTCACATGTAGCCATAGTTATGTTAGGCCTAAAACAACAAATTAAACTATAGTGTAGTATGGGGCATGTTGAAACACATTAAAAGGGGCATGTTGAAACATTGTTTCAACATACCCCTTCTTATCTCTTTTTGTTTAGGGCAGTGTATAATTATTGATTTTTTAATCTCTTAATTGAAATAGTTATATTATTGTGAATATAAGTAGTGATAATGCCTCTTGAAATAAATAAATTGTCATAAATCTGGTATTATATCAATATTTAGATGTTCCATTATTAAATATTCCTTTTCCGGCAAAATATACTTTCTCATTTTTAAGTTCAATAGTAATATTTCTATTTTATACTTGCTTAAAAGAGAAAAATTCAATTATTACAATTCTATGACATTCAAATGTTAATAATAGATTTCAATTCGTGTACTTATATTATTCCATTACCTATTTTGAATATATATATTATATTATAAATAAAATAGCAAAGTTTACAATGGTTAATAGCAAATTTCCAGTTTTTCTGAGCCTTCCCATCACTATATAGGTTACATTTAATGAGGATTATTTAAGATTTAATTAATTCATTTATTTGCAAATTAAATATGTATTCATGAGATACTTAGATAATGTATAGCCAGTATTTGGTATTATATACATGGCAATGTAGAGTTTAAAAAATAACTAATTTTGGTTATAATTTTAATTTTAGATGGTTCGAAACAGAGTTCGAAAAACTACAAGGGCTAGTACTCCTGCTGATGTTATGCTTAGAGCAGCAACTGAGGTACTGAAAGATTAATATTCATGCCGTACAAGTGCTAAGAAATATGGAATACCCCATGTCACATTGTCCAGATATGTAAAGAAACTGAAGAAAAAATATGAATTATGTAACGTTGAATTAAATGCTGCATTTACCACTTCTGTTTGTGTAAATTCCCCATCTACTTCTGATGCTTCGATCATGCCTACTTCTGCTCTTTCAACTGCCACTGACTCTGCTACTCAGGCTATCATCGATTCCTCTGTAATAACTACTAATGACCCTGCCACTGAAATACCCACTCCCCCTATAGATTTTGAGGTAGGGTATACCAAACCTCGGCAAGTGCTAAATCCTGAAGAGGAGGAACAGCTTGTAAAATATTTAATATATGCTTCTGAAATATTTTATGGTTTATGTCCACAAGAAGTGAGGAAGCTAGCATATAACTATGCTGTTGCAAATAACAAAGTTATTCATGAATCATGGATTACTAAAAAGGCAGCTAGCAAAGATTGGTTCAATGGCTTTATGAAAAGATATCCTAATATAACTATTCGAATGCCACAAAGTACTTTATTAGCTCGTGCGACGAATTTCAATGAAAAGAATGTTAATGATTTTTTCAATAATCTTCAAACTGTAATGATGAGATATAGCTTTGGTCCAGAAAGTATATATAATGCTGATGAAACTGGAGTCACTACTGTCCATAAATCTGTCAAAATAGTTGCTTTAAAAGGAAGTAAACAAGTTGGTGGCATGACATATGAAGAACGTGGAAGTTTAGTTAACATCTGTACTGCAGTTAATGCAGCTGGCACAGCAATACCACCAATGATGATTTTCCCTCGTATGAACTACAAAGAACACTTTGTTCGTGATGGTCCACCAGGATGCACTGGTGCTTCTCATCCACCAGGGTGGATGACTGAAGAAAACTTTTTAAAATTTGTACAACATTTTGTGAAACATACAAGATGTTCGAAAGATAGAAAAATTTTACTTCTGTTAGATAATCATGAATCACATATATCAATTGAAGTTCTAAATTATGCGAAAGAAAATGGAATTGTCATGTTATCCTTCCCACCACATTGCTCTCATAAACTGCAACCTCTTGATAGAACTGTATTTAGGTTTTTCAAGAACTTTATAAATTCAGCAAGTAGTGCATGGATGGTTAACCACCCAGGATTAACTATGACAATCTATGATATAGCAGGCATTGTAAAAATTGCTTTTCCATCAGCATTTATCCCAGCAAACATTATGTCTGGCTTCTCAGTCACAGGAATATATCCATTTAATCTGCACATTTTTACTGAAGTTGATTTTCTACCATCAGATGTTACTAACCGCCCTAATCCAAATACAGTTACAAATACCACAAGTCCTTCTTTAACTGTAATACCTAGCACTACATCAAATATAACACCTACTGGTTCTCCAATAGTTACAAAAACTATTAGCTCTCCTGCAGCGACATTGGAAGAAATTCGGCCTTTCCCAAAAGCAGGACCAAGAAGAAGTTCCAATAAAAGTAAAAGAAAAGGATCAACAAAAATCTGCCAAAAATCAAATTATTGAAGAAGCTTTAAAACGGAGAGAACAAAAAGAAATAAAAGCCTTTTGCTCTATTGCTGCATCTCAGAGAAAGCTTAACCTCCTAAGCCCAGTTCGTTTAAATAAAAGTAAAAAACGGAAGAGCAAGGAAGTATCCTCCGAAAGTGATATGGATAAAGAAATCGAGTGCAATTCCACTACCGAAGATGATGATGATTCTGTTGGATTTGATTTGCCAATTTGTGAGGATAAGAAACCACAAATTAATGACTATGTTGTCGTGAAGTTTGCCACTAAAAAGAAAATTTTACACTTTGTTGGCATTGTAGAAAGAGTTAAAGATGATGAAGTAGAAATTAATTTTCTGAAAAAGTGCAATGGTGAAAAAGGTTTTGTTTTCCCTGATAAGGAGGATCGTGGATCATACTCCCATGAAGATATTTGTCTTATACTTCCACCCCCTAACTCAGTTGGTGGTACTTCTAGGTGTGCTAGAAAATTGGTATTTCCATATGATTTGTCAATTTATGAAGGCCTGTAAAAATGCAAATCATGGGGTCCATCAGACAAGTGTATTAATTATTACCTGTAACTTTATATTTGGATAATTAATTGTTTTATAATTTATTTTGTATTTTGTTCAACTGTGTTCCAACTTGTCCCACACTATGTTCCAACATGCCCCACCATGGGACACGTTGGAACAGTTTGTCTATGGTTATATTATCATTCATAATTTTCTGCCATCTGAACTTTTTAAAAATATTTCATCTTAAATTGTAGCCAACATTTGTAGCTATAATATAACCCTTAGTGGTTTAACCAATATCTTTAATTTACTAACTTATGAACCAAAACGTAAAAAATGTTCCAACTTGCCCCACTCTCCCCTAATTAAAACAGGTAACGTTTCTAGATTTTGACGGTAGAAAATTTGAAATTTGCAATATAAATCATAAATTGCTCTATTAGGGAGAATTAGAGGTTCTTGCCATTTCTTATCATACAGAAATTTCATGATTTACGTTCAAAACTTTTTTAATTTCACGAGTAAATTTCAAAGTTTAAATTTTACTGTGACATATATACGAGAAGCCGATTTTTTTCAGGCTCAGTGTAAAATCATAACTAATGGCACTACTTACCCGTTTTATAGAAGAAGAAAAAAAAGACACATATCAATATTTTACGTGGTAATTGATATTTTATTAAATCCAAAACAATGGATTATGGCATACAAATCTGTCTTCACAAGATGACGGGTATGAAGAACTTTTTAATATAACTGTTCACCAGTTGTTATTCTAGTACTCTGAAATGTTAGTTCATAATCTGAATCCTTTTACTGATAACTGTATCTTATCTTGTCGACGTCCCAAGGCGTCATTCCATCGCTTTGTCCAATATGGTTCTCATCGATCCCCTGCATAAACACGTCAAATGCTTTTTTTTCCACTGCCAGGAGCCCATATGCCGTAGTGCATGAGGGAATAGTAGTCATAATATGTGTTCATGACGAAGTCCTCGGCGTTGCCTTTTTCATACTGAGAATGCCATTCTCATACGAAATTAATAAATAAATTGTAAAACTAATAATAATAAAGAATATAATAAGTAAATAGTACATAAAAATAACATGAAATAAAATATCTAAATTATGACGATAGCAAAACTTCGTCAACAACCCAGCGTACTATGAGAATTTCGACAGCTGTCGGCAATGTCGTCAAACTGCCAATGGATTTGGTATCTTGCTTTTAGCTACATATAGCCAAATTTAGAGACGTGGGCTTTGATTTCAGATTTCAACAGGTCTCTCTCTATATATATATCCAAGTTGACAACCGAGAAAAATTAGCTATCTCCTTTATTGCTTAGTAAGATATTATTTCAAATATTTAAAAGCTGTTATTGGTTAATTAAACGCTGGAGAGGGGGGGGGCGTGGCTTTCTGTCCATCCTCTCTTAATAACGCTTTGAGGAAATAGTGCAATTTTCAAACATAACTTTTTTGATTCGTAAGATCATCATTAGTACACCGCAGTTAAATGTTTCATTTTTTTATTTGAGCACCATTTAGTTCAATATTACGCAGTTTAAAAAAAATGTAACATAAGGCTGTATAGGGGAATTTGAATCTTATATGAATCCTGATCTAAGAAGCGGATTTTCAATAAACAACTTTATCATTAAGAACTTTTGACTTATAAAATGTACTAAAAGATATTTTTTTTGATCCTATACTTTTAGGCTGTTTTTTTAACTGTTCAAAATCATTTAAGTTTACCTTCTACCCCCGGGAAAAAAACTAACCCTTTAATATAAAAATCCAAGCAAGAGGGGAAAAATTGCAGCAACAAAATCAAAGAAACAAGACTATGAATATATTTTTAATATTCTTTTTCTAAGAAATAAGGAAAAAGTTATCAAATGTAAAGAAAAGCAGTTATAAGTGTCATCCTATTCTGCAAAAAACTATCTCAAAAAGCTGGAGTGAAATATATGTGTGCAACTTTCGTAACAGTTGGAAATGTGGACTGCTATATTGGTTATGTATACTGCTAATTGTACCTCTAGGTATGTTGTCCCACAAAATGCAAATGAAGTTGTCTCTATCTGGACGACTTTGCTCGTGGTCAACTCCCACAGCATGCATCATTTCGTGCTGAACTATTCCTTTGTGGACGCAACCGTTGCTCTGCAGTGACAAGGGCTGCTGGTTGCTACCTTTTCCCAAAAGAGAATAGCATCTAAAATATTTATAAAAAGAAAAAGTATATAATTTTAATCATTATTGTTTATGCGACGCGAAAAAAATATGATAAAGGTGAAAAGATGACATAATGAATACAAAGAATGTGTAAATATTATTTTTTCAAACGTCTTGAATAAAGAATAAATAAATAAATAAAAAATCTTCCTCGAAAGCACAAGTTTTGTTTATTAGTTTTAATGCTATATATATAAAGTAAGTGAACTATTCAAAGGGGGGGGGGGCAGGAAAAATTGAAAGGGCCTTGGGCATAAAAACCTGCAAGTCGGGCCCTGCCCGGAAGCTATGATCTCAAGGGAAATGCATTACATTTGGATGATGCGTCGGGCTGACTGCAGTGAAATTAAGAAATTTGAGCACGCATAAGTCATTATAGTGAGACAGCATTCTTACCCTTCACCGCTGAAAATCATGACATAATCCCGTTGCCTTCTACGGGGTACGAATCTCGTGCCAGTATTCTTCGAATTGTAGTCTCTTATAGCGTCTTCAATAGTAGCTCTCTGTTGGTTGGCTGTAAAGATAACAATTTAATGCCATGGTAACATTTTTAATTTGAAGATCTTTTTTCAAATTATAATTTTTAATACTTTTACTTTTTGAATAATAAGTAACTCCTTCTATGCGCATCAAAAGGATTAAGACATGTTTTAGAATAGTTAAATGGCAGTTTTGCTGCAAAATCTTCTAAGCGCAAAATCTGCGCTGTTTCAGACAAATGCGCAGCTATAAACTAAGAACCAAAACCCATATTTAGCAGCAGAAATATTGTACTCAAGTTTTATCTTTCTTTTTTCCTCATCATACTTTTATCGAATACTTACAAAAACCAGTAGAAGCTATATGATACGGCACAACTCCATTGGGCCATTTACTACCAGGGTACTTCCTGAAGTTTATAAGAGCACGTCCCTGAAGGGATAAAAAGAACAATGTTTACTAGTAAACGATTTCAAGTAATAAAAAGTGCTCGTTGAAATTGTATACTCATAGTACTCTGGAAAATGAAAATATTAGAAAGAACAACACAAGAAAGAGAAGTGCTTTTTGAAATTGTTTTTCATTTTTACTTACTTGTTCTGCTTGTTCTTTTGTAAGTAATATGTCACCATGTGGAAGTTCTAGAGAGGAATATATATTTATATATATAGGACATTCTAAGCTAACATGCATATTTCACGTAATGCAAAATAAAACTTTTTGTTTAGAAAAATATCGAAGCACATTCTTTGTTGGTATTACTTTTGATGTAGTTTATTTGTCATTAAAAAAAATATTTTTTTTAAGCTAGAACTTCATTTACTTAGCCAAAAAAAAGTATTAAGCATCTCACCACTGATCACCTTGGCTGTCAAAGTTTCTTTAAAATAAATGTTTTGTTTAGTGCTACTAAAACATTTTATTTTCATATCAAACATTTTATCGTAATAGCCGATGTTATTAAGAATACAATAACCTAGTAATTTGATGTTTAAGTCCGTTTTATATTTTATTTTTCATTAAAAAATTGGGGCTCCCTATTTTTTTGTCATTTTTGTCATCTAACCACCGTAAAGGATTCCAATCTTGGAATCCAATCAAGAGTAAAACGGAATCTTATTAGTAACTGATCAATGACATCAGCTATTTTAAAATAAATGCCAAAAGTATCAGATGTATTCGAATAATTTTCACTTTTATGATCCGCGTGTTTTTTTTTTTTATCCGTACCTTATATTACTAAATTTTGATTCTGTATGCTATTTTATGGCGATATGAGTCATACACAATAGTTTTTAATCCCTTTCGTTTTTAATTCTTCGTTCTGATGCAGTGCTATTCTAAGCATGTAAATAAATTAATTTTTTTACTCATTCTACTAACTGCTAACATGTAACTTCAAGATTTCTTTGCTCGTAAATACATTATTTCTACATCTGTTTATCATTAGACTTATTTAGAAAAGGTAGTTGTTACAATGTGCCCCACTGTAGAATGAATGTTGTCACATGGTGTCTCATGCATGGAATTCATTTTGGAAAAACTATATTAATTTTTAAAAAAATATTTTTTTAAATAATGGAAGACTGCTGATTAAAAACCTGTGAGATGGCAAATAGCATGAAGAACATTCAAAATAGAATAAATAAAAAGGTATCAATAAATATGTATAAAATTTGAAAACGATAGAATTTTGTCAGCGAGAGAGTTTTGTCTACTATTCTAGGAAAATAAACAAATGTCAAAAGCGTTCAACTAAAAGCAATGAGCAGCCCTTTGACCAAAAAGAAAAAAACTGGTATACTGTTATTTAATTCCACATACCTGCATGAAGCATGGGATCACTATAATTTCCTAAGAAAAAAGAAGTAGAACACCATATAAATTAACGCAACAAAATTCAAATGTTCATCACACTTTTGAAGTGAATAAATTAGGACACAAATATTTAATCTAAGTATACATATTCACAAGATGATAATTTAAAATAAAATCTTATGTAAACATAATGTATGTACAATTCACGAAAAATCAAGTGAAAATTTTTTGATTTGTTTGATAATACCCCCCCCCCCCCCCGCCTAGTAGCTTTCGATCATAGAAAAGGACTTTATAATATGTTTATTTATTCAAGCTCACATCCATAACAGTAACAACGTTCTGGTGTAGTCTAGGCTTAAAGAAGTTAGGAACATCTTAAATATTGGTTAACCTTTAAATGCATGATTTTTTTGTTTAAAAAAAATTAAAAACTCGAAGATTTGTCGAAATTGGTGCAGGGAAAAATAGAAAAAAAAACCTTCATTTTGAACCATTTTATTTTTTGAAACAAAGGGTATGTAGCCAAAAGACAACATCATGCATTGATTACATAGTATGACATTGAATTACATGTGAAATGGTTTGAAACAATTATTAATGTTTGTTGAGACATAATTCTATACACCGCACTTCTCACACTTGGTATAGGTAAATCCATTGCGGTTAGGCAGTTTGAATATCATTTTTTTATCTTCTATAATTGGCCAATGCCCAGTTTGGTCAGCCCGTGGTATTCATGCCCAGTTCGGCCAAGCATTTTTTGGTTTACCAAAATATGCTTGTAACCTATTACAAAGCAGTACGTAGCCGAACGGATAGTTCATGCAACAAAGTGATATTTTCTCTAGTGTGAGTTTGAATGGTATATTAGGCAGTGGTGTCGCTGAAAAGCAGCAATATGCAGTTAAGAGTTGAGGAATCTTAACCTTCTTCAGAAAGAGCTATTCTAATAATTAACTTTCTTTAAAAAAATAATTATAGTTACAAGTTAAGTTTTTGTTAGCATAACTTTATTAAATTAAGAGAACTAACGAACTAAGAATACCAAGGTAGTATTGGCTGCAATTGAAAACATGCTTTGAATTATTTTAAGGATATTACCTTCCTTTGGAATTACTAGGCTTACGTTACCAATTCCCAAAACTGAAAAAAGGAAATCTGATAAGTTAATCTGATACGTATATTTTAAATTTTCAAACGTGTATTGAAAAGTAAAAGCTTACGTCTGCTAAATTCTTGGTAATCTGCATTTCCTAGTAACTGGTCCAGAAACTCTGGTTCAACAGCTGGGGAAAAAGCTTTCTAATTTGAATAATAATAATAATAATAATAATAATAATAATTATAATAATAATAATGACTTAAGTAATAATTTTTTAAAAATTAAATAAAAATTTAAAAAACATTCCAGTTGAATAGATAAGATTTAAGTTTAATCTAACCATGTATAAATAAAAGGGAGAGTTTGTGTATCTGAGTGTGCGTGTGTGTGTGTGCGTGTGCTTGTCGGTTCCCTCCTGGCTAGATGAACAAGTCCAGAATTACGAAACTTTAGTCGAAGGTACCTCGGACCATGCTGTGATGCACCTCGAAACTTTCCCCCCAAATTCGAATTTGTATTTTACTTTATTCCAGTTTAAGCAAATATATAACTTTTCTGATTTGAAGGGGAAGACATGCTTGCACATTTACAGGATTTATGTCCTTCGTAAGAGCGAAATTTTCTGCATTTTATGAATTTTGTTCCATGCTTCTAAATACTTAAGGGTAGGAGTTATAACTATTTTAGAACAGCGCAGACATTTAAAAAATGTTTTATCTTTAAATATGCCGTTTTAACAACGAAACAAAGTAAAAATTTATTTCATATTTACTTTCTTCTTCCGTTTCCTTATTCTAAAATGGTTTTTAAAGGACTGTTGGTTTAATCTAATGGCGATTTTGAGGTATTAATATCCTGATTGTAATATGGAATATTAGGGAATGCTATACTCTTTCTAATAGGTTTTTAAAAAGACTTTTGTCTTTAATTTGATTGAGAGTGTTAGATTCAAATGTTGACCTCATCCTAATGAGAGTTTTTGGACACTTCTGTTTCTAAAAGGTAATTTTTAGGGACTGTTGTCACTGTTTAAATAGGGAATACAGAAGCAATTTTGAAGATTTCAGAAACAAGTTTGTTACCCATATTAAAATGTGCGGATTTTTACTAAAGTTATCAATTTTTTAGAAGAGATTGTTGAATAAGTTTCCACTTCTTTTTCCCACCAGGAAATTATGCAACATTTGAAACAGCCCGCGCAAGGGCAGGAGCGTCAACTAGTGAAATAATAACAAATAAATAATATTTAATAAAATTAGTTAATTAACTATATGGTCTTGCAAAAAGATCCGTACTACTTCAAAATTTAGTTATAGTGTATACATACTGATACTATAAAATATTTTACAAACAATTGTAGTTATGATATGTGTGCATACTTACATGGTACTTCTTCTTCCTCCACAGGAGTAGAAAATGTAAAAGAAATTAAAAGTAAAAAGCTCCACAATACCAAAATTCCGGTTTACTTACAGTGGAAACACTAAGGGGGAAATGAATAGTAAAACACAAGTGCAAAAAAATTTATATTTTTTTTTGTTAATTTTATTAATTAATTTTTTTTCTTAAAATTTTTTTACAGGAAATTTATCTCGCATTCCTCCTAATGCTTAGTATGAAATATTCACACAGAGGACTCTATGTATATAATACTCGTGAGAGAGTAAACTGAAATTAAAGAATGAATAAAGAATAGAGTAGAAATTTAGAGTATAGAAGAATAAATGCAGATATTCTTTTATAATTAAATATATTTAGAAGGTTTTTATTTAATAGTAATAGACCTTGTTAAAGCTCTAACATATATATTTTGAAAATTTTCATGATGGCATATTTTTAAGGAGTGATGCACGTGATACGTTCAAAAGTTATGTTACAAACTCTCATCATAGTACCATATTTTTTTGTAATATTTAAAACTACACATGAATGGCAAATTGCTGGAATACTTACAGCAGTAAGTATTCTCAAATTCTCCAAATAAAACCCATTTTTCTTGACTTTTATATCAAAGAAGAAACAAGGTAACAATATTTAGCAGCTGTGTTCGATTAATGAACAGTACTCAATAATCAAAAGCTAACCTTGCCCTCCTCTCTGATTCTTTTAGCTCGCATGTATATGGCGTACCTTCATCTGAACAGGTGTCTTTGATGTCAGGAAAAAAACTGTTTATCTTATACTTTCTGACTTTTATGACAAAACTCTAATCATGCTATTCTTTCCTTCTTGTCAAGTTCAACTAAATACCCTTTACTCTTCTACTTTGTCGTGGGAGGTGGGAGAGTGCTTATGAAATGGGGGAGTTTGGGAAGATTTCTTAGGGGTAGTAGAGATCACCATTTACAGTAAATGGTAATTACAAAAAGTTTTGTTTTCCTGGTTCTGAAAGAGGAATAAACCTTTTACATTTTAACCTTTTCATTTTTATCGACTGCTATAGCAACCTAGCACTCCCGTTGAGTCAATAGAAACGGCATCATATATTTAAATAATTCAGAAGTTAGAAGTTTTAGTTATCTACTTTAATTGATCTATTTATTTATTAGTACGATGAGTACTAATAAATTACTGTGAAATTCTCGTAAAAATTTATGTTCAAACATTTATGTTTAATAGGAAAATGTAAATGATGTTCCCCATAAGTTTACTTTTTTGAGTTAAATAATTTCATGATAATTCAGTAAAAAAACTGAGCTACAAACTCATCACATCCTTTTTTGACTACACATGTACGTTAATGTCTTTACATACAAGTTTTGCTTCTGAAAATGAAAAGCACTTTACATAATTTTATGCTTTCAAAACCACTTGCGCCAATGTTTCCAAATTTTCTCAAAGAAACCATTTTTCTTCTAATGCTTCACCAGGCAAATTCATCACGTGACTTGAGATGCACGCTTCAATAATGTAAGACGACCTTCCCTCTACCTTTTATCCCTTCGCAATGGACAACAACATATAGCAAATTCGTGGAAACATGAAAGAATAATAACGATAATTAACTAAATAAATAAATTAACAAACAAAATTTCTAAAAATAAAATAAAATAAATAAATAAATAAAGTAAACAAAATAAAATTTCATTCGACTTGAACATGATTGAAACGAATTACGTATATTAAATGAACATAAACATCTGTCACTAACAATGTATGAAATCATCTTGGGGGCGGGCTGTGACACAAAACCGAGGCCGTTCGGGCGTGGGTGGGCTCGGGCGGGCTCGAGCTCATGAAAGTGAGCTTGAACTCATCTCTAGTATGTACTCTTGAAATAATTGTCCGTTCTTTAAAAAATGAGTTTTTCCGAGTCGTCGTTTTTAAGTAGATGTTTTTTTTACCAAGGTCGTAGCCAAAATTTTTTTTTTTCGGGGAGGGGGGGGGGGGGCTGACTTTGAAACATTTATGTTCAGGAAAGTTTCAGGGGGGGAATATATGCTACACTGTGAAAAATCCTGTTAGGGATTTCGGGGGAAGGGGGCGTGCCACCTCTCTGGATACCGCCTTGTTTTTTACTCCTTATATATATTTTTTAGCTGTGTATTTGAGAAGAAAGGACTAATAATAATTTAACTTTGTGCAAGTAAACGTAATAGAAATATAATTACACGTTAATTTAAAGCACAAATGAGCATTAAAACGCAGACATATGTTTCGGGATTGCTTGGAATCCCTTTTTCAATGCGACAGGGAGCTTCTAGATGCAAAACATCAAATGAAGCCAATCATTTGGATGCTTTGCATCTAGAAGCTCCCTGTCGCATTTAAAAAGGGATTCCAAGCAATCCCGAAACATATGTCTGCGTTTTAATGCTCATTTGTGCTTTAAATTAACGTGTAATTATATTTCTATTAAGAAAGGACTATTTTGTTCCAAAAGAAATTCTTCGAATTTGTACCCTTATTATGTTTTAAAATCTTTTGATTTGTTACGAAGTTACACTAAATTAGCTTCTTATATTTGGCTGTTAATTTTAAGATTTATTTTTTTCTATTTTAATTTAGTAAATTTGCTTTTCCGTCTTGCAACAAGATCTGGAAATTTGTAGCAAGGTACAAAATTCCTTCGGCACTTTGCAGAGATATACTTCATTTTCAACTATGCTGTGTGCCGCAAAAATGACTTCAATTGAACCGACACTGGGTGCTTTAGGCTGCCGAAGAGCTTAGGTGCTCACTTGAGCTGGAAATAAAACGTATGAGGGATACCGTGGCAATCTTTTAACTGGTAGTCAGAGACTCTCAAGTGTTTAATTATGAATTTATTTAAAATTTTTAAACTGGTAGTCACATATTTCGAATGTTCTGTTTTACGTAATTTAACCAATCTATCTCTGTAGTTGTGCAGAGTGCGAAAAAACGAGAATTTTATTGAATAACTGCTATCAAGAAACTTGATTATTTGATTTAAAACAAGTTCTTGGTAATTTTACAAAAACACTCGGTTTCTTTTATGTCTTTTTACAGAAACATTTTACAGTGTGCAGTTAAGTAGATTGGAGACCATTTGTGAATCAAATCTGGTGTAAGCTCAGTGATATTTTTTTGCAAGCTTCCCGTAGAACTCCATATTAAAGATTTGGCGAGATTGCTATTGACTATGCTGTAAGCCTATTTTTCCAATGTCGGACCGCAACAAACTACGGAATATCAATATATTTAAAATGTCATTTTCCTCACTCTGAGCATGTTGTAATTTTTGTTCTTCTAATACATTTTTCTTAACTAAATGTTATTAAAACTCAGCTTCCAGACGCCAATAAAAGCATGAAATTTCCGTATGCTTAAAAGTGTTGTTTCTCTAACATTTACTATGCTTTATATATCTAGGAAAGTATCTAAGAAATCAATAAAAAACTTAAAATTAATTTAAAAAAACTGAATTTAAGAAGTAAAATTTCTAACACGTGAACATAAGTACACCCACTCATTTTTTAGTTATTAAAAGTACATATCATTTAACAAGCGATCAAGGAAGTCACGTCGCATATCCATCAGATTTTTTTTCGTTATAACCAAGAACAGTAGCTTATAAAGTAATAATATTAACAAATTGTGCAGCTCTCTCTTGTTCAAATCCCGTAATGTTTATTATTCTTTTACTGTGTGCACATTGTTTATAACTATTCTATTATATTCTAGCCTCCAAGAGAGGGGAATTCGCCCTTTTATGTCATTTGCTTTTCTGAAAACAACCACCATGCTTGACATAACCTTTGTTTTCGTTTTAATTTTTATAGAGTTGTAGATTTCAATTTTTCAATTTAAGTTCCGGTTTTTATTCTTTCAAGCGGACCTAGCTCGGCCTTACCCTTTTTAGCCTGAGTGAAAGAAGGCTTAATGTATAGTAAAAATATCGTTAAAATAACGAAAGTCCAAAAGAAGCGAAGTAATTAAATAAAGAATGAAAAACAAAAATGAAAGTAGGGTTTTGAGATGGGGAAAATGTGTGTCTGTCGGTCGGTCTGGCTGTTGGTCTGACACTCGGTCTGTCTGCCCCCCCCCCCCCCAATAACTTTTGAAACAATTGTCCGATTCGAAAGATTTCCATATTTTACTTTTTATTTTCGCAACTTTTCGCTCAATTTTGAACAGTTAAAAAAATATTAACATTAGCACCTATGGGCAAAAATGAAGCCAATTATGTAAACTCTGGGCATAAGATCCAAGTTCCTATGAAGGAGGCAACTGCAAGAAGCTCTCATCGTGAAATATTTTTTGATTTGAAAAATTTTTGATCATATTTGAAGAGTTAAAAAAAAATCAACATTAGAACCTAATACTTAGTATGAAATGTTCACAAGAGGACTCTATATATTTAACACTCGTGAGTGTGTAAACTTGAACAGAAGAATGAATAAAGAATAGAGTATAAATTTAGAATTTAGAAGAATAAATGCATATATTCTTCAATAATTCAATATATTTAGAAGATTTTATTTAATTATAGAAGAATATATAAATTTATTAATGGAGAAAATAATTATTTCATACGTTAGAATTAGTAATATATTAGAGTGTAACTACTTTTATTTTATATCATTTATGTTCAGTAAATTTGCATATTGTGAACGCCACCAGGTGGCTGACTGTTATAAGACTTTCCGAGTAAGGAATGTGTGTTCAGTTGTTCCGTTTTTGAGTCTTTAGACAGATTGAATGTATGTGTGGGCGCCTAAGTGTCGCAAATTAAGTTTCGTTAAAATAAAGGAATTTATTTGAAAATATAGTGTAGTTAATGTACTGAGCTGTCAACACGTTAGCAATTGGCTAACAAACAATTTGCTTTCATTTTTTTTCTATTATGTTCGGCTCATACAAAACAAATTCTAAGTGAAACCAAACACTAACTT
The DNA here is from genome assembly GCA_038502835.1 of Octonoba sinensis. Taxonomy (NCBI): domain Eukaryota; kingdom Metazoa; phylum Arthropoda; class Arachnida; order Araneae; family Uloboridae; genus Octonoba; species Octonoba sinensis. Next base: position 86,904,399 of record CM076604.1, read on the forward strand.
GCCAATCAAGCACCACATAGTTAAACTGAAGTTTCAATAAGAACACTTTCTTAACAAAATGCTTTTCATTTATTTAGTTACTAATTTTTGTTCTTGGCCTACTTTCCGGTAGAAGTTTAAAAAAAAGAATAAAGCATGAAAGAAGGTTTAATGCATTGTAAAAAATCTTTAAAAATGAAGAAAATTCAAAAATAAATGAAGTAATAAGATAAGGATTGAAAAATAGAAAAAAAATGAAAGTAGGTTTATGAGATAGTGAAAATGCGTGTCTGTCGGTCTGTTTGCCAACAATGCTCAATAAATTGTTAAGGAATTGTCCGATTCGAAAGATTCTCTTGCATTCGAAAGATCTTGGCGAGGATATCTCATTTACATATTTTACCTTCTGAGTTGAAATTTTTTTTGTCCAGTTTTGAACAGTTCAAAAAATCTTAACATTTGCGTCTATGGGCAAATTATGTAAACTCTGGGCGTAAACAATTTTTGTTCATTTTTGATCAGTTCAAAAGAATTAACATTAGCGCCTACGGGGAAATTTCAACCCTGTATAAATCCTGATCTAGCTGACGGGGTTGCTTGGAACAAACTTTATCGGAAAGATGTTATGCCGTAGAACGTGTACAGATACCAAGTTCAACCAGAACTAAACGAGCCTATTTTCCTATGAAATTTTTTGATCTGGATTTTTAAGGATATTTCTGAATGAATGAGTGAAAGAATTAATGAATGAATAAATGAGTGAATAAATGAATGAATGAAAGAATGAATGAATGAATAAATGAGTAAATAAATGAATGAGGGAAGGAATTAATGAATAAATGTAAAACATGGGATAAATAAATGAAAAAAATGATTAAATGAGTGTATAAATAGATGAATGAGTAAATAAATTAATGAATGAGTGGATAAATATTTATTAACCATTGAAAACGGTATTTGTGAAGTAATTAAGAGCTAAAGCTAAATGAGAGAGAGAGATATCTAGATTATAAACACGAAGTTTGAAGTATACGAGAAGGTAGGTTCGTATAGTTCTAGACGGAACTTCTTGTTAAAAATTTAAAGGAAGTTTTCAGCAGAATTTAATATAAGCCGCCCAATCTAAGAGCGAAATTTAATAATAATAAAAAAAAATCTTGCCTTTTATTTGTTAAATTAAAATACTCACACAAGATTTCCCTGCATTGTTTCACGTGGCAGAAATTGAAGACACCTCTTGTGGCACCTTTCCATCGGATTTTTACGTTCTTTAAAAAATATTTTTTTTAAAAGAGAAAATGATATAATTAAGCAACTGCACCGCTAATTTTAAGGTAAAAGTGTAAATTATTTCAAACCTTGATGTGTTAAAAAGTAGTTTTTAAAAAAATGTATTATTTTAATTTTTAACTGGCTCCGCTCCAGTTTTGAACAGAATGTTATTCCATTGCTCCGCGTTCCTGTCCACCTTTTACTCCAGATCCCTACTTGCCACAAAGCGTCTGGGAGTTTCTCATATCATTTGCACTTGTTCTCTCAAAATTTACACTATTGTCACTTGCACCTCTTTACTTCTAAGTGCTTCAACTGTAAAAAACTTAAATTGCCTCTGATTTTGAGGGAAACGATACATTTACTTACGGCACAATTTTGGAATAAATTTTGATACTTTAAGTATATTTTCCCATTTTTAATCAATAATTAAACGAATATTCATTCCAAAATTAAAAATTACTAATAATATCTATAAATATGTTGTAATTATGTTACGGCCACACTAAACATAATGAGAAGAATCTCGGAATGAAACTTACTTTAAAGGTCACTAAATAGTCTAAACCGGATTTTTTTTTCATTTACTTAAAAAAAAAAAAAAAAAAAATGCTACGTCGAACTGATTTGAATCACCAAACATCTTTCAAACTTGAAAGTTATTGAATATTTAGTTCAAAAAAGTAAACGCAATATATATATATATATATATATATATATATATATAATCTTTTTTTATTTCAACTTTATTTTTACAGGTTTACTTAATGCAGTAGTTTACCAACCAATTTTCAACACATGGTTCAAACTTCAAAAACGTCGTAAGATTGTAGTCAACATGTTTCTTTAGTCATCATGAGTAGGATTTCAAGGATAACTGTTTCGTATCTTCTGCACATCCAAGTCAGTCATGCTGTTGCTATTCCCAACACGGTTTTCGTCAATCCCTGATCTTAAGATCTCAAAGGCTTTCTTTCCAGTACCAGGAGCATTCATCCCGTAGTGCATTATGGAGTAATAATCGTAATCTGTGGTTGTTTTAAAATCATCAGCATTCATTTTTTCATATTGCGAGTGCCACTCTGCAAATTAAAAGTGCAGTGAAAATATATGACAAAAAATATAAAAAAGCAATATATAATGTGCAAAAATATTTGTCTTCTTTTCCTCAATTGTTTTGAAGACTAAAAATAGTACCCCATACTTCTGAAAACAGTTAATTACAATTCAATCTTGCTGTCTTATCTTTTTGAAGCTAAAAATAATGCTGTTGAAAGTCATTACGAAAATGTTTGAATTTAGTTTATGAATTTAAAGATAGACATCTTAAATTGTAAATTAAATTCAAATAGTTTTAGTAATGAAAATAAAAATATATTTTATGCATAATCTTGCTCTGTTCCGCTTATTACTACTTCACGTTATGTAGTACTGTATAAAGCAACTTATTATCTCATTCGTGTGATTCAAATAACTGCATTTTGCTGTTAGCGCTGCGTCACCGAAACATGCATATGCATTTCTACAAATTGTTCTTAAAGAAGCAGAAAAAACTTTATCACATTGAATATTCTTAATTTGGAACTTTGATTCCAATATAATTTCACGGTGTTTGATGTAATAAATTAAATTTGACTATTATTTTCGCAATATTAAAATGTGTAAGCATAATAATTCATATTTTATGCGTTTTATTGCAATTAGCCGTTTTTAGCTAGTCTTTTGTTTTTGGCTTGCCATAAACACTTAGTGGATTTGTAATTTTTTCGTCACATAATTGACACACATAGTGGGTTTCGGAAGCAATTTGCAATGTAAAATTGTTCCTGAATCAATGAGAGAGCGAGAAATGGGTTTACTGCGCATTGTGGGCTTGAAGGCGTAACGATGGTACAGAAATATAGCGTTTTTTTTTTTTACCCAACATAAAAAAATTTGCACAAAATCTTTCACTGCCTTGTAAGGTAGGCAAGGGTACCCAAAAGCAAGAGGTTTCTGGTTACTTATGTGTGTGCAATTTACACACATATTGTTGGTTTTCTTTAAAGACTAAAAAATTTGGACTGAAGTGTTTCACCCCTGCGAGTGCAATAAAAATATTTTCATTTTTAAAACGTGTTATATTTTTACTTATTTATTTTATAGAATTCTTACAAGAAGTTTCATTGAAAATACAAATTAGTGGATTAGAGAAATTACTACTTATTCATCATTTATTAATATTTTCACCCTTTTTCTTCAGAAAAATTAACCACCCCAACGGAATATTTGAGCTAATAAAACTCGATGGTAAGCTTGGACGTTCACAATTTGGGGGGGGGGGGGGGGGGAAGCCACACAATGTTTAATGGCAACACGTTAAAAGAACGAAATTTAACTATTGATGCCATATTATGCTTATCGTTATAACAGTTTCAACCCAAAAGTGTTGATTAATTTAGAAGAGTGGGCAGTCATTAATTTTGCTTAGTGAGATTCAAAGTCAATGAGAAGCAAAGCGCCATTTATAGAAGTAGTTATGTGCGTCGGTTTAGCTTAAAATCGAAAGTCAAAAAATCCCTGGTGGAAAAGAGGAATTAAAACTTTATTTAAACAGAAATGTAAACCTTTAGATAATATATTGCTAGGGAAAGCAAACCTATCAGCAATCTGTATATTTTTCAACCACTGCCATAACTGATGCTAATACTAAAATGCAACTGACTACTTGGGGCGATTTCCATGTTGCTTTAAATAAATCGAAACCAGTTGTCCGAAAAGACATTTTAAGAAAATCTGTTAGTTGAGTTAGAGAAAATTTCTTTGTTGACTCTTCACAGTTTCGAATTAAAGTATGAATACTCTGTAAAGCTTTTGAAACTTATATCTGTTTTGCAAGGAAATCTCTAGAACAGACATATCAAAAATATTTCATGAAAAAAATTAAAGCTAAAACATAGCGAAAAGCTGCGAAAAAAAGGGAGAAGAATCAACTCTTTTCACGTGCATATTGCCTTATAGTAGTCCAAATAACATTTTAATGCTGCATATTACGAGTTAAAAGGTTAAATTTTTAAAGCTCATATCTGTTTTGGGAGGAAATATCTACTACATACGTGCTAAAAGCAATTAAGCAAGCAAAAATTAAAAATACGTAGCTGAAGCAAATTTGTTGTAATTGAATTTAAAGTTAAAACGTGTGTTGGATCTTCTGCTGATTAAAAAAGGCTCTAAATATCATAATATCAATACTTTTGAAGTAGTAACTCAAAATGTTATGTATTATTTCTCTAACCTGTTTTTCTGTCGGTCCACGAGATCTTCCTAATTCCTTTATCAAATTCTATGGTTTACCCGTCATTTTAAAGCTTATCTTGCCGGCCAATGACGAAAAATAGACCTACGGTCTTAAAATGAAACGCTTCTCTTAAATTTGAGATTTAAAATCATTTAAGATGAGGTCCTTTAATGGATGCATCGATTTTTCAATAGATATCGAATCGGATTCAACAAATATCGAATCGGGTATCCACTTGAAACATCAACGTTTACATATTTATTTTTTATATTGCAATTCCGTTATAATGAACGGATTCCTTATTCCTTTATCAAATTCTATAATTTACCCCTTACTTTAAAGCTTATCGTGCCGGCCAATGACGAAAAATAGACCCATGGTCTTAAAATGTAACGCTTCTCTTAAATTTGAGATTTAAAATCATTTAAGATGAGGTCATTTAATGGATGCGTCGATTTTTCAATAGATATCGAATCACATTCGACAAATATCGAATCGGGTATCTACTTGAAAAATCAGCGTTTATATATTTCTTTTTTAAATTGCAGTTTTGTCATAATAAACAGAACTTATGATAAATAAATCTTAAATGATCCTGCAACTTAACCAAAAAATTCCACCAAAAAACCACTTAACCAAAACTTCTAGTTCGTCAGACTTTTTATAAGTAAACACGTTTGAAGTTATTGTCGGAAATTTCTGTTGACCAGTGCGAAATTCCGCACGGGTAGACTAGTAATTTAATAATACAGTAAACGTCATTATAAAATTATCAGTGCCTTATGCTTAGATCATAAAAAGTCAGTCATAAATCCGTACCTGGTGGAATGTTGTCCCACAACACGCGCACGTGATCATCTCTGTCCGGACGGCTTTGCTCGTGGTGGAATCCAAGCGCATGCATCATCTCATGTTGAACGGTGGTTTTATACACGCATCCGTTGCTCTGTAATGATATAGGCTGCTGTCCGCCTGTTCGCCCTAAAAGTGCATAACACCTGCAATGCAAAGAAGAAAAAATAACTCGTGTCACTTTTCTAACCTCTACACACACTCGAAAACATGAGGGGCATAATAGGGGGGGGGGGGGGATTTTCGTAGTTGCTTTATTAATGATAGAGTAAATTTCCAACTTGTTCATGCCATAATTATAAAGGAGGGGAGGACGCTTAAATATTTCTTACTTTATAAAGTCCTTCTTACCCTTCTCCACTGAATATCATGACATAGTCTCTTTGCCTTCGACGAGGTACGAACCTCGCACCTGTGTTCATTGAATTAAAATCATTTATTGCGCTTCGAATAGTGTTCATCTGATCTGGAGCTGAAAAGAAAAGAAAGCAACTTTATTTCTTAAAATATTTGGAATTTACAATTTACAAATGGACTTAGTTGCTTTCACGGATAATAATAAGCATCCGTAGTTCATTATACGTTTTCTGACTATTTTATGAATTGCCTGTGACCTTGTGTGTCAAGAATACTTAGTTTGAGAGGGGAATTAAAAAGCATTTAGCACTTTAAAGTTTAAAAGCTTTCTGTTCTCAATTCATACTTTTAGGCAATTTTCAAAAATACTGAACTAATTGAAGAAAAAACTTTAAACGGACTTGCATCTTACAATATTCAGAATTTAATGCAAGCCATAATGCTTAATACTCTGTGAACCAAATGTCATACTTTTTAAAAAAAAACTTCAATATGCATAGTAAAATTGTAGGTTTTATATGAAATGTTTATTTAAAACTCTAGGTGTGAATTCTATACCTTGAATTTTTAGCGTTGCAATTACTTTTCAATAATAATGCAATACATCTTATTCGTATAATTTTTTAAAATATACCGATATTTAATACTTACTGTAACCAGAAGAAGATATACGATATGGTACAACACCATTGGGCCATTTGCTACCCGGATATTTATCAAAGTTAATAACTGCTCTGCCCTGAAAATCATAATAGGTGAATTCCATGTAAAAGTGGACATCATTGGAAAACATTAAAATGAAAAATTTTAACAAGCATACTTTCTTATTTTTTTTGTGTTGCAGAACTTACATACAAGCACTTTTCTTATTTTCTTGTGATAAATAGTAATATTAAATCGCCAAAAATGTTTTAAGTTACATGGTTTTATTTAAATTCAAAACATCGTGGCATTATCCAAACAAAACTATTGTTGCCAAACGGCAAATGATAATGCTAATAATTTCCTCAGAGCCAAAATTATTAATTTTTTTTCCTAATTTACGTTATAATAAATTATAAAATGGATGGATTATTGTATTGTCATCGAAGATAAGCTTGTGTGCAAAATTTGAAGATAATTTATGCAGTAATAGTTGTCGAAAACCACCTTACAAATATCCGCCACAAGTCAAGTTAAATAAAACCATGTAATAAAAACCTTCTTCCCAATAAACAATTTGGCTGTCACTAGATGAATATTAGAAGCACGTTTTTCTGTTGTGTTGCGTCAGTTACTACTACTTTTTTGTGTGCATAAATAACACCAAAGGATAACACAAGTGTACATCTTTTTAAATATGCATTACTTTTTCATTTAAATAAAAATGTCCTTGCACAAGTTCATAATTCACAAATTTTTGAATTTGTTTTGTATTTTTCAGTACATATGTCTATTTCCTGTTGTCAGTTACTGTAATATTTTTATAATTTTTTTCTCATTACGAGTAGGATAACAAGGTTTCAAATAAGGCCGTATACTAATGTCTTAATGTAGCTAGACAAGACTCTAAAATAAACTATTTTATATTGAATACTTCACTTGTTCTAATTATTTAAAGCTGACTTTTTACTTCCAAATGTTGCATCAGTTACCGTGGAATGCACCAATAACAATATTTTACACAGAACAACATCATTGGGTGAAGGGTAGCAACAAATTTTCAGTATTACCAGTTAAATTTTTAAGAACTTTTAATTTTACGTAAGATAAAAATTTAGTCGCAAGAAAAATACTTGTATGTACACTCAAGAAACGTGCTAGACTTATTATATTATTATATATAATAAGGCACCAATATTTGGCGAAAAGTGCTCCCTGTACCAAAGTTTGCTAAATGAACGATAACTTACTCTAGTTTCATCATAAATTGGTAAAATTGATCCAGAAATACCTCCATTGTGTTTTTTATACGGTTTCTGGATATAGAGGCTAATAAATTGGAATTCTACTGGCCACCGGATACTAACTAAAAATTTGAATTTTCAGGTCTAGTTTTGATTGCTTGTTTCAGCTTATGGTAAGTAAGGACTATTCAAGATGATGCTCTAAAAATTATACTTATTTTATTTAAAAGTTCCTTGTTTCTATTTAGTATTTTAAAATACTGTTATTATTTGAAATTGAAAGAGGGGGAGGGAAGGTTTATTTCAAATATTTGAACAGCAACTGTAACGTAAGAATGTAATGTGAAGAAATTGGTATATTGTTTAAGACAGTACTGTGATTCTTTGAGACTAACTGCTGGCTTGAGTACGATTTACGCATCAGCTCAAAAATAAATAATGTTAATCGTATACCGGAACATGTCGGGTGTAAAAAAAGATGCTATACAAGTACCATTTTTATATGAAAGAAGAATAAACAGTGGCTAGAGGGCGCATCAACTCCAAATAAATGCCTTATGAAAGTGTTGTGCTATCTATAGATCCTAAAATACAGGGTGTTCATTAATTATTGTCGAGGTTTCCGTACCTCATAACTTTCGAATAAAATATACTACGAAAAAACCGTTTACGCATTCGTAAATTACAACTCAAAGAATTTTATTAATGATATTAAAAAGATTAATGAATATGCACTTGGCTGCCCTTCGTATCTCGTAACACATCGAGACGAAATTTGATTTCCCTCCATGTGCATTTGTGGGCTAACATTTTGGATCGCAGTAACAATTCTACGCTTCAGGTCATCAAGGGAGGGCACAGGGATCTTGTTCACAATGTTCTTGACAAAAGCCCATAGAAAGAAGTCCAGCGGTTTTCGAAAAACCACAACACACACACATTGTTTTTTCTTGCACGGTCGCCATTTTTATTTATGACGTCATAATTACCCAGAGTGCAAATGCGCTAAGATCGCATTGTTGCCACGTAAAATTCTTTGACTTGTAATTTATGAATACATAATCGGTTTTTGCGTAATATTTGTTATTCGAAAGTTATGAGGTACGGAAACCCCGACAATAATTAATGAACACCTGTATAGCAAGCACAATGTTACGTAGCCAGCAAATGTGTCCCTATTGTTGGTGCAGCAAAGCACGACATTTTTTACAGTATACTTTTCATGACCATAATCAATTTTAACGTAAGTTAGCATATTTACTTGAAATAAAGTTTTAATAAGAGTCAGTTATCTAATTATGAATATCATCTGAAATAGTTGAATTCATTTAGAAAAGGTTGTTTTCATTTCAACGTGGGAGAAAAACAAATAAACACAGATTAATTTGATTCACATAGACGGACTTTTCTGTTTTTACATACTTGTTCAAGTTGATCTTTGTTGAGCAGAATGTCTCCCAGTGGAAGCTCTGAAGTAAAAAAATAAAAATAAAATGTATTAATAACATTGATTTGATGCTACGTGCTTTTATTGAAATTACTTCTTATGTACTGCAATGTGTTGTACAGTGTTTTGAACAACTTCTTTGTTCGTTTCAGTTTGTTTTGGTAATTCAATACTCTTCATTCTGATCTTAGTAGCTGAATTTTATACGAATAACTTCGGTGGGATCCCCATTATCTCTCCTAATTGTGAATGCTGCTTGCGTCTAGAATCTAAAAATGTTTTCGAAATTAAAATAAAAAGACTGGGCGTGGGAGTGTTTCCAATTTAGTTTTCTCACAACGTTTTCTTATTACCTTAACTGTTATTTAAAATATAATTAAAAAAATATATAAAAGAGGTTAGTAATAAATTTAAAGAACAAGTTACGAGTAGTAGTGGCGTGCGGTAAAATTCGTCTGACTTTCTGCCATATACCGTGAGACGTCTTTTCGAGGTCCCTGGTTCAAAACCCACCTTTGATGTCGCAGTAATCTTCAAATTTATACCAAGTTGTTTCGTTATGAAAGTTTGAATTATAGGGGGAAAATGGGTCACTTTTTAGCTATTTTCATATTCAAAGTTTCATAGCAACAAAACTAGAAACATTCCACATTTCTTTTCAATTGCATCTTAACATCGAATTCTTTTAGAACAATTTTATGCAATTGTAATATTTATGTTTTAATTATGAAATAGTTTAACTTAGCTTATAAAGTTGTGACTTATTTTACCCCATCGTGGGTTAAAATGGGTCATAATGCCAAATAATGCTGAAAACAGTTATTTATTACTTTGAAATTAGAAAAAAAAATGTGTAAATATAACATATTTAGCAAGATTTTGAATTATGATTACATTGAGATTAATATTATTCTCGATTGTTACATATTCACCAAGATCACTTCTCTCTACCACATCAACATGATCGCTTTTAGGGAAAGCATTTAAAAAAAAGTAAGTTAACTTCAATAAAATAAACAACATACATTGTTTAAATTTAGGAACTTGCTGCAGTTAGGTGCGACAGAGTACATAAAAAAATAAGGTAATAAAAGGAATTAATCCTAACCATGACCCATTTTACCCCTCCCCCCCCCCCCAAGGCGCAAAGAAAATATATATATATATAAAATTCTTCTTAACTGTTCAGCCGGAATTGTTCTCTAAAGGTTCTTAGTGAGAAAAGCCTTTAAATTTGGGCTGTTATTTGATAAAATATAGAGCTTTTTAGAATTTGGTACGATGGTGTTAAGCACACCATCATCTAAAGTTGAGAGAAAAAAGTGTTGCCATATTTAAGAACCTAACTTTTTTTAGGTTAAAAAATGTTGCCAACACATAGAAAAATAACATTAAAAATATTGGTTTAAAAATTTCAATTTCAAGTTCTATTATTTTCGGGTTTTTGTAAAGTGGCCCATTTTACCCCCTCCACCCCTACTCTATTAACTAATGTTTCTTTGTGTATATATACTATATATTAAAAGTTTGGCAAGAAAACGGAAAGAAAATAAATTAATAAATAAATAAACACAATCTGTTCAGTTACAATTTACACCTTTACCACAAAGAAGTATAAAATGATGCCCTTCCATAGAAGGGTACTAAACCGCAGAAAAAGCGACGGCCCCCGGAGATTTTTACCTGTCCGTGATTCGAAATGCTTCTAATAAAAAAATAGCAACACATTTTGTACATTTTTTACCCAAATGCCTTAATATTAGGAGCTACAATCCATAATTTAATCTTTGAAGGGTGGGAACACCATTATGTGCTCATATTTGTCAGTCATTACGTCTAGCTCTTTCTTTATATTTATTTATTTTTAATTTTTATGCATTTATGTATTCATTTGTTTATTTTTTACTAGATTGGGTTTGTGATTATTTTGTGTAATTTTCTGTTATTTTTCTTAAAAGAGTATTTACTTAAAAACAACTAAAACAGTTACTGATCATTACATTTAAATATTGATGCAAGCAGTTATTTTTTTAGTGTATTGTAATTAATTTACCTAAAAACTTTTTAATACACAGTAAAATGTGTTGTAAAAAAGGAAAGGAAGAGGAAAAAGAAAAATAAATAAATACATAATACAAAAGACTGGTTCAAAAACGCTGTCCTATAGTAATGAGTAAAAATTTTAGAACAAGAAAATTTTTAACTCTACAGAAAATAATAGCCAATATAACATACCTTCGTGGAACATGGGGTCCTCGTCTCCTAGAGAAGAAAAACAAACGTTAAGTTTGATTACTCTGCATAAAATAATCAAGTACGTAAAAATTATCAGCGAACTTTAAAAATAAAACTGATACAAAAAAGGAAAATAATCCATAAAATTAGCAATCAAGAAATATTAATGTAAAAGAATAACCTTTCGATTAGCAAATATTGAAAAATAAATTTCATACATTGTTAAGGAGGTTACAGTATGTATGGATGCTGGCCGTGGTAGCTTAGTGGTTAGCACGTCGGACTTCCACCTGGAAGGTCGCGCGTTCGATACCCACTGAAGACCACCATGTATACTTGGGGATATGTGCATGTAAAATCCGTAGACCCCACTACCTCTCCCCGTGCGTAAGCAATCCTAAGGCCTTGGCTAACAGGTAGGGGTCTGGTGGAGAAAAGTATGTATGGATGCATTGTTAAGGATTTTATTGCATGAATACAGCGTTTTTCATGCATTATCAATTTTATACAGTTTGCCCCTTCTGCGGTTACAAGCAACCACCTATCTACGCAAAATACAAAGCACAAAATTTGCAAGATGAAACAGGTACATGTCACGACACTCCTTTCTCAATTCAAAGTGGTTTGCACCTTTAGGGATCATTCATAAATGATGTCACGCTTCGAGGGGGGAGGCGGTTCGCAAAATTGTGACAAAGGGTGACAAGGGGGGGTACCAAGAAGTGTGACATCATGCATTATGCGTGACATGTGACAAAGGGGGGAAGCGATATGTTGAAGTGTGACACTTTGTGACAAAGGGAGAGGGGGTCAAATATATGGGAAAAAAGCGTGGCGTCATTTATGAACAGCCCCAATAGGGAAACTTCTTGTAGCCTCGAAACGTGCGTATAAAATATATTTCGAAATTTTTGTGTGTCCATCATTGTTCTCTTACGTTCCATTTCTGTTCAAAGGCGAATATTTGTCAATTAATAAACAGAAAACAAATTGGCAAAAGTTATGGAAATGTGCCCAAAAGTGTTGTCACTCAAGTTTGAGTGGCTCAACTTTGAGTGAAGCATTGCCACCCAAGTTGCCACTCAAGCCGTTAAATTAGTTTGAACAAACCAAAAAAAAAAAAAAATAGAAACCAACTTGTTGCAGCTCAAGATAATTAAGCACCAAATTAATTTAAACAAAACAGACGGAGGAAATGCCTTATCAAGGTGTTGCCAAATCCTATATCTAAATAAGGACTGATTTTTTCTGCTTCATAGGAAAAATAAACCACTAAATGATTGTCTCAGCAAAGTGTAATAAAGTTTTATTATGCAATTAATAATAATAATAATTATAACAATAAAAGTACCAAACGTTTATTTGAAAATTGGTAAAATATTCATTGGATTCTGTACATTGACAAGTAATTTAAAAAAGTAATTACCTGCTCGTGGAATAACTAAGTTTACATCATCGATATGAAGCACTGAAAAAAGACAGATATTGTTAAGAACAGATCAATTAGTTTTGGAACATTTAATATTACATGAATGTAAGTAAAACGTAAGTCTTACGTCTGCTGAATTCTTCAAATTCTCCATTTTCTAATAAATGGTCTAATACTTCTGGATCAACAACTGAAACAATTATTTTGGAAAAAAAGAAAAAGTACTATTAAATATCCAAAGCTATTTTTTTCTAAACTACAACATAAAATTTCAATAAGTAAGTAAGTCACATGACAAATATAAATAATAGATTGAAATTGCGCAGTAGTAAAATGGGCTCCTTTTTTTCCCCCTCTAAATTTAATATAGTTCTGTTGATTTCTTCCTCTTGGTTTTTCATCGTTTCCTGTAACACAGCGTTTCTCAACCTTTCAATATTCGCGACCCAATTTTCTATCATAATTTTCATCACGCCCCCTTACCATAAAATGTATACAGCAATAATGTATATGAGTACTGATTCTGTTTTTGAATTAATTTTAACTAACTGCCAAAACAAGAGTAAAAAGAAGTAATTTTAGTAATAAAATTAATTTAGTAATAAATCACTATTTGAATTTTGTGTGGGTGTAGAGGATGATTTTTCTGCACTAAGAACAAGGGCATTTCTCATTCTATTACCATTTTCAACACCCTCAACCACTTTTGTGAAACTGGATTTTCTGTTGTGGCTACTTTGAAGACAAACTATAGATCTCGGCTAAACATAGAAACAACTGAGGGTGGCAATTTCTAATATTAAGCCTTCCATCGAAAAACTTTGCTTTGAAAGACAGGCCCAAGGAAGTCACTAATAATTATAAAATTTATTTTTAATTTAGTATGTTTTGATTAAGACAGTTTCAATTTAGTAATTTGTTTTACTTTAATAAGTTATTAAATATGTCAAAATGTATTTTGTTTTCTATGTGTATGTGTGTTTTCCTTTCAGTTCGTTAATCAATTTTTTTAGTAATGTTTTCTCTTGGATATTCTCGCACCCCTCTTCTCGTGTGCTCGCGCCCCACAGGTTGAGAATCACTGCTGTAACAGTATATGTTTTTAATGCAAAAATAGAGTTTTGAACGTCACCGCTTAGTACTTGTCGCAAGGTAAATCTATTAAGAGTACTCAGTCGAACTGTATACGGTAAATAAAATTTTCTAGAAGAAATGCTCAATGAGATAGGACTTTTCGAGTCATAGCCCTTTCTTAGTCGTGCATCGTGTTGCCACTTCTAGTATGATAATTCATTGAAATCCTGTAACAGCGAACTCTAAGAGACCAGGAAAAGATTTCTTCGAAACAAACTGTTCGGTACATCGGAATGTGCATTATCCTACTTGTGTTTATAAAGGGACTGTAAATTAATCTCGTCACAATGAAATCTTTGTTGTATAGGTATTCGATATAATGAAATTCCACTGTATCTATGCACCCGTGCAAAGTATTATAACGCAACCTTCACCTCCTCCCTGCACCACAGGAAAAAAAACTTGTTTTCCCCTCTGTTATCGAACACATGTTAGAAAGAATATAGGGAATAAAATTGAAGCGTTAAACTTCCTTCAGATACTCCCCCCCCCCCCGAAATGTTGTGGTATTGTAGTCTCATATGATTCAATTAACATCACAATTTACAGATATAGGTTAATCAGTAAAATAAACATTAATTTACGTGATAATCTGTAGGAGTGTAAACGTATTATAATTTCAGCTATTAACGAAAATCTGCGTAGAAAGTTCATGCGCATTATGCATTGACTAAACTAAAGAAACCTTCCTTTTTTTGAAAATGGAAGATTTGGTAATAATTTAATTCGAGAGTGATAATGAAATTTTGGTCTCCCGGGAAATGCTGCAGGTATTTCTGGTATATTAGCCTTAAAAATTCTAAAATGTATTTAAAATAAAATTGGATGCCATTTTTATTACATTACAACTATTTTGCATTAAATATAGCTAACTATAAAATAAAAAAATGTACACGAGAGTGATTTTTAGCATTTAATTCTAAATCCTAAAATTCGAGTAATGTTAAAATATTTGGAAATAGGGGAATGTAGGGCAAGTGAAATAGTTAAGATAAATTACATTATTAAAAATTAACAAATTGGAAATTTATTTTGAAAATATTATCACATAAAGAGAACTATGAATTTTAGTTTAGAGCTAAGAAGTGTATTTTTGGCGAAAACATTTGTACGTTAAAGTACCAGTGGAAAATCATTACTTCGCACCATTTATTGGGCAAAGTGAAAAGTTGAAATATTTTCCTAATAAAGTAGATTTCTATGAAATAATTAACCCTCTGCATTGGTATGTTGCCTTATGTAGTCCAATTAACATGTAATGATTTATATTTACGATTACAGAGGGTTATAAATACTTTTTATTAAAAATGTATAACTAAATGAATAATTGATTTATGAAACGAGCGAATGAATAAAGTAATTAATGAATGTAAAAAAAGATTAATTAAGTGAACGAATGAAAAATTATTTTTAATAAATGAACTAATAATTGAATGAATGAATAAATGAACGACAAATTTAGTTATCTGATGACTGATGTTGGCTCAAGTGAAATTAAATGCGCATTTCACTTTGCCCACATGACAAATTGGACTAAACATTGGAAATCCAAAGAAGCCTAACATAAAATAAATTAGGGACATTAGTAGGTCTTAATTGATATTTAAAATATTAATAAAAGGAAATTTAACATTATATAATAGCAAAAAAAAAAGTTTGACGCAACACAAAATATTACAACATGAGCATCATAGTTTCAAAATGGCTTGATCTTTAAAGGTTACTATCTTCCGAATGGAATGAATTAACTATATGCTATGTATAGGGTTGCAAGTTTGTCGTGGAAAAAAGAGCGCGATATTCGAGGGACATTCGAGTAAATTTCGCGAAATGTTCGCAGGAACACAAATATAATAAAATATAGCACATCAACAATGAAAGTTATTCTTCATCCTAAAATACAGGGATATTATTAAAAATGGAGGTAATATTTACTTCGTTAAAAGCATTTAAATATTTGTATTGACTAGGATCAAAAACTCAGCATACATTAAAAATTTTTTAGGCTAGTTGGCAAAATCTGTTTATTGTTACTGCTTTCAAAAAAAATAATTTTGAATTTTTTCTTGGAATAAAATAAGAAAAATTCACGGAATTTAGGAAAAAGTTTGAAAAATCGCGCAAATCATCGCGGGAATTCACAGCGCGACAAACTTGCAACCCTAGCTATGTAACATAGTTAAAATGTTATTAAATAGGTGCCGCTGGTAAACAGCGTAAATATTTTACCATTTCCCTTTGCCCCACAGTTTCCCGTTTTTACAAATTGTGCAGATAAATACGTATCATAAATACATATATTAGGCCGCAGAAAAGTAAAGTTTAGACGTTTTAGTTTTGGGAGCAGAATATGGAACAGGTATGCGGAGCAGTGGAACAGCGAGTTTTTACTCGAAGGAAGATCAAATTCGGGACCCGTAAATCAGTCGTGCTCCACTCCTTTTCACATTAGAATTTACAAAAAATTTAAATGGAATGAGCCAAAAGGAAAAGCGTACAATAAAAAGTTTGGGGTCGCCTTTTTTCGATGTCAGTGAAAATCCATTGTTTAACGTTTACGACAAGAATATTTACAAATAATAAAGCTAATACTCAGTAACAGGTAATAAAGGTTTATTTGTTTTATTTTTTCTCTTTTTTATCATTTTTACATTTTGTTATTATTTTAAAAATTGTCAGATAGCATTTTATTCAAAACCAATGGAAATATATATAAACGAGAGATTAAATTTTGTCATGTAAAAATTTAGTATTTATTTAAGGTACTAAATGTTTTACATGACGAAACACGCTTCTTTACTGGCATTTTTTTTCAATAATGGAATATTTTGTATTCATCTGGTTTGAGCATTTTTAATTATTATCAGTCATTTATTAATTTATACTTACACGGTACTTCTGATTCATTAGCCGGAGCAGCGAAAGCGTAGGAAACTAAGAACAAAACTGCCCAAAAGCTCGCCATTTTGAAGACCTCTTTCTTGGACAGACAAATCTAAAAGTGAAATTATTGAAGTAATGTGCAAGTAAACGCAAGACAAATAATGCTATCTTTGAGTGCGTTACCGGAATAGCAGACCAGATTCATTTCCAAAAATTGTGTGAATCTTTTGAGGCTCCGGCTTACAAGAAATTTTGCAAATATTTATTCTGATAAAGGCGAAACAAAAATGGCAATATAATAACTGAATCATGGTTAAGGTTATCTCCTATTCTATATAAACCGAGATTAGAAAATAAACAAAACCCACTGAGGGGACGTTTTCATTCGGATTATTTTGTTTACTGATGTTTTCCCCCTATTGTGCCCCTGTACATATATGTTCCAAAAAAGTATGAAAATAAATATTTGTAAATGATACAGCTAAAATATATAAGTTATCTCTATTGTTCAATACTACTCATTTACCAAGTACGAACATTGTTGTAAAACTAAAAACTTCAAACGGCACAGTCCAATCTGGATAAACATTGCATAAAGTTGCATAGTTTGATAAAAGATGAATGTTATTTTTGTGATCGTTATTTTTCAAATAAGAACACATTTCAATCATAGTTACGTAATTACCTAAATGACTATCAATTGAAGGAATCAATTTTAGCACGAAAAGGATTTTCCATTTTTACCCAACTTTTTCGCAAAAATTAAAAAAAAAAAATAAATAAAAACTTAAATAAAATAAGATTAAAGTAGACAAATAAAAATGAAGCTGTATAAAAGAACCGTAATTCCCCTAGAGCTATAATTGAATCGTTTCAATTATAGCTAATCGTAAAGGTAACATCTCCGTTTTGAAAAAGAGCAACTCTCAGTATTAATTTATAAATTTTTATGGCATAATTAATCAAAAATCGTTTTAATTTACCAATACTGCATTTCTATTACCTACTACTATAATGAAATAGTGAAAGATCAGACCCGTTTCAACTGCTCAGAAGCTTTTTTTTTTTTTTTCTGTCTCCTAAAAAAATTTTCTGTTTTTAAGAGTTGTTACCTTTTCGAAATAAACAAAACCAATATAAGGCAAAAATATTCCCCAACTGAAATTAATTTAATGATTATTTTAAAAGAAAAATTCTGGAAGTAGGCTAAGTAGATGGGGGAAAGTTGGGTCTTTATATATTTTTCCCTTCTCCAGCCACTGATATTTTTAAGGACTTCGCCCGATTCGAAAAAAAAAAAAACTTTTTTGTTCGAAAGCTCTTCGCCAGAATACCCCAGTGCCATGTTTGCATGTTTCCTTTTTTGATTTCAACAGTTCAAATAAATAAATAAATAAATAAATAAAATCCTATCGTTAAGATCCATGGACACATGTCAGTCCGACTTAGATAAACCAAATGGTGGATCTACTTCAGACAAACGTTATCAAAAAATAAGCTTTAATATTGAACATATATAAAAAAAAAAGCACTGACTGATTTGTTTATGTGAGCAGTTCAAAAGCGCTTAGCAGTAAACTCTGCTTGAGAAGTTCAAAACTTTTCATTAAAAAAGGAATTAAAGAAGAATAATATTAAATCTCCAAAAAATGTTTTAAATTACACGGTTTAATTTAAAAAAATACTAAAATGCAGTAATAGTGTTCTAAATCCGCGTAACAAACTTCCGTGACAAATCAAGTTAAATAACATCGTTGCATTATCCAAACAAAGCTACAGTTGCCATTCGACAAATAATAATTCTGGTAATTTCCTCAGAGCCAAAATTATTAATATTTTTCTTAATTAACGTTATAATAAATTATAAAATAGATGGAATATTGTATTGTCATCAAAGATAAGCTTGTGTGCAAAGTTTGAAGATAATTTATGCAGTAATAGTGGTCGAAAACCGCGTAACAAACTTCCTTGACAAATCAAGTTAAATAAAACCGTGTAAAACATTTTAGACAGAAATTCTTAAAATATTTTTTATTGTTTGTTCCAGGAAATAGACTAAATTTTCGAAAAACTCAAAACTTGATGTAAAAGGAAAAATGAAAGTATTTTTAAAATTGTTATAAATAATGTATTTAAACGTTTTAAAAATATTATAAGTTTGGATGCAAATGCTCATAATTGTTTGCTTTTTGAAATCATAGAGCATATGAAATGAAAATTGTTTTACAGATATCTCGAACAATTAGATGAAAAAAATCTTGTCGTATGTTACAAATTCATGCCTTGCAATGCTGCTTTAAAAAAAAAAAAAAGATGATTGTTCGTAAGATCTGTATTTATTTTATATACTCAGTGATTGAAAAGACAAAAATTTAGGAGCATCGGGCTCCAAACTTATAAAATAAAAGGGAAAATGTTTCTTCATTAATTATACTATAAAGAAAAAAAAACCTCTGTCATTTTCTTTTTATGTCAAACTTGGAACTCCATTACCTACAACAAAAAAGTAATGCTCTTTTATGAACATTTCGGGTAAAGACATGATCAGTTAAGGAGTTAATGCTAAAGACTTTCACACAATCAGTTAACAATGTGGGGAAATCAACACAAGAAAGGAGAATACAGCAGAAAGTTTCACATCCCTGACATAGATCATAAGAAATTAATAGAAAAGATTCACCTCCCATATGATGATAACATAATACTTACAGTGGAACAAGTGAAGGGCGCCGTTTTCCTCTTGCTTTTATACGAAATATATGCATTGCCATTCCACAGAGACAAATCCATTTTTCAGGTGCAGTGGTTGATGAAAATCATTCAAGTTACAAATGTTAGCATTGTACTCTTAATTGATGATTGTGCTAGTAGTTGTTTTCTTACTTTCGTATAATTGCCTTCATCGTACTCGAAAATGTATTCACACTTGAACAAGTGTATTCGAGAGCGATCGTGTAAAAAGCTAGCCATATGGCGAAACAAACACATTGGCATATATGTTTAAAATGTCTTTTGGCTTTTTTATTCAATACGTATTATACAAATAGCAAAATTTTGAATTCAATGAGAACTCGAGCTTCATATATGATTAAATGGTATATCAGTTTTGTTTGGGGGATCATTCAAAAATATATGTAAGTGAAAAATCAATACCTGCAATCAATGAGCATCAGTGAAAAAAAGTTAAATAAATAAGTACTAGAATAACGTAAAAAAAAGAAAAATAAATAAATAAATACTTGCAAGAAAATTTTTTTTTTCATGAAATGATTTTTATACGCCCCCTGTTAATTTACACATGTGGGCTCCCTCATTTTTTCCTAACTTGTAGTCTCAATTAAACCGGTTAAATATATTGTTTTAAGCTTAATGATTTTAGAATCTTTTTCATTTCATAAAACTTTTTTTTTTTTTTTGGCCTAAAAGTTTCTACAGAATTACTATAGCATTTTGTAGGTATCATCTAATTGAGAATCACAACCAGAAATTTAGATAATACATTTTTATTTTTCAATTTTTTAATTTTTATTTTAAGTGTGCACATGAAAAGTTTTTCATTCCTTTAACAGTGCATTTTCTTTTATTAGTGGGAGAAAATAAAACCTCTTTGAACAAAATAAGTTGCAATGTAATGATTTAAAAGGCAGATCAGATACGGCAACCTACAGTTAAATAATAACACAACAAATGCCTATACTTCACCAAAGAGGAGGAATTTCAATGCAACTCATTTTATTGTTACAGTAGAGTTCCGAAAACTCGGTACTCGATTATCCGGCAGTCCAGATAACTTGGCCACATCCTAGCAGAGTGCAATGAGGAAGACAACAGGACATTACGCATTTCTTTAAAATAAAATATGCAGTTTTTGCAAAGTTGGGTAGTTAATTTCCACTTTGGAAAGCTTTTCGCCTTCTATTTGTCTGAAGTCTATCTGATCAGGTAAATTACTGTACACTATGTACACATTAATTTTCATTTTCACGTAGTAAAGGTTCTATGCTTTTATAAAGTGTTTTTTCCTCCATTTAAGGGTATTCAGGCAGTTTATTCCCTGTTATATTCTCAAGAAAGCAATGCATACAAGTACAATAATGTATATTTTGCATAAGCACTCCTAATTATTCTTTATGAACCCATTTCCGATAACCGGCAATTTTCACAAACTCAGTCACCCTTCGGGCCACACTAGACCGAGTTTTCGGAAATCTACTGTATTTGTGAAATAGAGACATATTATTTTCATATATTTTCACAAGTTAATTAGCTACGAAATTAAAAATAAACGCATAGCAGTGAAGTCTCACTAATCAGTATTTTGGTTTATAAAAATATAATTTTCAACGGCAAGAAGACAATCAATGTCTGTCTGACAACCGTAGGCGTCTCTTATTTTCTGCACATCCAAAGATGTCATCCCTCTTGACTCTCCTCCGACGAGCTCCTCGTCAACTCCACGCCTCAGGATTTGGAATGCCTTCCTATTGCTTCCAGGCGCGTACATGCTGTAATGCATTATCGAGTAGTAATCATAGTCGGTCGTTGTAACGAAATTTTCAGAGTTACCTTTTTGATATGCCCCATGCCAATCTGTGCAAAAAAAAAAAGATACAGAATATATAAAAACGTATAAACGATCTTAAGGTCTAAAGGGAACTGGTGCACATTAAATCCGTCGTGGCTTCAATGTCGTCCAAGGGAAACTATGCCTCTGGGGGGGGGGGGGGACCCAAGGTGACGGTCCTCACCTGGGAGCGGGTTTAAAAATTGCGAGACCACATAAATTGAGGTTTAGTCAGTCTTCAGCCTTCGTGGTTCCTCGCTCCAACTGAGGCTACATATCACCCTTAGCCATGTATTAGTCGTATTCAGCGGCATGATCTTCTGGACCTGGTGTAGGCTTTCCTACGCCAGGGGGGTTAGAAACAAGAACGGATCTTAAGACATTGCTATTTTGAAGCTATTATGTAGTGCTGATCTCTCATGGTTTTCGCATGACATAAATAACAAGGTGAGAAAATGAGCTGTGTTGTTATTGTTACTAATCCCCATGGCATAGGGAAGTCTACTACCAGGTCAAAAGATCAATAATCCACTGGCGTCGGGTGATATGCAGCTTCTTTTGAGAGCGAGAAACCACGAGTGCTGAAGAACGACTTGACCTCAAATTTTGTGGTCTCTTAATTTTGAACGAGATCCCAGATGAGAGACCGTCACCTGGGATTGGCACCCCCAAAGGTATCGTTTCACTTGGAGGACTTTGGAGCCACGACCTATTTAACGTGCCTCAGCTCCCTTTAACGTACACGACGCACAGGAACCAGCTTCGAGAGATTATCACCCTCCCAAGCACTGACCTAAGTTGATGTTGCTTCACTTTCGATGTGCTGCGGGAACCGAGATCCAACAGCCTATACTGTCTTTAACCTTTGAGTGTCTCCCATCAAGACATCACACAAGTCGTCACGTCAGGTCATATAGACCCGAATTAAAAATTCAGTAAATTGGGTATAAAAACTATAAAACATTGTGATTTAATTTCAATATACTCTAAGGATATGCAACACATAAAAAGCATGGAAAAGAAAATAAATTAAAATTGTACCTGGGTCAATATCATCCGACGTGACAGCTAAAGGATTAAAAGCTTTTTTGTTAACGCATACCGAGCCTGCGACGACATTCTTCCGATGTCACACCGGAAAAACTTCAAATAAACTATTTTAGTGATTTATTTGAAATTCATTCTTTCAGCAGAATGAATCCATGAGACTGCAGCACGAAGAGATGTGTTTTTTATAATGCTACTAATTCACTTTCAAATTTGAGACACGTTTATGAGTGAAACCGAGATATATACAGACATTAATATTGCCTCGCAGCATTTAAAATTATTGCAGATTAACTCTTGAGCTGTCACCTATCAAGACATCACGCAAGTCGTCACCATGGGTCATATAGACCCGAATTAAAAATTCAGTAAATCGGGTATAAAAAAAAGTAGAACATTGTGTTTTAATTGCAATATAATGTAAGAATATGTAACATATAAAAAGCATAGAAAAGAAAATAACTTAAAATTGTACCTGGGTCAATATGACCCGACGTGACAGCTAAAAGTTGAGAATCTAATCAGTTGCTATTCTAAGGTTAAAGCGGTTAGGAGGTTGAAGATGTTTATTACGCCCCCTTTCGGGCACTGTTGACTAATAAAATCGCCGAGCCATTCCACGGAGGTGATCGACAAGTGACATTCATTTAAAAGGTCATTATTGAAAAAGGTTCTGAACAAAAACATTTTGCTCAAGAAATAATGCATGTGTCTGTGGTTAATTCAGAATATTTTGCCTTTTTGCCTTTGTTAATTACTACTTTTTTAATTAAATACATCTGTCATGTGTGGGGCATAAATGTCGTTTTTTTCATGGAAAAGTCCTTTGATCATAATCTGGGAGAGAGATGTTATTTGCGTACCAACGTTCCACATGCACTGTAAAAAATGCTTTTAAAAATACTAAAAAACTCGGTGATTCTGCGAATTTACGAAGAACTTGTTTCAAATCAAACAATCAAGTTTCTTGACAACAGTTTCCCAATAACGTTCTTGCTTTTCCGCACTCTGTACAATTGCAGAGAAAGACCTGTTAAATTACGCAAAATTGAGCATTTGAAATCTTCAACTACCAGTTTGAAAATTGTAAACAAATGTATAATTGAACATTTGAGATAATAGGTTAAGTTTGTCAAAAAATACATTAGATATTGCTTGTTTCCAGATCTAGTAAGCAACCTAGCCTGCGGCCAGCCTCACCAATTCCGGAGGGCAGCTTTGGCCGAGCGGCCTGAAGCTCAGGAATCACTACTGCTTGCGTTCAACTGTACCCACCTTTAACTTTGAGTGCTAGAAATAGTATTTCAGCCTACTCACAGATGGCACCAATACTTCAGCACATCATCGGCTGCTATCAATTTACAGAATGTTCTCTGTTTTTCATTCTCTGTAATTTCATTTTCAAAAGACTTCGTAGTATCCCGTTTTTAGTTCTTTGTAAAAAGTCATCCGTCAGACTCAAGATAAATGATTTCCAGTATATTCTCGTGTATTTTCGAGGAAAATTTTTTTACAGTGTGATCTTATGAATCCCTCGAAATAATATCCGCCGAAACTCATATCGAAGCAGCTTTTATTTTGAATTTAACTTGCCCTAAGAATGATGCAAAAAAACCTTAAAAATAATTATACTTTGAGGTATGTTCTTCCGAAGGACACGAGCATATGGCTAAGTATCGAACAACATCAACGAATGCCTAGTCAGTTGCTATGCAGGGGCAAAAGTGACTATAAGGTTTTAGACAATATGGGGGGCGGGTGAATTTCAAATCGAAAACAGCGATGTGAGACTTGATTCTACATTTAATTTGAATTAAGATTGAAGTTAGTATAAAAATAAAGTAACTAGATATACCTTCAGGAATGTTTTCCCAGAGGACACGGACGAACTTGTCCCTATCTGGACGATTGTGTTCATGAAAAAATCCGACAGTATGGATCATTTCATGCTGGACAGTTCCGTGATAAACGCATCTATCACTTTGGAGTGACAACGCTTGCTGGTTTCCGATTTTTCCTATGTTAGAATAACACCTAAAACAAAGAAACGTTTTTGCAAGTCTGTTGAAAAGTCTAATATCAGTGACAATATATAAATCAAACTCATCAACAAGGCTGAATGGTAAAATACGATGTAATGCCCCGCAATTTTGCTTTTAACTGAAAATAAATGAATTTATTGTCTTTGTTTTGTTGCTTTCTGAAAATATTTACACTGCCATTGCTCTTAACTGTTTTGTTAATCTATTTTTTTTATTATGGCTTTGCAATCTAATTATAAATGCTTAAAATATTATTTTTTTATCAGAAAAATTGCTTAAAAATTAAGGAGCGTTTTGAAGTGCGTCGAATGCGATAACTGACATTGTGTCAGTTAGTGTTTAGAAAAATCACGCTCTAGGTGCCATTTGTTTCTCAATGAATTACTAAACGTACTATTTTATTTTATCTGCATTGTTAACATTCTACCAACATACTAGCAAATCAAATTCGAATAATTGTTCTCAGCAGAAATTTTGAGCCATCTCTGGCAGAGCAATATTTTAAATTGATTTGATTCTTATAAGGTTTTTTGAGGACATGTTATCCGTATTCTGATTGGAAGGAAGCCTGTTGATGCGTTTCATATCTGCTGTCTTTAGTTTTATAGGAGTTTTTAGAGATTACAGTCCTTATTCTAATGAGATTTTTTTTTTTTTTTTTTAAAGGGGAGGGATTTTGGTTTTACTTTGGAAGAAATTTTCAGATACTCTTCTCCTTATAAGAGTTTCAAATTACTTCTGACCTTATTTTGCAGCTTGTGCTTATCCAAATTGGAATTCTTGAAAGGGTTGTTGATAACATTCTAATGGGCATTTTTAAGGATTGTCGACACATTTTTAAAATTGCTGTCTTTAGTCTAATAGGGATTTTTAGGTACCGATGTCTTTATTTTAGTGGGAATTCTTAGGGGAATTGATGTTCACGTCCTAATTGGAATTTATAAAGACGTTTTCTTTATCCTTAGAGGATTTTTTTTAGGGAATGTTGAATTTATTTCAGATTGATTTTTTAGAGACTATTGCTTTTTTTATGGGGATTTCAAACAACTGCTGACCTTGTTTTGAAAATATTGTTCGTATCCCGATGGGAGAATATAAGCTAACGGGTTTTTTAAGGATCTGAGAATGTTACTGAAGCCCTCATTCTGATGGGAATTTCCAGGCATTGTTGTCCTAAAGCTAACAAGCACTTTTAAGAAGCGATGTCCTTAGTCTGGTAGAATTTTTATGTTCTTTTACTATATATATATGTGTGGGATTTCATAAAGATTATTACTCGTATTCCAATTCGTATTTTTGAGTAAATTTTCCTTATATTTTAGGAGAGAACTTCGGATGTATTTCTCTTGACCTCACTTTTTCCTCCACTGGGGAATGATGGAATTTATGACGAAGTCCATTCAACGCCAAACACAGCAGCTACTTTTAAATATCATAAAATCAAACATACATTGTTCCCAGCGATACTCAACGTGGGCCGCGGTAGCCTAGCGGATAGAATATCGGACTTCCACCTGGAAGGTCGCATGTTCGATACCCGCTGAACACACACCATGTTCACTTGGAGATACGTGCATGTGAGATTCGTGGACCTCACTACCTCACCACGTACGCAAGCAATCCAAAGGCCTTGGCTAACAGGTACACTGCTAAAGATTTCCGTAAGAAAAGAGTAAAATAACCATTTATTTGACTGTTTTTTACCATATTTAATTACAACAGTTGAATAACCATTAAAAAGGTGGCACTCAAACAGCTGATTGTGAAAAAAATCATTTATTCTCTGCTTATCCTAAAGAACGTTTAACTAACCGCAAATTTTCAAGCGCTCAATAAGAATCTGGCATCCATCTTGGTTACGAAACCTTACCAGTCGTACGTTGTGGTTAAAAATGAATAAAGATTTATCAGTTCAAATATGTATGTGTATATAAAAAAAGAAGAAAGAAAAAGTGGCTAAAGCAGTGGTTACTAAATAGAAACACATTACACACGTAAATCAAAAATTTTAGACATCGGATTCCCGAACTGTTTGCGAATGAGCGAACCCATAATTTGAGCTGCTGAAGCTTGTTCGTATCTTAATTTTTGCTGCAAATAAAATGATTTTCGTCAATATTCAGTAAATTTAGACATAAAATGACTTTGGATCCAATCAAAAAGTGAAATCTCAATTTTAAGGGAGTTTGCTTGTTGGAAAAGAATATTAATCTATATAAATACAACCGAAAGTTTGTGTGTGTGTGTCTGTCGATCGTCTCCTGGCGAAATGGAGCGTTATAGAAGTACGAAATTTTGGTTACAGGTACCTGGGGTCAGGTCCCCGTGCACCTCGAAGCGTTTCTCCAAAAATTCGAATTTGTTCTTTTTTTATTCCAATTTTAAGCAAAACTGTTGCTTTTGGGTTTATCTCATCGAAGAAACGTCCCACGTTTTAGATTTTTGAAGCATATTGATGCCCGTAAAAAACTGCACAAGATGATCTCCTTCTGAAGTTCGTTGAACAAATAGAACACGCGCAATATTCATTTAAAGTAGTTTTCGAACTTTAAAGCAAGGCTTACCTCTGAATTTATCCGCTCAATTTGTGTGCTTTCGCCAAAATAAATATTACTTTTGTCGCCAAATAAATGATTTATGTTAAAGTAAAACTAATGAAAATTTTACTTTTGTCGCCAAAAGGAAAATTTCTGCTGAAGCAAAAACTAATGAAAATTCCTTTCGGATTAAATTGCAAACATATACTTTTCTCGCCACGAAGATATAACTTTTTTTTCCCGCGTAGTGAATTGTTTTTAATTCACTATTTTACGTTTCGAATTTTTCTGCATAAGATGCATAACTAATTTTTCTGCATAACTTCATAAGATGACGTCTTTTTGAAATTCGTGGAACAAGTAGGACACACACAGTGCTCATTTTAAGTAGGTTTCGAATTTTAATACGTTTCTTAAATTACCTCTGAATTTATTCGTTCAAGTTGAGCATTTTCGCTGAAATAAAGAGTACTTTTATCGCCAAATAGATTATTCCTGTTACAGTAAAACTAATAAAAATTAACGTTTGGATAAAGTTGCATACATTTACTAGGTTGGAAGGCTTTCGATATCGCTGATTTTTGATGAAATTTAAAATTTCACCAACTTATTTTACCCCGTGCAGTATTTGTTCTCAATATGATATTTTACGCTTCGTAACTTTTCCAAACGGCGCCAAAATTCCTTATTAGTAATATTGTTCTCATTCAATTCAATACGTGATTTACATTGCAGGATATTGGCGCATTTGCGTTACGCTTCTATTACAGTAGTGCAATTTGGCGAACTTCTACTTTATTTTAACTTTTTTACGCAGCGGTTTTGATTGATTCCATGTTTTACTCAAGTGATTTATTTTATAACATTTATTTATTTTTTGTACTGCCTATTTGCCACCGTTTGGACAGAATTTAGGTATCTCTTTCTGTCAACTTATATTTCACACAGTATTGGTGCAGTACTAAACATTTTCCAGCTGAAATGTGCATGTTTTTTTTTTTTTTGCCTTTGGAAATAATGCTTTTCTTTCTTCCGTTTTTAGCCGAATTTTATAAAAGTGCTATTTTATTGAATTTTAGTTAATGTTTTGACGATTTTGCAAGCGGGATTTTTATTAACTGGTGTCCTTATTCTGATGGTTATTTTCAAATGGACTGTTGGAAATTTTAGGAATAGCAGCTGTAGTCTAATGGCCATTTTTAGTCACTGACGTCTTTATTCGAATGGAGATTTTTTGGGACTCATGTCCTTATTATATTAGGGATGCTTAGGAACAGTTGTCTTTACTCAAATGGAGGGCTTTAGGGAATGTTTTCTTTATTGTAGCAGAAAGATTCATGGGCCATTGTTCTTCATCGGATGGGCATTTTTAAAGAGAATACTGCTCTAATTCTGATGGGAGTTTTTATATGTGGCGTTGTCTATTTTGTAATTGGGATTTTTACGGATTCTTGATATCATTTTGGAACAATTATTCTGATGCATATGAGCATTTCAGTTACTGTTGCCCTTACTCAAATGGCAATTTTTATGAGCTACTGTTGGCATTTTAATGTTGATTTTTACGGACTGTTACTTTTAGTTCAAGAAAAGAAATTTTTAGAGACTGCCCTTTTTAATGTTATCGTGATTTTTAAGGAGTTTTACTCTTTAAATGGGATTTTTAAGGACTGTTGCCCATCTTCTGCTGGAATTTTTAAACTATATTTCTCCTTATATAATTCCAACAGAATTTTGGACATGTGTCACTTGGCCTGGGAATGATGCAATGTTATCCCGCGCAACGCCGGGCATGTCAGCTAGTTGATAAATAAACGGCCGCTTTACGTGGTGTAGATGGCTGAATGACTAGAGAGCAAGGTTGGTATACCATACACACGGTTTCGATTCCTGCAAGCTTCGTTTACGGTTTCTACTCCTCAAAGATTCTACGCCTCGAAATGATTCAAAAACGGCAAAAATGTTGTTTTGAAACCATTTTTAAATGGTTATAAAACCGAAAGCTTTTGTATTTACGGCTTTTTAACCAAGCTGATTGGAAATGGTTCAGGTCACTTAAAGATAGAAAAATGTTCCAAACCGTAAATTTAACGGTGCATTAGATGGACAGACTGCTGCCGGTTATTTAACCGTAATTTCATGAACAAATTTTTAACAGTGTAGGGGTCTGGTGGAGAAAAGTGATACTCAACTTCTTTTACTGTCAGGCCACATATAACATAATGATTAGTTTTGGGAAAAAAACACCTTTTTGTTTTTGTCTTCACATTTTGTTAAGTTTCTGAATTAACTATACCTGGCCACTAAAAAAAGTTCCTCTTGACACTGGTTCACACAGACTTTCAATTAACGTTTTAATCCTAAATATGGCGCTATAAGTCCAGAGGCGTAGCTAGGTGGGGGCAAGGAGGGACAGCTGTCCCTGGGCGCAGCGTCAAGGGGCGCCAAATTAATGTTAATTTATTTAATTTCTAAATGCGAAAAGAAAATTATTTGAACTGAGGAGTGAATATGTTCGGATAAAAAAGTGGGAGCATCGCAAATCATATCGGGAATGACCAATGTAGCACATGAGTGTGTGGGAAGTCAGACAAATAATTTTGGGAAGCCAAAGGGTCCGATATTTCCTTTAGAAGTGAATGGTCGCTAATAAAAATGAAAGTTAAAAGGGCTGCATTTTAGAGCTATTAATTTTATTATCATTTAGGAAGCATAAAAGTTTTTTTAATCCCTTTAGGGGCGCCCTTAGGGCCCCAGGGGCACAAGGGACGCAAAATCTTCAGTTGTCCCCTGGCGTAGCTAGGGCGCTGAAAACCCTAGCTACGCTCTGTATAAGTAAGTCCATGGAATTAAAATATTTCTTGCTTCAAATTTCCGACTCCGCAGGTAAAATTGCATAATGCTATTTTTTCATTGGCTTCGTTTTCAATTAAAAATTTAAACAAATAGGTTACTGAATAAATTAAAAACGATCTTACCCTTGTCCGCTAAATATCACGACATAATCTCTTTGGTTTGTGCGTGGTATGAATATCGTGCCAGTATTTTTAGAATTATAATCTTCTATAGCATTAAGAATGACATCCCTTTGATCAGAGGCTAAAAAAATAAGGCCATTCAGGTTCATTAAAATACATCAGATGCATCTCAAAACAAATCACACTCTTTTGGGTATAAAACAATTTATTGCATCATCTTTTTAATGAGGCTGAACAATAATAAAGTTTGTCAATACAATCACAAAGTTTAAACTAACTTTCACCATGTGAGTAAAACGACATAATTTTTGCAACATTAATGGAAGTTAAGGAAGGATCTTTTAAACTTTAGCACTCATTCACGCTAAAGCCCAGCTTACGAAGTTATAAAAATTTGTATGTAATTGAAAATTTGTAACTGATATTAGACAGTGATGTATTACATAAGTTTATAAAAGTAAGTGTTCAAACTCAAACTGTCATAGATTTTGAATAAATGAATTTTAAATAATATTCTGATTAGAACGTGTATATTTGTATAGTACTATTTATTCGTTATTTTAAAATTTACTATTCGCTATTATTTTTTGACTTCGGGGAAGGAATTATTCATAATTGCAATTTTTTACCATTAAAATAATAATCAATAGAATTTAAATATTAGTCAATAATTTATTTTACAATTCGTTTGTTTATAACAACCTTATTTAACTTTTTCAGAATTAGTTTTATTTTGTGTTATTTAGCTCTAAAGCTTCGTAAAAGAAGCTCGGGAGAGTAATTGACAGTATTTGATGATAGATGTATGATAATCGTTAGTCTTGTCTGGTAAAGAAGGGATTCATGTACGTATGTAAGTATGCATGTATTTCGAAGTAAAAAATTTCGTTGGAATTATTTAGAAATCGAAGCAGTTTGAAAATGTTAGAGGAGACTTGCCTCCAACAGAGGACTCATAAATTTTGGCATCAATGCTAATTTTATTCCACAGCAGTGTCGGGTAATGTAGCTGCTTTAAAATCCTACGTGCAGCGCCACTGTGGAAAATTTCGTCAACTAATTTATTTATACCAAACCCAGCTAGCAGTTTCGTTTAAATTTTTAACCAGCGTCATCACCGGAAATATAACTTTTCTGTGTACTTATGGATTAAATTTTATTTCGGGAAAAAGAGTACCCGGCTAACCATTGACATAAATAGGTAACTAACAACATAAAAAGAAGATTGTGTGCGAAGCAGCTCCTATGGATATCAAAAACAGCATTTAAACAATTCACACATATTTATATTTACACCGAAAGTAAATATTATCATATTATAGCGAAGATTATTTAATTTTCTTAAATACATGGATAATATTGTTTACAATCACGCATACAAAATTTGATTATACAGGGACGCTTGTTATAACGACCACACATTATAAAGACCATTCCATTATAACGACCAGTGGAAAACGCCTCAACTTTATCCCTATGAACTCCACTTTAATTTGCTTTCAGTGTTACGCCCGTTCTTTATCATCTAATCCAATACAGCGACCGCATTCAACGGACACTATTTGCGGTACTTTTCCAAATAGAACATGTTTCTAAATTTGTAACTCTAAATGACCTTGATTATAATTTACGGACAAGCTTTATGGAGTCTTCACTGTTCAGTCCAACTGGATTAGTTATCCTCTGGGGGAAGAAATGAAAAAAGAATCAGGTTCTTCAGTGAAATGCAAATTGCTAACAGGAGTTACATCTTCGCAATAATTGAAGAGGAAATGCTGAAAAAAATTTCTAAGAAAATGAAATTGAATGAGACGTTGAATTTTGACGATTATGCTAAAATCGACTATGACTTCGAAATCGATCGAAAGTGTCGAACATCTGTCAGAAGATGAACTGATTTCTCGATTGAAAACAAATATACATGAATGATTCATGTATATATATATATATATGTTTCAATGCTTACTCTTATAGCGACCACTCGTTATATAGACTTTTTTCTGTGGGACGGAGATAGTCGTTATATCGAACGTCGGCTGTATATTACGTGTTACGTGATCTGTAATACTCACTGAAATGGGCACCAATTATTGCATAGGGCACGATTCCATAGGGCCACAATGAATCTGGAACCACCTGGAAGTCTAAACCAAATCGTTCCTAAAAATATAATCTCCGTTATGTAAGTATACAAAATAATTTTATTGTATGTCCCAAATATATGTAACATCTTAGTATGTATATTAAGTATAATGTAGATTTAGGATGAAATAAGAACGACAGCTAGAAATATATGCACAATTAGTTGTTCGTTTCGAAATCATGAAAATAATATAGTACCAAAAAATATTAAATAAAGTTTTTACTTCTAAAATGTTATTATTTTTTTTCAGTTACTATTAATAACAAGGAAATGACTATACTAAAGTAAAGAGACAAGTTTTGATAGTTTAATAATTGCTGCTAAATAACTAAACGAAAATAAATCAAGAACTAGAAACACGTACATACATTCCGAAGCTGCTTGGAAACTCATCTTTGGTGCACAAAGTTTACCTAGAGATGGACAGTTGTTTTCACATTTACAAGTGTTATGGAATTGTTATTATTGCTAGTTATTGCTAGTTGTAAACAAAACAAAAATCTATCCCCAACTGTGTTAGCAATAAAAACAAAGTCATTATTGCCAACGAAAGAAATTCGGCCCAATTTTTTGCTGCGTACCTTAGTGTTTTATTTGCATAATTTACGAGTATATAGATTATTATCCCCTTATTCAGTTACAGAAAAAGCTATTTCAGGAAAAGGTATTTTCAAAATTATTAAAAATAAAAATAATAACAATAATAAAGCTTCATTCAATGAAGTTCATTTAAGTTTCAAATCACAGTGGGAGATATGAGGAGCATGTAGTTAATCGACATTCATTTTATCCATTCTAAAAGAAAGGATTATCCTTCCAAATGCATACATACTATTTTCTCTTCTTGCTCTTTCAGAAGTAAAATATCGCCCAGTACTAGACCTTGAAAAATAACAAATAAAAGATTCGGATAAGAAAACAACACATTTTAATGTAACTTATATAGTAATGTTTATTTCATTCCCTTTGATTCTATACAGGATACGGTTTTACTTTCAAGTTTTGTTTCATGCCCCGCGCCTTCCCCCTCCCTCTCATAGGTAATTATACTGGAGAAAAATTGTGCTTTTTCTTGGCCTGTTACTCGTCTATATTTACTCAATATATATATGTTACTGTGAATGTCCGAAATCTGAAAATGTCGACTAACACCGGTGAATGTCGAAATTACCATCCATCAAATCGGTAATTGTCGACATTTTCCGATTTCGGGCATGCTTAGTAACATATATAAAAGAGCTCGCTTCTGCGTGTTTGTTTATTGGCTATACAAAACCACACGTCCCACAGTGGACCAGTCGGTAAAAGCTCGGTTCCCACATAACACCGAAAGTGAAGCAACATCGACTTGGGTTAGTGTTTGGGAGGGCGACAACTTCTCGCAGCTGGTTCCTGTAGGGCCGTGTACGCTAAAGGGAGCTGGTGCACGTTAAATAGGTCGTGGCTACAATGTCCTTCAAGTGAAACGATACCTCTGGAAGTCCCAATCCCAGGTGACGGTCCCTTATCTGGGAGCTGGTTCAAAAAATTAAGAGCCTTTTCAAAGGGGTGGAAATCGGACTCCTGCCTATAAGAGCCCCGTTTGAGTCAGGAGGAGCGTACCCATTCTTCCTCGCCACGCGCGGGGACACGCCAACAACAGCAACAAATCCACACCAACTGACGGGTTGGACTGAAATTTGGTACATAATTTAATACTACAATGAGAAATATAACGCACGATGTACCATTTTAAGTTTCGTTTCGTCTGTAAAAAAATAGAGAAAACCATATAATTTTCAAAAATTTGACATCGTTCTGAATACTGATCAAAAACTCTTCGTTTAATTTTATTCTATTTAATTTTGTAATGTATCTTTTTTTTGATCATATAAAAATTGTACTTACATTCATGAAGCATAGGATCATCGATGTCTAGAAAAGAAGAAAAGCGAAAAATTATCCCAATGGTGCTGTTTGAAAAATGTATTCAAACATAGCTAAATTAAAAGTTTTGGCTCTTAAATTTATTTCAGAAAAATTTCGAACGTAGAACATTATTTTGCCAATTTTCTGTTGCTCTGCCCCTATTGTCATTGTTCACCTATCTGTCAAAGTCTTCACCAAGCTTTTGTGGCATGGCAACGATGCGCAATATTTTAAGCTGAATCACAACAATGACAATGCAATTTATAAAGATAAAATAAAGGACACTTAAACGTGCCTCTAGGACCTAAGATAAATCAAAGGTAAAGTAATGAATTGATAGGAATAATACGACAGCACGCAGTATCGTTTGCTAAAAACCACACCCAACTACATTAAATTAGATGATCAACTTGGAACCTCCCGCACAAGACCTCTTCTTTTGTAAAAAGATCACTGAAGGAGTGAAGGGTCAGAACGTACTCTAAATTCTTGATGAATTTATCTCTGAAAATAATTTAGATTGGGTTAAGTGAAATGGTTTTGATATCTGACGGAGCTCGTTCCATGCCTAACTGATCATGTGAAGTACATAAACATTGTGATTGCACTCAGAACCAATTTGGCAAAGAAGTGCTTGCATCAAATCATTGGAGCCTTGCAGTGAACTTAGTAAATTTTATTAAAACTTATCTATTGAAGGTAAGGTTTTTCAAAAAAACTGTATGACAATGAACACTCGCTTTTGTTGTACTGCAGCAGTAAAAATATTTCTCTGAAAGTAATGTTTTATCATATCGCCGTTCCGGAAGAACCATGACGTAACTGCAAAGATGCGTCAAATGCAAATAATTCCATAGACAATATCAGAAACACATCCCTTACACAGGGGAACATCTACGTAACCATAGAACGACAGTTTGTGTCTTTTAGAACAACGAACGATTTTTAGAGAAACAATGACATAACTGCACTTAGGGGTTGAAATTAGGGGGTTTAAATCCTAATCAGTGGTAAATGAAATTATATAATCCTATATAGTTACTCTTAATATACCATTAATTTCTGTCACTTATAATTGAAAAGGGTGTATGTTTTATATAACTGCAAATCGTTTTTTTTTTTACTCTCCTGTAAAACTGAAGTTTTTGCATTTACGTCACTGTTCTTCCGGAACGGCGATATACCTTTTAATTGCAACATAAAATTAAAATTTTCCTTAAGAAAAACAGCTAGTTTTCGAATATTTTCTCGATGCATTTTTTCTCCGCCAGCAAAGAATTGAGCCTAGAAACCCCCTCTTTTACGGACACCTCTAGGTAGTCGCAGATCTCAAGTGTTTAGTTTGACGTAACTTAACAGATCTTTCTAGGTAGTTGTACAGAGCTAGGAATCACAAGAATTTTATTGAGAAAATGTTCCTTTGAAACTTGATCATTTGATTTGGAGCGTGTTTTTCGTATATTTACGGGAACACTCAATTTCCTTTCTGCTTTCTTTTACAGAACAAAAAGTGAATCTTATTGAGCTTTTTTGCAATATGAGGCTGAAAATAAAGTTAAGTTGTATAGACTTAGCAGAATCTTGAATACCAATTAAAGATGAATATCCCCTTCTAAGTGATAAAGCTCTCAGGATATTAGCTCCACTTTCAACGTCATATTTCTGCGAATAGTCGGTGGTCACTGTGATAAAGCGCAAACATCAACTGGGAAAGGAAATGAGAGTAGCAGTCATCAGTTTTATTCCGCTATGAGAGAAAATGTGCAGGAATTTGAATATTTATCCATCCAATAATTAATTAATTTATTGTTAATGGCACCTTTCTCTTCATAAGCTTTACGGCTCCTGGTAAGGTGCCTTGGGAAACTTTTATCTCTAAAAAAAGTAAAGAAAAGAAGAAAAAAAGGAAGAAAGTACCATATAATTACGTAATTATAACGCTCCCTCAAAAATAAATAAATAAATAAATAATAATAATAATAATAATAATCGATGAAAACAATTTTATAAAGCATAATTTATTAGAAGAACTTACCTATTTCAGAAATTACTAGTTCTACGTCATCAATATGCAGCACTAAAATAAATAACGATATAGCAATAATAAATACGTATATATGAAAAAAAAAAGCACATTAGAACTTGAAGAACATATGAATAGTCTATGTAAGTGTAAATTTTAAACTTACATTTACTGAATTCTTCGAATTCACCCTCTTCTAACAATTCTTCTAGTTCGCTGAGTTCGGCATCTAAAATTGTTTTTGGTAATTCTTAAAAATTTTGTGTTGAATACAGCCGTAATCGAACGTTGTTTTGCATTAAAATGGTACGCTGTAATTACATTACATACTTTCATATAAAAAATAATACCTTATGGAAAGTTTAAAATTGTTTAATAACCATAAGAATAAAAAATTCCTATGTCAAATAAATGTTTGCCTATAAAGTTAACATAGTTGATTATCAGTTACGGAGAGTCAAAGTCATGGACTGTTGTATAAAACTAAATCATTGAATTAATTTTTCACGTATATTTCTATTTTACGAAAATTAATATTTAACTTTGCAGAAACATCATCGCAAAAAAAGAGTGTGTCTCATTTTCACATAAATTTAAAGCGTAAACAAGAAGGAATGTCTCTAAACAATTTTCTCGATTAAAGAGAGACATTATAAATGTTAAATTATATTACAGTAAAACTCCTCTGTAATGGACACCGGAGGGACAAAAGTATTTGTCCGTAATACAGAGGTGTCCGCAAAAGAGATTTGTCGTCGGAGAAGTAAAAACTTCCTTCTTAAAAGGGGTGTCCGTTAGAAAGAGTTCCACCGTATTATTATTTCCCCCTGCAGATTGATTGATTTGTTTTTAGGGTGGCTCCAAGAAGTACTAGCACTGCGACCACAGGTCTATTGTTCCATCCCTAATTCTGTCTGAAATAGACCAATGGCTGTTACTTTTTAGTATTGATAAATATGGGAAAACTGTTTCACCTACCGAATTTTCGCTGTAGAGTTCTACCATCAACCAAAGCAATCTGTCTGGCAGAGTGCCAAGAAAAATCCATTCATGTTCAAGGGAATAACTGCTGGTATAAGAAATAGGACGTGTTTGTTCTCTCTCTATTTTGTTGAGCATACTACTTGATTTCTTCCGAACGGAAGCTATATGACAGTTTATAAGTTTAGTTGCTTTCAACAAGCAGAGAAGCAAACATTTTGATTCGCGTACTAAACAAACTCCTTTGTTTGTAACCAACAAACAAAACGAACTTCCCTAAAACTCGAATGGATTCGTTCTTTTCTGCGATGAGCAGAAGCGACCAAATATCAAAATTCCGTGGTGGAACTATACCTGAAAAGGGTACATTTAAGAAAGCCCTTTCCATTTACCATGATTTCCATAGGGAGAACCTGAATATATATATATATATATATATATATATATATATAATACTAGTATATATATAATAGTTTTGCATAACTTTTTGACATCAAACAAGATTGCCGGTCCGCAATATGACAACATGTATTTAAAATTATTCAGATGTATATCAAATAGGTTTTTGAAATGTACTTACAACGCCAATCTGATTCGGATATAGAAACCGCTATTGCACAGAAAATGGTACAAGGGACAAGCCAAAATTTCGACATCTCTTAAATCCTTTTCTCCGCTGAAATCTAAAACTCAAAGTACAAAAAACACCAAAAATACAGTGTTCAAACAATCAAATATAGAAAAGCCGCAATAGCATTCTTTTAAGTATATTTGAAAATCAGGGCTGAAGTTCTGAGAGAAAAAATAAGGGAGTCCTATAATCAGTCTTCCGAACTTTTTGATACATAAGTAATCCGAATTCCAACTAAGAGACCGTTCATAAATTATGTCAAGCCTTTTTTCCATATATTTGACCCCCTCCCCCCTTTGTCACAATATGTCACACTTCAGCGGACCCCCCTCCCTCCATTTTTACATGTTAAGCTATGTTGCATAATGCATGATGTCCCACTTCTTATTACCCCTCCCCTCCCCTTGTCATTCTTTGTCACAATTTCGCGAACCCCCCTCCACCTCGGAGCGTGACATCATTTATGAATGATCCCTAATTTGTAAAAATTCTAATACAATTGAACAAAAGAGCAAGAGCTGAGATGCCACGAAACTTAAGCCCTGTTTGATATAAATATGAAATTTAAATTATTTGTACTTGAATCAAGAGTTACCTGTGTTCATCCCGAATGTTTTGCATGGAAATGTTAAATTATCAACTTTACTGGCGTTATTGCGAATTTCGATACGCATCTCAACTTGGTCTTTTCCTTTCAACTCTAACAAACTGCTATTTAATCACTAAGTATTTTCTGAAATAATAAGACACAGTTCTGTAAATAATGAAGAAAAAACCAAGAAGTTCTGTCTAGAACTATAGGAGCCCATTTCCACTTGTACACCAACTTCAAATTTAGAATCTCTGTCTCTCTCTCTCTATCTTTCTCATTTAGCGTTAGTTCTTAATTGCTTCAAATATACCTTTTTTAACGGTTAATACATATTCTTTCAATCATCCTTTCATTCATTTATTCATTCACTTACTCATTCATGTATTTATTCACTCATTTAATCATTTTTTCATTCAATCACTCGTTTATTCCTTCATTCGGAAATATCCTTAAAAATCCAGATAAAAACGTTTCAAGGGAAGATAGGCTCGTTAACACTTCTGGAGAAATTTCCTATCTGTGAATAGAAATTTCTCCGTAGAGTCTAATCTTAATTTTTTTTAACAAATCACACTTGTCTGAAGAAACTTAGGTCGTACGTATAACGTTTCTATAATTTACTTTACATTTCCCCAATGGCGCTAATGTTAAAATTTTTTGAACAGTTGAAAATTGGACAAAAAAAAAATGATCAAATCAAAAAATAAATATAGAAATAATATGTTTTCGCCGAAATATTTCGAGTGAATTTTTTTTTTGAATTGGACAATTCCCTCAAAAGTTATTAAGGGGAAGGGGACAGACAGACCGACAAACACACATTTTCCCAATTTCAAAACCCTACTTTCAAATTTTTTATTTTTCAATCTTTATTTAATTAATTAACTTATTTTTGACTTTTCCGAAATATTGGGCCCCAACGTGACAAACAGCGTCCGTATTAAAATTTAAAATAAAAATATTTTCATTCATTTTTTTCACGAGAATAATATTGTTTCTGCAAATTAATATTATTTTATAGGTTAAACTTTGGAGGAGAACTATTTTCTGTACAAAAACAACGTCGGTGTGCATAAAATTACTAGGGTTAACTCCAAAATGGAGACAGGGCAATTGTTGATAAGTCACCAACAAATGTCACCAAAATCACGTACATAGAAGACAAATTAGTCGTCTAAAATAGTTGGTAATTTCTCTAATTTACTCTTGAGTTTATATTTAAATTGTTTAAAAATTAAAGGTTTTGTATAAAAATATTAATATATTGTTCTAATATATAAAAATGGCATCTATATATAGTTTTTCCTGTTCTCTACAAACTTATATTTTTGGACTGCTTTTCTCTTTTGTTCCTTTTCCAGGTTCTTTTTTTTTAACCCTTCATAAGGCCGTTTTCTTCCAGTAGTGGAGTATTAAAATAATTTTCGGATTTAGATTAGTTTTAAAAAAGAAACTCATATTGTTCATTGAGTAAAATTATATGTTTTTTATGCCCCCCTTTTGGGGGAAGGCGGGGGGTTTGCTTAACACATTTTAAAACTAATGCATTTCGTGGTAAATATACTTCCCACAGTCTTTACAAATTACTGACAACCAGAGGGAGTAAAATAGCTTATTGTAACCGTTTATAAGTTTATGAATTTAGTAGCAAGTATAGTTACCACCGGGCCTTATAAAGAATTAAATCATAAACTCAACCAAAATTATATATCTAGTAGCATTGATTATTCCTGAAGATTAGAAATATTCTCTTCTAGTTCCAAATGTTCTTTTATTTTCTAAACTTGAGGAATACAACCAAGAAAGAACTTCTGGCGTTAAATGAGCATCCAGGCAGTAATCAAATTGTGCTTCAGCAGAGTTTCATGAAACACTTGAAGCTTCTTTACCCACAAAACATCATATTTTTCGTTAAAAGTTGACTTAAAGAAAGTGCATCTAAACTTGACGCGCACTATATCCTATAAGAGTAGTTTTTTGACGGTTACAAACAATTTGTCCGCAAGGCAATATGGGCTGCACTGAATCAATTCATGTATTTTTTAATACTATTTTTTGGTGGTTTTCTTCTCAGGGAAATCGAAAACTCTGAGATATATATTGAAATAGTTAAAGTATTAAATTTACCTTCCTAATTTCCTTTTCAAATTCTTGATAAAAATAATTACGAATTCTTTTACGTCACTCAGAATTGTTTTCCACACCCCCAAATGATGGAATTGCAAGCATTCATGTATAACAAACGTACTACAAGTGTCAATTTTTGGTAATTTGAAAAACGAAGGGGAAACATGCTGTGATCTGCAGCTGATGGCTGATCCAAAACTAGTGACTTTACCCTATATAAATCGTCGTTCTAAGACTCTTTATATAAAAAACTTTGTTCAAATCCAATGAATGATAAAACTAGGGATGCAATGAATAGTGATTTGGCCGAATTAGCCGAATACCGAATATTCGGTCCTTTCTTCAAGGCCGAATAAGCCGAAGCCGAATATTCGGCTAGGCCGAATACCGAATATTCGGCGGCCGAATATTAAAATTTCTAGAAAATCGTTGTAATCGAAAGTATTTGTCAAATTTAAAATTATTCACAAAGTCAAACACCAATTATACACAATGTATGATGCATGATTTAATTCTGTTTGCTAAGAATTTAGAACTATTTAAAATTAATCTATTTTCACTTTTGTTTTGAATGTAATAAAACTAAGAATTTCACCCACAAGCAAAATGGAAATGACAGGTTTTTTTTCGGTAGTAAGCATTAGCACTCTTTTACTAATTATTTAATTGCAATGAAAGAAATACTAGTGCTTAGTGAACTTTTACCTTGCTCAAAACTGTTTTATGAGACATTTTAAAAGTTATAAAAATTAATATTTTTATTTTATGGGGTTTTTTGCATACCTATTTTTAAAAGATCTATTAAAACTTAATGCACTTAACTGGAATATGTTTTTATTTTCAAAAACCCCAATAACTTATGCTATCTAAATATTCATGATATATTCTGGGCTTTTCACATTTCTCTCTAACCCAATATTCACAATAAATCAGTCTACCCAAACAAAGTCTGGCTTCCACTTTGTTAATAATAACAAAATGAATTTATCATATTATCTATTATAATTAATTATTGGGAGCTTTTGGGAGCAAATGCTAAATATAAAATACAATATTACAACTTTAAAATGTGTTTTTGCTCAGTCAAGCTTAAAAGATTAAAAAAAAGAAGTTTATTTTTATTTCTGAAAACTATAGTGGACTAATGTATTCTTTTGCAATAATTATAATACAATTTTAAATGTTTAAAAATCCACTAATTCCTTTATTTTTTTACTTTTTTACTGCAGCAGAACTATTCGGCCGAATAGTCCATCAATATTCGGCCAGGCCGAATATTCGGCTGGGTGATGAAATGACTATTTGGCCAGGCCGAATACTCGGCCAAAGGGCCGAATAGGCCAAATACTGAATAGTGGCCGAATATTCGTTACATCCCTAGATAAAACCCATGCTGTTAAAGCCCAAATTTGTAAAAATAGTTGCACACATTCGCTTTGGGGGGGGGGGGGGGGGCACCATACTACCTATCTTTCGATTTCCAAAGCTAAGCAACAAGAATGATCAAACATCAATGTTCTTGTTATTAATCTCGTTGCATAACGTTTTAATATTCAACGATTAAAATTTGTTTGCTTGATATTTCTTGCTTAAAAATCAACAGAATATACATAACAAGTAATACTTACAGTGGTGAATCAAATAATGTTACTGCGCAAAAGCTTTTTTTAATATACGTAACAGAAAAGGCATTTTTCAAATGCATATTTTGCTGACAAAAAGCATTCTGTCACAAATCCTGTCCTTCGTTAAGGGCAATTTTATGTGATTTATTTGTTTCCTGAATAAATACGGCAGTTCGAAGGTTGGCATAACATTTAAGGTCTAATAATATGTGTTCAGATGCTGCATGTGATGTCATTATAAGTGTAGTTAAGTCATAGCGGGACTTATCATTTTTCGAATCATCGCTGACATATTTCATTCGAAATTGGCTTGAAAAGTATAAATCAACGAATGATTCCCCCTCCCCCGTTGCATCTGTAACTTTAAACCTTTTTAGTTGCAGCTGTTGTTCTACAATGTGCAGACGTGGAAAATCCTTTTCTTTGGTCTATGTTTCTATTTTTCTTGAATGTGTACATTTTTTAAACTTGAAAAGCTACTTTTTAACTTTTCCTCGTGTTTATGATAATCTATTTATTTGTTAATTATTATAATTATTATTATCATTATTATTTTAGAACCTGAAACAGCAAATAATAAATTCAAATGCTGTATTCAATTTAATTGTAATAAATTATATTTGTATGTAACGAATTTCATATACTTATTTCGGGTTATTATTTACTCAAGGTATCCACATCATTCTATGGGTCTCGATGCCGGACATTTTACAACAGGTCCTTCCCCATTCGTTCCTTCTCTCCCCCTTTAATTTAATTCGAAATTACATTTCATGCACGCTTTAAAAAGGGACTTGTACGAATTACTTAATACTAAGCAGTATGTTTAAGTGAAAAGTACTAAATTATTTATGTTGCCAACAAAAGAAAGAACAATCATCACTGTCGTCATACTAAAAAATAAAAAAGAAACACTTGGCAATGCTCTGCCGTTCTATAGCTTCAATTGCTTTTTTATTTTAATTATTGTTTTTGAGCTAAAAATTATGCGGAGTGAGCATACAGTATTTGCTACACAGAAAAATATATATATGGAGAGAGAAAAAGATTTCCTCGTAATATGTGGCGAATTTTAAAATAACACAATCAATGGCAAATTAAAAATGATTAGGTAGCCTACTTTTTTAATATGCAAAATATAATTTCACATAATGACTAAGATGTTGTCAACCAAACATTACTAAGTGCAAAATTAATTATGAAGATAGTTTAAAAAAAGTTCCTTATTTATAGCCACTGAATAAATATAAGCATAACGAACTTCATATTTTTCATAATTTTTTACGAAGAGTACTGGGTCGAATTTTTGCTCTTTTCCGTAGCTTCCAGCGAGTTTGCAATGATAAATTCGAAAAAAAAAAATTACTTTTGAAAATTCACTCATTATAGTTGTGGTGTTTTCCGTCTTTAAAGCAGCAAACCTTT
The DNA here is from genome assembly GCA_038502835.1 of Octonoba sinensis. Taxonomy (NCBI): domain Eukaryota; kingdom Metazoa; phylum Arthropoda; class Arachnida; order Araneae; family Uloboridae; genus Octonoba; species Octonoba sinensis. Next base: position 86,947,773 of record CM076604.1, read on the forward strand.
TATTTTTCCTGCAATCAAGTTAACAACTCAACTATCATTAATGCTCTCGTACAATGGTTCCCAACCTTTTGTTAATCACGAACCCCCTCTAAGATCCCAAAGAAAATGGCGAACCCCCTACGGTAGTCGTTTGTAACAGGTAGCAAAAGTATAAAATTTGCTAGAACATTTATTTTCCATGTTTTACAATAGTTCATAACAAGAAATGAAAAGGAAATTGCAAAAATCTAAGTTTAAAAAAAAAATAATATACAGCTTCAAGAAAACGAACATATTTTTAATTATTACTTTTTGTTATTTGTCCTTGGTGAATTACTGATAGAGCAGTAAACATATGTGTACGCAAAAAAAAATCTTCAAAAATCCCGATAGCGCGAAAAAGTTGTAGAAGGGTATGAGAAATATGCATACACAATTTTAAATCTTTCGGTTCCACTTTCGACTTGCAGCTTGAAGTATACAAAACTCTCAAAAGTTGTGGAAATTGACTGAATATTAAAATGTACATGTTTTCAAATTTCTCATTGCGATAATGCAGAAAAGTTAGAATTAAGTGTTATAAATGTGAGCATAAAATTTAAAATTAATCAATAAAAATCTTCAGGTTCCACTTTGGTGTCTACACCTAAGAAATTAGCCAAAAATAATGCAAATTTTTTTTTTATATAATATAAATTTTCGTATTTCCGACTCATTCTTCGCGCTAGCATAGAAAACGTAAGAAATGGTAGGAGGATCAATCATTCGTCCAAATTTGAAATAAATAAATGAATGTCTTTTGAAACCCACTTTGAGATTCAAATTGTCGAAATCAGGTAACAGTAGAAATACGTGCATTTCAAATTTTGTACTTATGCTCGTATACTTCCTATGCCAGTCCACAACTTTTACGTATTATCGGGAAAGCAATTCATTAAAAAAAGAATATTTTTTTTACTCCCTCTTAATACGTATACAAATTTATTATGTCAAATGAATGTCTTTTGAAACCCACTTTGAGATTCAAATTGTCGAAATCAGGTAACAGTAGAAATACGTGCATTTCAAATTTTGTACTTATGCTCGTATACTTAATATGCCAGTCCACAACTTTTACGTATTATCGGGAAAGCAATTCATTAAAAAAAGAATAATTTTTTTACTCCCTCTTAATACGTATACAAATTTATTATGTCGTATTTTTTCTTGCCCGTTAAAAATTAAAAATTCCGCCATTGCAATATTATTTTCGCAAACATTTTTCTACACCACGCGAACCCCTGGGGGTTCGCGAACCACCAGTTGGGAAACGCTGCTCTAGTACTATATCATACTTATCAAAATGTATTATATTTAGTAATGCTACTTTGTTGATGCTAATTGAAAATATTCATCGTTTTCCCATGAAGATCCACGGGCGTCCTTGACCTACGGGTGCCGTTGCCATGGCAACGGTAGCACCTGCTTTTATTTGCGAGGGCCCTATATCTACAACATGCAGACTAATTTTCTTCTTCATGTGTACTTTGTAAATCGTACTCGGAGTCCCAAACAATGCGTTTAAATAATTTGATTTAAAAATAATGGTTTTGGGTATTTTTTCATGTCGCATAACATTTTTTTCTTTCGCTAAAGTTTTGTCAAGAATTTTATTCCGTGAAATATTAAACCTCGGTAACAGTGATGCAATAGTTTCAATTATGAAAAGGTTTTTACTCGTATGTTACATAAATACAAAACACGACCACTACAATTAAATAAGAACACAAATACTTATTTTTCTTCAAAGAGAAATGATGAAAAGAAATTTTATTGATATTTGAAAGATCGAAACATACCATTTTCATATTTTTAACAAGATCATCAAATAACATCATAATTCAACCATTACTTTAGGATATAAAAATTTGACTTGAAATGGTATTAAAGGTATACATTTATCTGTCTTCTAGAGGTAGGCATGTCTTATCTTCAGTATATCCCAGCCTGTCATTCCTCTAAATTGTCCTCCGACGTACCTCTCGTCAATTCCAGGCCTCAGGATTTGGAATGCCTTCCTATTGGTTCCTGGCGCGTACATGCCGTAATGCATTATCGAGTAGTAATCATATTCGGTCGTTGTAACATAATGCTTAGAACTACCTTTTTGATATGCCCCATGCCAATCTGTACAAAAAAATTATAGAATTATTTTTATATAATGTACACATAAAATCTCACAAATTTGAACCTATTTTTGTTAGTTCTTCTAATAATCCAGGGTTATTGTGGATGTTCGGATATTCCGGGCTGTTTTTATCACAGATCTCCGGGTATTCTGGGCAGTGATATTTTTATGGGACACATTGAATGTTTATATTCATTAACGGTAAAAAAAAAATCTTTGTCGTAACCACGGCTTTTTACCCAGCCTCTATATTTATAGTTATATCAGGAGATATTGTGGATTAACCCTTTTTCATACTTTTATCTTTTTCTCCACTGCCCAATTGTATGCCCCGCACTTTATTTGAATTAAGCCACTTTAGTGATTTATAAGTTATCTAGACCTTCCCGATAAGTTTTACATAGTTGTCTACCAAGTCAAGATTTTTTTTTTTTTTTAACATTTAGACAAAAGTGCTATGTGCTCTCCAAGAATGAATTCAGCCCTACTGTTTAATTCTGCCCTTCCTGCAATGATTTCTATTACTTCACTTCTAGATTAAAGAAAATGTTTACATGTAAGTAAGGGTTACAATTTGATGATCGTACGTTTTATAATAGTTGTTGTCAAAATGAAATAAAGATTTCTGAATGAATGCCTAACCAGTTCCTGTTTAAGTGTGAAAATGGTTAGAAGTTAATAGATGTTTAGTTAATATGAACTTATTTTTTAGATGAATGGAAAAAAAAATCTTTGATCTTAATCCAGGAATATGGTAGTTTGCCGAGTGGCAATGTTACACTTGAATTTAGAAATCTCTTTAAATGCTTGCTGTTACTTATGTTTTACATTTAATTGCTCTAACCAGGAGACAATAGTGTAGTCAGAAATCAATTCGTTCGAAAGAACATTGTCTAAAATTAAGCTTTAATTCATGAATTATTTGGCCGCGTCTCTCCCGCTTTCCTTTTCGCCACCAGACCCCTTAGCCGAGGCTGTAGGACGGCATACGCACGGGGCGAGATGTATAGGGGTTCATTGATTTTACATACACGTATCCCCAAGTGTATTGCGTGGCCTTCAGCGGGTATCGAAAGCGTGACTTAACAAATGGAAGTCCGACGCTCTAACCGCTAGGCTACCACCACGTCCCGCTTTTCTGATATTTACTTAGATACGTTTTAGAAAAACGAATAGATGGTGCGACAAATTTGTCAATCTCTCTCTCTCTTTTCTTTCTTTTATGCAGCCTTTTCTCTATTTTTTTTAATAGAAGGTACGTCTAAATATGTTTTATATTTTATATCAATCTAAATATTGAAACTTCTCAATCAGAATAACGACTTTTATGCAATTTTCTAGACGACATTGCCAAATTTTTAGAATTTATGGCTCAAGAATGAACAGCTGAGAGAACTGATTAGTAGGTTAAAAATAGGCAAATTTTACTCAGCTATTTCGAATGCTGTTCGCCTGAATTTTTATTAATTCTTTTCATTATTATACTAAGACGTGGTTTCCTTGTTAGAATGAAAGCCATAAATAAAACACATGAGTAATATAATTATACCTTGAGGTATGTTTTCCCAGAGGACGCGGACAAAATTGTCTCTGTCTGGACGATTGTGTTCATGTGTGAATCCGACAGCATGAATCATTTCATGCTGAACAGTTCCGTGATGAACGCATCCGTTGCTTTGCAGTGACAACGCTTGCTGGTTTCCGATTCTTCCTACGTAGGAATAGCATCTAGAATGAAGCAAAAGTTCTTGAAAAGCTGTTGTGAAGCCTTAGAGCTGTGATAATATTGTGATAAAGCTCAAAAGCAATGTTAAGAAAGTGGGCCTGTGAGTCGGTGACTTTTCAGCGCAATGCCCGATGCAAGAAATCACTTTTTAGCTAAAACTACCTTTAAGATAACATAAAATTATACTATTGTAAATGCACAACATAATTTCTTGATTTGCTTGATATGCCATGCAAGTTTCATGAACTGAGTGAATGTACCAATGACTAACATGCCAGTAAATGGTGAAATTGGTTTTCTTTACTGATAAATGTCGCCTTCTTTAAATTAAAAATTATATATATTTTTCAGAAATTTTGTAATTTTATTTTATGAATTATTTTATCAGTACATTTTATTTAAAATTAATTTCTGAAATCAAAGTGAAAATCGCTTTACTTAATTTCATTATTAATTTAATCAGAAAATAAGTGTCTAACGTGCTATTATATTCTAAATCAGTGCTGAAATAGAAGTATACGGTTATGAGTTATATGTTGAGGTTACACCAGTTACCGCTGCATAAGAGCGATATATAGGTGAAAATTAGCGGTCGCCACTCGCATGTGGCTATTAAAGTAATAAAAGTGGAAAAAAATGCTTCATCGATCGCCACTCCTGCGTGGTCACTTTTTACCATATTCTGTTGTAATCGTGTTTTTTTTTTTTTTTTTTTTTCTCGCGACGTTCGGAATGAATTTTTCTCAATCTTCTTTTGCCATGATTTTTTTTAATGGAAGCATGCCAATATTGAACACGGCTTTGCCGAACATTTCATGTCGAACTTCAACTTTCATTCTTTCAGCAACCTGTATAAATTTAAATCATTTTAAAAGTTCGAAATAATTTTAGCATGTGCTAATTCAAATCAGCATGTTTCTTGCGTTATGTTAATAATTAACTTATTTTCTAAACAATTTTAGAATTAGTTTTCAAATCTTATTGGCAATTTAAAAAAGTGGCGACTAACGAAACCGAGTCTACCGCCCATGGCGACTAACCAAATTTCCCAGTTTTCACCTATAGAGCGGTAATAAGGAACATTATACTATTTTATATCTTAAGCCTAACTGTGATCCTATAACATCAAGGAGTTAAAAGCTTTCAAATGTTAAATTGGTCTTTGCTTAGATAATTATAAAATGTTACTTTTAATCAGATTCGTTTAGTTAAACTAAGCAATCTTTAATGAAATAAATAAAATAAATTGAATCAATCATACCCTTGTCCACTAAAGATCATGACGTAATCTCTTTCGTTCCTGCGTGGTACAAATCTTGTACCTGTCTCTTTTGCATTGAAATCATTTATAGAATTAATAATGGTCCTTAGTTGATCATTGTCTGAAAGAGGAGAAGGTAATTTAACTTCATTAAAATGAATGGAACATACTGAAAAACAAATCATGTCGTACACCGATCGTGTTTTTTTTTTTTTTTTTTGCTTTAGGAATCACACACGCGTTTTATCTCTTAATAAGCACATTTTTGAATGAAATTTATTTGTCATGTTTGGGACATTTTCCGTGGAGTGGAGCTAAATCCTTTATGTTAGCTATAGGTTAATATCACTACTACTGACAATGGAAATTCATTTACAGAGGCAAAGTTGAATTTCAGGAAGTTGCGGGGTACCATATTCGTACATATATGGTTCAACCACGCGATTGATCTATTTTTGCACGTGAAATCAATAAAAAACTCACTCCCGAGTACTAGATAAAGGTCTAAGGATACTAAGGACTAGATAAAGGCAGCTAAAAAGTTGTTTTCAAAAACGCGAGTTTTAACGATTTAAATATCACATCATTTAAAATTGCTGAGAATTTTGTAGCGTAGAAGGTGTATAACTAATTCAATTATTGCTCTACAAGATCGGGTTTTATTTTTAAAATCAGCAAAATTATAGTGCATTTATTGTATTACAATATACTAAATATACTGAAAACTTTTCTTATGCGTTTTTGATTGTATTTCCTAACTTATCGATTGTTTAAAAATGTTTTCTAAGCAATGTTGTTGTTGTTTCTAATGCCACTTACGTATTCAAGCTCCCCTTAAACAGAGCGACCAGGAATTAAGACAGTAAGGAGTGCCTTCCATTTATCGAGAGCACCACAACGATGGAAGTATGACTTGACTCAATATGTATTCGGATGACACCAGATGGCGCCACCACAAATACGCCAACTTCCTTTCTTGACCTAAAAGTGAAGAGAAGGGAAATTCTCTCCCCCCCCCCCCCGGGACCCTCGAAATGTCTCGGGACTTCAGGGTGGGTCCACGGATTTTACATGCGCGTATCCCCAATTGTACATGGTGGATCTTCAGCGTGTCGGGCATAGAACACGCACTCGGCCGGTTGGAAGACTGACATCCTAATGTGCTCTTAGCAATGTGCTCTTAGCTAATTGCCGTTTCATAAAGAAGTAATGCTGGGGGGGGGGGGGGTGTTTCTTTTTTGCGGTCTTTTGTGTCTTTTTCACAAAATTAGGATTAAATGCACTATTACGTTAGCTGAAAGCAGAAACTATTACGTACGAGAATGTTAACCACTTATAATTATTATATGATTATCAAGTGAGAAATAATCCCAAAGCTGCTTAGAATTTTGTGTATAAATGAAGTATACGATTTATTGGTAAGTGACAAAGGCAATTTTTCCCTTTGGTTTTTGTGAAATGTTTCATTAATACTTACTGAACTGTGAATTAGCTATTGCATAAGGCACAACACCGTTAGGCCACTTATAACTAGGATACCTCGTAAAATCTAAACCTGATCGTTCCTGGAAAAGATTTTAATTTCAAGGATATGCAAAATTATTTTACATAATTAATAAATAATGTAATATGTTGAATTTATGTATTTTTTACTTTTAATGTATAAAGAAAATGACATCTAATTAAAGAAATGCTTTTTATCAATTTAACTGTATCATAAAAAATAAATAAATATATTGCACAAAGGAGAAATAAGTATCACATACATCTCTTTCGGATCTACTCTTAATATCATTTTCAGTATATAAAGTTTACAGATTTTTTTCATCCTTTATTAAACAATTATTGTTTCTTCTTTTCCTTCTTTTTTTCTCCTGAAATTTGTCATTTATATTTGTACACACACACACACACACACATACATATATATATATATATATATATATGCTATTGATTCCACCGAAAAAGGAACTTTAAAAAGTCTAACAGCTCTTTAATGGAGGCAATTAACCGCTAGAGGGACTCATGAGCGATTATCGTTGATCCGTGATATTCGCTCTTTGTTTACTAAGATTTTCCATTGAGTTCTACGTGGAGTTCACTAGGCAAAATTAGTTATCTTAAAATTAATTAGACTATATTGACAGCTTTTTCTGATTATAACCCAGTATTTACATTTAATTTAATCATTGTAAAAGAAATTTATTAATTATTACAATAGTTATAGTGTTTTATTTAGTGTTAATTTTATGTAATGTAGAAGAACTTTATTTAGGCCTAGTTTTTATTAGATTTGTCGAACTCGAAGTAGAGCAATGCTACGGCTTCCTTTGTTTATATTGCTTTAATCGCTGACACGTGAACAATGACGCTGCTTGAATTGCCTCCATTGAGTTACACAGAATGTTACTCCTCAACAAAACGTTCCTTAAAAAAATTGTGAATGACACTAATAACTAATTTAGTTCATTCAAGAAAAATGCTTTTCTTTCTAACGTATACGTACTATTTCCTCCGCTTCATCTTTAGTAAGTAAGATATCACCCAAGGGGAGACCTGAAGAAAAAAAAATCGAGTCGAAAATTAATTGAATTTTTATGCGTCACATTCTTTTTATAATAGTAAAAATTAAAAATAGAAAATACAAGTTATAGACTATAGATGACACTTACTATGAAAATTAGAAAATTACCAGTGCAGAAAAACATAAAACAAAACAACCAGATGATGATTTTTATTTATTTCTTTTTTTCCCTTGCATTATTTGAACTCGAATTCAACTGCGATAAATAAATATTCCATGTAAGGGACTAGCGGAAAAAGCTTTTTTTGGTTTTGGGGTTCTTACTCATCGTCTATGTATGAATGAAGCCAAATACGAGAAAATTTACTTTTCTTTGAGAGCGATTTTAAAATCTTCCGCGGACCGGATCAAAAGCTGGAGCAGGACGCATTCAGCCCACTGCCCGGATGTTGACTATATATGCTCTATGCAAGCAAATATTTGTCGAAGTATAAAATAGCAATAAAAATTGCAGACTAGTGTTTCGGGATACCAAGAATTTTATTTTCTATGAGAAAAAGCCATGAGCTGGTGGATGAAAAATCGTAAGCACACACCCTTTTACATTTAGAAGGACTTTTCCATGTAAAGTCCGAAACAAATGACTGCATGTTTTGTAGTTTTAACATTAACTTTTCTATATCATTATATTCCCCGCAAAAAAGTAGTTTTTTTTATTTTATACTCTATATAGTCCTAAATTGCAAAGAGTTGTATTAATGCTGAAATTCCTTTAAAAATATTGCAAAAAGTGAATCTGATCGAATTCACTTTTTTTCAAAGAGGTAAAATCTTTTCTTCCCTTTAGTATCCGTTAAATTTAAAATTCTCTTAAATTTTTTTCATTAGCAGTTTCCAATCTATTATTTTATTATTTTTTTAATTTCTAGCTGCTAAACTTTCTTTTGCGGTATTAAATATTTCATTACATTGAAGTAAACGGTATTATTTTTTTATGATTTTATCATAGGTTAATTTGATGAGTAATTTTTTTTTATCAGCTTTGATATACGATTATTGTACTGCTTTTTTCATTGTAATATCTTTCAGAAAATCATAAAATGGACCAAGATATTCCTTATTTTAATTTATATTTCATTATTCTTGTTTCTTACCCAGAAAATTTCACGTCATTCGCAATCATCTTTGGTCCTCTCACCCCAGATTAAGTTTTAGATCCTCCACTATTTATGCAGTAGAATACGTTTAACATGAAACTAAGGGGGCTGAACTATTTTTTAGTGTTCTTAAAACATTCGTAATAAAAGCTATGTGTAGTGCCTGAACCGCTATAACATTTCATGTTAACCAATTTTTCATGTTAAGCGTTTTCGTGCTATGAGTATTTCACTATATATTATACAGTGGCGCACCCAGGATTTTGCTTTAGTTGCCTATGTCTAAATTTGGGACAGAGCAAATATTAATTTTTCCAGATATCGGATATCCAGTGTCTCTCGTAGGTCTAGTATTTGAAACCTGTAAATTCTATACATAAAAATCAAATTTCAGATGCCGAATAACCGAATTTCTCCTGCAGTGATCAAAACGGGCTCTGGATATTAAAACAAAATCGGTCGGATACCGGATATCCGATGCCTTCTGGGGGACTAGTCCCGTTGGTCCGGCCCCGTCCTCCTGTCGGTGCGCCATAGTATATATACATATATAGAGAGAGTAACTTTCAAATCATGTGAATGGAAATGAAACAACGTAACAAATGTTCTTTTTTTCCGAGATCAAAATTGTAGATATACCTTTATGCAGCATAGGATCACTGCTGTCTGGAAAATAAAACAAAAAGAAAATATTATTTCAAGAATATATTCATATTATATTACAAATCAGAAAGTTGCTGAACATAAAAGTCTTTCCAAAATAAGAGAAGTTTGATAATGTACCAGAGCCCCCTATACTAAATGCCTTCCGATATGAGAGAAAAACGGCCGTGAAAAGTTCTCCGCTAGGTGGCGCAAATAACCTGCTGTATCAACTTTAAATTTCTTTTAAGAAACTAGTTAGGTTTTAATTTTAGTCAAAATTTGCTTTCTAGACTATTTTGTTTGCTGATATGTTTAAAATTAAATAGTTTATGTAATTTAAATAATCAGTTCACTAATCTTTGCCATATGTATCTACTTATAAAAGCAGTATTTGAGCAGGAAACTAGCGCCCTCTATATAGAAAGTTGCGGCCAAAATGTGTATGGATTTAAAGCCTTATAGGATGGCATTTAGTATAGGGGGCTCTGTAATGTACACTGCTCAGTTTTGGAATAAAATTTCATTTTTCCAGCATTACTGCTCCAATATCAGAAAATATTGAGCGAACAAATATGTTGTAAATCTCTTATTTAAAACAATATATAAGAAATTGCAAAACTAAAAAACGGAGGGGAAAATGCCAACGCCATTCGCTTTTAGAACTGGTTAGTAAAGTAGTATACATTAGTGGTTTTTTTCTTTCTTTCCCTCCGTTAATTGTTGCCAACTCCATTCGCTTTTAGAACTTGTTAGTAAAGTAGTATACATTAGTGGTTTTTTCTTTCTTTCCCTCCTTTAATTGTTGAACTATAGTTGTCAAAAGCAATTCAGGGAAAACTCTTCAATTAAATTTGATTATACACCGGACATTATATTTGCTGCTGATTGAATTAACTGATACTTAATAAAGTTAACTGATAACAGCATAAAAATATTGCCTGAAAACCAGTTTCAAAACATGTGTAATTTTGCTGTTCCTCAAATAGCAGATAAATAGCCAGCATTCACGCACGACCAACTCTTTGTTGACTGCATGAAAAAAATTTATGTACGTACAGTTGTATACAGATATAATATACCATGAATTAGGTCCATGATTTGAAAGATATCTTTTAACATTAATTTGATCCCCTCTCGTTTTTCTTATTGGTTACATGTTTTGCAAAGTAACCTGCTCTTTCTGCATCAAGATTAACAAAACATTCAACTAGCAAACGGGGAAAAACATAGCTATTACTATCTCTAATGCCGTTTTCCTATTAACAATTGCTTTTTTAATAACCTTATTAAAAATCATATTGATGGAAAGTTAATATTTTTGTAAATTCAATGAGTGTCGCAATGTGTAACGCGATATGTAAGAAACACTTTGATGTAAATATTTAGCTTGTAACCATTTGATGACAACTGTTAAATTATTATTTTTTTGTGCAAAACATATATGTATGCACTTTTCAAATACATCTTCAGACATAACTCAAGTAATAAGATATTATATACTTATCACTACTATTAGCACTTAATTCCCTCTAGAAAATTTTAATATAATATTCAAAATATAGTCATATTTACATTAAAGTGAAATATTAAATAAAAAAATAAAAACTTACCGTTTTTGGGAATTACTAGGTTGACATCATCAATACGTAGCACTAGAAAGACGAATATATTTATTTATAAAAATAGAAGAATATGAATAATATAATGTATATACATGGTAAATTTTGAACTTACGTTTGCTGAATTCCTCAAATTCGCCTTCTTCTAACAATCTTTCCAGTTCTTCGGGTTCAACAGCTAAAAATATTTTTTATCATTCTCCCAAAATTCATGCTCAATAAATCCTCAAATTTTATAGTTGAAATAAAAACTCGTTTGGCGGCAAAATAGTAAGTATACATGTGCATAGCTTTTATGTTCCGAAAAAACGTATTATAGTAATGTATAAAAGTAAAATAACAGCCGATATTATACATGAAAAAAAATCTGAGGTTAAAAAAATATTTATGTCTATAATTTTTCTATTATGAGAAGAATCTGAAGCTAAAAAAATATTTATATCTATGATTTTTCTATTAATTATTATCAGTTACGGAGAATCAATGATTAGTTGATTTGTAAATCTAAGTAATTGAATGAATTTTTCACTTGTGTAAGGCCACATTGTAGTTATGTCAATTTTTGTTTAATTGCGCTTAACCTTCTTTTCTCATAGATGGACGACACATAAAATTTATATTTCTTATATACACATAGATAGATGAAAATGTCTTATTCGATTATTTTAAAAACTGACCACCGAAGAGTTATTATATCCAACTCATCCACATAAAAATCTGATCTACATATTTTTTGCTGCGGTACCTCAGTAAAATACATATAGACAAGATTTTTCATCAAGTGGCAGATGAGATTTTCAACATCCGTGCAGCGAAATAAATTTTTATTATGAGCATAGGAATTTCCAACGAATTGTGCTCCTAACGCGAGATTTCGCTGCATCTGAAAAGCGCATGTCTGAGATTGAGAAAACATGAATACATTTCTCAAAAGCGTAATCAATGCAAGGTTTTCCCTAGCTTTTTGGCCTCGCAATTTCCCGTAACTTATCGCGATACTGACTTGATTATCTACAAAATTAGTGGATGGATTGGTAAATCATTCTAACGTATATAAAGTAGTTTTTGGAAGCATACTTACATCGTACATCTTCTTCTGATATACAAACCGCAATCATGCAGGAAATAAAAAATAAAAGACTACAAAACTTTGACATCTTTTACTGCCTTGTCGCTGAAATCATAAAATTATCAAAATATAATGGTAAAATAATCAAATGCAGTACGACCACTTTCAAATATATTTTATGTAAATTTTAGATATTTTTTACATATTTTTATTATTTAAAATTGAAATCATGAGAAAGTTATGTATTGGAACAAGACATTTATGCACATTATCATCCTAATAAGCACAACAACAAATTTCATTACACATTGTTAATAACACTGTGCAACAAATTTGAACTTTTTTTTTTGTCCTTTAGATGAAACTATGTGATTCTATATAAACAAAAGTTGCTTGATTCAAATATCTAAACCAAAATAGTCCATCACGTACCGTTTTTGCTGGAGACCTACTTCTCATATTTATACAATTTGGCTATATAAGAATGTAACTGAGGTTTACTTATTGAAAACACAAACACTAAAATGATTTTTTGGGGCCGTTTCATTTTGTAGACATCTGTTGGTGTGCCCTGATAACAGATCAGCAATATTCAGTTCCTTATTGCCATTCCATCGACTGCGAAACGCTTTTCCAACACAGAGATGTAAAGATGAAACCTTTCCCCATGCTCATCACTAATTGTGCCAAGATTTTGAGGAAATAGGCCTATATGGAAGTCTAAAAAGTGTAGTTTTAATGACATATGGCAACCTAATAATACAAAAGCGTTTTATCATGTCGCCAACAAGATTTTCGTAGTTTTCAGCTTTTTCATTTACAAGGAAACGTGAGCGCACTGATTTACCATCGTGTTTGCAGAATATGCTACTGGAATGAATAGGAGAAAAATACTTAGATGGAGGAGCACTGATAAACAAGCACTACTCTGCTGAATTGTTCTCGTGTCCTAATGCTTGAAATAGTACATTCACATCACAGAAGCATAGTATTTTTTCTTTCTGCGCGAAATAGTCTACAAAATGCCTTTGTAGTCTTGTAAAAGACTCGAAACTTCGAGAAGTAGATAGAGCTTTTGTTGCCAAAAATGTCGCTAAAGTAACCCAACTTCATTAAAAAGGTCTCTAGAATGGCAAAGATCTTACTGTCAATGAGAAATATATAATTTATAATGAATTAAGTAGATACATTACGAAAAGATGCACATTTATCCAGAAAATACGTAAAAAGCTAAAATGTGGAATTTTGGGAAAATGGTACGTGATAGGCAAAAAATAATTGCAGATTCGTAATTTTCAGCCAAAAATACATAAGAAGCAGACATTTTCATCCAAAGGACATTTTTCTTGTTGCACAGTGTAATAAGAAAGTTTTCGCAATATTCAAAAATTTAATAAACGTAACGCATAATGTGAGAAATAACATTCGTATTACAATTCAAAATAAAATGTATAGGGAAAAGAATCTTCACTCATTAAAATAAATTTTTGGTGAGAATTAATTAAATTTTTTTCAAAACACTAATCACGGTATTAAAGCACATTTGAAAAACATTATTTGTGCATACGTGTTTCTGGGTTACAAGAAACTCCCAAGTTTGGAGCTTCCGATGTTAAGTAGTAATCATTATGAAGAATCAATACAACAAATATTAACTCTTGGCATATAAAATTTTAACATTCAATAGTTATTTTTTTCAGACTGTACATTTGCTTTAAAAATTACAAAAAGTAAATAACGGACAGTACTTACAATGAAATGAACAAGGAATGGTAATGTGAAAAATCTTTTATACCTAAATAGCAACAAAGAAAGCATTTTTCAGGTGTATTTTTTATTAGCAAAATCATTCAATAAGGAATTACGTTCTAGTTTCATCACTACGTTTTGGGTTAATTTGTTTCCTTATAATTGCCACAGCTTGTTGCATAAAATTGCATTTAGCCTCTAATAACCTAACACTTGTGTTCTGATGTTGCATGTGACGTCATTTTGAACATAAGAAAAATATATCACAGCAAAACCTGTAAAAGTTGTAAGTTGACCATCTGTCTAAGTTGACCACTTTTAACAGGAATTTAATTAACCCTACATTATATAATGTAGGGAAACCTTTGTAACTTGACCACCTAATTTGACCACCTATCTATGTATTGACTACTTATGTAATAAGGCAAATAGAATGTTGGGGTATATTAAAAAACATGTTTCGTATAAATCAAAAGACGTTATTTTGCCATTGTACAGAGGACTGGTTAGGCCACATCTAGAGTATGCAGTACAATTTTGGTCGCCATATTTAAAAAAAGATATTGACATGTTAGAAAAAGTTCAACGCAGGGCTACAAAAATTATTAAAGGAACCTCAGGTATGGCTTATGAAAACAGATTAAAGAAATTTAACATGTATACGTTACAAGAAAGAAGGAAACGGGGAGATTTGATTCAGTTGTTCAAATTTATAAAGTTAAATGAAACAGAAGGTTTACAATTTTCTCATAGTAATAGGACTCGGGGAAATGGATTGAAATTATTTAAATCACAATTTAAGAGGGAGTGTAGGAAACATTGCTTTTTCAGTAGAGTTGTCGACGATTGGAACACTTTGCCATCGCACAATGTAAATTCTAAGGATGTTAAATCGTTTAAGGAAGGTTTGGATCGTCACTGGGGGATTGTGAAGAGAGCAGCCAGTTGAAATCTGATAATGTTTCTCTCTTAGCTTTTGTTCAAATAGTTTTTTATGTAAATTGATACTGCTTTTTCTTTTTCTTTCATGCAAATGGGCGTTCAAGATAAAAGTAGGAACAAGAAGAAGAGGAAGAGGAGCATGAAGAAGTCAAGCAGGAATTGCTCATCTATTCACCAACCTTGTTGGGCCTAGCGCCTGTTGTTGGTGTACTTTTTGTATTGTATTGTATTGTATGCCAAATTGGGTGGCAGTATTATAAAAAGCCTTTGTAAGTTTGGCACCTAATTATTATTATATTTATTTGTTTATCTATTTTTGCAAAGATAAAAAACTTAACGCCTCCAGGATATTTTTTATGCTATCATGTTAGACCAGTACTTGTCTGGATGGAGGAAACATCAATATAAAGTTTTCCTAAACCTTTTTGTAAGTTAACATATGGGAAGACTACCCCTATGAGCACTCTTTCATTCTTTAAATACGTTTCTTCTTCTTTAATCCAATTGATTTAGCTATTTTGAAAAACTATGAATTTTCAGAATCTTTACCATCAAATAAGTTACTTACATAATTAATAGGATATTTATCTTTATCTTATCAAAGTACTTTAATTTAAAAGTTGTAAAGGGATGCCTCCTAAGTCATTCAGGTTAAATTTCTCTGATGATATTTTAGATATTTGTGAAGAAAAAAAAAAAAAAAAAAAAAAAGCTACTAACTATTTTAAAGCAACGTTAATAGATGAAGCTATATTTAAAATAGTTACAAATGAATAAATGCATAGTGTAAGAAATGACAAAACTTACAGAGGTTTCTCTGTATTAATATATGTGTATATTGGTATCCAACTTGCATTTGGAGCGCTTGCTGACTTTGTTATATTTTGCACATTTCTAATTGAGCAGCAATTTAAAAAGAAGGTACGCATCAGAGGACTTACCTCATAACAGCTTCCGTTCTTGTTTTATGCATTCAATTTAAATATCCATTCCGTTATCAAGTACAATAATTCGCATTTTTAATAATACACATCTTTTTTATAGAGAAGAAGAAGAAATTAAAAAATTCATCATTCATTGTGATTTAAACTAGGAGCTAAATTTTACACTTCATTGTTGATTGAAAACATGTTAGTAAGAAAGAATAACCCTTTTTAAACATATATGGTGTAGAAGGGGTAAGATGACGAACTTAAAAGTTCAAAAACTTCTCCTTGACTTAGGAAAAATATTTAAAACTTGAAATTTGCAGGGAGGTCTTCTTTAAAACGTTATGTTCAACAAAAATAATTTGAAACTCTGGTTATCCATTTTCGAATTATGGAAAGTATTTCACCATAAAAAAAGTATAATTTTCTTTATCTTAACCCACTTACGGGGTAAGATGACAAGGGGGGGGAGGGGGGAGAAAACGAATAGATAAAGGTAAACATTTAGAGATAAAAAAATTTATTTAAAAATACGTGCAAACAAATCAATTTACTACGCTATTGCAATTGCATCAATTACAATTGCATCTTAACATTGAATTCCTTTAGAACAAATTTATGTAATTTTAATATTTATTTTTTAATTATGAAATAGTTTAACTGAGTTTATAAAGTTGTGACCTATTTTACCCCATCGCTTGGTAAAATGAGTCATAATCAGTGGCGTAACTATCCGTACTGGCGCCCGGGGCGAATAATAAAAGTGCCGCCCCTTTCCCGTGCCAAGGACAAAGTCGTCCGAAGGCAGAAAAGGGGGGGGGGGGAGGGGAATGAGATATGCGATACCATTTTTTTCCACGTGTACATGCACACACATATGTACATATATATGTCTCAGCTGATTTGAAAATGTGATGCTCTGTTAATTAGTTAACTATTGTTGAATGTGAAATAAAGGTATATGGTCCCCAAAAGAAAAGATTAACCATCGCAACTCATACATGCTTTGATTAGAAAAGCTCATAATTAATAACTGATTCACGCGATGAATAGATAAAAGTATCTGAAATCTTTATTTTTAAAAGCGGTTTGCTTAACAAAGGTTTCACATGGATGTGAATCCGTTTCTTTAAATTTGATTTTATAAGCGGTTGATTTTATTAAGCAGGGATCTTAATAGAGGTGGCCACTACATTCGGAAAAGCAGTATAAATCTTTTTGGGGGGAACATTTTTTGAAATTTAAGCCTTACAAATGCCATATTAGGCTACATTTTATCACTGGGAGAAACAAGAATTTCGGATACGGCCCTAGAAATATTTCGAAATTGAAATCTAAAACGGCAAATTTTAGGCTAGGAAAAAGGGGTTCAGGTACTTTTTTCTGGAAATTCATCGAAATTGATGCCCAATACCGTAATTTCAATCTATATTTGGAGACATTAGGGGATTCGCACTTTGCTCAGAAAATTTTAGAGGTCCTAAAAATATAGTTTTAGGCTCGCACGGTTTGGTCATGTCAAGAGGAAGGTGTGACACCTGTAAACTCCCTTGGTTCCACACTTGCCTCAGTTAAATCGGAAATGTCACGAATAGTTTTCTATCGTTCTTGTTAATAATTATTAAGCTTATCTATCGTGACAATATAGAAAATTCTTCACATTATACTGACACTGTGAAATTTATTAAAAGCTTTCGAATGATAAATTTTTTTAACAAATATTATTGTAGCAAAATTTATTTGTATTTTAATTTAAGTACTTATATTTAGCTTAAAGCTTAATTCAAATAAGTGATAAATTGAACGTAAACAAGAGATAAAATTTACTTAACTTAATTAAACAAATAACGGTTCATTCCAATAAAATTTTGTTGTAGAGGAGACATTTTCCAGTGTTTTTTCCCTTATTAAAAAAAATAGAAGCATTTCATTTATTTTTAAACTAAAATGAAGTATCTAGCTAAAGGGTAATTGTAAAATTATCTATGCTGTAAATATTTTATGCTCTAACAAACTTTATCAAACATTTGAAACGAAACGTTGCCGAGCGCTTGTTGCTTTTAAAAAATATATATATCATAAAAATAAGTTTTGTTGCATCATTATCAACATTTCTTAGTTACGTATTTTATTTATATGCAGTAAAAACCCCTTCTAACGAACTCTCCTCTTATTACGCGGAATATTTTTAATTACTCTGCAACAAAATCATTAAGCCTCATGTATTAAAAAAAACCTTATTAGTTACATATTAATTACCATCCATTATCTTATTAGGATGTTTGTTTTGAAAAAAATACAGATGCAACAATATATACATATATTTTAATTTGAGAAGGATAAAGCGTTGATATCCTATTCTCAAAGGGTACCCCAAAGTGTGAAAGGTTGGATTCCCCTGCTCTTACGAACCTCCACAATTACTGAAACGAACATAATTTTGGGATAAAGTAGATAGAACTAGATAAATTTCAAACACTACTTCGGGAGAAATAAAATAAAATTCGAGGAGTAAATTATTAAATATCGGGAAATCTAACTTTCAAGCTAATTATACGTGTTGTTAAGAAGGTAAATTAATAACAGCATTACTTAAAAAATTTTATTTTCGTCATTTATATAAAATGTTTTAGGTTTTACAACGTAATTAATTTTTATTTGGTTTCCTTCTTTCTCGCTCCTCTGCTGTTGACTTATTCGGCTCTGGACTACTGATAAATTATGCATATTTGAAGAATCCACTGGCGTAGTAAGGGGGCAGTTCTGGGGTTACCCCCTCCCCTGAAATGGTAAAGCTTGTCTAGAATTTGACCAATTTTTCTTGTAAAACAATGAAATTAGCTACGCCACTGGAAGCATCGTTTAAAAAATGTTTTTATGTGGTAACAGTTAATATAAAACACGATATTAACTGCAAAATCTATGAGTACTTCAAGCGTGCTGAAAATGACTTTGAATTCTCAGTGTCTGCGTTATATTCTTTAGTTGAAAAAAAAAAAAAAAAAAAAACTCGTTGAGGGGTGTACTGAAGATTATTAATAAATGTGGTGTTGGATAAACAGAGATTAATTAAATTTTTTTAAAGAAAGATATTTTTGATGGCTGCATCGGAAAGCAATCATTGCTCAATTTTTTAAAGTTCAAAATCAAAAAAAAAAAAATTATCAATTGACTGCTATAAATCCGAATAAAAGGGTTTGGTTGAATACTATCATAATGTTCGATTGGCTACCCACTTTGAGTAACAAGCTGTTGTCTTATATTGAGATAGTTTTTTTCTCTCTCGCTGCTGTTTTTTCTACAGTTGCAGTAGTTTCACTGTTACAAGAAACTTTTATAAACGCCAATAGGCCCTATATAAGTATATCTATCTATCTATATATCTATCTATCTATATATATATATATATGTAATATGGAAAAATCCTTTGTATCCTTTGTCAGGCTGTGATATGGAGAAGTCCTTTGTCTCCTTTGTCTGGCTTTTTCCATATTAAACTTGACAACTCAGGGTTGTCCCACTCATAAATTTCTCTAACGCGTTACCATATATGGTCATGCCTAAGCTCAATTTGGTTTCCCTCAGTAATTCCCTCCAGACTATTTTTTTCCCCGTAGACTTAGGACAGCCTCTGTCTACGGGATTAAAGCCAATAATATATTTTATTTTCCATATGGCCCTCCTAATTAAACCACGTGCCATCACGTGGTGTAGGGAACATTGTCTGCAGTCTAAGAAATTTTCCCCCATATAAATACGACTGCCCGAACGAAAATCGTGGTTCTTACTTCTTGAAACGTGCTGGTGACTTCATGTCCTTCGTTCCAACAATATTAATGTTATGATCGTTGTGTGTTAATGTGTACCAATAAAGAATTGCAACGAAACCCTGTGCCTCATCTTACATGGGTTAGCGGCCACTGCTGTAGAAGATAGAACGGGACAGCCGTTCTTACAAGCCGGTAGGATTTATGTTCCTATCCGGGCTCCTGCAGAAAAAAAAAAAAAAACAATCGAAGAAAGGCAATACTAAATCTGCAATGTGCCGCGCCGATGTAGCAGCGTGGATAATCTTTCCAGACGGTTCAATGAACCAATGTGCGGCTTCTTTCACCGAGTGGGGAAAAGCTCGCCCCTGTTGTGGCTTTTAGAAGCGAAGAGTGTTTGCGTTCTGCGGCGTGATTTCACCAAAGAATCGTGAATGTGTGGTGCTTTAGAATGGAAATTATTTTCATGTGCTGGAAGTGAATTTTGATAGAGTAATTTTTAATGTGTTATTCCAAAATGGTATTATTTCGAATTTTCTTCATAAATATCTCATTTATTATATGAATATCTTTTTTTCCCTTTTGGTTTTTTTACATGATATTGCTTTAGAATTTATTATGATGTAAATTGATCATATGCTTTGGAAGAATAATTTCTTTATTGGATGATATATTAATTATCGGTTTAAATTTTTAAAAGGGATCTTGTCAGCACGGGTTTTTTTTTTTTTTTTTGACATTAAGATGTTTGAAATAGTAAATATATCAATGTGCTGTGTAATTGAAATTATGGTATATTTTTTGCAGTATTATGAATAGTTCTGTATATATTTTAGATGTTATGCATTTGTTTACGCGGAATATTTTTGTTGTTAAAGTGGGAAGGTAAAAAAGGAAAAATGTCAAAAATTTGTGTGTTATTAGAATTATGTTATTACGTAGTGGTAAAATGAGCAAGACCATTAAAAATGAAAAAAATTCTGACTTAGAGTCTTCCCACAAAGAAAATTCAAACATGGATGGAGATAACTTAAACCGTAAGGATGCCGAAACTCAAGCAGAGGAAACTGCCGATTTAAGCTTAATAAAAATGGATTCAGAATGTCAAACGATTAGTGATAAAATAAAAGAGATAAGTTTGGCAGATTGCTCTTCTACTTCAAAAATTGAAATAGACAAAAATTCGGGTAGCTCACCTGAAATTTTATTATTTGAACCAGAGTTAGGGATAAATTTTTCAGCATGGTTAGCTCACTTTAACCAGCAAACGGCTCAGAGCAACTTAAATGACAGTTGGAAATTAAAAAATTTTCAGAAATTTATTCGCGGTTCAGCCTTAAAGCTCTACATCAATCAATGCCTTTGCTGTAATTCCTTTCATGAAATCATTCAAATTTTTCAAGAACATTACTTTACTCCAGCAAGTAGTTTTCTTGATTTTCAAAATTTAAAATTTTCTGGAAATCCGAAAGAGTTGTACTCCTATTTTACGGAAAAAGTAGAAATGGGAAGAAAAATAAAACTTAGTAATCAACATATCCTTGAGGGGCTTTCAGTGGGGCTACCTGCCCAAGTTAGGGCATTTTTGGTAATAAAAGAGCCAGAAACTCCCACCGAATGGCTTCAGGTAGTTTCGAAATTAATAAATGAAGTTCCACATGAAACACCCAACTCCGCTTATAAAGGGGAACAACAAAATATTTTTAGGGTGAAGCCTCCCTTTTATCAAAATTGGATGCCAAAAAATCAAGACCAAAGTAATTTTCGTCAACGATATAACTATCCATGTCAAGATAGAAACAATGTGTACCAACCTACTTCTTACCAACAGAACAGACCTAGATTTTTAGGTCATAATGAAAGACAAAATGCAGTAAAAAGACAGACTGCACATTTTTCGCAGGAGTTACCCCCTAATCCTTGTAAATTTTGCGCACAACAAGGAATCTCCAACGCATATCATTGGGGACAAACTTGTGTGAATAAGCCAAATACATCGAATGCTGGATTTAAACTACCGCCTCAGCAAAAAGATAATCAATTAAGAGAAGAAAATCAGAGAGTTAACGAAGTATGACAATTAATAATACCCGGGTATATTATTAAAAATGAGGCGAAATTTAAAAATGATTATCAATTATCTAATGACGCGTACACTCAAAATACAAATTCGATTTTAAAGACTATTTATTTAAATGTTGATACCGGTTCAACATTAAATATCATCCCGAGTGCAATTGCAAAAACATTAAATGTTTCGATTAAAGAAAAAATCGCTGTAAAATCAAAACAAACGAAGGGAATGCTACAGCTTAACCAAACGTGTATTCTTTACCTTAAGGTCGGCAATATAGTTAAACCGGTGGAATTTTATGTTCTAGACACCGATTTACCTTATGCCATATTAGGTTTAAAGAGTTGCGTGGGATTTCGTTTGGTCATAGATTGTGTAGGATATGTCGTTATGCAGGATCAGAGAAGACTGATCACCTTTTCTGATTCCGAACCGAATGACTTGTCTTTGCATATTTTACCTGAAATCCTAGTTAGGAACTGTGGAAATAAAGTAAAAGAAAATAAAAACGAAAATAATAGTACGGGAAAAATACGCAAGAAAATTGATAAGGAAATTAAAAGAGTGAAAGATCCGAAAGAAAGTAAAACTAAGGAAAGGGTGACGGAATTACATTATAACGAAAATGAAAAGAAAAAGAGTAGCACGGAAAAGAAAACTTGTCTAGAGAAAGATGGAAATGAAAAAATTAGTTGCGAAAAAAATAAGCATTTTCGTATTTCGTCCGATGTTTCTGGGACTGGTTGCGGCATTGGAGGCCTACAATGCCGCGATCCTGTCGGTGGACATTCGGAACTTGAGGAAAATTCAAAGTTAAAAGAAATATTGCAAAGTTACGAAGATATATTTTCCAAAAATAAATATGATGTTGGAACAATTAGAATTGAACCTCAACGGGTAAGGTTAACATCCGACTTACCGGTGTCGTTAAGGGCATATAAAACTTCCCCAAAGCAACAAGAAGAAATTGAAAATCAAATTCAAGAGTTATTAAAGGCTAATATAATAAAAGAAAGCTCATCGCCGTATTCTGCACCTGTTACACTAGTTTTTAAAAGAGACGAAAATAAAAAAAGTCGATTATGTATAGACTACAGAAAATTAAATCAAATTACTAAGTCCGACGCAGAACCATTACCCCTGATAGAAACACTTGTAGATAAATTAGGGAAAAGCAAATATTTTACCAAATTAGACATGGCTTCCGGATATTGGCATATACCAATTCATCCCGACGATACTGAAAAGCTCGCTTTTGTCACTAATAGTGGCTTATATGAGTGGAACAAATTACCCTTCGGGTGGAAAAATTCAGGAAGTATTTTTCAAAGAACTTTGCGTCGAATACTTACAAAACATAAAATAAAATTTGCAGCCAATTACTTTGATGACATAATAATTTTTTCTGAAACCCTTTCAGAACATTTAGATCATATTCAACAAATTTTTGAGATATGCAGACAGGAAGATTTAAAGTTAAAAGGATCAAAATGTTCTTTCTTACAGACTAAAATTGAATTTTTATTGTATGAAATTTGTAATGGTATTGTAGCGCCCGATAATAGTAATATTGCGGCTATTAAAAAATTACAACCGCCTAAAAATGTTAAATCTCTCCAAAGATTTCTGGGGTCAATAAATGTGTACCATAAATTTATAGATAAATATGCAACTATTAGAAATCCATTAAACCACTTGCTGAAAAAAGATACAACTTGGCAATGGACTGACAAATGCCAAGAAGCATTTCAAGTTTTGAAAAACTCCTTAATTTGTAAACCAATTTTAAAAATATTTGATCCTAAAAAGAATGTCATATTTGTGTTGATGCAAGTCAAACTGGTGTGGGAGCAATATTAAAACAGCCAGACAGTTTGGGTGCCTTACATCCCATAGCTTTCCATTCCCGCTCATTAAAAGATTACGAGAAGAATTATAGTATTACTGAGTTGGAATGTCTAGCTGCTGTGGATGCTTTAAATAAGTACCACCACTACCTCTTTGGCCATAAATTCGTCATACATAGCAATCACGCGGCGTTAGTTTGGCTCAAAAATGTAAAAAACTTAAAAGGTCGTTTGTTCCGCTGGTCCTTACAATTAAGTATGTATGACTATGATATTAAATATACGAAAGGCACCACAAACTTCGAGGCTGACATGCTCTCAAGAGATATACCTGTAAATAATGAATGTGTTGAAAAAAATATAGGAAACTACGTTTCGCATCTACTGCAATTGGATGAAATTCAAGAGGCTCAAAAAAATGACAATTTAACTGGTAATTTTGTCGAAATTAATAACGTGTTATGCCTGCGTAAAAAGGGTTTTACTAAAATTGTTGTTCCGTTTTCTTTACGCCGTAAATTACTTGAGACTGTCCATGAAAAGTTTGGACACCCAGGAATTCAAAAAACAATTAATTTACTTACGCCTGTATATTATTGGCAAAATATAACATTAGATATAACTGGATTTAACAAACATTGTCATATTTGTCAGGTAAACAAAAAGCCTCGACAAAAAAGATTTGGCCTTTTACAGTCTATGCCTCCAGTTGATAAACCATTTGATCTCGTTGCAGTAGATAGTGTGGGTGGTTTCAACTACTACAATTCCCCGAAAAAATATTTAACATTGTTTATAGATCATCATACTAGATACATGTGGTCTTTTGCATAAAAATCAATCACTACCGAAACTTACGTCAACTTTCTTAAACAAATTTTCAGTGTTCAAATACCTAAAAGTGTATTAAGTGATAGAAATCCATCATTTACTTCATCTCATTTCAAGAAATTTCTAAAGCACCACAAAATTAAACAGCTTTTAACCACAGCTCATAGACCAGAGACAAATGGTAAGGTGGAACGTCTGAACCAAACAATAGTCACTCGCCTAAAGTGCAAGGTGAACGCAGCTTCTGGAAACATGCCATGGCCTAAATTATTAGAGCAGGTGACTCAAGAATACAACCTAACTCCACACTCAGTTACGAAGTTCCCACCTGCGTATTTAATGTACGGTACAGTGCCTTTTCAAAGTCCAGTAAATGAAGACATTTATCCTCCTGTTGAGGAAGCTAGAAAACTGGCAGTGGAAAGAACTAAAGAGTATCATGAAAAAAATAAAATATATTACGATGCCAGATTTGTGGACAAAACTTTTAATGCAGATGACTTTGTGATATATGAAGAATTCAAATATCCGAATTCACGAAAACTTTCGCAACCGTTCAGTGGACCATATAAAATTCTTCGAAAAGTTACGGACGTAACTTATGAAATCAATAAACCAAATGCACACAGCAAAGAAAAATCAGACATAGTACATGTGTCAAGATTGAGGAAATATTACCCACCAACAAATTTCAAACTATCATATGAATAATGTGATATAAGTCATTCACTTTTGAACTGCAACAGAATAATCCAACTGTAATTAAACTGAACTGTAAATACAATTTTGTAAATATCGTTTAGTAAGAGTATAATAATCTGTGATGAAAATGTTCAGTAATTTTTGTAACTGTATAGTATTTCATTCAAAATGTGATATGTTTATATAAAATTTAATACATAAATTTATGTGGGGAAAAAGGCTGCAGATATTTCACTTCTTCAATATTTAACGTAATAGAACTTTTGGGGATGGGGGATGTAATATGGAAAAATCCTTTGTATCCTTTGTCAGGCTGTGATATGGAGAAGTCCTTTGTCTCCTTTGTCTGGCTTTTTCCATATTAAACTTGACAACTCAGGGTTGTCCCACTCATAAATTTCTCTAACGCGTTACCATATATGGTCATGCCTAAGCTCAATTTGGTTTCCCTCAGTAATTCCCTCCAGACTATTTTTTTCCCCGTAGACTTAGGACAGCCTCTGTCTACGGGATTAAAGCCAATAATATATTTTATTTTCCATATGGCCCTCCTAATTAAACCACGTGCCATCACGTGGTGTAGGGAACAGTCTGCAGTCTAAGAAATTTTCCCCCATATAAATACGACTGCCCGAACGAAAATCGTGGTTCTTGCTTCTTGAAACGTGCTGATGACTTCATGTCCTTCGTTCCAACAATATTAATGTTATGATCGTTGTGTGTTAATGTGTACCAATAAAGAATTGCAACGAAACTCTGTGCCTCATCTTACATGGGTTAGCGGCCACTGCTGTAGAAGATAGAACGGGACAGCCGTTCTTACATATATATATATACGAAAAAGAACTACATAAGTAAATCGGTAATAACATAAAAATAAGGATTATACCTTGCATTAAAATAACTTAAATGTTAGCGAAAGTACTTTAATTGTAACTATTGTAGTTGTTTGTTCCCTTAAAAACAAAGATTTGATATAACAAGCGCATTTAAGAGAATATGCTCCCCCCGCCCCGTTTGAACGATGGTGTGCCCCGCTAAAAGGCTATGAAGCCCTCCCACAGAAACGATGATCACCCCCCCCCCCCCATTTCAATTGCGCAAGTCTGCACCTTGACCACCTACTTGTGAGCACCCCTGTCTTTCGGCACGGCACCTCTAATCTCTCGCTTTGGCACTTCAGGGTGACGGGCCGCCCAGTTTGAACACTTCCAGGGCCGGCGGGAGGTAATTTTCCGCCCTAGGCAAAGTTGATTGTAGCGCCACTTCAAACTTATATTTTTTGAATTAGAAACAACAGTAATAAACAAATCGTAATAAAGTTAGTTTGGGCGCTTTATCCAGCACTTCATTCAATTGTGCTTCTTTCTTCCCATACAGAGTGTAGAAGGCTCCCGGTGCAGGTTTTGTGTCCGGAGATCCATTGTAAATTAGAGAATTTTGCACAATGACCTCTTCACCCCAGGGGTGGGAGGGGGCATAATTCTAGGTAACTGTAGAGAAAGAAGTCACATGCCTTTGGAGTTTGAATGTTTGAAGTTTTGTCACGGGCAGGGAGTGATCAACTACACATACCGGATCACATTTTTATATTTTTCAAAATTATATAATTAACAACCGAGTAGCTTTAAAAAGGTGGTTGGATTTTTGCGCCCCCTTCAACGTTTGCGCCCTAGGCAGCTGCTTAATTCGTCGTAATTGGTAGCTCCGGCCCTGAATATGTTGTTAATTTTTAAATGGGAAGACAAAGAATAAACGAAAACAAAATAAGGTATGGAAATGGAAATGAATGAATCAAATGCATTTTTGTTCGAAATGCGAATTGCTCCTTGAAGAAAGTTAGAAAAAAGAAAGAACTAAATAAAAGTATAGCAATACTTGCCTGTTGCCTCTTTATAGGAGAAATTGGTTGCCTCTGCGATATCTCTTATTAGGAATTCATTCAGAATTTTCTTTCCTTGTGCTCGATCACGAGTTTCGTAGACAATAAACAGACTGGGACTAGACTGGACCTTGGCTAATGTCCCTTTGACTGATAAACGAAAATGAAGGATAAGTAGAAGTTTTAAATAAGCCAGTCATTCATCTTTTGGCTAATGGTGACAATTGGTTCACTTTGCACTGGCGCCGGCGGCGTCGTCGGATAATTCCAGAAAATGCCAGGGTCTTGAGAATAGGCCGCGATGAACTTCTACTGTCCCTCTGGGACTTAGACCATAAACCATTACCATATGGTCTAAGCTCTGGGAGTCATCCCAAGAAACTTGGCCTTTATTAAGGGAACAAAATGTATACCTAGGGGGTACAACAAAAGCGGAAGCCTTTGTTGCTTGCAGGAATTCTTTGGAAAGAAAAAAAGAAACTAGGAGGTTATGTTTTTGAGCGCGAATTAACTGTTGTTTAATAATGGAACTTTTTCGGAAAAAACGTAGACTTGAAAATGGATTGTCATCAGGAAAATTGCTTGCGACGAAAAGAACTGAAAAAGAGTCTGCGTACTGGGCGAATTTGGGAAGGGCAATCCGAATCTTTTGCCGCCCTCCAAAAAAGCTCCGCCCGGGGCGGACCGCCCCCACCGCCCCCCCCCCCTTAGTTACGCCACTGGTCATAATGCAAAATAATGCTGAAAACAGTTATTTATTACTTTGAAATTGGAAAAAATGCGTAAGTGTAACATATTTAGCAAGATTTTGGATTATGATTACATTGAAATGTAAAAATAATATTGTTCTCGATTGTTACATATTGGTTCACATAACATTTCAACAACATCACTTCTCTATATCACATCAACATGATCTTTTTCAGGGAAAACATAAAGAAAATTTAATTTAATTTCAATAAAATAAACAACATACATTGCTTAAATTTAGGAACTTGCTGCAGTTAGGTACAACAGAGTAAATTTAAAAAATAATAGAATAAAACGACTTAATCCTAACCATGACCCATTTTACCCATACAAGAAAAACTGATGTCAAAAAGAAAATATTTTATATTTTTCTTAACTGCTCAACTGGAATTGTTCTCCAGAGTTTCTTAGTGAGGAAATCCTTTAAATTTGGGCTGTTATTTGATAAAATATAGAGCTTTTCAGAAGTTGGTAAACCATGTGTTAAGCACACCATCATCCAAAGTTGACAAAAAAAATTTGTGTTGCCATAGTTAAGAACCTAACTTTTTTTTAGATTGAAAAATGTTGCCAATACATAGAAAAATAACATTAAAAATATTGGTTTAAAAATTTCAAGCTCTATTATTTTGGGTTTTTTATAAATTGACCCATTTTACCCCATCCTCCCCTACTTTTAATAGATTTGATATATTAAGCAAATTTTTTGAAATGTTATTTTCATACCATAAAAACCCCATTTATTTACGACGCTTTGTCCCCGTACTGAATGTTTTTCAATTTTCTATGATTTAAAATAATAATAATGATGATATTTTTACTCACCTTGTATTTTAAAACATGTTATTAAACCAGTACTAAAGAATTTTGCGATTCTAAAACATTTTTCTAATTTTGGAAAAACTACTTGCAGAAAAAAAAACAGCCTACCCTGTTTATTCCCGATCTTTCCGCCAAAGCGTAAAATAGAATTTAAGTTTTAAGTAGTACGTTAAATAGTAGGTGAGGATGAAATTCCGCATCGCTTTTAGCGCTGTTTCGTATTATTGGTGTTCAAACTTTGTATGATGAAAAGAGTAATTTATCTTTACTTCGTACGTCGTAGAATCAAATGAATTCCTTTCTATCCAAGATTTCGCACAGCAGTATTTAATGAACAACACTTTTTACTGACACTTCGGAAATAGAAGCCTTTATTTTCGTAATTCTTTACAAGTTCATTAGAAAGGCAATTAGAAAGGAGACATATTGCTTTTGAATCATTAAAAATCATCACTTTTCGTTATTAAAACTTGATTTGAAATGGATTGTGACGTCTTCTATTGGTAAGCATTTCTTATCTTCTGCACATCAAACTCTGTCATTCCTCTTCTCTTCCCGATCCTACTCTCGTCAACCCCAGTTCTTCGAATTTCGAATGCCTTCTTACTGGTTCCAGCAGGCGCTTAAAGGCCGTAATGCATCACTGAGTTGTAGTGTTCGGCAGTAGTTAACTAGAAGTAGTTAACTACTAGTTGTAACTACTTTTATTTTGAAGTAGTAAACTACTAGTTAAACTACTTTTTTCCGAACTACTAGTTACAACTACTTTCAAAATTCCAACTACTTTCGAAAAAAAAAATTTTTAATCTATTTTTTGAAAAAAAAAAAAAAACTATTTTTAAACATTAAATTATTTAAATTTTTAGCTTATGAATATTACTCACACAATTTTTTACATTATGTTATATAATGAAAAAGAACTCGTAAAAAAATCATAATATTTATTGCAGTATTTACGCAAATTAGAAAAAACTTTCTGATATAGTCAATAAATAGTGCCCGCACCAGCACATGCACAATGAAGTTTCATTTAAAGACCAAATCTTCATTATGCTTTACCTCTACTCCCGTACCATGCATGCGTTTGGGATACCAAAAAACACAAAAAGAAAGAAAAAATACTGAGTTTTAGGATTTTTTTAGAAGAAAATACTGATTTTTATGACTTTCTTTTAAAACAAATATATATATACTGATTTTTTTTATTTTTTAAGAAAAAAACTGATATTTATGATTCTTTTTTAGACAAAGTATTGATTTTTATAATTAAAAAAAACTATATCAGCTTCTTCCAAATTATTAAAATATAGATATTTTTTTATTATAAATTTTGATATATTCTGGGTTCAAGTAAATCACTAGAATTTTAACTTACTATATGGTGGCCTTAATGCATCTGGTCCTCTGGGGAAAGGTGGACTAGCTTCGTTAAGGTGTCAAAAAATGACATATTATTAGTTAAAATGATTAAGCTGTAGTATACATTTTATGTGATATTGGCCAACTCTGTTTATATATTCA
Source organism: Octonoba sinensis (assembly GCA_038502835.1). Classification (NCBI taxonomy): domain Eukaryota; kingdom Metazoa; phylum Arthropoda; class Arachnida; order Araneae; family Uloboridae; genus Octonoba; species Octonoba sinensis. The sequence continues at coordinate 86,977,736 of CM076604.1, forward strand.
AGACATTTGCATATACTCAAAAAATTATAATAGTCCAGTCAACTTATTTGTATACATTCAAGAAATTTTAGTACATTTGGTCCAGAAATATAAGCTTTCTCTTCTGTTTCTTGTTGTTCTCTGTTTATTGAGTATACAATTTATACAATATAATTAATTAAGAATTAATTTTGAGCTAGTTACAAATAGTTATTTCAACTGAAATATCTCAAAATCCTTTGAAGACATAAATAATTAACTGAATTTGTTACTGTATTTGTGTGCGCATACATATTTTGTTTAAAAAATCTAAAAAATCTGATTTTAAATTTAAAAAAAAATCACCAACCCTGCCTTCAACACAATTTGAAATAATATAATCTAAATTATAAAGCAAGCGTGTTACAATGAGATTTTGTTAAATCTCTTTGTAACGTGGGTTGGGCAGGGGGAAAATTTTAACTTGTTATTAAGGGTAAACCGTTTCATTTTACAACAAGTGTTGAAAAATTGGTGTTTCCTAAAAACATAAATTATTAATTTTATTAAACAAATACATATTAAAATAAAAGCTTAAATTTAGAGAAAAAGATTTTGTCTTTATTCATATTCCATTTATATATTAATTGTTCAGTCTTATTTAGAAATATTCAATCTTTGAATGTTTTACAGGAGTTCTTTAAAATTGTTTTAATGATTAAAATTAATGAGTTGAATTATTAGGATTAAATATTTAAAAACAAGCTTAAAAATTGAAGTTCAAATGAATCATACTTAAAAGTAGTTAACTAGTAGTTAACTACTTTTGGAGAACAGTTAACTACTAGTTACAACTAGTCTCAGAAAACAGTAGTTAACTACTAGTTGCAACTAGTTTTGTTTAGAGTAGTTAGTAGTTGGTAGTTAACTACTTTTTGACGAGTAGTTGCCGAACACTACTGAGTAGTAGTCATACTCGCCGATTGTGTGAAGCCTCAAGGACTCTGAAATGAGCGTAGAGGCATCGAGAATTTAAAAAGTATATTTTTAATGAATACCTCTCCTTGAACTGGGTAATTTACGTGAAATGGACATAGTGCTACCGATGTTTAATGGAAAAATCTTTGCTGATTATAAAATCAGTGATATCATACCACAGAGTTTTCAAAAGAAAAAAAAAGTTTTGGTGGGTGCAGAATTTGTTGTTGAAATCATAATTTTTTAAAAAAAAGGTCTTGACGTATAGGAAAAATTCAATTTCTCATCAGATTTTGTCCATTATCTTCTTATGCTGAAAAGCAAACGTTTTCACTTCTTATTTATTTATTTTCGCAATGTGGATGCTCGTGTGTGGATGTGATTTTTTTTTTTTTTTTTTGTTTTGTTTTTAATAACATTTCTCTAACTTCGATTTAATGTCGTTAAATTCCGGAGAATCATCGACTTTAATCAAGCCTCCTGAGTTCCAGTGTTCATATTGTTTGAGCATTGTTCACGTAATAGCATTCAGTCCATCGATTGATCATTTCGTATGAATATTCTGAAACAGGTTAGAAGCACTCTTCACTAAGTTTTAATGCCTTATTCTTCTGATCAAATGTATTTTTTTCTTTACGTTTCAACAATTAGCTCTCTTTAATCGTATATTGTGTATAAAATTCTTAATTTTGAATACGAATACCTTATCTTGATGAGAAAATGAAATTTTACACTTTAACTGAAGATTAATTCTGTTCAAAAGTAATATTTTCCGTATTCCTGAGCCAATTAACGATTCCAATTTAACGAGAATATTTTTCCCATTTTAAAATCAAGTGAGTAATTTATATTTCACGAAAAAATACGTTTTGTTAAAATCTCATAATAATTTAAATTTAAAAGTAGAATGTCCCAAAATGATCGCTACAATTTTAAAATTTCACTCAAAAAAAAAAAGAGAAGAAAAGAAAGAAAGAACAAAATGGAAAAAGGAACTGCAGTGGCTGGAATTCTTAAAAAGTTGTTTCAGCGACAGTTTTTGTTTATACTGTGTTGCACGGTACAAATAGCAAATTTACTATAAACGCCGTCTCTTACAAAAGAAATTTAAAAAGTACTTTTCAGATGGTGTTTATAATGCTGCATCTAAGCATAATATGCAGAGAGTCTTAAACGCTTATAAATTACTGCCTTATCGTTCATTTTTGCCTTATTCACTCTTAGGGATTACCGTTGGGATTGTGTTAGAAGTTTTTTTCTTTTTTTTTCTGAAAAAGAGCTTCTCATCCTCGCTCCACACACTGAGTGCTAGTGTGGCCATGCACTTTAATTAATGTTTCCCGCTGTCAGAAATTTCTAATGCGACTCACAAATCGTTCAACAAGATGGTGTTTCTATATACTTCGTTCGGTAGCTCTGTTACATTTGGAAAAGCCAAGGCAACACTTAGCGCTTTTTTTTTCTGGGAGATGCCATTTTTTTAGCCTACTTTCCCATAAAAAAAAAGAAACAAGTAATAAAATACCGTTAAAAATGAAAAAAGTGAAGTAGGGTCAGTTGGTTTAATTGTAAACGCTTTTTCAATGTTCTATCTTTTGATCCTTCCCTACCTCTTGAATGAATTCAAAGATAAAATTGTGAGCACTGTAGCCACTACTGTACTTCTTGTGAGTAAATGCGTACAAAAATTTTGACTTTATGACTATTTGTTAGCGAATGAGCTCTCGTTTACAATTACCCCAGAGATCTGGGGTAATTGTAAACAGTGATTTATTTTCCAATAAGGTTGATGCAAATGGAAAATTGTTTCATACACAGTCTGCTTGAAGGCTTAAGAAGTTCCAGAGCAATAGTTCTCAATCTGCGGCCATCAGGTCATATGTGGTCCGCTGAGTTATGTTATGAGTCGGTGAGATCATTTAACGAGAAATATCTTGCAAAAAATCAAGTAATGCGACGAATTTATGTAAAATTTGTCCCGCAGTGGATCAGTCGGTTAAGCTTGGATCCCACAGAACACCGAAAGTGAAGCACAACTTACCGTGCTCAACGCTTAGGAGTGTGACCACTTCCCGCGACTGATTTCTCTGAGACCGAGTGCGCTAAAGGGAGCTGTGCACGTAAAATACATCGGCGCTTCAAATGTCCACCAAGTTAGGAATAATTTCCCCTGAGGGATCATCCTAGGTGACGATATCTCTTTGGGAGCTGGTTCAAAATCATTAAGCCGCTCTGAGCCAAGTGTACTTCATTCTGGCGAAGCTCATTAATATCAGTAGGAGCTTCCTTAATTCATGTTCGCCCTGCAAGGGGGGCTTGGATTTCCAAGTGGCATTAGCAACAGCAACAACAACAGTTACGTAAAATAGACATAAAAGTGTAATTTACATTAAAATATAATACTTATTGTCCGCACAAAATATTGGAAATAAGAAAAATTTAAGTATTTAAAATTACCCCAGAGTACGAAATATATGGGGTAATTGTAAACACCTAAATTGCACATGAAAAACAACAGGGAGGATTAAATTCATAACTAAATGTTTTGAGCAGCATTCCATATGACAAATAAAAATGGTTGAAACCGCCTACATCGCTTTTGTAGATGAGCTGGAGGGGAAAATGTAAGATCACTAAAATTTTGTTAAACAACTTTTTTCACTGTGCCATTTTCAAACAATAGTGACGTCTCCACAGTTGTTTCGAAACTTACGAAACTGATTCAATGTCTTCCTTATGCTGACAGTTTATCCTCACAAGCAGTTAAGTTTTCAAAACTACCACAAGTGTAGTTATGAAGCTTGTTTACAATTACCCCAACTGACCCTAATTAAATAAAGATTGAAAGATAAAAAACAATTCAAAAGAGGGTTTTGAGACGGGAAAATGTCTGTCGGTCGATCGGTCTGCCCCCCCCCCCCCTAATAACTTATGAAGGAAATGTCCGATTCGAAAGGCTCGGCGAGGACATCTCACCTCCATATTTTACTTTTCGATTTAAACAATTTTTGTTCCATTTTGATCAGTTACAAAAATATTAACATAAGCGACTATGATCCAAAATGAAGCAAGTTATGAAAACTCTGGGCAGCTCCAAGTTCCTATGATCAAGTTTAAAGGAAGAAGCTCTCGGCGGAAAATATTTTTTAAGTTGAACAATTTTTGCTCATTTTTGAACAGTTCAAAAAAAAAATGCGCTACTTTTCCATTGTCTTGGCGCTGGCGATAAAATCTCCAATAATTATGTAACCAACGCCAAAAGGCACATCGCCGCTGGTAACCTTTTGCGTGTGCTGTCGCCAAAAAGTCTGCTTGGCTCGATTTCCGCGGGATAATGGAAAAGTACCAAATTAACATTAACGCCTTCGGGGCAATTTCAATCCTATATAAATAATGATCCAACAGAACAATTTACTTGGAACAAATTTTATCGGAAAGATGTTGTGATGTAGAACATATACAGATACAAAGTTCTACTAGAGCTGAAAGAGCCTATTTTCCTATGAAATTTTTTGATTGGGTTATTAATTATATTTTCGAATGAATGAGTGATTAAATGAATGAGTGAAGGAATGAATGAATAAATGAGTGGGTAAATAATAAAATAAATATAATAATGGAAAAAAAAATAAAAGAGTGAATGAATGAAAAAATAAATAAATGAGTGAGTAATTACATGAATGAGTAAATGAATGAATGAATAAACAAATGGCTGAATAGATGAAAGAATGAATGAGTGAGTGAATGAATATGTATTATATGCTGAAAAAGGTATATGAAGTAATTAAAAACTAAAGCTAAATGAGAAAGAGAGAGAGAGAGAGTTAGCTAGATTACTCCTTGGAAAAAACTTTATCGTAAAGCTCTTATAACGTAGAACATGCACAGATAGAAAGTTCATCCAGAACTAACGAGCCTATTTCCCTATGAAGCTTTTTGATCGGGATTTTCAAGGATATTTTTGAATTAATGAATGTTTAAATAAATGAAAGAATGAATAAATGAGTTAAAAAATTAAAAGAAAAATAAATGAGTGAATAAATACATGAAGGAGTGAATGAATGACTGAATGAATAAATGAATGAATGAGTGAATGAATGTGTATATCGATTGAAAAAGGTACATTTGAAGCAATTAAGAACTAAAGCTAAACGAGAAAGAGAGAGATAACTAGATTATAAATTTGAAGTTAGGTGTATACGGGAAAGTAGGCTCGTATAGTTCTAGACGGCACTTCTTGTTTTTAACTATTCATGAAAAGAGGATCACATTTCGAGTATTTCATTTTATTGAGAACCTCCAAAAGATTTTTTTAAGTGAAAATACATTTTCATAATTTTTCTGTTATTATTGTTGTTGATGTTGTTTATGAATATGAAAAGCTGTAGAGTTTTTGCTGATACACATAATCTGTGCAATAAATTTAAACGCAGTTAACAATAATGTAATGCTTGTACATCTATGTACTGGTTTAAAACACGACCACCATGTAATAAAAAGATAACACAAAACATCTATGAGCTCTGTGGAGGAGAAATAATTTTAATGAAAAATTTTACCCATACTTCGGAAACAGCAGCATTTATTTTCGTATGTTTTACAAGTTCATTAGCAATACAATTGGAAAAAAGACATATTTCTTTTAAATCGTCACTAAAATTTGATTTAAAATGGATTGTGACGTCTTCTGGAGATAGCCGTTTCTTATTTTCTGCACATCTAGTTCTGTCATTCCTCTTCTCTGCATAATGTTACTATCGTCAATCCCATCTCCCTTTGCATGTTCAGTAGAAAAAAATACATACTGCTTTTGAATCAATAATAATCGTTACTTTTCGTTATTAAAATTTCATTTGAAATGGATTGTAATGTCTTCTATTGGTAAGCATTTCTTATCTTCTGCACATCTAACTCTGTCATTCTTCTTCTCTGCCCGATCTGACTCTCATCAATCCCATCCCTCAGAATTTCGAATGCCTTCCTTCTGGTACCAGGCGCATTCATGCCGTAATGCATCACTGAGTAGTAGTCATAATCGGTGGTTGTGACAAAATCTTCAGCGCTGCCTTTTTCATATTGCGAATGCCATTCTGTACAAAAGATATCCAAAATAGTTTTTAGACAATGTGCACAAATGCAAAGAAAGGAAAAAAAGAAAAACTTCGTTAATCTAGTCTTCTTTAAGACATATTTTGCAGTAATTCACTCTCTTTAGCGCGATACTTTTGTAGTATTTTTTATCTTTTTAATGTCATGTTCGAACTTTTTAATTTCGTAAAGAATTGCTTAACCTTTACGTCTTACACGAATAATATGGTTCTGATGTGTTTAAAATACCTAAATGCTTGTTTGCTTCGCTTCATGTACCTCGAACTGTAAATTAGCATATGAAAATAATGACGAACCAACTCCCTTTTTTGTTTTATTTCGACATTGATAGAAATCATTTCAAACAAATTTTTTAAATGGTAAAAACACTTTTTATGAAAAAAAAAAGATCTTTTTTCTCAAGCTGTAAGGCATTTAGTTGCAAAGCGCACTCAACTGAAATTTAGATTGAAAGCAGCGGGTTGTGACTTTTATTTTACATTTTATTTACTCTTAGAATAATATTCGTACGTCAAAAACGTTTACCTCGAGGTATGTTTTCCCATAGGACGCGGACGGAATTGTCCCTGTCCGGACGATTGTGTTCATGTGTAAATCCGACAGCATGGATCATTTCATGCTGAACAATTCCATGTTGGACGCATCCAGTGCGCTGCAGTGACAACGGTTGTTGTTCTCCGATTCTTCCTAGGTAAGAATAACACCTAAAACCGAGGAAAAACTCTTAGTAAAGATTTTGTAAAACCTTAAATTTGCTATACTATTTAGATAAAACTCAATAACAAAAAGAAGGAAGTTCGGGCATTAAATGGTACTTTTTTTTGAAATCAAGAAATTATTTTATTCTCTTTCCTTCATGTTGTATTCTTAAACTGTTTACACGAAAACAGCTGGCGTACAGTTCTACTACCAACCAAAGTCATCTGCCTGGCAGAGTGCCAAGAAGAATCCATTCATGTTCTAGGGAGGAACTGCTGGTAAAAGGAATGGATCTTTTTCCTTCTCATCCTAGTTCGTTTAGAATACTTGATTTCTCCTGAACTGATGCTATATGCCGGTTTATAAATGTAGTACTCCCATTCTCTTACAAGGATTGGTCCGAGAAACAGCAAGTGAATTTTAACCATTTAATCAAGAAACTAACATATTTTACAGCTATGTACAGAAAATAATTATAACATCGAGAGAGCACTGCTTATCCATTCTCTCCGAAAAACAACTAACTCAATTCAGCTCAAGTCAACTGACTGCACTGGAACACAACTTGTAACGCCTTTTATGCAAGCTCCGTTGCCAATCGGCAAAAATCTATTTCAGTTCAGTAACGATTGTAGTTCAGTTCCATATGTAAATCAGTTTAACTGTTCACCAACGGCTGTGTAGATCCCACAGTTCGGCCATCCGACAATGGAGCTGTCCTCAGATCCTGAAACACATTAAAAAAACACAAAAACAAGCAAAAAAAAACTAATAACACGCAAATGTGCATCTTTTCCATAATTTCAAATCACTGATGATTCTGTCCATTTCTTCATATATTCGGCACAGGTTGTAGTACATTGTGGTCCTTCGTGATAACCTTCTTTAGCTACATCAAAAGTGTCTCCTCCTTTTAACTTTGTAATCTTGTATGGTCCAAAAAATTTAGCTTTTAATTTTAAGTTCGGACCAAATTGGGTTCTCTTTATTGCAACCAAGTCTCCAACCGTGTAAGGTCTAGCTGCCCTCCGCCGCAGATTATACACTTTTTTATTTTCTTGTTGAATTTTGAGAATTTGCGCTTTCGCATGTTTCCTCAAATTGTCTCGCTGAGCCTCAAACTGATTTTTAAATTCGCGTTCAATCATTTCTTTTAACTTATCAGTACCTTTGAGGTTCGTTTTGGTCCCAAATAACAGCTCGAATGGGGTTGTATCTATGCTGCGGTGGTAGGTGGAGTTCAATGTTAGTTGTAACTCTTTAGTGTGTTTATACCACTGGGAGGGATTCTCAATAGATAATTTTGCAAGAACCGATATTATGACTTGATTTATGCGTTCCACTTGTCCGTTAGCTCTTGGCAAGCCGGTTGTAATAGTATGATGTGTAATTTCCTCCTTAGCACAATATTCGGCGAACTCGTTAGAAGTGAACGCAGTACCTCTGTCAGTAATAATTTGAAAAGGGCTTCCGAAGATCGCTTTTTGATCGTCTAATTTTCTTATCACCTCCGCTGAGGTTGTTGATTTTGTGGGATAAATCCACACAAATTTAGTGAAAGCGTCAATTATTACCAAAATATGATTGTAGTTTTTATTTGTGCTTTCAAGGGGTCCTAGATGGTCTACATGATAGGTATGAAGCGGTATATCGTCTTTATATCGCGGGTGTAAAAATCCTTCCCTTTTCCCTCGTTTACGGTTAATAAGTATACATTGGACGCAATTAGAAATTATTTTCTCTATTAGCTTGGGTATGTGATAGTATTCCGAAATATGTTTTTCCGTATGTTTGACACCTGTGTGCCCTTTTTCGTGAGCGTCCTTTATGATCTCTGTTTGCATATCATTTGGTACAACTAGTAATTCTCGACCGTTTACAAATTTATAAAGAATTCCGTTTCTGTTACAGTAATCTTCGTAATCATCGATAGCTAATAATTTCTTTATTGCTTCTATTTCGTTATCATTTTGCTGCGCAAGCTTAATTTTGGGTAATATATTTTCAATTGAGACGCACATCACATCTATAGGAGATCGGCTTAGTGCATCTACGTGAGGCATTTTAATTCCGGGACGATGCTCAATTACATAGTCAAATTCCTGCAACAATAATGCCCAACGCGCTACACGGGTTGATAGGTCTCGTTTTTCCATAGTTTTCTGGAATGCGGAACAATCAGTTACAATTTTAAAATTTATTCCCAGTAAATACACACGAAATTTCTTTAAGGCTTCTATTACGGCTAGGATTTCCAATTCATAACTAGAATATTTTTTCTCAGCGTCTGTAGTTTTTCTACTCATAAAATAAACTGGGTGAAAATGTTTTTCGTCGGGAGGTTTTTGCAACAAAATTGCTCCATATCCCTCTATACTAGCATCAGTATGTAATTCGGTCTCAAAAGCTGGATTGTAAATAGAGAGTACGGGTTTCTCAGCTAACAATGATTTTAAGCGCACAAACGCATTTCTTTCTTCATCTCCGAAAGTGAATTTCTTTTCCTTTTTAAGTAGATCGCTTAACGGCTTAGCAATTATTGAATAAAGAGGCACGAATTTACGGAAATACCCGGTAAGACCTAAATAGCTCTGAACTTGTTTTGTGCTTTTAGGTTCAGGGAAATTTAGTACTGCTTGGGTTTTTAAAGTTGAGGGGTAAATTTTACCTTCTTCTATAAAATGACCTAGAAATTCAATACGCTTCTTTAGAAATTGCGACTTTTTAAAATTTATTTCTAATCCATATTCGCTAGCTAGATCTAACACCATTTTAAGTCTGCTTATTCCTTCTTCCATGGACACCGACAAAATAATAACGTCATCCATGTAGGGTAGTACTATACCATCGTTAACTAGGGGTCTAAAAATTGTGTTTATGAATCGCTGGAATACTGCAGGCGAATTGCACAATCCGAACGGCACCTTTCTAAACTGATATTGACCTTCATGAGTTACAAAAGCGGTATACTTTTTACTTTCTTCTTCTACATCGACATGAAAAAATCCGTTACGCAAGTCAATTGTGCTAAACACTCGAGCTCCCTGTAATCTATCTAGTATGTCTTCAATTAGCGGAAGGGGGAATCTATCCTTCACGATAACTTTATTTAATTTCCTGTAGTCAATGCATACTCTAGGCGTGCCGTCTTTTTTTTTAACTATAACTACTGGACTACAATATTCAGAGGAACTATTTTCAATTATTCCCGATTTTAACCATTCGGTCACCTGGGCCTCAACAATTTTTTTCTCTACGAAGGGTAATCTTCGCGGTTGATGGGATACTGGTTCATCATTTTTGAGACATATTTTCAGCTGAATATTCGTAGATCTGATTTTTCGCGGTTCGTAACTAGAAACTAAATGTTGTACTTCGTTTTTAATTTGATTTGGAACACTCGGATCAATGTTAATTTCGCTTTCGCTATAAGTTAAATCAACAGGTAAAATTTTAAGCAAATTTATTTCTTCCGCTTCAGAGTTCCTATTTTTTATTGCTATTCCCTTTTCGTTTATAGTTGTTTCTCCTTGCATCAGTACATTTAGTCCTATTATTGCTTCATTAGACATCACCTCGTCGTCCACCACATATACATCAGCTACACATCTAAACGCGTCGATTTCTATGTTACTTTTGAAGCAACCCAAGGGTTTAACTCGACATCCGCCGAACCCGCCCAAAGTTGAGTTCAAAGGGTTAAGTTTCTCAATATTTAATTTATCAAAAATGTTCTTCTTAATAAGTGTAACTTGACTACCTGTATCTATTAATGAATTTACGCTTAAGTCATTAAATTTGCTGGGGACTTTCATTTGGGAATTTTTACTCATAATTACGTTAGACACTTCTGCTTTAGGGTATTTTTTAGGGCATTCGATAGCTTTATGTCCAAAAAGGGAACAATGGAAACACCTATTTCCCTTATCTCTATCCGGACAGTACCTAGCTATGTGTGTTTTTCCGCCACAACTATAACAATTAACATCTCTCCTATTACGTTTACTTTGATACGACTGCTCATTACTTGAAATCTTGTCATTTTTTGTTTTACTTCTATTTACATAATTAGCTTTATTCTCATAATTAACTTTCAATTTATCATTTTTAAATTCTGACTTATTATATCGGAAATTTTTGTTTTTATTTTCATCCGACCTCATTTGCTCATACGCTTTAAGTCTGCATCTAAATTCAATTAAATTATCACAACCATATAAGGATGCTTTTTTATATATATCATCACGAATACCATTTATAATATATCTAATTAGAGCAGCATCTTCTACTTTGGCTCTGTTCGCCAATTTTTTCATACAAAAAATATTCTTCTACAGATTCATCATACCCTATCTTCCTCTTAGCTAACATTTCATGAATGTCAGCTGAATTTGAAACATCTCCAAATTCACCTAACATTAATTGTTTAAATTTTGCATAGGTATATATTCTTAATTCACTTTCTAAAAAGAGCTTGGCTCTTCCTTGCATACTACGTTTAGCATAAATTATTTTTTGCATTTCACTTAAATTTAATAAAGAAGCGGTATCTTCAAAAATTTCAAGCCAGTTTTCTAGACTCTCTGAACTGGTACCACTGAACGGCACAACAAAACTTTCAAAATCGGAGAATGAGGCAGATGATTTTATATAATATTCACTAGTGGCTGGTATTTGCGCGATCTGTCTATTCTCACCGGAATCACTTCCCCTCTCAGAATCTTCGTCCTCATCTTCAGTCAAATCACTTTCACTCTCAACCATAATATTATTTTGCAATACATTTAAATCATTTAGTGAACAAACTATTCGGGTGACTAACTCGAGAATCGACCCTTCATTTGAAATTTGTAATACATTCGCTATTGTAATTAATTCGTTTAATGAAAAATTAGTTTTAACTTTTTCTACTTTTTCCTTAAATTCTTTACCTTCTGTTTGAAAAGCAAAGCCAGAAAATTTTCTTAATTTATCGCGACTTTTTCTATCAAACGCGTCCTCAAAAATTAATTTATATAGCAGCTTAATACTGCTTGTGTTATGCGATTTGAGAGCAGCAGCCATTTCACCAATGTCAATTAACAACATGGTTAATTAATAAGGTTGGGACTCACCTAAGAAATTGAAAGAATATCTTCTATATTTATTCTTCAACACCGTAGATTTTCGGTCGTAGCTTTCACGGAAGATCCTTTAAATTCCTCACAGTAGATTTTCGTTGGTAGGTTTCACAGAAAAGTCTTTAATTTACTCTTCAAAACAGAATTTAACTTCAGCTTTTTCTTCACAAATTAGCTTCGTCTTCAGGTCAGATATAATGAAAATAATCTTCTTAGAATTAGAAAAATCTTCTCTAATATTCTTCACAAAAAAATATAAAGTACTTGACTTCAACTTCGTTTAATTCTTCTAAATAAATTTCTTCTATTCTTCGTAAAAATTATTTCTTCTCGATTAATTTCTTCTTCTATACTTCTTAAAAAAATTCTTTCTTCTAGATAAAGCACTTTTGATATCCTCAGAAAAGTATCTTCTTTATAGCTCTTCTGGATTCGTCACAAAAGTAACTTCTTCTAAAACGAATAACTTCTTCTAAAAAAAACATCTTCAAAGTATTCTCAGAAAATTCTGCCGCCATCCCGACTGACCGCCATACTTCTATTGCTGTTGTAGGCTTGTTAGTCCCAATCCGACTTCTGAATTTGTAGTACTCCCATTCTCTTACAAGGATTGGTCCGAGAAACAGCAAGTGAATTTTAACCATTTAATCAAGAAACTAACATATTTTACAGCTATGTACAGAAAATAATTATAACATCGAGAGAGCACTGCTTATCCATTCTCTCCGAAAAACAACTAACTCAATTCAGCTCAAGTCAACTGACTGCACTGGAACACAACTTGTAACGCCTTTTATGCAAGCTCCGTTGCCAATCGGCAAAAATCTATTTCAGTTCAGTAACGATTGTAGTTCAGTTCCATATGTAAATCAGTTTAACTGTTCACCAACGGCTGTGTAGATCCCACATAAATTTAGTTTCTTTCAACGAACAGCGAATCAAACATTCTAATTTGCGTACTCAACGCACCTGCGAAACAATCTTCCCTAAAACTCGAATGGATTCGTTCTTTTCTGTCATGCACAGAAGCGTCCAAATGTCAAAATTCCGTGGTCGAACTGTAATCAACTAGTCAGGAGAAATTATCTATGCGCATTTACCGCAAACAAACAAATCAGGCCAAAGGCTTTCAAAGTGGCCTTATATCGTTTTGAAACGGTCGCAAAATGACATTTTTTTAAATAATAAAATAATGTTTCGTTTCCAACAACTACTTCTGAAATGGATATACGAGAAAAGGATTTTTAAATAATTTTTATGGAGAAGGATACCTTTTTTTGGCAGGTGTCGTTCCCCGTAGGTATAATGAGAGGGTTTTACACCTGTCTTGGGGAAGGTAGAACACCCCCCCCCCCCACACCACCAGCTACTCTTTTGTTGCTGTACAACGTATATTGGAATATCTTCTATCCTCTGGATGTAGAGAAATTTCGATTGTTTTCTAAGAAATTAACAATTTTTCTTCCATTTGCTTTTTTAATTATTCTTATGAAATAGTAAAGAACAACGTTATGGTCCTTTGAAATATCTTATTACATATTATTATATGCATGTTTTTGAGGCATATTCTTGGATAGTGAACAAAATTCAAGCTATTTTAAAACAGTGAACTTCCGAAGATGTAGCACGTAGAATGGAAACATTGACAAATGTTAGAATAAGCGATTATGTCTCAAGAAATGATAATTAACATTGTGTCATCTGTAAGTAAAATGAAACATTTTTAGAAATCATTTAGAGAATAACTTTTACTGTTTATTTTCTAGAAATATTATGAATTTACCATTAATTCCACTAAAATACCCGTTACTGGCATGAGAGTGAAATGGATATTTTTTGCAGAACAAATAATGCTCTTCAAAAAAATTCAATATTTCAAAAAAATAAATTTAAAAAAATTTCATATTTCAAAAAAAATATTAAATTTTCTTAAAGAACTGTGTAACCTTCTTTTATAAATTGTGCTTTGATACAATTTAGTTTCAAACAATTCAAACAGAATATTTTCAATGTAATTCAAGCAGAAACAAACTGAAAATAGCTGGCCTTAAGTGATCGTCTGAAAATCAAAAGCTTTTGACCAATCAGTGTTGAGTCTGAATTTTTTATTTAGAGTATTCTCTACTGGAAAGAAAATTATGTACAAGGCAAAATAGAAACGTCTCGATTTCTATTATTTGACAATGTTTAAAATAAGTTTGTTATTTAATCTATGAACTCTAAGTTGAAATACTTGCATCTATAACGACGTGAAATTAAAATCATTCAAGAATTGAACTGGACAAAATTTATATAACTGTAAAATGTTGCTTTAAATGGGTAAGTTTTTCATTAAAAGCCTTGACGAGTCAGATTTGAAGTTAATCAAAATCAATGTTACCCTTGTCCACTGAAGATCATGACATAATCTTTTTCGTTTGTGCGTGGTACAAATCTCGTACCAGTATTTTTCGTATTGTAATCATTAATAGCATTTTCGATGATTCTTCTTTGAACAATGCCTGGAAACAAAAAATGAAGTTCAGTTTTACTAAAATACGTTGAAAAATTAATCATGTAGGATAGCTATTTTGAAGCATAGGTAATTTTATGTAGCATTAAAAAATATATTCACCGTGTGATATCGTGTTACGTCACACTCACTAATTTTTAATATTTAAAAGTGTTTTGTACATTTACGAAGAACTCTTGTTTCAAATAAATAATCAAGTTCCTTGATAACAGTTTCTCCATAAAGTTCTTGTTTCTCCGCACTCTATACAACTACAGAGATAAATCTGTTAAATTACGTAAAACTGCACACTTGAGATCTGTGACTTCCAAATTAAAAATTGTAAAAAAATGCATAATTTACACTTGAGATCTGTGACTACCAGCTCAAAACTTGTCGGGCAATGTATTATATATATTGTTGGCGTACGGTAATAAACCGGCTCTGTATAAGTAGCCTATACAATGGCAGCCAGGCCAAGCAACTCCGGAGGCACCTTAGAGCTTGTGTACCACATCAAATAATTCATCGTACTCACAAGATGGCACTACTGCGGCACGTTATCTTTTCTTACCAAGTTACCGAATGTTCTCTGTTTTTTTAATACATGTAATTTCCTTTATCAAAGACTAGCTTCTTTTTTTCAGTTTTCTAATTTTACGTTATATTCCGATAAATGATTTCCAGAAGATTCTTATGCATTTTCGGGCAAAAAATTTTTAGTGTAAGTTTCACCATGGAAACGAAAGACTCTAGCATTTCGGACATCTATAGTTAACATATTTAGTTAACAGAGATAAAATAGTCTATGTATGAGGCTATATGGTAATTACTTAAAATTTTTATTTTTCGATTAAGGTTAATCAGACCACATCGGGACGCGGTCATATTGGTCGTATTAACCTGCTGCTCCGTTTAAGCGCATATGGCCTGTATAAAAAGACCAGAAGTATTATACATTCTATTATTAAAGTGTTTTTATTATTATTGTGAGGTAAATATTTATGGCTACATACAAACAAGAAATAATATAGGTTAGCGAAATTTATTTAAAAAAACTTCATGCGATTGTCAGCAGGTGAAAACACAAGATAAAGCAGTCCTTTTCATGCGTTCAACACTTTAACCACGTCATTTAACAAAGTGTTCAGATCGATACGGTTTCGATTACATTGCGGTCGGTTGATACAGCTTCAATTCAATATCCAAAAACAAATACAAATATCCCAGAAAATTAAGTTTTGAAAGCACGCAAAAGCTACTAACATTTCCGTTAAAATATAAATTAGTTATTTTACAATCAAAGAATTTTATTAAAATTATAATTTAATTTGATTGTACATGCGGACTGGTTGAGCCGAGTAAATTCGAAAGCTCACTAATTTTGACCTTTGCTTTACGCCATCTAGGGGGAAATTTTGTTAAACATCTCTCTTGTAAATGTCGTTGGATTTAATTGAAAGTTACAAAGGAATTGTAATTAACGTTTGATAATTAATTGTTATGTTCGTTGACCCGCTTTAAATCCGTTTCACGCGGGCAACTTATGGCTCTTGTTTTATAGTTATTTTCATTTCTCTGTTGCGATTAAACGGATTTTTGGTACCAACTAGTGATTAATATTAGGCATACATAAAAGGAAAAGTTTTGGTTCTTTAGAATTTTTTCCGAAAAAGCCGTTGGTCTGATTATCCAGAGGTCCAATTAAGCGGATTCTACTGTATTATCTACAAGTGTTCGATTTTACTCCAGTACACATGCTTGATATTTGCATACTTTTTACCACTTAACCAATAATTTAGACACTTAAAAAATAAAGTGTAATAAAATGTCTGATTAATTGATTAAGTGTTAAAAGTAGTTTGCGATATTAAATTTCCATAGACAAAACATACTCACCGAAGCCTAAACGAGCAATTGAATAGGGCACAACCCCATTAGGCCACTTGCTATTTGGATATTTTTCAAAGTCTACACCAGATCGTGCCTAAAAAAGAGATTGCGTAGTTTGAAATGTCCAAAAAACATGTACTTCATACCTTATATGACTTAAAGGTGCTCAAGATTTTATGAGGTTTTCTATTTTAAAGATTTAGGATGTAATATATAATCTCGTCATCTCAAAAAATATTCCCAATTCGTTGCATGTTTTGAAACAGTGAAGTAAAAATTCGATATAAAAATGAAAAACAATTACTTTGCTTCTAAAATTTTTATTTTTAATAAAAAGAACAGAATTATGATAATTTTAAAAAATGCATTGTCAATTTAATGATTACTGCTAAATAATTCAGAGACAATGTGCACAAACAGAAAACGTGTGTGTGTATATATACAGGGTGTACCGGTACAGCGGCGACAAACTTTCAGGGTGTGTAGGGGGTACAGAGACGACTTGGAATCACATGGGAAAATGCAGGGTCCCAGACGCTTTCCTGACGCTGTAGGGACGACACAAAAATCAAGAAAGAAAGGACACGAACGGGGTGAGAAAACGTGTATTATTCGGAGTACAGCAACAATACAAGTCTTTGCCTGGTGTACACGCGAGATGTCGCTACGTAAACCGAAGTATAAGATGACGGTGCATGCGCACACGCGGTTGTTGCTGGCGCGCTCGCCTTGAAGCTTCATTACTATGACTGCCGACAGATTGGTAGTAGGATGGAAGACTACACGGCCGCTGAGCTCGCTGATATGCATCTGGCATACGGGGCCGCTGATTGCAATGGACGAGCCGCGCAACGGTTGTACTCCCAACGTTACCCCAATAGGCGAACCCCATCACGCCCACTTTGCACGTGTGCACCAGAGATTGTCCGAGAGAGGATCCTTCTTCGTCATAGCCCCACAGGCACTTGAGCGATCAGCAAGGACGCCAAGGAACGAGGAGGTAGTGCTGGATGTGGTACAAAACAATGCCAGTACCAGTACGCGGGCTATCGCTCATCAGGTCGGGATGTCCCATATGAGCGTATGGCGGATCCTGCAGACTGATGCCATGTACCCCTATCACACCCAGCGCGTGCAGTTACTGAGCCAAGACGATTTTGCTCCCCGATTGGCCTTTGCACGCTGGTATTTAGTGATGTGCGCAAGAGATCCCCGTTTTCCAGACACCGTTATGTTCACCGATGAAGCAACCTTCACGCGGGAAGGACTTTTTAATTCCCATAACACCCATGTGTGGTCGGAGGAGAACCCACATGCAACAAGAACTCGTGCAGCAGAGGAACGGTTTCCGTAAATGTATGGGCAGGCATCGTAGGAGATCCCCTCGTCGGGCCGTACTTGTTGCCCCAACGCCTGACGGCGGCACACTATCTGGTCTTCCTTCAGTAGGTATTGCCGCTGGTATTGGATGACGCACACGTATCCGCTGCTCCCCGTTCTTCCATGTGGTTTCAGCATGATGGGGCCCCTGCCCATTACAACACTGCCGTTAGTCGCCACCTGAATGCAACGTATGGCCAACAGTGGATCGGTCGGTGTGGTCCCGTGCAATGGCCCGCTCGATCTCCAGACCTCACTTGCCTTGATTACTTCTTATGGGGTTACCTAAAATCAATGGTGTACGAAACTCCCGTTCACAGTGTCGAAGAACTTGTTGCTCGCATCGTGGCAGCTGCTGGGGATGTCCGGGACACGCCCGGTATTTTCGCTAACGTTCGTTCGTCAATGCGCCGCAGATGTGAAGTTTGCATCACGGCCCATGGTCGTAATTTCGAACACCTACTTTGATGAAAATCTTTGTCTCTTTATGTTGTTTTTCTTTGTATTTTGCTGTAAATCCGAAAAATACACACTTTATCTCACCCCGTTGGTATTCTTTCTTTCTTGATTTTTGTGTCGTCCCTACCGCGTCAGGAAAGCGTCTGGGACCCTGCATTCTTATGTGATTCCAAGTCGTCTCTGTACCCCCTACACACCCTGAAAGTTTGCCGCCGCTGTACCGGTACACCCTGTATATATATATACAGTAGCGTCACTACGGGTGGCGGGGTGACACCCAAAATGAGATTAAAAACTTTTAAAAATACATATTGTACTTGGAATTATGCAATTTTAGTGATGCGATTTCAACGCATCATAACTGAAAATAATTCTAGTTTTTTTTTTTTTTTTTTTTTGCACCACATAAACCAATATAAATTACCAAACTGCAAATTTGTACTACACAACAACAGTTGTTTTTTCCATGGGGAGGGGAACCACAAATTACCGCTTACTCCGCACCCATGCTCGGAGCGCCACTGATATTTATATATATATATACAGACAGATATTTATATATATATATATGAAGCAAACGTGTGATACATTTTTGCAAAACAAAAATTTACTAAGACCTAAGACTTCAACTAAGTCAGTTCATTTTTAATTCAGAGTGGAACATATGATTTGTTTTATGTAAGTTAAGACAAATATTTTTATATCGAAAAATTGTCTCCAAAATTCAGGTGCGTCGTACACCCGAAAATGATATTAAAAGGGCGGGTGACTGAATTAAAATTCCCTCCAGTCATAAACATGTCGGGGAGAAGGAAAAGTTTAGATGAAAATTTTCTGGTATTTTAAAGGACAGCTCGGTCTCTTGAAGTAATAAAAAATATTTTTTATGCTGCCTTTGCGACAATAATGATAAAGGTTACAACTAATGTTTAAAAAAAATTATAAAACTTAAGGTGCGTCTTACATTCCGTGAAGTACGTTACACGTATCTGAAACTAATTTAGTTCATTCCAAAAGAAAACGTTCGGATTTCTGATGTATACGTACTTCCTCTACTTGCTCTTTAGGAAGCAAAATATCACCCAATGGGAGACCTGTAAAAGAAGTCAAAAAAAGCTGTAATGTAATTTAAATGAAATTAACATCACTAATGTATCGTTTCTCACGATATTAAATGGTACATGGACGGTACGTTTTAACGCCTGTGTGTCCAGTTATGTTCTAAAAACGAAAAAACTAATACTGCAGGACGATACATGCAATGAAATATTAACATGAAGTACGACAAAACGTGCTATGTTTATGATTCTAATAAATGTTTCTTTTTTCTTTCTAAATAAATGTATTTTCAAGCGAGATAAATGTACTGGGTAATATACTCCACGAAGATCAGTTAAAGGGTTAGAAAATGCTTTTGTTTCCCTCTGGAAGTTAATGGTTATTATCAAGCGCCGGAAGTTAAGGGTAATGAATTTTTTTCTGCGTTTTTCAACGTTTTCTTGTTTTTTTGAGCATTTTAAAAATATTTTTACTGCATTTTTCAGAACTTTTTTCACTTTAAGAGCATTTTTCTATGTTTCATCTCAGTTTGATTGATTTTTCAAATTTTTCGAAACACTTAAAAGGGTTGGTCGAGGGCAGACCTATAATCTATTGCACCATTGTTTGGATGAAGACAGATTGAAGAAAACAAAGTATTTCTGATGTTAAAAACAGTTGCTGTTGTTGTAATTGGAGAAGGTACAGTATGTGAGTTCGAAGGAAATTTATCTGTGCCTGGTTATATTTATTTCAAATTTGTGCCAACTATGTCTGAATTGAAAAAAAGTTTTTCAAGATTCAAAAATCTTACTTTTGCATGCGGTCTTTAATAATGTAAAAGAACATTTAATTACTCAGGGCAAATAAGATCCTGTCATTTAGGACTGTCAAGTTATCAAAAGACATGTATACCAATTGTTGGTGCATTTTGTTTATTACTTTTTTTATTTATTCATTCATTTTAGAAAGTCATTTAATGACTCTGCTATTGTAATTTTTCAAAAAACAAATATTTTAAATGCTTTAGTCTAATTTTGACTTCAAATCTTAAGTGCATTTTTCAAAATGTTAAGTTAATTTGTCCAATTTTAATGGCATTTTTTGGTCATTTTTCGATTTTTTTTAATATCATTTTCAGGATTTTTTAGGTCATCAACTTCCGGGACCTGGTTATTACAGTAGTTTCTTTCTTATTTCCTTCTAATTTTTTTTTTTTTTTATCGATTTTATTTATTTATCTGTTTATGTTTTTCACATATATATATACTTCATTTGATTTCGTAATTTCAATATTTATTTTTTAAAAAACAGAAAAAAGAGCAATTTTATCCTTTTCTCTCTAAATTTATCGGGGGATTTTTCTTCTTTGATTATTTTTGATCTTGCTTCCTTAAATCTCTTACTATTTATTGCACTCATTTCAAACAAATAATTTATAAAATGAAGATAAACTTTTGTTATTTTAATTTATTTCTCATTTGATTTTAACTGTCATTTTGTTGCGACTTATCATTTGATTTCTACGTCAGAGATCTATCTCGAAAGAGAAATAAAACCAAAAATTCAATTCTCAAGAGAAATCAAATCAGATATATTAATTCAATGTTATTAAAAATATTATTAAAATAGTTATAAAAATGTTTTTAAAATGTTATTATCAATGTCACTTTTAAAAAGAATGATTTTACTTACTATACTTACTTGATTAACGTCTTCGACTGTGCTTTCCCTCTCCCCTCTTAAGTTGAGTTGTTACAATGCTTATTGTTTATACTCGCGTTATGTGTTACCCCATGACACATCATGCGGGCACAGCTAGGATATACTACATGCGTCCACAACCAATAGATAACTACACTTAGAAAAAGCAACTTTCAAACGATATAAATGAAAATAAACTAGCATTAGGTTTTATAGATTCACACTAACAAATCTCCCTTGCTTTCCTAATTATGTCATGTTATTGATTTTTGATTTACCTAGTGCATAATATATCGTTTTAAAAAATTGTTTCCCTAGATCAAAAATTTGCGTACCTTCATGGAACATAGGATCACTGTTGTCTAGAAAAGAAAAGAAAGAGAAAAACAATTTCAGTGACATTATCTCAAAAAAGTGCTCAAACTTATTCAAAATTATAAAAATTCGTATTGAAATTCACCTGATAAAGACTTAATGTCCAGTTTTTCTGTACGAAATAAACACACGAAGTTATATAAGTTCTGTTTGCACAGTTTTGCAATAATTTGTTGGTTAATAAGTACTTCTAATCGCACTCTTAGTTATCTTATTAAATATTGTATTGTTAGCAATTTAACATTTCTGCAATCTTACATATAAAAGCAATGTGTCGAACAAATTTCAGTACATGGCTTAGAAAATATTGAGTTTAAATTCATTTGATTTTACTATGTTTCACTTTTATTTCGTAAAACAACGAAACACACCTGCAGAACCCCTCCCTTTTCTCTTTGAGTAAGTGCAAATAAGAACTCGAAGCATAAGCATGTCTTTTTCAAATACTATTGTTTCTAATGCCACTTGGTATCCAAGCTCCCCTTAGCTTTAGAGAGACCAGGAATTAGGTCAGTTTGGCGGGCTTCTGTTTATATATGAGCACCACAACGGTGGAAATATGACTGGGCTCAAGATGTATTTGGATGACACTAGATGGCGCCACCACAAATACGCCACCTTTCTTCAAATGTTGTCTAGTTAAAACTCAAATAACCACAAAGAAAGATATATTCAGTACCCATCACACATTTTGCTTGCAGTACTTAATAAAAAAATTTTAAATATTAGCTGCACAATTGGCTTTAAAAAGTTTTACCTTGTTTGGGAATCACTAGTTTCACATCATCAATACGCAGCACTAGAAAAAAATGAATTTATTCATTAGAAATAGAAGAACCATTTAAAAAATCTTAAAAGATGCAAATTTTGAGCCTTACATTTGCTAAATTCTTCATAGTCACCATTTTCTAATAATTTTTCAAGTTCTTCGGGCTCAACAGCTAAAAAAAAATTATGATTACATGACATACTTTCAAGCTTTAAAAATATCACATGCTAATCTACAAAAATTTAATGACATTCAATATTCTATGAATTAGAAAAAAATATTGTCAGTTAGATATATATTTCTTTTAAGGAAAGAGAATATATATGTTACGGACAAAGCCCGAAGTCCGGCCACTTAGCGAATTGGCCGGCCATTTCGCACTGTGACCGAACGGTATGGCCAAAGTGCGATGGAATTGAAACGATCAGTGAATATTCTACTTTGGCCGGAAATTTCGCGAAGTGGCCACGATGTTCCGGCCAAAACGCGATGTGCTCCTTCAAGAATGCCCGGTAGGCGGTAAGTGTGCAGCAAATCGCTCTAAATGCGGAAGCAACGGACTTTTTTGTAATTCGAAATGTCATAAAAGTTCAACTTGCTGTAATAAGTGATTACAGTGATTTATAACTCATTTTTTAATTAAAGGAAGAGAGGTAAATTTTTTATGTTGACCATTTTACTACTTTTTTAATATCTTTTGTATTTCTAATAACTTTTACTTTATAGAAAAAAAAAATTGTAGTGGTATGTTTTTTTTCACATACCGGTAGGTACGGTGGGACCACAATTTTTTAGTATTTGTTTTATAAAAAAGTTAATTTGCTAATATTGTTCCTTTTGTTTTCTTTTTTAATTTAAAAATATAAATCTTCTAATTTAAATACATAAAAAAATGAATTAAAATTTTGAAAAATTAATTTTTTACTTTGTCTCAAATGGCCACATCCCTGTGGGATGTGGCCATTTGAGACAAAGCAGCTAGTAACTTTTAAAGAATGAAGTTATGGTTATACGGAGCCAATTATACGTGCCAATGATTTTTTCTTCCAACTTTGGCTGATCCTCCCATGCCACTTCGCGATCTGGCCGGCCAATTCCCGAAATCAAGAAAAGATCGGACATTGGCCAGCCAATTTACAGCGTTCTTAGCCATTTCACGATTAGGCCGGCCAATTCGCGAAGTGGCCGAATTCGGGTTTTGGCCGTAACATATATCTTTCAGATTGTTAGTCTAAGTAGAATTTTCTATAAGTTTTTGGCAATAAAATTTCCTACAGTTATCTAGTTTGACTTTTAGCTAAAAAATTGATACAAATTGGTAAAGTATTTAAAAATACATCAAATGGTTTTTATAAACATACTTACAACGTACATCTGGTTCTGATATAGAAACTGCAATAACGCAGAAAATGAAAAATAAAATGTTTCCAATACTCGACATCATTTATTGCCTTGTCCACTGAAATCATAAATTTAAAACATTAAATATGTATTAAAAATAAATAAATATGAGCTGAAATGCATTGCAAAACACAGCAAACAAATGAAAATTAATACGTTTTTGTAGAACAGAATTTCAAAATAGAGCAAACAAATTGTTAATGCAAAAATTTTTCAAGAACGGAAGCCTAAGGAGAAATTAAAAATGTTTTATAAAATAAAAAGCAGAAAATATAGCATGTTTACCTAAAAAAGTCTTACTAGTTTAAGGGGACAGTTGACCATAAAAATGAACTTTTTCATTTTTAATGATAAAAACTTAATTTGTTTTGTGTCAGGTAGACATATACAAGATCATTATGTACAAAGTTTCATTAAAATAATATTGGTAATTTACTAAGATATTGATTAAAATTCTTTCTTAATTACACGCAATTAAACTTTTTTATTAAGCTTTTTAAATTCTTGATTTTTTGGTCACAAATAAAGTCTAGAACAAGTGTTACATAATACGGTTTTAAAAAGTCAAAAAATAAAACTTCATTCAAAATTTGCATAAAATTTATCAAAATACAAGACGCGATATGATCTTCTTGCATAAAATTTGCAATTGAAACTTTGAATTACAAATCCTATTTAGTTATCATTTGTTCCAAACCTTATTTGTGAGTGAAAAATCAAATAGTTGAAAACTTTAAAAAAGGACATTTTAATGTTGAAGGCACTTTTAATTACTTGAAATTGAAAAAGGATATTAAGTAATTCAATAAAATTTGAAATATTATCTTATGAAACTTGTTTACATATATATTTCGTGTAAAATAGGTTTTTATTATCAAATTATCAAAAACAACAAAGTCTATGGCAAACTGTCCCCTTAAGGTTATGAAAACTACACTCTGCGTTTAATCTGATAAATCATGAGATTCAAAGTCAACATCATAAATAAAAGTTAACGTGAGGAAACATTCAACATAAGATATATTTAAAAAGAAATGGGGGGGGGGCGGAGAAAACAAGAAATAAACCAAAAATAGATCATCATGATCGAATTAAAGTTCGATGTATATTTACACAGCTAGCAAAAAAGGAAGCAATACTTACCTTATACAGGATTTGAACCAAATCTTCCCACTCTCCAAGGAGTTTTATAAGTATTTATGCAAGACATGCATCAATGTTAATTCCTAACAGCTGCTGAGATTAATAAACAGCATCATTCAGAAAATGACAGACGTTATCATCATCTTTCAAACGCAATTTATTTCCGATAATTGCATTTGTTTATTGTACGTAACCGCAAGTGGTTCAAATTTCATCACCTTCGACTCAATTATCTGAATTTAGCAGAAGTTTTTTCAATGGTTGAAATTTACAATTGTCCGGTGCTCAAGACATATAGAAAATGTGCGCCCATTTGGTCCGACAAGAAAAGGTGAAGCAAAAAGGTTATGAAATTTAAAAAGTAATATTGATCTAGTTGCTGGATCTAGGGGTGGGGAGAAAGCCGGGCTCATGCCCAAGAGGCACTTCCGGGGGTCGGTAAATTCAACTGTGATGCGCTAAAATAAAAAAATAAAAAAGAAGAGGAAGAAATAAAATAAAATTAAAAAATAAAAATAAAAGTATTTTGTTAAGAAAAGTTAACTTTTGAAAAGAGAATTAAAATACTAGTTCAGCGTTGCAATTTGATCATTGCTCGGCTATTTTGCTGACGATTAAAACCTATTAAAAGAATTATTTATGTGTATAAACTGTTGGAAAATTTTAAATTGGGGTATACTGAGTATATTGTGTCGGCTGAACAATTTTTGTTCATTTTTAAACAGTTCCAAAAAAAATTAACATTAGCTTCTGCGGAGAAATTTCAATCCCATATAAATTCTGATCTAACCGACGGATTTGCTTGAACCAAACTTTATCGGAAAGAAGTTACGATGTAAAACATATACATATACGAAGTTCAACAAGAATTGAACGAGCCAATTTTCCTCCGAAATTTTTTGATCGGGATTTTTAAGGATATTTCTCAATGAATAAATGAATAAGTGAAAGAATGAATGAATGAATGAATAAATGAGTGAATTAATGATAAAATAAATAAATGAGTAAATGAATACATGAATGCGTAAATGAATGAATAACCGCATGAATGACTCAATAAATGAAAGAATGAATGAGTGTGTGAATGAATATGTATTATCCGTTGAAAAATGTATATTTGAAGGAATTAAGAACTAAAGCTAAATGAGAAAGAGAGAGAAAGAGATGGCTAGATAATAAATTTGAATACGGGTAAGTAGGCTCGTATAGTTCTAGACGGAACTTATTGTTTTTTTAATAAAATTTAGAAATTGCATGGAATTTTTTGGAACACCCTTTGTGTCCTGCAGGAAAAAAATCAAAGAATTTTTTTCATATAATTGATTCATATATAAATTGACTGATAAGAAATTTTGAAGAGAAAACTACATGTAGTGAAACCTGTATAAGTTGACCACTTTCGGCTCTGCAATTTAGTGGTCAACTTATAGAGGATGGAGATTTTTTTTTATTTCCTACACTATGCATTTATTAATTTGTAACTAATTAAAATAGCTTTATGTATTAACGTTAATTAGATTTTTTTTCAAGTATCTAAAATATCATTAGAGAAATTTAACCTGAATGTCTTACAATGCATCCTATACAACTTTAAAGGTAAATAACTTAAAATAAAGATAAATATGTTATTAATTATGTAAGTTACTTATATGATAAGTAAAGAGTTCCTTAACCCTTTCGCGACGAGTTTTTTTTTTTTTTTTTTTTTTACAACAGAGCAATTTTGGTAGCATAAACTATGAGCAGGGCGCACTAGAATGCTAAAACTAAGATGTTATATTTTTAGGAAGATCACTGATTTAGAACCGGGACATATATGTCTCATCAGTCCTGACAACTGGGACATATGTGTCCCAGTAGTCTTCAATGAGTAATTTTGTAAAGAAAACCAATGATTTTCTAGTCATAAAAATTTAATTATGAATGGTATCGTTTGAAACAATCAATGCACAATGGGACATTACACATCGTGCACATTATTTTAGTGTGCCATTCCTTCTTTTGTTGTGCACATTTACGGCACCGCCGTCGTGTACACACGTAAATAAAAAATTGGAGACATCGGATTCCCGAACTGTTTGCGAACGAGCGAACCCATAATTTGATCTGCTGAAGCTTGTTTGTATTTTAATTTTTGCAGCAAATAAAATGATTTTCGTCAATATACGGTAAATTTAGACTAAAAATAAATTTGGATCCAATCAAAAAGTGAAATCTCAATTTTAAGGCAGTTTATCTGTTGGAAAAGAAGATTTATTGATTAAGAAACGGCCGGTTTATGTGGTGTGGATGGACGACTAGAGCGCAAGGTTGGTGTACCATGCACCCGGGTTCGATTCCCGCTCGCTTCATTTACGGTTCCTACGCCTCAAAGATTCTACGCCTCGAAATGGTTCAAAAACGGTAAAAATTTTGTTTTAAATGGTTATAAAACAGCAAACTTTTGTATTTACGGCTTTTTAACCAAGCTGATTGGATATGGTTTAGGTCCCGTAAGGATAGAAAAATGTTCCAAACCGTAAATTTAACGGTGAATTAGATGGACAAACTGCTGCCGGTTATTTAACCGTAATTTCATGATGAAATTTCTAACAGTGTAGCAGTGCTGATTCCATCAAGAACTAACATACGTAATAAGCATTATATTAAATACATTTGCTTCATTGATAGTAGTATCTCTACTAATAATAAAGCTGCGAGTCTGTCTATCTGTCTGTCTGTGTCCGTCATAGGATTTTCGGCGGATTTTCGTGAAATTCGAGACGAAATTAATTTGGGACATGAGGTGTGCACCTTGAAGAGTTTTTTCTGAAATTCGAATTCGTTCATATTCCTATTTATAGGCAAAAATTGCATAAAATGATCTTTTTCTATGAGAAGAAATTATCGTATCGTTTCGAGCTAGATAACACTGAAAAGCAAGTAAAAAACTGTCCCAGAAAGTGTTTTGCTCTTCGTGCTAAAATTCGAAGCTATATTCGAATTTACTAAAAAAAAAAAAAAAAAAAGATGTTATATGCGTTTTTCACGGTACTTCGAAATTATTTTTTCACGGTAATAACTTAAATTTTTTCCTTGGTTGATTTATAAGGCGCTTGCCTTTCATTTTATTTGGATTGTTGCCGTTCTTCCTGCATGTATATTTGTTAAATAAGATTATATTCACAATGTTTTTAGCATTTTGAGGCGCAGGCGATTTTTAATTTATCTTTTCCCTTTTTTTTTTTGTCTTTAATTCTTCTTCTTTTTTCTTTTTTTTAACGAATTAAAATTTACTTCTTGCGGCTGACAGGCGATCGATAGCTTTCTTTTTATTTCCTTATTTTGGCATGCATTTTACCGGACCATTCTCCATACTGTGTAGGGTTTTTAAAGAAATATTATCTTCTATAGAGATTTTTATTATTCCAAATTATTATAACTATAACGTATTTTTATTTATTTTATTTTTCTTTTTTCCTTCAGTGAATTAACACATATGTCATTTAGCTATTTGAGCTTGGATGAAAGTTTTTCCCTCTTTCAAAGTTTTGCATGCTGCTGTTAATTTCGTCTTTCTGTCTTATTGTGTCATCTCTACTCTCTAATAATAATAAAGCAGAAGTATGTCTGTGTGTGTCTGTGTCCGGCGTAGGGCCAAGACCTTTCGGCCGATTTTCATGAAATTTGGCACAAAACTAGTTTGGAACAGGGGGGTGTGCAACTTCGAAGAGTTTTCTCTGAAATTCGAATGTGTTCATTTCTATTCTAATAAGTTGCTTTGCGATCGATATAACTTGATTTTGATTTCCTCATTTGGACAGGAATTTTTACGGGACTGTTCTACATACTGTATTGGCATTTTAAATTAGTATGTTGCCTTTATATCGATTTGTTTTTCCAATATATTATTACCACTTATTTATTTTTATTTATTTTATTAATTTTCTCCCCGCCGCTTGACTATTTGAGCTCGGATGAAAACTTTTTTCCTCTCTGCTGCTGTTAGTTTCTGCAAGCAACAAAATTTCGTCTTGCTGTCCTACTGTCAATGAGTAATAGATAAAAATAAAAAAATAAAAATAATTAGTTATACTTAAAAGGCTTGAATACTATTCTAAAGCCTTATAATCGTTCTCTTTGTGTGGGTATTTGAACTAAACAAACAAAACGCGTGGTTTTTTTTTTTTTTTTTTTTTTTTATGTGTGCCTCTTTGTCACACGAAAATAAAGTTCCTTAAATAATGTGTAGGATCGGTGGTTAACTGCCGTGGGCGGCTATTTTTTAATTCTGCGGAATACTACACATCTTCATAGAATAACATACATTTAGAATGAACCTGAAGTAAGCCACCTATTTGGAATTTTATATTTGTTACATTTTATAGCACTTTGGGATATGGATTTTCTAGTACAATTCCAAAAGACTCTCTTTCGAAAAATGTGTTTGAACTTGGGACTTCTGTTTTTGAACTTGTGACACTTTTCACAAAAAGGAATTTGTTAGCGTTACTGTGAAAGAACATAAGGGTAAACAATTTATTTGGGTAATGCTTCTGCAACCTCCTAAAGCTTCATCAAAATCGGAAGTGGTCGAGAAGGTCGTTTTTGTAAAATTTGATCACTTGACACGGCCCTTAACCAAATAATAAGGAAGCAATATCTATTGTTACACCAAAAAGAAGCAATTTTCATAAAATAAATTTTATTAATATTTCTGAAATAAGAGCATGATATTTCGGTTTTTAACACATGCATCAACAAGGTAACTAGAAATAAACATGGTTTCATTAAAATTTTAACAACCATTGCTTTAGGTTAATATTGAAGTAATACTGCGTAAGATCTATGTTCTTCTATCGGTAAGCATTTCTTATCTTCTGCACATCTAACCCTGTCATTCCTCCTCTCTGTCCGACGTATCTCTCGTCAATTCCACCTCTGAGGATTTGGAATGCCCTCCTTCCTGTTCCGGGCGCATTCATACCGTAATGCATCACTGAGTAGTAGTCATAATCTGTGGTGATGATCCAATCGCCTTTTTCGTATTGTGAGTGCCATTCTGCACAACAAAAATAAGAAAGTTATTTTTATGTAATATACAAAAACACATACAAAACTTCGTTATCACCAACTTTGCAATAATCCAGATCATTCTTAATGCGGATTTTCATATTTCGGACCTCTTTAGTGTGGATCACCGAGTGTTCCGAACTGTCTAAAGCTGCATTCAGGTAATCGAACCGGCTTAAGGAAAAATCTTTGGATCATCCGGACTTCATTAATGTGGATTTCCTCAATCAGCAGTACCTCTCTATTGCCAAAAACCTCAACAATGAGAAAGTTTGATGTTTAATCATGCAGATCATTGTGCAATCCAGACCATATTTTGAGTATATCTGATAATCGAGGTTGCTTGAAATTTGTTTAGATTGCATAATGTTAATGAAGAAGTACAAAGCTACTGCTGTCGATATTAGTGTACATAAACAAAATGTGTTAAATAAAAACAAAGTCATTAATTAAATAAAAAAACTAAATTCAATTAAAAAAACAATAATAATGATAACAATTTAAAGGCAACAAAAAAGATAGAGTTTTAACTTACAAGAGGTTAATTACTGTTTATTTAAAATAGCTTCCGAAGTGTATGCAATCTGTTTCAGTCAAACTTAAAGAATACAACAGTACTGAATAAAAAAGCTAAATTTTTAATTCTTCAATGACGATGAAAAAAATGTGAAAACAACACTATTGGTATTTGTAACGTAATGCTATTCATGATCTGATTTTTTTTAAAAATTGGTAAGTTAGTGTTACATTAGTGTTTATGCTGAATGCACATATAACTGCAGCAGGAACAGAAACATTTTCATAATGCAACGATTTATATCAATTCACTCCTAAACAATAAACATGCTTACGTGTAAAAAAAGGTTACAGCTTAAGTAAGACGTTCAATGCACATATCGATTAACTGCATAAAAAAAATTGAGAAATACGATGAAATAATGTTAATTGGTTTTTAAGATTTCCTTTACGGTACAAATTCAAATAAACATTATGGAATGTATATATACAGATGTCGCATTCATGTAACTGTATAAAAAATCAATAAGGAAGAATGACCAAAATACATAATCATTAGTAATGCTATTGAGACTGATGGAATTAATTAATTTGGCAAGTGAATAAAGTAACAAAGTTAAATTCACGATTTAAATTCTCAAGTCTTGTATTGCAGAAAAAGTTAACTTTTACATTTTTTATTACTGATATTTTGATAAAAAACGAATGTTAACGGCTCAGTTATAATATATTATTCTCGATTCTTTCATCAGAAATACAAATAATGTCTTCATTATCAGCTGTATGGGAGGACTCGTCATTTCGATTAGCTGCCAAGTTTTTATAACAATCATGTTTAACAGAAGGAATGAATTTTAGCAGACTCATCATGTCTCTCTTTTTTCCCCTTGTCAGTTATACCTTTAAAAAAAAAAAGGCTGATCTACATTTTCAAACTTTGCTACAGATTTCTTATATTAATGGCATGGATTTCTCAATATTCCTTAAGAATCATCAGATAATTCATGGTTTTCGCAATTCACATTGATATTAGTCTCACTCATGTTGATTGTAACAAACAATACAAGTTGATTTCGAACAATAACGAACAATTTAGTTAAAAAAATACGTACTATTTTCCCACGACAAGATAAGCTTTTTGGAAAAGGATTAAACAATTGCATTTGTTAAAATATGGGTGATGAAAGCAGGTTTGTCTGTGCATTTGAGTTGCATTTTTGCAACGATTTACAGTAGAGTCTGAAGTTCGTCAAAATGACTTTTGAAGTAAATCAGTTATTATGCAATGGCAAAAAAAAAAAGAAAATTGTCAAAACTTTTAATGGTGTTAATTTTTATAATTCAGGAAAGTTATTAATAAATACGAAAAGTTATGACTATACCAAGTGCGTTTACATTTAAATTTAAGATTTTTCAAAAAGTGGAGTTAATTGATTTGTGCAGTGAACTGCTCAAGTATCGAACATCATCAGCGAATGCCTAGTCAGTTGCTATGTAGAGGCAAAAATGACTATGAGGTTTTAGACAACATGGGGAGGGGGGCTGAAGCTCACATCAATAACAGCGATGTAAGACCTGTTTTTACACTTAATTTTCCTTAAGATTGAAGTTAGTATGTAAATAAAGTAAATAGTGGTACCTTGAGGTATGTTTTCCCAAAGGACTCGAACGAAATTGTCCCTGTCCGGACGATTCTGTTCGTGTGTGAATCCCACAGCATGGATCATTTCATGTTGAACGATTGCGTGATGAACACATCCGTTGCTTTGCAGTGACAAAGCTTGCTGATTTCCAATTTTTCCCAAGTAAGAGTAACACCTATTATGTAGGAAAAATGGTGCGTAAAGCTGTGCAGTCTCAAATGTGAAATAAGTCGAGATATACTTGATAACAACAATAAGGGCACATGAATCGAAACGTTTTCAGTACAGAACACGATGCAACAAGTCGTAATCGAATTCTTTAGTGCATTTGACTTGTTAAAGTAATATAAATTTGTAAAATAAACTTTCAATTTGTCAAATAAGTTTGTAATTTGTAATGTAAATTTGTAATTTGTAAAATAAATTTGTAATTTGTGAAAGATATTTGTAATTTGAAAAAGATATTTGTTACTTTAAAAAGAAATTTGTATTTAATATAACAATGGAATTTTTCACTACTTTAAGAGAGCCTAGTTTAATAATGGAAGGATTTAATTCGATACTTCACTGTAGAAAATTCAACTACCATAATGGTTCCTAGTTTTACATTCATGGTGAATCTAGACACCAGTATTAGTGTTCAACTTAGTACCAAATGTTGGTTGCAGCTAAATTTCACCATTTTTTCAAATTTTTTGGTGAAAGGTTGAATTACAATGTTTTACAGTGTACTTTTGGCCTGCCGCATAAAGACTTCGGTTTCCTTTCTTACATCATTGGACAGGGGACGGCAAAGTGCGGCTAGCGAGCCACATGTGGCTCCTTTGCTGCTTCCTTGCGGCTCTATGGAATGCATGAATATGTTATTTAAATCAAAGTGCATGTAGTAGTGTATTGATTATTCAATAAATTATAACAGAAAGATGTTTAATAAACTGTAAATATGGCTCTTACTAATGAACCTCGACGCATTTAATGATGAAGTTGACTCTATAGCTTTTAAAGTTTACCGATCACTATCATAGGACGACGTACAATGAGCTTTAACAGTAAAAATGATGTTTTTAACGTAACTGAAATAAAACCCAGTTTTGAGTAATTTTAAAGCAATCTTACCCTTGTCCACTGAAAATCATGACATAATCCCTTTGATTTGAGCGTGGTACAAATCTCGTACCAGTATTTTTTGCATTGAAATCATTGATAGCATTTTGAATGGTTCTCCTTTGATCATTGTCTGAAAAAAAGGGCATTTTGACTTCAATAATACATCAATAGCAGTTGATAAACTGAACGTTTCAATTTCTATTAAGTAAAACCTAGTATGCGCTCATCTATAATCATCTTGTATTACAAATACAACTAAGTTAACTAATATGAAACATAGCATGCATACGAAAGTAATTACTTAGCATTTTTATGTAACCTTTATACATGAGAAAAATTACCTTAAAATGATGCAAACATATGCTCAAGATATGCGTTTTTAAAATAAAATATTGAGTCGAGTGTAATAAAGCAGTTGTATTATAGAAAAAAAGCAGCATTGTAAATAAAACAGTTTTCCCGTACTAAGAAAATATTCTATTGAGATGCAATACTCACTGTAGTGTGAACCAGCTATGGCATAGGGTATAACACCATTAGGCCACTTGTTACCAGGCCACCTATTAAAGTCTAAAGCGGCTCGTTCCTGAAAAATATTTCA
The DNA here is from genome assembly GCA_038502835.1 of Octonoba sinensis. NCBI lineage: Eukaryota > Metazoa > Arthropoda > Arachnida > Araneae > Uloboridae > Octonoba > Octonoba sinensis. The sequence goes on from CM076604.1 coordinate 87,011,172, forward strand.
AGGTTTAAAAATATGTAAAACGCTTTTAATGCACTTCCTACGTATTTCACAGAACAATTTCTTTTTCTTTTGCTGAAGATGTAGGGTGTAATAAATTATTTATTTATATTGATCTATTCTTTTTGAAATGATCATATAAAAATGTTATAAAAAATTATAATAATAAAAATATTGCAATTTTTTTTAAACTATATTTATGAAGTAATTTTATATTTTATAATAAAAGTAATTTTGATAATGAAAAAAAAAATGTCAACGAACTGACTACGACAAAAAATATCAATGTAAATATACCACATATAAGAAACAGGCGCACACTGGTTGCGCCAGTGAGCAAAGTTTGCATACAGTAAAAAAAGCTTTTTTTTTTAAAATATATCTCGCAATTTGAAATACTATTAATCCTAAAAATAATAAAAGCTAGTTACTCTGCTAACCAGTTAAGAAAAAAGTTATTCTTAAAGCAGCCACGTGTGAAAAGGCATTTGCTCAGTCTTCACAGAAAAGAAAAAAAAACATAAATAGGGCATTTATTATTCGCAGTGGAAAATATGAGAATCATGTAATTGAAATTAATTTAGTTCATTCCAAAAAAAAGTTTTTCTTTCTAATGTATACGTACTTCTTCATGCCCTTTAGGAACTAAAATATCACCCAACGGGACACCTGCAATAAAAAGAGAAATTTATTATACCGTTTAAGGTAATCAACGGTACATTTACTTTATTTTTGTCGACCTCATATAGGACAGTGATATTGGTTTTTAGTTTAGTATCATATTTTTTATACATTGATTAAATTGAAAACGCGGAAAACTGAACCAACGTCGGTTTCTCCAATTTCGGTCACACTGAAGACCCTTGGGGTCATTTTTGACCCCAAGCATTCCATCAGTTACTTTATTAAGATTTATTGTTGCCTGTATTTTTTTTTTTTTTAATTTACACACTATTTCATGATATGTAGAAAAAAAGACACAATCAAAATAAAACTTCTTTTGAGTCTTGAAATTATAAAATAAAGCATAAAATTACTTGAGATTTATTTGTAATTGTTATAGACCTGAAGCGAAAGATTTTTGCAAGTGTATTTGAAACGCATATCAGATTTTTCATTACATTTTCTGTACAGTTGTCTCGTGTGCCAAAAGCATAAAATTCAGAAAAATAAAATGAAATAAAAGCAAAATTATGGCTCTATTTTACATAAAAAACAAAAAGAATAAAAGTCTCAAATTGAAATTAACAACAAATGGTTAGTCAACAAGATATAATAAACTGAAATCGCTTGGGGTCATATATGACCCCAAGGATCGCACAAGGGTTAAACTTATAGATGATAACTGCTTTGGAAAAAAAATGAAGACTAGGATTAAGCACGCTAAGTTGGTGATTGTGACAAATGTTTATTTTCCCGAAATTGATGTCATTTTTATGTGGGATAAATACACTGTATACAATGTTCCACGCATTAGTGTTATCTTCGATACTTACTCATGAGTGGAGAAAAAAGGATTTGAAAAGCTGACATTCCATTAGCCCCTCTCAGCCCGTGGAAAAAATCTCGTGATTTTGTTGCATTCAAATAAAATCTTTTGTATTAACCAGAAACATTTTTAAAACTTCAGTATAAAGTATCCTTAAAATATTTCTTTTTCTTCTATCAAAATAACACTTTCAAGTGTTTATCGCCATTGTACGTTCTCAACGCTAACGAATATTTCCCGTTCTTTACGGAACTACGAGTACGATATATTTTACTGCAAAACCCTACAGCACGCGTATGAGTTCAGATTAATATCTAAGATCGATTATCGCTTCTCTTTTCAAAAAGAGAAAATGACGTCATAAAAATTGTCGACTCTAAAAGTTTTTTCCTTTTTTGCTACTCCCAACGGAATTAGAAACTTAGTAGATAGTTCTCAACAATCAGCGGATTTTATACGACATGTATTTGTTATTAGTCATAATAGAGTACTTAATCAGTGTTGTTTATAGATTCATTTGATCACTTTAGTTTTTCTTCTGGCTTCATTTTCAAAAATTTAGCTTGATTTAAATTTAATGAAAAGTTAAGAATGACAGATACATTGTTTTGACTGTAATATACAGACTGTCTGAGAGATAATCACGATTTGTATCTTTTGAGAGATAATCACGAGAGATAACTGTGATTTGTTTTTCACTTAATTTTTTTGATTAATTAACTTATTTATCCAATATCATTGTGTAACTGCTTTTCTTTTCTAAATAAAAATTCTACATACCTTCATGTAACATAGGATCAGTGTTGTCTGTAAAAGTAAAATAAAGAAAAGTTATTCCAATCATTTTATCTCAAATGTATATAAACATATTACATTCTAAATCGTGCAGTTGTTTTTAAATTCATCTAATAAAATTTATAAACATAGAAATTTTCCTCAATAAGCACGTAATTTTAAAATGTACACTCGTGGAATTAAGCTTCAGTGTAACAGCACTGAGCCGGAAAATATTAAAACATTGAAAATTATCGCATAAAAACAGGACCAGAAGAACACAGTAAACTTGTTTAAAATGTAAACGAGCAAGATAGTTCTTTATTTTAAACATAAAAAAGAAAATTAATAATATGTGAAGCAAATCCCGCTCAGAATGCATGAACTTTTTGCATATATTTCTCCTGCTGAAGTTGAATTGCGGCTCTTTCAGTGGAGCCCGCTTAAAGGAATAGCCAATTTTCCACGAAAAATTATTCTAATAAGCTGGATATTCCATTATCAGATATCACAGAAACGATATACTATGGTTTGGTACAGTAAAAATTTATTACATTAAACGGCATATTTATTCAACCAATATTCCATTAAGTGGGTTCGACTGGAATTTGTGGATCTATTTTTAACAGGGTTCACAATATTAAGCCACATCCCTTATGCAAGCACTTATCCACCAGAAATAGCATAAAAATATCTTATACATAATAAAACATAAAATTAATTAAGAATTTTTTTAAAAAATCTTGTATTCTAGTGATGAAGTCTTTACAAAATGTGATGTAGCTAAAGCGCGTGCAAACCCAGTTTAACCATAGTCAATTACGAACTAAAAACAGTCTGAAAAAAGGGACTTAGGCGGTTTTCTGTTGGAATATTTTATTATATTTCTTACGTTAATGTTTTACATTTTTGTTATTTTATGCACATTTTTCCCCTGGTATTAGTGAGAAAGCAGTTATTTAACTGTGATACGCAGCAAAAAGAAAAATTATGAACTGACTCTTGGTTGAGCAATTTGTAATATATTCCCTGCTTACTAAAGTAACAAGTATTTCATTCTTGAAACAAAAATTCCCCTCCTCCATTTCTCCCCCCCCCCCTATTGGTTGTTTCGAAGGGTAACCAGATTTTTTCAGAAGGTCACCCAAGTCATAAGCAAGTGAGAAAAAAACTTGAATATTACCAGCTCATTATCCTACTACTAATCGTATTTTTAGTCATCTTATCAAAAGTCATTCTGCTGATCAATCAAATTTTACTTGATTTTGCAGAAAAATGAAAAGGAAAGGAAACGGGAAATTATTTATTTTCTTTGATCCTGTCCAAATTTTTACTCGAAACACTTATGTGCTATTTTCATATATTTATTTGATTAAGTAATAAAGGAAACAGCATGCTTAGTACATTTCACTTTGTCCTATTAGTATGCCTCAAAATATTTAAATAAAATGCTACGATATAGTGTATTGATGTTAAAAAAAAAAACTTACCATCTCTAGGAATCACGAGATTAACATCATCAATACGTAGCACTAGAAATACGAATATATATGTTTAAAAATAGAAGAATATAAATAATATATTGTATATATGTAAATATATATATATATATATATATATATATTGAACGTACATTTGCTGAATTCCTCGAATTCGCCATCTGCTAACAGCCTTTCCAGTTCTTCGGGTTCAACAGCTAAAAAGATTTTTGAGCATCTTAACAAAATTCATACTTTAATTTTACAGCAGTAATAAAATTTCATTTTTCATCAAATAGCAAGTTGTGCTTGCATGTGCATAACCCTTATGTTCAAATTATTATTATTATTATTATTATTATAGAAATGTATATAAGTTCAATTACTCTCAATATCTGTATGAATAAAAAAACAAATCTTATTTTCATAAATAAATATTTGTACTTATAAACTTATGTAGTTAATAATGACTAAAGAAGAATCAATATTATTTGTTGCTTTATAAATATAATTAGTTGCATAAAACTATTCCCGTATTTTACTTTTTGCCGAATCACTTGTAGTTAATTTTTAATGTTTCAATTAGTACTGAAGTTCAGTATTACTTCTTTGTTTCATTCAAAGAGTTTTTTTTTTAACTTCATTCAGCAACATGATTTATTTCTACGCTACATAGATGGCTTAAAACTTCTTTTCAGTTCATTTTTTGTAATAATACTTGGTAAAATGTTCTTTAACCTACAAAACCTTTTATACTTTTCTTTCCGTTTTCAGAATGGCATAATTTGTCTCTTTACCCCATAAGAACATAGGTTTTTAGATGTTAAACCTTTAATTTATTGTTCAATTTTCACTTTTCTCTGGAAAAAAAAAAAAAAAGACCTTTCTTTTCTTCGCTTGCTGTTTCAGATAATCATAATTAAATTTACGACCCCAAAAAACGAACGAAAAAAAGCTGCATTCTTACCAAAAGGATATTAAGATAATGTATTATATTTAAGATAACGTATTACGCTAACTAAGCAAAATTAAATTTTTCATTATTTTCATTTTTTAATTAATTAATTAATTAATTTTATTGCTGAACAGGACATTAATATTTGTAGTTTTCTCCGACATAGAAAATTGCACCTTTTTCCCGGAAAACTTTTTTCCTCCTCTCTCTGCATGGGGATTTTTTTACCACGGGCGTATCCAAAGGGATAATAGCGGAGTATAGTACCCCCTTCCCCGAAATGTCAGTATCTGAAATCTCTGCTACTTCAAAAACAGATATTAAAATATAGCCCAAGCAGTATCGATCCCCGAAAAAAAATGATAAGCTACTGATTTAGCAATAATATTGAAACGAAGTTTTGCCACAATATTTTATTTTAATGAATAAAATTTTATAATTTTACAAGTCGAAAAGGAACATAAATATTTTAACGAAAAAGTTTTAACACTTTCAATTAATCACGGTTAAACAAAATCGTTTCTTTTTGTCTCAGAAAAATTAAAAATAAGAGTACATATATGTTTTTAAATCTTAGTCAAGATACCGTTTTTGTATAATTTTTAGTATTAATATTTTCTGCAACTACCGCGGCTCTAAAATATTGAAATGTTAACCTTCCTATAAGATGTTAAAAAACTCAAAAACTCACAAATAGCGATAAGAATTTCAGACAAACGTGTTTCAAGGCTGCAAGGAAGCCCTTTTACAATAAGAGAAAAAATGTGGCTCCATGTAACTATAAAATACTTGTCTGGCAATTCTTATTGCTATTTATGCATTGTTAAGTTGTTTTTGAATATTATAATTGCGATTCTTGCTTGATATTTTCAGCTGCAAAATTACAATAACATGGATTGTTATGTTTTTCAACTGTATTTCAGGTAGTTTTTTAGAATTATACTTACGTCGTACATCTTCTTCTGATGTACACACCACTATTATGCAGAAAACAAAAAATAAAACACTTCCGAACTTCAACATGTTTTATTGCCTTGTCCGCTGAAATCATAAACTTAAAATGCAAAAAATTTCAAAAAACAATGTTAAAACATTTAAATAGAGCTCGACCATTCTTTAAAACGTATTTGAGAAAAAGGTAAAGCTGTTTCTTAAATAAATAGTGTGTTGGCCCGAATATTTTGTGCCGAGATTTAGAGCAACAACCGCAAAAGCACAACAGTGAATATTGACACCTAAAGTACTCACCAAATATCGCTTGAAAAAATAATAACACATGTTGATTAGTTCTCCATTTACTGTATAAAAACTACTTCAGTACACATAAAGTTGGCCAGAGAAAAAGCGTTTACTTCTTTGAAAAGCTGCGTCGCTTTTATTTTCTGTTTTCAATAAATTAATTATACAAAGTATACAAAGTGGTTTTTTTTCTTTTACCACGACTGTTTTGCCTCAATTCAAGATCCCTTAAAATATGTGTATGTATTACACGTCAAAAATAAATCATCATTTTTAACTTTTATTTATTTATCAATTTTTTCGAAACGAATCAATCTTTTTTTTTTAAATTGTTACACAAATTTCTAAGCATGAGGATTATTAAGCAGAAAATATTGTTTAATAACAACTTAAACTAGAGGATTTCTCATTTAAGTAAATCTGAATGTAAGTTTGTAAGGGTACGTTTGTAAGTATCTGAAGGTAAGTTTGATTAAGTAAATCGGAATCGTTTACACTGCATTATAGGTACAATAGTAATTTTTTAATAGGCTGTTGCTTAAGCAAACGAAAAATTGAACAATTGTACACAGATCACATAAAAAGTCAAGCGTTAAATGTAAGACTAATATTTTTTTCTTTCAATACATCTTTTAAAAGCTTCCAAATGTTTTTAAAAACTAATAAGGCTTTTTAATGCTGAAAAACGCCGAAACAAATGCAGTGTTTATCATTACATTTCTAAACATAAATGAAAATTCTACACTTCTACTACACAAGAATGTGTGACATTTCATAGCATTGCTTCGATGAAAATGTATTTCTTTGGGATGGAAATCCTGCTTATGCAACAAAGATGATAGAGAGTTTCATAAATATTATTGTTACTTTTTTTATTTAATTTAATAATTATTTTAAGCAATTCCTTTTAAACGCTGAACGCAACTCTTAAATTAAAATTTAAAAAATTCCAAAATACAAATAAACTAAACTTATACGAAAAAACGTACGTTTTATGTCATGTAAATCAGAGGTACCCAAACTGTGGCATGCGTACCACTAGTGGTACTCGAAGCCTCTCTAGGTGGTACGCGTACAGGCCAAAAAAAGAAGAGATAGACTGGACTGGAAGCATTGCGTTGATTTCTGATCTGATTGTGTTCAGCAATGGCGGGGAAACACGGAGGAGTTTTTGCAAAAATAAATAATATCTTCGACAGGAAACTGCATTTTTGTTCATTGCAGCATTCATAAACGCAGTTGGCAGCAAAGAATAGGCAATAAAATATAATTTATTTTATATATATACAGCTTTATTTTAATAAACGCTTTTCTCTGTCTTAATAACTATCAAAAATGGTGTAATTTATGTTATCTAGTCGTCCTAGTATTTTTCTATAATCTTACTTTCATTCTATTGTATAAAGCTATATTCGCACTGGTACGCAAGAAAAATGGAGGTACGCGAAGAAAAAGGATTGGGAACCGCTGATGGAAAACATGGGACAGCGAAAGGGATTTTTTTTTCAAACTTAGTTTTTTTTTTTTTTTTTTAATGTAACTGAAAATTCTTGGAAAAGTGAATTTTCAAGTTCATTGTATCAGCCGATATTACGTAATTAAAGCATTCTACGTCTCAAAAATTCATAAGAAATAGAGATAGTTTCTCCGAAGTAGGACAGTTTTCCTAGTTCAATTACTTTGGCTATTTTTTAAAACGGCATTTATATGCTTTTTCTCTGTTGAAACCAAAAGGATAAGCACAGAAGTGTAGCTAGAGTTTTCAGCGCCCGGGGACAACTGAAGATTTTGCGCCCCATGCACCCCTGGAGGTCCAGGGGTGCCCATAAATCGAATTTAAAAAACTTGTATGCTTCCTAAATGATAAATAGCTCTAAAAAGCAGCCCTTTTAACTTTCATTTTAATTAGCGTGACCATTCACTTCTAAGGGACCATTAGCGACCATTCACTTCTAAGGGAAAAATGGGACACTGGCTTCGTGAAATTATTTGTCCGATTTCTACATTATTAACATTTATACTACATTATTTTATCTAAATTATTTGTCTGTCTACATTGGTCATTCCCGATATGATTTGCGGTGATCCCACGTTTTTGTCGAACATATTCACACCTCTTCAGTTCAAATAATTTTCTTTTCGCATTTAAAAATAAAATAAATTAACATTAATTTGGCGCCCCTTGACGCTGCGCCCGGGGACAGCTGTCCCTCCTTGCCCCCACCTAGCTACGCCTCTGGATAAGCATATTTAGCTGAAGGTAACGTACGTCTTTCGAGGAAAGATCTATAACTAATAATAATGCTCAACTATTGCATAATGTAGCAAATGAAGAATTTTTTGCGAAAGGCGACGACAAAAAAAGACTACTCTTCCGTTTTAACTTTATTTTTAGGAATTTTACTGTAAGTCGTTTTGGTAGGATGTATAAATTTATGTATTTCTTTCTCTGTTTAAACGCAACTTTGAATACAAATTACGTACGTTTAAATTTCACAACAATTTTTTATGTCTATCTTCTCCCTCCTTTCTCACAATTTTTCTCATTTCGTGAATTTCTATGAAATTCACTGGGAAAAAAATAACATTAATCAGGTTTGGGGGACTTAAAAAGTCACAAAAGAAAACACAAAATAAAAATGGAAAAATTGTTCAGAAATAAAGGTATTTTAAGAAACAAATAAAACAATGTTGTATAAATATATTTATTAAGTAGTTAACCTAATAAATTAGCCCTTCTAGTTTAAAGTCTCGCAACATGTTGACTTAATATAATGTAATAGCTGCAAAAGAACTATTTAACTACAAAGAAAAAAAAATCTTCCGCAAAGTTTGATCCGCAAGTTCTTTCGCAAAATCTGATGTATTTTTGCATAAAGTAGCAAAAAAGAAGTAATACTTACCTTGCGCAAGTGATGAGCAAAGTCCTCCCATTCCTTGGAATATTTATACTAGAAATGCAACAAAGCGCAGTCTTAACAGCTGTCGTGTTAATGAAGAACCTCAATCAGAACAGACAGACTTACGACATAAAGTCGTTACTTAGTTTCAAACTCAATTTATTTCCGATAATTGCATTACAAGTGCTGCAAGTGGTTCAACTCTTGAACGATTTCAGATCAACTTAAATACGTCAGTTTAGAAGCAGCCGTTGCAATATTTGAAATTTATAGTGGACCGGATTTCAACGACGAATTAAGAAATGCTGGCCGTTTACACCGACAATGGAATATGTGAATCTCGAATCATAATTTACCCATTCCGAAAATTTTAAAACCAAACCAACAATGAAAAGCAAAAGAACTTATAATAACAATTCTTGCTATTATCAATTTAATAAAGTAAAATATGATATTGACATATATCTACTGAGTCTGTCTTACTCTTAAATAAATGTTTCTTGTGTGTGAAAAGATTTGTGGAAACCCCTAAATCGGGCAAACAAGAAAAAAAAAAAAAAAAAACTTTTCCAGTCCAGGTAAACTGAAAAAAAAAAAAAAAAAAAATCCCGAAAGTTTACTGTAAAAAGTACTGGGATTCATGTTTCCAATGCTTTCTACCGTTAAAAAAAATCGACTTACGTTAACGTAAATTTTGCTGTACAATTTATGGTAAATTTTTTTCGTACAGTAATTTTGACGGTAATCTACTAAAAAGTATTTTTAAGAAAACGCTGTGAAATAAGGCTCTCGGAATATTTGGGGAGGATGGTAGACAATCCCACTATATGAACGGAGTCAGAGATACCCACGAAAATTATGTCGCAGACAACGCCATTCAAATTTTGAGGTCGTGTTGTTTTCAGAGGCGTTCTGCCTTTTTTTTTCGGGGGGGAGGGGGAACATTGTTCTTGGAAGTTCGTAGCTTCTGGGGGGCTATCGATATTACGGGATATTTTTCCTCTGAATGGAATCATGTATATGTTGAAAGAAACAGAAAATTGTTCGAAATTTTATTTAGATCCGTGTTACTTTAAAAAAATAAAACATTGTAAGTTTGTACGTCGTTGTACTTTTTCTAAATTTTTATTATGGAAAACCTACAGCTAGAATTTATTGAAAAAATAATATTTAAAAAAGGTAAAATGTAATGAAAATAATGTTTATATATATACATACATATATATACTTATATATACTTACTAGTTTGTATTTTAGAGAAACAAAGCTGTCACGCGTGGAACATGAATGTCTCTTTTCCATGGAAGGTTTCTGTGTATATATATTATATATGCCGACAGGGTGGCGTAGTGGTAAGGCGCAGGCCTCGTACGCCCAACTTCGCAGGCTGAAACCTGGCCCAATTCGGTGGGTTTTCAAGATGCAGAAAGTCGTCTGCGCCCATGTCGTATAATTATGTGGTATGTAAAAGATACCTTGAGTAGACATTTGGCTTGGATTCTCTCGGCTAAATTAAATTCTTAGTGCAATCTGCATCAATTAGAGCTCAGGTGCCGCCATCTAGGGGAAACTGAGCGTCAAAATTCTCAGAGTAGTAATGGCATCCGCCGACAGTGGTGCTACTTGAAAGAATGGATGCCGATTTCCGGGGAATGCACTAGATTTGCAAAAAGGTTAGGAACCATATGCAGCCCCATTGGAAAAAAGAAAGAAAAAAAAAAAATATATATATATATATATATAATATGTCTATTTGGCTCATCTACCAGTTAATATCGCATATGCATATAAATAGCATATAACTATCATAAACTATTCTTACAAAAACATCAGGTGACCAGTGGGGTACGCAAGGGAGGGGGGGTTAGGGGTTAACCCCCCCCCCTTGAGCCCTAAATAGTAGTGCTTTATTATACACTCGAATTTCTTTTAGTAGTTTCAGAAAATTATGACCCCCCCGCCCTGTGTGTGTGTGAAAATTGAAAAAATTCTGCGTACGCCACTGCAGATGACTAATGTTCATTCAGATTGCAATTTCTTTAACGCACCTTTTTTTTCCTCCCTGCATTAATAGCATAAAATTATTCTTCTGCCGACGTCAAATACGTGATAATTAAGAAGCAGGACGGAGATAATTGAACGACGAGGCTGCTGCAACGTAGTTCTTAAAACATCAGTCGCAGTTTCAAGTTCAAAACGTTCTAACACGGTCAAGGTAAATTCCTCCATTAAAAATGAACGTGAAATCTTTCCGAGACGCAAATTCAGCAAAAGTGAAACTATCTCTAACTTATCGTATAGAGATGGTGTATCGACTTGATAACATTACGAAGTCACTTGATTTTGTGCAGTTTGACAGTTGAAGGGAAGTGAGAAATTCATATTTTTGGGTCATTCATTCCAAAACGAAAATGATCCTGGAAATTTTGCACCAAAAGATCATCTTTCAGTTTTTGACATTTAGCTTACTAACAGTATGGTTTGGTATTGCTCTGTATTACATTCGAAGGCGAAAAAAGCTGAGTGAGTTCTTACCAAGTTCAAAACATGGGATGTTGAATTTTCAAGGAGATCTGAAAGATTTACCTGTCAGAAGCAAATTTCAAAGTATTCATTCCTGTAATACACGTGAGTACATACAATTATCATTTCACTCTTTATAATTATATTAATCATGACCTATCCATATTTTTTAAATCTCTAATGCCTGAATTAATATCTTGTATAGCCAATAATGCATCAATTAATTTGTTTTAGCATGCTCGAATTTCTAATGATTTTTTGGATTTACTACAGTGACCGAAGCAATTGAAACTGCCTAATGAAATTAGTATTATTAATTATTTTGTAAAACGCATCTTTATTGAAAGGAACGGATTCACATGAATGTGAAACCATTGTAAAACCACTGCTTAGTGAAATTAATATCACCGCATTTAAAAGTCAAACTTTTGGATTGATAGCGTGTGATTCTGCTGTAAGAATGTACAATGTTCTCTAAGTTATTTTAAAACATTTTTTTATCGTATTTCTACCTTGCCAAGTTTTAATTAAGGTAATGTAGCGGTGCGAGTTCAGTCCTTCAAATAGCCCTCTTTGCTCCTGTCCAGGGGGCGCGCCTTTTGGGAGAGCGGTAAAGAATGCGGCTACCACCAAAAAGATCTTGGTTCGACTCCCGGCGCTTCACGGCCACTCTCGCACCGTTACATCTGGTGACCTGGACGTGGGGTAACCAGGACGTGGGGTTACAGAACCCGGACGTGGGGGTTCTGTAATCCCACCTTTATCAAATAGTCCCAAAGGGGCCAGTTCCAAGTTTGAATTATTTGCTGCAAACAATACTAAAATTCCGGCTTATGGAGTGGCCATTAAAGAACTGGATCTAGGCCTTCGGAAACCTTTCCGCTGGACATTTGTCATTGCAGATGTGATCTCTCCCATAATTGGAGCTGATTTTCTGTCACATTTCAATTTGGTCATCGATTTAAAAAACAAAAAGCTTATCAACTCGGAAACATCCTTGCACGCTTTTGGATCAATTGGACATGCAACACAGCCATCAGTTGTTACCATACGTGTTACTTCAGAGTATGAGAGTATCATTGCCGAATTCCCTGAGATAACAAATCCAGCATTACTGGGTAAATCAGCCTCCCATGATACTGTGCATCATATAATAACACGAGGACCACCCGTCACAACTAAACCAAGACGTCTACACCCTAAATTGTATGCTGCTGTAAAGGCAGAGTTTGAATTTCTGCTGGAGCAAGGAATCATCCGGCCATCCAAGAGTTCTTGGAGCTCTCCTCTCCATGTTGTACCCAAGCAGGACTCAACTATTCGTCCCGTTGGAGATTACAGGAAGCTTAACTCTGTGACTGAATTCGACAGCTACCCTATTCCTTATCTCCATGATTTTGCACATGCATTGCATGGTAAGAAATTTTTTTCCAAAGTTGATATTTTCAAAGCATTTCATCAAATCCCCATCGCGGAAGCTGATATACCAAAAACCGCTGTGACCACTCCGTGGGTCCTATATGAATACACACATCTATGCTTTGGCCTTGTAAATGCTCCACAAACCTTTATGCGGTTCATGCATGAGGTGCTCAGAGGATTGCCCTTTTGTTACGTCTATCTTGATGACATTTTATGCTTTTCAGATGATGAAGTTGAGCATAAGCATCATCTGCGGACCCTCTTTCAGCCTCTAAATACGTATGGCCTTAAGCTGAATTTTTCCAAATGTGTGTTTGGTGTGTCAGAACTTGTATTTCTAGGCCACCTGATCACACCGCAAGGCATTAAGCCACTACCAGAAAAGGTCCAGGCTGTTTTGGAGTACAAGCTGCCAGACTCTATTGCTGCTCTCAGAAGGTTTTTGGGACTTTTAAATTTTTATCGCCGTTTCATACCCCATGCGGCACAACATCAATTCCTCTTAAGTCAACTGTTAAAAGGAACTCGAAGTAAAAAGCGAGATCGGACTGAGATTACTTGGTCTGCTGAGGCAGTCAATGCTTTCCAGAAATGCAAAGAGGTCTTAGCTGAGGCAACATTGCTTGCCCACCCAGACCCATCAGCTGCCCTCGCTCTGCATGTTGACGCTTCGGATTTTGCTATCGGCGGAGCTCTACATCAGATCGTAGGTTCTGAGTTGCAACCTCTTGGGTTTTTCTCACATCAGCTCAACTCTGATGAACTGGCATACAGCGCTTACGACCGCGAGCTATTGGCTGCTTACTCATCAATTCGCCACTTCCGGTACATGTTGGAGGCTAGGGAATTTACCCTGTACAGTGATCACAAGCCTTTAACATTTGCTTTCAGGCAAAAATTTGATAAGTGCTCTCCAAGACAGATTCGTCAGTTGGATTTCATATCCCAATTCACCACTAATATTCAACACCGCGGGATTAACAACATTGCTGCTGATGTAATGTCTCGCATCTCTTCAATACATATGCCAAGCACTATTGATTACAACAGTATTGCAACATCCCAGAAAACTGATCCTGAGCTTGCTAAGTTGTTGGCATCGGATTCCCCTCTACAACTCAGAAGAATCACCCTTCCTGAGTCTGATGTTGAGATAGTGGTTGATCTGTCAACAGGAACAGCGCGCCCTTACATCCCCAAAGAGCAGCGACAACAAGTATTTTCTGCCTTACATAACTTGGCACATCCAGGTATACGTCGCACAGTGCACTTGTTAAAGAAGCGTTTTGTTTGGCCTTCAATTTCAACTGATGTCGCTCACTGGGCGAAGCATTGTGTCGCATGCCAAAAATCAAAGGTTCATCGCCACACACGAGCACCATTAGCATCCTTCCAAGAACCTTTCGGCCGCTTTGATCATGTACATCTAGACATCATTGGACCACTTCCACCATCAAATGGTTTCACGCATTGTCTGACAATGATCGACAGATTTTCCCGGTGGCCAGAGGCTCAACCTTTGAAGGAGATAACCGCCACTGCAGTTGCTGAAGGTTTTTTTACATGTTGGGTATCCCGTTACGGTGTTCCCTCCATTGTAACAACAGATCAGGGTCGTCAGTTTGAGGCGTCCCTATTCTAAGAGCTTGCCAGGCTGTTAGGTGTGCACAAGACCCGTACAACTGCCTACCACCCACAATGCAATGGGTTAATTGAGGAGTTTCACCGTCCCCTGAAAAGTGCCCTCAAGTGCTATGCTACAGAGCGTTGGACGGAAGTGCTCCCTTTGCTTTTATTGGGTCTACGAGCTGCACTGAAAGAGGATATAAAGTGTACCCCTGCCGAAATGGTGTTTGGAACTTCTCCCAGGCTGCCAGGAGAGTTCTTTAACCCCACGAAGCCAGTAGCTGTCACAATCGATTTTGTCACTAAACTAAAAGCGCATATGCAGGCACTTCGACCGTGACATGGTTAGACGTCCACTTCAGCAACCCTACGATGGCCCATTTAGGGTCATCAGCAGGACAGACAAGGTGTTCACGTTGGATGCAAATGGCAAAGATATCACAGTTTCCATTGATCGTGTCAAGCCAGCATTTGTGTTGTCCTTACCCGAAGATATGGCTGTGCAGCCGTCACCACCAGTACAACTTGAGACTGTGCCACCACCATCGCAGCCTTCAGTGCCAGTGACACGATATGGCAGAAAAGTTCACTTCCCCGATCGATATCGTTGTCACTGGAGGGGGAGTATGCAGCGGTAGGCTGCTCAACTCGACCAACGGGAAGAGTGAAGTGAAGTCACGTTTGTTGATGTCGATTCCTTCCCACTTGCACGCGTTTGCACTCGCTCGCTCGTACGCGACTGCACCAAATGTTTTCCGATAGTTAACTTGTTTTATACGTTATGTTATTTCTAGTTATGTTTAACTTGTTTCTAGTCATGTTTATTGTTGCATTAAAGTTTTGTTACTTAACCTCAAGTGTGTTGCTAGTCACCCGCTAAATCTGGTGTCCCGGACAATTGAAATACTTTTCTGAAATGAACTCCTTCTGTTACACGTCGGAAATTTCGCCCGTTTTCCGCTTGAGTTTACTGCAAGAGGTTAGTGACATTTGCTGTGCATTTTTTACTCTCCCGCCGAACTGAACATTGTTTCCTGTGTGCTGCTCGCTACAAAGCAGAAAAATGCCGAATGAGGATGGCATGCAAAAGACTGAAGTCGCACGTGTTGCTTTGCGGCTCCCTGCATTTTGGAAAGCGAACGTACGCTTATGGCTCGCTCAGTGTGACAATTCTTTCGCGTTCAGCGGCATAGTGAGCGATGATACAAAATATTCAGCCCTTGTTTCGAACATCGATGCGGAAACTTTATCCCACGTATCGGACATTGTACTTAATCCTCCAGCTAGTGAAAAATACAAGGCTTTGTGTGACCGGCTTATTGCTGAGTTCGAGGACTCTGAGCAGAAAAAAATTAAAAAATTGTTAATCGATTTGCAACTCGGAGATGAACGGCCACACTCGCACCGTTACATCTGGTGACCCGGCATTTACGCACGCAGCAATGGAGACCCGAACACTCCACGGATGGCGCCACGAGATGACTTGCTCGCACGCATTCGTGCAGTCTGCACGCGCTCGCACTTGAGCCCAGCCACGGATCCGAGCAAACAGGCTCAAACTTCACTCACTCACGCAGCAACCTCAAGCAGCCTTTCTCTCGCACTGGTGCACCCATCTGTGGTAAAATATCGTTCACTCTTCCCCCTATCCGTTCACTGGGGGCGGAGTATGTAGCGGTGCGAGTTCAGTCCTTCAAATAGCCCTCTTTGCTCCTGCCCAGGGGGCGCGCCTTTTGGGAGAGCGGTAAGGAATGCGGCTACCACCAAAAAGATCTTGGTACGACTCCCGGCGCTTCACGGCCACTCTCGCACCGTTACAGTAAATTACAAAATATAACTCATCCAATTAGAAATTTTTAATAGTTAGTAAAATCGTGTGGCAAGCTATTAAAGTTAACTGCTAATTTTCTTTTTATCGTTTTCAATTTATCTTAATTAAAACTTACCAAGTTGAAACCCTAAAAAAAATGTTTTTCAATAAGTTAGAGAACATTGTACAGAGCTTGGCACCCGTTAGATATCAATTCTTTTATCACTGACACCGACTACTGCAAATGTCGTTTGTTCTATCGAACTTGGTCCTTTTTCGCATTTATGTTTTGTTAAGAAAGCATTAATTTTTGAAAAGCTAAAATTTGTGTTTTTATATTGACGATAAGTTATATACTGCATAAAACCAAGCTAAATTGTCGCTATTAATTATTTAAGATTCTTTTCGTTTGTTTACATTTCTCTGTAATTTAAGTCCGTTAGTTCATCTTTATTTAATTAATCTTTCATTTAAAATGTCAAAAAGTGCTGCATAACAACTACACTGGATTTTTTTGTACTCAGATTGTTTAGCCTTAAGGCGAAAAATTAAAACGGATAGTAAATTTCAATCCATCATTTTCCTTCAAACCTGGAGTAATTCAAAGCGTGAGAGAGGTTATGTTAACGGCAGGAAAATATGGCTGCCGGTTGGAGTCGTTAGATATGAGGCTACTTATAAGTATGCTAGTAACTTCGAAAATGATGTAATTTTTGAAGTTTTTATATATGCTAAATTGTCTACGTTGATACCAAGTTCCAAGTTTCTAAATCACTTACCAGTTGGTTAGGTTTTTGATGAGTGAGTGAGTCAGTCTGTGATAAAAATGGCACTTTTCAGCCTTAACCATTCCATAACTATAAGAGGTATGACAATGAAATTTGATACGCTAGGGGTTTGGGGGATCTCTATTAGACGTAAAAAAATTCAAGTGTGTTGGTCTAATAGTTGTAGAGTAACGATGGGGTCGAAAGTAGCTCGAAATGGTTCGGGTAAATATACACACTGGCTGATGTCGCCGTTTCTGAACTTGATTGACACACTGCCGTGTGTCTAGACGTGTTTCTTTTCAAAATCCTTGTTTTTAACAGATGAAATACTTTATCTTCAAAAATATGTTTGTTCAATGAGTAAAATTACCTTTTAGGCTACTGTCGGGAAAAAGTAAATGAACAGAACGTCAAAAATAAGCACACAGAAGTTTTTTTTGCATTTTAATTTTTGTTATTGTTATAATTATTATATTGTAATGCAAGCTTCAGAATTCTCAAATTTATCACAGCAGGTGTCCGGATACCGATTTCAAATTTAACTCGAAAATTGATTTTCCTAACGCTCAAAACGCAGTTAATAATCAGTATAATAACATCACAAGAATCCTTTTAGTACTTTAAACCCCATTTTACTTACATTAGTTATATTTAAAATACTTAATTTATGGACATTCTACATTTATATACTCAAAACATTAAATCGAAACTAAAACTTTCTGGTTGCCTCATTTTTATCAAGCATGGGACTTTTTAAGCAAATATACATTAAAACTTCACACTAACACAAACACGCGTAAAACATACTTTCCATCCCTTCATTTTCTTTTGGCTAATGTTCCATTTTAACTCAGACGACAAACGTCCTATGCACTTCGCAGGAAATTTACATTTTAACGCTCTATAACACGAGAAGCAGTTGCCCTATAGAGCAGCGGTGCGCAAACCGGGGGTCCCGACCCCCGGAGGGGTCGCGAGAAAATTTTGGGGGGTCGCCAAATTTAAAGAAATTCAAATTTATGGAAAATCTACAATTATTTATTTTAAAGAACGGACCTATTGGAAGATTTTCGGAAACCATATCAGAAGATTTTTCATTTTGTAAAAGGTTAGAAGAGAGCAACTGGAAAGAAAATATTTGAAATTATTACTATAATATTTTGAGGAAAATGACCTTACCTTGACCCACCGTGTCGCAGTTTGCACGGATGGTGCTGCAGCATTAACAGGTAGAGTAACATATGATTAAGAGGGTTAATAAAATGAAAATATTCCATATCATACATAGAAAAGCTCTAGTTGCAAAAAGGCATCAATGAAGAATTGCACAAGATATTAAATAATGTTGTTATTGTAATTAATTACATTAAAAGCAACAGCCTAAGCAGTTGTCTCTTTTCACGACTCTGTAATGAGATGAGTAATAATGAAACATTATTACTACATACCGAAGTCAGATGGCTCTCACACGGCAAAATACTGCGACGGATTTTCGATTTGAGAAAAGAAGTTTACATATTTTTGGTGGAAAAGAAACGATATTTGCACGTTCATTTATTAATCAAGGTTGACTCGGAAAAGTCGGTTACATGCTTGATATTTTCGAAAAAACTGAACGATCTAAATATGAGTCACAGAGAGAGGGTGAAAACATTTTAAAGTTAAGCAGTAAAATTGAAGCTTCTAAGAATATGCAGATACTTTGGCAAGGGGAATTATACCAAAACAACACAGACATGTTTTCGTGCTTTTCAGAATTTACTAAAGACAATAATGTAGATTTATTGTTATTTAAAAACACCATTTCCCGTCATTTGATAAAATTGGTTCAAAACTTTACGGAAAGGTACGAAAAATTTCCATAAAAAGAATTAGGTTGGATCCGTGATCCATTTCGTTTGATATTATTAATTCCAATATCCCTTTAAATAAAAAAGAACAGTTAATTGATGTTTCAAGCGATGAAACACTGCTCATACAATTTAACTCTCTGACAAAGCCGTAACCAGATATTTCGGGTGGGGGTGTCCACCTCGAAATTCAGAAAATTTTCGGCTTGTGGTACATATTCCTCCCTGAAACTTTCCCTAACAAAAGTGTACTGAAGTCAGTTTTCCTCCCTCCCCCCCCCCCCCCCCCGAAAAAGATTTCTGGATACAGTCTCGTCTCTGACTTGAAAAATTTTTGATTATCGATTGGAAACGAATGTGCCGATTTGAAAAGAAAGGCAGGCTATCAATCTGATGATTTTTTTTCAACAGCCTACTCATGTGAAACCGGCTTTTCAAAATTATTTTCTATTAAAACATTTTTCGATCTCGATTGGATCCAGAGGATGAGTTACGCCTTGCGATTTCCAATACACATCCGAACATAAAAGCAATCATAAGCTCTTTTCAAGCATATATCTCTGATTTCTTGATGTGAAGTTTTTAAAAGGTATTTTTCATTAAAACAAATTTATACCCATATGCATTAATAAAGCATTGTTTCATAAAATTATATGTTGATTCATTAACTGATTTTTAAGATGTTACAACTTTTATAACATTTTTATGATGGTTTATAAGTTTTCTGCGCTATTTTAAAAAGGCGTTATTTCAATCGACGTCACGACACTCTTTTAAAAACACCCTGTAAGAACAAATCCAAGAAAGAATTTCAATTTAATTTCGTTGACGAATAAACAAAACGTCTACTGTCTATCCAGGGGTCGCGACAAAATTTTACACAAAATAGGGGGTCGCAAGTGAAAATAGTTTGCGCACCGCTGCTATAGAGATTTCCACCACAATCTCCTAACTGGAGAATGTCAATTTAGTAGCAACCCAAATGCTCAAATAGCATAAACATGTAGTAAACAATCACCTTTGTACCAGGCCAGGTCTCCCCCCCCCCCCCGTTGTAAATCCCCCTGGGGCCTTCCCCCTGGCTTGGAAAATATTTTGTATTTATATATCGCCTATGGAAATGAACAGTGTCATGTCTGCAAAATGCGCATTTTTCAGGAGAGGAGTTTAAACTTTTTACTATTTGTTTTATTTAATTATCTTATTAGTTTTAATGATTATTACAAATGATTTTGTTCGGAAAATAATTATTGCTTGTTTCTCTCACATGATGGATGTTAAAAGATGTCAAAAAGTTAGAAATAGCAGTAAAAAATGCCGTTATGACAGTATTATGACAAAAAAATACAGTTTGAAAGTTATTAAAAAGTACTACAGTGACTACGTATTCTTCGTTCCTGCAGCTAAATGAGGGTAACAGTGTCCAATTCATTAAAAACTACTTTCTCTGATTAATATTATTATTTTTTTTATTTAGACTTTTCCCCTTGGAACATGTTTATATTATTTGATTAATATAAGCTTTAATTAGGCCTTCATACTACCTATAAGTTATCTGAAAAAAAGCAAGCTAAAGGGTATTTAAAAAGAAAAATAAAACAAAATGTAAAAATGTAAAAGTTTATTACTTAGGAAATAGGAACCTAATTCTTACAATTTAGAACTTAAAATAGGAACGCAATTCTAATTATTTTTTATGAAATGCACATTATTGTGATAGTTGTGCTGCAGCACCATTAACAAAGCAACCAAATAAATAAAAACATTGAAATGAATACTGCCTTATGCACCAATCAACATAAGTTTATGTGACAAAACGGCTGAAAGATATAAAGGTCCATAATAAATCAGCAATGGAAACTGGCGTATCTACCAACCCGAAGGAATTCATCTTAATGAAAGACGTCAAAAAATGAAAAATTGAAATGAATACTGTCGTATCGGATCTTACGTCAGTAATTCCATCTGTTATGAGTATATAAACTACATGGATTTTGAAATTAAAGCTGATAAAACATTGTACTTGCAAAAATTGCGAGGCTATCCCGTTGAAATTCTATAACCAACCGAATTGTTCTGTAATAAGGCGATGTTGACATGTGAGAATTAGTGGTTCCAGCCTGTTATGGTGTGTGTTAGTCTGTTGCAATGGTGGGATTTAATTATTAAACTAAATTTGGGCACCAAAGCAATAAACCAACATAGTGTGATCGTATAGTGGTTTTTTTTTTTGTTATGCGTTGTGTAATTATGAATTCAATTCAAATATATATATAAAATCATACCAAATGAATAGAATTATAAAATACTTTAGAAAAAGAAAATACACTGCATTAAATTTAAGTTATTTATTAAATTCTGGGTTTTCATAAATTAAAATATTTTATCAGATTAGGTGCACCCCAAATTTAGATCAAAAGCATGAATAAAAATCACATCATAAGTTATAAAAGATAAAAATATTCATTCATTGAAACAGTCATGATGAGCGATAAATGAAGATGGTATTAAGAGTTCGTGTGAACCACAAGTTAGATGAAAAAGTTAAAACCGTTGGGTTTTATCTTAAATGCTCATAGCTTTTATTTGAGCTATATCCTTTTATCAACTGGACGAGAGGGTCAGGAATCGACGGCCTTACCCCTTTCAGACGGTGACTTGAAAAGTATTATAAAAAAAATATTACTTCAAGGTAGCTTGGAATTTGCACGTGGTGATGCCTTCCTTCCATTGGAAATTTGGGAAAGGTTTTTTTCAAACTTGATGATCCACAGTTGCACGTCATATGAAGATCACTGCATTCCTTTCGTTCCCTTGCTTGCACGACGGTAGTTCATCGAAAATATTTCATACTGGGAATATGTTGGGAAAGTTCATTGCAGCATCACGCATGACTCTTATCCTTCATCTTTTTTGATCGTGCGCTCACCTTCTCATAACTTAATACTTTCTTGGTTATTTAATGATTATATTGATGCTTTTCATATGCATAGATTTAGTTTTAGGAAATTCATCCTATTTCAGAAACATATTTTTTTTTCCTCTTTCTTCTTCCCCTTACCTTTTTCTCCTCGCCAATTCCACGACCTTCCATCTTCGCAGATGGGGAGAGAAGCCTCGAAACTTCTAGAACAAAAATGTAATTCAATTTTCTCTCTGTGACGTAGTTGGACCTTTCGTGTCTGATTCGTTAACTATTAGTGTGAGACTGTGGTTAAGGTAAATCACGTTAGCTGGTGGTGCCATCTGGCAACGAATTTTGCTATTAGCTAACATTTTGATTATAATGTAACATTTTCGTTACACAGCCAAAACGCATAATGACACTAGTGTTCTGTAGCCTTAATTTTTGAACATTTACTTACAACAGCATTCCCAATATAAAGAGCGCAAAGATCTGAACATTTTGATATAAAAACCAAAAAAAAAACGATTTTTTTGCAGATATGACACTGTTTATTTCTATAAATGATATATGCACATATATGTTTTGTTGTTTAAATGTAATAAACATTAAGTTTATACCTCTCCCCCCCCCCCCCAAATGGAAAACTTTGAAATGACATGCCTGTTTTGTACAGAAGTTTAATGTGAAAGAACAATACTGCACAAATAGCAAAATATTTGCATTCAGTTTCTGTGATTACAAATTTTAATGAGACTGCTGCATCCAAAAGCTCAAAATGCTTCTAGTAAGAAAGGGTGCTCGTATTGCCTTACTTCTTACAACATTATAATCTATTTTCTAAGAAATTAAAAACAAGAAAAGTTGCATAGATTCGAAATGCAAAATGAATGCAATAATCCAGACATAATACACCGGAGACAAGTCCGGTGTATTTCAAGACTTTACTCATTTATAGCTTCTACTTCATTGTGCCAAAGCAAACAAATAAAACGCTTTAAACTGCATAAGAATATTATCAATATAAATCATAAAACCAACATTATTATAGCACAAAATTGCAAATTATTTAATAACACAGATTTTATTAGGAATTGGTACTGCATAAAAGCCAATGTTTTATTTCTTGTATTTAGCACTATTATTTGCACACAATAAATTTGAAGAAAATAAAATAAATAAAAAACATGTAGTATGGCAAAAATATTTCATAAAAAGAGAAAATGTTATTATAGAGACTTATTAAATTTTAGTAGGAATTTCGAATGTGAGTGTATACTTTTTTGTAGCAAATATTACGTAAAAAATTAATGTTTTTAATTATTTGACATAAAAATCCGATCAATTCAGTGATGCTATCTGATCTAAATGAACACAAATCAAGTTCAATGGAAATATTTAATTTCAAAAGGTACCTGTTCTTATATTTCATGACTGAACTTTCGAACTTACTATTAGGAAACTGAAATGCAGTTTCTTTTAATTTATCTTTCCATGCAAAAAGAGAGCAAGCAATAGTTTTCTGTTATTTTCTGTTAATAGGTCTATTTCACTTATATTCTGGCATTTACAATAGGAACAAACTTTAAAAATATGCAATACTTTTTTTCTTTAGAAATTCGACAGCAGAAAACAAATTGCTCAGCGTTATTGAATGTCTCCAGCATGGTCAGAGTTGTAAGAAATATCGGCCTAAGTAAAACATTCCAACCAGCCAGCAGCATGAATTAATTATCAAAGCGAACCTTCAAAGCCATGTTGTTTTCTTCACTCCCACTGATCTGTGGTTGTTGTGACGTCACTAGAATGTAATGCATTTCTATTACAGATTTGAAATACTAGATGGCAGCACTAAAATTCCAAGGAGGACACTATTCAAGCGGCGTGGTAACAATTCAGCGCGTAAAGTTTAACAATAAATATTTACAAAGAACATATTCTCAAATTCTGGAATGATGGGAACAAAAAAATTTTCTTCGTGCGATGCTTAAAAAATACATACCCGTTTCAAACTCATAAATATAAAAAGATAAAAAAATATCAGCTAAAAGAAATGGGTGCACTATTAACAGCTTTGGTCGTTTTCCCCCCCCCCCCCCCCGGAAAATGCTTGAAGGGGCTCTCTTCAAAATATAATGCTAAATTTTCCGTCCTGTGTTGGGTTAAAGTCTCACCGCAGCATATCGGCGCCATCAGAGGCGTCGAGAGGGGTTGTCAGACATGTCTGAATCATATGGGAAGATTTGATAGAAAAGTAAAAATATTATTTTAAATAGAAATAATATTCATACTCCGTATTCACTTCAACTTTTCGAATTCCAGTCTCTTTAACTGTTTTAATATTAATCAAAGCCATATGTTAGCGTACTAAAAGTTCTGGTAAAACGTAGAGGTTTGGTGTACGACGGTTGTCTGAAAAGTTACCGACCTAACAAAGAAAAAAAACTTTTTTCCCCCAAAATGACTTTTATTTCTCAACATAGTCTCCTTGCAAGGCTATACATTTTTCCCAACGATGCGCCCATCCTTTTAACCCCTCCAAATAATAGGTAGCATCTTTTTCTGCAAAATAGTCACTTACGAAGCTGATTACCTCTTCATTTGATGGAAATCGTTGTCCACCTAGTGCTTCTTTCAGCTTAGAAAACAGAAAAAAGTCACTTGGGGCCAAGTCTGGAGAGTAGCAGCGCCAGATGTAGGGTGGGGCAAGCAGGGCCCATGCCTAGGGCGGCACTTCTGGGGGCGGCAAATTCAACTGTGATGCACAAATTAAAAAAAAGAAAAGGAAGAAGGAAAAATATATTTAATTAAGAAAATTAACTTTTTTAAGAAAGTTGAAATCTCAGTGCGACGCTCCGATTTTATCATTGATCAGCTATTTTGCTAACAATTAAAACTAATTAATAGAATTATTTATTTGTGTAAACTGTTGGAAACACTAAAATTACGGATAGGGGCGGCAAGTTTCGCATTGTCAAAATTTAAATTTCAAACAGTCAAGGTTTCCACCCCTTGTAATAGTAAAATATGTATAAATCATGCTATCAAAGAAGACAATAGTGTTTCTTTTACAAATTTTCAAAGAATCATTTTGGGGAGAGGGGATAGGAGCTTGTAATTGTCGTTTGAGAAGGCAGACACGTGGATCTTCGATATGGGACTTAGTAAGCCCTCTGGAATTAAAAATGCCAATTTATTTCTGCATTATAATAAATATTTTTATGAGAAAAAGCGTTTAAAATTCAAAGAGCTTTTGTTTTCTTTTTTTTCCCTAACATTTTTGCAATCCCAAATACGTCTCCTAAGGCCTCAAAATGCATCCAGATTGAATATAGTTTTCAAGATTTTCCTCGTGGATAATCCCCCGAACCCCCTTTCAACTGTCAGAATTTCATAGCTCCAGTTTCATCCCTTCATATGGCTCTACCCCCGTAATATTGAGCTAAAAGGGACGTGTGTGGGATACGTTAACGAAAGTTTCATGGATTTATCAGTGACCCAAAAGTGAAAAATCCTCAAAAATAACGGAAAGCGCATAAAAGTTAAGTGAAATATCAATAAGAATTGGATGAAGGGGGCGGCATTTTTAAGTTTTGCCCCGCCTCGGAGAACTCTAGGATCCGGTACTGGAGAGTAGGGTGGGTTGTCAAGTGTAGTTCCAACTTTAACTCATGAGTTTTGGCCATTGAAACCGCTGAGGTGTGAGAGGGAACATTGTCTTGGTACAACAATTTTTTTTCTTTTGCAAATGCGGTCGCTTTGCTACAATTTCAGCCTTTAACTTGTCCAGTAGTGTTGCATAGTAAGTGGTCCAGTAATAGTTTTGCCCTTTTCCAGATAGTCTATGAAAATAATACCATGGCTATCCCAGAAAACTGTCGCCATCACTTTTCAAGCAGAAGGAACAGTTCTTGCCTTCTTCGGAGCAGATTCTCCCTTTGCAGTCCACTGTTTTGACTAGATTTTAGTCTCTGGGCTATAATGGCGAATCCACGTTTCATCGACTGTGATTACTCGACGAAAAAATTCTGATTTATTCCGCTTGAGCTAACAGAACCGTACAAATAAACAAGCGGATGCGCTTCTGGTCCAAAGTCAGCAAATGCGGCCCCCATCGTGCAGCCAACTTGCGCATACCCAATTCTTCATTCAGTATGTGGCAAACACGTTCTTTGGAGATGCTCATGGCCTCTTCTGTCTCTCTTACTTTTATTCTCCGGTCATCCAACACCATTTGATGAATTTTCGCAATGTTTTCAGAACTGGTGGCTTTTTGGCTTCCCAGAACGTTCATCATCACCCAGACTGGTACGACCACGTTTAAATTCTGCTGACCAAAATTTCACAGTGGTTAATGATGGTGCAGAGTCTCCATACACCGCATCCAACTCCTCCTTAATCTGTGTAGACGTATTGCCTTTCAAAAACAAGTATCTTATGACAGCTCGATACTCGATTTTTTCCATTTTCGAAAAAAAAGTTGCATTAACGCACAGAAATAACTGTGAAGCAAAAGAATCGCGTTCAAAATGTCCGAAATTTCAGTTGGGAGTTATTAAAGAATGCCGAAGCGAGTTGCCGCCCTTTTGGTTTACTAGTGCTGCCATCTTCATATCGATGTCGGAAACTTTTCAGAATACCCTTGTATGGAGCTTTCCGCTCTCTTATCCCCTCCTCCCCGCTCCCCCCCCCCTTTTTCGATGAATTTATCTCTGAATTTCTTAAATATATGAATGATTTACCTAAACTATCTTTCAATAACATTAAAACATAGTATGTAATTTTAAATTCCACAAATTCACTTATTATTTTTAGTTGATAACAAGTAATCACTAATAAAATGTATTAGATTGCATCATTAGACTCCAAATTTACGCATTTATGCTTACTTACATCTTTCTTCATCGTCCTTATTTTACTTATTTTTTAAAACGATAAATTTTCAAACAGCCAAAAACAAATTTTGGAATTAGTTTAATCCTGGGGTGATTACAGTTTTTAATTCTTCATTAGCTGTATCGAGCTCCTCAACTTATTTTCCATTGTACCTTTCAAAATACCTTTGACATTTCGTAAAAGTAATAATGCTCTTTATCTCTCAAAATGGACTGAAGCATTTAATAACTATTGACGAAAATGTTCCCAATTTCTGAATTTTGATTTGATAGTTACCTCTATGAAGTGATTTCGTTTATCACTGCAAGCAAAAATATGAGGTTAAAAATTAAACGGGAGAGTGACTTTACAGGTGGTTTTCAATTTTGTACGCGTCATAATCAGAAATCTAAATATACAGATTCATGCATTTCCCCCCTTCCTCTTCAGTATAATAATAATAAAAATTGATACGAAGAAAATTTATTTTTATTTCAATATTTTTTCTGGAAAATCAATTAGGAAATTCTGATACTGGAAACGATCAAAATTAATACGAAACGATAAAATTGGTTTGAAAACCACTGTTTCTTTTTTCTCCCCCCCCCCCCCCCTCTTATATAGTTAAATAATAAATTACTCCGCGGATTAGATTTCGAAATGGTAAGTCGATATGCTCAAAGAGCCGGCAGCGGCAGGGCACTGGCCTCGTACGCCCAAGTTCGCAGTATCAAACCTAGCCCAAGTTGGTGGACATTCGTCAGCGCCCATTTCGTATGATTATGCGGTTTGTTAAAGATCCCTTGAGTATCCGTTTGGCTTGGAAACTCTCGGCTAAATTAAATTCCTAATGCAGTTTCGCTTCATTTAGAGCTCAGGTGCCGCCATATAGGGGAAACTGAGAGTCAAAAATCCCAAGGTGATAATGGCATCCGCCGATAGTGGTGCTACTTGAAAAAATGGATGCCGATTTCCGGGGAAATCGGCACTAACCTTTGCACTTGGTCTGCAAAGGCAATAAATACCCCCTGAAGAAGAGGGTATTGGCAAAGGTTAGTGACCGATTATACGCTGCCCCATTAGAAAGAACTAAAAAGAAATGTTCAAAGAAAAATATGTTTCTTCTGTTGATTTAACCAGCTCTGAAATTTTGGTCGCCTATATTTGTACAATATTCGATATTTTTAGCCACTTAACAAATTTCCGGAGAAAATTCAATCTTTTACCAGGCACTTTAAAAGGGCAAGCGATTTATATAAAAATTAAAGTTTTAATACCTCTTTCAAGACTTCTTAATACGTTCATGACTCTAGTATTCTCCACCATTAGCAGTAATTTTCACTAATACCATTGTACTTTCTAACTTTTCATAATCCAATTTTTTTTAAGCACTTGCATTGCTATCATCAAAGATTTTTAAACATTAATCAACATTTTAGATGTTATAAATCCTTAGAAAACAGAGATTTTAAAGTTTTAATACCTCTTTCAAGACTTCTTAATACGTTCATGACTCTAATATTCTCCACCATTTAGCAGTAATTTTCACTAATACCATTGTACTTTCTAACTTTTCATAATCCAATTTTTTTTTTTTTTTTTAAGCACTTGCGTTGCTATCATCAAAGATTTTTAAACATTAATCAACATGTTAGATGTTATAAATTCTTCGAAAACAGAGATTTTCTTGACAATGAATTTAACAAAATAGTTTTCTTCTTTATTTTTATAATTAAATTTAAACTTTTTTTTTTTGAAAAATTAATTCTTTATTCGCATTTGATAAAATTTGCAATGCAAAAGTGTAAATGCATCGGTTACGATTTCATTAAAGTATAAACGTAATTAGGAATGTCGGCTCACAATCGAAAATTAAAATGAAAATTTCGGAAATAAAGAGAAAAATAGAACAAAATGAATGTAAACAGTACAAATTATTTTTGCTAGAATCTAATCCTAAACCTTATAGTTCTATAGGACTCAAAAATGCTTTTTTCCACTTTCATGTTTATTTTTTCAATGTTACATTAATTAATGACTCCATTAAAATTTAAGTAAAAAAAAATAAACTGAAAGTTTAATCAAATAAAATGTACTTTTCTTTTGAACACTTTAAAATTATTGAAAATCAAACATCCAATGCTTTTCTTTTCTTTTTTTAAAATTCATTTCACGAAAAGAAAGGTAAAAACTTTCAAGTGTCTAGACAAGTGCTGATTTTGTTTCCTGAAGGTCGTTTTTTGGAATGATTAGAAGCAGGAAGTGACGCTGTTTTTGTAGGAGCACATGGTCTGCCCCAAGGTTTGCTGACAAACGCCTCTTTGTTACTTTACCAGATAACTTTCGCCAGCATGGTTATCAAAGCTGTGAGCGGATATTTTCAACAGGTTTCCAGGACGATATCTCTTGAAAATGTTCCCCTGCAGTTTAGCTTCTTCCTAATTCTCACTGCTTTGATTTTTGCTTTGTATCGCATCCAATTAAGAGAAAAATGGAGCAACTACTTGCCGGGCGTCAAACTCAGGTTTTTCGATATGAAAGGGGATCTCAAAAATTTACCGCAAAGAAACTTAGCCAAGAATATGTATTCTTACAACACATGTAAGTACTTTTTAATTGCATGAAAATTAACCTAACTGTGTGGTGAAATCTATTATCGCTTGTCTACGTATAGCCGTCACTAGCAGTAGCATTCTTTGTGGTTATGATTCTTGACAGTTAGAGGGTCAAAGAGATTAAAAATGCGAAATTTCAAAAATAAGCTATCCGAGAAATATGATCTAAAACCGGCTTTAAGTAACGCCATTCTTATAGTTTTGATAGCAAATATATGGAAATGAAGCCAAATTTAAAACAGTATTCCTTAGAAGTAGATAATTAGTTAAAATAAGAAATAATTACTTTAAGATAATAAACTAAAATAAAAGATAACAATACAGATATTTAGAGGTCGGAGCGGAGCAAATGAAAAACGTTGCTTTCAACAGATCTCTTTTAATAACTTTTCTCAATAAAATAACTTTTACTTATAAAATAAATCTTCGTCCAGATTGAAACAGTTTTTCAAAAAAATGTATGCGGTAATGAATCGAAATACAAAATTAAAGGACCAGGACCGTCGTGAGAGGGGGTATCATGAATGACTGATTCATGGGGCCCAGCCTTGGGGGGGGGGGGGGTTCAATTATGGAGGACATTTTCCGCTTAATAGAGAACCTATTCCCCAAAAATGGAATAATATGCCATCTAATCAGGTACTATGTGGTACTCTTATTATGAGTAAACGTGTTTTCTTCATCTTTTCAGGTTTACTGCAGTTAATCAGCGCTTACACGAAGATCTTCCGAAAAAATGGCGTCTTTTGCCTTTGGATTTCTTACACGCCTTTCGTATTCTTCGTTAAAGCGCAAGCAGTTGAGGTTTGTATTGTTTAATATTTGTTAAACATGAAATCATCATTCAATTTTAATTATTATACTTTTCAGAAACGTAGCTGGAGATTTAAGCGCGCTGGACATATCATGTGAAATTAAGAAATTTTCACTTATATCTGCATTTGTCTTCTATACGAGTTATTTAATTAATTTACTTATTTATTTCGTCGTCATATTCGTCATAGGTTAGTAGTGCTACTTGAAATGTGATGATCACAGAATCCTTTGTGCAATACGTAATTTAAAAGCATTAAGATGTATTAAGAACTGATTACTCATCGAAGTTAAGGCGCACACAGGTGACAACAGGGGTACATCTCATCAAGGTTTTAAGCTATGTTTTAAGTTACAATAATTTTAATTGATTCATAGTCAAATACTACATCTTATTCAAAAAAAAATCATGGTATGTTATTATTAATGGTCGGGTTTTTGAGATCTAAGTTAGGTGCAGGAAAAAAGTTTCCAACTTTTGCTCTTAAATTGGGAAGTTCAATTTTTGTATCAATAAATATTACGTTTGGTTAAGACCGGTAAGCATGCATTACCAAATCTTGGCAAAAAAATCTGTAGTTGTGGTTGTGGCAGTATAAGTTCATACTCATACATGCAATTGAATGGAGACAAATCACCGCTAGAGGGACTCATGAGCGATCATCGTTGTAACGTGATATCCGCTCTTTGTTTATTAAGATTTTCAATTGAGTTCTACGTGGAGTTCTCAAGGCAAAATTAGCTATCTTAAAATTAATTAGACTATTTTCACAACTTTTTCCGATTATAACCCAGCATTTACATTTAATTTAATCATTATAAAAGAAATTTATTAATTATTATACAATAGTTATATTGTTTTATTTAGTGTTAATTTTATGTAATGTAGAAGAACTTTATTTAGGCCTAGTTTTTAATTAGATTTGTCGAACTGGAAGTAAAGCGATGCTACTGCCTTCTTTGTTTACATTGCTTTAATCGCTGCCACATGAACAATGACGTTGCTTGAATTGCCTCCATTGACTGCAGCGCACATAGATGTTGTGTTGTTCTACAAGTGTAACGTGAATCGCGAAGGAGGGAACATAAAACCATCAATCCTTTGCACAGGAGCGCTTTACATACTACTGCCATTATTTCTTTTTTTCTTAATTAGTGTTTTCCTCAGTTTCAATTTCTTTGAAAGAAACATATTGAAACTTTATTGTGCATACCAATATGTCAATTTTTATTAATATACTACATAAGTTACAGTTGCTCGAATTCGTATCACGTAATACAAACAGCACTGCACGCGAGTAGTTCTGTAACTATCGACCGCATGAGTAGGTATTTAAGAACTTAAGGGTTAAACTAAGTAAAATATCTTGAAAATATAACTATGTATCGTACGAATAAAGTTGAAACATTGTATAAAATAATACTAACGCCAATTAAAGCAGCACTTCTTTGCTTTTAAGTAATCGGCAATTTCTTGAATCCCCTTTTATCAATCTTTTTATTTGTAACCCCTTAAGAGCCAAAAAAATATGTAAATAAAATTTCCTCCCCTTTCAACAAAAAAAAAAAAGTGTGCAAAACAACGCGTTTGTGTTTAGCAATAACTTATTTGAAACAACTAAGTATTGAGTTAAATTTAACGAAAAATTGATTATTTGAATATTTTGATCTATTTATTTGATAGTGACCATTTAATGTAATGACCCAAATAGTAAAGTCCTAATAACGCGAATAAAATGTTCTTAGTTTAAACGAGTTCTTTTAGAACTGCATTACTTTTATTATTATTATTACATCAATCTCGAAAGCTTCTTTATCTGTATTTCAACAGGAACTAATCAGTGGAACCCGAATGATGGAAAAAAGCTGGGCTTACAATTGGTTGCACCCATGGCTAGGAACAGGTCTCCTTACCAGGTAAAAGGAATAACAAGATGAAAGGAAAAACCTTCGGCAAAAATCAGTTTTTTTTTTTTTTTTTTTAATTTTCATTTTAATATTTACTAGCTGACGGGGCTGGCGTTGCGCGGGTTACCTCGAATATTGCACCGTCCCCTGGAAAAGAAAAAAGTGAGATGATCTGACACACATCCAATATTCTGGCTTAAATAAATAGGGATAAACTTATTTAAAAATAGCCATTGGAATGTGGACAACAATCCTTAAAAATCACATTTAAATAAAAAAAATCTCAACCAGATAAAGGTATCTCCATAAGATTAAGGAGAGAAGTCACTAGAAATTTCCATGAGAGTAAAAATAAGTCTCTAAAAATCTGCATTAAATAATAAAAACTAATTAAAATAATCCCCATAAAAAATATATCTGATACATAAGGACAACAGTTCCTAAATAAGGCTAGAAATCTCTTAAAATCTTCGTTAGAATAAATAAGACAGTTCCTAAGGACAACCATTCCTAAATAAGGCCAAAAAACACTTGAAATCTTCGTGAGAATAAAGAAAACAGTTTCCAAGGACGACATTTAAAAAATGACTTCAACAAATCCGAAGAGCCCCTAACAGGTTATAAACCACACTCCTTAAAAATTCCTTATTTGAGTAAGGAAATCATTGTCTAAAAATCAACAATATATCAAAGACACAAATCCCTAATAGTCTCTATTAGAATAAAAATATCAGTCACAAAAAATGTTCATTCCAATAAGGACATGAGTCCTTTAAAATCCATATTAGGCAACAGTAATCAAACAGCGTCGAATAAGGGCTACTCTTTAGAGAAACTCCATTAGAAGAAACGTTAACTGTCAAACTGAAGAGTAGAAGATCACAAAATCGTGTCAAGTAAGGAATACGCGCCGACTGAAACATTTAAAACAGCATTAAAGTTTTTTTTTATCAAAGAAGTAAATATTATGTCGTCAAACAAAGAAACAAGTAAATAAAATCTAATCCATTCTAAAGCAAGAAATTGTGTACATTGGAATTCAGTACTCTATTATTGACATGTAACATATACCTTGAAAGAAATGAGATAAGAAATTTTTCCAAATGGCAGTTTTTGAGAAAAATTCGTGCATGCCAATAAAACAGTAAATAACGCAAAAGATTGCCAAATGAGCATTTTTAATGCAAAAATTAAATATGAGTTACAAAATAAAGCATCTAAAGTAAAGTGTGGTAGTATCAATCTAAATCGCTAAGATACAGTAGAAAATAGTAAAATGTACTGTAAATAAAAATTAAGAAAAGAATAATTTTGAAAACACGCCAATTTAAAAAAAAAAAAAAAAATTATTTTACCTTAAATACAGCACATTACCCTAATATACAACTTTTGCACACAGCCTTGAGTACAAATCCAGAAGAGGAAAAAATCGCTCCGCCCTACCTACTGCTTATTTTTCAACGCTTGGTTTTTCAAGGGCATTTTAAGCATTGAATTGCTTCGGCCCAGTAGTTGATAGATGTTACTTAAAGTAGTTAATCAACTTCCTCTTTGTTTTTAAGAAAGCACTCATTTACTTGTCAGGAAAAACGATTTTTTATTGCTATTATATTTATTCAAAGTAGTATTCAGATAATTTCTTTGAAAACATCTTTTTTTTTTTTTTTTCGCAGAAAAATAATAATTTTTATGGATAATTATTGCTGCACAAATCTTTGGAAGTTTAAGAATTTATTAGTATTCAGATCATGTCTTTGAAAACATCTTTGGAAACATTTTATTTAGCATAAAAACAATAATTTTTATGGATAATTATTGCTGCAAAAATCTTTGGAAGTTTAGGAATTTATATTTTACTCAAAATCTTAATTTTTAGCTCTGTAAAGTTAACTTCACTGTAACTGAATTTAAACTAAAACTAATAAATAAAAATTTACACTATCAAAATAACCATTGCTCTGAAATTGTGGAAATACAGTTAAACTTCAGAACGTAGTTGTCTCTCTACATGAAAAAGAAGTAATTCGCGCTGCAGGCGCTGCCGCAAGACTAGAGTAATTATACCTTTCGCGCTTCAAACTCTTATAAGTCAAAATCGATTCAGTAAGAAATTCTGAAAATGTTATGGATTATAGAGAACTTTCTGGCGACCACGCTAATTTAAAACATTTATAGATTCGAATCGCAGTTCTGGAATTATTTAATTTAAAGTCAACGAATATACTTTCCCTATATTTGCGTCCTCAGGGCGCAATTGTAAGTGAATCAACACAATTTTTGCAATGCAAAGAGTTAGAACTGTATATTTGTGCCTAGCATAGCCCTTTTATCGAAATTCGTATTTCTCAATTTGAAAAAAAAAAAATCCAATTTAAAACATTAAAACTGTGACTCTATAATGCTGGGTAGGCAGCTATCTGAACCTGTAACGTCAATAAGAAATTAAATAATAATTCTGAAAAAATATACTATTTAAAACAAAGTTTAATCATTCGATCACAAAACACAAAATTTTAAAATATGAAGAAATACATTTTTTGCAATCATTTCAGTTTTACGTAGCAGTAGAAACGTAATGAGCTGGAGCCCTCTGTTTACGCTCTCCAAAGCTCAATTTTAAATTAATCAATACGATTTTTGGAACGCAAAGAGAGAGGCATGTATATTTATACCTAACTGAGCCCTTTTTTCGAAATAGGACTTTTTTAGTATGAAAAAATCTAATTCATATTTCGAAACTGCAACATTTTAATACTAGGTAGGCAGCATTCCTTACCAATAATGTCAATAAGAAAATAAATAAAAATTTTGAAAAAAAGATATTATTTAGATTAAGATTTATTCATTCGATCACAAAAAAAAATTAAGAAGATTCACAAACTAATTTTTTGCAATCGTTTTACGAAACCGTAGAAACGCGATGAACTTGAGGTACTTCTTTTATAACGACAAGCTCGGCAAGATTCAGCAAGAACATCACCAAGTCAGATGTCAACAATGCTATTTTCTTTAAAAAGTTATATCTACGTCGCTTGTTTTTATGGATCGATATTTTAATAACAGCTCATTATATCATTCCATTTATTACTGATTCTTCCCAATTATGTGCTATTTTATATTTCAAGTTAAACTCTCTGATGTAGATTATCTGCTATACTGACAAATTTGAAACTTGCACAAGAGGGAAGAAATTCTTAATCAGGACAAAATTCTTCAAACGACTCAATTGGGAATGACTAAACGGGACATCACCGAAGTCCTCTCCCTAAACATATTTTATAGTTTGTGGCTATTAAACAGGAATTAGCTTATAAACACAAAGCTTGTATTCTTATAATTTCCGAAGAAAAATATACTTTCATACATTCCTTGTTGATTTCAAACACGAATGAAATCCTTGAAGTGATTCTTTTACAATTTAGTTTGATAATAAACTGAAGCATTGCAATTCACAACTGCTTTTTTTCACCAGTTCATAAGTTATACATATGAGAAACGCTCCCCTCTACGAAGGCAGAGCAAGAGTGCCAGATACATATAAAAAATATTTAATAATAATGCAAAAGTTTGCGTAGTTCAGCTTATCGCCTGTAATCGATTCTCAAACTCTTTAGCTTTTCTGTATTTATTTCTATGTATTGTTCTCTAGATTAACCTTTTTAAGAACATTTCGACGTCCCGAAGCTGATTTCGGGGACAGCAGGACATACTACCCATAAAAACAGGATTGTCTTTTCAAAACGGGACGTATGATGGTGGCCGTATAGTTAAAGAGTTCATTAGGCAAAACTTTCCAAAAGATGCGGCAGGAACGTATCTAAAATCAAATATAAACAACGCTGTTTTCTTGAATGAAATTAACGAGAATAGTACTTATATTTCATGCATCGACAAATTAATAACAGCTCATTATATTATTCAATGTATTATTGGATCGTACGGATTTTGACGTTCGTTGTTGTACTCTGCTGAAGAAACTCTGCGAAACTTTCAGCGCACATCATTGGTTCTTCATAATTTTATGACCGTGCCCTCATACTCTGATAGGCAATATGAGTCGCTATTTCCCAGACGACCGTGATTTGTTGACTGGACTATGATATCACGTATCTACCCTGTTAGTTTGATAATCTTAGCAACATCCTATTGCGACAGGCGAAAATATTTCCGTCGCCGTTTGGTGTGAATGCTATTACTGTGAAATATAATTGTTATTTTATTTTATATTTGTTATTTCATACCTTATTAGCCACGGAAGCAAATGGAAATCCCGCAGGAAATTGTTGACGCCTTCCTTCCACTTTGACATCCTGAAGGATTTTCTCCCCGTGTTCAACGAGCAGTCCATGTCCCTTGTCCAACTACTCAAGGCAGAGACTAAGAAGCCGTGGACAGACATCATTACGCCCATCACTCTGTGTACCCTCGATATTATTTGCGGTAAGATTTGCTATTTTTATTCAGACAAAAAAAAATAGTTTAATAAGTTTTCCTTTGTTAGTTCCAAATATTAATGTATAGATTTCTTTTTATTTTGAATAACTAAGTAATCCCCCTTGCCCTTCTTTCTTTCCTGTCAATATTATGCATGCAAAATTTACGTAATGGACCGTATGAAATTTATACGTATTTCTCATACCACACATAACTTTGATCATTTGCGTCAGTATTTCGCAAACACAGCGGGAAAGGCGAAATGAACCAAAGAGTAAATTTGGCAGAAAGGGTGAAAATATTGACCCAAAGATGTGGGCCTTCTGGAAAATTTTAAAATGGAAAATTTTCCGAGCATCTGAAGTATGAAGATTTCGTAAAACTTAAATTCTCGTGTACTAGAGGCTGCAAATAAGCATGTTACACATGAATCCCTTCATCAGCTTTTGGGACCTTTCTAAACATTCCAATTAATCAAAACAGATCCTTAACATAATTCCGAGCTACCAAGTCGTGCTTGTCACAGAATTATTTCTGAAACAAGCTGCAAATAATAATATTTTTATAACTATGTGTTACTTTTGAATTTTCTAATCTTGAAATTAAATAATGAAAGTACTTCAATGGAATTATTGTAAGCCATTTGGAATAATTTGTCGTTTACCAGAACCATCTCTTATCTCGATTGGACTGAATAGTTTTAAGAAGGCTCTTTTATTTGGGGGCGGGGGGGGGTGCTAAATTCACCAGGACTCGCCTAGCTTGGCTCGGAACCTCTCGTTGGCGCTAATTTTTTAAAAAAATGTATTTGTATATGATCGGATGAAGTGTTGTACCAATCAATAAAAACCATTCCTTGAATAGAAATTCAACTGAGAATACATGATGAGAGAGCCTTGTGTTTCCCAACCTATGCCACCGAGCGGGACGTCTTTCATGAAATTAAGTAGAATTAAAATTAAAAAGGTGTGTTAAAAATAATTGATAAAAGGAAAACAGAATGAGACTTTTTTTATTTTCTTTTACTAACAACATACTGCTGTTTACATGAAGGAAGGGGCCCTTTATAACTGAAACTAGTAGAACCGTCTTTTGACGGTGGCAAAACTACTACTGGTTCTACTACTAGTAGAACCAGTAGTAACTACTAAACTGGTTATACTACTAGTAGAACCGTCTTCTGACGGTGGCAAAACCGTAACTTAATCTTATAAGTGTCCAATAAAAAATTAGAATTATAACCTAAACTTTTTGTTCAAATGATGCTAAAATTGATCATTCAAAGGAAATAGGGAAAGTTGTATAATACAAAAAATATATTACAACATTGACTTTTTGAAACGGAAAATTTTCTATCCCACATCTCTATCAATGTAGTCATTGCAATCTTAAAGTTTTTCAAAATTATACTTGCATTTACTCTTAAATACTACTATGACTTTTCTAAAATTATTATTTATAGGAATTATTGTAACAAACTTTAGTTAGGTATTACTTTTTGAATCAATTGTAATTTTTTCTCACTACTGACTGACTTTTTGATGTTAGGTATTACTTTTTGAATCAATTGTAATTTTTTCTCACTACTGACTGACTTTTGTTTATACGTTTTTAAAATTATTTGTTCAGAAACAACTCTAGGTGTCAGCATTGGAGCACAAAAAGATAGTGAATCAGAGTACGTTCAAGCTGTCCTCAGGTATAGTAAATCAATTTATATAAATTCATATTGACAATGGTAAATGCCGATTTCAAATTAAAAACTTTTATTATTATTTTTATTTGTTCTATATAACAGACAATAACCATAAAAAATTATCATGTTTTTTTTTTTTTTCAATTTTAATAACATTTACAAATGCATTGTACTTTACTTTTATTCAAATACTCCTATGCACTTACTTCTAATATCTTAAAAGAAAGAAAATAATTCAAAGGATTTGAAAGAAAAGCACATTTTTGCTTTTTACTGTAACCAACCTTGATCAAGGACTATCTCAAAATACCTTGTTTAAGTCATGTCATGACCAATTTTCCGAAGGTTTTTAGGCTGCCTATTGAAGTCTACACTGTTTAAAAAGCTTCTACTTGACTTATTTTTCGCTAAGCACCAGGGGATATGACAAATCTCAGATAAACAAAAAATTAGTTATCTACTTTTTTTTTTTTTTTTTCAGAATTTTTATAAATTAAGAGAATTTTATAAACAGTGGGACTGAAAACTAAACATATGAACAGGGTTTTTTCTTGTGAAATGGCTCCAACAAATTGCGGATACGCGTTTTTAACTAGAAAATGAATAGGCTACGGGGTGAAATATTGTAACATCTTTTCCAGCATGGATATACTTATTTTTGATTAAGTTTTCCAGTTTTCAACACCAGTTAGTACATTATTAATTAAAGAATGGCGAGACATAGTATAGTTGAATTGCTACTAGTACATATTGAAATAGAAGTATCAATAGTGTTTAATATTTTAAGTTTTTTCTTGTAAAGAAATTTTTGTCTGAAAATTAACAATGAATTCTTTAGCGAATTCTTCTTTTAAAATAAAACTTCACCTTTCCCCTTAAAAAAAACCTGAAAAACCCTCCTTTCCCTGATCCCCCCCCCCCCCCCCAAAAAAAAAAAAAAAAGTTTTGGCTGCGTTGTTTTTTTTTTTTTTTTTTTTCAAATTTTTTTTGAAGAAAAAATCTCCAAGACTCGATTTAAATAAGATAATTTTGTTTCACCAATACACCTTAAGTTACCGCAGGATAAAAGATAGCTTCTTTTGCACTGAGGTTTGGTCACTTATACTGTATTATCGCTTATATTGTAACTTGGCTAAAACTTCTCGAGAAATGGATTAATATTCATTAAGCATAACGAATATTTATTCCCAATCAATACATTCACCTGACAAAAATATTGTCGACCAAATCTTTCCCATTTTGTATTAAGCATTTTCATGGATTTGACTTTCACAACAGGGCATCGGGCACTTTTATGGAGCGAATGCTTAAGCCACAATATTTTATTGACTTCATATTTTACTCCTCCAAACTTGGACGGCAGTTCCAGAAGGATCTGGATTTGCTCCATGGATTTACTCGTTCGGTGAGAGATTTTAATTTCTTTTTTCCTGACATAAGTAATTGAGGTATCCGTACACCTTTAAAACGTGATTTTTGACTAGAATATTGATTTTTCAATTTTGCTCTAATACAAAACTTTAAACTTTTAGCTTTCTAAAACAGTTTTAATTTTGTTTCTATTGTACTTGGAAGTGACGTTACAGCTATTTTAAATGTGGAATGACACCAATTTTCATGACCGGAAGTACAGGTTTAAGTACCGGAAGTGCAGTTTTAGGCTTGTTTATTTTATAGTCTGCTAAAAAATACATGCTGAAACGATTAAAAAATAAATTAAAACCAATTATTCATTAAAAGTCTGAACTTCATAAATCAAGTAAACTTTTTTTTTACTTTTTACTATTTTTGCAGTAATAATTCCAATTAAAAGTTATTTTCTGCATTTGCTCGAAATTGATTTTTCTGCTATTTCATCTACCGCAAAACACGATATCTCAAAAACATACGTTTCAAAGACCTTGAAATTTTACAGACTAATTCTAGATAAAGTTTTTTAGGGAATAGACTATATACATGTTTGTAAGTTCAATAATTTCCAATTTTCAGGTGCTTATATGCTAAATTTCACATATTTTCTGGGATTTCGCATGTGTATAGGTACTGCAACCACTACAGCTTTATAAATAAAGGGATTATTATCATGAGTGTAGTCTATTCCCTAGAGAAGACTATTAACATTGATCTCAAATTTACAGATTTTTAATAAATGCATTTGTTATTGACTTACCTCGTTTTGCGATACAGTGGCATTTTCCCTATATTTCGCCTATTTTTCCCCAAAAAATTTCCCTCAAATAGACGAAAAGGGAATTTATTGAGTAATACATAAGTTTTCGATCATGTATGAATAAAAAATGTAACTTTTAATTTAAAATTCAAGAAATTTCAAAAATTTGGTCTCGAAGGTGTACGGATACCTTGAAGCGCGCAGCCGAACAACAGGACAAGCACCAACTTCAGCAACTTTGGCGACGTTCAACGGTAATTCAAGATAAAGACTATCCATGTTGAGCTTGAGGATTTTCTTCATTAAAATTTGTAGGCAGTACGGGGTTTAAGTTAGTTTTAATAAATCATGTCCCTTCTAGTTGAAGAATGGGACATGTGTCAGCGCAATATCTTTGTGTGTGTTGCTACTGAAACCTATCCTGTGCAATGTTCTGTCACATGATAGGGCATGTTCACATTCGTCATAAAGAAATTTCAACTCGACTGAAGTTTTGGATAGGCTTGCTCATCCTTTCGCTCGGCTGCATGATTTTATTAGACAAGTTTTCCCGAAGAATTTGTGGAAAAATTGTCTCATTAATTAAGCAGTTCTATTTAACGCTCGTGGGTAATATATGACTCCAATGCAGCTTCAGTTTAATATGCCTTGTTAACTAACCATTTGTGTTTAATGGCATTTTGCGATTTCTGTTCTTTTGTTTGTTTTAATATAAAATAATGTTATGAATTTGTTTTTGTTTCATTTTAGTTTCTTAAGCTTGCGTTTTTTCCACACGACACCTTTAAAGTCAGAGAAAATAAAGAGGACGATGCAGCTTTTCTGTAAGAGAACTGGATAGAAAATGTAATGAAAAATGTTATACGTGTTTCCAACACACTTGCAAAAAAAATTTCGTTTTAGGTCTATAACAATTGCAAATAAATCGTATTTTATGTTTTCCTTTAAACTTAACATATTTTTAATACATAAAATAAATTTTATTTTAATTGTGTCTTTATTTTTTTTCTTTTTATCATTAAGTTGCGTGTAAATTACAAAACGCATGCAACATGCAATTTCATAATAAAGTGATACAAGGAACGCTTTGGTTCTAAAATGACCCCTGGGGTCTAAGCTGTATGAACAATTTTAAGTGTTAAGCCTCATGAACAAAAACTAAACTTTATGAACAAATTTAAATGTTTTGCGTCTCTAAAACAAATTGTAACGCAAATTGATATTTAAAATTGATGATTTTGTTTTCTGAAATGTCTTGAATGCATTTAGTTTAAAAATAATGGACAAGCTTAAAAATTTTCTCTCTCTTATCTTACTCATTTTTACGTACTAACTAACTTTTGCTGTTTATACAGGTGATACTTGAGAAGAAACAGAAGCTACGTGATGGTAATACAGAGTCTTTAAATCGTAAAAGAAAAGCTCTGATGGATTCACTTCTGGAACAGCATGTTCAGAATGAGAATCTCTCTGAAGAAGACATCAGAGAAGAAGTCGACA
The DNA here is from genome assembly GCA_038502835.1 of Octonoba sinensis. NCBI lineage: Eukaryota > Metazoa > Arthropoda > Arachnida > Araneae > Uloboridae > Octonoba > Octonoba sinensis. The sequence goes on from CM076604.1 coordinate 87,052,921, forward strand.
CTTTTGCTTTTGAGGTACGAATGTTACACTTATTATTGATAAATAAAATAATTTTACCTGAGTTTCTTTAGAGAAAGAAAATTGATGGAGAAGGAAGAGTTTTTTTTCAATTTTTCCCACCAAAGCATTCTGAAGAATTAAATCTCTGAACTTCAAAAGATTTTTTCCCAGATTATGAATAGCTTTTAACGCTAATTTTACCTCTAGAATTGGCTTTTTTAAGCAATTCGCTCCAAATTCGTCTGCTGAACTGCACTTCTTTAACTCTCTCACAACCATGAAAATCACGCGGTGAAGCTATGCTTCCCATTTATACCGAAAAGTGATATTTCCAGGTTGAGGTGATGAATATAGCGCACCAAAAAGAAAAGTTAAGAGCAATACAACAATCATTCTCTGAAAATTGTTTATTTCTTATCTTACATCATATATGATAATACCAGATTATTTATAGTATAATTGGAGATATATCTATATAACATATATATATTTATATATATACATATATATATGAAGATATGAGGCATCAATTGGGCAGTCATCAGCAGTAACCTACGAAATAGAAAGCTCGTAATAGTAGAACAGCAATTTGTTAGACACAGTAAGTTCAGGGCCCAAATCAATGGAGACACAAACGAATGCACGAGACCATCATGAGTACTTCTTGTTTTGAGGCCGTGGTAGCCTAGTGGTCAGAGAGTCGGACTTCCACCTGAAGGGTCGTGCGTTCGGTACCCGCTGAAGACCCACCATGTACACTTGGGGATCTGTGCATGTAAAATCCGTGGACCCCACTACCTCGCCCCCTCCGCAAGCAATCCTAAGGCCTCGGCTAACAGGTAGGGGCCACTGATCTCTATACTAACCTGGATCTCCTACTACACCCCTTCCAAGTGAAGCCTCTTTTCGGGTGTAGTTCCAGTTCCTAGTTTGGCTACTTTATCGTTAACTTGGCAGAAATTTGGCGTTGGTGCCTGGTTGGCGCTAAAAAAACCCCGTTGAGCGTGCGCTTTATTTAAGCCCGATCTGATATTCTGTAACAATGAATACAATGCCGACTTGTAGCGCGAATAATAGTTTATTATTACTATTTTTTAAAGCATAAGTACTTTCATCATTACTTTTTTAAATCATAAGTATCCCCTCCCTGACTTAGAAACACTATGACACAATGCATATATTTTGATGCTCTTTTTTCCCTATAATATGTAAATATGTACCCTCCCCCCCCCCCCGGGAAATTTCGATATGACGAGCCAGCTTGTAAAAGAAGTTCATATGCCAAGGTATATATATTCAGTTTACATAGATATATTAAATTATATGTTGCTTTGAGGAAGTGAAATTTTTTTTTAAATATTATCAATCAAAATAGTTTATAAAATACGTGACTGTTTTCAAAATTGATATTATCAGAAATGATTATTATTTTATTGCTTTGCAATGAATTAAAATCGCAATTTTATTTAAATATCGGTTAAAATATCAATATAAAACAAATAGTCTATTATTATTTTAATCAAGGTGTACTTTATTATTATTATTTTTAAAGTCATAAGTCGCCCCCTCCTGACTTAGAAACGCTATGACTTTATATACAGGCGTATTTTGATGTTTTTCTTCTATAATGGGTAAATATGTATCCTCCCTCCCTCCCCCCCCCCCTCGGGAAATTTCCATATGACGAGCCAGCTTGTAAAAATGATTATTATTTTATTGCTTTATAATGAATTAAAGTCACAATTTTAAGTATTAGTTAAAATATCAACATGAAAACATGAAACAAATAGTTTGTTATATTTTTTTAATCAAAAGAAAATGTTATTCAAAATTATTGTGAAGTTTATAAGTCTTATCATGGATCGTTAAAGAAGATCGTTTTCTTCAAGCTTTTTTGTGTTCAGCAGAAAGAAAAAAAGTTGAATTTCGCTCTTCTTAACAAACGCGCGGGAAACCGAAAGTAACTTGGCGAGAAAAATCCTTGAGGATGAGTTATATTTTTTGAAGTATTAAACACAATCCGGTGCCCATAAACAAAATCTGATGCTAACAGCCCAGAAAGTAAAGAATGCTTAATCATTTCATGTCTTCCTGTCTTTCCAAACGTTTAAAATAAACGAGTACTCCGCATTTAAAATCATGCAAAATCCCATAGAAAACAATGTAAACGATTCTCCGCTCGGGATGAGTTGGGGCGTTTCCTGTAGGGTTGCAGGCCTTCATCTCCTCTACGAGCGGTGGCGAGAAGTCGTCAGTCCTATTGAAGTCAATGGTAGGGGCTGGTAGAGAAAAGTACTTCTTATTTGGTAAGACAATGCCACAGAATTATCAAACACTCTTCACCCACGGGAAAATCTCAAGAAACGATGCAATTTTGAAAGAAATTGATATGAAATTCTACTAAAAGATGTGTTGCAATATATGTGTTTCAAAATGCTCTTTTTAAACTTTTTTTGGGGGGAGGAGGATAAATTATAGTATATCAGATTGAACGAACAATTTTAGGCGTCTTTCAAAAGTTCTGCAGTTCCCAAAAAGTTATCGTGTCCTCTGCTTCAGTTCGGTACTAAGCGGCTTCGTATTTATCTATATCCATGCATAAAATGAAAAAAGACCACCTTTCCCATTCTGAAAAAGACTGGAAATTATGGAAATAGACCTAATTGTACCATAACTTTCGAACATTATTGAATGAACGAATGCAGCATCTACCTTAGAAATGAAAGAGTGGGAATACTAAATAAGCAAATAAATGCATTTAACTTTCGTAACTAAAAATGTGAGTATACTTTTCGTTTAGTTAATACATTTATTTAATAGTTAAAGCTTCACTTACTACGCTTTTACTTCCTTACGTATTTATTTTCTCTTAAAATTCATGTTTTGAGTTGTCATTCTAACCCAGCTACTATAATGTAACTATTTTTACATTAGGGCCACGATACCACATCAATGGGAATCAGTTGGTCTCTTTACTTGATTGGCCTCTACAGAAATGTTCAAGAAAAACTCCATGAGGAATTGGATGCCATATTCGGAGGCGATACAGAACGGTTTATAACAACAGATGATCTGAAGGATATGAAATACTTGGATTGCGTTTTAAAGGTTTGTGCTTCTGTGGACCAGACACTTTATGATTTTGTAATTGCAGATCACACACATTTTAACTAAAAGACGCAAACCTTACATTTAAGACCAGAACAACACAGATCCAGAGACAGAACATATAACTCCATCATACTCGCGAGAACGCACCACCACTTCACTTCATCTCTTAAAGGTTCCTTACTCCTATTCAGAAAAACTTCCAACTCCCTCCTTTTAAAATAAAGAGTGACTATTTGTTAGGGTCTTGTTACCTTTTTTTCAAATACTAGGGGGCCACCACCCCCTACTCGCTATCACTCACCAACCTCTGGAAAAGTTTCTGTGAATCGCTGCATGAAATGAGCTCGCTTCGCTTGCTCATTTCAGGCTAAACTGGTTTAAGCTTCAACACAACACTCAACACTTTGGAACCGAAAAATATATATTTTGTGCTTGGTTGGCTGTGCGGTGTCATGCCGATTAAGGACGGACAGATGTGCTTATGACTGTAATTACGCCATCAAAATTATCAAAGTGTTTTCCAACAGGAAAGGACAAGGTAAAATCTGTAGAGTTGGCCCCAGCTCCAGCATTTTTAATGGCCCTTACAGCTGAACCATCAATGTAAACATAGAGATAAGAATCATCAGGATAACGTTCATAAATACTAAGCCAAGGCGATACATTTCAATTCAGAATCAGGAGAGAAGTTCTTGCTAACATCAGAAACAAGGTTCAGATGACGGGTTTTGAGATGGGGAAAATGTGTGTCTGTCGGTCTGTCCCCTTCCCCCTAATAAATTTTGAACGAATTGTCCGATTCAAAAAATACTTTTTGCGAGAACACCTCATTTACATATCTTACTTTTTGATTCGAACAATTTTTCGTTCAATTTTGAGCAGTTCCAATAAATTTAACATTAGCGCCTATGGACAAAAATGAAGCAAATGATGTAAACTCTGGTCACAAGATCCAAGCTCCTATCAGCAAGCTTATTGGAAGAAACTCTCGGCGTGAAATATTGATTGGAACAATATTTTGTTCATTTTTGAACAGTTCAAAAAATATTAACATTAGCGCCTACGGGGAAATTTCAATCCCATATGAATCCTGATTTAGCAGACGGATTTGCTTGCAACAAATTTTATCGGAAAGATGTTACGATGTAGAACATGTACAAATACGAAGTTCAACAAGAACTGAACGAGCCTATTTTTCTATGAAATCTTTCGATCGGGATTTTTAAGGATGTTGCTCAATGAATAAATGAATAAGTGAAAGAATGAATGAATGAATGAATAAGTGAAAGAATGAATGAATGAATGAATAAATGAAAGAATGGCAAAATGAATGAATGATTTAATGAGTGAATAAATGAAAAAATAAATAAATGAGTGAATGAATGGATGAATGAGTAAATGAATAAATAAATACGTGAATGAGTAAATTAATGAATGAATAAGTGAATGACTGAATAAATGAAAGAATGAATAAATATGTGTTATCCGTTGAAAAAGGTATATTTGAAGTAATTAAGAACTAAACCTAAACGAGAAAACGAGAGAAAGAGAGAGCTAGATTATAAATTTGAATTTGGCGTATACGGGAAAGTAGGCTCTTATAGTTCTAGAAATAAGTTCTTGTTTAATTATGTTTTATTTCTTTATTTTCTTCAATTCAAAAAAATACTTCGTGTAAAGCAGTGAAAAGACACGCTTTATTTGTATTGTAGTTATTAAACTTTAGCAGAACATTAAACTGTAAAAATCATTTGCTGGTAGAATTATAAAGGTTTTGAGTTTATGGCAATAATTAAGAAATTCAAAATAATTAAGAAGTCAATGAAGCGCTACTTTTCACTTAGAATTTTTTAATTCTAAATCATCAAGTGAATGTATGTTCTCTGGCATGAACCAATATAAATAGATCGTTTGGGACAAATAGTTAATTTTTTTTTTTTCTTATTCTTCCTAGGAATCGCAAAGGCTTTACCCCTCTGTTCCAATGTTTGGAAGGCAAGCGAACGAAGAAATTGTTATAAGTATGTATGTTAATGAAAATTATTACTCGATCTGAGAATTTCAAAACGCAGCCTTTTTTACTCCTCCTATGTCCATCAGTTTATGAGACTTGATAGTAAAACATTTCTCTATTCGACATTTTTACTTAAGACATTTGCTACTTCAATCTCGTATTACGTATTGCAACCGCAAATTTTTCATTAGCCCGTCATATAAAAGGAGGACTTGATACTTTTCTAAAAACCCAGGAGGTTTTTAGAAAAATTGAACTTAGTCTGCATAAAAAAAAAGATTCGATTAGCATTCCTTTAAGTTTTGAAACACGAATATTTATGATACGGGATGCGGAAAATCAAACAGTGCAGTTTTGAAAGTCTATTTTTAAAAAAAACGACGCAAGTTGCAAAAATGAGTTTCCTTTTCAGTACAGCATGCCATTTTTTTACATTAAGTTTTGAAAATGATATCAGAAAGATGATGGCCGCTAGTAGCGATACATTGAGCAAGGCGATTTCTGAAGTCTTCCGTCGCATTTTGACACAGTTCGATTGGTATAGCTGCGATTTCTCCCGAATTCGTTCTTTGAGCTCTTCTAGTGTGTGAGGCCGATTTTGAAAAAGCTTTTAATTCAGGCAGCGCCCATGAGAGGGAGGAAATCGCCCCTATACCAATCGAAATGTGTCAAAGTGCGGCCGAAAACTTCAGCGGCCGAAATCGCCTTCATCAATGCATCGCTGCTGCCGGCCATCATCTTTCTGATACCATTTTTAAAACTTGATGTATAGAACGGCATGATGTACTGAATAAAATAAAATAAACCTCGTTTCTGTAAGTTGGGTCGTTTTTGTTAAATATACTTTCAGAACTGCTCTGTTTGATTTGCCGCATCCTGTATAAGTACTTTCTCAGCTTGTAGTCTGTGGTCCATCCAGGGCGTTTTTCTCAAATGTTTCACTTGAACTGTTTCAGGTTTCTTCAGCTCTAAAAATAAGCCCCGCTTAAAGTCTGTGTAAGCGTGTAAAAACCATTTATGAAAAAAAAATCTGCAGACATTCGCTTATGGTCCAGGAGCATCATATTGTTTGAGAATGACCCATTCAGGTAGGATGCAAGCATGTTAAATGTATAAATATGAAAAGTTTTGAAAACAAGCTTTGTGAACCTTTGTGTAGAGTGCATAGAAAATTGAAAAGTTTTCGAAATATTTTACTTATCTTTTCTTGTATCTGTTCCCCTTTGCATTTAGAATAAAGATCGTCTTAAAAGGGTTTATCCCAATATGAATTAACGGGATAGTATATTCTTTAAATGAAAACTTTGAATAAAAATATGGCAACAACTTATTTTGACATTAAAAAAGCAAAGATATTACCGATTTCCAAATGTTTCATCTTTCTTTGGGTTTTTTTTCCTCTACTTCACACCCGTCAAAGATAAATATTGTTAATAGATAATAAAAGCAAAAATAATAACAACAATAATAATAATAATATTCAGGAAACTATTTATGTGTAGTTTTTAACATTATTTTGCCTTTTTATAGCTGGCCCTTTTTCCCTGACAGCCAGAAAATAAAATTTAAATTAGCGTTTTTAATCAATTCTATATTTAAGGAACAGTAATAGTAATCCTAACTACGCTTATTTCACTGAAAATTTCACGAGTTTCCAAAGTTGATCTGAGTATAGAAACACGAATGATGGTATTTCAAAATATCCTACTGCATCCATTTAATTTAATTTCACAACTTGAATCAAGAAAAAAAAAGCAAAAAATACTATGAGGTTTGATAATTAATGAATGAAAAACATACAGAAGATAAAACACTCATCCTCACAGGACAGTATGATGTTGACAAATTTGTCCTTCAACCACCAGCTGTCCTTTATTAACTATCTGAGAAGAGTGATAACATTTAAGCAAATAAATACTTTGAAGTGACCTGATGTCGTTATTTCCAGGGACCTGGAGCAGTCACTTTTTTGAATTTCTCCGCTTATATTAGTTATCTCTTTTTTAGTTAATTTTTTAATGATAAAAAATGAAACATGTTCTTAGAAAATCGAAACAGTAGAGCACAACAAATTTATTTTGCACCTGCTCCTATCCTTTATTGAGCAAAATCTCGTTTCTCCGCTCTCCTGCTCCACGCTCCGTTACAGATCTCTTGGTCACTTCATTGTTGCTATTATTATTATTATTATTATTATTATTATTATTATCATCATCATCATCATCATTATCATCATCATTATTATTATTTTTTTTTTTCTTATTATTGTTATTATTATTATTATTAAGTGCATGAAGGTACCAGACGTTGCGTTCAACTATTAATTATTAAATAGTTTTTTTTAATTTCATACTAAATACAAAATAAACAAGATGTTCATTCAGACCTAACCTATCGTATACACTGTTAAAAATTTCCGTAGGAAAATAGCAAAATAGCCATTATTTGATTGTTACTTTACCATGTTTAATTACAACAGTTGAACAACCATTAAAAAGATGGTACTCAAACCGCTGATTGCGAAAAAAAATCGTTTATTCTCTGTTTCTACTAAAGAACGTTTAACTAACCGTAATTTACAAGCGCTCAGTAAAAATCGGGCGTCCATCTTGGTTGCGAAACCGTACCGGTCGAACGTTGTTATTAAAATATGAATAAAGATTTATCAGTTCAAATCTGCATGTGTATATAAAAAAAGAAGAAGAAAAAAGTGGCTTAAGCAGTGGTTACTAAATAGAAAGAAATATACACGTAAATCAAAAATTGGAGACGTCGGATTCCCGAACTGTTTGCGAATGAGCGAACCCATAATTTGAGCTGCTGAAGTTTCTTGGTATTTTAATTTTTGCAGCAAATAAAATGATCTTCGTCAATATACAGTAAATTTAGACCAAAGATGGCTTTAGATCCAATCAAAAACTGAAATCTCAATTTTAATGCAGTTTTCCTGTTGAAAAGAAAGATTTATTGATAAATAAACGACCGCTTTGTATGGTGCAGATGGCCAAATGGTTAGAAAGCAAGGTTGGTATGCCAAACAGCCGGGTTCGATTCCCGCAAACTTCGTTTACAATTTCTATGCCTCGAAGATTCTGCGCCTCGAAATGGTTCAAAAACAGTAAAAATTTTGTTTTGAAACCATTTTTAAATGGTTATAAAACCGTAAACTTTTGTATTTATGACTTTTTAACCAAGCTAATTGAAAATGGTTAGGTCCCGTAAAGATAGAAAAATGTTCCAAACCAGTAAATTTAACGGTGAATTAGATGGACAGACTGCTGCCGGTTAGTTAACCGTAATATTATGATGAAATTTCTAACAGTGTACCAACATCGTTTTTTCTAACATCAGCTGAATCTCTCGTTCAATGGGCTCTGGATTCCCGGACAACAGCATTTTGTAAGATAAATCTCTTTCACCCCCCCCCCCCCTCCCCTCTCTCTTTCTCCCTAATGGCTTAGACTGAAAATTATTTCAAAAAATATACATTTTCTAAAAACAAAAACAAAAAAAATATTCTTATGTTAAACAAAAATTATTAGTGTAAAAGGATCAGGTTCATTCTCTCAAACTGTTTATGTGTTATAATTCAGTAAATTTCAACTATTAATGAACTCTTCTTTTTTTCTTTTTTTTTTTTTTTTTTTTGGGACAGTTTTTAATTTGAGCACTTTTTACAATATTTAAGGGCACAAACATAGTAGAAACACAATGTAGACAAGAATTACAGCAAAACTTTACCCCAATATAAAAATCACCCATGTTACTTTATTTTGCAATTACATTGTACAAAATTAAATGTGAAGTCAAACTGCATTGTAACATTTATTATGAATTCCTAACGATTATAACATATGAATCGGTAATAACGTAGTCAACAGTTATTCAAGTTTGAGGACAAATACTGTAGGCAATACCTAAATATTCTAGGAAATATATTTTATATAGATATCAGCTGTAACGCTACAATGAACAGTTGAGAAGTATCCTTAAGTATCATTATTATATATATATATATATAAATATATTGTATCTCAGTCTCTTGCTAAGCGATTAGAATCTACTAATACAGATTTTGTTTTCACATTACAAAGGATTTTTCTTTACGAATAGATGGCTACAAAATTCCAAAAGGAGCCGCTTGCATCGTGATGTCCTATGAGCTACATCGAGATCCGGAAGTCTTTCCTAATCCAGAACGGTTCGATCCAGATCGGTTCCTACCAGAAAATGCAGTCGGAAGACATCCTTACGCTTACGTTCCTTTTTCTGCCGGGCCAAGAAATTGCATCGGTAATTCTCCCACCTACAATTATTTCACAAATCAATAAGTATTAATTTTTATTAATTTATGATTTTTTAAAAATTCACTTTAAGATTCGGTTCTCGATAGCAAAATTGGGAAGGAACTTGCATTGAAACTTTTCTTAATTACTAATTAACCATCAATAATTTTTTTTTTGTATCGCAGCTAAATCATTGTTTTAATGCCAAACAACCAGTGGCGTAGCTAAGTGGGGGCGGCCCGCCCCGGGTGCCACCCGTTCAGGGGTGACACCCAGTCACTGCGAAAAAAAAGAATCCTTAAAAGCTCGAATGAAGACAGCAAATACCTCAAATTGGATAACTTTTTTCTATCAATTTCTTTCTGTTTTCTTTCAACTTGGAAAAGTGTTTCTTTTCAAAAATATATTCAACGTGATTTTTAACTGCTAAACACACCATTGCCGTGAAAAAATACCTTGAATATTATGACGCCGATGATAAGAATGGCATTCCCCCTCGCCCCCTTTTTGTCTTGTTTCAAAGTTGTGATGATTTTTTTCATTTGCATCACAATGCATAATTCGCGCTTATATATTTTTTGTGTTTAATCTTTTCCATGGAGTGACAGCATCAATAACCGCCCCGGGTGTCACCCTTGCTAGCTACGCCACTGCAAACAACACTATCTAATTAAAATCTAGTTTTTAAATATGTATGTTAAATGGTTCATTCACACCAAGGCCGAAGGAGACATTTCGCACATGTCGTGATACCGTTGCTAAGATACCAGACTAACAGTGAAGATCATCTGTTCCAAAGCGCAATGAAAGAATCACGGTTGTCTGGATGGAAGTCGCCTTTAATGACTCAAATTCTTGTATGAAAAAAGAAAGATGACACTCACGGTGAGATGGGCTGGTAATAGGCTTTCACCACAGATCGGTAATAAAGACAGACTGCGTTCCATTGTACGCAAGTAGAAAACGACTGTCCATTCCTCGGAAGTACAATTTCTCAGTGCACACGGTAATTTCTCTTCATATATACATCGTTTTAATATAATCAATTCACCATTATGTGTATGCAGTCAACCGAGTACTCCAGATCCTTTCATTTTCCATTGTCCTTTAACCAGCTCCTTCCATTGCAGTTATAATTCCAATAGCACTTTCTCTCAAAACACCATCCATATTTTATCTCATCCAGCATCTCTAAAGAACTTGCATGCAGTTATGTTCCTTCTAAACACTTGTGGAGGTGACTTTCAACTTCCTACGTAACAGCTTCAACAGCATTTTCTTTTGCTGCTCTCAATTTTTTCTTATTTTCTTTGTTCATCATATTTATATCGTTTATTATTATTATTGTTGTTATTATTTAGGATGTTTTTCTTTTTAAAGTTTTGTACTCTTTTTTTTTTCTTTCAAAATTTGTATACGTAACATCAAATGCTTTGCGATACCCAGCGGGTGCTTAGCCGCTAGTGGGTTCTTTCTTTTTTTTTCCTGTTCTTTTCCTCGAAATCATCACATCCGGTTAAACCCTCGTCAGGGTAGGTACGGTAGTGATTGATGAGTATATATAAATAAATAAACAAGCATAAAAACTTATCTTGTAGTCAATAAAAAGGGGGGCGGGCCTGTCTTTGGCGCCCATATCGTCAACGCAGTGAAAATAAATGACCCCTGTTTCATTAAATTTGCAAGAAGCACCATTGCTAAAAAATCATTTGGCTGAAAGGTAGACCATTACACTCGCCACATGGTCATGGGATTTTAGTCCGAAACTCATTTAGGTTTATGCTCCAGATCCGTGATTTTTATCGCTAAATTTCGTTAACATATTTGCTGTACTTTTCTTTAGAAAACTAGTGGGAAATTCAATTATCCAAATTATGCATTTTATATATATATACTATAGTGTTCGAATTAATTGGTACAAACGAAAAAAAACGATATTTTTCGAAAACCTTAGGTTTTAATCATTACACACATTAAGTAGACTAATAAAACTCTATATTAGTATGAAGTATGTCCTCCTTTAGCAGAAATTACCTCTTCAACATGTCTTGGCATTGACTCCACTAGTGTAGCGCACATGTTCTAAACATCACCATCTTGGAAATAGACTTGTATGGCACTTATCATTTGTTCTGTTGTCGTGAAATTCATCTTAGCTAAGCAATTCTTGAGAACATGCCATAAGTTCTCAATGGGATTTAGGTCTGGTGAATTATCGGGTCAATCAAGTACTTTTGTTTTATTTTCCCGCATAAACGTCTGGATCAATTTCGAATTGTGACAAGGAGTCAAGTCATATTGAAATATTCCGTCAAATGTTTTCATCAATGGAACAATCCTACTGCGTAATATTTCTATGTATTTGACAGAATTCATCAGGGCTTTAAGATGAACTACGCTTTCAGGGCCATTTGTTGTGAAAAAACCCCAACATATCTGTTTAGAAAAGTTATCAACTCAGACAAAAAAAAAAAAAAAACATGTTTGTCCCAATTAATTCGAACAGTGTAGTATTTTTTTGTCCTACTTTCAGGTCAAAGGTTTGCAATAATGGAAGAAAAAATTGTAGTGACCAATGTTCTTCGGAATTACAGTTTGCAGACTCTGGAGCAAAGAGATCAAATTTCACCCGCACCAGAACTTATTTTGCGATCGGCTCATCCGCTCAAGATCAAAATAATACCTCGCATACGATGAAGACATTTATTTTTGTTAAGAATGTACATTAAATGATTTTAGCTGTGGTAATAAAATATTTTATAGTTTTCATCAAATTAGAAAAGTTTCAATTGAAGCATTACAATGGTTTCAATTTGCATATTTAAAAAGTGCGATAAGGAAGTTTTATTAGCGAAAAGCAAATAAAAAATTTACTTACGGAAAAAAAGATTTAGCTCTTAACACTTTCCGGACGGTGTGTTATAAACGAGACGGAAGCATTCCAATAACAAGAATAATAAAATAATTGGCTAAACAATTACCTAAAATATTAACAAAAAGCTTATTCTGCTTCTCTGTTTACATTTTCATAATGATTATTCATCAACGAAAAGCCATTAATAGAAAATTTAAACCAATTTGAATCAAGCAGCACGTGCTTTTTTTTAAAGTTAATGGTTTGGTCAATTATTTTGTTTCAATTATTTTAAACGTATTCAAAAAATTAGGTTATACTTGTTTGTGGGACATCTTATCATCACTACTAACATAATCTTTACAACGATTTTTTTTCTGCAAAAAAGCAATTTTTTTTGTTTAAAATTACAATTTTATTTATTTTAGATTTAAAATAAATAAAATTTTAGATTTAAGTGTTGCTTTTAAAAAAACAACATCCTGTAAATGGAATAAAGGTTTCTAATGTAATGTCCAGAAAAACAACTTTTGTTGCTACCAAGTAATTTATTTAAGTAACTGCTCATTTGCGACAACAATATTAAAACTCGAAAATTATTATTTTTGAGTTAATATTGCTAAATAACTATCGTTGTCATAGCAGTCGTCATTTAAATTATCCCCATAATATGAATTAACCCTGTAACATTAATTCAAAAATCACAATTTTTCAAATTGTGACGTCGCTGCAAGTCAAAATGTAATCAACCCCTATTTTAACTTTTGCTTGATTACTAACTAAAGAACTTCTGTTTGCTAGGAGTTGTGAACAGTTGCAAGAGTGAAGATAAATTTAAAAATAGTGTTTTTTATGTACACACAGACAATGCTGCAGGTAATACTTAAGTATTTACTTTTTGAACACTTGAAAATAATTCAATCAACTAATATTTCATCAGAATCTCACCTTCTTCAGTTCTTGAAGACAAAAGTAATTTAAATGTATTTCTACATCCTCCACCGCTCCACCCCATTTACCTGAATGAAGGACAAGTGCTCATTCAAATTGTCCTCTAAGCAATAAAAGTTTTCTTTTGCACTCTGTGATTCAAGAAGAAGAACTTATGTCTAGAGCTATACGAGCCTACTTTCCCCGTATACACCAATATCAAATTGATAATCTTGCTACCTCTGCCTCTCTCTCTCTCTTTCTCATTTAGGTTTAGTTCTTCGTTGCTTCGAATATACTTTTTTGAATGTTTTATACATATTCATTCACTTATTCAGTCATTCACTCACTCATTTAATCATTCATTCGTTCGGAAATATCCTTAAAAATCTTGATCAAAGGGTGTCGCAGGAAAATAGGCTCCTTAATTCTGGATGAACTTCGCATCTGCGCGTGTTCTACTCAAAACATCTTTTCGATTACGTTTCTTTAAGTCCGCCTGAAGAACCAGGTTTCACTGAAGAACCCTGAGGGGGAATATTCTTTGAGAGCAACATGTAACGCCAAAGTTGTAGATCATTTAACATCACCCAGGGTGCACTACGAGGAGGTAGATCTAAGTTGAAACAAGAATATACTTCGTATAATTGGAAAATAAAATTACTTTATTGGTGAGATTGTCGAAAATTTGCTGTGAGGATTGTAAGAGAGTAATCAAGCGCTAAGCAGTATTCATAGAAATTAAGATCCGATATACTTGTCTTCTAATGCAATATCATTTTCATTCACTGAGCCCTATGATTATTTAAAATTGTCATTCATTTTTAAAGGCCCATTTTAGAGGTATTTTTAAAATATATACGCAACAACTTAGATCAACACGTGACAGAAAACACACGTTTATATTTTCCCTTTAATTTTTAAATGTCTGTTGTATATGAGGATGCCATTGCCAAAGCGGTATAAATCTTCAATGGACTTACACCACTTTCGTTTTAAACATCTCATATATACCCCAACCAGATCAAATATATGCGTAAAACCGTTATACAGCTTCAACACTCAGGTTCAGAGAGTAATTGGTACTTCCGCAGGAAATATGTACAGTTAGTAAAGAAGTACTCGCTCTACAAGAAGTCGTTGTAGCGAAATTACGCTGTATCTGCATTCTAATAAGAAATTTTCTCATTATGAAGTAATACTTCTCTCTCTCTCTCGTCGTGGCTAAATTCTGCAATTTCGTTATCTGAAGGAAGAAAAGGCAAGAAAATAAATGACAGTAGAAATACCTTGACCTTATCTTACTAGAGGTCATTCATTTCATATGAGGGAAAAGGAGACACGATCTTGCGAAATTCCTCCAAGGCGGGCGAGCGATGCTTCTATTCCAGACGAAAATTTTGACCAGAATGATTGCGGGTAGCTTCTTTGAACGGAGATTAAAACTAGTCGCAGGGTAAAATCCTCCACGGAAATCGCTGCAATGATTTTCTCGTTGTACATTTGTGCGTTTTTCTGTCTCTCTTTGTCAATTGTTATTCTGTCTTACATCCAAACACGGAAAAAATTAAGTCGCCGCTTGCCAAGTGTCAAACACAGGTTTTTCGACGTGAAAGGAGATATGAAGAATATGCCTCAAAAAAATGCAGCTGGACACATCGATTCCTACAATGCACGTAAGTATATATTTTCTTTTTAACTGCATGAAATATATAGCTCTATCATTTTAGAGACAAGTTTTTATTGTTCGATACTTTTTGGCTACACCTAAGTTGGTCAAGTTCGAAGAAGCATAACTTTGAATCTTGACTGAACATGCAACAAATTACACCTAGCTCCCGATTATCCGTGTGTTGATTATGCGGCTTAGGATTATCCGTACAATTTGAAAATAACCTGATTATTTGGTTTTGTTGCCTTTCCATGCGTAGGAAAATCCTTGAAGTCCTTACCACGAGCTGTGAAGAAATTAATTGAAAAATTATAATTTTTGTGTTGATGAAAACGTAAACAGATAAAATGAAAAGCATATGAAAAAGGAAATTTTTAGGAGTCCTGGTAAATCTTCTTTCTATCAATAAAACAAACATCTGTTATTTGATTTTTCGCGTAAATCCAAGCATTAATTAATACACATTCAGGGTTTCAGAGTAATACGCAATACTTAATTGCGTTTACTTATATATTTACAACTTTATTATTCAATTTATTAAAAATAAAAATCACTTTGTGGGTAGAGTTTACTACTTGTTCATAATGTTTTACTGACAATTTAAGTGATAAATACAGCATTTTTTTTAAACATTAATTTAAAAATGTAACTGTATTTTAAGGGTATTGAATAAAAGTTTACCTTTTTTAATCTTTCACCGCTGTTGGACTTATTTTAGCATTGGTTATAAATATTTTGAATGAATTTTAAATATTAAACCTACGAAAAATATTTTTGACTAAAAATATTTTTTTGAATATTATAACATATGAAAAACACAAAAAATGAGTATTGCGTCTGAAATTGCATAAAAATTACGTGCCTTCATAGATACGTAACAATAATGTAAATACTTTCTGCCCAGCAGCTGCTGTTTAATCGTATAACGTTTTAAAAAAAAAAAAAAAATTTTTAACTTCCAGCATATTTTTTCAACTTTTTTTTCTTATTTCTACACTTAAACTCGTACAAAAAGTTTTTAAATAATTGCTTCATAAAAAGTAATGCCAAAAATTATTTTTAACACCCATACGAAAACGTATCAAAAGTTGTAAGTTGTAAATCACTCAAAAATTCAGATGCAAGGGTCATTTTTTGTGTTTTTCTTTTTTTCTATAATTCTGGAAATTTTTCAGTCAAAAATATTTTTAATTGTCTTAATATTTAAAAGTTAGCCGTAATATGCATAATTAATGCTAAAATATGTCCAACTGCAGTGAAAAATTTAACAGAGAAAATTCTTATTTCAAAGGTCCTGTGTCCCCTTAAATATTTTACAGTTATTGGTTTTGGAAAGCGTTTGTGGATTTGAACGGCCCGTTTTGTGTCAATAATTCTTCATTCATATCGTAATCAGCATTGAGCAGCATTGTTTTTCATGATAATCCTTTTAGGTTATATTCAATCGAGAGTATCCCTGCCAAACGGTTATTCAAGGAATCTTTTACATGTCGCATAATCATACGACATGGACGCAGGCGATTTTCTGCCTCTTGAAAATCCACCGACCTGGGCGAGATTTGAACCTGCGAACTTGGGCGTACAAGGATTGCGCCTTACCACTACGCCACCCTATCGGCATGAAAATAATATGTTAATATATTTGAATAATTATATGAATAAAATTAGGACCCGATATAAAACTACTCTTAAATTTCTGCAGCTGTCCAGATTGTAGGCAACATACAGTTCTATTTTCCTTATAAATAATAAACTAGTTTTTAAAACCTGAAATACGTGTACGCATTTTATTTATTTATTTTTTAAATCTCAAATCCAGTAAAATAAAATAAAATAAATCCGAGTTTAAGAGTAGTTGAGGGATAAAACCCGTTATAAAGCAGTGATAAAACTTTCCACCAAATTGAACACGTTTAAATGCCTATAATAAGCAGTTTTGCCAACTACTGATTAGTATTTACCTTTTTAAGGCTGCATTAATTGCGATTATCACCTTTGTATCATTTTTTCATAAAACATCCTTCACCAAGAAAAGGAGGTTGGGGGGCTAAAAACTGAATTCTTATTTTTTTAATACCCTAAATAAAATTGTTTTCTCGAAACCGATTCTAAAACACAAATTTCTTTAATGTAGCCGTAATGAAAATACTCTTATCAAAGTTTGAATTAACAAATAGTAAACGTAGATATAAAATACCATCAACATTGCACTTCGGATTCCCTTCGGTCCAGTGTGACTAGGCTTACTATATTTTTCTGAGTCCAAGATATGACATTACCGCAGTCAATTCTCTACTACTGAATTTGAATGGTTTTAGTGCTACTTCTGGTTTTCATAGCGTTACACAAATGAATTAAAATTGCTTAAAAACTTTAACGTTTGAATAGAACTCAAGAACTCATACAGATGTAGTTTTCAGTAGGCATAACGTTTTCTTTAGAAATGGCTAACTGATGTGAATGAATGCTTATTTCTTATTCAATCGGTTTAGGTCGGTTTATAGATGCACATCAATGAGAGAGCTTTTCAAACGCAAAGGTCAAAACATACGTTTAAAATCTATGAATAAAATCATTGCCAGACATAAAATCCCCAAAACTTCGGACATTTTTGGAACCCTGCACAATACCCGCGCAACAAATCCAGGCCTGTGTGAGCTAATTCCGGACTTATGGTAAACCTACATATGACTGTATTCGGCAGCCCAACAACAGACTAATAATAAAGATAGACTGATCATTCCTTTGTACGCAAGGTATAAAACAGAGTTGTCAGCATAAAAAAGGAAAATAACCTCTTTTAACTACATTTTCGAGAAACACCATTGTAGAAAAACCTCTTGACTGAATAGTAATCCGTTCAGTAAATGTTCACGTGATTGCAATCAGAAACGGTTTCATATTGACAGCGTTAAATAGAACCCTAAAGCCCTAATAAGTAGTTTTATCTTTAATCTATGATTCCGACGCTCCTAATGTTTGTTTACTCTCCAGGCAGGCAATAGTACTGGAATCGTAAATATTTCCACATAACAAATGTCTTTATTAATCTTCTTCCTCATTTAGGTTTGCTACAATTGATTAGTGCTTACACGAAAATCTTCAGAAAAGATGGTGTTTTTTGTCTCTGGATTTCTTATACACCTTTCATCTTCCTCATCAAAGCTGAAGCTGTCGAAGTTTGTATTTATTATTCTTTTCCAAGACGTTTAATTTCGAAAATGATTCAAAAGTCCAAGCAATACTCACTATATTTCCTCTTTCGTATCTAACCCCTTCAGTGTGAAGTGCAGTAATGATAAAGTAAACAAGAAGTTCCGTCTAGAACTATACGAGCCCACTTTCCAGTATACACCAACAACAAGTTTCTAATCCAGCTATCTCTTTCTCTCTCTCACTTTCTCATTTAGCTTTTAGTTCTTCATTACTTTAAATATAATTTTTCAACGGTTAATACATATTAATTCACTCATTCATTCATTTACTCATGTATGTGACCCGCAATGGACCAGTCGGTAGAAGCTCGGTTCCCGCAGAACAAAAAAAGTGAAGCAACATTGACTGAAGCGACTGAAGTCGGTATTTGGTAGGGTGAAAACCTCTTGCGGCTGGTTGCTGTGAACCGTGAACGCTAAAGGGAGCTGGGGCACGTTAAATCCGTCGTGGCTCCAACGTCCTCTAATAAGTGAAACGATACCGTGAATCCGCTCCCGGCGGATGTTAGTCTCACTTTGTAGTGTGACTGCGGCCCCGGAACGGTAAAGCAGGAAGGAAACGCTCGCCAGTCCGGTCCCTATGGCCAGTTCTGGTTGTTAAGCTGTCAGAGAGTTTGTGGGAAGTTCGGAGAAGTAGCGCTGCGCTCCGCACCCTTGTATGGGCCTTAGATGTTACGTACAGTATGGACGCAATTAGCATTAATTACCAACCTGGGACGCCAACCCCAAATGACGGTCTCTCATCTGGAAGTCAAAAATTAAGAGACCACATTAATGAGGTTTAGTCAGTTTTCAGCCCGTGTGGTTCCTCGCTTAAGTGAAACTGCATTAATGAGGTTTAGTCAGTATCACCCTCAGCGATAGATCAGTCGCAAAATTGTATTCTATCTTCAGCGACAGGATCACAGGATCTTCTGGAACTGGTGTAGGCTTCCCTACACCAAGGGGAGTAGCAACAACAACTCATGTATGTACTTATTCATTCATTTATTCACTCATTTATTCATTTATTCTTTCACTCACTCATTCATTCGTTCACTCAGAAGTATCCTTAAAAATCCAAATCGATAAATTAGAATATGAAAATAGAATCGTTTAGTTGTGGCTGAACTTCGTATCTGTACATGTTCTATCTATGTACTTCGTATCTGTACATTCACTCAGAAGTATCATTAAAAATCCAAATCGATAAATTTCATATCAAAATAGGCTCGTTTAGTTGTGGCTGAACTTCGTATCTGTACACGTTCTACGTAATAAACTCCTTCCGATAAAGTTTGTTTCAAGCAAATCCATATGTTAGATCATAAGTTATATAGGATAGAGATTTCCCCGCAGGCGCTAAAGTTAAATTCTTTTAAACTGTTCGAAATTGAGCAAAACATTGTTCAAATCAAAATATATTTCAAGCCGAGAGCTCCTTTAATAAGCTTGTTTGAAGGAACTTGTATCTTAAGTTCAGAGATTATATACTTTGCTTCAGATTTCCCCCGGATTAATGTTAAGATTTTTTGATACTGCTCAAAATTAAACGAAAAATTGTTCAATTCAAAAAATATAATATGGAAATGACATATCCTCGCCGAGATCTTTCGAATGGAAAATAAAAATTTTTCGAATCGCATAATTCCCTCAATATTTATTAGGAGGTGGGGGACAGACAGACAGACCGACAGACACGCATTTTCCCCATCCCAAAACCCTGCTTTCAATTTCTTTATTTTTCAATCTTTATTTTATTATTCCATTTATTTTTGCCTTTTCTTCATTTTTAACGATATTTTTAAAATACATTACGCCTTCTTTCATACTTTATTTATTCATTTTTTAGCCTACTTTCCTGTAAAAGTAAAAAAAATAATAATAAAGCATGAAAGAAGGCTTAACGTATCGTGAAAATATCGTTAGAAATCAAAAAAAGTCAAAAATAAGTGAAGTAATTAAATAAAGATTGAAAAATAAAAAATTTGAAAGTAGGGTATTGAGATGGGGAAAAAGTGTGTCTGTCGGTCTGTCTGTCGGTCTGCCCCCCCCCCCCCTAATAACTTTTGAAGAAATTGTCCGATTCGAAAAATTCTTTTTACATTCGAAAGATCTCGGCGATTATATCTCATTTCCATATTTTACTATTTGATTCGAACAATTTTTCGTTCAATTTTGAACAGTTCAAAAAAAATTTAACATTAGCGCCTATGGGCGAAAATGAAGCAAATTATGTAAACTCTGGGTGCAAGATCCACGTTCCAATGAGCAAGCTTACTGGATGAAGCTCTTGGCGTGAAATATTAATTTGAACAGTTTTTGCTCATTTTTGAACAGTTCAAAAAATTAACATAGCGCTTACGGGGAAATTTCAATACTATATAAATCCTGATCTAACGGACCGATTTGCTTGGAACAAACATAACATAGAACATGAACAAATAGATAATTCATCCAGAACTAACGAGCCTATTTTCCTATGAAATGGTTTTTATCGGGATTTTTAAGGATATTTCTCAATGAATAAATGAAGGAGTGAAAGAATGAATAAATGACAGAGTGAAAGAATGAATGAATGAATGAATGAATGAATGAATGAAAAAAAAAGAATGAATAAATGAATGAATAAATGAGTGAATAAATGAAAAAATAAATAAATGGGTGAATAAATACATGAATGAGTAAATGAATGAATAAACACATGAATGAGTAAACGAATGAATGAATAAATGAATGGCTGAATAAATGAAAGGATGAATATGCATTATCCGTTGAAAAAGGTATATTAGAAAAAAATAAGAACTAAAGCTAAAGGAGAAAGAGAGAGAAAGATATAGCTAGGTTATAAATTTGAATTTGGTGTATACGGGAAAGTAGGCTCGTATAGTTCTAGACGGAACTTCTTGTTACTTTTGCGGGAAAGTAGACTAAAAAGTGGACGGGGGATTTTCAGCTGTGAGACAATATTTTTATTGTCATTTTCCTCAATCAATATCAATAATAATAATAATAATCAATAAAAATAAAATATGCAAAAAATAATTAACAAAAGTGCGTCTAATCAAATAAAATATTTTAATGAATATTTAAAAAGTAAAATGTCTTATGTGTGCACCCATGACTTCGTTGTGCTTCTATTTTTAACACCTGATCATGAGTTCTGAGATACTTTCCAAACCTATAAAGTTTTAATGGGTTTTTTTGGCATGTTAAATCTGAAATTCAAATAATAATAACAAAATGGAAACCGTAAAAAGAATAAAAATACAGTACAGTGCAAACATAACACATAACTCAGGGTGATGAGGAGACCATTTTGAATATTGTTTAGTTATTACAACAGATCACGAGAAATAATGTAATGAGCGAATTATTTATAGCAGGGCTTGATTCTAACAATTAACTGCAAGAGCCCAATATTTCTAGGAACTTACATTAAATAAATAGTCTGAAATTCCGTCAAGCCTAAAAGTTCACATAACTAGAAAAAGAAAGAGAAGTACAGCAGCTGAGCTGCGCCGACCTTCGATGAAAATTAAACCCAGCTTTATCATCTGTAGCCCATAAGGGAACAAAACAGTTTTAAAACAAATAGTACAATAATATTTTAATATTACAGCATTATAATTGAAACTATTGATTTATTAATATCCTTACAGAAACAGCTAAACTTGTCTTTCGATAGCAGGTGATGAAAAAAAAAATCATTCTTCTCGCTTACAATAATTAAATTATTTTTTATTTAATTCGCAACCTTGTACTAGCTTCTTTAACAGCTCTTTTTCATTGTTAGAAAATTCCTATTCCAGAAAGTTCCAAAAAATTATTTAAAAGGAAGATTTTTCGTCGTTTTTTATGCATTTTTAGTCTGTATATCATGGCATCACACTTATAGAGAAATATAAGAGCAACTCATGCATTCGATATTTTATTTTAGATATTACCAATGGGTTTTCCACAATATTTAGGTGTCAAATTAATAAATTATTTACTTTTATCTCTATCGGGGAGCAGCGATAGGAGAGCGGGGTTCGAACCCCTGATTATAAGTCATATTGCTAATAATAGTACAATAATGTGCATATGATGACATTTTCGAACCAAACCCTCTTCCAGCAGAAAATTCTGGTTGCGCTGGTAGACTCAGCTATATTTTTCAGATAGATATAAAGTTATCTTTTGCTTAGGAAGGAAGATTTGTTGCCAATAACCAGCTTTATAACTTAGTTTGATAGTTTACAGCTTCTGTCTACTTCAAAGTACCATAGACGTGGTTTTCGATCTTGCTGTCCTAAATTGGTATCTTCACTACTCGTCAAAAAAGTATCTTTCCCACCGAACAATTCCCTGAAAAGTTGTTAGGGGGTGTGAACAGACAGATAGATCGACAGGGACTCATTTTCCCAATTGGTTAAAGCTTATGATGTCGCGTGTTTATGAGCAGTAGCAGGACTGATTGAGGAAATAAAAGTGCTTCCACTCCATTTTACACGAAAAAAAAAGAATACATTTACTATTTATTTTTTTAACGTAACATTTACTACCCGAAAAGATACATTCACACAAATTGTTAATACATTATTGTTTGAAAGGTTTAAATTTGTTTCCCAGTTATACACTTTGTGTAATATTTTGATTTTAGTTTTCCCAATGATTTGGGAACACTAATGTTGAATATTCCTTTCTGTTTCACAGGAGTTAATAAGTGGAACTCGAATGGTGGAAAAAAGTTGGGCTTACAAATGGCTGCACCCTTGGCTGGGCACGGGACTACTCACGAGGTACACACATTAAAAAAACCTAATGGTGTAGATAAAAACAATTACATTTAAAGCATTTAAAATCATCAAGAGAGTCCAATTTCGAGAAAATTTGGATAAAGATAAATAAACGAGTTAGTTTCTTAAAGATAAAGAAAAAAGTTTTTAAGTAAAACTTGCAAAGCAAACATTCCATTAAGTTTTTCTCCTATATCACTTCCAAAATTACTTCAGTTTTTTTTTTTTTTTTTAATTAATTTATTTATTTAATTTTTTTTTCAAGCAACTTTTCTTATCTTTTTTTTTTTTTTTTTTTTACTTATTCATCTTAATTACATAATTTCATAATAATATAATTTCGCTTCTCGTTTCGTAAATTTTATGGCTTCACACCTTCTCAGCCGCAAAAGTGGAATTGCCGTAGAAAAATTGCTTTCTACATGAAAACCTTGAAACAGTTTTTTTTTTGATATTCTAAAGAAAGTTTGTCTGATCTTAATTTTTTGTATGTTGATTAGTTTTATGTTGATGATTAGTCTTATGATTTCGAGATTGTTAAGATTGTATCGATTACACCCCTTTTTTAAATGTTTTCGATATATTTTTCCACTTATTCTAAATTCTAAATTCTCAGCTTACTTTTGTTACTTTATACCTTTTTAGCCACGGCAGCAAGTGGAAGTCCCGCAGGAAACTGCTAACGCCTTCCTTCCACTTTGACATCTTGAAGGATTTTCTCCCAGTGTTCAACGAGCAATCCATGACCCTTGTCCAATTTCTCAAGACAGAGACTAAGAAGCCGTGGACAGACATCATTATGCCCATCACACTATGTACCCTCGATATTATTTGCGGTAAGATGAACTGATATCAATAACTTCAAATCATGATGAGTAGACCTATTATTTTTATTAATTATGATGTTCGAGTAGCGTTGTAAAATAAGTGTAAAAAGAAGTGTAATGTTGAAAAAGAAAAAGTGAGTATCTATTTGTTTCTACCTGTCATGTATTCAAGTTTCCAATAATGGAGAAAAATGTTTCACAATTTTGCAAATAATTATTACTGGCATTACTGAGCTCTTCTTGATTGGGAGAGCCCGCATTTGATTGTAGAATGTTGGGTGTAGGACCAACATATGTACATAACTAACATTGAGTTGTATAACCTCCAGAGACGTAGCTAGGTTTTTCAGATTGGGGTCTCAAATTGAAATCCTAAAAATGTACTTATTTAAGAGATCGTTTGTGACGTCAGGAAATGGAGTAGGTTTCGGAAACTGTCCCAGAACATTTTTCTACCTAGAAATTTTCAAAAAGCAATTTTAGTCCATTTTTAGGAGGGGTTTGGGCAGAGGGACCGCGATGGCTCTCCTTGGAATTCTAAAGGAGCAATTTTATGCTATCTTTGGTGACGTAAAAACAGAGAAGACAGTTCGGTCATCAGAGGCGTAGCTAAGGTTTTCAGCGCCCGGGGACAACTGAGGATTTTGCGCCCCCTTCACTCCGCCCCCCTGGGGCCCTAGGAGCGCCCCTGGTAGGGCATTAAATAACTTTTATGCTTCCTAAATGACAAATAGCTCTAAAAAGCAGACCTTTTATCTTGCATTTTTATTAGCGACGATTCACTGTGAAGGGCAAAATGGGATACTTAGGCTTCGCAAAATTATTTGTTTTTCTTCTTTCTCAAGTGACCTTTCCTGGGTTCTCTGGGCGTCCGGTTCTTTTATCTCTGCTACTCAAAGAAAATGCCCCTAGCCGTTCCTAGGGAGTCATCACAGGTCCGATCCATAGAAAACATCTCAACTCCAACTCAAAAGTTTTTTCACTGCCTTTTAAGGCTATTTCGCGCGCACTCCTGTGCTACATTGGTCATTCCGACATGATTTGAGATGCTGCTGCTGCATTAATACGTCTGATAATGAAACTCAATAAGAGCTATGCATATGCAGCACAATAATAGATTGGTGTTAAAAAACATATTCACCTAATACCGGAAACATTTTTATGTAGCTAGTAATAAAATCATTTTAAAATTTTTCATTTAGAAATGAGTATCGTTTTTAATCTCAGTTTTAACTGCTTCCTAGTTGTCATTAGTTTTCATTTTTGAAGCTGCATATTTGACATTTTTTGGTTTGCACCTAAGAGGGGGAAAACGCTCATGCTCTTAACAAACGCAGCCAACTTAAATACTAATATATGTAGAGACATTGTGCAATTGTTCGAATCGAATTTTGTCCAAAAGAATGCCTTTCAAAAAATAATCGATCGTACGCAAAATAAGGTAATTTTTTTCCGTGTAAACATAAAAAAATGTTGATATCTTTTAATCACATGTTTCCTTATTTCTTGTTTGTGTAATTGCTTCAGAGCATGTCTACACAGGGAAATTCATCGTAAATGCTTCATAAATAAAAAGTAAGATTAAGATCACTGAATGAAAGCTGCAAAATACTATGACGCAAAAAAAGTAAAATGTCTACCAAATCTTTGTCGGCCTTGGGGATTTCAGTCAAGCGCTGGGTAAAAACTAAACAATTAAAAGTAATTTTTCAATCATTTTAAAAGTTGTAAGTTTTTTTATTTATTTTACTTTTCCTGTAGGGTAAAGGCCCCACATATTTAGTCCCTCAATTCATTTTTGGCCTCTGAAAACCATATGCTACGATCAATTATTCCAAAAAAATTTTATATAACATCACCAACTAACCCTACACATTAAGCTTAACACACATTTAACTTAATATTTTACTTAACACGTATTTAAGCTTAAATACACGAAAAACAATTCATTTTCGTGTGTTTAAGGTAGTAGCCTGCTTTAGAAGGTCAAAAAGAAGCGTTTTTTGAGGAATTTTTTCAGGACAGAAAAAAAAAAGCAAGTCTAGCGAAGATTTCAGATCATTTTATTACATATTTGAACAAGTAAAAAAAAAAATTAAGACAAAAATATTCAAATGCAGCCGATTTTTATACACATTTGTGCAAAACTTTGCAATTGCGGTCTCCGATTGGCGGGAAAGATGGCGCTCGTAATTTTCTTCTGAAACAAAAAAAAAACAAAATTTTTTTTAATTTTTATATATTTATCTTCTATTTAAACTAAAAAAAACCCGAAAATTTGAAAAATTAAAAAAAATTTTCAGGTTTGAAAAAAAAAGGGTCTTTTTTACAACAAAAAAATCGTTTCAACTTGCTAAAAAAAGTTGTTCAGAATTTTTTTTTTCATGAATTTTTTTAGTTCAAATAGAAGAGAATACAAAACTGAAGCTGACAAGTTTTGTTTCATTTTGTTTGGTCGTCTAGTTTTCTCGCAATCACGCCCGCCAGTTTAGAAAAAACATAAAAACAAAAACTCGAGAAAACGCGCTTGAAAGTTTACGATCGGAAAAATGTTAATGTTCTATTACTTGCAGTGATGATACGCTAATCAGCTATTCCTGCGCCATATACCAAATCGTTATAATCGAATATATCTGTATTACAACTTGAGTCGGTACTTCTACGAATTCAAAATATTATTTCGAACGACCTTTGAACCTTTTCACATACATAGTTCGGAGCTGTTCGACGTGCTCCAGCTGCCCGAGTGCTCGTACACCTGCTCGACATCTGGCCACGTTTAGGGCTATATTTTTAAAAATATTGAGAATTAGCCTCTATAACTTTACATGCATATTCTTAGATATATTAAGAATCGATTTAAGCAATAAAAAAAATTTCGGTTTTTTGAGCCTTCTAAAGCAGGCTCCGGCCTTAAACAATGTTTTTAAAAAATGCAATTTTACCTAAATTTTAAAAAGGCATCCCATTTTCGTCCCATATAATAATACACCATATAACAGGGTTAATAATGGCTTAAAAACAAGGTAATACTGATAATGTATTAATATAAGAAGAACATTCGATTAAAAATTGTAAGATTGATTTTATAACCTTCCATCAAATAACAATTTCTTATTTTTCTTCTTATTCGTAATGGAGCACATTTCTTACTGTCACGAAGCATATTGAGGTCTGCACACCCATTTTACGTTTTTGGCATATAGGACACTGCATCGTTGTCACTGTCCTCGCTTTCACTAGAGCCCTGGTAAGAAACATCGCAGTCAACACTGGATATTTCCAGTTTAATTACCTTTTTTTACGGTTTCTTTTCCTTTCCCTGCAATGCCTTTGGAGTAATTTCCAACCGCTTTCTCTAGCAATTTCGCGTCTTTCTCTTCTAAGCAATTTCGCGCGTTGCGTTGATTTTTCTCTTGAGATTCTTGTAGTTTCGTTTCGTAACGTGAGCTTGGGATAAGAGAAGCAGAGATTATTTGCTTTAATAAAGATGGATGGATAACAGGCAACTCTCTGATGTCTCTCGGGCTGACAACTAACTGAGGCCTCTTTGTACTTCTTAGAGGTTGATCTGCTGGAAAATTAGGCTGCCTAGTAGTGCGTTGAGGGTTGATTTTCTAAACGGGGGTCAGGAGTTCGAAATTTCGTCTCCGGAACGAAATTAGGAACAGCAGAGGGGGTGCTCTACGTGAAGCAAACCAAATACGGGAAAACGCTCAGATCATTCAGTTCATAGCTTTCTCTAAGCAAATATGTCAAATCAAACAAAATAAACAATCTCTAATAAATCAAAAAGAGCATTTATAAATAGTATCACGAGTATTCACCTTTTTAAAAACAGAGTGAGTGTCCACAAACGGCAACGCAGCGGGCTAGACTCATGAAATTTCTACAAATAACTAGTGCTCTTGAACTAATGCTTGAGACTAAAATAATTTGATAGTGGCTAGTGGCATGTAAACCCAAAAAAGTTAGTGGCCACTTTGACACTGTTGGTGGCCACTTTGAACCATGTTTCAAACTAATCCACCCTCGCCAATTCTCATTCTCGTACTGGAGAATGGTCCATTGAGATTGCGATCGCGATTTGTGTTCTTTACACAAATCGCGATCGTTTTTGCGTTTGCGATTTCAATTGATGGCAATTATTATTGACCAAGTTATAACAAAATTACAATTCACCAGTTTCGGCTACCGACATGACATTTTGTTGTCGCCCAATGAAAATTTATGGTCGCCAATGGCGAGTGGCGACCGGCAGTCTCGACCGTAATCTTGAACGCAACAAACAAAAAATATCACCGGTGGCGACCCTAGCGCCAGAATAGAGAAACTAAAGGGAACGAAATTAAGCACGGGGGTGGTACCAAATATGGTACCTTTGCCTCATATATATATAGAGAGAGAGGAAGAGAGAGAAATGTTTTATATATATATATATATATATATATATATACAATTAGGTATATAACAATTTTTCTAAATCATAAATTACTTGTATATAATGGATAGTAATGTATACGTATAACAAGCTGAGAAAAATTTAAAAAGGTAAAAACAAAGTTGATTAAATGAATCATATTCAGGCAAGGCATTTGTCTAATCAGTAACCGTCGTCAATTCTCGTTGAGGAGGAAACTATCGGTCACCCATTAATATCCCATTTGTGCTCGATGATAGAAAAATCTGGTGATCTGACCCTTCAAAACTGGTTCTTTACTTCTGCCCCTCCCTGTATATGTAAATACATAAATGTATTTTAATATATATATATAATATATATATATATATATATGTAGGTTGCAATCTTAACATGTACTTTTTCGTCTAGAAACTACATTAGGAGTCAGCGTTGGAGCACAGAAAAATAGCGAGTCCGAATATGTGAAAGCCGTCCTCAGGTAAGCAAGCCCCGTTTAAAGTTCATCACAACCGCCAACAAAATCAGTAATCAACGAAACCAGCCAATTTTTTTTTTGTCTGAAACTGAAACTAAGATGCTCCCCCCACAATCTATAGCTGTTCATTACTTTGCCCTTATTCACATAGAAGCAACAGAAATATATAAACGTACAACAGAAAGAAAGAAATTTTAAAATTTAGCAAATTATGGGCTCCAGTCCTTCAGGAAACATTAATGATTAATCAGATGTCGACTCATGAGCAATCAGAAAAATTACCTTCAAATCTGAGATTGATGCCCATTCCAATGAGGATTTAGATTACGATTCACACAGAAGGAGCTCAACCAAACCTTCCCCCCTCCCCTTCCCAAATAGCAGCAAGACCTTCCCAGTTTTAAACCTTTTGGGGTAAGGGATTCTGGATAGCCGTAGCGTACCTCTAGTAATAAGAGTGACGACAACGGATTTTACCAGCTTTAACTTTTTACCAACGCACCTGCGCATCGCCGCTTTTAACAGCGCCTCTTGGCGATGCGCAGGCGCTGTGGTAAGAATATGGAGGCGGGGAGCATGCGTAGTAGCCGTTGTCATCACTCTTACTAGTTGAGACACGCTAGATAGCCTGTATGAGAATAGGAAACATCCATGTTTTGAGAATAAGAGAGCATCGGACTTTACTACAAAGATAAAATCTCTCATTTCTTCTCTTTTACCTCTGTGAAGGAAAAGGCTAATTGTTAAATCGTTTAATATAGATTTTAAAAACCCAACACACATCTGTGTATTGTTTACATTATAGTGCCGCATACTCATGTATCTACGTTTGCTCTAGAGTTTCAGGAACTTTCATGGAGAGATTGCTGAAACCCCTTTACTATATGGACTTCATTTTTTATTCATCAAACCTCGGTCAACAGTTCAAGAAGGACCTGGACCTTCTCCACGGATTTACTCGCTCGGTGAGGCATTTTCGTAACTTCCTGCCAGCAAATATACTCATAATTTCGTAAAATGACTTTCAACAACTCAAGCTCAATTTTATATTTGCGTTAATGATTTTCTCTATTCCGACATTCTAATTACAATTATGTATTTTTTTATCCCTTCTTATTCATTATCAGGCGCATAAAGTGGTTTAACCACCAACTATAACTATAATTCTACTACTCTAATTCGACCGCAATTCATAACTTTTTCAAGTGCAACCTGGAGCTCTTAAACTACTGACACACAGTTTAGCTTTTCTGTTTGACCACAGTTTGTTTTGTTTTATTAATTATTTCAGTTAGTGACAATCTTTCCTCAGTGCGACTGATTGACCACTGAGTTAGGTTTTTTTTATTTTATTGCATTTGTAACCCATATTATGCATACATTTTATCTTTCTGCACTCCTTCTCCTGTAAAGAAAAAAGAAAAAAGTATGCCACCCTGTTATTATTGAATAAATTAGGAATGCAACCACTCACTTGCAATTTAATCATAGATTGAAAAGGATAATGCAAATCAACAAACTTACGATATGTTGATTCGAAGCAAAACAACGCGTCACCGCCTTTATAATCTCACTTTATATTATATTGGAACATTGTTAGCTTCAAATCGTATTTTACTTTGTTTAACATTGTACTGGACGTTTTATTATCATATACTATATATACATTTTTTCGAAATGAATTAGGCCTGAGACCTTAAGATTAGTATTATTTTACTTTGACATTCATTTAATAGTTTACATTTTCTCTGTTGCTTTGTTCTTTACATTTCTTCTTTAAATTATAAATAGTAATTCAATAAAAAAGTACAATAAAAAAAGGTACTTAGTATTGTACAAACATTGTAGGTGTAATAAGGAGTAGTATGAAAGTATAACAAATTAGGATCTTAAAAACAAAACTTCGAATTTACGTCAAAAGCAGGACGGAAAAAAATAATTAACAATTTCCAAAATTGAGAACACTGAAACTCATTAATAGCTACTAAATAAAGAAAAAGTACCATAATTTGTTGACAAAGAGAGGTGAAAGTGGTACTTAATTGTTTTGTCTTTGCCTATTTATATATAGATTAATATGAATTTGTCATCCATAAATTTAACTGTTGCTAAACAGTGCTCTATCAGTTTTTCTTAAAAGTAACTCCCAAACAACTTCAACTGTAACATGCGAATTTTTAAATGTATATATATATATTGAATTTTCGCAGTCAAGGGTTGCACTTTGTCTTTTCTTTCTTTGAAGAATGCTCTTGAAGAGGTTTCATGTGATATATCTAACGCAAAACTTCATTCATAAAAATTAATTTATCTCTCTCTTGATGTTATCAAATAGTTCTTTTCTAATTGCAAGGAAATAATAATCACATCAAGAATTAATTTTGCATTGGTACATTGTTGCAGATAGTTCATTGAAAATAATAATTACAGAAGGTAATAAGCTTTTCCCCCGTTAAAAATATCACATGGATGTGTGATTTCTTAAGCAACATAATTTTCAATTACTTTTTAAATTGTAATCACGTATGGGACATTATCTGTGGAATGGCCCTACAATTTTTAAAAAATAATTTGCTGTTCACATTAGTTAAAACATTATAAAACACCAACTTTACTCATAGTTTTAATTATGATTTGTAAACTAATGCATTGAAAATATTGTTCGTCATGAACGATTGCATACAGATAAGATTAGTAAACGATTTATAAAACTCTTTTCTCTTTTTCCAAATCACAGTTAATCTAATTTAGTGCAGATACAGACCTGAGAGAATACTGAGCCAATTTCACAATTTTTCATAAAGTAAAATAAATAATAATAATAATGTGCAATTCAATTAGTTCTTCCGATGTTACTGCAACAACTCCATCCCTACTTTAACCTACTGCTTTCTTATTAAAAGAATATTTACGTAAGAAGTGATATAAGTACACTTTGTAATTTATTTCACCCACTCTTTCATAATTTATTTATTTATTTACATAATGTGGGATTCCGCCAATTGATGTCTGCCATCACTGCTGCGGCATCAATCATTTTCTCTCAACATCCCAGTGAACTATCAAATAATCAGATTTTCATGCAGGTGATTCAAGAGAAAAAGCAGAAACTAGTTGATGGAAGCACAGAAGTTTTGAAAAGCAAGAGGAAAGCTCTGATGGATTTATTACTGGAACAACATATACAAAATAAAAATCTGAATGAAGAAGATATTAGAGAAGAGGTGGATACATTCGCTTTTGAGGTACTGAAAATCTTAGTGGTTGCATTTTTATTGGGACAGTATGTAACAAAAATAAAATTATTGCAAGTTGTATGTTTTATTTAAAAATTTAATGGTTTTAACAAAAATGATTTATTGCTCTGAGACTGCATTGAAAAGTGAACAAACAAAATGCGAAAATGTGTAATTATAAGATTTTTAAAATATTTGTTTGCTATAAATCCAGCCAACTCATTTTTATTGCCGTTCTATGTCCACCATGTTATATATGCAGTAAAACTTCGATCTTTTTTTTTTTTTTTTTTGCGGGACCATTCATTTCAAACGATAAATAAGGGAGATGACGCATTCGGGTCTACATAAAACATGGGAGCCGGTAAAAATATGTGGCAGTGATAAGTTCACCATTAAAGTATAGAAAATCTGAGCGTAGGAAAAATATGTATTAATTGAAAAAAATTATGAATGAATCTCTTTTATTTACTGTTTAACATATTAAAAAATTTTAGCTAGCGCGCACTTTTTTTAAAACCAAACAAGTAGCGCAAAAGACTAAATTTAACTTTTTTTTTAAATGTTGGTAAAATTCTACGACAATAAATACAGGCAACTGCTTTGTTTCAGAAACGATTTAAGCTGGATATATTAACATTATTTACATAGCAATTGGGACAAAACAGTTAAAAGACGATACATACGGGACAACGAATGATATGGGAACTTGACGATCTGCTGTGTACATATAGTTTAATATTTAACAGCTGGCTGCATGATCGATTACATGTTCAAGCAATGCGAATGAATAGTATTAACATTGCTTTTCCCCGAGGCTAAGTATTTCGTCCAATGGCACTGGTGCCATCATTTACAAATGAGAGAAAATTCTCCTCGGGAACCTATTAAAAAAGTTCTTTATGCAGAAATATTTTAACAAATTCAAAGTTATAATTTTAAACATTCATTTACATTTATCACGAACCGTTCCCCCTCGCTCTTTCTCCACTACACCCCAGTGCCCCGTTAATTTTCCACGTAAACCCAAATGCGTATATTTTTAACATGGTACAGTTCTACCATCAACCAAAGCAATCTACCTGGCAGAGGGCCAAGAAGAATCGATTCATGTTCAAGGGAGGACTGCTGGTAGAAGGAAAGGGCCGTTTTTTTTTTTTCTCGTTCTACTAGTTCGCTTAGCATACTTGACTCCTTCCGAACTGATGCAATATGCTAGATTATAAATTTAGGTGCTTTCAACAAATAGAAAAGCAAACATTCTGAGTCGCGGACTCAATAAACGCACCTGCAAAACGAACTTCCCTAAAACTCGAATGGATTCGCTCTTTTCTGCCATGCGCAAAAGCGTCCAAGTGTCAAAACTCCATGGTCGAGTTGTATGCAGGCACTTCAAATGATCCGGAGGTTTTACCTGCCAACTAGAATAATAAGCAACAAATCATCCAGAAAAATACTTTTAAGGTATACATAAATACGTTGAAATCGCAAGAAATGCATTTTTGTTTTTCCATTCGAAGATATCCATTCGTTAATTATCTTTAAAATTACACCAATAACTTTCTTATTGGCAAAATACTTTTTTATTTACACAGTTTCGTAAAAGTAGTTAATAATTGAATCTTAATTAATTAAATAAATATCTAAATTTAAAAAATATTTTTAATGCAAATATGTTATATTTTATGCACCTACAGTCGTCACAAAATTTTGTAAAACTGGCATAAAAATATCCTCTTTTATACCTACTTGTGTATAAATTCGCTAACTTTAAATCCATTTTAAGCAGAATTACTTTTTTTTAAGGTATGTTTGTGCTCCAACGGTGATATCTTAAGACGTTGTTAACCGATTTTTAAAATGTTGACTCTGTAATTTAGGTAACAATTCAGAGAATGGGATCTACCAAAATATAACAGTTTTGGTAAAAAATGGATTTTTTGTTTTATTTTTATTTTTGTGAAAAATGCTGTTTTTATGATACTTTTCAGGTTAAATGTTATAACTCAAAAAATAATTAAGTTAGACATTATATTTTCGTAGGGCCGATGTATGAATACCTTCTCTTTGATTTCTAGTAAGAAATTTGGTTCAAAATGAATCATATTTGTGTTAATCACCGTTGCGATGAAACCTTAATTAGTGAACTAAATTTGTAGTAATTAAATAATTATTAATGTTTTTTAAAAAATTATGCAAATATGTTACATTTTATACTCTTATAATCCTCACAAAATTTAAAAAGACTGGCATTAAAACTAAAATAAAAAACTTGCCCAAGGTATATGTATACCTTAACATCACAACGGGAAACAGTTTATGTTGAAAATAAACGTTTTCATTTGTTATGGCTGCAGTTTCTGAATGTTCCAATCAGTTCATTTTTAAAAAATTCGTCTCAGGGTTCATTTTAAAAATCCACAAGAAAATAGAATTTAGTAGTTTCTGTTATTCCTTTCTGAGACTGAAACTTGTTCACTCGTGTTTTCATATCAGGGCCATGATACTACCTCGATGGGCATTAGCTGGACCCTCTACTTGATTGGACTGCACAATGATGTTCAAACTAAAATCCACGAAGAATTAAACACCATTTTCGGGGATGACGTGGAACGATACGTCACAACCGATGACTTGAAGGATATGAATTATCTGGAATGTGTTTTGAAGGTGGGTATGTTTCAATAATCTAATCCCATAGGATTTTTGAAGTTCAGTTTTTGTTTTTCGCGGTGATATTCGTTTTGTTCTTTTTATCTGCTTAATAAACTTGCTTTAGAGTTCTATCGCAGAAAATATTAAATCAACAACAGCTTTTGTACAAAGTAGGGGAATTACACATTAAATTACTTACTTGGGATGTTAATATCTCGTAGTTTCTAAAGTCAAAACTGTTTTCTTTCTTTTTTTTTTTGCGTAAAACGAAAACGTAAAACGAAAATAGCATAGAACAATACACAATATTAAAAGCAATAAAGTGAAAATCAATGATATAACGGTGTTAGTCATCAGTTAATTTATAGTTTAACGAAGAGCTGCACGAATGAGAAAATGCACATATCATTTGTATTATACAGGCCCGGCATTTTGTTACACTTTCTGAATGTGTTGAATTCATACCCTTTGCATCCCTCCTGGAAAAATTTTAAATTACGGGCCTATTTGAATTCAAGTAAGTGTACTTGCACTTAAAGAAACTGTAACTTAATATTTTCATAAATTTATATCTAATTTTAATTTATTTTAATTTTTAGTTTTAATGTTGTTTTATTTTGTCTGTTTATTATTGTATGTATGGTAAATGCATATTTATTTTATTTTATTTTGTTACTTTTTTTTAAATGTTTATTTATTTATTTATTTTTAGTGGAAATTTACGCTTTGTTTTATGAGAGTATTTGAGCGTGTCTTTCAAGCGAGAAACAAAGCAAACCGACCCTTAAACAATTCGTGATTGATCATATAATGCTAAATTTTACAACAATAATAGTTTAAAGCTGTTTATTTGGTGAAAGTATATTTTATATATGGGTATCTTTGGGAAGCTACGGCACCTTTATTCCTGAGCACGACCCCATAGGTACCGCTACCCGCAAGTTGAAAAACGATGTACGAGGCAATGTGATTTGTACAATAGACTTGAAAATCTATTGTAATGGAGGCAATTCACTGCTAGAGGGACTCATGAGCGATCATCGTTGTCACGTGATATCCGCTCTTTGTTTACTAAGATTTTCAAAGGAGTTCTGCGTGGAATTCACTAGGCAAAATTAGTTATCTTAAAATTAATTAGACTATTTTCACAGCTTTTTCTGATTATAACCCAGTATTTACATTTAATTTAATCATTATAAAAGAAATTTATTAATTATTACAATAGTTATATTGTTTTATTTAGTGTTAATTTTATGTAATGTAGACGAAATTTATTAGGCCTAGTTTTTAATTAGATTTGTCGAACTCGAATGACAACGAGATCGCTCATGAGTCCCTCTAGCGGTGAATTGCCTCCATTACAGTAGATTTTCAAGTCTATTGTACAAATCACATTGCCTTGTACATCGTTTTCAACTTGCGGGTAGCGG
Organism: Octonoba sinensis; assembly: GCA_038502835.1. Classification (NCBI taxonomy): domain Eukaryota; kingdom Metazoa; phylum Arthropoda; class Arachnida; order Araneae; family Uloboridae; genus Octonoba; species Octonoba sinensis. The sequence continues at coordinate 87,088,809 of CM076604.1, forward strand.
TACCTATGGGGTCGTGCTCAGGAATAAAGGTGCCGTAACTCCCCAAAGATACCCATATATAAAATATACTTTCCCCAAATAAAGAGCTTTAAACTATTATTGTTGTAAAACTTAGCATTATATGATCAATCACGAATTGTTTAAGGGTCGGTTTGCTTTGTTTCTCGCTTGAAAGACACACGCTCAAATACTCTCATAAAACAAAGCGTAAATTTCCACTAAAAATAAATAAATAAATAAACAATAAAGATAAAAATAACAAAATAAAATAAAATAAATATACATTTACCATACATGCAATAATAAACAGACAAAATAAAATAACATTAAAACTAAAAATACAAATATAATTCAGAATATTAGAGATCCCATGTCTTAGTAGCAGCTTAGTAAATCTGCACTGTGGTACCAATAATCATATTAAGTTTATGTAAGCATAGTGCACGATTTTATTTGGAAATATGTCGTGCATGTAAATTTACTTTTGAAGATTGTAAGTTCACTTTAACAAAAAGGAAATCTTATTATTATTTTTTTAACTTATTGATTTCAGGTACTTTCTTACGGGGTTACAACATAGTGGGAGATCAGTAAGCACTCTTTTTAACCTATTTCTAATCTTTCTGGGAAAGTGACAAGTCCCTAAATATATCTTTTTTTAATTGTGATCCTTAAATTCCCTTGTTTAGATGAGTTTAGTGCTAAAAGACCTGAAAAATAAATAAAGAATGATTAGACAATATAAACATACAATGATTTGAAGCATTATATAGAAGGGATCATTCATAAATGATGTCACGCTTCGAGGGGGGGAGGGGTGTTCGTGAAATTGTGACAAAGTGTGACAAGAGGAGGGGAGGGGGTAACAAGAAGTGTGACATCGTGCGTTATGCAACATAGCGTGACGCGTGACAAAGGGGGGAGGGGGGTCCGCTGAAGTGTGACATATTGTGACAAAGGGGCTGAGGGGGGTCAAATATATGAGAAAAAAGAGTGACGTCATTTATGAACGGCCCCGAATGGTCTTCGTGGTGTTGCCTGTGTGAACAATAACTGCAGTTCCTGTAGCATTTCTTTACTCATAGCTCATTACCCATAGTCATTTATACATATTTCAACTCAAAAATGTATTCATTGCTAACAGAATTATTTTTTTCTCTTCTTTTTATACGTTTTAGGAATCTCATCGAATTTACCCATCAGTTCCGCTTTTTGGAAGGCAAGCAAATGATGAAACTGTTATTAGTAAGTAGTATGATGAATTCATTTAGGCTCTCTTATATTTTTTTAGACTGAGTTTCCATAAGCATTAAAGAAATATTTATTCGTACAGATGGCTATAAAATCCCCAAAGGTGCCGCTTGTGTTGTGATACCATACGAATTGCACAGGGATCCAGAAGTCTTCCCTGATCCAGAACGGTTTGATCCAGATCGGTTTCTGCCAGAGAATACTGTCGGAAGGCATCCTTACGCATATGTTCCTTTCTCCGCTGGACCAAGAAATTGCATTGGTGAATCCTGTTTCTAGTTAATATTTTCATTATATATATATGTGTGTGTGTAGGCTCTTTGTTTGGGTATATTCGTTACTTAAATAATGACTCACCATGAAAGATATAAAAAATGACTCTATTTACACTTATCTATGTACAAATCACCATTTACAGAAAACACTTCTACTAAGAACATCTCCACCCTCAAGCACACACAGCAAGCACGTCCACTCAGAACGGAGTCTCTTACTAAACTACTCGCTTTCGTTGCTTTCCGCCTGATGGCGCTGCTGTCAATGTCTCCTCGCACCCTACATCTATATGTAATATTTTTACCAAATTTAAATAGGTTGGCTTAAATGTATCTTTTTGCTGTCATCGAGTTTCTTTTTTTTTTTTTTTTAATATATCGATTTTAAATTTTTGCATCCTTACGACAGATATTTATCGCCAGAACAGCTGTGAAATATCTTTAAGATTAACGCGATAAAAAAAAGACGCAAATATTTGCTATTAATGTTGCATTGCGGTCTTGTTCACGATTCTGTGTATTTCCTTTGGACCAAATTCATATAAGGGCCAAACTACGATAACTGGAATTTCCGTCCCCTCCGCAACTAATTTCAATATTTTTTGTACTCTCATTTTATCGTTGGCTCAATTTTTATGTGGGAATGTTTTGAGCATTCCTTATGCACTCTTAAAAAAATTGAATTTGGGGAAATAATTAATAAATAATTTGAAGCATTCAAGTGATAAAAAACGTTCGTTACGAAGTTAACACTTGATTATCATGGACTGGCCGGCCCATAAATGCTGTATATAATTATTCACGGTATAAAGTTTACAAATTACATAACAAATATTCTTCTACCAGAGATACTTTTAACGTAAAGACGTTCCGTAATAACGGTACGGATGTTTTAAACTGTTATTGAAACTTTTGATTTTTTTTTCTTTTGTGTTCTATTTCTTCTCTGTTGGGTGGTGTTACTGCCTGTTTGAAGATACAATGTTATTACTAGAGTTCGCCCAAAAGTTGAAATTTGACTTTAATAATTAAATTTAGCATTGAAAACACTATGCTAATTATACAATTATATAGGCATATGTATCAAATTTGGCGATTATAGAGTCGAGTTTATTTCGATCAAACATGTTGTAAAGTCATTGTTGCCGCTGGGCCAATAGAGCACATTAATGTAGCCACTTGTACTTCTGCCGATTTCGTACTAAGTTGAGTGGCAGTTGGAAAAAACTTAAATATTTGCTTCCATGCACCTATTCTCATTTTTCATTCCATTTTTTCAGCGAAGCCTTCACTCAAACTCTTATTGTAATTGCTTTTAACATTACTGCTTAATGGCAACAAACTCTTTTTAGCAATGAGTTTTATATTTATTACCGAATAGTTTACTCAATGAAGATATTTTGCCATCTGCTGTCTATAACAACATAGCATTTACAATTATAAATGCGGCTTGCCTGACAAACGAAAAGGGGAAATAATTCACTAATAACAAACAGCTAAAAAAATTTTTAAACTGATATCACTAAAACTCGTCAATAGCTACTAAACAAAAAAAAGTAAGAAAATCGGTAGAAAAAACGAGGAACAAAGGGTTCTTAATTGTTTTCTCCTTGCCTATTTATATATAGATTATTAAAATTATTATTATTATTATGATCATTATTATTATGAACTAAAATTCAATATCAGAAGAAGGAAATAGCAAATAAAAATTACAGGCACTCGGAGTACCAAGGAATTCCATTTCACTAGAAAAAAAAGTGAGCTTTTGTATGAAAAGACATCCATGAAAAAGATAATGTGTCATTATTATTTTTAATTTTCATTTCACGTGTGTGTTCACGTAATTTCGAATTGTCAAGGTTTCATGATTCAGTTTACTTTCATTTTCAGGGCAAAGATTCGCGCTGATGGAAGAGAAAACTGTGGTTGCTAATATTCTCAGGAACTATAGTCTGGAGTCATTAGAACAAAGAGACCAAATAGTGGCCTCATTAGAACTTATACTGCGCTCAGCTCATCCACTCAGAATCAAAATAACACCTCGTGTTCATTGAAAAATATTTATTCATCGCACAAATGGAACCGAGTCATTTTAGTGTAAACTTTTGTAAAAAAAAATTATAATGATAATGCATCTTTCTTTGTAATGATTATGCACATATATATCTATCCATTATTATTAATTTGTCCTATATAATTTGTTTCGGAATGTTTCTAACCATTTTGTACATAAATAAATCTCATGACATCAGTGGTGAATTTAAGGAGAAAGAGACAGGAAGCATGGGCCCCTCGTGCTCTTCCCAAAGGAATAAAAGAAATTTGAAATTATACTACTAAGTAATATTTGCTTATTTTGCTCTCCTTTACACTAGAGACATTGGTTCCAAAGGAAAATAAAAAACCTAAAAGGTCTTATAGAAACTCTATTACATAACAATTTTTACCAGAGAGAACTATCTGATACTTCCTGGCGCATTCCATCGAAGGTCAGAAATTATGTTGCTAACCTTTTTCTCGAGTCAGAATAATTGTAAATAAATGGTTACCTCTTACAAATGACACGTAAAGATGGATTTACCCGGAGTTCTTTGATGTCATTTTAATGATTTTAGAAAACATTTATTCATCGAAAATCGAAATTTGAAAGAATTGAGATGAATATCATAAATTACTCGTAATCTTCCAGAGGATTTTCCGGTAATAAGGCTTTGGCAACGTTTGGAACCTCGTTTAATTAATAAACATATCTGGTAGTTTGAGTAGAATGAGAGAAAAAAATGTTGTGGCACTCAAATATGTATTTGCGGCAAATTTTCCAGAAGTAAAAAATTACGTTTTTTTTTTCCTTTCAATTATTTTGTTCGATGTTTGGCCCCAATGTCTATGTTTTTCCACTTTGTCAATGTTGCCAGAATGAAGCGATTATCATCCAAAACTTGACTACAGCGAAAGAAGGTACTCATAATTTCATAAAGCTCCAAAAAAATTACCAAAATTTGGCGACCGCTCCAATTTTAAAATTGTTGTAATGCTCTTTTGTAGTATTAGGGTGTCCTTATTTTTTGAAGTTTTAAATTTCCAACCTTTTACCCCCGAAGTTGGTTCCTTTATAAAAAAAAATGATTATGATACATATTTATCAAAAGCAAACAATATTTAGAGGTAGCTTAAAGAAGGTAAATTTTCACAATTGAATGAAATGTCGTGATTTTTTTGAATTTTTAAGCAAGATAAAAATTATGATTTGAAATAATGTTTAATTTATTTAATTATATATTAAAAATTCCCTTCTGTATTAACAAGTAAACTTTAATCATCTGTAAATTACATAGCTATAATAAAGTAGTTTTGATAATAAAATTGAGAGAACCTCAAAGGTGGCAATAACCGTCTAAACCAAATATTTATGCCAGCAAAATATTCTTTATTTTCTTTCTAAGCCATGAGCTTTCGATGCGAATATTGACGCCGTATGGAAAATCAACAATTGTCGGTGTAATTATGGGCAGATTAAACCACCTGAGCGTCCGCAATATACCAAAGGTTTCCTGGCGTTTCTTAGTTTGAGAAGCACTGAGGGAAAATTTTTGCTCTAAAATATGACGCATTAAACTTGCTGCTTGGGGTTAGCTGCTAGTCTATGTGTAGTACACATGGCATAATGTACACAGGCTAGCAGCGAACCCCTGGCATATATTAGGCAGCATGCCCTTACCAGATAATTGTAATACTAAAAAAACACACACGAAAATGAATTGAAATCATTTTGTTTCCCCTGCTTCATCCATTTCCATTTTTATTGTTACTGCCTTCACAGGAAGCGGCTCAGAGAGTCAGATTTACCCAATTCATCAAACCCAAAACTTTTTAAGCCTTACCTATTCTTTACAAATTACATTGCAAATATCTAGTATGATCGTTGCACTGCCTCGAAATCAAGCAGCATCTGTGGTATAGATGCTGCGTAATACTCATATAAATATTTTATTTGGTCGAATTCAATTGGATATAATGCTGTTCTGATTCAATAGTGTTATTGAAGCAATATTTACTTTTTTATTTTGCAAGTCTAATTTTCTCAAATTTTATTTGTGTGACCTTTTCACCACCTGCCAAGTTTACTGTGTCACTTCAGAGGAACATTGTTCCCCGCACACGGTTTAGACCGGTGGTGACCAAACCGTAAATCACCAGCTACTGGTAACGCACAAGGAAATCTTTGGAAGATGGCGGTCGTACTCAGGTGGTTAATCTGCACATAATTATACCCCAACAGCTGTTAGTTGATTTTTCATATTTCGTCATTATTCGCGTTGAAAGCTTATGGCTCAAAAAGAAAAGAATTTATTTTTCTTTTGGCATAAATGCATGAAAAAGTGGCAACTGCCAATATAGTAGCTCTCTGCTCTCTCGTCTTGTTCTGGCACATATAAAAAATAACTGAGAATGGAAAAGTTCCTTGCTTATTTGTACTGTTTTTCCCCCTGTTTTTACTTACCATGGGGAGGAGGGATAACTCATGGTAAAATTTGGAAAAGCTACTGCTGCTTTAACGGCTCCATAATAAGAGCAGCCCTGCGCGCACGCAATCCTAAAGCCTCGGCTAAAAGGTAGGGGTCTGGTGGAGAAAAGTGGCTCCACAAGCTTGGCAATCGCTGGCTTAGACAGCTGTTACAGCCTATGAGGTAGACTTGAATATTGTGTGCAGTGGCATAACTGTAGAGTGGCTGAGCTGGCAAAATGCCACGGGCCCCCGGCAGGAGAGGCTGCGAGCTCAGAAGTAACCCTACATTTTTAACAAAATTTAGCAAAAATTATAAATTTTACATAAGTATTTAAATTAATTAAAGTTTTACACAACTAAAGACCAAAAAAATTCAAGTATCTTATTAAGATTTATACTCATTCATAAGAACAGGATCAATTTTAGAACGCATCCATAGGTTGCTTCATTTTTTGCCGCGGTACTTTGCGGGAATTCTGGCAATTTGTTAACCGAGACCAAGAAAGTATTGATCTACTAAAATGAAGCTCTAAAAATTGTTGAAATATGTATATAAAAAAGACATAAGGTAAAGCGAGGATAGATTGCGCACCTGCGAATTCGGGGGTGGACGAACACTAACGTCAAGCATTTGTACAACGGCAATAGTGGAATGTCGACTTGAAAGTGCAAGTTGATTGATTTGAACGTCTATGAGTAAGCATCAGTATTCTATATGGTTTTCACAAGGGAAGTGCTTGAATTTTCATAATGCGTTCTTTGAATTTCTATTGAATGGCAGTAGTATAAAATATTTTAAATTTAAGCGATTTTTCGTTAGCTACTAAGTTAGACTAATAGTGGGAAGGCCATCGTTTCTTCCTAGAAGGGGCCATATTTAAGTAAAAGGGTGTGCAATCTGTCCTACCGAAATGGGACAGTTTGCGCGTCTTGTACTTAGGAGAGATCGCGCGTTTCTTCCGTTAGTTTTCTTCCTAGGAGATATTACGCATTATATTAATACCCATAGCTTGTTGGTAATATATAGGGCTCGACCGATGGCATTTTTTGGCCGATGGGCCGATGCCGGTTGTTGGCCGATTGTTCCGAGATCGGCCGATGGCCGATGCCGATGGCCGATGGAAAAAAAGTCGCTTTAAACCATTAAAACGTGTAGAATGCTTGTCAAAAATGTCATTTAAATCATTTACTATTTATTTTTATGTTTATAAAAGCATAAATGCATTATTCAAGCACCGTAAAATTGTTTTTGGAAAGTTTACATAATAATTACAACTGAAAGAATCACTCGCGATTCTAGTAAAGTAATTATACTATTTGGAGGTTAAAAAATTAAAAAATGCTATATCAGAGGATTTTCAATTCTTTTTTCTTATCTTTGCAAAAAAAAAAATACTCAACAACTATTGGATCGGTTTGGGTCTAATTCCCTTTCCTTCAACATTTTCACTTTATAACATCTGCACTGCAAATGCCAAGTGCAGCTGCCTTTATTTTCTTATTTTTTTCATGGAGAGGAATGCAGATGTTATGACACAGACTAACAAATAATGTGGGTTTGTATTTTTAACGAAACTGTCAACCCCCTCCTCTCAGCTTTTTTTCATGATCCCCCCCCCCCCCCCCCCCCCCGTTTTTAAAAGAAAAGCGGGAACGATTACATGTTTATTTTTCATTAAAAAAGTTATTTTAAGCTCTTTTTCTGAAATAAAAATAAAATTTTTAAAAAATTCGCTCGCAGTATTACCCCTTGTATAGTATATCCCTTGTTCATAGCCAAAAAATACTGAATATTGCTTTAAAAACATAGACGTGAAATTTTTTGTCATTACAAATGAATGCTGAGTCTTAGGAATTAAACTTATTAGATTTTTTTTTCTTATGAGTTGAAAATTACACTAAAATACTTGACATGTTCTTTATATTTTCATGAGCACAATGTAAGGACACCGAAATAAACCAATATTTTGAGCACCAGCAGTTTTCTGTTGACGAATAATCTTCTGAAAACACGTGATCGTTTATAAAAATTAAGATGTATTTTTAAAAAAATATACATATTTTTATATACGTTGACAATTTTTTAAATTAATGAAATTGTAGCATTTTTATTAAGGTATTGTTCCACCCTGTATCCCAAACTCGTTTTTAAAAATTAAATTATTGAAAATTGCAAGTCGAACTTGGACACATAAAATTTCGATCAATAAGCATTTATACTGAAAAATTGATTCATATTTTTTATCAATATGTTCTATGTTGTACAAGAAATATTCTAAACTGAAAGCAGGTGCAACGAGATTGTTGTACAATAGCAGAAAAATTATCAACTGTCTAACACGTGGCATCAAAGAAGCCAAAAAACAAAATGTATAAACGGGGAAAAATTTAAATAATTATCGTACAAAAAATGCTAAGATGTATTTTGAAAAAAAATATGCATTGATCAATCTTTGAAAATAAAGAAATTTTAGTATTTTTATTAAGATGTTATTAAATCCTGTCGCGCGAACTCGCATTTTGAGGATTCAATTTTTAAAAATTGCGACACATAAAATTTCGATCAATAAATATTTATACTGGAAATTTTTTTCTTATTTTTGACCAATCTTTTCTATGTTGTAAACTAAAAATGAAATAAAGAGAACAACCGCACACAAAAAGCAGATGCAACAAGATTGCTGCGTAATTGCAGAAAAACTGTAACACGTGGGTTCGAAGAAGCAAAAGAAAAAAAAAAAAAAAAAAACGCAAAGAGAAAAAAAATTACGCTGTTAAAAATTAAAAATATTATTGTACATTGATTGAGTTGACTTTTTATTGTTTACAATTTCGGAATAATAAGAAACATGACAAACTAAAAGCAGATGGCATAATATTATTGCACAATGACGTCGAATGCACTAAGTCAGTGGTTCCCAACCTTTTTCGCCTTGCGAACCCCCTTCTGCAATCGTAAATATCTGGTAACAAAACTATAAAATTTAATAGATTTATTATTCATGTTGCACATTACTTAATGATAATATAATTGGAAAACATCAAAGTTTAACTACAAACTACAATAACTTTGTTTATTTTTTAAATTATCAACTAGGCAGTAAACAGGTATTCGTAAAAAATATCTATAAAAATTATTTTCAAGATAATGTAAAAAAGGTGTAGAATGGCATGAGAAAAAAAAACGTAAAATTTTGAATCGATAAATAAATACGAGTATCTTTCGGTTCTACTTTCGGGTTATAATATACAAAACTCGCAAGTTGGGAAATTTACTACAGTATTGAAACTTGTATCAATTTCTCATAAAGCAGAAAAATTTGAATAAAGTAGGTTAAATGGGAGTACAAAATTTAAATTTAATGTATAAATATCTTCCAGTTCCACTTTGGGGTCTGTATAAAAGAAATAAAATAATTTTTATAAAAAAAATAGAACCGACTTCAAATTATAAATTGCGCTAAAAAGTGAAAAATAAATTAATTTTTTAAACAACATCGATGTGACTTTTAAACATAGTTTTAGAAGTCGGTGCAAAATGAGGATAGATAAAATCTTTTGTAATCATGAATAAATTACAAATATATATATTTTCCCAGAATTAGCAACTGTTCCAATATGAAGTAGCAAATGGTGTAATGGTAATTAGACTCATAATTTTGCACCGACTTTTAAAACTATGTTTAAATATCACATCGATGTTGTTTAAAAAATTAATTTATTTTTCACTTTTTAGCGCAATTTATAATTTGAAGTCGGTTCTATTTTTTTATAAAAATTATTTTATTTTATTCTTTTTATTGTAAATACATTTTCTATATAAATACTCAATTTTTTTAAAAATCCATATCAAAGGGTAAACCCCCTTTGAATGAATGGCACTAAAAACTAATCATTTGTATGAAAAACTCCGTTTTGAAGTCGATTTTAACAAACAAACTGATTGGATTTAATTTTTGCCTTAGAGAAGTCTTCAGTCAAACTCATGCTGTAATTGCTTTTACTACTATAGCACAATGGCAACAAACACTTTTTAAACAATGTCTTTTATATTTATTAATAATTTTCCCAACAAAGAAAAATCAAGCAAAGTCTTTCCACTTAAAATAAAAAATACTTATTTTTTACCCGCAACGTTTTTTCTAAAAAGCAAAAGTAGTCAGATTGATGCACGATATTTGAGTTAGACGACCCTCTATCGATTAAAGAAAAAATCGTCAAAATCGGTTTATTTAGTCAAAAGTTATGGATGAAAAAACAAACAAGCACAGCCTTTTCAATTAAAATAAAAAATACTTTTTTTTCACTCGTAACTTTTTTTTCTAAAAAACAAATGTAATCAAATTGATTTGAAATATTTGAGTTAGACGACCCTCTATCGATTAAAGGAAAAATCATCAAAATCGGTTCATTTATTCAAAAGTTATGGATGAAAAAACAAAAAACGTACTACATTTCTGCCCATCACTTTTGTTCTATTTATCGAATATGGTCAAACGAAGGTACGGGACCTACGGGAAACCACCCTTGATCGATTGAAAAAAAAAATCTTGAAAATCGGTTCATCCTGTGCGAAGTTATGAGTGGACAAACAAACAAAAAAAAAAAACGACATACATACAGTATGAATGTATAACCTCCTTCCTTTGTGAAGTCGGTTAAAAACATACTACATTTCTTCCCATTAGTTTTGTTCTATTTATCGAATATGGTCAAACGAAGGTATGGGACCTATGGGAAACCACCCTTGATCGATTGAAAAAAAAATCTTGAAAATCGGTTCATCCTGTGCGAAGTTATGAGTGGACAAACAAACAAAAAAAAAACGACATACATACAATATGAATGTATAACCTCCTTCCTTTGTGAAGTCGGTTAATTACCCGAAAATAATGCAAAACTTTCACGTTTTACTAAATTTTCATATTTTCGACACATTTTCGCGATAGCGTGGAAAAAGTGGTAAATGATAGTAGGAAAAAACGTTTAAACTTAAGGTAAAACAATGATTATCTCTCGATACTACTTTAGGACCTAAATTTTGGAAATCAGGTAACAGCAGAAATAAGTGCATTTTAAATTTTGTAGGTGTGCTTCGTATACCAGTCCACAACTTTTACTTATTATCTGAAAAATAATTTTGTTCAAGGGGACTCGGCACTAAAAATCGGTCAAAATCTCGATTTTGGGATTTTTGCTTCAAATTATACTTCATATCTTAGAGAACGCTTGTGTAAAGTTTCAAAGTCCTACGTACACTCTAAGATATCTTATTTTGGATTTTATATGAACATTTTAACACTTTTTTTACTTAACCAACAACTTTAAATGCCTTCTCAGCTTCGCTTCTATGCATATTATGTGATAGTTAAAAAGCTAAGGTTTTTTCAAATATGTATCTATTCACTTGAAATTTTTATTGCTTGTTCCAAATGTTCAACTAAACGTAACCTTGGAATTTTTGATAAATTTATTAGAAATTATTTTAATGCAATTTAACTTTAAAAAATCTTGCAATACCGAGATTTTTCTTAGATTTTTTCAGTTAAAATTTTTTTTTTCACGAACTAATAAAGACATCAAAAATTCCATACTACAAAGGGAGGAGTATAGTTTCTTCTTTCTTGTAAAAAACATCCAGGCAAAAATCTCCCATTTTAAAAAAAAGAGTAGCGTTTTAAAAAATTTTTAAATTTTGTGAATTTTTTTTAATTTTGAATTCTTTGGACTATTTTTTTTATGTTTTTCTTCTATAGCACATCAAGTTAGATTCATAAACATACATTACCAGTCAATACACCTTGAATTATGTTCAATTTGAGACGGTGGATTTTTAGGTGCCGAGTCCCCTTAAAAAGTTATTTTTACACTTTTATTTATTTATTATTTCGTTTTTTCCTTACGTTAGCAATTAAAAATTCCGCCATTGCAATATTATTTTCGCGAACCCTCTTTCTACATCACACGAACCACTGGGGGTTCGCGAACCACCGGTTGGGAAGCGCTGCACTAAGTCATTATTAAAAGAAAAATGGTCAAAAATGAGGCAACTAACCTAGTGAGAAAAACAAATACGTAGCACTCATAAGAAGCCTCTATGACTTTTACTTTAACATGTTCTATTTCGCGAGCATTCTGCTCAAAGAGAACTATTTTAATAATGAAGGTTTTCGGTCAGCGATCGCTTAAACTTGTTTTCCGAATTTTTTATCAAATACTTTTCTAGAAAGACACTATTTTTGGGTTTTTTTCTTAAACTTATGTACTGCCTGTTATTGTATGGAAATTGAAATTGAGCTATGGAGAAAAAAAGAAAGTGAAAGACAGAATGTTTTCTGGAAAGTTGTCCCTGCGAAAAACATCGGCCTTGCATCGGCTTTTAGATGTTTTTTAAGGCCGATGGGCCGATGTTTTTCTAAAGTTAACATCTGCCGCCGATGCCGATGGCCGATGGCAACTTCGTTGAACAATCGGCGCCGATGCATCGGCGAGGCCGATGTATCGGTCGAGCCTTAGTAATATAGCATAAATTTCAAACTACATGTGAAACATATGAATCGATTAAATTCACGGCATTACCGAATTAAAAGGGGCGTTCTGAATTTTTACTAAAACATAAAGTGTAAAGCATTTTTGCCCACTCAACACAATTTTAAGACTTGAATATTTTAAAACTTTAAGTTTATCCTTGAAGTTATTTCTTTATATAAATAAATTCACGGGTGTCTCTTTAACAGGCATGAATCAAATATTTCGACTATAGTTCTATATCGAGAGGATAAAGTTGTCGTGACTTTATAATCTGTGTTTTCAAGGGACTGTAGCTTTTTTATACAATAGAAATCGTTGAAAACAAGTTCGTGCGATTTTATTTCTTTTGAATATTTAAGTTACGAAGAATACGTTTCGGAACTAAATGTGCTAATAAAGTAATTTGTGAACAAATTAATTTTGTTAGTCGAAAATGCTGCTAATAAATTAATAATGTGCTAGTTTTATACAAATAAATTAATAAACTATTTTTCCAAACAGTTTAATGCGTCAAAATTAAAAAGAAAACAAAGTGCAACGAATGTGACAGACTCACACATATATAAGCGAGAGAAGAATTCAGATAGAAGCAGCTACAAAAAAGAAGCGAACGTCTGAAGATAAGATGCTTCCAGAAAAAGTGTAAACCAAAAAACTTGTTGGAAAAAAAAACAAAAAATGTTTGAATTTTGAGACATCTTCGTCATCAGCCACCTCAGAAGAAAGTCAAAGTACTGCCTCTTTGAGACCTTGTCAGACAGGACAACGAGGATGAGTACACTGAATGTCTGAAACTGTACCAGGAGACAACTTCGACCAGTGACTGGATTATGTGTGCTATTTGTGACAGATGGTTGAACGAAAGTTGCCCTACTTACAGCAATAAGTGTACCGATTGCAGACGGCAACAACTTCGGTTAACAAGCAAAAGACATTGAAACTGTGGAAATGAATAAAATTAATTATAATTTAAACCTTCTTTTCTTCTTTATTTTTTTTTTCTTTAATTAAAACACTATTTTTTCCGCTTCTGCAATTATAGAGTTAAAATATTTATTCCTATTACAATTGTATGTGTTTATAAAAACCCTACAACAACATAGTTTTAGTGCCATTATTATTTCTAACAATTTAATTGCAGCTATTATTAATAGCAATCTCTCCCACCCATGTGCGCAATCACACTTACCCTGTAAGGACAGATTGGGCAAATGAGCCTTCTTGGTTTTTTTACAGCTGTTGCATTAACTTAAAGCAAAACAACGAAATAGCAATGGAAATGCATAAAAAACAAATGAAGTCGCAGTTATTCATCAATAGTTGAACAAAAAAGTCATACTTCGATTTTTTTAAAACAATTTTCCAATTGTGCGCAGACTCTCCTAACTTTACCTCATCTGAATCATTTGCTTGGGAAATTCTCAGTTTTCGGCCCACCTCCAGAGATAAATTTAAAAAAGTCTTCGTGTATTAGAGAAGTTGCTGATTTATTAAAAATCAAGAATCATTTTATGTCATCCCTCTTTCCTGAAGTATGTACTGCCTACAGATGGTGCTGAAAGATCATTTTCGAAACTAAAATTAATAAAAACCTATTTAATTAACTTTATGGGACAAGGCAGGTTAAGTAAGTAACTTGGTCATTCTGTCTATTGAAAATTCTATTCTTTGATTCTACGGCTCGATCTTTAAACTTTGATGATGTTATTGATACTTTTGCGGAACAGAAAGCTCCGAGAAATGAGTTTCATTAATAAATATCTTGTTAAGATTAAATTGTTATTTTACTATAAATATGTAAGACCTATATGCTTTTGAAAATTAAATTTATTACATGTTTAACTAAAATGCACACAATATTAGTTATATACTGTTGGGTAACTACTTCAGTTATTTATTGAGATCATTTTTTTTTCTGGGACCCCTTCCAATAAACGTGCCACGGGCCTCAAATGGTATAGTAGTTACGCCACTGATTGTGTGCATTTTATTGTGATAGCTACTTCATCATAACTATGCAATTTACAAATTTTTATTTTTTTACTTATGCATATGGAAGTTACTTTTTAATTAAATAAATTAAGCATAACTGCAAATCATAATTTTCATCTTGCTTAAAAATTCGAAAAATTGCAAAATCTCATTAAATTCTGAAATTTTACCCACTTTGAGCTACTTTAAATATTGTTTACCTGTGATGAAATTTTTTATTACTGGTATAACGGTATTGATATAGCGAACCAATTCAGAGGGTAAGAGGTTGAAAATTTAAAACTACTTATCGGGGGTGAGGCAAACGACAAATAATGCACTTTTCAAATTGGCAAATGACGTAGAAATAGTTGTAAAAATAAGCATAAAAATTTTTTAAATCAGAAGGTTAGAAAACTAATTATTTGAACTAAAATTATTTCTTTAAAATTTATATTTCTGGTAATTTTAGAGGTTTTGCTTGAAACTAGTCCTTTAAAAACTGACAGTTCTGCGCTTTTCGAATATAATGTGTATGTGACAGAAAGAAAATAATGAATGCACTGAACTCTTTTCTATCATTATTAATGTAATCCATTATTTTTAAAGAAAGAAATATGCATCAATAAAAATCTGAATCTCTGATTAATTTATGGTTTTTAGGGTTCACTTAATAACCAAACTAATAATTTTACAGCTGACGAGTGAAAGCAACCACAGACCTTCAAGATATAGATAGCACGATTCCTTCACAGTTTCGCTAGCTAGACAAAAATTCTATTTCACGTGACTGATCTCTTTCAGCTTCGACCAATCAGCTAAGGAAGAATAAACTTACTTCAGTTCTTCTTTCTCTCATTCCGGTAGTTCTTGGTATAGAAAATGGTTCTTGAGGGTTTGCTCAAATGATTTAATTGTGTGTCATCGACTGTCGACTCCACACACTTGCGTTTGCGTCTAGTTCTTAAAGACCTATGGTAGCATAGGCTATTTGAGGTCCACTTCTTGAGATATAGGAGTTGCGCTCAAGAAGAAAAATGCTCAATTGCTTCGCCCCCCTCGAAGGGATTCGCGCTTAAGACAACCAGCACCACTTCCCAACTACAGGCTCAATGTGTGCATCAAATTTCGTTCGATTCCTTTGCAAGTTTTGAGTTGAATGGTCATAAAAAAAAAACCGACCACATTTAAACAGACAGAGACACGACAGAAATATCCAGAAAACAGTCAAAATGTGTTCAGCACCCCTTGAAACTTGAAAATCCGTCAAATTTGAGATTTTTTCCGAATCCAATATTTTCTTCTATATATTTTGGATATATAGGAAAAAGTAATAAGAGCGAAATAAAATATTGATTTCAAACATTTTGGAGCTATCCAATGCTGCCATCTAGTGTAAGATATTGTCATGATAAAACAATATTGGGTCTATAAATTATATTGTTACCATTTTATTCTATAGACACAAAATCATCTGGCTACATATTTTGAAAAGTAATTAAGATTTGAATGAAACATTTGCTCTCTTTTATGTGTAAAACGACTAGTTTTTTTTAATTTTGATTCTTTTGAATACTATGAAAATTTTTATTCCTTTCAATCTAAAAACTATCAATTAATGAAAGAACTGATTTCCTGTCGGAGACATTTTTCCTCTCATAACAATAAAAATGTTAACCTTGAAGATATTCAAAAACCTGCCCAAAATAAATTTTATTTTAACAAATTATTTTTAAAATGCATAATTACGTAGTATAATTTCACTTGCTACCTGAGTTTTTCTGCTAATATCTGGAATTAATAAATATATATACCCTGTGCAAATTTCACGAAATAAAATATGATTACCAAAATTATACAAGCATTAAATTCGTCAAAATTACTGAGCGTCTTTTGCGGAAAACTTTTAAAATTTTATACGTAACATTTTGATATTGAGCCGTGCTGCCATCTATTATGATACTATTTTGGTATTTAAACATCTTATAACACATGAAGTAGAAAATATAAATCTTACTATACATAGGCGTAACCAGGGGGGGGGTTGGGGGGTTCAACCGCCCCTCCCCCCATTGGGTATTTACTTATTTAGGCACATTTAGGCGCACAGAAAAATTTCTGGCTACTGCCTTGCAAAGCACATATTTTTTTTCCCTAAAAAAATTAAACACATATGCATATGATTTTACTTCCTCTTTCTCTAAAGGGTTGTGATCATGACCAAAGCATGCAGCTCATAATAAAGAGGACTTTTCATCTGGTTATAATCAACCCCCTTATCACCTTGGGGGGGGGGGGTGTTACAGCGAAAGGTGGCTTCAATCACCGTACCACACACAGACAAACAGAGATCCTTTCAATCACTCCAGAGGGTTTTCTTTCCTTATTGATCTTTTTTACCCAAAGGCAGCAATTCGGGAATACAATGGCACAAGTAATAAGTTTCGTGGAAAATATTCTCTACTGTGATGGAGTTTTGTTTTCTGATAAACTGGTGTTGTAGCTGGGGTCTGAAAATGAAGGACCCCTAGCCGACAATTGTCCTAATGGGTTAAACCCTCAAGCCAGGAAGGGATGCTCATCAAGAAACTTAAAGAGCAGTTTGTATTTATTTATGACTTCCTGTCCAAACACCCATTTTGGTAAAATCTTTTTTGTAGATGAGCCGATTGGAAAACTGATGAACTGTATTTGCATTCTCATTTACAGATGTTCTCTCATCGCTTATAGTTTCAATGTTTTTTTTCTTATTATCGTCCATCACTGATTGCATTACGACTCTGGAAATCATCCGTTCAACGTTTCTAGTCTCACTGCTACGGTTTAATGCTGCATTTTAATTTACAACCAAGTATTATTTACATTTTGCTTTACAATCAAGTATTATCCTGGATATTTTAACTAAATTTTTAATTATTTTCAATACATAATAATGTTTGCACTCCAACGATGGACACGCTCGTCATCCAAAGAGAAAAGAAAATTTGATTCAAACGCTTCCACTTCTGAGGTATGTTTTGCTACAAATTTAACAAAATTTTTAGAAATTTATTGTGTGGATGAGCATTTTTGTAGGGGAATTTGGATTTTTTTCTTTAAAATTCCACTGTTTCCCAGTTTTAATATTATGAATGCTTGGACATAGAAGATTGCTTAGTCCTAAAGATTGAATTTTCTATTGCGTTTGATTAAAAAAATAAACTAATAGATCTAACAATGAATGTTTAATGTTTTTGTGAATCAAGGCGGTATCCACAGGGGAAGAGGGATCCACGGGTCGCCCCCCCCCCCAGAAATCTTTTGCAATGTATCATATATTCCTCCCTGAAATTTTGCTTAACAAGTGTGTCGAAGTCTCCCCCCCCCCCCCCCCCCATCAAAAAAATATTCTGGATACTGCCTTGAATGACTAGAAATGATGTTAATATGAATTTTTTTACATATATGATAGCTTTTTGATGTATATATAGTAGATGTATGTTTAGATTTTTGGTGAAGTTAGAGGAGTGGGTATTTGGGGCTCCTGCAACTTAAGTATTTGTAACTAGTCTTACATCTATAATACTTATATAGGCTAACTCTGGAGGCAAGGGTTCGAGGGCTCTCCCCAGGAAACTTTTTGAAATCTTCCTAGCAATGCAATTTCGGGATACTTTGGTGTTGTTGGAGGAAACAGAAAGGAGTTTGGTTACCCACCCCGCGCATTTTTTTTCAAAATAAAGTCTTATATCTTTTAAGTTACTTTTGGTGTCGCTCGTGATAGTGTTCAATGTCCTTTCCCTGAAAGTGTTTCTGAAAGTAGTGTCTTAAAAGCGTAATTTCTCTTTTCTTTATTTTTTTAAAACTTCTGATCTGAATTTTTTGCCGGGGGAGGGGAGAGAAGTTGACTTGCTCCAAGGGGGTAGCTCCCCCCCCCCCCTCGGAAGATGCCTGAAATAAACACGGAGAATATCTTTAGAGACAAGTATTTATGACTTGTAAATTTTCAACTCTTTTACACTTCTTATTATTGGTGTTTAGTCCGTACATTTTTAGGGTGACCCCACCCCCTTTCACCAACATTAGTTACGCCTATGTTACTATATAAATACCAACTTGTCTGTGCAATCTTAATAATTCATATATATTTATAAGGAATGGTTCACAGCATTAAGCATAAGCTTTTTTCTTTCTTTTAAGAATTAAAATTTCTTCTAAAGAATTAAAAAGACAACGAAACCTAATGTATAGAAATATCCCTGAAAGTGTTAATTTTATAAGGTCAAAATTCGGAAGAGGAAAATACCAGTATTTTGATAGGAACTGCTTTTTCATATATTTTTTAAGCGATACTAGTTGTGTGTGAGGGAAAAACATGTTAGAAGTTAAAACGTTAAAACAAAATAGTTATTTTAAGTAACGATTAAATTAATGAGTTAATATGATAAAGCCATTTTTAAACTCTTGAGTAAATAAACAAATCATCAATTTTCCTGCTGAACAGTTTCAAAATCTCTTGAGTTTACATCAATGTTTTTATAGAATTACACTGTAGTTACAAATCCTCCTGGCATAGGAAAGCCTACTCAGGTCCAGAAGATCAACAATCCACTGGTTTAGGGTTATATGCAGCTTCATTTTAGAGCGAGAAACTACGAGGGTTGAAGACTGACTTGACCTCAAATTTTATGATCTCTTAATTTTTGAACCAGATCCCAGATGAGAGACCGTCACCTGGGATTCGCACCCCCAGAGGTATCGTTTCACTTGGAGGACTTTGGAACCACAATCTATTTAACGTGCAGCAGCTCCCTTTAGCGTTCACGGCCCCAGGAACAGCCGCGAGAGGCTGTCACTCTCCCAAACACTGACCTAAATCGATGTTGCTTCACTTCGGTGTTCTGCGGAAACCGAGCTTCTACCGACTGGTCCACTGCGGGACAGATAAACACTAAAAAGAATAATATTACTGTTCACATAACAAAATATTTCCGATATTTATGAAGATAAATCAACTGGACGCAGCTAGTTCTGAATAAAGGCAAAGGAACTCTGTAAAAGTTGTTTCTCTGCCAGCGTAGTATGAGTGCAGAGAAAACAACCTACACTGCCAGCTACGATGTAAAGACAACTGAACCACTTCACTCGTCTTAGTAACTCCCCTTTCATAATTATTGCTTTTGAAAAGAAACTCTCAAAGGGGTTTGAGTATCCAAAGAAACAACCAAATTGGAAAAACCCATCTTACTAAAGAAGAAAAGTTCTCTTAAAAGAATGAGGATTCGCTCGATTTGAAATCGATCTCTGCCTTTTTCTCTTCTGTAATTTGGAATAAATACTGCAAAAATTATCAGACGCAAATCAGATGATTTGCGTCTGAAACTTATGTTTTAAATTTAAAAAATTTAAGGCATAATCAAAAATTAAACGCAAGAACTTTAAGGCATTTCGAAATTTTACCATCTTTGGAGCTTTGACATGGAATGTTACGCCATATCTGCAATGGCATTCTAATAAAAGTAAACTGTCATGTGTAACATCTTTTCACTAGTTAACCAACCAAGAATATATCTCGTGCTGGACGAAAATGATTTGATCTGTACGTAAAGTGGAAATTTTGCGATTAATATTTTTTCATTCCTTGTATCGCTACCGTTGTTGAGTGAATCTTTTCCTCTTTTCCATCAAACAGCAGCAGAGTACCGCTCAACTTGAACGACATATTTTAAAACGGAAAGAATGAATATGGAGAGTGGTGGCCTTAGTGGCTGCATTATTCTTATTAAATTTTTATTTCCTATAAGCACGTTTCCATTTAAGTCCTTCCCCCCCCCCCCCCCCAGCCATTCAAATAAAACGAACGATTTTCAATTATGAGATAGCAAGACCCGCCCATATTTTGGCATCTTGGAAAGAACAACTGACATCAAAACAAAACTAACGGCTGAAAAACACCATGTAACTACAAAAAGCTTTTAATAAGGTGAAGCAAAGGGGAAAAAGAGCAAGTCAAATTCTTTAAAGCCGATTTTCTCACATAAAATGCTATTCCATTAAGTTTTTCAATTATCTCCAGAAGGGAAAAAAAAATGCACTACAGTGTCAAATTAGTTATAAATACTAGAATCAATATTACTTTCTACTAGTCTTGGGAATTGCGGAATACGATTTTCAATTTTCCCAGGAATTTTTGCTTGGCTATATTTTTAGTTTTATTTATTTATTGATTTCAATGTATCATTATTTTATAATTATGAAATAAAGGTAATAAGAAATAATAAGTATTTCTTTATCATTTAAGATATGATCTCCTATCTTACTCTCTCACAACTTTTTTACATTTCAGCCTCAAAATCCGGCTCTTCAATCGTTTGGTTTCTTCCTTACGTCCGGCTCTTCCTATCCGGACCGGAATAAGTGAGTCCGGAAATTCCCGACAACTGCCGAAACATCACGATAAATTGCGTCGTATCGGTATCGCTAAAATTAAAACATAAAAATCCAGTCACTCAGAATCCAGAACTATTCTTCCTAAAGCGGGAAAGAAATTAGAGAGTCTCAAAATCCATGCTTTCAGAGTAAACTGCTCTCTGTTAGGAGAGTAAGAGAAAATGAATTGATCTTTTTATCAAAGCTACACTCCCACTCATACCGAGTCGGGAGTTTTAGAAAATCGAATTTCCCCGAGACCACCCGAAAGAATACGACAACGAACGATCACTACCGGAGAAACGCTTCGGCCACAAACCCCCGCAATCGATCCGGCATCAGAAGGTGCGCTTCCCGGACTATCCGGAAGCGGGTAGCTATCCGGGAAAAATTTTCCCCCCGCCGGGAAAAGTCCTCTTTCTCCCGGAACCGCTGTTGACCGCAGGCGCGCGTGACCGTGTTCGGCACGCGCTCCGGTCGGCTTTTGGGGTCAACGGAGGACGGATGAAGGTCGGATCGAACCCATTCAAGGTCGGAACGCGTGTGAGACAAGGTCGGGGGCATGACGTCATCCCCATTCGCGCGCGCAACCAAGGTCGGCCTCCCCCCTTTAATGTCTGGCTTTCATTCAATACCCTCTCCCCTCACACTGAGTGGGCGATGACTCCCCCCGTTCATTTTGTAAAGTGGAGTGTTCCAGGTGTTACCATGGTGATTTAAAGATATGCTACTGGATTTATCCGGATAAGGGGGATGATCTTACATAGTACTCCTAAAGTTTCACTGCTTCTCCTGCAATGATTTTTTTCAATGATAAATTATTGGTTTCAAATTTCATACATGATTGACAGATTCCATGTTACGAAGAATCTAGTTTTAGTTCTATCAAAATTTTGTCTCATTCACTGTTATTGTGTAGCATATATAACGACAAAGGTAGATAGGTGATTTATGAAACTACGAATTTATTATATACTGAGGAGAAAATTTTCCTTAAGAAATTATTGTAAAAAAGGCATTAATTAATAACTTCATAAGAAAACATTTTAATGTGCTTATTTTATTTATTTATTTATTCCTCTTTTTTTTCCTTTCTTTTCCCTTTTTTTTTTTTTTTTTTTTTTTTGTCGGTATTATTCCAGAGGCAAATTAAGCCATTGGCACATGGAACACGGTTCCAGAGCATTAAATTTGTACTTAAATGCTGAAAAATTGTAGCAATGTCATGTTGTACTAAGCAAGATGTAAATATTAAATCAGACAAAGAATTTGCTTTTTATTTTTTTCGTAAATCACAAACTCAATGTTTTAGATAGTAAGCATAAGTAATAAATGCATAAGTAATAAACTAGTGTCTGTACTGCACAGCTTGCAATTGCAGTCTTTTGCGAGTTTTAGTGTGGTACAATTGCACCCAGGAAAATGCTTGGTTTCTGTAGAAACTGGTTTTTACTCGCTAGGGTTTTTTTTTTTTTTGGGGGGGGGGACCTCTTTTTTTTAATTAATATTATTTTTATTTTTATTTCTTTTGTTACATTATTTCAACATGTATTGTATACATGATTTCATTCCAAGAAATCATTGTAATAGTGAAATTCAGAACATCTTTTAAATAATTTTTAAATGTATTTCATGCATTTGCATGAGGCCAGTTAATTAGAATAAATAATTTTTTAAGTTTTAAGGTGTTCCGCATTGAGGAAGAAGTTTGTGCCAACATTTTAGATTTTTAAAAAATAAGAAAAGGAAATAAAAAACAAGAATATGAGACGCAAAACTTTAAACTACAGATTAAATACAGATTTTACTTGAAGTTGAATACTGGATGAACGTGGATCCAGACATTAACCAAAACAAATCCTGCACAGCGTTTTAAGTTTTAGTGCAATAATTTACTTCTTAGACAATTCAAGAGTAAGGTACCTGAAATGCAATTACTCTGTATGTAATACGATACATAAAGTCAACCTTTTATCATTATGCTTTTTAGCATTACGACTTTTTTTTTTTTTTTTTTTTGTAGAATACGTTAACTGAAGTGTATTTTTAAGCGCAATTAGTTTATTCGTGCTGACGGAATTGCAGCAGTTAAATTATTACTACATTTCAAATTTTGCAATAGATACATGCAAAAAAACAATTGATTAAGAATTATTGCAACGAGACAGCATTTGATGTCATCTTATATAGAAAACACTGGCCAACGATGAAAACATTTTCTAGAAATAAACGTTATTGTCGCTTATATTTGTTGGGATGCCTATTGGTTATTACGGGGAAAATAATAAAGAAGTTCTATCATGTAGTTTCATAACAAATCATAATGTACACGTAGTAGGTAAATATATAAGCAATTTTTTTATCTCTGTGGGGGGGGGGGGGGTGTATTCATACATCAAAGTATACATTTATATGTACATTTTAAATTAAAATGTGTTAATAAATGTAACAATTTTTATGACGAAAATTGTTACATTTATTGCATTGAATGAATTAACAATAATAACAAAAAAATATGTAATAATTATGAAGCTAAAGAAGAAGTTTAAAATGCAGTATCTGAAAGCAAAAACTCTAATAAAGATGAAGTAAACAATTCTGATAGTGAGTTAGTCAGGAATTTAAATCTTCCTAATGAATCGTTTCAATTCTTTTATGTTCGAAATTGTTAAATTCCTTGTACGGTCATTCTCTTGGTTTCAAAGCTTGGGAAAAGGGATTGTACATTTTCATTTTTCTAAATGAGATGTACATATATTTCGTTTCGATGTGTGCCTTTAGATTCTAGTTTTCAAAAATTAACTAGAGGAATTTCCTTATTTGTACAAATAAACATTTCTTAATGCTTGAAAAAATATGTCTTGAAAATAAACTTTTATGCAGAAATCACTAATTGTGTAAATGAAATGTATTAGTCGAAAATTAAAAAAAAAAAAAAGAAAAAAAAAGATTTTATGGAATCGCTGTTATTCTGCACGAAGACATTTAAAACGAGAAATGCGCTCAACGAAACAAAAGGAAGAGACGTGACGAGAGCTTTTTATTGATGCGCGCGAAAGTGGCGCAGGTGCAAATTTCCGGGCAGCAGACGCGAGTGAAAGTAAACAACTTTTCCACATTCTAGGAAGCGGAAGAAGCGAGAGGATCTCAACCCAGGAAGAAAACACCGAGGGTCCGACGTTGAAAGGGAAGCAAACTCTCTTCCTTTCCTGGATCCTATGTCCTTGTCCTCCATTTTGCTCCTCGCACCGACCCTTTTGTGGGTCGGTCGAAGATTCGGCTGTCATTGAACCTGTCTGAACCGACCTACTGCCGAGTGAACGAACTCCAGGGGTGGGAGGGGTGACGGGCAGTCGATGCCATGCTAAGACTACGAGGCGGTCGGATCCATTTCGGGAACACCGAGAGTGAAATCGGGTCCTCGTCCTCGTTGAAGAGAGAGGAGAGTGAAAGTGGAAGATTCACTCTCGTTCATTCACTCTGCGTGGAGGTATGACCTGTTTCACTTTCGGTTTCGTTTGCTGCACCGAGGTTGCTGTACACGTTTTTCTTTAGGGTGTCTTCACCGCAAAGGAAGATTGTACCGTGAGGCCGAAGATGCGCTGCCGTGTAAACGAGACATTAACCTCCCAGCTCTTTTTCAGTTTAAGTAAGATTGAAAAGCACGCATTTTTTTTTTTTTTTTTCGTTAAATCGGATAGTACATATTGAGAAAATTTCTAAGCATCATTCTCATATTTTGAAAGCACTCTGTCCACAGACAGTGGCGTACGCAAGCGGGGTTTAGGGGTTCAATGGTTCAACCCCTCCCCTTGAGCCCTAAATAATAGTGCTTTATTATATACTCGAATTTCTTTTAGTAGTTTCAGAAAATTATGAACCCCACCCCCCTTGAAAAAATCTCCGTATGCAACTGTCCACTGGCATTGGCGCTCTGCTGGGCTGTGCTGACCGGCGATCGTCAGGAATCACAGAAGGTATGGGGAGGCTCTTTGATCAATATTTGATGCACATGTGTACTAAACTGCATTATTTCTATGAAACAATTAAATATCCCAGCAACCATTAAAAAGAATTTTAAAAAAAGAAGTTTTAATTCATGTTAATATCATTTATCAGTAAAAATTTAAAACTAAACTAAAACAACCTTCGATCATTATAAAAATGCACGACTTTACTCAGAATTTTCTGACACCATGTAATTTCTGGGAAGCTGGCCCTTTAAAAATGTTCACGGAATCACTCATGGGAATAAAAGAGCTTTTGAGAAGAAATTTATAATATAGAACTTCTTAATATTGTTTCATATCGAAAGAAGCAATTTAAGAAGAACGCTTCTATAACCAATTGGTCTGGGGAAAGAACTGAAAATTCCTAGAGGGCATTTATAAGTAAAAATAGCATTCTAAATGATGAAAATATCCATATGGATATATTTTACAGAACTGAACATTTTCGAAAAATGAATTGTTCGGAATTAATTTTGGTTGATTAGATTATACAAAATATGGGTGTAATTGCAGACAGCAGGACTTCGTGAAAGAGTAAAATTAATCCATTATTTAATGAAGCTTTGTGGCACAGCATTAACTAAATTGAAGGTATTCTTATTCATCATCCACGTGATCCTAATGAGGTGAAGGCGCGAGCAACCCTTTCATGTTCTCTGCGCTCTTGGACTAAGTTGAGCGAACTGCAGTGACACGGATTCCCCTCCCCCACGACCTTGTTTTATAACCGTGGTTTAAAAAGAGAAAGTGGTCTCTCTGCTCTGCCTTCGAAAATGGACTTTTCCGCCCGGTCGTTGACCCACCTAATGGGGTCGTTCACATCGGGGCCCCAAGTCACTCACCCCTGAAGGAGGGACGCATGCGCGCGACAACCTTCGCTTTTCGAAATGGAATCGGCTGCCCACCCGCGGAGAAATCGAATGCTAGGAGCTCGCAATTCGGATGAGTTCGGTGAGGTTCGGAAGTATTCGATTTCTTTGGAGTGAGGTGTATGTTCGGGCTAGCCTCTTTAGTTCGGGCCTTCGAGGTTCGGGAATGTTTGGGTGGGGACGATTTTTTTTTAATTACTCGTAAAACTATTTAGTTTATGCGAAGTAATTTTCGGAGTTTTTATCCATTTGTAGTAAAAATTATATTTCAGTGTAGCATTTATAGCATTTTTCTTTCGATCTGATTAAAATAAAAAATTAAATTAAATGTCATGTATCAAGAAATTTAATTAAAATATATTTCAGGAAAAAGTAGAGGAGAATTTTCGTGAAAATTTCCAGATGAGACAGGTGTAGTTTTGTGTGTGTGTGTGTGTTTTTTTTTCTTTTGCTTTAGAATCTATTTAAAGGATGTGAAAGCCGCCATAATTTATAATTATATATATACAGGTCCTGACAATCGCATGGGCACCCAGGGCCCATGCCCTGGGCAGAAACTTTCTGAGGGGCAGGAAATGTTTCCATAATATCATTTAAATTTATTTTTAAAAAAATTGTAAAATGAAATAATCAGTTTAATTATCAATAACCGCTAGTAATTTTTAATAACAGGTTATTCTTAATAATAACCAATTGCACGTTGACCGTAGTACAAAGGGGCAGGAAAAATTGAAAGTGCCATGGGGGTTCGAAACGCACATTTCTTGATCAAGAGAGATAAATCAAAATATTTGACATAAAGACGGCAGCTGATGATGAAATAGGGAAAATGCATCAACGCCAAAAGTCGTAGCTCAGATGTCAAGCAAAATAACCAATTAAAAACTGTTCACATTTAAAAAAAAAAAAAAAAAGGCAAGTACTCTATCTTTTCACCTTCTGAAAAAAAAGAAAGAATTTTTTTTTTTTTTTGAAATTCACTTATATTCGAACAGAAAAATAAAATCCTCATAATGGATAAATAATCAACTTCATGTTGCCTCATTCACACACACAAACAAAAATAAATCTGAAAATAAATAAACAACAAATAAATGAAGCAAAATAAATACATTCAGAACTATACATAAATAAAAATGAAAAATAGATTTTAAAAAAAGTATGAAATAAGGAGAAAGAAAGAAAGAAGTATGTTTAAAGTTATTTCGTTGAATAATTCAAGAGAAAAATGCTCAAAACAATGAAGAAAAGATAATAACCGTTATAATTATTTTTTTAATTGATAGAGGCTGGTCTGCCATAGGTCTCGTACTTTGGTTTGACCAAATTTCATTGTTAGAAACGAAGTTATGCGTGGAAATATAGTCATTTTTTATCCATAACTTTTTGACTAAATTGACCAATTTTAATGGTTTCACTAATAAACAAATTTTTATTTTTATTTATTTTTTAATTGTTAGAGGGTCGTCTAACTTAAATATAGCAAATCGATTTGACTACAATTGATTTAGAAAGAAAAATGAAGCATTTTATTTTAATTGGAAAGGCTTAACTTGATATTTTTTGAGTAAAATATTAATAAATATAAAACTCATTGTTAAAAAGAGTTTGTTGCCACTAAGCAGTAATATTAAAAGCTATAATAATAAGAGTTTGAGTGAAGGCTTCTCTGAAACAAAAATTAAATTCACGCAACCTATTTGCTTTGGTAATTTTTTTAATCAACTTCAAAACAGAATTTATCATACGAATGATAAGTTTTTAGGGCCATTCATTCAAAGTGGGTGTGCCCTTTCCTTTTTTAGTTTTTCGTGGAGTAATTCTTTAAAAAATCTAAAAAGAGTAAAATGAAATAATTTTTCGGGAAAAAAATAGAACTGACTTCAAATTAAAAATTGCGCAAAAATTATTTCATTAGTTAAACAACATCAATACGACTTTAAAACATAGGTTTAGAAGTCGGTGGAAAATTATAATAAATAAAATCTCTTGTAATCATGAATTAATTGTTGTTGTTGTTGTCATGAATCAATTAAAAATATAAATGGCCTACAGTTGGCAACAGTACCAATATGAAGTAATACATGATATAATTGTAATTAGACTGACATAAGTTTGAGGCGATTATGTTTAAAAGTAGTATCGATGTTGTTTAAAGGATGAAATACTTTTTATTTTAAGCGAAGTTTTTAATTTAAATTTGAAGTCGGTTCTATTTTTATCCACCAAAAATTATTTTACTTTTTTTACACATTGTTATGAATTATTTTCTTTCAGTATATCGTAAAGTGATTGTAGAAAAAATAGTAATGAAAATAAAAAAAAAAAGTTTATTTTTGAAAGATAGAAAAGGTAATACTCGCTAAAATTACTGAAATCGATTTCAATATTTAAAGGAAAAAACATGGATAAATGATTTAACGAAATGTATTTAAAGCTACCAACAGATGGCAGCACCACTGAACTTTCCGTGAACTAGTGTTAGGATATTATTGCAATCATTAGGCATAAAAAATTAATATTATACGTTAGAATATTTCTTAGCAAATCTAGCTGTAAATTATATACGTATACGATGTATAACCTGAGTTATATACGATAGAGACCAGGAATACTCAAATACATGAGAACAGTAAGTTTTTTTTTACTGAATAAAACAGTGAAATTCAAATTTTGTCTCTACGAATAATAAAGCAGTAAGCAGAGATCGCGTTAACGCCTCTACAAGCGTGTTTCACGCCTTAAAAATCGGTAATACGCATTGAAATTTTAAAAATGCGTATTTTCACTCTACAAAAACACTCTACTTCTTTTAAACAAATTTTAGCCTGTTAAGTATTGCAAGATAAATACAATATTCTAAGTTAATTTTATTTTTCATTATATAAAAACTCGCAGTCGCCAGTCGCCTAATGCGACCAATTTTCTTGTTTTGGCGACCATTGTTGTCATTGAAGTCGTCAATGTTGCTACCATTTTCTAATGCTAAAACCCTTTCCCGACCTCTAATCTTGACACGTGACCTTTTCCCAACTTCTCTTGTCCACTAAAAATTAAATAGAGAAGAAAAAAATAGGAGTTAATTTTTGCGCCACTCGGAAGCTAGTTTTTCCTCCGATTTTTACCGGAAATTGCTTACCGTGTTTGAAATTTCAATCCTTTTCCATCCTGCAATTATTTCAATTATCTAGAAAGTTGTAAGATATTTTTTGCATGCACAACCTTAACTCTGCTTATTTGTAAATTGCGTTTATCGCTATTATTCACTATTATAGTTTCATTTATTTATTTATACTTCAAATTTGATTTTAATATGGACAGCTATTTACTTTTTAGAAAATACTAAATTTTGGATTAATAAGAAATTTTTAGAAAATAGTTAATTTAGCTGTATGTACGCTACTTTCTGGGTCAAGGTCGCAGCAGTGGTATTCACTCTGAACTCGGATATCTGTAAAGAGTGTTTACTATTATTATTATTTTATTTTCACTTTTCCAGAAAATAAAATACTCCTCCAAAAACCTCCAAGGAGTATTTTCACTCTTTGACAAAAATTCCTAGCGCGACCTCTGGCAGTAAGTATGTCTGTGTATCTGTGTCTCGCATAGCACCAAGACCATTCGGCCGATTTTTCATGAAATATACTACGGAATTAGTTTGGAGCATGAGGATGAGCACCTCGAAGAGTTTTTCTTTTTTTTTTTTTTTTTGGAAAATACGAGTTTGTTTTTTTTTTTATTTCAATAGAGTTTTTTTTCTTCGTGCTCGTAGTCAATTTAGACAAAATTCGATTCACAATGTTTTTATCATTTTGAGGTGCAACCGATTTTTAATTTATCATTTTTCTTTTTTTTTACTTTTGATTATTTTTCCTTTTTAAAAAACGTTAAAAATTTATTTCCTGCACTCGGGCGATCGATGGCTTTCATTTCCTTATTTTGACAGTATGAGTTATTTTTACGGGACCGTTCTATACTCTACAAGGGCTCACTAAGCAATGCTTTATAACGATTTTTATTATTCCAAAATTATTTTATTGCTATTTGTATTTTTCATTGATTTTATTTTTTCTTTCTCCAGTGAATTACCACATACAGTATGGGACCTCAAATACGGAATCCCGAAGACCCAAAATCGGGAAATTTTTTAAAAAATCGGCAGCTGGAAAAAAACAGCTTTTGTTCTTTGAAGAAAATTCGGGAAATATTTTGCACCTTTTTTTCGGAAATAGTCCTTTTTTTTTTTTTTTGGAAAAAGAAGGAAAATAAAATGTAATAAACATGTTGAAGGTCGGATGATGCGCAATTTTCAAAAAAGTTATTTTGCGATTTTCTGAAAGGGTTCGTTTTCGCGATTAGAGTTTTTATTAATTGTTGCTTTAATTCTGAGTTAATATGATTAACTTTTTTATTTCTTCTCGTACTTTCATTATATTTATTTTTGTAAAATGAGCTCTAATTTTCGGGCGATACAGAACGTTCGCGAAATTGAAATTCGGCGTTTCTTGCCCGATAGGCTGATTTTTTACTGTAATTAAAAGTGTTTAGTAAAAGGCTAGAGAATATAAAATCCTATCAGAATTTGACGAAATTCTTTTCTCTTATTGCTTAATCAAAGAGGTTAAAATAATATCGGGAAAAGTCTCGATTTTTCGATGTTTTGCCTCGAATTGTAAGCAGATTCCAACTTCATTTTTTGTGCTCAATTTCGCGACTTATAGGTAAGTATATGCGATAATAAAAAGTGCTATACAGGAGCAAAATGCTAATAACTTCCAGATCAAATTATATGTGCTCTGATGCTGCTTACAAAATTTTTTGAGTGAGGACCCATTCTTCGGAAAATTCTGAAATCCGAAAAGATCGCTGCCCCGAGCGTTCCGGATTTGAGGTCCCATGCTGTAGTTCATTTGCCTATTTGAGCTCGAATGAAAGGGGTTTTTTTTCCGCTTTCAAAGTTTTGCTTGCTTTTGGTTAGTTTCTGCAAGCAACAAAATTTCGTCTTTCTGTTTCACTGTTAATGAATAATAGATAAAAAATAATAATACTAAAAATTCATGAATACAAATTATTCTAATGGCTTAAAATCGTCCTTTTTGTGTGAGTACTTGAACTAAACAAACAAAATGCGTTTTTTTTTTTTTAAATACTAGATCTCGGCGAGGACATCTCTTTTCCATATTTTAATTTTTTGGTTTGAACAATTTTTCGTTCAATTTTGAACGGTTCAAAAAATTTTAACATTACGCCTATGGGCAAAAATGAAACAAATTATGTAAACTCCGGGCACAAGATCCAAGTTCCTATGAGCAAGCTTACTGGGAAGCTCTCGGCGTGAAAAATTGATTTGAACAATTTTTGTTCATTTTTGAACAGTTCAAAAAAATTAACATTAGCGCCTACGGGGAAATTCCTAACCCATATAAATCCTGATTTAACCGACGGATTTGCTTGCAACAAAGTTTGTCGGAAAGATGTTACGATGTAGATGTACAGATACGAAGTTCAACAGGAACTGAACTACCCTATTTTCCTACGAAATTTTTTGATCGGGATTTTTAAGGATATTTCTTAATGAATAAATGAATGAATAAATGAGTGAATAAATGAAAAAATAAATAAATGAGTGAATGAATACATGAATGAGTAAATGAAGGACTGAATAAATGAAAGAATGAATGAGTGAGTGAATGAATATGTATTATCCGTCGAAAAAGGTATATTTGAAGTAATTAAAGAACTAAAGCTAAATGAGAAAGATAGAGAAAGAGATAGCTAGATTATAAATTTTAATTTCTGTGTATACGGGAAAGTAGGCTCGTATAGTTATAGACGGAACTTCTTGTTGATCTTGATTTATGGAGGAATTACCTCAAAGCTGATGATTTATAAATTAAAAATAAAATTTTGAAAATGCTGAGTTAGGAAAAGTAATTAAGAGTTAGGAAAAGTATTAAAATATTCATTCATTATTTCAAAAGTAGTAAACCTGTTTGAGCATTAAAAAATGAAGATTTACGAAGTAATTTTGATAAATTTTTCTACAATTTTTGTTCCCTATGTTCTCGATAACACTTCTGACGTGAACACTTCGTGTTTCACTTTTTCGTGCCTCCGATATGAAATTTCGGTCCCAGTCCAGTTATTTTTTGACAAATTATGCAAGCTTGAAGTGCCATTAAAAAAAAAAGCGTTTTATAAGATGAATTGAATAAAAATTAACTTCTCTCTTGATTCACCGATGGCTATATCAAGGACTTCATGGTGATTTTAAGCAAAAATTTAAATGTTTCCCATTAAATTTCTGCAGTTACTGATTTACGGTATCATTTTTGCAATAAATTTACCGATTATTAACTGCAGTACATTTCGCGTAGTTTTTTTGCATTCTACTTTGACGGTCAAAAAGTCAGGAGGACAGCAATATGTTTCTTACCGAACGGAACGACCAACACCCTTAATGCTAATGGAACGGACCCCCAATAAAATAGATGATCTAGACCAGGGTTTCTCAACGGGGACGGAGGGCACAGAACAAATCTGGGGAGGCACAGAGGAAAATCGTTAAATAGGGGGCCATGAGTCTCTAAAAAGATAATACGTGATAATAATTTCAAACTGATAAAATATTTCACATAATGGCAAAATACTCGTATTACACATTATTTGACCAAATATACATTACAACGCTATAAAATCACAGGTTGTATTCATAACTAGAAGCAATAATATATTTACTGTATTAAATTCGACCATATCGCTCATAGTGGCACAACTCAAAAAACACACGTTTTGGACTAAGAACTAGGGATGTAACGAATATTCGGCCACTATTCGGTATTCGGCCCTTTGGCAGAATAGTCGTTTCATCACTTAGGCGAATATTCGGCCTGCCCGAATACTGGGTAAGGTCAAATTCGGCTTGGCCGAATAGTTCTGCTGCAGTAGAAATGTAAACAAATGAAGAAATTAGTAGATTTTAAACATTTAAAATTGCATTATAATTATTGCAAAAGAATACATTAGTATATAATTTTAATAAGTAAAAATAATTTAGAAAAAAATAACTTTTTTTAAACGTTGATTTAGGCTTGACTGAGCAAAAGCAGATTTTAAAGTTGTAATATTGTATTTTATATTTAGCATTTGCTCCCAAAAGCTGGCAATAGTTAATTATGATGGAAAATATGTGATTTTGTTATTACTAACAAAGTGGGAGTCAGACTTTGTTTCGGTAGACTGATTTATTGCTAATATTGGGTAAGAGAGAAATGTGAAAAGCCTAGAATATTTAGATAGAATAAGTTATTTAGGTTTTTTAAATAAAAATATATTCCAATTAAGTGTATTAAATTTTAATAAATCTTTTTAATATAGGTATGTAAAAAAACCCATAAAATAAAAATATTAACTTTTATAACTATAAAAATATCTTCATAAAACAGTATTAAGCAAAAGCTCATAGTAGTTAAATAAGTAGTAAAATAATGCTAATGCATACTACTATAAAATCTGTCATTTTTATTCCAGTTGTGGGTGAAATTTTTAGTTTTATTACATTCAAAACAATAGAGAAAGTAGATTAATTTTAAATAGTTTTAAATTCTTAACAAACATAATTAAATCATACATCATAAATTGTGTGTAATTGGTGATTGCCTTTGTAAATAATTTTAAATTTGACAAATAAATTCTATTACAACGATTTTCTAGAAATTTTAATATTCGGCCGGAGACATTGGCCGAATATTCGGCTTCGGCCTGGAAGAAATGGCCAAATATTCGGTATTCGGCCAAATCACTATTCGTTACATCCCTACTAAGAACAGATGTAAATATGAAACTACACATTCTTTTAAGCAGCAATACTAGCACAACTCATAAATTCAATATTATCTGTAAGATTTAATAATAACTAGAGCATTTCTTATGCATTTTCCTTAGCAATGAAAATTTTAAACTCACATACCTCAATACATGATGTTTTGAGTTGTGCCACTATTTCAGCCCATGAGCGATATGTATAAGTTTGGAACTATTTTTTTTTTTTTTTTAATCAACAGTCGAGTTGACCTTTCTTATGTAGAACGAATTAAAGAAGCTCTCAAAACTTGCTTAAAGAAACACAAACTCATAAAAAAAAATAAAGCTATATGAAGCCAAGTTTTTCAATGAGCGCTATACTAGAATATCGAGTGGTTATTTATTTTTATTCAAGTAAAAGTATGCAAAAGATCAATATTTTTCCCCCTTCAGATCTACTTATTCAGGAAGCTGTCACCCTTTTCCTCCCCTCTGTTTCCTTATATTTTTCTTTCAGATTTTTAGAATTCAAATTATCTATTTTCCCCTAATCATTATCTCTGATAGTTAGTCTTCTCCTAGCTTATTTTTGCTAGTGCTTTCCGTTTCCTTTTCTTGAATTGAGCAAAGGTACTTTTGAAATGTTTTCATACAAATTTTCTTAGCAAATTTTCTTGTGGATTTTTAATCTAAATTAGTCAATCGTTTACGCGTGTGTTGTAAAACAGGCAAATATATGTTTTAACCCTGTTTTATGTACTTATGCCTGTGGTACCACACATACAAACACATATATAAATAAGTTAAATACATGCATACAAATATGCATATACATATACACGAGGGTGGCTTTGACAAGATTTGGTACCCCCATAAGGAGGCCACAAGCCGAAAAAGGTTGAAAACCCTTGATGTAGATCAGGGTTTCTCAATGGGGGGGGGGGGGGGCTCAGAGAATAGCTAGGGGCCACGAAAAGAAATATGGGAGGAGGGGGTCCCGAATCAAATGTGTCATATGTAAAAAAAAATTTTCATGAGAGTAAAATGTTTCCAGTAATTTTTTTTGCGTAATATGTTAGAAGTGAATAACAATAGACATTTGTTTCGGACTCGCACAGTCAGAAAATTCATTACGTGCAAAAAGGGATTTGTTATGAATCCTCTAAAAGTTAATTCATAACTAGTAATGCAAAAAGCTTCTTAACAAAGTTTATTTTTCGTAGGCGACATAGACAAGTGATAAAACTAGAACATTTTTTAATAAAAAAATAAGCAATGTTTAATTGAGATAATTTATACAGGCACTCTCAGGCAGCTCTAAGTATAATTCCATAATTCTGTAACTGTACAACGAATAAGTCCTCCTACTCTTTTGTCTGAGCACACTTCGCATTTCCCTGTGGCGAAATCGGACTCACAGTGCAATTCCAGCCTCACAGAGTTTTAACGCCATTTCTTCGTCCTTCGCTGTCGCATCACCGACACTTGACTTTTTCTGTGACGGTCTGATCTCCCAGGAAATCCACCATGATGACTTTTGAAAAGACGACTCCAAATACGAAGAAGCCGAAAGCGATCATCGCGCTCGCTATCCCGTACATCACCTTGCTTCTGAACCTGTCAGCATATTCGTCCTCTCGGAATGTGAGGGCGATCAAACAAATACCTGGAGATTTTTTGAAAAGAATTAGGGAAGTAATTAAATAAGGGAAATAATGCGCATGAAATGCAACGAAATATTGCCAAAGTAAAAGAATGATGCAGTTGGAACAACAGCTGCTCGCCGTTTTAATAAAAGATCTTAAAAAATTGATTTCGATATGATTTGCTTCGGACAAATTTTATCGGCAAGAACTTATGGCATAGAATATATCCAAAAAACACTTTTAAACTTGATTATTTTTAGACAATCATTTGAACAGAACATTATTAGCGCCCTTGGAAGAAATTATTTTCGTACAAAAAAAAAAAAAAAAAGCAAAAAAAAAAAAAAGGCAAAGAAAACCAATTAGAGAAGTATTTTTATGTGAAACCAAAACTAGAAATATTTTTACACAAAAAAAAAAAAAAAAAATCAGAAAAATTGCAGATATTCAGAATATATTTTCATCTTACGTTTTAAAAAATAAAACTAGTAATTATTAAATAAGAGAGAGTTTCACTGTGTATTTAACACTGACAAAAGTAATTGATTGAACCATTCAATTAAGTAAATTTAAAGCTTTTTGCCCGCCGAAAAATGAATTTTTAAATGTAGTATAAAAACTACTGCATATTTTGAGCTGAAATTTTGGATACCTGAAAAACCTCATCTAGATTGATTTTTCTTCAAAATTTAATATGATCTCAAATCCTATTATTTATTTTATTTTTTTCAAAAATTAATGTCATAATTCATAAAATATGTTGAATTAACATTTTCGACTATGAAAATCAAGTTTTTATTGTTGGGTTAGATCTTATATATATATATAAATTTTGCCATACCCATGGTAGTTTTGATATTATATGCCAAAATATCAGAAAACTTTTTAAAATCATGAGACATGTTTCAATTTAATTCTGAAACAACGGGTGAACAGAATTACACGAAAATTGCTATACAAAGTTAAAGGTTGATGCTGAATACAAATATGGCATAAAAAAGGGGATTGTTATTTACAATTTTAAAGTTGGTGCTCATTTTAATATGAAGACGACCACTTAGCAAAATTATAATAATATAGCTTTATAGAGTACATTACATTTTATGCATCTCATAAAATGACTTATTTCATGTGTCTCTAGTGTAAATAGTGCCCAAATACGAAGGAGGGTTTCGTACCCCTCCACTGTACAAAGGAATGTAGGTTTGAACGTTTTCTTCTTAATGTCATTATCCTTTGCTATTCTGGGAACAATCCTGTCATTTTTGTACTTCTAAAACAAATAATTTTCATACTAAACATAATATTTTCCGGGCTAATAGGCCGTGGTCCAACCAAAATATTTCTGGCTGACGTTCGTTTCAGGCTTCTTCAGAGCGAAAATGAAGTCAAGGCAGAGGTCTGGTCCTTATATATCAAGCATCGCATGTGCTTAAACCTCATTGGATAAGCCACCAATCTCAGGCTTGCTGGGACTGAAACTGATTGGTTCCTCATCTTTGTTCTTGGTATTGATTGGTGCTTTTTGAAGCAGTGGAACCCATAACTTGTTCACTTTCAAAATTTCTTCTTTCCTATTTATGTTGTAAGGATGTTTATGTATTTCAATAGCTTTTCTATGAAGGCGATCAAAGTAATGAATATTAGTAGAAAGCGTTTTAGTTTCTTCAAACATGGGCTGGTGTCCCGTAGCAAAAGACCTCTGCCTTGACTTCATTTTCACTCTGACGAAGCCAGGCCACAGGACAAAGAAGAAGACATGCCAGGCGAATCATCAGTCAGAAATATCTTGGTTGGACCACGGCCTATAAGCCCGGAAAATATTATATTTGGTATGGACACCGGCCGTGAAGGCCTAAGTTCCTATATAAATAATTTTCATATTCAAAGAGACTCAGGAAATATACCTGGAAATATAAATATATTAACTGACGCCAAGCACCCCAAAAGTTCGATGACAACACCAATATTTGGAGTCAGAATCGCTAGCAAGACAGTCGACAGGAACCACAACGAGGTGACGACGATTCTTCGCTTGAATTCCCCCTTTATAAAATCATCAGTCGAGAGCTTAACAAACTCGGCATACAAACCATCCAAGGCACCTCTGTAAAAAAAGCAAAGTTAATTTCGTTTTAATGGTAAACTGGTGTTGATCAACTTTGATTTTCCAACTAATTAATTGTGTTCCAGGTTAAAAACAATGCTGGATTTATTTTAACGTAGTCCATATTTTTATTCATTAAAGTCGAAATTTACTACAAATGTGCTTACGCATGCTGATGTTACGTATTCTAGCAAATAATATAAATACCAGGGATCTGGAACAGAGCATGAAGCAGGAGAGCTGAGCTAAGTGGCATAGCTAGATTTGGGGGGGGGGGGGGGGTCTTCGGGAGAAGTAAGCTAATTTCATTGTTTTACGGGGAAAAATGGTCAACTTCTAGACAATCTTCACCATTTTAGGGGGGTTTCTTCGGAAAAGTGAGCTAATTTTATTGTTTTACAGGAAAAATTGGTCAAATTCTATACAATCTTCATCATTTCAGGAAGGGTTTTATCCCCTCCCCCTTTATCTACGCCAGTGGCTGAGCAACAAGATTTTGCTCGAAACTGGCACAAGGAAACTTATTGTGCTCCACTGCTCCGATTATTAGTATTATTATTTTGATGTTTTAATTGTTATCATGTAAAAAAATAACTAAAAAAAGGGAAATAATATCTGTGTCTGGGAGCCATATAGTATCTTAAGTCCCTTTTTTTTCGAGTTTTTGAGATGAAGTTAAAAAAAAAACTTATTTAGTACCATAATTAGACTAGACTTTTCCGCGCGAGCCTCAGATTAAAGATGCCAGATGGGATCTTTAAAAGTTCGGATCCCTCATGTACTTAGTGGCTTTGTCGTCGGTACTCTGTACGTCCATTAAATGTACACTCGCAAAACTCGATAAATGAATTCATGATACAACACTCTCAGAAAAAGAGCTCTCACTTTCGAGGATTCAAAAAAAAAAAACCTGCTCCAGATCATTGAGAAACACATGCTTCACATTAGAAACAGAGTACTGACTCAATGTGCGAAGAAGTATCACAATGACGCCGAAGATTTAAGAGAATGGGTACAGTGCTTAACCGCTTAGCGCTAATATATACATAGTATATATATATATAGGTCTTACCCCACCCCCGCTCTTAAGTTAACCCCCCCCCCCCCCCAACTGAAATCGCAAAAAAATAAGTTGCACTATACCTATACATTCATTTTCTGTCAAAAAAAAACTATCATTTTTACCAGTTTTCCCGAAAAAAAACCCGTGCTTTAAGGGGTTAAAAAGCTCAAAGTGTCAAACTGTCAAACTCGTTTCTAAATTTTAAAAACGCTTTCTTAATTTCTATTTCTTTGTAAACAACGGACAACGAATTGAAAATCTGATTTTCCTCTGTACAAAATTTTAAAAGTACGTTGCTTAAATAGTTAAAGATAAATGGTACACAGCCTTTCTTATCCATTCATTGGTTCCACTGCATTATTATTATGTTTGGTTTTATACCATTGTTATCTCTTATCTACATAAATTAGCAATTCTTTCTCAATAAAGTCGTAATTTATGTCGTATTTCACTTTGATTCACTTCTTAAGATTGTTTTGTGAAATAAAGAGTAGCGCGCACTTACTTAAGTTCTTGTTATAAGCGCTGGGTACTACTGATAATGCCCGTATTGTCGAACTGCAAATGTATTACACCCCTACAGTTCTTAGCTGCAGTGGCGTACATAGACTTCGGTGCGCCCCGCCGCAAGATTTATAGGTGCGTTTTTATATCTTTTTGGCCAATGACAAAATATTAAGTCAAAAACTCTACGATGAAGATAATATTCAGGTATTTATAACCATTAATTTCATTTTAATTTAAGATAATTAAGGTCCTATTTACTATTAAAAGGCGTATTTTTGAAAAGGTAACGAATTGAAACATTGCATGCACTTGCTAATTTATCTTAATAATACGAGAAAAAACACACTATCTTAATGTAATTATATATTCCAAATTTCGTCAGGGGATTCTGTTATTTTGTTATAAAATGAATGAAATAGAAATAATGATACAAGGGAAACTATTCGGTGCTCAAATTAGACACTAGTTGAACAAGAAAATTAATACTATATTAATCTGTGAAATTCTTGAACAAGTTCGTCGAGGTTTAAATTATGAACCATAGCGCTTTCTATGCTTAAAACAGCAAGACCACTCTATCGTTCTTCCGCCGTCGTAATTCTGATTTGATTATCTTCAGTTTGGAAAATGATCTCTCTTCTGATGCTGATGTTACTGGAATTGTAAGAAAGATTTAAAAAAGCAGTGCATACATCTGGGAGACTAGGTGATAAAACATTGTTCTCGATGATCACTAATGAGCAACTTCA
Source organism: Octonoba sinensis (assembly GCA_038502835.1). Taxonomy (NCBI): domain Eukaryota; kingdom Metazoa; phylum Arthropoda; class Arachnida; order Araneae; family Uloboridae; genus Octonoba; species Octonoba sinensis. Next base: position 87,128,509 of record CM076604.1, read on the forward strand.
GCTATATTTGTCAAGGATTCTCTTTTATTTCATTTGCCAAAATGTTCCGCAAAACTAATAATTTGTGATGCAATTGAGATTGATACAACGTTTTGGTACTTCTCGCAAAGATTTAGTTGGTGACTCCACAAGCTCTTTATCTATACACTCTGTTAATACTTTGGGATTTAAAATAATGATCATACTGTTAATTGAGGACATGCTCTCAAACCTTTGATGAATTTGGTTTACCATCATATCAATAGCAGCATACGAAACATTTAACTTTGAAGCAGTAATATGGGTTTCGAAACTGAGAATCTTTTCCCAATTCATCGAAGAAACATTTAACTTTCATCTTTCTTTTCCAGGGCAATGTACATTCAGTTTTTCATATCTCTGCAATCTCTTTTGCTTCATTCACTAAACTATCAAAGTTCATACGAATGTTGGAAAGAAAGTTCTGTTCTTCTCTAGAAGACAACTGGCTTCATCCAACGATACTCCAGGATTTTGAAGTGTTTTTGAAGTTAAATTAATATTTTCTAGCATTTTGCTTTGAAATACTAGCATCAAATGAATTGAAAGGAAGACATTTATTTGTTTCTGTAAGGTAGTTGCTTTTGCTATTTCTATACCTTTAGTTTATGTTATAATGATACACGAAAGGCAATTTAACACGCTGAGCAAGTTAATTTTTATTGCTATTAAGAAATCCTATCTAGAAGACCACCTAGTAGGGACTCGAATAGACTCTTTTTGAAAATTCCCGAAAACAAAAACAATTCTTGATTGTAATTTATTTTCGCAAAGCGAAATTTGGGTACAGTTTCGTATTCTTCGCGTTCAAAAAAAAAAAAATAAATAAATAAACAAAGGTACAGTACTTACGTAACTTGCATTATACGTACTTGCATTTTGACGCTATGTAATCTCTTTTCCCATTTTTCGGTATGGCTGAATGCATAATAATGTTAATTAATAGTTTCTGTGTACACTAAACTGATGTTTTACTTTTAGCTCCCTTTATGGTGTTTTCACTTATGCACCTTTTTGCCGCGGGCTCTTGCGCCCGCGCGTAAGTAAGAGATTACTGTACTATAATATGCAGGTACACAGGGCAGATGAAGTGAGGGGGAGGATTTATTATGCATTATGTGAGATATTAGTGAAGAATTTCATTCAGAAAGCGTAGGAGTGACATTGCATTGATAGACAATAAATGTTCAAAAATATTTATGTATATACTATATTGTAATGGAGTATTTTCATTTCTGAAGCGTGCGTCCTAAAACCTCGTGCACTCCCTCGTGGTCTAAATAAGCAGCTTTCACGAAGTTTATGTTGTTCATATTACCAGTCATGCCTCAGATTTCTCTCGCTACTGTTAACAATATCAATTTTTAATATATTTTTTTATTTTTAATGGGGCTGCGTATGGTCACTAACCTTTGCAGACCTAGCGCATTCCCCGGAAACCGGCATCCATTCTTTCAAATAGCACCACTATCGGTGGATTCCATTATCACTTGAGAATTTTGATGCTCAGTTTCGCCCTAGATGGCGGCACCTGAGCTCTAAGTGATGTGAAACTGCACTAAGAATTTAATTTAGCCGAGAGTATCCAAGTCAAACAGATACTCAGGGGGTCTTTTACATACGTATGAGGATTTTTAATCATACGACATGAGCGTTGACGATTTTCTGCATCTTGAAAATCCACCGACTTGGGCCAAATTTGATTCTGCGAGCTTGGGCGCACGAGGCCAGTGCCTTACCACGACGGCAATTTTAATAATTGAAGGAAAAGAAAGATAATCGGCACAACAAACAGTAGTCTAAATTTTTTGCTAAAACAATTTAATGATATATTTCTGTACCTGCCACACACCACCAACTGAGGATAAGTGGTGATCATTTTGATGACTAAGGCTCCAATTCCGATGAGAACAATAGGATCCCGAGCGTCGTACTGTTCCATGATGTCCGGAGAAATGTTGCTGCCAAAGGTGATGTATCCGAAACTGCCGGCCACACAGTAAACGAAGAACAAGAACCCCATGGCAAGGAGGGTGCTCTTGGTGAAAGCTTTGATGGAACGGTCTTTCATGCAGGCGTAGACGGGAACTACAATTTCGTGAGTCTGAAATTAAATTTTGTAAACATGAACACGGTTTTAACTGTTTAATTCAATTCAAGCAGATGCTTCAGGACATTTATCGAAGGTACCAAGCTAGGAAAGGCAGTGTGTTGCAGAATTATTTAGAATGGTTGCTCAAGGAATATGGTTTCAAAATTCTCCCTCTGGGGTGGAAAACCAGTCCCGTTTGTACCTCGTCGGTGCGCCCCATGTCCAGTACATATGCATATATATGTATATGATCGTGTTTCCTTTTTTTAAATGCTCGTGAAAATGATAAGCATATTCTTACGATTTGAAATACGAAGTAAATTTCACGAATATCACATGAATCATTATTTGGGGTAGATGATTGAGAATGATTAAACATACAATGCTTTCAGAAGATTTAAATACAATATAAGTTAATAGACATAACTATAAACAATTTTGCTATATCTATATTTTCGGATTTAAAAAAATCTGTCAAGAAAGAATCCCTATACGATTCATCGAGCCCTTCGGCAAATGATACTTACTATATAGATGCCACACTAAAAAAAGGCAAGTTGAAATAAATTTCCTTCAATATAATCTCTACACATGGCATAAAACAAAAGTTTGATTCTTAAGAATTACATGTTGCTGCAGTAGTGCAAACAGAAGTTGTTTCCTCCTGGGTCTGAAGGGAAGGGAGGGTCATTCACATAAGAGTTCTTACATGCGAACCCCCCATACAGATCTAAGAACCTCTTGTACCTTTATTATGATGTTAACACACCAAGATTGACAATATGACTATAAACCAAGGGTAATGAAGGGTCTAATCACCAATACCCACTGATTGCGCCCCTTAAGACTAAATTTTATTACGACCACTTTATCCGCAGAAAAGCACGGAATAAAAAATAATAGACATGGATGATCAAAGTGTATACTAACCGATAACCAAACAAAATATTGAATATTCCATCGGTTTTTCGGCTATAAGAGACATTGATTTCCAATTTCCTATTTTTTAGGCCTGATAAATTGCATTTTTTACATATCCTTGGTGCTCTGGTAAAAGTCAGATTCTAAAACTCCGGTTTCCAATTGTTGTCAATTTAAAGTTCTGAATCTTTATGAAAAGTAGTAAACATCATTTTACAGACCCGCTGACACGTATTACAGTAAGTTTGCTAATGTAACTTATTTTCCGTGTAATTTGTTTATAATAAGAAATACATAGCTGTAAAACCTAATTCACTGCAGTGCATTTTTATAGTGAACTTAGTAAATTTTACCTGAATGACGATATGTACATTTGTAATTGTAATACAAATATTTCATATACTACAGTAATTTAAGTTGACCTTATGAAGTGATTAATGCAACTAACACATTTGAAACTTCCAACAAAAGTTTAATCACAAAGTGAAACGATTCGTAAAAAAAATCGATTGGAAAAAAGAAAAAAAAGGAAAAGGGAAAATAAATATTTAATTACTTACTTGGTAAGCGAATGAAAACACAGGAATGACTACGAAGACTTGAAGAGCACTATCTGGGCTTAAATAAAATTTTCGATTTTAATACGTTTTTTTAAACGCTATAGTTAAGATAAAATTGTCAAGCAAAGAATCTAAATAAAATGGTCAATATAAGATACAAAAACAAATTTAGCAGTACAATTACATGTTTTTTTTTTTAAATGAACATATATTGCATGCAAAATCCTGTTATAGCTTAATCTTTCTCTTTAAGGCATGTTAGACAAGAGAAATATGCTATCTTTCACAAAAAATTACTCCAAATAATGGCTGCGAGGTACAAATTTCTAAACAAAGCTATTCGTTTCAAAATCTGTTAAAATTTGCTGTAGCTCAGATCGCTTACGCTTCAATGGTTCGTAATCGGTCTAGAAGAACAAGAGCAATTTATTTTTTGCAGAGACATTTTTGTGCATCAGCTCCTGTAAAGTGTGGTTTGCCATGATTTTATATTTCCTCTTCTTTGAATTTATAAAATCCTTATACACTCGAGTTTTTACCATAGCACCGTCTAGATAGGCGTAGTTAATTATCCGAGCAGTTTCTACCGCATTTTCTACGAGCACGGGGCGAAATTTTATTAAGCTACGCTGTTGACTTAAATCGGCCAGCATTTTAGGCACACAATGGCACGTAACTCATTTCTTTCCACTTACGCAGGACTAGAACCCGGAATGTTACAGATTATTTAATAAATATCTAATATTTATCAGGGCGAATGTGTTTACTTAATCAGGTCCAACGAAAATACTCATTTTGATTTAGTCAACGGGTGTTTTTATTAGTTGCCGAACTCTCCCGCGGACCACCATCGCGGCTCTCATAGACCAATCTCACGCAGACCATTCGTTGGTAAGCAGTGTATTTATCAACACCAAAATAAGTAAAACTATGCAATTGCATACCCACATAGGCAATATGCATTTGCATACAATCTGGGCTCTACTCATGGCAATTACCTCGCCGGTCATAAGATAAAAATAAATGAATGTTAATCTGCACTTCTTTGATGACGCCGTTGAAGTCATCTAGCACACGGTCATCTTCAGACACAATCCGAATCAGTGTTTCCCAACGTGGGGCCCATTTGATTGTTAAGGGGGGCAATGCGAAAGTGGAATCCACACGAACCAAATTGGAACCCAATATAAAATCTTTGTGCAGCAAGTATCAAGCACAAGGATCTCGTTAAAATAATAAATTAATTTAAAAAATTATTAAAAAAAATTATTTGAAATTTGAATTTCAGTTTTTCATTATATGTTTTGAGAATTTACTTACTGCGTTTCGTTAGCAATTTCTAAGTGATTTCTTCCTAAAACCTATGATTAAAGTTTCTGAAGTACACAATTCAATTTTTTAATATATTAAAAATTATGCATGTTACATGGGGGGGGGGGGGCATAAGAATTTTATTCAGGTTAAAGTGGGACATGGCACAAAAAAGGTTGGGAACCACTGATCTAAATAATAAACTGCTTGCGAAAAGGGAGGGGGGAAAACATGTTTTCTACTGTACCTGCTCAAAAAAAAGTTTTTCTCAGGGCTTCGAGACGCAGGTTGAATCGCTGGAGTGAAGATTTCTTCCTAAAAATTCTATGTTGAAGCTTTGAACTCAACATTAACTCTAATAAAAAATGCTCAGAGTTATGTTGTTCGTTGGTTTTCATTGATTTTTAAAACTCTTTGCAAATGCTTGTTTCAAACTTAAGTGTATCAACGTTTGTCTCAGTTCATAAAAGTCTCTTGCACCTATTGCTGTTTATCGTATTAAAATTTAACGCAAATGTCAAAATGATTTAAAAATCAACATTATGAAGAATATATACTTACACAGTTTTTACTTTTCCTGGAACAACTCCCAGTGTGTAATATTCATACACTGTGAGAAACACTGGATACAGCATAGCGAAAATTCCCAAGGAACTGCAAGAATATTTATCCTAGTCAAACTTTGATTCCAATCATTCAAAAAATTTATTATAAAAATGGAGAATTTAAAAAAAATCGCCTGAAATTTACCTTGCATATCTCAGGAAATCTAGCCTTTGAAAATAACACATTGGTAGAATAAAAATGAAAGCTGTTATGGAAATCGTAAACCTTCTATCCAAGTACCAACTGACACAAAATTCTTTTTCAAAGAGAGAGAGAAACACTAAAGAAAAATAAAAAAAAAAACTATATAAATTTCATGAGCATCTGATATGCAGTCATTTCTTTTGTCTAAAAGCGTCATTTAAAAGAGAATAAAAGATAAGTTTCATACGTATTCTTTCTTAAGGATATATTTTCCAAACCAACTCACCGTTGGTACCAACGGCAAGGGAGCTGTGCAACAGCAACGAAAGATTTGAGCGCGTCATTGGTCTACATTATTTAATAACCACGCGCTCGTGTAGACTATTGGCATTTTTTTTTTTTATTGCGTTTTCTAAAAATGACTTTCACCGTGATTGGTTGATTGCGTTATGGAGCAGATAATCCTCGCTGTTGGTTAATAACCAAAGCAACCTTCAATTATGAAAGATATAAAATGTCGCCGTCGCAAAAGCTGCGAATACACCGTTAGGGTAATGAATGCTGACCACGGCCATACTGACTGAACCTTTTTGGTTATCTCAGACTACCCCCCAGTATGAGGGGTGCGACCGTGGCGCTGTCCTCCTTCGTACTTCCCACAAACTCTCTGACAAACTGACAACCAGCACCGGCCATAAGGGCTGGGCTGGCAGAGCTTTGCCGACCTGCTTTACCGACCCCGGGCCATAGTCATGCTACAAAGCAAGCCGTACGTCACCCGGCTCGGATGTTGCTATTTTAGTCGCCTCTTACGACACGCATAACTCGGTGCTGTTCTACGCCGGCCACCGCACGGCGACACCGTTAGGGTATCTGCGCAAACGCAGAGCATACTTTTGCTTTCAGAACTATGCTCTGCGCTTGCACAAATGACATGTCTTTTGTCTTTGTCGCCTTTCGTGTGAAAGCACCCTCTCCATTAAATGGGAGGGGGGGGGGACATACATGGGAAGCTTTAGAAAAAAAAATCTTTCATTTTTCCATTTTAGCCCTCGCTTTTGTGAAGGAATGTCACTAGGAATGTGATGAGTATTTGTCCACTATTCGGTATTCTGCCTATTCAGCCCTCTGGCCGAATAGTGATTTCGTTATCTGGCGGAATATTCGGCCTGGTCAAATAATGAGTGAGATCATATTCGGCATGGTCGAATATTGATCAACTATTCGGCTGAATACATGTTCTATAGCAGTGTTTCTCAAGCGGCGGTTAGAATAGGAAAGTGGTTCGCGAAAATAATACTGTAATGGCGGAATTTTTAATTACTAACGTAAAAGAAGTACCGAAATAATAAATTAACATGGATGTAGACGAAGCACGAAAATATATTTTTTAATTAATTGTTTTCCAGATAGGGCCCGTTCATAATGATGTCACGCTTTTTCCCCATATGTTTGACTCCTCCCCTTGTCAATTTCACGAGCCCCTCTCCCCCTCGAAGAGGGAGTGACATCATTTATGAATAATTCCTAATGCAAAAACCTTGAGGGCTGGTATAGGAAGCATTCCTACAAAATTTTTATTTTATTTTCCACTTTTGCCTGATTTAGAAAATTTTTGCCGGATTCAAATCACATAGTGGTATTTTAAAAGATATTTCTTGATTTATTTTAAATTTTGGACACATGTATCTCCTACCATTTTCCACTTTTTCTGCGTTAGCGCGAAGAAAGAGTAAGAAATATGAGAATGAGAATTTACCAAAATGTAAAATTTTACAATATTTTCAGCGAATTTTTCGCATGTAATGTAAACGTCTAAATGGAACCGAAAGATATTTATTGATTAATTTCGAATGTTGTATTCGCATTTATTCTACTTTCTTTCAAGTTATCTACGCTATCGCAATAAGAAACTTGAAAATGCGCAATTTTTTATATTTCTGTACATTTCAAACAACAAATGAAACCGTTGTTTATTGTTTAATTCAAAACTTTGTACTTATATTTCTCATGCCATTCCACAACTTTTTCACACTATAGGAAAACCATGTCTAAAAATATTTTTTGTGAATACATATGTTTGTTGCCCTATTAATAACTCAAATAGAGCAACTAATAAAAAAAGTAATAATACAAAACAACAACTTTTGTTGTTTTGCCGGCTTCATTGGGATGTTTTTGCATCTAGAAGCTCCACTATTGCATTAAAAAGGGGATTCCAAGCAATCCCGAAACATAGGTCTGCATTTTAATGCTTATTTGTGCTTAAATTAAGCGTACAATTATTATTTTTAATTTACTTATGCACAAAGTTCCTTTATTATTTTTACAGGTTTACATGTCTAATAATTTATTTTAGACAGTTATATTTGAGGAGCAAACAGTCAAACCGTGTTTTCTCCAAAAAAATAAAATTAAATTAAAGTTACTGGTTTTTCTTTGAACTCTTCATTAACTGGTGCAAAAGTATGTTGTTATTTGTACCAGTTAATGAAGAGCTCAAAAAAAACCAGTAACTTTTAATTTTTTTTTTTTTGGAGAAAACACGATTTGACTGTTTGCTCCTCATTTATAAACATATTTTTAATCAGATTTTCTCAAACTTCGGTAAATTTTAGAGCACGTGCGCGACCAGAAATTTTAAACAGATTTTATTCCTTTTTTACACCTTTTTAGTCTCTCCAATTCGCAACGTTTTCACGGTACTGCGACTTATAAAAGAAGAGTTCTTACCCTAATGATTAGCTAGCTCTTACCAGCATAAGAGAATTATATATGCTTCTAAAAGAATGGCTTAGAATGTCAAACGAATGGGAGGGGGGGGGGGGGAGAACGATGTACATACATCTGTCGTACTGGTCTCCAATGATGATGAGGAAGGTGATGCATATCCCGAAGCAGGTGAGAAGGATGGAGAGCGCAGCGCACTGTTGAGCCCATCGGCCGCACATCGAAAGCAGCACGTCGTGATACGTACTGTCTCCATTCAGCTCAGCGCAGTACACCAACACCAACATTGTGCTGACTAAGATCACCATCATCAGCTGAAAGACAATAGCAATAAACATGATGTAAGGACACAAAAATAAGAGCCGATGCCTCAATAATTTCGGATCATATTTTTCACTGTTGAAAAGCTTGGGTTACGTGAGCGAGTTTATAGCATTCTGTTAAATTATCAAATATTGCCAAGAGGCGATACATCAGAGTCGGAGTCGGACTGAGTTCGGGGTAGAGAAGTCAGAGTCGGGAGTCGGACTGTTTGAGGTAGAGCAGCGGCTCCCAATCGTTTTTCGTCACGTACCACCATTTTCCTTGCAAACTCATTTGCGTACCACTGCGAATATAATTTTAATATATAGAATAGAACACCAATATATTATAGAAAAATACTAGGCTGGCTAGTTAGTATGAATTACACCATTTTTGAAGTTATTAAGGCAGAGAAAAGCGTTTATTAAAATAAAGCTCTATATATAAAATATGAAATATATATAGTATTTTAATACGTACTTCCAAAACACATTAGAAATGCGTCTTTAAGTGCAAAATACATGTTAAAAGAAAATGAAAAAACGAAATTAAGGTTGCTGCTGCATAGCAAAACCTTAACCTTTAATCGAGAAAGCCATCTCCCCTCAGTGTGTAGTAGCAACTGAATATGATCACTGCTCATTTCAGAATACAGCTATGAAAATAATCGAGAGTTTAGTGGCGCCCGTGATTTAAGGAAGTTGACCACCTTGACAGATTTCTGTAAAACACATTTAAATAGCTCAGGCCCCTTGCTGCCAGCCGCTGTTTATGGCTGCAATGAACAAAAGTGCAGTTTTCTGTCAAAGTTTTTATTTTGGTAAAAACTCCTCCGTGTTTCCCTGTCATTGCCCGAGCACCATCAATACAGAAAGCAACGCAATTCTTATAGTCTAGTCTATGTCTTCTTTTTTTGGCCTGCACGCGTACCACTAGTGGTACGCGTACCACAGTTTGGGAACCACTAAAGTAGAGGAGTCCGACTGTTTGAGGTAGAGGGGTCTGGAGTCAGACTATTTGAGGTAGAGGAGTCGGGGGTCGGGTCTGTTTGAGGTAGAGGAGTCGGGGGTCGGGTCTGTTTGAGGTAGAGGAGTCGGGAATCGGACTGCTTGATTTAGAGGAGTAGGGAATCGGACTGTTTGAGGTCGAGGAGTCGGGAATCGGACTGTTTGAAGTAGAGGAGTCGGGAATCGGACTGTTTGAGGTAGAGCAGTCGGGGGTCGGGACTGTTTGAGGAGGAGGAGTCGAATCGGACTCTTCTCCACCAGACCCCTACCTGTTAGCCGAGGCCTTAGGATTGCTTACGCACGGGGAGAGGTAGTGGGGGTCTACGGATTGTACATGCACATATCCCCAAGTATATATGGTGGTCTTCAGTGGGTATCGAACGCGCGACCTTCCAGGTTGAAGTCCGACGTGCTAACCACTAGGCTACCACGGCCCAGTCGAATCGGACTGTTTGAGGTAGAGGAGTCGGGAATCGGACTGTTTGAGGTAGAGGAGTCGGGAATCGGACTGTTTTATTTAGAGGAGTCGGAGACGCTAAAAAATGTGCCGATCTGTCACAATCCTAATGTATATTAGTAAAGGAGTCGGCGTCGGGAGTCGGACTTTAAAATTTCCAGGAGTCAGAGACGGACTTTTACCCAACCCTGGTCAGTGGTCTAATCTTCTGAAACATTTCGAGCAATCTGGCTAATGCTTATTGTTAGCCCAGAGCTTAGAGGGTGCGGTAATTAGTTGCATCTCCTATTTTTTCTGAAAACTCCTGCTGCATTTTAGACAAAACGGTCAAATAAATCTTGAACGAACAACTGCCTATAAGCACGAAAATTATTTCTTTTACCGACGTCGGCCGTGAAAGCATTATTTCTTACAATTTTCTCAACCTTATTGATTTTTTCACCACTTCGTTTAAAAGCTAGTGGATAAGAAGTATACTAACTTTAAAAAATGGAAAACCAAAAAATAGATGCAATTACGAAGTTTCTGGGAATATTTTTAGTTTCATAAAACAAAAACAAAAAAAAAAGAAAGAAAGAAAACGTAACAATAAAACAATTGATTGTTACGTAAATTCAAACCGCTTTATTTTTCATCCAAACTAAAAAACGGAAAACTTTAATTTTGATATAAATGTTTATTGAGATATATGAGTACATAATATTTTTTTCAGTTGACAACGATTAAAAAGTTTTTATGATGTATTAGAGAAAAGCTCAATATTAGTTACCTTTGTAGAGCATTGTTGTTACTTATTTTTTACTCATTTATTTGTTTATTTATTTATTTTTTCCTATTCAGATTCAAAATTGTGTATTTGGGGAAATTCTTGTGACCAGAAAATGTGGCTTCGTTGGAATTCAGTTTTACAATTTATTTCTCTTAATAATTGGAGTTTAAATGTTTCTTTACAAAAAGTTCATCAATACTTGTAATTTACAGAAACATAGAGCGTAACAGTTTTAGAGAACAGTTTAATCTTATTTTCACGATAACGAATAGTTTTCTCTTTACATAAAAGAAACCTTTCTCTGAATGCGGTACGTTAAAAAGGTATGTTTGTAATGTAGTAGAACAACTCTTCTAAATCGGACACCAGCAGGACAAAAATATTTGTCTGCAAAAAAGAAAGATGTCCGCAAAAGAGGGTTTTTGTTAGGACTCAATAATTTGCTGTCGGGGAGTTAAAAACTGTCCGGCAGAGGGGTGTCCGTTAGGAGGAGTTTTACTGTAATTTGCAACTTAAGCCTATTGACAGAAAGATTTATATTATTTTAGCTTCTGTTAGAAAAATGACATTTTTCGTATACACGAAAGTAGGCTTTCCCGTATACGAAACATTACTTGTCCGGAAAACGAAGGCGTAACATGTTTCTTAAGTGTTTTAAAAGTTACAGTTGCGACTTTAGCTTAAGTGGGTTAGTCTTTATGTTTCTTATGCTTTGTTAAAAGGTAAACAAATAAAATTTATTTTTATTTTCATCAAAACTTTAATTTGAAATTTTTAATTGAAATTTCGTAAATCGTGATAGCAAAGGCAAACTTTCAAACGTCGAAGGCAACAAGCCTCTAGTTTCCTTTTTCATTTTAATTTGGTCAACTAAAGGATTGTCAAAATTAACATATCGAAACGCATGACCCAATTTTTAAGAAAAAAAAAAAACATTGCAGGAACCCCTATATTCTTCAGAGCTCATTTTCACAAATAAAGTTTCAATGAATTTTGTCTAATACAGTGAATACCGTGAAACCCTGGGGTGCGCCAGTGAGAGATAAGGAGTACTGCCGGTACACTCAAATACAACATTCTTTATAGTTAACCAAACAAAAGAGTGAAAAAATAGATTACAATTAAGTACTTTCGTGAATTTTAAATATCAGTTATAATTAGTCTTTGATCTTACAACTTCTTTAACTTTTTCTTCAAAATCGTGCAAACTTAAAAATATTATATACATGCATATACTTATATGATAATATCACGGATAAATATTAGGTATTTAGGGTACCGTGAGAAAATTCTAATTCTTAAAAGTTATCACTACTTAGAAAGTTTAGAAACCCCTGATTTAATATCTAAATCATTCAAAAATAAAAGGAAGGTCAGGAACTGAGCCCCATGCAAATTAAACGCTGAAAGAACAATATAAAAATCCTTGAATTTTTGTTTTTTAAACATTCTGCTTTTGTTATAATAAGTTCGGTTTCTTTTTTTCTCACTCTCCCATATTATACGCGTGATTGGTGTACACTTCATTATTCTATCTTTAAATGTTTAAGTTTCATGCTATACATTTGTCTTTGTGTTTTTCCAATGTTTCTTTGAGTGCATGATTAAATTCAAACACGAGCACTTGCCAGGCTTCTTAATCCACTCATTAATCGGTTTTTAACTATATTTTGAATATTTTAAATAAACGGCGTGATTTTACATACTACTGTTATGATTTTACACATTGTATTCTACACTTGATTTGCATATACAATCAAGCTAAACAAATTTGCAGCTTACCACTTGAAGAAGGGCAGCGAAATAAACACCTCCAGCTTTATCATAGGCAAATGGATAGTTGAGTACACCAGCCCCCAATGCGGCGTTTACCAAGAGGAAGGAGGCGACAGGCCAGCTGGTACCTGTAAGTAAATGTTTGGTGACTATCACTTGAATTCTCGTGTCTTCAAACAATTTAAGAGAAAAAAAGACATGCAGAAAGAAGAGCACAATTGAAAAATGAATACTTGTTCATTTTACAATTTATATGTTTTTTCTTCCTGATGGGGCTGCGTATGGTCATTGACCTTTGCAGACCTAGTGCGTACCCGTACCCCGGTAATCGGCATCCATTTTTTTCAAGTAGCACCACTGTCGGTGGATGCCATTGCCACTGGGAATTTGGAGTTTCCTTTGGATGGCGGCACCTGAGCTCTTAATTTTGAGCTGAGACTCCCATTGTCACCCGAGCTAACAATTTATGTTAATGTTATCATTTAAAATCCCTTGTAATGATAACATGTCATTTTAAACACATTAAAATTTGCAAGAGATTTTATGTGTTTATTCTTTTATACAGAAATATGAGCTCTAGTGGTGTAAAATTCTCGGTAATACTCTTTAGGAAAATATTCTTGAGAATATTCTTGACAGAAAACTTTACAGAATATTCTCTTGAAAATAAATTTCAGTAACAGGATCCATGGGGAAATTGGATATAGTTTTCTATTAAATTAGAATTTACACATTAAGATGTGGTTCGTGGATACACTATGCCATTCATCGGAGAACAATTCTTGCAAATTTGAGAACTAGAAACTGAAATAAAATAACAAAATGAGAGATAGAGAGAGAAAATAAAAAAAATGATTACTTTTATATCATCACGTGGACCTCGAAAATCAATGAATTTCACACGAAACCGGAACGAGATCAAACGCAATAATACAAATGCAATATTCGCGATTTATATTTTTGCCCTGTAGCGTCTTGAGACTTTGCATGCCGAGTGGTAAAGCAAGATACGATTGTAAACCTTAACAAGGTTTTATTTACTGAAACATGCAGCTTGGAAATGTGGATTTTTTTTGTGGACAGTGATACATTTACAGAGACGGTTGAAAGTCTGTCTACGTCTGTCTACTCTCGTGGTCAACAACGTTCTCTTCAATGAATCAACAAGATTCTTACACTTGTTTGCATTTCCGTTAGCTTAGACCAGTGGAAATCAGCCACCCCCCCCCCCCTTTTGAGATAAAACCAGGAGAGGGATGCGGGCCGCCCTTTGTCGGCGTGCACACAAAGGAAATAGCTTTTGGGATGGCCGGATGCCACTGGTCAAAGGTTAACTTCGAACGGAAGACGAAGCTTCAGAATATGGATTTGGAAGTATCAAACTTTTAGATGCAGGTACTATTAAAGAAAGCCGAGAAAAAGGGGAGTAACGTATTAACGTAGTCGGAGCAATGGGCTCAAAGGGCCGGATGCGGCTGTTGCAGCAGTACAGCCCCTCTGGTGAGAGAGACTCACATTATACATTATTCGAATTACTTCAAAATTACGTTGAGAAGGATATTGTTTCATATACATAAGTAACAAATCCAACAGGTAAGCAAAAAAAAAAAAAAAGGCACAACAAAAATTTATTTAACGTGAATAGTTTTTACAAGTCTACAGCCAATCTTTTTTTTTTTTCACTGATTAAAACACTTAATCTAGTCAACACAAAAGTTTCATGTAGAAACAATGGCAGCTATAGTTGGAATTGAAGAAAAACACTATTTTGATGCACTGGTACAATTTAAAAAAAAAATGGTTTATCTTGTCTTCTTTTATTTGTCGTATAAAACAAATGAGAGGAGGAACAAATGTGAAATTTAGAAGTTACACAAATTTCTGCAATGTTGTAGTATAGGAAGGAGGGCGTCTTCCGCTTTTTAATCCTGACACGAACGTCCCGCCCCCCTTCTTTTATTTCAATAATGTTTGTTAGTATCTGTAAACATCTCCCCGAACCTTTCTCCCCAGGATTTTTATATCACTGAGTCTCCGAATCATAACAGTCCTACAGAATTACGGTTTACTGTAGGTTATGAATATGCAAAATGTATTAGAAAGAGGGAAAATCCTTCCGTATTTCAAATATCTCGTATGTATTTCCCATTTTTTAGCGCCTTGAATGTATGTATTGTTAATTTATTACTTCCAGCACATTTATATGCATACATATACCGGTTAGTTAAGGAAAACAACAGTTAGATTCAAGCATTTATATACGCATATTTTTATACGCATTCACCTGTAATTGTTCAGAAGGAATATGACAGGTCTTTTTCCGTAATGCAAGTAGAGAAAGACATTGTAAAAGACATTACGTAAGAAAGCGTTACTTGATCCTAAAAGCGAAAAAGATAACCTTCATTACATATCCATCACTAAGCTGTCGGTCTTGAGATGGACTGTCTCATGTAGAACCCTTTTTAACCACACATAACGCTGGGAGATGTGGAGGGAGAGAGAGAACAAAAAAAACGAAGGGAAAAAAATGTTACTTACATGCTGACGAAGTAAAGAAAGCTAAAAACTGATTTCATAATTATTCATTTAAAGACATGTAGCATGCTCAAAAAAGAAGGGAAAATAAAGTAATAAATAACGTGCAAAATAAGTATTCATCTATAGCTATACTATATAAAGCAAAGAACATGTCAACAAACAAAAAAAGGAAAGGAAAAAAACTGAATTAATATGGTAAGAGATAAAAAAAAGAAAGAAAGAATAATTCTACTCAAGGACACCCTTAGGAACCCGAACACATTCACCTGTAGATGTGCAGAAGGAACATGACAGGTTTTTTTACGTAATGCAAGTAGAGAAAGACGTTATAAAAGACATTACGTAAGAAAGCGTTACTTGATCCTAAAAGCGACAAGGATAACTTTCAATTCTATGCAGAAAATTCTACGTCCGAGCATCAACTAGGTTAAAGCAAATATTTCCGTATTTAATTACTCCCCTTTCGCTTTACTGATTAATAATGCATTAAGCGTCTCTTATTTGAATTTCATACGCAAGAATACCCCCCCCCCCCTACCCTCTTCCGGTAGATAAATATTGGAAAGAAAATGTAACAGCAGTCTATTTTACTTTTACTTTTTCTGAACAAATAGATATAAAAAGGAATTACTGCATTGTTTTCAAAAATTATTTATAAATACAGCTCTTATTAGGGATCATTCATAAATGATGTCCCGCTTCGAGGAGGGAGGGGGTGTTTCCTGACATTGTGACAAGGGGAGAGGGTAACAAGAAGTGTGACACCATGCTTATGCAACATAGCGTGGCATGTGACAAACATGGGACGGGGTGTGTTGAAGTGTGACATTTTGTGACAAAGGGGGAGGAGTTTGTTGAAGTGTGACATTTTGTGACAAAAGGGTCAAATATATGGGGAAAAAGCGTGACATCATTTATGGACGATACCTATTAGAGTTTGTTTTTTTTTTTGTAATGGAAGAACGTTGTTTGTATTTGCATCCGAGTTTTCGCCCTAAAAGTTGGCTCGTATGGCAAAGAGGGATCGCCTCATAATTGAAGAAAAGACTCCTTGCATTCTGTTTCAAAATTAATTTTCATTGCAATGAAGTGTCATGAGAAGGAAGAACCGATCTTTTATGCGAAAGATGACTGAGAAACTTATGAAAATACAAAATACTACTGCACTATTTACGATATTGTGCTGAATTTCATTATCTATACATTGCAATATAGTGCTGTACTGCATTTCATTGTTTATAGAAAACCTTACAGTACAACATGAATTTCAGACTTCCTGCAGTGTAATACAGTAATCAGTTGCATCGTATTGCTAACTTACTATACTTCGTAACTCAGAAAGATTATTTATAAATAACATAAAATGTACGAAGAAATGTCAATAAGTGTAAGTTACACACTAAAATACGGAGTAGCAACAATTGAAATGGCAGCCAAGTTGTTTCAAGGCGTTATGCAACTGTCCCCAGTTTCTTGTTGAATTTTGTGGAACAAAATTCAAATGTCGATTTTTGTATTGGCCTTACTTTTCTATGTACTGTTATGCAATATACTAACGAGATAAACTATCACAGTAAATCGCTTGTAAGAGTCATTGATAACATTCCAGGCTAAACTATCAGCAGCTGATAGAGCTTAGAACATGTTCATTTCAGTGTAATTGTTTGCTTAACCTCAGAGTTTCGGAAAACAAAGCAATGAAGAACGGTGCACCGAAGTCAATGAAAATCAAGCGCAAACAATTTGTTATGTAAAACGAGAAAACTAGTTTTCCTAATGAGAAATTCACGTTTTTATAGTTGCTCCTTGACTGATAAAACAAAAATCGTGAGAGTTAGCTAAATCCAAGTAAAGGATGATATTGCAAAAGTTATCCAGAATAAAAAGGAAGAGGAATTGCGGCTAGGATAATTTTCTGTGCTGTTGTAAACGTAACCTAGCGTTTCCCAGTCGAGGCTCCGGAACAGCCACGTTCCATGATTTGCTCCGCTCCAACTTCTAAGTACATGCTCCGGCACAACTGCAGCTCCATTACGTGCAGTTTTAAAAGAAACCATATTATTTTTCGTTTCGATTTTTTAAACTTATTAATACAGTCGAGCTCGTTTAAAGCGAAGTCGTGTATAGCAAATTTGCGGTTATAACGTAATAATTTTGATTCCCCCTTGTTTTACCTTGTACTATTCGGTAGTTTTTATAACGAAATTACGGTAATAACGAAATTTTCATTGGGTCCCTTCGATTTCGCCATAAACGGGCGCGACTGTAGTTATGAAATGTGATATTCACTGTGTTTCAGAAAAGAAACAAAATGAAACCAGAAAAAAATTAGCTACAGTGTAAAGTTTTGAGTTTAGTTGCCACCATTTTTGGTGTTACTGAACACCATTTTTTGGAGTTCAGTTGGGGTGAAGTTGAAAATTATTCCTTTTTTGATGTATTTTAAATTCTTTTAAGAGTATCTAAAAAAATACAGACAGTAGAATGTTTTTTTGTGATATGATGTTCGTTAACTCATCTACGTATCAAAAGTTAATTACGATTGTTCATTTATCCGATTTTCTTAGAAATGAGCACTCGTAATGAAATTTCGATACGTAACGGAGTTTACAAATTTCATGTACTAAGAAACATTATACTGTCTTTATTTTTTTAGGACAGCCACATTAAAAAATTTAAAATCTGTCAAAAATTAATAATTTTCAACTTTGCACCAACTGAACACCAAAAGTTGTGTTCACTCTAACACCTAAATAGTGGCAACTAAACTCAAAATTTTTACAGAGTAGAGCTACAAATCTAGTTCAGATTTAACTGAAAAATGATCAAAAATGGTTTGTGCTAAAATATAAATGTAAAGAAAAATCAGCCTAAATAAAGAATAAATTGTCAAAACAATTGTTTTGACAATTATTAAAGTTTTTCCCCTTTCACTCATAGCCCAGAATTAAGGCACTGAGACTGAGAGGCAAAGGGAATGTAAGTGAAAAATTGAAACTTGGAGAAAACTGGTGATAATGATAAGGAAAGCACCATTCTATATTGTGACAAGAAAAATAAGTGATAGCTCTAACAAGTGCTCCGCCCCAACGTGATTTAGAAAAAAAAAATAACATTAAAGGTCCCATATGATCCAAACTTTGAATGCGTTTTTCTCACTATCGTTTTTTTTTTCACTTACATCCCCTTGCTTCTCACTGCTTCAATTGTCTATTTTGTCCATTTTGTCCACTGTTCTGAAAAAAATGAGAACTACAGAACTCAACAATAATGAATAAATATATTGGTTCTTTCCAGTCAAGAAAAGCATATTATGTCAAAATATCACACATAAATACACTACACACAACATTATGTGAAATATTTTGAGTCCAGAGGGAAAAAATTAGTTCCAAAATAAGGACAACCAACTATTCTACTGATAAAATTCATTATGAATAAGAGACTATACGTTAATTTAAAACTATTTATTTATTTATTTTAGTTATATTTTGGTTTTTAGTATTTGGTTTACTTTATGATTCAACAATCAAATCCAAAACGGAGGGACGAATGGAGCATAAGATTGGATTTCATAAGAAAGAATTTCAGGTTCTTCTTAATAGAAAAATATTTTAGGACAAAATTGCAAAATATCGGAAATTCAAAAGAGCAAAATAATAAAAGTAGTGATATCTGATCAAATATTTAATATGCTATAAATTGGAAAACCAATTCCAGAAAAAACTCATCCATTTAATGGTAAGTTTTCAAATAAGATTAAAAAAAAAAAAAAAAATCAGCAGAGTGGAGTACAACATTTTGTCTTTCCAAGCCTCCGCTATAGTTTGGAACAAACTCTCGTTGCTCCACTGCAGATCTCAAGTAATCAAATTTTAATTTTGTACAAATTTTCTCAAAAGTTAACAATTAGCAACTGTATTCGGTACAATGGTTGTCTTATTTGTAATACAATATGCTTTTCATATTAATTGTCTTACTATTAATTAGTTGTGTGCATATAAAGCAGCTTTCTGTTAATGCAGTTGAGTCTTGCAGGAAAGAAAAAGACACCGATAGCTTTCAGAATTTTGTCGCAACGTTACTTACTTTAAATTGCTTCATAAAAGAAAGAATTCCTTCGGATTTTCGAAACGCTATAATACAATAACCAAGACGATTATAGCAAAGAACAGTATTTGGAAGAATGCGGGAACAATTCAAAATTTATGATAGTTTAGCTACATGTAAGATATGTAGATAAAACTTAAATTGTTCCCATATTCTTCCAAAAATGCTCAATTCTGCTGTATTCGTCCTAGTTTCATTGCTATAGCGCGTCGAAATCACAGAGAGAATTTCGATATACCCTGTGTTTCATACATTTGAGATATAAAAAAATATTAATTAAATAGCCCCTGTGATGTTGGTTTTAACTGAAAACATAAGTCCCAATAAATATTCCTGCCCTGGAAAACTCTTCTTTAATTCACTCCTTATTTATTGTCACGAGCTCACACACAATCATTCATGCTAAAATAATCTTTCTCTAAGGTTTATGTTCTAAATTTCATGTGTGTCTCAGGCAATTATAGCTCACATTAATTTAAATCCGAGGTTTCAAATGCTTTGATGTAGCAATGCATATTACTAAGTTACTTGAGACGTAAAATTTATGTCCCGCTTTCCATCGCAATTTATTTCTGTTCTTAGCCGTACTTCCACTTTCCCAGAACATTTGTGAACCTCAGGTTTTCCCGTGGTATATTCAATTAGAGAGGCGAGTTGCCATCATTTAGGCTAACCTATCATGATAAAAACGAAAATGTATTAGATATGCTAAAGCTTTGCTAACCGGCATAAGTTGTAATGAAATTGGAAATATCTCGACTTTTTTCTACTATGATGAGTAAAGGTTTAATTCCATTTAATTGTCAACCGTCAGCTATAAATGATCTGTGCGAACTAATTTAATTAAAAAAAAACTTGTGTCATGATTGTTGCAACTTTACACTCACAGATTGTAATATCACGAAATAAATTATATACTATATATATATTTATTGAAGAAACACAGGCATTTAGGTACTCTGGAATTTGAGCTTTGTCAAAAGAGATCCTAAAAGGTTGAGGAATACTGCGTTAATTCAGTATTCAATAAATAATAATAATAATAATTCTCAGAAACACAGGCTTATTATCTACACCGGATTGATGATGTATAAATGTAAGAAATAATTATGTTTATGGTACGGGTAACGAATTCGCGCATCCATGATATTGACAAGGCCTAAGCATTCCTTTTTTTTTTATTAAAGCTTATATTTGAATTACGCTATTAAAATATTAGCACCTCAATGGATTCCACACAGCTCAGAAATCCAAAGAAAAAGCAGATGACAATTTTTCATATAAATTGTATTATACACTTAAAACAATATTTTTCTCTCTTTTCTTTTCTCGGTAACTCTTAAAATGAATCATGTTTTTCAGTTTCTGAAAGTTTCAGAAAAATCGATTTACGAATAAAAAAGTTAAGATGCGAACTTTGGGCAAGGTTTTCGCGCACCGCAAGTTTTGCGCGAAAACGTGCGGTGCTTAAGGCTTCAGTGAAAGTAATTATGCTTTGAGCTTGAACTGCAATCAAATTTCGTTTAATTTATTTTCGTTTAATTTATTAATTTTATGTTTTTTTCATTATCATTGAAGCAACAATTTTTGAATTGTTGCTGCATTTAATTTAAATTTGAATTATCGTGTAAAATGGGTAGGAAAAGTAAATTTCTCCTCTTGATTAAGAAATGCAAATTTGAATCTGCTGTCAACAACACCATTTATTACGATACATTCATTAAGGGTAATCCCTGAATTTTGGGGTTCAATAATACCCTGAAAATTTCAAAGCAAAGTTCCAATTCGTTTAAAAGTTCTCAGCATTTGAACGAGCGCCTCTTTTGGAGTAGTTAAGTAGGTAGTATCTCATGAATGACCTGAAGGGTATTAGAGAACGTTAGCAGATGTCCTTTTATTTCTTTCAACAATTGAGACCTCGGATAGAAATTTCTATAAGTATTAGTATCTATAAGTATTAAAAAAAAAAGATTCATTACTGCCTTAAATTTACCTTCAATACCAGTCTTTTTTTTAAACGCGTTTTTCTCGAAACTACTTTTTTCGAATTTGCGTACACTCTAGCTCAGAGAGTTTTGATCAATCCTTATCAAATTTAGCACACATTTTTTTATATATACACGCTTTAGTTGAACTAAAATCATAAACATATCTTTATTTTTACTTTTTTTTATCGTAAAAAAAACGGTTAAAACTCCAACTTAATTTTTCAATTCTAAAAAAAATAGAAAATTTCAATTTTTTGTGATGATTTTAGTTCAACTAGAAGAGACACTTATAAAAAAAGTATATTTAAAAAAAAATTGATTTCAGATAAAAATTATGACCTCCAGGATGTACGCAAACTGCCGACCCGGGTGGCGACTTACAGTGTGCAGCCGCCGATATCTCTGGGACTTTTCAAGAAAAATGTTTGAAAATTTCAGAAAATGTTCTTCAATATATCTATAAAATACCTCAAAATCTCAATAAAATATATTTACTCTTTATATGTTAAAAAAATGCATGAAAATTGCTCTTTATACGCCCGTTTTACACGTATTTCCCCCCTTAAATCCTTAAGAGGAAAATTAAAAATTGTTGAGAAGAAGTCAGTGAAATGATTATTATTTTTCTAATCTTTTCTTCTTCTTTTATGTCTTCCTTTTGAAAATTTATGTCCGAAAAAACCTTAGAAGAGGAAGGGGCAAACTTTGAAATAAAGATTAGTAAACTTTCATTGCAGAATGCGAAACCTACTATCAAGGTTAAAATCTAAGTGACAAAAAATAGAAGAAAACTCCAAAGTTTAAAAGTTTTCAAGGCTACCTAGACTCCCGACTATCCGGTTTTCGGATTATCCACGCAGTTTGAAATTCACCTGATATTCACCTTGTTTTTGTAAATTTTTCGTTCATTAAAAAGGAACCTTAAAAAAATCATTGAAGTGCTATTCGTGCATCTATTCACTGACGAGACAAAAATTAAAAGATACAACTCTTGTTATATTGTGCCTGAACAAGCAAATATAGTCTGAAATGAAATGAAGGTGGTTTGTGAGGTATCTCCCTCTATTCAATTGGAGGATCGTGATTATCGTTAAATTATGTCGATTATTTACAGGGACAATTATCCGTATTTTTCACAATTTTTGCAGAAACTAGGAGTTTAAATATTACAAATAACCGAGTATTCAGTCTAGCAAGTCATATACCATCAAAATTTTGCGTTTAGTTGCCACCATTTTTGGTGTAACCGAAGACGATTTTTTTGTTTAGTTGGTGAAAAGTTGAAAAATGATTCATTTTTTATTTATACTTAATTTTTTAATGTGTCTGTCCTAAAAAATAAACAGTATGACATTTCTTAGCACATGAAATTTGTTAACTCCATTACGTATCGAAATTTCATTTCGATTGCTCATTGCTATGAAAAATGGGATAAATGAGCAATCGTAATGAATTTTTGATGTGTAGATGAGTTAACGAACATCATATGCTAAAAAAACATTCTGCTGTCTGTATTTTTATAGACATGCACTTAAAAGAATTTGAAATACACCAAAAAATGAATTATTTTCAACTTTATACCAAGTGCTGAACTACAAAAATGGTGTTCAGGAACACCAAAAATTTTTAGTGTATAGAATAATAATAACTTATTTACTGTTTACCGGACCAATGTCTGATTTTCCGTGTTTTCCGATTTTGCGTAAATAAGTCTACAAATCAAGTCATCAAACCCCAATGATGGAAATTAGAATCATATTTCAGAGAACATAAAATACTCAATTTTATAAATAATGCGCCTCAAAAGCAGATCAAATAAAATATTTTAAGATCTTTAAAAATAATAAGAGTGAACTGTACTTATAATTTTATTTCAATCATATAAAAAATGCTATTTTTTTTTTTTTTTTTTTGACATATTGTGTTGAATGAAGTTCAAAAAAGTAATTTTTAATAGATAAATCAATAATGCAGCTATCTGTAGTAAGATTTTAAAAATACATTTCAAAAGAGGAAAATGCGAAGAATGTAAGGACGTCAATTTCAAATCAGACGGTCTTTAAAAATAATAGCAGTGAACTGTACTTGCAATTTTATTTTAATCACATAAAAATTGAATTTTTCCTTGACATATTGTGTTAAATGAAGTAAAGTTCAAAAAAGTAATTTTTAATAGATAAATCAATAATACAACCATCTTTTAATGGTCGATGATTTAAAAAATATATTTCAAAAGAGAAGAATGCGAAGAATTTAATAAGGTCAATTTCAAATCCGAGGCAAGTTAGTTGTGAGAAAAAATTAATTAAAATGTTAATTCCAAATGGGATTGCTGAAAGGGTTTAGTTCAAGTTACGCTGTTCATCAGGCATTTGATATTCTGTGTTGAAATCTGATTGTTAGTTTCAAATTTTGGGCAGTTAAAAAAACACATTACGTAGTAATATTGTACAGAATCTTCTATCAAGAATGCCGTATCAGGAAACAAACTTGATAAGAAATCGAAAAGAACATTCGACCAAACATTTGGAACGAGTTAAAGGCAATCTATCACGTTTTCATCGTCACATATTTTTTACTTTTACATAAATTCGGGCGTGCACCCCTTCCGATAAGCCCGATTTGAGTTCCATTCCGTGTTTGTATATAAATTCACTTTTAAATGATCCAGAAATACACTGATGAAGATAACCCCGGGGGACATCCAATCAACAATTTCCAATGGAGGGAAGCGTAGCTGCAGGTCAAGTGTGAGCATCATGCTCTTTTCAGGGTCGAGGATTAAGGTTTCATCACCTAAAAGGCAAGCCAGATAACGCTGGTAGACCAGCGATGAAAACAAGCCGTCTAACGCACACAATTTTCAAGTACTCAAGTAGTTCTTTGGCATAATAACCTAACTTTGAGACGCGATGCAATTACTGTATCGTAAGCTCAGTACAGTTAGCTTCACTTTATTGTCAAGAGAATCTAAATTGCGAAAAGTAAGCACACGTTTGTAGCTGTATACAGTAGTGTAGTCCTGAGAAAAAAGTTTGGGGGAAGCTTATACATACGAAGATAAGCAATTGAAATCAAAAGTGGGGGGACGCTTATGTTAAAATGTAAAAAGTTTGGGGGGACGCTTGTATTAAAGTAAAAAGGTAGGGGGACACCGTCCCCCCTCGACTACACCACTGGCTGTATATTAGGGTTTATGAAAAAAAACTTTTTTGTTAAATTGAAAATTTCAAGTTGGTAAAAAGTTGCCCTTAAAGACCCACATATTCCACAATAAAAATGATCATGATTATAAAATATTTAGGTCTCCCGCACAAGACTGAAATTTCTGATTTTCTTTTTAAAAATTTAGTTTTTCTTCATTTTTTATTTAAATGAAGTTTAAATTTTAAAATAATTTCACATCAAAAACAAAAACAATAATGTAGGGAATTAATGTTAAAAAAAAATGTTAAAATGCTGAAAAATATGTGAACTAGGTCTGCAATCGGCAGAATCCGACTGCAGGCCATTCTTTAAAAAAAAATTTAAAAAGTTGTTGCTCTCACGCAATGTTAAAGTCGCCCGCATAATAATCAAAAATAAGGATTTTTAAACTTAAACAAAAAAAAAAAAAAAGTTAAATTTTTCATTATAAATACATTTTTATCGTTATTATTTTTTAAATACTGGTAAAAAAAAAATTTGTAACGTTTTGAAGCTTTCGTAACCTCTTTAACAGTTATTTTCCGGTCTAGGATGGGGGTGGTTGTCATAAACCTGTATTGTCAATTAATTCAATCTGCTTTAATTTCAGCATCAAAACTAGCTTCGGGGTGTTAAAAGAACCGTAATTCATTTGCTTCGTTTGACGAGATTTCTTAATATTCTGGAATCAAGAACTCGAATAAAGTTCTACCATCAACCAAAGCGATGTGCCTGGCATAGCGCCAAGTAGAATCCATTCATGTTCAAGGGAAGAACTGCTGGTATAAGGAATGTGCCGTTTTTGTTCTCGTTCTAGTTCGTTTAGATTACTTGATCTCTTCCGAACTGATGCCGTATGCCAGTTTGTAAATTTAGTTGCTTCCAACAAACAGAGAAGCAACATTCTGATTCGCGTACTAAACAAACAAACCTGCAAAACGAACTTTCCTAAAACTCGAATGGATTCGTTCTTTTCTATCATGCGCAGAAGAGTCCAAATGTCAAAATTCCATGGTCGAACCGTTTTCTGTCTTTTCCTCCGTCACCGTTTTTTCTACTCTCGATGATAGGTAGTGTGGAAAAAGTAGAGAACCACAACCCTTCAATGATACTCTTCCAGCATAGGGGTATCAAGGAGGGCCAGGCCCGCACAGCAATTTAGTACGGCTAGGCTGACGCCCAGCTAATCTACCTCCGGTCGGCCACGAGCTGTCGTCGAACTTCACTTACCCGTGCCCGGGGGAGGGCAGCCCTAAGGCCACGTGCTAACAGGGTATAGGGGTGAAGTAGAAAAGTGTGGAAAAAGTGCCATTGGTTGGTAGCACCAAGTGCGCAAACAATAAAAAAAATTAAGTGAGTAGAATGCTCCTTCATTTAACGCAAATGAAAGCGAAATTCGAGACAAAAATATGGGGCAAATTGTAGTAGTATTTTACAAAATTAGTTCTGAACGTAAAAATAAAAAAGGGAGAGAGATTTGCGAAAATTTCACGCTTTTGCGGCAAATGAAGGTATTGTCCCTACACATTACAGTTTTTTATTTGAACTTAAAGCCAAAAATGGTTCCTTTTCGGCATTACGCATCGAAAATAGAAGTACAGTGGATCCCCGCCATTCGTCCGCCCGCTATTCGTACAACTCGCTATTCGTCCAGCTTGTTCAAGTAAAATTCAACACGCCATTCGTACTTGTCCCGTGATTCGTACGGCGCCAGGGGCCAACTGGGTTGCCAGTTTGGCTTTTTTTAAGAAAAAAAAATCGAGAAATTATGCTCATTTTGAACTCGTCTGGAAATTATTTGTTTGGCATTTTGGATTTTTTTAAAAAGTTTTAATACTTTTTAAGATTTTACTGACAATATTAACTTTCTAAGGGGGCAGCAAATGGAAGTGGTTGAAAAACTTTCTTCTTCACGGGAGGAAAGTTGTAAGGAAAACATTTAATTTGCAGCAATTAAAGAGCTGTGTTACCCCTGCGAGAAAACACAGAGTGGTGGGGAAATGGCATCCCAACACTGCTGTGGTCAACAGCATTAACTTGTTCAACAACAATGTTATTGACCATTTTAGAAAAATTCTGAACAATCGTCAAAGGCAGACAACATTGGACAGGTTTTTACAGAAAGAAACCCAAGATTATTTAAGAGCAAAAAGACAGAAAAAAGAAAGGACAGCAGAAAGGGAGAAAACACCTGAAGGAATGTTACCTGATGGTTTTATGGAAGGGGACTCCTCTTCCAACCATTTCTCTTCCTCCTCTCAACATTTCCCTTATGCCATCAGCTCACCTTTTTTTTTTTTTTTTTTTAACTCAATTTTTATTAATCTATAATTTCAGGTACAGTACTGTACATTTGTTTTTCATAGGTTTAAATAAGCAACCATCTGTGGGTCTGGAACGGATTAATCCAATTTACATTGTATCTTATATGAAAAAATAACTCTCTATTCGTACAACTCGCCATTTGAACTACATCCTGGAACGAATTGTGTACGAATAGCGGGCTTCCACTGTACTTTACTTAACAAATTTTGTTCAAAACATTTTAAAACAAAATTTGTAAAGAAAACAATTTCTAGTTTCGAAGAAGTGCAGCGTGGAAAAGGTGACATTGGTGTCACATAAAAAAGATCAGAAATATGCGTCGAAATACAATATTTCAACATTTTTAAAAAACACACATAAAAAACATATGCGCATTTGCAGCAAATGAAGGGATTGTAATACACATTTAAAACTTTTACGTGAACTTAAGTGGCACTAATGGCACCTTTTCTCTTTTCTGCACTACCGATAATCGAAAATAGAAATGTTTTTCTTATAAATTTTGTTTAAATAAGCACTTGGCAAAAATTTCTACGTATTTGCAAAAAGCAAGAAATTCTCAAAAAAATTGATTTTTTACGAGCTCTTTATGCCATCAATGGCAATTTTCCCGCACTACCCCCACATCATCGAAAATGGGGTTTCTGGCCTGACAACACAAACGCCAAAAAATGTACCGGGCAAACAAATCCTGTATCAAATATTTCGGCGGCTATAAGTAGAACAGTGATAAAAATTGTTACTCAAATATTGACAAAACTTATTTCAAGGACAAAATCAAACTTCCTTCCTTTTTCACGTGGTTCATTAATAAATCGTCAATCATTCTGAGGTGAAGTTTATCTGATATGTGCAATATTTTTCCAAATGCACTTTTTTTTCTATTTCTCAAGATTTCAAGGCAAAAATTGCTCAATTGCGGAGACGCCTAGGTCCAAGTTCGAACAACAGAGTTTCACACCAGATTTCCAGACTGTACCGGATCGAACTGGTCTGCATTT
Organism: Octonoba sinensis; assembly: GCA_038502835.1. Lineage (NCBI taxonomy): Eukaryota > Metazoa > Arthropoda > Arachnida > Araneae > Uloboridae > Octonoba > Octonoba sinensis. Next base: position 87,156,354 of record CM076604.1, read on the forward strand.
TGCAGTACCAACCTCGGTTCACAACCCCGACAGAATCGAGTCAAGGTGTCGCGTCGCATTTCGAATTCAACGAGGATGTGATAATGAGGAACGTGATCCTCCTAAAACTGCTGGGCTACTTTTCACCGCAGTTCTTTTTTCTTTTTTTTTTTTTTGATTGATTTTCGCCCGAATGTGTACGTTAATGCGTAAAAGAATCCGAGTCTCTGATTCTTTGGTTCAATCGGGAGGGGGGGGGGGGGTGTCAGTCGCGTCAAGTACTTTTTTCGAACTTAAAACAAACGAAGGAAAGGATGATGTGAAGATAAAATTCATAAACACTCCGTCCTCAGAGATAGTATTATTTATGAGATTTGTTTGTAAAAATCTGCAATTAGTTTTGCGCAAAGAAATTTGTGTTGAGAAAGTTTTCATACTGAATTAACTTGTTAAACCAGAGGTTAACAAATTGGGTGCCGCGGCACCCTGGGGTACGAAAACGATAGAGTAGGGGTGCCGCTCATGATATCAAATTCTTTGCTGACAAACAAACCAAGTATTTTTTCTAACTTTTTGATTCCAATATTATGACAATGCAAATTTGATAAAATGACATAATATTCAAATGCAGTCTTGAAAATTTTGGGATTACTTCCAAAATATGAATAAAATTTTACGAAAACTTGAAAATTAATTCATCTTAAAAAGCTGACGCCCAAAATGGCGCAAAGAATAGAAATTCCTTTTTGCACTACCCTTATTAAAGATACTTCTTCAATTACAATTCTCGCTTCTTTAGCGAACTCCCCCCCCCCCCTCCCCTTCTTTTTCTTAAAGCAGACAACTTTGAGCTAAAAAATATATTAAATATGAGAGCGGAATCCATAAAAAGTAAGACGAATACAAGAAAAGAAAAGCAGGCTTTTCTTTTAATGTTGTACAAAATTGGCGCTTCTTAATTCAAAGGCAGGAGGGAAATGTTTCTTACCACAATTTTAAACAGAGCAATTACAACTTTCATCAGATTTAGTAATGTCTCAAAATTGTTTTGCTGAATTTGAAATGCAATGAAACTACATAAAGGTGGATCGTTAATTCTAAACACGGTACAGTCCGCTACGAGGGCCTTTCACTAAATGAATGGCCCTTGTAGTGGACTGTACCGTGTTAGAGTGTTTTCACATCACAGGCGACTAAGACAAAAAACTTGTCTTTTCTAATAAACTCAAGCGCAAGGCATATTATTGCCTTCAAAAATATGCTCTGTGGTTGCGCAGACGAAAAAAGCTTTTTGTCTTTGTTGCCTTTGGTGTGAAAGCACATCCACAGTCACAGTAGAGCAACTGGAATTTTCTTCTGCCAGAGGGAGATGGGGGATCCTTAAGCCGCGTTTACACCGAAGTTGACAACTAAAAGTTGACAAAACATTGTTTGTAGAAAACTAAAAGTTGCTCTTCTCAAATTATAGAGCAACAAGTGGAAGATTTTTTGAAGAAAACTAAAAGTTGCTCTTCTCAAATTTAGAGCAACAAGTGGAAAACTTGTTGCCAAAGAATTGGCGCCCTGTCACGTCCGGGGCTCGTGGAGGGGCAACATTTCTCCACTTGTTTCCTACAAGTTGCTAGCGCAAAGCGAGCAGAAACAAATCTTCCACTTTTAGTTGTCAACTTTCTTTGATCTTTACCGACAGTCTGCGGGGAAACCAAAATTGAGCGGAAGATTTGTTTCTCCACAAGTGGAAGACAGAAAAAGTTGCTGTACTTTGTAGAAAAAGCAACAAATTGTAGCAACTTGTGGGAAACTTAGTGGAAGACTGGTGTAAAAGCACCATTACATGTTTTCCGTTGGTCTCTTTGCTGCAGTTGAATGTTTTTCATCTAGCAGTTCACTTCTTTTGCATTGCTAAAGGTGTTCCTTGCAACCTCGAAACACGTGTCTGCAATTTCACCAAAATTTGTGCGTAACTTATGTTTATTTTTAATTTTTATTTTTTAGCAAAAATGTTTACATTTCATATCATATCATAGAAGCGGGAATATTGCTTAAAACAAAAGAAAAAGTAAGGGTTCTAGGTTAAGACGTTTATGTTTTTTGTTCGTTCATATAATTTGACTGTTTCTTTTACCTCCGTTCGAGTTGTTGAATTATTCATTCAGGGATCTAGAGCAGCCACTTTTTTGAGTTATTCCGCTCCGATTTCTAAATACTTGCTCCGTGCTCCGAATAATTTTAATGCATTATAGTATTCATCTTTTTTATACTTAATTATTTTTTTATATAGTCAAACAATTAAAAAGAAAAAAAAAAAAATTCTGGTCTGATTTCTATTTCGATGAAACATGAAATCGAAGTAGACCTGACATATGTGCAAAAGCAAGGACGGTCTAGGCCAGTAGTCGCCAAACTTATGAAGCTACTGTACATTAAAGATGAGTTCGGGCTCACTTTTGCAGGCCCGAGCCCGAAGATTTGAAGCCCGAGCCCGAAATGATTATATAAAGTGTTGTTAATAGATTGCTACATTGATTAAATGTATGCTTTTTGTTGCCATCGCAATTGGTTCGAATAATTTTTCTTTTAATCTATATAAATAAAACCGAAAGTTTGTGTGTGTGTGCTGTCTGTCTGTCGATCGCCTCCAGGCGAGACGGAACGTTCCAGAAGTACGAAATTTTGGTTACAGGTACCTTGGGTCAGGTCCTCGTGCACCTCTAAGCGTTTTTCCTAAAATTCGAATTTGTTCTTTTTTTATTCCAATTTTAAGCAAAACTGTTGATTTTAGGAATATCTCATCGAAGAAACGTCCCACGTTTTAGATTTTTGCAGCATATGAATGCCCGTAAAAAACTGCACAAGATGATCTCTTTCAGAAGTTCGTAGAACAAATAGAACATGCGCAATATTCATTTAAAGTAGTTTTCGAACTTTAAAACGAGGCTTACCTCTGAATTTATCTGCTCAATTTGCGTGGTTTCGCCAAAATAAATATTACTTTTGTCGCCAACTAGATGATTTCTGTTAACGTAAAATTGAAAAAATGCTATTTTATCTTTATTCATGTCGTTTTATGAGCGAAACAAATTTTAAAAATTCATTTCATTTTTATACATATTTTGTGGAACTGCAGACGAATTTCAATTACTTTACCTTGAGGTTGATTCTCCTCTCTTTTTTGGCGATTTAATAGTATAGTAACAGTTCCACAATTGCATGAAATCTTATGGTAGAATGTCCGCTTTATTAGCGAAAAACATTCTAAAAATTCATTTCATTTTTATGGATACTTTATGGATTTATTAACTGCATGAGATTTTTAATGTTGATTCTTCTTTCTTTTTTGACGATTTAATATTTATTTCGTCGATAAAAACTAGGTTGGAAAGTCTTCGATATCGCTTATTTTTGATGAAATTTGAAATTTCGCCAAATGTTGATAACTTTTTACTCGCCTCCATCCAGTTAATTAATCTCAATATTATTTTGCGCTTCATATTTTTTCCAAACCGCGCCCAATAATCCTTATCAGTAATATTGTTCTCCTTTAATTCAATACGTGATTTACACTGTAGGATCATGGCGTATTTGCGACATGCTTCCACTACTTTAGTGCAATTTGGTGATCTTCTGCTTCATTTTAACTTTTTTACGTAGCGATTATTCATTTCATATTTTACACAAGTGATTTATTTTCTAACATTTATTTAATTTTTGTACTGTCTATTTTTCGCCATTTGGGAAGAATTTAGTTATCTCTTTCTATCAACATCAACTTAAATTTCACGCGTCAGAATTGGTTCACTACTAAACATTTTGTAATTTAAAGGTGCATTTGCCTTTTGAAATAATGTTTTCCTTTCTTTCGTTTTTATCCGAATTTTATGAAAGTGTTATTTAATTTAATTTTTAGGAAATGTGTTGACGATTTTGCAAGCGGGATTTTTAGGAACGGGTGTCTTTATTTTGATAGGGAATTTAAGATGGACTGCTCGGTAATTTTAGGAGCAGTAGTTCTTGAAGGTCAGTATTATTACTTTTAGTCACTGACGTCTTTATTCTAATGGATATTTTTTGGGATTAATGTCAGTATTCTATTAGGGATGTTTAGGAATAGTTGTCTTTATTGAAATGGGGGGCTTTATAGCCTGTTTTCTTTATTGTAGCAGAACTATTCAGTGAGAGTTGTTCTTGATCTGATGGACATTTTTAAAGAGTAAATACTGCTCTCTTTCTGAAGGGAAATTTTAGATGTATTGTGGTCGATATTTTAATTGCGATCTTTACGGGCTTTTGATATCATTTTCTCACAATCATCCCTCTGCATATGTGCATTTGAGTTACTGTTTTCCTTACTGTAATGGCAATTTCAATGAACTTTTGTTGTCATTTTAATGTGGTTTTTTATGGACTAATTTTTGGTCTAAAAGGAATTTTTCTAGGCTGTCCGCTTTAATGCAATCGGGGTTTTTACTGAATTTTACTGTCTAAATAGGATTTTTATGGACTGTTGCCCATCTCCTACTTGGATTTTTTAAGAAAATTTTCCCCTATACATTTGCAACAGAATCTTGGACATTCGTCACTTGGCCTGCGAATGATGTAATTTTATCCCGCGCAACGCCGGGAATGTCAGCTAGTTTCAAATAACGAATACATATATTTTAAACTATCATGAAATACTAAGAATAAATTCTGGTGAGCTAAAATGCGTGAAAAATGATGTTGGAAAATCTTCGGTTTGGCAGCATTTTCGGGAAGTTTTTTATTCGTAGTCGAATTTAAAACTAGAATATATGCAGTGCAACTCTTGCAGTTAGGAGATCTACTAATAAGATGGGTCCCTAGTCCAGCGCAAATTGAAAATGAAAGTGGCCTCAAGACTTGCGAAAAACCCCGAGTCCAGATTGTAGGTTGATATATGAATATTTTACCATGAGCCCGAGAGTAACTTGAAAATGTAAAGCTCGAGCCCGGCTCATCTCGACTGTGCATCCGTGCCGTTTTCAAATTCTGTTGCCTCCCTCGTCAAAGAGAGAGAGAAGAAAAACAGGGGGGTACAAAAAAGAAAAAAAAGGAAGAAATATTTTCATTTCTGCTATCTTTATATGCCAAAAGACACAAGCGGGTTAATATATTAACCCTGTGCATCCGTGTTTTCGCCTTTTCATATACATACTTTATATTTATGCCGATAAAATATCCCCTAATTTTATTCGAAAATTAACTAACAATCGTTGGTGTAATAATGTGCAGGCTAACCGCCTGAGCGCGACCGCGATCTATCGAAAATGTCCCCGGGAGCTACTAGTAGCTCGCTATCGTCAGTTTGGTGACCACTTGTCCAGACAAGGAAAATACGATAGTAACAAGATTAAAATCTTCCCCAGACAAGATAATGTACAAATGAGTAGTCATTAATTAAAAATTCACTCATTTTTTTAGATTATTGCGATTGTCTTGCAGTTTTTTTTAAACTCTGCAAATTGGCGAGATCTTTCAAGCACGGAAAATTACGACCTTCTTTCTTTTCTCAAGGCTATGCAAATGCTACATGAATTTTAAAAAGGTAGGCTATACGTGCGTCTGTTTTTTTTATTCTTCAAATTTCTACAACCATTGAATTTAAACCTGTTTTATCTTAGTTGCGTAAATTAACAGTACGATGCGTAACTCCTAAGTACTACGTTCGTTGATTTTTTTTTTATCTTTTTGTCCAGCTTTCAACAAATCAGAGGCCGGAACGCCAAAATAATTCCATTAGACGGAAACGCCTAAATTTTTAGCTATGGTGCGCAGGGGCCGATTTACATTTTGAATCACTATAGGCACAACTCGTGTTTGGGGGCCCCTAACGCAACAAAATTTTTCACGCAACAAAATTTTTTTTAACATAAAATTTTGCTCCAAAGCTCAAAAACTAATTTGTTTTTCAAATTTCAAAGAGTCACACCAAAATTTGGGGGCCCCCAAAGTGAAAAAACTAATTTGTTTTTCAAATGTCAAAGAGTTGGACTAACATTTGGGAGCCCCGAGCGAGCAAAATGATTTTGTTTTTAAATTACAAAATGTTTGAAAAAACCTGGGGGCCCGCAAAGTGCAAAATCGATCTTGTTTTTCAAATTTCAGATTGTCAGACCAAAAGTTGGAGGCCCCCAAAGTGAAAATTCCTTGTGGTTTTAAAATAATTTAATAATCCAAATTTTCTGTGAAGCAACAGAGCACTAACAGTTTGTTAGTGCTCTGTTAAACAAACTCTTTTTAAATATTTTTCTAAAAAATTTTAAATTACAAAAAAAAAAATAATATTAACCAAAATTAGGGGGCTCCCTCCAAGTGGGGGCCCTAGTCCCGGACCTCACGGTCCTAATGGTAAATAAGGCCCTGATGGTGCGTAAAATTTGTGAACAAAATATTCAGCATGTTTCATAGCAATACGGTCAATGCATTAATGCGAATCAATTTTTTCCGTATCATTTTTTTTAACATTAAATAAAATAGTGTATTTTTTTTTAAGGCTCGACCGAAGCATCGGCGCCGATTGTTCAACAAAGTTGCCATCGGCACCGGCGGCCGATGTTAACTTTAGAAAAACATCGGCCTTAAAAAACATCTAAAAGCAGATGCAAGGCCGATGTTTTTTGAAACTTTCCAGAAAACATTCGTCGTCATTTCTTCTCCATAGCTAGATTTCTATTTTCATACAATAACAGGCAGCATATCCGTTTAAAAAGGCACAAAAATATTGTCATTCTACAAAGTATTTGATAAAAAATTCGGAAAAATAGTTTAAGCGATCGCTGCCCAAAAAACTTCAATATTAAAATTATTTCTCTTTGAACAGAATGCTCGCGAAATAGAATATGTTTAAGTAAAAGAAATAGAGGTGTCTTATGAGTGCTATTTGTTTTTCACACTAGGTTTGTCGCCTCATTTTTGACCGTTTTTCTTTCAATAATGACTTAGTGCATTACATGTCATTGTGCAATAATATTATACCATCTGCTTTTAGTTTGTCATGTTTCTTATTATTCCGAAATTGTATACAATACAAAGTCAACTCAATCAAAGTACGATAATAATTTTAATTTTTACCAGCGTAAACTTTTTTTCTTGGCGTTTTTTTTTTTTTTTTTTTTTTTTTAGTTCGATCCCAGGTGTTAGTTTTTCTGCAATAGTGCAGCAATCTCGTTGCACCTGCTTTTAGTGTGCGGTTATTCTCATTATTTCATTTTTGGTTTACGACGAAGAAAAGATTGGTCAAAAATAAGAAAAAATTTCCAGTATAAATGTTTATTGATCGAAATTTTATGTGTCCAAGTTCGACTTGCAATTTTTAAAAATTGAATTCTCAAGATGCGAGTTCGCGCGACAGAATTTAATGACATTTTAATAAAAATGCTAAAATTTCTTAATTTTCAAAGATTGATCAATGCATATATTTTTTTTCAAAATATCTTAACTTTTTTCATACTATAATTATTTTAATTTATCCCCGTTTGTACTTCGTTTTTTAGCGCATTTTTCTTGGCTTCTTTGATGCCACGTGTTAGACAGTTGACAGTTTTTCTGCTATTGCACAACAATTTCGTTGCATCTGCTTTCAGTTTAGCATATTTCTTGTTATTTTATAGTTAGTTTACAACATAGAACATATTGATAAAAAATATGAATCCATTTTTCAGTATAAATATTTATTGATCGAAATTTTATGTGTCCGAGTTGGACTTCCAATTTTCAAAAATTTATTTCTTAACAAGAAGTTCCGTCTGGAACTATACGAGCCTACTTTCCCGTATACCCCAGCTTCAAATTTATAATCTAGCTATATCCCTCTCTCTGTCTTTCTCGTTTAGCTTTAGTTCTTAATTGCTTCAAATATACCTTTTTCAACAGTTAATACATATTCATTAAATCATTTATTTATTCAGTCATTCATGTATTTATTCACTCATTTATTCATTCAATCATTCATAATTGAAAAATATTCTTGAAAACCCCGATCAAAAAATTTCATAGGAAAATAGGCTCGTTAGTTCTGGATGAACTTTCTATTTCTTTATGTTCTACGTCATAAGAGCTTTCCGATAAAGTTTGTTCCAAGCAAATCGGTCCGTTAGATCAGGATTTATATAGGATTGAAATTTCCCCGCAGGCGGTATGTTAATTTTTTTTTGAATTGTTCAAAAATGAACAAAAATTGTTCAAACCAATATTTCAAGCCAAGAACTTCTTCCAGTGAGCTTGTTCATTGCAAATTGAATCTTGTACCCAGAGTTTACATAATTTGTTTCATTTTCGCCCATAGGCGCTAATGTTAAAATTTTTTGAACTGTTCAAAATTGAACAAAAAATTGTTCAAATAAAAAAGTAAAATATCGAAATGAGATGTCCTCGCCGAGATCTTTCGAATGCAAAAATAATTTTTCGGATCGGACAATTCGTTCAAAAGTCATTAAGGGGGGACAGACCGACAGACACCCCCCCCCCCCCCATCTCAAAACCCTACTTTCAAATTTTTTATTTTTCAATCTTTCTTTAATTACTTAACTTATTTTTGACTTTTCTTGATTTCTAACGATATTTTCACGATACATTAAGCCTTCTTTCATGCTTTATTATTATTTTTTACTTTTACGGGAAAGTAGGCTAAAAAACAAGTTCGCGCGACAGGGTTCGCCCGACAGACTTTGTTGTGATACATAAAGAAAATGCTATAATTTCATTAATTTCAAAAATTGACAACGTATATATAAATATATATATTTTTCAAAATACATCTTAATTTTTATAAACGATCACGTGTTTTCAGAAGATTATTTGTCAACAGAAAACTGCTGGTGCTCAAAATATTGGTTTATTTCGGTGACCTTACATATTGTTCTGATGAAAATTTAAAGAACATGTGAAGTATTTCAGTGTAATTTTCAACTCACAAGAAAAAAAAAAAGCTATTAAGATTAGTTCTTAAGACACAGCATTCATTTGTAATGACAAAAAAAATCTCACGTCTACATTCGATATTTCTTAGTTATGAGCAGGGGAGCATTACTAAGAGCGAAATTTTTTAATATTTTATTTTTTTTTTAGAAAAAGAGCTATTTAGTTTAAATAACTTTTATAATGAAAAATTAACATAAAATCGTTTCCACTTTTCTTTTAAAAACTAGGGGGGGGGGGGGAATTATGAAAAAAATCTGAGAGGTTGACAATTTCGTTAAAGATACAAACCCACATTATTTCTTAGTCTGTATTATAACACCTGCATTCCTCTCCATGAAAAAAATAAGAAAGTAAAGGCAGGCATTTGCAGTGCAGGTGCTATAAAGAGAAAATGTTAAAGGAAAGGGAATTAGACCCGATGCGAAACAACACTTGAGTTTTTTTGCAAAGATAAGAAAAAAGAATTAAAAATCCTCTGATATAGCATCTTTTAATTTTTTTAACCTCCAAATAGTTTAATTACTTTACTAGAATCGCGAGTGATTCTTTTAGTTTTAATTATTATGTACACTTCCCCAAACAGTTTTACGGTGCTTGAATAATGCATTTATGTTTTTAGAAACATAAAAATCAAAAAAATTATTTGACATTTTTGACAAGCATTCTGCATATTTTAATGGTTTAAAGCGACTTTTTTTTATATCGGCCGATGGAAAAGGAGAATAATCGGCAATCGGCCATCGGCCTATCTCGGAACAATCGGCCAACAATCGGCATCTGCCCATCGGCCAAAAGATGCCATCGGTCGAGCCCTAATTTCTTTTATTTGCATATCCTCCTACAAAAACTGCGTGTTGTTTTTTGAAAACTCTATAGATTTATCACAAATCCTATCCCCACGAAGAGCGATGCTGCTCCCTCCCTCCTTATGGGCACCACTGACTTATTGCCTAAACATATACTTTCAATTTCTTTTTTGTTGCGCATTAAAAAAATATTCAAAACGCTTTGTGGAATTCAGAAAAATGGTAACAAAACGATGTTTTGTGCAAGTGCGATATTAAAATAATCTGTAAATAATTATAGTGGAACCCCGCCATTCGTACAACTCGCTATTCGTCCAACTTGTTCAAATAAAATTCAACTCGCCATTCGTACTTGTCCCGCGATTCGTACAGCGCCAGGGGCCAGCTGGGTTGCTAGTTTGGCTTTTTTAAGAAAAAAAATCGAGAAATTATGCGCACTTTGGACTCGTCTGGAAATAACTTAATTGGCGTTTTGGATTTTTTTAGCATTTTAATATTTTTTGAGATTTTACTGACAATTTTAACTCTCTAAGTGGGCAGCAAGAGGAAGTGGTTGAAGAACTTTGTGAGCTGTGTTACCCCTGCGAGAAAATACAGAAAGTGATGGAAAAACGGCACCCCAACACTGCTGTGGTCAACAGCATTAACTTGTACAACGACAATGTTATTGAGCATTTTATAATAATTCTGCACAATCGTCAAAGGCAGACAACATTGGACAGGTTTTTAGAGAAAGAAACCCAAGATTCTTCTAGTGCAAAAAGACAGGAAAAAGAAAGAACAGCAGAATGGGAGAAAGCACCTGAAGGAATGTTACCCTGATGTTTTTATAGAAGGGGACTCCTCTTCCAACCATTTCTCTTCCTCCTCTCAACATTCCACTTGCGCCATCAACTCACCTCAGTATCAGCAAAATGCAGTTAAATATTTATTTATCTATAATTTCATGTACAGTACTGCACATTTATTTTTCGTAGGTTTAAATAAGCAACCATCTATGGGTCTTTAACGGATTAATCCAACTTACATTGTATCTTATATGAAAAAATAATTTGCCATTCATACAACTCGCCATTCGCACTGCCTCCTGGAACGAATTGTGTACAAATACTATCCCCTGCATGTTACATTGACTTCTATCAGGACACAAGGCACGTAAGCGACCCCCCTTTCCCCCCCCCCCCTCCACCCTCACACACGCTCTTAACTTGTAACAGTGTTTTCTTCTGGCAGAGCTTTAGTTCCCAGGCTCCTGTCAGATCGCTCGATGGAGGTGTTTTTTTTGTTTCCCTTGAATCGTCCTCTTGACCCAGTATTTCGAGTCGGCACAGATGTCAAAGATCACGTGCGAGTGTCATACAAAATTATTTATCGCAATTTCGAGACCTCCCACACGATGGAGAATTTTCGAAAGAAACCTGCCTTACACCTGCATACAAGCACGAAGTTTTAACAGAATAAACTATTTTAAACCTTTTGATAAGAAGTTGCAAGATGGTTATATAACTAGGGTTGGTTCGATTTTGCCCAAACCGAAAAAACCAGCTGAAAAAAACCCAAGTGGGTTTTTTTCAAAATTGTGGCTTAAAATTATATTTTACCTAAGTAAACTAAAAAAATACTGATTTAGACCCAATATAATAGATACTTTCATAATACATACATTATATATCGTGGATATAAAATTTTAAGGGTTAGCTCAAAAAAAAAACTCTTGAAGAAACCAACAGGTGGGCTTTTTCAAAATTCTTGTTCAAAATTGAACTCCACTTATGTAAACAAATAAAAATACTGATCTCGACGAAACATAGCACATACTTTCATAATACATACATTATATGTAACGGCTAAAATTTTTTAAGAATTGGCTAAAAAATAAAAACCCACTTGATAAAACCCACTGGTGGGTTTTTTCAAAATTCTTGTTTAAAGTTGAACTTATGTAAACAAAAACAAAAAAATATACCGATTTAGACCAAACATAATAACACACTTTCATAATATATACCTTATATGTCATGGGTATAAAATATTGAGGGTTGACTCAAAAATAAAAACCCACTTAAAAAACCTATAGGTGGGTTTTTCAAACTTCATGCTTAAAATTGAACTCCACTTATGTAAGCAGAAAAAGAAAATACTGACTTAAACCAAATATATTTTTAATATAGATGAAACCTCAAAACTGTTGGATTGGTTTAAATTGTTTTACATAATCAAAATAAAATTTCTGTCTCACAAAATAATTCTCTATTAAAAAAGTATAGAAACAAATGCCTCCCCACCCAAAAGAAAGAAAAAAATCTGAATTTAACTCAAAAGGTTATGTTTAAAGAGAAACTAATTTTAAGAAAACAATCTATGGCATCTAATAAAATGATGGTCAAGGACGCGGAAAAACATTTTTGCCTATCGATATTTTATACATTTGACGTGGTTTTTTTTTTTTTTTTTTGCGTTTCCACCTCCGATTTTTGCGTATTTGACGCGCTATAGCGCATCCGCGTCATCCCAGTACTTTAAGAGATTGCAGTAATTTTGAAAGTAATTAGTTTAACTCTTTAAAACATAAAATAATTGCAATTAAGTAGATTTAAAAATAACTTGTTTCCTTAATCCTTTGATGGGATTTTATTGAAGACTAAAAATAGAATAAACAAGGAGCTAAGTAATTGACGTTTAAAAAGTTCATTTATAGTTGTACAGGACAGAATTTAATAATTAATATTCAAAAGACAATTATTTTATTTTTTCAAATTTTTTTAAAATTAAAACATAAAATGTTCTTAAAAGAAGTACATAATATTTATTGTTTTTCACTTTAACTAATACCATTATGTGTAGGCAACTTTACAAATAAAAATAAAGAAAACCTCAAATTTTTTTTAAACCCAGCAAGAGCCCGAAAAAACCCACTGGGTTGGGTTTTTTCCAACCCTGTATATAACCACCAATTTTGAAGTTTATATAATTTCATTTATATCAACTTCAGAAAAGCAACATTTTCACCTTTCTTCAGAAACTGCACACACATACACATAAATAAATAAATAAAGAGAAATAAATAAATAAAAATCATACATTGGGAATTAGTAATTAATGTTTCGTCACTCACACTTTATTTACTCAAATTTAAATTCACATAATCACGATGCCGAACATTGCAGTTGTGCCAGTTTTACGGAGCGTGAGAAACAAAATACGAGGTTCATTAGTTAGCATGAAAAAAAGAGAGATCATGAAATCAATAATTTGAGCACGAAGGGGAGCTGGAGTAGAGCCGGAGCGGAGCAACTCAAAAACGTGGCGGCTTCAGATCCCTGATTTTAATTAGTTTAAATCATCGTATTGTCATTGTGGTGAAAGTCACGGTCCACAAAAATATTTGATAAACTACTGCAATGAATTAGAATTTACAATTAGCTGTTTCATGTCATGATACAGTTCAAAAATTGCATCAGTAAACGTCCGGTAGGAGTCAGGGTCTTTAAATTGATTCTTAACATTCTTCGCAAGAACTTAAATGAGCAGTATCTCAAAACATTAATGATCTCTGAAAATTAAATGCTTTTGAAACAAGCTGACGTGTACACCACATGACTTCCTTGTACTACACTGAATGTAATATACATACATATATATATGTTTTTATGTATATATACATGTACCACATAAAAATACATGTACATATACACACATACATATGTACATGTATTTTTTTATATATATAATCGTTTCAACATTTGCTTTGGGCATTTAGTTTTGTAACTATATGTGAATAACCGTAAACAATAACCATAGAACTAAATCTCTGAATAATAATAAACCTTAAATCATAAGAAAGTAAGGTTCATGCTGAAGAAAAAAGTTCTCCAAGGACCTAAATTTTACAATATATTCAAGGTAATAAAAATAACAGTTTAATTCAAGGACGGATGTTTTCAAGGCCTCACTTGAACTCGATGTCTCGAAAGAGATTTAATCGCCACCAAGGGGGAAATATCATTACGCAATCCGAAGTCAAAATTATGCGTTTTCCTTTTAACTACGCTCGCCACATAGGAAGTATAAATGGAAATATAGCCTATCGACCTTTCAAGACAGGCCAAATAAGTCAAACCACTTTGAAAATTTTATTGACTTTATACAAATAATATTAAAAACGTTTGAGACAGTTTGAAGTCTCAGAGAAAAAGAACTCTTTCAAAAATTAATTAAAACAAACAAAGTAACCCAAAATGCATCAAATAAAAAATCGTAAAAATAATTTAGCAGTTGCAACAAAATGGTAAATGATCAATGAATAATGCAAAATTTTCCATTCAATAGGCATGTAAGATTTTGATTCCAATATCATTCAGGTTTTCAGATAGCTTGGAATTGCCTGGAAAGAAGCTACTGTTGTCAATTCATCTGGAAAAAAATGCCCTGTTAATGAACTGGGGCGTGTTTATCCACTGTATGGTTTACCCTATATACCTACTAATAAATTAACTAAATCGAAGCGATTGATAATTATTCCTATTAAAAGTGTATTTGGAAAACGCAAAGCCGGAGCTGAGAAGTCGGATTAGAACGACTCAAAAATGTGCCTGCTCAAAATGCCTTCTATTTACAATGTAAGTACAACTATTTCCAAACTATTACATAATAGCATTTGTTCCTTCAAATTTAAAGAAGAGCGTAATGTTTCTCATTATTTATTACTTTTCATGCATTTAAATTAGGGATGTAATGAATATTCGGTCTATTCGACTTAGCCGAATACTGATTTAATAATCTAGCCGAATATTCGGCCTGACCAAATCGTGGGCGAGGTCATATTCGGCCGAATACTTGTTCCATAGTAGAAATGGAGAAAAATTAAGAAACCTGTTCCTTTGAAACAGTTTAATTTGTATTACAGTTATTGCAAAAGAACACAATATATAATTTTTATAAATAGAAATCATTCTTAAAAAAAATCTCTTTTTACGCATTGCTTTTCGTTTTGACAATAGCATCTGCATGTGAATTCAAAACTTGTCAGGTGTGTTGCAAATATGCCAATGTTCTAGTTATTATTTTCTTATGCAGTTATTCGTGCATAAAATATACTAATCAATGTAAAAATTATTATATTAAGCATTGTAATATAAAAGGAACTTATGATGTAAAACATCAATTTTTCTAGCAAAATTATATTATGTCCTTTTTTATGAATATTACCTACTTCTAAGAGCAAATGCTGACTATGATGGACAATATGATACCTTCATGCTGCAATCATTAAGAGGAGGGCAGACTTTGCGAGAATAGACTGGCTTATTGTGAATATTAGGTAAGAGAGAAATGGTGAAGAGCCTAGAACATGTCACAAATAAGCTAACATAAATAATTTGGGGCTAAATGCATTAAATTTTTATAAAAGATCAGTTAGTTTCGCATAGTTATGATATATATACAAATATATGAATAACTTTAAAAAATCCATAAGATAAAAATTTCAACTTTTATAACTTCAAAAATATTCGAATAAGACCATTTCGAATAAGTTCACTAAATAATGGTATTTCTTTAATTCGAACTAATATTTATTTAAATGATAGAAAAGCGTACATTAAAATAAGTCGCATATAGAAATAAACAGTGTCATCTGTAAAAAAATCTTTTTTTTTTGGTTTTTATATCAAAATTTTCAGATTTTTGCGCTCTTTCTATTAGGAATACCGCCGTAAGTAAATGTTTCAAAATTAAGGCTAGAGGCCAACTGTATTTTTTTGAATAACTACTTTTTAGAGTTGTTTCCAATTTTTTTGACATCATTAACATCCATCATGTGAGAGAAAACTAGGACAATAACTATTTTCTGAACAAAATCGATCATAATGATCATTGAAACAAATAAGGTAATTAAATAAAACAAATTTGTAAAAAGTTCATACTCCTCTTTGGAAAAATGTCTATTTTGCAGATATGACACTGTTCATTTCTATAAGCGATGTCAAAAAGAGAATTAGTCATTGAATTTTATTCGGTTCATTTGACACAACTCAAATAGTAAAGTCCGAATGTGTTCGTTATAACGAGACTGTGTTTCAATGTAAAATTACAAAAAGTATTCATTTTAAGCAGTTCAGCATTTGAAATGTTTTCAAACGTTTATTTCAAACAAATATTACATTATCACAATTAATTTCGTAACATACTTCAAATTAGTATTCAACCACATTAGACCAGTATTTCCCAAATTATGGGTCACGACCCACTGGTGGGTCGCGAGCGAATATTGAGTGGGCCCTCGCCACTGTATCCATGAATTTTAAAAAATATTAAGTCTGCGAATAAAAGTAACTAAATGAATAGAAATGAGAAACAAATACATCCTCCCCATTGAAATAACTTTGTAAAAAAAAAAACTTGCTGGTGTTGGTATTTAAGTAATAAAAAAATATTAGTTAACTTGTGTTTCTTATTTCAACAGTGTTTTATTCATATTGGTAACACTATTTTTTTTTTTTTTTTAAATTTCAATTAGAGCAAATAAGACGGCATTAAGTAGTTCCACAACTCACCACTAGGGAATCTGAGCATTACCAATATTTAAGCCCTCTTCTCTCTAAGCAGTAAGAGGTGGGTCCCAAGATTGGAAATTTTTGTTAGATGTTTCGGAGCCCAGTCAACTTTAGGGACGACTGCATTAGACTTTAGTGTAACATTCACATTCGTTTTTACATCAAAAACCTAGCTGATTGTAATTCTCCAATAATAAGTTTCAAAGGTTACTTTTTCTTGTTTCAAAACTTTATGGATCCAGGTTAGTAAAGTGCAAATGAATTTTATTAAAACCTAGATTTATGCTAACTTAAATATTTAGAAAATCCTTTACTCAAACTATAGCTTATTAATTGTCGTTTTTGAAAAAAGCAATACAAGTATCTTGGAAGAAACTAAATTTCAGATGCAGCTACAGTAAACTTGAAATCTAACTGAAGTTTGAAAGAACAATGAAAGAAGAAAAACATTTCAAGTTGATTTGAAGAGACTGACCCTGCCAGGTTGTGGGAACACTGCTTCCTATAATTCGAAAAGCATTTCAAATGCAGGTCACAGGGGCAAGTATTTTCTCTCCCTCATAAGCTAGGTCAAGTTTCGGAAGGAGCGATTTATTTGTAAGATTTTTTATGACAAAACTAGAAAAGCTTTGTCCTACCAGTTCCCAGGGTTGTGGTTCGGACAGAGCTCAATGTTACTGAGTTAACTCTTTTGGGCCCCATCTTGATTTTTAGCAACTAAATTTCGTGAATATTCCTCCCCTTTTAGAAGTTAATCTTTATTACCCCTTACTTTAAAAACATAATTTATCAGTCATTAAAGAGCAAATTTATTCCCTCACCCCGGAAGTTTTTAAGAATTAGTATAGTACACAGTCCTAAATTCGGAGTCCTCTGGATTTCGATAATTCCGAATTTTGGACAACTTTGAACTTAGATCAATTGCATGTTTCTTGTCACAAAGCTAATCTATTCTCGCTCGAGGAAATTTTCCACGTGTTTTTTACGCCAAACAGATATTTAAAAAAAGATGTTTTTAATTAAATAAAGAAAGTTTTTTTATTGAGATAAAAGACTCTTATCCCAATACGAAAACTGTTGAGAATTTTTAGGTTATCTACACAGGTATCTTTTTGGCAATAAATTATTATTTCTACATCGATTTGAGATTCTAGCATTATGCAATTGGATTGTTTTAATTGCTGAAGGAAATGGTCAACAGCTGCTTTTATTTCTGAGACAACCTAAATATTATAAAGAAGTAAAAAAAACGAAGTTGTTTCAGAGCAGGATTCGTAGTAATATTTATGCATAACACCGAGTAATAAGTAGATAACAGAGCGAAAGTAGAAGGTACGTGGGGTTGGAAAATAATCTATAACCAACGCAGAACTTTTTTTTTGCAAGTTTGAAATCCGGCATTCTATAGAATAGAAATAAAATTTCACGTTAAATTAAAGCACAAATGAGCATTAAAACGTAGACATATGTTTCGGGATTGCTTGGAATCCCTTTTTCAATGCGACAGGGAGCTTCTAGATGCAAAACATCCAAATGAAACTGACAGAACAACAAAAACAAAGCTTATATAGCCTAAGAATTAACTGTAAACCAATGAGAATAAAGGCAGTGTGAAGTGGAAGTAGTAGGAAAGGCACCAATAAGAGAGCAACAAACGAATGCAGTTGGAAGTACAGAAAGTAAAAAGGAATATCAATAAAAACAAAGCAAAAAAGACAACAGCGTGCTGAACAAGAGCTGAATAAGTCTAGCATTGCTCAACATTGTTGGAATTCCAACCACTCTTTTGATTTCAATTCTGGGAAAATTATTCAAAAATGTTCTTCCCCTTTAGAACTTGACTTTTGGGAAGCTTATCATATTAACAGGAATAGTTCTAATTTGGTTAATGATTCTTCCTCAACTCCTTATTTTTCACAGTTCTGGCATAAGTTCCTTTAATTTGTTGTTCTTTCTTGGTTTTCTTGTTAGTTTTCCTTTTTTGTGTCAATTTTTTTCTCTCTCCCCCCTCCCCCTCTTTTGCATGTGTACTTTGTTTTGCTTTTTGTTTTGGTATTTTCTGTACTTATTTTATTTCCATTTTATTCTTTGTATTTTATTTTATTTTTTTGCAATTTTCATGTATTTTCACATTTTTATGCACGCTGTTGTCTTTTTTGCTTTGTTTTTATTGATATTCCTTTTTACTTTCTGTACTTCCAACTGCATTCGTTTGTTGCTCTCTTATTGGTGCCTTTCCTACTACTTCTACTTCCACTTCACACTGCCTTTATTCTCATTGGTTTACAGTTAATTCTTAGGCTATATAAGCTTTGTTTTTGTTGTTCTGTCTGCTTCATTTGGATGTTTTGCATCTAGAAGCTCCCTGTCGCATTGAAAAAGGGATTCCAAGCAATCCCGAAACATATGTCTGCGTTTTAATGCTCATTTGTGCTTTGATTTAACGTGAAATTTTATTTCTATTACTTTGCACGAAGTTTAATCATTACTATTCTATAGAATGTCTAGACATTGTATATAATGCCTAAAACTAGTAGGCAATGTATGAAACGATTTATATTTCACACATTTAATAGGCCTATAGAATGCCAAATGAGAAACCGTCAAAGTATAAAATACGTCTCCGTTTTGTTAACTCCGTTCGTAAGTGCAAAATGAGAACGCTGCAAAAAATAGTGTTTTCTTAGCCGAAACTACTTACCAGAAGTTAATAAACGATGCATAAAAAGCCAAAATGACTACTAAGAAGGAACCCAGGGACTATTGGTTGGTGAATCGCTACGATTGTGGTGGAAAAAATATTTTTTTTTAATGGCACTTTCATCATATTTTCAGAATAACTTTTTTTTTGAGAAATGCACATCTATTACATAATTTCATGAGGACGTTTTTTTCATACTTTGCCTAAATAGCATTTGTCATTCTATAGAATGCTTAGGTATTATATAGAATGCCTAGAGAAAGTATGTAATACTTCTCATATTTCATACCTTGCCTAAAAACCTATATACAATGCCTAGGCGTTCTACAGAATGCCGGCGTTTCATACTTTGTCGGTAACATATACATACACAGTGTGTTAAAGAATTTTTAAGACCTAGGTTTGTAAAATGAAATAAAAACTGTGAATTATATTTTTTTAAAGTATTTTTATTCAAAATAAGCTCCTTCGGCTTCAATACATTGGATACAGCGGCTTAACAACGATTCGAATGCATGTTCCAGCTCACATTGTGGGGCTGCCTCCAAAGCTCGCGTCGAAACTGTTTTTACTCAGTGTGTCAAAAAATGTTTTAGGCTACAACTGGAACTAAGCTTACAGTGGCGCTATCTGTGTTATTGAGCATTCATGAAACTCCCTTTGATTACATTGATACTACACAAACAGCTTCAACGTGAGCTTTGGAGGCAGACCCACAATGTGATCTGGAACAGGTATTCAAATCCTTGTTAAACCGCTGTATCAAATGTATTGAAGCCGAAGGAGCTTATTTTGAATAAAAATACTTAAAAAAATACATAATTACTAGTTTTTATTTTATTTTTAAAATCTTGTCTTAAAAATTGTTTTTAAAAACAGCGCGGAGGTAGAAGCAGTTGGAAGAAATGATCTTTTCCTCGATGAGGGAATTGGTGGTATCAGAATAAAGTTCAAGGACATGAGCAATAATAAACTTTGAATTGATACCAGATGTGTCAAATATAAAACTGTAAAGAGTGTCATAAATAAGATAGGAAAAAAACCCTGGACATTTCAATGTCAAAAAGAAACCAAAGAAGAACAACAAATTAAAGGAACTTCTGCCAGACCTATGAAAAATATGGAGTTGAAGAAGAGTCATTAACCAAATTAGAGCTCTATTCTTGTTAATATGATAAGGCTTCCTAAAAGTCAAGCTCTAAAGGGAAAGGACATTTTTGAATAATTTTCCCAGAATTGAAATCAAAAGAGTGGTTGGAAATCCAACAATGATGAGCAATACTATACTTATTTAACTCTTGCTTTCGCACATAATCTTTGTGCTCATTTCACCAAATTTTCAGAGCACGTTTTGGCTGTCCAACGTACGAAAGGCCGCAACGGCAATTAATTTTATAAATACCCCAAGTGTTTAGTTGATCAACAGAATCTTTAAGAGAAGACAAGGAAAGTTTGTTACTAGGGTCGAAAACGACTTGAAATTGAAACCGTTTTTGGATTTTAGCAATACGAAAGCTGACAGAATGAAAGAATGGCAACACAACCAATTTCTTTGTAAAAACCACATTATTGGAAACCGAAGGTTTCTTAGGAAGTTTGTTATAAATAGAATCAATTAAAGAGTGAGAAAACCTTCTATCAACAGGTACAGCTTTCAGATAGTCAAGGTCAATCTTGAGAAGCTCAGGAGAAGAGCAAATATTAACAGCACGATGGACCAGAGTATTAGAAGCAGAATATTTTTGGTTGGGAGAATGAGACGACAGTCTGTGAGGAGGTAAAGAAACAGCGAAAGGTTTTCGATAGACGGAAGTAGTGAAACCCAGAGGCACTCCGAGAAATCAAAACATCAAAAGCGCGAGTTTACTATTAAGTTCTTTCTCACAAGAAAACTGGATATTAGGATCAATGGAATTCATAACAGAAGTTGCATCATCATTACCAAACAAGTTACTGTCCGTTAGGACAAAACAATCTTCCACATAATGAACATAAAATTGAAATTGCAATTTCTGGAATAGCTTTCCTCAAAATAATGCATATAAAAACCACTTAAAATAGGACTAAGAGGACTTCCCATAGCCAGGCCATCTACCATAGCATAGAATTTTACAGTAAATACAAAAGTGCTCTGTTACAAGCACACACGAGTAAGATAACCTAATTCCTCAATTTCCCCAGAAGTAAAATGGAATTCAGAAAGCCTTTTCCTGAGGCAAGTCAAAGCGCCATCAACAGGAACATTAGTAAACAAAGAATTCACATCAAAGGAGGCCATAACAGAATTATTCGGAACGAAGTTAGGTAGTTTCTTAACAAAATCGATGGAATTATTAACAGTGAAAACATTCTGAAACTCAAAAGTTTAGAAAACACAGAAACTAAATATTTGGAAAATTTATAAGAGGCAAAGTCAATATTGGAAACAATTGGTCTAAAAAGAATACCTTCCTTGTCTACCTTCGTAAAGCATAGAAACGCGCAAAATTAGCAACAGAAGGAATCACAGACCGTTTTAGAAATATAATTTCACGTTAATTTTTAAAGCACAAATGAGCATTAAAACGCAGACATATGTTTCGGGATTCCAAGCAATCCCGAAACATATGTCTGCGTTTTAATGCTCATTTGTGCTTTAAATTAACGTGAAATTATATTTCTATTACAGTTTACTTGCACAAAGTTAAATTATTATTATCACAGACCGTTTATTTGACCCAGCTCCACAGCTAACTCTCCCCCTAACTCGACGCTAGTTACGCTATTGGTGTGAAATTACAAGCTGTGAAGAATAAACACGAACGCATTAAATATGAAATATTACGCACTAAACACTGGTTGAATTGCATGATTTGCTGCCCGTCGTCATCAAGATCAAAATTATTTTTGATGAACTACAATTAATAAAGCAATAAGATAACAAAATTATTACTTTTATGAATAATTATCTTTTTATGAACATACACAGTGTGTCAAAGAATTTTAAGACTAGATTCATAATTTTAAAAAAAACTAGTAATTATATTTTTTTTAAAAAACTTACTTGTAATAAAAATAATTTTTATTCAAAGTAAGCTCATTAGGCTTCAATACATTTGTTACAGACAGAGCGGTTTAACAACGATTCGAATGTTTGTTCCAGCTCACTCCAATATGAGACTGCCTCCAAAGCTTGCGTAAAGAACCTTAAACTGTCTATTACTACTATAGCAGTGCAATATTTTAATCGCGAGCTGTAGAAATATTAACTAAATTCTTTTCCTTTTGTTTCCTTTCCGAGTCAGATGAGTATTTGTTATTTTACTACACTGTACAAAATTTCCATTAATGTTCAGTTCTACCATCAACTAAAGCGATCTGCGTTTCAGAGTGGCAAGAAGAATCTATTCATGTTCGAGGGGGGAACTGCTGGTATAAGGAATGTGCCGTTTTTGTTCTCGTTCTAGTTCGTTAGCATACTTGATTTCTTCCGAACTGATGCTATATACCAGATTATAAATTTAGTTGCTTTCAACAAGCAGCAAAGCAAGTATTCTGATTAGCGTACTAAATAAACGCATCTGCGAAGCAGGGTTGTCGTGATTTAAATCAAGTGATTTTTTTTTAAAAATCAGTGATTTAAATACGTTTTTGATTTTTTTTCTTAGAAAAAATACTGATTTTTGTGTTTTTCTTTTTAGAAAAAAATACTGATTTTTATGATTTTTTAAAGAAAATAATGTTTTTTTATTTTTTAAGAAAATACTGATTTTTATGATTTTTTTTAAGACAACATATTGATTTTTATGATAAAAAAAACTATATCAGCTTCTTCCAAATTATTAAAATATAGATATTTTCTGATTTTAAATTTTAATATATTCTAGGTTTAAGTAATTCATTAGAGTTTTAACTCACTATATGGTAGCTTTAATGCATCTGGTCCTTATTAGTACCTATGGTATCTTAGCAACAAGTACATAAGTCTCAAGCAGCGGTATTTTGCTCTAAGGGGTTGTTTGGTGGGGAGAAAACAGGTGGGAAGACTTTCTCTTCCATTTCTTGTTATTCTCTGTTTATTAAGTATACAATTTTTATATATTATAATTAATTAATAAGTAATTTTGTACTGGTTATAAATAATAATTTCAACTGAAATATCTTAAAATTCTTTGAAGACATAAATAATTACCTGAATTTGTTACTGTATTTGTGTGCACATACATATTTTGCTTTAAAAATAAAAAAAATCTGATTTCAATAAAAAAATCCGATTTTTCTAAATTTTTTTTTTAATTAAGAAAAATCCCAAACACACTTGCGAAGCGAACTTCCCTAAAATTCGAATGGATTCGTTCTTTTCTCTTTTCTGCCATGCGCAGAAGCGTCCAAATGTCAAAATTCCGTGGTCGAACTGTAGACGATGATGAATAATTGTTTACTTATTTGTTTATATGCTGCATGACAGGAATTATGGCAGATAAGAGTTGTGGTAAATCGAGTAAATTTTAATATGTTCTGGGTTCAATAATTCATGGGGTTTTTTAACTCACTATATGGTAGCTTTAATGCATCTATCTGGTCCTTATTAGTACTTATGGTATCTTCGCAAGAAGTACAAGCTCAAGCAGCGGTATTTTACTCTCATTTTTCATGTAAACCTTTCAATAAATTTATTAATTTTTTAGCCCTGAAATCACGTTTTTCCAAATTAAACATAAAAACAACGAACATATTTAATTTAAATTATTATGACATGCATTAATAAAAAGTCGTCTGAATGCAATTGACAATTTTGAGTAAAATCTATAAAATTAAAAAGAAATATTTCTGAAATGGTTTTTTGATAATTTTCTTGGTTAATTAGAGTAAATTACAGATATTACCAAATCGAAAATTAGCCTTCGAATTAAGGCGATATAGCAGTCGGCTCAATTAAAAATGCCAGCTTCCCATGAATCAACAAATAAAGTCAAGAAAAAAAATACAGATCAACTTTTTCTAGAGAGAAAATTGCTTAAATTAGAAAACATGAAAAGTGCAGAAAGAACAAGAACCAGTTTAGGCCTTGAAAATCTGTTTCGACGAAAGAAAAAAATTTATTTCAAAAGACTAAAATAGTGTCCCTTTAGAATCTTCATACATCATCGATGTTACACAACAAATATTAGAGGAAGTTTAAAAAATAAAATAACATTTCAGGTCGTAGATTTTTATTAATATTTGGAATATCACTTTTAGTTTTTCGATATTCTGTATGTACTCCTCGATAATATTATAAAGGAACAACTTTAAAGCAAATAAGAACGAAATGGAAACACTAAAGTCAAAACTGTCTACTACTTTTTTTTTTTTTTGTAATAGCCATTATGCTTTGCAAATGAATATAATACCTAAACATAAAAAATATTCGAAAAAATTATTTAATCATTAAAGTATTGCACAACGCGCTCAAGACGTTTTGGTGGTAAATAGCACAATCTATTTATATGAAGAATACAAATTAAATTAGTTTAACTTAATTTCAAACTGATCATTGAAGTACATTCAACAGTTTAATTCGTAGATATGGAAGCTTATATACGAATGCATTTTTGACTATACGGTATTTTGCGTTCCAAAAAAGTTTTTAGTAGTCGAGCCCACTGCAAAACGGGCACGTGCCTTCTGTAACAAAACATGACCTTATAACATCATGTTATAGTACAGAAGGCACGTGCAGGCTCATACAGTTAACTTAATGGCCTCATTTGTGCCAATAACCACGAATAGATAATTGCATGTATATTTAATATGAATGCATAATTATACTTAATAAATACAAAATTACTGCACGCCAGTATATTAAACGAATATACATGCAACTGTGTGATGGACCGCATCGAAAAACGTCGTATAAGCGAATACGTCGTATAATCGATTTGTCTTTCTGGCTACATTTAAGAATTGGGTCCCCTCTAAAACGTCGTATAAGCGATCGTCGTATGAACGATACTGTACTATATAATGACTCTACAAAACATTGTTTCATTTGTTCAAATAAAGAAAAAAATATTTTGACGACCAAAAGGGATAATACTCAAATAATACCACTTATTTCCGTTATTAAATTTAAAACATTAAAATTTTAAAACCGTCATTAAAAACAGACAAAAGTACAATAGCTATATTAAAATTTGATGAAGGTAATAACTTTGTTATAATTTGAAAAAAAAAACCATAAAATACTTTGCAATATAAAAATTATGCAATAAGATTTTATGAATAAAATAAAATGTCAAGTGAATTGGAATTAAAAAAACTTCATGGAAATGTACTTAACTATTCTATAAGAATCTGGAATTCGTTTTATGCATTAAGAAAAGTACTTTTGTCACGTGAACAGTGCTAGAAAGGGGGCGTGTGGAGAATATTCATAAATGAGAGGGATTTTCAATTTTGTTTCAAAAATAAAGGTAAACATTTTTTTCATGGGGCAGATAAATGCAACATCCTGAATTTTCAGAATGAGAAAATTCTCGTCATTTTCAGATCCCTGATGCAAGTCGTTATACCAAGAGTCGTGTTCCTTAACGGTCGTTATAGTGAATATGAAATGACATAACAAACGAAAATCAGATTTCTTTTCAAAGATTGTTCTAACGCTTGTCATCTTCAGATATTTTAGTTATTTCTCATTTCGTTACTGTTCTATATAGAACAGCCAGTATGTACGTGATTCCTAAACGCGGTTTAAAATTATTTAAACTACGTAATTTGAAACTGCATATGTGTTATAAATATAATGTATTTAGAACATTATTAAATTAAGAGACACTTTAAGAAGAAAAAGTCGGGTCGCATTACTCATTTTGATGGAATTTACATTCAAAAATTTTATTTAATATTAAAAAAAAATCACATATTTCATATTATTTACTGGGCAATTTGAAACTAATTTTTTAACCCAATTAAAGAAAAGGCAATTATTTAAATAGTAGTACCTATTCATTTAATAGCATTTAACCGACGACCGAAACACCAAATGGAATGGTTTTAAAAGAGTATATTGTATTTGTTCTTTTCTCTGCGGTGAGGATCTTTTCTTTCGTCATGTTGCAAAATAGAAATCTTACCTCCTTTGACGGCTTCTGTTATGACGGATCCATCAGTGATTGGTCCTTCTGGCTTACGGCTCCCGTTTTCCAATAGGGGGGTCCCCTCTTCCTGGATGGTGGCGTACTCCACCCTGTTACTCCGATTGATGCGGATCGATCCATGCTTGAGTTTGTCAGATAAATCCGAGGATAACGTTTGCCAAGGGATGTAAGTTGGAAAATCCACACTGCTGCTGAAGCTTTCCTGGAAGAACATTCCGGCCACGAGAAACTCCCCTAGTGAGAGCACTTATTGCGGAAGAAATCACGGCAGAGCCGAACCACACATCGAGAGAAAAAGAATGACCAAAATGTTCGAAGAGCAACAGGTCGGCTGGCAGATAATCACGTGGTCGGTGAAGTTTGGACCTTGGAGAGTGTTGAAGTGCAGCCTTAGAGCCGAGCAATTAAATCCACTATCGGGGAAGAAATTTTTGATTTATTAATGTCTTCGCTGGCCAGAACCGCATGAAAGAAATCAACAAACGTAGTTTTACGAACACAGATGCAGGAGAGGAAAAAAAAATTGAGCCGCCGCGAGCAATTGCAGCTGTGTTCTTCCTCCGACCACGGAAGAATGCGAAACTGACTCGGAAAGAGCACACCTACAACAAAATAAAGCGAAAGAATTCGTTTGGTCCAAACCGGGGTTGCCACAAAGAATTCTCTATCTTCGTAAATATCCACTGAGCAAAACATTTGTGAAGTTCTATTACAAGTAAAAAAATGGTCGAAATTTGTTGCTTGCCGCCCATAGCCAGATCTGAAATTAGCCGATTTTTTCCCTCTGAACCTCTTCAACTAATTTATTATTACTGTAGTTAACTTGGAAAATATTTCATTTTTATGATCTAAATGAAAGTAAAGATTTATTAATCAGAAAAGGATATGGTTATAAGAAATAAAGAAATACTGACATTTTGTTTTACAGTACACTTATAAAGCAGAAAATTTCTCGTTGATAATTAAAATTAACCGCCCTGCAATATTTAATGGTTACTTTCCTTTTCGTTTCTTTTTTTTTTTTTTTTTCCAAATAAGGATTAGGGCCACCGAAAATTTTTTGTTTGGATCCACTAGTAGAAGTCATGCGCAGGAGCATATTGGGTGTGCAGTGAGGGGGAGGGGAAGTGGTCTTATTGAGGTATATTGTTTATTAGAAAGAATATATAACGATATGCCTGAGTCGGGGGATTTTCAAAATGCAGAAAATCGAAAGCTCCCATGTCATATAATTATGTGGCACGTTAAAAATCCCTTGAGTATCCGTCTGGCATAAATACTCTCGGCTAAATTAAATTCCTCGTGCAGTTTGCATCGATTAGAGCTCAGGTGCCGCCAACTAGGGGAAACTGAGCGGGAAAGGGGGGCGGGAATTGCGGCAGTGATACCACACTCATTGTGGAGCCGATGAAAGAGTTGGCGCCAATCTCGGGGAACGCACTAGGTCTGCAATGGCTCAGAACCAATACTGCGCGGCCAATTAGAAATAATAATAATATATAACGAAACGGAAAACTTAAATTGTTGAAAATCAACAACAGACCATCTGTTTCACGACTGATGGGCATTTGATCAATTCTAAAACCGAACGCCTTGAATACTTACTGAAACTAATGAAGAGGTTCTTTTACACTCTTGAAACAGTTGCTTGATGTATTTTTTTGATATTTTCAGTGGCGTTGCTAGCATGTGTGACATAATTTTTGAGGGGAATTGTCCGATTAGAAGGTTTCTTCTTCTTCTTTTCTCTTCTTTTTTTTTTTTTTTTGCATACGAAAGATCTCAGAAAGAATATCTCATTTTCATAGTTTATTTTTTTGATTTGAACAAGTTTTCGTTTCATTTTGAACACTTCAAAAACTCTTAACATTAGATTATTGGTGACCGTTCATAAATGATATCACGCTTTTTTCCGATATATTTGACCCCCCCCCCCTTTGTCACAAAATGTCACACTTCAACGGACCCCTCTCCCCCCCCCCTTTGTCACATGTCACGCTATGTTGTATAAGCCCGATGTCAAACTTCTTATTATCCCCTCCCCTCCCCTTGTCACACTTTGTGATAATTTCACGAACCCCCCTTCCCCCATCGAAGCGTGACATCATTTATGAATGATCCCTTGGAGGAAATATGAAGCAAACTTTATAAACACTGAACATAAAATCCAAGTTCCTTTGAACAAGCTTATTTGAAGGACCTCTTGACGTGAAAAATATTTTTTGATTTGAATAATTTTTGCTCAATTTGAAACAGTTCAAAAATAAAATTAACATTAACGCCAACGGGGAAATTTTAATCCTATATAAATTTTGATCTAATAGACGCCTGAAACAAACTTTATCGGAAGGATTTTATGTCGGAGTTTACAGATACGAAGTTCAGCCAGGATTAAACCAGCCTATTTTGCTATGAAATTTTTTGATCTAGATTTTTTAACCTCTTCAGATCCCAGAACTAAGCACAAACAATTTTGACGCAATTTTTTGTTTCTCTGATTTAAAAAATGATTACAAAACAAAACAACTAAAAAAAAAATTTTTTTTTTTTTAATTTTAATTAATATTTAGTTTAAATAATAATTAATGCCCAATTTCCATGTTTTCCATGTTTAAAACGAAGTAAACTATCTGTTGGTTAATTTCAAAGACAATTGGGTATTTTAGCTTTCAAATTGCACAAACAGTAGTTAAAAAACAGTATTTTAAAATGTACCCCATTGGGTACACTTGGAATGAAGAGGTCGAGGATATTTCTGAATGAATGAATGAGTGAGAGAAAGAATTAATGAATAAATGAGTGAATAAATAAGTGAATAAAGAAATGAATAAGAACATGAATGAGTGAGTGAATGAATATATATTGACCGTTGAAAAAGGTATATTTGAAGTAATTAAGAATTAAAGCTAAGTGAGAAAGAGAGAGTTAGATTATAAATTTGAAAAGCGGGAAAGTAGGCTAGTATAGTTCTAGACGGAACCTCTTGTTAATAAACATGTTTTAATTAAAATTGCAAACTTGTACATTTTGTTCATGGAAAATTTGTTCCTGAAAGCTCGGTTTTAAGCGAACGTTACGCTGGATCTCAACGGAGCGGCCTGCACTGACGTCGCATTATCATGATATAGGTCAGAGGCACAGCCGAAATTTAAAACAGAATCTCCCATTCAGCGAAGAATATTAAAATGTGGCAAATATTGGCAATAAAGCAACAACCCTCTTTGTTTTACCTCCGTAATACCTGATGCATTGTAGTTTTCAACATGGGAAAGAAAGGAAGTTAAAAATCATAAAGCTATACTGCTATGGATCGGAAATACGAAATTTTTTAAAAGTAACGGGGTAAATGCGAAGTGAAATTGGAGCGAATGCGGAGTGGATATTTTCTAACTGATTTAATCCCGATTCACTGCAAGAAGTATTTCATTAGAATTTTAACAGAAAAAAAAATCTTCGAAGTAAAATACAAAATGCTTATAGTTTAAATCTGTCAACGTCAAGCACAGATTAGTCTGTGGTCAAACAGTTGAACAGAGTTTTTCATTTTATTTCTTATGAAGTCAATGCCCTCACCTCATGGCTCAAACGATGTTTACATTCAACCGCGGAATTTCTAATCCACTTCACTTCAATTCTTCGAACAACTCGTAAGGAGTGAAGAAAATACTGGAAGATTAACAGTTTAATTATTAAATTTTAAAATATTAGGTCGAATTTCAAAAAAACAACTTCGTCTTGCAAAGCATCAGGCTATAATAGAATTTTGTGCAAATTTTTGTAATCGTACGTTGCGTAGATTTTGCTGTAGAGCGCGCAGCCACAACGTCAAAAGTTCATTTTATATATATAGATTGTCTGCATTACTCTTTTATTTAAACTTTATGAAGGGGTACCCCCGCCCCTCAGAGCGATGGCGCACCCTTATAAAAAGCTGCGGAACCCCCCAAAAACGATGACCCTCCCCACCAAAATTGGACCAAACCCCCTAAGCTTAACCCCCCCACCCCCTCAAATGGCGCCGTCTACCCCATGATCACCTCCGCCCCCAGTTAGCACCCTTGCTTTATATAAGTTGGAGAAGGTGGGAAAATTAACGGTGTAGCCTTGGTGAAACCTATTCAGTAGAGCAATAAAGAAAAAAACAAGGAAATATCAAAAAAAAAAAAAAAAAACGCATCATTGTTTTTTAAATAGTGCTTAGCCTAGATGTACGTTTTTTTTTATCCTTCGTATTTTTTCAAATAAATCCAAATATAATGCATAATGACGTATTTGTACACGTTCGTAGCTGAAGTACTTGAACAAAATTAAATAAACTCGTATGCAGTGATTACAGAGATATACTTTGGACGTAAGAACCTCAATAGCGTTCGAACTTAAAAATTTAATGAATTACGGTCAAATTTCGAATACTTGGAGACCACTATACACTATTAATAAAAAATAAGTAAAAAGTAAATAATTAATTGATTTACGTAATATATTTCAAAACTGAATTTCTTCTGTGCTTTATAAAACGTTATACGTATGAACTTTAAGACGCTAATAAATCATTGAAAAATGTTCTTTGAATGTGTCTAACACACTCTGTTATACGAAAAAAAAAATTTAAATTAAAAAAAAGTGTCGAAAGTATTTTTGTAAGAACTTCATAGAAGTATTCAGCGGAGATTAATCTAAAAAAGAGTAACGTACTTCATCTAGGAACTAGTTATTTGCTAACGTAAATTAGTTTTTCTTCACTTGGCAAATATTTGAGAACTTTATATCAAAAGTGTTGGTCCCACTTTTAGGAGGAAAATCTAAACTGAGTGATGTAATAAGCGTTTTAACGTCATTTTTAAGCCCTAATGCAATTAAGCAAGTGTTTTTGGCAATGTTTTCCTATACCTAATTATGCCTTACCGTCTATACAGCGGGATCGGTTGTCTTCATATCCTAAGCCAGCGGTCCCCAATCTTTTTTCTTTTTATTTTCGCGTACCACCATTTTTCTTGTGAACCATTTTGAGTACCACTGCTATAATTTTATTACATACAATAGAAGATCAATAGATTAGATATTTTTTGCCTAAACGCGTACCACCTAAAGAGGTTTCACGTACCACTAGTGGTACGCGTACCACAGCGGTTACCATTCTTTTTTTTCGCGTACCACCATTTTTCTTGTGAATCATTTTGAGTACCACTGCTATGTAACTTTATTACCTACAATAGAAGGTCAATAGATTATAGATATTTTTTGCCTGAGCGCGTACCACCTAAAGAGGTTTCGCGTACCACTAGTGGTTCGCGTACCACAGTTTGGGAACCGCTGTCCTAAGCTATACCGAGAAATGTATTTAAAAATCCTGTTTTGTTTCCTTCTTCAAGTCTCCCGCGAAATTTAGTAGAAATTTAGGATCATTTTTCGAAAACCCTTTCTTTCCAAACTTAATAGATTTTTTACGATTTAAAATTTATTTTATTTTTAGTGTTATAATATTGGTCAAATCACGAATATCTAATCAGCATTCTACTATGAGTTTAAAATGTAAAAAAAAAAAAAAAAGTGTAAATAAATTGATAGCGCAAGAGTTTGACTGAAGAAAAAATTATAACCAATCAGATTGTTAGCACTAGTGACCTTTTAAAATCGATTTCAAAGCGGAATTTATCATACGAATAGCTTTTAGTGCCATTCCCTCAAAGAAGCTTTTCCCTTTGATATGGGTTTTTTTTAAATAGAGTATTTATATAAAATTTATTTACACTAAAAAGAATAAAATAAAATATTTTTTGGAAAAAACAGAACCGACTTCAAATTATAAATTGCGCTAAAAAGGGAAAAATAAATTAATTCTTTGAACAACATCGGTACGATTTTTAAACATAATTTTTGAAGTAGAAAAATACATAAGAAATACACATTTTCATCTAAAGGACATTTTTTGTGTTGCACAGTGTAATTGCTTTTAATATTACATCTTAATGGCAACAAACTGTTTTTTTAACAATGAGTTTCATGTTTATTAACAATTTTCCCAACAAAGAAAAATCAAGCCAAGCCTTTCCAATTAGAGTAAAAAATACCTATTTTTCACCCATAACGCTTTTTCTTTTAAAAAAATGTAGCGAAATTGATGGGCGATGTTTGAATTAGACGACCCTCTATCGATTAAAGAAAAAAATCATCAAAATCGGTTCGTTTCTTGAAAAGTTATGGATGAAAAAACAAAACAAAAAAAAAAAGAAAAGACTTCATTTCTGCTCATAACTTTTTTGCTAATTATCGAATATGGTCAAACAAACGTACGGGACCTATGGGAAACCCCCCTCGAACGATTAAAAAAAATCATGAAAATCGGTTCCTCCGGTGAGAAGTTATGAATGGACAAACAAACAAACAAAAAAAAACCGACGCGCAATTTTGCTTCGAATCAACGCGTTTTGAATTCTCGATTAATTTTAAAGTGAGCGTTTGTTGTTCTAATTTATTCAATAATAATAGGGTGGCATATATTTTTTTCGCTCTTTTTCCTAAACAAGAGAAGGAGTGCAGAAAGATAAAATTTATGTATCATATGGGCTGCAATGCGTTAAATTAAATAACTAACTCAGTGGTCAATCAGTCGCACTGAAGAGAGATTATCGTTCATTGAAAACTTTATAAACCAGCGTTTCCCAACCGGTGGTTCGCGAACCTTCAGGGGTTCACGTGGTGTAGATAGGGGGATCGCGAAAATAATATTGCAATGGCGGAATTTTTCTTTGCTGACGTAAAAGAATGAATGAAATAATAAATTTATATACGTAATAGGGATTGGTGTGCAAAAAAAAAAATCTGAATAAATTGTTTTCCGATAATACGTAAAAGTTGAAGATTGACAGAGAAAGCATAGGTGCAAAATTTGAAATGCACTAATTTCTACTACTGCATACTGTCGAAAATTTGAATCTCAAAGTGGTATCGCAAGTTATTCATTGATTTATTTTAAATTTTGAACGTATGTTTTTCTTTCTTTTTCCTCGTGAAGAAAGAGTCAAAAATATGAAAAGTTACTAAAATGAAAAATTTTCCATTATTTATGCTAATTTTTTATATACAGACCTCAAAGTGGAACCGGAAGATATTAATTCATTAATTTTAAATTTACATTTATCACACGTTATTTCTTACTTTTAAGAATTTTGCATATTTCAACCCAAATTGGTACCGAGCGATATTGATTAAAAAGTTCGTACGAATTTTTCTCGTACCGTTCTGTAACTTTTTCGCATTGTCGGGAAAAAAATGAAGCTATATTTTATGCGAATGCATATGTTTACTGCAATATTAATAATTCAAAGAGAACGAATACGTAATAAAAAGTAATTTTAGTATTTATTTAAACTTAGCTGTTATATTTTTGCTTATTGTTATGAACTATTTGTGCATATGGAAAATAAATGTGCTAGCAAATTTTATATTTCTATTATACGTTACTAACGACTACAGACGGGGGTTCGCCGTTTTGTTTCGGATCTTCGAAGGGGTTCGCAAGGAAAAAAAAAGGTTGGGAAACGCTGCTTTAAACAAAACAAACTGTTGCCAAAAATAAAAACTAAACTGGCCAAAAATTGTTTAAACGTTCGACCGAGGCTTGAAAAAAATTAATGAATTACGGCCGAATTTCGATGTTTGGGAGATCTCTAGTCTCCATAAAATGTCCTTGACCTGTCAGAACAGAAACCCCCTGACAGAAATAGAAAGAAAAAATTTAAATAGACTGCCAGGAGAGTCCATAGTAGCTAAATGCAAAAGCCGACGTTAGCTGACCATGAGTGTATGCAAATGAACTTGAAGTTCAGACCGGTCCTATTAATCAAGATAAAAGGAAACAACTTCAACGGCGTCAGCTTTTTTCAGGCGGTCTCGGGCTCATATTTTGTAGCAAAAAAGGTATTCAAACGTAAAATTTTCGAAGCGTTTGGAAACACCATGAAAAATTTCAATCTCTCTCTGATGAAATATCAATAAAAAAGTGGATTATTTGGTACAATAATGGGAAGTTTTTATTTTTTTGCTATACTTGTACTTGGCAAAAATTAGTTTATGGAGTTCATTTGTACTTACTTATTTTCGTGCTTAAGCATATTTTTACATAAAAGAAAATAAAGTAAAAAGAAAAGGAATCTATCATCTTATCAGGTTTGCCAACTTTTAAAAACTGCTAGTAATAAGAGGCAGCAGGGTCACACCGACGATGAAGGGAGGAGGGGGAATACCATATCCGACTGAATTTTAAACAAACGGAATCCGATTCGGCCACGACACGTATTATCCGCCATGCCATTTTTGTTTGTTTTTTTAATTAATTAATTAGCATAGCTCAAAAATATATGCTAATTAAAAAATTAATACGTACTTGAAAGCTGCGGGATGGCTAAAAAATGTATAGAATTTCCAGGTTTCAACCATAAGAGCCAGATGTCCGGGACGGACCCGACGCACAAGAGTCACCTGATTCCTATACCCGGCAAAATCAATATTTTGGCAAGAATACCGGGCTTTTCTCATCTCGTATTGAAGTTTTCCGAGACGAGGGACAATTTCTCCAAATACGTGACTATCCCGTAATGTCCGGGAAGTTTGACCACCTGGCATCACATGCAAAACTTTTCCGGCCAATTTGTTTTTCTCCGCTGCTCCGATTTGTTTCCACTTTTTAGATTTTTATAATGTAAAAAAAATAAGTAAAAAAAGTGATAAATAATACAGTAACCCCTCGTTATATCGCTCATTCGGATATATCGCGCTTTTTCTTTGTCTCCCAAATTTTTGTTTGAGCTCTCGAAAGTAAAAACATTGCACTACTCAGTATTGCCCTTTTTCCTTCATTAAACAAAGCATTCCTTTCTTCTGAATTTGCTGCAGTCAAAAGTTGCAACAATTGTCCCACTCCCCAACTTACATGGCTGCAGAATGATTCTACTCAAACTGACGTTTTACTTGACATTTCTTTTTGCATTGATCCTAACTCAAATTGAATGAAAGAGGCAGATTCTTAATAATAATAGCAAATAAAACAGTTTAGTTGTTTTTGCTATTATTATTAAGAAAGTTGTCATTATGTGAGATTAAACTAATTTTTTACGTTGACATTCAATTTACTTGTACTTTTTGAGTTATTTCTAACGGCATCGGTTATATCGCGCATTCGGATACATCGCGCTTTTTTTTTTTTTTTTTGCTGTCCCCCGACAAGCGCGATATAACGAGGGGCTACTGTATAATTTATTAAAGCAATTCGTGGCACGGAGCGGAGTTAGAGCAAGTTTATACAGAACCGAGGAACCGGGCGGGAGCAGAGCAACTCAAAAAAGTTGCTACTTCATATCCCTAGTTTATAAAAAAATATTATTTTTCATGCTATATAGCATGACGGAGATTAACAGTAACTTAGTACTATAAACAACAAGCTTCTGTAAAATCTAAACAGCAAAAGTCTGTCGCCTTTTGTAAGCAAGAATTCAATCAGCAAAAATTATAATAATCATTGCATTTAATGACGGGAAGCTTATTTTGCTTTAAACCTCTGCTTTAACTAAAACCTGACAAAATGACCCAAAAAGTGCAAGATCAAATTACCGTCATTTTCAAATCAAAATCATAAATTATTATTTTAAATGAATGACGGTACAAATATCATATACTATAAAACTAGATGAGATTCCCTGACACGTTACACCTGACTCTCTGACTCCAAACAAATTTTTGCTCTGCCTGACTCTCCGGTGTATAAAATCCTGGACGGTTAGAAAACTGGTAACTCTGCATCAACTGTAAATACTAGTCTGCACTGAATAGGCAGAATTTTCACAGAAAAATATAACGTTTTTAAAGATTATAAATAAATAAATTTACATCCAGCCGTGTGAAATATGTTGAGTTTGGTGTGCGTAAAATTGCTGACATCCACAAAATATCAGCTGTGCCGGGATCGCCACGAGGGGAGTGGGATTCTTTCCCTCCTGCACTACTCCTTTACTCTTCCAATATATATATTCAGCTGACTAGCAAAAAACATTTTGAAAAGTTTCAGTGACTCTAAAAATATATATATATTTAAATTTTGATAAGAAAACAACTTTTCTAGAATTCGTGAGCTCTGTAAATAATTATTAGTTCTTTTAAGAATCTTGAACATCGGCGATTTAATGTGAGTACTTTTATTTTATTTATTTATTTATTCCTCACCAATCCGTTTGCAAATCTACCTCAGCCCTTTATTGTCGCCTATTTTATTCCCCACCAATCCGTTTGTAAATCTACCTCAGCGCTTTATTGTCGCATATTTTATTCCCCACCAATCCGTTTGTAAATCTACCTCAGCGCTTTGTTGTCGCATAGGCAAATCGGGCAGTGGGTCGAGGCACCGAATTTTAAGGGTTTCCTGGAATAAGTACTGACATTTTGACTTTTCTTTGGGAGGGAAGGGATAAGGAAAAGAGGGTTAATTCCAGTTAATTTGAAATTTTCTCAATTTTACGCTCTACAATAACGTATTGTCTGTTGCTGTTGTTTTAGTCGAAAACTTCATTGAATTTGTGCATGCGTCTGGTTTGTTACGATTTCTTCGAAATGAGTGAAAGGAGAAATAAATATGAGGAAATGATCATTTTTTATTAAAAAATAATGAACCTATGGAAACCAGCATCATCGGGGGAAAAACAACAAATTCGCACCTAAAATAAAACTTTCTTTTTTTCAAATAGAAGAGCTCCCGAGTGGTAGTAGCGGCTTTCGGTAAACAAACAGTAGTTTCCGGAGGGGTCAGAAGGGTCAATTACCTCACCCTCTGGCGAGGACTCTAATGCAGTATTTCCCAAACTATGGGTCGCGAGCGAATATTGAGTGGGCCCCTCACCACTGTACACATGAATTTTAAAAAATAGGAAGTCTGTGAATAAAAGTAACTACAGTTGAAGTTGATGCTAAAACTTTAATGAAGAGAAATAAAAAATAAATACATCCTTGCCATTGAAATAACTTTGTAAAAAAAACCTTGCAGGCTTTAATATTTAAGTAATAAAAAAAAATTAAGTTGTGTTTCTTATTTCAATAGTCTTTCATTCATATTGGTAGCAGTAAAAAAAATGTCTTTATTTCAATTAGAACAAATAAGACAGCATTAAGTAGTTCCACAAATAGCCACTAGGGAATCCGAGCATTTCAAGTATTTATGCCCTCTTTTCTCTAAGACAGCTAAGAGGTGGATCTCAGAAGATTGGAAATTTTTGCTAGATGGGTCGGAGCCCAGTCAACTTTGGGAACCACTGCTCTAATATAGTTATATGTATGTATTTGTGCATTTTATTGTTCTTTTAATGCAAAAGTATTGCATGTATTCCCTTTGCATCCCCCTCCCCCTCAAAATTTGAAATGACGGGTGTGGTATCCACACTATTGTTTTCATTTGTTTTGTCTGATCTGCAATTGCTTTTTGTCTATAAACTGATTGTAAATGTATTTTATTAATTGAAAAGTAGAGTTCCCAAAACTCGGCCTAATGGGGATCGAAGGGGGGGGGGGGAGGGCCGTGTTTGAAAATACCGGGTTATCGGGGGTGGGGTGAGAAAAAAATAAGTATGAGCATTTCTTCATGAAATACAGCACTGTACTTGTACGTATTGTTTGCTTGACAATACAAGCGAGAATAAGTTGCCCAACTACCCTTAAACAAAGAAAAAGTCAGTGGAGCCCACAGCCAATCCAACCCGAACCCCCTCAAAAGCTACGAAGCTTCCCCAGCCCCGGCCTAAAATTTCAATGGGGCATTTTGGGCTATAATCCCCCTCCCGGTGGGCTCCCCTGTAAAAGTGCGTACTTTATGAAGGCATAGAGCCTTTATTGCATGAAAATTAAAATTAATAAATGTTCAGTAATTTACCAAATAAGACAGAGCTCAGAAAAATGCAAGCTTAAAACTGTCTATGATGAAAATTAACTAGCCAACTTTTCAAAAAACTAGCTACTCTTTTTTTTTTTTTTTTGGAGAAATGCGTAATTTTATTGAACGAGTCTGCACGAGAAGTTTTAGCTTCCTGCCCAGGCTGTGGCCGAGTTATCATTCGGATTGGGTCTTATTATCGAGTGCCGTATTATTCGAGTTTTCGCAAGGACGCAATGTTTAAATGTTGCTGCAGAGTGTTTATCATGAAAAGTTTTATTTTTAGCATGAGATGAGCAGTATTTTCAGTAGTATATTGTTATAATTAACTAAATCCAATGAACCAAATAATTAGGCACAAAGCACAGATAAAGAATTTTGCTCAAGAGAGGACGGTTAACTGTGATTTTACCTGTTCCCGGATAATTTAATCTAAAGACTAAAAATTTTAAGGCATTAGTTTGTTTGTTGCTCATGTAATCTTTACGAACACTTACTTGTGTTAGCGTATGCAAATAAGATGTGTAGATATGTACTTTTTATGGAACAAATGTAGAAAAATGTGTCTGAAATTTGAAACTGATGTAATGCGTTAGAGAGGGAGGGGGCACCGAAGATTCTCATATCCCAAGGCCCTAAGTCGTCAAGATGAGGTCTTACCTCTACCTCTTTTCCGACTTCCAACTATTGTCAAACAAGTGAAAAACCTAGACGTCTAAATTCTCATGTGGTAATGGCATCCGCCGATAGTGGTGTTATTTGACAGAATGAATGCCGGTTTCCGGGAAATAGATCTGCAAAGGTTAAGGTTAGTGACCGTATGCAGACCCCCACCCCCATTAGAAAGAAAAATAGAAAAAATATTGGCAAACATGCTCCGAATACCTATTTAATATAACGTGTAGTACACACACGGGCACAGTATACACACGGGCGGATTTACAGAGCAGCATAGACATAATAACATGCAGAGCAGTCAAGGGGGGCAGTTGAAAATCGTTCCCCCCGCATCCTTTCCGACACTTATGTCCGGATATAGCGCAGCATCTAAAGTGCAATTTTAGGCTATCTTTAAGCGATGTGATACGAAGAAAAAAGGCGAAAGCTCTTCCATGAAAATGTTTAGAAATTGAATTTTGAAAAACTCAATTTTATGCTATGATTGGTAACGTTACGAAAGGGGGGCTCGCCCCGGAAATTAGTTGAAAAGAAGTCCTAAAATCACACTTATAGCTATCGTTAGGGACGTTTAGAAGAAGGAGGACTGCAGCTCATTGGGACCGTTCATAAATGATGTCACATTTTTTTTTAAATATATTTCACCCCCCCCCCCCTTTGTCACATCTCACGCTATATTACATAGCGTAAAGTAGGTTTAATTTACTGATTTTAAATGCTTCTACAGAAATCAAAATGTACGATGTCACACCTCTTGTTACCCCCCCCCCTCCCCCCTTGAAGCGTGACATCATTTATAAATGACCCATTGTCCCGTAATTTTTTAAAATTGAAATACTAAAAATGTACTTATTTAAGCCATCGTTTGTGACGTCAGGAAAAGGAGGAGGTTTCGGAAACTGTCCCAGAACATTTTTCGACCTACAAATTTTTAAAAAGCAATTTTAGTCCATTTTTAGGAGGGGTTAGGGCAGAGGGACTGCGACGGCTCTCCTTGAAATCCTAAAGAAGCAATTTTATGCTATCTTTGGTGACGTAAAAACAGAGAAGACAGTTCGGTCATTTCCGAAAGAAAATTTTTAAAATTGAAGTCTTCAAGACGAAATTTTAGGCCTTCTTCGGCAACATTATGCGTGATTCATCGGTTATCTTCCCAACATTTTGCGAAACTTATGTTTTATATTTGCAAAAAAATTTGAATGTAAATTTTTGTGAATGTTTATGTTTAGTCGTTTTTAAAAAAATTATGTATTGTAATATTTTCCCCCGACCGCCTCCAGTATAAATGCGTCATAAGGCCGTGGTAGCCTAGTTGTTACCACATCGGACTTCCACCAGAGAAGGTCGCGTATTCGATACCCGCTGAAGACCCACCATGCACACTTGGGGATACGTGCAAGTAAAATTCGTAGACCCCACTACCTCGCCCCGTGCGCAAGCAATCCTAAGGCCTCGGCTAACAGGCGTCTGGTGGAGAAAAGTATAAATCCGTCACTGAGTATATACGGTAAATAATAATTGATAGGATGTATATCTGAACTGATACAAAAGCAAATTTTTCGTTTCGCTCAAAATTCAGTCATACAATTAATGAACGCTGTTTTTAAATTCTATGAAAACTAGTTCTTCCATTTTTCGTCAATCCAATTAGAGGACGTGTTCAAAAGCTTATGTCAAACAAAAAAAAAATATCAGTAAAGCAAATTTGATGCCATAAAATGTTTGATACGCTCCAAAAATTCTTGATATGAAAAATTAAGTAACGACGCAGACGGATTATTGGAAATAAATAAACAGCCATTTCATCAGCAAAATTGGCGATTTAATGTTAATCTTAAGCCTACGCCGCCTGCGCAACTCAGAGTAACTTTTGTCTGTCATCAGCGACCATGAAAACGATCGAAGAAAACGAGAAACAAAAAAAAGATTCTAAGATGACCGACTGATCCCAATTATCGAATGTTATCCGCAGGCGCCAGAAATACGAGCTGCAAAATTCAGTTTTCTCGACCTCGTTCTTGTTAAGTGAAGAAGAATTTCGTTTAAAATTCTGCTCAAGTAGACAGAGAGCAATTAAAGAACTTAATATGCGTAAAAAATAACACAAAACTTCTTCATTTGTGCGAACTTTAACTTTTCGTAGTGTTTTTTATTGTTATTTTTTTCTTCATTCCACTGATTGCTTGAAATGGTGAATAAGACCAAGTCAAAAGTAAATCTTTGAAATATTTTCTATAACTGACACATTGACGACACATTTAGAAACCGCAACAAAACAATTTACTATATTAAACGATACTACTCTAAAACAATTTACTACGTGTATTTCGCCTGATAGACTGAACAGAAATGTGCCACCTTCCCCCCGTTTCATAATAATTTTTTTTTTTTTTAAAGCCTACCATATTTTTGAAAACCGAACTAAAAACCTAACTTAAAAAGTTGTATTTATAAAAAATTAAAAGTACTGACATACTGTTTTAAGGAACAGTAAAAAAAGTTTCAAGGAACAATAAAAAGCGGGGGGTTCTAGAGACACATTAAATATGTCATTTTTTCAGGAATAATGTACTCTATAACAGCGGTTCCCAAACTTTTTTGACCACGGAACCCTTAAAGATTAACTTTAACTTTGAGGAATTATTGTTCATATTGAAAATCAGAAATTAATTGATCTGGACAAGGCTTATTTAAAGGGTCCCCCCACCCCCCTGGGCGGGAATAAATTTAAAACTACCTATTTTGAATGATAGGTTTTAATATTGAAAAAAGATTTGATTTTGAAATCTCTCAACACATTTCTCTTGCTCCTCTTTGCCTCTCGCCCGTCGAAATAAATTCCTACGAATGCCCTTGGATTTAGAAGGCAACTAAAAATCTGAAAACTGGTAACTATTGGTTATCCTTTTGAATTAAATATCTTTGCAACTTATTTTTAAGTTATCAGGCTGTTGATGAATAACATTATTGCAATCGAAAATAAAGGAAATAGCAAAATTTTTGTAACTTATCAGCTTATCTCGCTTGTTACAAATTTATGTCCAATTAACTTGAATAATGAAATTGTTTCACTGTTTTGTTAATAATAGCTGTAAAGGTAGGAGGTTTTATCTCAGAGATTTCAATGCATGGACCTGAAGTAGCCTCCAATTTAAATCTGATGAATTCGTGTTTTAGTATGCGTAGGCCCAAAAACTCTTGATTTTTTACATCGATGTGTTACTCCAAAATGGAGAAGGATTAATATAGCTTTGCTTACTTAAATAGATGTTTTCATTTGTTTAAAACTCATTGGGCGTTAAATTTTGCAATATAATGAAGAGATTGTTTCAAATGAGATGAGCTCTAAAAATCTATTGGTGATTCCCTACTATTCAGCAAGGAGACCTTTCTTGTATTTATGACTGCAACCACTTCAAGTTATTACACTGAGTGTCAAAAGTTAAGGCTCAGTAACTTGTTAAAACGAAAGTTATCCTCTATTGTTTCAATAACTTTTATCCATATTAAAAATTGCAGTTTTAGCAAAATAATGTAGAAAACTTTATTTTAAATTAATAGTTTTAACAAAGAGTAAAAAATACTAGTCGTTTCTTATTTATACTAACGATTAATTATTTCAAATTAATGTTTCAAGGGCACTTAATAAGAATCATTCAACTGTTTAATTAATTAATTAAACTTAATAAAGTGAACCCACCGAAAAACTCATAACAGAGCTGGCCCTTGGTTGGAATTTGACCGTAATTCATTAATATTTTCAAGTTCGGCCTTGAGCGTCAAACAGCTCTTAGACATTTTAGTTTTTCTGTTTGACAGCAGTTTGTTTTCTGGAAAATATTTCAATTGGCGCTAACCTCTCCTCAGTGTAACTGATTGGCCACTGAGTTTGTTGTTTAATTTGAAGCATATCTAACACTTATTATACATAAATTTCATTTCTCTGCACTCCTTCTCCTGTAAAGTAAATAGAAATAAAAATTTTCACGCCATCCTATTAATATTGAATAAATTAGAAATCCAAACACTCATTTTCAATTTAATCAAGAGTTAAAACGCTTCTGAAAATCAGCAAACTCGCGAAACATTGATTCGATGCACAAAAACGCGTCACCGCCACTTAACGATCTCACTCTCAACTCATATTATATTAAAAATTGTCAGCTTCAAGTTATGTTTCATTAACTGACTTCACAAAGGAAGGAGGTTATACACATTCATACTGTAATACGTCGTTTTTTTTTTTTTTTTTTTGTTTGTTTGTTTGTTTGTCCATTCATAACTTCTCACCGGATTAACCGATTTTCATGATTTTCACCACACGTATTACCTAACTTATTTATATTATATTAGACATTGCAAGATTTAAATTGTTTTTTATTTTGTTTCATACTGTAGTGGACAAACAATTTAACTGACTTATTATATATATACTTTGGAAATGGATTAACTGACACCTTAAGAATAGTAGGGTCAGGTGGGGTAAAGTGATCATAAAATCCATGTTTTTCAACTTTCGTCGCTAATAAATATAGGAATTTATTCAAAACCTTCCGATTTTTTGCTTGATATTTTACATTACATTATTTCAGAACAGATTGCATTAAATTTTGAGCAGAAAAAAAATAAAGTAAAATAATTTTATAACGCCTTCTTTATGGCATGTATTTATGACCACTTTACACCATGGGGTGGGGTAAAGTGAGTAGTGCATGGGGAAAAGTGGTCATAATTGAAAAAAAAGACCAAAGAAAAGTATTAATAATCATTATATTACAAAATACTCAATAAAGGTTCATTTTAGAAAGGAAACAACTATATTTCACCCAACTGAATTCATTAAGGCCCTCTATTATGGTCAAAAGTTGGCCTCATCTTTGTAACTTATTGTAAGGTATTTCAGTTTCTTCAGCAGCTGCATAGATGGTCTTAAAATAAAGTTATGTACCAAATAATTTTAGGGTACATAATAACAAGTATTATTAGATTTTAATCCCTAAATATTAGACTGTATGTCTGCCCTTTAATTTAATGCATATAATAAAACA
The DNA here is from genome assembly GCA_038502835.1 of Octonoba sinensis. Classification (NCBI taxonomy): domain Eukaryota; kingdom Metazoa; phylum Arthropoda; class Arachnida; order Araneae; family Uloboridae; genus Octonoba; species Octonoba sinensis. Next base: position 87,200,086 of record CM076604.1, read on the forward strand.
TAAATATGAAATTCAAAATTTTCCTTGAAAAAATTTCAAATAGCTTTTAATGAATGACTAAATTATGTAAATTACATATTAAGGAAACAATGCTAGTAAGAGAGTTCTGAGATAATATTAAATATCAAAATGGGAGGAAAATATGTATTTTAACCTAGCTATTTTTAATTCTCTCTCTCTTTAATGTTCTTGTTTTAAGTACAACTAGTTCTAACCATTTTCAACTTAATAATATTTATAATAAGGCTGTTTAGAAATGAATTATTCTCTTTGGATAACTTGAAAAGTCTTCTATTAAAGGTGCTTCTAAAAATTTGTCAATACTAGACACATCATTGTAAGAAGACTATCGTATAGTAATTTCAATCTCTATTGCATCTGAGCTCAGTTGTGTTTAATCCTTTTCACTAAAAGTAAATTTAAAAATTACTTTTTAAGAAGGGATACAGTATTAGTGCCATTAATGTTTAGCTAACATCTGTCTCACGACTTAATTTCAAACAAAATAAGTGCGGAGCCCTGTAGTCTTCAAAACTTACCTTCATGCGTATTAAACCTGAATTCCATTTAATAGTTAAAAGTTCGCATAAAATTGAAAATACATATGGAAGTTGAGTTCCCGTGAGTTTTATGCAAGTTAAGTCATAGTCTACTTCATAAATTAACCTAAAGTAATTTTAGAGAATCGGTGCATGTTAAGCCTAATACTATGACCACTTTACCCCATCTTACTTAAACTACTGTGAAATAATAAATAAACTAAATATAGCTTCATTGTTAGTGAAGAAGTATTTTTGAGATATATGCAAAGCTTCCTGCACCGTCAATTAAATGCAAATTCTTTAAAACAAAATGTCAGCGAGAAGTTAAAAGAGCTGTTTCAATTTCAAAGTGTCGTATTAACAAACAAATTAACTGTTTTCTTCGCCTAAAAAGTTTCTATCAAAACAATTTTGAATGTAAAATTTAATTCCTAATTATTAAAATCCAAAATAAAAAATTCACACCAATTCCTTTATTTATTTCAAAGCTATAGCCTTTTCTTTGCCGTATGACCACTTTATCCCACCTGACCCTATTATTTTGCTTTGACATGTATTGATTCGATTACATTTTCTCTTTTTTTTATTTTGTCCTTAATATTTCTTCTTCATTGAATTATAAATAGTAAAGAAATTATTGTGCATTGTACAAATATTGTAGGTTGTAGATTTAACGAGTAGTATGAAAGCATGACGAATAAAAGACTTCTTTAAAACAGGATTCGAATCCCCGTCGAAAGTAGAAGGAAAAAAATTAACTAATTTCAAAATTTTTCGATTTATAACACTAAAACTCATCAATAGCTACCAAATAAAAAGAAAAGTAAGAAAATCGGTTGACAAACGGAGTAGAAAGTTGTACTCAACTATTTTGTCTTTGCCTATTTATATATAGATTTAGTATATCATTTCTGGTTCAAATCGAGTGTTCCGCATAACCAGTTTTATTTCCCTGATTGACTTCTTGCCATTTCGATAAAATTCTTGTTTAAGAATGCCTTGATTTATTACTTATATCACACTGAAAAGGGAAGAACCAAAGCTAATACGTTGTTCGAGTAATGCCATTGAAGCGATCAGTTCAAAGTATGAGTTGAAGCATTGTCGAGCGGAAACATCCAATTTTTTAAGTGCAAAATCATAAACAGGACACAAATGGGATGTGATTGTGCCCATAAGACATAAACTTCAATTTTTTTTGAACTATTAAGTGTAGCAGTTGAATATGAAATCAAATTTTTTTTCAATGCCATCACCCAGTTTGTTGTTTACTAAACGTACTCTTCAACTCCTTTCAGAGATTATGTCAAAAGTGTTGCAAAAATCAACAAAACAAACTAAATTTCCTTTTTTTACTCATTATTCAATATCATTATACATAATTGTCAACCTTTTATCATCAAACGACCAAACGACGCATAGAGATTCAGAGTGGTTTTAAGCGAAGCAACGAGTCCTTTTACGATTTTTGCATTAATTTTACATTAATTAACTGACTTACAAGATTCTCTGAACAGTTTTCATTTCTTATTTTGCTTCCTTCAAATATATTTTTATTTTCAGAAAGTGCATAACTAGCACTTAAGATAAACTTCTAATGTGGCCCTCCTCGCGTCAGTTCGATTATTCTGAATATGACTGACTGAAGATAATTTTGTCATAATAACTTGCCAAAATAACCCACTTTGGGAATCGCTGCTCTATAAAATTCTGTTAGAATTTTGTTAAGCGGTCACCGTATCCAGGATCTTCAAAGCCGTATCCAATATTTTTTTTCGGGGGGGGGGGGGGGGGGGAGCTGCCTTCGACTCACTTATATTGAGGAAAATTTCAGGGAGGAATATATATATATATATATATATATTTCACTTAACGTGGACCAGTTACGATTAAATTTTGCGGTTCGATACGATACGGGGCCGTTCATAAATGACGTCACGCTTTTTTCCCATTTATTTGACCCCCCTCCCCCCTTTGTCGCAATATGTCACACTTCAGTGGACCCCCCTCCCCCCCTTTGTCACGCGTCACGCTATGTTGCATAATACATGATGTCACACTTCTTGTTACCCCTCCCCTCCCCTTGTCACACTTTGTCACAATTTCACGAACCCCCCTCCCCCCCTCGAAGCGTGACATCATTTATGAATGATCCCTACTGACATCATGCAAAAAACAAACTATGGTAAAACGATATTTAAAAATTTGCTTAATAGCATGGAAAAGTAACATAATATTTACATGCATTATTTACCGTAACTTATGGACGTTAACAAATGTATTCCTATTCCTTAAAAAGTATTTCCAGTCATATCTCAGTTTTTAACTTCTGATTCTTTGGAGTGGCAACACCTTAGTTTTCTTATATCGAGCGATCATTCTCATGTTTATAACTAGCGATCTTTTCTTAAGCCTTTCGAATTTAAGAGTTTTTTAACGATTTTAAAATGGTTAATTTCTGATTCTTTGGAGTGGCCCGTAGATGTATAACTCGCAGATATTCTGCGGGAGATTTGCTAGTATGCTATATTGCAAAAATTTTCGGTATTTCGGGGGGGGCCCGGGCCCGTTCCGTCCTTCCCTCTCTCTGGACATGGATTTGGAGCGCACTTGCTCCGCCCCAATTCCAAGAATTTCACTAATGGACAGACAAATTGTTTCCGTTATATTAACAAATTAATAAATTAATCAAACAAAACATTTGCCGTGAACAAAACGAGCCTACTTTATACTTTTTATCGCACGTCAACATCCATATCTGCTCGATTGGCATTGTTTTAGTTTCTAAATAATTTACAAGCGTTTGTGGAATTGAGGGAGGCCATAATACAGTTAAAACAATTTTTTTGACGATAAAATATCTTTGGCTTGAAAGGAAAAGAAATTAAATAGTGAATATTAAAACGATATCTAATTCATTCTCTTCTAAAACTTTAAACTATTAGGCATAAAGCATTATGTTTCAGTAAATTCTAACCTATTAATGTTTTTTTTAATTGAAACATTTTATATTGAAACGCACCTCCCCCCACCCATACGAAAGCGTACAAAAGTACGACACACGAATCAGGAATGGCTTAAAACAAAAATATCCCTCAATAAAAATTTCGAATCTGAATGATACAAAAGTAAATAAAGAAATAAATAAGTAATGGTAACATCAAATAGAGTAAGAACGATTTTAATTGAATACTTTACAAACTGAAAGTCATTCAACCAAATAACGGTGAAAATGCAATTATTTTTTCCGTAAAATTTATTTCTCCTTATAATTATTGCTAAAGCAAAAGAGCATTATTCAACTAATAATATAAAATGATCGTAGTAATAAAGGTACATTCCATGAATAACAGGACATCAGATGAAAAAAACTAAAAGCGTTTTTTTCTTCTAATCTTGCATATCATTATGTTCAGAAATATCTGAAATTTTGTAATTTAATAAGAATGAATCAATTTCTTTAAAAAAAAAAATTACTTTAAACCACTGCAGAAAATATATTTTTTGCATCGACCTTTGAATGACAGAAAAAAAAAACGCCTTTTTTGCACTATCATTGCGGTGTATATTTGATGTTTAAAAATTCTACCAATTACTAGACTATGATCCTTTACGTGTTTTCTTAAAAATTCAATGTAGAAATCTTTGCTATTTATTATTTTTACTATCTAAAAAGGTTAATGAAGTAGATGACATGCAAGTGTCGTTCCGTTACCGAAAAAAAGATATTTATATCTCTTATTATGATTTAACTTTTAATGATTTAAACTAAAGCTTTTGGTTTTAAAGAAGGTTTTAAGTCTAAAATACTGTGGTAAGTTTGTGTTTCGAAAGCTATTAATTTTTATGTAGTATTTATATAGGTAACGGAATGACAAAAAAAGTAACGGAATGACACAGAACCCATAGTAACGGAAAGACAATAGAAGATTATAATCACAATCCATTTTTTAGACACATATATAGATTATAAACCCATTAATAAATGAAATTTAAAGATAATTATAATCTTTAAAATTACTGATACTAAAATATCTTTTTTTTATTGTGCAAAATTAGGTTAATTTTTGTTAAATACTTGTTTTAATACAAATGCTTTTTTAACGAATCAAAACCTAAAGTAGTTTTTATTTTATGCAAAAATTTTATTCTGACAGGATGATATTTCTTGGCAAGCACCAGGTAAAACAGAATTTATAGTAATTCGGCAAAAAGGATTCTAAAACCAAAGTACAAAAACATTTCTTACTTTTCACTCTATGTCCTTTTTAAGTAAGAAACAGAAATCCAGGTAGGGATCATTCATAAATGATGTCACGCTTCGAGGGGGGAGGGGGGTTCGTGAAATTGTGACAAAGTGTGACAAGGGGAGGGGAGGGGGTAACAAGAAGTGTGACATCATGTATTATGCAACATAGCGTGACGCGTGACAAAGGGGGGGAGGGGGGTCCACTGAAGTGTGACATATTGCGACAAAGGGGGGAGGGGGGTCAAATAAATGGGAAAAAAGCGTGACGTCATTTATGAACGGCCCCGTAGTATCTCTTTCGAAGTTTCGTGACCTTCGTCCTCAGTTTGTAATGTTGCAAAAAGATATGCCTCAAATTTGTGTCAACCACGAAAAGACTTTTATTAGAAAACTTGAGTTCCTGCTCAAATGGTTTTCCTAAAATGATTTTATTTCAGAATTTTCATCACATACGAATGGTATGTGATGAAAATTCTGAAGTATGTATGTTTTCGCATTGTGAAAAATATAATTTACAGTACTGTCGGCCCCGCTTAAAGGAATACCGTTGGTTCCAGCGTATTTTATTCGATTAAGCGGGGTATTCGATTATGCAGGGAAATTTTCTTTTCCTTACAGAACTGATAATATTGCCTCGAAACGTAATAATAAATCAGTATATCTAATTAAAAGAAGTTATTAATGTTAGTGTTTAAAAGTTCTTTTAAATAAAATAAATAAGAACAAAGTAATTAAATAATTAAATACATTATTAAAAATTTTAAAGTACAAATTAAAATGATGAAAAGTAAGGAGCTGCTGAAAGATCAACTTAAAGAATTCAAAAATTTTTCTTATTTACTTGTTTATTTTTGAAATTTAATCAATTCTTTTATCAAAAATATTTCAAAAGCAGACCCGTAGTATTAGATTATCCGGGGAAAATATTCGATTAAACGGGGATCTTTAACATTGCGTCTATGGGGAAATATTCGGTTCCGGAAGGTTTTATTCTTATAAGCTGGGTATTCCTTTATCCGTTACCCGATTAAGCGGGGCTGACAGTATTTACATAAGTGAGACAAAGCGTCTAATAAACCAATTACATGGTAACAATGGGAAAAGTCAACAGAAATTGTATGAAATGCAAACATACAAATACTGCAGAAAATTGCTTGAAAATTCATTCCAACAAAACCCCATATTTTTTAAAACTTTCGTTTATAAAACGTCAGCAACAGAATTTCTTACATGAACAAGAAAGAAGCATCTCAAAAGCAAAAGCTGTAGTGCAAGTGAATTTTGCAGAAAATTTTATGCTAAAATTTCAAAATGAAATTCAGAGTGCCCACTGGTGCAATGATCAGGCAATACTCTTCACATCATATGTATGGTTGGAAACAATGATGGGCAAGGTTATGTTTTTGTAAGTGATGATATAAATCATGAAAAAACAACCGTTTATGTTTTCTTGGGAACTTTAATTCTGGAAATAAAACAGAAATATCCAGACAGCACAGAATTATCATTTTTTAATGATGGGTCTGCTAGTCAATTTAAGCAGCATTATTTATTTACAAACTTGACATTTCTATTCAAATATCACAAACTAAAAATGACATGGAGTATGGAGTTCTTTTGCAACAAGTCATTGAAAAAGATGACAAGTGTTGGGTAACAAAAAATCAAACTAAGGAAAAGCTGATAGAACCACCAATAGTAATTGAGGGTTCAAACATTAGAATCATTGGCAGATTTGAATTTGAAAAATATTTTTGTGTTGAGTAATGTGTATAATCAACACTTGTGAAATGTGACTCTTTCTTCATTGATTATAATACAATTGCGTAGTTAAATTTCAATAACACTTTTTGTCATTCCGTTACCATATGATTTTATTAAGCTTATTTAGTTTCATATGTAAAAAGTATTATTTTTGTGCTGAAAATGACTGAAATGCTTTCCAATGAATCCAAGCTTAATGCCGAGGTATTTTTTTTATTTTGTTCCAGCTTAAGTTAGCTGAATTTTTAAATGAATGTTGCACATTGCAATATGCATATCCAAAATTTGTCATTCCGTTACCACAGAGAAAAATTGCATTTTTTAAATGAAAAATATGCATCAAGGCCGTAGCCAGAAATTTTTTTCTCGGGGGCCCTGACTTTGAAACACTAATGTAGGGGAACGTTTCAGGGAAGAATATATGCTTTATTGCGAAAATGTTTCTGATTTCGGGGGAGGGGGGGGGCCTGCCCCCCCCCCCTCTGGATACAGCCTTGATATGCACAATACAAAATTAATTGCATGTTTCATTATCAATTCATTGCTCATAGTTAGCTCAATTTAATTTTCACATTTTAATAATAAGTTTGTAGATTCTATGATATATGTAATAAATGCTTGACCAACATTCCGTTACTCGTGGCATGGCCTAATAATAATCACCGTAGCCAGAAATTTTTTTCGGGGGGGGGGGGGGGGGCTGCTGACGTTGAAACACTAGTGTTGAGGAAAGTTTCAGGGAGGAAAATATGCTACATTGCGAAAATTTTCCGGATTTCGGGGGGGGGGGGGGGCGTCGCCCCCCTCTGGATACGGCCTTGGTGATAATAACAAATGACAATTTGCAAATTTCGTTAAACACGAAACATAGTTTACCTAAGTGAAATTCATTTCGTTTAAGAAAATAACTTTTTATTTTTCCCTTCTTGAAGCAAAAATTAAAAATATATTCGAATCTAAATAATTTTCTCGATTTTTCGGTACAAAAAAGGAGGTAATAAATAAATGAAATTTTTAGTGTTGTTGGTATGAAGACCGAAAGATTGGAATTTTTCTGCACTCGGTCTCAGAGCTTTTATATTAAACATTATTGAACTCTTAAAATAAATACACTTAATGTAAAAATATATATATATATAATAAATAATAAAACCTTTTTGTATGTGTTCTACGCCAGGAATTCTTTCCAAAATAACGTTTTTCCGTTTGCGAAGCAAAATAATGTTATTATTGCATTTTTTTAAACTTTTTTCAGCAAAAAAAGAACGTAATTTTAAAAACTATTCAATGAAACGAATATGGAAGACACTCTGGCAGAGATCTTAATTTCGAACAAATTTTTTTTTATTGTTTGAGTGCTTTTCAATTTCTATACTGACACATTTTTTTTTTTTTTTTTTGATAAAATTACTGTTACGAGATAATTAAATCAATGCTATCTTTTCTTTCAATAACTTTTACAGGAACTGGATAGCGTTGTTAAAGTTCGAGAGAAATGTGGCGAAAGGATAATAAATTTTTAAGCTTTAAATTCAGCAACAACATAGAAAAGCAGAAAATAAGGTTAAAAATGGGTTTTTAAACGTTCTTAAGTAGCTGAGGTATGTCCGTCGATAGCTCAGTTGGCAGAGCGGTGGACTGTAGTAGGAAATTTGCAGATATCCATAGGTCGCTGGTTCGACTCCGGCTCGACGGAAGTTGGTATTTTTGTTTTCTTAATTGATCGAAAGATTAAAAACACAAAACTCGAACATATTTTATTGAAAGTTCCCGTTGAAAATTTAAGAAAAAAGAACTCGTATACAGACAGATAACTTTTATTCCGCTATTTATTGGTGCTAGTAATCGTACTTAACGAGTTAAACCTCAAAGCTTTTAAGTGGTACTAGAAATAAAAATAACAATCTTCTGAGCAAATTGAAAACGCTCAATTCTAACGTAAAAAAAAACTTTAATGCATTATGTGTGTACGAAAAACTAGGAGAAAATTGACGCAATATTACTATAATTACGGAAATTCAGCGAAAATGACCTCTTGGACATGGGTGATTCTCAGCAAAAAGATATTTTCGGAACTTTACACAAAATTTTCGGAAAAAGTGTGCACCATCCATTTAAAATAAAAATTACATATACGTACTTAGGTGAACATACCCCCCCCCCCCCCCATCCAACACACAGTACAGACATAAGTGTATATAAATAGGTATAAGCTCAAAACAAAAAATTGCTTTACGTAATAATTAAATAAAATGTTTAATATTAATACCAAAAGTTTGTTTTTTCCCCCGGAAACGATATTTTATTGTCTTGAAAGTTTTTTAAAGTAGTACAAATATTTTGCGAAGAGAGAAAGAAAAGTAGATATTATTAGTCAAAAAAAATCTTAAAATTAATAAATTTTCGGAAAACCGATTTTTTTTTAAATTTTCGGAAATGTCGGAGAATTTCGGATCAGAATCACCGCAGCTCTTGAAATCGGCCAGTCATTTGAGCGACCAGGGGGCGAGAGGGCAAATTGAGTCCCCTGACTTCAGAAATATATTGAATTTGTGCATGTTTTTAGGTATTTTGTTGTTGTTTTACCTATAATGTGCATTGAAAATATACCCTCCCAGGGGAATTTTTGAAATGACGGGCGCAAGCCTTGGAGAAAGATTTTTTGCGAAGTGAAAATCCGTTCGTATTTAGTTCACAATGAATGCAAAAGATGGCAGCACCTGCAAATACCAAAGTTGAGTAAATACAAAAACAGTGATCTTGTGAAAATAAAAGGATTTATGCGGTCTTACATATTTTCCATGATTGCTGATTGTAGAGCCGCAGAGAAAAAAGAATAACACTTGAACTAAGAACTTGTAAACATAAAACTTTCCTACTGAAGATTAAGTACCACTAAAAAGGGTACTAAAATTTGTAAATAAGTTTTTTCTATGTAATAAGATTTTTTGAATAAAAATACTCTTTATGTATTGAATAAATACAAACTCAAAATAAAAATTATCACCTTTTTTATTTTAATTTAATCATTAGACTAAAATAATTTCAAGCTTCAACATCAACTTTTAACTACTAGTTTCAAAAATACTTTGAAAATGAATACTGACTAAAAATTATTTCAGTTAAAGATAATACAAAAACTGCAGCAGAGAATTTGAAACACGTTTTCTAAATTGAATATGATTGTAAATTATTTTGAAATAATATTCATGCATATTTCTGAGCTTAAATACTATACACATGAAAAACTTTATCACATAAAAATAATGGCATTGAAAGAGCTGTTAGAAATGTAAAAAATGGTGACAGAAATTTTTTTTTTGTTACAAATAGGATTCAGTAAAAGATCAGGAGAAGGTTAGTAACAATAAATCACTGCACCAAAACATAGGCAGCACTTTTAAACCGAAAAAAAGACCTAAATATATATATAATACATATTTCATTTAAGGTTTGGATTCACATTCACCAAGATGTTGCTCGAAATTCTTACCATATTTTGAATCAATTTATAATGTTTTTACACATACTAGAAAGTTAAAAAAAAAAAAAAAAATTCGAGCTCTTTGCAAGGAGAACTTTGAACTTTGCCAGTAGTGCTCTAAAATTCTTTGTGGATTATCATGCACTCTTATTTACTTGTATATAGAAACAAACTTCATCAAATACCTTCTCTTTTTTTCAAACCATTTGTTAACTTTTAAAACTTTCAGAGAGAGAGAAAGAACAGGAAGAGAGTATCAAAATTTTCCCCTAGATACTATTCTTTTTTTTTTTTTTTTGGTGTTATATTTAAAATGTTTAATGTAGTAAAAAATATTTGGGTAAGGCTTTTTAAGGATTTCATTTATACAATAAATTAAGAGAAATAAATAAGGACCCAAAAGCTAAGTTATAAGTTTTAACAGTTAAAATAAATGATGCAAATGCTGGAGTTTCCAAAACCTTTTCTGCAGTCACATGAGTCTTTACCACAAAAAAAAGAGAGAAAAGGAGGAAGGAAAGTGTTAGGATTATTGTTTACATAGCAATCTGTACCAGGAAAAACATATCAATGGCACACAGGAATTCTTCAAGCTGCTGAATACATAACACATTGATCAAGAGTAAAATTCTTGTAAAAATAAACTGGAATGCAATTTTAAAAATAAAAAAGTGTGGGAAGGAGGGGAGGGGGAAGGACAACAACTGACAAACAAACAGAAGGACAGATGAGAAAAGATTGAATAAGACAAGAACAAGTTTATATGCTATTTGAGGGATAAAATTTGGCCATGGAATACTAGTTAATACAAATTCAAACCGTTCTAAAATTCAAGTGTTCTTTTAAGAACCATATCCAACTTTCAATTCATGGGAACCAGCGTAATTTTTAATGCCTATGTAGGACAATCTTTTTTTTAAAATTATTTTAATGCTTTTTTTTTAGTTAAAGTGTTTCAAAATTACAACACAAAATATCCTGAAGCATTAAAAAAAGATCTTTTGGAGAACAAAAATGAACAGGAATTCTAAGGAAATCAGTTGTTTTCATGATTCTAATATCATATTTTGATGATATATATATACATTATGTAAATACATAGAAATGAAGACCAATTATATATATTTCAAATGTTACTAAAAAGTATTTTTATTATTAAACACACAAAGGGCCTATGATTTGAGAAGTTCATTACATGTATCATTGGCATTGATAAAATTACTTAATCACAAACATAAAATTAAGCATCAGGATTTTTTTTTTTTTTTATATAAGTAAGAGGATGAATGGTTACTTAACATTAAAAACAATCATTTTAAAACAACGTACATGATTCATATATGTTTTTTTTTCATCTACTATTTCTCTTTTCAAAAATATTACCATAAAATACCTTTTAGAAAATTAGTTTTTAGTTACAAAAATATTTAAAGGATTTCTAAATACATATTTCATATTAATAAAATCAAAGTACATCAATCTCTCAAAGCAGTACTCTATACAATACAAGTAAAAAATTTTATCATTAAAATGCTCAAATATGCAAATTTACTGTAAAATAATAACATGTGGTACTATGACATTAAATCTGTCACATAATCTCCATAAAATATGAATACTATATTTCTGAATATTTTATGTTTACTTCATACAAAAATATATTTTTTCATATACATATTTTTTTTTCTTCTTCATAGCACATTTAAATATCATAAACGAGATATTTTAAACATTTTTCACTCATTCCTTCCAGATTACAAATGCTACATCTTATTCCAATTTGAATCAGAAATTAATATTGATTTTAAGCAGTACTTTGCAACTTCTACATGCCAAGCTAATAGGATGATTTCAAAGTACTATACCGATTTTTTCTTTAAAAATATATGATTCTGAACTAGTAAATATAAGAAAAGGAAAATTTTAAAGCTTTATTCTAGAGGAAAATTTTTAAACTTTCTTTTATAAATTTAATGTTGAAACTACTAAAAACAATTTCTTACAAAATAAACATAAAAATTCTATAAAAATATGTATATACAGAAAAAATAAACTGCGATACATAAGAAAAAATGTCATTATAATGATGGTTTAGTAACATATTGTTCACACAAGATAGGTATTCTATAAAGATGTTAATAACTTATAATACTTAGGTTTGAACCTATAAATGAAAACTTTACAGCTCTTTATAAGGCAATTCTCTGTTATACTGCCGTTATAATAAACATCAGAAAAGCCTTCACTCCCCTTTCAAGAATGATTATGGCAAAAGAGTCAAAGATAAAAATAGATATACACCTCAACGGCAGATAGCAAGCCCTTTAAAAGAAGATTCACAAAGTAAATTTTGAAATGAAATAAGCAGACATTATGTAACTCAGAAGTTAAAACACTTTTCCCCAAGTTTAAGCAAAACCCACAATATTACATATATTTTTGAAATATATTTTAGAACAATGATTAAAACAGTCTATAATAATTTTCGCTCATCAAGTCTATTTTTTTTTTTTTTCTTAAAAGCCAAAAAAAATACTAAAACATAATTTAGTTATATCGGCTATCATGCTCTTTTCAATTTAGAACATGGCTTAACTGTTCTTAAAAATGCCTTAATGACTTCCTATACATGAAAACTGAAAAGGTAAGGCAATATATCTCCTGAAACACTGGATGTATCAAACAGGGTTGTTATTTTGTCCACTTTTTGTAAGCATTCCAATTTACTTTTTTTTAATAAACTTATTTCTGCATTTTCCTTGGAGGTTCGTGTTTTCATGCACACCGTACAAATAAACAAGCTGCCACTGATAATTTTTACATAAATCTTGCTAAGCTATAATTATGTGCAGCTATATTTTTTATGATTTTAAATTCATTCTTACAATTCCCTATTCAATTTTCAATAGCTACTACATAAACTTTTGAACTTTTCTTTAAACAACTTCTGAGTTAAAAATTTAAAATACTTTTAAAAATTTAATCTGCTATAAAAAGGGAAAACTTCTGACAAACACCTTTTATAAAACACAACAAGTAAAATATTACACAAACATACAGTTTCAATGAAAATGAGCAAAACCAAAATGCGTAAAATGTAAAAAAATAATCATTCTATAGGTAAAGGAAAGGTAAAATAATAACTTTGTAAATTTCAAAGATTATTATTATTGTATTTGTACAACATAATAAATTTATTTAAAAGTCTATCAGTAAATATATAAGCTTTTTCTTAAATTTGTCAATAAGGTAGAGTTAAAAAAAACCACCTTTATAATAGTAATAATTTAACTTTGTGCAAAGTAATAGAAATAAATTTTCACGTTAAATTAAAGCACAAATGAGCATTAAAACGCAGACATATGTTTCGAGATTGCTTGGAATCCCTTTTTCAATGCGACAGGGAGCTTCTAGATGCAAAACATCCAAATGAAGGATTGGAAGGAACGTGAAATTTTATTTCTATCACCTTTATAATGTCTTATCACAGTAATCATTCTGTGAAAATTCAATATTTACAGAAAAAAAATGTCAAGTTCATTAAAATGATTTCCTACAGTGCCCCTAGGATACAGTAATGTATATATATATATATAGTAGAACCCTTTAGAATCCTTTTGCAAAACATGGAGTGGGAAACATGTTATGTAACTGTGTTATAACACCAGCAAATTGAAACCTGTTTGTTTGTTTTTTTTTTTGTTTACCAAATGTAAAATACAATGCAATATATAGCAAATAGACATTGAATCTTATGTTACCAAATTTATCAAAAAATTATATAATATATTACTGAACATGGAATATTTTGGTAAACTGCTATTAAATAAAAATATAAGTATGCAAAAAAAAAATATATAGCCTGAAATCTATAAACTCTCGAACTCGAAGACTGGCAGTGTACATCTTTTTCTGGAAAATAAAGTGCTGGGAGAGCAGAAGTAGATATTGCATTTAAAAAAAGGTACATGAGAAACATATCGACTTTTAATGCAAGGAAACATGATTTTCAAATATATTTCTTAGAATAGCAGGGACATGTTGTCATTCATAATATGAGCGATCCTCAGGCACAATATAATGGGGTTCTACTATACAGATACATATATAGATAAATTTAGTAGGTTTTTAAAATTAAAAATAAAACTGAAAACATAAAACCCCTAATATTTACATAGTTCTGATCAACATTTAGAAGTATCTTTAGATACATTATGTACACATTTTTAATCAATGTAATTAGAAATGAAAGAAGTACACAAATCTGCTTCTTAATATTATCAATTGAGCATTTATATAAGCAGGATTTCCGTTTTTAAACAACTGGTTCTTTTTTAAATGCCTTTCATGCTATTGCTGAGGAGATTATTTATAAACATTTGAAATGGTATTAATATTCGCAACACAATTTTTATTAAAAAAAAAGATGAACACTGAATAGCATGGACGGCTAATAATTTAAAATGCTGCACATTATTTATTCAGGTCAAATTCATCATTTAAGTAGAAAAAATGCATATTCATTTGCATTCGCACACATAGCCATAATTTAAAATATCTAACTTTTTTCTTTTCAAAAAATACATGACCATTATTTCCCGACATAGTATTTTAAGGATAATAAGTAAGTCAAAACCATTCCTCTCTATTCATGAGTTAAAGAAATTCTTTACATATTTAAAATATATTAAAAAATTACACAGCATGAAGGTAACTGTCAATTTTATTGAAATGAATTGATGGTCCGCTAAATGGAGAAAACCAAACTAATGAAAATCGTCCAAATACAGAACGAAGACTGCGCCATGGTGATCTTTTCTGCCATCGTACAGACTCTTTTTTTAATTGCTCAATGCCCTGCAAAGAATTTTTAAATTACAATGTTTTTACAAAAAATATTAGTCCCTTAATGTGAAATAGCGCTACAATTCAATGTTTTTCCAATGTAAAGAAACAATAAATAATAAAGAACTTAACAGAAAATGTAAAATGAATAAATAAAAACAATTTTTACCTTCAATAACAATCTCAAAACATTAAGGTTTTAAAATGATTCTTCATACTTTTTTCTCACCTATAGCCTAGTCATGCATGCATTTTTCATAAGAAAATATAACCATACATCTAAAACCTTTAGTTAATTATATCACTATGAAATATTTTTTTTGTTATTAAGTTCATTGTGGAATTATTGTTGGTACTGCCTTGTTCCCTAACCATGCATTCTTTTTAATGAACTATACTTTAGAGGGGTTAATCCAACATTTTTAACAGGGTCCGTGTTTTGCGAATTTTAAAAAGATATTTGAAAAATCAAATAATTCTGAGAAAATTAAAATTAAAACATACAATGATTTTATTTTTATTATTTTTTGCTGCTTATTTAATAAATAATTCTGTAAAATGTATGATTTGTAGTTTCGAATTTTGTGAAGGGTCCGTTTTGATTTGTTGGAATTTCATGAAGAGCCCCCCCAAACGTAAATTTTTTTTTGACGCAATCCCTGCTTTACCTGGTGTTTTTAAAAAAGGACAAGATAAAACTTGTGTGGAAAGTTTATGTACTAGTTTGACAATTAAAAAATATTGCAAGCAACAGAAAAGAACTTGATATATATGCAAAGTCGAAAATTTTAAGAGTGAGTTTATGGTCAAAAAATCAATTCTGAAAAGAAAATAAGTAGCCAAAAAATATAGAAATTCCAAAAGCAAAACCGGAACACAATCACCCCTGAATTGACAATGGGGCATTTTCAATGTATATATTGTACCCAAACCAAGTCTATATATTTCATGTTCAATCTAAGCACTGCATCCACACCTGCTTAAAGCAAAGCTACTTAGCAGCTGTGCTTAGCTGGGAGTATTCCCAATGTTATCAGACATATTAGCTGTGATTTTTTAGCTGTCTATACTTTTCAAAGCCATCCAAATTAATACATTAGTATTTGAAAAATCTTTATACCCTGTAAGTAGCTGTTTGAAACAAATGACAAAATAAATGAAGAGTTAATTTAGTAAAAATTTAATAAAAATTAGTAATAGCAAAAATGCATTAATAAATAAAAAGTAAACAAAATTAGTTTATTAATTATTAAAAGTTAATTTTATTATTTAAATTTATTTTATTTAGTTTGAATATTCCAATTCAGACTTGTACTGCTTAAAAAAAGTAAAACAAAATAAAATTGAGGAAAATAACTCACTGTTTCATCATTCCAAATGGCTTGTACTTGTGTACTAAACATGACAAAAGTGAAAATTGCAAAAAGAAGAGCTTCAAATATTAAGAGGAGCAGCAGAATAACAGTAGCTGGCGGAGATGCACTAGAGCATTCTAAATTCATAGCAACAATAAGATATATAAGCTCACTGACAAAAATAAAACAAGTACAATAAATTATTATATTTATCATTGTTATTAACCCTTTTCACTGAGCAATAAATGCTCATTGTTAATTTAAGAAAAATATTAAAAAATTTTAAAGCTAATTCACTTTTTGAGAACCCTAGATATTATCTGCATTTAACATTCTGTCATGTTTTCTAAAATAGATATATCAACAAACGGTAGAGTCATTAAATCTCGGTTCTAATTTTTTCAAACACACAAAGCAGGTGTTAAAAAAATGATGTCAGACTTTAAAATTCTTTTTTCAGAAATGATGTCAAACTTCAAAATTCTTATTTCAAACACACAAAGCAGGTGTTAAAAAAATGATGTCAGACTTTAAAATTCTTTTTTCAGAAATGATGTCAAACTTCAAAATTCTTATTTCAAACACACAAAGCAGGTGTACAACTTTGAATGCCAGCAAATATCCATGGAATTACCGACATCACTTGACTCACATATACTAGTTAGTGAACTTTTCTTGCATTAACTTATTGTTTTATTCATGTAATTGATTATGCGCCATTCAGAATTTCCTGTGATTCTGGACCGAGACATTTCCGTCAGACAATATTTTGGGGCTTACTAAATGTTGTACTAATTAAAAAGCATGCTAAGTAATGACTCACAGATGTACAAGTAGTCTGGGACTGAACAGAACAAATAAGTAAAGTAAATAATCTTAAATTAGGAATAAAATTTTTAAATTTATCTTGAATCATTACAGCAGCTAGAATTTTCTCTGAGGCAGAGTTTTGGTTCATAAAAATCTATACATGCATATATATATTAGGACCGGCAATATTGTTTAAAAACAAGAGTTCTGAGTATTCCCCCATAGGGAACCACAACCCTCCAAACGATAACTTTTCTAGCATAGGGGTATCAAAGAGGGTCAGGTTCACACAGCAAGAGTTAGTTAGGTTGGGCTGGCACCCAGCAAACCTATCTTGGAGCGGTTATGAGCGTTCGATGGACTTCACTTCCCCATGCCCGGGGAAGGGCAACAAAAATCCAGCATTATCATTATTGGACGAAAAAAAACAGGAATTAGCATTTCATTACTTACTGCTAGTTTTGACATGCTAAAGAAGCTAATTTCATTAGAGAATATAATTTCTCCAATTGGTACTTCAAAAATTAAATTAATATCTAGGTTTATACAAGGCTAATAGCAAGCAGCTGTATGAAATTCTTTTTTTTTTCCTGTTATTTTTCTATTCAGTCTATATTTTATTACAATAATATTTAAACCCTTTAGGTTAGAAAAAAAATGTTAGGATGCCTTTTTTCTAGCTATTTTTATAAAGAACTTTCAATGGTATCTTTAAATTTCACAATATTTTTGAATTATTAAATAAGTACATTCATCTCCTTATGACAATTATTTTGATGGTGTCATAACAAGGGATTTTGGCGTCTGACTCAAGTGCTTCATGACTTTGATCTCCCCCCTCCCAGGTATCCTCACAGAGCAAAATCTCATACTGGTAGCCAGAATTGTTTATTCATTCATTTATTTGATTACTTAACAGTACAGTCTTGATAATTCAAGGTGGATGAGACAAGAGCTACCTCGCACTATCGAAAACTTGAATTATCAAAATCATAACATTTAATGAGCAAGTAAAGCAAATATCAAAGTCTTATAATTACACGAAAAATATACTTTCATATTCCTATATGACTGTTGGTTGTATATTTTGATAGCACAATTAGCTACTTTTTGCTCAATGTGGTAATGCTATGCTGATCTATTTTTAGAATGTGGGGATAATGTCTACGGTATAGAAAAGGGGTGAGGAGTTCAGGAGCTCGCTGAACAACTATTTCTTTAGCATTGATTTGGCATTATTCCCTCTCCCCTTCACCTGTAGGAAGATACAGCACTTTTCCTTGTGAGGGAGTATTTCTGCAGGGGGTATCAGGAATTGAATCGAGACTCTACTTTATTTGTTAGCACCATGTACATTGTTCAAATACAGTATGACACTGATTCCATGATTGTCAAGAGACTATAAAATGAGATTGTTACAAAAAGAATATCATTAAATCAAGAAAACTAATTGCTAACAAATCCAATATGAATTTAAAAAATTCAAATCGAAGTCACACTGTATTTTTCATAATAACTTTTTAAGCTGTTATCCTTATTATTAATTTGAAACCATGTAATTTATATTGTTGATAATTAATGTCAAAATTATTATTTATAGGCATTACCAAAAAATAAATTTGTATATTATGCTTAGTAAAATAAAGTGCAA
This sequence comes from Octonoba sinensis, assembly GCA_038502835.1. Taxonomy (NCBI): domain Eukaryota; kingdom Metazoa; phylum Arthropoda; class Arachnida; order Araneae; family Uloboridae; genus Octonoba; species Octonoba sinensis. Next base: position 87,218,786 of record CM076604.1, read on the forward strand.
AATAAACTACACAGCAGTGTTTTAGCTCATTTAAACTTAGAAATTAATGCTCCCTAAGTGTTTTATAATGATAATTATGATTAATATTGTTTTGTAAATTTAAACAAATAACTAGGTTCCATTTTAAAAGTATTTAAAACAAAGATTAAACATTACATTTCTCAAAATAAATTTTACTTTTAAACATTTTCACACAGAAAAGCATGTTAAAGACAATTTTAAACACAAAAAACTTACTATTCCAATCACTATTCACACATGTAATAAAGTGACTTATTGCAAGAATAAAGGCATGAGAAGATATCACAGCAATGTAAAACTGAAATAATAATAAAAAATTCAGTTTCATCATATGTTAACAGAAAACTGCATACAATTTCAATTGAAATACAGAAAACTGCATACAATTTCAATTGAAATACAGAAACACAATACTTAAAAAACTAAGTCCATGTTAAATAACATTAATTGACTAATGTTCATTCAGCTTTACCTCATTAATACATTGCACCCACTCAAAGGGACTATCAATTCTGTTAAACAACTACACCTTCATAACAAAAGTTCACAGAACAACAGTGGGCAGTTGCCATTGAACAAAATTCATTTAGCACTCTTATAAGCAGGGTTGGCAAGGTTTCGGACAGGTATGGTAAAAACCACAGTTTTTACCATAATGTCCAAAACCCTGCTTGTGTCAAAAAGTGTCTAAAACTGTCCAAAACTATATTTTTAGTGAAGTTGCATTTTGTGAGCAAATATCAAAAACAGAATAAAATGTTTTAAAGTAACATTTAATTAATATTAAACTTTACGTAAAATTAATAAAACTTATACACATGATTTTAAGCTGGTTACATACAAGTTAAATAAGAATAATACTGGTCAGTCTACTTTTACTAATTTAACATTGCCTTATTTTCAAAAAAATGACTATAGTGCCATTTCATGTTTTGAAACTAAATCATCACTAACCTACTCTAGAAAAATGTCAACAATGTTTTCTAAAAATTATCAAGTTACTATTTTTTTATTGTCGTTACAGACAATAAAAAAAGTAACTTGATAATGTTTTCTAAAGATTATCAAGTTACTTTTTTTAAATTGTCATTACAGAATACACTATGTCAAAACATTTGTCATTTTGTTCATTTATCATTTTATCATCAATTTATTATTTTTCAATATAGGATTTAAAAAAGAATTTTTGTTAAAACATCATGTAAAACATTATCACACGATAACAATTTTAAAAATTTTTAAGTTTCTTTCTACTAAATAACAGCATTTATTAGCGATTATGAGACATAAATGGACCTGAAATTAGTTACTTTGGTATACCTTTTTTTTTACACCACTACCAACTCTTATCAAGGAAGCGCTTATGTAATAGATATTAGCACTTTTTTTCAAGTAAAAGATCTTTCTTCAAATTAACATTTCAGAGAGAAATATTATCAAATATTAATTAATTACAACTAATAAATATTTATATTTATGCATTACTAATATATTACATTAGACACCTTTAGCTTTAGGACAGTTTAAGGCACTTTCGTACAGTAAAAACCACCTGTCCTGTCCAAAACCTCAACCCTGCTTATAAGCGTTATCATATATTTATAGAAGTTATACATAACTGCAGGCCCACGTAGTATAAATAAACATGTGAATGCCGTTCGCAGACAATTTTCAAATTTTGCAGAGAATTTTGACATTTTTAAAAAAATTTATTCTTGAATATATATATATATATATATAGAGGGTTTCTAATTATGTTCATAACACTAAAGTCATTTCGAAAAACTCTTAATTTTATGGGAACTATATATATATATATATAGGCTATATATATATATATAGGAAGACAGATTTGAAAAAAATAAACACTTATCACCTAAACATGCTCAAAGCTGCAATAATTTAAGCAAAGCAATATATAACAGAAATGTAGTAAAATATTTTTGAAAGGTTAACAGGATGTTTTGCATCTAGAAGCTCCCTGTCGCATTGAAAAAGGGATTCCAAGCAATCCCGAAACATATGTCTGCATTGTTTTGCTCATTTGTGCTTTAAATTATTGTGTAATTTTATTATTATTGTTTTCTTGCACAAAGTTAAATTATTTTTAAAAGGTTTACTGTCAGCTCTAGTGTATTTTTGCTTGGGATTTGTGAGGTGCTCTGCATCGCTCATTCTTTGAGACAAACCAACATTGAGGAGTCCTTGTCTCATTCTCAAACTTAGATTTTTTTATTATTTCTTAACCTTTCAAAAATATTTTACTACATTCCTGTAATATATATATAAAAGTGGAAAAAATAGCTTTGCAGAAATTAAAAAAATTAAATTGAAGATAATTTTAATAATTTTTTTTTAGATTTCTAGACTCAGCCTGATAATACTAATTTTTGAGGGGTATTTTTAATAGTCTCTTTGTTTCAAAAAATACACAAGTTTCGATCTTATTTACAACTTTAATAAACTTCAGATCTTTCCTGCATTGAGGAGTTTATTCTGTGCTTAAAATTAGTATTCACATGTTTTTAAAAAAGGGGTAGGGCACAATTTTCAAAAAGGCCATTTTCTGTTGAAAAAAAAGGCACTTTTCAATTGAAAAAGGGCATTTCTCATTAAGAGAATAGATATTTTCCTAATTTCCCTAAAAAGGGCAGGGTGCATCCACAGTTTTCCAAAAAGGGACAGGGCACCGCGCCCTTTGAAAAATGCAAAACAGGAACACTACTTAAAATTAACTGTAAGCATCACCTTGTTTTGATGCATGTTAATAAAAAAACTAATAAAAGAATCTTTATATAAATATTTTCCCAATTTTTTCTTGTAACTATCTAGATTTTATCGATTGTTCGGCAATAGCTTTTGTTATGCATGAAACACATTTCTTAATCTTAACAACTGGTCACATAGTAATACTATATAGGCGTTGCATTTTTGCATATCATATATAACTTTTACATTTCTGCTACTGTCGGGATATAAGACTGGGAGATTATTGGGCACAGAATCAGGCTGGCCTAACCAGGAACGTAGCAATTGAAAAATCGGGGGGGGGGGGGGGGGGCCTTAAACAATTTCATTTTCGAATGCTCAAAATTATTTCGAAGAAAAACCCATTAACAATTAAAAAGCAATTAGTATTCACTCATTATTGTTAATATTGATTACAAAAACTCACTAATAAATGAATAAATAATCAAGAAGTCTTTAAATGTTGGTTTTTATTTTAAAAGTTTCGCTTTAAAAGCAGCTTTAGCTCATTTGGCATTAAAATGAAAATTTCCCGATTTCTAATAGGGGGGCTTAAGCCACCCGAGCCCCCTTTCCTACATGCCCAAGCCTAACATATAGAACACATCATTATTTCGCAGAAAATTTAAGAAATTACTCGAGTTTGTAGACACTTTTACATTTTATCAAGGTCTGCATAATTGCAAACAATGTATATACAAATACATAGCACACATTTGCTCAAAAATTTAAGTCGGCAAACTAAAATCATTTAATGTTAATTTTTTAATTTTAATTTTTTGATAAACTTAATACTTTTAACTTAAATTTTTCAATACATTCAGTGAATGGAAACCCAAGACATTTTCTATAAAGAAACTGCACTTTTTTCTACATAATGTTGTCACTGAGAACCATTTGACAGTAATCTGGGATCCAAATAATTTCACCCTTTTTTACAGTTGCTGCCCAATTTTACAAAGAGTTTACCAGTGTCAAAAACTCTTTTACTGAACGAACACTTTTTGAGATTATGAACATTTTCGAGTGTCAACTGCATATTTTTGTCACAAACTTGCATAATGTGCATCTGTCCATCAGAACATTTTCATTCAACAGAAGATCTGTTGCAGAACAGCGCAAAATATTTTGCTAGAGGGTTTCTAATTATGTTCATAACACTAAAGTCATTTCGAAAAACTCTTAATTTTATGGGAACTATATTCTTCTCTTTAAGAACAGAAGAAAAAAAATGCATGAATATTAGGAAAGCAGAAATAAAGTACAAAAACCAAAACAAAAAAATCCAATAAAAAAATTAAAAGCAGATTCATAAACTCAATTTTTGCATTTTTACACATTAAATTGATAAAACCTGCCCTTAAAAATAATTTTAAACTTAAAATTTACAGACAAATTTATCTAGTTAAACTTACAGTAAATAAAACAAAATATTTCTGATTTTTTTCACCAACACAATTGTTAACCCAAGGACAATGATGATCCATCTTTCGTATGCAACGCTGGCACACACTACAATGATGGGCTCTCTCTGGCTTTATGCAGCAACATTTAGGGCACTTGTATACTACTTGGCCATCACATAAACCCATCTGTTGTATAGTTTCTTTAGTTGCATTGCCTCTAGGAACAGCGCCCTAAAGTTTGGAAAAGAATCTTATAACTATTTTTTTAGAACAGTCTTCAGTAATTAACACAAAGTGTTTTAGTGTAAATTTAAATTGCTTTGTATGATTACTGTAAAGAATTAAATGTTAGTGAGAAAATAATACCTTGGTATTAAAACGATCTTGAGAGCCGCGACGTAAGTATGAAATCAAGACCATATATTAACTAATTACAGAATTGTAAGCCTTTTGACCCCGTTTCCCCCAGTGAGGTTTAGAGGATCGCTTGTAACCAAGATCAGTTTGACTTGGTTATTGGTACCACAATGAGATTTATCAATACCAGAATAAAAAATCTGATGTGTACACCAAAAGACTTTCTTTTAACGTATTAAAATATGTGCATTATTTAAATAACTGAAAACTGAGTAGGGTTGTGACAATCATACCAAACTTAAATAATAACAGCACCAAGAAATGAATCAAGATTATAAAACTTCTTGCACTAGACAATAAATCTTGTTAAAATGATTACAGGGATGGCCAAACTGGATATTTTTATTGTGCATATGTACATACAATTGTAACAAAAAAAAAGTCAAAACTACTTCCAGGCTAATATTAGATTCCCCTCCAACCCTTTTGAAATTTTCGCCACTTCTTACAAAGTAAAAAGAGTGAGAGACATTGCCAAACGGGGTAAACATCCCCAAAAGTTAGACATTGCTCAATATTCTGTGGCTACAAAACACCTACTGTAGGGACAATGTGGAGATCAATACCTCGTCCAATGAAAATTAAGATTAGGATCCACAAAAAACTGTTACGTCACACTTCTCTTTTGAACTCATTTGCATTTTGAAGAAGCTTAAGACATATTGAGTGACAAGATAATCCTTGATGTATCACAGGCTATTAGCATAGAAAATATTTCTCCTGTCATTAACCACATTAATTTTTTGGATTTAAGATTAGAGATAAGCTTTATACAGTGTACAGTCTCATTTCTAAAATTTTTTTTGCATAATTTCATATGTTTTTGAAACATTTTTAAAAATTACAGTAAAACCTGGATTATTTGAGATAATTAGGACCACTACGACCTTGGATATCTGCAATCTCAGTTAATAGAGACTGCAAAAAATGTCGCCATACTCGCAAATTTACCATCTTTTAAAATAAAAACAATAGAATGTTTATAAATGATAAAATAAACATATATAAAGTTATACTTTTACAGCTCACCAAATTCAAAAAGGAAATGAACTACTAGTAGCATTTTAAAATGCAAATTGAAATTTTAACTGTACTAAGTTAAATACTGAAAGATGCATTTTCCCAAATAACACAAATCTCAAGAAAATATGTTATTTTTTAAAATTTAGTGTGCATTTTAAATTGTTAAATTTACATTATTTTTTTAAAATCAGCTACTTTTTGAGTGCAGGAGAGCCTATAGCATGGACAGTGAACTAAAATACAACCTTTTTCCAGAGACAATTTACAAAAGCAAAAAAAAAAAAAAAGAGGGACTTTGTTATGAGCTTGATTAACGAAACCTTGTTGAATCAAAGTTCTACTGTAAGTTCACATTTAAGGAAATGAAAACACAGAAAAAACATCAAAGTTGCAGCACTTATAGACAACTATTTTGAACATTCATCAGATACTTGCTTCGAAGTAGAAATTTAAGAGGCCACACATAAGGAATAAGGTTGTTATGTTTTTAAGTTTATAAGATTTTGGTCAATACAACTTCATACTTTGAGTTATTAAAGGCATTTTATTTTAGAAAAACCATGTTTGATAGTATTTTTGAGCATAATAAATTGCATATTTATATGTTTTTAGAATGTTTACGAAAAAATAATGAAATGTCTTACCGGATCTGAAAACATTGTTCTCAGATGTGACGTGATAGCAAGGAATGCAAGAGATTGGAATATGACAAAGTTCACAGCACTATAATAAGGGTGAGGTGATGGTAATAAGATGATGAATACTACTACATATTCTGCATACAACACAAGCATCCATGTTAACATGGCACAAATTATCCCACAAATATCTTGCACAAACCATACTCTTCCCCAGCAACAGCGATTATTTGTATCAGTACCAGGTTCTGGTGGATTTAGGACTGATGCCTGCCGCTCAACTACTCTGTTGTTTCTCCTGCTGCTGCAATAAGAAATTTTCTATTAGAAGGTAATGAAATCAAAAATTTAAGAGTTTGATAAAAGTCAGATAAATAAAATTAAGAAAGAAGAAATATAGAAAACCATTCTTTTTTTTAAAATTCTTATTTTCTTTGGTTTTTATTTCTTCTGTTTGAAACATAACCATTTTAACAGACAAAACACTTACTATCCTTAAATATTTAATTGCAAACGGAAAGTTGATGAGCATAAATTTTGTACCCAGCAGTAAATAATCATTCAGCTGAAGCTACCTGCCTTTATTTTTATATTACATAAAGAAATAATTAAAATTTTTCTTCTCCCCCACCCCTTTTTGTGTTACCTTATCTCAGTTCATTCACACTATAAATGTTAAAAACTTGTCCTTATAGCTAAAAGAATTATTTTAACAAGTATTTAAAGAAAACTTCAAAAATGTATGTCAATTCCTGTGACTCTACACAATTATGATTTTGTACTAAAAATGGTTGAGTGTGTATCAAAATAAAATTCATTTGTTGTCAAAGCTTTATTGTTCATTTTTGTTTCTTTTTGGGAAAAAATTTATTTTGCCCCACCTTTTTGTAGGGTTAAGGTAAAACCTAACAAGTGCTGACGGATTTTTATTTTTTGGTTTGGTGAGCTTTTTGTGGCACGGCGGTTCTTTTATGATCTTTAATAAAAAGATGAAGAAATGCATAAATTAGCACAAAAACAGAAATATAAAGAGAATATCAACCCATAAGAGCATAAGTCAAATTTTTAGAGTTTCCACATGAAACTGTAGAACTTATTATAGCTGTCATGATGAAACTCTCTTACTTACGGAGCTGTCCTTACTTGCCACTTGTAGCAAAATGTATACAAAGTGGAAAAGAGGAGACAGAATAACAAATATTTCAGAAGTTTAAGCATAAAAACGGAGGACGGTCTCGAATTTTCTGAAGAAAATAAGGCCCGTTTCAAAATGTTTAAATTACTGGTTTACCTAAACAAAAAAATCCTAAGATATAATGAATGATGGAACTTCTGGCTATTTTTATTGTTAGTTGCAAGAGTAAACAGTTTCTAAATCTGAATAAAAGATTGATGCAGCGGCTAGTCTACACTCAAACGTTGGTAACTATTTGCATTGATGTTTACATTTGAATTGCACTAGCAACCAACATATTCGAACGGTTTACACATAAAATTAATAAAGAAGACAGCCCGCAATATAATTAAATTAATATATACACCTCTTGTTTTAAAAAGACCAATAAGTTTCAAGATAATTAATATGAAAAATATATCATTCAATTTTTAAGAAAAAAATGGACTTTTTTCCCAAAAACCTTACTATACGTGAATTTTTATCAACGATTTTAACAAAGTTTCAATCTCACTTCTCCACTTACTTTTCATTTCCTGAGCCCATCTTTGGAAAATCTTATCTAATTATGATTTTGATAGATAATGATATCAGAGAATACTTACCAGTCAAGCCTTCGTGCCATGAAATGGCGCAACAAAATAGCATCTGATCACTTATTGCGCCATTCTAAAAGAAAAGCTAAAATAAATTTTTAAATAACTCCTTGCACAAAATCCCACATATATAAAATGATATCAACCATCAACCTCCGTGTTTCCAGCACACAACAGAAGTAGTAGAAGTGAAATTATGTTGTTGCCAAGTTCAGTTGACTTACTTTAAAAGTTATTTACATTTATTTAAATTTTAGAGGAAATTTGACTTTCAACAAAGAGCAGAATTTCTACTTTATTTTTCATCTACGAATTTAGATATAATATGTTATAATAGAAATCAGAATTTCGGATGGGGGATGCTTATATATAGGCTTGCCATACGTCCCGGTTTGACCGGGAAAGTCCCGGTATTTTGCTCTTGTCCCGGTGTCCCGGAAACGGCTGTAAGATGTAAAAAGTAATGGATTTATGTTTTTAAGTATCTTTTATGAAGACATTTAAGATTACAGAGCATTAATGAGGGAGTCCACTGCAAGAGCATTGATTGTATGTAAAATAAACTTTGGCGTTTTCTTTGCTCTGGCTTTTATGAAAAGGTCAAGCTTACAAAGACATCTTGAAAAAAGTACATTCAAATAGAAATATGAGTGGGTTGAAAACAAAGAATAACATTGTTAACTTATGAATTGCTTTTTTAGTATGACAAAAATGTTTTTCTGAAATATTTTTTTGTAGTTATACAAAAAGTTGTAATTTAAAAAGATATGACTTAGTAATTAGTTGTTTAATTAAACAATTTTATGAAGTATTTGAAACTTTATTTTATTAACACTTCTTTCTAGATGGAAGACCAGAAAAAATTCTCATTAAAAAGGAAAAAAAAATCTTTTTAAGTAAATTATGTAGCAAAAATTCCTTATTTTTAAAAGGTGGGTAAACAAACAATTTAGGGTTCCAGATTCCCCACTCCCGTTACTTGCGAAGCTTAAAAAAATTCTTAAAACTCACCATTTTGCTTTTAGTTTTTTAAAAATTTCCCTAGACGCCCCCGCTACTGGGGGCTATTACATACCTGTATTTCAATATTAATGCGTCCCGGTTTCACTAATCAAAAATATGGCAAGCCTACTTATATATAGCTATGTATAAAGCATAGTGTTTGCACTTATTCCATGCCTTTTACGATTTTTCGTAATTTTCATGAAAATTGACCAGTTTTTACGATTTTAGAATTGCGCCCTCCCCCCCCCCCCCCTTATCGGGGAGAAAATTTTCTTTTGTTGGGAAATCTTATTTGTTCACGGGATTTGTTCAATATATCAATCGATCCGAAAACCAATAAAGAAAGGTTTTTTGCTTTTTGGTAACTCTCCATATATACATTAATATTGAGGGCTGTTTTAAAGCAGGATAGCATGCCCTGCAGGGTGGTCGTTAGGCCCCGGTAATAAAAGAGTCGTCCTGTGATCTGTTTCTTGCTGTTTGTCAGGGATAGAGAGTACCCTCCCAATCTATACTTATCAACACGTTAGCTATCAACGTCACGAAGTTTTATTTGTGGCCTCCTTGTTCCTAGGAGACCAGTTTTAAAATTATGTGTGTTGAGTTTCGGCGGTCCATGTTACCAGTGCCGGATCTAGGGTGGGGCAAGCCGGGGCCTATGATTTCGCTACATAAAATTGGATAAAATGAAACAACATCATTGATGTTCCTTTTGGCACGCTGCTTGATTGACCTTTTACAAATCTAGACTACATAATGAAGTAATATTGTCAATGTTTCGATAAAATAGTCAGGAGAAGAAAGCAACTAATAATGAGCAATGTAAAGTTTACAGTGAAAACTAAAGTGTGACGTAAGGGACTAGGTAAGTTCACTCCGTTTCTTTGAGCATCGAATTTTTAAAAATTAATTAAAAATCAATAGTTGGTTTTCTGAGTCTGGGGTTGTTGAATTTTAGAGTTCTTTATGTTGTCTTAACCATATTAAATAGTCAACATAGGAATATTTAATAGGTCGAAACTTCCCTAAACCACCCTTAAAGACCTTCAGAAAGAGTTTATTGAGATATTTTGCTTCGTTAAACATTGTTGAACTTTATTACGTGGAATGTAGTAAAAAGACGTACTTTCAACACCTAGCAATAAAAAGTGTTATGAGGCTTTATGTTATGCATTTATTTTATACTAGCTGACGCGCCCGGTGTTGCGCGGAGTACCTCGAATATTGCATCATCCCCTGGCGAAGAAGAAAAATGAGATGATATGAGACATATCCAATATTCTGTTCAAAAATTTATTTTAAAATTCCATCGGAATGTAAGCAACAGTCTTTAAAAAATAAAATTTGAATAAGAAAAAAAATTTAACTTCCTACCCGATAAATGTATGTACATTATATAAAGGACAGAAGTCACTAAAAAGTTCTATGAGAGTAAAAATAAGTCCCTAAAAATCTGCATTAAAATAATACCCTTAAAAATTACCTCTGAGAGAAAGGACAAAAGCTCTTGAAATCTGCGTCCGAATGAAGAAAACAGTTCCCAAGGACAACAGTTAAGAAATGACATCTACAAATCCCGAGAGTCCCCAACAGGTTATAAACAAAACTCCTTAAAAATCCCTATTAGAATAAGCAAAACACTGTCTAAAAATCCACAATATATTAAAAATACAAATAAATAACTATTATGATAAATATATCAGCCACAAAAAATTTCTGTTCCAATAAGGACATCGATCCTTAAAAATTCCTATTAGGCAACAGTATATAAATAGCTTCGACTAAGGACAACAATTGCGAGAAACACCATTACAACATGGTCAAAATCCCCATTAGAAAGACGTGAACTGTTAAAATGAAGAGATCACAAAACATGTCATTTAAGGGGTAATATTGAAGAACGCGCCAACTGAAACACAAGTGCATTATTAAGAAATAAATACATGAACAACTTAGTGAAAGAAAAAAAAAATGATAAAAGATTAGAAAAAAACTTCATCGGAAGGAGCATATGACCAATGACCAAGGATCTTTGATATGACGAAGAGCATCAACAGCCAGTACAGCCAGCATCAACAGCGGGTACATCAAGAGCACAAACCAGTTCATCCAGAACTAAAGGAGATTACTTTCATTTAGATTTTAAAGAAACTTCTCAATAAAAGAATAACTGAATGTATGAAGAAATTGACGAATGAGAGTATAAACAAATGAATGAATGAGTAAATAAAAAATAGAAAAAATGAGTAAAAACCGAAAATGCTTTTTTCGTATACTTATTAACCTTGATGAAAATTGTCAATTCACTGGGTTGACTGAATCAAAATAGGAGAAATCAAAGCGCTTTATTGCTCGCATAAGATAATTATTCGCAGACGATTTTTTGTGCAAATTATTATTAAGATGACTTTATGTTTAATTTTTAGTATTAATATTTTATTTTTATTTTTGGAATCGATAAAAAAAAATTTTTCTTTGGAATAAAACTATTTTAGGCTATAATTAGGTTTTTTTTTAAATTATTATTATTAAAACCGTGGCCTCACTCAATAGTACGACCGTCAAATTTTACAAAAATCCCATATATTGAATGCAAAGTGGACAGTTTATTATACTGGCCGCGTTGTTGTTTACATTTGCCACGTTAACTTCAATTGCATGCTCGGATTTTGGATTATCAACCAGTTTTCTGAACAAGCTAAATAAATTTTATTAACCGACTTCACTAACGATGGTTACACATTCATACTATATGTATGTCGTTTTTTTTTTTTTTTTTTCTTTTTTTGTCCACTCATAACTTCTCACCGGATGAACCGATTTGCATTTTTTTAAATAGATCAAGGGTGGTTTCCCATAGGTCCCATACCTGCGTTTGACCATATTCGATAGTTAGAAAGAAGTTATGAGCGGAAATGTAGTATTTTTTTTTGTTGTTGTTTTGTTTCTTCATCCATAACTTTTGACTCAATGAACCGATTTTAATGATTTTTTCTTTAATCGATAGAGGGTCGTCCGGTCGTCTAACTCAAATATCGCAAATAAATTTGAGTACATTTTTTTTTTAGGAAAAAAAAACTTTATGGGTGAAAAATAAGTATTTTTTATTTTAATTGGAGAAAGGCTTGGCTTGATTGTTCTTTGTTGGGAAAACTATTAATAAATATAAAAGTCATTGTTAAATAATAATATTAAATCGCCAAAAATGTTTTAAGTTACATGGTTTTATTTAAATTCAAAACATCGTAGCATTATCCAAACAAAACTATTGTTGCCAAACGGCAAATGATAATGCTGATAATTTCCTCAGAACCAAAATTATTAATTTTTTTTCCTAATTAACGTTATAATAAATTATAAAATGGATGGATTATTGTATTGTCATCGAAGATAAGCTTGTGTGCAAAATTTGAAGATAATTTATGCAGTAATAGTTGTCGAAAACCGCCTTACAAAATTCCGCCACGAGTCAAGTTAAATAAAACCATGAAAAAATGTTGGTCGCCATTGGGCTATAATATTAAAAGCAGTTACAGCAAGAGTTTGACTGAAGGCTTCTTTGAAGAAAAAATTAAATTCAATCAGTTTGTTCGCTAAAATCGACTTCAAACGGAATTTATCATACAAATGATTAGTTTTTAGTTCCATTCATTCAAAGAAGGTTTGCCCTTTAATATGGATTTTTTTAAAAATAGAGTATTTATATAAAAAATGTATTTACAATAAAAAGAATAAAATAAAATAATTTTTATAAAAAAATAGAACCAGCTTCAAATTATAAATTGCGCTAAAAAGTGAAAAATGAATTAATTATTTAAACAACATCGATGGGACTTTTTAACATATTACTTTTAGAAGTCGGTGCAAAATTATGAGGCTAATACCCATTAGACCATTTGTTACTTCATATTGGAACTGTTGCTAATTCTGCGAAAATATATACATTTGTAATTGATTCATGATTACAGAAGATTTTATCTATCCTAATTTTGCACCGACTTCTAAAACTATGTTAAACAGTCACATCGATGTTGTTTCAAGATTTAATTTACTTTTCACTTTTTAGCGCAATTTATAATTTGAAGTCGGTTCTATTTCCTTATAAAAATTATTTTATTGATTTAAAACTTGCAAAAAGTATTAGTTTATTATTGTGTGTAATTTTACAGGTAATTGTACTTTTATCGAAAAAATAGTTTATTTTCTTTTAATTATAGAACACTCAATTTCGCACTATCGCCAAACTTGGTGATCAAATTTCTTCAATAGTTGCTAGTTAAAATTTTGCTTGTTTTATTCATTATTAAAGTAAGGAACATTCTACTCATTGATAAATAGAATTCATTCAGTCGTGTTTGTACTGTGTGAATTTAATTTTGTTCGTTGTAATGTGTGGAAATCTTTTGCAAAAGTTTTCGTAAATAAGATGAATCTTACATTGTTAGAAATTATGGAAATGTAGCCTCTTACGCAAATTCTTCTATTTGATTATTCATTTTCTTATTGTTACCTATTGTTTTAAAATTGAAGTCGTCGTTAAACGACATAATTCGCAAAATACTAAACAAATAACATGTTCAAGAAGAGATGGTAGAGGGAAATGTAAATATTTTACATCTATGCCGTTTCGTTTCCCTTTCATTTTGATGAAAAGTGCTTGGTAAAATGATTAAAACATGGAACTTGCCTTCTAAGGAAGAAGATGCTATCATTTTAGCCAAAAAAGGGAATTTTAATATAAATTCGAAATTGTCCTAATGATCATGAAAGGAAACTTTTATTAAATTAACCTTATTAAACTAATGATTACAAAAAATTTTATATTGAAATCTATGCGTTTTTATTCAACAACAAAGTACACCTAACCGTTAAATTCATGTTGGCGACATTTCTAAAACCGTCGTTGTTAAGTTAGGGCGGTTACCAAATTATATTCTAGAGATCGCTTTAAACTTTGAAATAATGACTTTGAAAAACAGCAATGAATGTTGTTTTCGTGCATAGATCAACCAGGTAGAATCGCGAAACAGTAGACGCTAATAATGATAGGAATGAGCTTTTAGTAAATAAACGGAGGGCTGCCAACCGAGAAAGAAATACAGGCCCTTTTTTAACCACGTATTAATCTTTTATATATACAGTGCAAACCCGCCATTCGTCCGCCTCGATATTCGTCCAACTTGTTCAAGTAAATTTCAACTCGCCATTCGTGCTTGTCCCACGATCCGAACGGCGCCAGAGTTCAGCTGGATTGCCAGTTTGGCTTTTTTAAAGGAAAACATCGAGAAATTATGCTTATTTTGAACTCGTCTGGAAATAATTCGTTTGGCGCTTCGGATTTTTTTAAGTTTTAATACTTTTTCAGATTTTATTGACAATTTTAACTTTCTAAAAATTTTCAAAAGCAGACAACATTGGACAGGTTTTTAGAGAAAGGAACCCAAGATTATTCTAGTGCAAAAAGACAGAAAAAAGAAAGAACAGCAGAAAGGGAGAAAACAGCTGAAGGGATAGTACCTGATGTTTTTATGGAAGGGGACTCCTCTTCCTCCTCTCAACATTCCACTTATGCTATCTGTAACGGACGACGACGTGAGGTCATGGAGGCGACGTTTCCAGAGGCGGGGATAGAACCCCGGACCTTCATGATGGAAAGCTAGTGCTTCCGTGCTTTGCCAAAAGGTATCTAATGGCCGGGACAGAAGATAGCTGTTGAAGGTGTCGGATCGTACCGCCACATATACTCCTCCTCCAGTGAACGAGTGAACGATAGTGTGGAGGTGAAGAGTGAACGATACCGACTAGAGATGGGTCGCCAGTTCCAGGTGTTCTGGTGAGATTGAAAGGCTCGCATCCGCGATCGGGCGCTGATGAGAATTTGTGATCGAGCGGATCGGTTGGGCAGATGAGTGCGAGTGTTCTCGTGGCGCCATCTATGGGGTGATTGGGTCTCCATTCGTTGCATGTATTTGCCGGGTCACCAGATAAAGCGGATGACGACGTGAGGACATGAAGGTAACGTTGCCAGAGACGGGGATAGAACCCCGGACCTTCATGATGGAAAGCCAGTGCTTCCGTGCTTTGCCAAAAGGTACCTAATGGCCGGGTTAGAAGATAGCTCTTGAAGGTGTCGGATCGTACCGCCACACCATCAGGTCTCCTCAGTACAAGCAAAGTGCAGTTTGATTTTTATTAATCTATAATTTCATGTACAGTACTGTACATTTGCTTTTTATAGGTTTGAATAAGCAACCATCTGTGGGTCTGGAACGGATTAATCTAATTTAAATTGTATTTTATGTGAAAAAAAATTATTCACCATTCGTACTACTCATCATTCGAACTGCCTCCTGGAATGAATTGTGTACGAATAGCGGGGTTCCACTGTATATAGATTAGGACTCTTGGCGATGACAGGATGAATTTTAGTACACAATCCTTTATTGCATACTTTAAGATTTGTGTGAGGACGTTTTCATATTTGGCAGCAAAGAAATCGCTTTAAAGTGAAAAGAAATGAAATGTTTCCCCTGGCGAAATTTTGTTTTTAAGTATGAATGCATGAGAAAAAGTTAGTGCCAAAAGTCTGTTATTGAAATATCCCCAAAAGTGTTTCTGCTTAGATATTTAACTGTAAAAGTTGTTTAAATAACTCAAATAAAAGAAACGCATAACAATGGCTTGAGTTGTCAGGATAAGAACTTAGTTTGGATTTTAAACGCGTACGCCACTGATGAGAATTCGCTTTTGATTGGATGCTGTTATCGTAGTAGATACGATTTGATTGGCTCCGCCGACACCTTGATTAGACGTTTATGTATACAGACTTTTATGTATGTACTAGCGATACCCACACGGCATTGCCCCTGCGGAATTTTAAAAACGTCGCTGTCCTTGTTAAGAGTATAAAAAAAAAAAAACGTCGGCTGCTGAGATGTCGTTGATAATAATGTAAAAAACGTCGGCATTGTCTGTATTAAGAGATTAAAAAAGCGTCGTCTGCTATAATTAAATGACACTGCAAACCATACCTAAAAAAACGGATGCACAATTTCGTTAGTATGTTCCGATTGGGCCGTGGTAGCCTAGTGGTTAGCACGTCGGACTTCCACCTGGAAGGTCGCGCGTTCGATACCCACTGAAGACCACCATGTTTACTTGGGGATATGTGCATGTAAAATCCGTAGACCCCACTACCTCTCCCCTTGCGTAAGCAATCCTAAGGCCTCGGCTAACGGGTAGGGGTCTGGTGGAGAAAAGTATGTTCCGATTTATCGCCAATGACTAATTAAAAAAGTAAAACTGAAGCGTGTCGTCATTCGCGACGTTATTTGAAATCTAGAATAAACCATACTTATTTCTTTTCCTGGAGATGTTTATTTAAACGCTATTGCTAAATCAAGAAAATCGTTCAATCGGGGAAGCAGAACTTTTATCAAGTTCAATCGCGAATTTAAAACCTATTTCTAATTTGAGAAAAACGTTAAATCGATGATATGCTTTAGTTCAGTTTTTCCGCTGAAAACTGAACTGATGAAATTAAGCTAACACTATTCACCTGGAGTTGAGGAAACTGTAATTATTATTTTTGGGTCAATGTAAGCCTTAAGAAATCGAACTAAAAAGCTTATAACTGGCGTTCTTATTGAATTAGAAACTTCGAACAAATTTCATCTTGTGCAAAAAAATCAGCGCTTTCGATCGATATATTATATTGTTACGTGAAAGGTTTTTGTCACCCCCATATTGGGAAATTTATGGGGAAATTTGCGTTAAATTGGAACAAAAAAAGAACTACCTGTCGGATTTTTTTTAACGGGTCTATAAATCCTCCTCTTGGATCACTGTCTATTGACGTAAACCGCATTAAAATCCGTTGCGTAGTTTAAATTATCTCAGCTTATAGACACTGGAAGCGACTTTGTTTTATACTCTTTTAAGATTATGTACTTTCCAACGAAATACTAAACGTGACAAAATACGCGTTTATTTTAACAAACTACTAAATTTTTTATTTTCATTGTCATTTATTTTCTATTTTGGGGAGAAATTTTCTTCTTCTGATCTCCTAGAAAACTTGAACTGTCTTTGCTGTGTTAATCGAAATTCGGGATCTTTAAAAGTGAGACACTAGTCATCTTAAGAACAACACAAGAATTTGAATTTTTATTTTACAAAAGTACACGAGACAGGTAAATTAGCATGTGCAAATCATGCTGTAATTAGTTTTGATTTTTCTCAAGGTTAATATCAGTAATAATGTAGTCAACAACATTTCACTAGGCAGTGAATCCGCTGCAATGCTTTAGTCCGAAATATTTCTAAAAATTCACACAATACAACATGGGTCATCAACTATTTTTACTGGTAGTCAGTTTCAAAAATCTTTAACCCCTTAATTGCCGCTAGCGTATATATACGCTTCGCTATGGCGATGCGTATATATACACCAGCGGCACATAATCTTTATTTGTAAAGATCTTTTTTTTTTAACCTTTTAGTACATATTGCTCCAAAAGTGCATTTTTTCTACCTTTTTTAAAACTAGTTTTGTATTAAGAGACAAAACTATTTTCATTAGTTTAGAATGAGGTGGTTTAGGGTTATGCTAATGGTGAGGGAATGTTTACTTTTGAAGAGGGTTAACATAGCTGGGATGTTCTTCTTTTCTTTTTAGAAAGCTTTTAATTCGGAAATATAATATATATGCATCAGAAAAGGAACAAACAAATGCTTGAAATAAAGCATCGAAAAGAGCTCCATTTCAGCTTCTCAAACTTTCAAAAAATATAATTTTCCGTGAGCGATAGGCACGGCTTTCATAAATAAACAACAAGTAGTCTCAAAAGCGTCTACAAAGAAAAAAAAAAGCATTAGAAGCTTTTACACGTGACGGGGTAATAGCCTAGTGGGTGGGGCTGGCGTCGGACTTCCAACGAGTAAATTTGGTGTTCAGGACACGACACGCTGTACATCCACCATGTACACTTACGGGTACGAGCATGTCATATGCATGGAATCTGGCGTCTCGAGGCCGAAGAAAATGTCCCTTCCCTTCAGTGTCAGGTCAAAAAAAGAGAGGTGACGAAGTTGTAGTGGCGCCATCTGGTGTCATCCGATAACAGCATTAGTTAGTAAGCAGGGTTCAGGCTGGTCACTTGTCAGGTGAGCCTTCTCGAATGACTAGCTATTTGCAGACTCTGTTAAGGCGATTGTTGCTGAAAAACAATCTAGTCCATGAATTAACGTTCAAGTGCGACTGCATAAAATGAAGCTGAAAGGAAGTGTTATATGATGTTGCACTACTTAACACAAATGCACTAATGAATTATTTAATGAAATTTGTAAGGCTACGGTACTAATAGGGTTCCCTTCGTATTTTATGAAACAATAGGTATAGGTATATTGGCAACTAGAGTGACGGCGAGCAATGGGATGAGAAAGCTGTAAAGAAGAAAACGATAGTTACTTTTAATAGTCTATGAGCCACGCATAGACTATTAAGGTAAACATTTTACTATGACTAAGATAGTAAAATGTTTACCTTCATAAGAAAAAATGAATACGCTAGAAGCAATGTCATAACCAGTTTCCGACAAATCCCGGGCAACTAAAAAATATTATAGCTGGCTCCTAAAACTTTTCCCTGGCTACTAAGGTTTTCGCATTTTTGTCGGATAACGCACAAAATGCAAATTAAATTGCATATACTTACATGTTTCGGGAACCCTCTTCCCCTTTCTTTCACCACAAAAAGAAATATGAGTTACAGGGAAATACAGAGGTGTGAAAATTATTAGACTCTGAGAAATTTTTCTACAATTGCTAGTTTTATTTACTGTAAAAAACATGTGTCGGTTCGTAAGGTTTATCGACTTTGCGTGAGGAAAAAAAACCTTTTTTTTTTGTACCCTCTAATGAAAATTTGGCACTGTGCAAAAGTTGAAGGAGTCGGCAACACTTCTAAACGCAATTAGCTATGTTTCTTCTATATTGCAAGGCGGTTGTGTGCTGTTAATTATCTTCTAAGTGAAGTTTCTTCTTTAAAAAAAGGCAAGGTGCTTATAATAAGGTTAAAGATTAATAATGAACATAGAATATTTATGTGCTACTACTTTCATATTCAAACATATATTCCTATAAATATGATCATTTATTTATTTTCTAAATTTTAAGGTTATGGGAAAAACTAGTGCTCTTTTACCTAGAAAAGTAACTTTTGTTAAGATATATTGCTTAACGGGAAATATATATATATATATATTCACTGTAGGAAGTAGTTACAAGGCTACAAATTGCACCGAAATCTGTAATCCGTATCAGAATATTTTTACTAAAAACCTAGTTGAGTCTAATGTTTAATGTTGTCACTTGTGTAAGTCATCCGAGAGAGGCTAATTTCGTCTTTCGAAAGATAGATATCTTTGCACTGATAAAAGGATTCCTTCTAACTTCGAAACACGAGCATGCAAATTAATGTCCTTTTGTGTGTTCTAATTCATCGCATCTACACAGTTCTAAAAATACAAATGAAGCATGCATTTTTTAGAGCTAAAGTTGCAAAACGATTTTACTTTTTTTTATTTTTCTAATGTCAGATTTTGAATTTCGTTTCTTTTTTTAATGGCAGCTTTAATTTTTATTGTTCTGTCTTCAAAAAATGGTTAGTTGAATGGGATGCAATCCTCTAACATGTTTTTACAATGGGGTACTGCTATATGAGAATCATCTTCAACAGGTTGCTTCTCGAATGACTCTTTCGTTCAGTGGTTGCACTGGTCGACAGTTCTCCGCCACTCTGCTTCGGACGGGTGCCCCGTTAACAAAAGCCTTCAACGTGGATGAAAACAGCATCTTGAACTTCTCCAGCTGTGCAGGGGAAAAAAATAAATAATTGAAAATAAATTTGAAGAAACAGCTGAAGCACTTCATAATACACTCACTTTCTTAAGCTAAAATTTCATAAAACATCACTTCGGGCAGACCTCGGCACAACCTATCACCCGCAGGCCACCGAGGTACCCATTTCTCAATTTCAATTGGCCCACTTAAGATTCAAAAACAAGGTGTAATACTACCAAGTCATAAAATTAAAAATGCATCTGGATAAGAAAAAAGTTGAAAATAAACAGTAATGGGTAGCAGATCACAACGTTGTAATAACGAACGCGTATTTTTATCTGTAAAAAATAAAAAAGCTTATCATAGTTTCAAGGAGATTGGTTAGGCAATTACATACAATCATACATTACAATCAATACATTTACCCATTTTTACAAAAAAATATCATATGCCATATTTATCCACTAAGCCATTGACACTTGAACTACTTTTTGGTACATTTTAACTATATTTTCTAAGTAATTAATGGCAAACTGGAAGAAAAATTTTAAAATAACGATTGTTTCAGATATTTTTGAGTCACCTTTAAAGTACAAAAAAGCAAAAAATCAAGAACCTCTAAAAACATTCAGAGACGTGGGTCGTTATGAGCTAAATTCCTGAAAAGTGGGCCGTGTGTTTTACAAATTTCATTGTTTTTTGTGTTAGTAAGCCCATCTTTGCTACCCATGTCTCGCGGCGCACTGGTGGGCCATCTGAAGCAGTTCCATGTGTGCCGGAACATATTGTCGTAAAAAGTATTGACTTCCGTTTATCCTCGTACAATAAAATTATAAGGAAAGGGAATTTCGCCGATAACTGGAAATATTGCATGGGTAAAGGAAAGTGAATAAGAAGCAACATTGCAGCATGTACAGTACGGTTCGACCACGGAATTTTGATATTTGCACGCTACTGCGCAGGGCAGAAAAGAACGAATCTCTTCGAGTTTTAGAGAAGTTCGTTTTGCAGGTGCGTTTACTTAATACGCGAATCAGAATGTTTGCTTCGCTGTTCGTTGGAAGCATTTAAATTTATAAACTGGCATATAGCATTAGTTTGGAAGAAAGGAAGTACGCTAAACAAACTAGAAGAAGAACAAACTCCACATTTATTATACCAGTGGTTCTTCCCTTGAAGACGAATAGATTCTTTTTGGCTGCCAGGCAGATAGCTTTGGTTGATGGTATAACTGTTCTGTAGGTACATACTTAATAAAGAAAGGTACATTTTAATCTTCGCCAAAGAGCATTCGCACACATAGCGAGAGCAACGGAAATTCCGTAGCAAGATTTTGCGTGCGTCATTGGTTCTACATAATTTAATGACCTCGCTCTCGCACTGACTCATTAAATGTTACTTTCACATAGAAGATAATGAGCAATTGATTTGTTGACAACGCTATGATGTTACTTGGAACAAATGGATAAATCATTGCCATTGTGCTGTTGTTGTGGCTTATGCCACTTGGACACCCAAACTTTCCTTCGCAGAGCGACTAGGAATTAAGGCGGTACTGAGCGCCTTCCGTTTTAAGATGCGCCCACTGGTGGAAGCACGACATGGCTCATAATGTACTTGGATGACACCAGATGGCGCCACCACAAATACGCCACCTTCCATATTCGACTTATGGGTGAAAGGAAGATCGCTGCTGTTTGAGAACCATAGAAACAGTCTATTACGGCAGACGAACATAGTCACTGTCGCCATTGGTGTGCTTTCATTCCAATATTGGCAGGTACGCTCCTTTGAAAGTGAAAATAAAAATTATATTCGAAAAATAAGAACTTAACATCAAAACAGAGGAGTAACAGAAAGCCCAATCATTATTACTACGGCAACCTGTACTATTGCAAACAATGGTTTCTGAAATATTCAGTACCTGAGGATGTGCAATACTATATTTTATTTAGCATTATGTGACAGATGTATTCGCTAACCATAGTTACAATTTGAACCATTTAAAGAAAAATTGTTTTACATCATGTTTTATGCTCTAAGCGCCATTCAGATTTTCAAGTTTCTCTCCCCCCCCCCTCCCCGAGCTCTAATTTAAAGAAAAACCCCTATTATTAATTCCAGCAGATATTCAGGTCTGTAAACAGACCCCAATCATGACATTTTGGAGCACCGGGACCTGCGACGCTTCGGAATTTCTCCCTCTGTCACGTGTTACATTTTAATGATCAGTTCCAAAATTCGAACATTAAATTGATCCCATAAAAATGTATTTCTGCTCAGGTTATTTTCCCCGTTGAATTTCGGTTTTAATAGTTATACGGATGAAATTATTGCAGAGTCTATTTTGAAGCAAAGCAATACATTATAAGTAAGTACTCAACGCACAACCCTTGCGAGATGTGTCGTTAAATGTATACAGGATTTTTTTTTCACTCAATGAAATACTTTTATAATCAGAATACAGACTATGAGCAATTCCGAATAAGAGAATATAAATGAAAATTAAGTGTAAGTATTATACATTTTTGTAAATTGCAAATCTGAGAAAATTTCATATTAGTAGGATTGTAACATTCGTCTTTTCACTCCCCCCCCCCCCCCCACTTAAAGAAACGGTCAAAATAGCGGCCTAAAAAGACAATTTTGGTGGTCTCGGAGTTATGCCCGATTTGCCCATGCGATGATAAAGCCGAGTTGTTGTTGTTTTTAAAATCCTTTATTCATTGCTTGGAGTCTTTGATACTAATTAAAATGAATGTTTTGTGTTTTTACTATTCTATATGCATTTCGAGATTCACAACAATAACCCTTATGGTGCATTTGCAACAAGGGCAACAGTAACAGATGACAACAACAAAAAAATCTTAGCATGCATCAACGGTTCTACATAACTTAATAACCACACCTTCGTATTGTCTCTTTCTGATTGGCACTTTTTTTTTGTCTGTGTCATTAGGGGCCGTTCATAAATGAGGTCACGCTTTTTCCCCACATATTTGATCCCCGCTCCCCCCTTTGTCACAATATGTCACATTTCAGCGGACCCCCCTCCCCCCTTTGTCACATATCACGCTATGCATAATGCACGATGTCACACTTCTTGTTATCCCCTCCCCTCCCCTTGTCACGCTTTGTCACAATTTCATGAACACCCCTACCCCCTCGAAGCGTTACATCATTTCTGAATGATCCCTTAAAAGTGGCTTACACCATGAAGACCGTGATCTGTTGATTGCGCTGTGGAACATATACCTCCTAATTGTTAGTTTGATAACCATAGCAATGGCAAAAAAATGTCTGTCGCCCTTGGCGTGAATGCTCCATGACCTCGATTCTCCACGTGATTTTCTTTCTTTCTCTGATTTAGTAACTGTCTTTTTTTGTCTTCGTGTATGTTGAGTCATTCCATTTCAAATCAGGCAGGCAGGTCTAATAAAGGTTCGAATTTCTAGCTTTTTTTGAGAAAGATACAAGAGGCCATTTTTGAAAAATCATACAAAATCTCCGGGGCAAAAATACACAATATAATTGATAACAGCTCATTAAGAACTTCAAGGGCATCAAATGAGCAGATATTCAGATTTTTTAAAAATGGCTTTTCTGAGTAATCACACTTCAAAAATTGTGATTTTTGAACATTTTCAAATTTCAAACTTTAAATTCTGAGGGGATATGCTATCTCAGGCTTACAATCAAATCTGATGCAAAACTCCCACAACAACACTTTAGATTTCCACCTCTGTTTTGTCAAAAATGAATTTTTTTCATAAGAAAAAAAAATCATAAAATCGGTAAAAATGCAACTTTTCCACGTCAAAAACACTTTTTTTCTTTATAAATAAAGCCGACTAGATTTTAAAAATTAGTGTCTAAATAAAATACCACCCCTTAGTTATTTATAGAAAAAAATATTCGAATCGATTAAAAACTTTTGAAACGGTGGCCATTTTAAAAGTGAATGCTTTGCTGATTTTTTGAAAACGGGCAATTTTGTCTCAAATTTTAAGTCTGTAACTAGAGAAATATTTTTTTTTTTTTTTTTTTGCAAAATCCTTTTGGGGTACCTTGTATGTCCCTTAATTGTAACTACTGTAATTAAAAAAGAAAATCTTTGAGGGTCATGTGACACCTTCTGCCTCATCTGAAATGGAATGGCTCCATTATATTTATTTATTTTCTCTTATTCTTAGTGTTTCCTAAATTATTTCTCAATTTATTCTTTCTTTTTATTTTTTCTTATACCAAAAATTTTCAAGCTTTCTGTTTAATTAGGCACGCGATATAGCTTCATGGTTCTTTATTTTTAATACTGTTATTTTTAACCAAACTTTCTCACTTAGGAGAAACGTTTTGACAACAGCACAAGAATTACAAAATTAAACAATTAATTAATTAATTAAAATATCTGTTTTAAAAAAAGCTACCTGTTCCTCTGAGACTTCAACGGGCCTCTTGAATATAATCCATGTTACACTTTCATGGCATGGAGGCGTCGTCAAAGAGCCTTCATACGTCCAATAATCATGCACTTCTAAAAGAACAATAAAAGTATACCTATCTTTAAACATTTTGTAAAATATGCGTTAATACAGATTTAGTAATTCCAACGAAAATTTTGTTTTCATTTTGTAATGACCTCAATAGAATAATGGTTTTAACCCTTACGCTAGGGTAAGTTTAACTAGAATCACTGAATTCGCATCTATGAAAATCCTCCAAAAAATACACATCTAATGTTCTGTCTGTCTTTTATGCGTTTTGAACTGTGACGATAATAAGAGGTGCGAAAATGCAAACCTCGACCTCTGGCGTTTTAAACCTGGCAACTTTAAAAACTACGAGCAATAAGGGAATGGGGAGCGCTTGCCTGCGTAATGTAAAATCATTGTTTAGTTTAATTTACGTTTCCGATGGAACTTGTTAATTTAATTTATTAGTGTAATTGATTTGGTTTAAATGTGCATTAAATTTTACTGTTATAATCCTGGAGTAATCCTTCACTATAGAACATAAAACTTGCATTACATTCTTATCTTTTCAACCTTTACGTGCTTTCTTGTCACCAACCACTAGCAAAATATTTCCTAGAGACGAAAGGATTGAGGTCACGACTGATTCCTAAAGTGCAAATTCCAACTTAATGCCCAACATTAATGGGGCGTTGTGGCAAAGAAACAAACATATTACACGGCATTATTTACACTGCCATAAATAAAAGTGTAAGATATGTTAAAGGTTTATTTCAATACAAAATGTCATTTGACAACTGATGGCAGTTTAGATACCATTTTTCGAATGCGTTATAAAGTCAGCTTAAGACAAAACCTTAATAAGACATGGTCGTAAGTTACGTGTCACTAATTTAGGTCAAACACTGAATGAATGAAATTTGTTTTTCTCGTGAGGACTAGGCACCTCTTGACAATTTTTTTTTTATTTACGAACTTTTACTAACTTCATTTGTAAAGTACGAAGTTTTATTGCTCAACAAAATTACTTTCACATGAAAAGCCTAAATTCAACTAATAGAAAATTTGAAAATTTAATTTTTTTTTAAATTAAAGATTTTAAAATTTCTTTTTCCGGTTCATTTATAGATTTTTGTTCATCCATATTTTTTAAACGCATCTCATAGTATGGTTTACAACTTTACGGATGGGTTTTGCTATAAATTAATTTGTTTTTT
Organism: Octonoba sinensis; assembly: GCA_038502835.1. Taxonomy (NCBI): domain Eukaryota; kingdom Metazoa; phylum Arthropoda; class Arachnida; order Araneae; family Uloboridae; genus Octonoba; species Octonoba sinensis. Next base: position 87,244,345 of record CM076604.1, read on the forward strand.
AGAAAAAAAATTTCAAAAGCTACATCCACGGTAGAGCACAGAAAAAAGGTGCTTTTTGTTACCTTTTCATTAAAATATTTTTTTTCTCCCAATATAGAGCAAAATCCATCCCTAATTTCATCAAGCCATCGTACTAACCACCCACAAAAAAAAAAAAAAAAAAATCAAGTTCCTACATGTGCGTTAGTTTTATCGCTTCAAATACTACAATTTTGCAGAAAAACACAAACTGAGAAAACACAGTTAAAAAAATTAAAAACTCTACTAAACCATCAAAAACATTTGCACTCATTCACTTCTTAACAACATTCATATTGATCGTATCGCCTAAAAACTTTGCTCAGTTATACTTGGAAAGTCAAACCACAATTCATGCAAAAAAAAAAAAAAAAAAAGAAAAGAAAAGAAAAATGGATACATTCGTCGATTTTTGCCTTTTGCGAGGTGCCCTTAATTATCTAGTCTTGATATTAACAGGGCATTTCATTCGAAATCAGAGCTAAATATTAATTTCGCAATGAAATATACGCAGTTATAGCAAAACTTGTTAATCCTATTTATTTAATAATAACCAATTGTAAAATGATTATCCCCGAGTAAATTATGGAATAAAAAAATCCAAACGTAAAGGAGCAAATTTGCAAAGATAAGAACAAATTGCAAATACGTGTTTTAAGAGTTACAGGGAGGCCATTTTGCAAAGTGAATGAAATAAATCTTTATCTCAGTACTAAAGATCCTTTTAACTTTAAGGAGGTTTACTCAGTTGTGAAATAATTATAATTTTTAGATTTCTATAGTTGACTCTGGCTTTAACAATGAGTATACATTTATTTGGATCATTTCTCAAAATAAAAACAAACACAAAATATTTGAAAAAATTTTACATTTTTTTCTTTTTTTGGTATAGCGAAATTGCTTGTCCACTGAATAAATTAAGATGGAATAAAATTGTTCCTTGTTAAACGTTAACTGTATTTGAAGAACAAAACAACCCACCATGCAGTAAATAAATAATGTAGTCGATAAATTATGAGATTTCCACTAAAAAGACACCTTATATTTCTCAGCAGTGAAGAATGAAGAAGCGAACTCAGAATTTTTAACGCATGCTTTGTACCTCTCCATTTATTTTCCCCATCTCACTAATGACTGCATTAAAAATTTCTATCTGGCATTAAAATAAACAGTTTTTGCTTTTCCTGTGGGTGATTCGTTCATACAATGCAAGTAATCCCCATTTGAAGTGGTACTTTGTTTCTGTGATTCGACTCCAGTATTAACCTCATCTTTGAAAGAATTCATTTCTCGGGGAGTTCAGTGAAAAGCGATTTGGTGCGTAGTTGAGTTGTTTTACCGGCGCAGTACTACTACACAATATTATTTCTTTCACTCAACTACCCAACAAACGAAGTCTTTCAAGGTCCTGCTTCATCTTACTTTTCTCCACCAGACCCTACCTGTTAGCCGAGGCCTTAGGATTGCTTACGCACGGAGAGAGGTCTACGGATTTTACATGCATATATCCCCAAGTATACATGGTGGTTTTCAGTGGGTATCGAACGCGCGACCTTCCAGGTGGAAGTCCGACGTGCTAACCACTAAGCTACCACGGCCCTCTGCTTCATCTTACTGGAGCCGAACAGTATAAATATATTGATCGACCCAATTTGAGAATTAGCACTTTTAGAAATAAATAGAAAGGTAGATAAGCAATTGCACACCTGGGAAAAATGCAGCTGGGTCGATTTTCTTTGGCAAAGGACACTCGTCCCCTTTATTGGCAATTTCACAAAGTAGGTCCGTTATTTTTGCTAACTCATCATGATGTTTTCCAATCTGAAAACAAAAGACAAAAATGAGTTTCCGATATGGAAAATCAAATTAGAGAAATAAAGCTACAGAATGAGAAATCACCGGAACCTGCATTAATATATTTTTTTTCTAATGGGGCTGCGTATGGTCACTAAAATTTTCAGACCAAGTGCATTCCCCGGAAACTGGCATCCATTCTTTTAAGTAAAACCACTATCGGCGGATGCTATTACCACTTGAGAATTTTGACGCTCAGTTTCCACCAAGAAGGCTGCACCTGAGCTCTAAATGATGCGAAACTGCACTAAGAATTTTAATTTAGCTGAGAGTATCCAAGAGAAACATCTACTCAAGGGATCTTTAACATGCCGCATAGTCATACGACATGGGCGCTGACGATTTTCTGTATCTTGGAAATCCACCGACTTGGGCCTGGTTTGATCCTCCGAACTTGGGAGTACGAGGCCAGTGCTTTATCACTACACCACCCTGCCACCATATTAATATGATGTTACAACTGTAAATAATGATATTTATTATCTCGTTCATTACTTTAGAGCTGAATTCTTTAGTTAACCCTTTATGACACATCAGACAGAAAGAGCATATATGAGATGAAAATTTGCAACAACTCGGAATTTTTTAAAACTTTTATCATTTTATTCCCTTTTTTCTTACATCATAAGTGGCGAAGTGTACAGTTAATACACATTTATATTTATATCCAAAATATCATGCCTACACTCTCAGAAATAGAATCGTCACTTTCGAGGACTTTTCAATCGTCAAACAAATTTCGTCATTTATAACGATACTTTCCTCGCGCGATCACGTGACTTTAAAAAATTACTATAGAAATTTCGGCAATTTGACGAAAGGTTTATTCGGAGCATTTTTCACGAAGTCATTTTGTCAAATACGACGAAAGTTTCGTGATATCTGAGCATGCGTTTCTGCGAGTGTAATTGTATATCTAGAAACTATTCAAACAGAGACATTCACTTTGCGCACATATATTCATAATGCGTAAAAGCAACGTTAAAGGGCGCAAATAAAAGGTTTAAAATGGCAGACCGGTTGAAAAAGTTTTCTTACCTGGAAAAACACAGCAATAACTGCAACCCCTTTTCTGGAAGCTATTGCTTCTTCGACACTGTTGTATAGATCCATGTTCCAATGAACCAGATGTAACTGAAAAAAAAAGTACACTAGCAATTATGTTCTAATACATTGCGGAAAAGTTACTCTCAGTTACCCCGTAAAGTTACTATTTTCTTTCGAATTGATATAGAATATCAAAGCCTGAGTATTGGGCACAGAAATTATGAAAGAGCATAGGAATCACGAGGGCCGTCGAGAGGTAAATTCGGTTGGGGGGGGGGGGGGGGGGGTGCTTCTCTTTCCGAATATTTTAAAGTTTTTGCATCCCAAATGCATTGAAAAATTCAAGAATGCCGATACCAGCTGAATTTGCCGTCAGGATGAGGTTAGTGCATCGTGGTCGGCAACATGAGCTGTCATCGAAAGGACATTCGAACCAGGTCTGTGTTTTCAAAATTTTCTGGGCGGGGGGCAAATGGTATAAACTGAATGTATATTGCATTAAAAAACAACAAGACACATGTACAATACATATGATTCATTATATCCCCCCCCCCCAGTTGACCGCCCTTCACCCCCCTAAATGACGGGCCTGCTTCGGGCACAAGAGGTAATCGAATGTGAGCGGTGTGAACAGTCGTCAAAATGAAAACAAATTAAGTGTCAAGCACAACATGTCTACAAGTATTCATTTTTTTCCTCTTAATGCTTTACGCACACACACACACACGTAAGTATAAATATCAGCGTTTTATATGAACTTATTTATCTTTTTTACTCAATGATTCTATGATTCTGGAATCAATTTCAGCAGTTAAAAATGCAGATATTATGTGAATTTGCCAACTGAACGAAATCAGCGACTGTGACTGCAAAATATCATGTTATTGAAACATCTAAATTTCATTAAAAAGTAAAAAGAAATGTATTTGTGTAACTAGGTTGACCTTTTCTATATTTTTAGTGGCAAACTTGAGTTTTTCGGATTAATAAATGTGCAGACTTCAGTTGATTTTGCCGACTGGACGACGTCACTGGACACCCCACTCATTCCCCCCCCCCTCCCCCTCGTTAGCGACGGTCTTGAGAATCATATAAAGTTATCTTAGTACAAAACATCAGTATGTTATATTTCGGTTAGCTGTTAAGGCCCGACGAATATTAGTTGTGAAAAAAAAAAAAAAAAAAATAGGCGTGCAATATAAAATGTTAATTTCAATCATTTCAAGAAGAAAGAATAATATATTAAATCCCCAAAACCTGTTTTAAGTTATACGGTTTTATTTTTAAAAAAATTCAATGCAGTAGTAGTGGTCGAAAATCACGTAACAAACTTCCGTAACAAATCAAGTTGAATGGAATGGATGAGACCAGGAACTGGTTTAGAACTGACGACTTCTGGTCCTACAATCCAACGTTATAACCACTGCGCCACATACTCCGCTACATAACAAGTTAAATAACATCGGTGCATTATCCGAACAAAGCTATCGTTGCCATTCGACAAATAATAATTCTGATAAATTCCTCAGAAGCAAAAATTTTTTTTTCCTAATTGACGTCATATTAAATTATAAAATGGATGGAATATTGTATTGTCATCGAAGATAAGATTGTGTGAAAAGTTTGAAAATAATTTATGCAGTAATAGTGATCGAATACCGCGTAACAAACTTCCGTGACAAAATAAAACCGTGTAAAAAGAAAAGGGGAGAAAACTTAAAATCGAAGCAATCTAAAGCAAAATCCATAGAGCTTATAAACATGTATAAGCCCTATGGCAAAATCCGTCCCGGAGCTCTTACTTCAGCAGCAAAGCCTTGTCCATCAACAGTGTGCTCCGAACCGGTTACGTGACACTTTCCCCAGTGACAGTGGAATTGCACTAGTTGATATGAGTGTTCGAGGGGTCCACCGGTGAGACCTGTAAGAGCAGAAGATTTTTAGTCAAAAAAAATATTATTATTAAACTAAAAAAGAAATATGTAAAGAAAAAATACAATTGCCTGCCGTTTAAGAATGAGAAAACTCTCCACGGTTTGATGGATTCTCAAGTAGACACAGTAGAATACCAATGTAAACTGCGTTGAAATAGATTAATGAAATGATGAATTATGTTGAATATCTTTATTATATAAATAGGCAAAACAAAACTTTAAGAAACATTTTCTTTGTTTTTCAAACGATTTTCTTACTTTTTTTTTTTTGTTTAGAAGGTATTAACTGGTTTTAGGGATATCAATTTTTAAAAAAAAACGGAAACAGTGTATTACTAGTTAATTATTTCCCGCTTTCTTTTGTCAGGGAAGCCTCATTTATAATTGTAATGTTGTATTGTTATACATCGCAGATGGCAACATGTCTTGGTTGAGTAAATTATGAGGTAATACTCTTTGTTAAAAAGCATTCGTTGCCATTAAGCAGTAATATTAAAAGCAATTATAATAAGAATTTTAGTTAAGGCTTCCCCGAGACAATAAAATGAAAAATGAGAATAGTGTATGGAAGAAAACATTTAACAACTTTTCCCTGTAGTGAAACTCAGGTTAGAAGCTAACTTCAGAGTGCAGGAAATGAAGCTTTTCTTAAAATCAACTTATACCTAGATGAAAGCATAACAAACTTCACATAAGTAACGTCATTTCCACTGCTTGGTTATAGAAGAAAAGTTTAATCGAGAACAAAGTACAATCAATTTTCTTCGTACAAAAAATCAGAACCCGACAAAACGGAAGCATTGTTGAATCCCGCTCCTGTTGGAGTTGTTCTTTAGTGCTTTTTTGACGCCACACACAAAGTGTCCATTCTTTCTTTCCTTCAGAGATTTAAATCGATAACTGAAAGGCCCATTGAATTTGTTTCTCACACTCGAAGTTGGAAGGCTTGAGAAATTTGCGGACACTAGGGTGTAACAGTTTCTTTGAAGTTTAATTTCTAGGCTGCCGTTTTTCCCCCTTTTCTTTTGTTTCTGTTGGAAACTAATTTTTAATTATTTACTTTTCTCATAAAACAAAAATGAGGACTTTCCAAAAAATTCTAATGCTATTGAACACAATCATCATAAGCTAAAACAGAATATATATTTTTTAAAAAAGCGATAAACGGTCAATTACCACGCCGGGAAGAAAACTTAAATCAAATGCGTTTTTATTTCATTTTCTGGCACTGTTGTAACCTGGAACCCTGTTTACTTTTAACATTTGAGAAGTATGAACTTTGTTACGACCGAGCCTCAACCCTGTCGGTGATTATGTATGCAAAGTCCGGCCGAACGAGCTAAAAACTTTTGCCTTCTCTTGAATGGCAATAGCTCTGGCCGTAGTATAAAAGCACGGAACGAAGGAAGCCGAATAAGAAAATGGCAAATAACATCAATGCGAGGCAAGGCAACTAAGTTTTAAGATTTCAATGTTTCTGTAAATAATAGCTGTAAATAAATTGTGTTTGTTTCTAACTAAATTATGGCCTTATTTCTATGTTTTGGTTGCATTACCAGCCAATTTTGCCTGCATATTTTATGCTTCTCAAGCTTTACGATAAACCCAGCTTCTAGTGATATTACATATCATACGGCCTCCTCCCTTTAGCCTGTAGACGATACTAAGGTTCAATAACCATTTTTATACAATTTCTTATCTTTGCAGCATTTATTTCCTTTATGAGATGAGGAAGAGGAGCTTACACTCGATGCTAAAAAATATTCGAAGAAAAAATTGCCTAAGAAATGCCATTTGTTACCACATTGCGGCGCTGGAGGGACGGGGACTTCTCCAACACTTCCGCATACTTTTCTCCACAACTTCCCACCTTTCAGCATGAAATCTTGGGATTATCATGTGTTTCCATGTGGAGCAGGTGAAGTAATATTTCATGCTCAGGCTCGATTCCAAGCATAGTCCTCTCAGATATAGAGAACAGAGCTATACTCAGAGCTAACTCCAATTCGTCTTCGTTTCGCAAGTGAGCAGCAAATCGCGCGAAAAGGATCTTATAGTTTCGACCAATGGCCAATGACCTCTTTCCGTTAGTTCTTTGTACAGTACACGTGACATGCTTGCTTGCCATCGACTCCGTCCCCTTGCGGTGTCTAGTTCTTAAGATATGATCCCGAATCACTTGATAAAGGCAGCGGTCTTAACCCCAAAACTTCACAGGATGGTTGGTTATCTCATACTTTAATCTCTACCTTTTATTGTAAAGCCTCAACATATGTACCACGGCAGTCACCAGCAACTGACACTGAAAGTCAATCATCGGTGACAGACATTAAACTTTACGTTCTGGTCGCATCAGTCACCGATGACTGACACTCCACTTTCCGATCAGGCCGCTTCGGTTACCGGTGACTGACACTAAAAACTTGGCCAGAATGGAATTTCCTTATAAATTCTCATATCACTCAACGTGTTAAGATTAACATGTTGACTTGGATTGCTTACAAAAGCATCGATTTCTTTAATCTACATCTACTTACAACTGCGCTTAAATGAAAGAAAATGGACAAAGGTTGCATAAATGAAACTCACACGAGTCTTGCCCTTCGATGATGACTTTCCATCCCTCCCCGGTGTTCAGGAGCGATCTGCAATTTTTTGGCACATATGTCCACCGCAGAGGTCTCTGCATCAGCTGTGCATCTTGGACCACGAGAGAGCTTCGAATGTCCACTGGGGATTGCATCTGCCCGGCAGCGTGTGGAAACGATTTACTCCAATGATTAGGTCCTGGATACGAAAACAAGAATAAAATTACAAAAGTTCATTTAAGGCCTATAACGCAATAGCAGAGACGCATGTTTTTCTTTGTTTGCGCTGTCATTAAGAGTACATCAAAAAGTTCAGCGCAAGAGTTATCTAAACTACAATACTTTATATACTCTACATCAGTAGTCTTCAAACGATATTCTGGGGGACCTTGGGGATCCGTATCGCAGTTTCATTTCAGAAACTACAGTTGTTTGTTCAATTTGCAGTTGTTATTACAAGAATTTTCATTTGCCCATAAATCACATTAAAAACAATAGAATAGTTTTCAATATGAGATCGTATTTCTTATGGTCTAGAGATATTTCATAAAAAAAATGTTTACCTTTCTGGAAATGCCATTTTATGACTATTCTTTAAAATAAAGTTACTTCATTTTTCTCGAAATACATCCTCCAATTAAAACTCCATTCATTAATTAAAATGAGTGAATGTACTCATATACGCATAATAAAAGTTATACTTTTTAAATACATATTTTTAAAATGAATTTACATTTTTTATGAATTTTAGACACTTTCCTACTCTTGAATTTTGAAATAAGCATGTTGTGTTTTTTTTCTTCCTTTAAGGTATAGATTCGTAATTATATCCAGTATCAGTCGCACAAATTTCAAACTTTTTCAATCATAAATAAAAAAGTTTTGCGCCCGCGATGCAAAACAGTAAAATTTTATAAGAAAAAGGTTCAAATTAAAAGATCTTTGCTTGTATTAAATCCTTATACTATATCTATTTAAAATAAATACTAAAAAAATCATTTAAGTTACAATTGTTTTTAAAAATAGAAGTGTTTTTGTTGCTCAATTTTTTGTTCAGCCAACGTGATTGAAGTATGAAAGCAAAGAATGCTATTTTCTTCTTCTTCTTTAAATTATCACTCTTTTTGAAAAATTTGATCACATATACATACAGATCTAAAGAGTGAATTAAAATAAATGTGATGAACGTAGCTTGAATATTATACATATTGCTACCGTTACTGTTAATATCCGGTATACCGGACACCACGAATGAAAGGGTTAACAAGAAGTTCCGTCTAGAACTATACGAGCCTACTTAAAAGTTGGGAGTATACTTCCCCGTATACTCCCAACTTCAAATTTATAATCTGGATATCTCTCTCACCCTTTCTCATTTAGCTTTAGTTTCGAATTGCTTCAAATATACCCTTTTCAATTGTAATTCACTCATTTAATCATTCTTTTACTCATCAATTTTTTCATTCATTCATTCTTTCACTGATTCATTTATTCATTCATTTATAGAGAAATATCCTTGAAAATCCGATCAAAATATTTCATAGGAAAATAGGCTCGTTTGGTTCTTGTTGACTTAGTACATGTTCTACATCATCCGATTGCATTTTTCCGCTAAAGTTTGTTCCAAGCAAATCCGTCGGTTAGATCATGATTTATATAGGACTAGCTGCGACGCCCGGCGTTGCACGGTCTATCTTAAATTATATTTTGCAAATAAGCGATGCCTCATCAAAATGCTAGAAACGTTGATTATTATTTTTTTCATTTTTTTAACAATGGCAACTGCATTGATTTGTTTGTTCACACGGAAACTGTAACAATTGTTGAAAGGATGCAACAATGCAAATAAAATAAAACGGTCATCATCTGGGTCAAATTAAATTAAAGTTAGTTACCGTGAAAAAATAATTTCAAACTACAGAGAAAAACACTTTTTCCTTCTTTTCTAGTTAATTTAGAGGCTTCCAATTTTAGCACGAAGGACAAAACACTTTCTAGGATAGTTTTTTACGGGCTTTTCAATGGTATCAAGTTCGAAAGGATGCGTTAATTTCTTCCGATAGAAAGGACTATTTTATGCAATTTTTGGAACTCCGCTCCAATGGGTCTTAGCGTGATGATATATAGCCTATAGCCTTCCTCGATAAATGACCTATCTAACACTGAAAGAATTTTTCAAATCGGATCAGTAGTTCCTGAGATTAGCGCGTTCAAACAAACTCTACAGCTTCATAATATTAGTATAGATTGAAATTTCCCCGTAGGCTCTATGTTAATTTTGTTGGTCTGTTCAAAATTGAAAGAAAAATTGTTCAAATCAAAAAGTAAAATATGGAAATGAGTTGTCCACACCGAGATCTTTCGAACGCAAAAAAAAAGAGAATCTTTCGAATCGGACAATTTCCCCAAAAGTTATTAGGAGGGACTGACAGACTTACACACATTTTCCCCCTATCTCAAAACCTTACTTTCAAATTTTTTATTTTTCAATTTTTATTTATTTCTTCACTTATTTTAGACATTTCTTTATTTTTAACGACATTTTTACGATATATTTAAGCCAGCTTTCGTGCTTTATTATTATTATTATTATTTTGCTTTTACGGGAAAGTAGGTTAAAAAGTAGAGTAAGTATGGAGAATGTAACTTTCAATCTTGATGTTTTTGCTAACATCTGAAATCTGAAATTACAACATTTTCAATATTTAAGCTTCCTATTTTGCTGCGAACAGATGCAGTAGAGATATGATGGGAATCCCATGATGAGGGATGGAAGGAGGCTCAGGATGAATAATGATAGGAGTCTCATGGAGGATGAGGAATGATACGAGTCTCATGATGAGAAATGATAGGAGTTTCATTGGATGAGGAACGATAGGAGTCTCATGGGATGAGGAATAATAGCAGTCTCATGGGATGAGGAATGAAAGGAGTCTCATGATGAGGAATGGAGGATGGAAATCTCATGACATGGAGTTTTACGGGAAACTCGCTAAATATCGCTAAGCTGATAGTGGTAAATAAATTTCTAGATTTAATGGCACCTCATGCTAAAAAGGCAAATTATTTATGGGATTAATTAAAACATACCATGAAAAGATGTAAAAATGATTAAATCTGGAATCACAAACAACAAATTAGATTAACAGACTTACCTGAACTTAAAGCATAGGGAAATGATTTCAACGTGGCCGATAGGTTGGAAAATTGGTAACCAATGACATCACCAAAAGGAATGGTAGCAATTAAATAGGCAGTGAAAAATACATGAACTACCGTTAAGATTTAAGAGCGAGCCTCATACTGAGATTTAGCAATCTAAGATATATATAGGAAATACTAGAAAGTTGATCACGGGGGGCAGAGCATAGATAGAGGCACCCCTCGGAGCAAGCTTCTTTATTTTGATGGACAATCTCATTAAAAAGCAAGATCAATGGGTAAGTATTTAGAGACATATTTTCAACCGCCAATCTATTTTTAGCAATATTCTCGCTTAGGACGTCGATTTGCTGACACAAAGTTGACTTCGTACTATCGATAAAGTAATATATTTTTAATTTCTTCTTAAAATGTATTCGAATATCGATTGAAGATTAGTAAACGATGCTCTGACGAATGCAGGTCAGGAGTTTTGATGGATGAGTTGGGCCGAAAGTTAACCCTCTCTCAGCAAGAAAGGAAAAGAAGAAGAAAAAAAAGGTTGCGTGTACTCATGTACGCGTGCTAAAAGTAGTATTTCTTGAATCCGTAATTACTTTTATGAATTTTTAGTTACTAACAGAGTGGAATTTCAACATGCAAATGAAATAGAGCGAAAAGTGCATGGCATCATAAAATTTTCTTCAATCGTGTTCAAATGTATAAAATATGTAACATAAATATTACAGAAGGAGAAAAGCAGTTTAATTCAGTGCTAAATTTTGTACTTTAGTCATTCGAAAACGTAAATGTATTGATAAAAGAATTTAAAGCATGACTAACGCAAGCTAACTTGTCATCAAATTTTTCTGTCAGATGGACATTTAACATATGGGATATATCTACCTGCGCTAGGGGTACTCAACTTTTATTTATTTATTTTGTCTTCTCTGTATCCTTTTTTAGATTTGACACCTATTTCACTTTCAATACAAGGCCGTATGAAGTAAAAATTAATAGAAAACAACGGGCGTGGCTTTTTTAATGTTGCTATCCAACCTTTATGTAATTCACTTATTTTTGACTTTTCTTTATTAACCGACTTCACAAAGGAAGGAGGTTATACATTCGTATTGTATGTATGTCGTTTTTTTTTTTTTTGTTTGTTTGTCCAGTCATAACTTCGCACCGGATAAACCGATTTTCATGATTTTTTTTTCAATCGATCAGGGGTGGTTTCCCATAGGTCCCGTACTTTCGTTTGACCATATTCGATAATTAGAACAAAAGTAATGGGCAGAAATGTAGTATTTTTTTTTTTGTCTTTTCATCCATAACTTTTGACTAAAGGAACCGATTTTGATGATTTTTCTTTAATCGAAAGAGGGTCGTCAATTCAAATATTGCAAATCAATTTGCCTACATTTGGTTTTTAGAAAAAACGTTACGAGTGAAAAATAAGTATTTTTTATTTTAATTGGAAAGTCTTGGCTTGATTTTTCTTTGTTGGGAAATCTATTAATAAATATAAAAGCATTGTTAAAAACATGTTTGTTGTCATGGGCTATAACATTAAAAGAAATTACAGCAAGAGTTTGGCAGAAAGCTTCTCTGTGGCAAAAATTAACCCAATCAGTTTGTTTGATAAAATAGACTTCAAAAGGAAATTTATCATGCAAATGATTAGTTTTTAGTGCCATTAATTTAAAGAAGTTTGCCCTTTGATATGGATTTTTAAAAAAATAAAGTATTTATATACAAAATGTATTTATACTAAAAAGAACAAAATAAAATAATTTTTATAAAAAAACAGAACCGACTTCAAATTAAAAATTGCGCTAAAAAGTAAAAAATAAATTCATTCTTTAAACAACATCGATGTGACTTTTAAACATAGTTTGAGAAGTCGGTGCAAAATTATGGGTCTAATTACCATTATACCATTTGCTACTTCATATTGAAACTGTTGCTAATTCTGCGGAAATATATATATTTGTAATTGATTCATGATTACAAAATATTTTATCTATCCTAATTTTGCACCGACTTCTAAAACTGTTTAAAAGTCACATCGATGTTGTTTAAAGAATGAATTTATTTTTTACTTTTTAGCGCAATTTTTAATTTGAAGTCGGTTCTGTTTTTTTATAAAAATTGTTTTATTTTTACCAATATTTTTACGATTTTCATTAAGCCACGATCATTAAGCCATTTTAACCGTCTTCACAAAGGAAGGAGGTTATACATTCGTATTGTATGTATGTCGTTTTTTTTTTTTTTTTTTTTTTTTTTTTTTGTCCACTCATAACTTCCTCACCAGGTGAACCGATTTTCATGATTTTTTTAAAATTCGATCGGGGGTGGATTCCCATAGGTCCCGTACCTTCGTTTGACCATATTCGATAATTAGAAAAAAAGTTATGGGCATAAATAGGGTCATTTTTTTGGTTTTTCATCCATAACTTTTGACTAAATGAACCGATTTTGATGACATTTTCTTTAATAGATAGAGGGCCGTCGAACTCAAGTATCGCACAGCAATTTGAATACATTTGTTTTTTAGAAAAAACGTTAAGAGTGAAAATTAAGTATTTTTTTATTTTAATTGGAAAGGCTTAGCGTGATTTTTCTTTGTTAGGAAAACTGTTAATAAACATAACAGTCATTGTTTAAAAAGTGTTTCTTGCAATTGTGTTATAATATTAAAAGCAATTAAAGCCAAAGAGTTGAACTGAATACTTCGCTAAAAGATTAAATACAAGCATTTTGATTGCTAAAATCGATTTTAAAATGTAATTTATCATACAAATGATTAAGTTTTAGTGCCATTCATTCAAAGAAGGTTTGCCTTTTGATATGGGTTTTTTTAAATATAGTATTTATATAAAAAAAATTATTTACACTAAAAAGAATAAAATAAAATTATTTTTATAAAAAAATAGAACCGACTTCAAATTATGAATTGCGCTAAAAAGTGAAAAATAAATTAATTCTTTAAACAACATCGATGTGACTTTTAAACATAGTTTTAGAAGTCGGTGCAAAATTATGAGTCTAATTACCATTACACTATTTGCTAGTTCATATTGGAACTGTTGCTAATTCTGCGAAGATATATATATTTGTAATTGATTCATGATTGCAGAAGATTTTATCTATCCTAATATTGCACCGACTTCTAAAACTATGTTTAAAAGTCACATCGATGTTGTTTAAAGAATTAATTTATTTTTCACTTTTTAGCGCAATTTATAATTTGAAGTCGGTTCTATTTCTTTATAAAAATTATTTTATTTCATGTTTTATTCATTCATTTTTTAAAAACTTTTACGGGAAAGTAGGCTAAAAAAGGGGCAGGATGCTTGATCATAGTTGCTTTAAAAATTCGTATTCCTAGCTATTCATTAATGCAGATTCATTATCAAGATATAAAAAGAGAAGCACAGAATAGACAGATGCATGGATAGATAGTTAAGTACAGATAAATAGGATCGATAAATAACTTGACAAATAAAAGTATAGATAGATTGGTATAGACCAGGGGTCTCCAAACTACGGCCCGAGGGCCACATCCGGCCCGCGGACAGATTTTGTCCGGCCCGCGGAGAGCTAGCATACTTGAAAGAAAACTCCTTCTAGAGAACATATTTATTTTTTATAGCAAATTAAATTAAGTTTACTGAAGTAATCTATTTTTATGTTGAATAATTATTAATATGACATCTACATTGATATGGTCATGGGCTAACTACTCATAACATTGTTGTAGGTTATTATTTACTAACTAACAAATTATTGAAATGAATCCAACTAACATTTTATACATTTTAAATGAAAAGATAACTTATAACAAGCATAACGACATATGAAATACTAATGAGATTTATGTAATTGAGATTTTCCACTGACAATAGTTTGTAGTTGTGGACTAATTTTACTTGTACCAATTATTAAAAGAGATTTAAGATGCTCATCAGTTAATTTAGATCTGTAAACATTTTTTGTGTACTTCATTTTGGAAAAGGTCTTCTCACACAAATAAGTAGTACCAAAAACAGAAAACAGCCCACGAGCAAATTTATGCAAATTATCAAATTGTGTCAGTGGAAGACACTTATAAAATTCCAACAAAGATAAGTTTTGATATTTGTTCTTAATTATATCACTGCACTGTAGATCAATCATTTCCATTTGAAGTTCCGGGGCTAGGGTTTCAATGTCAGTATCAAAAGGATTCTGAAAAATCTTAATTTGATTCGCAATGGCATCAAAGTCCGAGAAACGAGTATCAAAATTTATTTTCAAAGCACTCAAAGTTTCGATTGCAAAATCGATAGGAAACTCGGTCTCAGTGGTGTGGCTAAATATTTCACATGTTTTAAAATGTGAAAAACATTTACTTCGTAGTTGTGATTGAAACAGTATCAATTTCTTCCGGAATGATTTGATATTATTGTATAAATCAGGAAGATGCTGGTTTTCTCCTTGCAATCTCAAATTCAGTTCGTTCACATGTTTTGTCAAATCAACATAGAATGCTAACTTCCACAGCCATGCGTTGTTTTGCAATTCAGTAAGAGGGCGATGCTTTTCATTCAAAAAAAATTCGATCACTGCTCGAAGTTCAAAAAAGCGCTGAAGGACTTTCCCACAACTAAGCCAACGTACGGCAGTATGATAAGGTAAGTCATTTTCTCCAATCTCTTTAATAAATTGTACGAATTGTCGGTGATTCAGCCCAAAAGATCTGATAAAATTAACAGTTGATATGACTGGTTTCAGAACTTCAGACATATCCAAACATTTTCCGCACAAAGACTGTTGATGAATGATACAATGTAAGACTATTGGTTTTGAACCACCGTCATTTTCTACAGCCTTTGACACAAGAGCGACCACTCCTTTATCTTTCCCACTCATGTTTTTGCCTCCATCAGTTGTAATACATTTCAAGTTTTTCCATCGAAGGTTCTTTTGCTTAATGGCCATTTCAACTCCTTTAAAAATATCTGAACCAGTAGTTGTGCCATGAATACTATACATATCAAGAAGTTCTTCATGCACTTCATAGCTTTTATCTACTCCTCGAATATAAATCAACACCTGAGCAGTATCTGACACATCCGTTGACTCATCCAAGGCCAAAGAAAACCACTCAACATGTCCATTTTTGTTGAACAGTTGAGAGGATATATTTTCAGCGATGTCTTCTACCCTTCGAGCCACAGTGTTTGCTGACATACTGACAGTTTTTAATAAATTTACCTTTTCAGGGCACATTTCTTCGGCTACTGCGATTATGCATTCTTTGACCATTTCTCCATCGGTGAATGGTTTTCCACGTTTTGCTATTTCAAGAGCCACACGAAAGCTGGCACGAGTTGCAGCCTCTTGTTCAGTTTTGAGTTTTGTAAATAAAGATTTCTGCGATTTCAATCCGCGCTTCATAGCTTCGAATTTTTCTGTCCGCAAACTTCCTGTATATTTTGAGTAATTTTGAAAATGTTTTGCTTCATAATGACGTTTAATGTTATATTCTTTGAGAACGGCTATGCTTTCATTGCAAATCAAACATAGCGCCTTGTTACTGGACTCAATTACGAAATACTGAATGTTCCACTGATCTTTGAATTTTCTGCATTCACTATCAATTTTTCGCTTCTTTTCCATTCTACTAAATCACACACAAAAGCAACAATTCAAATAAAAATATTGTTACAAAGATGTCTTAAACTTAAACACGCACAAACACGTTTTAAGGAGGTACGCACTATTTTATTTCACAGCAGTGTCATAGGAACTGACTTGTGGTTGCGCCACTAGCCTTCTTATATATTTCACTTACTGCCATCTAGAAGTGAGTGGAAGACACCAGAACTTTATCGAACCAACGAGATTATTCTGTAAGTGCTATTAGCGCCATCTGTTAGGGATAGAAGGTACTACCTATTTCTGCTTGTGTCCACCAGATGTCCTGTCACGTTACTCCTCATGGCTCGCTCGTACTCTACGACTAATCTAGAAATTACAGATAATGACAGGAAAATTAATAATATGCAGTGTTGCCGTTTTGCGGACTTTAGTTCGATTTGCAGCCTTTTTTAAACGTGGCGTACTTTTTCGGACTTTTTTTTTTTCATGTAAAAAAATACTCATTCGTTACTTGAGTACTCGTTAGGAACCGAAGTAACGATTACTGAAGAAAAAAGTAATCAATGATTACTTGTGTATTTCATTACTTTTGTAATCAATGATTACTATGGCGATACGATGCGGGTACCCCATTATAACGGATACCCATACGATACAGAAAATACATCAGCTTCCCCGTCGCTAATGGCATCTGGCAAAAAAGTAATCATATTTTACACCACTAGTGGACTGATTCAACTTTTTACCACCGGCAACAATTAATGATAATATGGTTTTGGCCCTTGGAATTTACTGGAGTAATCAATATGGCCCTAAGGCTGGAAAGTTTGGAGACCCCTGGTATAGACAGATAAATATAAAGGTAGATATTCATGCATAGGTATTAAAGTACATAGAGACAGATCGAAATTTTTATATCTCCATCGAATTTGTCGTAAAAAAAAGCGAGTAAAGCACCTCTTGCCAGCTGACGGCTAGTTTAACATAAACATAATAACTGCAGCTGTAATTTCTCGTTATAAGTTTTTTAAGCAGTTAAGAAACTATAGTTTATTTCCCTTCGTCCTCGCTTTTCTTTCTTTCTTTCTTTCTTTTTAATACTTTTCTGTTTCGTGGGGGATGGCGATGGTTATTTTTTTTTTTTTTTTTGTCGCCAAATCAATAACGCCTATGATGAAGCCATGATGCTTAGAAAAAATATTTAAACATCGCCAACGCCAGCCGAAAATGGTACAGTAGTTTGATTTGGCGAAAAAAAATTTAACCAACGCCAGCCTCCCGAAACGAAAAAGTCTCCTAAACTTTTCCAATTAATGAATTTATTTTTTACTTTTTAAATATGTTTGTCCTTTTCCTTGATTGGCTGTTTTTGGAACTTTTTACATTTTTTTTTTAAATTTTATAATCATTCGTCAATATACTTGCATTAAATTTTACTCTAAACTATGCAAGTTAAGCACCGTAAACTGTTAAGTTATAGTGCCAAATTTGACATTTCCTCTAAATCTGCGTAAATTTAGTAATTAAAGATCGCAAAGTTTCTTGAAATCAAACACAGTAACACTTTCATGCTGTCCACACACACACACAAACAAACACAAACAAAGCTTAAATTTCGAAAAATATCTGGAATTTCTTAAGAATACAAGTTTTGAGAAGATAAATCAATGGGTTAAAAGTCAAAATAAAAAGAAATCTTCTCAATCGATATTCAGTCTGTTAAATTAGGGATTAATTAATTTTGTTGTTGAAAAGCAAACAATACCAATTTTATGGCCAAAAGCTGCCAAATACCACGAAATTCTGCTAATGTGAATGTAAGTTGAAACAACTAAACTTTACTTAGCAACCGTCAACGGTAAACATAGAACTTAGATATTGTCGACACATTTGAAGAGTACACATGTTGGGGACATTTCGATAACTAAGATTTTGGCACGACCGCCATATTTTGTATAACAATCATGTCTTTCAGGCAACATCCGACAATTTCGAAAAACATTTAAGCACTAGGCCTTGGCGTATAAAAAAGTAAGTGAGAATTGACAAAACTGCTAATCGTCTTAGTTATGGAAATGCATAAAAGATGGAACTGAACATTAATCAGTAAAGAAATAAAATGAACACAAACCGCAAAAATCTATTATGTCGTCTTATTACGATGGCAGATGCAATGGTAGCAACAATAGCTCTAATGTTACTGATGTTTCCAGTTAATTTGTAAGAGGAAAAATAAGCTGCTGGACAATTGCAAAAGTAAAACTAAACACTTTTAAGTGACCTTAGAACTCATAATAGGAAACAATGAAAGAAACGTAATATACGGGTTAAATAACAAATTATGATCGAGAATCTACGTGCTGTTGCAATTACACTGGTGTGACGAAATAGTAGTTTCCTTTTTTAGGGAAAAACTTGTACACATACTTTTATTAGTGGCTATTTACAATAGCAGAGAATATGATATTTCCCTATAGGCAGTTTTATCAAGAATAGCCTTGAAAGTTGTTAATAATAGGAGATTTTGTTTAAAATGGCAAAACAAGTAACTAACAAGAACGATCTTCTGAATTTCATCTAGATGGCGAATGGCACTTTTTTTTTTACTTCGCTGTAGTGGAGACTTAAATCCCTATTGTATGTTGTTTGAAATTATATTTGTTAACGAAAACGTGGGAAGCTTTGAAAAAATAACTTGAAAAATTAACATTGTGTATGCATTAAATTAAAATTGCACATAAAATAAATTAACACTATGAATTATAAAACGAGTTACAGAGCACTCACTGTATCTTATATATTAAAATCCGAGAGTAAACAAACGTATCTTGAATAATCGGGCATCTATCCGTTTTGTTACGGAAAAGGAAGGTCCCTTTTGTTGTCAGCTGTTGACGTTATTTCTAATTAAACCTCGATTACGACCATTTAGTTTTACCACGCTTTTTCCAACTAACATATTTTTCACTAAGCGTTACTTAATTTATTATAAACAGTTATTTAAGTTATTAATAGTGCTACTCAATTTATTGTAAGCAAAGTAATATTTAGGTACATGATATATGTCCGTGAAACAAATTTTCAGTTAAAATTAAGCATTAATAAAAGCATTTTCATTTACTGATAATGTTGAATAAATATTTAATTCACTCATTCTATGTTTTCTAGAGTCATTCATTTCAAATCAGACAGGCATGACTAAAGCATGTCACATGACCCTCACGGATTTTTTTTTTTTTTTTTTTTTGAAAAAATTACAGTAGTTACAACTAAAGAACATATAAAATATCCAAGAAGGATTTTGGAAGAACAATTTTGATGTCCTTTAAGTGCTTAATAAGTAGCTTTCAATCAAATTGTGTATTTTTGCTCCAAAGATTTTATATGATTTTTTTCACAGTGGCGTTCTGTGCGTTTTTCATAAAACCGGATATTCAAGCTTGTTCTCATTTAAACATTTTAAATTATGATGTAATGAATTTTTATTAAGAAATATACTAAATTATTACACAATTACTGTAGTTGAATTTTCCTATTGTTAAAAACCAAATAGCACTATGCACAAAATGTAGCCATCACGATGATTGAATTGCATCTCATTCTGTTAACTCCTATTACTAGTTTTAAACTCACACACGGTACCAAGGGCGGATCTAGAAAATCTTCAAGGGGGGGGGGGGCGATTTTGGAAATCTCGGGGTTCAATGTAAGGATGGATGGAGGAGATTCTTCATTCCTTTTCAACAGTCCCTCCGCCCCCCCCCCCCTTTTTTTCAAACAGCAGGAACAACCAAAAAAAATGCTAGTGTAGTGATATTTAAAATTTTACCAGCACATTTTTTCAATGCATATACGTTTATTCAAAGCCCTTATAAAAGGAACACAAGCTGACGTTTTTTTGCTTTCGCAAATCTGTCTATAATTTTTTCAACGTCCAATCTTTATGGATATGCAATAACGCTAATTCAGTGAGTCTACCATCACTCATTCTGCTTCTTAGCCAAGTTTTAATCGAGTTAGGATTTCCTTCAAGCTTTCTCAAGAAAAATGTAGGCTTGTAAATACATTTTCTAAATTTGAATCGATATGTCTAAATTACAAAATAATAGCAATTATTAGTAATATATTTTCTAAAATTTTCAAAATGTAATACTAAATATGTACTAAAAAAACCATCAACGAGTATTGCAATTTATATAAACATCTGTAATTATGAATGTTCAATGAAATGTTTCAGGCTCCAGGTTTTAGCGTAAATGCTGCAGGAATTTAGACCACGTGCTAAGGGTTGGCTAGCTGTCACCAGTTTGATGGGTAGAAGAAAAGAGCAAGGAATCTCTTTCTCATTACTCTGAGGATTAGCAACTCAGCAATACTAAAGGACAAAGGGACAGGGGGAAAGCATAGAACTTGAAGGGCTATTAGGCTGGGATTCCAAGAACATAAAAAAATGGCTGGTCCCGGGGCACAAAGAGAAAAAACTCACTTAGGAGTGTCGTTGTAGTATCTACTTGAATCAGCCCAAGGGGGGGGGGGGGCGATCGCCCCATCGCCCCCCACCCTTAGATCCGCCGTTGCAAGGTACACCAAATGTCATGTAACAGCAAACGTAACTATTGTAGAATACTGTCGAAACATTATTGGCAGTCTCAGAGTAGTAACGCTTACATGGGAAGTACGATCAAGCATCAAGTGGAAACACTGAAAAAGAACCAGCCTCTTAAAAAGATATAAGAGAATTTATTGAATGGGTAAATGAAAAGTTTTTGATAGGAAAAATGAAGATAATTTTCAGACGTTATCGTGTGATTTGTACGAGATAATACAGAAAAAATATTTCAATGCCCAGAAAAATCAGGAGAAAAAAAGAAAGAAAAGAAAGTACAGTAAAACCCCGTTATAACGCGCCTCAGTATACCGCAGAATCGGATATACCGCGGTGACTGTCATGTCCCCCGACGTTTAAACCACCCTTTGCTCTTGCCATTTAAAGGTGATTCCATATTTACAATTGTAAATAAAGGCAGCCAGCAGTCTTTTCCGAGCAAACCAATATTCTAACCAAACCCCCCACCCTCACCATATACACATAGCAGATAAAGCCCTATTGTGATAGGTCTGATGTACATCTGTTTCACGCCTTTTCTGTCTTTCAAACCTAGGACATTATATAGCTTGATTTTAAAATCGGATGCGATCGCCAGGACTTGCTTCTCTTGACATGAGAAGAGCTCAAACTGTCAGGAACTGTTTAGTTCAATTCTTAATTATCTTCCATTTTCAGAAGTCTTGTTATGCGTGTGTAACTTCTCTTATAGCGTTATCAAACTTTGTATTCCAGAGTTTTTAACATTTTCGAAAAGTAAACATAGTACATTTTCAGTGTATGCACAGGCTTAAAACATTGTTTCTCTGAGAAATGTGTTCCTCCTCTTCAAAATGTTATTTTTTCTTAGAATCTCTCCCCCTTCACAATCCCATGTTGATAACATAAAAATAATTTTATGCTCCCCTTTTCTCGGAATACAGTTGGTTTATAACCTATCGCATCGATAGAAGGATTGCGTAGCTCAGATGTTTGCTTCTTGCACAGCAATTACGGTGAGTAAAATGGCAGCAAAGAAGAAAAGAAAAATAGACTATGCAAGAAAAGTTACGAGTCATTGATAAAGTTAAAAATGATGTAACAAAAGCGAGTATTATTTCGTGAATATGGTTCCGCGTTATAGTTTCACTATACTGCGGTTATGTTATAATGCGGGTGCCAAGTATGTCCCCCGACACCCGCGTTTTAAAGGTGTTTTCTGTATATTGATTAATAATGCTGAAAGTAGAAAATAATTTTTTGATGGTGAGGAGAAAAAGAAGATTCAAGAATTAGATTTTTTTTTTAATGCTGCAAAATTAGTATCCAAAAACGACTTCTATTTAAAATATCATTCCACTTTTGTTTTTATTTCGTTTCAGTGGATAGTCAGCTTCTAAAGCGAAAAGACCCGCGAAACAGAGCGAAATCGTCAACCGTAACCAATAATCTTCTTAAGCATTGAAACGGATAGCGTCGGCTAAGCAATGGGGCTGAGAAAATTACGCAACTGTGAGATCCGTTGCGTGGAGATAGATACCTGCTGACCCCTTCTAAGCATCCAGGAAAGTAAAAGTTGACTAGATTTCAGCAGTAAGCTTAATTCTTGTCCAGTTCTTGTTATCAAAAAGGAAAACAGAATAACGAGACGTAGAAAATGCGATGTGACATTAGCTAAAAAAAATTCTTAAGAATTTTCATTAGGGATGTAACGAATATTCGGCCACTATTCAGTATTCGGCCCTTTGGCCGAATAATCATTTCATCACCAAGCCGAATATTCGGCCAGGCCGAATACTGAGTAATATCAATATTCGGCCTGGCCGAATATTGATGGACTATTCGGCCGAAAAGTTCTGCTGCAGTAAAATTGTAAAAAAATTAAGAAATTAGTAGATTTTAAACATTTAAAATTGTATTATAATTATTGCAAAATAATACATTAGTTTATAGTTTTTAAAAATAAAAATTAATTTAGAAAAAAAAACTTTTTTTAAACCTAGCTTTAGGCTTGACTGAGCAAAAACAGATTTTAAAGTTGTAATATTGTATTTTATATTTAGCATTTGCTTCCAAAGCTGGTAAGAGTTAATTATGATATATGAAAAATTAATTTTGTTATTATTAACAAAGTGGAAGTCAGACTTTGTTTGGGTAGATTGATTTATTGTGAATATTGGGTAAGAGAGAAATGTGAAAAGCCTAGAATATGTCACGAATATTTAGATAGCATAAGTTATTAGTAGGGGAATAAGGCCGTTTCACCAACAAGAGGCGGTCGCGGTGGAAGGGGGCGTGGTCCCACCGCCTCCCAATACCCCAGGCGTGCCCTCAGGCGTTAGTCGAGTGGAGTTGAGTTGTATGCCCTCAGGCATTTTTCGAGTGGAGTTGAGTTGTTTTTGCCCCCAGGCGTTTTTCGAGTGGAGTTGAGTTGTATGCCCTCAGGCGTTTTTCAAGTAGAGTTGAGTTGTTTTTCAAAAGTTTATAGTTTTGGAATGGCAACACTGTTTAATTTAGGTTTTAACCCTATTATTCCGCCTCCTAGCGGCAAATAGTGGAACTACTATAGCACTGTTTCAATACTACGAAAACCGTTAAAAAGTTTATAGTTTTGGAATGGCAACACTTTTTAGTTTCAGTTTAAGACTTAATGTAAAACCGATTGTGACACCATCTACGAGAAGAAAATGGAACTATTATTGAACTTAGAATAATTTTCAATGTTTTAGAATTCGAGCATTAAATATTAACAAAAAATTAATTATAATGTATAATGAATTAGATTTAATATCGTTAATTATATCCTGATACAGCTTTATTTATGTTTTCAACTTAGAAAGATACCCTTGTATACTGCTAAATGTTGCCATAGAGAATTCTATAAATGAATGAAGGAGGAAAAAAGACTTATAATACTGAAACATTAAAATCAATAACGAATCAAAAACTAAAATCAGCAAATTTATTTATACAATTTCTCCCATTTTGGAATTACAGCTTGATTCAATTTAGATACAGTGTTACGTTTTCCTGTTTTCGGTACAATAGTTGACGTAATTACAGGATGTGATACATTTGCTGGTTTAACATCATATAAATTCTTGTTTTTTATAAAATGTTTTGGAGCATTCATCTCGTTTAAGGCAGCGAGAAATACATCTTTAGACTGTACATTGGTGTCTTTCTTATTGCTAAAAATGAGGTTTAGTAAATCGGCAATGTTAGAATCTTCAATTTTCTGCTGATGATAGAACACTTCTCCTTTTTCATTCCACGAAAGAATGTTTGAATGTCTTTTCATAATATCGACAAGATTCCTGGCCTCTTTTTGCGACTTTTTATTCACAGAGTTCAAAATTATCGATTCATAGTTATTTTGTTCTGTGACAGGATTCTCTTTCGTACTTTTACTAGCTTCCTCGTCCTCTTGTATTTTTTTCCATGGAGAGTTGAATTCAGTCAACTGCAATTTCTTTTGCAAAACTTCATTGTATCTTAATATCTTCTCATGCTCTTCTAAAGAACTGTTTAAAATTTGCATCATAGTTTTATCCAATTCAGATAACTGTTTGTTTGAAACTACATGCTTTGTCACCATTTCTTCAGGAATGAGTGCATACTTTTTAGCGTACTCCATTGATAAGACCTGTTAAAACACTTAATGCTGCGGGGATGAGGACATTCAAGAAACCGCCTTTTTGCACAATCAATTTACGTTTCTTTGCGAGAGATGTTTTTCGCTTTACTAAATTACGTAAAGTTTCTTTATGCTTAGCGAGTGTCCTCTTCTGATACTTTGATAAAGGTATATTTCCTTTAAGAGTATTATGACAACATTCGCAAATGGCTTTTATGCACTGTATATTAATTTTTTTGAGTAATTCTTTTTGCAATTTAGGAGGACAAATTTGTAGGAGATGCAGCTCTCTCACTTGTTGCTTAGTGACTGCCATTTTCAGAAATGACTACATTTACTTATATCATTTCATTTTATTAAAATCTTCTTTGATATATATATTGAGTTTCATTGGGTAAAATATGTGTGCGCAGTCGCATTTCTTCAGGAGTGTCACTTTTTAAATCAATCAGTAGATAAGAAAACTTCTTCTTCGTTGCATCTTCATAAACTTCTTGGAAAAATTTTAAGTGTCTAGGAAATATTTGTTTTCCTAAATGCGAAATTTGCGACATATCTCTTCGATTCTTAAACAAAATAATATAATGAGCATTCAAAGTTATTTCACGCATTTCTTTTCCTTTATGAAAGAAGTTTTGAGTAATAAAAATAACTGAAATGTTTAGATGATGACTTCCACGCGTAAAAAGTTTCGTTATAGAGTCACTTTTACCACATTCAGTCATTAAATCGTCTATAATAAATAAAGTGTTTTTTCCTAAATACTCTTCATAGTTGGAGGGAAATCCTTCTATAAATGTGACATCCGTTATCTCATTATACAGAGGTTGATGTATCCCATAAAACCATACCACTTTATCGGGTACTATGGAAAACATTTCACGTCTATAGTTCAACATATTTGCAAAAAATACGGTTTTCCCACTCCCAGTAGGACCCGAAGCAACCATTGTGAAACTGTGTTGTAGCTTTGGAAGATCCATGACAAATGAAACAAAAACAGAAAATGTAAAAGATAAATACTTTTATTGATACAAATTTGGATGTACATTAAAAAACTTAGCTACAAAATTATACACACGTTTATCATTACAAATATGATTGGTTACAAAAGTTGAAAGCAAAGTCTTTAGCGATTGTCCACGACATCTTGAATACAAATAATAAATGCAATATTGTCCACAAACAGCAGTGGAATTACTTTGCAATATCATAGGATTGTATGTTACATTGGAAAAAGTTGATACAAAATCACTTATAGCTCCTTCAAAAAATGATGGTTTGTTTCCATAAGAATCAAAAAATTCCAATTGATTCATTGATTGTATATAGAAAGCTAACCAATGACTTCCAGGTTCTGATGATGAATCAACATTGACAATAAAACAGGCAGGAAATGTCGAAATTTTGATTGTTAAATAATCACTTGGTGTTACATCTATGAAATATTTTTTGGTAAATTTATCTTGAATCAAGATGCGCCGTATTTGTTCAGAATTCATTTTTATTCTAATTAGCAAAGTCACACAAAACGTGACGAGATTTCGTAATTTCAATCACGTTCTGAAATTCGGCGTAAATGAGCACAGAAAGAGTCTCTGAAATAGCAGTAGCAAATTTAATTTCTACTCTCAAATTTCCTTGATGTTGCAGATTTAAATGTGGTCCATTACACAAGTCTGCAGATAAATCGAAAACATATAGTACATTCCCTCTGGAATACTCATCACGAGTTAAATATATACCTTTATCAGTATTAAATCCAGAGAATAAAGTATGGTAGGTACGTATATAGTTATTATTTTTAAAATCTAACTCTAAGGGTTTGGAAGGTACAGGTTGGCCGTCCACATAAATACCTACAAAATTCACATCGTGATGAGAAAAAAGAAAAGGATTCTTGGCATACTGTCCATTCACAGCTGCGTTTTCAATACAAGTGACAATCACTTTTTTAGGCATAGTTCCTAAAAATACATTATCTTGCATAAAGGAAAAACTCCCTTTGGATACAGAGTATGTTTTACACAATACTCTATCAATTGGATATTTTGCTGAACTTTTTTCTAAAGCCTTTGCGTGGCCTAAAGAAACTCCGGGACTGACTTTAACTTTTCTGATAAATAATGATGCATGTTCCAATATTACTCTATAATCTCCATCTTGTTTTGTTGATACGAGACAGAATGCGGGGTTACTTCGCACCATTTTAATTTTGATGTCAACCAAATTCAATAAGAGTCGATTTTGCTGAAAAATGTCAGAGTGTAATTGACCAATCATGTCAATAGTTTTGCTCTCTTTACTAAGTTCATATCTAGTTTTCAATCCAAGTTCTGAATCCCCAGCTAATGGATTGATTTTTTCAGGATGAGTATCTTTGTAAAAGAGTTCGCTGCTCAGTAAACTTTTCTTTGCATCTTCTCCGTAATTCAAAACTGTCTCAATGTAGGCTCTGTATGGATATGTGTTGCTTGCAGAAGAAATATTTCTTTCATTCAAACAAATATCAACTTGTGAGAATAGAGAATGCAGGAATAAATTGACTGGTACCACAGGTTCATTTTCAGCTAGTGATAATCCGTCAGACTTAACAATTTTAGCTTTCACATAAATATAGGAAGTGCTCAAGTCTGCATATTCTTCACCACTTCCAGAGATGTTGAATTCCACGGGACCTCCATCACGTATGTTAGCAATGGGATGATATTCGATGAATTGTCCTTTTTCAATCGCAGCTTGTGTTGGAGGTACAGAAAACAGATCCAATTCTGATTTCACGCATACTGGAGAATCTTTATGAATAAGAGAACTCATCTTTTTCTTAAGAGAAAATATCGTGTGCTTTCACCTTCTTCACTCTACGAAAACTGACACGCTTCTTGGAAAGTTTACGCTTTTTATTTATTTTTCCAGATCCAATCATTGTCTTAATTTTGTTTGCTGCTTTATCAGTTAAATTTTTACTAGCTTCTTTCAATCGACGCTTTGTAGCAACTTTCAAATTTTCACCACTTGACACATCGTTGAATACATCAACACCACTGCTTAGTATTTGCTTACCAACTGCTTTGGCTCCTGATTTGAAAAGTGGAACAGCGGCTCTAAAAAATGATTTAAAGAGACCCCCGATTCCATATCCTCTTTGATAGGGAGCTCCTTGATAAAAATTAAGTCCACTCCCTGTTTGATTAATGTAATAATCCTCAAAGGACTTTTGACAGCATTGATAAGGTACAAGCATTATGAGAGATACTTTTGTCGGAAGTGAAGTTTCACGTATGAACGTCCACGTTCAAATGGCACCAATGCTCCCATGTTTGTTCTTATAACTATTTCGACAGTATCAATAATCTTCCGACTAACAGGTAAATAGTGCGGCCTTTCGTACTCTACACTTACAACTTCTCCGTCGCTACCACTCACTTTTACAGTTCGTAATAAAGGTGCAAAAACATCACCAACAATCTGTGGTTCAATAATGTCTGTATATATCATCAAAACTTTAAAATGTGCATTTGGATCCGCTACGAGAGGACTAAACGTTGTTTGTTCCCTATGCGTTTCACTTTCTCTTTCAATCACAGTAGGTTCAAACCCTAACAGTTGACATAAACCACTGTGAAAAATAACTCTAGCATTGTTTTTTACTTTTACGCGAACGCGTTTGGTAACATGATTATAGTTAAAAGAAATTTTATTTTCATGATCGGCAATAGATATAGCTTTTAAAATATCTGGGACGCTTTCATAACAACCTGGCGGTATATTCCTACCCAATTCTTTTCCATCTCCTAAATCAAAAGCAATAAGGTTGTTTTTACTATTTACATTATACCAAGTATGTGGATAAATGAATTCAACTAAACCTACTTCCCATTCACCTGTTAGTTCAATTGGTGTTGGCAATCTCGTAATAAAATGCGAAATCTTGTTATCGGAAAAATAATTCATAGAGCTATCACTCGGTAGTGTCACGTAGAAACTCATGATGTGCAATGAAAGTAAGTGGATATGTTTAAGCATTTTATAAGATTGAAAAATTAGAAGTCGGAATCCATTGGTTAAATTTCGCGGGATAACCTCGAAACTTTACATAATATTCCGTTTTATTTTTCTTCACTCGTTTCTTCAATATTTTTTCAATAGTATAATCTTCTTTAAGTTTCACTTTCTGCAATTCTTGTGAGTAAAAGGTCCCTTGGATAGACTCACCTAACAAATCTTTAACTCTATATACAGGAATACCTTTCTTCACACACTCTGTTACAATAAACAGTTCCTCAGTCCAGTTGGTTTCATATCCTTTCTCAAAAGTAAGTTTTTGCTTAGAAATGCGAACAACATCTCCGATGTCGAAAACACAAGGCTTTTTTTCAACATCTACTGTATTTCCATACACTGTAAACCATGCATCTCTTTCATTCTCGGCATTCACTTCTACTGGTTTTCTCTTAATTGTAGAATGATAAGGGTTGTTATAGCTGCTCACTAAGTCGTTTAGAACATTAACAAAATTATACGTGTTTTGACTTGTAAAATATTTCCACATTTTTGTCTTCAGCGTACGATTAAATCTTTCCACCACAGATGCTTTTGTTGAATTAAATGTCGTGAAAAACTTGACATGATTCTCTCTGAGAAATGTTTGAAACTTTTTATTTTTAAATTCAGTTCCTTGATCCGTCTGTAAAAGCTTTGGTTTTCGCACAGAAAAGATTTTCTTAAAAACATCAACTATATCTTGACCACGTTTCGTTTTCAAAGGTATTGCCCATGCATACTTTGATAAAATATCAATACATGTTAATATGTAACGATATCCATCATTATACTTTTGTAAATTTGAAATATCTACTAAGTCTGCCTGCCACTGATGATCGATTGAATGTACAATGACCCGATTTTTCGGAAACTTCCTTCGAATCGGTTTGTGTAACGTATACGCGTCGACTCCTTGCAACCATCTCTTGATTTCTTTCTTCGAAACTTTTCCTCGTGCAGCATAAAATAATGCATCGACACCACCAAAACTTGCTTCGTGACTCGGATCCTGATACGCCCTCTTCATTGCAGCAGGAAAATTGATTATTTGTAATATTAAAATTTATCATCCCCGAAATGAAACAATTGAATTAGAAGTATCATTCGGAAAAAGAACGAAATCAACTGCAAAATCTGCTTTTCCAGTAAATATGTATATTAAACTCATAACAATACAGATGCTTATATAGAGGAAAACCATCCATACAACCTCCTCTCTCGAACTCATTTTCAAAAATGGCATTCGTTACAAAAAAAAATAATTTATAATAAAACATAATACTTAAACTTATAAATAAATTGATTTATCTCTCCAGATAGATTCGCCAATCACATTTCTATGAAATCAAAATGCTAAACCGAATAGCGAAATTGACTTTTACTTAAACTATTTTAAATGTTTACTTTTTACAACTTTCACTTCAAAAAATATCAAGTGCATTTTATAAAGCTATTTCACAGAAGCATGCAAAAAAGAAAAAAAAAAAAAAGGAAAAGAAGAAAAAAGAAAAAAGAACATTCACACAGTAAAGAGACATATGATAATAAACAATTCATTTATTCAAAATAAGTAAATATTTTTAAAAATATATTTTAAGACTAATTTTTCTCAATCTATTTTTTATACATATGCATTGGATGTAAATTGTATTGCACTTCAATATATATCACATATAAATAACTATTCTATTAAATAAAAATTCTGAATAAAAGACATACATTAAATAATAGACACAAAATATAATAGGAATAAATATTTACAATAATTTTCAATTTACAAGATTCATGTATTTATAAGATGGTGACCATATGCTAACGTATTAATATGGTCATCTAAAATGAATCTTTTGTCATCAAAGGGAGAAAGAGCTGTTTTGTGTAATTTTTGTGTGTATAATTGATGACAATCACTTCCTATTTTCATCATTTTTTCACGAGTTGCTTTAACATTCTCTAAGCAGTTTTTGTAATCAGCATGTTTAATTTTTTGCTGCACAACTTGTCGAGAAACACCTTTCGCAGTTTTTTTCTCGTGATGTAATGATTTTATGGAGTACATTTTGGCTCTAAGTCCAATGAACTCTTCAACGATTTCACCATTGAGTTCGTCTTTAAAGCAACCGATTTTCTTTTTATTTTGATTGCTGTATAGAGGATGATCAGTAGGATACTCGGAAGTATCATATAAATAAAGATGTTTCTTCATGTCCTCGTATACATCCTCTGTTTGAATTTCATAGGTGAGGGAATCGGTATCTGTGAATAGAAGCTCAGCTCTCTCCCCGTAGACTTGTAATATATGATTATAGTGAAAATCATACATCAACACTTTACTAAGTTCAAGAATAACAAAACCGACATACAACGGACGGTTGAGCATGATGTTGGTTTTCACTCTTTCCACTCCTACTAAGTCCTCTGAAAAAATTTTAAAAGTGCGGAAACTTGGTGCTGCAACTAATTTTTTTCCACGCTTTTCTTTGTGCACAAGTTGTATGTCCACTCGATTCCGTAAGTTCTCCATAGTCTTTCCGTATACAGAATTGTTTAACAGTTTAAAAAAGTCTTTCTCAAAGGAATTTGCTGCATGTTTCCTTTTTTCAGTGTTGAATTCTATATACGGTTTCAACCATGGTTTTTGTTCGAAACTTAGAACTTTGTGCACGTTTTTCAGTTTTAATCCTAAGGATAGGTATAACTGAAGATTTCGGTGGTAAACTATATAATTTTCTTTATCACATAGATTAGGCACCAGTTTCTCACACTCTTTGAATTTCTGACCATATGTTGTCACCTGCTGCAAAAGACATTTTAAATTAAACAGTGTTGCCATTCCAAAACTATAAACTTTTGAAAAACAACTCAACTCTACTTGAAAAACGCCTGAGGGCATACAACTCAACTCCACTCGAAAAACGCCTGGGGGCAAAAACAACTCAACTCCACTCGAAAAATGCCTGAGGGCATACAACTCAACTCCACTCGACTAACGCCTGAGGGCACGCCTGGGGTATTGGGAGGCGGTGGGACCACGCCCCCTTCCACCGCCACCGCCTCTTGTTGGTGAAACGGCCTTATTCCCCTACTGTTATTGGGGTGTTTGAAAATAAAAATATATTCCAGTTAAGTGTATTTAATTTTAATAGAACGTTTAAAGATGGGTATGTAAAAAACCCTATAAAATAAAAATATTAACTTTTATAACTTCTAAAATATCTTCATAAAACAGTTTTGCGCAAGGTAAAAGTTTATTAAGCAATAATAGTTCTTTCATTTGAATTAAATAACTAGCAAAATAATGCTAATGCTTACTACCATAAAAGCTGTCATTTCTATTCCATCTGTGGGTGAAATTCTTAGTTTTATTACATTCAAAACAATAAAGAAAATAGATTAATTTTAAATAGTTTTAAATTTTTAACAAACAGAATTAAATCATACATCATAGATTGTGTGTAATTAGTGTTTGACTTTGTCAATAATTTTAAATTTGTCAAATACTTTCTATTACAACGATTTTCTGGAAATTTTAATATTCGGCCGCCGACTATTCGGTATTCGGCCTAAGACATTGGCCGAATATTCGGCTTCGGCCAGGGAGAAGTGGCCAAATATTCGGTATTCGGCTATTCGGCCAAATCACTATTCGTTACATCCCTAATTTTCATACCATGCAACATCAATGTATTGCAGAGTCGAAAATAAGAGACAATTGGGTCTGATACTGCCTCGAATTTCTAAAAACTCTGATTATCCGAAAAAAATAGAAAATTTCGAATGATTATAATTTTACATATGCAAGTCCCCTTGTAACATTGAATCAACTATTTGGTGTAAAGTTCTGAAGATTTATTTGTGCCGATTTTTTCTTTTAATTTTTATTTCAGCATAGAACATACTAATAGAGAGAGAGTGAGAAAGGCGGTATTTTTTATCACCTCGAATAAAATGGGACATCGCACTTCCAAGACACTATTGTATAAATAATATGTTTATGTGTCCACTTTGTTTGTTGGTGTGTTTGGATTAAACTTGCACGTCATGCATAATGCAGAGCCATACATGAGTTATACAATTCTTATCTTTCTTTTCAATTTTTCCTTTTAAAATTATAGTTGAAATTAAGTCGGCTATAATCCAAATTATGTTTTTGTATAGAGTTCATTTATAGAGACTTTAAAAGTGGCAATGTGTTGAAACTTATAAAAGGCATGCGAGAGGGCAATTGAAAAGGGCACAATACTGATGTAGAGAAAATAAATGCAAAACGAATGAGGACGGGTGTGATTATGTGAATTACAATAAAATCTGTAAACAAGATGAACTTATTGTCTATTTTGAGCTATGTTTCATTTTAAAAAGACGTTGAATGTAAGTTTTCATCACTCAACCAACATGAAACGATGGTTTGGGGCTCTATTGTATTCAACGTAGAATATTCGTACTTTAACTTTCTGAAAATACAAATCAATACGTAAGGCCTGCTTTTTGCTATTTTAAAAAATCCCAACGCCATATGTCGCCCATTCTTTCGCACTCTGGATGCTGTTGGTCATACTTGCAAAAACTTTATGCAAATATTTGCATCGGTTTTTGGTGGAGCAAGTGAGAAACAGTCTTATTTTTCTTTTAAAAAACTAGAGTTCGCTGAACAGTCAAAATTTGACCGCAATAATTCTATAAGGTCTACGGGAAAGTTCTGTTACAAACTGTTATTTTCTATTACAACAAGTTTCGACATGTTCTATATTTCACGTTCTAGCATGTTCGGTTCTATAATTCTGAGAAGTATTGCCAATAACTGGGTAACTTAAAGACAGCAGTCCGAAAAAAGGGGGCTTCCATGCTCAATAGGAAGGACATCATACCACATCATGATAATGCCAGGCCACATGCTGCTTTGAGGACTCGTCAAAAAATTGCAGAACTAGGCTGGGAAATTCTATCGCATCCACCATATTCCCCGGACATAGCACCCTCCGACTACCACTTTTGGCGGGCAAAATCTCAAAAATGAAGAAGATATCAAACACGCACTGGTTGAATTTTTCGAATCAAAAGATGAAACATTTTTCAAAAATGGGATACATAAATTGCCCTCACGGTGACAAGAAGTCATTGATAATAATGGCAATTATATTATTAAATAAAGTTATTTGGCAGTAAGAAAATTTTGTATTTTCTTTTATTCCAAAAAAGGACAGAACTTTCCGGTAGCCCTAATATTTAGCATTGAAAACATTATGCTAATTAGATAATTATACAAATATTATTCATCAAATTGGGCGATTATAACGTCGAGTTTATTTTGATCATCCTCACTGAAAGCAAACGTATTGAAAATCATCGTCGCCGCAGGGCCAATTGCGCTCATAAATGTAGCGCTTGTACTTCGGCCGATTTCATACTGAGCTGAGTGGCGGTTGAATAAAACTTAAATGTTTGCTTCCATACACTATTCACATTTTTCAGAGAAGTCTTCGCTCAAACTCTTATTATAATTGCTTTCAATATTACTGCCTAGTACCAACAAACTCTATTTAATCATCAGTTTTATATTTATTACCTAATAATTTATTTAACGAAGACATGTTGCCATCTGCTATCTATAGAAATATAACATAGCAATTAATCATAAAGTAATAATAAATTGCTTCCAAAAATTTTTTAATTGATGGCACTAAAATTCGAGCTACTATTCGAGCACATAGCTACGAAGCAAAAAAACAGTAAGAAAATCGGTTGAAAAACAGAGGAGAAAATGGTTCTTAACTGTTTTGTGTTTGCCTATTTATATATAGATCATTGTTTTTATTTTATTTATTTGCTTCTTATCTTCTTTTTCTTTTTAATTAATCAAATTATTTGTTTATAAATAAGAAAATAAATACAATGATACAGACATAAATAATAATGAGCGCATTAGACACGGTGCATTTGCAAAACTATTTATTTTACCACACATACTAAATAAAAATAGAAAAAGAAACACGTAATTGTTTTGACTGTCTTGCAGAACTACGAACAACTCTTGCTTTTAATAATTTCTTGCGGCAACAACTGTTTCCACTGGCAACGCAATGCATGGAAGTATGGCATGGAAGTATGGAAGTTCGATCTTCGATCTTACTATAATAGTGTCATAAACAGATAGATCATCCACTTTGTGGCTATAATAATGCTCCATAAATCCAATTCGACGATATCGATAACAGAGGTTTAATTGTTGTCTATATGTGACAAAAATAAGCTTCAATTACTGT
Organism: Octonoba sinensis; assembly: GCA_038502835.1. Lineage (NCBI taxonomy): Eukaryota > Metazoa > Arthropoda > Arachnida > Araneae > Uloboridae > Octonoba > Octonoba sinensis. Next base: position 87,279,108 of record CM076604.1, read on the forward strand.
CAAAATTACAGAATGTTTTTAATAAATTGCTTTTGTATTGAAAATATTACCAGGTGGTACTATTTCTAACATATTGTACATTAAGAAAAAATATTAAATCGCCAAAAATGTTTTAAGTTACACGGTTTCATTTAAATTCAAAACATCGTTGCATAATCCAAACAAAACTATTGTTGCCAAACGGCAAATGATAATGCTGATAATTTCCTCAGAGCCAAAATTATTAATTTTTTTTCCTAATTAACGTTATAATAAATTATAAAAATGGATGGATTATTGTATTGTCATCGAAGATAAGCTTGTGTGCAAAATTTGAAGATAATTTATGCAGTAATAGTTGGTCGAAAACCGCCTTACAGAATTCCGCCACAAGTCAAGTTAAATAAAACCATGTAAAAAATGGCTTTCGGTTTCGGATCTGTTAGTTAAGAAATTTTACATCAGGTGCGAAGAGTTATATGGGTATTTCTTGTTATGTCTGGCACAACTTTTTCTGTTTCATTTCAGGCACTTATCTTAAAATACCTGTATAAAGTTGAATGTAATTACACTTCTTTGCACCTACCTTAAAAATAGTAGAATATTTTATCTTAAAACATAAATATTTTGAGTTATTATACAAGAACATATCCTGGCGTCCAGCAGTGGTTCAAGCTCGGTTCCCGCAGAGCACCGAAACTGAAGCAACATCGACCGAGGTCAATGTTTGGGAGGGTGACAACCTCTTGCGGTTGGTTGCTGTGGACCGAGTACGCTAAAGGGAGCTGATCAACGTTGAATCCGTCGTGGCTCCAATGTCCTCCAAATGAAACGATACCAATGCACTCTCAGAAACGCATGCTCAGATCTCACGGAACTTTCGTCGTATTTGATGAAATGACTTCGTGAAAAATGCTTCGAGTGAACCTTTCGTCAAATTGATGAAATTTGTGTAGGAACTTTTTTAAGTGACGTGATCGCGCGAGGAGAGAACCGTTGTAAATGACGAAATTTTCTTGACAATTGAAGAATCGTCGGATAAGTGAGAATTCCATTTCTGAGAGTGTGGCCTTCCCCAGGTGACGGTCTCTCATCTGGGAGCTGGTTTAAAAATTTAAGAGGTTCATTAAAAGGAGAGGAAGTCGGACTCCTGCCTATAAGGACTCCGTTTGACTCAGGAGCAGCGCATCCATTCTTCCTCGCTTCGCGCGTGGACACGAAACCAAACAATCAACCAACCCTATCCTGGCATCCGTGATCAGAAATGGACACTGTGCTCAAGCGTGTTTTTATCTAATAATTCAAAATTTTATGTCCTAGATTAAAATTCTTTCTCTGTCATTAAAGTGGTTATGAAAGTATGTAAGAGTACAAGATTTCATTAAAGTATTTTAATATTTAGTACACATGGAAATGAAATAAAACAAGTGTATTTTGCCGCGGCTGTCACATATGGACGTACATTTTATCATCCTATTAAATGATATTATCGAATCTCAAATTTTTTTCACTGATAAATATTATTAAAAACAAAAAATAATAGAAAGGAAAAAGACAGGAAGGATACCAAAGAAAGAGAAAGAAACATAAAAAACTCTCAAGCGACTTTTATTTATTTCTGTGGTTACTACTAAAGTCTTCTTTGCAACAAATATAAACACAACAAATAATTTTGCATGTAACTCTGCGGTAAAACAAGAAAAATGTATCGACCTTAAACATTTGTCTGAATAAATATAGGTTGTGGAACGGTGAAGTAATAGAGGAAATTTAATACTTTTTTTTAGATTAGAAATGAACTATTGTAACTTGGCCACACGATTTTACTAACTATTGAAAGTTTCCAATTGGATGAGTTGAATTTTTTGAATGTAATTTACCTTAATAAAAATTGCCAAGTTAGAAATCCGATTAAAAAAAATAACAGCTTGTTTTCAAATAAATTAGCATACATTGTACACTCTATGCATTGTACAGCTATGATAGATCTAGTATGGAGCTTGGCACCCGTTAGATATCAATTCTTTTATCGCTGACAGAGACTATTCTGAAGGTCGTTTGTTCTATCAAAAACATGACCCTTTTTGTTGGGATATCAATAATTTTTGAAAAGCTAAATTTGTTTTTTATATTGACGATACGTTATACTAAGTTAAACTAATCTAAATTATCGTTATTATTTACTTATTTAATTAAATAATTTATTTATTTAATTTCTTTAATTATATATAATTTCATTTATTTATTTATTTATTTTGTTTACATTTCTCCGTATTAAGTCCGTAAGTCCATCTTTAATTAATTAGTCTTTTAGAAAGTTGAGAAGTTCTGAACAACTGGTGTTTATTTGTACTCAACTTGAGTACTTTGTACTCAACTTAAGGCGAAAAATTAAAGCGGAAAGTGAATTTCAATGAATCAATTATTTTCCTTCAAGCGTGAGAGACTGAGAGAAGATTGTTTATCTCAACGGCAGGAAAATATGGCTGCCGTTTGAAGTTGTGAGGTATGATGCTACTTATGAGTATTCTAGTAACTTCGATTATAAAGCAATTTTTTGAAGTTTCGGATTTTTTTCCTTTATGTATGCTTATTTGTCTACTTTGAACCAAGTTTCAAGTTTATAAGTCACTTGGAAGTAGGTTAGGTTTTTGATGGGTGGGTCAGTTAGTCAGTCAGCGATAAAAATGACTTTTCAGACCTTAATACTTCTATAACTATAAATTGTACATGAATGAAATTTGATATTTTAGGGGTTCAAGGGATCCTTATTATGCCTATAAAATTTCAAGTATGTAGGTCCAATAGTTTTTGAGTAATAACTTGGTCAAAAAGAGCTCGAATGGTTTGAATTTACCCTTTTTTTCACATTTATGTTTTTGTTGGGATTTTATCTAACGGATCATGCATTTTGGTTGAATAGTTAATAACAAACTTAAAAAAGCTAAAAAAAAAAAAATACACTGCTTCAACATGGTCACGAAAGATGTATGATTACATTATATTGAATAATTTCATGCATTATGAATGATATAAATATTGGACTTCGAATAAAGATCTATTTTTCAAAGATTGTAACAACTATGTCATTATCATTACAATACTGGTATGGCGATTTTTTCTTTGTATTTCTTTCCAAAAAGAAGTCATTTTACGTCATGAATTTTTTATTGCAGCTATATGTATCAAGAATGCACTTTCGACTTTTTTGTGAATTTTTAGCGTTTTTGTCTTGTATCAGAGAATAAGTTGCAATGCAGCAAGGTTTCTCAATCGTATTTTCTATTCACTCTTCTTCTAAAAGGAATCATTATTATTATTTTGTTAATTTTTCATCATGCTGTATTCTTTTATAATACAACCGCATTTTTTCAAACATCACTCGAACAGAAAATACAATACAAAAATTCCTTCTTTTTGGTAAATAAGCTATTGCGGTTAGAACTTTTCCATTTTCGCAGATAAATAGAAATAAGTAGCAGATAACAAGCAAGGATGAGCGAAAAAGACACTTTTGAAAAGAACGTTAATTATGAGTTTTAAATTGAAACGAAACTACTAAAGAATCTGTCGTTCAAAAATATTTACTTTTCGAACAATTTTAAGATTTGTATCACAATTGCAATTTCATTTTTTTAGGATGCTAAAAAAGAAATGTTTGCAGCAAAACTAATAAATAAATAATAATTACAACAAAAGGTTCTACAATTGCAACGCTTATGAAATCACGTTTTGACAATTACATTATTACTATTATTAGGGTGTCGATCCAGCACTTTAAACCTGGTCCTGTTTTTGTAAATTAAAAAAAAAATTGTGAAAAGTTAAATAATTTTGTGAAAATTCAAAATTTAAACATGCTAAGGGACTCCCGCGCCCTGCTCGCTCTCGCTCACCAACCCCCGGAACTACTCACGCAGCTACTTCGGATCACATCGCGAGTTTGAGCTCGTCTCGCTCGCTCATTACAAACTAAACTATTTTAGAGTAGCTTCATAGAAAAAAATCGGTTCTCCTGTCATAAATAACGTTCTGTATTACACACAACTCTTTGGAATTAAATATACACACATATATATATATATGTTACCGTTAAAGTATGAAATCCGTTATTTTATAGAATACCTAGTTATTCCATGAAATAACTGATCGTGTCCGTTAAAGTGTAAAACTCTCTTGTATTTCATGGTTTAACTAGTTATTTCATAGAATAACGATCTGCAGCCCGTTAAAGTTAAAAATAATCTATTTCTGTATCATATATATCGCACGTCAAAAACATTTACCTTTCACCCCTACTGCATTTCGTGTAAAACCCAGTGTGTCAACAAAAAATGTTTTTGTTTTAGAAATAATGTTCTTTGTAATTCCAAGTGTCAGTTTAGTAATCCTTGTTGTAACAAATGATTTTATGATACGTTTCCATAAATACCATTTATCCGCTGCATAAATTAGATAAATTGCTTCTTTTTCATTTTAATTGTCTATCATTAGTTTATTTATAGAATACCTAGTTATTTCATTTTAGATAAATTGTTTATTTTACACTTTAACAGTATCTCGTTGGTTAATTTTTAGAATACCTAGTTATTTCATAGAATAACTAGTTAAAATGTAAAATTAATAACATATTACACACTTTAACGGACACGATCAGTTATTTCATGGAATAACTAGGTATTCTATGAAATAACTGCATTATATACTTTAACGGTATATATATATATATATATTATATATATATATATATATAGGCTTGCCATACGTCCCGGTTTGACCGGGACATTTTGCTCTTATCCCGGTGTCCCTCCCAGTTTTATCAATGTCCCGGAAACGGCTGTAAGATGTAAAAAGTAATGAATTTATGTTTTTAGGAATCGGTTACTTTTTTACAATCAACATTTTTGACAGTGTCAAAGTTAGAAGCATTCTAACTGTAATCTGTGAGCAAGCGCTGAACCTACTTGCACAGCAATGCCAGCGGCCATCCCCTCTACTATTTGGTTGGGCAAGTCTATTGCGGCCACAGTCGAGGTAGTAAATACTGAGAGAAAGAATCAGTTGACAGTTGTGAATGCAGACAACGCAGTTTAGACAAAAAGTTGTAGTTTAAAAAAAAATAAGACTTAGTAATTAATTGTTCAATTAAACGATTTTATGAAGTATTTTAAATTTAATTTTAATAACATTTCTTTCGGGATGGTAGACGAGAAAATATTATCATTAAAAATAAAAAAAAAATCTTTTTAAGTAAATTAAGTAGCAAAAATTCCTTTTTTATTTCTAAAAGGTGGGTAGACTAACAATCTAAGGTTCCAAAATCCCCACTATCGTTACTTGCGAGGCTTAAAAAAAGGCTTAAAACTCACCATTTTGCTTCTAATTTCTGGGAGATCCCCCGGCATCCCCATCCCATATTAATGTGTCCCGGTTTCACTCACCAAAATTATGGCAAGCCTATATATATACATATATATATATATCCTCTAACATAATGTAGATGGATTTTACACAGTGTCAAAAGCTAAGTGAGATTCCGAATGTCGCTGTTAATATCCATAATTGAAATTGCTTATAAAGTTACGAGGTAATAATATACTCACTCGGCATAACATACAGTGATAAAAAAAATTCTGACTATTTGCGGCTCATTTAATAAATAATTCTGTGAAAAATACGATTCGGTAGCTCGGAATTTTGTGAACGGTGCATTTAGATTGATTGAAAGTTTGTTAAGAGTCCGTTTTGTATAATTGGAATTTTGTGATTCTCTGGCGTGACCAGTGGTTATTATTATTATTACCAATTTTTCCCCGAACAATAAACACTTTCTTCTCGAGGTTAACGTTCTTGTATTTTTGCTTTAAATGAATGTTTTTTTTTTTTTTTTTTTGCTTTCGGGTTCTTATGTTGAGATTGTGCAACTTTATGTTCATTTGTATCAACACACATATTTTCGCCTGCAAATAAATAACAGGTTTAAATTCATAAAATTGAGAAAAGAAAGAGAGCGAAATCGTAACTGTAACTCCTCTGTGGAACTGAATGAAGTGAACTGTTTCTGCTCATGATTGAAAGAAAGTGATGTTGCACAATTTCGCATGTGTTCCGTAACTAAGCGTAATTTGAGATATTCTAGAATACTTGAGCTAATTAGTACCTAACTCTGCAAATTGTGAAGCTCAAAACACATTGAATACCAAATTTTAAATATCATAATTCCCGCGCTTATGTGGTTTTACTCAAACGAAACTGGTTTTGTGCAATCAGCCATGTGTTAAAGAAAACCTTGCAAAAGTGAAACAAAGTCTAAACACAAATTACATGAAGCTTAGATGTTGCATCACTGCGTAAAAGGTCAGGAAGCAATCACTTGTAAAGTACCAGTGTTCTGAAATGTTTTCAAATCTAAATCTTTGATAGTTCCGCATCGTTGAAAATTTTAAATTCATCAAAATTCACAATTATACTTTGATTGATCAATTAAATTAATTGGATGTTTGTTGTGCTTTCCTTGGACAATGTATGCATTTGAGGTGATGAGAAACAGTGGTACAAGTCAAGCAATTGATATTTTGTGAAGAACGGTATTGGCATTACGGTTTTAACGTTGCGGTATTGAATAACAAAAAACTAATAGTGCCATGTGGTGATAAATATTTGAACTATTCTTTAGTTCACTGTAAATAAAGGTAGATAACGTCTCATAATAAAAATTGAATTAAGTACATTTTCAAAAAAATTTTTTGACTTACACCAGTTATGTTTCTCAACATCTCATTTCTTCTGACAAAGTGAGTGCTGTATAACAAAACATAAATCAGGGATGGCGAGCCCTGACGTGGGTCAAATTTTGTTCATACTTCTTTTAGTACTAGTTCGTGGGTCACTAAAGGCCATTTGCACAAAAGTTGCGTTTAAAAATTTTTGAAACTAAATATCTTTAAAATTCAATTGGCTTAACTGGTAAAAAGGAGGGTGGTTTGACGATTCAAAAATTCTTAGTGGCGTCAATGTTCTTTCTTTTTCTTTTTTTTTTCAACAAACAAAATGTGAATAAAATTATACGCTTGATTTGATATTTTATAAACACTTTTGCTTTATTTCAAATGCTACAAACACATTTGCGTAACTTCAGAAGTGTAATGATCAAACCGAAAGTTACAGACAGCATTAAAATTGCTTTTGTGTAAATGCAGTGCTTGTAAAACTACAAATAGAATATAAATTTTCTACCCAAATTTTAAAATCTAAATAAACCCTCGTGAACAAACAAAGGGCTGCCGATCAATCGTGGGTCAGTTAAGAATCTTGCGTGGGACAGTGTCTGACCCACGGTCAGAGTCGTAGCTAGGTGGGGGCAAGGAGGGACAGCTGTCCTCGGGCGCAGCGTCAAGGGGCGCCAATTTAATGTTAATTTATTCCATTTTTAAATGCGAAAAAAAAAATTATTTAGACTAAAGAGGTGTGAATATGTTCGACAAGAAAGTGGGTGCACTGCAAATAATATCGGGAATGACCAATGTAGCACAGGAGTGCGTGGGAGATCAGACAAATAATTTTGCGAAGCCAAAGTGTCCCATTTTTCCCTTATAAGTGAATGGTCGCTAATAAAAATGAAAGTTAAAACGGTTCTTTTTAGAGCTATTTATCATTTAGGAAGCATAAAAGTTTTTTAATTCCCTTTAGGGGCGCCCCAGTGACACAGGGGGCGCAAAATCTTCAGTTGTCTCCGGGCGCTGAAAACACTAGCTACGCCTCTGCCCACGGTCCATAGGTTTGCCATCACTGACATAAGGGATCATTCATAAATGATGTCACGCTTCGAGGGGGGAGGGGGGTTCGGGAAATTGTGACAAAGTGTGACAAGGGGAGGGGAGGGGGTAACAAGAAGTGTGACATTATGCATTATGCAACATAGCGTGACGCGTGACAAAGGGGTTGGAGGGGGGTCCGCTGAAGTGTGAAATATTGTGACAAAGGGGAGGAGGTGGGTCAAATATATGGGAAAAAAGCGTGACGTCATTTATGAACGGCCCCTAAATTATTTTGCTTCAGAAATTACATTTTTAACTCACCCTCCTTTTACACGTAAGCAGACCGATGAGACATCGCTTCCTCCATCTCATAACCTTACATTAAGATTTTTCCAAATTGCGCCTTTATATATTCTCTCTCCAGACATGTTTGTTTTAATGAAAGGGAAGCATTCTCTCATCTCTATCTATTCTTCCACTCCTGTTAAGATGAAATCAAAGATCTGTCGCATGAACAAAATATCGGAGCCTTTTTTGCTGACAAAATCAGATAGTACAGGGTGGTCATAAACTGTCCTTGTATTTCCATTGCCGAGTTCGTTCTTTTCGTATATTTTTCTTCCGCAAATATACGTTTGCAAATAGATTGCTTGGTTTGATTTATTAAACTTGATTTGTATCACTGATGAGAATGATTTTGGTTGAAACTAGCGTTTTTGAACAGAATTTAAGGGGAAACGGGACCTTGGAAATAAAAGTTTTCTTTGCTGTAATTTTTCAACACAAAAAATCAGTCTTGCGTCTGAAATTTCGTCCAAATCCAACATAAGAACTTTCACATAGAAATATAAAAATAATGTAAACACTTTCGGGCAAACAGTTGCAGTTTTATTTAATTAAATTTTTGAGGCAAAAACTTTTCTAACTTATAGTATATTTTTCAAAATTTTTTGCTTCTCGCTACAGGTAAACCAGTACAATTTTTTAAAAAATAATTGCTTCATAAAAAGTAGCGCCAAAAAAATATTTGTAATACCCATACTAAACCATAAAAAGTTGTAAGCAAATTTCTGAAAAATTCAGACTCAAGAGTTAATTTTTGTGTTTTTCCTATTTTTCTATAATTTTGAAAAATGGTTAGTCAAAAATATTTTTAATTAGATCAATATTTAAAATTTAGCCAAAATGCACATAATTAATGTAAAATAAGTGCAATGCAAAATAAGTCTTACAGTGAAAAATTAAAAAAGAAAATTCTTATTTCATAGGTAACGTGTCCCCTTAAACACCCATACATACCCTCATTTAATCAGGAAGTTTTAACTCAGGGTATACAAGGAATAAATCAGAAGAGATACTGCTTAAGCTACTTACGCGGAGTATCTTTCTTTCAAAACTAGGAATTGGTTGCGTAATAAATATGTGACAGCAACGATACTTAATGTAGAAACATTACTTCTCTTAAAGATTTAAGTTAAGGGCAGATGTCTGTGAGCTCGACTTCTGTCCTTAGTTTATGTATAAATTATCTCGCAATACATTGATCAAATCTACAACAATTTCCACTTTCCACGGCAATAAATGCGGAATCTGGCTAAGAAGCCGAAGCCTGTAGGATTTTTTAAAGGCATTATATTCAATGTACAACACAATGTGTGTGTGTGTATTTTTATTCTGAAGCGAGTGTGAAGAAATTGCGAATATTTTCTGTGGCAGGAAATGATAAGAGAAAAAGAATCATTTCAATTCTGAAATATAAAAAAACGACTTGGCAGAATTTAAATGAGTATTGAAGAATAAAACCAAATAAAGGCATTAATATGTATAAAAATTAACCAATGTTATGAAGAAAACGAGCTGATGTGTGCAGCACATGACTTCCTTGTACTACACTAATGATATAACTTTTTTAAGAACTAAAAGAATGCTTGCGTGCATCGGGGATACACTCGTTAAAAGTTATATTTCTTAGTTTCATTATTTTTAAAACAAATTTTTCGTTCACTTTTACTTCTCTACACCTATACAGTAAAGTAAATATAGAGAATGGCTTTTTTAGGATTGAGAGATTTTTTTATTTTTATTGGCCCGAAAAATCTGAAATTAAAACAACATGGTAATTGTAAAAAATATTTGCACGTAATTAAGCACAAATTTGCTTTAAAATGCAGACATGCGTTTCGGGTTTGCTTGGAATCCTTTTTTCATTGCAATAGTGGAGCTTCTAGATGCAAAAATATCCAAATGGAGCAAACAAAACAATTGCATTGAAAAAGGGATTCTAAGCAATCCCGAAACATATGTTTGCATTTTAATGCTCATTTGTGCTTTAATTACGTGCAAATATTTACACTTTACTTGTGCACAAAGTTCCTTTTATCATAGTAATTGAACGAAATCTGCAAAGGATTGTTTAAAAAAAAGAAAAACAACGTTGTGCCTTAGGGTGAGGCGTGAAGAGCATTTTAAACACTTTAAGCTCACTAGTTTATTGATGAAAAACAGCTTCACAGGATCCTACTTTTTGCAAATGTTTTAACATGGGAGTTGTACGGGAAAGTCTCCAAATATCGCCAAACCTTTACTGAATTTGGCTTCTCTATTTTGGCGTCAATCTTGGCGAGATATCACCAAATGTCCGAACGCTGTCGCCAAATGGGCGCTAATATATTTAACTATGGAGTTGGTTCAGTAATCAGGGGTAGCGCCAGAGGAAATTGGGGTCCGTTTTTGGGACCGTTCACAAAATTCCAATTAATCAAAATGGACCCTTCACAAAATTCCAGTTAATCAAAACGGACCCTCCACGAAATTCCAAGCTTCCAAATCGTGTTTTTTACACCATAAAAGCGGCAAATAATAATAATAATAATAATAATAATAATAAAAAACAAAAAAAAAACCGTACCCTGTAAAAAGAAAACGCTGGATCGATCCCTGGTAATGACTTTGGGTAAATACCTTGGTATGGAAAACAAATTCAAATTTGCATGCAATTGACAGAAAACCGCACAAAACACCTATTTTAGAACACCCGATTGCAACCAAAAGGGGAGATGCACTACTAGACCTTGTACAGGTCCTACACACGAAATTTCACCCTTCTACGAGTAACTGTTTTTGAGTTATGCTAGATACTCACATACGCTCATAAGAATATACGCACATAGAGACGGCACGACAAAACTCGTCAAAACGGGCTCGGGTGCTGGACAAAATCGATATTTCAATGGTCCATACGCACGTGCGTATGTACATACATACGGATATTGTGAAAAAAAACTGTACAAACTGATTAATTTGTCATTGAAATGTAAATTTATACCTTATGCGGAAATTTGAGTGCGAAATTTTTCGCGATAGCAATACTTCCTTCACTTCGTACAAGGACGTAAAATCAATTGAGTAACAGTATGAAAACCTAAGTGGAATATAAAATACGTCAAAATGGAAAATATAAATATTTTCAGCAGCGGCATAACATCGAAAACAAAGAAAACGCCGATAGAACGTTGTCAAATTCAAAAATATAAATTATTATTTAGTAATAGAACCTAGTTGGGTTTTCGAAGTGGGAGTTGATTTGCTTCTTCTTTTAAGTGGAAGGGAGACTAAATATGGCCCAGACAGCGCGGGGTAAAAATATGAATGTATGAAATATGGCAGCCACTCACCATTGTGGAGGTCGTATCCCCAGGAGAAATCTACCGTCGGGGATACAGAATGCACCCGAGTCAGAAAACTCACGCAGGTCCCCAGCGCGGCTTCTTCAAAAGCAGAACTCTTGCAAAAATGCGTCGCCGATTCTTATAATTCTTTCTTACAGCGGTTAAGCTGTCTCACCAACAGTTTCGATTCCGGTGACAATTTTTCGCTCTCCACTTACCAACACACAAAAAATGCCTTTATAATGAGAATTCTAAAAGCATTCCATCCTAGTTATGCGCGCGAACGGGAACAGAAACCTGTTACGCGAGCTTGCTGGAGCAAGTGGGCATGCGCGCATATGTGACAGACGACTCTCGTTGGACGAATTTAAGTTTTTGTTCCTTTTTCTGCTGATGAATGGAAGCGGCGTATCTCGTTGAGCTTATCGCTCCTCCGGTAAACACATTTTTCTTCGAAGTGCAGACCGGACGCTTTTATCTTGTCACTGTTTATTTATACGGATCATCAAATTTAAAAATACATAGGCCCTCATTTGTTATCGACGTGTTGCTCACATTTGTTGATATAAAAATTGAAAATGCGTAATCGAGACATTTAAAAAATTACCGACCTATAAAAGTCAATTATGAGTAAATGGAGAGATTATCAGGGGGATCCGGAGCCAGAATGCGGAGCAGTACAGCAAGGAAATTTTGCTCGGAACAGGGGCAGAGCAGAAGCGAAAAAATTGCTAGTGCTCCATTGCTTCGATTTTTATTTTATTTATTTATTTATTTATTTGAATTACATTCATTTAAACACAAATACATGAATTATGGGGGTCTTTTGTTTTTTTGTTTGTTTGCTTTGGCAGCACCGTGTGTATTAAAATATGAGGCCCCCAGAACCAAAGGATGCAAGTGACAAAATTGAAAATTTGGAGATAACTGATGGAAATGATTGGGAAAGCACCATTCTACAAGATATGTTAGTGATGGCTTTAACAGGTGCTTCTCTTCAACCGGATTTAGAAGAAATAAAAAAACACTAAAGGTCCCATAAGATCGAAATTTTGAACGCGTTTTTCTCAGAATCGTTTTTTGGTCACTTCCATCGATTTGCTTCTCACTGCCTCATATATGATTCTTGTTCCTTTCGGAAAGCAGAGAAAAACAACTTGTTAGAATGCGATACCTTTATGAATTTTCACCGTACCCAATTGTTGTTTTGGTGTGAGTTTCCATGCATACTTGGATATGAAATTATAAAAATAAAAAAATTTTATCTTTCGCACATGCGCAGTAAAGATTTAATTACTTCCATAATTGGTCACATTCTCAATATTTTCTGTTTTAAATTTCCCTTTTATGCCTCTCTTGTATGATGCTGTCAAGTTTTCTGAAAATTTGGTAGCGTTTTGTGGTTAACTTTGCAAGTTACAAACCAAAAACGTATGAAGTTCTTTAAAGAAATACTTATAGCATCTTCTTTATAGCTACTTATAACATCTTCGACACGGCTGCTAAACTATTTTCTGAAATGTACAGCTTTTTACGATGCAAGATTAACCAAAACGTTTTTATTCTTTTTCATTTTGTTGCTGGTCTCCTGCGTACAAACGAATACAATGAATTTTTACTGGAAAGTGAATATTGAAAATAAAAACAATAGCAAATAAGTAAAGACCCGACTTTCTCATTAGATAAACATGAAATTACGAAACATCTGTTGTGCGTCGATTATTCTGGCCAGGGACAATTGCATATTTTGTGTTCTGTTGACACTAGTGCATATAACTGCGCAAAAGCGGTAAGTTTCTAAGATGAATGTTTTTGTGAGTTTTTACGTGTTTTTGGACTTTTCTTATCTTACTTCTTTAGTTTTTTACATTGTACTCTTACAGCTATGATTAAAGGATCTGCTATGGAACTTGGCCCCTGTTAGATATCAATTCTTTTATCGCTGATCAGAGGCGTAGCTAGGGTTTTCAGTGCCCGGGGACAATTGAAGATTTTGCGCCCTCCTGTGCCTCTGGAGGCCTAGGGGCGCCCCTAAAGGGAATTAAAATAACTTTTACGCTTCCTAAATGATAAATAGCTCTAAAAGCAGCCATTTTAACTTTCATTTTTATTAGCGACCATTCACTTCTAAAGGAAAAATGGGACACTGCCTTCGCAAAATTATTTGTCTGATTTCCCACGCACTCCTGTTTTACATTGGTCATTCCCAATATGGTTTGAGGTGTTCTCACGTTTTTGTCGAACATATTCACACCTCTTGAGTTCAAATAATTTTCTTTTCGCATTTAAAAATTAAAAAAAAAAATTAACATTAATTTGGCGCCCCTTGACTCTGCGCCCGGGGACAGCTGTCCCTCCTTGCCCCCACCTAGCTACGCCTCTGTCGCTGACACCGACTACTCAAAAGGCCAGTTGTTCTATCAAACTTGGCCCTTTTTTTTCACATTTACGTTTTCTTGGGATTATATTTGAGTGGCCATAGATGTTAAAGCTAAAAGTTTAGATGCTTTTCAAAACTATGTGCCAGAAACGATTACCTATATATAAATAGACGAGGACGAAACAGTTCAGAACCATTTTCTCTTCGGTTTTTCAATCAATTTTCTTTTCTTTTTTTGCTTATTAGCTGTTGACGAGTTTTAGTGATACCAATTTAAAAATTTTGGCAACAGTTTATTATTATTTCACGTTTCCTTTTGTCAGGCAAGCCTCATTTGTAATTGTATTTGTATTTTGTTATAGATAGCAGATGTCTTGGCTGAGTAAATAATTAGATAATAAATATAAAGCACATTGTTAAAAAGAGTTTGTTGCCATTAAGCAGTAAGATTAAAAGCAATTATAATAAGAGTTTGAGTGAAGGCTTATCTGAAACCATGGAATGAAAAATCAGAATAGTGTATGGAAGCAAACATTTAAGTTTTATTAAACTGCCACTCAACTAAGTTTGAAATCGGCAGAAATGCAAGCGGCTACATTTATGAACGCAACTGGGCCTGCGGCGACAATGATTTACAATACGTTTGCTTACAGTGAGGATGATCAAAATAAACTCGACGTTATTATCGCCTATATGTTATGGTTTAAGTATGTCATTACTTAGTTCAAAACATAAAATTATGGGGCATATAGTATATAGCAGCGTTTCCCAAAGTGGGTTCCGCAGAAGGATGGTAGGGGCTCCCCTTTGGCAATTTACTATTACAGTTGAACTCGCTTAATACGAAATGCCGAAAATTCGTGAGTTTGTTCGTATTCGTAACCGTGAATGAGTAGAACCGTGTAAAAAAAAAGTATTAGAAATGCATGTTTATATTTTAAAAATAATTACTACTATTTTAAGAATGATTCGAAGATAGACGATTATCCCTGAGCAGACTGACCTGTCTGAAAGCCAACACGTGCATGAGCTTTATTCTCTTGGTGGTTTACAATGACTCAAAATAAGCAACTATTTGTATTTAAAATTAATTATATGCAATCGAGAAAATTTTTCTAGAATAGGTCAGAAATTTTGTTCGTCTTAGACGAAATTTGTATTTTAGACTTCGTAATATGTGTGAGATATTTAGTGTAAATAAATAGTAAACCAAACTTAATGAACAAAATGTTCCGTGATTTCGTAAAAACCGTGTTCGTATTAAAAAAGTTCAACTGTATATAAAAGAATGTTTAACTAGTCATGTTCAGAAAATATTTCGAGATGAAATTTAGCTGAAAGTGATAGTTAATTCAATTTCTGAAAATAAAAATACGTTTCAACTAAGCAAAATAAGAAAAAACAACTGTTCAGAGAATTTTTTTAATTAGTTCATTAATGTAAAATTGATGAAAAAAATTGCAAAATGGCTCGTTGCTCTGATTTAGATCACTCTGCAGCTCTAATGGGGACGGTAAAAGGCTATACGTCGTTTGGTCGTTTGATGATAAAAGAATGACAATTATGTTCAACGATATTGACTAATGAGTAAAAAAGGGAATTAAGCTTGTTTTGAAATACTTTTGACATGATTCCAGAAAGGTATCGAAGAGTGCGGTTCAGTAATTTTTTCTTTTTACATGGGCTGCGTACTGGTCATTAACGTTTGCAGACCTAGTGCATTCCCCGGAAACTGCCTTCTATTCTTTCTTGTTGCAACACAATCGGCAGATGCCATTGCCGCATGAGAGTTTTGAACGTCTAGTTTTTCATTGGAAGGTGAAGCGCTGACAATTTGAAATTGTACTAGGACTCTGGCAATGCAAAACTGCACTAGGAGTTTAATTTAGCCAAGAGTATCCAAGCAAAATAGATATTCAAAAGTTTTTTATGTGCAGACGATATTCTGCGTCATGAGAACCTACCGATATTGTCGGGTTTAAACTCACAATTTCGGTCGCACGTGGCCCACGCCTTACACGACGCCAACGTGCCGGCTACGTTTAGTAAACAATAAACTAGTGTTTCGATGATGGTGCTGAGGAAAAAATTTGTTTTATAGTCAAATGTCTCTTGTGCATTATAATGGTTCACAAAAGTTTGAAATGTGTGTGTATAGTCATGCCTCATTTGTTTCTTGTTTATGATTTTTACCCTTAAAAATTAACTTTTTCTGCTGGACAATGCTTCTACCCAACGCTCAACTTTCACATCAACGCATCAATGACTTTTCGCGAACAGTGCATTAGTTTTGAATTTTTCCGTTTTCAATCCGTTATCTATATAGATAAAACCAAAAATTTGTGTATGTGTGTGTGTGTGTGTATCGCTCGCCTCCTGCCGAGATGGAACGGTCTAGAAGTATGAAATTTTGGTTACAGGTACCTTGGGTCAGGTACTCGTGCACCTCGAAGAGTTTTTCCGAAAATTCGAATTTGTTCTTCTTTTATTTCAATTTAAGAAAAACTGTTAATTTTAGGAATATCTCATCAAAGAAACGTCACACCTTTTCGATTTTGCAGATTATTAATACCCGTAAAAAACTGCTCAAGTTGATCTCTTTCTGAAGTTCGTAGAACAAACAGAACACGCGCAATATTCATTTAAAGTAATTCTCGAACTTCAAAGCAAGGCTTACCTCTGAATTTATCTGCTCAATTTGCGTGTTTTCGCCAAAATAAATAGTACTTTTGACGCCAACTAGATTATTTCTGTTAACGTAAGATTGAAAAAATGATATTTTATCTTAATTCATGCCGTTTTATGAGAAAAACAAATTCTAAAAATTAATTTCATTTTTATACATATTTTGTGGAACTGCAGACGATTTTTAATTACTTTACCTTGAGGTTGATTTTCGTTCCTTTTTTTGGCAATTTAATAATATAGTAGCAGTTCAACAATTTCATGAAACATTTCTTATGGGTGGGTGTCCGCTTTATCAACGAAACAAGTTCTAAAAATTCACTTCATTTTTATGCATATTTTGTGGATCATTAACTGCAGACGATTTTCAATTATTTTATCTTGAGGCTGATTTGTCTTTCTTTTTTAGTGATTTAATATTTATTCCTTTGATAAAAACTAGGTTAGAAGGTTTTCGATATCGCTCTTTTTTGCTGAAATTTAAAATTTTACTAAGTGGTGATAACTTTTTTTTTCGCCTCTCATCCAGATAATTGTTCTCAATATATTCTTTTGTGCTTCGTAACTTTTCCAAACCGAGCCAATAATCGTTATTAATAAATTGTTCTCATTTAATTCAATACGTGATTTACATTATAGGATTAAGGCGCCAATTGCGTTATGCTTCCATTTCTATAATGCAATTTATCGATCTTCTGCTACATGTTAATTTTTAAAGAACCGGTTTTGATTGATTCCATATTTTACTCAAGTGATTTATTTCCTAAGACTGTTTTATTTTTTGTACTGCCTATTTGGCGCCATTTGGACATAATTTAGTTATTTTTTTCTATCAATTTAAATTTCACACGTCCGAATTGGTTCAGTACTGAACATTTTCCAATTTTAAATGTGCATTTGCCTTTGGAATTTTCCTTTGGACATAATGCTTTCCTTTCTTTCGTTTTTATCCAACTTTTATGAAGGTGATATTTAATTGAATTTTCAGGAAATGTTCTGACGATTTTGTAAGCGGGATTTTTAAGAACGGGTGTCCTTTTTTAATGGAGAATTTAAGATGGACTGTTGGTAATTTTGGGAACAACAGCTCTCAAGTCTGCATTCTAATAAGTATTTTTAATCACAGACGTCTTTGTTCTACTGGGGATTTTTTTTTTTTTTTTTTGGACTGAAGTCATTATTCTATTAGGGATGTTTAGGAATAGTTGTCTTTGTTCAAATCGGGTGCCTTAGGAATGTTTTCTTTATTGGTTCAGAAATATCCAGGGACCGTTGTTCTTCATCTGATGGGCATTTTTAAAGAGAATACTGCTCTTATTCTGATGGGAATTTTTGGATGTAGTGTTGTCTGTATTGTAATTGCAATTTTTACGGACTCTTGATATCATTTCGGAACAATTATACTGATGCAGATGTGCATTTTAGTTACTGTTGCCCTTACTCTAATGGCCAGTTTTTATGAAATGTATTTTAATGTGGATTTTTATGGTCTAAAAGTAATTTTTTATATGCTGTTGTTTCTAATGCAATCGTGATTTTTAAGGAGTTTTACTGTGAAATGGGATTTTTAAGGACTGTTGCCCATTCTATACTTGGATTTTTTAAAGAAAATTTTTCCTTATATATTTACAACCGAATTTTGGACATGTGTCTCTTGGCCTGCGATTGCTGCAATATTATCCCGCGCAACGGTGGGCATGTCAGCTAGTTAACAATATAAAGAAAATCGAGGCACTGTTAAACAATAATTTTGTCAGAAGGGTAAAATGTCAATTTTGAAAATAAAACTGGCCTTCCCGAAGGCTAGATTTGAACTGGAAATGGTATAAACAGTATGATTTTATCGGTGGAACACAGCATTTTATTTTACTAAGTTTAATTTATTAATTAGTAGATTCAATTATTATTATTAAGCGTAATGGAAATACTAATTTTTAATAATTTAATTGTTAGTATAGATAAAACATGACTCGTGTATTTTTCACCATTTTGAAAACTATTACTTTCAAATAAGGATTTCAACATTATTTCAAGCTGCAGTTTTTAATGGGTATGAAATTTTTTAAAATAGAGTCACTAGGATAGCTTTCGTTTAATAGCCAATTTTTGACATTCAGTGTAATAACTTGAATGGGTTGCAATCATAAAAACAAAAAAGTTCACCGTTAGTCAATTTTAGGCTCGTAGCGGACGTAAGAGAAAGGAGTTTCGGGTGTTCAGGGGTTCTCAACCGAGAAAATTTTCAAAAGTAGTCTTAAAAATGCGGTTTTATTTTATATTTTGGAAAGTTACTGGGGACAGGTGTGCGAGGGCTCTCCCCAGGAATTTTTTTTAGATCCAAGTCCTAAAAATGAAATTTCGGAAACTTGGGCTCTTTCCATCAATGTCTTGGCCATCCCCCCACTTTTGGTACACTCACTTCTACTGAATCGGATTTTAAAATGGCAGTCATTCATAAACTTATGACTTTACAAACTTTCAGTGAAACAAATTTTATAGCCTTGATAGATTTTTATAACAATTCTTTATTTTTAAAATTTCTTTATTTTCCTCATAGTTTTGTTAAAAAAATTAGTTTAGTAAATGAACGGAATTAAATTTAATAATTTAATGACTCCCAACAACAAAAACTTTTACTCATCTATTTTCCTAATTAGATTTGTTAAAAAAATAATAATATAGAAGATTAAAATTCCATAATATTAAGTGTAAAAAAAAAAGTGCAATCAGAAATCAGCTTTGAAAAATGACTCAAACTACAAACTAGTAAAAAATCTTCTTTTATTTAAAATTACAAAGTTTTATTTGAAATATTTAGTTTAATGAGAGTGTCAGTAGATGTGGCCACCATTTTAAATGCTGTAATGCATAGTAAAAGTTTGTCCGGACGATTTCACTGGCGCTAGATGGCGCGCATGTAAAATGTCTTGCCATGAGGGTGATTCGCAACATAATTTAGTGTTACAAATAAAATTATTTAAAAGGGTTTTTTTAAGAGTATTTAAATCGATATAGTCAATTTTTGTGAAGCTGGTTATAGGATCATGGACTACTTTTAGATTCAGAATGTGTTTGTGATTTCTTTTTATTATATTTGGTTCATTTTATTTTAGTTCGATGGTTTCGGTTTGCGACTGATGGTTTCGGTTTGCGACTGGTTTTGGTTTGCTAAAAGCCCGTAAATTTTCGGGAAGAAACTGGGAAATTTGGGAACATTGGGAATTTTGAGATGTTTTCAGTCTTAAAATATGTTACAGAACATATAACATTGTAACGCTATATTATTTTTATTTTAGATACATGACCAAGCGTCAAACATAACATTTTATATCAAATCTATAATTGAGAAAATTAACTAGTAAATTCAATAGGCTTTTTTATTGCAGTATTATTGATTCTAAAAATTTATTTGATTTGGTTGCTTTCCAGAAAATAAGATTAACCTTCAAAATATTTTTTTTTCTTTACTCGTTGATTTAAATTATTATAAGCAATAATATATCTGTTTTATTCATAGCATTTTATTACAACTTTAACGACACATTTGAAGGGGTAATTTTTTGACAAGAAACACTGTTTAAAGCACTATTATACATTTCAACAATTTTTTTTAAAGGCAGGTTTTAAATATTTTTATGTGTTATTTTGTTTTTTATTGATGACTTAAACAACTATCAAGTTTCACAATGGGGCCGTTCATAAATGACGTCACGCTTTTTTCCCATATATTTGACCCCCTACCCCCCTTTGTCACAATATGTCACACTTCAGCGGACCCCTTCCCCCCTTTTGTCACGCGTCACGCTATGTTGCATAATGCATGATGTTACAATTTCTTGTTACCCCCCTCCCCTCCCCTTGTCACACTTTGTCACAATTTCACGAAACCCCCTCCCCCCTTCGAAGCGTGACATCATTTATGAATGATCCCTATGTAAATAAAAAAAATTAAGAACTTCCTTTTTTTCATTCTCAACAGAAACATTTTTTACAGGTACCAACATTACGAAATAAATATGTTGTCTGTTTTAAAATGCTTTAACAGTAATGTTTGGGAAAATAATTCTATTATAATGAAAATTTCATAAAAATTTATTTATTTTTGATGTGTTAAAATTATTATTTAAAAAAAAAAAAAAAAAAAAAAAAAAAAACGATCCCAGTTTTTAGAAATTTGAAACTTTCCGATATTGCTTTAAATTCTCGGGGGGGGGGGGGGGGTTTCCGGAAATAAAGTAGGCGTTTAGACATCCTTGCAAAGCTAATTGTAACTTTAATTTAACTAAAAACGGTTTCAACTTTAATGTAAAGTTAAGTAAAAAACATGTCCATTAAATGTGATAACGCACGCCTCCCCAAAAGCTGTGGACCCTCCCTCTCCAAGGCGTAACAAAGTCAGGTCCCCCCCCCCCCCCCCACACAGAAAAAGGATGCGAGCTCCAGTGGTGGTGGGCATTGTGCAAACCGCTTGCCATTGAAGTTTTTAAGGGGATTGTTTTAGGTGTCTTTGCTTCTTTTAAGGGGTGGGGAAGGCTTCTTTTTTTCAGGGGTGAACAATTGGGGGTAAGTATATATTTATTAGGGGTGCCCTTTGGGGTCATGGCACAGATTGCTCCATTAAAATTTTTATAGGGGTCGTTTTGGCTTTGTTGAATTTTGAAGGGAACATCGTTTTGGGGGATGCACCATCCTCTTGGAGCGGAAATGGTATATACATAAATATAGTATATATCAAGGGCGCACACGAAAGGAAGGAGGGGGACATGTTGCCGATTGCTCCATAGAAAATTTTAAGGGGTTGTTTACGAAGGGTGAAGGTGAGCCGAATTTTGAGAGGGGTCATCGTTTTGGGGGAGTGCACCGCAAAGGCCGTATCCAGACACGGGCCCTCAAGCCCGCCCGCCTACGAAATCCCGAATTTTTTTTCAATTTAGCATATATTCTTAACTTCTGAAACTTGCTTTGACATATATAAGTGTGTCGAAGTCAGGTGCCCCTCCCCCCGAAAAAAATTTCTGGGTACGCACCCTCGCTCATAGTGGAATGTTGAACGATCACCCTAGGGAAAGTTCATAAATGATGTCACGCTTTTTTCCCATATATCTGGCCCCCTCTTTCCTTTGGCACAAAGTGTCGCACCTCAAAGGACCCTCCCTACCCCCCTTTGTCACAAATATCGCTGTGTTGCATAAGCATGATGTCACACTTTTTGTTACCCCCTCCCCAGCCCTTGTCACACTTTGGCACAGTTTCACGAACCCCCCTTCCCCCTCGAAGAAGCGTGACATCATTTATGAATGATCCCATCCTCTATATGTATATATATAGGGTGATCATTCCCTCGATGAGCGTTATATATATATACAGTGGCGTTCCTATCATGAATGCCACCTGCCGGGGAGGTAATTTGTAATTTGTGAGACACAACCCCTTTACACGCAAAAAAAAAAAAAAAAACTCCACATTTGTTGTGTTGTATAAACTTATAGTTTATATATTTTCAATCGTGCAAAAAAGAAT
This sequence comes from Octonoba sinensis, assembly GCA_038502835.1. NCBI lineage: Eukaryota > Metazoa > Arthropoda > Arachnida > Araneae > Uloboridae > Octonoba > Octonoba sinensis. Next base: position 87,301,097 of record CM076604.1, read on the forward strand.
CTTAAGAAATTCAATTTTATTTATTTGTGCAAATTTTAGTTCACTACATTTATTTGCAGTTATAATGCGTTGAAATAGCATTAGGTGCCAACTTCAACATTCAACAAAAGGGTCCCCCGCGTAGTGACGCCACTGATATGTATATATATATATATATATATATATGTTTTTAGATTGGGTTTTTATGGGGTCCTTTTCTAGGAGTTTAGGGATCATTCCAAATGATGTCACGCTTCGGGGGGGGGGGGTCGTGAAATTGGGACAAGGGGACGGGAGGGGGTAAAAATAAGTGGGATATCATGCTTATGCAACATAGCCTAGCATATGGGACAAAGGGGAGAGGGGTATGTAGAAGTGTGACATTTTGTGACAAAGGGGGGGAGGGGGTCAAATACATGGGAAAAAAGCGTGACATCATTTATGGACGGCCCCTTAGCAGAATTTTGAAAAAGGTCATCGCTCATAGGTGCGGGCGCCATTGCTCTGGGGAGGGGAGGGGAGGGGGCATCGCCTCAATATATTTATATATAAAAAAGCATGTGTGTGTGTGTGTGGTGTGTTGGAAACCGCTCAAAAACATTTACATTCCTGAAGTTTATGAACTAACTGATTCCAGATTATTAAGAGTATAAATAATGAAGTACAGCAAGCGTTAGATAAAAGAAACGACGTGCGGAGTTCAAAAATCGGGTGCCCAACAGACCCGTTGTGTTAGGGGGATCAATTGCACCTCCCCCTCACTTGGAAAATAATTTAATGTATTTCTTCGTATGTACATGTATTTTGTGTTTTTTTAATGCAACGTACAATGAGTTTTTACTTCCCTCCATTTAAGAGGGTCGGGGGGAAGAGTGCCCCCTGGCCCCGACATTTTCCTCGCATTCATTATGGCACGAATACCAGCTGACCGTCTGCTACCCCTCTTTTAATCCTAAATTATCTAGTCACTAGCTAATTACACTGATTTTTTACGAAAGCAAAAAATACATTAAATAAGATACTAAAATAACCTTCTGATTATATGTTTAACTTATAATAAAATGCAATAAAATATTGCAAATAATAATTTCAATTGTTGGAACAACGAGAGACTAATGCGTGCCCGAACGCCCGAACCGCCTGGCCGCTGCCGCCAAAACGAGCTGATTTTCCGCTACCTTTCTCCGAATACTCGGGGTCAAACGAAATTTCTCTTTCCCTACTTGATCAAACGGCAAGACATTTTACTCTAGCGCCATCTGACGGCGGTGGAAAAATCGCGCCATGTTTTCGGCCCGTTCCCCGCTTAGTTGAGGCTCCTTCCTTTTAGACTCCCTGTTTCCCACACAGAGTAGAGAATCTCGACTCTATGGTTTCACACCTGCAAGGAAAACTACACTCTGTTTGCGAAAGAAGGGGGGCTTGTAATAAAAGACCTAGCACGCTTGCTCGTACTTTATTTAAAAAACAGTAAAACCTCCCTACGTTGACCACCTCTCTAAGTTGACCGAAATTTTATAGTTTGAATGGTCACAACATGTTTTCAATGGAGATTTTTATCTCTATGTTGACCACCTCCATAAGTTGTATGTTGACCACTTTTTAGTAAGTTATTTGAAATAAATTGAAATAATTTACGCTCTGTAACTTGAACACTGCCTTTTGTTAAGCAGAAATGGTATTCGGGCCCTTTGAATATTTTCATTTCATAGACTCCAAACATTGTCTGTTATTCCTGAAATCTAGAAAAAGGTAAAAGGGGAGGGGGGGATGTGCGAAGAATTGAACTACGCAGAATTGGAAAACAACCTGTATCTCTCGCACATTCCGTTCTTTTTTCTAACTATTTTTTTTTATTTCTTCGAAGCAACTTAAAGATTTAGCTGCCGAAAAATGCCCAAGCGTGGTCGTTAATGGACTTATAAACTGAGAAAGTGCTTTTTACAGTTACCTAATGAACAAAAAGAGGCCATAAATAAAAATAGAATTTCCTTAAAAAATGTGAAAATGTGCTCTCAGTAAAAGTAAAAATGAGCGAGTGCTAAATTTTTTCTTAAAAATATTTTAAAAGTTTAATAAATTTTCTCTAATATTGTACTACATTTTTTCTAAAAATTTCCTAAGTTGACCACCTGTCCGTATGTTGACCACTTATTAGTTACAGTCCCTTTACGCTTGTATTGAGACTTGGGGAAAAGAGAGTTAGAGGGGACACGATTCAGTTGTTTAAATTCATTAAAATGGGAAATGATGGATTACAGCTATGTGCTGAAAGTAGAATCAGAGGTCATTGTTTTAAGCTTTTCAAATCTCAGGCTAATCTTGAAATTAGGAAAAATTACTACTTCAATAGGGTTGTGGGCAGTTGGAATAGTTTACCGGAAGCGACTGTTAATTGCAGTGCTGTAAAAGCTTTTAAAAAGCTCTTTATGTTCATTGGGGACTGCTAAATTGACTAGGACCAGCCTAGCTGGGCCCTGAGCCTGTCGCTGGTCGTCACTTTTGTATTTGTATTTGAATTGGTATTTCCTTTCACTTCTTTAGCGCATCAATTCTCAATGCTTTGTTGCTCTGTACGAAATGTTTCGTAGCGTTTCATTTTGTGCATATATAAATACATTTTTCGTCTATATTAAATTCTTATAAAGAGCTGCTTTAAGGCATCATTATTACTTATAACCAAGAAGTGGGTTTTACTTTTGACAATTCACCTCCGACTATACAGTGTGTATAAAACAGGCGGCTAAACATAGGGCATCCACTTTTACTCATCTGCCATTTCATTGGTTAAATTCTACTACGTCACAAATCTTATGACGTCAGCTCAAATGAAGAGAATCGAAAGTTGTACAGTTTCGGAATGAGCGTGTTTTTCGTTGCAAGATACTAAAACTGGCAGGTGCATAAGAAAGGGGGGGGGGGGGATCAGGGGCCCAAGCCCCTCTATTAGAAATGAGGAAATTTTTTATTTCAATGCTAAATGAGAAAAACTGTTTTTAAAGAGAAAATTTTAAAATAAAAACCAAAATTTAAAGACTTCTTGCACTAAAATTTTAAATTTAAGAACTTATAAGTCTTATTATATTTTAAATATGAAAAATATTACTTTGAAATACATAAGAAATGTGTTTGAAAATGCACTTCCCTTTTCCTCCCTCAACTACAGAAATTTACCAAATACACATTGTGAATTGTGTAATTTTCCTTTTATAAACAGATAGATTTAAAACAAAAAAGTGCCCCCCCCCCCTCCATGATTTTTAAATTGGACTATTTAGGACCTAGAAATGCATGCAATTCTGCAACTTATTTCTGGTAATAATTTTTTTTCTTTTCTTTCTTTTTTTTTTTTTTTTTTTTTGCTGCTATCTCTCAATACACTTGACTCTTCTATATTTGAATGGATAATTATATGTCATTATGGAAGATATAGAGAAGGTAGCTATATACATATTGATTTTTTAAACTCTTTTACGATGCATATAATTCTACAACTAAACAAAATTAACAGGAAAGATTAAATTACTGTGGAGGATGGGAACAGTAGTTTTAGATAGGATAAATGGATTCATGAACCAGCAAAGCAATCGTATGACGCCTTTTTTTTTTTTTTTTTAGTTTCATTCAAAAAACACCAAAAATGAGATAAATTCAGTCATAGATAGTGCAATCTTTTACTGCTCAAGAGAGTAATTTTATTATTACTCTTTTTTTATTCTATTTAATTAATTAATTTATTTATTTACTCAATGTTAGACAATTAATTGTGTTTATGTCTTTCTTTTATTTCTATATAATTAGCGTCTGTTATTCCGCGGCGCTTGAGCGACCCACTTCTTTTTCTTTTTTCCTTCTCACCCTCCCCCCCCCCCCCCCTCCTATTTTTTTAAAAATTTCTTCCTTTTTTTTTTATTGCTTTTGGGTGTTCAGTAAAATAAAATATTTCGAAAAATAATAACGTTATTAGTTTCCTAAAACTTATAGGCACACATAAAACAATCACTACAGAATTTCAGCATTCAACGCGTAGTCTAATGCAGTGTTTCCCAACCTTCTTATCACCGCGGACCGGTCAGCGCTTGAGAATTTTACCACGGCCCAAGGGGGGGGGGGGGGGGGAATCATTGTGTATATTTTAGTTTATTTTGATTTATTGATTTTTATTTAATTGTATTTAAACATTCCTTCAAAATTAAAAAAAAAAAAAACAGTTACACCAAAAAATATAAAGTGATTTAACATTTCTTTATTTTTTACTTTAACACTTACTAGAACGTTAAATCAATGAGAGCCCTGAGCTTGTTTCTTTGCAATGAGACGGTTCCATCTGGGGGATGTTTTTAATTTGGGGTATAAACCTAAGAATTCAAATTCAATTTCAATGAAATGGGCGGCCCGGTACCATTTGATCCACGGACCGGTACCGGTCCGCTGACCGGGGGTTGGGGATCACTGGTCTAATGTACTAATTAAAAAAGTAGACACGTGTTTCGGGGCTTATATGGAGTCCTTTATCAGGGCTAAAAATGTGTTGTAGATAAAAAGATATTATATATATATCAAAATTGAAAAAGGGGTTCCTTGTACCCCGGAAACACGTGTCTGCAATTTCTATTGCTTTTTTTCAATTTTTTTTGCGTTTAATGCGTTTTATTTTGTTAATTACACTTTTTTCACACTTTAAATCCGTTTTGTCGAATTGCATGTTGGCCGTTTTTTTTTCTTTTTTTTCTGCAATAGATAAATTGAGTGTTTATGTTGGTCGATACTCATCCCTGTATAAGGACGTAGCGAAATTCCCTTATGAAGAATAATACGTTAATTAGTTTAAGAATTAAAAATATACATTAGCCTCAGTGAAATCTGAACATTGCTTTTCATGGAATGTGTTATCAGATACAAGGGTACTTTTCAGTTAAAAAAAACTGATATTTTCACATTTTTTTTGAAAAAGTATATATTAATGAAAATTATATAATTAGGTGAACCCCCTCCACACACACACATAATACATACGTGCTATATATATATATCAGCTCGAAAGATCTTACAAGTGATTAAATGAAAACAAACAACATGCAATTTGATGTGATGACCAGACAGTTATATCACTACTATAGAAGTCCATTTTTTCCAGAAACATTGCTCTGAGTTTTTCAAAACGCAAAATATTCTGCATCTCGCAAGACAGAAGGAAATAAAGCATATATATAGATAATACATTATTTGTCAAAGAAATATCAAGAATTATAAATTAAAAAATTTTCGAAAAACTTTTTTCTTTTTTTTTTAATTTTCGGTTTTTAAAAATGTTTAGAAAATTCGGAGAATTGCAAATCAGAATCATCCATACAAGAGCGCAGAAGCAATCTCTACTACATTTCCATTATTTGCCTTTTAAATACTCAGATTTTGTAACAGAACAAAATTTGCGCGCACTTAAAAGTATAATACCGCCCTTAACATGACGTCATGTTTCTTAGCCAATGAAATGTCAGATGAGTAAGCATGATAAATGGTTCTGCGTGTTATTCAATGTGTCCTGCGTCATAAAAGATTATTTGGATTATTTATTTCAAAAAACATCTTTATAAAAAGTGAATGAGAGTACTTTTTAGTTTCAGTTTTGAATGTAAAACTGGTTTTCTCTTTTTCTTTCAGTATAAAATATTAAGAATTAATATTGCAAAATAACGGAACGAATCATCAATTTTTTCTAATAATTTGGCAACAGTAAAAGAAGAAAGGGGGGAGAAAATTTTGTAACTATGGTAAACAAAACTGCCGTTGTGGTAACAGAAGAGTTTTACGGTTACTTTGTCAACTTTATTAATATTATTTTAAATTTTATACAGTAAGTAGATTTTATGTTTATAAATTTCCAGAAAAAATGAATATTTATTTCTTCACCATTGCATTGTTATTGTTGCAGCAGTGGTGAAGTCCTAAAGAGGAAGGTGAGGATATGCTTTGCGAACTAAGTTACTAAAATCAAATGTTGGGTGTGAAAGTTAAAAAAGAAAAGTTCACGTCCCCTTCGACTACACCATTTTGTTGCAGTTATATTATATTAATTTTGTTTAATAGTTCCTTAGTTACTTTTTGAAGCAGTCCCGTCATTTTAAAATTTATGATACACTCGTCATAAATACTTTGTACCGTCGATGCACCTTATAACAGGGTTCCCAAAGGTGGGCCCAGCCGGAAAAATAAAACCCTCCCAGTCCGCTACTTATCCACTATCTCAGTAAAGGGTTTTTTTTTTCCAGAATTTATTGTACAGTGCAAATTCAAAACATTTACTTCAGAAAAAAAAATGTTATGCTTATGATATTTGTCATTACCAAGACCCGAAATATCCAGCTTTTTGGACAATTTTCTCTTAAGATATTTGTAGGTAAACATTTTTTTTTTTTTTTGCACTATTTCAAAAAATATTCTTTAATAAACTAATAGGAGATCTGTTTTTTTAATGGCAGCTTCATGCAAGATAGTTGAACAGAATAGTTTTATTTCACAAACTATTTTGAAATCAGCTTAAACAACATCTATGATAGCTGCAGTCAGTGGTGTAGTCCTGGAAAAAAAGGTGGGGGAGGGGGGGGGGACACTTTAATATACAAACTTCAAAAAGTGGGGGTTCACTTATGTTAAAATTCAAAACAAGTGGGCGCACGCCTGTGTTAAAATAAAAAGGTAGGGGGACGCCGTCCCCCTCGACTACACCACTGGCTGCGGTGTTCCTTAACCCTTCAGAACTCACCCAGTGAGCAAAAGATACTCACACCAAGAAAAAAAAAGTATATCTGGTATTACACTTCATAGGTGGAGGCGCTGCAGTACTTAGGGAAAGCTATTCCGACCAAAAAGTTTTGGCGAATTTACAACACTGTAATTAGGTTATAACTAAAATGTCTTCTCGTGGTTCCACAAATTCACGTGTTTTTTAAGATTGGTTTGTTGTTTTTTGTTGAAAAATTGCTTTGTTTGGCTTCATTTAACAAAAATGGTTGGACGAATTTTCTGTAAGTACCTGTGCTTCTCTGTCTAGCTTCTCCTTGTGGCCTTCTCTTGCTATCCTGATGTGTTTCACAACCATTAATCTTTGTCTAACTGTTGCTGGGGTTTTTTGCTACTTGGGGTACTTGAGTTTGAGTTTTTCTCAGAGCTGCAGAGTCATGGATTTGGAGTTTGGCGATTTTGGGGTAAAGGAGTAGGAGTTGCCGAAAAACATATGTTGACTTCAACTCGGGGTGCTTTTTTTTTAACAACACTCCTTACAAAATGTCTTTTTGTGTTTAGCATTACACTCTTGTTGCTTTTTCATCATTTTAAAGATTCATTTTTTCTTTATTATTATTATTATTATTACCTAATTTGGTGTGTTTCTTGATTTGATTGAATTATCTCTGTACTAAAAAAATAATTCTTACTGCTGTTGAGGGAAAAGTCAAAAACTATAATGAAAACTTCTAAAAATTTTATAAGTTATAGAGATATGGCAAAAATGTGTCTTAATATAAGACATTTATAGATTCTTACAATAGTTTAAGAATTGTTTAATCTGCAAGACAATGATTTTTTCTCTCTCTGTTTGTGCTCCCCAAGGTTAAATTTTAAATGAATCAATCTGATTTTTGGAATACAAAGAGATGAAATGAAGGAATAGAGGCTGGAAGGATCCAAGCACTATGTTTTGTTTTATAAACTGGTATAACAAAGTAACTGAAATATGCCAAACACTCCTTAACTATTTGATTTTCTTATGCAGGATGTAAAAAATACATAGATTTGCAACAAGCTTGGTGAAAGAAAAAATTTTATTTACAACAACAAAAATATCTTGAAAAAAGATCCTCTTCAAAAATTATACTTCATTAAAGATCCATGCCAAAAATTTTACTTCCTTTAAAGATCCATGCCAAAAATTTCTTGTTGATGCTGTTTTATATTACAAATAGTCTATACTTTTGAATCCAGTGCACATATTTTGTCCATTTTTAAATACATTGGTTTAATAAGGGGTAAATTGTTGGTCACTGATCTACTTTAAAAATTCAGAAGTTATTCATTCATTTCTGTCTATACATTACCAAACCTTAGTTGTTAGGTCTGTACTAGTTGTGAATACAGTTGACGCTCGATATAACGACCATCTGCATCCCACAGAAAAAGGTCTTGATAACGAGTGGCCGCGATAAGAGGTAGAATTTTCTAAAATAAATATACCTGCATCATGCATATTCAGTAGTTCCATTAAAATTGGTAATTCTTCAAAGAGGTAATTCTTCATTCTCAAATTATTTTTTGTCATTGGAATTTAAGAAAAATTATCAGTGTAAAATATTAAACAGCTTTTAAAGTAGAAAATATAGGGGAGGGGGGGATTACATACACATTTCTGGAAGCAGAACTTCTAAGCTGACATGACACCTGCACGGACAGCATTACTCCTCTTATTTTGAAGAATAGACCCTTGGAAAACCACGTGATTCAAATGACAACCTACCAATATATCTGTCAACCCCTTTTCCTAAGATCCGGAAATTCCACGTTTGCTCCCCTTCTATTATTTCTGTTCTGTGATAAGTGGTAAAATCCCCACCCCCTAACAAAGTTGGAGTGAACACTGAAGACTCCACACAGCTTTCCATAAACTATAATCAAGGTCATTTAAAGTTATAAATTTAGAAACATGCTCTATTTGAAAAAATACCAGAATCTGTCCACTGAATGTGGTCAATGTACTGGATTAGACGATACAGAACGGTCGTTATACCAAAAGCAAATTAACATAGAGTTCATAGGAATAAAGTTGGGACTTTTACCAGTGATCGATATATTGGAGTAGTCTTTATAATGTGTGGTCGTTATAAAGAGCCTCGACTGTATATAATTATTCTACTTATTTTTCAAAAATAATTTATTTTTTGAAAAATTATATACTTATTCATAGTAATAGAAGTAGGTAATTTTGGATTATGTACTTGTGCATAAAAAAAGTTAAAGTATTTAGCTATTTTCTACTATATAGCCAGAGTTATGTTTATTTGTACTTGAACTAGAGTTATGTTTACTTTAAATGGTGGCAAGAACATTCAAGATAAAGCTTCTGCAAAAGAAGCAAGAGATTTAAGAATCAAAGATTTTTAAAAAAATGCTGTCTTTTATTACAAAAACTCTTTTTATATTGGGAAAATTACAAAAATAGTAGATGAGAAGAATGTTGAAAAAAATTTCGAATAAAACCCAAAAAAACAGGTAATTTCCAATGGCCGAAGCAAGCCACCTTAAAAATTGTTAATATGTTTTATGAGCCAGTAATTTTAAAAGGAAGTAACATTTTTGTTGTGGACGCTAGTGTCATTAATGATGCTTATAAATGTTATAAGAAATTCTGTCAAGAATTGTAGAGTTGAAGCACTGTTAGTTTAAATAGAAGTCCTGAAATGTGGCATTAGTGTTCTTTTCTTCATCATTGATTTCTTGGTAATTATTCAGAAGGGGAAAAATACTTATTGCAATATTTCTAGTCAAAATGCACTAAATAAGGCTAATATATCATTCTGACATTTATTACTATAAAAACAAGGCGTGACCAGTATTTACCCTGTATGCAATCATATCACTCTATGTATTATAAAAACAGCCAAACAGCGTTTTGTGCAATATTCAAATAGAAAATTAAGATTTAGAAGCTCAAAAGGTATATTCTTAGCTTTTATCCCCTCCCCCCCTCCTTGTATAGTATATATGTTGTATTGTGTGCCTTTGGAGGGGGCAGGGGCACAAGCCTCAGCATTTCATAGCACTAGTGATCATCCATAATAATCAAGTGATTATTATGAATTATCACTTTTCTCTTTGAAGCTTGTACTTTAATTAAAACTTTTTGTTTCAGATATTCATCATGTTGGTGCTAGTACTAAAATAGGTGTTAATGGATAGCTTTAAAGTAATCAAGTCCCTTGGTGAGGGTTCATTTGGGTCTGCTCTTCTAGTGCAAGACATTCAGTCCAAAAAATGTTTTGTTGTGAAGAAAATTTCAATGTTGAACCTAAATAAGCAAGAAAAAGAAGAAGCTTTAAAAGAAGTTCAAGTTCTTTCACAAATGCAACACCCAAATATTATAACATACCATAATTCTTTTGAGGAAAATGATAATTTGTACATTGTGACAGATTACTGTGATGGAGGCGACCTGTATTCAAAAATTAAAGCACAAAATGGTGTACCATTTACGGAAGACCAGATTTTAGATTGGTTTGTTCAGATATGTTTAGCTGTTAAACATGTTCACGACAGAAAGATATTGCATCGTGATATTAAAACTCAAAATATATTTCTCACGAAATCTGGCATTGCTAAGCTTGGAGATTTTGGAATTGCTCGTGTGTTAAGTAACACATCTGATCTCGCTCGAACTTGTATAGGTACCCCTTATTATCTTTCTCCTGAAATTTGTGAGAACAAGCCATACAACAATAAATCAGATATATGGTCACTTGGTTGTGTTTTATATGAATTAATTGCTTTAAAGCATGCATTTGAAGCAAAAAATATAAAGAATTTGGTTTTGAAAATTATCAAAGTGTCAATACCACCCATTCCAGAGCTTTATAGCACTGATTTAAAGAACTTATTAAAGCAAATTTTCCAGAAAAATCCTCAAGAACGCCCTTCTGTAAATTCTATTCTACGAAAGCCTTTAATTTTGAAGCGTATATGTAAATTTCTCGATGAATCTAAAATTAAACAAGAGTTTAATAACACTTTGTTGCAAAAAAATCCTAGTATAGTTTCTTTTTGTTCTAAACCAAAGGGATCTGAAACAAAAATAACAAATCCAGCTGCAAAATATGGTATTTCGCTTGCAAGAAAAAAAGTTCCCAAAAAACCTGTTAAAAAAGCTTTGAAAAATTCAAAACCATGCTTTAGTAATAATTTTAAAAAATCAGGACTTAATGCATTATCTTTAGGAGTAAATGCACTAAAGCAGAGAAACTTGCAAAATTTAAATAATTCATCTAGTCAAAATTGTTATTCAAACAATATCAGCTCTACAGAAATGTCTGATAATAGTATTCCAGGTTGCTCTAGTACGAACAAATCTGTCATAGACCTTTCTTCTATCCAGTTTTGTGAGCAATCTTTTAAGATGAACTTTCCAGCACTAGTTCCTACGAGTGAATTTATTAATTTTCCTGAAAGTGATATTTCTCCTCTACTTATTGCTGATGTTAAAAATGCTAATGAAGACTCTCCCAGTAGCAATAAAAGTAACAGTTACTTTGATTCCAGAAAGAGTGCCTTAAACACTATTCATGAGCTCAATTTACCAGTAATTGAACAAAAAAGTGATTTCTCTCGTGACAAGTCATCAGAAAAAAGCCCAAAATCAAGATGGGAAGAACCTAGGACAAATCAGTTTAAAAATTTACCATTAGAAGAAACATCATCACAAATGGAGACCACATCTTGTAATGACAAGGTAATAATTTACCAAAGACCTCATTCTGCTCCTCATATTTCTTGTAAAATAAATTCAAAAAATATTTTGCAAAGAAACTTTCCAAATTTTATTCCTAGTATTAATATCAAAGTGCCTCATGATAATTGCACTGAAAATTATTGTCTACAACAGCAAAGTGCAAATAACACATTTTCTGAAACCAACCATGTTAAGAACTCTTTTCGACTTAGATTCTATAATGAGAAAGTCAAAGAAAAGGTTACAGATTTGAATTGCCAAGCTGAAACTGCTTGTGAGGAAAATAACAGAATAGAAAGTAGCAATAAAGAAACAATACAAGCTCCATCTATGAATTTATGTCTGCAATGTGCAAGGAATGAAACATTAACAATTAATGATTCAGGCAATAATAATCTTGAGATAAAAGAATTTCAAATCACTAACAGTGAGTTTCTTTTGCCCACAATCGACCAGGATATGTATAATGATGCTACAAAAAGTTCAGCATCAATTGTGAAAACTGATGAAACAAGTATTGATGATATTGTGTTTCATTTACCTTCTGTGCCTAAGCATGATACATCAAATAATTTAAGCAATTTAAAAAACAAAACATACTTAATAAAAAAGACAATTCCCAATGAAGCTTATTGTGCACAACTTCCCACATTGGAAGAAAATGTGGAAAATGAACCTTCAGGTAGTAACACTGAGAATTCAAATGTATCCTATTCTTGTTTAACAGATGCATCTAGAAATGGATTCTACGAAAGTCACAAAGTAGGTAAAAGTTGTAAATGCACAAATAATTACAACTGTAAGGAAATTGGAATTCAGTGTAATTTGGGATTTTTGTATGGGAATTTGCCCATGAAAAATGTTACCACAGCTGTACATGCTAGCCACTTTCTAAATTGTAATAACTTACAAAATATAAAAAGATCTTTTCACTCTTTGCCAGATTTATCAGCTATAGAGTATAAATCGGGTGAATTTCATTCATTTGAAGAAGATGGATTTATGATGAGTCCTGCTGCAAGTTATAAAAATTTAGTAAGTTTCACTTTAATTTCATTTTTTTTAAGATTTTTGCTATCCTGATTCTGCACTTATATTTTTATTAGTGTCCATATTTTGTGCTGTACTCTTTTTTTTCTTCCTTTCTTGTGTAAAATAATTGAAAACTTCAGATCTTATTGGAAAAAAAAAAAAAAGAAAGTGTGAAAAGAAACTTGTGCTAGTATTAACATTGGCATACGCATGGGGGGGGGGGGGGGTTAGGGGTTTAAACCCCCCTTGAGCCCTAAATAATAGTGCTTTATTATATACTCGAGTTTCTTTTAGTAGTTTCATGCAGAATCCTTTTTTGATTGATATGCAATATATTTCCCATTCATTATTTAGTTCAACTACAGAAACCTGACGAAGTTATGCTTTTTTTTACTTGTTAATTCATGCTTGGAAATTGTGTTATTATTTAAGGTTTTTTTACCAACCCAAACTTCTTTTTTGAACAAATTTGGCCAGCATATAGCTTATGTTTTAACCAATACCTAGTGCAGAATTTTTGCGGTTATATTTTTAATAGATTTTAAGAGATGTCCTACTTTATAGTTTAGCCTTATGAATTAATTCTGACACAATATTAAAGAGCTTTGTGATAATGTGTTACCAAAGTTATTAAAGATGTAGCAATGAATTGTAAAATTTTTAATCAAAATATGACATAAAAATATTATATTCAGTAGTGAACATTTTTCATATCCTATACCATAAATGTGTTTAGATACAAAGTTGCTATATTTTTTTTTGGTAACTTTTAGATCAAAAATTTATGTGTATGTGTGTGATTTCATTTTGGTGAGATATTTTTAAAATATTATATCCAGGCTTGGAGTCGATTACAAAGAAACGTAATCGATTACGATTACGATTACAAAGGGAGAAATTGAGAGATTATGATTACGATTACGATTGTAATCCTTTGCGAAAAAGTAATTACGATTACGCCAGCGATTACAGTCGTTGAAAAATGTAATCGATTACGATTATGACATCCGATTACGATTTTGATTACGATTGGATTAGCTTAAAATTATCCGATATTATGCATACAACTCTCATTTTTGCAATAGTGTCACAAATCGAAAAGTTATGATTTTTAATTAAATTTTTGATTTATTAAGAGATAACTTAAATGATAATGAATGCAACTATAATGAAATAATTTCAACATCACAGTTATTGAATTATGACGTCGTTGCAGAAATGATAAATTTGTAATATATAAAATCAGGAAAGGCACATTCAGAATTTTTCAAATATTTAAAACTCATCTGAAGTATAACTACATTGATCGTATTTTGTATATAAACAAAGACGATGCACTAAATGTATATATAATGCATAAGTGATTTACCTGGTTCATTGTTATTTTGTGTGCATACAATCAGAAGTTTAGTTGCCCGCATTTTCTGAAAATGTAGTATATTTCTCCATTGTATTTATTTTCTAGTTTAAATTGTGCAAATATTTCACATAACACCAATTGATTTACTGAGAAAAATAATTTTGTATGATTCTTTGTGTATGAATTGCACGAGATAACAAAATATTCAGATAGTGTAAGAGATTTATTTATCTCTTACACTATCTTAATATTTTGTTATCTATTGTCTATATATTTAATCTGAATATTATCCTTTGAAAATAAATGCTGCATTTTAGAATATTTCAAAAAAATTGAACATGAACTTTCAGTTAACTCTTAACAAAATTAGTAATCGTTAAAAAGTAATATGAAGAATAATTATAATATAAATGACTATAAAATTTTAATATGATTTCTTGTGGAGTTTTTTTTAACATGTATCAGCATATATTTTTTTTCCATGTAACTGTTTTAATAAAAAAATAAAGTGCAAATAATTTTACAATACAAATTTAACGTACAAGATTAAACTGAAATACAAAATTCTGTTGAGGTAATTCTAAGAAGAAAAAGATAATTAACTGTTTAAAATAATTCCTAAATATTGATTCATGCATGTAAAAAACAATTGGGAAAATGTCTGAACATAAATCTCTGTTTATTTTACATACCTATTAATTAAAAAGAATATTATCATTAAAATATAAATAAATTTAAGATTTAAATGTATGTATTTTTTTAAATATTCGAAGAAGATATTTTTAAAAAGTAATAATAATCACACGTACCAGGGTTAAGATTTCATACATAAACATAGAACATCATGTAACTCCTGCTCCTAAATTGCTGAAGTGTAAATGTGCTATTCTTTAGAAAAATTCTTTGCTTCCGCCATTCTCTTTCCACTAGACTTTCGGGGGGCAGTCTGCTTCGATTATTGAAAGGGAAAATGGGGCGTCCATTCTTATTAGCCGGCTCCAGACTTTCGCCTATTGCCCAGCCGTTTGTATTGAGTAAGCCAATATGTATTGAAGGAGTAATTAGTGCTTCCCCTTTTTTATCTACCCCGAAATCTTTTTGACTTGCGGACAGATTACCGCTCTTTTACCGAAACTGGACGACGCGAGGAGACCCCTTGAGAGCCCCAAAGCGATGCAAGGGACGTCCAGACTCTCTTTTTCTCGGGCTCTCCAGTCATTCCCCGTGGAGAGTGGAGCCGCAATTAAGAATTCTGAGAGGCCGCAACAAGCAGGACAACAAGCGTCTCTAGCAGACTATATGGTCCTACCATCAAGGCTCTGCGACCACCACACAGAACCTTTTATATTATGATCACCCGCAGGTTACAAACTACTTAGGATAGGATAGGTCGCGTCAGTACACAGCTTGAATCCTTTTTCTTGTAATCTTATCTCTTCTATTCGATGGTAGAACTAAACATTTGAGCTTTCTGCAGTTCAAGATTACACGATTGCAGGACCAGTAGATTACAGATTTTTTTCCTCAAGATTACGATTAAAATTACGGGAGAAAAGGGATTACATGATTACGCAATTTCGATTATGATTATAAGAATATGCCATTGTCAGATTATGATTACGATTTTGGCAAAATGTAATCGATTACAGCCGATTACGATTACGTAATCGCGATTACTCCAAGCCTGATTATATCACATCAAATTATAGAATTTTTAGTTAATAGTTTGTACATTTGTTTCCCCCACAGCTTTATGGTTCAGAAGTTCCGGAATGCATATCTTTTAGTACGGCATACAGTGACATAACTGAGAGGACTGAAGATAATGATTATTACTACATGTGTGAATCTATGAAATCAATATTATGCCAATCTCAAAATGAAGAAATTATATCTGTTTGCAGCTCTTACGGTATTTTGTTTTAATATTATTATTATTTTATTTTTTATATTTTTATGATACATGATTCAATTATTTTTTAATTTTGTGCAAAAATAACAAGAAAAAGCAATGTAGTATTACAATTTTAACTAGTACTTATAAACTAGAAAGTTTCAAAGTGATATCTATGCTTTAATAGTTGTAGTACATTTTTATTTTCAGATAAAATAATGACTTTTAAAGTATTTCCTTAAATTTAAAATTTGAAATTTACCTATAAAACCATTTACTTCAATTTAACACTAAAATACCGTAAAATTAAAGCAAGCTTAATGCAAACATTCCTTACATTTTATTCCTTACATCAGATTGTATTTCAGGTTTTAGCAATTCTCTGCTTATTGGAAGATTTATACAATTTCTTCTAATATTCATTAACGCTGGAGCTGAGGAAAATTTTAAACCTTTTATAGATGTATTTATATATTGCGTGGGGGTGATATAAATATCCCAGCATTTTTTTGGCTTACATTTAACAATTTTAACTCTGCTTTGCTCTTGACCATTAAATTCAGGATGTCTTGTACTACTGCTAATAAAATTATCTATTTGTAAAGCATTGTTCACACATTGACGGACAGTAGGCACAAGTGAAGTTCGAAAATTAACACTAGATGTTTTTGTAATTTTTAGAATATTACCGTAAAATACCGAACAAGCGCCCCCGATCGAATAAGCGCCCCCCCCCCCCCCCCCGTTTTCCGAGAATTACCTTTAAGACAAAATACCGAATATCCGCCCCCCCCCCCTCCTCACTTGGATTGTCACTGAAATGAAAAGAAAAAGAAACAGAAGAAATAATTAGCAAAAATCGCCGAAACGAACTTTTTTTTAACAAAAATGGCGATTGCAAAAGTGGACCATTCTCGAATATCCGTTCGAAAATGGCTCAATTACGATCTTAAGTTCATTCACTAAATTTTATTTTCATTATTTTCAAAACATTAATTCCAACTTTCATGCTGTGTTTAAAAGAACGCACTTTAAAAATGGCGCGAACCATCATCGTTCGCGAAAAATCAGGGAGCGTATAGTCGCGTAAGAATTTTCAGATTTGCAAGTTAGCATAACAATATCCGATCTAAAATGAAGGTGACAGAAAAGAAAGTTGAAAAAAAAAAAAAAAAACTGTGCACATTCAAGTAATTAAAAAATCAAGGCTGTGTCAGGCAAGGGGAATGAATGTTTTGCACCTGCCTGGGTCTCGCTTCAGCTGATGTTATATTTTCTTGCTATTGTTTATAATTATAATCTATTTATTTATTATTACAGAGGAAATATGTGCAAGAAGGTTTAAAATCAGAGCTGTGCATTCTCAGCACGATCGAAATTTGTTTTCCACTTTACTTTTTCTTTTATTTTGTTCTCTTTTTATTTTTGAGGGGGGGGGTTGGATTGATCGGAACGAATTTGCGCTAAACAAACAAGTAATAGATGGGTCTTTACTGTGGTACTGCTTTCAATGAATCATCGGTGGTGCGGCGTATAATCGGTACGTTTTCTCGCTTGTACCGTTTAAGTGCCCCCTCCAGTATTTTTGCAAATTTCAGCAAAATTAAGGGGGGCGCTTATGCGGTATTTTATGGTAGAAGTATAGTTTTACTCTTTCTGCTTAAATAAACTTAATTTTGATTAATTCAGCATCTTTAATTAGGTTGCGGCTATAACCGTCACGGCGCCAGCGGTAAATACTTACCAGTATAAACAATACATATCGTTAGATGTATCAATAACAACTATAAATTCAAGAGAAAACACAATCACACTACTCCCTTCACAACCACTAGCATACTGAAGCTGCAAGTGGTGTAACAGGTGGAAAACGAAATTCAACCTAAAAAATTGTTTCCAAAACATGACACTACGTTTCTACTTGTACGCCGGTAAATGCACATTTGTGCCGCTATAGCTCTAATGTCTAAAAATGACCATTTTGTTTTGGACGGCTATTGCAGTCATGTCGCATAGTGAACTTCGCTTTGACGGCTGTAGACACAAGTGTCTGTTAACGTGTTAAGTTAAACTTACTTAAACCTTTAAAAACTCTTTAGTTTTCTCAGTTAAAAGCATTCTTTCAGTGTTATCAATGTTATGCCTTTTAATAAGACCAAATACTTCCTACCTTTATTTTATGCATCCAACTTAATACGTGCTTCACCATCACTACCAATAGAATTAACAACAAAATTTTCTTCAAGTGAATTCACTGCTTTGGGATTTACTTTTAGAACATTTCATAAAATGGTTTCATTTTGTGTACAATTTGTATTGTTTCCAAATGTCAATTACAGGATTTGATCCTGTGATTTATATTTCATGTGGGCCGGAAACAGATATTCCATCATCTTTTACGTTAACCTCACTTTTTGTTGATTTAAATTAGATCTTAAAATCGTTATCCCTAATCAATCTTTATAAAATGGACCTGAAGTCTTTGCTAAACAATAGAAAAAAATAGCATTTACTCTAAAACCTTGTTTTGACAATATCCAATACAATAGTAAATATCCATAATGATAAGACCTTCCAATTCCCATGAATTTACATGCAGTATAATGTAAATCACCATGTGTCAATTTTATTATTCTGTTCAGTATTGTTTAAATGAAGTTTTATTGAAATTGAAAAATGAGTGCTTTTTAAAACTAACTTATTAATCTTTTAAAACTTTAGTTCTTATTAAAGCTAACTTTGTTTAGAACATTTAACGTTTAACTTTCAAAATTCAAATATAAATACTTTAGCTTTTGTAAATCATTAACTTCAGCAATTAATATGTTTTCAGAGCATGATGAAAATTCTGATATTTTTAATGATGTTGAACAACTTAGAGAATACCTTGAAAGAACACTTGGACTTGAAATTTTTTTGAAAGGTTTGTCCTCTATATTTTGTTTTATATTATATTATTTGTAGTAAAAATGTTCATGATAAATAGAATAATATTTTAAGCTTTTAAAGGCAACATTAATGGGTGGTATATTGCATTTTATGTATATACGAGATGTGATTGGAAAGTTTTAAGAATGGGCTTGTAATTTTGCAACGGCAGTATTTACATGCTACTGTGATGCATCTCCTTCAAAATAGTCTCCTTCTGACTGTGCACACTGACTCCAATGGTGTTTCCACTTTTGGAAATATTTCTGGAAATTTTTTTTCTTGTGTGTTAAGGATGCTGGCCGGATTCGCCTGGATGTCTTCAATCAAGTCAAATCGCTTCCTTTTCAGTGAAAATTTCAGTTTAGGAAAGAGGTAGGAGTCTGCAGGGGCTATATCAGGGGAATAGGGTGGTTGTGGAAGCACAGGAATGTTAAATTTGGTCAAAAAGATTTCTACCCGTTTCCTAAACTGAAATTTTCACTGAAAGAGAAGCCATTTGACTCAATTGAAAACATCCAGGCAAATCTGGTGAGCATCCTTAACACGCTTGAGAGAATAAAATTCCAGGAATGTTTCCAAAAGTGAAAACACCGTGGGAGTTGGTGCGTTCAGTCAGAATGGGACTATTTCGAAGGAGTTGCATTACAGTAGCATGTAAGTACCGCCGTTGTGAAATTACAAGCCCATTCTTAAAACTTTCCAATTACACCTTGTAGAATATAAAAACTAAGTTATTAATTATTTTTATTTCCAGACTTTTTTAATGAAAAGTCATTAAATATTTTTATTGTTTTTAGCAGGGGTGCATAGCCTGCAAAAAATTTCGATGCTCTGGCACCAGCTCCACTCCCAGATAATAAGCTGTAGCTCCGGATATGCTCGGCTCCGTAATTTTAGTACACATTAATGCTCATTGAAGTTTCAAATTTTTATTTACAATTTTAATAATGAAAAGGAACATAAAAAAATAACATGGTAATTGTCAGAAAATACAAATTTAAACCAAACTTGAATGCAATTTTTATTATATACAGGAACGTTTGAAAAGTATAAAAATCGGCTGACATAAAAAATACTAATTTCATTTAACCTAAGGGCCGTGGTAGCCTAGTGTCTAGGATGTCGCGCTTCGGATTGGAGGATCTCAGGTTCGACACCGGGGCCACTGAAGACCCACCATTGTACACTTGGAGATATCATGTAAAATCCGTGGATCCTGAAGTCCCAAGGCAGTTCCGAGGGTATTGGAGGCTGGAGATTTTCCCATCCCTTCACTCTTAGGTCTAAAAAAGAAGGTGGCATGGTTGTGGTGGTGCCATCTGGTATCATTTGACTAGTGTGTTAGGGTTAATGCTGGTCACTAAGGCTCGACCGATGCATCGGCCTCGCCGATGCATCAGCGCCGATTGTTCAACAAAGTTGCCATCGGCATCGGCGGCAGATGTTAACTTTAGAAAAACATCTGCCCATCGGCCTTAAAAACATCTAAAAGCCGATGCAAGGCCGATGTTTTTCGCAGAGACAACTTTCCAGAAAACATTCTGTCTTTCACTTTATTTTTTTCTCCATAGCTCAATTTCTATTTCCATACTATAACAGGCAGCACATAAGTTAAAAAGAAAAAAACACAGAAATAATGTTATTCTACAAAGTATTTGATAAAAAATTTGGAAAACTAGTTTAAGCGATCGCTGCCCGAAAACCTTCATTATTAAAATAGTTCTCTTTGAGCAGAATGCTCGCGAAATAGAATATGTTAAAGTTAAAGTCATAGAAGCGTCTTATGAGTGCTATTTGTTTTTCGCACTAGGTTAGTTGCCTCATTTTTGTCTGTTTTCCTTTTAATAATGACTTAGTGCATTAGATGTCATTGTGCAATAATATTATACCATCTGCTTTTAGTTTGTCATGTTTCTTATTATTCCGAAATTGTAAACAATAAAAAGTCAACTCAATCAAAGTACGATAATAATTTTAATTTTTACCAGCGTAAACTTTTTTCTCTTTGCGTTTTTTTTTTTTTTTTTTTGCTTCTTCGCTCCCACGTGTTAAAGTTTTTCTACAATTGTGGAGCAATCTTGTTTCATCTGCTTTTGGTGTGCGGTTGTTCTCATTATTTCATTTTTCTATTATAGAAAAGATTGGTCAAAAATAAGAAAAAAATTTAAAGTATAAATATTTATTGATCGAAATTTCATGTGTCCAAGTTCGAGTTGAATTTTCAAAATGCGAGTTCGCGTGACAACCTTAATAACATTAATAACATCTTAATAAAAATGCTAAAATTACTTTATTTTTAAAGATTGATCAAAGCATATTTTTTTTTCAAAATACATCTTAACATTTTTTATGCGATAATAATTTTAATTTTCCCCGTTTATACTTCGTATTTTTAGCTTCTTTGATGCCACGTGTTAGACAGTTGACAGTTTTTCTGCTATTGTACAACAATCTCGTTCCCTCTGCTTTCAGTTTAGAATATTTCTTGTACAACATAGAACATATTGATAAAAATATGAATCAATTTTTCAGTATAAATGTTTATTGATCGAAATTTTATGTGTCCAAGTTCGACTTGCAATTTTCAAAATTTTAATTCTTTAAAAACGAGTTTGGGATACAGGGTGGAATAATACCTTAATAAAAATGCTACAATTTCATTAATTTCCAAAATTGTCAACATATATAAATATATATATATATATATATATTTTTTTTTTTTTCAAAATACATCTTAATTTTTCTAAACGATCACGTGTTTTCAGAAGATTATTTGTCAACAGAAAACTGCTGGTGCTCAAAATATTGGTTTATTTCGGTGACCTTACATATTGTGCTCATGAAAATATAAAGAACATGTCAAGTATTTCAGAGTAATTTTCAACTCACAAGAAAAAAAAAATCTAATAAGATTAGTTCTTAAGACCCAGCATTCATTTGTAATGACAAAAAATCTCAAGTCTATGTTTTTAAAGCAATATTCAGCATTTCTTGGTTATAAACAAGGGATAATACTGCGAGCGAAATTTTTTAATATTTTATTTTTATTTCAGAAAAAGAGCTTAAAATAACTTTTTTAATGAAAAATAAACGCTTTTCTTTTAAAAACGGGAGGGGGGGGGGGGGCGGGTATCATGAAAAAAATCTGAGAGGAGGAGGTTGACAGTTTCGTTAAAAATACAAACATACATTATTTGTTAGTCTGTGTCATAACATCAGCATTCCTCTCCATGGAAAAAAATAAGAAAATAAAGGCAGCTGCACTTGGCATTTGCAGTGCAGGTGTGATAAAGAGAAAATGTTGAAGGAAAGGGAATTAGACCCGAGCCGATCCAATAGATGTTGAGTATTTTTCTTTTGCAAAGATAAGAAAAAAGAATTAAAAATCCTCTGATAGAGCATTTTTTAATTTTTTTTACCTCCAAATAGTTGTATTACTTTACTAGAATCGCGAGTGATTCTTTCAGTTTTAATTACTATGTAAACTTACCCTAAACAGTTTTACGGTGCTTGAATAATGCATTTATGTTTTTATAAACATTAAAATAAATAATAAATGATTTAAATGACATTTTTGACAAGCATTCTACACGTTTTAATGGTTTAAGGCGACTTTTTTTCCATCGGCCATCGGCCGATGGAAGTGGAGAATAATCGGCAATCGGCCATTGGGCCGACCTCGGAACATTCGGCCAACAATCGGCATCGGCCCATCGGCCAAAAAATGCCATCGGTCGAGCCCTACTGGTCACGTATCAGGTGACTATTCACAAATGACAGGCAATACCCATGGCTTTGAAAAGGGGCGAATGCCGCAAGGCAAGTGCCTCTACGTTGGGGAAAAAATAATTTCATTTAATCTTGTTACTTGTTCATTCTTAAGAAAACAAATTAAATATGATAGATCCTCTTTCATATTTGATCTTAAATCATCACAAATGTATTCAAAGCTGTGAATAGTTTTTTCTAATTAAAAACCCTTTTAAAACCTTATATAATTTAAATAATGATACATTCCTTAAAAAATGATGTTGTAAATAAAGTGTAATTAAACTACTAATGTAATTGATTAATATTGTAATCAGTGCTGGATCTAGGGTGGGGCAAGCCGGGGCCCGTGCCCTGGGTGGCACTTCTGGGGGCAGCAAATTCAACTGTGATGAAAAATATATTTAATTGAGGAAATTTAACTTTTGGAAGAGATTTGGACATAATCCAAATCTGCGCTCCGATTTTATCATTGATCAGCTATTTTGCTAAATATTAAAACCGATTAATGGAATTATTTATTTGTATAAACTGTCGAAAATTCTAAAATTTAGGTTAGGGGGCGGCAAATTTTGCAATGTCAAGGTTTTTTCTCTCTTGTGATAGTGAAATACGTATAAATCAGGCTATGCTCAAACATTTCCCAAAGGTTTTTCTTTTAGAAACTTTCAAAGCATCCTTTTGGGAAAAGGTGGGAGCTTGTGAGGGTCGATAGAGAAGGCAAACGTGTGGCTCTTCGATATGGGCGGTAATAAGGAGGGGGAGGGGAGAGTCCTGCCCTCTGGATTTAAAAAAAAATGCCAATTTTGTTTGAAGTCCCAAAGCATCTCCTAAGGCCTCAAAATGTACCAGTTTGCATGTAATTTTCAAAATTTTCCCGAAAATTCTGGATAATCTCCCGGACCCCCTGCAACTGACAGAATTTCATATCTCCAGTTAAGAGGGACCTTTCATATGGCTCTATCCCCCCTAATGTTGCGCTGAAAAGGCCATGCTGTGGGAACATTTTAAAAAGTTTTATGGGTTTATCAGTGACCAAAAAAGGAAAAACCCCCCCCCCCCCCAAAAAAAAAAATTAAAAAAATGGTCACCTCATAAAAAGTGATATGAAATACCAAAAATAATTGGTTGGAGGGGCGGCATTTTAAAGTTTTGCCCCCCCCCCTTGGAAAACTCCAAGATCCGATACTGGTTTTAATTATAAAAATAAAGATAAATTTTAGAACATAGTGATTAGTACGCCATAGTTTGATATTAGAACGAAAATAACACTGCATTGGATAATTAATAACGAAAACAAAACTAAATTAAATTAATGAGCCAGATACATTTTCTGCATTTGTTGAATCATGAGGACATTAAATAAAATTTTCATTCTAATATCTATTTATGAAACTTTCATTTATGATTAGATATTAGAATGAAAATATATAATACTGCAATACTCAATTAAAAACAAAAATAAAGCTAAATAAATCTGTATTTGTTGAATCAAGACATTAAGAGCTTAAAAATTGTCACTTTTACTTTAAACATGAAAAATTTAAAAAAATCTATTTACAAAAAAATGAAAGACTATTTAAAATCTAAAGGACCCCTGGACCCAGGTAAATTTTTAGGTCTCTGGCTCCAGCTTGAGGAAAAACATGACTTTGGAGTGCTCCGATACCTTAGTTTTTAGCTATTTCTTCAAAATTTTCAAAATTCAAAAAATAAATTTTGAAATTATTTCCTACCTAACGATTGTGACAAACTTGATGTTTCTTCAGAAGTAAATCATTCTTGAAAAACTAATCTACAATGTTTTGTTTCAAACTATTAATTCAGAAAAAAATGAAAAGATAAGATTGATCTTGTTCTTAGTTCACAAGAAATGCCAACCAAAGCAAAGTTAATCTGCAAGTGCACAAATAATAATGTACATGTATACAAATGAAGTTGTGAGAAAGTGTGTCTTAATTCTCATTTGCTACATATGTAAAGCTGTCAAACTGGTTTATGAAAATCAACAAAATGTTTTGATAACCTTATTAACTAATCTCACTCTATAGGCACAAAAAAGAAGTCACCGTAAGTTATTATTTTTTTTGCAGCGCAATCAAAAATGGTGTGTATTTCATTTCATTCCATTTTGTACATTCCATTTTCCCCTCTCCAATTCTTATAAAATATGGCTCTTAATCGCTGTTTTCATGGTTATCCTTTTGTGTTTATTCTCATAAGAATTAAGTTCCAAATATCATTATAATTTGTTTATAGTTATGTATTTTATTTTCTAGCATACAGGAAAATCTTAGACCTGTTTGAAAATGGTAGCAATGTTGCAGATGGTTTGAAAGATGTTATTCATTTTCTCCCCTCCAATCAGGAACATTTGGTGAATGATATATTGCAGTTAATCATCAATGAAGGGATTTATTTGAATTTTCATGCAAATAATTAAGTACACTGAGAAATAAATAGAAGATAAGAGTCAATGACATACAATTAATGTACACAAGTTTTTCTTATCTTCCTCTAAAATTCCTGTTTATTAATTTCAACCCTTATGGAAATAGAAAATTAATTTCTATGATACACACAGCTAATTACTGAGCAGCAAGGGCTGTTCTTTCATTAGAGTATAATAAATTTTTTGTTGTAATGATTTTTGCTTTTTGTATTTCAAAATTTCTAGATTATTGTATTATGTATTTTATTGTTCAACTTCAAAGTAATTAATAACATGATTCTTAAATTCATTCTCACAATTTATTAGTATAAAGTTATAATTTGTAATGTATAATACAGTGTTTTTAAAAACCAACCATGCTTTTTTAAAATGGAAATGTTTCTAGTCATATTTGATATGTATATATATGTATAAATATGAATATATTTATTAAAATGTAATGATTTGCCACCTTGCAGTTCACAAGATTGCTTGTCCATTTAATATTTAATGGAACTGCAAATCACTTGGTGGAATTTTTCAATGCAAAATTTTATGTTATACTTGGAAAATAAAGTTTATTTAATATACCAAGTTCCTATTTATTTATAAATCTTGTAGAATTTTTTGTTCGTTTTAAAATCTTTAACTTATGAATGTATTTTAAGCAGTCAATAAGAGGAAAATATCCCTCAGAAATATGAAACTCCGTGTAGTTACGAAAGAATGAATTGTGATGCTGAACCATAATTTATTGCAAAAAAAAAAAGCATTTATATAGTAACAAAACAACATGTAATTCTTATTTCTTTGAAACTATGGTTCTAAGACAACAGTCCTTTCAAAGCTCAAAATAAATAAAAAATAAAAGAATAAATAAATGTTATAAAATCGTAATAACAGTAAATGACAGTAATAATAATTTTATTGATCTCACAAAGTGTTAAAATATACTGATATTTTATAATTTATCAATTTTTTTTTTTTTTAATTCAAATTACATGAGGGAAACAAAATTCTTGAGTTATAAAGTTAGAGCCGCTTTATATTAATAATAATTTAACTTTGTGCAAAGTAATAGAAATATAATTTCACGTTAAATTAAAGCACAAATGAGCATTAAAACGCAGACATATGTTTCGGGATTGCTTGGAATCCCTTTTTCAATGCGACAGGGAGTTTCTAGATGCAAAATTTAAAATAAAAATAAATTTTATTTATCTACTTTGAGAAGAAACATTATAAATGGCTGAAATAAAAAAAATCCGTGACGTACGTGAACGTCACATGCTTGCACGTGAAAAGTAGGCTTACAGAATTTTAAAGAATTGCTATAATGGAGCAGCAGTCATTTTAACATCTGTTCTGTTATTGATTTGTATTTCCTAAACATTAGAAAACACAAAGTGCACTGAGGGAAAACGCTGTTTTTTTTTTCCCACGTTCCATGAAATTGCAAACTTTTTTATCTATTTCAAGAAAAAGTTACTAAATAAAAGGTTTAACATAAATAGTGATAAGATGAATGATTTTTCTCTATATAATACCACAAAATATTAGAAATCGTCTCACTGTTTCTTCTACAAGAGTGGGATACATCATTCTGCTCAATTTTTTCATCCGTATTAGATGTTCTTACGAGACGGTAGAGCTAATATTCATTAATAAACTACTTCAAAGGTAAAAAATTAGTTGAGTAAAGGAAAAATGTAACAAACGATGTCGATTTTAATGTAAAAAAAATAATATCTAAAATTTTGTCGATTTTTTCCCAAAAATCGCGATTTGGCGCAATTTTTCCGAAAAAACGCATTTTGTAGCAGCATGTAGCATAAGAATCGTTTTGCGCAATTGGCGCAGCCGCGGGAGACCTGCACCACTTTAAAATTAGGCAATATAGTACTTTAATTTTTTTATCTTTTCATTCCGAGATCATTTTATTATACTTTAGTTCGGTTTTAATAACGCATTTTCTTACAATCAATAGTCGATATATTTTTTGGCAAAGCAAAAATTCAAGTTGAAGCACTTAAAAAAATAATTTTTAAAAAATGCATTGATTTCCAAAAGTTGAACTTCTATTGCATAGATAAGTACATGCACCCATTTTTTTTTTTTTTTTTAATTTTTAGTTTTACGCCTTTAAGTAAAAAAAAAAGTACAATAAACGTATTAAGGAAATTAGTTTGAGGTTGGTTCAAATAGTTCTCTCATCACTGCAATTGAATTGTTTATTTCAGAAACCCGTCAACTGACATTTTTTTCAAAAATGAAATTATTATGGATTATGAATTGCTAGCTTTAGGCACACCATCTGATGCAGGAACACATTAATTATCAAGCCTTTCAATGGGTCAAATTTTATCTTGAAATCTCTGTTTATTGCAGAAACCTGTCAAGTGAAATCACATGGCGGCTTTCTGCAGTAAATTTCGTGTGCGTCTTGTTTCGTTTTCAATTTGAGTATAGATGTTGCCACATTTCCTACTCATCCACTCCCGCTTTCCTGTCTGCCAGGTTTGTTGTGAGCAGTAAGTTGTGAGTGAGAGATTGAGTTTCTACAGTTTTTGAGGTAAATTTATTGTATAGTGTTTTAACGTTGCATTTTATAATTATTTGGTTTAAAAAATGCACAGTGAAAGTAGTTCCGATGATGAACGTGTAACCAAAAGAAAACGAGGTGTTGTAAATGAAGATACGTATAAACATGTTATTAGAAAAGCAAGAGTAAATGATGAAGAATACACTAACTACAAAGGTGACCTTGTTTCTGGTGAATCCATCCCTGACGAACTAGTGTGCTGCTGTCCCCGAAAATGCCGTTTGCATATTGATAATGAAACGAAAATTGCAATCTGGAACAGTTTTTACCTGTTGGAAACTAAAAATGAACAAGATTTGCATTTACAAACATTAATAGAAGCTAGGGCAGTTAAGCGTAGAAAAAAAGAAAAACTCAGATGATACTGCTTCATGTTCAACCCAAACCCCACAAGCAAGAAGCAAAACATTTGTGTACAACGTGAAAATCAATGGTAAGTTTCGTCCAGTTTGCAAAAATGTTTTTTTACAAATACATGGTGTTTCTCGAGATCGAGTTGCAAGGTTATGCAGTCTATTACTGGGGAATCAAACACCTGTCGATATGAGAGGCAAAAATCGTAGTGGAAATGCGATTGATGGCAATATATGTGTGCTGATCTATGAACACATTTCAAAATTTGAAGTGAGGGAAACACATTATGGTGCTAGGAAAAAGCAATATTTGGATGCAGAGTTGAATATTTCCAAAATGTTTGAAATGTTTCAAATGGACCACCCTGAGTTGAGAGATAAAGTAAAATATAGTTTTTACTATAGGTACTTTAAGGAAAACTTTAGCTTACCATTCGGGAGGCCACAAGTTGATGTTTGCAGCGAGTGTGAGAATTTTATATCAAAACTAAGAGACCCTTGTCTAAGTGAATGCAAAGCGCAGGAAAGTTGCTGAACAAATGATACACAAGCGCAGAGCCAATAAGTTTTATATAAAACAAAATGAGATGATTCAGAACGCTGATGAAAATACAGTAGTGCTTTGTTTTGACTACATGCAAAATTTACCCCTTCCAAAAATACCTGTACAGGAGGTGTTCTATATGCGTCAGCTGTGGTTAAATGTATTTTGTGTACATAACATGAAGACAAAAACAGCTAAAATGTACATTTACCATGAAGGTGAGGCCAATAAATCACCAGAGGAGGTTTGCTCCATTGACAACTGAAGTTCCTAGTGGAACTAAGCACCCAATTCTTTTCAGTGATGGCCCTCTAGGGCAAAACAAAAATCATTGTATGGTGAGGTTCTTGATGAATCTTTGTGATAGAGGAACATTCGAAACTGTTCGTCACTACTTCCCAGTCAGAGGTCATTCTTACCCTGTGATCGAGATTTTGGCTGCATCAAACATGTTGTTCGAAGAGTTGACAGAGTTTACATGCCAAATCAGTATGCTGACATGATTCTTAAATCAAATATATCAGGGCGCTTTACTGTTCACCAAGTAGCAAATGACATGGTTTATGCTTTTAATACTTGGTGGCCACATTTTTACAAGAAGACTGTCAACTCAGATGAAACTTCTGGTAGGGGAATTTAAAAGGAAGACAGGATTCCTTTTAAAGTATCCACTTACAAAGAGTTTTACTACAACAGCACTGACCGAGGAAAAGTGG
Organism: Octonoba sinensis; assembly: GCA_038502835.1. Lineage (NCBI taxonomy): Eukaryota > Metazoa > Arthropoda > Arachnida > Araneae > Uloboridae > Octonoba > Octonoba sinensis. Next base: position 87,330,198 of record CM076604.1, read on the forward strand.
TTACTAAGCACTTCATTGACGTTTTCACCTCCTCAACATTCACACTCAAAAAATATTCTGCAGTTCCGGAGCTCCCAACAATGATAGCATGTCCATCTGGAAAGATAGCGATCAACGCAAAGAAAATCAATGACCTGAAGAAGTTGGTCAAGTATACTACAGGCCATGAATATTTTTATGATGAAATCCTCCAGCGGCCTACGACCGAAGCCGCCTGAAAAATCGACGTAGTGTATGACGATGAGTAGAATAAAAACTCTAACAATAGGCTTGGCCTATATGCATTGAACGATTTGTTTTATGTTATCTCGTTTGTCTTCCATTATTTCTTTATTTTGTGTTCATCATTTATTTAACTGATACTTCAACTTTTTTCTTTGATGTTTAATAAATTTAAACATAAAGATAATATGCCTTTTTATTTACAACCTACTACTGCTTTTCAAAATCAATATTATAGACAAAAACTTATTTTTTCAAGTAAAAAGTTTTATTTTATTGCAGAAACCCGTCAACTACAAAAATTTTTAAAAATATATAATTTTTAAAATTAACCCCAAGCATTATTTGTTTTTGCAATACAATAAGAAACACTTTAATTTTTTCCCCAAGCCAAAACCTTTACTAATATTAAAATTAGGAAGTTTTTTTTTAGTTTTCCGAAAATTTAAAAAAGCGCACTTGACGGGTTTCTGAAATAAATGATTCAATTATTGCATTATTTTGTAAACTTCTTACAGCATATAAATGAAGAAAAAAAAAACTCTGGCATTACTACCCATGTTGGACCATGGCTTCTCTAACAATTTTCCTCCATAGCCCTCTGTCTTTCACTTTCTTTCCAGTTTCGGACATTTAGATTTTTAAGGTCTTTCTCCATCTCATCTACCCATCTTTTAACCAGCCTTCCTCTGGCCCTGACAATGTCCCTTGAAAATTTTCTTAGTGCCTGTTTTCCTCCATTCTCTCAAGGTGTCCCAGCTATTGCATTCTTTTCTTTTTACATAATTATATCTTTTCCTTTAAATAATCTTTCAATTTCAAAAATATAACTCCTCTTCCAAAGATCACCTTCTTTGACAGGTCCAAAAATAGCTCTTAGAATTTTCCTTTCCCAGGTGATTAGCATCTTCTCTTGATTTCGAGTTAAAGTCCAGGTCTCTGACCCATAGGTAATTGTTGGTCTGATCATAGTTTTATAAACCTGGATCTTTGTTTACCTTGTTACTACTTTAGATGTTAATAATTTCTTAACACAAATGATGAAGTTGTCCTAAATTATCTCAAGTTGTAAAGAAAATATCTTGTAGTGATACAATAAGAATAAGTATGGCAAGAACTCATAGTGTTGGGCCGTAGCCCTTCAGTATTTGTACATTTGCGTTGTGTGTGCATTTTAAATTAAGAATTAAAGTCTAAATAAATAATGGGAGTTTAGAAAAATCCAAACACAATATTATAGAAGAAACATTTATAAATTCTTAAAGTATCTAAAGTTCTTCCGCTCTCCACAAAAAAAAAAATTGTGCCCCTCCCACTCCGTGCCCCTGGGGGACTAGGGGCGCCCCTGGAAGGGAATTAAAAAAACCTTTTTTGCTTCCAAAATGATAAATAGCTCTAAGAAGCCGCTTTTTAGCTTGCCTTTTTATTAGCGAGCATTCACTTTGAAGGGCAAAATGGGACAATTTAGCTTCGCAAAATTATTTATTTTTCTTCTTTTTCAAGTGACCTTTCCTGTGTTCTCTGGGTGTCCGGTTCTTTTATCTCTGTTGCTCAAAGAAAATGCTCCTAGACCCTAGAGAGTCATTACGGGTCTGATCCCTAGAAAAATCAAACTCGAAAGTTGTCCTGTGCTAGTCATTCCCTATATGATTTGAGATGCTCCGACTTTTTTGTCAAACATACTCACACCTCTTCAGTTCAAATAATCTTCTTTTCGCTTTTAAAAATAAAATAAATTAACATTAATTTCTCGCGCCCGGGACAGCCGTCCCCTCCTTGCCCCTCTTAGCTACGCCTCTGACCAAAGTAGGCTCAGCACGGAAAAACATACTATCTCGATAAAGTGTGTTGTTTCAGCATTTACTGGACATTGAAGACATTTACTCCAGAAATAAAATAAATGTTATAAATATTTCTTCATCACCAAAACCTGAAATTGACACCTACCTTTTGGGAAATTTCAGCTCTTTTATATAAGTATTTCTTAAAGATATTTGAATAAACTAAGGGTGGCGACCGAACTGGGAAATCTGTTAGAGCAGGGAATTTTAATGTACATTAAAATCAAAATAGCTGGAAAATTTGCAATAATTTTCTGAAAATTTTCTCTTTGTTTTTGATTTATCCTGAGGATTAAACAATCTTATCTATATTAATCATCGTTCCTTTATTAAAATTCAACTCTAAACATATTTTACTTTAAGAAGTTCTGTTTGTTGTTTTTTTTTTTACATTTGTTGCCAACATTTTGAAAAATCTTTTTGCATAAAAACTATACTTTCATTTATTTCAAATCTTTCACTCATATTTTTCATTTTTTATTCCAATTTTTCTGCATTATTGCAATGAGAAATTTTAAAATGTGCGAATTTCAATATTTCTGTAAATTTTGTGTTTTTCAACCTGAAAGTGGAACTGAAAGATATTTATTGATTAATTCAAAATTTGGTACATATATTTTTCATGCCACTCCACTACCTTTTCCTACTATTGGTAAAATAGTTCTTAAAAATATTTTTTGCGAATGCATAGCTTAATGGTCTATCAATAATTAAAATAATAATAATAAAGCTATATTAAAAAATAAATAGATTAATTTTCTCGGAGTTATTTTAGTTTTTATTTAAACTTAAATGTTTTGCAATTACGCTTTCATTTCTTGTTAGAAACAATTGTGCAACGTGGAAGATAAATGCACAAATTACATAATTTTGTTACCCATCACTAACGACTACGGAAGGGGATTTGTATTTTCTCATGATTTTAGAAGGGGTTTGTGCGAGGATAGAAAGGGTGGGAACCACTGTATTAGAGTATGTAATTTGATTTGCAAAATCTACCTCGTTTATGACGTTATCTTTATTTATTTACTGTCATAAATTCTGTGGACCGATCTGTCATTATAACTGAGGTTGATTGTAGTTAATAATTAAGAAAAAATTAAATTTTTTTAAAAGGCGAATGGGGAGAGCTTTTTTTGCAGTGTTTTTTCAGTATGAAATTGTTGTTTATTTCCATTTTCGCTTTTACAACGTGTGTGATAGTAATCCGAAAAATTCTTTATAAATATTTATTTTCTTTGAAAATTGAAAATAAATAATTCATAACTGGTTATAAACCAGTTAGGAAAATTAAACGTGTTTTCCAAAAATATTTTGAATGTATTATAAAAAATTTTTTTGATATTGCTTCATTTAAAATCTTAATTGGTAATTGTTGTTAATTATAAATTTAGTAATTTTTGTAAAAATACCAAAGAGGTGTTTTAAAAAATGTTCAATGTGCGTTTACACCTTAATTATAATTTTTGTTATTAATGTTAATCTCTTTGTTAAAGTGTAAATAATACATGCAATATATTAAATAATTTTTGGAGAGTTACAGATTTTTTTTTTTTTTAACTTCTGTCCTTGGAAAATATTACTTCCACCCATGGAGCAGAGTAAGGTTATTCATTTAGCCAGCCTTAAAACTTGCAAACTCCTGTAATAATTTTATACTATTGTAGGGCTGTGAAAACAGCAGCCCACACTTCTCTTTCAAACACATGCAAAGTTTCGTATCCGGTCTGAGTAGAGGGGTCAGATAAGAGGGTATTATATTGCGTTTCTTTTCCAGTCATCGCTGCTGTCCATGTCACCTTTCTCACGGCCAGGTCTGTTGCCCATTTCTGCCCTCTGCATTCCAACACCCCATATATAAAGCACGACCCCGAACCCAAGAAAAGGAGACTCACATGGGAACAAGCTTATGTCGGATCTGAGGATGCAGACCTCCGCAGCAATTTTCAAGAAGGGTATGTAAAATCTCTGGGCTCCCTTATCCCATTTTTCCTTTCCGTCAACTCTTAAATAAGTTTCACTTAAATCTCTAGAAATTTTAATTTGTTTAATTTTTTTTCGTGGAGAGCGGAAGAACGTTAGATACTTGAAGAATTAATAAATGTTTCTTCTATAATATTGTGTTTGGATTTTTCTAAACTCCCATTATTTATTTAGACTTTAATTCTTAATTTAAAATGCACACACAACGCAAATGTACAAATACTGAAGGGCTACGGCCCAACACTATGAGTTCTTGCCATACTTATTCTTATTGTATCACTACAAGATATTTTCTTTACAACTTGAGATAATTTAGGACAACTTCATCATTTGTGTTAAGAAATTATTAACATCTAAAGTAGTAACAAGGTAAACAAAGATCCAGGTTTATAAAACTATGATCAGACCAACAATTACCTATGGGTCAGAGACCTGGACTCTTCAGTTGTCCCCGGGCGCTGAAAACCCTAGCCACGGCTCTGACTTTGGTGAACCATTATTTGTTTGACAGTTAGACAATAATCACAATTTTTGAGGGGAGAAAATTCATAAATGCTGAGGCACTTTTCTCCACCAGACCCCTACCTGTTAGCCGAGGTCTTAGGATTGCTTAAGAACGGGGAGAGGTAGTGGGGTCTACGGATTTTACATGCACATATCCCCAAGTATACATGGTGGTCTTCAGTGGGTATCGAACGCCCAACCTTCCAGGTGGAAGTCCAACGTGCTAACCACTATATGATTTTGGGCAATTACCTCATCTTATAACTGCTTGGGAGTTAGACTGGTCAAAAAAGCTTTTTTTTACAGCATTGCCTCCAAATACAGTCGAACCTCGGTAGCTCGACACGTGGATAAGTCGACTACCTCGGTAAGTCGACATTTTTTCTCCTAATGGTTGGCCCCATGCTAATTTCAATGGGCGAAAAACTCTCTAACTTGACACAAAATTTCCAGGAACCCCTGTAAGTTGACCTCCATTTTGTATTCTTTTTAACTTTTTGTTCTGGTATTTTTTCAGTGTACAATTCTGAGAATTTTATAGTGATGTTTCTTCGTCAATAAATCAATGCTTTTCTGGAAACTATTCCTGGAAGAATCCCCAATTCCCCTTGTACCCTGGGTGGTGAGCCTCACCATTTGTGAGTAATATGTGAATATTGACTCTGAACTGATTGATCACTTCAGGATTTCTAGAAGATAGAGAAATTTTAGAAGCTATAAACCAAACTGAAAATCCATTAAATGCTGAAAACGGATTAAGTTCGGACAAAGATGACCAAGTTGCTAGGCGCAAGACATTGAAAGCTGTAGATGCTTTCTACGAACACAAGAAAAAAAGTGAATTGCGAAGTAGCAAGCTGAATAGCGTTGAGGAATATGCTTTCTGTTCAGAGGGAAAAACAAACAAAAATTACGGGTTTTTTGTCTCATGAGGTGTTCTGATGTACCATGTTTATATATTTATTTATTTGTAAAGTATAACTTTAAAAAATAATAATAATAGATAAATAATAAATGGGGACAATTTCATTCACTACAATTGGATTTTATAACTTGAATGGTAAGTAAATAATAATACAGACCAATATTAGGTATTGAAATTTCAGAACCTCCGTAACTTGACACCCGCTTATCTCGACATGTTTTCGTGTCCCCTTGGGGTGTCGACTTATCGAGGTTTCACTGTATTAGGGAAAGACTCGGAACATTTCCACTTTTGAAATTTTGAACTACCCTAGTTCACTAGTAGCCTAGTGGGGCACTACACTAGTTGGCAGTGTTTATTTTCCAGTGACTACTTGCGGATTGAAGGTTTCATTTAATATTTCTGTGGCAATCGATCGAAATCTAGGGAACGTGTACATTAATTGAACCAATGAGTATATCATTCATTACTCATATCTTTTGCTAACCAGGTGAGTCATTTGCTTTCATTGAAATGTTTGTCTTCTGTCCTTACCAGCTAAAATTCAGCAATATTTCATCAACCAACAACCCAGATTTTACTCTAGAACGGCATGTTACATAGATGAAAAACATCAATACAAAATGTCAAAATAAGGCAATTAAAGGAAAAAAAACTTCATTCATTAAAAAACATAGCAAACCATACAAATAAATTCATCACGTGCATTATTTATTGATATAAATTAATATTTTTTGAGATGTTCAATATGCAAAGTAATGAAATACAGTAGGATTCAACTCATCTATCAAATCTTGGTAGAACAGGCAAAATAAGATTACCAAACGCAGAATCTTGAGGAATAAAACTAGCGTATGAATTTGCATGAGCATGTTGTAAAGCTGTCCTTTGATTTTTATTTAATCCTTGATAATCGGTAGATGAAGTAATTTGCGTAGATACTGTATTGCTAATTAAAGGAGTAGTGGTTTGCGCTGTAGGTGCATTTTGAGTTGATGCGGTATTGCTAACAGTGGATTGTTGCTTCATCATTAGTTTTTTTTTGTACTGAACTTCTTCTAAAACTTTCCGACTTTGCTGTTCCTGTTTAACGCTAGGAGGTTGAAATGACATAATCAGATTGATTCGAAAGAATTATTTTAAAAGGATGCTTCAATTTTTTTTTTCCGGAAAAGTATTAGTATATTTCAGTTTTTATCAGGATCAGACTCCGACGATATTCTCCAGACAGAGGGATTCCTATAAAATTGACAATCGAGTGTGCAGTGTCAAAAAGCCAAAAACCTTCCCTGGATCCCCTGTGAGAAATAGAAGCGCCTCCAGCGTCAAGCAAGTTTTGGGTGGGGCAAGCATGGGGGCAAGTGAGAGAGAGCCAATCAGGAAGGCAGCTTAATATTTTCTTCTGCTAAAAGAAGCGGCTTCTTTTAGCATCGTTCACATAAAAAAAAAAACATACTTCCGTTTTTTTTCTCTATTAAAAAATATAAAATACATAAAATAATTTTAATAAATTGAGTAAATTTTAAATTTTGTTACTGTTATTTTTGTACATTTCTCTTTTAGTTTCCTTTTTCACTCATACATTTGGCACCCTATAGTACTTTTTTTGAACTATATTAGAACACTGGCTATTAATGTAATAGAATGGTAATTGTTTGACTCATCCACACTGAAAGGTGCTATAGTTGATATTTGTAATTAAAATCCCTCAATATTAACGGCAGTCAAGTTTTGATTTTAATGTGTTATATACAACAGGATTAAAGTGAAAATGCAAGCTCCTAAACCGGGTAAGCAAATGTTAGCCGTTAAAAATTTTGTTTAGCCATTTCTAAGATTTTTATAACTTGTTTTGCAGGGAAAATTTTGTATGACATACCAATGTAAACATTCTAAGCATCAGGTTTACATTGCTAATCTGTTTTCAGCGCTTAGCTTTGCTTCGGAAAATGCTTAAATATTTCATGAGAACTGCAAGAATAATTTGTTTTAAAATCGAAGAATTTCTTTCCTTATAATTTAGCTAAAAATTTTTTAAAGGTATCTTTTATATATGTGCTTTTTTTACTTTAAAAAAGACGTATTTCTTCTCAAATTTTAAAATTTTGTATTGTATGGCCTAGTCAGAATTACTGCAAATTTTCCTCAATATATTAATTTAAAATATTTCTCACTCAGTTAGTCAAAGCACACTCACAGCATGCGCAAACAAGGGCATGTATGTTTTTTCCGAGGGGGAGCAATTTCAAAGGCACGGATTTTAAAAATAATGCAATTATTTCCGACCATGTAAGGTTTTTTTCAGAAATGGTTTTTATAGCTTACAACAGTAAAATAAAATCATGAAATTTTGGCAGTGAATATTGAATTTTATAAATCTGAACATATATATAAAAAGCTTTTTTTTTTTTTTTGTTAATTCAACAAAGTTATGCTTATATCATGGAAAGGGTCCATACGATGGAGTAGGTATTTTAAAGTACACTATGCAGCAGAGTTTTAAGAGGGCAAACTGTTGTGAGCAGGGTGTAGTGGTGTGGGCTGGGACCAATAGCAGAAAACAAATTCTGCCACCTGAAATTTTCAATGGTCAATATCATATTCTATTTAATTTTTAAATAGTTAATGCATGAGGAGATGAAATATTAAAGAACTAGCACATTGTCAAATTTTGTTTTTCATAAAACCTCTTTAAGACTATCATAATTGTCACATTTCAAGTGAATGCTTCAAATTGAGCATTTTAAATAAACTTTTATTAGGTTAAGAACATCGTACAAGATATGAAACACTGAGCACAACAACATACAGCTTAGAACGAAAAACACAAGATATCGGAATACAGTTACAGTTACAATCGGTTACAGTTAGACTTACGCACTTAAAACAATTTATGTCACATCTCCCCTTTTTAACAAGTTTCATATATACACTATTTACAAGTCGTCTTTTTATGGGTTTAACAACTCTCCCGGATCGTGTGGTCATAATGGGCTTGTTGACAGCATCCGGATCGGGATCAGGCGGGACTGGTACAGGGACAGGATCAGGATTCGGCGACTTGACACTAGAAGGCTGAATAGGAACTTCAGTTGTTGACTGGTTAATTGAAACATTGCCTTGATCTGGCCTCAAGTGAATTCTATTCCTCCTAAGTTCACCTCCAGCAGCAGTTTTCACTAAGTATGAACGTGGAGCATCTAGCTTTTCCAGAACAGTCCCTGGTGTCCAGTCTCTGCGATTTAGTTGAACATACACTGGCTGATTAGATTTTAAATTTTCCAGATTCACATGTGATCGGTCATGGTATTTCTTTTGCATCTCCTGATTATTCAATAAGTTCTTTGCTGTTGTAAATTTTGGTTTTAATATATTATTTTTAGTAGGCAGTAGAGACCTCAATGATCTTCCCATAAGCATTTGTGCCGGCGATGGTAAATGATATTTTGGGGTGTTATTGTATTCAATCAGTGCCAAATTTGGATCTCCATTATCTTCCAATACCTTCAACATCAGATTCTTGATTGTGCCTATTGCACGTTCTACCATCCCATTCGATTTAGGGTATCTTGGTGAAGAGGTGACATGTTTCACATCATATTCTTTAAGAAAAGCTTGAAATTTATAACTGTCAAATGGCGGTCCATTATCTGAATGCAGGCATTTTGCTATTCCATGTGTTCTAAAAATTTGTTTCAATGCACTTATGACAGCTTCTGTGGTTTTCTGTTCGATTTTTCTCACTTCAAAAAATTTTGAATGATAGTCTATGGCCACTAAGTAATCTTTTCCTTTTAAATACATAAAATCTATTCCCACATCAATCCAAGGATGCTTGGGTATGTCGTATGGTATCATCACTTGTTTTGGATTTGATTTTTGAAATTTCTGACAAATTCTGCAACTGTTTATAAAGTTCTTGATTTCTGTTGTCATATTTGGCCAATAAATAGAGTTTCTTGCTTTATTTTGACAAGATGTTATGCCCTGATGTGCAACATGTAATTTCTGTAGAATTTCACCACGCATTTTCTTAGGGATGACCAACTTATTTCCAATAAATACCAAATCATCATGGTAATGCAATTCCGACTTCTTATCCCAATACGGCTTTAGTTTTCGGAAAGTTCCTTGTATTCATTAGGCCATCCGTCTTGTATGTAAAATTTCAGCTGTTGCAATTCTTCATCTTGTTTGGTAGCTTCTTGAAGCTCTTCAGTTTTCTCATCACTAGCGCTCAAAATACTGTGAACAGTTGCGGCTCCTGCTTCTAAGAAACTTGTATGCACATTGGCATCAGTTGGAGACCGTGATAGTGTATCCGCTATGTACAAATATTTTCCTGGAACATGCACAATTTTAAAATTGTATTTGAATAGTTCCAAAGCCATTCGTTGTAATCTCGGAGAAAGTTTCTCTATAGGTTTTTGTAATAGTCCAATTAGCGGCTTGTGGTCAGTTTCAATTGTAAACTCAGTTCCATTAGTAAAATAATGGAATTTTTTACAGCCATTTAAAACAGCTAACAGTTCCTTTTCAATTTGGCCGTACCGTTGCTGTGTTTCTGTGAGAGAACTGGAAGCATACGCTATGGGGTGATCATCTTGTATCAAAACACCTCCTAAACCATATTGGCTGGCATCAACTGACACAATTGAAGGTTTTCTTATATCAAAGTAAGCCAAGACTGGAGCATTAGTAACGCACAATTTGAGCTCTTCAAATGCCTTCTGTTCATTGCTGGTCCAAAGAAATTCAGCATCTTTACTTAATAATCTACGAAGACATCCTGTTTTGTTTGAGAGGTTGGAGATAAACTTTCCCAAGTAGGTTATCATTCCTATAAATCTTTGTAATTCGGCTTTGCTGGTTGGAGCCTTAAAATCTAGAATTGCTTCAATTTTTTCATTATTTACCGAGATTCCTTCAGCTGTTAATTTATGACCAAGATATCTCACAGATTTCTTCTTAATTTAGCTTTTTCTTAATGAGAGTTTTAAACCACATTCTTGAGCTCTCTTCAAGACAGATAGAAGTCGTCTGTCATGTTCGGCTTCCGTCCTTCCAAAAATTAATACATCATCAATGTAAACAACTATGCCGTCTAAGTTGAAAAAAATGTTGTCAATAGTCTTTTGGTACACTTCCGGTGAGCTGCACAATCCATATGGTAGGCGACAAAATTTATATCTGCCAAAAGGTGTAGCAATGGTACATAATTTAGAACTTTCAGGAGAAAGTGGAATTTGCAAAAATGCAGAAGAAGCATCTAAAACTGAAAAATATTTTGCTTGATCTATTTTTGAAAATATAGCTTGTTGGTTGGAATTGGATAATGTTCTCTTTTTATGTACTTATTTAAAGGCCTTGGATCCATGCATATTCTAACTTCTTTATTGGGTTTTTGAACAATGACAATCGGATGTACCCAATCTGTAGGTTCAGTTAACTTCTTCAAGAACTCCTGATTTAACCATTCTGTCAAGTTCAGTTTTGACCTTATCCCTTAAAGATGCAGGTATAACTCTAGGAGAAGCAATCTTAGGCGGAGCATTTTCTTTTAATTTAGTGTCATATACATATGACAGTTTGCCAAGTTTACCAGAGAAAACATTTTCATACTCTTTAACAATATCGAGCTAATTAATTGCATATACATTTTTAGCAATATTTCTATCAATTAAACCTAACTGTTCACATGCTTTCAGCCCTAAAATAGCATTTGATTCTTGATCTACAACATAAAAATCAAATACATGTAATTTATTTTTGAATTCACAGCACAAATTACAAGTTCCTAACACTTTCAGATTGTGCCCTGTATAATTTCAAACTTTTGTTTGTTTTGTTTACTTTTGATCTTTCATCTATTTTCTTTAACAAATTAACAGGAATTATATTAACTTCAGCTCCGGTATCAATTTTGAATGGTATTTCACAATTATTTATAACAATATTTTCTCTCCATTCAAACTTTGAAGTATTTACTTCACTCACAGATTCCAACACAAAAGAATCAGTATTATTTGTCGACACAGAGGAATTATGTTCTATTTCATTAATTTTTTTATCTTTGCATGCAATCGCAAAATGATTTAATTTTTTGCACTTATTACACCTTTTCCCCCATGCTGGACAGTTCCCAAAAACATGTTTTGTTTTGCACCTTGAGCAACAGTTATTCTGGAAATAATCCTGTTTCTTTAATTTACTTTCGTTTTTGTAATTTCTATTATGCCCTACGTCAGTATTATTTCTTGTAGTTTTGATAACTTCCACTACTTCTGATTTCCTATCAGACCCTTTCTTCATGTATTTTACTTGAATTTCACTTGATTCCTTTGCCCTACAGTATTCCACTGCTTTTTCTAACTTCAAATCTGAATCCATAAGTAGTTTCTCTTTCACGGAACAGTCCCTTATTCCAATTATCAATAAATCTCTTATCAAACTATCTTCCTGATTTTCAAAAGAACAATCCTTAGCGAGATTTTTTGTGTTGGTTACAAAAGAATCAACAGTTTTATATGGTTGTTGTCCACCAGTAATGGGGAAACTACGGCCCGCGGGCCAAGCCCAGCCCGCGGAAAGGTTTAATCCGGCCCGTTTAAGAGTGCCGTCGTGAGAATGTTTGAACGCGTTCTTACTTCGTAATGTGACGACCCACATAAAAACTACTTGCGGCGATATCCAAAACACAATAGTATTCTGGACAAATCCATCCGACCTAAACAGATGACTCATCTTTTATAAAAATTTAAGTCCAGATAATTTCCCAAATCTAATTACTCATGCAATGAAGATAATGACAATGTTCGGCTCATCTTATATATGCGAACAAATCTTTTCAACAATGAAGCTTAGGAAAACTTCTTTAAGAAACAGAATTACAGATGAGCACCTTTCATCAGTTTTAAGAATCTCTGCTTCGCAAATGGAACCGGACTATGATGAAATTTTGATGAAACAGTCTCAATTTCATTTTTCTCATGCACCATCAACCAGTAATGACACCAGAAAATAAAGTGATAATACTTCACATCAAGAACTACACTAAATTCATTTTATATTTTGTGTTTATAATTTTCTTACCTTTTGCTTTTTTACTATTAAAATAATAAGTGTATGTAATAATATATGTATATGTTTATAGAACACATAAATTTTTTAACGATTAAGCATTATTCTTTGGCCCTCTACGATTGTCTAGTTATTACAAATGGCCCGTCTTGAAAAAAGTTTCCCCACCACTGTTGTACACAGTTAAAAAATTTGTAGCGTGCAATTACAGTATTTTTCTGTGGTTCGAAATAATTATCAAACCGTTGGATAACTATCGTATTTCCCAGCATCTGCAGCAGCTAATTTAAAGCTATTAAATATATCGATACATTCATCTCCCATACAATTCAATAACAAAGCAACTTTTAACTTATCGGATTTACCTGTCTTTTCCGATGCTTCCAAACACAAAGTAAAACGCTGCTTAAACTTTGGACCAATTTTCGGCCAAATTTCCTTGTAATTTCATACAACTGGGAGTTTTCAGATCCATTTTGACTGCACCGCTGCCACCATGTCACATTTTAAGTGAATGCTTCAAATTGAGCATTTTAAATAAACTTTTATTACGTTAAGAACATCGTACAAGTTACGAAACACTGAGCACAACAACATACAGCTTCGAACAAAAAACACAAGATATCGGAACACAGTTACAGTTACAATCGGTTACAGTTAAACTTACGCACTTAAAACAATTTATGTCACAATAATGTGACTGTTAAAAAAACTATCTTTATCCGGGACTGCATCAGTCAGGTAGTTGAGGTAGGACAGGATTTGACGTGATATAATCCCCCTTCGGGACTTTTTCATTGGCACCAAGAAGCCATTGCGAACAGCAATTTTTATGTCGCCAACTTCAAATAGAATACATCACTCTTATCCATGATTTTTATCGCCAACAATGTTGCATCATACACATTAAAACCATGTCAAGAAAAATCACTAAAAAGCACTACAATACCAAAAATGAGGGGGAAAGCCTCCTTCTACTTTTTTATTTTAAAACAAGCATTCTACCATTTGTTTTGAATTTTAACATAAGGATCCACGTAACTCTATTTTTGATGTTCGTACAGGTAAACCTCCCCATTTTTTCCCCTAGGACTACACCACTGAGCTGTATCACCCAGAAAGAGGCTTAAAAGTTTTCAAAATCCCGACTTAATTTTTAAAATTTATCGCCTAGTGAAAAATGCTCTGTAATAAGGATATAGTTGAAAATGTTATTACATATTTTAACTGATGTTGCATGTGAAAATGTAATATTTTTTTCTTTTTTCTTTCAGATATTAATCTTTCATCTCGACGATATGGTAAGAAATTATTTGTTTTATATTAATCTAAAACAGTGGTGTTTGCCTTTTTTTCTCTCTCCTGCCTTATGCATATTGCAGCTATTTCACATAAGGCACAATATAAAAATAAATTAAAATTACTGTCAGTTTCTTTGATAATTGTTGTTAAATTCATGTAACAAACAATCCTTTCCAGGGCTAAATAAAACAATAATTTCATGCTAAACGTGAAAAGTGCTTTTATAGGGTTAAAATGTGTGCTGTGGTTCATCAAAGTTTTTGCCTTTAACTCTTTGCATGTAGACTTCAGGCCACATGCCGTTTGATCACAGTATTTCTAATTTTCTTCATAAATTATGAAAAACATATCCTGAAATACATGTATTTTATTTATTTTTTGTATTATTATCTCTAATCTGAAAAATCAAATAAACATGAACTTAGTACCTGGGTGACCGAGCTTTGCTCGGAGATATTTTTAAAAAATTATATATATATATATATATGAGGGCTATCCAGAAAGTCGGTTACGTTTTGGTATATAAAAAAAGTACTAGAAAAAAATTTCATTATATACATTTAAAAGTGGCACTAAAGTACCGTAAAACCTGCGTATCGGCCGCATCCGCGTAAGCGGCGCACCCAAAATTATAATCCCGTTGGGAAAAAAAATCGCGGAGGGGCCGCATCTTAAATCTTGTGAAAAAACTTGCCATACAAAGTACACATTTATTCAAGCATTATTTACAAACAATATTAAAATTATTAAGAAGGAAATGAAGTAATAAAAATATAATTAAAATGATATAATGATGCAACGAGCGTTAAGATGTAAACGGAACTGCTGTGACAAAAGCTTTGCCACTCTAAGAGAAAAGATAAATGAACAAACCAGTTGGGCACTCACATGCAGAGATAAATTAGAGAAAGGTGGCAAGTATGCTTCAATTCTTTGTGTTCGAAGGGCATACAAATTGTGTCCTAAATTCCTGGCCACTTATCAGAGTTTCAAATTCTACTTTCCCTTTCAAGTGGTCCCCTCATCAAGTGGTCAGAAGGACTGTTTAAGCCTTTCTATATAACTTTGGATTCCATTCCCTTTGTCCCGCATATCAATCAAAGCACAGTAGCCCTTGTCACTTTCAGCCATCACATGCGCCCAGCGGGAGAGGGGGGGGGGGGGGTTGCATTGTCAAGGAGAGGGGAAAATATCCTTGGCTGTGGGGCTACTGTGGGTCCAGTACCTACTCTCTAGGGAACCATAACCCTCCAATGGTATTCCTTTAGTATAAGGATATCAAGGAGGGCCAGGTCCACACATTAAGAGGTAGGGAAGCTGGGCTGGCGGGGTTGTTGTACGCATATCAGTCCAGAAGAACTACCTCAGCTCAACTGGGGCCACCGTAGTCCACCGACGGCCATCGGCTCTCTACCTAAGTCTTCGGCTAAAAGGTGCAAGGGTGTCCCATGGAGAAAAGTACCTACTCTCTCACCCTTTATTCGTTTTCTTTAAGATGTCTCAGCATGTGTTAACTCCCCACCCTATTCACCAGAGACTGGAGATAACTTTTGTTATTACTAAGTACTTTGCACCTGCTTTTCTCCCCTGCCCCCTAAAAGGATTTGCCCTTGGGAAAGTTTGAAAACAGAGATTCCTTTGACCTTGGCATTGTTCGGTGAAGATGTTAATGGTAAATTCCTATTCATTCAATTCCCTCTGGGGTTTATTGATTTCTGGACTTCAACAACTGAGAAAAGAATTAGTGTATAGGCTGCAGTGAAGATTTAATTGAGTTTTTTCGCACATGAGCCGCTGCCGATACACAGGTTTTTACGGTACTATTTTTCTGCATAGTTGCCATTTAAATTTTGACACTTTTCGTAGCAGTGAACAAGTTTTGAAATTCCAGTGTTGTTGAATTCTGCCACCTGAGACGTAAAACGACTAAGTTTTGTGTAACAATTTCATGCAACAAACCTCTTGAAATTTGTGGAAAACTAAGTTATAGCTCTGTTATTGTGAACTGACAATCTTCTTTAATTTTTTCTTTTTACTTTAGAGTTAATTTCATTGGTCACAATGCTTGGCCGTCCACTTCGTTCCTCGTCATGCACATTAGTTCGGCCATTTTTTAACCTAATGCACCATTGACGCACTCCGCCTTCAGTGATCATATTGTTCCCATAAACTTCACAGAG
Source organism: Octonoba sinensis (assembly GCA_038502835.1). Taxonomy (NCBI): domain Eukaryota; kingdom Metazoa; phylum Arthropoda; class Arachnida; order Araneae; family Uloboridae; genus Octonoba; species Octonoba sinensis. The sequence goes on from CM076604.1 coordinate 87,346,235, forward strand.
TTGGCGATAAATCTCAATTAGTTTATTGTTCTTAGCCAACAAAAACTATCACCAACCGCACTTCACAAATTGTGGAGTTTTCAATAGCGGCGCACATTTCAAACTAGTATTGTACGGGAACGAGCAGTTGTGCTAATCTCTCACTAGCACGGCTTGATAGCCACTGTACAGATGAACGTTCTGATACTAAGATGGTCTCGATAGCCCCTCCCCTAGCGTCTACAGAGCAAAACATAACCGACTTTCTGGATAGCCCTCGTATATATATATTTTTTTACGAAGAAAATACTTATTCAAATAAATTTGAAAAATTAAATTGTTTACTAAATTTTCATGTGGATTTTTAGAGCAGTTCCCGAGATACGAGAATACAAGAGATATATAGAATAAATGCACATATAAATGTTTCAACGCATTATTATCATTTCAGCCATGAGATATCTACACCTGGACACAGGCCTCCCCCCATTGTCATTCACCTGAGGCAACCCGGAGGGTCTTGCATATAAATATTTATTTATTTATACGAGCCATTTAAGGTTAATATTTTGCGAAGTGATATGAATAGTAACAATTTACCTATTTCTTCCTATTCCGATCAATCAATATAAGGTTAGATACCTATTTAGACAATGCATTTTGCATTACATATACAGTAAAACCCCGTTAAAACGCGGGTGTCGGGGACGTGTTTGACACCTGCCTTATAACATAACCACGTTATACTGAAATTTTACCGCGGAACCATATTCACGAAACGTACTCGCTCCTGTTGCATGACTTTTAACTTTGTCAAATACTCTTAATTTTTCTTCTATTGTATAATTGTTTCTTTTCTTGTTTCTGCCATTTTTTGCTGTAGTTTCTGTGCAAGAAGCACACTTCTCAACTGAGCAGTTAGTCTATTGAGTGATGGGTCATTCAGGTTAAATTTTCCTGCTCTTTGAGACTCCTAAGCTAAAACCATATTAACCGTAACAAAAACAATTGTGTTCTGAGAAAATGTGGGCTTGAAAATCTTGTTAAGTTATCAATATGAGATTGAAGGGGGAGAGATTCTAAGAAAAAAGTAGATTTGTGTGGAAGGGGAGGAACACACTTTTCAAAGAAAATGTTTTAAGCCTTTATACACTCTCACAGACTAGAGAATACATTTACTTTTTAAAAATTTCAAAGAATCTGCGATACAAAGGGTGGTTTGTAATGATAAAAGGTGGATTTAATGTCGGGGGACATAATAGTAACCTTGTTATATCCAATTCCGTGGTATACCGAGGCGTGATATTACGGGGTTTTACTGTATTGAATATGAATATTTTAAGATCCTACCTACATATGAACTTTAAACTCCATTTAAATTTTAAAAAAAACATATGCACACCCTTAGTTCAACACTTCATTTCTAAAAATATAAACCGTAAAGTAGGGTCATACATAGTAATTCCTGGTCACTCTTTTTCCGGGGTAATTAATGCTCACGCATTTTTTAGTATTATAAGCTGCTATAACAAAACAACTGAAATATGGCAAATACTCCTATATTCTATTTTCTTATGCAGGACTTAAAAAGTACAAAAATTTGTTGCAAGTTTGGGAGAAAAAATGTTTTACGTACTGCTACAAAAACATCTTGAAAAAAGGTTGTCTCAAAAAATCATACTTTTTTTAAAGATCCATGCCAGTGTTCTATTTAAAACAAGAAAAAATCTTGTTGATACTGTTTTATACTACAAATAGTCTAAACTTGTGACTCCAGTGCATATATTTTGTCCATTTTTCTAAACATTGGTTATATAGGTACAGTACAGAACCTCGTATCCGGGAACCAAAAAACCGGGAAACTAGAAAACCGGGAATTTTTTTGTAAATTTCCCGCCATTTTTGAAAAGTACACGTTTTTTTGCCCATTATGCCCATTTAATAAAAATACGAATTTTTTGAAAATACCTTTAAAAAAACGTATTTTCCGGTTACAAGTAACATATTCAGTGTTTATAAGTTGAATAATGTAGTCTAAAAACGATTTTTTTTTAGGGGAAGGAGCATAAATTTACTTGCAGAAGAAAATTAGAAAAACAAATTTTCCAACAAAACTTAAGAAAACTCGACGTTTTCTCTATTTTATTTCACTAATTAAGCTCAAAAGAAATATGTATTTAGATTCTTATACATTTAATTGTCTGGTGAGTATTTGAAAAAGAATTGCAACAAAAGTCGGTCAATATGAAAGTTCTTAACATTTCGAATACCGCAGATTCACGAATTTTTCGTAATAGCTGATTGCGTAAAAAGTTGAGCCTGTTTACTGTTGTTTTATATATATTTTTTTATTTATTTAAAATTGATATTAAGGCAACAAAAATTGCGACTGTGAAAATGAATTCTTTATTAAAATAGAGTTCGCAAAACTGAAGTCGTTGCACACACATATGAAATTTGCGTGTTTCTGCGTGTAAACATGCTTCTTAAAAGAAAAGGATCTTCAAATTGAACTTCGGGAGTATTCTAGAATGTGGCTGGGAACGGGATCTTTTAATAGAAACCATCATCGACGATGCAGATAAAGATGTCCGATGACTTGTGAATGCAATTAATTTTTATCTTTTAAACTTCTTTTCTTTAAATATTTCTTAATTTAAAAGTATTTCTTTACTATCAATTACTTATTTTGAAGCATTATTACCATTTGTTATTGTTATTTGGTTCGATAAAACTCTGAATATCGACATTTTTTAGTGATCCAAAAAAACGGGAAATTCATTTATCCGGGATAGAGATGGTCCCGAGCATGCCGGATAAGAGGTTCTGTACTGTAGTATACCCATTTATACCCCAGTTTGCCGGGGTAATTCTTGGTCACCAGGGGAATTATTGGTTACTAATATTCTTTAAAAATTCAGAAGTTTCTCATATTCATTTCAGTCTAAACATTAAATGAGAAAAATGTAGAGATGAAATTTCTCGAAAAAGGTGCAGGTAATTTCCGATGGCTGAAGTGAGACAAGTTAGAAATTGTTAATGTAAAATATATATTTCTCGGAGCAGTAACTTTAAAGGATGTAATTCTTTTGTTGTGGACACGAGTGCCATTAATAAGGCCTACAAAGTTTACAATAAATACTGTCAATAGCTGTGGATTTTGTTGTTCAAATAAAAGTATGTTTCGAAATATGACATAAAATAGTAATTATTATTAATAATTTTTTAAATAAAAATTTGAGGGGTAGAAAGTAATCATTGCAATGTTTACATTGAAAATACACTAAATAAAGATAATATGTCACATTAATATACTTCTGACATTCATTACTACAAAAACAAGGTGTGACCAATATTTACCCAGATGCTGGGATAATTATTGGTCACTTAATTAGGTCAATTAGACAAAGTGTACATTAAATTTTGATTAAGTGAATACAACAGTAGATAACGCGTTATGTAAGTTTGCTCCATGCCAAATTTAGTAATATTATCTATTAAACTTTTGGAGATATTCAGATCTTTTTGTTTTTTGACCAAGTACAGTGGTACCTCCTTTAAGGGACACCTCCGAAAAAGGGACACTTTTTTTGGTCCCAGTCCCTTTGAATAGGGATTGCAATGTATTTACCTCTGAATAAGGAACATTCATAGAGAAACATTTCCAGAATTCAAATTATATAGATAAGGAAAAATTTACTGGAGGCTGAAGGTTTTTTCTTTTTCTAAAAATTAACTTTTGAAAGTTGGTATGAGTCCTAGAAGCATGAACAAAGAAACAAGTGTATTTTAAAGTGCTTGACAAAACCTACTTGTATAGGCTTTTCCCTCTTTTGTACTATGGAATACATGTGTGTTCAGCATTGACAGACAGTTGCCGGCTTCCAGCAAGTTTTTTATACAAGGATTGGAAAAAGTACATTATTCGTAATTTATAGTGTATTGCCAAAATTACATACTTTAAAACAAACCCATCTTATAGATTACTTCAGAACTTACCGTGAGTCCGAGTGTTGTGGGTTCTTCCAATAAATTTCTGTAAGTTACACAACTTTGCCAATACGGCATTCATGCTAAAAATTTAGTTTTTCAAGGAAAAAATTTTAAATTCCAATAATTTCGACTCTTATTTTGTATGCATGAGACATTTTCAGTATTTAAGCAAATGGTAACACATTTTTATTATAATAAAGGTTAAACTTAGTCAATACACTATATGTGTATGCACCAATTTATGAACCTCCGAGGAAGGGACACCTCTATTTAAGGGACAAAATTTCCAGTCATCTCAATGTCCCTTATTAAGAGGTTTCACTGTATTACCCTGTATGACCCTATATAATAAAATAGAAGGAGGGCTGGGTATTTTTGCCAGTTGAAAAGTATTATTGCGAGGACGGAGCAAAAACTAGAAGAAAAAACAGGGCAAAAATGCTAAAGAAGACTAAAATGGAATAGATACTTATTGTACTCAAATAATCTACAGAAATATCTATAATTTAATAAGGACCTAAAAAAATTAAATAATCTTCTGAGTATTATAGCTTTTTTTTTCTGCTATTTAATAAATGCTATGATTAAAACAACTATTCAATGAAAATCCAAATTATAAATTCTAGAAAATAGTTAGAATTAACTGAAAATTATACAATTAAACTTAAAACTGAAAATTATTAAATTAAAAACTTCTGTTATGCCTTACAAGGCAACTGGACTTATTCTCTTCCGTTTTCTTTTGGAGAAAAGGAACAAATAGATACTTTCATCACTTTCATTTTCCTGTGCCTTTATTATTCAAATCCTGAAATTCACTAACGGCATTTCCATTTATTTAACATAAGATCAGTAGCAAACTTTTGGCAAATCTATAGAAACTTTGCAAAAAGCTTTGTACTGTGCATTGGAAAAGCTGATTTTTTTTGCGTTAATCAATTTTTTGTTTTTTGGGGGGGGGGGGGGGGGGATTTATAAAACTCATGTTGATTCTATGCCAAATTTTCCAAAAATTTTAACTAAGGTCTAAATGTTAACTATATGGTCTTACCATATAGTCGAAAGCAAACAGAAGTTTGAATGAATGTATTTATTTATGTCTTTTTTTTTTATATTAGCTTTTTCCTAACTTTTTTTATTTTTTTTTTTCATGTACCGTTGGATGAATTTTCTTTGAATGTATCAGTAAGTAAACTTTTTATTGCATTATAACATGGAAGTTTAATTTGAATTTTATCACCATGGAATTGAATTGGGCAATGTTTTGAAAGTGCAGTGGTGCAGTAAGAGAGAGTGCATTATAACTAGTGATTGTCACGAAATGCATTTTGGCCAAAGTACTGAATACCAAAGCTTTTTCCAACCAATGGCCAAAGCTTCGGCTGCTGTACATGTTAAGCTTTAAGATTGAACACATAATAAATGTAGTATATAATATCATATTATCAGGGGTAGATCCAGCATTTTTAACAATGTCCATTTTTTATAAATTTTAAAAAGAATTTTGCGGAAAATCGAATAGTTTTGTGAGAATTCAAAATTTAAACATATAGTGATAAAAAAAAGTTTACAATTTTTCGCTACATATTTAATAAATAATTTTATAAATAGTACGATTTGGTGGTTTGTAATTTTGCAAAGGGTCCGTTTTGATGGACTGGAATTTTGTGAAGAGTCTGTTTTAATTAAATGGAATTTTGTGAAGGGTCTGAAAAAGGACCTGAATTTCCTCAGGTGCCACCCCTGATTATGCTCTATATGTTTCAGTATTCTCAGTTTCATACTATACTTTCAGCTTGTGTATTTTTTAATTAATACCACCAATTAGGACATTTTTTTTTCTTTGAACTGGTAGTATTATTTTTTATTGAAAGTATGTAATACAGGGTTGCCACGGGTGCTTATAAGTGCTTAGAAGTGCTTAATTTGACCTTTCGGTTCTAAAAGCCCTTAGAAGTACTTATTTTCAATCAAAGGTGCTTAAAAGTGCTTTTTTTTTAATACGAAAGTCTATTTTTAAATTACCGTATTTTTTTATGCAATTTCTGATCAGTTTTTTATGTGATTTTTTAAACATAAACAAAGATTCAGAAAGTGAAAAATTATGGAGGGTTATGAGAATTTTGTTGATTTTATCACACGGTCAAGCGACTGTAGAACATGGCTTTGGTGTAAATACGTCATTAGAAGTGGAAAATTTGAAAGAAGAATCTTATATTGCTCAGAGGCTCATTTTGAGAATGCCAATAATTGTAATGAAATTCATGAAACTATCATTACGAAAGAAATGAGAAAGAGTCAATCCATACCACTTCATCCAGGGTATGAAACCCATGGTCTCATATTTTAATGATTTTTTAAAATTTGTTCATTTAACTATCATGACTACCCCTGTAAATTTTTTTGTTGCTATCGTTAATACTTTCTGAGATATGATTTTTTTAAAATGTGTTGTAAGAGATGTGTTTGCTTTACGGACAAATTTTGTTCTAGCGACATTGTTCAAGCAAAAAAATTAATAACTTTGCTAATTTTCATGATATCACAAAAATGTTTCCACTAAAATGTTCAGAATAACTTACAGAGTTAGACAAAAATGTATTCAAACAAATACCTATTAAATGGTGCAGTTAGTATTAGCATCAGGTAGAATGTATTTATTTTCTGCAAAGGAGATTGCTTCAATCGATCTCCATTGCAAAAACATTTTTAAATAGACTCAAGAAAAAAAAAGGTATTGTTTCTCACAAATTTTTATTTAAAATAGTTTTATTTTAAAAATAAAAGTTACTTTTGGTCATTTGGTATGTCACAGTTTGTAAATAGGAAATGAGCCTGCATTAGGTTTAGATACTTTAAAAAATCATGATTCAGTGACTTCTTTTTCTTCCTCAATTTTGTGTTGCTTTTTTTTTTTACTTTATAAACATTAAATTATGATCTTATTTCTTGTAAAAATAATCTTATTTTGCATTATATTGTCTGTATTTTATGATTTTAAAGCAATTAGTATTTTACAATAAGAAGCGAAAACTTGTAATGTTGTGAAAGATATTTTGTACATACTTTTAAATTGTTTACTGTGAAATTAAATATATTGGCAGTAAAAAAGACACCAATTTTATTTCAGAACCTTTTAGTTTATACTTAGAGGATCATTTTTAAAAAATATATATTTTGATTACTGCAGTGCCTTTTAGTTTTATTGCTGTTTTAAAATTTCATGTTTTTTCTTCAAAATATTTATGAAATCCAAGTTTGGGCTAATACTAACTGCACCATTTAATACGTATTTGTTTAAATGCATTTTTTTCTAATTTTATAAGTTATTCTTGAGCATTTTAGTGAAATTTTTTTTGTGATATCATGAAAATTGGCAAAGTTATGAATTTCTTGCTTGAACTACGTCCCCAGCACAAAATTTGCCCGTAAAGCGAAGACGTCTCTTTAAACACGTTTCAGAAAATTGATATCTCAAGAAGTATTAAAGATAGCAACAAAAAAAGTTGCAGGGGTAACCCTGATAGTAAAATGAACAATAACAAAAAAAAAAAAAAAATCATATGAATCTGAGACTATGGGTTTCATTTTCATTTGTGGCTGGATGATTTGATATGGAATGACCCGAAAGTTTGTCTCTTCTTCAAAGCAAAAATATATGCTCCATTTGGAAGAGCAAAAAAAAAAAAAAAATTAAAAAGAAAAAAAATTCTGATGACAATAAAAAAAGAAAAAAAAAGAGTTAAATTATTTAAAATTAAAAAAAGCTTTTCCTCAAGTTCAAGCTGATGTCAGTTATGGAAAATTCAGCAGAAGAACTGTGTAATAAGGCAGAGTCATCCAAAAACATTTCACTTTTTATGAAAGCCAATTCACTTCGTAGGGATATTAAAGAAAAAGCATCTGAAGTTAAATAATTAGACAGTAAGATTTCTGAAAAAGAAAAAGAATTTAATTGAAATGTAAATGTTTTTTAAGTTTTTATCTGCAAAGCTTTTGATGTGCATTTAACTGACCATTTATTCATTCATAAAATTTTTAACTAACCCTCACCACTTTTATTTTTCTTTCATATAATTGCAGATTTTTTTTAAACCTTGGATCAAAAAGTTAAAGTTCATGGGTAATTCCACTGACATTAAAATTTAATTATGTTTCTAACTTTTAAAATTGCCTTTTTTTCTGAAATTGATTGAAATTATTACAATGGAGTTATAATAATGTTACCCCACTTCTTTTTTGGCTTAAGATTTTAGGTGTGAAATTAAGGGGATTTAAAAAGCTTACTGGTGACTGGCAAAAGTAACATCAGTCACATTTTTTAATTATCCCTCCCCCCCCCCCCCCCCAAGCTTCTAATGCCTGACAGCATGTGACAGTACTGTTATTTTACTTCATTATTATAATAATTTAGATCCACTTCAAAAAAAAAAAATAACAATAACATGGTCACCAGGGAATGGCTCTCATGCAAATATTTGTTCTGTTTCTTAAATATTTTTTTGATAATTAAAAACGAAAAAAAAAAACCAGGAGTACAAACAAAATAAGTCTTGCATTCAAGTAATATCATTAAGTATTAAGTTAAGGTTTTTTAGTGTTTAAACGTTGAAGATTGTGGTAAGTTTCCATTTTTCTTGATATCTCTATTCTAATATTTCTTTACATATTACTTATATGTATACACAATATGCATATTTGTAAAAGTGAGATTGGGTTTATGTTTTTATGTACATATAATTCTTGGGAAGATACACTAATATATTAAAATTTTAAGTTTAATTTATCTGTAAGAACATTCAACTTGATCGAAATGGATTTTTATCCATTAAATTGTATTGTATGTGCTCCACAATAATTTATTCAAAGTCTTAGAAAATGACTTTGAAAAGTCTTAGAAAGTGCTTATTTTTAGTTATAAAAAAGAGTGGGAACCCTGTAATATGAAGGCATAATTTGTCATATTAAAAGCATGTTCATCAATTAAGTTGATGTTTATAACAACCAACTGATGTGATCAAATAGTAACTCACCGAATAATCTAATTAAAAATTATCTACTATTACATATGTTTTAAATAATATTATAGAAAATATCTATACATTTTTAATGCAACATTTTTTAATTTAGACAGAATTGCAAACATAATATGCTTGCTTTCTCTTTTAATAGCCAATGATTTAGTATTTATATTAAAAAAAAGTAGTATGTTTAATTTTAGAACTTTTTATTTCAAAATTTTTTTTAAAAAACTAGCTTATCCTTAAAGGTAACAAATGAAGTAAAATCTTTATATCTTTCACTTTTCTTTCATATTCTTATATCAATCTTAATTTTTTTATGTAAAATATACTTTAGGCCTTTTCTTTTTAGCACCTATTGTAAATATGTACTAAAAAGACTATGTTGTAGTTTATTAATTAAAGTACTTACTACTTATTATATAGGTTACTTGCTAATTCTTGAACTGAAACTGATATTAAAACGTTTAATATCAGTTTCAGTTCTCTTTTTTCTAAGTTCTCAACAAAATGGGAAAACAATTCCTGCATTTTTCTTAGGTGTGGATTTTTTAAAAACTTTTTTGTTTGCTTATAAATAGACATAGAACAAACAGTTTTCAAGGAGCTACTTACTCCCGCTCCCCGCCTCCTTAAAAAAAAAACCCTCCCGCAGGACAAAAGTAGTAAGAGACTCAATTCTCAGTTATTAATCGACTCTCGGTTGTTATATAATACGAAGCACCAGCAAGTTTTCACTGCTAAGGCATTTGCATTGCAAAGAAAACATATGTACAGAGTTTAGTTAATCGGTTGTTATCGCAAAAAAATGTAATGATATATTGTAACGGAAAATTACACATTCAGTGCTAAGAAGTCTTTTTAAAATTCGTTGCTCTAAAATATTGAATTTCAATAAAATTTATTACGGCACTCGAGGAAAGGTAAAATCAATTAGTTTTTTTTTTTTTTTCTTGTATTTACAAATATATATATATATCCTCAAATTAAGACATGCCTTAAAATGCAGGTTTTAAATTTGTAATAAATGTGCATGTAAAAAAAAGCTTGAAATAAACTGTGCTATAAAAGATGTGTTTACTAATTTTATATTTACTAAGATTTAAGTCGAAAAATCATAGATTTGTTCCAAAAACCTGGAAATGTTTCATTGCCTCTTCCTTTTGAAGCAAGTAAGTTTTTCACTATTCAATAAGATTATGAGGAAAATACATAGACAGAATTTATGTTTGGTCGCAAATTGCGAAATATAATAAGAATTGTAGCGAAAAATTAAATATCAAATGCAAAGAAATGTTGCTTGTAAAGTTTATTAAAAATCTTTAAAATTTAATGATTGTTTTTTAACTACGTGCTATTCATTGAGAATACTAGCGAAAACTTGAAAATGAACTAACAATCGTTGTGTAATAATGTGCAAACTAGCCACCTGAAAAGCGGTCGCGAGCAACCAAAAAATACCCTGATACAGTTCTACCATCATCCAGAGCAAGCTGCTTGCCAGAGTGCCCAGAAGAATCCATTCAAGTTCAAGGGAGGAACTGCTGGTATAAAGAAAGTGTCTCTATCTTCTCGTTCTAGTTCTTTTAGCATACTTGATTTCGTCCGAACTGATGCTATATGCCACAATGATGCGGCTAGACTTTGGAAATTGCGGGTCCCTGGACCCAAAACTTCATAATTTCCGGGTCCCTCTTTCCAAAAAGCGGGTCCCTATTCAAAAAAGGGCATATCAAGGTTTTAAAGGTCTAAATGAAAAATAAACTTGTTGTGGCAGGAATTTTTTTTTCAATGCAATTAGCAGTTGATTCAGTAACAATTCAACCAAGAATTAAAACCGAAATTCCATATTTAAAAGCCAAAAATCAAGTGATTGATTTTTGGCCGAATGCCAGATGCGCGAATTTTTTGCAATGTCGATTACATGGACAATATCACTCTTCTTTAAAACAGTGAGTGCAACTAGCTGTAACAAATTAAATAGGAAAATTATATTGATTATTTTAATTCCAAAGGAAAGCCAAGCAAATATCGTAATCGTGGAAACGAACATTTTACGAAAGTTCCAAAAGCGAAATCTTTTTGCAAAACGCAGTCGCAAAAAACGAAACCTTTTCAAACCGGAGCATTTAAAAAAGCTGTAAGAAAAATGCGGGTTAAGGACACGCAATTCATATTTTTGTACAACGGTTTATAAAATATTTTACTCTATTATTATTTTTTTTTCTACGATAAAAATTACGCGTGCCGGAGGACGAGTAGAATTTTTCTTTGCATCCCCACCTCCCATTTTTGTGTATTTGACGCACTATAGCGCCTCCGCCGCATCGCGGATGCCAGTTTATAAATTTAGTTGCTTTCAATAAACAGTGAAGCAAACATTCTGCTTCGCGTACTAAATAAACGTGGCAAAACAAAGTTCTCTGAAACTCGAATGGATTCGTTCTTTTCTGCCATGCGCAGAAGCGTCCAACTATCAAAAGTCCGTAATCGAACTGTAGCTACTGAGCTCGCGATCGACAGTTTGGAGACCAAGCAAATGGCTAGAATCGCCTCGCAATGGTGTCGTGGACGATCATCTTACAGAATAAAATTTCTTGCTCCTAACTAAATAGGAATTAAATACTGATCTTTTGGTATTTCGTTCATAAGGATTTCAGCCAATCATAGGCAGATTTCTTATCTCGTTGGAATGTTTGAATCTCTTTGTTTTTCAACTTAAAAACTCAAGTGACCCACCTCTCTTGCGTTACTCTACTGACTACTACTAAGCAGATCTGCAAAAAAGCAGACTTTTTTTTAGAAAAGACCAGACCGGCTGGCTTTTATTATAAAAGATCGGACCCCCCCCCCCCCCCCCGAGAGAAAAATCCGCCCTTGTTTAAATGTGCTGAAAAAGCAAAAACACGTGAAAGGGACATTAAAATAAACCAAAGGTTATTAGTTAAAGACTAAGGCAAATGGTTGGTAATATTTAGTTCATATTGCAGTGTCAAGCGCACTTTTGAATTCTTAGTAAAAATCTTTGAAAATAAATATTTTAAATTGTATTGGGAATCTAAATAAATTTCTAATAAGGAGAACTTTTTTTTTTTTTTTTGCTATTTTGGTATTAAATAATTTTTATTTTTATTTCAAGTGTTTTGCTATTTCAGTAATTATTTAATTGAATTAATGATATAAATATAATTTTTATTTAATGCTTTTTTGAAAAAGAAATTTGAAACATTTTTTTAATAAGAGCCGACTACTCCCTGGTACTAAGTTCAATTTGTCACAACTGGAGCAATTTTTTCACCCCTGTTTAATGAAATTTAAATTCACGAAACTGTATTTTTATTAATAGGAAGTATTTAATCAAAGTACACACACTTGAAGGGTATTTTTTTCTTTTTTAGTGTTTTATCAGTGTAATGTATGTATATACTATGTGTGTGTGTGTCTGTTTTTGCTTATAGTATTATGTAACAAATTCTAAAGTTTCCTTATGATGCAAATATACGTTTCCAAATTTTTCAAACCGCAGTCCCCCTGAATTATTGATTGATTGGTTAGGATAGTGCTAGTAGAACTTTTGCTGTGCAGTCGCATTATCGCGGTGAATTTGCAATGGCACATATAATTTCAAAAACGAGCATGTGTACTTTTTGTAGAAAACCTCTAACATGTCATTCAAAAATTAAAAGTTATTCCAATTTGTGTCCAATTTCAATGTTTTGTGAAAAATTGCGCATTGTTATACGAGGACATCTGGATATGTTTAATATTGTTATTCTTTATACATAAATATTGTGTAATAGAAATATCTCAGTAATGTTGAAGTTATAGAAAAAATGGGAAGCATTTATCGAAAAACGTATTTTTTGCAAAAATGATGATTGTTCAAACAACCCACGGAGGCAAAAGATATCCGACCGGTCTAATATTTTTGAGTTTAGACATTTATTGGCAGCACAATTGCACAACATTTTTGCTTCCAGCTCTTCTGGTTCACAGAGTGTTGTGCTTTTCTTGAGTATTAAACAATAGGGCACTTTTTTTTTCCCTTCAAAATCTTGAATTTTCATCTAGCTTTCATAAACGAAATATAATACCCCATCGTGCTAATATTTTAGTGGTAAGTACGCGACTTTTCACACTCGGCTGTTTCGGCTCATCGAGTTTTGTGTTTTTCTCTCCACTCAATGGGACACTCCTCGTAACAAACGGTGCTAACATGGAAGTACACTAAGCATTTCATGTTACTGACGGTGTTGTGAAAAGAAGTCTGATAATGGCAAACTAAAATCCATAAAGTGTTTTTTCTATCGCTTTTTCTAAATTTTGAATAACAAATCCTTTTCTGTGATTAATTTATGGTCACTTTGTGGATCAAAAAGTAGGAAACAACTCTGTTCGTCTTATTTTTTTACGAAAAGTGCTCTCTTGAAGCAATAAAAGGAAGAAAAAAAACTTGCTGAGATAATGGAATCGCCTGAAGTTTGTCTTTTTCTTCCGAAATAAAATCATTACAACGCCCTTAAAGCTGAACTTTTTCGCTTTTTGTTTTTTACAAATAAGCAACTGTCTCGAAATATAACTGTCGCGTGTCTGATCGAGTTTGCTTTTATGCCAGCGCAGGTGCTGCTTAATACCCATGCGTGCTATAACGTTCAAGCGGAAGCACCCTTCCCGTTAAAAGGCTCTTTTGATCTCGGGAGGCCCACCCTGGTACCAGCAATCAGTGCTGGATGTCATTTGCCAGATGTTTTGTCTCTTTGCGAGACCCTCTTAGCTTATCTATGCCAAGCAACAGAGAAGCGACATCTTTGCTTACACGGAGATACGTAATCGAATGCTGTTTTAATCCCCTAAATATGATCAAAAAACTGAACGTGTCCACTTCATGTATTTATTTTGTTTGTTTGCATATTTAGAATCTTCACTATTCTATTGTTGATGTGCTTGGTTATATTGAATTTTAAATACTATAATACCGATCTGACGCCAAATCCCATTATAATGGTTTCGTCGTTAAATATTCTGTTAAAATCGGCAGTGGCATACGCACGGGGGGGGGGGGATTAGGGGTTTAACCCTCCCCTTGAGCCCTAAATAATAGTGCTTTATTATACTCTCGAATTTCTTTTAGTATTTTCCCTTGAAAAAATCCTGCGTACGTCACTGAAATTCGGGTTTGTTTGGTTTAAATCAATATGATTAAATCACATTTTAAAAAATCCTAAACTTAATATCATCTTCTAAAGAGAGCTTTTAAAAGAAAAATCGCAATAAAGCACGATTAAAAAGTCATTAAATAACTGTTTCATTTGTTTTCATCTTTTCGTAAACTTGTTCGAAAACAAGGCCGACTCGGACGGAGGTTCCAGAATCCATGAAAGTAACTGAACTTCAGTTCTCAACTGCAAATTGCATAAGGCCTTTCAGAAATTCTTGAATGTTACAAACACAACAATCCGTATTATGAACTAAGTCGCCGTACTAATGGGCAATAACTACTGCCTGAACTAGGGAAAAATCAAGTTACAACTTTCGAAAGGAAATTACTACGGTGATGTAAAACGAAAGTAGTATCTGGAGAAGGAGATTTAATTGGAATGTAAATTGACGATGTTGGTGTAAAAAGTACTGCAGATTTAAATTTGCTGCACAACTAGACAGCGTGGAAGACTTCAACATTGATTCGGTGGCCCGCTAGAACTGATTGACCTACAATAGTGCAGGCGGTATTCACATCAACGATCAACTGATTGCATAGTTGCAGACGCTTTCAAGGACTCGAATGTACACATTTTTTACCAATTTCCGAGAATAGGGTAGATTGCGAGTTAAGCTCAAAAACCGGAGGCAAGCATCACAGCTACAGTCCCATTAATGCTATCCATCTATTAACACCTTAACGGTCGGGTAATTTTCAAGAAAACGGTCATAAAAGTGCCTATTTTTTTTATCCCTGAAAATTATATAAAGATATGCGTATGGACAATAAAAATATTCATTTTTAATTTTTTATTTGTTTTTAGCTTGAAATTTTAAAAAATTAAATTTTTAGGAAAAGCCAACATTCAGGGTTACTATGACTTAATGTTGGTTTTTCAGCAAGCAAGGAAATTTTAAAAAAGATGTGTTTTAAACATTTGAATTTTATTACACTTACGTACAAGATGAATAGAGATTAGTAATTTTTTCTTGTGTGATAAATTTCAAAGCACAGATACAGAGAGAGGCCAACGTCACAATCTAGACAGTAGTACCGAGTTTCCTTCCTACATCTCTTATTGTTTTTATTTCTTCTGGAGCAGCAAACTTTGCATTCTCTATATGGTTGCAGTTTTTTATCAGTTGGGGGTATGTGTCTAATAAAATGCCTTTCAATCAAACGATTGGGATTATCCTCAAAGCTTGGTCGTCCTCTTTTTTTTGGAATGTTGTCTGTTGAGTGATACCTTTCAATAATAAAATGTTTTCCGGGCAAAAAAAAATGAATTAGTTTTATTCTTATTGGCTCGTTATTACTGAACACTCCTGCCCTCAGAAAGTCTCATTCACGGGAGAGAGAGGGAAGGGATTAATGCAATCCTTAAAAAATGGCTGAAGCGTATTTGTAATTTTTAGAATATTCGAAGGTACTGTAAAGGGGGGAACGCTCAGCTAGTGATTTTGGCTGCTTTGAATTATCTTTTTTTTTTTCCTAAGAAAAGTCTTTACATATCTATGATCACCAGTAGAGAGCAAAAGTTTTAGAGCGAGATGTACCTACCATTTATACTAGTAGAAAATCAAAAAGTAAACACATTCTCAAATCATCATGTATATATATAAAAATACACACATATCCCCCCCCCCCCCCCCAATGAGCTGCATTTTGTTTACCGCCATTCCAGACCTCTTACAAACAATATAGCATATAAAATTGTTGAGAAATCCTTTTTTTTTTTACATATCGGTGTTTATCCCCTTAAAGCACGACTTTTTTTCTGAAAAACTAGTACAGTGTTAATTTATTGTTTGCAATTTCAGGTTATGGGGGGTGACTAATGAACGGGGGTGGGATACAAGTTACATAGAGAAAAAATATTATACAAACAAAGTGTGAACGGATCTTAGAATTGCATTAGAATTAAAACAACGCTTGGCCATGAGCAAATTTTCCGGTAACTTTCGTCCATGTTAGACATGGGCAACACAAAACGTTAAGGGGTTAAAGCAGTTTATTCTTTCTTTTCGTTTAATTTTTATTTTACTTAAATATAAATGAAAAATTTTGATTTTTTTTTTTTTTTTTTTTCTTTTTAAGCCCAAAACCCGAACCATATTTTTTTTTTCATGTATTTATTAAACTCTTAACTTTCGGTATCCAAATATGTCGGAAAAGTGGCCTTACTGCAGTTTTTTTTTTTTTTTTTGTTTATTTCACTCTTACCTTCATCTACCCTTTGAAACTGCACTTAAGCTCTCGCGTGCTGTCTTTAAGGTTTTTTTCCCCGTTTCAGATACACCGTGCACTCCCACAATATCCATTCCTTCAGTTCGTGCTGTGGTATCTCTGCTGTCAATCTGTGATTTTTCCTTATCGTGAGCGGGAGAAATTCGTTTTTGATGGAATGTTTTTGTCCCTTTTTATCTTCCTATATGCTGTCCTATTTAATATTTATCCATCCTTAAAGTGCACGGGTTCCTTATTTTCTTATTTTAGAAAGCAGAGACATCAGTTTATCTGTTAAACTCACTTCCCTGGGGCTGCACTTGTGATAATTTCTTTCAGGATTTTTTTATTTTAATGTATGAAAGAATATTTGTTTTCCGAGAAAAATACTTGGGAACCTCTAACTGTAAGTGGTTTCCAAAATTGTAGGACTGGAGTAAGTGTTGTACTTATCAATAAAATCTATGCCTTAACTGAGTCGAATATGGGCCCCGGCGCGGAAACCGACTAAGCCATTGGGATTCTGAAAATAATAACAACAGTCCCTTAAAATCCTCATGAGAATTAGGACAGCAATTTCTAACGACACAATTCCCATTACGGAAAGGTCAATTACAGTCTATGAAATATCTGCTTTGGAATACGGTGAACACTTATCAAAAATCAAAACAAAACAATGCCTTTATCGATAGTCCCCTGCAGGAAACAAAAATTTAGTAATCAAAAATTATAATAAAAAATGAAGATTCAAGAATTAATCGTGTGCTGCTAAGTCTCAAAAATTATGGAAAGGGAAAAACTACATTGTATCATCAAATTATGGTTCTCCCAGCGGTCGAAATTCGACCGTAGTTCATTAAATTTTTCAACTTCAGCCTCAAACGTTTAAAAAACTTTTAATCATTTTAGATTTTCTGTTGGACAACAGTTTGTTTTATTTGAAGATTTCAATTAGCGATTGTCTCATCAGTCCGAGTGATTGACCACTGAGTTAATATTTAATTTAATGCATTTGTAACACATATGCATAAATTTTGTATTCCTGTTCTCCTTTTCTTCTCCTTCACCCTATTACGATTAAATAACTTATAAATACAAACAGTCACTTTCAATTTAATCAAGAGTTCAAAATGATAATGCAAATCAACGAACTTACAAAACGTTGTTTCGAAGCAAAGTCACGCGTCACCGCACTTATCTCACTTTACTATATTATATTCGACATAATTCGCTTCTTAGCTTCAAATTGCACTTTACTTACTTATTTATTTATTTTGGACATTGTACTGGACAAACAACCTGACTGACTTATCAAGTATATACTTTTTCGCAATAGATTGATACCTTAAGATTAGTATTATTTTGCTTTTACATTCATTTAGAGGATTAAATTTTCTCTTTTTCTTGACATTTCTTCTTCTATGAATTATAAACAAAGAAATGTTTTGAGTATTGTGTAACTATTGTAGATTGGGATGGGGGGGGGGGATGTAAAAAGTAGTATAAGAGTATGACGAATAAAGACGTCTAAAAAAAGGCTTCGAATCTACGTCGAAAGAAGGAGAAAAAAATAATAATTAACTATTTCCAAAAAAAAAAATCATAACACTAAAACTCATTAATAGCTACTAAATAAAAAAATTAAGAAAACCAGTTGACAAACAGAGGAAAAAATGGTACTTAGCTGTTTTGTCTTCGCCTATTTATATATAGATTAATAGCATAGGGGCCGTTCATAAATGATGTCACGCTTTTTTTCCATATATTTAACCCCCCTCCCCCCCCCTTTGTCACATGTCACGCTATCTTGTATAATGCATGATGTCACACTATTTGTTACCCCCTCCCCTTGTCACACTTTTTCACAAGTTCACGAACCCCCCTCTCCCCCTCGAAGCGTGACATCATTTATGAATGATTCCATAAAGCGAACCAGCAGCAGCTGCTTTCTCGACAGAGAGCAACTCGTTTTTTAGCCTACTTTCCCGTAAAAGTTTTTAAAAAAACCGATTCGAAAAATTCTTTTTGCATTCGAAAGATCTCGGCGAGGACATCTCATTTCCAGATTTTACTTTTTGATATGAAAAATTTTTTGTTCAGTTTTGAACAGTTAAAAAAATTTAACATTTGCGCCTGTGGGCAAAAATGAAGCAAATTATGTAAACTCTCGGCGCAATATCCAAGTTCCTATCAGCAAGCTTATTGGAAGAAGCTCTTGGCGTTAAATATTGATTTGAACAATTTTGGTTCATTTTTGAACAGTTCAAAAAAAAAAATAACATTAGCGCCTACGGGGAAATTTCAATCCCATATAAATCCTGATCTAACCGACGGATTTGCTTGCAACAAACTTTATCGGAAAGATGTTACGACGTAGAACATGTACAGATACGAAGTTTGACAAGAACTGATCGAGCCTATGTTCCTGCGAAATTTTTTTTATCGGGATTTTTAAGGATATTTCTCAATGAATAAATGAATGAGTGAAAAAATGAATGAATTAACAAATAAATGATAAAATAAATAAATGAGTGAATAAATACATGAATGAGTAAATGATTGCATAAATATATGAATGAGTAAATGAATGTATGAATGAATGAATAAAAGAATATGTATTATCCCTTGAAAAAGGTATATTTGAAGTAATTAAGAACATGAACTAAAGCTAAATGAGAAAGAGATAGCTAAATTTGAATTTGGGTGGGAAAGTAGCCTCGTATAGTTCTAGACAGAACTTCTTGTTTACGGGGAACAGAGGTTGTGCGTTATACTAGGAAAATGATATCTTCGTTCCTTTTTATTATCACTTAATTTTTTAGTTATCAATTTTAAAGATTTAGATATTACACAAACAAAGTGTGAACGGATTTCTCTTGTTCCTTCCCATTTTTTCGACAGATCTTCCACAAAGCGCTCGCGTGCTCAAAGGATTTATTAAAACTAGACGAAAAAGGCGACTATCTGCAACTAAAAGCAACATCGGGCGACAATAGAGACTATATTAACAAAGATAATATGCTTAAAAGCAACCTTTTTTTGCCACATTGGCAACTATTTTTCTAAAAAGTGACTATTTTGAATAGAATGTGCTGCTATCATTTGCTGTTCTTTTATTTTATCTCTTAACTACTTTTTACAACTTTAAGGGTTAAGTATAAAAATTGAGAGTTTTAGCTGTTTTTACGCTTCAGGCCCGATTTTTTACGCATTTAGAAATCCGATTGTATCCTCTTCTGCAAAACTGTCTCGTTTTTCTTTATTATGTGATTCTACCCTCTTGTACATCAATGATTTTGTATTTACGTACTATTATTTTATATTCCTCGTGCCTGTTTTTTTTGCCACATTTGCCCATTTGAAAACTTCCATTCGGTTTCATCCAAGTTGATTCTAACAAATTAGCATTAATTTTGACCCAGTTTTGCTTTAAATTCATGAAAGTTTGAGAAAAGAAAAAGTTGATCAAAAAAGATACATTGCATGGCGGTAAAATGTGGAAATCAGGAAATTCTAATGTCCTGGTAAAATATGTTAGACTCAGAAGATGTGAGTTGGTTACTCAAATGTCAAATCCAGGAATATTTCGCATTATTTAAAAACTTTTGTTAAAAATTTTGTTGATCATGTCACTTATTATACTTTTTTAACGTTATTAAATGTCGCACTAAAGTAAATTTTTATTTTCATTATACATTTAATTAAAAAATATTTAAGATTCAGTGGTTTTGTCTGTTGGGGGCCGTTCGTAAATGATTCCAAGCTTTTTCCCGATGTATTTGACCCCCTCCCCCCTTTGTCACAAAATGGCACACTTCAACGGACCCCCTACCCCCCTTTGTCACATGTCACGCTATGCTGTATAAGTGATGTCACACTTCTTGTTACCCCCTCCCCTTGTCACAATTTCACGACCCCTCCTCCCCCCCCCCTCGAAGCGGGACATCATTTATGAATGATCCCTTGGGGGATTTTTCAAGCATTGAATTCGGAAGAAAAAAAACGACTCTCTTTGATAGTGCCTTTTCTTGATTTTAAAATTTAATTAATTTAGTAGCTAAGTATCATATGCGTAAACCAGGACCTCCATCACTTTTTAAGAGTCCGTTTCTTGTGCATTTTAAAGAGATTTTTGTGAAAAAGCAAATAATTTTGTGAAAATTGAATATTTAAACAAGTACTGATGAAAAATTGTATTATTATTTGCCACTTTTATAATAAATAATGGTGTAAAAAGCAGGGTTCGTTGATTTAAATGAGCTTGATTTAAATCATGATTTAAATCGCTATTTAAATCAAGCGATTTTTTTTTAAATCATTGATTTAAATCAAGTGATTTTTTTTCAAAAAATCATTGATTTTACTATGTTAGGAAGTGTTGTAAAAATGAAATATGTTGCTATTACAACTACTGTTTCAAACAAAACTTCCTAGGTCCATCTGTCTGTGTGCATAACATATTTCATAAGGTTAGAATTAATAACTATTCTTTTAATTTGACAATATTTTTTAAATTTTACAATATTCTTCAAGCATCTTAACCACAAAGCATAATTCATTCACTCATTCAAATTACAATTCATAATACATAATTATGAACCATTCTGTGTTTTTTAACTTAAAAATAGTATTTTAGATCAATTTAATCAATGCCACACAAGAAATAATTCAGAATGATAGTGTTTAAAACAACAATTGTTAGAATTTAGAATATATATCCTTAAAATTTCATCCATTTCCCCCAATAAGCTTTTAAGGTTTTTTTCCTTCTAAAATATTTTTTTATCATAGAAGTTTTAAATAAAGATACTTGATTAAAACAAAAAGTTTCAGTTTTTAGTAATGGTGTGAGCATATGATTTTTCGAAATGGGTAAAAATATTTCAGGCTTTTTTATTTATAAAATTGAAAAATGATTAAAGTACATTCAATGTAAAACTTAAGTACACACAATTGGTACTTTTTTTTCAGCTTTCAACAGCAAAATAATTATTTCTATTAAATTTGTTCATTTTCTCTGTACTTATGAGTATACTTTTATTCCTGGTAGGGTTAAGTTTCATTTGAGTCATGCATTTGTATTAAAATTTGTTTATCATTATTACTATTAAAAATTATTTATTGCTGTGAAAATAGCTTAAAGTGAGTTTTTGCACATTGATTAAGATGCCATATTGTTTCTATGAATGTAACATAATAAATATCCAAAATATTTGGGGTCTTTTCAAAAAAATCTGATTTAAATTTTAAAAAATCTGATTTAAATTTAAAAAATCCGATTTTAAAAAAAAAAAAATTTTTTTAATCAAAAAAATCTCGAACCCTTGTAAAAAGTAAGATTTGGAAGCTTGGAATTTTGTGAAGGGTCCGTTTTGAGTGATATGAATTTTGTGAAGTCTCCGTTTTGATTAATTGGATTTTTTTGAAGTGTACGTTTCCAATTAAAATTGGAATTTTGTGAAGGGTACGTTTTGATTAATTGGAATTTTGTGAAGGGTCCATAAACGGACCCGAATTTCCTCTGGCACGACCCCTGGCTGTAAACATGAGGTAAGGTGTTATGCATTTAAATAGCAAATATGTTTAATGCATACTTGCCAACGTTTCTGAAATGTGAAAACTACGATGATGCCATGTGACATCTCTAGGATTAAAAATATTAAAAAGGGGAAGAGATAAATAATTTTCATAATTATTGATAAATCTGTGGGGTGGGTACATAAGGATTTTTTTATGAAAGAGCAGCTTTAAAGGGACAAAATAGTAACTCTAGTGCTTAAAATTAGAGCTAGATGGCATAATTTCGGCCAAATGTTCTCCGATTTCTGACCTGCGGAAGTTACAGAACAGTTCCTTCAAAATTCAGAAGGCTGCTTTTTTCTTTAACTTGAATTATGTAAACCAATATTATTACATTAAAAAAATCTTTTCTACTAAGGTGAATGTAGGCCTTGTTACATACATAATGTCTCCAATTGGATTAACTTTATTTTTCTATAATGAGAATTTTTCCATTTCAATTTTTTTTTTCAGGGATCTGGAGCAGCCACTTTTTTTCGCTCGACTTCTAAATACTTGATCCGGCTCTACTCCGTGCTCCGAATAATTTTGACAGTTTTATGTTCTTTCACATCACCCTGCTAAAAATAGAATTTACTTTTATTCTAATATAAAAAAATAGTTGATGAATTTGTATTTCTGAAATGTAATGACAGCGTTGCGAAATCTCAATTTTTCTCCAAGGAAAAATTCTTGAGAATGTCAGGAAGCTTATAAAAGAGACATCACTAATCACTTTGAATACGTTCCTCATTAAATGTCATTTTGAATTATTGAAATTCTACATTTGCTTTAATAATAGCGGAATGTAAAGTCTTTGTTAATTCACTTTAAAAATAATTAAATTTTAGGTCTATATATAGGCTACTATTTCGGCAACTATTTTGGTACTTTAAGGCTACTGGCAACTATTTTTGAGTGTCTATCATGGTAAGGATCCTGCAATTTGTATATTCATTAAAGTGAATTAATGCATTTTTTTTTTGTGATTTGATCTCTTTTTTTACTCGTTGTTCTAGGTACCTCAGATGATTCTAGTACATCGAAACTTCGCTATTTAAATGCCGGTTTTGGGGGGGGGAGGGGGGTCATACTGTAAAGAAAAACAAAGTTATTGGGGATAATGACAAAATCTATAAAACGCATAATTTTCGCGCTGCACATAGTATTAGTATTTCCTTCCTATGTTTAGATGGTTTCCTATGTTAGATGACTGACGTGATTAATTACGAAGATTTTGAGAAAACTTGTAATTTAAAATTTCTGTAACTAACAAAAAGAAAACTGTTATTTTTTTACTTGGAAAACTCGCGAAACTAAATGTAAGAAACAGCACCTTATCTCCCTATTCTAAGGAATATTGATTTACGGCTGCTTTCTTTTGGCCATTCAATATGTTTTACTTGGCGTCCATTGGCGATTTAGCTGGATGAGCAATTCGATATCATCCATCGGACACAGATACAACGAACACTTAATACTGTGACTTGAGTGGGTTAAGCTCAACATTCAGTGCTGAGAACTTGAAAAAAGTTCATACCTCGCTGCTCGATTGTACTGTTGTTCAAAAGTGGCGTATCTATAGTTGATATATGCAAGTCTTAATTTTTAAAAAGAAGCGGTTTCTTTCTTAACTTTTTAATATTTTAAATTAAACTTTATTGGGAATATTTTGAATTCTTATAAATTTAAATTTTGCCTTTTTTCTAATTTTAATTCAGTTAAACTTTGAGGAGATTCTTGTTGTATTCGTTCCATCGTCGTTTTTACCAAGTTTGATGCTTAAAAATTGCCAAATTTTCCTTTTGATTTAAAAAAATTTACTTAATTAGCTTCCCAAAATATCTCTAAAATTTCATTATTTTTCTGAATGAACGCACCTATGCTACACTGTTGTCTATCAGTGGCTTTCTCTATCTGAAAAAGTTTAATATTTTTACTTTTATTATTAAAAAATATACTGCCCGAAATATTGTTAAGATTTTTAATTTTCGTTTCATTTTAAATGTACCTATACTAAACTATTTGTCTATTATTGACCTTCTCCATCCGGAAAATAAGTCTCTTTAATTCTTAAAAAAATAATAAAATCTACTGCTCGAAAAATTGGTGTTGGTTTATTTTCGAGATTTTCCCTCGTTATTCTTTTTCAATACTACGTGTTAATCTTGATATCTCAAAATGAGTGAAGAAATATTTTCTCCTCAACCAACAACTCGTTCCACTGTGCGAACCGTTGTTTACGTCCCCAAAGAGGATATTCCAAAAACTGTCCGACTCTTAACGCGCCCTTCGGATTTTAAACCTTATTCAGTTACAACTGCTCCTAGCAGTCCGTGTGGTCTTCAGACTTCGAAAGACTGCTCAGATTCTACGCTACCATATCGATTTGCTAGTATCGAAAGGTTGGTGCATCGCCAAAAGATATATGACAGCAACATGTTACCCGTTTTCGCCCATTTTGATGACACTCCAGTAGAATATACATATTCTGTAAGTTTATTTATTGTTTACTTTCAGGAATGAGTTTTTACCAAATAGTGCATGACGAGTATTAATTACT
Source organism: Octonoba sinensis (assembly GCA_038502835.1). NCBI lineage: Eukaryota > Metazoa > Arthropoda > Arachnida > Araneae > Uloboridae > Octonoba > Octonoba sinensis. The sequence continues at coordinate 87,370,776 of CM076604.1, forward strand.
CTTTGCTTCTCATCTGAATCTTTAATTAGTTCACATCAAATTCGTAAATAACATTTCTTGTTTAGAAATCTATCAAATGTCTGTTCATTGTATGTAAAGTAGAAATTATGAACGACTTTTATTTATTGGTACAACAAGATGATTTAAATGAATAAATTTTTTAAAAAAGAAGATGGGGGAGGGAAATTCCAACTTAATAAATAGCAAATTCAGCCGTAAAATGCTTGATTATATCATTAAAAAGTAATAATGTGAATTTATGTTATTTTTCTTAACCGTCATTCTTGGAATATATTTAATATTTTCTTAATAATTGAAAAATTATTTGCTTGCAACCATTTTTCAAGAAATTGTTCTAAGTTACAATTTATTTAGCATTTGAACTTTTTGGGGTAATTTTTCTGTCCTGTCAGGTCTTAGTGCCAGGTAAATGAAACAATTTTTGTTCCAAACTTTGCCTGAACGTGTAATATAATGTACCGAATTTTGAAGGAAAAAATAGGTAAATAAATACAATAACTTAAGTAGTACTCGTTTTCCCTGAACACTTAAAACTTCAATTTTTACATTTGACATTCTATTTGCATTATGTTTTTCGAGTTTTTGCGGTAATAATTGAAGAGCTTAACGAAAAGTTTCTGAAAAAAAAAAATCAGATTTTCGCATGGATCAGCCACTTTTTTGAGTTGCTCCGCTCTGAGTTCTACGTAGCTCCAGATCCGCTCTCTGCTCGGAATAATTTTAATAGATTATATTATTTACCTCTTTTTTAATTTATTTTCAGTGAAACCGGATTTAACGCCTCCCCCCCCCCCCCCCCCAATCTACGTTTTTCCCGCATTTTTTTCATTAGATTATATTATTTACTTCTTTTTTTTTATTTATTTTCAGTGAAACCCGGATTTAACCCGGTTTTAACGTCCCCCACCCCCCACAATCTACGTTTTTCCCGCATTTTTTTTCATTAGGTCCCAATTTTTCCTTATCGTAATTAATGTTAAGATATCCCGGATTCTAAGTTTGTTATTTATCGCATTCCCTGCACCGCATGTTACGTTTTCCCTCGATGTTAGATCGATTAGAAAATATTCTAAAATTAGCAATATTTTTCCTTTTGTGCTTTTTTAAAAGCTAATCGACGTTGTTGAAAATTAATCATTACTTTCTCACAAAATAAATTACAATCTAGGATTGTTTTGTTTTCGAGAATTTTTAAAAAGTCTATTCGAGTTCATCAAGGCGTGAGAAAGTTCGTTTGCTTCTAGAATTGAATTGGAAGCTCGTTCTTTTTGCCATTTTAAAAAGCAACAAAGCTCCAACATTCGAGTCTAAAGAAGATTTCGTTAGCAAGCAATCACTATCATATGCTATGTACTGTACTCTTATTGGACAGAACAGCTTGCAAATAGTGAAAGACTTTTCTTTCCCATAAAAACATTGACAAAGTATTTCAACCCTGGGAAGATGCTGCACTCACTTTGAAGAGTCATCTTTTTTACTACCTTTAGTCTCTTTCTATTTGATTTTCGCTTTTTATGTATTTCCCGTACTTTACGTTTTTTTAATCCAGTCCCTTGAAACGCAAAATCGGGGTTTTACTGTATTTATTATTCTTTTTAATATGATTTTAAAAGAAACATAAAAAGTGTTTAAAAAATGGGAGCCGCAGAGCACAACAAATTTCTTTTGTCCGTTTTTTTTTCTTTTGCTGAGGAATCACCCGTGAAGGAGGGCTATAGACATTTTTTGAAGCAAAGTCCAGGCTGCACTGTGGTAGTTGTATTTATTTATATAATTAAAATAGTACCTACCGTGTTATTCGAAAGTCGAATATAGCAAAAGAAAAGTCCGGTTGTTTTCTTTGCATTAAAACTGCGCTAGGAATAAAACATGTTTTCAGCTTTCATTTTGTTAGACCAGACATTCCTTTTTCGATGCGGATCAAAATCAACCAGAATGTGTGAATTAAGAGGACCTTTCGGTTGAGGCATTTTTAATAACAGTATTTCACAGAGCAGCGCTTGTGTCAAAACGTTCGAATCCCGGACTGAATCAGGTGTCAAAGTGTGGTAAATGTGGTATATTTAATAAAATTTCGAACATTGAAAGCAAAATAAACTAATGATGTGGGAGTCGAACATTTTCTGTAGTACGGCAGAGATGTACGCTGGTTCTCTTGATAATGTTTTGCTACTTAGGTTTAAACCGAGACAGGAAAATTTTATTTTTCCTCGAAAACAACAACAAAAAAAATGCCGAATTATGTAGATTATAGGTATGTGACATTAGTTAATTTTTCAAATCTCTCTCTCTGCTGGGAAAAAACATGCCCTTTTGGAGGGAATGGAACATTTTTCTTGTATAGGAAAACTCAATTTATGGAGAGAAAAATTTCGCGGAGATGTCGCCATTGCAGCATATTTTGAGATCAAATGAACTCCCCCCCCCCCCCCCTCGATTTGAAAACCATTCTTGAAAAGGAATTAAACAGCTAATTATTTTTTGCGAAAATATTCTCTTAAGCTGTCAACAAAATTTCAAGATGCATTTAATTTTAGTATTCCTTTTATGTTAATTTCTACAGAAGAGGATAATCTTATAGGGTTGTCTTGAGATAAGAAGATGCAAGAGAAATTTGGCTGTGTTGGATTAGCAAAATTTTAAATTCAATAAAAGATAATATCTAAACATGGGATTTTCCCGCCTTTTGCAGGAATTCCGTAGTTTGAGTAATTTTTAAAAGTAAGAATTTCGTTTACGATTATTCCAGAAAATCTCCCCTATGAAAAGTTAGTTAAGTACTATTCGCACATACTTATCAACTTTTACTAACGCAGGGGTAAAATTTGCGCATTATCTTATTTTTTACGCATTTCGAAATCCAATTTCATCCTATTGTTTATCATATACTAAACGACCACAATGAACTTTTTAGATAAATGTTATTTTTTGAAATCTTCAAACTTCAGTGGTATTGCCTTAAATACATTTGGATGCAAAAGGATTGAAAATTCGACTGGGCATGGAAAAATGATGAGCGTGCAAGTCGTCCTTGGATGCAAAAGGATTAAAAGTTCGAGTGGGCGTGGAAAAATGATGAGCGTGCAAATCGTCTTCTGCTACAAAAAATGAAATACAAGAATTATATTTCTACTTCTTTCATTAATAATGTTATTTTATGTTTTGACATTATTTTTCACCTTTCTCGCGTTTCATTTTCTGTAGAAAAAGGCTTGACTTGTGCGCTCATCATTTTGCCACGCCCACCCGAAACTTTCAATCCTTTTGCATCCAAGTGGATTCAAGGCAATACCACTCAAGTTTGAAGATTTCAAATATTACCATTTATCTAGTTCGTTGAGGTCGTTTAGGATGACCATAGAATACGAAAATCGTTGAACTCCAATGCTTCAGTAAATTATGCAAAAAACAGTATATGTTGCGAGTTATTCAAATTCAGAAATTTTGACTTTATTTTTGAACTTTATTTTTAACTTTTGGCAATCATGTGACTTAATTATAGCTATTAATTGTTGTGGACTTATTATTGATATAGTTCTAAAAATATTTTTTTAGGAATATTTTGCTTTATTCTCTTTTTTTTTTTTTTTTTTTTTATTGCATGTATTTCAAAATCTGAGATGCCGTAATATTTCAATATTTTCCCCCCTTAGTGAGTCACATTTCTATACATAAAAATCGACTACCAAAACCTAAAACACAACCATCGCAGGCTTGCAGGCTTGTGCTTTCATATTGTGTCGTGTGCAGAATCTCTTGAGTTTTTATTTATGGGGTTGGTAGCTGGGGTATATGTAGGTATGCATTAAAAATTCTTGTTCCGCTCCTTAATCCAAATTATTTTTTAGTTATTTTTCCTGTTTCTATGTTAAACACAAAATTAAACTTGTGTACATAAATCTTGCGTACATTTTGCATTGACATTTTTTAAAACTTGTTCATTTTGTCACATTAGTATTAACACCGTTTAGCAATAAAACATAGTGTTTTCATTAAGATCTCTATTTTATTTTTCAGCTTTCTCAAAAAAGAGAGATGTTTTTTCGGGAAAATAACTCTGTTCCTCCTTCACCTGCTGTGAATCTGACAAATTTTGTACCAAATGTAAACAATTTTACTCCTGCTTCTTCAATGAACCAGGCTAATAAAGAAAATACATCTTCCAACACATATGCCAAAGAGACAGCTGTCCGAGAAATAGATGGATATGTAGGGTTTGCTAATTTGCCTAATCAGATTTACAGGAATGCAGTCAAGAAAGGATTTGAATTCACCCTTATGGTTGTTGGTAAGTTATATTGTTAGAGGTGGCTTGCAATTCATGCCTTGATAAGTAACATATATAGTGCATATATAGATTTTTAAAAATTAGCATTTTAAAAGTGTGTTACTTTTGGTAAAATTGATTAGTTTCCCATTTGTAACAAATTTTACAAACTATTAAGGGTCCACACTGGGGAAAAATACAAGGTGGGTTCTCCCACCTTGATCAAAATTTTAAGTGGGATTTTTAAAATTTAAGCGCAAACAAATTTATTTTGAGTGGGATTTCAAAAAATATTGTGGAATCGCGCAGTCTGGCGCGAACCCAGTCAGTTTTTCCAGGCATACTTACACAAAAATGTGATTTGTACACTGAAATGATCATTCTTTATTAATTTTTATTTACATGAATTTCTTTAAAAAATTTATAAAATTTGTACTTGCGGAGCACAAAAATATTCTCAATAATGAAATTCTGTAAATTTTCAGATAGATCTAGGTAGCAAAGTTATTGTAAAGTTAAAAAGATTTTTTTTTAAATTGTTCTTGAATTATTTTCTGGGATTTTTGATAACATATTTTGTGTCCCCCCGCCCTTCTCTGACTGCCCTAAATTGAGAAATTATAATAAGTGTAAGTTAAAATCGTAGCACTTAATATAATTGTTGTTAGTGTGAAATGTAAAAAAAAAAATGCATTTGTGGGAAAATAAAACATTTTTTATAAATAGCAAGCTTTTCTAATGTATCATAATCGAATGTTTAGCAAAGGCAGTTTCAAGCAAAAAGATCGATCTCTAATTGTCAAGGCCGAACAGAATAAGGGTAGATAAAAGGTACAGTTTTCATTATGATTTTGTAAATTTAAAAGTATTTATTTATTTTTCTGTTTAATACCTATGTTCTCATTAATAAAATTTATTTCTTGGCTCCTTCCTGTAGAGAAACATTTTTAAATAATTAAAATGCAAAATAATAATAATCTCTTTTTCCCCTTTGTGTAAATTTTATGCATTTCTAAATGTATTTATAAACATTGATTTTGCTGTTTGGAATTAAGTGTGCTTCAACAACTGCTTTCTCCCAAAATTTTGAAGCTTTAAATTTTCAATAAAAAGTATGTAAAAGTACTATACAATTTTGCTTACAGTACAGGGTTCGCGCTAAGCCGCGCGATTCCCAGAATATTTTTTGAAATCCCACTCAAAAAAAAATGTTTGAGCTTAAATTTTAAAAATCCACTTAAAATTTTGATCAAGGTGGGAAATCCCACCTTGTATTTTTCCCCAGTGGGAACCCTGCAGTATGTGTAAATACGATTTCTGTGCATAGTGCATGCCTATTTTTAATATTGTACATCTAGAAAAGTTTTGCATGTATATTTATTTTTAGTAAAAATTTCTATGAAATCCTTATTTTGTAAAGCAGATTTTTATTTTTCATATACTTTGGGAAAATGTCACTACACAACTGCTTTTTATATTTATTTGTGTATGCTTTTAATATTTAAATTGCTTGTATAATTGTTTTTTTTTTCTTTGATTTCAGGGGAAGCTGGCTTAGGAAAATCTACACTAATAAATTCAATGTTTTTAACCGATATTTATTCTAGTGAATATCCAGGGCCTTCTCGTAGACCCAAAAAGACAGTACAAGTAAGAACTGCAGAGTCTTTTATCTACTTTAAATGTGACAGAAATACAATGACATAAAAATCTGCTTTCATCGTTATTGTTTTACGAATTTTTCTTTTTAGATTTCTGTCTACAAAATGAGACTTTTAATATGGTCCTTTAGTTACTAGCAGTCCCCTTTTTCATTAAATAAAGCCTGGCACCACATTGTTTTACTTATCCCTTTCTCCTGCATCAAAACAAACAAAAATAAATATATATTTGTATATTCATGATATTTAATTATCCATAGAACATGCTTCAAATTATAAAACAATCAATATAGGTATTTATTTCCGAATCAATAAAAAAGTAGAAAATACTGTCTGGAATTTCTTTTTTGCAGTTAAGTTATTTATTTTACTTACATCATACTGTTTCGTTTTAAAGATCGAATTACATCTTTCTCACTTTTTCATGTTTACATATTCCTTCAAATACATATGTTATTTTATGCAGCTTATTAAAAATGCCTTCTTAAAACTGCATGTGTGGAATGTATCTCTTTGAGATCTTGGTTTCTTGAAAAAATACTGTAAAAGTTCTTTTGGAGTGCTTATTATTACTGTGATTATTATTATTATGGCATCATCATCATTATTTTCAAAATTCAGCATGAATCCTTTCTTCAGAGAAATATATTTTTAATGTGAAATCATATTGAAAAGCACTAAAATATTTATTGCCTAAAATGCTGTGGAAAATTTTCACATTTCATGAGTGTCCAACCTCTTGCTTTTAACACCATTAACATTTTCTAACTATTTAATGTTTTGGTTTTAGTTATAGAGTTTCAAAATGTAAACATAACATAATTTTTCTCTTCCATCCAATTTATTTTAGGAGCTGTGATTTAGAAAATTGCTTTTGTGAAAATGCTAAAACCTTGTTGTTCTTTTCTTATTTTTTGTAATATTGAAATAGAAAGCTTGCTCATTTTGTACACAGAATCTGAGCAAAAAATTATTTTCTTTGTTGCTTCTCATGATAGGATTCATTGGCAAAATCTCATAAAAGTAATGCAATGTCTTTTTTTGGTTCGTTTATTTATATCAAAAATAGTTAGTGGTATATTTTCAGATGTAGGAGGCTTCCCATTTTGAATAACTTTTATCCAGCAAGTTGTTTCTAGTTTTAATTTTGCTCCAAATTTTTAACAAATATTACAACAAGCTATACAATGAATTGTAAATTAAATTTATTGTATTATGTCTGGGAACAGCTTTAGTATAGAAGCCAGTTGGTGATTCATTTTGATTGGTGAGTGACAAAAGATGTCGCCAACACAGTGACATGTCCCCAAATCTACTATAATCAACCAAAGTTCCAAATTTCAAAAACAAAACATTTAATAGCAACCAATAATTTTTGTCATCAACTAGAAAAGTCACTAGTTGCCCCCTATACTAAAGCTGTACCAATACCTGCATTAAAGAAGAGTATTTGATTGTTTTAAAAAGTTCATTTGATTGTTAATAATAGAAGAGTATTACAAAAGTGCAGTTTCTACTTAAACTACTTTAATACTTTTTTGCAAGATTGCCCATTTTCTTGCCTGTATTTTAAATGTGATTAGGTTGTAATGGCACTTTTGCAACTAAGGAGGCATTTTCCTCTCGTGTTTGATTGTTTTAGATGTATATTATTTTATTATCCAAGTTAATGTTTGAATGGTGAGGCTCGCTTTCAAGTAGCAACAGTAGCACAGGGTAGGTTGACATAGCAGTAAGAACCAATTTTTAAGTTATTTTCTTTTTTAATTAATTGTAAATCAAGAAGTCTAAGTATTCTGTATTTTATGTATTGTGGTGCCTGATACAATCAGACCTCAGTATAAGGTCACCCCGCACATAAGGTTACTTTTCTAAAGTCCCAGTTCATTGACTAGGAGTTCTATGTTATGGATTATTGGATATATGGTTGGGTTTTAAATATTGTAATTGCTTATAAGGTCACTTTTGTCTGACTTGCTCTGGGAGATTTCAGTGTGACACTGATTTAATTCCAAGGAATTTCCGTAATATTTCTCCCTCTTTTCAAGCTTCAATTTCCAAAAATTTTCTGCAAGCTTTAGATACTGATGCAGTAGAATGTGAGGGTAAGGACATTGATATTGAAAGTGAAGTGGAGTCACAATCAGAATCGCTCAGAGCATTTAATGTCGTTAAATATCGCGAGCTATCAGGCAATACCTTCTATCTGAAAATCTTTTGACTTTCAGATTCTCTTTTTTATTAACATTATTCAACTGAATAAAGTTAATAAATGGAAAATCTGAAAATCAAAGAATTTGTAGGTAGGAGGTATTGACAGATTGCCCTTGATATGTTTTTACAACCAATGATGGAGTAGAACACTTTCATAAAATACAATACTTGGAAAAAATTGTACGAAAACTGAAATCAAAATTGCGACAGTCCCATATTAAGAATTATTTTAAGTAATGCTTCTCATTAATTCCACTAATTTCTTTTGTTCAACTGAATTAAGAAATTATAACATAAACTGCTAGTTTTAACATATTGAATTCCAAAAAAGAATTATAACTCTTCAAATTCGTGCCTATTTATTGACAAATGCATATGAATTGGTTATAAGGTCATTTTTATGAAGTCGGAGTGACCTTATATTGAGATCTGATTAATACTTTTCACTCCATGCACAAGTTTTTCTTCAACAACTCATTTATTTTTTGAATGAAAACTGTTGCCGGAAATTCTGACTGGCTATGTTTCTTTTAACTGTTCTATTATTTATTGGTTTGTAAAAAAAGGAAAAAGAAAGAAATAAATAAAAGCATAATTCTATTTGTTAATTATTTATTCATATGATTTTTTCTAGGTAGAAGCAACCAAAGTATTATTAAAAGAAAGTGGAGTTAATCTGCAGTTAACTGTTGTCGACACTCCTGGTTTTGGTGATGCTGTTGATAATTCTGAATGGTATTATATTTTTTTTTAATTATGTAATGATATTTTTCAAAGAAATTTTTGTAAATGAAACATTATTGAAAAAATAAGTTGGATGTACCATGGGTGGGTACTATTGTCTCCCGCAATACTGGAAGAATATTATTTAAAAATTATTTCCTTTCATTTGTGAAATTTTATTTCGCTCTGGATCTGAATTCTTTTTATTTTCTACCTCTACATTCAAAGTATATGTTTTGGGGAGGAGGGGGGACATTGTGTGCGATGTATTGTTAAAAATTAGTTCTATTATACATAGTTAGATTGTTATATGAGGGCGAAATATGTTCCCCAACTACTTTGATATAGCGTGGTTTTACTCTATTGTTTTGTTTTTAAAGGTATGTTGTGTTGGAGATTTGAAATTGAAGCTTGACCATTAAAATTTTCTATCATAATTAAATTGCTTATGAAAAGTTTATTGTAGAATTATTTCTAGAATGAACTTAGCTGTCCTCTGAATGACTATCTATCATAAATATGAATTCTTATACTAAAATCATTTTTAAATAAGCAACAAGCTTTTAAAATTAATTATAGAAATGTCTTTACCATACCTTTGATTAAAATTTTAGCAAAATGTAGTGTTCACCACCTTCTTAAATTTCTTTTAAGTATTGAATATGAAAGATTATTATTTCTCATCTCCACAAGAGGAGCACTACTTAAATCACTTTCCAATTTGAAACAGCTGTTTATTCAAACCATTAACTAATAATTGTAAGACTTAAGTCTACAAGCAGGCCCATATTTAAGTTGTTGACCACCTCTGTGCTCCAAGCAAATTAGCGCCCCCAGGGTTTCCACTGCCTTAAAAAGTCCCTAAAAAGGCCTTAAATTTGGAAATTGATTTAGAGGCCCCTAAAAGGCCCTATTTTCTTCCAAAAACTCCCAAAAGGCCCTAATTTTTATTTTTGAGACCTTAAATTTATTTCCCCTCTTCCTTTTCCAACTCGGAAGTCATAGTCATGGAACACTGATGATTCATTCATGACATGGATTTTTCAAAACTGGTAAATGGGATGAAAATCTACATATATTGATAATTGATATATATATATGTATATTTTACATCTGCACAGTGGCAAACTTGTATGGATTTTCTATTCTAAGTGAATTTTCATTTGATGTTACGATCGTTCTGGACTTTTACAAAGTATCTCAGAAGCTAAGTGGACACAGAGAATCAAGATACCATGAAATTGCTTGAGAAATCTTATGTTATGTGGAAAATAAAAAAGAATGAAGAAACTTACCTACAGTCAGCATCTTTTCCCTTATCTTTAACTTAAACAAAACTTTTGACGATCATGTTGATAATTATTAGTGTTCATTATTGTAGCCTTATTAAAATGCAATGCTTAAATTATTTTTTAAATAATCTGCCTTCAGAAAGAACATTGATTCAAGACATTGCTATTGCTTGCTTTATAATGGCTTAAAAGCTCGTTTTTACGAGGAAAAAGACACATTTATTTTAAGTCATACTTTTGAGCAGATAAAGTGTGATTTAAGGCAGTAAACGGATACATCTTCAATTGCATGCTTTTACCTAGAAGTGCACTTCTTCTGCATTGAAAAAGGGGCTCATTGCAGCCTCAAAATCTATTGCAAAATTTGCTTAATATATGTTGTTTTTACTCTTTCAAAATTTTTAGTAGCGTGGATTTACATGTATAAAAGGCATAATCATAAGACATATCATATTATTTGAATGATACACTGCGGCACTGCTGATTATGTGTTGAGAAATGTTGGAGGCAAAATAAAATCTGGTCGTCGTTTATAGATTGAAAAGTTAGATATGCATAATATTTATAACTCTAAAGAAAATGTAACTATTAAAGGAATAAATCTTTAAATTTAAGATAAAATTTGAAAAAGTTGACTTATGTAAAAGATTTAATTCAGTAGGGATGTTCATGTTGCTGCTTCATCATCATTCTGAGGAAAGCATTTATTCATAACAATGGATTGATCGGGAATAATAAGGCATTAAATGTACATTAAAATCCATTGGAGGAAAAAAAAATAGTTCCTTAGTTGTGATAGCAAAGTTTTCATGTCATTTCCAGAATTCTTCTTTATATTTTTTTTAGTTAATTTCAATGTTGAACATTTGACTATATTCACACGACATACGATATCATTCTCATTTCTTCAAAGAAAAGTCATTCTAAATATTATATGTAATGCAGCCCTAGAAAAGTAACATGTGGCCTTGAAAAGGCCTTAAATTTGACTTAGAGATGAGAGTGGGAACCCTGGCCCCCGCCCTCCCTCACGTGCCACGCCCCAGTCAGCAAAAACAAGATTTAAAAGATGCTTGATTTTTCGTTGAGTACACTATAACAAAATTGCATTATAATAGTATATGCATATTTTCTTTTTTTTTTTTTTTCTTTATTTCCGTTCCTTTCTTCTGTGTCTTCTGTTGTAAAAATCTTTAAGAGAAATTCAAAAATAAAAAATTGCCGCCCTTTAAATTTTGTCACCTTGTGCTTAAGCACAGAATGGCACATTCATAAGTACAACCATGTCTACAAATATAATGCATACATGCATGATTTTCTTTGAAATGCATATGTTAAAAAATAATTATTATTGTTATTATAAATAAGAAAAATGATAAACATAGTGTTTTTAAGTATCCCTTCATTTGGGCTAAGGGAAGCCAGTAAGAATTCAATTTTTTTTAAAGGATAAAAATGTACTGCTTTATTATTAAATATATATATATAAAATAAATTTTTGGCTTTTTTTCCTCCATATAATGTTCAGTTTACTTTTTAAAAATGCATGAAATTTAACTTGATTAATTAATTTAGTTAACAAGTATAAATAGAATTATAAGACAAATGATCAAAAAGCTTTGTGCTAAAATGTAAGTACAAAGATAAAACAACGTAAAAAAGCACAAATTCAGAATAAAAAGTAACGCAAATAGCTATTTCGAAGCTACAATGGAGCCTCTTCATCAGTGCAAAAAAGAAGAAACGCTCAACACGCAGCTAGAAAGCCGAGAGTGAACAGGGAAGAACCAGAGAGACAACCGGTACTTGGAGTTGAAATCCACAGTATTCGCAATGAGGTGCCTAATCGAGCTGATTAGAATTTAGAGGTTTTGAATCTGAACTCTGTTGTTAATCTTTCTTTAAAACCTCTAAATTCTGATGAGCTCAATGCTCTCAAACTGAATAACAATTTTGCTTGTTCTTCAAAATCTTTGTTTCCTAAGTTGGTTGCTCCAATTAAGAAAGCCTTTAGATTTAGTGCTCTCACTGCTTCTCAAAAGGATTCGAATAGGCATCTCATTGCGAATACTGTGGGTTTCAACTCGAAGTTATCTCCAAATACTTTCAGCAAGCATGCTAATAGTTCCGTCAAAAACTTGTGCTCTGATCCTGATCTGATTATTACTAAGGCCGATAAGGGAGGTCAAATTGTTGTTCTAGATAAAAGCTCTTACTTAGATAAATGTAATGATTTACTTAAGGTTGGTCCTTATGTGACACTTCGCAAAGACCCCAGCACTATTGAGATAAATTTGATTAGTAAGGCTGTAAAGTCTTCTCCTGTCATTTGCGATTCTTCAAAAAGGTCTTTGATTCCTTCAGTTGCACACTGTGCCAGATTTTTACGCTCTTCCTAAGGTCCACAAACCTGGTATACCTCTCCGTCCTATTGTCTCCAATATTGGTACTGCTTCTTATAAGCTTGCTAAACACTTGGTCTCCATCTTTTCTCCTCTTTTGAATGGCAATTCTTTCACTGTTAAAAATTCCGTTGACTTCGTTCATAAGCTTCGTGATTTCAAACCTTTTGGTTTAACTATGGCTTCTTTTGATGTAAACTCGCTTTTCACCAATGTACCGGTTAATGGCGCATTGGATTGTCTTAAATTGAGACTTCAGGAATATCATTTCGCTAGTTTTGAGATTGAAGAACTTATTTCTCTTACTCGTGTTTGTCTTGAGCAAAATACGTTTGTATTTGATGGTGTGTACTTTCGTATGACTGAAGGTTTAGCTATGGGTAATCCTTGAAGCCCTATTTTAAGTGACATTTATATGCACTATTTTGAGACTAAACTTTTCGAAACCATAAAGTTTCCTTTTTATTTCCGTTATGTTGATGATTGTTTTGTATTGCTTGATCAGAAGCAACTGGATATTGATCATTTACTTGATAAGCTTAATTCCATTGATCCTTGCATTCAATTCACTATTGAAATGGAAGTTGATAGTTCTCTTTCATTCTTGGACGTTTTAATTACTAAAAGTAATGACGATTTTATGACTTCAGTGTTTCGTAAGCCCTTTGCTGTTACACTACTTCCTCACAAATGTTCTTCTCACCTTCCAAACCAAAAGTTAGCCTCTTTCAAGGCTCTTGTTTTCCGTGCTTTGAATATATGTTCCTCTTCTAACTCTTTGTATGCTGAGCTTTCTTACATTAAAGCTGTGGCTTTGGATCGTGGATCCTAAGGTCGTTGATTCTATTTATAACAAGTTAATTAAGCCTTCACCCTCATGCAATGTTTCTAAGTGCAAGCATGCTTATACAATTATTTTACTCTTTTATCCAAAAACCAGTCAGCAGATTGCTAAAATATTGAAGAAATTTGAGTTTGATATTGCATTTTCCCCTGTGAATAAAATAAAATTTACAAATTTGAAGTATCCCATTGATTTGCACAGCAACTGGGGTATCTATAGTATTTCTTGTAAATGTGGTCTTTCTTACATAGGTCAGACTAAACGTGCCTTAAAGCACCGTCTGAAAGAACATGAAAATTATGTTAAGCGTAAAGAACTTGCACGTTCTTCTATTGCCCAGCATTGTTGGACTCATGATCATTGTTTTGAATTTTCTTCTGCTAGAATTATCAGTAAATGCTCTTCGGTCTATGAACTTGATTTTTGGGAAGCTTATCACATTTAGAAAAATTCTCATTCGTTAGTAAATGATTTTTCCAGCACTCCATACTTTCCTAACATTTGGAAACAATTTTTATAATTTTTCTTTCCTGTTCTTTCCCACCTTTTCCGCGTTCGTTTCCCGCCTTTCCTGCTCGCTTCCCACCTTTTCGTCTTGGGCTCTGCTCCCGCCTTGTTCCTGGCCTCTGATTGGTCAATCGCTAATCCGACACATTTGGTATAAATACCGGTTGTCTCTCTGGTTCTTCCCTGTTCACTCTCGGCTTTCTAGCTGCATGTTGAGCGTTTCTTCTTTTTTGCACTGATGAAGAGTCTCCATTGTAGCTTCGAAATAGCTATTTGCGTTACTTTTTATTCTGAATTTGTGCTTTTTTACATTGTTTTATGTTTGTACTTATATAAATAGAATTCTTTTAAAAAGCTTTAAAAATGGTGCAAAAACACTTTTTTCCATTATTTAATAAAATCTTTTACTTCTTGTTAAAGCAAGATTTTTTTTTTTTTATGTGCAAGAATCAAGTGCCCTTTACTCTGTGTGAAGGGCACTTGATTTTACAAAGCATAAATTTTTTTAAGCACAAATTTGACAAATTATCTCTATTTGTGATAAATTTTCTTCAGCATCTGATAAAAATGTTTCTGTAGTTGCTTTTAAGGTGCTTTTTCACCTGTATTGTTTTTGACTTATTTTCATATGTTAACTGCTAAATTTTATTTTAGCTGGCAGCCTATTATTGACTTCATTGAAAATAAATATGAAGAGTTCTTAAATTCTGAATCTAGAGTGCATAGAACACTAAGCCCTGATTCTAGAGTTCATTGTTGTCTTTACTTCCTCGCTCCATCTGGACATGGGTAAGCTAATATTTAAAAGGAAACTCTCTATATACTTGCTTCTATATTTCATGTGATTAAACTTTTAGGTTGTGGGACTTACTTTGGAAAAAGAATTTTATCAAAAAAATGACTTTTTAAGAAATTTTTCGAAAATTAGCATTGATACCATTTAAATTGTCATTTACGATGCACATATTGTTCTCAATAGCTGAAATTTCTTTTATTTAAGACAAAAAAAAATTATTCCAGGTACATTACCCTGTTGTATGTTGGAACAAAACCATATGTACCTTCCTGGAACATGACCAGATAGCAGAGTAAATGAAAGACTTTTGTAGACCTCTATATACGTTAACTGAATTACAATAAGTTACTATATCGATTAACTCATGTGTATTCTGTGATGATATTATCATTGTTTCAAAAGTCCAGACATTGTGATGAAAAACCTGGAAAATTGATAAAAGCCAGGACATTTCCTCTTTCTTCAGCAAAATTCTTTTAAGTTTAAAAAAAGCACATACTAAAAACAAAAATTTAGATTGCAGTTATAAGAACTTGTGCAAACTATGAAAGCAAATCTGGAAATAAAACTCAGAACCGATTTTTTTTTTTTTTTTTTTTTTAAATTATTATTATTATTAATCAGCTGACTTGATTAGCCGATATTATCCCAAAAAATGATGTCTTTGATGCTGCGCGGTACACTTCTTTGATTCAACAATGATTACATGTTAAAATTGTAACATGTAAAAGAAATTGTCATCTGTATAAATAAAAATGTAAGTGTTCTTTTGTGCAAGCCGCAAATCTCCGAAAGTACTTGACCGATTGGTTTGAAATTTTGCCAGTTAACAGAGTGAGTCAAGCGGTTCGTTTATAGACCTGTTAGAAAAAAATCCGACAGGTAGTTCTTTTTTTATTCCAATTTTACTCAAATTTCCCCATAAATTCCCCAATATGGGGGTGACAAGAACCTTGCACATATTAATGTAATATATCGATCGAAAGCGCTGATTTTTCTGTACAAGATGGAATTTGTTCGAAGTTTCTAAGTCAAAAAGAACGCCAGTTATAAGCTTTTTAGTTCAATTTCTTAAGGCTTACCTTGATCCAAAAATAATAATTAGCAGTTTCCTCAACACCGGGTAGCATAAGCTATGTTAATAAAAATGCAAGTGTTTGTTTGTTCATACAAGGCTGAACGTGATCCAGTTTACGGTTACGATCAAGTTCAGCCTTGGTTCATAACCTCAAATCTCCGTAAGTACTTCACCAATTGCTTTGAAATTTTATCAGACCATGTGTTTTTATATATCACTTTTAATTTATTGCAACTTTAATTTAATTATTTCGTTTTTTAATGTTTTATTATGGAGAATGAGCCACTTGCAACAATTGGCAGGGTACAGCTATTTTCATTTTGATTTAATAATTTTTTCTGTTTGTGTTGAAGTATTTTTGCACTCGACGATTAAGGAGAACTTTAAAACAAAGATTACTTATTTTGAATAGCAACAGTTTAATTTAGTTATTTTAATTTTTATTCAAAAATTTTGTGTTTTTTCTGTTTGTATTGATGTATTTGTTAGTATTTTTGCACTCGAAGATTAAATGGAACTTTAAAACAAAGATTGCTTATTTTGAATGTTAACAGTTTCATTTAGCTATTTTCATCCTGATGTTAAAATTTTGTGTTTTTTCTGTTTGTGTTGAAGTATTCTTTTAATATTTTTAAGGGGACTTTAAAACACAGATAATGTATTTTGAATGGCAAATTTTTAATTTAGAATTTTTGTGTTTGTGTTTCTTCTGTTTGGATAAGGCTTATGTTGGAAATTTTTCAATGTGCCGAGCCAGACAATATCAAAATCTTCACAGACAATGGAACAAAAAAAGAAAAAAAATGCCCACAAGCATTGTGAAAAAACATAAAGCTCAAGACCAATCAATAAAATTGAGCAGTTTAGATCTTCTCATGTGTACAATTATATATTGTGTGTTCTAGAATGGGTAAACCAGCAATCTATATTTTCAGACAATGAAACAACAAGCATTGTCAAATGAAACATATTAGAAATATGTGCTTTTTCTTGCTTTTCCATCGAACCAGACTGAGCCACAGCAAAGCGTGGCCGGGTACAGCTAGTCATTTCATAAAAATTTAATTATTTCTTTAAATTTTTATTGCCAAAGAACAGTTATCTATATATATAAAACGAGACCGTGATGTATATGATACCACTAATCTTAAAATTTCCCTTCGGTTTTCACTGAAAATTTCAGTTTGTCTCTACTACTACAGAAAAGATTTTAGATCCATTAGAAAAAATCCGACAGGTAGTTCTTTTTTTATTCGATTTTTACGTAAAAGTTTAAAATAAATTCCCCAATATGGGGTAAAAAAAAACCTTACACACATTAATGTAATATATCGATTGAAAGTGCAGATTTTTCTGCACCAGATAGAGTTTGTTTGAAGTTTCAAAGTCAATGAGAACTTGAGTTATGAGGTTTTTAGTTTTATTTCTTAAGGCTTTCCTCAACGCCAAAATAATAATAAGTAGTTTCCTCAACTCTGTGTGAATAATGTTAGCTCCATTTCATTGTAAAACTTATTGTTCATAACTATAAAACTCATTGTTAAAAAAAGTTGTTGCTATTAAGCAGCAATATTAAAAGTCATTATAATAAGAGTTTGAGTGTAGGCTTCTCTGAAAATAAAATCAAATTCTTTCAGTTGATAAGTTGAATTAAAGCCAATCATTCAAAGTAGGTGTGCCCTTTTGTATGTTTTATGCGAAATTTCTGCATAACCCCAACAAAGGGGTGGAAAAAATATTGAACACATTAATGTAATATATCAATCGAAAGCTCCGATTCTTCTGCACAGGGTGGAATTTGTTTGAAGTTTCTAAGTCGATGAGAACATGCAGTATAAGCTTTTTAGTTTGATATCTTAAGGCTTTTTTCGACCCAAAATGTTTAATCAGCAGTTCCCTTAACTCCGTGTGAATAGCACAACTTCATTTCATTATTGACCTTATTTTTCAAAATGGTGAGCCATCAGTTCAATTTTCAGTGGAGAAAATATCTTTGAGTTAAGAGTTTTTCTCAAATTAGCAATGTTTTAAATTTGAGAATGAACTTAACGAAAGTTTTCTCCCGGATTTAACAATTATCATTCATAGCATTTCACACAGGCAGTTATTAAGTCTGGACTACACTGTAATTGCCATCTTGCAGTGAAACAAATAATTATCGCCAAGAAAAGTACGTTTTTAAAGTATGATTTACAATATCACTTAATTATAGGAAGACGACGGTTTACAGGTAATGCCAACATTTTAAAAAAACTTCCCACATGCAAGGCATCCAGCAACATTTGTATACTCTTTGCAAAAACAGCACCATAGGCGACATTTTCTAAATAAATATGTTTAGCACATATGCTTATCATGTACATTTTATTTATTCACTTTAATCTTTTTTCCCCTGTATTCAGGTTGAAACCACTTGATGTAGAATTTATGAAAAGGCTGCATGACAGAGTTAATATTATACCTATTGTTGCCAAAGCTGACACACTGACTCCTGAAGAATGTGCTTTGTTTAAAAGAACTGTTAGTATAATTACATTTTCTGCATGTTTTTATTAAATTGTTTCTTTTGTCAATATATATATAGTCCCTACAGCACTTGAAGCATCAACCAAATTCATTTATCATGCATAAAGCTAATTTTGTCTTTGTTTTCATGCAATTTACTTCAACGGTTGTGGCAAAATTTAGCCAAGAGCCAAATGTCAAAATAATTTGATAGGTAGCCAAATACGGCTACCTATCAAACCCAAAAACATTCTCTCATAAATCGCTGGGTTGCTATACTCAGGAGAACGGGTAAAGATGTGCGTGATTTACGGGCGCATTTTAGCCGTTCACACGTGTGATTGAGAAAGGTAACCAACATACATTAGCTACAACTTGGTGTATTACAAAAAGGGTGGCATGAGGGGCAGAAATTCATTGCGTAAGTTTACAAAATTGTGGAGATGTACGTAATAATATTTTATTTAATTTTTCAATAAATTTATTCTTGTGTTTTCCTTTTCATGTGCTCATGTATAAGCCACCACCAAGTATTGCTCACATCTACGACTCTTTTGCTGACATAGCAAGTGAATTGAATCATCAAATTAAACAAAAGGGTCACAAAAATTACAATACCTAGATTATTTGAGTACATAGACATTTTTCTTTGAAATTAAGCTTTATGCGAATTTTAATGGCATGCATGCTTTATTCTTTTACACTTCATCACCTGTTGAATGTATAAAAAATGTAGCTGTAAATCATTTCTGTCCACCTAAGAAAGTACAGTGTAGCTCAAGAAAAAGAGCCAACTTATTATGTAAGCATCTCTTTAATGTTTTGTTTCACATCAATTTAAAAACTACTTGCTCCCCCCCCCCCTCCCCCCAGAATTTGAGGTTTACATTATATAGTCTTATTTAGATATATGTAATTTCTTTCTAACTGTATTGTAATAAGTAATCCTTAGAAAAAAGAATGTTTTAAGGAAAAATTTTAATTTACTTAAGAAGAAAGAATCCTAAACTTTTAATTTACTTAAGAAGAAAGAATCCTAAACTCAACTCAAAATGATATTGTCTATTTTCAGATTTTAACAGAAATTTCTAGAAATAAAATAAAAATTTATGATTTCCCTGAATGTGATGATGAAGAAGAAAACAAATTACAGAAGCAATTGAAGGTATTTTTCCCCCACTGTGTTTTGAATTTTCATTACCATTTTGTAAAAAAAAATTTAAACCCTTGTTATTTTTAATATTTCTAGCAACGTGTACCTTTTGCAGTAGTGGGAAGTAATACTGTTATTGAAGTGAATGGAAAACGAGTTAGAGGTAGGAAGTATCCTTGGGGAGTAGCAGAAGGTAATTTTTGTACATGTATTTTAGTTTTTGTTATATTGACTACAGTCAAACTTGTCTATCTCAAGTTTTATGGAAAAGAAGAAAAATTAAGATCAGAATGTTTCAAGATACAGCGGTTTCAAAAGGCAATAAAAATGAACAGTTTGGACAAAAGTTAAAGAGTTAATAAGTGTTCTTTTTATTAAAATTTACCTACATTCATATTATTGAAGTATTTACTGTAACTACCAATACTACTACTACTGTAACTTACTCTTTACTAATTTTATCAATTGCATCGATTGCAAGTTTATAGATACATTTAAAGGAATTACCTAAAAATGATTTTTAAATGATTATCACTCAAAAATGTGAGGATTTTTACTTTATCCTCAATAGAAAGAACATTCAACTTGATTTTTATGTCTAAAATGTTTCCTTTACTTTTAAATCACAATTTAAATACTGGAGGCACAGAAACCCTTGCTTCATGACTTTCAAAATTAAGAGTCACAAGTTCACTGCTGTTTATTAATGTCTTAGAAAATGTGTTCTTTGAATTTAGTTTTCCCTTTACTTCATTCAATGATTCAGCAACTATTAATGTAAAAAAGAATGCTTATTGTCTGTGATTTCAGTTGCTATTTAGATCACTAGGGCAGTTCGAAAAGGGCAGTGTATCAAAATTTGAAATATAAAGGGTTTTGGGAAAAAATTTCCAGAAAAAGGGGGGGGGGGGGTGAATTTGTATGCTTGAAATGCATTGACATTTTAAAAAATATACAAAAAGAGGTTTTTTAGGAAAGGCAGATTTGAGATAAGCAGAGTTGCATGAATTTTTATTGTTTTTTCTTCTGTGTGTAAAAGGTTTGAAATTTCTTATAATATTTTAATTGTTTTGTATTTATTTATTTATTTATTGATTTCAAGGAAATATAGAAAAGATGTTTAATTTCTTTTTAAATATCATAAATGCTCTTGTTGAAATAAATAAAATTGATAAATGTAGAAAAATATAAGCTTGACTGTAAATTAATTTATCTTAATCACACATAAATATTTAAAAATAGACATATAGTGATAAAAAATTTCATTATTTTTCCCACATATTTAATAAATAGTTTGGGGAAAAGTAGTTTGGTAGCTTGGAATTTTGTGAAGGATCCAAAAATGGACCTAAATTTCCTGTGGCCCGACACCTGACCACCTCTAGCACTAAGATGCATTCTGGCTTTTGCTAAGCATTGCAGGCACTGAATTTTTTCTGCGTTGGAAAAGGAGTTTTCTTGTAATCGCAAAAACATGTCTTTGCAATGATTGTGCTAATTTTTGGTTTAATAACGTTGATTTTATTATTTTCTCTTATTTGGTATCTAAGCAAAATACAAGAATGTTAATTCCTATTCCATGTTTTCTATTATCATATTTTTAGTTTTAACTGTACCACAATGACATATTTCTACTTTTTTTGAAAACATTTTGATATTCATTTTCATTAATTCATGAATTTTATCTTGATCTCTGTTTCACTGTAGCTAATTTTCGTTTTATTTATTTTAGTTGAAAATATGGAACACTGTGATTTTATAGCCCTCAGGGATATGTTAATAAGGTTTGTGTTATATGCATTAATATTTTACTCATTGTTTATTAATTTCATACCATTTGTTTAAAATGTCACCTGTTTTGAAAATAGAAATTTGAAATCTATATTTATTTATTTGTACTTTTTAAAAATTTGTGTTAATGCTTATGCAAACTAAGATAATTTTATTTATTATTTTTTTTAATTTTCTAAGCCCATATATATGATATGGAAATGATTAGTGATATGTAAAACACAGTTATAAAAACTTAGGTGTTCAAAGATGGAATTTTGTTTAGCTCATATTTTGCAAGTTCAGAAAAAGTGCTATTTAAAATCTGTTTTAATGAATATTATGCATTTGTTTTAGGTGAAATTATTTATGCTTACTCTTATCTTATTGCTTCTATTTGTCTCTATTTATTCATTTATTTTAATTTATTTAATTCACTTTTTTGGTGGGTTCAAATGCAATTGTCATATATGCTTAAGTCCCGAGGCGTAGCTAGGTGGGGGCAAGGAGGGACAGCTGTCCCCAGGCGCAGCGTCGAGGGGCGCCAAATTAATGTTAATTTGTTTCATTTTTAAATGCAAAAAGAAAATTATTTGAACTGAAGATCTGCAAATCTCATCGGGAATGACCAATGTAGCACAAGAGTGCGTTGGTAATCAGACAAATAATTTTTAAAGTGTCCGAAGTGTCCCCATTTCTCTCTTAGAAGTGAATGGTCGCTAATAAAAATGAAAGTTCAAAGGGCTGCTTTTTAGAACTATTTATCATTTAGGAGGCATAAAAGCTTTTTAAACTCCATTTAGGGGCGCCCCTAGGCCCCCAGGGGCACAGGGGGGCGCGCAAAATCTTTAGTTGTCCCGGGGCGCTGAAAACCCTAGCTACGCCTCTGCTTAAGTCGAAGCATTTTTGAACAAATGTGGCTGCTAAATAGGGGTGGGAAGGGGAGAAGGGAGCAAATTAACATATTTAACATTTTTAAAAAACTACAAATACAGTAGAGCATCATTTGTACGATGTTTGCATTTATATGTTTCACTGCAGTCCCAATTCTTGGATTTAGCTGGGGGGGGGGGGGGAGTAGCTTAGAGTAAAATGATTTTGTGACTTTTTTTGGCATTGTATAAACTATGCTTCACTGTAATTACTTACATAATTCATGAATCCTATGAACATTGTTGTTTTCATATGCAGATTTAAGTTTAACACAAAGTTCTCAAAACAAAGGCTTGTTTAGAATTGAATGTTCTTAAAGTTCATTTAATTGACAATTTGATATGGAAACTTATACATGAAAACTTAATTTTTTTCAATATTCCCAATATAAAAGTTAGGGAATTGATTTATTCCCGTGTATATACCTACGACATATACTTGTTCTGTATTCTAGTTTGTTTTAAAAACACTGTGATTATTTTAACTTATTGTTCATTCTGCTACTATGGAAGTTTAAAGATTTTTCTTTTAAAATACTTTTTCTATGATGTATTTACAGAACACACATGCAAGATTTGAAAGATGTTACAAATAATGTACATTATGAAAACTATAGGTGTAGAAAACTTGCTACTGTAGCCAATGGTGAAAAACCCATGAGGATATCAAATAAGTAAGTTTATATTATGAACTTTGCTAATGTTCTATTAGAGAACATAAAATTTCTTGATGTGAGAAAGGAAATAATAAATGATAATGCCAATTAAAATCTTTTGGGAAACAATATGCTTATTGCGCAACTTCAAATTATAAATTCCAAACAACTATTTTAAAGCTCCATTTCCCCATCATCTTCAGTGCAGAAGCAAAAATTGAAATTGCAGAAATAATTTCCTGACCTGTAAGAAGGGAAACTAGGCAGCTTTTAGCTCTTTATATTTTAATTTCAAAGTTTTCGTGAACCCAAATTGTTTTCATCGCCATAAATGCAGGTTAAATATGAGGGTAACATCATGCTTAACCTATGTTTGTGGTGATGTTGTTGTTTCTCTGCTATAAAGTTTTTCAGCAAGGAAGGTTGTTTAGGAGAAATTATTGGCATTATTATGCCTTAAATAGAGTGCTCATAGACTCTCTAGATTACTTAGATTCCCTTTGCTAATGAAACACAATTTCCAAGGTTCTTAAAGCTCCTCAAATTATCAGAGTACTCCTTGACCTGTCTGTAGATTTCCTCAAATTAAAATTGATTCGACTTCAAATAGAAAAGAATTGATCCTAGTTTTGTAGCCCAGAAAGAGATAGTAAAAAGAAAAAGTTGCAGAGTTACCTTCAAAAAATATTTACAATGATATTACATTTAAATTAATAAACCCCTCTTTGAGAATCAAAAAATAATATAATATTTTCGTATATTTAACTAATAGTTTATCATATCTATCCTACCAATCTTTGATATTCTTTTTTAATTATATAAGTATGCATGGCGGATGAAAGAGATGCATTGAATTCATATTCAGGATTATTCCATTCCAAATTAAGCTTGAATATGGTTTGAAACTCACAGTCATGAGTTGTTGGGGATAATAAACTTTACTTTAGTTAAAAAGTGATTTATATTTAAATTTTGTAAACGAACCATTATAGATTACACGAGGCCATGTAAAGGCTTCAGTTCATGAGGCTTGTGACTGCAATAAGGGGGAAAGGGGTATAATGGTGGTTTTAAATTCATTGCTGGACAGTTAAGCCTCAATAAACCCATTTGAGAAATTACAGCAAAAAAAAAAGCTTGTTGTGGCCATCACAAAACTTTCTTCTATACTTTAAAAAATGATTTTTAAACCAAGATGAGCTAGTTAAAAAGTTTGTGCCACCAGCAAAGTTTCGAAATGCTAAAATTATTGATAAGAATTTTATTTACTAACATGTAGGTCAAATGGCAACAATGCAATGTGAAACAAAGTCTTGGCTCCCTTGGCCCGATTGGCGCCAGAATATAATTAACACCTTCTTCCATTGATATACACTTAAAATTTTGTATGAATTGTTAGATTCTTCAGATATACGCTTAGTGAGAAAAATATTCAATTGCTCCACCTCCTTTGGAGTGAATGTCTGCAAACTTTAATAACACTACTTCCTATCAGAATTTGTTCAAGGCAAAATTTGTATGTGTAACAAATTTTGTTTAATTATATGCATTACTTCTTGAGCTACAGTGCCTATAAAAAAATAATAAACAGTTCAATTGT
Organism: Octonoba sinensis; assembly: GCA_038502835.1. Classification (NCBI taxonomy): domain Eukaryota; kingdom Metazoa; phylum Arthropoda; class Arachnida; order Araneae; family Uloboridae; genus Octonoba; species Octonoba sinensis. The sequence goes on from CM076604.1 coordinate 87,395,197, forward strand.
TCCACCCCCTTGGAGCGAATGAGGCCAAAATGTAATCAGCATCTGTTCCTGTTGAGGTCCACTTGTACTCCAAATTTTGTTTGAATTCTTCCATGGTCTCATACAACTTCTTTTTGAGATATAGCACTTGAGAAAAATGTTCAATGTCTCCGTCCCCCTTCAAATGAATTCACGCCAAAAACTAATCAACACCAGTTCCCCTCGGGGGCCACGCGTGCACAAAATTTCGTTTGATTCCATGCACTACTGTTTGAGTTACAGCGGCCACAAAAAAAAAAAGACCACATCCATACCTTCTTCTATACATTGGACATAGAAGAAAGTAAAAAAGGAATGTAGACCATGGCAGCCTAGTGGTTAGAATCTCGGACTTCCACCTGGAAGGTCGCATGTTCGATACCCACTGAGGACATGTACACTTGGGGATACATGCATGTAAAATCTGTGGACCCCATTACTTCACCCATAGGCGTAACTAGGGTTGGTGAAAGGGGGGGGTCGCCCTAAAAATGTACAGACTAAACACCAAAGAAGTGTCAAAGAGTTGAAAATTTACTAGTCATAAACACTTATCTCTTAAGATATACCTGTACTCTGTTTATTTCAGGCATCTCCCGGGAGGGGGGGGGGAGCTACCTCCTCGGAGCAAGTCAACTTCCCCCCTCCCTCCGGCAAAAAATTCAGATCACAAGCTTTAAAAAAAGAAAGAAAAGAGAAAGAACGCTTTTAAGACACTTTACTTTCAGAAACAGTTTCAGGGGAAGGACATTGAACACTATCACGAGCGACACCAAAAATAACTTAAAAGATATAAGAGTTAATTTTGAAAAAATTGCGGGGGGAGAGTAACCAAACTCCTTTCTGTTTCCTCTAACATCACCAAAGTATCCCGAAATTGCATTGCTAGGAAGATTTCAAAAAGTTTCCTGGGGAGAGCCCTCGAATCCTTGCCTCCAGAGTTATAGCCTAAGCATGATAGATGTAAGACCAGTTACAGAAATTTAAGTTGCAGAAGCCCCAAATAACCCACTGCTCTAACTTCACCAAAGATCTAAACATACATCTACTATATATACATCAAAAAGCTATCATATATGTAAAAAAATTCATATTAACATCATTTCTAGTCATATATGTCTATATATATGTATATATAAAGGGTATGGATTTGAAGCATACACTGCCCTTCCTAATTCCTAACATGCTCCCCCTGCTCCGGAGCCAAGGCAGAATCCAGATTTTTTTTTCGGGGGGCCCAGACTTCGACACACTTATGTTAAGCAAAGTTTCAGGGAGGAATATATGATACATTGCAAAAGATACCCCTTCCCCTCTGGATACGGCCTTGATTCACAAAAATATTAAACATTCATTACTAGATCTTAATTCAAGCGCAATAGAAAATGCAATATTTAGCGCTAAGCAATCTTCCATGTCCAGGCATTCATAATATTAAAACTGGGAAATAGTGGAATTTTAGAGAAAAAAATCCAAATTCCCCTACAAAAATGCTCATCCCCACAATAAATTTCTAAAGATTTTGTTAAATTTGTAATAAAACATACCTCAGAAGTGGGAGCGTCTGAATCAATTTTTTTTTTGCTTTTTGGATGAGAATGGGTCCATCGCTGGAGTGCAAACATTATTATGTGTCGAAAATAATTAAAAATTTAGCTAAAATATAAATAATACTTGATTGTAAATTAAAATGCAGCATTAAACCGTAGCAGTGAGATTGGAAACGTTGAACAGATGATTTCCAGAGTCGTAATGCTATCAGTGATGGAGAGAAAAAAAACATTTAAAATATAAGAGATGAGAGAACATCTGTAAATGAGAATGCAATGCAAATACAGTTCATCAGTTTTCTAATCGGCTCATCTACAAAAAAGGTTTTACCTTAATGGGTGTTTGGACAGAAAGTCATAAATAAATACAAACTGCTCTTTAAGTTGCGTGATGAGCATCCCTTCCTGGCTTGAGGGTTTAACCCATCAAGACAATTGTTGGCTAGGGGTCCTTCATTTTCAGACACCAGCGCCTTCCCAAATTGCTGCCTTTGGGTAAAAAAGACATCAAGAAGGAAAGAAAACCCTCTGGAGTGATTGAAAGGATCTCTGTTTGTCTGTGTGTGGTACGGTGATTGAAGCCACATTTCGCTGTAACCCCCTCCCCCCAAGGTGATAAGGGGGATGATTATAACCAGATGAAAAGTCCTCTTTATTATGAGCTGCATACTTTGGTCATGATCACAACCCTTCAGAGAAAGAGGAAATAAAATCATATGCATATGGTGTTTAATTTTCTTAGGGGAAAAAAATATGTGCTTTGCAAGGCCGTAGCCAGAAATTTTTTTGTGTGCCTAAATAAGTAAATACCCAATGGGGGGGGGGGGTTGAACACCCCCCCCCCCTGGTTACGCCTATGACTTCGCCCCCAGATGCAGGGCATCCCTAAAGCCTAGTGCTAACAGGAAAGGAGGTTGGTGGACAAAAGTAAAGAGTAATGTAATGTATCACTCATGTTTCGCTCATTTGCTGCAACAATGTCCTTACTCAAAAAGTATGATTTTTGAGTTCGTATTACAAAATAATTGCAATCATCATTGAAATTATTCAATGCTGTTAATTGAAAAATCATAATTTTTTTGAGTTTTTGTGTTGTTGCAGCAGTTGAACAGTGTGGGAAATATATTTGCTTCCTGTTCATTTTTAATGTGTAAATGTTGAAGTGTGAGACATATTAAATGAAATGTGCATAAAAATGGTGCATTTTTGTGCATAATATCCTAATGAAATTTTTGATAGTTTTTGCCCACAAAGGATTTTAAACACATTCATGGTTTTTTGGTAAGTATCAACTCAATATTTTATAATCCTTTTGTAAATTTCTTCCTCATTTAATCATCTTACTTTTTTTTAATGAAATTTTAATTGTTTTTCTGATTTTTAAGTACTTCTTAAAGCTTAATCATTCAAAATTCTTAAAACTTGTTTTTTCTTCTTGATTTATTTATTTTTGTAATATCCTAAGTACTAAAAATTTTTCATGGTTGAAAAAAAGCATTTAGCTTTGGCAGTGGCAGATCAGACAGGTTTAGGGGGGAGGGGATTTTTCTCCAGCCTCACTTTACATGTATGTTATTGTTTCTCTGAATTAGCATTATTGTAATTTATTTATCCCCCCCCCCCCTCCCCTTCAATGAAAATGTTAAAGATGATGATTGGATAAGGAAAAGCAATTGTGGTGTCCGCCTCAGAGATTCACTCCTCTTAAGTTAGATCTATATAATGCTTGCATATCCCCGCCCCCCTTGAAAAATATATCAACAGTCGGTTAATAAAATTAACATAAATCACGTAATTTCTTTTTGTGTATCAAGATCAAATGCAAATAATTCTTCAAGGTTAAATGCAAATAATTCTTAATAAGCGAAGAGGAATCAATCACCCTCTGCTTTCCAGCTTACAAGTATTTCAATCAAACTGAATAATTTAATTGGCCCTTTAGTGGAATGATAAAATTTGAGTTTGTGGGCAGATTTTGAGCAAGATTTAGTTTTAATTTTTTTGAGCACTTTTTTTTTTCATTAGTTTATAATTCTCATTTGTTTAGAACAGTTATATTATGTTTCCATTGCCTCTTCCTTGAATTGCATTTGTTAGGGGAGGGAGTGATCATCGCAATCACCCACCTGTGAATCTGCCACTGAGTTTTGGGGCTGGAAAAGTAAGATCGAGAGATAATGAATATTTTAGATTTATTGATTAATTTGGAAATTGATTGAATCTGTATCTAATTGGCCTTGAATAAACTTCTTTAATTGACAACACCCTAATTAGTGATACATTGGGTAACAAATGTAACTTCTTAAAAGCATTAATTGTATCTATAATTGCTAGCATTGCATGTCTATGTTATTCTCATAAAGATATTTTCTTTGATTCCATAAGTATGTCATGTTGCAACTGAAATTCCATGGTACGTTTTTTATATATATATATATATATATATATATATATATATATATATATAGTAGTTACTTCATGCATTTAAGGCCTGTGATGATGTTTGGGAGATGAAAAGAGTAAAGTTATCAAATATTTATATAAATATTTGATAACTTTACTCTTTTCATCTCCCAAACATCATCCCAAACACTTTTTATAAGAGGATGTAATAAACCATTATATAATGGTTTATTACTTCCTGTTATAAAAAGTGTTATATGATCCATCAAAAGATTGATGACAACTCTCTTTCTCATGGTCATGCTAATTAGAGACAAGAGAGAAACAATCTACTACAAAAGTTTCTTTACTCAAATTAGCAACTTTAAATAATGACAGAGCTTAAAAAGATTAACTGCATGTCTTTTTTATCATTATTTTAATTCTAACGGATTACTTTAACTTTATTCCTTTTTATTGGAATGAAACAAACCATCATCTGCCCATGTTTTTTCTCTTTTCATGTAGCCTTACACTTTCTGTATCAGTGCTAGATAATTACAACCTACCATACACCTTAAAATTGTGTATGTGTGTTTATTATTTAGTGCACTCTTTTACGTTGGCAAATGTATTTAGCTCATTTGTTTCTCCTTGTATTGGATGTTTGTTAACATTTAGACTGCTCACGAAACAAATAAACAAATATGTCGATTCAATTGAGAGAAGCAATGTTTGGCTTCTCTCGACTGGAGGCTTGGAAGGAATTTTATAAGTTATTCTTGGGGGGGGGGGGGGGCGTTTCACACGTTTTATGCAATATCATCCATCTTACAAAACTGTTTTGAGTTCCTTCAGGAAATTCACCCCTGTAATAAAGTAGTTCTGTCACTATGTCAAAATGTCAAATACAGAGTTAGTAATATAATATTTTTCATTTCTTCCCGCATTCTTTTTCAATTATTATATAAAACGTAATTCAGGAATTTAATTTCTTATGAAGTTTATTTACATAATTAAGGAATCCTCTTGCACAAATGGAAGAAGAACGTAAAGAACATGAACAAAAAATGAAAAAGATGGAACAAGAACTGGAACAAGTTTTTGAATTGAAAGTTGGAGAAAAAATGCAAAAGTTAAAAGATTCTGAAGCTGATGTAAGCATTAATTTTTTTTACTAGATATCAGAATTTCTTCAGCTTATTTTAAGCTTCATTTGTTATCAGTGTTTGTTTTAAATTTTGTGATTCACACCTTTATATCTAAATCCCCCCCCCCCCCCCAAAACCAGAAAAATATATTATGTGGAATAAACACCATACTGGGGATAAACATCCCGTTCATGGTACTGAACGCAATTGATCTGGAAAATATTGTAAGTACTACAGTCACAATAAATTATTCCAAAGGCAAAAAAAAAAACTTTAACCTTTTTGAGCTACATATTAAATGCTTCCTAACTTTGACTTTTTTTTTCTTCTTTTTTAAATTAAAGATTCATCAAATCAATTATGAACATATTCATTTGTCCACACCATATTTGCAGCTTGTAAGATGCGACCTATATTCTTTTTATTTATTTATTTATTTATTCATTTATTTATTCTCAACTTTTGAAATCTGAAAGCACAGCACAAGCTTTTTTGAATTGGTAAAGCACATTTAGTTTATAAGGAATTTAAGTTATAATAAATATAATTATCATTAATCTGAATAAAAACAAAAGATTTCAAAATGTCATGCCACTAACTTAGAGCAACAATAACTCTCATTTAACAGACATGTATTTCTTTTCAAGAAAACATAAACTCCCACTTTTTGGGGCAGAATTTAATTCTGAAAGTAAAAAACTGATATTTGGTGCATTTTTGGGCAAATATTTATTTTGGACTTGAATTTCAGCTTTTGCCTGAGTTAAGCTGTAGCATGTCTTGTGTTCTTTGTAAATAGCTCAGGGGCTAAAATTTAAATTTTTAATGAAAATGGAGAGGATTGCAATTTTTTGGGAGGATGAAAGAATAGAGATATTATTTGATTATCTGCAAAAACTTTAAATCCAGAGGGGTTTTTTTTTTAAATATATGTATAATAATAGTAACATTGGTGTCTTTAGATACAAGTGGTAAAAAATGCGTATTTTCGTGTTTTCACTGAAATGTTTTTAATATTCCACGTGCGGGAGATTTCTTCCAGGTCTATTTTCAAAGATGGAACCTAAGAAATTTGGATGGGAATGATGTATCGAGACTCTATGCTATGTGTATAATATAGAATGTAATCCATTACAAAGAAGGATTGGAAAAATATTTCATTGTAACAGAATGTTCTTTATAATGAAATATATGTTATCCTAATGGGGGACTGAACATTTATTTTGTTATAATGGATATTTCATTGCATTGAGATTAGCTATGACAAGATTTCGCAGTATATTAATAATTATTGCATTTGATTACCTTGACATTTCATAAACTGTGAGAAAATTTTCATACCGTATTAAATTTAAAGTACATTTTGCTTTAAAATATGCAATAAAATGTATTTGCAGCTTCAAAAGCGTCATGAACAAATGCAGAAGAATCTAGAAGCACAAAGAAAAGAGTTAGAAGAACGAATAAAAGACTTTGAAAATGAAAAGGCTGCATTTGAAGCTTCTAATCGAGATGAAGAACTTGTTCGTAGAATGTCAGTTGATGTTAATTTGAAAGAGTAAGTTTTAATTTCTGGAACTTTTATTATGATTCCTCAGGGTCAACTCTGGTAGATGAAATGCATTCTTTTAACATGGGCAGCCATTTTAGAGTGGAAACAAAAGCATTTCCTAAAAAAATAATTAAATTAAAATATCAGTTGAACAAACTATACATTATACAAGATAACCAAATGATACTTTGAATTATGAGTTAAACTACAAATTCCACTATGAATCATAAATGAGCACATATAGTTATGAGAATAAACAATGAATATGTATTATGAACTAAATTCCAAAACAAAATGAGCTGGTGCTGATCATATCTTGATATTAATTTTTACTGTATCTAAAAAAATTTTCCCAAGCTGTCATTTATTTCACAACAAAGTTTGATCATCACTATGATTACTACCATTACCATAAATGCTCGTTCCCCCAAATTTTTTTTCAGCACCCCCTCCTTTTTTTTAAAGGTTAACCATAAAAGTTTTTATGAAGCATCAAATTTTTAGCAAACTCTGCATAAATCTCTGTATCAAGCAAGGCTGGGATAAATGAAGTTGAGAGGTAAATTTCATGAAATGAAGAAAGTTAGATCAAATATGAAGATGACGAGTTTATATTTGTTACATCAAATATAAGTACAAACAACCTTCCAAACCTTAAAAACCTTGTCACATGACCCTCACAGATTTTTTTGAAAAAATTACAGTAGTTACAACTAAGGGACATATAAAATATCCCAAAAGGATTTTGCAAAAAAAAATTTGTTTCTCTAGTTACAGACGTTTAAAATTTGGGACAAAGTTGGCCGTTTTCAGAAAATCAGCAAAACACTAACTTTTAAAATGGACACTGTTTCAAAAGTTTTTAACAGATTCAAATGATTTTTTTTCTATAAATAATGAAGGGATGGTATTTTATTTAGACACTAATTTAAAAAATTTAGTTGGCTTCATTGATAAAGAAAAAAAAGTGTTTCTGAAGTGAAAAAATAGTGTTTGTTCCGACTTCATGATTTTTTTTTCTTATGAAAGAAATTTATTTTTGACAAAACAGAGGTGGCTATCTAAAGTGCTGTTATGGAAGTTTTGTATCAAATTTTATTGTAAGCATGAGATGCATATCCTCTCAGAATTTAAATTTTGAAATTTGAAAATGTTCAAAAATTACGATTTTTTAAGTGTGATTACTCAAAAAAGCCATTTTTTAAAAATCTGAAAATCTGCTCATTTGTTTCCCTTAAGGTGCTTAATGAGCTGCTATCAATTATATTGTGCAGGGTTCCCACGGCCTTAAAAAGTCCCTAAAAAGGCCTTAAATTTGGAAATTGATTTAGGGGCCCCTAAAAGGCCTTATTTTCTTCCAAAAACTCTCAAAAGGCCCTAATTTTTATTTGTGAGGCCTTAAATTTATTTCCTCTTTCCCTTTTCCAACTCAGAAAGCATAGTCATGGAACACTAATGATTCATTCATGACATGGATTTTTCAAAACTGGTAAATGGGATGAAAATCTACATGTATTGATATATATATGTATATTTTTACATCTGCACAGTGGCAAACTTGTATGGATTTTCTATTCTAAGTGAATTTTCATTTGATGTTACGATCTTTCTGGAATTTTACAAATTATCTCAGAAGCTAAGTGGTCACAGAGAAATCAAGGATCCATGAAATTGCTTAAGAAAAATTACGTTATGGGGAAAATAAAAAAGAATGGGAAAAAACATACCTACAGTCAGCATTTTTCCCCTTATCTTTAACTTAACCCAAACTTTGGACGATAATGTTGATTATTATTAGTATTCATTATTGTAGCCTTATTAAAATGCAATGCTTAAATTATTTTTTAAATAATCGGCCTTCAGAAAGAACATTGATTTGAGACATTGCTATTGCTTGCTTTATAATGGTTTAAAAGCTCGTTTTTTGAGGAAAAAGACACATTTATTTTAAGTCATACTTCCGAGCAGATAAAGTGTGATTTAAGGCAATAAATGGATACATCTTCAGTTGGATGCTTTTACCTAGAAGTGCACTTCTTCTGCATTGAAAAAGGGGTTCGTTGCGGCCTCAAAATCTTTTGCAAAATTTGCGTAATATATGTTGTTTTTACTCTTTCAAAATTTTTAGTTGCATGGATTTACATGTCTAAAAAGCATAATCATGAGACATATCATATTATTTGGATAATACACTGTGGCACAGCAGATTATGTGCTGAGAAATGTTGTTGGAGGCAAAATAAAATCTGGTTGTGGTTTATAGATTGAAAAGTTAGCTAAGCATAATATTTATAACTATGAAGGAAATGTAACTATTAAAGGAATAAATCTTTAAATTTAAGATAAAATTTGAAAAAGTTGACTTTTGTTAAAGATTTAATTCAGTGAGATGTTCATGTTGCTGCTTCATCATTCTGAGGAAAGCACTTATTCATGACAATTAATTGATCGTGCATGAAGATGCATTAAATATACATTAAAATCTATTGGAGGAAAAATTAATAGTTTCTTAGTTGTGATAGCAAAGTTTTAATATCATTTCCAAAATTGTTCTTATTTTTTTTAAAGCTAATTTCAGTGTTGAACATTTGACTATTCACACGACATACGATATCATTCTTATTTCTTCACAGAAAAGTCATTCTAAAGGTTATATGAGGCGGTGAGAAGCAAAGGGATGTAAGTGACTAAGGTATCATTTTGAGTAAAACTTGTTTAAAGTTTAATTCCTATACTAAATTCTAGAGGTTCTTCGTGTAAATATTTTTTTTATTTTCGAGTCCTATATGTATGTGTCAGTTTAAGTATGAAGTTTGAAGTCTTTCTGATGATTAGATTTGGTGTAGGATATTTTTTAAAAATAGCTTATTTTCACACCCCTTTGCTTCCAACTAGTTAACTTACACCCCTTTGCCACTAAATGAAAATTGTGTCTTGTTCATTTTGCTAATTTATACAATAATAAAGATTGTTTGCTAGTGATATAAACTCCATTAAAAACTGCATAATATAAATTTCGAATAATTATATTTATCAACAAATTAAAAATCTTTGCCATTAGACAAATTGCCAATTGCCGAAAACAAAACATAACAAAAATAAAATCTGCAGACGATTTACCCCTTGTTTTTATAATTATTATTCAACAATTCGGAATTCTTTTCCTATTCTTTTTCTACTTCTCCTCTTTAAGTTTCCTAAATAGATCGTCTGCATCACGTATTTAAACTAACTGAAAAATCAAATAATTTTATTTAGAGGCAAACGGATGTAAGTGCACTTGCATCCCTTTGCCACCAAACAGAATGCAGCTTTTATTTAGTAATTTTTTTAAGCCGCATGTTTTTGCAGTATCTGTCAAAGCTACCACTAAAATCTCTTTCCCACAAAACAGAAGGGTGTTTAATTTATCATTTGCACTAGCTATCTCAAAATTTTCATTTTGGTCGCTTACACCCCTTTGCTTCTAAGTGCCTGATGTGTGGCCCTAAAAAAAGGTTACACGTGGCCTTGAAAAGGCCCTAAAAAGGCCTTAAATTTGACTTAGAGGTGAGAGTGGGAACCCTGTTGTGTATTTTTGCCCCAGATATTTTATATGATTTTTCAAAAATGGCCTTTTGTGCGTTTCTCAAAAAACCAGAAATTCAAACTCGTTTTAATTTAATCACTTTAATCTAATATTTAATCAATATTTATTAAAAAATATACTGTATTGTTACACAATTACTACAGATAAATTGTACTTTACCTTCTTAGAACTTAAATAGCTCCTAGCACAAAGCGTAGCTACTGTGATTAATTGCATGTTATTCTGTTCAATCCAATTGCTAGTTTCAAACTCACACGCTTTATATCAAATACCAAACAACAGCAAATGTAAAATTTATTGTAGGAATACAATCAAAACATTATTGGCTATCCTACAATACTGCTGAATCGTAAAAATCCCTAAAATAGTAATGCTTACATGGGACACACGAGCAAACAAGAAGTGGAAAACAGTTAGAAAACTAACAGCCTCTTAAACAAATATAACTCAATGCATGATTTCTAAATAGGAAAATTTATTGAAAGTGTGAATGAGAATTATTGAATGGGGCAAATTAAGAATGTATCACCGATGGTTAAGGGACACTATCGAATAATTTGTACTCAGATAATCTAGAACAAATATTTCAATAGCCAGAATATAATACCACAAGAAATATAACACCAACTGAACCCTCCTAGTCTTTGCATTTTGGTAATAATGAGAAGAAGATGATTCAAGAACTTGTTTCTACTTATTTTGCTTTAAGTACATAATTTCATATGCGTTTTAAACTATGTATATCAGTGCTGTAACATATTTGATGTAAAGTGTGCGAGTTTAAAACTAGTAAATGGATTGAACACAATAACATGCATTAAATCACAGTAGCTATGCTTTGTGCTAGGAGCTGTTTAAGTTCTAAGAAAGTAAAGTACAATTTATCTGTAGTAATTGTGTAACAATACAGTATATTTCTTAATAAATATTAATTAAATATTATATTAAAGTGATTAAATAAGAACGAGTTTGAATTTCTGGCTCTTTTGAGAAACGCACAAAAGGCCATTTTTGAAAAATCATATAAAATATCTGGGGCAAAATACACAATATAATTGATAGCAGCTCATTAAGCACCTTAAGGGCAACAAATGAGCAGATTTTCAGATTTTTAAAAAATGGCTTTTTTGAGTAATCACACTTCAAAAATTGTAATTTTTGAACATTTTCAAATTTCAAAATTTAAATTCTGAGAGGATATGCATCTCAGGCTTACAATAAAATTTGATACAAAACTTCCATAACAGCACTTTAGAGCGTCACCTCTGTTTTGTCAAAAATAAATTTCTTTCATAAGAAAAAAAAATTCTGAAGTCGGAACAAACACTATTTTTTCACTTCAGAAACACTTTTTTTTCTTTATCAATGAAGCCAACTAAATTTTTAAAATTAGTGTCTAAATAAAATACCATCCCTTCATTATTTATGGAAAAAAAATCATTCGAATCGGTTAAAAACTTTTGAAACAGTGGCCATTTTAAAAGTGAGTGTTTTGCCGATTTTCTGAAAATAGCCAACTTTGTCCCAAATTTTAACCGTCTGTAACAAGAGAAATAATTTTTTTTGCAAAATCCTTTTGGGATATTTTATATGTCCCTTAGTTGTAACTACTGTAATTTTTTCAAAAAAATCGGTGAGGGTCATGTGACACCCTCTGTCTGATCTGAAATGGAATGGCTCAGAACTAAAATAGTTTTTTTAAGAGTATTAAGTTAGTAGAACAGTTATTTTACTAACTTGTGCTTTTGTAATAGAATTGGCCATTGGAAGAACAATCTAAATGTTAAAAAACTAAACAAAATGATTATCATCTTGTAATATTTCAAACAAACAAACAAAAGAGCTTTTTTGGAATCTCAAATTTCTAACTTCCACAAAAACCCACTCTGCATGTTATAATGGGATAGAAATAAATAAAGTCAAGAAGTAATTTTGAATGAGATAAACATAGCTATAGATAACTTGGGAATTAAATCTCTAGTCATGTAAAGCAGTGTTAGTTTATCTGCTCTGCCTATATGAATCTATACTCAGTCATATAATTTGGGGTAGATTAGGATTCTAAAAGATTGGACGGTTTTTAACGCAGTTTTAAAATTTTGCATAAAAATTATGTGGCCTAATTTTCTATTTTTATCCCCGATTTACATGCATATGTTGGCTGTGTTATCTGCTCCTAATAACTGTTGAAAAGAAATTAAATTTTTCATTAGATATTAAAATAATGTCCACTATAAATGGGATGGTAGGGCGAAAGGAGATTTTTGATAATCTTGCTAAAAAAATGCTAACAACTGTATATCACAGAGATAGGTTGGGCATTTCAAAGTCACAAACTAATGCGCTGCCAAGATTTATTGTGTTTTTTTTTTTTTTGTCTTTATTTAAAGAAAGTGGAATATTTAGATATTTTTTAGTTGTTAGTTTTGTGTGTAGACACTAATGTGACACTCTACACTGATTTAAAGAAATGGTTTTTTTTTAGTATATTGCATGAAAGAGTAGAATTACATTCGGTACAATTTGAAACGTAACCCTAGTTTTCTTGCATATCTGCATCTATGGCAAAATGGAAAGAAGAATAAAGTAAAAGAAAACAGATGCAAATTCGTTGTCTGGACCTGTAACCAAGAAAGAAAAAGGTCCAGTGTTGGACAGTTCATAGCATATATATAAAAAATACAGTGTTCTTATCTAATCCTAAATCTACGATGAAGTAGTTTGCAATCACTTTTGTTGATCAGTCATTCCTTGGTGCTTCCACCAATTTCATCTTTGCATGACTTTGACTTGGTTTTATTCAGCACTAGCTGACATGCCCGGCTTTGCGCGGAATAATATTGCATCATTCGCAGGCTAAGTGACGCATGTCCAAAATTCTGTTGTAAATATGTAAGGAAAATTTTTCTTTAAAAAATCATGTAGGAGATGGGCAACAGGCCTGAAAAACCTTATTTAAACAGTAAAAACATTTAAACGAACAGCCTAGAAAAATTCCTTTTAGACCAAAAATAACAGTTCATAAAAATCTACATTAAAATGTCAACAACAGTTCAAAAAAATTGCCATTAAAGTAATTGCAACAGTAACTAAAATGCGCACATGCAGCGAGATAATTGTGCCAAAATGATATCGAGAGACCCATAAAAATCGTAATTACAATATCTACCACAATACATTTAAAAATTCCCATCAAAGTAAGATCTGTATTCTGTTTTAAAATGTCCATCAGATTACGCACAACTGTCTCTGAATATGTCTGCTACAATAAAGAAAAAATCCTTAAATCCCCACATTTGAATAAAGACAACTATTCCTAAACATCCCTGATAGAATAAGGACATTAGTCTCAAAAAATCTCCATTAGAATAAAGACGTCAGTGACTAAAAATACCCATAAGAATACTGACCTTTAAGAGCTACTGTTCCTAAAATTACCAATAGTCCATCTTAAATTAACCATCAAAATAAGGACAGTTCCTATAAATCCCAATTGCAAAATTGTCAAAGGATTTCCTGAAAATTCAATTGAATAGCACTTTCATAAAATTCGGATAAAAACGAAAGAAAGGGAAGCATTTTTCCAAAGGCAAATGCTTATATAAGTTAGAAAATGTTTGGTACTGAACCAATCCTGACGCGTGAAATTTAAGTTGATAGAAAGAAATAACTAAATTATGTCCAAATAGTGCCCAATAGACAGTAAAAAAAATTAAGTAAATGTTTTATAAAATAAATCACTTGAGTAAAATATGGAAAGAAAAATCAACCTCAAGATAAAGTAATTGAAAATCGTCTGCACTTTATAATCCACAAAATATGCATAAAAATGAAACGAATTCTTAGAATTTGTTTCGCTGATAAAGCGGACAATCTACCATGAGAAATAATATGTTTCATTAAATTGTTGAACTGGTACCATGATACTAAATCGCCAAAAAACAAAGAAGGATCAACCTCAAGGAGTAATTACAGATCGTCTGCAGTACGCTAAAAAATGCAATGAATTTTTAGAATTTGTTTCGCTCATAAAACGGCATGAATAACGATAAAACAGCATTTTTTCAATCTTGAGTTAACAAAAATCATCTAATTGGCGACAAAAGTAGTATTTATTTTGGCGAAAACACGCAAATTGAGCAGATAAATTCAGAGGTAAGCCTTGCTTTAAAGTTCGAAAACTACTTTAAATGAATATTGCGCGTGTTCTATTTGTTCTACGAACTTCAGAAGGAGATCATCTTGTGCAGTTTTTTACGGGCATCAATATGCTGCAAAAATCTAAAACGTGGGACGTTTCTTCCATGAGATATTCTTAAAATAAACAGTTTTGCTTAAAATTGGAATAAAAAAAGAACTAATTCGAATTTTAGGAAAAACGCTTCAAGGTGCACGAGGACCTGACCCAAGGTACCTGTAACCAAAATTTCGTACTTCTGGCCCGTTCCATCTCGCCAGGAGGCGATCGACAGACACACACACACACACATACACACACACACAAACTTTTGGTTTTATTTATATAGATAATGACCAGTTTTTTAGGGGATAATCCACAATTTCTGCATGCCATGATTCTGTCTCGATCAAACTTTAAAAAATGCTCAACTGTTGCCCAGCTTTTTCTCCAACGTATACTAAAACTGCACAAGAGCACAAACCATCTTCTTCAAAATTGATGTTTTCCTTCTGTTTACCTACACATTGTAAGGAGCACTGCAGTCGAATGATGATGTGAGATTTTGCCAAAATTGTATTTAATCCCATCATGATATATTGCATGCTTACATCCTTCTGTTCAAGCGCATAGGCTTAAGACCCCATTAGAAATCAGGAAAATCGGTTATTTTGTGAAAACTATGAATTTATTTTAATTATCTATAAAAATATTCATTTATTAGTGATTTTTTGTAATTAATATTAATAATAATGAATGAATAGTAATTATAGTGGAACCTCGGTAGCTCGACACGCGGGTAAGTCGACTACCTCGGTAAGTCGACATTTCCCTCCCTAATGGTTGGCCCAGTGCTAATTTATTAAATAGTGTATTTTATTTAGTAAAAATGTGCTTTAGATTTTTCATTTTGATGCATAGAAAAAGTATCCCAGGCCTCATCAAGGTACTTAGATTTAAATTCTAACACTTATTAGTTTTATGTTTAAATGGTAAATGAAACTATTATGTTTCATTAGGAAATTCCTTCAAATTTATTTTATGTATTTATTTTTTTAGCACAAATGATGTAAAAGACAAGAAGAAAGAAAAGAAAAAAGGGTTGTTTTAATTAACATTTAAAAATATGTATGGACTAATAAATCTTTCTCTTTTATAAAATTTTTGAGTGCTCTAAGAAATATTTTATTATATGAAGTATTTGAGAAAAAGATTCAAAAATAGGTATGTAATATTGCAAATATTTTTGATATTTCTTAAATACTTCATTATATAATTATAATAATTGATGTAGTATTCAAAAATTAACTAATCTGTTTCTATTTTATTAATGAAAAATTTTGCTTGAGTTACTGTGTACTGAAACTTAATATAAATTGCAGCATTGTTTGAGATTAATTTAGATGTTTATTGTGTGAAACAAGATGTTGACATTCTTTGCTTTTGTACTGTAATTTCTTCAAATATCAACAGATTTGCAGTATTTTTTCCTGCAAAAGAAAAAAAAAAGTTATTTTTAGGGCAATTAAAAAAGCATTAAATGCAGATATTGGTGCAATATAATTGTTTTTCAGTTGAATATTTTTAGCATATAAACTTTATTCTGAGAGAACAAAACTTGAATTAAGTGCTCGTAAATGGCTCCAGAATAATATTCATGATTTTTAAAAATATATTTTTCTGAAAAAATTTTATGCAATCAAAATTTACTTTTTGCTTTGAAGAATTTTATTAATGTTAATTAATTATATTTACTGCACCTTTGCTGCAATGTTTTATACATGCATGTATTATATACAATCCTTATGAATAAAAATATTTTTCTTTTTATCAACTAAATATATGTATACATGTAATAAAGTACTAAATTATAATGTAATTAAGTATATTTTTCAAACCTTGCCTGTAAATTAAATAGGAAATTATGTGTTGTTTAGAACTATGCATAAATGTTTACTTGATTTTCATTTTTTTTCCCCAAAGAAAATTTTTGCCAAATATAATGTGTAGTATTTCTCTGTATTCTTCATTTTTTTTTTTTTTTTAATGCAATGATAATATTATTCTTGCATATTTGAAATTTGTTTACTGTTTTTATTTTCCTTCTTTCCATAATTAAAGGCTCCCAAAATGGATACTGCAGCACCCTATGGTGCCACATTAAGAGATTTGGGAGGCCACACAGTGCTTGTGATATTAAATGTTATTGCTAAGCAAACAAAAAAAGTGATGAATTGAAAAATACTTTTGTGAATTTCGAAATTGTACCAATATTCAATATTATATGTATATATACACAGATATATATACAGACACATATATATCAAGGATATATATATGATTAGGGTGCCATGAAAAAATCTTGCTTTCTAGGATGCTAAGACTTAAACTTTGGGAACCTCTGAGGTAAATCATTGCCACCAATAGTTTTTGTAATTCACAAGAGGTTTGCTGCAATTAAAATTGGAAAAATTAAAAAATTATAGGCTAACTCAAAAATTTAATCTTTTCTGTAATGAAAGGAAAACAACTATCATGTCATTCATGATTTATGCTTTTATGGTCTCATAATAAATTAATCTTATTTGATGATCTTGCATGTAATGTATACTAGACATATAATACCAGTATTTATGAATCTTTTGCAATTTGTTGAAAAAATTCTGCGAATGAATTTCATGAATGAAAAAGAAATTGATCTTGGACACAATTTCTACCTGAAGAATTAACTTAAATTATTAGGTGCAAAAAAATTTCTGGAGTGACTTTTTTAGCAGTTAAAATTATTCTAGTCAGTTCTTTATCTCTCCTTATTGTTAGGAAATAATCATGGAATGAGCTTTAAACCAACCAGACAGGATTTTGTTAGCAACTTGCAAATGCTAGATTAAAGAATCGTGCATGGAGTATTCTGGTCCGAAATTCTCCGACATTTCCGAAAATTTTTGAGAATTTGTTCTGTAAATTCTTCAATGTATTTTTCTTAAAATTTCTTTAAGAAATATCTCTTGCTTTTTGTCTACCTCCAAACAAGCAAAATATTTTGTACTATTTTTAAAAACTTTCAATAATGCAATAACATTTCTGGAGGAAAAAAAAAAAACTCTGTTATTAATATTAGACCTTTCATTTAATTACTTGAAGGATTTTTTTTTTTTTTTTTTTTTTGAGCTTATATGTATATACACACGTGGGGGGTCACCTAATTATATAATTTTTATTTTAAGTTCATGGTGTAAACTTTTTCCGAAAAATTGGTGTGAAGATCAGAACAAAAATTCCGCTGAGAATCACCCATGGAGGCGTGTTTCTACAATTTAAAATACAAGTTTATTATTGCTATATAAATAAACCTTTTTCCCCTGTCCCCAATCGGTAACTATAGTTACAAAGGTAGTATGTTTATTTCAGTTACTACTTTTGAAAAAAATACTTTACTTATTTCTATGAAGAAAAATTATGCCATGAGTAAAAAGCATTTGCCTTGAGGGATTAAGTTTAGAAAAGTAATAAAATCTTTAACAAATAAATAATAAATTTCTTATGAATTGTGAACGCAAAATTATTTATTAGTCATGGGAAACAAACTGTTTGAGTCTTATATCAGTGAAGAAATCTATGGTACAAAATATGTCTTTTGCCAAAAGTAAAGTTACTTTAAAGGACGAAATATTCCAGTGTAAGAATTTTGTGTGGTTCAGATGTTTTTTTTTTTAACTTTGCAGTGTTGCTGCAAAGAAGTCTAGTTTATCTATGCATAAAAGGCAATTTTATGAAGAAATCTAACAGGTGCACACTTCTTCCCTCGTCCAAAAGTTCTTTGACGTTCAGTAGTAAAATTTTAAAGGAAGAGTATAGAAGACCATCTGAGTAGAAGGGGTTTTTGAAATGTCTTACATTTTTGGATGTGTTCTCACTATGGAATATTTTAAATAATTTGAGCAGAAATTGAAAACTATCTGTATAGTTTAACTACATAAGATAAGTCACTGAGTGCTTGTATTTTTTAAATTCATATGACTTTTTTTTTTTTTTTTTCTTCTCCAAAAATTCATGAGATTTGCTCCATATAAAAAGACATGAACTTAGTTCTAATTTTGTGACAGATACTGTAATTTTATACTGTTTTATTTGTTTTATATATAGTAGATGTGTAGGTAAATGTTAGTATGGTTTTTAACATAAAGAAAACTTATTTCTCGCATCAATCATATTTTATATTCTCACTCTTTTTAGTTCTTCCACTAATTCTGCTATCATTACTTCAAATAAAACAATATTTTCTATGATTTGTTGAATTTCATCTGTAGCAATTGCTTCAGTGCAATTTTATTCAAAAACTTAGTAATAGTGCCAGACCTGAAAATCTTTTACATGTTTGATAAACTAAACTTTTCTAAAACCATTTTAAACCTTTAAATTTTTCCTATTAATAATTTAATATAATTAGTTGACATAACTATTGTCACTATGTAAACTGAACAGCAAAAAAAATTAATAGTTTTGAATAAAATAGTATATATATGTATGTACATAATAAACCCTTTTCCAATTATGAAAAATAATGAACTTGGATACACAAATAAAACGTACTTGTGCCTGAAATTTTATAAAAAATGATTTACAGTTTTAATTTGTTATTAAGTTACTTGTAAAAATAACTTTTAATTTAATCTTTAACATTTTGTTTAATTTGTGTGTCTGTGCCCCCACCGTTTTTTTAAATTATTATTATTATTTTATTTATTGTAAGAATAATGTGTTTTATAAATCAAAAATTAGAGTTTTAGCCTGTGACAATGTTGCTTAATATGCATTTTAGTTGTTTTGTAATGCATTTTTTACATGAATTCAAATGCAGTGTAAATGTTCAAACAAAACACAAAGATTTCTACGTGAATGCTTCAATTTTCACTATCCTCATTATCATTTTTACATATACCGCTTCTTTTCTTGTAAGTATTTTGTCAATGTTCAAGTGTTGAATGCATTTATTTTATTTTTATATGATTATGTTTCCTATAGTCTGAATATTTTGACTCTATTATTTACTTAGTATGCTTGTGTTCTTTATAATTTTTTAATGCTTGTATTGTAAGCTTATGGGAGAGAAATCTAGTCAATTGAAGAAATAAAAAGATATTTTTAAACGTAAATATTAAAAGATTTATTGATATACAGTTGCTGAACTTGGTTATAGACCTTGTTTAATCAAACCACTTATAATGTCTAGAAATTTTTCTCCCTTCATTTGCCCATACACTTTAATCTCTTCATTCCAAGTGTACCCAATTGGGTACATTTTAAAATACTGTTGATTAACTACTGTTTGTGCAATTTGAAAGCTAGAACACCCAATTGTTTTTGAAATTAATCAACAGATAGTTTACTTCGTTTTAGACATTGAAACCATGGAAATTGGGAATTAATTATTATTTAAAGTAATTATTAATTAAAATTAAAAAAAAAAAATTTAGTTATTTTGTTTTGTAATCGTTTTTTAAATCAGAGAACCAAAAAATTGCGTCAAAATTGTTTCTAGGGTCTGAAGAGGTTAATGTGCATTGACTATAGCGTGACTTGGATATAGTGTCAAAAATATTCCAGTTCCATGAATGACGTTATTACAGTTCTACTGTATATACAATTAACAAGTATTTAATTTTAGATTTTTGATTTAATGAATTGCTGATTTAAAACAGCAATAAAATTAAAATCTCTCTTTCTCTCTCTCTCTCTTTCTTTTATTTTCTTTTCTTTTTCTTTCTTTCTTTTTTTTTTTTTTTTTGCTTCAGTAATGAAGAACAGAACTTTATAAATATCTAAAATTTTCACCTCATCACAGATAATATAGCAAGAAAATTAACTAGAAGCTAAAACAGCTGTAAAGTCCCCCCCCCCCCCCTCCAATGGTCAAACAAAATATCGTTTGTTCCATTTTATTGATTTCGAAGTATAAAAATTGTATTCATACGATAGATTAATACAGAAGCCAACATAAAACTGACGGATATTTTGTTTTAAAACTGAAGTGATATTTTGTTTTTAAAAAATACATTAGAGAAGAGAACACGACACAAACTTTCTTTACTCGATTTGGGGACCCCTCAGATGTAGGGGACCAGAGCAGCTGCCCCGTATGCCCCTGCCTTAATCAGGTCCTGATGTTCTCTACTGCTTATGTGTTTACTCTAGGTAGTTAGCAGTAATAAATTACAGAAGTGATAAAGTACAATTTTACTCTTCTATGAACTCAAAAGATACCTAAAGTTCAATATCATTTTTAATTTTTTCATAAAATTTAATGAATTAATCTAAGTTTTAATTAGAAAATTTAAAAAAAGGAGCTCAAACATGGAAAAATGTTGAAAAAAAGGAAAAACTTCAAAACATGCATTATTACCAACTTCCGGGACCTGCTTATGAGCAATGCTCTTAAATTGCAAGATGCAGTCAGTTTTAAAAAATCTACTGCAAAAATTTTCACTTTGATGATTGAAAGTAGATTAAGTTTCTCCAACATTTGAAGAAGGATATTACCATATTGGAAAGGGTTCAAAGAAAGGCTATTAGGTTGGTAAGTGGTCTTTCAGAGATTATGAGGTTAAGCTTAAAAGGCTCAATATGTATAGTCTTGAGCAAAGGGGAGTTAGAGGGGACATGATTCAGTTGTTTAAATTCATTAAAATGGGAAATGTTGATGGCCTGCAGTTATGTGTTGAAAGTAGAACCAGAGGTCATTGTTTTAAGCTTTTCAAATCTAAGGCTAATCTTGAAATTAGGAAAAATTACTACTTCAATAGGATTATAGGCAGTTGGAATAGTTTACCGAAAGTGACTGTTACTTGCCCTGGGGTAAAAACTTTTAAGAAGGCTCTTGATGTTCATTGGGGACTGTTAAATTGACTAGGACCAGCTTAGCTGGGCCCTATGCCTGTTGCTGGTTGTCACTTTTGTATTTGTATTTAAAAACTGCTACAAAGCTTTCAGAAAGATATGAAAAAATAATATTTAAAGACTTTTTGCATTATTTTATTGTATTCACTTATTAAAATTTTCTAGACCCGAAATGACTCTGCACAAATTAAGAATTAATTAGTTAATTTGTTTCTTCATTAAGTTTTATTTTTAAACTTGATGGTGCTAAAGTAATTTTTTGTACTTGCAATTGTTCCTCTTTTTTCTTTTTTCAGGAAGTTTTGTATTGTAGTATGTAAGTAGTCTTTAAATTTGGAAATAAAGAATAATAATAATAATGATGATGATAAGTTTAATAGTTGCACAAAATTAAAAAAATAAATAAATGATAGTCTCTTTGAGATTTCTAGTTTTGATAAATTTGAAAAGAGATTACACCACAAATAACTCTGCATTTTATTGTGTGTTTATGAGAAAATCTTAAAATGTAACGAATCCTGCAGAATATTTTCCATCAGCTGCAGACGGGTTGCAGAACATTGCTAAATGTCCTATTGTCAAAGTCTAAATTCAGAGAAGTGGCAGGTCTGTACACCAAATCATAAGTAGAGTGGCTATATTTTTTTGGTGATAACTTTTATTTTTTGTGCTGCTTTTAATGAATAAATTGTATTTATTTTTTATTGCTTTTTAGTTTAAATTTATTTGTTTCTAAAAAAAAAAAAATCCCCCCCTTGGCTTCAAAATTTTTGCTAAATATTTTTACAATATTGTCCAATGTTCAAAGAGGGCTATTTTCTGTGTGCATTTCTTAGTGTTGTGTTTTTCATGTTTTAAAAAAACATTTTACAGATTGCTTTTTTTTTTTCTTAAATTAATGTGACAAGAAACACTTATAACAACTTCCAAAACTTTTATGAGTGTAAATGAATCTCTTTCGCATTTGAAATGATGTTCCCATAAGATTTTCTGTTTTTACCCCTGAATTATTCACTTAACATTCTTCATTTTAATAGCCTATTTTCCCTTAAAACAAATAATTTCATATGTTCTTATTTTTAAATAGTTGTTTGTTTTCATATATGCAGCTAGAAGTGCTTTTAAAACTTAAAAAAGATCCTAGAAAAATGATTACTATGGGCAGCTATTTATGAAAGCCCTGTGTTTTGAATTTGTTTCTGTCTAATACATTTAGTGTATGAAATTTTTGTATGTTTGTAAAACTTGTATAAAATAAATATGTTACATATCTTTGTTTTGACTGATTAATTTTTCAGAGAAGAGATATTCTTTTTAACATAATTGATAAACTTTTCAGTTACTAATATAATTCATTATTTTGCTTATAATCAATTTTCCCTCTCAAGTCTGGTATTAATTTTGGCAATTCATATATTTCAGTCCACGTTTTTAAATATTTTATAACTTTTTTGTAGTTTGTCAAAGGTTTTATCTACCAGTTTTTCCTCTCATTTCTTTGCAGATATATATTTTAATATGTTTCTGTGTAAGATTATTTTTTTTTTTTCAATTCTTGCACTGAAGAGCAGAGTTTTTCCCAACGCAGAAGCAGCATGTATATAATTTTCATTACAAATTTTGCTAAACAGTGTATTTGTGGATGTATACAAAGTCTTAATGTTTTAAACTGGTCTCACGACTTTCTGCATACTTAGTAACAAAAAGTAATGCATAATAATAGCAGCATGAATGAGTTATTAATTAAAATAATTTGTTTTTTAGAAAATAATTTTTTATGCAATTTTTTGTCTACTTTCAATTTTTTCTCATTGCTATAAATGTTATTTCTGCTTAAAGCTGGCTTTTTTTTTACTCGCATCTGTTAAAAAGCAACTAAAGATTGTTGATTATCCTATGTTTCCAAGCAAGATAGTAAGTACAGTTCAAAAAATCTAAAAGACAAATATTTAATGGAATTACAAATTAAAATTTCTTTACATTTTTCTTAATTAATATATCGCCCCTGCACTTATCAACCAAAAACAGGTTTCCAATGGGTTGGGGAAATCCTGAGTGATAGCGAAATTGCAAAACAGAGTTCTAAAAATAGTTTTCATGCTATATGTAGATATTGAAATAATATCATGGAATGCTTACGGGGGGGGGGGGGGGAATTGACGTAAAAAAAAAAATACAGGAAGAAGATACGTCAAGAAATGTTAATAATTGAAGAAAGAGGAACAGTATTTTGTCGTCGAATCCTCGCCCGAAGGGGGGGGGGGGGAGAATGTGTGCTCTGCTCCTGAGTCTAACGGGGCCCTCATAGGCAGGAGTCCGATTTCCGCCCTTTGAGAGGTCTCTTAATTTTTGAACCAGCTCCCAGATGAGAGACCATCTGGGATTGGCACCCCCCCCCCCCCCCCAGAGATATCGTTTCTATCTAATGTCCTCCAAGTGTCTCTCTGGCACTCCCCAGAGAGACACTTGGTGGACATTGGAGCCGCGACGGATTTAACGTACACGGTCTAGAAATCAGCTACAAAGCAAACAACATAGGTTGTCACCCTCCCAAACTACTGACCTCAGTCAATGTTGCTTCTCTTTCGGTGTTCTGCGGGAACCGAGCTTCTACTTACTGATCCACAAGGAGAGAAAGTTCCAGAGAAGGAAGATTTGTGTATAATTTTTTATGAGCTAAACTTAAATGTGCGCTTGAAATTTCAGCAGTGATGGGGAGCCCTCAATTTTAAAAAGGTTTTATTTTTTATCAGGATTTTTTGTTTTGTTTCAAGAGAATTTTGAGAGCTCCTTTAATTTTAACCAAATTTGTATTGACATTTGATGTTTTAAATAACAAAGGAAATTACCTGATATCTATGGGATCGTTGATAGCATTAAGTTTACATTTTTCAGTATGAAAAAATAGAACCTGAAAATCTAACGGTTTGAGTATTTTAGAGACTTGCTAGCTTGCATTAAGAAATAATTGTAGGTTTTTTGAGCTTACTTCCTCAAAAACTAATATCAGTTTTTTAACATTTATAATTTCTCTTTCTCTCTCATTTGGCTCAAGTTGAGTCAAATGAGTTAAAATAGTATACCTTTTTAATGATTAAAACAGTCATCTCAAAACAAAATATATTTTAAGTAAAAAATAAATAAATATACATAATAGGTTGTTGGGAAAATGAAGTCAAATTCATTCTCTGAAGATGTTAACCGCTATCTTTTAGCCATTCCTAATTGTTAATGTTTTAAGTAGAAAAAAATTTAAATCAATAATACAGTTTCATTATGTGAGTACACAAACGTACGAAAAAAACATGTTAAGCTGAATAAAATTCCTCTCAATATAAAATTTTTAAAACTAAATAAGTGAAAATATATAGGATTTTTTTATATAAGTTTACATAGGGTCTCTAAGATTTCTTTGTGATTGCGAATCTGTTCGTGAATTAAGAAATTAATTCAATTTTCACTTGTTTCCAGTTATTAAACAAATTGACATAAAAATAGTAATAATTAAAAATAGAATAAACATAAATGTTTTATACCTCTACACTAAAACAATTTGAAGGTTTTTCTTTTTACATTTAAAAAAAATGCGTTTTAACTTCTTTTTAAAGTTCGTTGATTGAATCAAACCATCCAATCAAGGAATCAACTTAATCAATTGCTTCAAAGAAATTTTGTAATGCAAACATTTCATTTTTTTTTCGTTATTGGTTTTTTAGATAAATAGTTGTCAACTTCTCCACCGAATGATAATTAAAATATTTTCTGTGCAAAAGTAGCCTAAAAAATGGTTAGATCAAAATAATCTTTTTTTTTTTTTTTCTCGTACGAGTTCTACATTGAAAATTTTTTCAAATAAAAGTTTGTCTGAAGCCAATCTACTTATTAGAACAGGATTTATACAGAATTCAAATTCCCCACGTAGCCATGTTTTTCTTTCACTTTTAATTTTACAAATTTTACAATCAAAAATTGCGTGACATGAGTTTTAAATATTAAACTGTTGTTTCCTTATGTATAGAAAATTTAATTATGTAAAATTTTTGCAATTTGGTAACGAGTCATGTCCTTTCCTGTCTGTGGTAATATTTCATTTTTTTCATTATACCCCTGAAAATGTATCTAGACAGGTTTCAACGGGGCCTTATGAACCCTCACAAAATTTGGGACATTAAAAAAATGAAACCATGAAGAGGTCCATGAGACTTTGGAAAATGTCTTGGTTCAATGCATCAAAACTGGAAAATCTTCCTTGGGGAACTAATCGTAAATCGAGGGAATCGTAGATTTCGGAGTCACAATCTTAATCTATGACACTTTGAACTTCAACGACTGTAATCATAGGGCTGCCGATTTTTTTTTGGGAGGGGGGCATCCCTGTCTTAGTGCGTTAATCATAGATCCTTAATTTTCTCCTTTTTTTTGTTTTGCTTTTTTGGGAATTTTTTCGAAATTTTTCGATTAGGCTTTTTCCCCTTTAGATAGATAACTTCAGAGCACATTGTTTGATAGAACGTTTAATGTAGAACTTTGACAAAAAACTTTGTTTTGTGTTATTATTAATTACTTTGCTATTTCTTATGAACCGAGAAGAAACGTTTAACATGAGTGCATATGAGAAAAATTCAAATCTTGCTATTAGAAGCAATTTTTGAATTCTATAATTGTACGTTTTACAAAATTTGTGCTGCCCTTAAAAATTTCTCGCATTTTTAACCGACTCCACAAAGGAAGGAGGTTTACATTCGTACTGTATGTAGTCGGGTTTTTGTTTTTTCTTGGTATACTCATAACTTCTCACCGGATAAACCGATTTTCATGTTGTTTTAATCGATCTTGGGTGGTTTTCCATAGGTCCTGTACCTTCGTTTGACCATATTCGATAATTAGAAAAAAAAAGTTATGGGCAGAAATGTGGTAATTTTTTTGTTTTTCATCCATAACTTTTTACGAGCTGAACAGATTTTGATCATTTTTTCTTTAATCGATAGAGTGTCGTTTAACTCAAATATCGCACATCAGTTTGACTAATTTTGTTTTTTAGAAAAAAAAAACGTTATGGGTGAAAAATAAGAATTTTTTATTTCAATTGGAAAGGAATGACTTAATTTTTCTTTGTTGGACTTTAATTGTTAATAAACATGAAACTCATTGTTAAAAAAAGGTTTGTTGCCATAAAGCTGTAATATTAAAAACAATTATAACACGAGTTCGACTGAAGACTTCTCTGGAAAAAAATCCAATCAGTTTGTTGGCTCTAGCGAGATTTTAAAACCGATTTCAAAACGGAATTTATCATACAAACGGTTAGTTTTTGTTGCCAGTCCCTCAAAGGAAGTTTCCCCTTTGATATGCTTTTTTTAAAAATAGAGTATTTGTATAAAAAAAACATATTTAAACTAAAAGGAATAAAATAATTTTTGAAAAAAAGAACGAACTTCAAATAATAAATTGGGCCAAAAGGGGGAAAATAAATTCATTCTTTAAACACCATCGATACTACTTTTAAACATAATTTTTGAAGTCAGTTCAAAATTGTAAGCGTAAAATTATCATTACACCGTACGTTATTTGACACTGAAACTGTTGCGCACTCTAGGCCATTTATATTTGTAATTGATTCATGGTTACAAAAGTAATCATCAATCAAAATCTATCATAATTTTGCACCGACTTCAAAAATTATGTTTAAAAGTCGTATCGATGTTGTTTAGAGAATGAATTTATTTTTCACCTTTTAGCGCAATTTATAATTTGAAATTGGTTCTTTTTTTTTTTTTTTTCAAAAATTATTTTATTGTGTTTAACTGTTCATGATATTAGATATTAGAATTTTTATTCCCCAATATTATACATTACTTCCATTCATTCAACCTTTTTGACTTAAAAGGATGCATTGTACTTTCTCCCTCTCTCTCTCGGAACTCATTATGGATTGCTCTATTTTATATTGATGAAGGGGGCTTTACTAGTACGGTGTACGCCATAAACCATACTAGTACGGAGGAATTGGCCACATCTGCTTTACCTGTACGTTGTACGGGCATCAATGTTTTCCCCTTTCTTGTTTTGATTTTCCCGTATTGCTAATTGATTAAAAGTATTTAGTATTAACCCGTTAATAGATCATTTCTTAATCAAAAGTGCTCATTAAAAATATTTAATTAAGCATATTTTTCTGTTGTTTAAAATAAAACTTCAAACTTTATACAAAAGGAAAATGAAAGATTTTTTCTTTCTTTTTTTTTTTTTTGTAATTTTTATAAATAATGGATTTATAACACAGATGCCCC
Organism: Octonoba sinensis; assembly: GCA_038502835.1. Classification (NCBI taxonomy): domain Eukaryota; kingdom Metazoa; phylum Arthropoda; class Arachnida; order Araneae; family Uloboridae; genus Octonoba; species Octonoba sinensis. The sequence goes on from CM076604.1 coordinate 87,422,802, forward strand.
TAAATGCTTGCTTCTTGCAATCACAGAGTATATTATGCAATAAAGACTGTATTGCCACACAATTATTTAACATTTTCTCACGAACAACTAACTATTTTTTAAAAAAATGCATTGAAAAGTATGAATTTTTAATATACGGTAAGTTTTTAAGACAATTTCGTAAAGATCTGTAATAGAGCCTTCATTGTATATACTCTGTGATTGCAAGAAGCAAACATTTAGGTAAATTTGTGTTTTAAACTTATGAAATAAAAAATGTTTAAATTCATTATTTATGAATAAAATTTATGTGATGAGAAGCGAGTGTTTCTCATTACTACTAGTAGACTCTAGCTCTAGAACGATTATGTTGGTAAAGCATGATTTCACTAAATAAATTTCCTGACAAATTTTTATCCATGTTTTGACATAGCTATTGCAAGTAATGATATTTGACCCAGAGCTTCCCAAATTTTTTTACTCCGTAGAGCGTACACCACTTGTCAGTATTTTCTGATTTTCATAGGGACTACCTGAGGGAGTCCTGAAAAGTGTCAGATATTACATTAGTTATATTTGAACGGTCCAAAACTGAGTGAAACCGAAAGTAAACTTGCACTCAATCCGTTCTATATCACTCGGGAGAAAGCTGAATGTTGCGTGGCAGTTTCGGAATTTGTCAATTTCTTAAGAATTATTTTGTATTAATATTTTTTTCCATGATTGCTTGTAAAAGTTCACTTTTTGGGTCGGCATTTCGAGGGAGGCGTCCCCCCCCCCCCCCCCCCGTCTATAGTCTTACTACGTTAAAAAAGTGTTTTTAAAATGATTAATCAAACTTCAGAAACTCTCCCAGTCCATTTATAACTAGATATCTCTATCTGTAAACCTGATTTTAAACAAAGAGCACATAGAGTTACGGCATTGATTTTCCACACCGGTTAGGGATTTTAACTCGTAAATCCCCCCCCCCCCCTTCTCTCTCTCTCTCTCTGCAGGGTATTTATCGATTGACCGAGAGGCGGCCTTGGGGCTTTCTAACTGCACCCCCCGCCCCCATCTACGCCCTGTAATATGAAAAGATGGCGGCTGCCAGCAGGTGGCAGGAGAAGGGTTCAGGTGGCACATAATGGCAACGGAGGATTTTCGAATCTGTTTTACCTAACACATTTCGAGCCATTTTGCAACTTTTCAGATAAAAGGAACCTTTAAGTCTTAAATAAATTTTATTAACATGAAGCCACACAAAAAGGAGTATATATATATATCTTAGATATAAGCGCCTTATTCTGTCTGTCTGTCTGTCCGCGATAGGATCCCAGGCCGTTTTACCGATCGGGACCACATTCGGCACGGTTAATGTTTACGACCCGAGAAACGCATCGCCGCAAAAATGAAAGTTGTGACTCAATTAGTTTTTTTTTAATTAATTTTTTAAAATTTTTCAATGATTTTTTTTGACCCGTTTTATTTTACTCTTGCATTGTTGCCCTCATTTCCAAACATATAATTACAGTTGCCGTGTGAACAAACAAATCAACGCAGTTGCCATTGTTATTGTCATAAATATAACAAATATACTAATAACAATCGAGACGTTTATCTCCGTTAACGTCATATTGAGTGAGGCTTCGCTGTATTTCAATCTCCGTTAAAAATTAATGTATATGCGAATTTAATTTAATCCTTTCTTTCTTTTTAATTTATTTATTTATTGTCTGCCTTTTTCATATTTTTCTTATTAGAGTGGCAGCGCTCTTTTTTCCCAGTTTCGTTAAAACTGTTGTTTTGAAAAGCATAATAAAATTTTCAATAAGTTATTTCGATGATAAATATATATTTTTCGCAAGCAATTTGATTATATAGTAAGTAAATATATAGTATTGTGGGGCAGTAAGCAAAGGGGCGTCCTCGCCGCCTGACCTGGGTAATTCAGCTTGAATTAGAAGACACCTTTGCACAAATCATTTTGATTACAATTTATAACATCTAGAACAGCGGTCATTTCGTATGACCGCCGGGCTTACTAGTATATATATATTAAAATATTTTATCTATTTGTATGTTTGTGTTATTTGTATTTAGTTTTAGTTTGTTTGGTTGTAATTAGAAGGAGAAACAAACGATTATTCTTTCTTTGCTAAGGATTTTTCGCTACATTTTTGGTTCGAATCATAAACCCTGTCCAATGAATACAATAACCATGAGACATACGGCATTTTGAATAAAAAATACTCAGCTCCCTGGTAAGAAACATTAAATAAAGTTAAATATGTGCCGATATTATGTATAACGAATTTGTGTTCTAAATATCACAATATAACTAGTCATAAGCAAAATAATTATTTATTAAGGGAAAAAAATAAATATCACAGATGAAGCTAAAAAATAAATAAATAAATGAATAAGCATTTTTTAAAACTATAATAATACATGGAGTTACAAATTAAAATCGGAAAAAATATTGAGATATTAAACACAGATGACAGCACTAAAATATACACTTGTGTGCTTTCTAAATTTTAGGCTCAACACTGTCTGTTAAAAAAAAGTCCGAAATTTCGTTACGTGTGTTACTCTTCGGGTAACACACGTAACGAAATTTCAGCTTTTTTTTTTTAACAAACAGCAAATGCATAGATATCTTCTTTTTTTTTTTTTTTTTTTGCATACTTAAAACACATGTACTTTTATTAGCCAAAATTTAAAAACCTAAAAAAATACCCAACAAGTTTGTTAGAGAACTCGTTGAAGTTGAAAAATGCAGTGTAAATGTAACGTCCGTTACTATGGAATGACCCTATATGTTAGGAAATGGAGTCTAAAGGCCACTTATCCACCGCACTTTTTCAAACATATTACCAAAATTTCGGCAGAACCAATGAAGTACATCTGGGCTATAGGGAATACCAATGAAATCTATGAAATATTCATAGACAGTCTTAAATTTGTCAGAGTAGGTAGTCAATAGCAATTTTTGCAATTGTGTATACTATTTGTAGAAATCCTTTAACCCCTTGAAACACAAGTTTTTTTTTCTTTTTTTTCGGAAAAACTAAAAAATGATCGAGTTTTTTTTAATACAGAAACTGAATAGATAGGTATAGTATAAATTGCAGTGGTGTAGTCCTGAAAAAAAAAGTTGAGGGGGGGGGGACGCTTATACATAAGATAAGCTATTGAAATCAAAAATGGGGGGTACTTATGTTAAAATGTAAAAAGTTTGGGGGGACGCCGTCCCCCTGCGTCCACCCTCGACTACACCACTGATAAATTGTTTTGGCAATTTCAGTTGTAAGGGGTGACTAGAGAGCGGGGAGTGGGGTAAAAGTTATATAAAAAAAATATTATACAAACAAAGTGCAAACGGATCTCAAACGGGCATTAGAAATAAAATAACGCGAGATACAAGATCGCCCGTGTGAGACAAGGGCATGTGCAAATTTGCCGGTAACTTCCGCCCGTGTCAGACACGGGCAAATGCGTTAAAGGGTTAAAGGAGATGCGTAACTATGTTGAACTAAAGTGTCACTCCTCTATGCGTCTCTCTTAGTAGTATTATTTCGATTTTCAAAAGTATATAAAAGTTCATGTTATTTCACTTTCATTTATGCGTCAGTTTCAAAGGTATATTTTTCTCTCTCCTCAAATTTATTTCTCCTCAATTACGAATTGGTAAAAAAAAAAAATTGACTGTTTTTTTCAATTACAAAATGCCAGTTTAACGAGTAAACATTTGAATGGGATTAAAAAGGTTATTTTAATGTAAAGAATAGTAACAATCTTCGCTGTTCCTCAGAAAGCTATAAAGCATGTAACTTATGTATATTTTGTTTCATTTTAACTTTAGTTATATTAACATTGTTTCATTTATTAAAGTCGGTCTCTTGTACCCTTCCAGAAGGCATCGGATATCCGGTATTCGACTGATTCTTTTAAATGTGCGGAACCAGATCACTGCGCGAAAGAACCGGTAAACCGACATGTGAAACTTGATTTTAAAACTTAAATTAATTATAGCATATTTTGAAAATATAATAGAATTAAAATTTAAACAAAAATTTTCAACAAATTTAGGGTGTTTAAAATAGAAACATCATAGCCGGATATCGGATATCCGGTATGGCTCCATCAGATTTCAGGTTTGTTTACGTGCGGCATACATAGAGCTAAATTCCCCTTTGAGTACAAACTAAAGGGGGAAACAATATATTGACATTTTAAGCCTTTACAATTATTATATAGATGCAGTTTTTGTTTATCATTTTATGTTTCACATAACAGAATGCATAGAAAGAACAATGAAGTGTAGTGATTTTTAAAGGTCAGTGAATGTTGACGTATTTGTAAGTGACGTCATCTGAGGCTGACGCAGTAATGTGAGCGTTGTCCAGCCCGAGAGGGAACCATGAGCGCGTCAATATACAAGAATTGATCGGTTGTAGCAATCTCTCGCTAGTACGTCGGTGGAACCGGCCAATCAAAAGCAAACAGGAGCATTGCTGAATGATGCATTTGAATGAACTTTACAAATCAAATTAAAATTCAATAAATATGAGAAATGAACTATTACTATGCGTTTCTCTTCGACTTTCGATTCAATATGGTATGAGTTTTTTCTATCTCCTGTAAAAATGTAATTCACACAGGAGGTTTTCAGGCTCAAAGACAATTGCATGCAATTTTGATGCTTTTAAAGCAGTGATTCTCAACCGCTATTTTCGTCGCGGCACACCTTTAACGATTTCAAAATCACAAAGAAAAAGATTACTTTAAAAGTTGTTTATTTGTCTGTAACAGCGTTTCCCAACCGTTTTTCCCTTGCGAACCCCTTCAAGATCCGAAATAAAACAGCGAACCCACTTCTGTAGTCGTTATTAACGCGTAACAAAAATATAAAATTTGCTAGTACTTGTATTTGCTAGTAATTTGTATTTTACATATGCACAATAGTTCGTAACAAAAAATAAAAATATAATTGCAAACAGCGAACCCACTTCTGTAGTCGTTATTAACGCGTAACAAAAATATAAAATTTGCTAGTACTTGTATTTGCTAGTAATTTGTATTTTACACATGCACAATAGTTCGTAACAAAAAATAAAAATATAATTGCAAAACATCTAAGTTTAAATAAATACTAAAATTACTTTTATTATTTGTTCTTTTTGAATTAATAATATTGCAGTAAACATATGTATTCGCAAAAAATATAGTTAATTTTTTTTCCAATAGTGAGATAAAGTTATGGGACGGTATGAGAAAAATACGTACGAGTCTTTTAATCAATCAATAAATATCGCTCGGACCCGCTTTCGGGTTGAAATATGCAACATTCTCAAAAGTAAGAAATAAAGTGTGTTAAATGCAAGTTCAAAATTTAAAATTAATCAATGACTATCTTCCGGTTTCACTTTGAGGTCTGTATATAAAAGATTAGCCGACATAATGCCAAAAATTTTCATTTTAGCAACTTTTCATATTTTCGACTCTTTCTTCGCGAGGAAAAAGAAAGAAAAACATAGGTTCAAAATTTAAAATAAATCAGTGAGTAACTTTCGATACCATTTAGAGATTAAAATTTTTTGGTATTATGTAGCAGTAGAAATAACCCATCCCCCCTTGAGCACTAAATAATAGTGTTTTATTATATACTCGAATTTCTTTTAGTAGTTTCAGAAAATTATGAACCCCCTCTCCTTGAAAAAAATTCTGCGTACACCACTGGAAATAAGAACATTTCAAATTTTGTACCTTTGCTTTCTTTGTCAATCCACAACTTTTACGCATTATCGGAAAGCAATTCATTCAAAAAAATAATTTTTACACACCATCCCAATTACGTATGTAAACTTATTTCATTTATTCTTTTACGTCGGCAGTTAAAAATTCCGCCATTGCAATATTATTTTCGCGAACCGTCTCTCTACAACACGCGAACCCCTGGGGCTCGCGAACCACCGGTTGGGAAACGCTGATCAAAAAAATACACTGTATAAAATAGTTTATGATACTAATTTTTGACGTAAAATAAAATTATATAATATGCACTACAAAAACAACAGTACATTTATTAAGGGATTAATTACAAGGTAATAATAAGAATACTTTTTATGAGAAATTTGAGCTTGATGTTTTTTGATAATTTCCTTTAGATAAAATCGTAAAAATGGCAATGCTACTCTTATATCTTCTTCTACATTTAACAGTCTGATACATACACAGGATCATAATTTTTATTCTATACATTTCTAAAATGTGGCAGCACGCTTTTTTGGGGCACAGTGGTTGAGAATCACTGCTTCAAAGTCTTGAGGTCGACTTATTTGTAAACTTCTGAAAATTGATCAATTTGAGTACCCGTCCAATCAAATTATCCATATCATTAAAACAAAGTGGATTTATTACTCAGAATTTCACTATTTTGTGTAATCTTATGTTGTCGCATATTCCCCGAGTCTTTTATAGAACTGTAATTAACTGAAACCTCTCCCAAACAGCGTTCGTGAGGTTTCTCCTCTTACACTAAAGATTCTGAACAAATTTAAGCAGAAATAATAAATTAAAATATTAGCTTAACTTTATGCTAAGTAAATTGTAATAAAAATGTATTTCACGTTAAGAAAGCACAAACTAGAATTAAAATGCAAACATATGTTTCGGGATTGCTTGGAATCCCTTTTTCAGTGCGACAGGGAGCTTCTAGATGCAAAAACATTCAAATGAAGCAGACAAAACAACAAAAACAGGGTATATATAGTTTAAGGCAAAAGATTTTCGATAGACAGAAGTAGTGAAACCACACTCACTCCGAGAAATCAAAACATCAAGAAACGCGAGGCTACTATTAAATTCTTTCTCACAAGAAAACTAGATATTAGGATCAATGGAATTCATAACAGAAAGAGCATCATCAATATCTAAACAGTTGCTGTCCTTTAGAACAAAACAATCATCCGCATAATGAACATGAAATTGAATTTTCAAATGCTGGAATAGTTTTTCCTCAAAATAATGCATACAGAAATCACTTAAAATAGGGCTAAGAGGACTTCCCATAACCAGGCCATCTACATAGCATGCATAGAACTTACCATTAAATACAAAAGTGCTTTGTTGCAAGCAGACAAGCACACACGAGTAAGATAAACTAATTCCTCAATTTACACAGAAGTAAAATGGAATTCAGAAAGCCTTTTCCTCAGGCAAGTCAAAGCGCCATCAGGGCCGTGGTAGCCTAGTGGTTAGCACGTCGGACTTCCACCTGGAAGGTCGCGCGTTCGATACCCACTGAAGACCACCATGTATACTTGGGGATATGTGCATGTAAAATCCGTAGACCCCACTACCTCTCCCCTTGCGTAAGCAATCCTAAGGCCTCGGCTAACAGGTAGGGGTCTGGTGGAGAAAAGTCAAAGCGCCATCAACAGGAACATTAGTAAACAAAGAATGAACATCAAAAGAGGCCATAATAGAATTATTCGGAACGAAGTTATGTAGTTTCTTAATAAAATCGGTGAATTTTTCAACAGTGAAAACATTCTGACTCTTAAGTGGAGAAAACACAGAAATTAAATATTTACAAAGTTTATAAGAGGCAGTGCCAATATTGGAAACAGTTGGTCTAAAAAGAATACCTGCTTTGTGTACCTTCGGTAAAGCATAGAAACGCGCACAGTTAGCCCAACAGACGATATCACACACCATATATCACACACATATTTTTGTACAATCAAAGGAATAGAATGAAGACTTCTTAACAGCAGAAGAAATAGCTTTTAACTCCTTGTCGCTAGGATGTTTATAAATTTCAGAATAAGGACCAGAAGCAATTAAGTCTTCAGTTTTCTCAACTAGGGATGTAAAATTTCCGGAAATTTTGAAGTGGGGGGAAAAAAAAAGTTTTTTTCCGGGTTTTTTTCTGGAAAAATTGGAAAAAATGGAAAAATTGATTTTTTGCAAGTGAAAGTGGATTTTTTAATAGTTTTTGGGATCGGGGGTGTTTCTATTGAAAAAAAATGTGTAAATGGTTTTTTCAGTATATCTTTGTAACCTTACTGATCCTACCCTTTTGTATAATGATTACAATAACATTTTCTATTTTAAACTGCCATTAAAGCTTTTTTTTTTTCAAAAATAGAAAAGTAACAATATTACTATAGTTTGAAAGAAATATTTAATTGTAATGTACATTCCATAATCCATTTACACCATCATTCCTTTTAACAAGATAAATGCTGCCAATTTAAAGAAAAAAAATGTGGCTGTCAATATAAATATTGTCAATATCAAATCTTTCATTGTTTAAAAGTTTGTTTTGAAAAAAAAGAAATTCTTGCAAAATATTTTTTTTGTCTGTAAAAAGATTTTATTTAGTTCTAATTTATTTTCCAGTCTAAATACAAACCAGAACGAAATTAGTTTCTGTTAAGCTTTCTAATCTAAACCCAAACCAAAACTGTATTTGTATTGGTTTACGTTTAGAATTTTAAAGCTGAAGCAAAACTTAAAATACTGTTTAGTTCACATAAAATTGGTTGCTATTCGCTGGAATTTAGGATTTTTTAATGAAGAGTCCAAGTCCTGTATTGCAATGGAATGTAAATGTTCATCTTCCAGCAACGTTGCTTCAATAAATTCAGATACTGATTCGGATTAAAGTTAATCACGAAAATAAAATTACATTTGAATCTAAAGTTAATTATAAATTTTAAAGCAACATTTTTTTATTGATTTATCATTATTTTTAATGTAAAAGTAATTAACTCAGAACAGAAGTAATGGTTATAAAGCAGGTAGATTTTAGCATATGTCACTTTTGTAAATTATCAAATAATTTTTTTTACAAAGTTGCTTAGTTTTTTTTCCTCCAAAGTTTGTTACATGCATTTATATGTATGTATATATACAGGGTGCAAATAAAGGTCCTTAGGAGGCTTTTATCTCAGCAACAGTTGGTCACAAACATATACTTCCAGTTATAAAAAATTTTAAAAAATGTAAGCATTTATGATAATAGCCTTTTTAAATTTAAAAAAAAATCAATTTTGTCAAAATTACAGAAACTAACTTTTTATACAGTCCCCCAGCCTTTATAGGCATATTTTAGTAAAAGTTGATGCCCGCCCATCCTAACGAACATAAAACAAAATGTTTCCCTTCTGTATGACAAAAATAAACAGAGATATTTAGTTTCAATGTTTGGGATTTTTTCACGATTTTTTAGCTTGCATTAAGGGGTTGGTTAAAATTTTTCAATGAAGTATTCATTCTATTCATTATTCAATGAATACTCCATTCGGATTTTTTAACCTACCTCTTAATAAAGTCCGAGAAAATGAGGAAAAATTCCAAGCTTTGAATTTAAATATCTCTGTCCATTTTTCTCGTACAAAAGGGAAACTTTGTGTTATGTAATATTTAAATATACAAAATATTTAAGGAAAAAAAATTGGAATGTAACTATTATAAATTTCTGAATGCTTTATTTTTATACTAGAAATTTCAAAGTTTTCAATTTTTCCGGGTGGAAATAAACCCCTTCGGAAAAAAACTGGGTTTTTTTCCCAAAATTTCCGGTTTTTTCCGACCATCTCTATTCTCAACATAAGATGATTTATTTTGAACAACAATCTGATCACTCTTGTCTGCTTTGGTAATGACAAATCAGAATTTGCGACTAAATTACTGACACAGCGTTTCCACAGAGTGGGTAAAACCAGTATTAAGAACTTTTGAATTGAAATGAACATTGAAAGCAATAAGATGCCAAACCGACTCTTTTTGAGTGGAAGTTAAGGCACTAAATTTTAAAGCTTTTTCAACTGGAGCAATAAGTTAAAAAAAAAAAAAAAAAAAGGACGGTTTTTTAGCCAGAGCAATATTGTTATTGCATTTCAAAGTATTAATTTCATTACTATTCAAAGGTAAATTCGAAATATTTACAACCACATTCCTATTAACAAAAGGCAAATCAGCCGAAACAGGAACATTTGAATCATTACACAACTTGGTAAATTTCTTGTTTAAAGTAATGTTGTGATTGTCAGACTCAGACGAATAAAGAGCTCTTGTCCCATGACATTCTACTCATAGAATCAAAATCGAAATTAGAATTTGAGACAGAAAGATGTAAATCAAAAAGGTTCTCGTTCTATGAGTAAAAGTTTTTCCTAGTTTCCTGGATAGAAGCTCTAATTAAAGCTAATTTAGAACGAAAAATTACCTTTTCAACCCTAACAGAACGCTGTAAATTACGCTTCAAAGTGATAAATTTAGGAATGATTTTCTTACGCCTGCCAATCCTGAAGAAATTTTAAATGGTTCAAAAACCGAACCTTTTTAATTCGTAGATTGCATAATCTATTAACCTAAGACATAACCAAACTCAAAACAAACAAAACAGAAAGTGAAACAAAGAGGGAAAAGGAAAAACAGTATAATTGTGCTTTCTTGACGTGAAATATACTTTTATTACAAAATTTAAGCAGGTTAAGTAATAACTTCTAAAAAGATATTATTGATTTGCTTTTCGAAACATATAGAATTTTTTTGAATTACATTTCAGGAATAAAATACTATATTACAGGGTTCGCGCTAGGTCGCGCGATCGCGCGATTCCAGCAGTATTTTTTGAAATCCCACTCAAAAAAAGTTCGTTTGCGCGCTGTTCCCGCAACTAGCGGACACGCGTTCAAAATATCGCGAAACGAAATTACTATTCTAAACTGATAATTCAATACATACTCTAATGGAGTTTTCAACTGCCATCTTATCCTCATTAATGAAAAGAAGAACCCAGGAACCTTCTTCATTCCTTGGGATTATTAAACAATTTAAGCCCTTTGTGAATGCAGACTTATCTTCATTAATTCTATTCATAGAGGACAAAATCAAAAAAAGGAGTGGGAAAAGGCAATCTTCCTGAGTCACAAGATTACAAAAGAATGCTGGTTTCTAGAATGTACTGTTTTCATTGAAAAACATCAAAAGATAAAATGACATATGATCAGAGAAAAAATAGAGGAAATATTAAATTAATTTTTAGGATTATTTTGTAAAAATCACACATCAAATAATTTTGGTTAAATAACCAAAATACCAGAGGATCTTTTTCATGCTTAACATTTTATAAAGCCCTCATTTTTGTGATCCCGAATTTTGTGAAGGATCCGTTTTGTCTGAACCTTGTTGATGTTTATTCTTGCTGAGCATAGCTTAGATAATCATCTTTTATTACATAGTTTGTATTGGATCATGATCGGACAATTTAGTAATATTTTTAAAGACAAAAACAAAAAAAGTTCCCACTTAAATTTTAAAAATCCCACTGAAAATTTTGGTCAAGGTGGGAAATCCCACCTTGTATTTTTCCCCAGTGTGAACCCTGATATTATCTCCTTATATTGGTAGCAGTGGCGTAGCTAGCACGCGTGACACCCGGTCGGATATTGATGGTGTCACCCCCCATGAAAACGGTTAAAATAAAATAAATAAATAAATAAAATCATGTAAACATGCAGAATTGATTTTAATGAAATATTTCAATAAAGAATGTTGATTTAAATAGATATTCCAAAAATATGTAAATCATTCATCATCAAACTACATCACTTTTGATTAAGAAAATATAAGCATATTTAGAAAAACTGACCAAGGGATCATTGATACAAGGTGAGACAAGGGGAGGGGAAGGGGTAACAAGAAGTGTTTACATCCTGCTTATACTGTGTAGTTATGTACATTTAAGGAGTACATCCGAGGTCTATAGCTGGCGTAAAATATATACTTTAATTAGCACAAATGGTTCTTAAGAACAAAGACATTTAATAGCAACCAAAACGATACTCAAAACTACAGCTACTGAATATAAACAATACAAAGTCTTCTGTAATAAAGTTACAGTTAATCTTGAAACCACCACAACCACAACTCAGCATCAGACCATGGAGTATAGCATTATGACTAATGCCACATCTCCCCTTTTAAAGATTTAGTCTCTGTGGAACTTTCACAACTCTACCACTCCGAGTGACAACAGGTTGATTTATTCTAGGATTTATGTTGTCTTCCTTTTTATTCTCTTTTAAACACTTTGGTTCTCTTTCATTGTTTCCAGGAGTATCCACTGAAAAATCTTCCTCTAAGTAATTTGATTCCTCCTCTAACTTTGTACCAGGTATCAGATGCTTCCTATTTCGCCTAAGGACATTGCATCCTTCCTTTACCAGGTATGATCTTGGCGAATCTGTTTCTCTTTCCACAGTACCTACTGCCTTCCTATCAGTTATCCATACTTTTTCTCCTGGATCAAGTACTCTCAGCTGATGGGTACGATGTCTTCGATTAAAATCTTCCTCTTGTTTCTTTACTCTATACTCTTCCCTCTCCTCCAATCTTTCTGTTGGAAGGACTTTGGGTTGTAGCTCTGACAATGCAATAGGCAATGTTGTTTGCAGACGTCTTCCCATCAACAGTTCAGCAGGGCTATAGCCATTTTTCAATGGTGAAGCTCTATAGCTCAACAAAGCCAAATAAGGATCTTTCGACTTTTTCAATCTCTGCTTGATTATCTTTACAGCTGCTTCTACAAAACCATTACTTTGTGGATATCTTGGGCTTGATGTAATGTGCCTAAAGCCATAGGTCTTAGAAAATTCTTGAAATTCACCCGTTCTTGTGACTTCAAATTGTGGTCCATTGTCGGATCTCACAATATCAGGAATTCCATGTCTTGCAAATATTGATTTGCAATGCAAAATAGTTTCACTAGAGGTCAGTCTGTCAAGCTTTGCTATTTCAGGGTAACGAGAGTAGTAATCTGTGACAAGTAAGTACCAATCTGAGTGAAGTTTGAACAAATCCATTCCCACAATTTCCCATGGTCGTTGAGGAAAATTCGTTGGCATTAGAGGTTCGGAACAGTTCTTTGCTTCCTGAATGCATGATGGACAGTCTCAAACAAGTTGTTCGATTTGTTTACTGATCCCAGGCCAGTATACTGCAGAATTTGCCAAAGCTCTGCATTTAGTTATCCCTTGATGTCCTTCGTGAATTTTATGAAGTATTTCGAGTTGTTGAGACTTTGGAACGATTATTCGACAACCTCGCATCAAAAGCCCGTTTTGAATCGAAATTTGATGTCTCAAAGGCCAGAAAGACAAACAAGAAGGATCAACTTTAGTTTTCTCAGGCCACCCTTGTAAAGCATAACTTGTTAGCATCTTGCACGTTTGATCTTGTTCTTGCTCCGACTTTAACTTTGAAAGTCTTTGAGGAACGACAGATACTGTTTCGGTTATGAGATTAATATAGGCTTCCACTTCCTCTTCTAATTCCAGGTTTGGAACTTCTTCTTGATGAGGTGCTCTAGATAATGCATCTGCTGCACACAGATTTTTCCCAGGTGTGTGAAAAACATCATAAGAATATCGCATTAGTCTCATCTTCAATCTTTGAAGTCGAGGCGTCAAATCATCAAGACATTTACTTGTTAAAATGGGGACAAGAGGTTTGTGGTCTGTTTCCAAAAGAAACTTGGTACCCATCAAATAATTGCAAAACTTCTCGCAAGCCCAGGTTAGTGCAAGTGCTTCTTTCTCGATCTGAGCATAGCGTTGTTCAGTTGGCGTTAAAGGTCTGGAAGCATAAGCTATTACTCTCATTGTTGAATCTTCCTGTTTTTGACATAATGTGGCTCCTAGACCATAAGACGACGCATCAGCTGTTACAGTTGACAATTTGTTTGGATCATAGATTGCAATTACTGGTTCAGATGACAATATCTCTTTCAGCCTGCTTAATGCACTTTCTTGAGGAGTATCCCAGACAAAATTGTTCTTTGTTGACAACAATGAATTTAAAGGCGCCACAGTATCCGAGAACTTAGGAACAAATCGTGCTAAATAATTGGCCATCCCCAGCAATTCTTTGAGCTCAGTTTTGTTGCTTGGCGTTTTAAACATCTGAATGGCTTTGATTTTATCATCATCTGGATGTATTCCCGACTCATCTATTTTGTGACCAAGAAATTTGATGGACTTCACGAAAAAACAACATTTGTCTTTATTTAAGGTAATACCCGTTCCTTCCAAACGTTTTAATGTCTTTTTAAGACGCTCATCATGTTCTTCCTGAGTTTGGCCCCAGATGAGAATGTCGTCCATGTGACAGATTATACCTGAAAGACCTTTAAGGTTTGAGACATTCGGCGTTGGAAATGCTCAGGAGCTGAAGATATACCAAACGGCAAACGTAGGAACCTGAATCTACAAAGGGTGTGATAAAAGTGGTAAGATAAGAAGATTCTTCGTCGAGAGGTATCTGCCAAAATCCCGAATTTGCATCGAGTTTCGAAAATATTTTAGCATTAGGCATGAGAGACAAATTGTATTCAGTAGTAGGAAGAGGATGCCATTCTCTCAGAATATTTCTATTTAACATTGTTAAGTCCACACAGATCCTCACGTTACCATCTTTTTTTCGTACAACTACAGTTGGAGAACACCAATCTGTAGGTTTTTCAACTGCTTGAATAACCTTCAATTCCTGCATCCTTTTTATCTCCAACTTTGTTTTTTCTAACAATGGTATTGGAATGCGACGTGGAGCAGTGAGAGCAAAGGGTTTAACTTTATCAATGAGTTCTATATGATGGTTACCTTTCATTAATCCAAGTCCTTGAAACAGGGAAGGAAATTCTTGTAGAGTAAAGTTATGAATGTTGCACACATATTGAGACTGTATGTTAGGACCTAATCCAAAAATTTTCAAAGCAGGTTTTCCTAACAAACATGTTTGCAGTCCTTCAATGACATAGATTTCTTCCAGACAAGTTTGACCATTATATTCAATATTTTCAACCAATTTCCCCTTTAATTTCAGAGGTGCTTTGTCAGGACCACAGATAACTTTATCTGGACTCTTCAGTTGAGCTTTTTGCAACACAGTTTGTGCTATAGTATGCGGAATTACAGAATGATCAGCACCACTATCGATTTTAAATCTAAGCGATTTTCCTAATATTTTCACTGTTATTACCCAATCATCTGTATTTTTATCCTCTCCAACTAAACCAATAAAACCAGCTGCAGAATTAATTTCATTCACTCGTTTTAGAGATGAAAAACAAACTTGTTTCCAATGACCTTTTTTCTTGCATTTTCGGCAGTGTGAGTCTTTTGCTGGACAGTTTTGTTTCGAATGTGGCTGTTTACCACACCACTTGCAATTTGAAACATTTCCTTGTTTGGGTTGCTCAGAATATTTATGCACTTTATTTCTAGACGCCCTGGGTTTAAAAAAATTACTGCCTTTCCTTTCGTCTTGTTTTCCAGCATGCGAAACTGCTCGAATTGATGACGGATCACAAGTTAAAATTTCTTGTTGTTTCTTCACCGACTCAGATAACCGAACTTTTTCAATAGCTTTACTTAATGTAAGTTCAGAGTCTAGTTGAAGCTTTTCACTTAAATTTTTGTCCTTAATCCCAACAACAATTCTGTCGCGCAATCATTCATCGTGCAAAGTCCCATATTCACAGTTCTCAGCAAGAGAATAAAGCGCTGTAATGAAATCATTAGCAGATTCATTTTCATTTTGAACTCTTTGATTAAATTTGGCACGCTCGAAAATAGTATTTCGTTTAACGATAAAGTGATCATTAAAATGTTTTACCACAGTATCGTAAGTTTTCGATTCTTCTTCAGACAGACCGAAAGAAAGAAACATATCTTCGGCTTTATCCCCCATGAAGTAAATCAGAGCATTAACTTGTTCTTCAGAAGGCTTTTTATTCAGTCCAGAAGCAAACCGAAACCTATCAAACCGCTGTTTCCATTTAGACCACAGCATCGGTGCAGAAAATGTAAAGTTATCAGGAGGAGTAACTTGATAAGCAAGAGATAAATGTTGAATTTGCTCTTTCGACATTTTTTTTTTCTACTTTTCAAACCGTATACACAGTATAATTTTCTTCCTTAACTTCGAAAGATTTTTATCTGTAGTATATACTAATATAACAGAACCATTTTTAATTTCTTACCGCTTTAAACCGCTGCCACCATGTGTAGTTATGTACATTTAACGAGTACATCCGAGCTCTATAGCTGGCGTAAAATATATACTTTAATTAGCACAAATGGTTCTTAAGAACAAAGACATTTAATAGCAACCAAAACGATACTCAAAACTACAGCTACTGAATATAAACAATACAAAGTCTTCTGTAATAAAGTTACAGTTAATCTTGAAACCACCACAACCACAACTCAGCATCAGACCATGGAGTATAGCATTATGACTAATGCCACATATACAACATAGCGTGACATGTGATAAAGGGGGTGAAGTATGACATCTTGTGACAAATATGTGGGAAAAAAGCGTGACTTCATTTATGAACGGTCCCTAAGCGGGAAATCAACAATTACAGACTTAAACAAATTTTAAAACCTCTTCTTTCTAACTTTAGCCGCTGCAAACTCAGAAATCACGTCTTCAAATTAATGCTTTGCGTTGCCTCATTTTCGATTGTTAACATGGCAAAACTATTTACTCTACCGTTACTCATAGTCTATCTTAAGTACTTTTTGATTAATTTTAACTTGCTAAAGCTTTTCTCACATGAAGCAACTGATACGCAAATTGTCAGAAATAATTTCAATGCTACCATAAGGTTTGGAAGATATTCTGTAAATTCTAATTAGTGGTACTCAAATGTCAAAATATCGCAGTGAAAAAATTCTCTTAATCGAAACGTATTTTATTATCGAAACGATAATACGTATCTATTTCGTACCTCAGTTGGTTCTTATCGAAATCCCAATGCGGAACCTTCTTTCATCATTGTCCGGAGGATTTCTTGTTTCGGATGTCCTAGAATGACAATAAGATCAAAACCAAAGCCCCGGGTTTAGTCTTTGATGCCGATTTTCGTGAAAGCACTCTAGATCTTTGTTAATAGGGCGGGGGGGGGGGGGTATGGCCGCAAGGAGTATCAGGTGTCCAATATGACATCAAAGAGCTAGCGAAATGAAGAAAAGCCTACGTGCATTTAAATGGAACATGCTTTATCTTTGAGCGGTTTAGAAGATATTGATTTCGGTTTGAAATTACAATTGTTTTATTTTACACTACTATTACGAATTTTTAAATCATGGCGATTTTAGCGGTTAAAAAACATTTGGAAGAAGATACTTTGCCGAGTTAAAAGTAGCATAGAAAGAAAGATAGAAAAATTATCCACTTTTAGCTATTTTTTCATTTTGGAGCTGGATTTTTTTTGAAGTAGGAAAGGTTCCCCCCCCCCCCCCAATCTTGGCCGGGTGTCACCCCCGAACGGGTGACACCCGGGGCAGGCCGCCAATTCTGCGCTAAGGATGTCACAAGTCATTTAAAGTTACGGAACATTAAAATTTCCTTCCGATGACTGGAACCTTCAGCTTTCCCAAACTCTCTGACCTCCCAAGCCATCTGTTCTCTTTAAGTTTGCGTTGAGTACGTGATTTTTGGAACTTTTCGAGAGAAATAAGGATGAACACTTGCTTGAGTTCCCGCGAATTCTTTGTGTTTTAGACGCTCAGACTGGGGACAGGAAAGACACATTTAAAGACACCATCACCTTTTTTCGATGTATTTCTTGAGAAATGTTTATTCATCATCGGCACTCCTTTGATAATTCTGGCATCTGACCCCTTGCCAGAGTAAAACAGATGCGAAAATGGCTGGTAAGGGGGCGAGACGATTGGATTGGTTGTAAATTCTTTGCCTGTTCGTGTTTGTTATACATGTGGACTCCGTCGAAATTTCTATAAGTTAGTTCAGTGGTGTCTCTTTGCAGCGATCACTCATGGCTCGTTTATGTGCAAGGGGATTTAAAATTATTTCTTTGAAGACTGTAGTACTGATTTTCTGGTTCTGATTATCCTAGCAATTGATACGAATAAAGCTTTCGTTGCATATAAATGGAATTTCAATATAACGACAGTAATTTAGGGCTTCACATATAGAGAAAATGAAGCAATCTGCTTAATCCTACATTTTTGAAAGAAAATCTCATACTTGGAGCATTAGTTGATTTTAGAGTGATTGTTTAGGTAAATATAGTAACCAATTTGTATACTATCGAAAATAGATTCCAGAAGATCAATGAGCAGTGACGTAGCTAGCAAGGGTGACACCAGCGCGGTTATTGATGGTGTCACCCCATGGAAAAGATAAAACAAAAAAAAAAATTATGCAAGTGCAAATTATGCATCGTGATGCCTGATGCAATACATTAAAAAAATCATCGCAACTTTTAAACCGAAAAAAAGGGGGGGAGGGGGAATGTCATTCTTATCATCAGCGTCATAATATTTAAGATATTTCTTGACGGCAATGGCGTGTTTAGCAGTTAAACAACACTTCGAAAATATTTCGGGAAAGAAACACTTGCCCAAGTTGAAAATAGAAAGAAATTGATAGAAAAAAATATCCAATTTGAATTATTTGCTTTGTTCAATGGAGCTTTTAGGGTTCATTTTTTTCCGTCGTGGCTGGGTGTCATCCTTGAACGAGTGGAAGCCGGAGCGGGCCACCCCCACTTAGCTACGCCACTGACTGGTATAATGATGCACTTAATGCAAGAACTTCTGCTAGCGCTAATAAAAGTTACTTTTTATTTAGTTATTATATGTAAGCATTACTTTTCGGCACGCATACTCATTTGACTCTCTCTTTTTTAATTATTTGAAAGAGTTGTATTAAAAATAGAATAATACATTTATGATAGATGAGTTTACTGAGAAAATTTTGCAATAAATCCTTTTCTATTTTACTTTACGATGCCAGGGATTGCGAATTATAAAATGATAGAAAATTCTTTCGTTGCACAAGCATCTCTAAATGAAATTTTGCAGTAAATTTTCATTTCAGTATTAGAAGGGAGTGTTGTTTGAACCTTCGGACACTTCTCATATCTTAATTTTTTAACTTCAACAATTCAAATCATATTTACAATCAAAAGACAAGATTTTAATGCGTACACCAATACATTCAGATGCAATGTATTTTTCCCACCACAAAGAATTTGGCAATAAAAATCTGGGAGGCATTTAAAGTGGAGCGATGTTTATAAATAATATTTCCTTGAAGAACCTCTTTTCTGTGCCTCATAAACTAATTCTTCCAGCACAAAGTATTGAATTTTCGTGCTCCCCTTGATTGGAGGGAAGAAAAAGAATTACAATATTGAAGGGAATTTTTAATTTCTATGCGCATGCGCCTCAAATTCCTTTCTAAACCGCCATGAGGAGTTCTCTCTCTGTCCCACCGCTCGATATTAAAATCGAAGTAGGGGAAGACTCTAGTAGAGGTTTGAACGAAAGAAAAAAAAAATCGAGTAAAATTTGCTTAAATGCTTTATATTCTCATTTAGTTGGTTGTTAGAGTGTTCACTTACTCATTAACATTATTGCAAAATAAATTAATACGAACATTTAAGAAATTGATGGAAGGATAAAAAGGATTTCAGAATAAAATAGGAGTTCAGGAAAAGAATTCAAGATAAAATCGGCAAATTACGGCTCCTTGACTACTTGAATGCGGCTCTAAAGTGTATATAATACATTATTTACATCATACTATATATGGGGACGTGTTGATTATTCAATAAGTTGAATTACAAATTTCAATCGAAAATTTTTGTGAACAAAATTTTTACTACCCAAATTCATCTATTTGCTCTGTACCATTAGAATTAAATTTTCTTTTTAAGCGTAATGTGATTTTTTTTTCATTGCTTTAAAAGTAAAATAAAAATTGTTTAAACTTTAAAGAATAAACATGCACGAAGATCTTTAGAAGACACAAATCGAATTCTAACGATAAATTAAAATTATTGGAGAGTAACAGACATCAACGGACAACACATTGCGTCCTTATTTTTACGTTTTTTTTTTTTTAATTTAAATTTTATTAGCCTACTTTCACGTCAAATTAAAAAAATAATAATAAAGCATGAAAGGAGGCTTAACGTATCGTTAGAAATCAAGAAAAGTCAAAAATAAGTAATTAAAAAAAGATTGAAAAAAAAAATGGAAAGTAGGGTTTTGAGATGGGGAAAATGTGTGTCTGTCGGTATGTCTGTCTGTCGATCTGCCCCCCCCCCCCCCCAATAACTTTTGAACGAATTATCCGACTTGAACAGTTCTTTTTGCATTCGAAAGATCTCGGTGAGGACATCTCATTTGCATATACAATTTTTCGTTGAATTTTGAACAGTTCAAATTGGGCAGAAGTGACGCAAATTATGTAAACTCTGGGGATAAGATTCGAGTTCTTATGAACAAGCTTATTGAAATAAGCTCTGGGCGTGAATAATTTCTTGACTTTAACAATTTTTGTTCATTTTTGAACAGTTCAAAAAAAAATTAACCTAGCGCCTACGGGGAAATTTCAATCCCATATTAATCCTGACTACCTGATCTAGCAGACCGATTTACTTGGAACAAACTTTATCGGAAAGCTCATATAACGTAGAACATGTACAGAGAGAAAGTTCATCCAGAACTAAAGAGCCTATTTTCCAATGAATATCTTGATCTGGATTTTCAAGAATATTTTTGTATTAATAAATAATTAAATGAATAATGAAAGAATGAATGAACAAATGAGTGAATAAATTATTTTAAAAAAATGAGTGAATAAATGAGCTAATGAATGAAAAAATAAGTAAATGAGTGAATGTACATGAATGAGTGAATGAATGACTGAATAAATGAATGAATGAATGAGTGAATGATAAAGCTAAACGAAAAAGAGAGAGAGAGATAGGTAGATTATAAATTTGGCGTTGGGTGTATACGGGAAAGTAGGCTCGTATAGTTCTAGACGGAACTTTTTGTTTCTAAATTGATTTTGCTTTTTTTTTCGCCTGATATAATACTTTTTTTAGGGAAATGTATATTATTTTGTTGTTTATATTAGGTTCCAAATTATTTTTTCTGTTTTCGTTCCTTTCGTTTTTGCTTCTTTTTTTTTAACAATAAATGTTTATATTTTACCACGCAAAATTTCTAATTTATATTTCAGTACTAGCAAGATGAGAAATTGTTCAAAAAAAAGTAAATATGCTTCAAAAAATAATACGTTGCAGTAAAAAAATTTAATCCAATCAAAAAATAATATTAATAGCTACAAGGATTAAGATGCTCTAACGCTCATAACATCTGAAAATCTTTTATATTATTTTAATTTAATTTAATTAATTTATTTATTATACTTTTATTTATTTAATTTTCTTTCTTTCTTTTTACTTTCGCTTAACTTTTAACGTGAACAAAATGAAGACATCAAAATTGCAAGTAAGATTTCTTAAGTAGTAACCTCAGAGATCCCTTTTCCCATGCGTAAAGTCAACGTACCGAGCGTTGTTGACCTTTGAGATCTTTCACGCCTAGCTTCTTGCTATCTGAAGCGTTGCTCCTTTTTGACACGTTGGCGCGATTATTAACTTTTGAAAAATGATTTCGTGACACAGTTTCTGAGGGTATAAAGGAAGAATTAACTTGATACTGCACATTGATTCTAATTCTGCATTCAATACATGCATACTTAGTTGTAGAAAATTTGCATGAAGACAATTGCAACTCCTAAATTCTTTGATATCTAACTTAAACTCGAATTTAAAAACCGATTTAAGATTTAAAAGATAAAGGGAAAAAACGTCATGTGGTTTGATTGAGTATTTGGAACGTCATTCGCTGTAGAAGTGAATCTTTTGATACATCCGCAGTGAGAAACATTGTTTTTAAAAAAAGAAAAAAAGAAAAACTCTTGATTGCGGGAGCGGACATTAAG
Source organism: Octonoba sinensis (assembly GCA_038502835.1). NCBI lineage: Eukaryota > Metazoa > Arthropoda > Arachnida > Araneae > Uloboridae > Octonoba > Octonoba sinensis. The sequence continues at coordinate 87,444,621 of CM076604.1, forward strand.
AATTATATTAAATGATTTCCCTAACAAATTCGATTTTAGGATATCATGTTCAAAAAATTACACTAATTAAATCATTAAATTTTAATTAAATAATTGAAACCTAAAATGTTACGTGAATCTAGCAAGACTGGACTTTTTCTTAAGCTAAAATTTAAAAAGAAATTCCATATGTCCAGGTCATTTTTAAATACACTTTTTGGCTCCTGTCCATTTCTTCGAATACTTTTTTGATGAACTATTTGGCGAAAAGTTTACAAATAGATTGAAATGAATTATGAAAGGTGTTTGCTACGAGCAGTCAGGGGCGGATTAAACGGTTGGAGGAATTGGCGGGCCTTTTTTTAGCCTACTTTCTCGTAAAAGCAAAAAAAAAAAAAAAGTATGAAGAAAGGCCTAATGTATCGCGTAAAAATATCGTTAGAAATAAAGAAAAGTTAAAAATAAGTGAAATATATAATTAAATAAAGAATGAAAAATAAAAAAATTGAAATAAAGTTTTGAGATGGAGAAAATGTATGTCTGCCGGTTTGTCTGTCTGTCGGTCTGTCCCCGCGTAATAACTAATGGAGAACTGTCAGATTAAAAATTTTTTGTTTTTTGTTTTTTTGCATTCGAAAGTTCTCGGTGAGGACATCCAATTTCTATATTTTATTTTTTGATTTGAATAATTTTTCATTCAATTTTGAACGGTTCAAAAAATCTCAACATTAGCGATATTGGGGAAAGGGGATCATTCATAAATGATGTCACGCTTCGAAGGGGTTCGTGAAATTGTGACAAAGTGTGATAAGGGGAGGGGAAGGGGTAACAAGAAGTGTGCCATCATGCTTATGCAACACAGCGTGACATGTGACGAACGGGGTAGGGGGTCCGTTGAGGTGTGACATTTTGTGACAAAGGAGGGGGGAGTAAAATATATGGGAAAAAAGCGTGACATCATTTATGAGTGGTCCCAATGTAAAGTAAATTACGTAAATCCTGTACAAAAGACCCAAGTTCCTTTCGACAAGCTGATTAAAGGAGCTCTAGTCTTGAAATAGTTTTTTGATTTGAAAGATTTTTGCTCAATTTCGAACAGTTCAAAAAAATTAGCCAGTGAGTGTTTAACAGTTCTATGACCTAGATGTTTTACGTTTGTTGGCAGCAAAAATGTACCAGTTTTAAAAGTGACAGAAATGACTTGTTTCAACTTCAGTGAGGATATACTAACTCATTTTTTTTTTTTTTTTTTTAAATGGAGCTGGACCACAAATCAAATATGGTCTTCACATATACCTATTAATTGACTTTTACATTAGATCAGGAAAGGGTTTGACCACGATCTCATTTAATCCTCTCATGCATGTAAGCCTCATATGAGGTGATATAAATTCTTGCTTCAAATTTTTATGCAGATTTGTTTTTGTGCTGCAAATTTCAAGCGGTCCTCATCTGGAGACTCTAAACAGTTCTTGGAAACCACAAAAAGTTTCATAGGGTATTCAAGATAGGTAAAAGATTAAGATCGCTTCAGAAGTCCATGTAGGATTCAAGGAAGAAGAGAAAATCTCAGTTTCCAATCAAATTCTATTCGTTTATTTTGAAGCGTGTATTGCATTGCTGGGAAATTTGGTATTATTTTCTAGCTTCTTATTCCTTATAAATGAGGTTTCAATATTCAGTTTTGCCGTGTTTATTATTATATTGAATAAATATGACAAAAAAACATAAAACATCCTCATACAAGGACACAAGTTTTTGACTATACGAGACAAAAATTTTCGAATATAAATTATTACACTACAATCCTGAGATACTAAATTGGTTTGTAGCATATGAATTTTTGTTTTATAACACTAATAAAATAAATGAATGCATGAAAGGGTTAATGGAAAGCGACGATATAGTCGAAGCTGTGGTTCACCAGTGGCTGTGCGAGAAATATTATTTGTTGATCTAGTCGGTTGTTGATATCAGTTGTTGATATTAGTTGTTGATATCAGGTGTTGATCTAGGAGTATTGATTAGTCACGACTTCAAGTTTAGTCAGCAGTGCAGTATAGTAAGTACCAAAGTTAACAGGATGCTTGTGTTTATCAATAAGGCTATTTCGAACATGCCTAAGGAAATTGTATTGACATTATACAGAAGGGGGGTTTGGTAAGACCTCATTTGGAGTATGCTGTTCGTTTTTGGTCTCCTTGTTTTTAGCAAGATATTTCCTAATTGGAAAGGGTTCAAAGGATGGCTCCCAGGTTGGCAAGTGATTTCTCAGATGTGTATTATAGTGTCAGGTTTAATTTGTATAATCTATACGTATACGGTTTATATTTTCTAAAGTAATAGCAATAACTAATTACATCTGAACTCAATTATTCACTAAAATGAAATATGTTGATGGCCTACGTTTTTGCGCAGAAGGTACAATCAGAGGTTACTGTTTTAACTCTTCAAATCAGACTACTCGTAAAATTAGGAAAAAATATTACTTCAATAGGATTGTAGGCATTTAGAGAAGTTTAATCGAATCAACTACCCATTGCAATGGAGCAAGAGTTTTAAGAGGGTTCAGGGCCGGCGCTAGGCTGAGGCGGTGAAGCGCCCGTCTCAGGGCGCGTCGTTCTTAGGGGCGCACTGGCCATAAATAGTGACAGCATCGCTTTAAGTAACAAACAATAGTCTTTACCTCAAAAAAAATAAATAAATAATAATAATAATATTCAAACTACTTAGTTTTACAAATGATGCATCAAAACTTCATCTAAGGGACCGTTCATAAATGATATCACACTTTTTTTTCAATATATTTGGCCCCCTCCCCCCTTTGTCAAAGTGTTACACTTCAACATAGCCTCCTCCCCCTTTGTCACATGTCACGCTATGCTACATTAGCATAAAATAGGTTCATTTGCTGATTTTAAATGTTTTTATAGAAAGCAAAATGTACGATGTCACACTTCTTGTTACCCCCTCCCCTCGTCACAAACTGTCACACTTTCATGAACCCCCCTCCCCCCTCGAAGTGTGACATCATTTAGGAATGACCCCTAATTTCATTTTTGCATTACTATATATCACTCGTTTAATTTTGATAAAATCAAACACAGAAACACAAAAGGAATATCTTGAAACGTTTCCCTTTCTTGCTATCCTTTGTTGAAAGGATATATTTTTTACTGGGTTATTTCTTGTTTTGCTCATCATCCTTTTCTTCCCCACAGTGACAGGCGGCTTCAATGTATTCGGAGGGGGCGCTTTATAAGTGTTTGCAGTTCCAGAAAGTGTTTTCATTATTTTATGAAGAACAAAACGCAATCTATTTGCTTTGTCTCTTTATCTGCTTTTTATTTTTCCATATTCAGTCCATTCTGATCTGCGATTGTTTTCCTTCAGTTTTTTGAAAGTTGAAATATATATAATTAAAAAGTTTTTATCGATCTTTTTAAATTTCTATTCCTTCATAAAATATAGTAGCGGCGGAAAATTTTTTGCCTCAAGGCGCCCTTCGTGCTAGCACCACCGGCCCTGAGAGGGTTCTTGATGTTCATCGGAGTTTGATAAATTGACCGGGACCATTCTAGCTATGCCCAGATTCTGTCGCTGGTCGAAACTTATGTATTTGTATTTGCAAGATGTTTACAAAGGAAGGACGGTGTGGTCAGATATTACTTGTGATACTCTGTAGGTTTTCAACAGCTTCTTACGAAAAGCTGGTCGTATTAAATTTATTGATCGTCAGTGTCAATATATAGGCCAATGGGAAATACATATGCGTATACATGTATATATGCGAAAACATACTATGTATTTTCGTATCGAATACATTCGTATCGAAGAATACGTATCGTTCTTCTATTTTGTTAAACGGTATCGAATTTGCATTTTTCAATATCTCCTCGGAAAATCGTGTTTCAATACATGCTGAGACCTGATTGGTTCGGGATTCATGTCTTATCTATTTAAACTTTTTGTCCACACTAATATTTCATTTCTACTCTCGGTTCTGACGAAGGGGGCTGATTGCCCTTGAAACCGGTCTGCAATATCTAACTTTCTCTTTGCGCCCTTTAACGTTGCTTGTACTCATTTTGAATGCATATATACTTATACGGTTTACATTTTCAAAGGTAATCGTCATAACTAATTACATCTAAACTCCAATATTGTTACTATTATTATTTAAGATCGTGTTGCGAAAAAAATAGCCACACAAAACAAAAATGGAGTACCCCCTCATTCATTTACTTATAAGTTCATAAATGTATATATATATACATAAAAAACAATCAATTGTTGCTCCTCTGCTCTGTACTCCGCCCCAGATCCTTGTTGAAATTTTTACTGACGCAACCTAATTCCATCCCGCCCCTTCCCCTCCTGGTTGACATTCCTATATACCCTTTTCCTCTTCTGTAAAACTTTGAAGACGGACTTAGTGACAACTGATAAATGCACCCTGCGTCATCGCTGAGAGAAAAAAATTGTCCGTCAAAATAATGTCCCATTTGTTCTCAAAAAAGCTTTTTATTTTGAAAGCTTTTCATAATAATGATGATTTCCAAATGTTACTCGCTCTCAAATCTTTAAACAAAATGATCTTTCCAACCTAAATATGAAAGCCACTATTAGAATAAGAACTTTTTTTCCCTCCTTTCAGTATCAAATAGCATAATGTTTAATTTATACCACAAGCTGGGACTATTAAATGTTTTTCATTTAAAATAGTAACTAAAACTTTTTTAAACAATCAAAGAAAAAAAAAAGACAGATATAAAGTAAAAAAGAAAAAAAAAAACGGTAGCGAAAAAGAAGAAAAGAAAAGAAAAATAAATAAATTTACAAATTACGTGAAGAGCTAAAATTATAAATTCATAGAAAAGGATATTTTGTTGCACAAAAAAAAAAGGTCTAGTCCCACTTTATTTACGTAACAGGTTAGAAAACACGACACGTAACAAAGCGAGAAAAGCCGAGCTCGCGTAACGAAGCAGGAAAAGAAAAAAAGCAAACGGAGCAGTAAACAAATTTATAAAAACGTTTTCATAATCCCGAGTAGTGATGGTAGACGCCAGCGCCACCAACCATAATTTTTACTGTATCCAAGTGAGCTGCAATTCGCAATGAGCCAACAACCGAATCGATGAAGTACGTACCAGCACTACCTCTACATTAAACCGCCATTTTATATTACGCACGGTGACGTCATGCATTTTTGAAAAAAATATAAAAAAGAATTCTGCACTGCACTGCAGTGCATCCGGCACTGTACCACCGACCAGACTTAGCTCCAGCGTTGGAGCCAATAAGACCGCTCCGAATATTTGCTTTGTTTTTTATTTCGAGCTCGGCTGCGAGCGAAGGAGGCTCAAAATTATTTCATGTAGTTGCACTTTAATTTTCTTCTAAAGGCTCAGTTTAAATACATTTTATTTTTCAAAGTTTGTAAACAGCCATAGAATTTGAAGTGCGTATTTTAGTCCTACTTTTAAAAGTTTACGTCGTAGCTTAATTGTGCTGATAGTTATTTAAAATTATTTTTATTATTTCTCCCCTTAACATACACATGAAGATAGGAATATTATTTCGTGCTCTGTGAATCAATTTCTTACGTAATGTGTCCTCTATTTCTGGTTTGAATAAAATCTAAACACAGAAACTTATTTATATCCTGCTTCAACAATGCTTAATTATTTTATGGTCTGTTAAAAAAAAAGAGTATAAGTAATAGAATATGCCACCAATGAACACAAAGATTAGGCATACTTAATATCATTTATGTTTCAGTAATTTATTATTCTACAAAATCTCAAAATGATCCACTTTTTAACTATCCATTCAAAAAGATGTGTAATTCCATAGAGTTATCTCAGAAAACAAAGTTTATAAGACTTAAAGAATCTTGAAGAAAACTTTTAAGTTTTTTACTACTTTAAATCTACCAGTAGTAGAATATAAATTCTTCCATAACTATTAAATTTCTTTATATGGAATGGAAATTTAAAAAGAGGAATAGTAATTTTCGATCTTATAGCATTTGCCATTCTAATCGTGCTTAGATATCCTGCTCGAAGTATTTAATGGCATTTTGTGAAATGATCTTAAGGATGACTTTACAAAATTTAGTTATCTTGCAGTTTTGTGTCTTGAAAATTTATACAAAGAAAAGGATTTTTTCCAAAACCAAATGGAGTTTTTGAAACAATTGCCACAAAGTATTTTCGATTATTAATTCGTTCTTTGGCGCGTTTTACGTTCACCTCCACGGAAGAAAGAAATCTATTTACTAATAAATATAGTCCAGATGTGGATGCAAAAAACCACGTTAATAATGTCCCGAAAAAATAGAAATAAAAAAAGTCCTTAAATGAAAAGAAATTATCTAAAAATTAGTCAATACAACCTAAAAAACATAGTCTTTTAGAACATTTGAGTTTTTTTCTAAACACAAACTCTATTAAAATAGAGTAAGAGAAGTTATACAATAAATTTTTATTTAAGCTTGAAATAAATCTTAAATGCTCAAATAATGTAAAAAAATGTTGAAGGGCAGAAAAATGTTTTGAACTCTAACAGTTAATCTTTCTTTTTTTTCACAGAAATTTTAAATTTTAATGTAGTTCTAAAGCTCTCTTTCGTGAAATTACAAGAGATAGAATTGCATTGATTTATTAAATGCTTGAAATGAGTTATTTTTTCTTTCAATTGTAATAAAGAGCATTGTCAGAACGAAAAGTTTCATATCTGGTGAGGCTTCTATTAAGGTTTACATATGAGGCAGTGAAAAGCAAAGGGATGTAATTGACCAAAAAACGATTCTGGGAAAAACGCGTTCAAAGTTTGGAGCATAAGGGGACCTGTATGTTAATGTTTTTCTGAATCACATTGAAGCGGAGCACCTGTTAGAGCTATCATCAACATTTTTTGTCACAATATAGAATGGAGCTTTCCCTATCATTATCACAAGTTATCTCCAAATTTTCAATTTTGTCACTTACATGCCTTTGCTTCTAAGTGCCAAATAGGTAATTGGTGTGTATTTGTAAAAACCATCTCACTGGCAATTCTTCAATTTTAAAAGTCTCAGAGTAGTTTAAGAGATAAGTTTCTTGCTGTTTAGAAACATTAGTTCTCCAAATATATCTGACTATAATGTGTTAGATTTTATAAGAGAGAGCGATTTTTAATAAGTATCAATATGGAGCACCAAATCATTAGAAGTTTTTTTTTTTTTTGCATTTCATATTAAAAGTACCCAAAATGCAATAAAAGATCATAAAATCTGTAAAAAAACCTCCCAAACTCAAAAAATGCCTCAATAAGAGAAAATTTCTAAAAGGGGGGGGGGGGAGCAACTATCGTCAAAACCTCAGCCTTGCTAAAAAAAATATTGCTTTTTTTTTTTTTTTTTTTTTTTTTTTTTGAGAAAAAGAGAGATTAGTTTAAAAATACCAGTTGCTGAATCTTCTACTATCTTTTGTTACCTTACATTTCTATTTAGATACATCGTGATTGATAACATTTCTATTTAGTTACATACGTGATTACAACGTCTTAATTAGGGTGCAGTAAAAAAAAACTTTTTTGTAAACACCAAAATATAAAAGCGACGAAAAGCTCCCTTTATGTTGAGTAAGAGAAATTCCTAATTTTAGAATTTTTGGAATAGTTTTTAAAAGTCCGATTCTGGCCCAAAATGTCATAACTAGATCCCAGAAGTTGGTGATTATGCATTTTTATTCTGTATTTTTTCGACCTTTTTCTTTTTTGGAGCATTTTTTAAAGATTTTTACAGCATTCTTAAAGATTTTTCTCATTTTTATAAACTTTTTTCTATGTGTAAGCTTTTTTTTCCCTTCAATTTTCTGATCAAAATTTGGTTTGATTTATTCATTAAATTTTATAAATAAATGAACAAAAGATTGGTGAACGGTAGAATTTCGAATCTATTACTACAAAACTGTATGAAGGCAACTTGAAGAAAGCAATGAATTTTTGACGCTGAAAAAAATTGTTGATGTTCCAAAAGTTTTAAAAGGGAGTGATTCACTGTAAACATGAAGAAAATATTTCTCCATGAGTGTTTCTATTTACTCATTTAAAATTTTTCCCAACATTGACCCAACAAGACATTTTTCAAGATATAAAAACTTACGGATGTGGTCTTTGATATGTAAAAAAATAAGTAACATATATGTGTGATATGTAAAAAGTAAGTAAGAAATTTAGATTCTCTAGATTTTTTTCAGAAAATCATTTGAATGATGATGTTTTATAATTTTTCAAGAAAAAAGATTTAAACGGTTTCAATCGAATTTCGATTTCAGATCTTAAGTGCATTTTTAAAAAAATTAAGTACATTTTTTTAGTTTTAAGGGCATTTTTTGTGTCATTTTTGGTAAATGTTTAGAGCATTTTTAGTGTTTTTTTAGGTTATAAACTTGGGGACCTGGTCATAACAATCGCAAAATAAAAAAGATGCATATCAATATTAATTATAATGTATAACTGTATGGCCAACGTTTGAATATTCAATAGAGAACACAAGTTGTGGTAAATGTTATTTAAGTTCTGTGTAACTTTTAAATTTTACCAGAAAATAGCTTGGCACAAAAAGCGAGGTGTCACCACGCTGGCATTCTAGTGAATCCTCAAGATATATTTTGATAATTCGCGTAGCTTTAAAAGAACATTAAAATTTTTATTCACTATCGATATTAGGAGAGATACATAAGCACGCATTATACTTAATAATAAGAAACTTGCACTAAATTTAATCATTCTTTTAAAAAGAAAAAATGTATCATGTAAGAAAGAATAAAATTAAGCTAATCTAAAGTAAAATTATTACTTTTATATAGGCTGGATACTTTGACAATTACATCATTTGGCTCAAATTTTCAAGGAAAATAGCATGCACTTGTTTCGGAGTTACATGGAACTCCTTCATCAGAGTAAAACTTGGAATTATGCGAGAAAAGTAGTATAGATTCGTCAAGGTACGATGGAAAAGGTTTTGAAACATATCTATCGAAATTTTGTATTACATATTTTCTATTCAATGGTCTTTTATCCTGCCCTCCGGATCTCAATTACTACACATTTAGGTTTTGATTCACATGTTTTAAGTCACAGTCACATTATTTCTTTAAAAAGTTTGTTTATTTGAGAAACAATTTATGAACCATTTTTTAACCACTTTCCCATAAAACATAAATAAAAAGAAATAAGTAAACCCGTTAAAGAGAATGCTTGATATCCTGTAAAAACACCACTAAAAGGAATAGTAAGCCAAAGAAATAAAATTTATTAATTCAATTAAAAAAATCCAAGTAAAAAAATTTGAAAGTAGGCTGATGATATAGAGAAAATTTAGAGGGAATAATAGGCCAACAAGTTAATTTCTTTCTTTAATTCTTTCGATTTTATTTATTCTTTTTTTTTCCAGCAGATCAATAATTTTTAACATTATCTAGCACAGGAGAAATTCAAACATTCCCACAAAACCAATAATGCCAAAAATCAAGTGGGTTGTACCAAAAAGGATTCAAAATTTCGAATTTTTCGCGCTTTTTGCTCCAAGTAGGAAAAAAAGTTATGTGTAGGAACCTTATAAAATAAAAACATGAAGTTCCGTCGAGAACTATGCGAGCCTGTTTTCCGGTATACACCCAACTTCAAATTTATAATCTAGCTATATCTCTCTCTCTCTCGCTTTAGTTCTTAATTGCTTCAAAGAGACCTTTTTCAAAGGTTAATACCCATTGACTTACCCCTTCATTCCTACTCATTCATTTCTTCACTCATTCCTTTTTTCACTCTTTCATTTATTCATGCATTCATTCATAAATATGCTTAAAAATCCAGATCAAAACGTTTCATGGGGAAATAGGCGGTTAGTTTTGGATGAACTTCGTATCTGTACCTGTTCTACGCCATAGAATCCTTCCGATAAAGTTTGAAGCAAATTCGTCAGTTAGGCAGGATTTTTGTAGGATTGAAATCTCTCCGTAGACGATAATCTTATTATTATAATTTAACAGTTCAAAATTGAGCAAAAATTGTTCAAATCAAAGAATATATCACGTCGAGAGGTCCTTCAAATAAGCTTGTTCAAAGGAATTTGGATTTTATGTCCTGGATGTATAAAATTTACTTCATTTTTGCCCATTGGCGCTAATGTTAAGAATTTTTGAGCTGTTCAAAATTGAACGAAACAACTTTGTTTTCAAAAAAAAAAAATATGGAAATGAGACGATCCACCCCTGGACGATCTCACCAAAATCTTTCGAATACAAAAAAAAAAAAAAAAATCTTTCGAATCCGACAATTCCCTCAAAAGTTATTCGGTGTGGGGGGGGGGGGGGGGGGAGAGACTGACCTACAGACACATATTTTCCCCATCTCAAAACCCTACTTTCAATTTTTTTTTTTTTTTCAATCTTTGTTTTACTACTTCACTTATTTTTGACTTTTCTTTACTTTTAACGAATTTTTTAGGATGCATTGAGCCATCATTTATACTTCATTTCAGTATTATTATTTTGTTTTTTACTTTTACGGGAAAGAATGTTGAAAGACTTATGGAGTAGAGTACTTTAGGTAATATGTTGGAGATGACTAAAGCGTGACTGCACGGGATCTGCGTAATGTGAAGTAGAAAACCAGGAAACCTCCCAACAAGCAACTCGATGGAGGTTATATTTTAAGAAATTATGCAGATAACAATATTGAATACAAGTCTGGTTAATAATAAGACTAAATTGTTACAGAAAAATTGTTCCAATTAATTAGATTTCAAAAGGATTTCCTTTCTCCCCTGCTTTTTCTTTAAACTTTTAAAAGGCAATTTAAAAAAAAAAATAATAATTTTTTAAAAACGGAAGTTATTGGCCTAAGTATTGGAAAATGAATTAAAATGCTTTTCTTTTCTTCTTTATTAACAAGCACACTATTATACTTTTCTCCACCAGACCCCTACCTGTTAGCCGAGGCCTTAGGATTGCTTACGCACGGGGAGAGGTATTGGGGTCTACGGATTTTACATGCGCATATCCCCAAGTATACATGGTGGTCTTCAGTGGGTATCGAACGCGCGACCTTCCAGCTGGAAGTCCGACGTGCTAACCACTAGGCTACCACGGCCCCACACTATTATACTAGATTTGTTTAAAGCAAAATACGTGTGCGTATGTGTTGTTGCGATCCTAAAAATTGCTTAATTTAAATTGCATTTAGTTTCATTACAATTTTATTTTTATAAAAATAAGTTTTCTGTTTTTACTTTTCATTGTTTGATATTTTAATGCGACATGTTCATAAAGCATATTTTTTATACATTTTTTCCATTGTTATTTATATCCTGAGCGTTTCTCACGTTTGCTGCAGGAACCGTGTAATTCTCAGAATTAGCGACTCAACTCTGTATGAATTTGTATTTTCTAAATTGCATTTAAAACTTGCGCAATTCTTCGAATCATTGTGGAATCAATGAAGAAAAGTACTTGCAAACAAGTATATGGAAAAGTAATTTCATTGAACAGGCAGATGCTTGGATTGTGAAATGTTTATGTTTTGAAAAATCTAATGTTAATTTCGCTATTTGCTATTTTTCATAATCAAATTTCTCTTTTTTTTTTTGTAAATTTCTTTATTGGGCCATCCCGTGGAAAAAGCGACGTTCATGTACCACCCACGACACATTTCATTAACAAAAATAATAATTTCAAAAGATAACGGGAAAAAACTGTTTAGTAAACCACACGTATATGTGATTTCTTCTTCAAAAAATCATAGTTCATCACCTTCTTTTTATATTTTCCTTTCGGGCTGTTCATAAATTGTGTCACACATTTTTTCAATATTTTAGCTCCCCCTACCTCTGCCTGGCACATGTCACGCTATATTACATAAACGTGTACTTGCAGCTCAAAAACAATAGCACTATGTTATAGATCAGGGGTCTCCAAACTACGGCCCGCGGGCCACATCCGGCCCGCGGACACATCAGCTTCCCCGTCGCTAATGGCATCTGGCAAAAAAGTAATCATATTTTACACCACTAGTGGACTGATTCAACTTTTTACCACCGGCAACAGTTAATGATAATATGGTTTTGGCCCTTGGAATTTACTGGAGTAATTAATATGGCCCTAAGGCTGGAAAGTTTGGAGACCCCTGTTATAGATCATCAGGGGTTGGCAAGTAATTTTACGCGAAAAAGTATCGCTGGGTCCGGATACTTGTGAAACTTTTCTGGTTAGATCAAGAAAAAAATAATTTTTCCTACAATTTTTTCTATTTGTAAGTTGCCATACTTGCCATACTGGGCGAAAGTATCCAGTTGCCTACTTTATTATTATTATTATTATTATTACTATTATTTATTAATTATTTTTATTTTGCTTTATCAGGCGAGCTGACATTTTATTAAGTAGCCAGATTACTTTTTGAATGACTTGAAATTTAGGTAAAATTTTTAAAAAATCGCCTATTTTAGAATTTATACTTTCGGGAAAAAAAAATGGGACAATATAGAAATAAATAAATAAGACGGATTTTTTTTTGCACAGCTGAAAAAAATATTAATCACAAATCTACAAGTTTATACAACACAACAAAGCTTTTTTTGGGGGGAAGGGGGGGGGGGTGACACCACAAATTACGGCCGTGGGTCACATTTATGCAGGAGCAAGTACTTAGAGGTCGGAGCGGAGCAACTTGGAAAAGTGCCTGCTCCCAATTCCAGGCGAAAACATTTCTCGACGAATAAGGTTTCTGTTGTAAAACATTCTACGTAACCAAATACATAATTCGATACAACGACTCTGCATGTCTGGTAGAAAATGTTCAGAACCGGTTCAGTGAACTCCGCAAATTTTGAAGAACTCGTTTGGGCTGCATCCCAACGGCTTATGTTTCGCAGTCCACAACAACCGGGGAGTTTTCTAGCACAGCGACTCCCAAACTTTTTTTTTTTTCACGTACCACCATTTTTCTTGCAAACCATTTGCGTACCACTGCGAATTTAGGTTTATTATATACAATAGTAGTATTCGGCAACTACTCGTCAAAAAGCAGTTAACTACCAACTACTAACTAGTCTAAACAAAACTAATTACAACTAGTAGTTAACTACTTTTTTCTGAGACTAGTTGTAACTAGAGTTAACTCTTCTCCAAAAGTAGTTAACTACTAGTTAACTACTTTTAAGTATAATTCATTTGAATTTCCATTTTTGAACTTGTTCTTAAATATTTAATCGTAATAATTTAACTCGATATTCTTCGAGACATAAAGAAATTTGTTACGTTTTTATTTTTTTTCTCTGTTTTGTTTGTTGTAAAATAAAGGGGTTTTCCCTTAATATCAATTTAAAAATCCCCTGCGCCCAACCCCCATTCATTAACAATATTTTGTTAAAAGGTTTGCGTTTTATGGTATCCCAAAATATGTATAGGATTAGAGTAGAGGCAAAGCTTCCCCATAATGAAGATTTGGTCTTTAAATGAAACTTCATCGCGCATGTGCTGGTGCAGGCGCCGTTTATTGACTATATTAGAAAGCTTTTCCTCATTTGGGTAAATACTGCTATAAATATTATGTTTTTTTGAGTACTTTTACAATATATAACATAATATTAAAAAATACATTTGTGTGAGTAATATTCATAAGCTAAAAATTTAAATAATTTAATGTTTAAAAAATAGTTATTTAAAAAAAAAAAAAATGGAATTATTTTTTCCGGAAGTAGTTGGAATTCTGAAAGTAGTTGTAACTAGTAGTTGGCAAAAAAGTAGTTTAACTAGTACAACTAGTTCCAAACAAAAGTAGTTACAACTAGTAGTTAACTACTAGTTAACTAGTAGTTGCCACCAATAGTTAACTACTTCTAGTTAACTACTGCCGAACACTATACAATAGAATAGTAGTAGATTACAGAAAAATACTAGGCCGACTAGGTAATATAAACTGTAAAATTTTTGATAGTTATTAGGGCAGAAAAGGGCGTTCATTAAAATAAAGCTGTATATAAAATAAATTATATGAAATATATAAAATATATTTCATTTTGGGAAAAACTTTTTGGGAACTCCGTGTTTCCCTGGGGGGATGGGGGGGGGGGGGTTCTGATGGGGCCCGAGCCCCAGTTGTCTTTCTCTTCATTTTTTGACTTGCACGCGTACCACGAGTGGTACGGGTACCACAGTTTGGGAACCGCTGTTCTAGCATGAAATCTGTCGATTCGCTCGCTGAGTTAAAGCACAAACTTCAACTTCTGGGCTCAGATAATTACGTGCACTATTGGTTATTCATACGATGCTTTAAAAAGGGGCATTTAGCAGAGCTATAAGCAAATATATTTAGAAAACACAAAACCTAAAACAAGTATTTTAGATTTGGTATAGGTCTTCTAAAACTAAAAAATAAATAACAATAATAATTTTCATAAAATAGTTCCACCTCTCTTAAAAACAATTTGTCCATATAAAGATTTATGGGGCGAGTGCTAATAAAAATGAATGCTACCTCCAGGGTTGCCAAATTTAAAAACTACAAATACGGGGCAACAGGGGCGCACCTACTGACGCGGGGAGAGGAGGAAAACAAGGATCGAACCCGCCTCCCTTCTAGGAGGCATTGGATATCCGGTATCCGACTTATTCTTAAATATCTGGATTGCAATACGGCCAATGCACGAGAGATCCGGTTATCCGGCAAGCTAATTTTATTTTTAAAATTAAATTAATACATTTTGAAAATATATGTACCAATTAAAACTAATTAGATTTGAAAGCTATGGGATGTTTGAAAAATGCAGGTTTCAAACATCAGAGGCGGATATCTGATACCCGGTAAAACGATATCCTGCTAAAAATACGGGAGCTTTCCGTCCCATATTAAAGTTCTCCAGGACGGGGGACAGTTCCTCAAAGTACGGAACTGTCCCGGTCCCGTAAAATCCAGGACTTTTTGCAAACCCTGGTTACTCTTACTATAAACCATTATACCCGTTGAAACACAGGAACACACCATTAAGTGAAATTGTTAGTATACAAAATATTATATATTATAATATGAAATTGTAGTAAGTTTTTCCAGTAAAATTTTAAAATGGTTATAAAATTAAAATATGTCTAAAATTTCATATAAATAATTACCCTTATTGAGGCGAAATTTACAATTGAAATTGCATGTATGCTTTCGGTGGCCACCAGGAATCCTCTTCTTCAAGCCAAATGCAGCTATGGGTCAAAAGTAGCTTCATTTCCACGAATTGAAGATTAGGTTCACGTCGAAAGGGGAGGCAGCAGAACCCCCAAACCATTCTGTTCCCTAACGTTTCCAAAGATAGCATAAACAAAACTTGTGTTACAGACTTCAATTTTGAAACATTTCACAGAGAGAGCTTCTGAATTTCCCTTCCTTTTGCTTCGCCTTATTGGCAATAGCTTCTCCCCCTCCCAGAGAGTAGAAACCAGATCAATACACTAGCAAAACAGGCAAATAAACAATGTTTGCTTTGAACTTCGAAGGTAATTTTTCAATTTTTTCAAACAGAAGTCACCATCTCCTCCATTAAAATCAATAAATAATCTTCTAAAAGTAAAACATGACATTTCTGAGGCTGAGGTTCAAATTCTAATGTTTCTGAAAAATTTAGTATGATAATTTATACTTTCCCTGGATATTTTCTCGAATTCAGATAAATTCCTGCATTCAAGATTCTAATTTTGTTATGTTTTGGGAAAATATTAAGATAATAATTTTTAACATTTTAGAGTTAGAATTAAGTTAGAGGTTAAAAAAACACTAGAATCACTTGAGCATGTTATAATAATCAAATATATTTTAAAGTAGCTGTTACTCATTTTTATTTAAACTCGTCATTATACTATGTGACATTCTTTTCACTTGCTATGAAAATCTAAGGTGATTTTCATAGCATCTTTTTTTAAAAAAACAACGTATTTCTAAGAATTTAGCAATTTAGAAACTATCCAATACTTTTAATGAACTTTTGCTTCCACTCAGAACGGGCTAAAATTCTACAGAAAAAATACGGTTCGCAAAATGACATTTTACGAGTACCCTCTGCACCTATAGCCATGGTTTCCATTGCTTCATGCGCATGCGCGGCGCCTCATTGATTTCTGTAAGCTTGCACAAGCTATTACATCCCTTGCATACTATGTGCTGGCTCTACGTCCACAATGTATTTCATAACTGCCGTTCAAAACGGTTTATTCAAAGGTGCTTATAATTTAGAAATATGAGATAAAATTTCAATTTACGTTTCCTAAACCTGATTTCCTATTTTTATTTTACTTTTATTATTATTATTTTATCATTATTTTTTAAATTTGAACAGAAAGATAATTACTTGCTTAAAATGCACTTACAATGAAAGAGCAGAATTTGTAATTTCAAGAAAATGAGCTCATGAAGGCAACGATGTAATTCTTTCTGAAACGTTATACTGTATAAAATGTTATCTTTTGAAAATGTGTTTAAAAGCTACTATGTATTATGTAGCACAATTATATATGTATAATTGTTCTACATAATACATAGTAGCTTTGAGTACAGACTGGGCGACTGGGACTTACCAGGGGTGGATACATTTTTATGAAAAATAATTCTAAAAAAATACTTAAAAAAAATGAGATTGTCGGCTCCAGATTTTCAAACACTAGTAATAATATTAGTAATGATAATATACAGTAAAACAAAAACAAATATATACATATATACATATATATAAATATATCGGGCATTCCATGGTATTTGAATTCGCATCATAGAAAAGTAATTTTCTAAAATTAAATGATACACATTATTTTTAAGCTTCTTTTTTCAAAACGTAGCTTACAAATGCTTTGTTTTCAATTCTATTAAAATTAATATTACTAATTAAAATTTTAACTAGTTTTGCTGTTCATCACCAGCTGTCCCACGGTCGTACGTAACACAAAAAAATAATGTCCTTAAGAAATGAAATAATTTATAAAATTAATTTTTAAATACGACATTCAAAGAATGTATATTTATGTATCAGTCTAAAAAAAAGTCATGGCGAAAAGATTCATGAATTTGGATTCCATGCACTTGAGTACCATGAAAAAAAATTTTTTTTTTTTTTTTGGTCATTTCTGTCTATAACAAAAGATTGATATTTTTTTAAAGAATAACAATTAGGCCCATTAAAAAGAGATTTTATATTAATGTTACTCAAGGAGTAAAAAAGGTAATGAAACTAGTTGGTAAAGGGGAGAGGGGGACTGGGCGGCTGGAGCTTACCAGGTGTGGATACATTTTAATGAAAAATAATTCTAAAAAATTACTTTAAAAAAATGAGATTGTCGGCTTCAGATTTTTGCAAATACTAGTAATAATATTAGTGATGATAATATACAGTAAAACAAAACAAATTACAAGATTTAAAAATTATATTAGAGCAGAACAAACTAATTTACAAATGTTACGAAAGTTATTTAATGCCGTAATACATAAATTTTGCTCTTTTTGAATTTTGTTACACTTGATAATAAGATATTTTATTTTTTAAAATTGTATGTCCTATATGCGTCCTAGTTTTCTCAACAGATTGCGACCTTCTGTTTGAATACTAATTGGAAAAGAAACACAGGAAATATGTAAATTTATCAAGAATAACGTACAGTATAGAATGCAAACTGTAAAATTTATGCAACATAGCGTGACATGTGACAAAGGGGGGGGGGGGGGTTCCGCTGAAGTGTGACATATTGTGACAAAGGAGGTGGGGGGGGGGGTCAAATATATGGGAAAAAAGCGTGACATCATTCATGAACGGCCCCTTATGAGGCTGAAAATATTAGTTAAATACTTTTCATGAATTATGCAATTCATATTTGAAAAAGAAATTGATCTGAAACAATGTTACAATGAAAAAATAATCTCGAGAAGATTTCATATTGATATCCAAAACTTCAGCTAAAACTGCTCAAACTTTTTTTTTTTTTGCCTATATGCTTAAAAATAGATTTCGCTATCGCTTTAGGAGCTGTGTACCATTGCTGAATGGGCATAAAATTCTACCTATCGGATAAAAGTAAGAAATATTTATAAAACCAGTGTTTCGTAAGCAGTTGCTTAAAACTTACGTGTTATAATTGATGACATAGTTGTTATTTTTCAGACACTTAAAAATACTTAAAATAATAAAGGAACTTTGTGCACAAGTAAACTGTAAAAAATAATTTCACGAAATTAGAGCACAATAATAATAATACATAAATACTTGTTTTCACTGCATGAACCTCAACCTACAAATTTGGATATTTAAAAAAATTTAATTGATCCGTTTTTTAATATCCCTGGTTATAATGGTCAGATTTTAGTCAAACTTGATATTCGGGCTAATTTAGACATCCTTCACGTCAAATAAATAAGTACATTTACTGATCACGCAAAAACGTTTGTTTCGGACACAGAGAGAGAACTCGGAGAAAATTTGTAACGCGTTACAAATACTCTTATCTCTTCCCAATAATTAAAAGCTGATCAGAAAATAAAGGGTTTAAAATAGGGGAGACATTTATTCGAGTAATTTTTGAACGTCTGAAAGATTAAACAAAAACTTCTAATCAGTACTTTTCGACTGAAAAGTAAAGTAAGTATGAAAATAAACTGATGGGGTAAAAACATTTATCGTTAATATCGTCGGGGAGAGGGGAGAAAAAATGGTCCCTCGAGTAGGCGGGACAAGGTGTGAGGCGTGGATTTTCACAGATTTTAACAATTTTTCTAAAACAACACTTCGTAGAAAACAAATAACTCGTGAACAAATTATCCTAGAGATAAATATAAATTATGCTTTTAGAGAGAAATATTCGAACTACACTTCGTATTTCGTCGTTTTTCTGAATCGCTCCCCTAACTTTCCAAAATCAGTATTTAAAACTTCAAAATTTCATAAAAAATATTAAAACTTGCTACTGAAAAACTAAAGACTGGGCAATGTACATCTAGGCCATCACTCTAGTTTAAAATAAACCGCATGAAAATATTCAAATAACTTCTTGTGTTATTTGTTTTCTACGTTGAAGATTTGCCCGTAGAGAAAGCATTAGGAGCGAAATCCAAGTTGGACGGTAGTGAAGAGCCTTAAAGCCATGACAAAAAACGATTTATTGTAGAATTGGCCCATTTGTGATGACATCATTTTTTATAGATGGTCCTCAGTTTTAAAAAAACCTTGAACCTCCTCAATAATACAGCAAAACTCGTCAAATTTTCACCGTACCCGATTTATGTAAATATATTTCTTGAATCATTGCTCATTGTTACTTAAAACTTTCTTATTAAACATTTAATTCTTGGGTCATTGGTCATATTCTTTTATAGTATACCCAGCCTTCATTGTTTATCTAGAAGTAACTTGATTGAAAACGTGATATCCATACTTTCCCATGTGTCCTGAGTCTCCCCGCATGGTGTCTGCGGTCTCATCATGTCGGAGAGACCGCGGAAACTTTCCCGCTTTGCACTAAAATTCATACTGTCCACGTACAGTGCGTCCTAAGGTAAATTTTAAAAATCTCACACAAACCTGAATCTTCAGGTTACCAGAAAACGCTTTCTGAAGATTTCTAGCTGTATTGGCAACTCAGAAAAAAATCATGAAGTAAAATTGTCTGGACTCTTCCAGTTCTCCCTCCCCTATTGGGTGACTAGAGAGCGGGGGGAGGGCGTGGGGTAAAATTTGTATAAAAAATTATTATACAAAGAAAGTGAAAATTGATCTCAGGAGGGGCAATAGAAATAACATAACGCGAGAGACAAGATCGCCCGCGTGAGACACGGGCATGTGCAAATTTGCCGGTAACTTTCGCACGTGCCAGACACGAGCAAATGCGTTAAGTGGTGAAGGGTAGCATTGTTAAAAACCTTCCGACTTTTAGAGCAAATCAAAAATTAAAAACATGCAAATGGAGTGCAACATTAAGAAAATTCAATTGAAATAATAGAAATCTGAAAAAGGTCATGGAAATTTGTCACCGATTTCACGGTGCAGTTGAAAGGAAACCTCGCAATAACGCATTTTGACTAATGCGAGATTGATAGTGAAGGAGGGAGGGGTGCAGCTAAAAATATCATTTTATCACACAATATAAACAATGAGCTGCTGCAAAGCGATAATATTGGTTGCCACGAGTTTTGCTCATAAATCAAAACGTTAAGCTTAATTTTAAAACACTGGGAAATTATTCGGAACATTTTTTAAAAACCGGTAGAAATAAACTAAAAAATTGAAGACCGGGAGATTGGCTGCAAAGCGGTAGTCTCCTTTAATAATTGGGATTGTTGGCAACTTTATCGTCAAACAAATGTTTAGATTAATTAATTGAAAACACCTCGGAAAAGCGAATAAATTTTCAAATTTCGGAACAGGTTTTCAAAAATGTTCGGATCAGACTCACCCCTGGAGGACATCTCATTCTCACACTTCATTTTTCGATTTGAGCCATTTTTTTTTTTTTTTTTTTGCTTTTTTTCTTCCAGGACTACACCCTGGCCTGCGGAGAAATGTAAATTCTATATAACATCCGATCTAAAAGACGGATTTGCTTGGAAAATTTTATCGGATGGAGTTTATGACGTAGATCATAGCGACACAAAGTTCATCCCTAACTAACGAACCGACTTTCCCAATGGAGCTTCTTGATCTGGATTTTTTAAGGACAATTATGAATGATTACGCTGATAAGTAAAAAAATAAATAAAGGACTGAGTGAGTAGAAGAGACCGGAGTTAGTTGGCTACAGGGTAAGTTGAAAGGCCTGTACCCCTCAAGGACCTATTTGTGGATAAATGAAACTGTCTGTTATAATAGGGTACCTTTCTTATTTTTTTTCTCCTATTGCCTGTTATTTTAACCCGTTTGATGCATTATGTTTCATGATACAAAATATAATTAAAAAAAAAAACAAAAACAAAAAAACAGCCGGTTGACACACCGAAGAATGCTACAAGAAATATTGTGGATGCAGTATCAATTACAGAACGATAATCAAGCCACCTGCCATAGATTTTAATATTTCTTTGGAAGAGTGACCTGATGTGTCTAAATTATGAAAACTATTCCCCAAGTTCAACTTAGGGACGGTGCTCATAATTCAAAATTTTTTTGAAGCTTTAAAAACAGCAAACCTAAAAGAAACGTACGTGATAAAGGCAGTGCAAGTTTTGGACTCATGACGCGTGCATAACACCGACACACAATAATTTGTATTTAAAATAACTTAACTATGATATCTATTCATAGAATGAACATTACTCAAAGTTAATGTTTTATTTAGTATTTTTAAGTCTGTATAATGCAGAATTTGATGGCTGCACTTCGAAGATCATCAGAAAAGTGATGAAGTAAAGACAATACTGAATAATTTTCAAAGGAAACAATTATTCTATCATGGACATGTTAAAAGAATGAGTGGTGAAAGACTATCCAATGTTTCATTTAATTATAGAACAAATCAAACAGCGAAAGGAGGAAGACCACAAATGGGGATTGCAATGAGGGATAAGAGAAAAAATTCTTAACCGAAAAAAACTGGCATAAATTGTTAAGATTTTTCAAAAGGACAGGATACCATGAACCGAGTTTATACTTTCAAAATTCAGAATTCATTGTTCAAGGTTATATTCTTTTGTTTTAACCAGGGTTTCGTTGATTTAAATCAAGTGATTTTTTTTCAAAAAAGCATTGATTTTACGGAAGAAAGTGTTGTAAAAATGAAATGTTGCAACTACAACCAGTTTCAAACAAAACTTCCCAAGTCCATCTGTCTGTGTTATTTCATGAATTAAAACTAATTATTTTTTTTAATTTTACAATATTATTCTTATTCTTCAAGCATCTTAAAAGCAAAGCATAATTCATTTAATCATTCAAATTAGAATTCATAATATTCATGAACCATTCTGCGCATTTATCTACAGTACAGTGTTTTAGATCAATTAAATAAATACCACACAATAAATAATTTAGAATGATAGTGCTTAAAACAACAATTGTTTTAATTTAAAATAGGTATCCTTAAAATTTCAACCATGTCCCCTAATAGCTTAAGGTTTTTTCCTTCTAAAATATTTTTTTAATCGCAGAAGTTTTCAATAAATTGATTCAATATTTGATTAAAACAAAAAGTTTCAGTTATTAGTAAGGATGTGAGCATACAATTTTCCTAAATTTGTAAAAATATTTCAGGCTTTTTCATTTATAAAATAGCCTAATGATTAAAGTACACTCAATACTAAATGTAAAAATTAAGTACACACAATTATTTTTTCAGCTTTTAACAGCAAAATAATTCCGATTAAATTTGTTCATTTTCTCCGTACTTATGAGTGTACTATTATTCCTGGTAGGATTAAATTTGGTTTGAGTCATGCATTTGTATTAAAATTTGTTTATCATTATTATTACTAAAAAATATTTATTGCTGAGAAAATAGCTTAATCCTTTCGCGAGGAGTTTTTTTTTTTTACAACAGAACAATTTTGGTAGCATAAACTATGAGTAGGGCACACTAGAATGCTAAAACTAAGATGTTATATTTTTAGGAAGATTTTAAACTGAATTAGGACCGGGACATATATGTGTCATCAGTCCTGACAACTGGGACATATGTGCCCCAGTAGTCTTCAATGAGTAATTTTGTAAAGAAAACCAATGATTTTCTAGTCATAAAAATTTAATTATGAATGGTATGGTTTGAAACAATCAATGCACAATAGGACATTACACATCGTGCACATTATTTTAGTGCGCGGTTGGCAGGACTGGTGGGAAAGTCTCCCATTAGACAGAGAAGCGTTTCTGTCCCAAGACTTTTTTTTTTTTTTTTAATTTGCTTGGGACGTAAGTGTCCCGTTAGGCGCGAAAGGGTTAAAGTGAGTTTTTGCATATAGATTAACATGCCATATTGTTTCTATGAATGTAACATAATAAATATCCAAAATATTTAAGGTATTTTTTTAAAAAAAAAATCCTACCCTGGTTTTAACATGCTTGGTCACATTACAATCGATTCATTTTAATTTCCTGTCTTATTTGAATTTCATGTAACATTATATAAAGCAACCGCCAATTTATGACTGGTAAGTTGTGGGATGTCATTCATTAATCTCTTCTCTCCCTAAACAAATAGTACTATAGCCCTAAAAAAAAGGTTATTTTCTCACGTTCTTTAAGCATCAACTATTCTAACTTAAATATTCTTTTCCACAATTTGCCTGTAGGTTGATGTATGAATATTTTACTATGAGCACGAGCCCGAGAGTAACTTGAAAATGTAGAGCCAGGCTCATCTCTACTGGGAACCACCCAGACCTAGTCTCGGTCATATCGCATGGATTGACCCTATCTCTATCCGCCGAACTCGAGTTTCTCAGGCATTGCAAGAAAAATATTTTTCTTTTTCAAAGGACGTATGTGAAAACTTGCGAGCATTTTATGAGCTCCTAAAGAAATTCAACAATTTAAGAGTTCTATTAAGGGCCGTGAGAACTCAGTAGAAAGTACATGAAAACAATTGCAACAAAAGTAGAATGATCACAGTATTTTTTTTCCTCTGATTATTACTTGTGTTTTTAAATACTTGATTACTCAATCTAATTGAAAAGAATATAATTAAAAAATATATTTTTTAGATTACTAATTCCCGATTATTTTTTAAAACATAGCTTTTTCTTCTTTTTAATGTACTTTTATTACAAGTACTATAGATGAAAACCAAAGAATAAATAATTTGCAACAATAAAGAAGCACTTTGGACAAAAATAAGAGGAATCTGGGGAAATAATACATTATCTTTTATTACAAGCTCTGCAGCTGTTTACATAAATAATGTATACATAATTTTCTATATCAAAAAAGAATAAAACAATTGATGCGTTTTGTAATGAATAACTTATAGAACTTTTAATAATTTGACCAATGTTTGTTATTATGTCTGCTATTTCAGTGCAAACAAAATAATTGTAAAAGACCCACCATCTACCATGCTTGCAAAGGTATTGATCACGAAAATATTTTATATCAAACCCTTACTTATTAAAAAAAATAAATATTAAACAACTGATACTTTTTAATTAGAGGAAAAAATAAAATAGAGAAACATTTCATATTTAAAAACTTGTTTTTATTATTTGGAAACAATTTACTTTAGTAAAAACTACTCTTGACATAAATTAAATTCGAACAAAATAAAATTTCTGGAGAAATAAATAAAAGAACAACATACAACAACTGATGAAACCAACCTTTCAAGAAAAACACAAAGTGACATTTTCGGCAGACTGCTGTTAGTCTTGTTGTCATTTCTCACGAATCACTCTTACACAACTTGAGGCAATCTAAACATAATGCATTAGCAATTATCTCTTTCCCCTGATCAGTGTTAATATTGAGATTTCTACACCAATTGCAATCTTTGTCTTTCAACAGTAAACAGGTAAGGTAAAATATAACAGAATAATGCAAGTAGAATAAAATTATATTAAGAATAATAGTACTTTAAAATTTTGAAAGAAACATTTTGTTACCTTGCTTAGCAACTAGGGATGAAATATATTTCCTGAGCAATGTAATCCATTATGAAGGTTATTTTGAGGGTAAATAATAATAATTAATTCAAATTTCTGAAGTGTCACCACTGCAAAGAGTTGAAGACAGAATATTTTTCCAATTAACTCTCTCAGCACGTAAGACAGTATAATTCGGATTCATGATATGCTTTTGTGTCAGCAAAAGCATTTTTTCAGCGAGTTTAGAATAAAAATTAATACAATAACAAGCAGATTTCATTGATGAATAATTGACAAAATTAGGAAGTGAAAAATCAAATCTCAACATTTTTTTTTTTGAAAAACTTTTTTAAACACTTTTTCTTGCTTGAAGTAAAACCACAAGTTCACTTTTCTTCTGAAAAGTGACAACAGTAAGTCATCATAAATATATCAATGTTTGAACAGTTATTGCTGACTTCAATCTTACTCAAAAAAATTAGACTTTATTTCCGGCAAGCGATCTATCCGATTTATATTGATATAAAATGCAGTAAAAATGTTTACACTTCTATCATGAAGGAAAATAATAATAAAAA
Source organism: Octonoba sinensis (assembly GCA_038502835.1). Lineage (NCBI taxonomy): Eukaryota > Metazoa > Arthropoda > Arachnida > Araneae > Uloboridae > Octonoba > Octonoba sinensis. The sequence goes on from CM076604.1 coordinate 87,469,751, forward strand.
GAACCTATTTGCAAACAAATAAGCAAACAGGAAAATCAGTACTTGTATCACTAGTTTAATTAAATTAAAACAAAATTGGGGGGGGGGGGGGGGGACTTAAAACATCTAAAATTAAAAAATAAACAAATAGTCTACAAGATTTACCGGAATGCATACATTAGATGCAACACTATGTGGGGAGAGAGACATAAAATAATCTAAATTAAAATATATTAACTCTAAGTGCATATGTTCTTACAAAACATGATTTTTTTACAAAACAGTTTTCCAGACAGCACATAAGATAAAAATAAAATACAGCTAAATCCAAATTCTTTTACTCAACATAATGCAGCACAACTAAATAAATAGGCGCTTAAATACAAGCTTTTTGCTAAAAATTTCGCATCAAAATTATATATATATATTAATTAAAAAAAAAAAAACAATACAACATTTCAGTCAAAACGTTGCAATTGAATAATTTAAAAACACCATACATATAATAAAATAATAAATTTCAAGAGGCAGTATTGTTGATAGTATTCCCTAAGAGATGCAATATGCTTTAAAATATTTTAACTGATGATGATGACAATTATTTACTGCAGAGCAGTGCTCTGCAAAGTTAAAATTTAGGCTCCGAATAAAGGCACGTTTACACACCTGAAAAATGAGTAACACTGCATTTCATACTCCAAAGTAATTGCATAAGTAAGTAACGAGTCCAAAATAATGTAAGCTTACCAACATCCGAAAAATCCAGTTACCATGCCAACCATCTAATGAGGTATTTACAGGTTAGGAAGGATCAAATTGGAATTTACGCAGTACTCATGTCAAAACGTTAAATGTTTTATTATGAAAAGCATTGAATAGTCTAATTTTTAATGTAATATGATCACAATTAGTAACAAAATTATGTCTTCAGATCTGATTGTGCACATTTTATATGCTCCATCTCAGACTAATTTGAAAGCAGAGTAGGCAGTTTTCTTGGAAATCACAATTTTTTGTATATAAAACTTTCTTTAACAAATAGCTGATTCCTGCTTTGCACAATTCATTTCAAAAAGAACAAGTTATTTGGAAACAGGCTCTTCTTTTACATCCTGCAAACAAGAAAATAATTAATTGGTCGCAATTCCACAGCAAAAAAATACTTAGTGATATGAAAGTTGAGAAATAAATATTTGGAAAAAAATAGAAATAAAAGTAATGAGAAAATTGGAAATGTAAATTTCTTCTAAGGGGCCTGTTTTGGTGATCGCAATTTTTGCAAAGGTTTGTTGTTACTGTTGCGATTTTCATTAATTGTTCCTCCAACTTCTAATTTGTAGGCCTCCACGCAAGTTTCTAAAAAATTTCCAGTAAATAAAAACCAGTCTCAAAACTTGCTGTTTTTATTACAGACTTGATATGATACATTTTCAGTTTTTTTATTTTTGCAAAATTAATTTGCCTGAGCGGGGGATTGGTTTTTATGAAAAATATTAAAACAATGCAAAATGGTGTAGTAGTTCGATTGGGGGGTGGGGTAGGGGGATTAACTACTGCCAGCCCCCTCAAAATGGAAAAGTACCCTTAAAATTTAGAATGCACACTACCACTACAGGTTTTCAAACACCAGGTAGCAGACATAGCGCAGAACGACAGCGAGTGCTGCAGATTTATCTTGAAGCTTGCAGGTTAATTAGTCCCCTTACATTTTTTAATGCAATTTTTAATTTATTTATAATTATAATATTTATTTACTGTCTGCATGTATTGTTTTATTGTTATATGTCAACTACTTTAAATTGCATAGTTTGCTATTTTTTATGATTAAATTTGGTTCCGCCACATCATTTGGTGCCGCAGATAAATTTTGACTTCTGAAACTTGTGCTCTACTGATTGATACAGAAAATTCTACTACTGGGTTCAAACATACCTTTCATATTTATTGCTATATTCAACAAAACACATGTGTGGCTCATTCCAAAATTAAAACACCTTTTAGTGTCCAAGACACTAAAAGGATAATGAAGTTTAAGTTGTTTTATTTAACAAAATTTTATTCCAAAAACACATTTAAATATTAAAAACGTTATTTCAAACATATTATTCTTTAGCACAATTGAAAATTTTTATAAGAATTGCATTAATTGTATTTCAAATAGCCGTATTTCCCAGCTGCATTTTATGATTTTTAAACCATATTTTTTCACATTACATATTTTTTTAAATTATATTTCTTTCCATTTTTAACTCTTCGTAGACATGTTCTTATAATTACATATTTCCAAAAAATGGGGCTTTTTTTTTTTCAATTTTATGAAGAAAATTCTAGTGCCCTTAATACAGGGTTCCCACTCTCATCTCTAAGTCAAATTTAAGGCCTTTTTAGGGCCTTTTCAAGGCCACATGTTATTTTTCTAGGGTTACATTACATATAACATTTTGAATGACTTTTCTTTGAAGAAATGAGAATGATATTGTATGTCGTGTGAATATAGTCAAATGTTCAACATTGAAATTAACTTTTAAAAAAAATAATAAAAATTCAGGAAATGACATAAAAACTTTGCTATCACAACTAAGGAAATAATTTTTTTCCTCCAATGGATTTTAATGTACATTTAATACATCTTTATTTACGATCAATCCATTGTTATGAATAAATGCTTTCCTCAGATTGATGATGAAGAAGCAACATGAACATCTCACTGAATTAAATCTTTTACATGAGTCAACTTTTTCAAATTTTATCTTAAATTTAAAGATTTATTCCTTTAATAGTTATATTTCCTTCAGAGTTATAAATATTATGCTTAACTAACTTTTCAATCTATAAATGACAACCAGATTTTATTTTGCCTCCAACAACATTTCTCAGCACATAATCTGCAGTGCCGCAGCGTATCATTCAAATAATATGATATGTCTTATGATTATGCCTTTTATACATGTAAATCCACGCAACTAAAAATTTTTAAAGAGTAAAAACAACACATATTACGCAAATTTTGCAAAAGATTTTGAGGCTGCAACGAACCCCTTTTTCAAGTGCACTTCTAGGTAAAAGCATTCAACTGAAGATGTATCCGTTTACTGCTTTAAATCACACTTTATCTGCTCAGAAGTATGACTTAAAATAAATGTATCTTTTTCCTCGTAAAAACAAGCTTTTAAACCATTATAAAGCAAGCAATAGGAATGTCTTGAATCAATGTTCTTTCTGAAGGCAGATTATTCAAAAAATAATTTAAGCAATGCATTTTAATAAGGCTACAATAATGAATATTAATGATTATCAACATGATCGTCAAAAGTTTTGGTTAAGTTAAAGATAAGGAAAAAATGCTGACTGTAGGTAAGTTTCTTCACATTCTTTTTTATTTTCCCCATAACATAAGATTTCTCAAGCAATTTCATGGTATCCTTGATTTCTGTGACCACTTAGCATCCGAGATAATTTGTAAAATTCCAGAACGATCGTAACATCAAATGAAAATTCACTTAGAAACTTTTTAAGGCCGTGGGAACCCTGTAATATTTATTCCCTGGGGTTACTTCCCCTTCACAACTTAGAAATTTGTAACAATATTCAACAATGCTCGTTTAGTTATTATTTACGGTAAGTAGTCATTTTTTTCAGATGTTGAATTTAAAAAAACACTATCTCAGAAAAAAGAATTTTTTTTTAACCCTTTCAGTGTTTGTGAGGTAAAATTCTGTTGCCCAGTGATGTATCTAAAAGTGCGTGCGAGGTAATATTCTGCCATCAAATTCCAAAAGCATGAAGAAAAGACCTTGCACTTTTCGGACAGATGCCTTCAGCAAAAGCTGCTAAAGAATGCAGCTATTCTCACGCTTTTATATACGTCACTGGGCAACAGAATTTTGCGTCGCAAACGCTTAAAGGATTAAGGTAGGTGATTTTAACGCGCGCGTGTCCCCTATGTTACCATTAAATTATACTAACGTTGAATTATTTTATTAATGTCAAAGCTTTAGGTCTCTGTTTAAAGAAATAATTCCATATTGTTTTGCATTGTTTTCATGAAAACATAAATACATGGGTAATTTTTAATTTCAGTTTCTCCCCTGTGTTATCAAGTTCAAGATGTTGGTAACACAGGAGACAAAGTAATATTGGGGACTTAATCATTCTTTTAGAATGTTATATTGCTAATATTAAATGAAAAACAACGTATACTATTAGGACTTAAGGAATATGCAGAATTTAGTCTTTATTTATTCTTTAATGTATCTATGAATATTTAATTACTATTATTACAAATTAGGAGCCTGAACTTTTTTCTTTGATACTTTTCAAATTTTCTCACAACTTAAAAAAGCAAGGGATATGAAAAAATCAAATTCTCCTTCACATTTTTCCTCCTATTAATGAACCAATTTTTATTTCTAAATGCATTTTTAATAATTACCCATTTCAAATTATGTTAAGATGAGTTTACTTCTTGTACACAGGCAATTTTTTTTTTTTGGAAAAGCACCAGCACATTTTTTTCTTGGAATGTTTAGGGTGTTTTTTTTTAAATAAAAGGTAGGCATTATTCTATAGAAGACTTTGCAATGTAGCATATATTCCTCCCTGAAACTTTCCTCAACATACGTGTTACAAAGTCAGCCCCCCCCCCCCCCCAAAAAAAAAAAAAAAAAAAATTTTTGGCTATGGCCTTGGTTGCAGTGAAAGGAAAAAAATTAGTTGATAGAACAAAATGTTATACAGATAATGTAAATCTTAAACTGGAAAATAAATCAATGCAAAAGTAGAAACATAAAGAAAACAAGCTTATAGAAAAAACATAATCAATAAAGAGACATATTTCAATTTGACGCCTTGTTCAGAAACTCAACAGTTTATATGAAAAGAAGTTTCAGAGAAGTAAAAACACTAAATTCAGAATCTGGCAAGACAACTCTTGAAATATTATTCCTTAACATATTCTATGTCAACACAATACACAAATTTGCAAGAAAGAAAGAAAAAAAACCTTAAGAGGTATTGTGACAAGTCTGATCAGTGGCATAACATGTGGGCCAGTAGGGCCGGGGGCCGGGGGACTTGAACTGTTAGAAGTTTAAATGTTTTTTTTTTTGTGATGTCTGTCTTAGAACTTTGTATGTAATAACATGGGTAAACATTAACTTTTTGAAACTCAAAATAGTTAATTCATTACAATTTATTTATTTTGCATAAATTTAATTCCCTATTCAATGTAGCAGGGTGTTGAGATGGTCTGGTTTCACTTGGCAACACCTGCTCTTCCTTCAGATTTTCACTAGTCCATCGTCCAGAAATTTTGAAAGCGTTATCAAAATCAATTTGTTTAAGACTAAATCAAATGAAAAAAAAAAAAAAAAATCAAGCAAATGCTTTGAAAATTAATCTTGAAAAATTTGAGCTTGTTTTTCAAATTCTCTTTCACATATTAATTTTAGAAACAACAAATCTAGCCTCCAAACTCTTTCAAAGAAAAGACGCAGACATATCCAAAGCAGATACCCTGATATACTCATCATTATTTATTTATTGTGTGTTTGTAATACACATACCATTATGGTTTTGATTTTGAATACAAGATAAAACTGAAGAGCAACAGCAGCTTAATAGTGTTTTGAACAAGTCCTTGAAACCTGCCACATAACTACTTTTTTCATGGAAAATGCTGTTAAAACATTGACAGACCTTAGGAAAAACTTTAAAAAACTTTTAGTGACAGCTACTGCCATTGTTCAGCAATGGGGTATAACCAGATTCCGACAAAAATGCGAAAATCTTAGGAGCCAGGGAAAATTTTTAGGAGCCAGTTATAATATTTTCAATTGTGAACTAGTCCCCACCTGTAAAACTAGTTGCCAAGTCATTTTTTTTAGTCATCAGGGATTTGTCGGACCCTGGGCATAACTTGTAAGTTCAAAAATAAGAGAACTGCCAAAGTTAAGAAATGCTTTGATGAGTTGGCTGTAGATGAGTGGCTCTCAAATCTGTTAAAACATTATGAAGTAACAGTCAATAAATAACGAGACTCTAGACACTGTAATAAATCAAATCATGAGTCGTTTTGAGGGCCTCGGGGAAATTGCTAGTCTTTTTGAAATTCCTGATTTCCTTTCATCACTAAATGATGAAGAATTGCACAAAAAACAGCAAATCAATTGGCAGTGGAATAGAAATACCTACCAAATGAGTTCCCTAATGAACTGCAGAGCTTCCGCTTAACCTTGATGTAACGTATCTCCTTTTAGTTGAAAACTATGGGTTAGAGAAGCGTGTGGCATACCGAGAGTGTGTACTGCTCATTTACTTTATTTAAAAACTCTACCTGTTACAGTTGCGAGCAGTGAACGATCTTTCTCTAAGTTATTAATGTCCCAAGAGAGGCTTTCGGGACTATATTATGCGTGGTAAATGAAACTGCTCAGAGAACTGACATTCAAGAAGTTGTTGACATTTTTGCATCAAACTAAAGCAGAAGCTATGACAAATTTAAGTAAAATTTGATTTAAATAAATTTGTTTGTTGGAGTTGAACATTATTTATGCATTGGACTGGTTCATTCATTTTCTGTGAGTTAAATTTGATTTATGTCTTATTAATTAAATAAGATGAAAATCTAAAGTGGAAACTTCATTTAGGCCTATTCACTCAATAATCAAAACTAGTATTGCATACAAAACATTAATGTATGCTTTAAAATTTAAATAATATTAGTCCTTAGTTACATTAAAAAATCAAATTACAATAATTATAGATTAATTTAAAAAGGGTCAGGTAGTGTATCGAATACTTCAATAGGAATTATGAGAGAACGAATTATGTATGAAAAGTTTTATTATGTACATAGTACATAATAAAACTTTTCATACATAATTTGTCTCAAGTATATTGTACTTTTATAGGTTTTTTACAGGGGTGAATACAGGGGGCTCCTAACAAAATATATACGAGGGGGCCTCAACCAAAACTGTTACGCCACCGAATCTGATAATAACTTAAACATTCCAACTAAGTCCATTGCTAGAAATAAATATATGGAAAATAATTCTTTGAAACAAATTATAATCGACTGGTATAGTGATGTGTGTCGGACAAATGCCCACTGGGCAAGACATTTATAAATGGGCATTTGCCAAAAGCATTTTTAAGCACTTAATACCTGGACATTTATAAAAAAATATATATTTATTTTACATTCTTACATTTTTCAAACATTTACCCCTATACAACCCCTTCAAACATTTTTGTTTCAAAAAAAAAAGTTTGAGGGGTTGTATACATATTTGAATATATTTTGAATAACAGCAGCACTTTTTAAAAATATTGATCACAACGCTTACAGATGTAAACACTTAGGCTGAAAAATGTCTTGTGTTACTATATTTTAAATCTCTTCATTCTTATCAAAATCAAAAAAGAAGAAAAAAAAAAAAATATATATATTTTTTTTCAATTTTTGAAAGTCATCTTTATTTTTGGAATGACCTGTGTATAGGAGTGACATTATTATAGATATTTCATAATTCTCAAACAATATTTTAGTAATACAATTTTGCTAGATCAGTACAATTAAAAAACCAGTTAATTGTGAAATATTTGCGCTAATATAACAAAAACGTAAAATAATAAAATATATAATCCGCAGAAATTCATGCATGTTAATTGAATTTCTAATGAGGAATTACAACTTCTACGTAACTAGATCAGAATAAGTTTTAACTTAAATTTTATAAAATATTATTAAAATATTACTTTAATAGATTTTAATCTGCTTTTACAAAATACAATTTCACTAAAAATAGTTTTGGACAGGAAGGTAAAAACCATAGTCTTTACTGTAGGGTTCGAAACCTTGCCAACACTGAATGGCCTCTTTGAAGAAAAAATATATATATATATATATGCACTTAATGTTGCTGCAGATGTACAAAATAAGGTAAAAAAATTTGAAAACTTTTCATTAATATTTTCATAATAAAATGGTCATAAATACTTCAAATTTTGATGTGGAATGGCCCACCTGTAAATGGCAATATTAATAATTATTTCCGAAAAAAAAATCCATAAGCCCTTTGTACTTTTGGCAATGAAATTCATATTATAACTAATGTTATTCATAAGCTGTAATACTCATTAAAAATGTCAAAATATAAAATAAGGTTTATTTTGATCAGGAGCATAGCAATTTGAAAATCATGGGGGGAGGGGAGGGGCCCCTCAAACAATTTCATTTTTAAATGCTCAAAATTATTGCCAAGAAAAACCATTTACTTTTTATTTTAACAATTAAAAAGTAATTAGTATTCACTCATTATTATTAATATTAATTACAAAAATCACTAATAAATTTTCGCTTTAAAAGCAGCTATCTCATTTGGCATTAAAATGAAAATTTCCCGATTTCTAATGGGAGAGGGCTTAAGCCCAATGAGCCATCCCCCCCCCCCTCCTACGTGCCTGATTTTGATAAATGCCCAGAGTTTGAGTGCTTAAAAATGCTTTGGGCAAATGCTCATTTATAAATGTCCTATACAGTGAGCATTTGCCTGGTCCAGTATATCTATTTGTTAAAAATTTCTGTGAATTTTACATTAGTAGAGACTTGCTTTTTTTTCCACAGTTAAAACAAATTCAATTACACAAAAACAATATCATATTTTAAATTAATTTTATTTCTTAACACCGGAAAATAAAAGAAAATGCTGTGTGATGGGTGTGACATCCTTCAAATTTTTTTCTTAATTAGACAAATAAAAAGTGAAAAATAAAAGTAAGATTGATAAGGCAACAATATTTAAACCAAAAAACTTTTATTTTTAAGTATGCACTGATCTTTAACAGGTTTAAAATTTTTAATAATAGCCTATGTTATTAAGAACTGATATAATTTTACTACTCTGCAAAATTCTAGCAGAGTACTAAACCATTACTAAGTAGTTGTAAAAATTTCATATTAAAAAAAAAAATATTACTAATAGTAGATAAATTTATAACTGATTAAGTACAATAATATGCAAATATTAAAAAAAAGTGTAAAACACAAGTTTTTATTCATTTTCTGGAGACTGGTGATTCCTTTTTTTTATTATAAATGTCTTTTAATATCTTTTTTTATTCACTTACTTGGTATTTGGTACTCGGCTAAAGTGCTACTTTGTACAACCCTAGCAAGTAGTACCATTTAAGTGCATGTCTTTTAAAGTAAAGTTAAACTTAAAAAGAGAAGTAAATCTAATAATACCTAAGTTTAAACTTCTCTTTTTAACAAAATGGAATTACCATATGCTAGTTGATGTTAACCAACCAGTGGTTGAGCAGTTCCAGAGTTACATGTTAAATAGGAGACATATCTCGTCCTGAACAGCAGGGTGGTTAACTACAACCAATGTTTATACCCACAATAAAAAGTGTTTAAATAGCTATTTTAGAATGAATGTAAGTACCATGTTTATAAATTTAATAACTATCAAACAACTTCACTATTACAGGTCAAATTCAAAAATTGCATTATTATAAAAGATTATTTTTTTGAATTCATATTCTACATAAAAACACACACAATTGCACTTGGATTTTCTGCATAAGAAATGTCGTGGAACAATTTGCAGCTTCGAAAACGAATATTCCAAACAAGAATTTTTTTTTTTTTTTTTTACAGATTTCGAAGCCTAAAAATTCACGATAAACGTTCCAACGTTTGAGCATTTTTTACTGAAAATCAAGATTTTTCATGAGAAATTTTGATCATAATCAAATTAGATAACTTTCCTGACACCTCGTATTCTACAATTAAACTTTATGTAGGTGATTTTCATATTTTAGGTGATATTTGCTGTCCACTTGAAAAGTAGTTATTTTTTTAAACAGAAATTCTAAGACTCTTTTAAAAAGATTTATTTTTTCCATTTAGATAATTTTCAGTGGGAGCACAATATTTCAAGCCATTATTTAAAAAAGTGTTTTAAGTTACAACTGTTAAAAAGGAAAATTGAAGACACAGCTATCCAAAACAAAAACACTTAAAATGTTTTCTCAAATTCCAACAGTCAAACTTTCCACTCTGTCATATTTTATAATTATGTTAAACCACCCTATGCCAACCACTTATGCTACTGGTAGAGTTAAAAAATCGCGGTCCCCAAACGCGACCAATTTTCACGTTTCCGCGACCATTATTTTGACAGAAGTCTCCAATGTGGCTACCATTCGCTAATGCTAAACCAACTTCCCGACATTTAACCTTGACACATATTTTCCCAAATTCTCTTGTCCACCAAAAATTAAATGGAGAAAGCATTAGGAGTTAATTTTTGCGCCACACGGAAGCCACTATTAGCTAAGTAAACAATTATTAGACAAGTATTATCACAAATCATAAAATAAATAAGGAAACTTTTTTTCAGTTTTAAACATTTTACAAGAAAAAAAAAATAAATAAATAAAATAGAAAATAAAATTTAATATGTATGCATACAAATAGAAAAAAACAGAATAATTTTGCCAAGGTAGATGAATTGTGCAATCAATTTTTAGTAGGAATTTAGGCATCGAAAAGCTAGGGGAAAGGGGGAAAACTTTAGAATTCTGAGAAAATTAAGTTTGAAAAGATGCCATTACAGGTTACATTAATGTCAATCCATATTTTTGGTACTGCATTTTGCGCTATTCGGATTCTCATACATTCCATTGACAAATATGTAATTATTACATGTATTTAAAGCATTTGAATTACTTAAATGTAATTCAAATGCTTATCACAATTGAATTTTTTCTCAGATGGGCAATTTTTTTAAAAAGTTTGGCCACCATATTTTGAAGTTTGGCTACCATTTTGTGGGGTTTTAGTAGGCCTAGGCTACCAATTAAGAAGTTTTAAAGAGTTTTGAGGTATAGCTACTGGACAATAAATACATACTCTCCCAAGCGAATTAATAGCTTGTGTACAAGAGCTTTACGCATTTATATGAATTCACATAACGTTTATTGCTTAGATCATAAAGCAGTCCCTAAGCAAGAATATAAGATATAAAACCTTGTAAATTGCAAAAAAAAAAAAAAAAAAAACACCCCTTAAAATTAAAAAAAAAAAAATAAATAAATAAAATCACAAAAAAGAACAAGATAAATTATACGACACATTTTTAAACAAAAGAAAACATCTGTTACAATGAAACTGGATAGAAAACGCAGGTAAACTAGAAATATTGTAATAATGAAAAATAATTACTTTGGATTCGGTTTCAGATTTCACCTCTACTTGTTCACCCGTTTTTGATGTAGTTCCACTCTCTGACTTAACATCCAAAGTATCCTCAACAAGTTCATGTTTTGGCTTTTCTTCAGCATCAGAGTTGCTGTTTTCAGAATCATCCTCTGACGAGGAATCATCCCCACTATCATCTACATCCTCATCTAACCCAAAATCAGACATTCTAATCACTAACATCTCATCAGATGAATATAAACATTTCTCACATTTCTCAATACGACATAACTTCACAGCACACTCTCTTATATGCATTTTGATCAAGTGGTCTTGCATATTTTCTGTGACAAGACCACATTCTTTACATTTTCTTGGACCAGAGTCATCAGATGAACTTTTCTTACTGGGAGGTTCTGATGAAGCAGAATCTTCTGCTGCCCGTTTTGCAGACCCACTATGTACATTGTAAACATGACTTTCAAAAAGTCTGTATAAAGTAAAAGTAGCTGTGCAAACAGTACATTTATATGACAAATGAGCAGGTTTTAAAGTAACTTTATGCACCTGAGTCATATGAGATACCAATTTATAAGTAAACACAGCACCACAAATGATGCATCGTCCACCATCTTGATTTTTATTTGCCATTTCCTGCATGTTTGTAGTAACCAAGCCATGTGCTCCCAATAAATGACGCTCAAGACCTTGATCTGTAAAAAAGCGCCACTGACATTTTTGGCAGTTTAATGGAGGCCTGCTGACAAGCATTTTAGGATGGATTTTAACTTTATGAACCCAATTCATATGTGTACGCAATTCCTCTAAATCCTTAATATAAGAATCACAGATTTCACACATAACAAAAGTATTTCCAGAGCTACCTTTCACAACTTGAGAAGGAGGAGTATTCAACCGTTGGTAAGGCGGGGTGGGCCTCAAAGGTCTTAAGTTTATATTAACAGGTAATCGAGCCTGTGGCTGCCCCATCATATTGCCTGAGCCAGCCATATTTGTAAACAATGCAACTGGTTGAGGTGGACCTGGTTTCTGAGAAACGGTACGATTTGAAACCGAGCTGATCGGGGTCAAAGTGACGTTCTTGGTACCAGATAAGGTACTTGGCCTTGGAGAAGTACCTGGTCTAGTAACAGGTGTGATAGAAATACCAGATGAGGCAAGTTGGGATGCTGTTGATGAAATATTTGTAGTATATGGTGGACCACGTCTTGGGGGCGGTCCCCTAAGACTGGTCAGCACACGAGGTTGGGGATAGCGATTACCAACAGGCCTTATCGGCTGCAATGTAGGTCCTCGAGGTCTTGTAATCACTATACCAGGAGGTAGCTGAATGCTTGGTGTTGATAAAGCAGGCATTTGAGATTGAGAACCCATAAGTTGCTTGATGAGATTGGGATTCTTCATATCGGGATAAACATTTTGACCAGTAATTTTATTTAGGACAGAAGCAAGCTTTTTCCTAGCATAGGCACTATTAGGGTTATTATCCTCAGGCATAGGCAGCCGCTGATTTTTTGCTGAACTCAAAAGTAATCTTCTATGGCCAATAACATCAGCTATTGTCACCGGTTTAGTAGTAACACCTGGAAATTCAAAATCAAAGGGTGGAGCCAAATTTTGGGATGGAATAAAATGCTTTCTGCAACGGTTCATGTGAGCATTAACTTTAGTTTTTAAATGATGTTGAAATGAGCAGAAAGTACATTCATGGAATGGTATATTGTTTAATATATTAGCTTTTTTGGCATGCATAGCTTCATAATGGAACATAATTGCTTCCAAGTCTCTTGTTAAAAAAGAACAAAAATTGCACCTATATTCCCGCCTTGGAGTTAAATGAGGTGTTAAATAATGATCTTCTAGTACAGCTAGAGATTCAGACTTAAAATTACAAAACTTACACCGTTTCATTCGAAAAGTGAAAGGAGAATTTATTTCTCTTAATTTATCATACCGTTCTCTATGATTTTCTAAAACTTTTTCCAAGTTTTCATCTTTATCTGCAGTGGATTTTAACTGCTTCATTTTCAAATGTTTCATATCTCTATGATACCACTCTTGAACCCTACTCATTCCTAAATTTATTAAAAATTGACCCACTGAACTCTGAAAAAAATTTCTCTTTGAAATCATGTTTGGTCGCATCATGGGAGACTCTTCACCATTAGTTTTTTTATCCTCTTTTTCAAGTTTTGGAAACTCATCATTTTCTTTGATAAGTAAAGGTACAAGCAAGGAAGGACTTTCAATAATAACTTCATGGTCACCAAGAAGCAATGTTCCAGTATGAGGAAATTTTACAGGCTTATATTCACCTGCTTTAAAACTGCTAATTTTTTCCTTTAATGAATTATAGTATGGATAACCAGCTGAAAGACTCATATCTCCTTCAGGAGGGGCATCTGTAATAAAATCATTAACAGCAGGTTTATTTGCACTTTCCTCTGAACCAATTATCTGAACCTCTGAATCACTTTCACAATCAGAATCCGACTTCTTTGTATCAACATTTATGATTTCAATATCAGGATCACTTTTTGTTTCCTTGACATCTTTTATATCCTCTATATCAATGCAAGTAACATCAGACTTCTTGAATTCTTCAAGCTTTGGAAGAATGTCATTATCTTTTTTACCATTTTTATCATTTTCCAAATCTTTCTCTACAATATCATTACCTACAGTCTCATTTGATTCTATGGCTGGCTCATTTTTTTCAGTTTCTTTGGAATCGGAAGCAGCTGGAGACAGGTTGGGCATTGCAATTTTATCACTTAAATCCTCCACAGTTTTACTACTTGAATCACCACCATGATCAACTTCTTTGTCATGACAGTTATCATCGAGATCCTCACTATTATTTTCAATTTTCATCTTTTTAGCTGCGTTGGATTTAGGAATCGAAACTTCAGGCTCTAATTTTGAAACAGAAAGTCTCCTCTTTGATTTTGATTGATTTTTTATTTCCAAATTATCCACAACTTTTTCTTGGTTTTTGCTGTTAGCATCATCATCAGAACAGGAGTTAATTGTTTCTCCATTTAGAGTTGGAGCAGAATCTTTTGATTTTGTTCTGCTGAGTCTAAGAGACCGACGACCATTTGTATTGCTTTTAACATCAATTTTCGAATTTGCCACTCCTTTATTTGGAACATCATCTTCTTTAATTTGCCATCTATCATCAGGCTGAAAATCAATGCATGGCTTGCCTATGATATCCTTTTCTGGAGTTTCAATTGTAATAATTTTTGGTTGGGATGTTTTTCCTTTTACATTGGTACAGCTCATGGCCATGTGATCTTAAACTGAAGAGAAATGACTTTTAGTAAACAGAATACATTTTAGACATTAAAACAATTTACTCAAGAAATAAAACTCCTACAGCACTATAACTAATGCAAACACTTAAAATATACCATCAAAATGAACTTAAGAATCTATTAATTAAAGATGACTCTTCCTTCTTTTGATAGGTGGTAATACCTTATTTAAATAAAAAATAATCTTATTATCTTGAAATTTCTTTAATAGTTCACATTGATGGGCTAATAATAAATGGCTAGTATAATAAATGTTGGCCATAAAATAAATGGTCAAATCAATTTTTAATTCTTCATTTTTCAATTCATTCTTATTAAACTTTAAATACAATTCCTGTACCTTTCAATAAAATCTAACAATATTTACAGGGGAGATATTTAACAAAATTTTCTCTAGATGGCAGTAATATTAAAGCTTATTACTTGGTTCAGTCGGCACGTACAATAAAATTTTTTAATAAAATTCTTTGATTGTAAAATATATAATTTATATTTTAATGGAAGTTTTAATAGCTGTTGTATGCTTTTAGAACTTACTTTTCTCCGATATTTCTTTATATTGAATTGATATTAACTGAACAGAAGGCAACCAAAACTGTATGGATCCGAGTACATTGTTGAATCAGGGCAGTAAAGTGTTGAATGCTTGTAAAAGGCTTTTTTGACTTTTAACTGCTGCCAATCTCATTAAATTTGTTCTTTAACTTTTATATGAATAAATTTTGTAAACAGCACATTATGTGTCATTTTTGTTTACCATTAATGTGCCTCACAATAATAAAAAAAACCTTAATGCATAATGCATAGTACATCCGATCTTGTTAAACAAGCCGTATTTGTGTATCAGACCAGCCGGTTAATAAGACTAAAATGATGGCGTCTCGAAGTGGTCCAATTGTGTAATTTTATTTTGTAACAAAATTGAGTATTTTTTCATGAAAGACTTAATCAGGGTGCATTGATTAAAATCAGTGTTGGCAACTTTTTGCCGTAGGTGAGAAAAACCATCCAGGCAAAAATAGCATTCACTGTGTCTGGCTGTCCATTTAATTTTTTTTTCTGCCAGCTAAACCAAAACCTCAGAAAAAAGAAATTTAAGTTTCAAATAATGTTATTCATGCTTAATTTGAGCACTGAGTGAAATGCATACAACATCTGTGTTATATTATTAGAAATCCCATGATAGACACCATAATTAGAGTCCATGAAAAAATACCTTATTTAATAAAATTTTAATCTATATATACAAAATTCATGGTAACTAAATAGAAAATTAAGTCAATTATTCTTACAATTTAAAACTCTAAGATCTTATTGAATGTTATTTAGGAGCAGTGGGTATTTTTTCATTTTAGTCGTGTTTTTTTTTTTTTTTTGGGGGGGGGGGGGGGGGTTGCCACCAACCTGGGAAAAAAATACTGTCGGCAAAAATAACAACCCCGATTTAAATCACATGATTTTTTTTTAAAAATCATTTTTGAAATTATTATTTTAAAATAAATTTTAGTGTTAAGAGAATGATTTTTAGTGTTCCAAATTACATTGTATATTTCAAATAAAACTTCATATGTCCCTCTGTGTGTCATATGGGATAATTCCTGGTTGCTCTTTTTTTGGAGTAATTAATGGTCATGCATTTTTTAGTTTTATAAACTGGTATAACAAAACTAAAATATGCCAAACACTCCTTAACTATTCTATTTTCTTATGCAGGATATAAAAAATATATAAATTTGCAGCAAGTTTGGAGAAAAAAATATTTTATTTACCACTACAAAAACCATCTTGAAAAAATATCGTCTCCAAAGATTATACTTTTTTTTAAAGATCCATACCAGTTCTATATTTAAAAACAAAAAAATTCTCGTTGATGCTGTTTTATATTAAATAGACTACACTTTTTAATCTAGTGCATATGTTTCGTCCTTTTTTAAATACATTGGTATATTCATTCATGCCCCAGTTTGTTGGGATAATTCTGAATCATCAAGGGAACTGTTGGTCACTAATCTTCTTTAGGAATTCAGAAGTCTTTCATATTCATTTCAGCTCAAACATTATAACGCCTTAGTTGTTAGGTCAATACTAGTTTTATAATTTACTTATTTTTCAAAGATAATTTACTTTTTGAAAAATTATATACAGTAAAACCCTGTTAAAATGTGGGTGTCGGGGGACATGTTTGACAGCCGTGTTATAACATAACCGCTTATAGTGCGGAACCATATTCACGAAATAATACTCGCTTTGTTGCATCATTTTTAACTTTATCAATTACTCGAAACTTTCTTTCCCTATAGTATTTTTTTTTCTTTCTTCTTTGCTGCCATTTTATTCACTGTAATTGCTGTGCAAGAAGCACACATCTCAGCTGCGCAATGGGTAATATACCAACTGCAGGGTTCCCACCAAGAATATGATACAAAAAAAGTGACCATTCAAGAAAAAAAAGTGACCAAAAAAGTGATAAATTAAAAAAAAAGTGACCAAATGAGAATAAGCTTTGCGTTACCACTAAAACACATGTAGAAAAAAGGTTCATAGGTTTTTAAGCATAAAAAAATATACCATTACATTGTTTTCTTCACATGCAAAAGTTCCATCTAGAACTATGCGAGCTTACTTTCGTACATTCCAAATTCAGATTTATACCCTTGCGATCTCTCTCTCTAAATTCTCATTTAGCTCTAGTTCTTGATTACTTCAAATGTACCATTTTCAATGGTTAATACATATTCATTCACTCATTAATTAATTTACTTGTTCATGAATTTGTACACTTCTTTTTCACTCACTCATTTATTTACTCATTCATTCTTTCACTCATTCAGTTATTCATTGATTTATTCCTTCACTTATTCATTCATTCCTTGAGAAATATCCTTAAAAATCCCGGTCAACAAATTTCATTAAAAAAATAGGCTCATTTAGTTTAGGTTGAACTTCATATATGTACATGTTCTTTGGCCTAACATCTTTCCGATAAAGTTTGTTCCAAGCGAATCCGTCAGCTACATCAGGATTTATATAGGATTAAAATTTCGCCGTAGGCGCTAATGTTAATTTTTTTGAACTGTTCAAAAAGGAACAAAAATTGTTCAAATCTAAAAAAATATTTCACACCGAGAGCTTCTTTCAATAAGCTTGTCCATACGAACTTGGATCATATGCCTAGTGTTTACATAATGTTCTTTATTTTGCCCATAGGCACTAATGTTAAGATTTTTTTAACTGTTCAAAACTAAACGAAAAATTGTTCAAATGAAAAAGTAAAATATGGAAATGAGATGTTCTGGCCAAGATCTTTTGAATGGGCCAAAATCCTCAAACGTTATTGGGGGGGGGGGGGGGGGGGGGGACCGACAGACGCACATATTTTGCCCATTTCAAAATTTTCATTCCTTATTTAATTACTTCTTTGACTTTTCTTTATTTTTAATGATATTTTTACGATACATTAAGCCTTTTTTCACTTTATTTTTTTGGAAAGTAGGCTAAAAGCAGCAGAAAGTTCAATCCTTAACTAATCTTCGATAAATAACTAATCTTCCATAATAACATCACTATCATCTTAAATAAAAAATCATTTAAAAAACCAATGGTTTTTCATCAGACACAGAAAGAAAGCAGTCATACATATATATGCCAGGGATGACCAATAATGCTAGCAATCTACAGAATCAACTTTATTTTTTAATGTGTGAAACAAGAAAATTTTTTTTAAATGTTTTATCACAAAAATAAAATTAATTACCGGTAATAAAAACATTTAGAATATCAGAGGAGCATGTGCAAAATATTTGAAACAATTAGATAAAGTAAAGGTATGTATATACAAGGAATATTTTAATCCTTTATTAAAAAACTTAATTCAGAATATTCTTTGATGCCAGAATTAAAACACCAAAGCTAAGTACAGTGAAACCTGTGTAAGTTGACCACTTGCGGTGCAGCACTTTAGTGGTCAACTTATATAGGGTGAAGGGCTGATTCCGTTCCTGAAAAAAGTGGTCAGCTTAAACAGGTGGTCAACTTATAAAAGGTGGGCAACTTTACAGATTTTACTGTACTTCAAATGCATGCTAGGGCAAGGCTCAAAAGAGAAAAAAAGTTTAATATTTCAAAATTTACTTTCATTGGGATTACTACAGAAATAAAGTTAATTTGAATATTATTTATATTTATATCAAATTACATATTTTAGAGCAAGTAAAAATAAAAATCTTTCGGTTGACAACTAAAGAAGCAAATAAAATCAATTATAAGCATGAAAAACAGAAAAAGGATCAATGCCCAGTTAAATCAAGCAAGGAAATCGCTAAATTAAATGCATTCTGTTCAAATTATTCTGCAAGAAATGATTTTGATTATAATCCTTTGTCCAAAGCTAATTTAGAAAGTACAGATACCAAAAGTAAAATACTTGAAAAGTATACTTTAAGTGCTTACTTATCCTGTAGCAAAAAGTTTTTAACTTACAAATCGTTCAAAGACTAAAAATGAAAATGATATGATAGAATAGACCTTGAAAAAGCAAAAAAAAAAAAAATCAGAAAAGAAAATCAATACAGTAGGAATGCTCAAAAATTTAGAGAACTGTTGCCCCCGGTATATAAATGGCAGCATTCTGTAAAAATTCCAATTTAATCAGTCTTAGATTTCTTTTGAAAAAATGTTGTGAGTACGGAAGATCTTTTCTTCTGTAATTTTTTTTTCACTTTTATGTGCCCCTTTGCTCTGTGCTCATCTTCATCAGCTTTTATAGATTTAGCACCCTCTATCATTGCCTGAGCAAGCTGTATTTCTGTAAAATCTTGATTTCTAATGCCCTCCTTTAACTTTTCATTTGCTTCGGCAAGTAGTTTTGTGAAAACTATTTTATTAGCATTTTTCCTGGCATTTGTACTTTTCCTGGTGTTTATAAGAAAAGGTTGGTGGTTATTTATCACTTTATGAGATACCCCATAAAAAAAGGTGATTTTAGGCGACAATTTGCTACAAAATTGACTTTAAGTGACCAATGGAAAAAAAAGTGATTTTAGGTGACAATTTGCTACAAAAAGTGACCAATGAAAAAAAAAGTGATTTTAGGTGAAAAAAGTGACTTGTTGGGAACCCTGCAACTGTGTTTTAAGGAATGCTGAAGAATCTGGAATAGAAAGGTTAATAGCGCTATAAAAGCATAACTAGACTTCTGAAAATGGAATAGTTAAGCATTGAGCTGAACAGTCCCTGACAGATTGAGCTCCGCCCAGGGCCTGATTAAGGCAGGGGCATACGGGGCAGCTGCCCAGGGCCCCCACATCTGAGGGGGCCCCAAATCGAATAGAAAGTTATTGCGTTTCCTTCTTTAATGAACTTTTTAAAAGTGAAGCAGAGGGGGCCCCAAATAAGTTTTTGCCCCGGGCCCCAATTATTCTAAGTCGGGCCCTGGCTCCGCTCATGTCAAGAGAAACAATTCAGGGCGATTGCACACGATTTTGAAATCAAGCTTTATGTTCTAGGTTGAAAGACAGAAAAAGCATGAAAAAGGTGTACATCACGCCTATCACAACAGGGCTTTATATGTTAAGTGTCTGGTGGGGAGATGGGTGCTCTTTGGTTAGAATATTTGTGCGCTCGGGCTGGCTATATTTACAATGGTAAATAAGGAATCCCCTTTAAACGGCAATGATAAAGGGTGGTTTAAACGTCAGGGTACCTGATAATCATCGCAATATCAATTCTGAGTTATACTGAGGTGCGGTATAACAAGGTTTTACTGTACTTATTCATGCTATTCTATTATCATGATATTTTCTACTATAATTTTTTCCAGAATTATGTTTATTTTTACGTTAACCAAAGTATTGTTTACTTGAAATGTGACCAGAACATTCAAGATAAAGCTTCTGAAAAAGCAAAAGCAAGAAATTACAACTAAAGATAATAATAATAATAAAAAAAAGAGTCTCAAGAAAAATTCTAATGGCAAAAAGGATAAAACCATGTATGATACTAATACACAGGCTTTACCATCAGAAAAGAAGATGTGTCTTGAAGCAAAAGATGAGGAGCTAGAAATATCTGAGGTTGAGAATAACAATGTCAATATATTTGGATTTAAACAATTACAAAAGAGTTCAACAGTAGAAAATGCAAAAAAAGTAGCCAAAGATGCCTATCTTGCATTTTAAAATCACGGATATTCTGCTGTCTATTATTATAAAGACCCTTTTTATGTTTGGAAAATTATGAAAACAGTAGATGAGAAGAATGTTGAAATGAAATTTCTCGCAAAAACGAAAAAAAAGCAGCAAGTATTTTCTAATAGACGAAGCAAGCCACCTTGGAAATTATTTTACGGGCCAGTAATTTTAAAAGGAAATTACTTTTGCTGTGGACACTAGTGTCGGTTGGATCTTAGAAGAGCCCACCCCATTGGCGTGGTTGGCGATAAGTAAGCCTGATTTGATGGAAACCACCCAGGTTCTATAGTTCTGCGAGATGGACGCAATTTTGAATGGGGGGGGGGGGGGGGGGTCTCGTTTAAGAGTTTACCACTAGTGTCATTCATAATGCTTACAAATGTTATAAGAAATTCTGTCAAGAATTGTAGAGTTGAAGCACTTTTGGTTTAAATAAAAGTGTCCTGAGACACAGCCTTACAGTATTCTTCTGTTCAATATTTTTTTTAATAATTATAAAGAGAGAGAGAATAATTATTGCAATATTTATAGTCAAAGTGCATTAAATAAGGATAATATATCACATTAATTTACTTCCGACATTTAATACCTAGTATATAAGGTAACAAATATATTTACCCCAAACCCGGGGTAATTATTGGTCACTTAAATGAGTAAATTAAACAAGTGTACATTAATTACTGGTTAAATGAAAATAACAATAGATCACATGTTATGTATAAGCTTGTTCAATTTTTAACCAAATTTAATAATACTATCTGTTAAAACTTCTGCAGATATTCAAACCTTGTTTTTTGACCCGGAATTACCCTGTATGATCCTATAATTTCATAACTTTAGAAGAGAACTTATTATTTTTCAGTTTTACAATATTGTTCTTACTCTTCAGACATTTTAACAGCTAACTCATACTGCAATTCATAGATATCATGCTTCCCTTTGTTTTTAATTTTCATAATAGTATTAAACCTATGTAATGAATACCACACAAAGAGTTCAGATTCAGTGTTTAAAATGATGGTTTCCAACCTTTTTCAACTCGGGACCCTTTTATTAAGCTGCTTGCGGCCCCATATATGATGTAAACAGAAATTCATATACATAGAAAAATAGATGCATTTAGATATAGCACATGTTTTGCAGGATAACTCATATCTCATGTAGTTAAAAAATTTTGTTCTTGAGTAATAAGCAATGTATGGATAAATCACTAATCAGCCAAATATGGCTAAAATAACTTTTTAGGATATATTTTGAGCACATTTTATAATCAATATATTTCCTGATTGCTCAAAAAATCAGTGAAGAAATCATATAAACACGTAAATAATTCATAAAAAATTAACAATTTGTGAACTAGTCATTCTCTTAGAATTATTTGTAATACATAAATAACTAACTCTGTATAATAAAATCTTAGTTACGCAGCACTACTCTAGAAATTTCATTCATTACAAAGAATTTTTAAATTAGCTACCTCCAATTATGGAATTATATTGCTAGTGCATTTATTATGACTCATTTAGTATAAGAATCTAATTTACTAAAAACGAATATAATTTTCAATTATAGATTTATATGAATGCATATTAATTGTAGATGAATTAATATTAATCATATTTTGTGGATCCATCATATAAGTAATTATGAATTATAAAGCCTGATAATTTGATTCTTAAGGAATTTTCAAACAATTAGCTATAATTCTGAAGTAACACAGGCATTCCATTGATTTATGCTTTGTACCTCCTTATTTGATTCTTGCACAATGCTTTTTTAAAAACTTGTACTAATAGGAAGTTTTACTATTGAGATGTTTATTTTAACACCTCAATAATAACATTTATGAGATTGTTATTTCTATTTCCAATTACATAATTAATTAAGTAAACATGTGACACATGACCCTTAGTTATTAATTATATATATTTATTTTACCAATAACTAAGGTCTTGTGTCATTAATTTAAAATAACTAATGTAAATATCAATTCCCCAAAACACAAAAAATGAATAATGAGCTTTTAGTTAGTGGAAAACAACAAGTGCAAGTAAATAGCCTAGCATTACATTGAATTTCATCTGGTGCAACATACTAACATGAGTTGTACATATTTGTGATTCATGCCTTAATACCAAATTACAATAAACAAATGTATAAGTATTTTTTGATCTGTCTACGTTATTTATTCGCACAATATATACTAGACTAAGTCATCAATTTATGTCAAGGGACAACCTCTAAGATTTGTGGACGAATGCTTTTCTTGACTGAAACAATAATAATTTGACATCATGTAGAGATTTTTGATCTTAGATTTATAGAGTAATTTCATTCAGATTTATGTGTAAAAAATAGTTATAAAAGTGGTACTTAAGCACTTAAAAAATCCCTTAAGTGTTCAAATAAACATTTAAGGGAATGGATTTAAAGAAATATTTCATCCAAGCACATCATGCTTGAAAAAATTATTTTACACACAAAAAAAGACAATTTAGAAACTCGACGATAATTATACAATTTTCGACTTAAAAGTTAATGCACAACAATGTTTTAAAATCAACGTACCACTTCATAGAATTCCCGCGAATATGGAATGGAAGTAGGCTTAAGAAAATCTATATGCAATTCACTTTTAAATTTTACCAATTTCGATAGATTAATAGTACACATATATAGTGACAGAAGTTACAAAATAAATTCACTTATAAAGTATTAACTCTTTAAAATATAACACAGAATTTCACTGATTTATCGGATAGCTTTGAACACGACTAACTATTTCGCTCCACTTCACCAACAGCGGTACCCTCCCAAGCTACTTTCGACCGCGGTACAAACGGTACACACGCAGCGGAAAGTGCGCGGGAGTTTAGAGGAGTACCGAGAAGATCGTGATCATACAAGGAATACAAACAAAACATCTAACAGGATGAGGGCTTTAACAAAAGTACCACAACTTACCAGCAGTGTTATCATAAGCTGCCACTCGTCAAAACAAATATATGATTGATATAGCCCTAGATACCGGCAAATTCATTTTTGAAATACCCCGACCCTCTCACACACATTCCTCGTCTGTACCAACATGGCGCTTTAGTGTCACGTGATCAAGAGGGGATTTTCTTTTTTTTTTCCTCTGATCTCTTTTTCACTTTATACTAGTTATTCCAAGCGAATAGCAGGACGTTAAACAGGCCACGTGACATAATCGGTTTCAACCAATCCGGTTCAGAAGAACCGAACTCGACCCGGACTCTACAGAGCCGGAAACGCATACTCTCTAACCAGACTTGTCTGATTTGGCGGTATGTTTGAGTCCCCGCGCGCCTGTTGTGGGAGCGAGGCTATATGTGTAGAGTATACTCGTAGTGCAACTTGTATTATGAGCAAAAAATAAATAAACGTTAAAAAAATTGGTTGTTTTTTTTTAGCGTTTTTTTCCTTCAAATTTTTAACCTTTTCTCAACAGAACATTGACAAGTACACATTATAATACAATTAAAAATTTTAATTACTTAACTGGTTGTTAAAAAACGATTTTAAGGTGTAATAACACCTTATATTATAAATACACGCACACAGAAACTTTGTACATGTCAAATAATGGCAGGTATTCCTTTTTATTTAAAGAAAAGTATCTAAGGATAGTTCACTGCTGTGGTGGGGGAGACAATAAGACAATATTGAAATTTCACAATTATTTTACTGATTAAGAAACTGGTTATGGCACTGGTTACTAGTAAAATTACGAATGAAATACACTTTCAGAACTTTTTCAACCTCATGGAAAGAAAGTTGCTAATTGCCTCTTTAAAAAAATCAAAGTGCAACGATTGTATACATTCAATGCAGATATTATTTTTTCCAGGAGTAAATTTTAGCATAAGGCATAGTAATATAATAATTAATAATTTTGCATGAATTTTCCGATTCGAATTCAGTAAAAGTTTTTTAACGTGAGGGCATGCTTGAGAATTCTTTTGCTCACCTCAGTCAGTTCTAGTTCAATTCACATAGCATTGGCGACCTATATTCGGAATGGAACAGCAGTGGTTAATGAGGTGACTCAGGAAAAGGGGGAATAACCAATCATAGTATTTATCAGTTAATAGCAGTAAAAAAAAAAAAACCTCGTACTAGGTGTGTTTATTTATTTATTTTTGGAATTACATTCATAAACTTCAAAATAGCGACTTCTTTTCTCCCTTTTTAGGGGGGGATGCTCCTTTTTTGTTTGCAACACTGCATATATAATATTATACATTTATTGATAAAATAATAATCTATGAGTGACTTCTTAAAATTTTTATCACATAATTGATAATCACATATTAATAAATTAACTAAAAAAATTAATAATATGACTTCTATTAATACTATTCAGAGCACAGAGCGGAACTGTAGCAAGTACTTAGTATTCGGAGCGGAGCATTTCAAATGAGTGGCTACTCCAAAACAACATACCTGGGTATTTTTTAATCCCCCAACCGTTTGCAATACATGGTATTTTATCAATCATGAAGAAAGTTTCCTTTATCTCTTTAATTCAGTTTAAAGACATCTCCTAGCCCAGTGGTCGGCAAACTTTAGAAGTTGAAGAGCCAATTTCACCGTTTTAGGAGTTTTGAAAGAGCCAGAAATACACTTTTATAAATATTTTGATTTAATTCATTGAATGATAAATATACTATCATGCATATATTTATGTAAAAATACATTCATAAACAACTCTTCTACAAGTAATAAACATGTTAATTAATGAAAGCAAGGATTTGAAGCTACTTACAAAGTTTTATAATATTACATGAACAGCTTCTTGTTAATTTCAAACATGAATTCAAGTTCTAATAAGTAAGATTTGGTACTGGAAAAAAGTCTCATAGTTATTTTGTAAATTTTTGATAATATTTGGAATTTCCAAATAAATATGAGATTTTCTTCCAGAATGAACTTTGCTTGTAAAAATACGTT
Source organism: Octonoba sinensis (assembly GCA_038502835.1). Classification (NCBI taxonomy): domain Eukaryota; kingdom Metazoa; phylum Arthropoda; class Arachnida; order Araneae; family Uloboridae; genus Octonoba; species Octonoba sinensis. The sequence goes on from CM076604.1 coordinate 87,495,445, forward strand.
GAGGGGGTATTTTTAAAAGCAAAGTTCATTTCTCTTTTTTCTACCTCTGAATTTCAGTATAATTGTAAAGAGTCGCATTCAAGTAGTCAAAGAGCACCGCTTTGCCGTGGTTTAGCCGAAATTAGACACAAGAAGTGCCTAAATGTGACAATACATTTTGTGCATCTCAGTGAACAGTACCGGATCTTGGACTTTTCCGAGACGGGGCAAAAGTTAAAAATGCCGCCCCCTCCAACCAATTATTGTTGATATTTCATATAACTTTTATGCGATGGCCTTTTTTTTTTTTTTTGTGCCATTGATGAACCCGAACTTTCGGTAATGTCCCCACACATGGCCCCTTTAGCTCAACATTAGGAGGGCAGAGCCATATGAAGGGTCCCTCTTAACTGGAGATATGAAATTCTGACATTTGGGGGGGGGGGGGGGGCAGGGGTTCTCCCCCTGGAAAATTTTGAAAACTATATGCAAACTGGTGCATTTTGAGGCCTTAGGAGACGCTTTGGGACTTCAAAAATTTAAGAAAAAAAAAAAAGCAAACAAAAGCTTTTTGAAATTTAAACGCTTTTACTCAAAAAAATAATAATAAAATTTCAGAAAAAAAATTGCCATTTTTTTAAACTATAGAGGGCGGCATAACCCTCCCCTCTCCTTCTTACTAACGCCCATATCGAAGAGCCAAGTGTTTGCCTTCTGAAACGACATTTACAAGCTCCCACCTTCTTCCCAAAAGGAGGCTTTAGAAGTTTCTAAAAGAAAAATCATTCGGTAATGTTTTCGCATAGCATGATTTATAAGCATATTTCACTACCACAAGGGGGAAAAAACCTTGACTTTTTAAAATTAAATTTTTAAATTTTGACATTTCGAAATTTGCAGCCCACTAACCTCAATTTTAGAATTTCCATCAGTTTATACAAAAAAAAAAAAAAAAAAATCTATAATCGGTTTTAATCGTTAGAAAAATAGCTGATAAATGATAAAATCGGAGCGCCGAACTAGAATTTTAATTCTCTGCCAAAAGTTCTCAATTATATATAATTTTTCTTTTCTTTCTTTTGTACATCACAGTGGAATTTGCCGCCCCCCAGAAGTGCCGCAAATTTTGAACTTGCGCCATCAAAAGTTTTAGGGGGGGGGGAGTGTTTTTAGGGGGCTGGAAGCTTGGCTGATTTGAGGAGGGTCATCCTTCTTGGGGGGATCCGTAGCTCTTTAGGGGTGGCCACCCCTGAAGAACAATAACGATCGATGACTCGTTGGCTCTGACTAGAAGACTCCCGCAATGGTAGATGAATTAAACGATTCTATTCATTGAAATATGTGTGAAGAAAACGTTCTCTCGCCAATTATGTAGAACACCGTTTTCCAACCGCAGGTGCGCGAACCCTGAGGGGTTCGAGTACAATAGGAAGGGTGTTCGCAAAAATAATATTGTAATGGCTAAATTTTTACATAGGGACAGAGTTAAAGTGATTTTTTTTACAAATTATTCTTCAGATAATGTAGAAAAGTTGCGGACTGGCCTAGAAAGCATACGAACAAAATTTTAAATGTACTTTCTACTTTTGCCTGATTTCGAAAATTGTAGCCTGATTCAAATCATAAACCCAAAATGGAACAGGAAGACATTTATTGATTAATTTCGAGCTTGTATTAGCCTTTATCATGCTTTCTATTTATCAGCGCTATCTCAATGAGGAACTAGAAACTATATAAGTTTTAATATTTCTGTTTAGCGAATTTTGTATATTTCAGACAACAAATGTAGCCGAAAGATTTATTGATTAATTCAAAGTTTTGTACGCATATTTCTCATGCCATTCCAAAACGTTTTCGCAATTCTAAGAATAGTTTTTGTGAATATATATGTTTGCTGCTCTATTAGTGACTAAATGGAACAACTAATAAAAAGTAATAATTTAAAAAAGTATTCCGTTTCTTATAGATATTGGTCTAGATTTCATTTAAACCTCAATGCTTTACAATCATATTTTTGATTTCATTTTATGAACTCCTGATTAATCGGTAAATAATTGTGCTAGCAAATTTTGTTGATTTCTTACTCTTTACTGAGGTGATGGTGATCGCCAATGTGTTTGGGATTTTACAGGGAGTTCGTAAGGAGAAAAAGGTTGGGAACCACTGATGTAAAACAATAGCTATTGGCTCTGGGACAATCTAGGAATTTTTCACAAGTAGATATCAACTCTCTCAAGGCATCTTCTTGCCAGAGCCTCACTATAGCGTCCGAGCGTGTACCATTAAATAATAACTACAAAAATAGTGTACCTATGAAAAGTTGCTTCAAGGTTTGTTCTAAAAAGGGAAAAATTCATTGTTTTCTGGTATAAGGGAGTTGATTATTCTTCTTGGGACGATTTGGTGCTATATTTAACTTTTAAACGTTATGTTTCATACTCCGCTATATTTCTTTTTGTTTAAAGGATCTCTCTATAGCACAACAGATAAGAATTTTCAGTCTGATACTCCCCTTAGGGGGAACCCCTGTCCCCCACAAAGCAGTGGTGTAGTTCAGTAAAAAAAGTTGGGCGGAAGCTTACACTTGCGAAGTTATTGAATGAAAACGTGGGGTAGGCTTGTATTAAAAATTAAAAACAGTGGGGGGGGGGGCGCTTTTGTTAAAATATAAAAGGAAATGGACGCTGACACCCTGCGTCCCCCCTCTACTACACCACGCCCCTAGGAACACATCACTTCCTTTTATATTTTCGTTGAGGACTTGAGACCGACATATAGCATTCACTTTAAGATGTATCAGCAGATGGCAGCACTACAAACATTCAGCCCTTCAGTTTCTAATAGGAATGGTGGTGTTTTCCGCCATAAAATCCATAAAAACAAAGCAGCACTGAAAAATACTTTTTTCCTCTGTACGTTGCAGATTTTTTGACCTAGAATTAATGTGCAGATTTTCGACGTGAGAGTTAAAAATAATATTTTTCCAAGGCGCAAAATTTGATTCGGCAATTTAAAAAAATGTCAATCACTTCAGAAGTTTAAAAGAAAAGAATGGTTAATATCAGGGTTCGTATATATCGCGATCTTTTCGAAAATATCAAAAATATCCGATATTTTGATACACATACCGAAATTTTTTTATACATATCCGATAGTTTCAAAAGTGACAACTTATTGCTGATGATAAATATTTTCAGATTTATTTAATACAACTTACAAATCAATAGATATTACACGTTATATAAAACTAATATAAAATATTATTCTAACAAAATATAGTTCATACTTAATTTTATGTATATAACTATTATAAATAAAAAAAATCTTTTTTAAGCACTTATAATAAAATTTTAAGTTAAACATTTTTCTCTTTCAAAATAACAAAACTTTAAACGCAAAATGATTTTTTTTTTTTTTTGTTCAAAAATTAAAAAAAAAAAAAAGTAACTTTGTCCGCTTACGCAGTTCCGAGCCAGTTGCGCAATGAGACTGAACTATACCAAAGGTAAAGAAAATGCTCTCTAACGGTGCTGTAGTTGGTGAAGCAGTAAACAGTTGATAAACTAAGTTACAAAAAATTTCCTTTAGTGGCTGTCCAAATCAATGGTTCCACAGCTAAGAACTCGTCTTCAAAAATTAAGTTCGGAAAGGGAGATTTTTTTGGTAAGAAAGTCATTACTAGAGACATTTCATACGTGTAGAAATTATTTTTGTTAGCTCCTTTTAGCATTTTATTTACAAACTAGCGGTATCCACACGGCGTTGCCCGGGCTGAAATTTAAAAGCGTTGCCTACGGCGCTGTCCTTGCTATAATAAGAGTATAAAAACGTCACCGGATGCGATGTCCTTGGTAAGAACGTAAAAAAACGTCTCCTGAAGCGTCGCTCTAGCTAAGAATATAAAAAACGCTGCATGCCGCGATGTCCTTGCAAAGAGTACAAAAAATATCGCCTGTAGCATAAAGCCTGCAGTATTTGAAAAACGTCGTGTGTCTATTTGTCAAAAAAAAAAAAAAAACCTTAATAGACATTGTCAACGCTTGAAAAAGTAATATAACATGTAGAAGGATCTGTTAAGGGGGAGGGGGAATACGGGGGAATACGTCTTAAACGGCGTATTAAGAGCAATTTTCAGGAATTTTTTTAATGTATAAAGAATAAAAATATTTTATTGAGATTTTCAGGTTATATTGTAGACTAGCTGACATGCCCGGCTTTGCGCGGAATAATATTGCATCATTCGCAGGCTAAGTGACGCATGTCCAAAATTCTGTTGTAAATATGTAAGGAAAAATTTTCTTTAAAAAATCATGTAGGAGATGGGCAACAGGCCTGAAAAACCTTATTTAAACAGTAAAAACATTGAAACGAACAGCCTAGAAAAATTCCTTTTAGACCAAAAATAACAGTTCATAAAAATCTACATTAAAATGCCAACAACAGTTCAAAAAAATTGCCATTAAAGTAATTGCAACAGTAACTAAAATGCGCACATGCAGCGAGATAATTGTGCCAAAATGATATCGAGAGACCCATAAAAATCGTAATTACAATATCTACCACAATACATTTAAAAATTCCCATCAAAGTAAGATCTGTATTCTGTTTTAAAATGTCCATCAGATGAAGCACAACTGTCCCTGAATATGTCTGCTACAATAAAGAAAAAATCCTTAAATCCCCACATTTGAATAAAGACAACTATTCCTAAATATCCCTAATAGAATAAGGACATTATAGTCTCAAAAAATCTCCATTAGAATAAAGACGTCAGTGGCTAAAAATACCCATAAGAATACTGACCTTCAAGAGCTACTGTTCCTAAAATTACCAACAGTCCATCTTAAATTAACCATCAAAATAAGGACAGTTCCTATAAATCCCGATTGCAAAATCGTCAAAGGATTTCCTGAAAATTCAATTGAATAGCACTTTCATAAAATTCGGATAAAAACGAAAGAAAGGGAAGCATTTTTCCAAAGGCAAATGCTTATATAAGTTAGAAAATGTTTGGTACTGAACCAATCCTGACGCGTGAAATTTAAGTTGATAGAAAGAAATAACTAAATTATGTCCAAATAGTGCCAAATAGACAGTAAAAAAAATTAAGTAAATGTTTTATAAAATAAATCACTTGAGTAAAATATGGAAAGAAAAATCAACCTCAAGAAAAAGTAATTGAAAATCGTCTGCACTTTATAATCCACAAAATATGCATAAAAATGCAACGAATTCTTAGAATTTGTTTCGCTGATAAAGCGGAGACTCTACCATGAGAAATAATATGTTTCATGAAATTGTTGAACTGGTACCATAATACTAAATCGGCAAAAAACAAAGAAGAATCAACCTCAAGAAGTAATTAAAAATCGTCTGCAGTACGCTAAAAAATGAAATGAATTTTTAGAATTTGTTTCGCTCATAAAACGGCATGAATAAAGATAAAACATCATTTTTTCAATCTTACGTTAACAAAAATCATCCAGTTGGCGACAAAAGTAGTATTTATTTTGGCGAAAACACGCAAATTGAGCTGATAAATTCAGAGGTAAGCCTTGCTTTAAAGTTCGAAAACTACTTTAAATGAATATTGTGCGTGTTCTATTTGTTCTACGAACTTCTGAAAGAGATCATCTTGTGCAGTTTTTCACGGGCATCAATATGCTGCAAAAATCTAAAACGTGAGAAGTTTCTTCGATGAGATAAACCCAAAATCAGCAGTTTTGCTTAAAATTGGAATAAAAAAAGAACAAATTCGAATTTTAGGAAAAACGCTTCGAGGTGCACGAGGACCTGACCCAAGGTACCTGTAACCAAAATTTCGTACTTCTAGACCGTTCCATCTCGGCAGGAGGCGATCGACAGACAGACACACACACACACACACACACAAACTTTTGGTTTTATTTATATAGATATATTGAAGAACATTTACTGAAATTTTCAAACATTTTTCCTGAAAAATCCCAGAGGTATCGGCTGCTGCACACTGTAAGTCGCCACCAGGGTCGGCTCTTTGCGTACATCCTGGAGGTCACAATTTTTATCTGAAATCAATTTTTTTTAATATACTTTTTTTGTACAAGTGTCTCTTCTAGTTAAACTAAAAATCATCACAAAAAATTGGAAAATTTTTATTTTCTTTTTTAGAATGGGAAAATTAAGTACGATTTTTAACTGCTTTTCTGTTCTTTTTTTACAATAAAAAAAGTAAAAATAAAGATATGTTTATGATTCTAGTACAACTAAAGCGTGTATATATAAAGAAAATGTGTGCTAAATTTGATAAGGATTGATCAAAAACTCTGCGAGCTAGCAGAGTGTACGCAAATTCGAAAAAAATAGTTTCGAGAAAAACGCGTTTGAAAAAAAGAGTGGTATTGAAGGTAAATTTAAGGCAGGTAATGAATCAATTTTTTCTATACTGATAGATAGTAATACTTATAGAAATTTCTATCAGAGGTCTCAATTGTTAAAAGAAATAAAAGGACTTCTGCTAACGTTCTCTAATACCCCCTCGTACTAGGGGTAGTCTGAGAAACCGAAAAGGTGCAGTCAGTATGGCCGTAGTTAGGATTGAACACCCTTCAGGTCATTCATGAGGGACTACCTGCTCAACTGCTCCAAAAGGGGCGCTCGCTCAAATGCTTATAACTTTTAAACGACTTAGAATTTTGCTTTGAAATTTTCAGGGTATATTAGTGAATAGTTGAAGAATCGATTGGAAGAAATTTTTTCACAATCCATTTATTTTTCGCCTAGAATACATTTGAATTTCACATCTTTTTGAAATATAAAAACAACGAAGTGCCCGATAATTATTTTGCTCCTATATTATTTAATCTTATAGCAAGACTAGATGAAGTACCCGGCGTTGCGCGGGGTAACATTGCATCATTCCAGGCCAAGTGACACGTGTCCGAAATTCTGTTGTAAATTTATAAAGAAAAACTTAGTTAAAAAATCCCAGTAGAAGATAAGCAACAGTCTTAAAAAATCCCATTTAAACAGTAAAACTCCTTAAAAATCACGATTACATTAAAAGCAGCCATAGGCGTAACCAGGGGGTGGGGGGGGGGGGGTTTGGGGGTTCAACCCCCCCCCCCCCCATTGGGTATTTCCTTTTTAAGGCACATTTAGGCACAAAAAAAAAAAAAAAAAATTCTGGCTACGGCTTTGCAAAGCACACATTTGTTTTTTTCCTAAGAAAATGATTTTATTTCCTCTTTCTCTGAAGGGTTGTGATCATGACCAAAGTATGCAGCTCATAATAAAGAGGACTTTTCATCTGGTTATAATTAACCCCCTTATCACCTTGGGGGGGGGGGGGTTACAGCGAAAGGTGGCTTCAATCACCGTACCACACACAGACAAACAGAGATCCTTTCAATCACTCCAGAAGGTTTTCTTTCCTTCTTGATGTCTTTTTTACCCAAAGGCAGCAATTTGGGAATACAATCGCACAAGTAATAAGTTTCGTGGAAAATATTCTCTACTGTGATGGAGTTTTGTTTTCTGATAAACCGGTGTTGTAGTTGTAGGCGCTGGGGTCTGAAAATGAAGTACCCCTAGCCAACAATTGTCCTAATGGGTTAAACCCTCCAGCCAGAAAGGGATGCTCATCAAGAAACTTAAAGAGTAGTTTGTATTTATTTATGACTTCCTGTCCAAACACCCATTTTGGTAAAATCTTTTTTGTAGATGAGCCGATTGGAAAACTGATGAACTGTATTTGAATTGCAGTCTCATTTACAGATGTTCTCTCATCCCTTATATTTTAAATGTTTTTTTTTTCTTATTATGGTCCATCACTAATTGCATTACGACTCTGCAAATCATCCGTTCAACGTTTCCAACCTCACTGCTACGGTTTAATGCCGCATTTTAATTTACAATAAAGTATTATTTATATTTTAGCTAAATTTTTAATTATTTTTGATATATAATAATGTTTGCACTCCATCGATGGACACGCGTTCGTCATCCAAAAAGAAAATAAAATTTGATTCAGACGCTTTCACTCCTGAGGTATGTTTTGCTACAAATTTAAAAATTTTTTTAGAAATGTATTGTGGGGATGAGCAAATTTGTAGGGGAATTTGGATTTTTTCTCTAAAATTCCACTATTTCCCAGTTTTAATATTATGAATGCTTGGACATAGAAGATTGCTTAGCGCTAAATATTGAATTTTCTATAGCGTTTGATTTAAAAAATAAACTAATAGATCTAGTAATGAATGTTTAATGTTGTTGTGAATCAATTCCGTATCCACAGAGGAAGGGGGAACCACGTGCTCCCCCCCCCCCCCACAGAAATCTTTTGCAATGTATCATATATTTCTCCCTGCAACTTTGCTTAACATAAGTGTGTCGAAGTCTGGGGCCCCCCGGAAAAATATTCTGGATACTGCCTTGGCTCCGGAGCAGGGGGAGCATGTTAAGAATTAGGAAGGGCAGTGTATGCCTCAAAATCATACCCTTTATATATACATATATATAGATATATATGACTAGAAATTAGGGATGTAACGAATAGTGATTTGGCCGAATACCGAATATTCAGCCATTTCTTCCAGGCCGAAGCCGAATATTCGGTCCTTTCTTCAAGGCCGAAGCCGAATATTCGGCTAGGCAGAATACCGAATATTCGGCGGCCGAATATTAAAATTTCTAGAAAATCGTTGTAATCGAACGTATTTGTCAAATTTAAAATTATTCACAAAGTCAAACACCAATTACACACAATCTATGATGTATGATTTAATTCTGTTTGTTAAGAATTTAAAACTATTTAAAATTAATCTATTTTCACTATTGTTTTGAATGTAATAAAACTAAGAATTTCACTCTCAAGCAAAATAGAAATGACAGGTTTTACGATAGTAAGCATTGGCATTTTTTTACTAATTATTTAATTGCAATGAAAAAAATACTAGGGCTTAGTGAACTTTTACCTTGCTCAAAACTGTTTTATGAAGGCACTTTAAAAATTATAAAAGTTGATATTTTTATTTTATGGGGTTTTTTACATACCTATTTTTAAAAGACATCTTGAAACTTAATGCACTTAACTGGAATATGTTTTTATTTTCAAAAACACAATAACTTATGCTATCTTTATATTCACGATATATTCTGGGCTTTTCACATTTATCTCTAACCCAATATTCACAATAAATCAGTCTACCCAAACAAAGTCTGGCTTCCACTTTGTTAATAATAACAAAATGAATTTATCATATTATCTATTATAATTAACTATTGGCAGCTTTTGGGAGCAAATGCTAAATATAAAATACAATATTACAATTTTAAAATGCGTTTTTGCTCAATCAAGCCTAAAACAATATTTAAAAAAAGTAGTTTATTCTAAATTATTTTTATTTCTTAAAGCTATAGTGGACTAATATATTCTTTTGCAATAATTATAATACAATTTTAAATGTTTAAAATCTACTAATTTCTTTATTTTTTTTACTTTTATACTGCAGCAGAACTATTCGGCCGAATAGTCCATCAGTATTCGGCCAGGCCGAATTTGACCTTACCCAGTATTCGGCCAGGCCGAATATTCGGCTGGGTGATGAAATGACTATTCGGCCAGGCCGAATACTCGGCCAAAGGGTCGAATACCGAATAGTGGCCGAATATTCGTTACATCCCTACTAGAAATGATGTTAATATGAATTTTTTTACATATATGACAGCTTTTTGATGTATATATAGTAGATGTATGTTTAGATCTTTGGTGAAGTTAGAGGAGTGGGTATTTGGGGCTTTTGCAACTTAAATCTTTGTAACTGGTCTTACATCTATAATGCTTAGGCTACTAACTTTGGAGGCAAGGGTTCGAGGGCTCTCCCCAGGAAACTTTTTGAAATCTTCCTAGCAATGCAATTTCGGGATACTTTGGTGATGTTAGAGGAAGCAGAAAGGAGTTTGGTTACTCTTCCCCCTCCCCCCCCCGCAATTTTTTTCAAAATAATGTCTTATATCTTTTAAGTTACTTTTGGTGTCGCTCGTAATAGTGTTCAATGTCCTTTCTCTGAAAGTGTTTCTGAAAGTAAAGTGTCTTAAAAGCGTAATTTCTCTTTTCTTTTTTTAAAACTTGTGATCTGAATTTTTTGCCGGGGGGGGGGGGGGAGTTGACTTGCTCCGAAGGGGTAGCCCCCCCCCCCCGGGAGATGCCTGAAATAAACACGGAGTATATCTTTAGAGACAAGTATTTATGACTAGTAAATTTTCAACTCTTTTACACTTCTTATTGGTGTTTAGTCTGTCATTTTTAGGGTGACCCCCCCCCCCCTTTCACCAACCCTAGTTACGCCTATGAAAGCAGCAGTCCAAAAATTCCTTTTAGCCTAAAAATAACAGTCCATAAAAATCCTCATTAAAATGAAAACTACAGTTCATAAAAAGAGCCATAGAGTAAGAGCAACATCAGCAAAAAATACGCATATGCAGGACAATAATTCCAAAATAACATCAAGTCCACAAAAATTCCAATTACAATATGGACAATACCACATCTAAAAATTTTCATCAGAATAAGAGCAGTATTTTCTTTAAAAATTCCCATCAGATGTAGAACAACGAACCCTGAATATTTCTGCTACGATAAAGAAAACAATCTTTAAAGCCTCCCATTTGAATAAAGATACCTATTTCTAAACATCCCTAATATCATAAGGAGATCAGTCCCAAAAAATTTCCGTTAGATTAAAGACGTCAGTTACTAAAAATACCATTAGGCTACAGAACTTGAAGGGCTGCTGCTCCTAAAAGTACCAACAGTCCATCTTAAAATCCCCATCAGAATAACGACACCAGTTCCTAAAAAGCCCGCTTGCTAAATTGTCAAAACATTTCCTGACAATTCAATAAAATAGCACTTTTATAACATTCCGCTAAAAACGGAAGAAAGAAGAGCATTTTTTCCAAAGTCAAATAAACGTGCACATGGCACATTTATGTTAGAAAATGTTCAGTACTGAACCAAAACTGGCAGGTGAAATTTAAATTTGATAGAAAGAAATAACTAAGAGGCCTCAGCAGGGTTCGCCGATATATATCATGATACATATCCGATATTTGTTTTTAAAATATCGGGATTTTTGATATTTTCATTACTGTGAAGCATTCTGAAAATAGCACTATGCATCATATTTTTTGTCTAAAAATTAGAACTATAAATTTTCAATTGCTATTAAAAATTAAACTCTAGTTTTAAATAAAATGCAAAAAGGAGTTAACAAAAACGCAACTGAAAATTGTGGAAGAAAATTAACTGAAGAACAAAAGCCAAGTGCATTTGATTTTTTGCGTTCTACTAACAAAGAACTTTTGCCTTTAGTAAGCAATTTTTAGCAAAAAAAATCCCCTTTCCCATGTTTATGTTTGAAGATGAGTTCTTAGCTGTAGAACCATCGATTTGGTGGGACAATATTAAAATTGAACAGTCACTAAAAGCAAAATTGTTTTACTTAGTTAATCAACTGTTTACTGCTTCACCAACTGCAGCACCGTTAAAAAGAATTGGTGTATGGTGCAGTCTAAAATTTGCAACCGGCTAGGAACTGAAAAAGCGGACAAACTTACATTTTTATTTAAATTTTTTAACAAAAATAAATAAATTTCATTTTGTGTTTAAACTTTTAAAGAAATAAAACATTCTGAGATGGTTTTATAATTTGTGTTTTGAAAAAGAAAAATCGTAACGTGAAATCTTGTTATAAGTGCTTAAAAAACGAAAATAATATTTTTATCATAATAATTATATATGTACAATTCTGTTTCGAATAATCTTTTATATAATGTGCAATATGTATTGGTGTGTAAGTTGTATTAAATAAATCGGAAAGTATTTATCATCAGCAATAGGTTGACAGTTTTGAAAATATCGGATATATATATAAATATCGGATATATATCAAAATATTGGATATTTTTAATATTTTCGAAAATATCATGATATTTACGAACCCTGGGCCTCAGTGGCCGAGCGGTCTTAGAACCAGTTACCGCTGCCTGTCTGCGCGCAGTGAAAGAGGCGTGGGTTCGATTTCCACTTTCCCTTGAGTGTATCTCCTTTTTTGTATTGTAATATTCTATTGCGCTTTCTTGTTCTATCTGTCATATTGGACGAGAGTTTGAGGCATATCCTTGAGAATAGCAAATAAACTCGAACATAAATGTGACCTGAAATGGTCGTTTACAAACAAACAAGAAATAACTAAATTATATCCAAATGGTTTTAAATAGACAGTACAAAAATTAAATAAATGCTATAAAATAAATCACTTGAGTAAAATATGGAATCAATCAAAACCTTTACGTTAAAGAGTACGTTAAAGCAGAAGATCGCCAAATTGCACTATAGCAGTTATTCCCAACCTTTCTTCCCTTGCGAACCCCTTCTAAGATCCGAAAGGAAATGGCGAACCCCCTTCTGTAGCCGTTAGTAACTGGTGACAAAACTATAAAATTTACCAACACATTTATTTTCCATGTTGTACAATACTTCATAACAAGAAATGAAACATAATTATTGTAAACCATCTAAGTTTAAATAAAAACTAAAATACAGCTCCAAATATTTTTTCAATAGTTTTATTAGTTGTTCTTTTTGAATTATTATTAGGGTAGTAAACGTATGTATTCCTAAAAAAATTTTAAAATTATTGTCCCGATAGATTCTACTTTCCGGGTGAAATTTATAAAAAATCGGAAAAGTTTTGGTAATTTAAAGAAAAATTAAAATTTTCTACAATTTAAATTTCTGATTGCAATATTGCATAAAAGTTGGAATGAAGGGTGATAAATGTTAATCGAAATTTAAAATTAATGAATAAATATTTTCTGGTTTCACTTTAGGGTCTGTATAATGAAAAATTAATCTAAAAAAATAATTTTTGATAAAAAAATAGAAAAAACTTCAAAGCAGAGCAATTATAAATAGCGCTAAGAAGTAAAAAATAAATTCACTCTTTTAAACAACATCGATGTGACTTTTAAACATAGTTTTAGAAATCGGTGCAAAATTAGGAGTCTAATTACCATTACACCATGTGCTACTTCATCTTGGAACAGTTGCTAATTCTAGGATGGGCAATTTATATTCACAATTGAATAGTCCCCCATTAAAAAAGATTTTATCCATCTTAATTTTGCACCGACTTCTAAAATTATGTTTAAAAGTCACATCCATGTTGTTTAAAAGAATTAATTTATTTTTTACTTTTTAGCGCAATTTATAATTGCTCTGCTTTGAAGTCGGTTCCATTTTTTTATCAAAAATTATTTTATTTTATTCTTTTTAGTGTAAATATTTTTTCTATAAATACTTTATTTTTCAAAAAATCCATATCAAAGGGCAAATCTTCTTTGAATTAATGGCACTATAAACTAATCATTTGTATCATAAATTCCGTTTAGAAGTCGATTTTAGCAAACAAACTGATTGGATTTAATTTTTTCCTCAAAGAAATTCGGTCAAACTGTTGCTATAATTGCTTTTAATATTACATTCAATGGCAACAAACTCTGTTTTTAACAATCTCTTTTATATTCATTAAGAGTTTTCCCCAACAAAGAAAAATCAAGCCAAGCCTTTCCAATTAAAATATAAAATGCTAATTTTTCACCCGTAACGTTTTTTCTAAAAATCAAATTTAGTCAAATTGATGTGCGATATTTGAGCCAGACGACCCTCTATCAATTAAAGAAAAAATTATAAAAATCGGTTCATTTAGTCAAAAGTTATGGATGAAAAAAACAAAAAATGACTATCTTTCTGCCCATAACTTTTTTTCGAATTATCGAATCGGGTCAAACGAAGGTACAGGACCTATGGGAAACCAACCTCGATCGATTAAAAAAAAATTCATGAAAATCGGTTCATCCTATGCAAAGTTGCAAAGTTATGAGTGAACAAAAAAAAAAAAAAAAAAACGACATACATACCATACGAATGTATAATCTCCTTCCTTTGTAAAGTCGGTTAATAATGCAAAATTTTTCATTTTATGTAGTAAACTTTAATATTTCCAACTCTTCTTCCCGCTTGCGAGAAAAAAGAAGGAAACGGTAGGAGAAAAATACGTTCTAAAATTTAAAATAAATCAAAATATCTTTCGGTACCAATTTGTGATACGAATTGGTACCGTAATGATAAATTTGGTTGTGATCCAAATTAGGAAATCAGGCAAAAGTAGAAATAAGGGCACTTCAAATTTTATATGCATGCTTCCTATGCCAGTCCTTTTCTGCATTATCTGAAAAACAATTTATTAAAATAAAAAAAACCTCACTCCTTTCTAATACGTATGCAAATTTATTCTATCGTTCTTTCTTTTACGTTAGCGAAAACAAATTCCGCTATTGCAATAATATTTTCGCGAACCCCCTTTCTGCATCGCTCGCGAACCACCGGTTGGGAAACACTGCACTATAGCAATGGAAGCATAGCACAAATGCGCCATGATCCTATAGTGGAAATCATGTATTGAATTAAATGAGAACAATATCACTAATAAGGATTTTTAGCGCAGTTTTAAAAGTTACGAAGCGCAAAATTAAATAATATATTGAGAACAACTAACTGCAGGGGGGGGGGTCACCCCTTCGCAACTTTAAATTTCATCAAAAATCAGCGATGTCGAAAACCTAACAACCTAAGTGTATATGTATGCCATTTCATACAAAACTAATTTTCATTAGTTTTATGTTAACAGAAGTCATCTATTTAGCGACAAAAGTAATCTTTATTTTGGCGAAAATATTCAAATTGAGCGAATGAACTCAGAGGTAAGCCTTTCTGGCCTAAGTTATTCAAAATCGCAATAATCGAAAGAGAAATGAACAATGAAAACGGTTTGAAAGATGAGGGTTTTTAATTCAATCTCCGTTATAGTATTTCAACCAATTCACACAAATTATGTACCAAAACCTTCGTCACGATTCACTCTATCTATTAATGCAAACAGCTCTAAAATCACTCTGGTGGTCCGAAAGTCTTTATGCTATTTAGAAACGTACAGAGTCGTATTGGTTATAAAGATTACTACAATAACTTTATAGCTTGACAATTAGTTTAAGTCCCCTATATAATAATAGCCTAAGTTGTCTGTCCTCGTCTTAAAAGAGTATAAAACAAAGTCGCTTCCCGCTTAGAGCTTTTAAACTACGCAACGGATTTTAATGCGGTTTTCATCAATAGACAGCGTGGTTCAAGAGGAAAGTTTATAGACTCGTTAGAAAAAAAATCCTACAGGTAGTTCTTTTTTTATTCCAATTTTACGCAAATTTCCACATTAATTCCGCAATATGGGGGTGAAAAAACTTTGAACATATTAATGTAATTTATCGATCGAAAACACCGATTTTTATGCACAAGATGATATTTGTTCTAAGTTTCTAAGTCAATACGAAGGCCAGTTATAACCTTTTTAGTTCGATTTCTTAAGGCTTACCTTGACCCAAACATAATAATTACACTAAAAAAAATCTCCTGAAAATAACGGAAAAAGTACGGCAGCAGAGTTGCCAGAAATTTTCCGTTTCTGATAATATTTTCCCGAGATTTGACAGAAGTTCCATTTCTTTTTTCTCCGTTAATCCAAATCAGGTTGTGAAAATACAGCAACCATAAAACGGAAAACTTCCGTTCTCGTATTTTCAGAAGGTGATATTTCCGTTTTTGGAACGAAGAACCATGTATTGAAGCACAACGGAAATCTTCCGTTAAAATCAGTCAAAAAACACTCTGAAAATTCAGGTTTTTTAAACAGTGTAGCAGTTTTCTCAACTCCGGGTGAATAGTTTTAGCATAATTTCAATTTAAAACTTATTTTACAAAATAGAGACATTAGTTTAGTTTTCAGCGGAATCAAAATAAGATCATCGCC
Source organism: Octonoba sinensis (assembly GCA_038502835.1). Classification (NCBI taxonomy): domain Eukaryota; kingdom Metazoa; phylum Arthropoda; class Arachnida; order Araneae; family Uloboridae; genus Octonoba; species Octonoba sinensis. The sequence goes on from CM076604.1 coordinate 87,511,329, forward strand.
AAGACTCATTCCAGATGAAAAATACGCGACAAATGACGGCTTGCTACAATTTGAATCGATAAAGGCTTTATGCCGCAGGCGGTTTTTTATACTCCTAGCAAATACAGTGCCGCATGCGACGTTTTTCATTTTCATTATTAGCAGGAACAGCGCGTGAGGCGACGTTTTTTTACATTCTCATCAAGGACATCGCGGCAGGCGCTTATTAGCAAGGACAGCGACGTAGGCGACGTTTTTACAGTTTAGCACGGGCCACGCCGTGTGGGTACCGATAGTATTAAATATTCATTTGAAGAAAGCAAAGTGCTGACAACAACGACTATAATAATAACAACAAAAATAAAATGGCGCTGTTAAATGAGTTTCGGCTTGGTTTGACGTACTTGGCGAGATTTGAGGCTAAAGGCGCTAAGCAGCCAAGAAAGGAAGAAAAATGGAAAAAAAGGTAAGAAAAATGAGAATTTAGAGTTTTATGAGCAGCAAGGATTTGCGTCACTGGCTTTGTATGGCAAACTGTACACAGGCTTTGTTAATCGGAGGTGTTGCTTTAAACGATAAATAGCAATTATTGCTTCGCACTGCAAGAAAAAAAAAAGTACGACAACTATTATTATGTAATAAACGTACCTGGATTTAGAAAACCTCACAAAACGTCTCTAATAATCTTTTAAATAGTCGCGCATGAAATTAGTATAAGATAATCAAATAAGATGATTTTTTTTTAAAAAACACAAAAAAGTATTAAGTATAAAAGGCTTAATTCAAACCTTAACTATCATGAATTACCATGAGAGAAGAAAATACTGTTTTTGCCTTTAAGTTAAAGCAATTAACAGCAATATCTCGTTTATGCTTGTTTCAAAATTTAAAATAAAATTAATCTATCCCCCTTCTCCAGTCACTTCACTTTAAAACACTTCCGTTGCATTTGTATATTGAAATTGCCATCATGCGAAAAGAAGTATAACTTCAAACACTGTTAAAACGTATCGTGGTAAAATCATTTCTTACATTCAGTCCGAGTTTTAATTTTAACCCATTCTAGACTGATTGCACACCGTGTGTGCAATTGATTTCCGAGGCTATAAGAGGGCGTGCACACCGTGTGTACAATAACAGTAATGTGCAATTACCAGTTATTCTGAGTCAAGGCTGAACGTAATCGTAACCGTGAACAAATGAAACCTGTAAAGTACAGGAAAATTGTAGGATGTGCAATGATCTTATTTATGTGAATTCACTTATTAATTAGGTGATTTCCATAGTGAACATATTAATGAATATAAAGGGAAAAAAATTTGCTCCTGGGGACCGTGTACGAAAAAAATCGTCGTCTCGAATGGGTTAAGATGGCATCGAGCAACAAAATAATTTTTGGAAAAAAATAGAATCAACTTTAAATTGTAAATTGCGCCTAAAAAGTAAAACTCCTTCTTTAAAGAACATCCATACGACTTTGAAACATAATTTTTGAAGTAGGCGCAAAATTATGAGTCTCAATAACTTTAACATCACACTATGTGTTGCATTATATTGCAGCTGTTGCAAACTCTGGGTCATTTATATTTGTAATTGATTCCTTACCAAAGATTTTATACGCCATAATTTTGCAGCGACTTCAAAAGTTATGTTTAAAATTGATGTTAAAAGGGGTTATGTTTATAATTTTGCGTTTCCAAGTGTTTGATTCCGATTCCGCTTTTCAGAAGTTTTTAGAAACGTTTCCCGTTCACATAACACCACAAAACGTTGCATTTAGGTAAAATAAGTAACAAAGAACCACACGGCGGCAATAACTCAATTTCGCCAAAAAGTGCAGAAAAAAAAAAAGACTTCTGTGTTTAGCACGACAGTGTACATTGTATACTACTTTGTTTGAATTCTCGGATTCTTGAGAAATACGCTCGGCGATAAAAACATTTGATTGCGTGTTTGTCGCATCCCCCTTGGAGCATAGGCGTAACTAGGGTTGGGTAAAGGGGGGGGGGGGTCACCCTAAAAATGTACAGACTAAACACCAATAAGCAGTGCACAAGAGTTCAAAATTTACTAGTCATCAATACTTGTCATTACAGATATACTCCGTGTTTATTTCAGGCATCTCTCGGGGGGGGGGGGGGGAGCTACTCCCTCGGAGCAAGTCAACTCGCCCCCCCCCCCCATCGGCGAAAAAAATCAGATCACAATTTTTAAAAAAAGAAAGAAACGAGAAATTACGCTTTTAAGACATCTTAAGGCCTAATATTGAATTATGAGTTGTGCTAGTATTGCTGAAAAGAATGTGTATTTTCATAGTTACAATCTAATCTTAGTCCGAAACGCGTGTTTTTTTGAGTTGTGCCACTATTGCAGCCCATGAGAGCCAATCAATTCAGATCTTTTTTGTCCAATGTACATTTATGATTAGGCTAAGTAAAAGTGTAATTTTGTCACGGTATTTTTCACCTTCGCAATGTTATTATAAACGCTCTATGGGACCATTCATAAACAGTGTCACACTTTCTTTCAATATATTTGAGCCCCTCCCCCCCTTTGTCACAAAATCACACTCTCCAACACACCCTATCCCCTTTGCCACGTGTCACGCTATATTACATGAACACATGTACTTGCAGTGTTGCAGTTCAGAAATAAAGTACTTACGTTAAAGAATCACATTTTTAGTTTTATTTTTTAACTTTTAACGACATTTGTGGTGATAACAATAAATGATTACACGTGGACTTAAATAGCATAAAATTGGATTAAGGTTAAAACAGAAAAAAGATAATTAGTGCATAATAGTGAAAAATAATTAATTGACTTCTGAAAAATGACCCGCACTTATTTATTTTAGAAGTAAATACCTAAGAAGAGTTTCTTTTAAAATTTTAACTAGAAGTGACTTCAAACCTTAATAAGCATCCGTATTTTCAATATAAAATGAAATCAATGAAACTTTAAAATCAAATTATGAAAATAAAAAATCATCAAAAATAAGTTTAATCTGCTGGTTTTTTACACGTTTTTATAGAAATCAAAATGTGTAATGTCACACTTCTTGTTATCCTCCCTTGTCACAATTTCTTGCCCCCCCCCCCCCCCGCCGCCCCACTCGAAGTAGTGTGACATCATCCCCTATGAAGTTAAAAAACGAAAAAAGGGGGATTAATAAGCAGTTTCTTAGCTTGGGAGGAAGAAATAAAAAGTTGAAACTAAAATTGCAAAAAAAAAAAAAAAAGAGGAGGGGGCAGCTAAAATATTATTTCGAAAAAATTACATAAAAATAACCATACCTTCCCTGCTTCAGGGTTTCTTCCCAAAATAGGACAAAATACTTTCACCTTTTCTTTTACTCATAATCAAAATTTGTGCGCAGGCGAGCAAAGGAGACTTTTGCAAGACCACAAGAACCCACTAAATCCCCAACTGCCAAGGTCAATCAAGGTCTCTGATTTATTGTGCAAAATGGTTGGGAAAAAAAGAGAATATGATTCGAGGAGAGGCATCCGCAAAGGGGCAAGAGCCCTCCCCCGCCCCCCTTGTCGGAAGCGTTTCTATGTTGATTCGATTTTACGAATTGCTAGTTTAAAAAAGAAAATAAAAGAACTAAGATTTGTTCCAGCAATAACAGCACAAGCATCCATATCCCGCAATCGTAGAAGCAGGGGTGGGTCCATTAGGCATTAGCTTACTTCCACAATATGGGTAGTTAGAGTGTCCCCATTTCCACGAATGTAGCCTTCGGGCAAGGATGGACAAAGCACCAAACTGTTGTACGTATATTTATGGCAGATGTGGTTCCATGAGGCTCACATTTTGCGAAAAAAGGATCACTATATTTCCTGTTTTTGTGTGGTCGGGTGATTGGAACCATATGCAGTCCTTAAGCAAGGAATCAATCCGTTATCTGTTGACACGCGGGACCTATCGTCTGGAGAATTGAGAGAAAAAAGGGTCTTTTTTTGAGTTCTGGTTTGTAGGCCCTAGATGTTTGAAGCGCCGTCTTGTCGTTTCCCCATTTGTAAAACAGAGGACCCCCCCTCCCGCTCCCAAACAGGTTGGTTCAAAGAACAAAATCTAATCATTATTTTTTTTTGTTTAATTTTTTTTTTCAGACAGGTTAAAAATTTCGAAAGTATTTCGGGGGGAGGGGGGCTCGGGTCCGTTGCCCCCCCTTGCTTACGGCTTTGCCTACAACACCAGTTTATCAGAAAACAAACCTCCATCAAAGAGGAGAATATTTCCCAGGAAACTGGTGCGATTGTGTTCCCAAATTGCTGCCTTTGGGTAAAAAAGACATCAAGAAGGTAAGAAAACCATCTGGAGTGATTGAAAGGATCTCTGCTGTCTGTTTGTGTGTGGTACGGTGATTGAAGCCACCTTTCGCTGTAAAATTCCTAAAGGTGATAAGGGGGTTGATTATAACCAGATGAAAAGTCCTCTGTAATATGAGCTACGTACTTTGGTCATGATCACCCTTCAGAAAGAGGAAATAAAATCATATGCATATGTGTTTATTTTTCTTAGGGAAAAAATAGATATGTGCTTTGCAAGGCGTAGCCAGAATTTTTTTTGTGTGCCTAATATATGTGCCTAAATAACTAAATACAAAATGGGGGGGGGGGGGGCGTTGAATCCCCAAAACCATCCCCTGGTTACGCCTATGGCAGAAGTCACTTAAAATTATGTTTATAATCCTTTAATATTACTGTTATTAAACTGAAAAGGTAAGTTAGGGAAGGAAAATGCTACGCATTTTGATACTAAATGAGTGATGCATGAATCTGAATTTTTCAACTGCAGAAACTGAAGCACATGGCTCTCACAGCACATTGGTAAAAAAGAAAAGAAAGACATTGCACATCTGTAACTATTTTGCGATTTTCTTTCAAGCTATAGACTATACAAAAGGCTATCCGGTTGCGTCTTAACCCCCCCCCCCCTTCCAGTTTTACATCCCTCGGTTTTCTCGGAATTTTAGAACCAAAAGAAATAGCAACCCCTCCAACAATTCCGAGAAACTCCAGTTCAACTTTGGCTACAAGTGCAGACTCGCCCCTAAATGACGATTGACAGATGCATCCCCCCTTATCACGTGACTCTCCGTTTCAGTTTCAGTTTCTCACGAATGTGAACTAGTGGTGGACCGTGCTCCAGGCCACGAGAGTCTTGCCCGTTCTTCTCCTTCAACGTCCATCTCCACGATTTTGTCCGAGGAAAGAGATGAGGGGAATTCTACAGCTTGTCTCTTATGTTGTTCACACGAAGTTAAAAAAAAAATTCCAAGTCCACAACCCGATTAACTTGACATAATTTCCACCAAGTCGAGGAACAAAAATGAATAAATAACTAAGTACCCAATGGGGGGGGGGGGGGGGGTTAACCCCCCCCCCCTGGTTACGCCCTTGCCTTGGAGAGATTACACCAAGAATCGAATAATCACCTGCTCACATTATATATAGACCGAAATACCACATTTGTTTAAATTCTTGCTTTTTCTTGAAATATACGATAAGCGATAAAAAAACAATAAGCTTTTGTACCAGTTTGAAGCTTTTGTATCCATCCTGCATGGAGCAGAGCAATTTTATCTGTGTCGGAGCCATAAATAAAAACTTTGTATTTATTATGGTACACTTTTGAAGGTCAAACCTGGTGTTCATCCACACCAAAAATTACATTTTTTCAAAAATATTGCTTGGGAGGAGAAAATTTCCTCCAAGCTTAGTGTGTGGACTGTAGAGGGGATCAAATCTTTTGGAGGTAGAAAAAAAAGCAGTATTTCCCAATTTTAAAGCTTTTTGTACACCCGTTCTAAAATTTTGCATTTGATGCATGGATGATTAATCCTCAGTGAAAATTTTTTTTTTTGGCACTTAACACAAAATTTTCTTAAAGATTATATATACCCCACGAGCTTAGAACAAAAATTAAATAATCAGGTGAACATCCTCCCCCCTCCTCCACACACATTACATGCGTTGTTTTCAGCACAAAAAAATCTTTCAAGTGATTGAATGAAAGTTATGTAATATTAATTCCAGAAGTCAAATTTTTCCAGAAACATACTAATGTAAGTTTTTTAACAACAAAAGATTTTGCTTGTCTCAGAAGAAATAAGCAGATTTAGAGAAGGATAATAGAAAGAAAATCTGATATACATCAAAGATTAATTGAAACATTTTTGGAAAACTGATTTTATTATTTTCTTTTTTAATTTTTAACCAGAATCACCCATGTTGATATCTTGTTTATGTTTTCCAACACTTCATGTAACCTATAACCAAGTTCTCACTTTTACTCTGCTGAAATTACCTAGATATTCTAAAATTTAACAAACATTTTAGTTTCCCACCCGACTTCTTTGAAAGGAGGGGATCTAAACATTTTCGGCAGGAATCTCGTCATCCTGTCTTGAATTTGGGCCCCTGTACAATCATTACAGCAAGTACTTAAAACCATAGTTGGTACTTAGCAAAAATAATAGCAATTATTCAAACTAAGATGAAAAATGTTTGCAAAGAATAGGATGGAATTTTTTTTTTTCATGACCTATAAAAATTCATGACTTTTGTATAGGATCGGGAAAGGGGGGGGGGGGGGTAAAGTGGTCATACAGCAAATAAAAAGCTATACCTTTGAATTAAATGAATTAATAGCAGTAAATATTTTATTTTGGCTTTAATAATGAAGAACTAAATTTTTCAATCGAAATGGAAACATTTTAGGTAAAGAAAAGTTAAGTTGCTTGTTTATACAACACTTTGAAATTGAAATGGCTCTTATAATTTCTCTCTGAGATTTTGTTTTAAAACATTTAAAGCAGAAAGCTTTACACTGATCTCAAAAATATTTCCTCACAAACAGTGAAGCTAAATTTAGTCTGTGTATTATTTTACAGTAGTTTTAAATAAGATGGGGTAAAGTGATAATAGAATTAGGCTTATACCACTGCTCTAAAATTACTTAAGCTTAATTTATAAAGTAGACTAGGACTTAACTTACAACACAGGAATTCAGGGGGACAGATGTTACTTAAACATTCATTTCACAAATACTTTATTTCTTAAAAATAACTTTTAAATTTCCTTTTTAGTGAACAGGATTAAGCACAACTGAGCTGAAATGCAATAGATATTGAAAATACAACATAGTTTTCATATAAATGGTGTGTTTAGGATTGACAAATTTTTAGAGGCAGTTTAAATGGAACAATTTTCAAGTTATTTTGGTGAAATAATTGATTTCTATAAACATACTTATTATACATATTATTAAACTATGAATGTTTATATAACTAGCAGTACTTCAAACAAGAACAATACATGAAAGAGAGAGGATTTAAAAAAGCCAAGTTAAAATATGTATTTTCCTCCCACTTTGATTTTTAATAAGCTATAATTATCTCAGAATTCTCTTATTAACAATGTTTTCTTAATTATGAAATTCAAATGATTTAGTCATTCATTAAAGGCTATTTTAATTAGTTTCACGGAAAATTTTGAATTCCATAGTTACGTCTTATTATATTAAATTGACTTACAACTTAACGCTGAGGGATCAAATGTATTATGTATCCTCAAATGTTTTGATACTTATCTTTGTTTTATGCATTGCCATCTACGCAGTAGTTGAAGAGGCTGAAGTACCTTGCGAGACATTACGAAGATACGGCCAACTTTTTATTATAGAGGGCTTTAATAAATTCAATTGTCAAATAAAGTAGTTTTCTTTCTAAATGAACCTTTACCGAGTATTTTGAAACATTATGGTCATTAATAATACAATTAAATGTCTTTTTTCAGTTATCACCATTTTACCCCACCCCATGGCGTAAAATGGTCATAAATACATCTCAAAAAGAAGGTGTCATGTAATTATTTTATTCATGTTTTTTGTTCCCAAAATTTAATGCATTGGGATCTGTAATAATGTAAAGTAAAATTTCAAGTTAAAAATCGGAAAGTTTTGAACATCTTCTTATATTTATTGTCGACGAAAGTTGAAAAATGTGGATTTTACGACCATTTTAACCCACCGGACTCTATACAAATGTAATGAGCTTAACACACTTCAGTGTCATTACTACATTACACACTACAGTCTGTTCATTTGAACCATTTATACTAAAATATTAATAATAATTAAAAAAAAAAAAAAAACTTAAGCAAACCCATAGACCTCTCCCCCGTGCCATTACCAGGATCACCTTAAATACCTCCTCCGCTGTGTGCAAACATGAGTTAAAGGTTGAAAGGCAAAGGGTTGCCATTAATGCCAATGATGAGAGTTACTCCAGTAAATGACAATTTGAAAGATGGTAAAAGGGTGGTTGCATATGAAAAATAGGTAGGGACCAAAAACCAAAGGTGCCAAGATCAAATGCACACAATTCCGACTACACCCAATGCATGAAAATTTCTAATACAAAAACAGCTATTCTGTTTGCCTACTACTTTCCAATAATACCATAAGAAGTTACGAAAGTGAAAGATTTTTGCATGCAAAAATATTAGTTTTAATTTTTAATTTTTGAAGAAGTAACAATTTTTTTTAAACATTCAAAATTTTTTACTTTAGGCATCAAATTGCAAAGAGAAAATGAAATGCTTAATGCTTTAAATTCAAACAAAAAAAGAAAGAAAGGAGAAAAAAAGAAATAACGAAGAAAGGGGGGAAAATAGCAGAAAACAAAATTTTAATGATTATGAAAAGAACATAAAGTGTTTATGAAAAATAAAATGGATTTACATAAAATGATTTCAGTAATCTTCATCTTCATCAAAAGACAACAAACTAGAATTTTTGACTCTTTTCGTGTTTTCTTTCACGGCATCTATTTTCTTACTTAACTCTTCCTTCTTTTTTGAAGTGAAGTCTAAAGAATTTTTTTCTTCGTCGCTCTTTTTAATAGGTTTAGAGAATTTTATCTTCTTACCTGCATCAGCTGGAAAAGAGTAAATCTATGCATTCAGAATATATTGAAACATTATTTCAAATACTATATCATATAAATAAATATAGGAATTTATAAATATACCAATAGGTACTTTTCTCCACCAGACCCCTACCTATTAGCCGAGGCCTTAGGATTGCTTACGCACGGGGAGAGGCAGTGGGGTCTACGGATTTTACATGCACATATCCCCAAGTATACATGGTGGTCTTCTGTGGGTATCGAACGCGCGACCTTCCAGGTGGAAGTCCGACGTGCTAACCACTGGGCTACCACGGCCCATATACCAATAGGTACTAAGTTCAGAGCACTTGTATATGAATAGACAAAACATTTTATCCCAGGATTACCTATGAAATATAAATAAATTTGATATGCTCATGCACATCACACACAAAGCCAAAGCCATAAGTACCGAGAGATTTTGGTGTTTAACTTTTTTTTGCATCACAATCAGAACTGCAGTTAGTTTTAGTTAGTCTTAGTTTTCAGTTAATAATAACCGTCCATAGTTCTGCTACGAAGACAGAAAAAATAACACTTTGGGAAAACAGGCAAAAAATATGTTGTAAATGTAAGGACAGATTACGTATTTTATTTAATTTACAGTATAACTTCGATTTAAGGAATTCCCCCAAATAAAGAGATTTTATGAGTCCCAGTTTGGCTTCAATGAATGTTATATTTCCCCGATTTGACAATATCCTTAATTTAACAATAGCATTTAACATTGAGTTTTTTCTAATGATGCAATGAATCACCCCACTCCCCGCTTCCAATCATCAAAAGCTAAGCTATGAGCAAATTCAAACATGAACTCCAAAACAGCAATTTGTTTTAGTGTAGTAGTATATTAACATGCTAAGGAATTTTTTTTAATGAACACATACAATAAAATTCCCTCAAAATCTAAAAGTTCTTTAAAAATAATAATAATTATAATGTATTGAAAATAACCAGAAAAATTAATAATAATGAAAAAAATAATCAAATACAATGGAACCCCACTATTCGTACACAATTTGTTGGAGGAGGCAGTTCGAATGGCGAATTATTTTTTTACATAAGATACAATGTAAATTGGATTAATCTATTCCGGACCCACACATGGTTGCTTATTTAAACCTATGAAAACCAAATGTACAGTACTGTACATGAAATTATAGATAAATAAAAATTTAACTGCACTTTGCTTGTACTGAGGTGAGCTGATGGCATGAGTGGAATGTTGAGAGGAAGAAGAGAAATGGTTGGAAGAGGAGTCCCCTTCCATAAAACATCAGGTAACATCCCTTTAGGCGTTTTCTCCCTATCTGCTGTTCTTTCTTTTTTCTGTCTTTTTGCACTAGAACAGGGGTCGGAAACCTGCGGCTCACGAGCCACATGCAGCGCTTTGGATGTGAAGCTGCGGCTCTTTAGTTCTATATGCAAATATGTTCTATTTTATCAAATAAAAAAATATTAAAATCGTTCTGAATCGATTAACGATTCTTGTGTTTCACTGCATAATACACTAAGAAGTGCTTTGTGCCCAAACATTGCTGGCCGAAACAGCTGAGGTCATGAATTTGGTAATCAAGAATTAGAGAACAACAAATGGTTGCAAAAGTTTTACTTTATGGTGGATATAATTAAAAGCTAAAACTGCATGGAAAGGGAAACACAGCCTATGTTTTGGTAGAAGAATTGGTTTGTTTCGAAGAAAAATTAATTCTTTTTGAAGAAGATATTCAGAGTGGTAAATTACTTCATCTTCAATTTCTAAAGCAATATTGTGATAAAACCAGTGCAACTGTTGACACAAATTACTTCAGCATAATTATAAAAAAATTAAAGATGGATTTGCCAACAGATTTGAACAATTCAAAACCAACAAAACCACTTTGGCATTCATAGTAAACCCTCTCAACACAAATAGTAACAAAATCCACATTGAGCCCTTCGGAATTGATACTGGATCTCTAGAAATGCAATGCGTGGAAAATTTAGAGTTGAAAAGCCAGTTGGAAGTCCAGAAATGTATGTACGTAATGCAACAAAAGTGGACAGCTTTGAAAAAACTACCGCGAGTTGAGGCACTTATATTCGACACATGGAATAGTTTGCCAGATTGCTACAGTGAGGTGAAGAAGTTAGCATTTGGAGTGTTGACTATCTTCGAATTGAGATATTTGTGCGAGCAAGTGTTCTCTTGCATAAGTATAATAAAAGTAAAGTAAGAAGCCAACTAACAAATGAGAATTTGGAGTTGTGTTTGAAGCTTAAAACAACAAGTTATGGGCCAAATTTATCCAAACTTTCTAAAACCATACATTGCCAACGCTCCCATTGAATTTGCTTGCTGAAATGTATGTTATTGCTTTTTTTTTTAATTATTATTTTTAAGTACAAGTTACATTGTTTAGTAAAGTTTAAATTTTGTACTTGAATAACCATGCATAGGTATCGCTCCCATTGAATTAGTTTGCTCAATTGTTTGTCATTGAAGTACAAGTTAGTGTTGTAAGTAAATGTTTAATTGTTTTAATTTTTTACTTAAATAATAAGTAATTATCTAATAATGCCATATATATATTATCTAATTTGTTGTGGAAACACTACTTATATATGAATAAATAGATATTTTGTCTTATGAATAAATAGATTAGTTTTTTTTATCAAAAAACTTTAGTTATGCAAGTACTATTTATTTTTGGCAAGAACAAAAAATTGTGGCTCTTTAAAAACTTTGAGGTTTTGTAAATTGTAATTTTTTTTTTTTGACTCTTCCCACTCAAAAGGTTGCCGACCCCTGCACTTGGGTTGCTTTCTCTAAAAACCTGTCCAATGTTGTCTGCCTTTACGATTGTTCAGAATTTTTCTAAAATGGTCAATAACATTGTTGCTGAATAGGTGTAATGCTGTGTTGGGATGCCATTTTTCCACCACTATCTGAGTTTTCTCGCCGGGGTAACACAGCTCTTTAATTTCTGCAAAGGAAATGCTTTCCTTACTAATTTCCCCCTCTGAAGAAGAACGTTCTTCAACCACTTCCTCTTTCTGCTCCCTTAGAAAGTTAAAATTATCAGCAAAATCTCAAAAAGTATTAAAATTTTTTAAAAAATCCAAAACGCCAAAGAAATTATTTCCAGACGAGTTCAAAATGAGCATAATTTCTTGATTTCTTCTTTAAAAAAAAAGCTGAACTGGCAACCCAGCTGGCCCCTGGCGGCGTACGAATAGCGGGACTAGTACGAATGGTGAGTCGAATTTTATTTGAACAATTTAGACGAATAGCGAGTTATACGAATAGCGAGACAGACGAATTGCAGGGTTTCAATGTACTACGGCAGTAATAGAAAAAAAAAAAAGAACGGACAAATACAAATTAAAACTAAGTGCATCAAACTTTAATGAAAATTTTCCTAATTAAAAAATAGGTTCTATTATTAAACTTATTCCAATCTTTCTTATTGAAATTTTGCAGAAACAGCTCAGCTACTAGGTACAGGAGAATCTAAAATTGAAATACAACAATATCATTACAAAGTCCAATCCAGGGCCGGTTTAAGGATTTGGGGGCCCATAGGCAGTAGAAGTGATAGGGCCCCCTCACATTTGGATTTTATAATAATTAAAATATGATGTGTAATTATTTTATGACTATAATAAATGATCATATACAATGTTAGTTATTGTCAATGATAAGGCAGAAATTAGATGAAAGTATACACGCATTTCACTTAAGTTTGAGTACATGTTACATCAAATCATGTTATACTAAATCTGTTTGGGAACCCTTTGTACATTTGTAATTAGTAATTAAATATTACTTTAATTCATTGAAACTCACTATCATTAACACAGATTAGTAAAAATAAACACATAATGCAAAAATATGATAAAATAATTAATTTAAATCAAAATTTCGAAACATTTCACTAAAAATGAACATAAAAAATTCTGTTTAAATGAATATAAATTTATATAATTAATAAAATGCCATAAGAGCATTTATAGCTAATTTTAGACACAATTTAAGAACTGACTTGGCTCAAAAGTGTTTAACACATCTTCAAAGTTTAACCGTTTAAAATTATCATTCACTGTAAAAAATGTTTGCCCGAAAATACATAAGAGTCTTCTGAAATTCGTTTGTCCGGAATCTGATGTAAAATCAGAGAATGAAAAACTGGAAACTACGAAGCCTTTAGAAAAGGTAATTACAGTGGATAAAAAACAAAGAAATTGATAGCAACTGATAATGTGCAGCGGCCACCATCTGTGAGTATGCTGAACTACTATTTCTAGAACATCATAGTTGGTTCAGTTGAGCTCACGCTGCTGTGATTTCTGAGTCTTAGGCCACACCCACCTCAATCCATCCAATTATCGTTCATATTTCATAAACTATTAGGCTTAACCATTTAGTGTTTTTTTTCACTTGGGAGCCACTAATAAATTCATAAAACTTTCGTTAAAGGTCCCAAGGCGTAGCCCTTTTAGCCCAACATTAGGGGGTAGAGCCATATGAAGGGTCCCCCTTAACTTAAGATATGAAATTCTTATAGTTAAAGGGGGTCCGGGAAAATTTTTGAAATCTATATGCAACCTGGTGCATTTTGAGGCCTTAGAAGACGCATTTGGGACTGCAAAAATATTAGGAAAAACAAAAACGTTTTTACTCATAAAAATACTTATAAAATGCAGAACAAAATAATTTTTTTAAATCCAGGGAGCAGTCAAGGAAATGAGGGTCTGAGGGGACATAATTCAGTTGTTTAACTTTATTAAAATCTTGACGAACTTTTTTCATGAAAATTTTACATAAAAGTTGAACCAGAGTTCATTGTTTTCTTAGTGGCTTTGATTGCGTGACAAAAGCGATTTCATTCAAATATATTTAATTTTGTTTTTTTTACACAACAGTTTTAAAAATTCCCTTCTGATGTCAAGAAAATTGTTAAAAAGTACTTAATGGAACAATTAAATTTCTTTCCTCCCTTCAGAAGAAGCACGTATCTGTCCCTCCCTCTACTTAAAATCTGTCACTGATCACTGTTTTAGACTTCATTTTGAAAAGAGATATAATTCACTCCCTTTGATGATTATAATTAAAAATGATCAAAATTAATTTATAAAAATTAGCTTATTTAAACATCATTGTAACAGTTAAAAGTGAGAATAACAGGAGCGTACTTTTTATCAATTCTGTGCATAAAATGTTATTCTGTTATAAATTCTGTGCTTAAAGGAGATTTCTTATTGAAAGCAGACGCAATGTCCTTTATCTTGGACTCTAGTCTTTCATCTGGGGTCTGCTCATCTATGCTAATATACCCTATCTAAAGAACCATATCCTAGCCTAGGGGATCTAGTGATCCTCTGGGAAGACAGAGATAGTGTACACAACGTGAATACGGAGGGTTCCAATTTAAACAGCATGACCATTTGTGTCTTAATGGCACCGGTTATAACATCTTTAATATTGACTGTCACCAAGGGTAAGGAGCCATCCATCATTTTAAGGAAGGTGGCGTGGTTGTGTTGGTGCCATCTGGTGTCATCCGACTACTGTGTGTTAGCGCCAATGCTGGTCACCAACCAGGTGACCCTTCACAAATGGCCAGCAATTCTCGTGGAAAAAGGGCGAATGCCAACTAGACAAGTGCCCCACATTGGAAACAACAATTTTAAGAAAGGAAAGGGAAGGGAAATAGCAGCACGTGGGAAAAGAGCAGAAGTGTTTTTTTGTATCACCAACACCTTTGCATCAGGGTCATAGGAGGCATAAAGACCCTGAATTTGCATAGGGGCTGAGGAAACACCTGCAGGGTTCGTACGCTTTTGGCAAAACCAAAAATAAGGACTTTCTAAGGACTTTTTAAGGACCTACAAAAAATTTTAAGGACCTCACAAATTTTTCGCAATTTACATAAACTGTTATGTTTATTTCAAAAGGAAGCATTATTGAAAGAGGAAATTGATTTAACATTGCATTTTTATTAGGAACACAACAGAAACACTTTTATGGAGCTCTCTTTGTCTTGTTGCTTTTCTAATGTCCAATACAGTCAGGGAGTTAAATAATTATTGGAGCTAGTAATAAGAAGCACACAGCACAAGTATTAATCATATATAAGCAAGTGAAAAATTATCAAAAATGGTTAATGCTATAAAATACAAGTTAAATGAAAAACAATTTAAATAAAAAAAATTGTTGAAGAAAACGCTGCACTTTATCTTGAGAATTTGTGTTTAATTTAGATTTTTTTTCATTTTATTTAACTTATGTTGCCAGCATCTCAATCTGACATAAATAATTTTTTTTAATTATTTAGAAGAGCTTAGAAAAATTCTGAAAAAACTTTTTCAACTTGAGAAAAATATTTCATTTTGGAAACAACATACAAATAAAAAATGGAGCTTATTCGCTTAAAACTTTGCACATTACCCTCAAATAGTAACTACCAAAATTTAACTAAAATAAAGTTTCAAAAAATTGAACAATATTTTAAAATAAAAAATAAAACAAGCAGACTACAGGCTGCAAATACTAAAACAACTGTCAACTTTTCAAATAATTGATATATTTAAAGGATGCAAAAAGATAGAAGTCTCAAACGCTGCGTGCAATTTTCGACGAAGCACGTGCTAGATGTTAGCAAGTTTCCAAAAATAGGCTTTTACATTTTCGCGTTATAAGTTATGAAAATTTATGTAAATTAATACATGTCTTTTTAAAAAGTTCCTTCAAAAATTTTCTTTTTTTGTAGTACAATCCTTTTTGATAAAAATACTTGTACATCAGCTTGAAAAACTGGATCTTGTTGCAAAAGATTGAATTTTTGAAGTTCACAAAAAACTAGGGGAAAACGGAGCATTTGGCAACCACGGTGTATAGGTTTAAGAAGAGGTCGATTCCTTCAATTTACTGCAAATTAAGAAATTTCACGAGATACAAATTTTGATTAACACAGCAAATATCCATCATCTCCCACACAACAAAACCCCACAGCGAACGATCGCGAAGCCAAATTGCTGGATAAAAACTTACTAAATATTAAAACATTACTTTAAAACAAATTAATTTTTTAGATATAAATATTTTATTTGGTTAAAAAAAAAACAATGGGGGAACAAACTGTTTAGCGAAAGATCAGCTAAAAAGCGATCGGGAGAGTTGGCAACTCGCCGCTTATTATAGTGTAAGGTGTAAGAAAAATGATAATAAAAATAAATCATTCTTTTACCTTTAACAGTATAAAGAAGCGATAATCATACATGCGATTGGTCAAACGAAAAAAAAGCTGAAAGTTTTTTTTTTTTTTTTTTGCCTACATATTAGTTAAATGTATCTCTTTTATTGAGCTAGATGTCAACAATATGCATCTTTGAAGTATTAACCCCCCCCCCCCCCACTTAAATTAAAAAAAAAAGTTTCAAAAGCAATATTTATTAATGATTACTTGTTAAGAGCTGCTCCCACTTGCTTTATTGACAATTGTTTAGAATGTAGATGATTTAGTAACAATTTTCATGCAAAAAAAATGTTTATTTACTTTGAAACTAAATTTAATAAATAGTATCGAATCCCAAAGTTGAAATCCCGAAATTCTGCTCTTTTTCGAAAATTCCCGATTTTTGTTTATTCATAAAAAATTTTCCCCTTGAGTCCTTAAAAGTCCGTTTTTCACATTTTATTCCTTTTTCTTTTCTTTTTTAAAAGCTAAATGAGGGAACTTGTGTGATTCATTTTTCTGTGGTCTTAAATGGTACCAAGTTACTGGGCACCATTGCATTTTGCACAAATGCTTGTTTTGATTCGACTTCTCTTACTAATATTTAAATTTTTTTTTAGATGTAGCGCGATTTTCTTTTTCATACAATTGCAGGAAATAGCAAATTGGAAGCTGCCATGTAGGTGGGTACAAGTTAATTTTAACTGAATTGGGTGTTGTAGTTTGAAGCATTTTATCAAAATCCATGAACCTTTTCTTTTTCTCAAAATATATAACACATCAATTTACTTATAACTTTTCAAAAAAATTAAAAAAACAAGAGTTACTTATTTATTTAAAAGTTGAGAAAGCACTGAAATTTGTAGTAAAAATGCGATGTTTATTTAAGTCCGCCATTTTTGGTCCTGTCAATCCGCCGTTTTGGGTCTGTCCGAAAGCCGCGATAGTACCGGACCCGAGCAAACCAAATTTGAGGTTCGATTAAGTAGTTGAAATGAAAGAAGTTTGATTGTTGTGAAGAATACAAAACATAGAAAAACAAATAGAGCGCATGGGTACCTTCTTAGTTTAACAAAAAAAAAATAAGCACCTGGAATAAAAACTAAGGACTATTTAAGGACTTTTTAAGGCCTTAAAAATGAAAATGAACATTAAGGACTTTCTAAGGACCTTTAAGGATCGTACGAACCCTGACCTGTGGTTGAAAAACAATAAATTCTTTAGAGTGCCTTGCCTTCTTTTGGCTTAAATAAAACACGTTTTTTCAAGTAGTTACAAACGGATGGAACAAGAAAGTGGGAACGGGGGCAGAATTCTCGAGATTTTACTTTCGAGGGTTGGACTTCCTAAAATTGTTTGGTTTTAAAATATTTCTGATTTTGTCTTTTTTTGTTATTTTTCTCATTTTAACATTAGAATTTCTTGGTTATTTTTTGCACTTCCATCACACACAATTTTCTTATACTTTGTTACTGCAAAACAGTTTCTTGTAACTTCGAAACACTTATAGGCAATTTTTATTACAAGGTTATAATTTATCAAGTTGAATAATTTGGATTGTCACATGAGCAATCAATTTAAATTTATTGAAAAAATCAGTTATAAGGTATGAAAATTATTATTTTTTTAAATTGAAAATTGTTCCTCCAATGAATTAGCTTAGCTAGTTAGGAATACTAGATATTTCTTTTTCTGTATTTAAAGAATTTCAAGATAAATAATTAACTATTGTTTTGTGCCTCTAAAACATGGAAAATATAGAATCAATTGCCTGGAACATAGTATGATTGTCTAATGAAGTGAATTGATTATGAAAATTTAATTATTTCAAAAAATACTTTGGAAATACGAAACATTTTAGTACAGTGGCGTATTTTACGGGGAGCAGGGTTCGTAATTTTTTTTATTTAAAAAAAAAAAATCGGATTTTTTTAAAATTTAAATCAGATTTTTTAAAATTTAAATCGGATTTTTTTTGATTTTTTAAAAAAAGACCTTAAATATTTTGAATATTTATTATGTTACATTCATATAAACAATATGGCATATTAATCAATATGCAAAAATACAATTTAAGCTATTTTCACAACAATAAATATTTTTAAATGGTAATTATAAACGAATTTTAATACAAATGCACGACTCAAATGAAACTTAACCCTACCAATAATAACAGTACACTCATAAGTACAGAGAAAATGAAAACTTAATCTGAATTATTTTGCTGTTGAAAGCTGAAAAAAGTAACAATTGTGAGTACTTAATTTTTACATCGAGTGTACTTTAATCATTTTTCTATTTTATAAATGAAAATGCCCGAAATATTTTTACCCATTTAGTAAAATCATATGCTCAAACAACATTACTAAAAACTGAAACGTTTTGTTGTAATCAAATAATTGAAAACTTGTATGATAAAAAAATATTTTAGAAGGAAAAAACCGTGAACTATTAGGGGACATGGATGAAACTTTAAAGATACAAATTCTAAATTCAAACAATTGTTGTTCTAAACACTATCATTCTGAATTATTCATTGTGTGGCATTTATTAAATTGATCTAAAATACTATTTTAAGATAAAAAACACAATGGTTCATGATTATTATGAATTCTAATTTGAATTATTGAGTGAAATAATTGAATTGAATTTATGCTTTGCTGTTAAGATGCTTCAAGAATAAGAGTAATATTGTAAAATTTTAAAAATAGTAATTGGTTCTAAACTTATGAAATATGTTATGCACACAGACGGATGAACCCAGGAAGTTTTGTTTGAAACAGTGGTTGTAATTGCAACATATTTCATTTTTACAACACTTTCTAACATTGTAAAATTAAAGATTTTTTTGATAAAAAATCACTTGATTTAAATCAGGCTGATTTAAATCAACGAACCCTGACGGGGAGCACAGTTTAGTTTATAATTATTCCATTACATAATTTTTATATTTTTCTGCTCTAAATATAGATTAAATTGTAATAGAAATATAATTTCACATTAATTTAAAGCACAAATGAACATTAAATTGCTTCTTTTAATGGATCCTAAAACTCTGATGGTGATGGGACCTTTGCTATGAAACTATTTACAACAGATGATTACTTTTTAGTCTACTTTCCCATAAAAGTAAAAAAAAATAATAATAAAGCATGAAAGAAGGCTTAATGTATCGTGAAAATATCGTTAAAAATCAAGAAAAGTCAAAAATAAGTTAAGTAATTAAATAAAGAATGAAAAATAAAAAATTTGAAAGTAGGGTATTGAGATGGGGAAAAAGTGTGTCGGTCGGTCTGTCGGTCTGTCTGTCTGTCGGTCTGTTCCCCCCTAATAACTTTTGAACGAATTGTCCGATTGGAAAAATTCTTTTTGCATTCGAAAGATCTCGGCGAGGACATCCCATTTCTATATTTTACTTTTTGATTTGAACAATTTTTCGTTCAATTTTGAACAGTTCAAAAAATTTTAACATTAGCGCCTATGGACAAAATTGAAGCAAATTCTGTAAACTCTGGGCACAAGAGCCAAGTTCCTATTGCAAGCTTATTGAAAGGAGTTCTCGGCGTGAAATATTGATTTGAACAGTTTTTGTTCATTTTTGAACAGTTCAAAAAATTAACACAGAGCTTACGGGGAAATTTCAACCCTATATAAATCCTGATCTAACGGACCGATTTGCTTGGAACAAACTTTATCGGAAAGCTCTTATAACGTAGAACATGTAGAAATAGAAAGTTTATCCAGAACTTACGAGCCTATTTTGCTATGAAATTTTTTGATCGGGATTTTCAAGGATATTTCTCAGTGACTCAATGAGTGAAATAATGAATGAATGAATAAATGAAAGAGTGAAAGAATAAATCAATGAATAAATGAATGAGGAAAAGAATGAATGAATAAATTATTGAATAAATGAAAATATAAATAAATGAGTGAATAAATACATGAATGCATAAATGAATGAATAAACACTTGAATGAGGTAACAAATGAATGAATAAATGCATGGCTGAATAAATGAAAGAATGAATGAGTGAGTGAATGAATATGTATTATCCGTTGAAAAAGGTATATTTTCAATAATTAGAACTAAAGATAAATAAGAAAGAGAGAGAAAGAGATAGCTAGATTATAAATTTGAATTTGGTGTATACGGGAAAGTAGGCTCGTATAGTTCTAGACGGAACTTCTTGTTACTTCCATGTGCTCCCTCCAGAATTTATTTCTAGTTCTGCCTCCTGGTTAAAAGTTTCCTTTAAAAAAGAAATTGTTTCCTCCTGATATCTCCTATTGGACATAACTAGGGCCCGACCAATACTGGAATTTTTTGAAAGTAATAAGAACCCTCCCCCTTCACATTTTTTTACTGTTCTTGATTGCAATAAGAAGCAAATATTTGAATTATTACCTTAAAAATTTTCAGCAACATGACAAAATTTTGAATGCATGAATTTTAGCTTAAAGAAAAAGTTTTGGTAAAATATAATAGTTTCAAGCAAACAATACTCCAATTAACAATTGATTGTTCTTTCTAATGATGCAATAAAGCTCCATACCCCCCACCACCTCTTCAAATCATCAAAAGCTAAGCTATGAGCAAATTCAAACTTGAACTAGTAACGTATTCACATGCTATAGGTTTTTTTTTAAAGAACACATAAAATAAAATTCCCTTAAAACTAAAAATTCTTCAGAAAAATTAGTTATAGTGTAGTGAAAACAATTTAAGAAAATCTTTAATAAAAACAAAATAAGATAATCAAATAATGAAAATAACAAAAAGAAAAAAAAAACGAACAAAATACAGATTAAAACTAAGTGCATCTAACTAATGAAAATTTCCTTAATTAAAAAATATGTTCAATTATGAAACTTCTTTCAATCTTTCTAATCGAAAATTTTCAACGTAAGTTCCACTTTCTGTCATTTGAAAATAGCTAAGCCAGAATCTAAATGCCAAGCGAGAATCTAAAATCGAAACCCGGCAATATCCTTACAAAATTCAAACGAGACTAAATCGCCCATGTCATTTGAAAATTAGATACTGTATATTTCCGTGTATAAGCCGAGAATTTTTGAAACTTTTTTGAAAGCTAAATCGGGGCAGGGGGTCTATATATCGCGAAATGTGGACTAATATATGCAATAAATATGCAATTATTATGCCCTAATTATGCAATTTATGTCTTCTACATTAAGGAAACAACTACCTTAAAATAAGTAGAGTTTTATTTAAAAGAATATACATATATTTTACAGCTGGTTTTTGTGAAATCATCGCAGAAACAAAATGGCGAAATTTGCTCCAGACTATAATAATTTACTTGCGACTATCTGTGTATGCTTTTCTATTCCCGCTCATCCTTCTTTTGTAAATGCAGAAAATAGCTGAATTAAAACAATTAAAAAAAAGTAAAACAAACTAGCAAACACAGGGGAAAAAAGCACAATGAATGAATAGGGGAAAATGTGCTCGCTCTAGGCCCTAGGCGCTCGCCTCAGACGGGGTTGACAGAGATCAATCTGTCGCCATTGGCACCTGGCTTCTCACTTTCACAACCTCTTCCTTAGCGAAATTTTCGCCCCCTTTGGCGATTCTCTTTGAACTGTAATTTTTTTTCTTCTAATTTTTATCTCGGCTTATATACGAGTTTTGAATTTTTGGTATATATTTGAAGGAATAATGCACTCTCGGCTTATATTCGGAAATATACAGTATGTGTTCACGAAAAGGAAGTAGAATTCCAAAGATTTTGACTACATACGCATGGCAAAAAATCGGAGCAACTTTGAAGCATTGTTATCGAGACGCTCCCAGCACCATTCTACAATATCGAATATCCTGCTAGACGACGATTTAGTTGCCAAAGCCACCCAGCTTTAAATTCCAGAACTGCATAACAGATTTTTCACAGTTGATACATTTGGCTAGTATTAGCTATTTTGGCTATTTTTGCTCACATGGCTAGGGAATATTTTAAAGCATTGGCCATTTTTACTCAAAATAATATAAAAATCCTAAAAATTAAAGTAAAAATGAAGCATAAATTAAAAACTAATTTTATATTCCTCTGAAAAATACATGGAATGGGAAGAATCATAAATATTGGAGCTTATATAGAATTAGTTAACATTTTCAAAAATATTTGGAATACAGTAATCACACAGTAATCAAGTAGGCTCTTACAGACTAAATTTAAGTAGCGTTTAGACTATTTCCATTCAAATTTCATTTTCAATTCTGCGATAAATTTTGAATTTAACAAAATAAAATTAAACTTGAAATTGAGTATCAATTTTTTTACTTTTTATAGCTTGCACTTTTTAACGAGCACATATTTTTTTTTACAACACCCTGTGACTAAATTTTAATTAAAATAAGCATAAATATAAATTTCATTTACAGTATGGTACCAAATTCAGAATCCTGAAACCCAGAAGACCCAAAATCCTGAACTTTTCCAAAAGAAAATCGGCAGTTGAAAAAAAAAAAAAAAAAAAAGCCGTACTACTGTGATATAACCCCTCACCCCCTCCCCCTCTTGGCGACATTCGAGCTAGCGCGCCAATTTGTTATGACTTTCGGTTGGCGATATCTTTTCGTTTCAGTGGTAACCCAGCGCCATTGATGTTGGCTGACGTAATGTGTGGCAACCCTCAGCGTATGATGCGGATGGGTGTTGTGTCGGTGTGATTGTTGAGCTTTTAGATTCCTTTTTTTGCGAATAAGTAGCTTTTTAGTAGTTTATTTTATGTTTAAAGTTTGTGGAGATCTTCCCTGTTGCTCAAGGATGAATGTAAAGTGTTAAGGTGCATTAATTTGGTTCAATTATTTTCTATTATGGCCAGATGAATGATTCTATATTACAATAGTTTGTTAAGGCGCCATGTTTTTGAAATGTGTTAAAATCATGGTTAAAATGGATGCAAACGTTTGGTGTTTGTGCTATCTGAAGTATGAAATTGTTTTGGTTGATAAGTGCATAAGTTTGGTTAGTTGTGACTAAAAGCAATGAAAAATAAAGTGATAATTTTTGGACCATTTCGTCATATTGGATTGCAAGATTGTAGTGATGTGGGATTAATATTGAAAAGCCAACTTGTTTAAAGTGAGTTCTTTATTTTTCTAAATTTATTATTTGCTTATTTTATGTGTTTGTAAGGTTATAAAACAATGAATTTTCAACTGTTCTAAAATATTAGCCGTAGTAATTAGTGGCGTTGCTGGTTTTGATCAAGTGGGTTTCCATTAGTTTATTGTAAAATGTACTTGAAGTTTTGCTTGGAATTGCGCGATATTTTTACTTTGTTTTTCATTGAATAATGCATATCATTTTATGTTACGATAATTAATTGCAATAGTCATTATTGCGCATAAAACGCGTGTTTTTTCAACGAATGGTTTTTATGGTAGGCTTTCAATAGTTTAATGCAAAATGTACTTGAAGTGATGACCGTTATTAATTTTGTTGTCTAGGGTGGTATTTTAAAATTCGGATAGCTTTATTAAACATTGCTTTTTCTTTGAATTGCGCGATATTTTTATTATGTTTTTCGTTGAATAATGCATATCATTTTATGCAATGAAATTAATTGCAATAATCATTGTGCCTAAAATGCGTGTTCTTTCAAGAAAAGGTTTTCAATGTGCTCAACCAACGGTTCTAAAATGTGCTATAATTGATCAATGTCATATATTTTCTAATGGAGTATCTTATTTTAAAATTCTGACATATTTCTTTAATAAACATTGGTTTTGCATTGAATCGCGTGATATTTTAATTATGTTTTTCATTGAATAATGCATATCATTTTAGGCAATGATGAGTCATTGCGGTAGTTATTGGGCATAAATTGTGTGTTCTTTTAACGAAGGGTTTTTATTCAAGTTTGAGTGTTTTAGTAAAGTAAATAATTCTATTTTTCGAGGAATTATCAATACATTAATGTATTGAATTGCTGTTGAAAAATGCTGTACGTGCTTTACATAGTAGCCTCGATATTGTGTGTAAGATATAATTTGCAATTTTACTGTTTTTTAGTGATTTTTCTTGACATGTTTGCAGACCTTCCCCCAGGATTGAAAAAGGGCAGGGTGCTACTGTAAAAAAAAGGGCACTTTTCCAAATTTAGGGCATCTAACCGAAATAAAGGACACATGTAATTTGAAGTAGGGGCCCTTCATAAATGTCACACGTTTTTCCATATTGGACTGCCTTTGTCATGTGTTATGATATGTTGCACAAGCAGAATGTCACACTTTGTCACAATTTCCCGCCCCCCCCTTCCCCCTAGAAGCGTGACATCATTTATGAATCATCCCGTAGTAATACTTTATTATTGCCATAATTTAACATTTTAGTCTTAATTTTAGTCTAACATCAACTTCATCACAGTGAATCTGAACATTGAAAAAATATATAAACTAATTTGACAGTATTCATTTTCAAGATAGTTTTCAATATTTGAAGTAAGCATGAAAAAATTCTGCGTGGCAACATCAACCAATAATGATTTTAAATTCAATAAAATATCTAGCAAGGACTTTCTGAGTTATACATTTTTACTAATTTATGAGAGTGTTTCTGTTCATTCCAGTACTGCTGAAGATCTGATCACCTCTGAGGAATAATAAGAAAATGAGAATATATCTTTTCTTAATACAATAAAGCTTCAGTAATAATAATTAGAGCCCAGATTTTGATGACCTAAACAATCACTGAAAACGCCCTTTAAAATCTTTAACATGTCCTAAAAAAAGTATAATTTCAAAAAATGCCATTTTAATTAATCAAGAATACCAATTGAAAGCAATGGCTTCGCTTAAAATAACAATAGAATTTTTTAAAAAATTTAAAAGAAGCAAAATTAATACAATACATTTTCATTAAAGACTGAAATGAATCTTTATTAAAATAAGGAGAGAAAAAGGAAATGTCTAATATATGGATTCCTCACACGTTGCCATCTTTTTCCCCCGCAAAATTTAATACATTTTAAAACATTTCTTTCTTGAAGTAATTAGAAAGCACCATTAGATTGGGATTATTAAATGCTTTTTCATATTTGAATAGTAAATAGTTTCTTGTTTGAAAGAGCAGTCTCTCTCTCTCTTAGATTTTGGTTAGTTTTCTCAATGTCTACAGATGGAATAAATACATATTTCACCCAAATGGGTCCCTTATAGAGATGAAAAAAAGATTTTTTTTCTTATCAGTCTTCGGGAATCTACTGTTCTGAATTTTATGAGATAGAGAGTTTATAAGAGTTGCAATATAATCAAGCACAGAATCATTGGAAGATGTTTCAGGCTACACACAAAAAGTTACCCAAAGCCAAAAAAGAGCCATAAAATGATGAATGATGTAAAACAAAGAATCCCCAAAATCTCAAAAAGTGCCCGAAAAAACTCTAGCCTGCCGGCCCTAAAAGAGAAAAAGTCCCAAAATTATAAAGGCTATCAAAATCTGGGTTTTAATGAAATTGATAATATTAATAAAATGCATTATTTACATATATTTTACACATTAAATATTTTTAAAAATATATTCTTCTACGTATTAAAGCCTTCCATTTTTTAATTGCATCATTTGGTTTTAAGTTTTCATTCAATTTAGAAGCATTAGCTGACTGACATGTTCCATTTTCAAACTGGATCTTTTATCAGTTAAACCAATTTAATTCGTGAAAAAATCCTCTCCACCTCTGCATTTGATATTGGTAATAAACATGCAACAGCTAAGGGTATCTTTAAGCAGGGAAATATTTCCCCATTCACTTTCTCAGTTTTCAGAATTGCTGAAAATTTTTTTGTATGAATAAATGGCTTCTGTCGGTTGAGTTCCCAAAAAGTTCACCACTAACAAAAGGGCAAGAAGGTATACCTCAAAACTCCAATTCTTGATTGGTAGCCAATGGCTACTAAAACCCCACAAAATGGTAGCCAAACTTTTAAAAAAAATTGCACATCTGCAAAAAACTTTAACTGTGTATTGTTTTTAAGAGGACAAAACTGGTATCAATTGCGATGAGCATTTGAATTACATTTAAGTAAACCATGTGGTTCTCCGGCACGAAATTGCAGGTGTTTTTAGGGTTAGACATTTTAAGAACATTTAGTCCCTCTGGGACTAATTTTTTAGCTAATGTTTAATCATTATACTTGAAATAAATACATGTAATAATAACATATTTATCAATGCAATGTATTAAAATCTGAACAGCAAACTGCAAAATCTAGTACCAAAAATATGGATGGACTTTTAATGTAACCTATAATTCCGTCTTTTCGAACTTAATTTTCTCAGAATTGAAAAAACACTCCTTTCCTCTTGCTTGCCAATGCCTAAATTCCTACTAAAAGTTGATTGAACAATTATCTACCTTGGCAAAATTACTCTGGCTTTTTTTTTTTTATTTATATACACACATTATTATTATTATTTTGTAAAATATTTAAACTAAAAAAAATAATAATTCCTTATTTAATTTATAATACTACTACTTCTTTTCAATAATTGTTTATTTAACAAATAGTTTGCAATAATTATTTTTTAAAGAAGTTAAATCCAGGTAAATTAACAATTTTCTAAAAATTCCTTATTTATCCAAAATTTAGTATTTTCTAAAAAGTAAATAGCTGACAATACTAAAATCAAATTTGAAGTAAATAAATGAAACAATAATGGTGAATAATAGTGATAAACGCAATTTTCGACAAACACGTGTTCAATATCAGCAAAGTTCAAAAAAAGAAAAACGCCAGAAACTATTAAAATAAAATGCAAAATAAGCAGATTTAAGGAAGCAGTGTGAAAAATATCTTCTAATTTAGAAAATAATTGAAATTTGTATCCGATGCAAAAGGATTAAAATCTCTAACGTAGAATCCAATTTTCGGCAAAGCACGAGCACGATTTTGGCTGTTTCATCTTTATAGTTTTTTTTTTTTAATTGCTAAAATGAAACGACAAATAAGCAGATTTGAGGTTATGCATGCAAAAAATATCTTACAACTTTCAAGATAATCGAAATAATTCCAGGATGGAATAAGATTGAAATTTCAAACACGGTACGCAATTTCCGGTAAAAATCGGAGGAAAAACTAGTTTCCGTGTGGCGCGAAAATTAACTCCTATTTCTTTCTACTTCATTTAATTTTTACTGGACAAGAGAATTTGGGAAAAGGTCACGTGTCGAAATTAGAGTTCTGGAAAGGGCACGGACGCCGAAACGTGAAAATTGGTCGCATTTGGCGACTGCCGATCGCAAGTTCTGAGCTCTACAAGAAGGGCGCAGTTTCACTAACAAAAGGGCAAGATGGGCACGTTTCCCGAATCCGAGGGCAGGCAGGGCGCGGCGCCCTCCCGCCCAAGCCTGGGGGATAGCAAACAGTTTGCTATGTGTATGACATTGTTGGCGATAAAATCATCGCCAAGAGTGTTGTATTGTATTTGAAGTTGGCGACATAAAAATCTTGTTGTTGGCGCCAACGAAAAATTCGCCAAGGGGGGATTATATCACATTAGTTCCAAAATAGCTTTTGCTTTTTGAAGAAAAATTGGGAAATATTCTGCACCGTTTATTTCCTTAATTTGATTAGCATCGAACGGCATTAAATCCAAAGATGGCAATTTAATTACGACTGAAATTTCAGAATTTTGTAAGAAGTTAAGTATATACATTGGATCAGCGATATTATCTTTAAAGTGATATTTTGTTTTATATCGATATAGCGCCCAGCCTTAATCATAACTAAATGGCAAAAGTTTTTAGTTAAATGTTTAAATGTATTCTCTGACTGTTTGTCATGGCTCCCACATGGTGTGCCACATACATGGGGGTACCACAGCAGTGAGCTCTGGGGCGAGAAGGTGCCCAGAGTAAAGGGCAAAGAAAAGACTAAAAACATCTATCTACACATTTGCTACAACAAAAATTGTAAAATTTGAAGCTTTTGAGTTTTTGACGTGAGTTTAAAACTCATGGTTAAAATTGTTAAAAACTGTCCTTGTCAAAAACCTACCAACTCGACTTTAAAGAATTCTTTTTTTAGGGAAAGATCATAAATATACAGAAAAGTAAAATTTTATACATATATATAGATTGATATACGTGTAATATATATATAATATGTATATAATATATGCACCTGTGTCTTCCAAATTTCTCAGTTCTTCTTCTGAAATATCTCCAGGTTTTAAAACAACTACAACAGGTTTTTCATCTTCTCTTTCTTCAACATTTTCATCAAAAGAAGGCATTTCTCTCTACATAAAGAAGAAGATAAATGAAGAAGAAAATTTACAAAACTTAAGCAACATGAATTAGTTTTTTTTATCAGCAATTATTATTATTCTGACTAAATTTGTTTGATAAACAAACTTTTTTTTTTTCCAAAAAAAAAAAAAAAGGTTTTATTCCAACCCTGTTTCTAAGCCAATGTTGCTGATTTATATTTACAAAACTTAAGAAACATGAATTAATTTTTTTTTATCAGCAATTATTATTATTCTGTTTGATAAACAAACTTTTTTTTCCAAAAAAAAAAAGGTTTTATTCCAACCCTGTTTCTAAGCCAATGTTGCTGATTTGTATAAGCGTTATATCATTGCTAAATCCGACAAGCGATTGATTTTTTAACTTTTAAAATTAAAATATAAAAACAGTAAAGAGACTTGAAATCATTTGCTGATATTACTGATACTGTAAATCAACACATTTTTAATATATCTTTCACTTTTGCTCATTTTTTATTGATTTAGTAAAATATGCTTTTGTTAAAACTCAACCCGCATAATAATTATTTCTTTAATAACTTGCCAAAAGGTCTCTATAAATATAGTATTATAATATGTTAATAGTTAAGTTTTTGTAAAAATAAAAACTGTATTTATAAGGTAATAATTAAAACTCAAACTCAAAGTTTTATACTTAGTTATTTAATTAATTATCAAGAAATTAATAACTTATAACATTTATTCCCAATTAATGAACTAAAATCTTCATGATTTTCCAAAAGTCAAATTATTTTTCGTACAAATGATATTTAAACCAAAAAAACCTGGTTTAAACCAAAAAAACTCTGGATTTTTTTCCAACCCTGGAAATATATAATGCACACACACAGAGAGGGACAAATGAAGTTTAGCTAGAAATAGAGGTTGTAAACGCAACATATTTTATGTTTAAACCAAACCTTCTAACACCAAAATCAAAATTGAAAAAAATAATTAATGATTTAAATCAATGAATATTTTTAAAAAATCATATGATTTATACCAATGAACCTTGATAAGAACACAAGTTTTGTGTTTATGTGCTCATTTCTGTTTAATAACCAAAATCTTTAAAACAAAATTTCTCTCTTTTTTGTTTTGGGAGAGATTTTCGGTGATTTCATGTTTCAGTCCCAATTGAGTTGTTCGAAAAATTTTGTCCTGATTGAGAATTTAGTCCCTCTTCTGCAAGTTTCAAATTTTAATCAGCTTAGCAGAGTAGCAAGATAATCTACATCAGATAAATTATCTTGCAGGAGTCATTAATTTAATACATAGAATTATTTTAGAGATTTGTTATTAAATTACACATACATAAAAGTAAGCAGCATGTATTTAAATTTTACGAGAAAATAGCATTATTCACATCCTGATTTGGCGAGATGTTCTTGCTGAATTTTGGCAATCTTATTGTTATCTGATAAGTACCTCAAGTTCATTATCTTTCTACAGTTTTGTAAAACTAAAATGATTGCAAAAAAAAAACAACTAGCTGGGTACAAACAGCTAGCTGCCTATTAAGCATTAAAAAGTTGCAGTTCCTAAATTTGATTTCTTCAAACCTAAAAAACTCTTATTTTGAAAATAGGGCTCTGTTAGACATAAATATGCTCAGGTGTCTCTCTTTGCATTCCAAAAATTGCATCGATTCATTTAAAATTGAGCCCTGGGGAGCAAACATAAAGAAAATAAATTCGTTGACTTTAAAATTAAATAAAATTCCAAAGACGGGCAGTGCGATTTATTTATTTTTTTTAGCATAGAGATTTATTATTGCTATCATGATACTTTTTTTAATTAAAAATTTCATATTTTTGAGATTTTGAAAGTTTGCGTTCAATTTCTCGCTCAGTGAGACCGCGATTCGTCTTTTCCAAAGTTGCGTTAAAAGAACTCTTCGAAAAAATTTGCTAATTTTTTACAACAGCGTGGTTACCAGAAAATTCTCCATAATTCAATACGTAGTCACTCACAATTAATACGTAATTTGGAAACGTTTCAGCTTGTTAACACTTACAAGAAGTTCAAATATGAAATGATAAATTGTAAACAAATCAAATATAAACTAATACCTTTGTTTCAACTGTAGGAGGTTCTTGATATCCAATAGCATCTTTCATCTTTTTAATAAAATTCGGTTCCGGAGGTTTAGTAAATGATATATTTCGTTTAGGCATTATAAGACAAATGTTGAACGAAAAAATGCAAACTTCAGATTATTGAAGAAAATACAGAATTTTTTTACTTTTTTTTTGGATAAAATTCAACACGGATCGAGTAAAGACAATCAAAAATTAAACACTTTGCCTTTAAAAATTGTGAGAAATATTTCGAGACCGTTCGTCTTAAAAACTTTCTTAATTATATTCCACTGAAATCGATAAACAAGCTTCAAAATTATGAATTTCCAAAAATAAATTGAAGTTCGGAGATGTAAACGTTAAATTTTTGTTCGTTTGTGTTTACATCAGTGATCAGCATGATGGTGATCAATCTTTACGGCATCACCACATCTCTCGTTTTAACGATCGTCTGAATCCTTAAATTTCCCCGCCCTATGCGCATGCGCCTTGGCGCACATTCAGAAGCCAAAGAGAGATAAATGGCTGTAAAATAACACTATAGATCGCAATTCTGCGCAATGACTTACCGTTACGGCTGTGTTTCAGAAAATTAAAAATAGAAATTAATTGAAAAAAAAAAGTAATTGGATATTTTTGGTTTTGAACATGTTTAAAAGCAAAACACATATTGACCGATGATCCTGCCTTGTAGCGGGTTTAAGCCACGCTTCTTTCTGACGTTGCCCATGACATCATATTCAGGCGCGTACACTAGATGGCAGCACTAGTTTATTTATTGAACTTCAATCAAACTTTTCTTCGGACAAATTTTATTTAGAAAAGCAAGTCTTATGAAAATTTGAAAATAATAAAACTTAATGACGTAATTCTGCGCATTTATCATTTACTATCGTTATTTTTCTTACGAATTCTTTTGATTACATTTTTAAAAATATAAATAAATTTCGATTTGATTACGACATTGTTAAAATTGCACAAGTTGAAGATAATAGGAAATTATAATACATTTAAGCATTACTATTTTGAAGATAAAGCTAATTTTATTCAAATAAAATGTTTTCTATCAGTAAATCATTGTGGAATATCAAATATTTTGCATGTTCTATGTGCAAATCTATTTTCATATGGTAAGAAAGGAAGAGTCCAATGTTTTTTTATTCTGATCAAATGATAATAAATATTTTTCATGTCATGAAAATGTAACACACACATAAACAGTATAACATACCTACCTTTTGTATCACATTATTATTTTTATTAACATTGCTCGATTTTCCAGCTAAATTAAGATATGTTATTTTTAACTTCATTTATGTATTTATATTTTTCAAAACCAAAATATGCTCTGTTTATTTTATACTATACATTTCTCTTTCATGAAAATTTTGACTTATCAAGTCATTTAGGGATGGTCCCCCCCCCCCCCTCTCCTATCTTAAAACATGTGTTTGTTTTCATTTTCTTTTAAAACTTATTGTTGTTGTTGTTGCTTATGCTACTTGGAAATCCAAGCTCCCATACGTCGAATCGTCTAGGAATTAGGGCAGTAAGGGAAGCCTTCCGTTTCAAGATGGGCACCAATGGTGGAAGTACGACTTTGCTCGTAATATACTTGGATGACACCAGATGGCGCCACCACAAATACGCCACCTTCCTTCTTAGACCTATGGATGAAGGAAAGGGAAAATCTCCTCCCACCGGTACCCTCGGAACTGCCTCGAGACTTCAGGGTCCATGCATTTTACATGCACGTTTCCCCAAGTGTACATACTGGGTCTTCAGAGGTCCGGATATCGGACCCGAGATCCTAAGATCCGAAGCTCGTCGACATCCTGGCTACCATGGCACTAAACTTATTAATCATCTGGTCATCATCATGTCATCTTTTCAGAGTGAAAAAATATCGATCGATATACCGTAAAATCCCGAAAGTAGCCCCCCCCCCCCTTTTCTCGCCGAAAGTGGAATCATTCAATATTCCTTAATGTAACCCCCCTTCTCAAATGGCTGACGATTTTAAAACAAATTTTGTATTATTTTATTTGTTTATTTTTCATAAATATTCAAGGTCTATATGCTTAAAAATAAATTTTATGTACTCGCCGTTGATTCGTTCATTAGCCGCCATCTTTGATCTTGTGAGTCCGCCATTTTTGGTCGTGTTTTGAAATTCGGCACATTACGATATACCGATATAGCGTTGGACCCGAACAAGACAAATTTGCATTTTATGAGTTTTAAATTTAAATTATAAGGATTTCTGCTAACTTAAGTGCTAAATTTTTTCATGGCGTTGATTCGTTCATTAGCCGCCATCTTTGATCGTGTAAGTCCGCCATTTTTGGTCTTGTTTTGAAATTCGGCACATTACGAAATACCGATGTAGCGTTGGCCCCGAACATGCCAAGTTTGCGTTTTATGAGTTTTAAATTTAAATTATAGGGATTTCTGCTAACTTAAGTGCTAAATTCTTTCTTCAGTCAAAGATGCCATCCCCATGCGATCAATTTTCTATTAGAAAATTATAAGACAGGTTTTTGTTTATATTTTTTGAATCTTGTTTTATATTAATGTTTTTAAAATAATTTTAAATGGGTTATACTTACTATTTATCTTCAGTAAATGCTCTTAATTAATACTAAAAATTTTTTTTTTCATAATTTTTTTCGAAAATCTCGATTATAACCCCCCTATCTGAAATTTGCCAGTTTGGTTTTTAAAAAGAGAGGGGTTACTTTCGGGATTTTATATATAAATTATATTTAGTAGTATTATTAATATCTTGGGGGTTTTTGCATAATAAGTATTGTAATGGTCAGTTCAAGTATTTCATATATTTTAAGGTAAAGTATTTCATATTCAAATTTCACCTGAGAAAAATAACTGCTGACAATAAAGTGCTTTTAAAGCAAACAGCTAGGGACAAATATGTAATTAAACATTTATTGTTAGTTTCCTCCTTTTTTAATTCAACTAATGACCTTTTTTTCCCTACATATTTGTTATCATGGACACATTCATTTAAGTTATATGCAACTCGTTTTCTTTTTATTTAGTAAGCGGCCAATTGTTGTATAAACATGGTCTTTAATTTGTAAAGGAACATTTTTCGCTCTGAAAGAGCGGCCAGCACCTAGCTTTCTTTTCCCGGTAAGAGAACATTTTCTCCTTCCCACAGCAGTTGGCTGAACTCCAATGTTAGTGCGACGACACTTTCGGGAAATATTTTGAGCTACCTTCAACTTTGCAATTTTATTTCCATTATATTTCCCGAAGGTGTGCAAGCATGTTAGGAACCACCCTGTCTCTGTTTTTGAAAATTTCTGGAGATTACTCAAAAATTTCTCTACTGCAGGATTATAGTTTTTGGAGCCTTTTTGCATGCCCTCAACAATTCTGGATACAAATGCATTGAGCTTGCTTATGTTTTTTGAAAAGGTTTTCTTCTTTCATTCGCTTTTCTGCTTCTTCCATTTGGTTTTCGGCTTCTTCCATTTGTTTTTTGGCTTCTTTTATTTGGTTTTCTTCTTCTAATCTTCTTTTTGACTTAAGTGCTTCAGTTTGAGGGGAATGTCTTGTCAAAGGAGCAAATAGCCTGCTGGTGGTTCAACTCCCTCTGCTATGTAAAACAGATGAATGCTTGCATAATGCTCCACTATTGCCAAAAGAGCAAGAACACATTCCCTGCTGAAGTTCAACATCAAAAGTTTCTCTTTATTTTCATTTGTAACAGAAAATCTTCCAAACTCCCTGGAAAGAAGAATAGCAAAGTTTTCAATTACTTTATGTGGCATCATTTTGTTAAAGAGACTATTTGAATATCTCCCATTACAGAGGTCAATCAATCTTTTCTTGCAATACATTTCATAACGAATAATAATGTGATCTACAATCTGAATGATGTTAAAAGCTATTACTCTTTTGACACAGTCCTTCAGCAGATGAAAAACTATTTTCACATAATTGTTTGTATTGTTTCCTTGCTCTGACAGACCTTCTTGATAACAGTTAATCCATTCTTTTCTGTTTCATTAGTTTTGTGATGTATAGAACAAAATTTGTATGATTAAGTTCCAAAGAGCATTTCACTATTTCACTCAAATTTTGCATTCATCATGAGAATATAGGAGTTTCCTGAAAAATAATACAACTCCTGCCTATTTGTTTTCTCAATTTTATGATTTGCATCTAAAAGCCACTTCCAAACAGCTTTTAGCACATGAAAATGGCAGAGCAATGTAATTGACATGGGAAAGATTTTTCTCAACTTAGAAAGTTCTTTTAGATCATTGTCAGTTATAAAAATACGAGGATATTTCTTTGGAAAAAATGCAGTTTCTGGCAGGCACTCCTTCAAGCACTGCACAGCTTCAATAAAAACATTCTCCCTTTCTGTATCAGTTATTATGACACCAATAGAAATTCCTTCAGCTGCACAAGGTGTAACAAAGAAGTAAATCCTATATGAATATTTGTCAACACCCCCAGATACATCTAACATGACAGTTCACTGGTTTGCAACAACTTTCCATGAGCTTTCTAAGCATTACTGGGGTACATAAGATGATAAAATAATGCTCCCCATCTGTACTATGTTTAAACTTCTCAATAGCACCAGTATTTCCTACATACTTGTTTAAAAATTCTTCCAAAGATTCAAATATGTTATTGTCATTTGAAAAATGTCCATATTCTTTCTTAAACTCATTTTCGAATAGTTTATTCACTACGGAACAAGATGGTACATACTTGCTATGTGCAGCAATTTTAAAATAATATTCACCATTTTCTATTATCAAATCAGTCTTGTGACACTGTAGAGCAGATGAGGGATTATGTCCTTGTTGAAATAATTTTAAAAATTTAGATTTAACTTCTATAGAAAGATCTCAGGGTTCTTTCATAAATGATGTCACACTTCGAGGGGGGAGCGGGGTTCTACTTTTCCAAAAGCGCCACTCCTATGTATCATAAGGCTCATCAGGTCCTTTGTTAAAAGTTGGCGCAACCTTATTTTTTCAGCTTTTTTGATACATATATTTTTAATTTTGAGTTTCTCTCCCCCTTTCTTCTCCCATGTCAAAATTTTATAATGTGGTCAGACCCATCTTTTGGGCGGTCAATTGACTTTCAGGAATGCATTTTATGCGTGTTTTCATGCATTTTGTTGTTTTTTACCTATAATATGCATTGAATATATACCATTTGCTCATCCTCCTTGGAAAACTTTTGAAATAACATGCCTAAACGTGGTGCTTTCCAAAAAAAAGGAAGAAAAAAAAATATTATGCAATTTCTTAGTGTCCCTGAACATTTTCGGAGGGTGCCGTTGAGGTGGGTATCCCAGATTTAATCTAAATCCTTTGCCCTCCTCCCTGAAAATGTTTGACATGGCACCCCTGTTCTTAGAAGCCACCATGTCTGTGCTATGGGTTAAGGTGCAATGAAATGAAGAAATGGGCTCAGGGCACACTTGACATGGGCGCACATGAAAAGGCTAGGTTAAAAAGGCAATAGAAGATGCTGCATTCTGCCAAAAATCTGATGTACCTTTTTCAATAGAGCTTGCAACTATGTGAGCAAACGGCCCCCCTTTGTAACAGGGGGGGGGGGGAGCTCGAGCCTTACTGGCAGACTTTAGGGTTTATTAGAACGTGCTCCCTCTAAATGTAACTATCCTATTAAATGATTTTTTACCATTCTACTGTATGTAGAAAACTGCTAAACACAAGAAAAGTGACACAATTTAAAAACAAAATAACTTTGCAAAAATTGGTGAGAGTTATTGTTCCTCCTGATTTCATATTCTTCATTCAAAACGTGACATTATTATAACTCATATTATAAAGCACTTATCTGTTACTTTTTGATTGAAGAATATGGAACTGGGAGAGACAATAAATACTGTTTTGCAAAGTTGTTTCATTTTTGAATTGTGCCACTTTTCTTGCAGATGGGCGATGTAGAGATTTTTTTCTCTTTGAAAATTTGTACTTTAAATGCTTTTCTTCCCGTTCAGAATATAATGGTTTCAAAGGTAATTATTTGCAATAGATCAGCTCTTATAATTAAGGTGTACAACAGTGAAGAAAAAACTGCTTTAAAATATTTAATACTAGAAAAAGTACATTTTATTGCGTTATTTTCCCCATCAGAGCCACACACCAATTGTATATTATCTAGGGCATATTAATGGGAAGTTTTTTGATTTCTTTACACAAAATACACTTCAAAATATCTCTAGTAAAATTAATCCTCATGAAAACATAAATGAATAAAACAGGGCCAATTTCGATAGAACAAATGACCTTCGGAGTAGTAGGTGTGAGCGATAAAAGAATTGATATCCAACAGAAGCCAAGTCTGTAAGAGTGTATATATTGTTCTCTTAATGTTGCTTTTTTTAATATTGGGTTTCTAACTAGGCAAGTTTTAGTTAAGGTAAAGTACATTAAAAAAATTTAACTCATCCAATTAGAAATTTTTAATAGTTAGTAAAATCACGTGGCAAGCTATAATAGTTAATTTCTAATTGTCTTCTTATATCATTATCTTATTGAATGCATGTTAAAAAAATTATTGACTGACGAGTATTATTATTTTTTAAAAAGTATTTGAACTGTGATTATTGTTGTGTTTTGTAGGGGGAGTTGGGGCTTGTTGGACCTAGGGCCATGTTGGTCCAGTCTCAATTATTTTAATATTGTTTATATTTTTTAATTCATTTTATGACCAACAGATAACTCTAGTAGTCCTTCATAACCTATAACGAAATCACATTGCACCCAATGGAATTTAGTAATTTTTTCCCCAAGAAGCTTAGTTTTAGCACCGCTGAGTAATTTTCAGACGTTGGAAACTTAACTTTTTTTATTTATTTCAGTAAGATTGGAACAGTAAATCAAATTTCTATCATAAAGTGAGTCCTTTTACTTCACAATCATTCGTAGTTTGTTTAGTTTTCATGATAAAGAAAAAAATATTACAGCATTTTTTAAATCTGCGAACAAGGGGTACGTTGCTCCCTTTTTGGGGGGCGGGGGGGGGGGGTAGGTTGGTCCATGGTTCAACCTTCTCCATGTAAAAAAACAAAAAAAACAAAAAAAAAAATTAACTTGTTTTTGATTCTTACAATAAAATCATTGTTTTAATTATTTATACACTCTTTCTGTATGCAGCTTTTACTCATCTATTATTTTAAAAGTCATTTTTCATTTTTTTTAAACATAAAATTTGTGGAACATCTACTATAACGCTGATAATAAACAATAAATCTCATTAAAATTTATTTATTTCTTGAAAATAAATTTTTTAGCATTGGTTTTTCAGAATTTTATTTTTCTCTCTGGAAAACTAGGCCAAAAAACTAGGCCTAGTATAAAATAATTTACTATATAAAGATCTCAAACTCTCAAAATCACCAGCTTCTTTGATATAAACAAAGGGAAAATAAATTTCTCTGAATGTTTTTTTTAAATTTTTTACTAATGAATCACATTATGAGATTTATATGAGACACAATGGATAAAAGACCTCCATAACATTTTGATGAAGTAACAGTGCAAGAAAGAAATATATTCCTTTTTTGGCCAGAACTTAGTATCTGCTCGGAATTAGCAGGCTTTCTATTTCACAATTATTCATTAACCCTCGCGTACGGCTCAGTTTTTTTTCGGTCCCGAAATACGGGGCAATTTTTTAATATTTTCTTTATCTACATATGTTACTATTCACATCTTTATCAGCTGTTTTAAAATAATACAAGAATTTTAATAGCTTTTCCGTTTTCAAAAAATATATAATACGGCGCCCGCTATTTCAGCAGGCGTGGTTTATAAGTTAAAAAATATCACACGATATTTTTATTTTCAGATGAATATAATTTTTAAACATTTATACTCTAAAAATGTTACAGAAATTTTGTAATGAAACAAAAAAAAAAAAAATAAATAAATAAATAAATAAATTTAAAAAAAAAAAGTAGCTTTACTTTGGTAAAATATATACATAAATATATAAAAAAAGTTTTCATTATTAGTTGCTATTCCTACATATAACGCAGCTGACACTCGGCAAATCCATATCTTTCATAAATGTTTATCGCACGAAAGACAAAAGAAAGCACACGAACTCACAAATAAGCGGGGGAAAAAAATCAAAAACAAAAAACAAATTCCTGAACGCTCTAGTGTCACCTAGCAGCGAAAATAAGCATCAGATGATGGTTTTTAATGCACACGGGGAAATGGCGGGATCCGTATTGAAATCAGGGGAAAAAATTCTTCACCCGCGATTTTCACGTGATCCGTGGTGGGGGACGAAACAGATACCCCGCTCAAATCGCGGGAGCCGTACGCGGAGGGTTAAAAATATGTTTGTTAACTTTAACAAGCATTAATTTTCATTTTAAATCAATGTTAATTCTAAAAGATTGCATTTCTTTTAATATTTAAGAATTCTCCCTTTTTTTAAAGGTAGGTAAATTTTTATTTTTTCTGTCCACAAAGATATTTTTATGACTGCAATAATTTGATTTAATGAACCTCATTGACTTTTAAAATTTATATTTTTCACTTGAAATAAAAAAGAAAATAGTCTAGTTATAATATTGATTAATATTTATAAACAATCTTTCAACAAAAGTTCCTCATTTGATGCGGTCCAATGTGCCTCGTAGGGTGGACCAAGGATTGGTACCAAGGAGTTGGGGCACATTGATCCACTTCCCAAACTTTTATTTAAAAATTAACATAAAAAAAGATAATAAGCAGAACATTTTTAAAAAAAATCTTGGATAATGAAAAATATTTAATTAACCTTATGGTTAAATATCAAACTGTATATATGTTTTTTTTTTGTTTGTTTGATGACATAAAAAATGAAAGCTTGAAAAGTGGACGTACTCCCCCTACCTGAATTTTGTCGGTCCTGCTTTTTAACTCAATTGCATAAATACATATCTTATTTTATTAATTTTACACACTGCTACTTCAAAAGTCTTCAAATGTTCCCTGCATGACAGGAAAATGTCCCTCAATATTAATAACTTATAATGAACATATAGATTTGTACAAAATATATATTTTTTAGAAAATTAAGGCAAAATATTTAATAAAATAAGTAATTCAAACAATATCTGCACAAAACACCTAATTTCATAATAAAATATGTACATTACTTCACAATTATTTATACATAAATACTTTAGAATCATATCAAATTTTTTAACATAGTTGCAGTGATTCTTCAATGAGTTTTTTATTTATCCCATTTGGAACATATATACTGGTCACTCCTAAAAGAAAATATTTATATTTAATCAAATTTTGTTTTGAAAATTTTTTCTAACAGCATTTCTTGTGTGCTGTATGTACTCAATAAATTCATGACATACCAAAAGGTTTCAAATCTCTAATATTCCTTTCTTCATCATCAAAAAACATCATATCAGAATAAGGTATGCCAGATGCTTCATGAATTCTGAAACAAAATACAAATAAATACTTTTTTTTTTTTTTTTGCACAATAATGCAAAAACAAGGGGAGGTGGGTTAAAAATAACTAATATGTCAGTCGAGGAGGAGGGGAGAATTACAATACTCTTGCTAAAATAACATATATTTTAATTTTTATTGATCTGAAATATTTTCTTAAAACCTGTAATATATCTATCTAATATTTCCTTTTCTTTTGTTTATCTTTCTAATAATAAGTCATTCAGATATTTTTAGTCATCATAATTAGTTGCTCATCTGGTGGCGGATTTCTAAATGGGCTGCATAAGGTATATGATTTATGAAAACTTGCTACCCCTACCTATTTAGCCACCTACTTGTAGGCGGCAAGTTTTCTAATTTAATCAATTCAGACCAAAAGTCTAATGCAGGCAAAGAGAAAGGTGATCTTTTTTTCTCAAGTTAAGTATTTGTAATCTTACAGTACACAAATTCTTACATTTTGTTGAAATAAAATGTTTTTTTTTTGCTGTTTTTGGTAATTTTAATAACTAGAATTCACTTAAAGGTCAAAATTCGATCGTAATTCATTAGTTTTCCAAGCTCAGCCTCAAACGTTTAAACTTTTAGGTATTTTAGCTTTTTTGTTTGACAGCAGTTGATTTTGTTTAAATATTTCAAAATTCAATTAGAGATAATCAATCCTTAGTGCTACTGATTGAATACTGACTCAGTTATTTAATTTAATGCATTTGCAACACATATTATGCATAAATTTTATCTTTATGTACTCCTTCTCCTGTAAAGAAAATATATATAGAACTTTTTGTGCCACCCTATCATTATTGAATAAATTAGCAATACAAACACTCACTTTCAATTTAATCAAGAGTTCACAACGCTAATGGAAATCAACAAATTTACGAAACGTTGATAAACTTGAAAAATCCAGTTCCCATCGCGGATGCAAAAAGATCACATTTTTTTATATGTGGCCAGCAAATGTATAAAAAACGGCAAATAAAAGAACTTTTCTGAGTTTAATAATTTAAAAAGTGAATTTTAATAAGGGAACATTGATTAACATTAATGGTTACGGATAAGATCGTTGGAACTTTGGGATAAATCAAAACCAAAGAGGTACCACGTTCCCCCCATACATACATCTATGACCGCTTTACCTTAAATGTATTTAGGTAGGTACAAGAGCATTGATCAATGGCAAATAATTTCAATGGAAAACAGGAGATTTTTATAATATGACAATTTTTAATCTTTTAAAGCTCCTACACAATGGAAAAATAATAAAATCTTAATTGTAACTTTAGTAAGTTAGATTGCAGAGTAGTTATTTTCAATGCAATATTGCTTCCCTTTTTCTTATTTTAAACCACTTGCATTTTTTTAAAATTTTGAATATTCATTGGTTTTAAAGCTAATTATCATTAGGGTGGGGAAATGAAGGGTAGCCTAAATGTTTTGTTCTTTAGGCAGACCGGTTTCTGGCAGTAAAATTTAGGGCCGCCAAATATGATCGGTAATCTTGGAAAGTTGCAAAGAAATACTGTATCCAATGAATTTTGTCCAATATAATATAAATAATATTATTTTGTATCTAATTTAAAAGTATACAGGGATGCACAACCAAATCTGCATGCAAGTGTGGATCCCCACTATAGGAATTGGCATGTCTATGGATATTTCAATTCTCTTTGAAACAAAGAGTAACAAAAGGTCTTATTATAGTTTTATTAAATTTTATAAGATAAAAGAGAGATTAAATAAAGAGCAACATTTCACTTTTTTAAATGATTTTTTTACATTTAATGAGTCAAGCACATTTTTATAACAGGCCCTAGAAGTTGATGATAAAGCATTTTATCTGCATTTTCCTATGTTTTCCTGTTTTAGAGACTTTTTTTAGAGCTTTTTACAGCATTTTTTCTATTGTTAACAACTTTTCTCATTTTTTAAAGCATTTATCTATGTTTTAGCACTTTTTAAAAAAAATTTCTGATTAAAACTTAGTTTGATTCATTTATAAAATTTCACGAATCACTTGGTAGAGAGTAGAACTGTAAACCTATTGCACAAAAGAGAATGAAGACAAATTGAAGAAAACAAAGTATTTTTGGTATTGAAAAAAGTTGCCGGTGTTATAATTTGAAAAGATACAATGGGGTGAGTTTGAAAAAAAGTTATTGAGTAATTCTATTTATATCAAATTTACCCTACAGGATTGAAAAAAGGTTTTCAAGATACAAAAACATTACTTTCGTATGTGGTCTTTGATAATGCAAAAAAGCATTTAATTACTCAGGGAAATTAAGATTCTTTCATTTAAGACAGTAAAGTTATCAAAACACATGTTTAATTTATTAGTGTATTGTTTTTATTTTTTTTTATGTATTTTTGAAAGTAATTTAATGATGTTGCTATTACAATTTAAAAAAAAAATTTAAAAATGCTTTAATGGAATTTTGGCTTCAGAACTTAAGTTCATTTTTCGAAATGTTAAGTGCATTTTTTAAACTGTAGTGGCATTTCTTGGGGTAATTTTTGGTGTGTTTTCAGAGCATTTTCAGATTTTCTAGGTTATCAATGTGCGGGGCTTGTTTATAACCTTCTTGGCTAAAATATCAAAATATTATAAACCATTAATTTTTAAGTTATTGAACAATACTAAAACCTTTGAAAATGTGTTGTTTTTTTCCCAGGATAGATTTCTTTATACGTAAAATACTTGTTCCATTCAAACAATTCTAGTAATTGGTTAGCACCTTCAGGCCATTCTGTCCTAAAAGTAAAATTATTTTTGTTACATAATCATCAAAACAATATACACAAACTAATACATTTATTGAAATAACTCTCTTAAAATTACATCCTAATCTATCTAAAAAACATTGATTACTTCTGTTTTCATTTTAGTAATAACAAAATGTATACACAAACCTAGAAGCAATACCAAGTATAAATCCAACTTTGGTTAACTTTTCCAAAATTTCCGGAACATCAGGATATGGTTTGATTTGTCTGCCAGATGCATCAAAAATATGATTGTTTCTGAAATCAATAAGAATAACCGAGTCGTTTCACTTATAAATTTCAGTTAAAAAGTATGACAAGTTTTATAGTCATCAAGGTAAGATATCTTTAAAAAGCATGGTAGAAAGCAACAATTGCATAACTAAGTTTGACAAATTAAAATTAAGCCTTTTAAAGAAATGCATTTTAACAATTACCAAATCTTTTTACACTGATATTTAACTTCATAGTACTCAATGTATTTCATTTATTTTACATACAGTTTTATATTATTATCAAACATATATCAAACA
Source organism: Octonoba sinensis (assembly GCA_038502835.1). Lineage (NCBI taxonomy): Eukaryota > Metazoa > Arthropoda > Arachnida > Araneae > Uloboridae > Octonoba > Octonoba sinensis. Next base: position 87,554,644 of record CM076604.1, read on the forward strand.
ATATCACCAACAAAGCCACAGTACTTAATATGACACTTTCCTATGCTTTTTTTCACTACAAAAGAAATTCTATCCTCTAAGCAGCAGCCACCCTGTTTATAGCTTAGTTCTAAGCATGGAGTAAGCTAAATCAAACAGTGTGATGCTATCTAATGTCACTTTTAGAGAATATTAGAGGAAAGGATGGTAAACAGCCAAAACTGTAGGGGTAGAGTTTAAAAAGATAAATTAACCTAAAAAATTATGCAAGTTAGGTCAATTAAAAATTTTTATATTATGAATAATTAGTATTAATGGAAAAAAATTGTACTAGTATTCATTTAATAAAATAATTATTGCAGCTTCACAAAAAAAAAAAAAAAAAAAATAGTACAGCACAGAACCTCTTATCTGGCATGCTCGGGACCATCGCTGTCCCGGATAACTGAATTTCCTGGTTTATTGGATCACTAAAAAATGCAGATATTCGGAGGTTTATCGAGCCCAAAATTACAATAACAAGTGGTAATAATACTTCAAAATAAGTAGAAAATAGTAAAGAAATACTTTTAAATTAAGAAATATTGAAAGAAAAGAACTTTAAAAGATAAAAATCAATAACATTCACAAGTCAAAACGAGAGGGAGGGGGGTTCAAAATAACATAAATGATTCAAATATATAAATAGTGTTTATTTTTTAAACATTTCATGAAGTTTCAGTTGGTGAAAACTAGGCTTTTGGTGTAAAAACAATTGCTGAATTTTTCGAACAACCATTATGTGCATTTCTTCTATAAAAGATTTTTGTTCCATTCCTGCTATAAGTTATTTAGTTAATTCAACACAACGTTCGTTAGATATAGCAGGCAAAATTTCATTATTTTCGTCTTTATCACTATCTTGCACTTTGTCAAAACACCTTCGGGTGTAGCACCATTTGAATGATTTCCGAATCGAACATCTTTATCTGCCTCGTCGATGTTGGGTTCTATTAAAAGATCCCGTTCCAGCCATTCTAGAATACTCCCGAAGTTCAATCTGGAGATCCTTCTCTTTTAGGAAGCATGTTTACATGCATAAACAAGCAAATTTCATACTTGTGTGCAACTACGTCAGTTTTGCTAACTCAATTTTTATAAAGAATTCATTTTCACAGTCGCAATTTTTGTTGCCTTAATATCAATTTTAAATTCTCATTACCTTATTGCAGGTCTTAAATAAATAAAAAAATTATAAAACAAAAATAAACAAGTTCTAATTTTCACAGGATCAGCTATTACGGAAAATTTGGGAGCCTGCGGTAATAGAAATTTTCCAAACTTTCCTATAGTCCGACTTTTGTTGCAATTCTTCTTCAAATACTCACCAGATGATTAAATAAATGTATAAGAATCTAAATACATATTTCTTTTGTGTTTTAATTATTGAAATAAAATAGAGAAAGTGTTGGGTTTTCCCAAGTTTTGTTGGAGAATTTTTTTTTCTAATTTTCTTCTGCAAGTAAGTTTACGCTCCCGTCCCTAAAAAAACATCGTTTTTAAACTAAATTATTCGACTTGTAAACATAGAATATGTTACCTGTAACAAAAATATGCGTATTTTTAAAGGTATTTTCAAAAAATTCTTATTTTTATTAAATGGGCAAAAAAAAAAAAAAAAAAAACACGAACTTTTCAAAAATGGTGGGAAATTCACGAAAAAATTCCCGGTTTTCTGGTTTCCGGAGAAGAGGTTCTGTATTGTAGTAGGGACAAGGAACAATAAGGAATTTTAGCTACATTTTAGATGCCAAGCCTGTGTGAAACTAAATTACTGTACAAAACATAAACTGAGGTATTGTAGTCAAGGCCGTATCCAGAGGGAGGAGGGGGGGGGGGGGGCTGACGGGTCTGCCCCACCCCTCCCGAAATCCCAAAAATTTTCGCAATGTAGCATATATTCTTCCCTGAAACTTTCCCCTACACTAGTGCTTCAAAGTCAGTTTTGCTAACTCAATTTTTATAAAGAATTCATTTTCACAGTCGCAATTTTTGTTGCCTTAATATCAATTTTAAATTCTCATTACCTTATTGCAGGTCTTAAATAAATAAAAAAAATTATAAAACAAAAATAAACAAGTTCTAATTTTCACAGGATCAGCTATTACGGAAAATTTGGGAGCCTGCGGTAATAGAAATTTTCCAAACTTTCCTATAGTCCGACTTTTGTTGCAATTCTTCTTCAAATACTCACCAGACGATTAAATAAATGTATAAGAATCTAAATACATATTTCTTTTGTGTTTTAATTATTGAAATAAAATAGAGAAAGTGTTGGGTTTTCCCAAGTTTTGTTGGAGAATTTTTTTTTCTAATTTTCTTCTGCAAGTAAGTTTACGCTCACGTCCCTAAAAAAACATCGTTTTTAAACTAAATTATTCGACTTGTAAACATAGAATATGTTACCTGTAACAAAAATATGCGTATTTTTAAAGGTATTTTCAAAAAATTCTTATTTTTATTAAATGGGCAAAAAAAAAAAAAAAAAAAAACACGAACTTTTCAAAAATGGTGGGAAATTCACGAAAAAATTACCGGTTTTCTGGTTTCCGGAGAAGAGGTTCTGTATTGTAGTAGGGACAAGGAACAATAAGGAATTTTAGCTACATTTTAGACGCCAAGCCTGTGTGAAACTAAATTACTGTACAAAACATAAACTGAGGTATTGTAGTCAAGGCCGTATCCAGAGGGAGGGGGGGGGGGGCTGACGGGTCTGCCCCACCCCTCCCGAAATCCCAAAAATTTTCGCAATGTAGCATATATTCTTCCCTGAAACTTTCCCCTACACTAGTGCTTCAAAGTCAGCCCCCCCCCCCCCCCCGAAAAAAATTTCTGCCTTCGGCCTTGATTGCAGCAAACAATAGAAGTTCTTTAAAAAATTAATCACTTAATGGACAGGGATGTAAAAGTAAAAATCATGGTAGAATGCCTCAAGGACTGTGCTTCAGTTGGTTTTGTTGATGCATATTATCAAACATGGAGATCAGTAGGTAACACAGAATAAAACCACATCAAAAAACTTTGAGCTGAAATGAAAAGCGATTTAGAAAGATTTTTGGGATAAAAACTAGTCAGTATTTTCCCTTATATGTTCACAAGGCAATTTCATAGTTTGGAAGTATTGATATACATGATTATTCTACTAGGATTTTTTGTGCAAATCTTTACAAAACGACCTGTTTTTCTCCACGAGTGTGGTAAGACTGGATGCTTTAGAAATTCAATGGGAAAAAAGTTCAGTGAAAAAGTTTGTTTAAATTGAAATCAGCATTTAGGGCTCTTTAAAAAATGAAAAAAAGTTTCAATTATACTCCTGTTAGTTTTTTAACTAGAACACAGTCACTGCTGGATCTCTTGCGTATATATAAAATTGTTGCTTTTGATTCACTTTAATTTTTTTAATTTCATGATTTCAAAATGACCGTTTACATGAGAACAACCCTTATAGGTTTTAACCATTTAATTGCTATAGACATATAATAATACATCATGAAGAGTTTCCCAGTTTCAAATATACTCATGTCTCAAACAAACACCCTTCTAAAGTCAGTTGAATGAAGTTGGTATAATCATTCATACGGTTATAGCTTTAAAAGGAAGGTATTTGTAGAAGAGGCATAAAAAAATGCCAGTGGCAGTTAATGCATGAACACTTCAGGGAGTATATATATGACCATGACAGTTAAGGGGTTAGTGAAACTTTAAAAGACATAAGCTTAAACTTTTACTTGTTTCTTTTAAATGGACCAGTGACATGAGTATCAACCCAGAAAGGCCATAAGGTATAATCTAAAAATAGAAAATTTAACGTAGTATGAACATAAACACTCATGAAAAGCAAATATTAAAAGCAAAGTATCACAAGAATACAGTAATAATATGCTTGAAAATGTCATTTGATAATGACAGAAATATAATCTTCCAGGCATAAACAGCAATAACATTTTAAACAGAAATGACATTTAAACTAGAAAACAGTCAAACAGTCCTATACATATCATATATATTATAGAATGAATTCACATGTAGTTATTTATTATCACCCAGTTGCAGAGGCAGTAGAGCATAAAGCTCTCATCCGATTAGCCCGGGTTTAAATCCAGGATGGGCATGGATGTCCTTTTCAAAATTCTGAAAAACACTATATCAACTCTGGTATTGTGTCATTTTTTACTTTGATTAAGCCTTGAACGTTTAAACAACTTTTGGTGTGTCTAATTTGACAGCGGTTTATAATATTTTATAGTTTTTATTTTATTCCATTTTATCTTTCTCTGAGGTATTTTTTATATAATGTGACGTGTAGCTTATGGTACTAAAATAAATGTTTTTTCCTTCATTAATTGCAATATGTATGGTGTGCTCGAAGCTTCACAAGTGCTTACAGTTCAACAGGTTAAGACCTACAGATTGCGAACATAAAGATTCATAAATTACAATTTTAGTAGTTTTGATTTCTAGTTACACTGCAACATTTTAGTATCAGAATGGCAGATTTTCGTAGCGATATTGTTAAAATGAATAACTGCAACTATATCAATCTAGAATTCCATCTATATTCAACTAGTTCAACTACTTGCAATGAAGGAAAATTTGTTTGAAAAAGTCATTAAGAAAGAAAGACCAATTCTGGAGGGTTATTCACACCCAGCTAATCAATGAAGGATGCTGCTGACAGCAAAGCTCAAGCAATCGGCGGAGCTTTATGTATCAAGCTTTATAATTACCTGATTTTAAGTAATGTCGCAACATATACTAAAATGTATATTTACCGAGATCAAATACGATCAACCGTTGTCCAGCCATAAATGAATTAACAGATAATGCGATTAGGTCGATGTAATAACCCCGTGCTTCCTGCTTTTAAATAAAGAAAATATTTTTTTTTCTGTCAGACCATAAACACGTTACATTATCTTACATTTGAAGCAAATGCGCAAACAGAATGAGAGATATATGGTCTAGGTCCCTTCTCTTCAAACAAGCAACAAGCACAGAGTAATAACTAGGGAGGTTAAAGGGTTTTAATAATAAATGGGTCGCTTTTAATAATAAAGCGATTTGCAAAGGCTGAGTTTATTTTGCAGTACCTCGTTAAGATCATATTTTAGGCATAAAAAGGAATTTCACTGTCAAAAGACGTTTTTTACTCTTATGCGCCCTTCTTTTTATGTACAAAAGGGGTCTTTTCAAAGTTTTTCTCTTCTACATGCTCAAAACAAAGAACAATACCTTTAGTTCCTCATTCTTCTTTATTAATCGTATAAGATGATGCGCTATTTTATTATAATGTGGCAATTAATTGAAATCTTATTTGAGGGTGTTAGCCTTTATCTACACGTTCATTATTAGTATGTGACTATCTTTTCCAGATTAAAAGAGTAAATTGATTATTTAAAATCTTATAATATAATTTTAAAGAGTAAAATGTTTATAAACATGCTTTAGTTTGGTACATTTTTTATTAGTTAATTAGTTTAATTATTACTCCAACAATTTTGCAATTAATTTGTTAAAATACCAACTGTTGGTAATTATTGCTTGAAGGTATATTTTACATAGTATTATGTTTAAAAATTCATAAACGAAAAAAATATTTTAGCGATTCTTTTTAAATATTTATATGTTGAATATTTTATCGTATCAAATTCCTTAAACATGTGCGAACTGCCAAATTCAGCATTTCCCCTCCTCCTTTTTATTTTTCTTTTAAATGAAGACGAATGTGTGATTCAAATGAAATTTAACCCTACCAGGAATAATAAGTACACTCCGGTACCAATAGTAGAAAAAAGAAAAAATTTAATCTGAATTCTTTTGCTGTTGAAAGCTGAAAAAAAAAAATCAAACATATATTTGTGTGCATTAATTTTACACTAAATGCCCTTTATTCATTTTTCTATTTTATAAATGAAATAACTTGAAATATTGTTCAATTTATCAATTTAGTAAAATTATATGTTCACTCCATCCATTACTAAAAACTGAAACAAATTGTTTTAATCAGCTATCTTCATTGAAAATTTCCACGAAAGCCATATCCACGAAGAAGAAATATTTCACGAGGAGAAAAACCTTAAGCTATTATCGAATATGGATGAAATATAGGTGAAAACTGGGATATTTGGTCACAGGGTCAGTAGCCAGTGGCTGGTAGACGCAGTTTTATTAGTGGCCACTTTTTAAAGTCATAGAAGCCACGTTTTTAAGTTACTTATAAGAATTGAAAACTAACTCTAAAATCAATTAGAAAATAAAGGAATTATTAAAATGAACAAAAAATATGCAGATTTGATTTAGCAACGTGCTGTAATGCTTTATAACTTTTAAAATGATTTAAATATATACAGGATGCTGAAGGATTGAAATTTTAAATACGACATGGAATTTTCAGCGAAGCACGTGTTCAATATTGGCATGTTTCCGAAAGGGAAAATAAAGGTGAATTGCCACACACACCGACACACACACAAAAAAAAAAAAAAAAAAAGGATTGCAGTAGAATGTACTAAAAAGTGACCGTGCAGGACTGGCGATCGTTAACACATTTTTTCATCTCCACTTTTACTAAATCGCCATGTGGCGAGTGGCGACCGCCAATTTTCCCCTATAGGATGAAACGTCTTTAAGGATACACATTCTAAATTTTAAACAACTTTGTTTTAAATCTTATCATCTTGAACTATTTATTGTGTGGTATATTCATTAAGTAGAACTAACATAATACTATTATTAAAATTCAAACACATTAAGTGGATCATGATTACAATGATTTGTTCAATGAATTATGCTTTGATCTTAAGAGTAAGAATAATATTGTAAGATTAAAATAATAATAATAATAACTAGTTCTAAAGTTATGAAATATATAATACACACACAAAGAGGGATCTTTAAAGTTTTGCTTGAAATAGAGGTTGTAAATGCATTTTATGTTTAAAACAACATTTTCTACTAAAATCAATTTTTAGGATTTTTAAAAAAATAATTTAAATAAATAATTAAAAAAAAAATCTTTTGATTTAAATCATGATTTAAATCAATGAACCCTACCTGATACATAATTGAAATATGTTAAGAAATAGCATAGGTACATCATAGTTAATTGAATAGATATTTATACAATGTAAATTACTGTTGTGTGATGTAAATTTCAAGCAGTAGTTGATTTTGATATTTAGAAAGTGAAAAAAGTTATATATTTTTATGCAATGCTTTAAGTAATATCACTGAAGAGCTTTTGATTAGAAGTGAATTAATTAGCATTAGCAATTTTAACAAATTTGGGTTACATCTACCTATTATACAGCGCTTCATAGAATTTTGAAAGCTACTTAACAGGAATGGGCCTAAGTATCTTTTTTGATGCAGTGAATAGTATTATTTTCATGGAAATTAAGTTGTAGAAAAGCAGTTTAAAATAAAAGTTATCAAACTTAATATTGATGTCAATTGTTCCTGTCATGAACATGAAAATCACCCAAATAAATGTGAACAGCCTTTGTAGTTATCTCTTGCTTAAGCGTCGATTTTCAATTCAACCCAGCTGTTCACACCGAGCTATGTCACTAGGCAGGGAATTTTCTTGACGACGAAATGTTTTGCCTGCAATCAAATATTGTTTATGGTGTAAATAAGGAACATGATCTGAATGATGTAAGTTTCTCCCCCTCCCTCAAAATTATTCTTCTTTTTATTTGATGGAGTATGTAGAAAGTCCCTCCTTTCATCAATGAAGATGATGGCTTGGTGTACTAGTAGCGTAAAAGAAATTCACACCATGCATTGAAATTTTTCAAACAAAAATAATGCATGTAAAATTTTTCTAGCATATGAGCTAAAAGCAAAATCTTGAAACAGGCCTCTTTCATTGTTTACATTTGTGTTAACAAACTAATAAAAAAATAACTTATGTGTCCCTTTCTCAAGGATGCTCCGATTAATCAGTGATTGGCGAAGAATTTTGTTTATTAAAATTATTTGGAGTATGGCAGAATCAAGAAACCATTCTGAAGGATTGATTAACAATAAACAGGAGTGCCCTCTTTCCAAGAATGATGGTGCACCTCTCTCTAAAAAGTAACTAAAAATGTAACAGAGTAACATTTATCTAAATATGATTTCAAAAAAAAAAAAAAAAAGATATTTTGTTATATTCTATAATAAAATTAATAGAATTTTACAACAGCACGGAATTAGAGAGGATCACTGTTTCAAGCACATTCTAAAATAGGGGTCATATCTCGTACTTTCTTATAAACACAGAAAATAACGAAAAAAGTATAAATTTAATTTTAAAAAAATTAATGTAAACTTTCACATAACTCTGGTTGTACAAGACATCAGCATGTCAAATCGCACCCCCTGGTCATTACATTCACATACCAACTGTCATCAAAAGAGGGAGCAACAGTAACAATATGTTGTTACACCAAGACATATCCAGAAATATTTTTCGGGGGGGGGGGGGGGGGGGTAGCTGACTTCGACATACATATGTTAAGAAAAGTTTTAGGGAGGAATGAATATATGCTACATTGTGAGAATTTTTCGGAGGGGGAGAGCATAAGGCCCTCCCTCTGGATACAGCCTTGTGCTAGTACCTATATTTTTTGGAGGAAATTTTCATTGCTTTAAAGTATATTTCAGCATTGTTGTAGAACAATTGGTCTTCAGTTTTGTAAAAAGCAATGCATTAAAGCACAATTTTTTTATTGAAATGAAAAAATGCTTTAACTTTTTTGCAATTCCAAAAGAAATTTCAATTTTTATTACAAATATAAATCCTACAAATACATCAGATTATGACGTACATCAGGTTATGACGTATGATTTTAATGAGCTTATGATTATTGACAACTTAGATTTAGCATTTGCTGCTAAAAGAAAAAGTCACTGATTTGTGTTAGTTTATTGGTAGTTACACAAGAAATAGACTTAATTCATTTACACAACACTAAGATTATTGTTTCAAATACAGGAATTACAGTAACAAGTACAGTATAACCTTGATTATCCAAACTAATAGAGACCGCTAATAGCCTGCATGAATGTTCGGGGTAGGCCAAAATTTTACTCGGCTAGTAGTGTTTTAAGAGTGGATCCAGATTTTGGTTCAGGTGGAAGTTCAGCGGCGGACTGGCTATGTGGGCATTTGGGCAAAGTCCGCCCCGAGTTTCGAAAATTAAAGTCTTAAAATCACAATTTTAATCAATCAGTGATGACATTAGGAAAGGGATGAAGAAATTCAGTAACTCTCCCCAGAACATTTTTGAAATTGAAAGCTTAAAAATGAAGTTTTAGGCTACATTTGTTTGTTAAAGGCACCTAAAAAATTTTGCGAAATTAAAGCATCAATATATAATTTTGGCCTTTGGTGTCAATTATGAAAAGTGATAAACCCGCAAAATTCTTCTAGATAAAAGTCCTAAACATGCAACTTTAGGCTATCTTTGGTGATGTTATGGGAAGGGGGAGTTCTCCCTCAAAAATGTTTTTCAAAATTGAAAGCCTTAAAATGAACTGTTATGCTATCCTTGGTGATGTTAAGGAAAAGTGGTTTTAGGGGCTGTCTGCCTGGAAATTCCTAAACATTTGAGGTGTTGAAAGCACAATTTTAGGAATATTAGGAAACACTAGGGAAAGAAGAGTTTGGGGTCTTTTACACAGAAAAGTTTTCAAAATGTTGTTTTAAGAACAGTTTTAGGATATCTTCAAGCAGGGTTGGTTGGTTTAAACCAAATGTTATTCTTTTAAACCACTTGGTTTAAACCAAATCTTTTTTCATTTATTCTGAACATTATTAAAAATTGCAAAATCCAATTTATGCAGAAATTACAAGCACAGCACTGAATAATTAATGAATTTGTAAATTAACAAACTTTTTCTTTTAGTAATCAGTACAAATTTTTCTCATCTCCTATCTACATGTCAAACTATTTGGGTTTTTCTAAAATTAGCTCAGAAAAAGCAAATTTGAGAAAAACTCTTCTCAATTATTATAAAAATTGAATGATATTGCAATTGTAATTCCTGGAGGTAAAGAATATATATTAGAAATAATAAAGTATCTTCATGATAACCAATTTGCAAATGTATGTTACAGATAACAATTTTTGAAAAAACCAAACCTTTTTTCATTTATTTTACACAATATAAAAAATTGCGAAATCCAATTTATGCAGAAATTACAAGCACAGCATTAGATAAATAATAACTGAATTTGTAAATTAACAAGCTTTTTTTTAATCAGTGCAAATTTTTCTTTTTTTTCTTCTAAATTATTCTCTTCTTTTTTAAAAGTATATTTAATCTTTAATCAGGACAAATAAACTTTGTATTTGAAAAAAATAAAAAAAATGGGGATAATTTCTAAGCCAATGTTGATGATTTGTATAAGTGTTATCACTGCTAAATCCGGTAAATTTAAGGATTTTTTTACTTTTAAAGTAAAATATATCTACAGTAAGAGACTTGTAATCATTTGTTGATATTACTGATACTGTAAATTAACACATTTTTAATATATCTTTTATTTTTGCTTATTTTTTATTGATTTAGTAAAATATGCTTTTGTTAAAACCTGCATAATTATTTCTTTAATAATTTACTGAAAGTTCTGTATAAGTAGAGTAGTATAATATGTTAAATACAGTAAAACCTGTAAAGTTGCCCACCCTTGTAAGTTGACCACTTTTGGTCAGGAACGGAATTAGTCCTATATTATTTAATGTTATGGAAACCATTGTAACTTGACCACTTATGTACGCCAAATTTAGGTGGTAGTATTATAAAAAACCCTTTGTAAATTGGTTACCTAATTATTACTACATTTATTTGTTTATGTCAGTGGCGTACGCAAGGGGGGGGGGGGGGTTAGGGGTTTAACCATCCCCACTCTTAAGACCTAAATAATAGTGCTTGATTACATACTCGAATTTCTTTTAGTAGTTTCAGAAAATTATGAACCCCTTGAAAAAATTCTGCGTACGACACTGGTTTATGTATTTTTGAAAAGATAAAAAAAAACTTAAATAAGTTCTCCAGGATAATATATTTTATGTTATAATGTTTGACCAGTATTTGTCTGGATGGATGAAACATCAATATAAAGTTTGCCTAAACCTCTGTGTAAGTTAACTATTAGAGAAAATTACCTATGAGCACTCTTTTGTTCTCTAAATAAGTTTCTTCTTTTTCTTCTGATTGATTTAGCCATTTTGAAAAATTATGTATTTTTAGGCAATCTTTACAATCAAATAAATAAACTAACATATTTATCATTAACTAAGTGCTGTAGAGTTAATCAAGGTTCTACTGTACTCAAATTAGTACTTTAAATTTTGGTTTTGATGTCATTATAAGACATTGGTACTCATGTTGGAGGTTTTTTTAAATTGTTACCAACATGAATTTGTACTGATAAGTACCAATATCTTAAATAATCAATAATTTCATCACCTCATTTTATCTTTGACTTTAAAATATTATACATTAAAAAGGTTGAAAACAGTACCTAAACACGTAGAGTCAATCTCCACTTTGAAAATAACATGTTAGAACAATTTTAGTTATTTTCAGGTTGATGAAAGAATGTCATTTAGAATTTAAGAAAATGAATATAATTTTTCAGTTTCTCAAGATAGTAGCTTCAAATATTATGTATAAAAATGGAATGCTTCAGTATTTAATACGATATACAGGATGAGCAAAATATTTCGGAATAAAACAAACTTTCATTAATCCTACATTGTAGGATTAAAATATAGAGCATTAGCAACTGATTTTTACATCGTGTTTGCTTTATAATAAAAAGTTTTATCACAATTAAAGCATAATCCTAAACTATTACATAAAATAGTTTGCATATTAAATCAAAGCATTCAGCAATTAAACAATAACTTAAGATTGACTTCACTAACGGAATAAATAACGACATTTTATTGTAAATTAAAATTTAATATAACACAGCACTTTGAATCATTTAGTTTGCGAACTATTTAACTTCTGTATTTCTTGCTGAGATTGAGCAATATCATGCAATGCTTGTCTGATTTGTTCCAGCAAGAATTCACCTTTGTGAACAACTTCTTCCAGTCTGCGAGCTGCTTCTTTATTTTCTTCATCTAAACGTTTAATACTTGCTTCTTGCAATTCAGGATATGAATCCTCACTCGGTAAACTTTCGATCAAAACATCAATATCTTTTGCTGTTTTTGCTATTAATGTAGCGAATGTTTGACAGTAATCTTCAGGAGGTTGAGGCGGTTTGGGCCCAGGTTTGTCAAATTCTGGGAAACTACTTGGAGTAGCACTTTGTTGCAATACACCGATGCTGTTGCATATATTTTCAGCTTGAGCATTTACAGCGTCCTGTAACTGAGATAACCGATCAGCCATTGCTGTTGGGGAAATAAAACTAAGGATTCTTTTCCCCCTATTGTATTTTCTTATATTTTTTTCCACAAAAATTATAACGTGAAGTTATGTATTTAACATTTGACATGTTAACAGTATATACATGTATTATAATGGAGTGAAGATGATGCATAAATTCACTTAGTAACTGCTAGAAAACGGTTTTAGTTCTTTTAATTTTAATGTTTGTTTAAAAACATAGTGATAAACAAATAAAAGTGCAAATTACGCGGGTACAAACAGCGTTTGTTTACACTCTTACTGTGAGCGAGAAACGGAAGACACAAGCGTCTAGACCTCCACCGGCAACTTTTGCTCCCGACTACTGCGCAGCCAATTTCGCGCATTTCGCTTTGCTCCTTGCGTTACTTTATGTTGTTATCACTGACCTCTATTCGAGGTCAGTGGTTGTTATAGCAGCAAAACTTCCAAACATGTAGCGCTTCAAAAACTGAGGCATTCGTTTATTTATTTATTTATTTACTTGAGGGGGTGGGGGTGGGGCCAATTTGTATATGAAAACTAATTAATGTTTATAAAAAATTAAACAGACATCTCTTAATACGCATTTCATACGAAAACTATTTGCATTGTTTTCATAAGATAAATTGAATGCAAAAATAATTCACAATGCTGTGATTATTTTTAACCGACTTCAAAAACTTTTTTTGAAGTTATATATTTTAACCAGTATTGCTTTGCAGGTCTGGGAGAAGGGGATTTTAGATATATCATGTCTGTTCATTCGTTTTTTCATTTGCGTTTCGTGTCTGAAGTTACGTAAATTCCACACATTTTGCAGTCTGTTTTTAAACTTTTAAACTTTGTTAAATTTACCATGAAACTCTGTGCTTCTAATCCACTTCAGTTAATTTTTTATGTATCTCACGATTTCTTTTAGAAAACTTACACCTTTTTTTGCAGTTATTTATGTAAATAAAAAAACTTTTTACACGCTATGCTGGGATTTCTCAGAAACCTGCAGTGCCAATATTCGGTGTATATGCTTCCTGCTCGCTCCCACTGATGAAGAGGCAGGCTTTTTTCATAAGATGTTTTGCCGTTCGAATTTTTAATATTCGTTCATTTATCATTTTCCACTTCAAATATGTTAAAGTTAAAATTTATTTGTTTAATATTGTTAAAAATTTTTTACATCCCACCAGTTTAATTTTAATTTCTTTATTTTTATTAAAATATATTATATATATATATATATGTATATATATATATGTATATACAATATGTAAATATATTATTTAAAACAGTTTAATCATTCGATCTCAAGAAACAAATATAAGAATATGAAGAAATGATTTTTTACAGTCATTTCAGTTTTACAGAGCTGTTTGTAGAAACGCAATGAGCTTGAGCCCTCTGACAGTTTGACCCCCGCTTGACAGGACTCAATTTTATTTGAATCAATACGATTTTTGGAAAGCAAAAAGAGAGACATATATATTTATGCTTAACAGAGTTATTTTACTGAAAAGGGATTTTTTAATATGAGAAATTCCAATTTAGACTTCGATACTGCAACTTGTTAATACTAGGTAAACAGCTTTTCTTAACCCGTGATGTCAATAAGAAATCAATTAAATAAAGAAAAGTATTATTTAGAGTCATAGCGTAACTAGAGTTGGTGTAAGGGGGGAGGGGATCACCCTAAAAATGAACAGACTAAACACCAATAAGAAGTGTAAAAGAGTTGAATAGTTACTAGTCATAAATACTTGTCTCTAAAGATATACTACGAGTTTATTTCAGGCATCTACCGGGGGGGGGGGGAACTACCCCCTCGGATCAAGTCAACTCCCCCCCCGGCAAAAAATTCAGATCACAAGTTTTAAAAAAAGAAGAAAAAGAGAAATTACGCTTTTAAGACACTTTACTTTCAGAAACCCTTTCAGGGAAAGGACATTGAACACTATCACGAGCGACACCAAATGTAATTTAAAAGATATGAGACTTTATTTTGAAAAAAAATGTAGGGGGGGGGGGGGGGTTACAGTAACCAAACTCCTTTCTGTTTCCTCTAGCATCACCAAAGTATCCCGAAATTGCATTGCTAGGAAGATTTCAAAAAGTTTCCTGGGGAGAGCCATCGAACCCTTGCCTCCAGAGTTAGCCTAAGCATTATAGATGTAAGACCAGTTACAAACATTTAAGTTGCAGAAGTAACAAATACCCACTCCTCTAACTTCACCAAAGATCTAAACATACATCTACTATATATACATCAAAAAGCTATCATATATGTAAAAAAATTCATATTATCATCATTTCTAGTCATATATATCTATATATATGTATATATAAAGGGTATGGTTTTGAAGCATACACTGCCCTTCTTAATTCTCCCCCTGCTCCGGAGTCAAGGCAGTATCCAGAATATTTTTTCGGGGGGGGGGGGGGCAGACTTCGACACACTTATGTTAAGCAAAGTTTCAGCGAGGAATATATGATACATTGCAAAACATTTCTGGGGGGGGGGGCGTGGGTCCCTCTTTCCCTGTTTATACGGCCTTGATTCACAAAAATATTGAACATTCATTACTAGATCTATTACAGTCGAACTTCGATAACTCGACTTCCTATAAGTCGAATAATCCGCTATCTCGAACTTTTAATCAAGTCCCGAATCATTTCTATACTTTTCTTTAAAAAACTGTCTCGATAACTCGAAGTGAACATCTTCTAAGTCGAAGTTTTTGCGATAAATTTCCCCGAAAAAAAACCGATTCAGTTCAAAAGTTCGAATGCCAGTCCACTCATGTCTTCCTTCTGTGAATTGCAATGGCATCCACTTATGTCACACATTCTTGGAATACCTTTCACCCCCTCCCCTCCATTGTCCGAGAGGATAAACAGAGATAAGAGATTGTGGAGGGAAGGGGGAAGGGGAGGTTGGAGTGGACTGAACAAAGATGGTCACTGTCTTGGGGGTGGGTTCACTTTGGAGATTGTAGGGGGGGGGGGAGAGCACCTGTTTTGTGAGGTTGGGTAGGTTTTCACCTGTTTTGTGAAAATTGGGTCCTTCCCGACAGCGTGTAGAAAGAGTTTCACATTCCTGATAAGGATTCCCAGCTGGCTGCTCTTCTTTCTTTCACTCCGTGACGTTGCAGTTGCATTCTTTGAATTGCGCTTGTTGAATTAATCAGCATTTTGTATCCGGAATGTCTAAACAGAAATTGATCACGCTTACTTTATATAAAAAAGCAAAGCTTATTTTGGAGATTGAAAAAAATCCTCAGTTGAAAAAGAAAGATGTGGTTTCTAAGTACGGCATACCTCCAAACACTTTATCTACGATTTTGAAAGATATTGTCCGCGATTAAGTTGCTCTTCCTGCCGGCCAACACAACGGCAAAACTTCAGCCTGCAGATCAAGGAATCATCAAGTGCCTGAAGCATGCCTATCGAAAACGCTTAGTGCGCCAATCCATCGAGGAAGTGGAGAATGGCGTAGAGCACAAAATCAATGTGCTAGATGCCATGCGCCTCATTTCGCGCTCCTGGGAGAGTGATGTTTCTCAAACGGTGATCGAGAACTGTTTCAAGAACTGTGGTTTTTTCAGTTCAAATGACAATGTAGCGAAAGACGACAATTGCGATCCCTTAGAAGGCATGGGTGATATGGACTGGGAAAAAGATTTCATGTGCATCGATGACAACATTGAAGGCATGCGTGATATGGACTGGGAAAAAGATTTCATTTGCATCGATGGCAACATTGCAACGTCAGAACCCTTGTCTGACGAAGCAATAATTAATGCTATTTGCGGAGAGCCCGAAGGAGATGAGGACGAAGAGGAAGCTGAAATCCACCCAGCACCAACAAGTAAGCAAGCACAGGACGCTGTTCACATCTTACAACAATACCTGGAGACCACCGAAGGTACAGACAACATCCTATTTAACTGTGTTCAAAAATTAGGTGACTTTGTGAATGCCAACAACTTTAAAAAATGCAAACAATAAAAATTAACTGCTTTTTTCAAATGAGATTTACATGGTATGTATACTAATATGTAAGAGGCCAAATATTGTGACTTTTAATAAACCTTTTCACCCCATTCTTCTCTTGTTGTTTACATAGGCTATCAAAAAATTGAAACGCGTACAACTGTAGTATTATGGCACATATCAAACCACTTAAACCATGTCGAACATCAAGTGCCGAGGAATGGGAGGAAACTTCGATAACTCGAACTTCGGATAGGTCGAAGATTTTAGGGGGTCCCCTGGGACTTCGAGTTATCGAAGTTCGACTGTAGTTGTAACACTATTATGTATCGAAAATACTAAAAAATTTAGCTAAAATATAAATAATACTTGATTGTAAATTAAAATGCAGCATTAAACCGTAGCAGTGAGATTGGAAACGTTGAACGGATGATTTCCAGAGTCGTAATGCAATCAGTGATGGTCCATAATAAGAAAATAAAAACATTTAAAATATAAGAGATGAGAGAACATCTGTAAATGAGAATGCAATGCAAATACAGTTCATCAGTTTTCTAATCGGCTCATCTACAAAAAATATTTTACCAAAATGGGTTTTTGGACAGGAAGTCATAAATAAATACAAACTGCTCTTTAAGTTTCTTGATGAGCATCCCTTCCTGGCTTGAGGGTTTAACCCATTAGGACAATTGTTGGCTAGGGGTCCTTCACTTTCAGACCCCAGAGCCTATAACACTAGTTTATCAGAAAACAAACCTCCATCACAGAGGAAAATATTTTCCAGGAAACGTGTGCGATTGTGTTCCCAAATTGCTGCCTTTGGGTAAAAAAGACATCAAGAAGGAAAGAAAACCCTCTGGAGTGATTGAAAGGATCTCTGTCCAGACACATCTGGACAGAGACCCTCTCTGTCCAGACACATCTGGACAGAGATCCAGACACATCTGGACAGAGTCCCGTCCAGACACATCTGGACGGTGATTGAAGCCACCTTTCGTGCTTTAAACCCCCCCCCCCCAAGGTGATAGGGGGGTTGATTATAACAAGTCCTCTTCATTTTGAGCTGCATACTCTGGTCATGATCACAACCCTTCAGAGAAAGAGGAAATAAAATCATATTCATACGTGTTTAATTTTTTTAGGAAAAAAAATTATGGGCTTTGCAAGGCCGTAGCCAGAAATTTTTTTGTGTGCCTAAATAAGTAAATACCCAATGGGGGGGGGTTTAAACCCCCAAAACCCCCCCTGATTATGCCTATGTTTAGAGTGAAGGTTATTCATTCCATCACAAAAAGCAAAATGTAAAAATATTCTTAAGCAATTTTTCTGCAATCGTTTTAGTTTCACGAAACCCTAGAAACGTAATGAACTTGAGGTACTTATCAGCTAACGATATAAGCTCGCCAAGATTCAGCAAGAACATCGCCAAATCAGATATCAATAATGCTATTTTTTTGAAATATTTAAATCGATTCCGCCCGTTTTTATGTATCGGTTATTATTATATTATATCATTCTGCGAATGGCATGATTGAAGAAAAGAGGTTGCTGTTTCAATTGCCTTAGTGTTAGCCAAGTGGCAAAGCACTGCAAAGTTGGAATCATCTGTGGGACTTGTGCCAAAAGACACCATGTTTTAACATACCCTGGTATAAAGACTGATGTATATCTTTCAACCCCAGAGGGATGGATAGTTCGATAGTCGATGATAACGTTCAAGAGATTAGAACATTGTCAAATCCCACAAGTTCTTGTGTTTTCCTACGAACATTAGTGGTTCTTCTGCGAGGGGAATAAGAAGATTTGGCCAGTGAGATCTCTCATAGACACTGAAAGTCAAAAGCCTTACATAACAAAAGAGGCTGTTAGAAAGTTGAAATATTCTGTTGTGAATGAGAAGACTATAGTGCACACATTGCTTGGAGGTGTTGAAAATTAACAAAAGCATTTGGAGTACAAGATTTATGTCAGCGATTTTGGAAAGAACTACCAATGTACTTTCATTACACTTGATCAAGAAAAAATTTGTTCTGAAATTAGCCAGGCGCCTTCAGGATTCTGGTCAAAGGAACTGGAAGACAATGGTATTCATTTGACAGATCAAAACTGTTTTTGTCTTGTACCTCACCCAAGAATAATTTGCTTATTGGTGCAGACGTAGCGGGAAAATTGATGACTGGAATGATTCTCCACTTGAGTCGGGGATTAATTGCCATAGAAACTTTGCTGGGCTGGCAGTGGCGTAGCTAGCATAGGTGACACCTGGGGCGGTTATCCGTGGTGTCCCCCCCTCCCCCAAAAAGAAGAAGAAGAAGGAAAGCAAAGAAAGAAGAAAGCCCAGCAAAAAAGGGGGAAAAATACTATTCGTATCATGGGTTTAATAGCTAATGTTTGTTCAAAAATTTTAGTAGAATGTGCAGAGGAATTAGTGGATGTTGTCTTGACTATTTTCATATCTTCATATAACTCGGGGACTGTGCCAGTGGATTGGAAGCTGGGAACCATAACCCCCCAAATGATATCCTTCAAGTATTGGGTATCAAGGCCGGTCAGCTTCACACATTAAGAGGTAGGGAAACTGAACTGGCGGGATGGTAGAACGCAGATCAGTCCCGCGGAACTACCTCGGCGGATTAATGGGCCCACCGTAGTCGACCGACGGCCACCAGCTCCCCGCTTCGACGCACCTAAGGCCTCGGCTAAGAGGTGTACGGTTGTCTGGTGGAGAAAAGTGGATTGGAAGCTGGCAAACATAACGCCGCTCTTCAAGAAAGATTCTAAAACTAAGGCAGGAAATTATAGGCCTATGAGTCTTACTTCAGTTCTTTGTAAAATTTTTGAAACTCTGATAAAAATCAAAATAGTGAATTTCCTGGAGGCAAATGGAGTGTTGACTGATTTTCAGTATGGTTTTAGGAAGGGTAGGTCCTGTACAACTAATTTGTTGCATCTCTATGACAAGGTTACCATGGCATTAGATAATAAAAAGTGCGTAGATGTTGTTAACCGACTTCACAAAGGAAGGAGGTTATACATTCATATTGTATGTATGTCGTTCTTTCTTTTTTTTTTTTTTGTCCACTCATAATTCTTCGCCGGATGAACCGACTTTCATGATTTTTTTAAAAATCGATCGAGGGTGGTTTCCCATAGGTCCCGTACCTTCGCTTGACCATATTCGATAATTAGAACAAAAGTTATGGGCAGAAATAGGGTCATTTTTTTAGTTTTTCATTTATAACTTTTGACTTAATGAACCGATTTTGATGACTTTTTCTTTAATAGATAGAGGTTCTTCTAACTCAAATATTGCACATCCGTTTGACTACATTTGTTTTTTAGAAAAAACGTTACGGAGGAAAAATAAGTATTTTTTATTTTAACTGGAAAGGCTTGACTTGATTTTTCTTTGTTGGAAAAACTATTAATAAATATAAAACTCATTGTTGAAAAAGTTTTTGTTGCCATTGTGCTATAATAGTAAATGCAATTACAGTAAGATTTTGACTGAAGGCTTCTCTGAGGCAAAAATTAAATCCAATCAGTTTGTTTGCTAAAATCGACTCAAAACGGAATTTTTCATACAAATGATTAGTTTTTAGTGTCATTCATTCAAAGAAGGTTTGCCCTTTGATATGGATTTTTTAAAAATAGAGTATTTATATAAAAAATGTATTTACACTAAAAAGAATAAAAAAAATAATTTTTGGAAAAAAATAGAACTGACTTCATATTATAAATTGCGCTGAAAAGTGAAAAATAAATTATTTCTTTAAACAACATCGATGTGACTTTTAAACATAGTTTTAGAAGTCGGTGTAAAATTATCAGCCTAATTAACATTACACCATGTGCTACTTTATATTAGAACTGTTGCTAATTCTGGACCATTTATATTTGTAATTGATTTCCATGATTACAAAAGATTTTATCTATCCTAATTTTGCACCGACTTCTAAAACTATGTTTAAAAGTCACATCGATGTTGTTTAAAGAATTATTTTATTTTTCACTTTTCAGCGCAATTTATAATATGAAGTCGGTTCTTTTTTTTTTTTTCCAAAAATTATTTTATCTAAATTGACTTTCAGAAAGCGTTTGATAAAGTACCGCATGAAGCTCTTCTTAGCAAACTTGCTTATATTGGTATTGGTGGAAAAACTTTAATTTGGGTTACAAATTGGCTGACTGGGAGGAAACAGAGAGTAGTAGTGAAGGGCAATTATTCTCAGTGGATTGATGTTTTGAGTGGGGTTCCACAAGGTTCAGTTTTAGGGCCAATATTATTTATTATTTTTATTAACGATATTACTCAGAGTATTTCTGGGAACATCAATATTTTTGCTGATGATGTCAAAATCATGGGAATTGTGGACACGGAGGAACAAGTCAATCAGTTCCAAGATGATTTAAATCAAATTTCTAGGTGGGCAATTAAGTGGGGTATGTCTTTTAATATTGGGAAATGTCAAGTGCTTCATTTTGGTCAGGGGAATAAACATGCAACCTATTATTTACAAGGTTCCGTATTAGGGAAGCAGAAGCAGTTGTTGATCTAGGAGTATTGATTAGTCTCGACTTCAAGTCCAGCCAGCAGTGTAGCATAGTAAGTAACAAAGCTAACAGGATGCTTGGGATTATCAATAAGGCTATTTCGAACAGGTCTAAGGAAGTTGTATTGCCCTTATACAGAAGTTTGGTAAGACCTCATTTGGACTATGCTATTCAGTTTTGGTCTCCGTACCTAAAAAAGGATATTACCTTATTGGAAATTGTTCAAAGGAGGGCTACTAGATTGGTAAGTGGTCTTTCAGACTTAGATTATGAGGTTAGGCTTAAAAGGCTCAATATGTATAGTCTTGAGCAAAGGAGAGTTAGAGGGGACATGATTCAGTTGTTTAAGTTCATTAAAATGGGAAATGTTGATGGACTGCATCTATGTGCTGAAAGTAGAACCAGAGGACATTGTTTTAAGCTTTTCAAATCTCAGGCTAATCTTGAAATTAGGAAAAATTACTACTTCAATAGGGTTATAGGCAATTGGAATAGTTTACCAGAAGCGACTGGTAATTGCAGCGGGGTAAAAACGTTTAAGAAATCTCTTGATGTTCATTGGGGACTGCTAAATTGACTAGGACCAGCCTAGCTGGGCCCTGAGCCTGTTGCTGGTCGTCACTTTTGTATTTGTATTTGTATTTGTATAATGTACTTGTTGACGGCAATGGTGTGTTTATCAGTAAAAAAACCTCTTTGAATATTTTTGTATGGAAACACTTCGCTCAGTTAAAAGAAGAAAAGAAAATGATAGAAAAAAGATCCTGTTCAAGGTATTAGTCTCACTATATAGAGCTTTTAAAGGTTTATTGTTTCCCCCTTTGTGGCCGGGTGTCACTCCAGAGCAAGTGACACCCGGGGTAGGCCGCCTCAACCGCCCCTTAGCTACGCCACTGAAATAACTGTTCGATTTGTTGATTTGTACAATCTCGTGCTAGAGTCTCGCCTTTAAAGAAGTTAACTATCCCACTTCTCGAATTGTTGGCTTGCCGTATTGGATCTAGGTTATGTGCAGATATTACCGACTACATACGACTCAAAAATTTGAGGATCTTATATTGGACTGATTCTACAACCGCACTTAGCTGGATAAAAAGAGAAGCACGGTGGGGAACATTTTTCTGGAATCGAGTCCGAAAGATACGAAGAGAGAAATAGGATACAGAAGTTGTGAAATTTAGACATGTTCCAGGCAAATTAAATCCAGCAGACCTTCCTTCTAGAGGAACAACGCCAATTTGTTGAAGATGATAAAAGAGAAAAAGAGTTTCATGAACTGGCTTCTCAGGAAGTGAACGTGAAGAGAACCCGCTTGGGACGAGAGATTCGGGGCCCCAAACGTCTAGATTTGTGAACAGATAGAACTGAGTATTGAATTTTCCGCAATGTTGCAAACTCAAAAGGTGGGAGTGTTGAGTAAATCATTTCCATGAAGCAGCAGCAACGTACAGCTCAACTAAAACGACTGATGTTATTCGGAATTCGGAAACTCGGAAACGGAACGAAACAACGCTGACTAGCATTGAGATTGCCGCCGTTGTTGAAAGCTCCTAATATGTTTGAAACACAGAGGTTTGAAAGCAGTATCGTGTAATAGTTTTGTATTTAGTGTTACTTACTTGCCTTTTTATGTAAAATAAATGTTTATTTAAGAGGTTTAGTTTTCTGTTACTGAAACAATCTGATTGTCACACGTAATTCCACGTCACTTAATGTGGACCAGTTACGATTAAATTTTGCGATACGATATAATACTCCCATCATGCAAAAAAAAAAAAAAAAAAAAAAACCTATGGTATAACAATATTTAAAAATTTGTCCAATGATTAGCCAAGAAATGTAATGTATAATATTTGTATTTATTGTCGTAATTTACAGACTTTAACAAATGTATTTCTATTTTTTTAAAAGTATTTCCATTCATAACGCAATTTTTAATTACCGATTCTTTGGAGTGGCAACACCTTAGTTTGTTCATATCGAGCAATCATTCTCATGTCCATATCTACCGATCTTTTCTTAAGCCTTTCGAATTTTAAAACGTTTTCTACGATTTTAAAATGGTTTATTTCCGACTCTTTGGAGTGGCAACTCCTCAGTTTGTTTATATCGAGCGATTATTCTCATGTTTACATTGATTGTTGAACTTATAGCCCGCATATGTTCTGTGGGGAATCAGCTGGTTAAAATTTAATTCACTACCATGTTTTGAAAATATATGTAAATTACAAACGTAATATATATTTGCAAGTTGTGAGCTGTGGGATGTTTAAAAATATGTCTAGAGCTTATAAGTTTCAAACATCAAAGCCGGATATCCAGTACATTTTCGTCAGGCAAGGAATATCAGATATCCGGTACCTGGAAAAGTTATTAAACTGATGAGAGAACTTGCACCATTTAACTTGGGTCAACCCCTGGGAATCACACATTTTGGTTTCTGTAAAAGTATTTAAAAACCGCAAATTAAATTTATTTAAAAGATTTTTTGATTTTCCTAATTTGATTTTAATTTTCATTCATTTCATTTTGTATCGAAAATACCGATGCTGATTAAAGTTTAAATTTACTTCTAATTAAAATCTTAAAAGGAAATCTTTTTAGATATTTGCACTTTTAAGTTAAAATAGCGCCGGTAATTTTTTCAGAACTCGAACAATTAATATTTTTATTATTATATACTAACTAACCTGTTTCTTGTAAACCTAAATCTCATTTTGTACAAAATAAGTACACATGTAAACGTTATTAATGTTATGATCACAAATATCATTAAAAGTTCAAAAATAAAATTAGAAATGCGATCTATAGCGTAGTCCGTAGTGCTTTGTTTCTGAACAACATATGCTAATGTAATATAACGTGACAAATGACAAAGGGGGGGGGGAGGGAGGGGAGTATATTTAAGAGCAACATTTCGTGACAGAGGGGCAGGGGGGGGGGGGTTGAATATGTTGGAAAAAAATTTAACATCATTTTTGTAAACGGTCCCTAAACTGCTTATTTCAGTACAGTAGAGCCTCGGTTATCCGAGCACTGACTAACCGAGTTCCGTGTTAACCGAGGTACATTTGCCCTCGAGTTTTTTTTTTTGTGGCCGATGACGGTGTCACTGACTGACGTCAGTCATCCAATGGCATAAGTTGCATTTTAATTTTATTTTCTGGTGATGTAAAGACCTAGAACAACAATCATCAGAGACAACTTCAACATACCTTTTACGCAGGGCCGGCGCGAGGTAATTTTGCGCCCAAGGCAAAGTCGATTGGTGCGCCCCTTCCTTACAAACTTATATTTTTCTAATTAAAAGAACAGTAATTAACAAATAATTAGTATTTTATATATAAATTAAACATTTTTCAAAAGTAACACATTTTCCCCAAAATTTTGGGTGCTTTGTCCAGCACTTCATTCAATTGTGCTTCTTTCTCCCCGTACAGAGTGTAGAAGGCTCTCGGTGCTGGTTTTGTGTCCCGAGATCCTTTGGAAATTAGAGAATTTAGAACGATGATCCCTTCACCCCGGGGGTTGGAGGGGGGGGGGGGCATAATTCTAAGTAACTACCGTAAAACCCCGCAAATCCAAATCCCGAAAATCCGAATTCCCGCGAAATTCGAACGAGTTTTTTTAACAAATTTAAATTTGAAAAACACACGCAAAAAAGAGAAACATTTATTTTGTCACAACAAAGCAATAAAATATTTTTTATAAAAAAATAGAACCGACTTCAAATTATAAATTGCGCTAAAAAGTGAAAAATAAATTAATTCTTTAAACAACATCGATGTGACTTTTAAACATAGTTTTAGAAGTCGGTGCAAAATTAGGATAGATAAAATCTTTTGTAATCATGAATCAATTACAAATATATATATTTTAGCAGAATTGGCAAGAGATAAAATATGAATAGCAAATGATGTAGTGGTAATTAGACTCAAATTTTGCACCGACTTCTAAAACTATATTTAAAAGTAACATCGATGTTGTTTTAAGAATTAATTTATTTTTCACTTTTTAGCGCAATTTATAATTTGGAGTGGGTTCTATTTTTTTATAAAAAATATTTTATTTTATTCTTTTTAGTGTAAATACAGTTTTTGCATAAATACTCTATTTTTAAAAAATCCATGTCAAAGGGCAAACCTTCTTTGACTGAACGGCATTAAATACTAATCATTTGTATGAAAAATTCGGCTTTGAAGTCGATTTTTGCAAAGAAACTGATTGGATTTAATTTTTGCTTCAGAGAAGCCTTTAGTCACACTCTTGCCGTAATTGCTTTTAATATTATAGCACAAGGGCAACAAACACTTTTTTTAACAATGACTTTAATATTTATTAATAGTTTTCCCAACAAAGAAAAGTCAAGCCAAGCCTTTCTAATTAAAATAAAAAATACTTATTTTTCACCCGTAACGTTTTTTCTAAAAAACAAATGCAGTCAAATTGATGTGCGATATTTGAGTTAGACGACTCTCTATCGATTAAAGAAAAAATCATCAAAATCGATTCATTCAGTCAAATGTTATGGATGAAAAACCAGATAAATGACTATCTTTCTGCCCATAACTTTTTTTCTAATTATCGAACAGGGTCAAACGAAGGTACGGGACCTATGGGGAACCACCCCCGATCGATTGAAAAAAAAATCATGAAAATCGGTTCATCCGGTGAGAAGTTCTGAGTGGACAAACAAACAAACAAAAAAAAAAAAAAAAAAAAAAACGACATACATACAATACGAATGTATAACCTCCTTCCTTTGTGAAGTCGGTTAAAAACTATTACTTATTAAATTTATAAAAAAATTACTATAACAATACAAACTGAGGAAATATCAATTTCACTTGAAGTTAGCTTCAATTGTCGAAGTGGCGAAAACCTTCCAGCGGAGGCAATTGCGCGCCAGCGTCGCATAAACAATGACAACGTTTGGCGTGGCTGCTTCTTATTACTATTTTAATACTATTTTATGATTATATTGCATACCTATTTATAATTGATTTTGTTTCATTTATTAAAATGATTATAAAAAAATAATATTATTGTTACTCCTAAATGTGTAGTTTTGTTTTTAAACAACATGTCAAATTTTCGCGAATTCTATTTTTCTGAATGAAATAAGAATTTTTTTAGTATGTTTTCCACTTATAACTAGCACAAACAAACAAACACACACACACACACAAATTACAAAGAAGAAAAAAAATTGCGCAGTGTAGGGTTAAGTCCTATACCGTAACGAGGGTTCGTTTATTGTGTTATGAATAGTTTTCGGCTAATCCGAACAAAATGAAATCCGAACAGGCTACAGCCCCAATTAGTTTGGATTTGCGGGTTTTTACTGTATAGAGAAAGAAGGCACATGCCTTTGGCGTTTGAATGTTTGAAAGTTTTGTCACGGGGCGTCTTTCACAGGGGGCGTCTTTCTGTCACATCTTTAAATTTTTTAAAATTATGTAATTAACAACCGAGTTGCTTTAAAAAGGTGGTTGGATTTCTGCGCCCTCTCAAGGTTTGCGCCCTAGGCAGCTGCCTAGTTTGCCTTAATGGTAGCTCCGGCCCTGCTTTTACGGCTACAACCTTTGCGTAAAATGGCTGCAAAGAAGCGAGCGAGTTCCGTTGAACAGAAAACAATATAGTATATATATAGACTTCTTCAAGAAACAACTTCAACTGTAACATGTACTCTACTGATGTGTACATGTAAAGTTAGATATTTGTATGAATGTAACGTAATTTTTTCATTTCATAATATGTACAGTAAATGCCTTTTTTGTTACATATTTGACGACATTTTCATTTATTTCAACCCATGTTTCCCTCTTTGGACAGAGTCCGTGTTATCCGAGTTTTCGATTATCCGAGGTACCCTCGGTCCACATTACCTCAGATAATCGAAGCTCTACTATACTTAGAAAATCACTGTGAGACCTGTATGAAAATGCTCCGTATAAGCCCATTTTCTCTTCCATAATGTAACCGCTGTTTCGTACATTTCGACCTCAGTGTGGGTGAAGTCATTGCCCCACTAGAGAAGAAGAGCACTAGAGTCTAGAGATCTCCTCTAGTGGGGCAATGGTTAAGTTCAATAATGTTTGTGTATTGCAACTGTTGAATAGTTTTTGTTTTGTATTCACATCAACCAACCTATGTTTAAACCAAATTTCATTAAAATCTGTCCTATAGATCTGGAGATACTCGACCAAGTCTGAAAGTTCTCTTGATTTTGAACACCAGTAAAGATAAAGCCCAATATGTATGGAGTTAACCGTGTATTTCAACGAAGAAAAGACAAATTTTTCACGAATTTTAAGGAAGTAAAGAAATTTTTAAATAAAATATTTACATGAATCATATTAGATAATGTTGACTCTTTTTAAAATGTCGCTGTTAATAAAGCACTTTCACGGTCTAAAATTTTATAAATCGAGTGAAGAAACAAAATTTAGCTGACATTGTTGCACATATCCAAACGTGATTAAAATGAGCGAGGTCTAAATTTATGAGTTAGATTCATTACTCAAAGAGCACATAAAATTTCGAGTTTCGCAAAATTGCCACTGAAATGTACCAAAAATCTTAACTATAACATAGATTTAGGCGTAATAAGATGGTTTATTGCGAGGAATCCAGGCAATTTTAAACGCTTCCAGGTGCGAAAATAACTGCCCTATGCAAGCATTAAATTTATGAGGCACAATTTCACTGCTCCTGAACTTCACATTTCATGTGCAGTGAAGGTCTTTAGTCATATGTTCGGATGTTGTTTTATACCGGCTAACCAGCTATGAAAATTATAAAGGGCGAATTATATGAACAAAATGGTCATAATACATTAAGGATTCCCTGATTTTTCCAGCTTTTTCTTTACGATTAGTCAATATTTTGGTGTCTCCACTATGTCGGAATGCAGAAATGACAATGATTTGGCCCTGAAAAATACTTCACGAAAACCAAAGACAATATTTTTAGGTCAAACCTTGTTTTTCGTGACTAACTTCAGTGAAGCAACATCCTTACGGCCAAATTAAAATAAGGTGCACATTTTTCTCCGTACACTTTAATGTGATCTAAAGCCTATGAAGAATCTAGTCACCCTCGAGTTAAGAAAATGCTTAGCCTGATTCCCCCTTATTTCTGTTAAGAGGATATTATCACGGACATTTCAGAATGTGTAAAACACTGTGAGATATGTCAATTAAACAAAAGTTCCCATCAGAACAAATTCAGGTTACTGCAATCTATGCCTCCCTGTAAAGAACGTTTTGAAATATTTTCTCTTGAGTCAGTAGGGGGACTTAACTCAATCTTAATATTGTAATAGATCACGCAACTAGATTTATTTGGACTTTTCCCAGCAAAACTATCCTTTCTGAAGTCTATTCAAATTTATTCAAAGCAAATATTTAGCTATGGTGCTCCTAAAGAACTTTTAACTGACAGAAACCCTGCTTTTACCTCTGGTAGGTTAGGAAATTTTTTAGAAATCATGGTGTAAAACATCTATTAACCTCTTATGTTTACCCTCAAACGAAAGGTAAATGTGAAAGGGGTAATCAATCAACTGTAGCTGCACCGTAAAAAAATATAGTTCAACCTTTCACAAAAAAAAGAGAATGGTGAAATTTACCTGCAACCAACATTTGGTACTAAGTTGAACCATTATAATGGTGTAGTTTCACCCAGTTACACCATGAATGTGAAACTACGAACCATTTTAGCACCAAATGTTGGTTGCAACTAAATTTCACCATTTTTTTCATCTATTTAGTCAAAGGTGACCTAGAATTTTTTACAGTGTAGATTAAAATGTTAAGCAAGTAGCTCTTCAACAACAATTTCTTTGACAGGAATTATACTAGATATTTGGAAAAGGTTACTTTAGAATATAATAATACACCACATTCAGTAACCAGTTTTGCTGGTAACCACTAGCAATATGATGGATAATGGATTTGCTATAACCACCTGCCTATTTATTGCTTGGAAAATTACCATTTGAATCTGTTATTGATCAAGAATTTTATCCCCCAGTATAAGAAGCTAGAGAAACTGCTTTGGAAAAAACAAAGGCAGATCATGAAAAGGGTGAGGTTAGGTATGATATGAAATTGAAAAATGCAAAATTTAAAGTTTGTGTTTTGGTAATGTTAGAAAAATTTCAGTGTCCAAATATAAGAAAGTTAACATCGCCTTATTCAGGCCCATACAAAATTTTAAGAAACATTTCTGCTGTAAATTTTGAAATCGAAAGGAGTGAAATTCTGACAGAAATTGTACATTCATCTAGTCTGAGATATTTTTATTCCGCAGAAGGGTTCCAACTTTCACAAAAATAATGAGTGCATAAATGACATAGTGGGGTGAGTGAACGTGGTACCCATTGTTACTCACCCGCTGTTACAAACGTTCTATGTGGTTAAAATAAAGGGAAAAAAAAGTCGCCAAAAGCCGTACTTAACTTACTTTTGTGAGCAAAAGTAAAAGAGCAGTGTCATTGTAACACTTTACTGATTTTAATTGTTTTGTATCAACACTGAAGTTGTTTGTGCTAATTTTGAGTTGTAAGAAATTGGTTTGATGTAGTAAAATTAAGGATGTGTTAAGAAATATTTGAATAATCTGATGTTACTGAGCATTTTCAAAATGTTTGAAATGGTTAGTTTATAATTAAGATGATTAAGAAATTACACTGTTGGAAATTTAAGTGATTTATTATATTGATTGAAAATCAATATAATAAATCATTTCACCTTGAAGTTGATTCTCTTTTTTACGAGATTGTTTGAGATATACTAAAAAAGTGCTATACATTTATAAAGCGTTTGGATCCTTTTATAGATGATTGAGAAATTATAAGAAAATTTTGTTATGGTATTGAAAGGAATAGACATTTTGTAGGTAATAGAGGCTACATGAACAATATGAGCATGGAAAAATAACGAAGGAATACAAAAGTATTCTTAAGAGCTGTGAGAACATCAAAAATTTTAGTTATAAAGTCAGCATGAACTGATATATGAAGAAAAACTATGAGGCACAACAAATAACTCCAGTGGTACCACATTAATAGTTTTACGTACACATATTTTGTGAAAGTATTTTTGTCTTCCCATTAGGTTTAAAGTAGTTTCATTTAATAACATTTGGATATAATTTATGTATATTTTGGGAATTGGATGTTATACCTTGTAAAGTAGTGTGATCATCAGAATACAGAGACTTTTGAATATATATATATATTTTCTTTTAGTTTTTCAAAATTGTGATTGTTGTTGTTTTTGGAGACTGATCACCTCCAGGACCAACTCTTTCTGAGGGGGAAATATGCGAGGTTTGTAATAATTTCAATATTTCTATTGTTCTTTCATTTTATTTTACTAAGTTAAACTCCGTTGGGACCTTTTAACATATTCATCTCTAACTGTGAACTAAAACCTAATTGGGTCTGTTATACGGGTATACACTCAAATACGAACCAAAACTGTTCTCTGATGTCTGATTGGCTAACTATTTCTGATTCCGATCGGGAACCTCCAGCGAGAGGTTCCCAAAGGGGACTGCATTTGTAAATACTCATCTCTTCTAGGCACGTGATATAAGTTATTGTGTATAGATTATGATTCAAATATAAAGTAACTAGGCATCGTAGTACCTCTCCATGGAAAAAAATACATTCTTGTTTTAGACGTGACATGTGTGTCAAAGAATTTTTTTGACGAGGTTTATAAAATAAAATAAAAGCTGGTAATTATATTTTTTAAAGTATGTTTGTTCAAAATAAGCTCTTCAATACATTTCGGCTTCAATACATTTGTCATAGTGGTTTAACAACAGATTCGAATGCCTGTTCACTCTCAGAAACACATGCTCAAATCTAACGAAACTTTCGTCGTATTTGACGAAATGGCTTCGTGAAAAATGCTCCGAGTAAACCTTTCGTCAAATTGCCGAAATTTCTATAGTAATTTTTTAAAGTCATGTGATCTCGCGAGGAAAGTTTCGTTATAAATGACGAAATTTTCTTGAGGATACCAAAGTCCTCAAAAGTGACGATTCTGTTTCTGAGAGTGTTCCAGCTCACATTGTGGGATTGCCTCCAAATCTCGCGTCGAAGCTGATTATACAGTGTGTCAAAGAATTTTAAGACTACAGCTGGAACTAAGTTTACAGTGATGCTATTTGCGTTATCGAGCATTCGCGAGACTCCTTAACTATCAGCTGATCCACTGCCAAAACCTCAGTTCATTTGTTTACTTTTTTTTTTACTTTGGTGACACTGACACTATACACACTCTCAGAAACGCATGCTCAAATCTCACGAAACTTTCGTCATATTTGAAGAAATGGCTTCGTGAAAAATGCTCCGAGTAAACCTTTCGTCACATTGCCGAAATTTCTATAG
Source organism: Octonoba sinensis (assembly GCA_038502835.1). Classification (NCBI taxonomy): domain Eukaryota; kingdom Metazoa; phylum Arthropoda; class Arachnida; order Araneae; family Uloboridae; genus Octonoba; species Octonoba sinensis. The sequence goes on from CM076604.1 coordinate 87,586,007, forward strand.
TAATTTTTTAAAGTCACGTGATCTCGCGAGGAAAGTTTCGTTATAAATGACGAAATTTGCTTGACAATAGAAAAGTCCTCAAAAGTGACGATTCTATTTCTGAGAGTGCATACAGCTTCGATGCGAGCTTTGATGGCAGTCAAAAACTAGTTAACTAGCAACTACTAACTAGTCTAAATAAAACTAGTTGCAACTAGTAGTTAACTACTTTTTTCTGAAACTAGTTGTAACTAGCAGTTAACTGTTTTCCAAAAGAAGTTAACTAGTACGTTCCTTTTCTTTGAGGCATGAAGAAATAAATTTGTTAAGTTTCTACTTAATTTTTTTGTTTAGTTTGTTGTAAAACAAAGGGGTTCACCCTTGATATGAATTTAAAATTCTCCCTCTGCCCAACCCCAATTCATTAACAAAATATCTTTGTAACGAGTATGCGGCAGATTATATTCTTTTAAATTGTGTTTTATGGTATCCCAAATGCGTGCATGGTATTATAGTAGAGGCAAAGCTTGCCCATAATAAAGATTTGATCTTTAAATGAAACTTCATCGTGCATGTGCTGATGCAGGCGCCATTTACTGGCTATATTAGAAAGCTTTTCCTGATTTGCGTAAATACTGCAATAAATATGATTTTTTATGAGTTCTTTTACATTATATCATAGGTTCTCTGTTTTACAAATGGGGAAACGACAAGACGGCGCTTCAAAAATCCAGGGTCTATAAACCAGAACTCAAAATAAGATGTTTTCCCTCAATTCTAAAGACGGTAGGTCCCCCGTGTCGTGTCATCAACAGATAACGGATTGATTCCTTGCCTAAGTGCTACATATGGTTCTAATCACCCGACCACACAACAAGAACAGCAAATGTACTGATCCCTTTTTGGCAAAATGCAAGCCACCACATCTGCCATAAATATACGTACCACAGTTAGGTGCTTTGTCCATCCTTTTCCGAAGGTTACATTCGTGGAAATGGCGACTCTTTTAAAACTACCCACATTGTGGAAGTAGAAGATAAAGGAACTTTCAGAGCTAATGCCTAAATGGACCCCCTCGTCTACTACTACGATTGCGGGATGTGGATGTTTGTGCTGTTATTGCTGGGACAAATCTTTATTTTTTGTCTTTTCTTTTTTAAACTAGCAATTCGTAAAAATGAATCTACATCGAAACGCTTCCGACAAGGGGGGGGGGGGGGGCAAGGAGAGGGCGCTTGCCCCTTTGCGGATGCCTTGACCTTGCCTTGCAGACATAGGCAGTTGGGAATTTAGTGGGCTCGTGTGCTCTTGCAAAAGTCTTCTTAGCTTGCCTGCGTACAAATTTTGATTATGAGTAAAAGAAAAGGTAAAGTATTTTGTCTTATTTTGGGAAGAAACCCTGTAGAAATGTAGCAGAAAAGGTATGATTATTTTTATGTATTTTTCAAAATAATATTTTAGCTGCCCCTCTTTTTTTTTTTTTTTGCAATTTTAGTTTCAACTTTGTATTTTCTTCCTCACATGCTGAGAAACTGCATATTAATCTTTCTTTTTTCGTTTTTTAACTTCATAGGGGATGATGTCACACTACTTCGAGGGAGGGGGGGGGGGGAGAGGGGTTCGAGCAATTTTGACAAGAAGTGTGACATTACACATTTTGATTTCTATAAAAACATGTAAAAAATCACTTGATTAAACTTATTTTTGAAGTTTTTTTATTTTCATAATTTGATTTTAAAGTTTCATTGATTTCATTTTATATTGAAAATACCGCTGCTTATTAAGGTTTGAACTTACTTCTAGTTAAAATTTTAAAATAAAGTCTTAGGTATTTTTACTTTTAAGATAAATAAGTGCGGGTGTTTTTTTAGAATTCAATTAATTATTATTTTTTTTGCTATTATGCACTAATTATCTTTTTTTCTATTTTAACCTTAATCTCATTTTATACCAATTAAGCCCACGTGTAATCATTATTATTGTTATGCTCACAAATGTCATTAAAAGTTAAAAAATAAAATTAAAAATTTGATTCTTTAACGTAAGTACTTTATTTCTGAACTGCAACACTGCAAGTACATGTGCTCATGTAATATAGCGTGATATGTGACAAAGGGGGGAGGGCGTGTTGGAGAGTGATATCTTGTGACAAAGGGGGGAGGGGGATCAAATATATTGAAAGAAAGTGTGACACTGTTTATGAATGGTCCCATAGAGCGTTTACAATAACATTGCGAAGGTGAAAAATACCGCGACAAAATTACTCGTATACTTTTTCTTAGCCTAGTCATAAATTTACATTGAACAAAAAAGATCTTGATTGGTTCTTCTTATTATATCGCTCATGGACTGCAATAGTGGCACAACTCAAAAAAACTCGCGTTTCGGACTAAGAACAGATTGTAAATATAAAATACACATTTTTTTCAGCAGCAATACTAGCATAACTCATAATTCAATATTAGGCCTTAAGATTTAATAATAACTAAAGCATTTCTTTTATGTTTTTTCCTTAGCAATGAAAAGTTTAAACCCACTTATCTCAAAACATGATTTTTTGAGCTGTGCCGTAATTGCAGCCCATGAGCGATATGTATAATTTTGGAAGTGCTTTATAATTGTCCACGACTGCAAATCAAAGTTATACAGCTTTTTTTGACTTCAAACTTAAAAAAAAAAAGGAGTTTGCAGCATTTAGGTTAAGGAAAAAGAAAACATCCAGTTTTTAATTATTTACATTTAGTTATGACAAAATATGGAAGGCTTGTAACTTGAGAATAAGTATGAATTGCTTAAATTGTCAAAACAAAAACGGAATAGGGATTAATTAATTTTCAAAACAACGTATGTTTTCTGTTAACTCTCTCTCATCTTTTTTTTTTTTTGAAGTAATAATTCTGTGGGCGAAATTGAAAATATAAGCTCATCATGCAACATGCAACCAGTGTTTCTTTCAGGCATCTCTCCGGGGAGGGGGGGGAGGGCACTGCCCCCTCAGAGATAATCAACTGCCCCAACCCCCCGGAGAAAAAAAAATTCAGATCACAGATTTTAAAAAAAATGAAAGAAAAGAGAGATTACACTTTTAGGACTTCAGTTTCAGAAACACTTTTAGGGAAAAGACATCGAACACTGTCACTAGCGACACCAAAAGTAGCCCAAAAGATAAGAATTTATTTTGAAGAATTTGCGGGGGAAGACAAACCAAACTCCCTTCTGCTTCCTCTAAAATTACTAAAGAATCTCGAAATTGCATTGTTAGGCAGTTTTCAAAAAGTTTCCTGGGGGGAGCCCTCGATCCAGTCTATGCCTCCAGTAACATTGACAAAGATAGACTGAAACTTCATTTTTAAGACTGCAGTTTCGAAAATTTTCTTTGGGGAGAACTTCTAAAACTCCTTCCTCTAACGTCCCGAAAGGGCATAAAATTGCATTCTCAGGAGCTAAATTGCGGAAAAATTCCGGGGGAGAAGCCCCGGACCCCCCTTTCAGAGATAGTCAAAACGTTATGGTTGTAAGATCAGTTTCAAAAATTTAAGATAAGAAGCCGAAGCCCCCAAAAAACACTGCCCTAACTTCACCAAAGATAGTCTAAAATGCACCTACTGTACATGGTATCAAAAATCTATCATATACTGTGACGTCATAAATTTTTTAAATCAAACGAAATATGGTTTAAAAAAGGCCGTATCCAGAGGGGGAGGCCCACGGCCCCCCCCCCCCGAAATTTTTCGCAATGTAGCATGTATATTCCTCCCTGAAACTTTCCTCAACATAATGTTTCAAAGTTAGGGCCCCCCCCCGAAAAAAATTTCTGGCTACGGCCTTGCATTATATAACATAATATAAAAAATACATTTGTGTTAGTAATACTCATAAGCTAAAAATTTAAATATTTTAACGTTTTAAAAAATCGTTTTTTTTCTTCAAAAAATAGATTTAAAAAATTCTTTTTTCGCAAGTAGTTGGAATTTTGAATGTCATTGTAACTAGTAGCTGGGAAAAAAGTAGTTTAACTAATAGTTAACTAGTTCAGAACAAAAGTAGTTACAACTAGTAGTTAACTAGTAGTTGCCACTAGTAGTTAACTACTTCTAGTTAACTACTGCCGAACACTAGGTACAAGTTCTTTTTCTTCCGATAAAGGCTTACTTGGTCGACATTTTAAATGCTCAGTTCGCTTGATAATGACACTTACATCGCGTGGTTAGCCGGTACTACGCAATTGTAACAGCAGGAAATATCTGACGGGAAGTTTATTTCTATCGAATAAAAATCATTGTCCTTGAACCACTTAATTTCAAAACAAATCAAGTGAATCACGAGTAACTCGAATCGGAAGATTTTTTTTTTTTTTGGAATGCGAGTGACTGATTCAAACTTTTAAATAGAGATCTATCTAGAGCCGTCATTTTTTCAGTTGCTCCGCTCTAGCTCCCCTCTAATTCTAAGGAATTATCTTCTGCTCCGCTTCGTGCTTCAAATAATTTTATTAGGAATCGTATTATTTATCGCTTTTATTCAGTTAATTTATTAACAGGTTGATCAAGAAGTTTATCACGATCATCTATTGATCAAGAATTTTATCCCCCAGTATATGAAGCTTGAGAAATTTCTTTAGAAAGAACATAGGAAGAACAGAGTAAGGTTAGGTATGATATGAAAGTGAAAAATGCAGAATTTAAAGTTGGTGATTTGGTAATGTTAGAGAATTTAAGTGATATAAAGTTTAAAAAGTTATTTATTTACGTATTATTTATTTATCAATACATAATGTTTTATTTCACTGTGTTGAGAAAAAAAATATGGAACTCCCCCCCCCCCCAAAAAAAACCCCCCACCTTAATTGGAATGAAAGGGGAAAAGAAAAAAATGAAGGAAAAATTGAATTATTTGAAAAATTTAAAAGAACGAAATAAATAAATAAAAGTAAAATAAATAAATGATGAGTATAATTTTGCAATTATACTCATCACTTATTTTTTGTATTTCGGAATGCCTATTTCCTGATCTTATGTTTTAGTTTAAAAATGATGCAAAAAATTTACTCAAAATGAAATGATGGCTTTAAAAGATTCTTTTAGAAATAGTTTTTCCCTTTATTTTTCCATGCCACTGTAACTTCATCTTAAACATTTATTTTAGTTTTGCTTCAGACATTTTTGTAAACCTTGCTTTCTTTTTCGATTTTAAGTAGATTTAGCAGATACAAATGATTTGCTTACAGCGGAGCACTTCTGATTTATTAGAACTTGCTGTCAAAATGATACAGCTTGTATTTGAGAGGCGAAGTATGTAACCATCAATAACTAGAAAATTTCATTTTTTTCTCTGGACATAATGGCGATGCTCTCTTTTTTTGCGTACTATACAGTCTGGTGTATGTTATGAGCTCTTTTAATGCAAAAAATAAGACCGAAATTTATTGTTGGCAGTAAAACGCCGGATGTGAAATTGTTAGATCTCAAAATGAACAGGAGAACATAAAAGAAAGAAAACGTGGGGGGGGGGGCGACATTCTGCCCCCCTGAGAAGTTCTGGGTGGACAAACTAACATAAAAAATGCCCTTCTTCATACAGTGTGAATATGCAACCTCCGCTATAACCTCCTCCTTCGGGAAGTCGGTTAAAAATAAGATTTCTACATAGATGAAGGAACATATGGAATAAAAATGAAAACATTACAGAGTATGGCTGCACATTATTAGCTCAGATCATTTTATCATTTGCAGTAAGATCCGAATTCCGTATTTCTTACCATGATCCTATCTAAATGTAGATCCGTTGCTCTTGATAAAAGAACAACAATGAGAAACTGGTTTTTAATTCGCATCCTCAATAGATGGCGCTGCCCAGAGAGTGATGCTGGGAGCCGGCTGTTTTAAAACATGGAGGAAGAGGAAGCAGACCACAGCTAGTGACCGCTGCATCGTCCGGCATGGCAGACAAGTGCAGTTTAAAGAAAAACCCCCGTGATATGTTCCTAGAAATAACTAAAAAATGCAGTAAACTCGGGATTTCTTCTTCAGAGCTCTCCGAACTCCCATCCATTAAGAAACTGCGGAAAAAGCAAAGTCGGAGTCGTTTGCTTTTCTGGTTGGTTGCAATTTTAGCTGTGGTAATTGCATTTGCATTGTGTTCGCAGACGATGTTTCGAACTTTTGCCAGGGCCTATTTTGCTATTCGGGGGTACGATGTAGAAGAGGAGCTCTGTCTCTTCAATATGCCGGCAGAAGTTCAGAATCTGTTCATGCCACCTGTAGATTGTTCCATGTGTAGGAATCTCACATTTGTGGAAAGAGTTCGGAATATCTCGCCTGAAGACTTCGAAATGAAGTAAGAAAAAAACTTTCAAAATATTTCACAATCATTATTATGTTGTATTGGAATATTTCGAAAACATCTGAATATGGAGATTTCTCTCACAGTCAATTGATGTTATTTATTCTTTTAAAGAAATTTCAGAAAACAATAAATTTTCTTCCGAGGATTTAACAAATTGTGAATTTAAAAACGCTTATTTTTAAAAATAATTATTTTTATACGTTTACTTATGTCACTTTATGTTTACTCATATATATACTTAAGCTCATACTTCCCGCTGTCAATTTTTTTACTGAAATAATTAAAAAGAAATTTTAGAGATTTACAAAATAAGAGAGATATATAGAGAGAAAACACCTATGTTGTTAAAATTTTTTGAATAGTTTTATACTTTTACACTCAACGTTTATTCTTAAGTTTGTTTCTATAAACTTATTTTTAATTTTTAACTAGTACTATTTAAAAATTTGCATGATGAAAAATTCAGAAATATTTAAGATAATATGGGAATTTATAGTACTGTCAACCGGGTGGATTTTCCCACCTTTCAAATGTTAGTTTGTATCATTTCTGAAGCTTGGCAACTTCACCGTTAAAGGTTGCTAATTGTGTTGAATGAAAAGTTTATCCCTTATGTTTGTTATCACGCTAGTTTTGTCAGAAATGATATAAACTAATATTTGAAAAGTAGGCAAATCCACGAAGGATGTTTCAAAATCAGTCCTGTTGAGGGTATTGAAAGCTATATTTGTTATTAAAATATAGTTCAGTATTATTTGAAATTAATTTACAATGATTATGTAAGCTATATTTAAGGTTTTAATTTTCAGAGATGAAATCAACACTTTGTAATTAAAATTTGCATGATAGTATCAATTATTAAAATGATGTTTATTTGTTTCTTAAGAGAGGTATATGTGGTAAAGGGTTATGCGGCATAGAACGAAAAGCATTCATCGGAAAATATTTTCAATATACGCAGATTAATAAATTAGCAATGTAGTGCACGCAAATTTCCTTTAATAAAAGGAATTGTTGATTAAAGTGACTGTTCTTTTTCAAGTGTGAGATATGAAAGTGGTAAATGTCGACTGATTTAAATTTATCAAATTAAAGGCATGCAAATGATATAATGCTTATATGAACATAGCGTGATGGCATGAATGTAATGCCTATATGACCATGACGCGATGGCATGGAATGTAATACCTATAGAGCATTAAAAATTTTAGAGAGCTTTTAAAGCAAAAGGTTCAAATGAACTTCATTCCTTCATTGATAGTTCTGCCTCTGATATAAATTTTTCAAAACTTAAAATGCTGAAAATAAAGAACTTCAATAATTATCATTTTATTTATTCATTGATTTGATTAAATATTCATATTAAATGAAGTCAAAAAATTAATAAAAACATTTTTATGTAAGTAATATAAGTGTACTTTTTATTAAAAAGAAATAATGCTATCATTATTTCTGATGGTTCTCTGAATTTTTAGAATTGTGGGGTACGTTAGTAGGTTTCGAGGGTCATGTGGAGATGCACGAGATCGTAACGGTGCGTTTTGATCTTGAATTGAGGAGATCTTCAATGAAAATTCAGTGCTTGAGCTGTTTTGGCAAAAGACTTCTAATGATTCGGGGCAAAGTTGGATTATAGTTTCATTGAAATGATTGTCTTCTATCGTTTTCAGTTAAATGAGTCTCTTTCAACATTTTCATTTGTGGAAAAAATGAATAAATAAACCGGGAACTGGCTACCTTTTTGTGTTGCTCCGCTCCATCTCCGCTCCGACTTTTCAATACTTGCTTTGACTCTGTTCTTACTCCGCCGGGGGCTCCGAATATCTTTAATAGGATTCATATTGTTGATAATCTTTATTTATTTAAGTTATTAATGAATATATGTGAACAAAAAATGTCTGAAATATTATCAAATATTCAAATGCAATAAAGTAAAAATTTGAAAACGATAAAACAAGTAAAAAAAGCTTCATTTATTTATTTTTAAGTTGTTGAATTAAAAAAACAAACAAAGAAAGGAAACGTGTAGTGGAGCACCACAAATTTCCTTGCTCGGGCTCCTGTGCTCCGCTCCCTGGATTTAAAAGATCAGAGAAAGAGAAACCTAACTCCAGTCCTTGATTGCGAATACATTCAATTGCCAAAAATAAATTAAAAATCATAATTATTATTTGGAAACAATAAAAATAATTTTTAATTTCAAATCTCACGCACGTGGACGACCAATTTATCGCCTAAAATGTTTTACTAATTGTATACTTTATCAATCAGTTTATGTTAGAATGTCTTAAAATTAAAGTGTTAGTTCTGTGTTAGCAGAAAAACGTTCATACAATTCAAATAGGAATAAAAAGTGTGTATGTTATTTTTTAAAAACCTTTTGTGTATCATTGTTTGTATTTTTAGACTAGTAAGTCATAACCTATGTTAGAGATTTTCATCGGCGGACTGATGCCGGTCGATCGAAAAATTTGACCGGTCCTCGGAAAATGTTTGCCTGTTCAAGATCAAAAAAAAAAAATAAATATATATATATATATATAGTAAAACATAAATTATACTTTTTTTACTTGCATGCCATAATTTTAGGATCCAGAATCAATAATGTCCCTATTCGAAGGTTGGCAGCGATACACAGTGCTCTCGCTAAATTCGAAGTATAACGTAAATTATTGCACATAATCTTATTTCTCCTAACGAGGATTACGCTAAGCCTTTATTGTTAAATGAAGATTTTTAAGATAACGACTGAATACATAATTGGAATTTATGTATATTTTTGTAAGAAAGCTTGGAATTAGTGATTATTTATTCGTGAATGTTCTGTTCAACAGTTTATATACTTATCTATATTTACATAAAAGAGCTCGTTCGTGTGTATATTTGATTATTTGTATATTTTTATGTTGGCTGCACAAAGCCACATCAATTAACGGATTGGAATGAAATGTGGCACAAATTCAATCATCCCCTGAGAAAGGTAACGAACGAAGTCCCATTCAAAAAATTCGAATTAATGTTTTTGAATTCCAGATTTGTTATGGCAACAGAAAATAGGAAAAAAATCGCATCATTTTCTAAAATATTATTTCATTCTGGAGCTTAAAAACTATATCAGATAAAATTTCTTCAAAAACTGTTGAAAAAGTATAACGTAAGTTATTGCACAGAATATTATTTCTCCTAAGGAGGATTACGCTAGAAGCCTTTATTGTTAAATGAAAATTTTTTGGATAAGTAATTCTATAGTTGTAAAAATAAGTCTATGAGTTTTCATTTTAAACTTAATTGTTAATTTTCTAAGACGAGGCTTCATACTTGTGTTTAACATATTACGGGGCTATTTTTTCAATGTTATTATTTCAGCGTGTAACGCCCTTTAATTTTGCTTGAGTAAAAATTAAAATAATTACTTTTACATCGAAACGTTGTTAGTAAGTGATAGTAAAATGATTTTACAATTAACTTTCATAGCGATTATGCGATTATTTAATTCATTAAAACCTAATAAAGTTTTTTTTGTAAAACAAACAGCAGTTTTGAAACGTTTTTTAATAAATTTTTACCGGTTCTCTGTCCAAAAAAGGTTTAGAAACTCTGTCTACATGGTGTTTTTCGACAACTGAATATTTATTGCTGGTGTCTACCCTATTTACATATTATACGTGTTTTTATTTCCTTTTATTTTTTGGTTGAGGTTTTGTGTAGCAATTTTCCCCCCAAAAAATGTTGAAGCAAAGACATAATTAGGCAAGACGTAACAAAGTATACAAATTCCAAACAACTAACGAATTCTTATAATTCAAACCTGTTCCCAATATCTTTTCTATAAATTAAACGAGTGAACAACTTCCTTTATTACAGATAATGATTTCTGTTTTCCTTTTATAAAACATTTGAAAACATTTTATAGAACATTTGATTTGAAAAGTTTCGTTTGATTATAGAAAGTTAATTGAAAGAGATTAATGGGTAGAAGAGACAAGAAGTTGTTTGACCAGAATTAACCTACCTTTCAACTTAAAATCATTAACTTTCAGTGTTTGTAGCTACTATTAATTTTATGCACAATTTTCTTAATTTTTTAAAATTAAGTATTTGAAAGTAAAATATTTCTTGCTTAAGATCAAATTTTTGTTCAATTTTAAAAGTTTTATTTATTTATTTATATTAAATAACCGAATTTCACGTATTTATTTTTTGACCAATTACTGATCAACTGGATTTTTAGCTGCAAAATTAATTATTAAAAAAATATTTTAATACATACTGGAACAACATTTATAGCAAACAAAATAATGAGCCTAGTATTTTGTTGCATTCAAGTATTATTTTTCAAATAATGAATAGAGATGAAACGAAGCTTCGGCCTGGCCGAATAATAAGCTGTGATTCGGCCGATTCGGTCTATATCAATTTAAGTTGTGAATGTTCTTTTTACAATTATTATAATATAATGTATTTTCTTTCAAGTTATGCTTAATTGTGTACCTTATAACGAAACGTAGTAGAACTTTATATCGTATAAAAACGTTTGTGTATATATGGTATGTATATAATGGTTTGTGTTACCTAGTAACCACAAACCTTTCAATAATTAATTTTATATTCTATTTAATCTATTCATTAGATTATATTTAGTTAATGTTTATATGAACAATTATATGAATATGAGAACAAGTTTTCACTCATTCCCTTTAGAAGCAAATTAAAGAATGAAGAAATTCCACATGGGGGGGGGGGGGTAACCTGGGTAACATGGGGGGAAATGTTTTTTACTGTGTTATAAAGCTTTACTCACAGCCACTGAACAAATTTGCCCTACCTGTATTTTAAGCAAACAAAAGAGTAAACAAAATAACAGCAACAGTTAACACTAATCAGTAAAATGTGGGATTTTTTTCCTCTCACTATGTTAAGAATTTAAAAGGTAAACCGAAACTGATATTAAAAAAATAATAGAATTATTAAATTTATACAATTAGTAGTAATTACTTTAATTAATAAAATATAACATTGTCTTTTTAGTACGTATTTACAATAGGTACTAAGAGTTATGTTATAACTCTTATGATGCAAAATGAACGTTAAATAAGAATACGAAGGAAAAAAGACAGAAAGTTTTGATTTCATTTGTTACTTTAAAGGAAAAGCCTAATTTTAGTTAAAATTTTTTCAAATAAAAATGTTCCGAACGTAAGCATACTAAATGTTTTCATCATCATCTTCAAGGTTTAGGCTAAAAGCCTGCGTCGGCTTCTTGGTCTAACCCCCGTTTTCTAGGCCTACCACGGTCCCGTTTGCCTTTCGGCTTGTAGTGGAAGGCCGCTCTCGGGAGCCTTTCTCGTTTCATGTGTAGGACATGATCTCTCCAGTCGATGATTTTACCGTAGAGGTTAATTCATAAAAACTAAATGTTTTATTAAATATAAATACTAAGGTTAGTTAAAATAGCTAATAACAAAAGAATACGTGTATATTACGTTTACAAATTAACACTAAATTGAAAAATTACACATTGAAAATGTATAGACATCTACTATACTATTATGGATGTAATAGTATAGTAGATACTCTCTAATTAGATTATTCAGTGATTTAATATTTGATCATATCAGTGGTTATTATAAACATCAACTTAATTGCAGAACATGCTTTTAATATTACAAATAATGCTTCATATTTCAATAAAAAATGAAAAATACCTGCTTTTCTGGTACTACCATTGCAAAACTAAGAGAAATGCCTTAATTGGTGGTGGTAATTAAAAAAATACACAGTAAGCCGAAAGTGTTGTTAGAAACTGAGGATATTGAAAGATATGGAGTATAATATGATCTTATGTACATTTGCTGTACGTTTAATCTTAAAATTCAATATGTACAGCAGCTGATGCTTCAGACGGAGCTTCGACCGGAAGGTTGGCCGGAGCGTCGGCAATTGGTTAGCGAAGCTTCGGTATTCGGCGCTCGGCCAAACTGCACTTCGTGCCATCGCTGATAATGAATAAAATAAGTAAAATATTGCTGCATGTAATTTGTGTACATATTTTAACAAGTTTATTTTTGGGAAAAAGTTTACATTTTTTTTTTGTTATTTAATCTATGAAAAAAATTATACAAATTTATTCATTAATGTTGGAAAATAATATAAATACTGTTACAAGCTGGAATAAAGACAAGAAGATAAATTCATTGGGGATGAGAATTTTTTCAATCGGGGGAATATGGCCCCTAAGGATTAGTCTGCAATTCTAAAGCCTCTTTCTCATGCAATTTGGCCACTCCACCGTCACGTGCGGGACAAATGAACTCAATAGAAGCACCAAGATTTTGTCATAGAGTTTAAATACATGGAAGAAATTACATTTTTAATGTTTACTTATGGTGTAAGGATGCTTTTGACAAGTATTTATCTTTCATGAATCTTTTTAATAGTTTAAAGTAAAATTAATCTTCATCTACCAGCTTATTCTTAACTTAAAAAAATTAAAATTTTAAACTTTGTATTGATGGTATTTTGGCAACTTCATTACAAAGTTTAGAAGTTTGACTTCTTTTATGGTGTCTTGACCATTTTTATTTCCATTACGAATTCAGCAATTTTGTGTTTTTTCGAACTTTATTTTAGCGTACAACAACCCATTAAGACTCCTTGTGTCATAAAAAACAACAAAACCAATTATGTAAAGAAATTGAACCAAATGTTCTGCGTTTGAAAAATTGTAATCTTATGAATCAATTAAAAATTTGAGGGAAATAGAAGAAAGATAAAATTTGACATGCAGTTTTAAATGGAAAGAGTTTGTGAATAAAATGGAGATACTAAAAACAGTTCGAGAATAAATATTTTCTTACGTCACTTTATTAAACGTTTTATCACCTTGTAGCGGTGTACAAAAAAACTTGCATTCTGAACAACAAAATATGTTTAATACCTTTGAGTGTTACCGCAAATTTTACTAAGACCTCCTCCCATCCGGGTTTAATAATGGCTAGCGGTTGCCCTGTTATAAGTTATTGAGGACAGTTCGCGCTGTGATAATAAAACTTTTTCTATTTCGATGTAGGACTTATTATTTATCATCTTGTCTGTTGCTCTGTTTGAAAATGACATGCTGAATTAGCACTGAGTTTGTCTCTTTAGTTTAATGCATTAAACATGATATTTATTTTGAATGTGTTGTGTAGTATATTATATACAGTAGAACCTTGAATGATCGTTGTTCATGGGACAATTCATTTCGAAAGATAAATGCGGAAAACGCAGCATACGAGTCAGCATGACGGGACTGTTAAATCAAGACGATATATACGGGAAAACGATAGATGTAGGAATGATGGATTGAGGTTGACTGCGTATGTAGGGGAATGTGGGGCAAAATAAAATTGTGGAGCAATAATAATAATCAAGTGAAATGGTAAAATATTTACTCTGTTTGCTGGGCCACCTATTTAATAACTTGTTAACTATTTTACATAACATGTATAGTTGATTCCAGTCAAAAATAGTTAGCTCTAAGGATCAAGCTATATGATAATACAAGACGTTTTCAAAATTTGAGGCTAATATTACAATTTTTCACGTTGAGTCAAGAATATTTTTTGCTTTTATATAATGATAACATTCCTGTCACTAATATTTTAAATACTAATGTAGAGTGCAGAGTTAGTTTATTTTATGTTAGGCTTATTTAAATTTCAAACGTTTAGTACAATTTGTCTTGTGCATATGGAGCAACATGAAATAGTATTTTATGTTACTTTGTCCTTACGCCAATTATCAGATAACCAAATGTGTCGTTCATTTATTCATTCAGTTAATTATTAATTTCATTTAATTGTTCATTTATTAAGTAGATGTTTCATTCGTTAATTTAATTAATCATTAATTGTTTTACTTTCATTAAATCATTTATTCATTCGTTCGTTTTATCAACCATTAATTCATTTAGTTATTCATGTTTAATAAAAAGTATTTTTAACCCTCTGTACTCGTAACTATGAATTATTACATGTGGTTTTACTACCATAAGGTGACGTACGAATCTCAAGGTTAATTATCAGATTGAGAACTATTTCATTAGGAAATTATTTCAATTTTTCACTTTTACTGTAACGCACAAATTTACTGATTAACATGAAAAATAATATTTCAATGCAAGTTTTGTTTTAAAACTTGTAGTTTTATTTTTATGTACTGCTATTTTCAAAATAAATTTCCAATTTTTTATTTAGAAAAATGTATTTTATCTAAACTACTTCACTTTACCTCACATTCTTCTATATACAATCACATTTCTAGAAATATTTTTGGTTATATTGTTAACATTTATTAGAAAATTAATGTTAATCATTTTTTAAAGGTTAGTCCTAATACCATTAAGAATGTTATACGAAAGCCAGTAATTTAATCAAACGGTTGTGACATAATCATTGATAATTTAGCGATAAATGTATATCATGTTCAAGGGGTGAAGATCGAAATTCCAAATAATTTTTTTTAAGTCTGATTTTTAGCTGACAAAATGAAAAATGAAAAGAAAAAAAACCTATTGGACAGACGATTTTTATTTTGATACGAAATTCTGATTTCCTCAGTATAATTTTTCCGATTAAGAGTGAATCTAAAAAATATTAACACAATTGTTGCAAATTATAAAAGCACTTTTAGAAAATATATCTATTATAAATTCATATATTCTACCAAATAATTATATTTTATGTAATATATTCCATTTAGATTTATAAGTTTCTGTCCTTTTTAGGACATACATATTAATAGGTAATCTTTTTCCATATTATAATCTTTTTCTATCGGATGATAAAAAACAGTGAACAGTGAGACAATAACTCAATTAATGTTAACTAAAATCTTTGTACGGTTAAGTAAAAGAAATTTCATTTAAAACGACTTACAAAATATTTTAAACGTTGGAATTCATGTTTCTGTTCTTGAGTTCTTATTGGTTCACTCCTTACGCCCCTAAAGGACTACGGATTCTATTCTTATATTACTAAGAAACTTATTTTTTTGCACTCTATGATTCCATACATCATCATCTGAATTGGTTTGATAATTGGAAGTTCAAATCTCAATGTAGACTCACTCAACGTAATGCAAACTCAAATGAGTTAGTTCTCAGAGCTTGTTTTTAAAGAAAACGAAATTCATATGCTCAGAAAGCAGAGTTAAAAAAGTGGAGCATCGTTCAGCTTTGTTGAAATCTCAATTATAAATATAATTCAGTTAAAATTAGTTGCAAAGCCTCATTTGTTTTGGTTTTCCATGTTTAGGAAGCTTTCGAGATTTTGAAGAATTTTCCTGATTTGCTCGATGAGTGTGCGTGTGATGACGCTTTTATTACTTTTTACTACTTATCCCAGTATTCAATGCGTCTTCTTTTTCAATAATTTTTTCGCCACTTTTTTTCGAATTAATATTATAAGGTAGTTGGAATCTGTTTTGTTGTTTTTGTTTCATAGCGTACTTTTTCTACGTTTTTTTCCTTATGTGAAGTTCTTGAAAAGCAATTTTAGCATTTCAGTTTATAATAATAAATGCCTTCATTATTAAAAGTTTTTGAATCATAGTTTTCAAGTTGGATACTTCGTAGTTTAAGGCGCAAATGACTTTGTTTTCCCTCCTTTTTGAAATCGTTTAATTTTCATAAAGAACAGAAGAAAAAAATTAAGTTTACTTTTACCTCAAATTCAGCTACTGTGAAGCCATCGATGTATTTAAGTCATACTTTAACGAGAAGGTTGTAAATCTATGTTCGCATTCTTTGTTGCGATGTACTAGAGTCATTGGCTAAACGTATGTTACTGTACTATAAAAAATTCTTGTTCGACCTTTCAATAAAAAATTAAAAAAAAAATGGTGGAATTTAGCTGCAACATTTGGTACTAAAATTGAACCATTATAATAGTTCCTAATATTATATTCAGGGTGAAACTATGCGAAACTACACCATTATAATGGTTCAACTTGCGACAAATGTTGGTTGCAGCTAAATTTCATCATTTTTTCCATTTTTTTGGTGAAAGTTGAACAAGAATATTTTACAGTGTGCGTGATGAAGTGATGAAGAATATAAATTGCGTTATTATTCGAAACAAATCAATAAGTTAATATATAAATAAACAAATTGCTACTGAAGATTACATTCATTACTTTGTCGCGAAAAGTTTTGAGTTCATTTTTTTAGATAAATGAAATGTATCTAAAAATTATCACAAAATAAAAGTAGAAGCCTTAAGCTCGAAGGAAGAACATATATGTATGAGTGTGTTTTTGCTCACATGAGTTGATTTTGTTTCTAGAACTAACGCCACGTGGAGGAGCTAGGATCTTTACTAAATATGGAGTAATTCTTCAATGCACAAGGTTATGAAAAATCAGATTAAGACGAGAGAAATATTGTTTGTTTGCTTTATTGGCAGAAGGACAGAGTCTGAGTTGGCGAAATGTTGATTAGTTTACGAAACATTTTCCCGTACAGTAAACAAATTTGTAAAAGCGTGTATGTCATTGGCTGAATTTAACTGCTAAAATTATGAAAATTAGATACATGAGGGATGTCCGTTAAACAGTTGTCTCAAAGTTAAAGGTAAAATATTTTTTTTTCTTTAACGGATTAACTTCTTAAAGAAAACTGAGTTTTTTTAAAAAATAAACTTAAAATTGAAAAAAAAAATAGGAAAAACAAATAAAATAATAAAGTTAAACAGAACGTTTTAAAAGAAATTACTCTTTTAAAATTTCAACTACAGTTCAATTATTGAACCGATTTACTTTTAGTCTATTACCATTGCATTTAACTTACGATTGATTTATTCTTTTTACAATAAAAATATTTGATTGACTTTCGTTTCACCCTTTTGAAGTCTATCCGTAATTGTAAAAATGACAATCGTTAGTTGGGTGAGAAGGAGGCTATTATGGACAATTTTCATAAATTGTGCAAATGTGTAGGCTAGGCTACGAATCTACGTCAAAAATAGAAGAAAAATATTACTTATTTCCAAAATTTTTGTATAGAAGATACTAAAACTTATTAATATCTACTAAATAAAAAAAAGTAAGAAAATAAATAAAATGGTAAGTAACTGTTTTGTCTTTGCCTATTTATATATATGGATTAAAACGTTTACTCACACAGAGAAAAGTGGGCACATTGATTACTTTTATTGCAATAAATAAAACTTTGTTTTTCAAGGTTTTTTTCTCATAAGTATAATTTGCTGCTTTTTATTTTAGGCATGTTTACACGTGAACTATTTAAAAATAATTTAGAGTTATCGTTTCGCAAATCAAAAATCTTAACCAACCAGAGTCACTAAAACTAATAAAATATAATTTCACGTTAATTTAAAGCACAAATGAGCATTAAAATGCAGACATATGTTTCGGGATTGCTTGGAATCCCTTTTTCAATGCGACAGGGAGCTTCTAGATGCAAAACATCCCTTTTAATGCTCATTTGTGCTTTAACTTAACGTGAAATTATATTTTTATTACGGTGTACTTGCACAAAGTTAAATTATTATTATCACTAAAACTGCTCTAAGCATATATTCTAATTTAGTTTCACCACACTGAATTCGCCCCTCCCCTAAAGTCCTTTTTTTTTCTTTTTTCTTATTGGTAATCAGAAAGGAGAGTCTGTATTTCCATAAAAAAAGGCTTTCCATGATCCGCTCGACTGTATATTCTTTGTAAAGAATAAAATATTTCTTTAACTCTTTTTTTTTTAAAATAGAAACAATCTAAATGCAATGGAAAACACAGAAAAATGCAATTATTTCAAAAATTTGCTGTTTTTATGCGTTTGCATGCATTAACATGAAAGGAAGAAAATATGCATTTGGATATAATCCAGTCATTAGACTTACATCAGGATCCACCCTAACACTACCATTGAACTGAACGTAAGGCACGTTTGATTGGCGCACAGAAAAAAAAAGGGAAGAAGTAATGAATGATGTTTATAAAAACTAGCCGGATGCTGGGAGCGATGTTATTATTTTCAAGGACGCAGTCACGAATTCGATCGAAATTCTTTTGTGCGTGGTGTTGGAGTAATACTTCCGTATTGAAATGAAATAGATCATGACAGAAGTCTATATCAGATAATACTTAATAATACAAAAAACATGCGTCATTATGTACACAACGTTTTAGATACATCTTATATGTTATGTTGGTTTTTCTATTTAATGATATCATTAAAAGATACATGAAACAGGTTTCTTGTCTTGAACAAATTTCGTTACACTACAGTGATACTGCTGACTTTGAAATGCATTTTGTAATAATCGGAAATATAAAGTTTAATTATTATTTTGTTCTAAGTGGGTTCTTCCATTTTTCGTTTAGTACGTTTTGCGATCTTGATAAAATTTTGATTGATGTTTGCCCAAATTTGTCAGGCCAGTAACTACCCTGAAAAACTTAGTTATCACTGACAAATTGCATTAAAAATTTCTTACGAAAGTGAAAATTTTCGATTAATTTGCACAGGAACTAAACATCGGCATCGCAGTTTTTCACGAATAGAATTCTTTTACAAACTGAATTTAATCTCCTTTTTTTCTTTTTTCTTTTCTTTTCTTTTTTTTTTGTGCGATCAAAATACCATGTTTAGGCCATTTTAGAAAGTGAATTTTATTGTTCACTTTTGTAAAAAGAAAAAAAAAAGAAAAGACTTAGGAAATTGTTTCTTGAGGGATCAAAAAATCGTTATCACACTTTGAAAGGTAAGCTGCATCAATTCTAGTCCTTTACAAAATCTAATGTGACCCCTTTCAGGGGTGCCCACAAGAGGGGGGGGGGGAGGGTCACAGCGCAAGCTGCGCCATTGATTTGGGGGGGGGGGGGGTTGTTGTCTCCAGGGGCTTTTTGAGGCGAGGGCTTGATCAACTGTTGGGCCGATTTAAGGAGGGGTTGCGTCACAGCTTTGAAAGGGGTGGGCACCCCTGCCTCATTTATAAATTTGGTAGATTTTTAAAATTAGGCTGTATTCACAATCATATAATAACTACGTTTCTGATTTTTTTATCATAATACTTTCTTCACACCTCTCTTTATGAGTCAGGCCTGTGTACCAACCCTTTCTCAACCTGAGGGTCACGCTCAACTATAAAAAGGAAGGACACAATATGATCAAAAAATTTAAAAATTATTTTAGTAAATAAAATATTACCCAATAATTCTCAATATTACCCAAGTGTCCAACATTTAGTGTTCTACAAATAAAAGATGGTAGCAAAGGGACAGCAAAAAGTTTTGTATTTATTTTCGACTTTAAGGAGGTCGCAACACCAAAAAGTTTGAGAAACGATGGATATTCATTTGGCCGTCGCATAAAAGTATTGAAAGGAAAATACAGATCAAAAATATTTTCATGTGTTGTTTTTAAGTTTTAACAACTCTCATTGAGTGTCCGCTCACTTTATAATTAGTAAATACACTTAATTTATTTTAAGTGCATATAAATACACGCATTTATTTTAAAATAAATGTGTTACGTACGAACTTACTGTTTTGTCCTTTATATATGTATATGTGTAGGTAGGTAGAAATCTATATATGTGTAATTTGCATACAGTATTTATCAAAAGTTACTCCTCTTGCTCGTTGTCTTTAGAAAATTAAAAGTTTTAGTCGGAATCCTTAAAACTCTGCTTTTTGTCACAATCTTTATCCTTGTTTTTATTAGGAGAACCGCTTCACTTCTTTGTTTTGTACCAAACGAACTCAAAAATATGATCGCATACAAAAATATGTAAATATCGTATTTTTGTTCCTTTTACACATTTAATTCAGTTATTGTCCTTTGAATTTCAAATTTCAGATTTCAACGAAAAAACTAAAATTTCCTTAAATTTGTAAGTGCGATTATCTACATTTACTATACTTTATAGGTTAGGAAACTAAGAATTCATTAAAAAAAAACTAAAAACTTAAATATATAATATGTATATAATTTAAGAAGTGCAATTTTTTTGGATGTTATAAAGTGTACATTGTTTATTAGGCGTACAGATAAATCATATGGTACACGCATCATATTTTTCCCTTACCTGCCAGAATGCCCCAAAAGTGGTCAAATGCACCTTAAATGAGACCAAGTTATGAAAATTTCATCTCATTTAAGCACATTGACCTTACTGCTTACTTCAATGCATAATAAAATTGTCATTATCACTAAGAAGTATAAGCGCCATTATATAACATTGGAAATCAATAAAAAACACAATGCATATTGTTTGCGCCTTCAACTTTTTTTTTGTTAAGAGAGAGGAATAGCATAAACTTCGCCGTTAACATTGCTGCAATACTAGTTCGAAACTTCTTGAATATTACTTTATCATCTTGGCCTTATTTTCCCTACGTCGTTTTCTCTAGAAAGGTTGTATTTTATTTTATTATCCTCCCTTATCAACCGCTTCCCTCTTTTATTTTACTACCATCTATTAGGAATAATTATGAAAGGGTACTTGAGAATCATTGCAACAATGCGTAATTTTTTTGCATTTGGTTGTAAGATTGTATCACCTCAAAGTGTTGTGCTGTGTTGTTAGGATTTTTGGTTAAAATGATTGTTTAATTATAATGACAAAAACATATGTAATAAAAAGTGGTATGGGGAAATAAACTAAAAAATGTGCTCATGGGAAATGAGCTCCAGATGAAATGTACTTGAATTTATTGTAAAGCAACAATGTTTCTGGCATCTGATGATTGGTGAAAAATATTTCACACTAACATTTGCCATTGGTTTTAGCTACAAAGTTTACGTTTACATAGTAAGTTTAACTTTACGCCTTCACTTCATTTCAGAATGTGCGACGAAACTCACTGTTTTTATTTTTTATTTTATAAGGATAAATTACACCCTTAGGATACTGTACCCTAGCAGGATAAATTATACCCTTAAGCATAAGGTGTAATTTATCTTGGATGTTCACAATAAAGATTCTATCCTGTAATGTGTCGTCGTACTACGTAGAGTTCTGTATTTCAAAGTTTCGTATTATTAACTCAGTTTTAGTTTTTTGAAGCATTAAAAATTAATTTCAATTTTATGAAATGTTGCGTTAAATATAATTTTCAAAAGAAAAATAATAAAACGATTAACGTTTTCTGAATACTTTAATAGAAAATTAGAATTTTAATTGGCAAGTTCAGGAATGAGAAAAGGTTTTTGACAAACAAATGGCCAAAAATTGTTTAAAATTTTTTCGTTTATGGAGAATTGAACAACAACAACAACAACAACAAAAAATGATTGTATGAAATGCAGTTACATATTTAAATGCAAGTTAAGGATCATTATTGTCATAAAACCTATTGAAAATGTTAGCCTTGCGAAATCTTCTGCTTTTTGTGTGAGCAAGTTTTACATGTTTACTATGAATTTCGAATGACTGAAATAAGAATAATAACAAAGAGTAATTTAAAAATGTTAAAGTATGTAAGCGAAGTGTTTTTGAAACGATAATGAATTTGTTTCTGCTTAATGCAACTTGTGTTACTTGCTATTTAGGAAATCACAAGTAATATGCAATGTAAAGTGAATACAAAAATATTGAGATGTAATTACGAGATAATTTTAAAAGACTGATTTCATATTCTATGCATTCATGCAAAGGAATTTTTGAAAAAGAGTTAAAAATACTCGTCATATTTTAAATATATCACATCGCTAGCAAAATTCTAAAAAAAAAAAAAAAGAAAGAAAGAAAAAAAAGAAAAAAACTGATTTTTTAAAAATTTTGGTGGAGATTTTCAAATGCTTCTCTTGAGAAAGTATTTTGTTTTGATTGTCACCCTTTTGAACTGGAGGTGCTATGTGTTTCCAACTTTCCGCAGAACTCAGGAGAATTTTTGTGAATGATAAATGGAGTTTAAAACCATGTCCAAATAACAACTTGGGAATTTAAAAGAGATTCCCGCTCAACCTTCTGAATCATAATTTTATATGCCATTGACTTTGGTTTTAGCTACATACTTTGCATAAATATCCGATTAAAAATCAATGGGATAAATGAGGGATGAGAAACTCGTTGCCTTCCGCTTAGTTACAAACCGCTTAGGTTTTATCTGTCGTTAAAATTTGACTTTGTAAAATTCATCTACGTATAGAAGATACATAAATGTGTTCAATTAGTTCCAGGGATCTGGAGCGGAGCGTGGGTTAGGAGCCCGGAGCAGTGGAGTAACGAGATTTTCGGGGAACTGGAGCGCAGCCGAAACAAAGAAACTTGTTGAAAAAACTTTTTTTTCTTCTTAAATTACATTAAAAAACTTTAAAATAAATGAATAAGTTTTCTTTTTTTCCTTTTTGTGCTTAGTCTTTTTGCAATATATATATAAATATAAATATATATATATATATATTATAATTTCTAATGGATTGCTGTTGGCTTCTGCCAGTTGCAGACCTATTGCGTTCCCCAAAGATTGGTACCATCTCTTTCAGCAGCACCACAATGAGTGTGGTACCATCGCCACATGAGAATTTCGATGTCCAGTTTCTTTAGTTGAAAGGGTGAGCATCCAGACTCTATTGATGCGAAATTGCACTAGGTATTTAATTTATCCACGAGTATCCAAGCCAAATGTCTACTTAAGGAATCTTTTACATGCCACATAATCATACGACTTAGACGCAGACGATTTTCTGCATCTTGGAAATCCACCTCCTGATCCCGGACAATTGATGTTACGGTACATTAGTACTTTTAGCAAATTTTGTTTTTGACGCAAGGTTATATTTTCAGTACGTGTTTAGTATGTCTATTTCAGAATGGTACAATAAATACAGAACATTAAGATTTTGCTATAGCGTCCTTTGGCGCAACTGCCCATATAAATGTGGCATCTCCGTACAGAAGGTTAATCACCCCCTCATTTTTTCCCCTAATGGGCTGCTGTTGGCTTCTGCAAGTTTCAGACCTAGCGCGTTCCCGAAAGATTGGTACCATCACTTTCAGCGGCACCACAATAAGTGTTTTACCATCGCCGCATAAGAATCATATCTATCCCTCAATTTATAGAATTACTGAAATTCAATTTTAGAATTTATGTTTGCTACGAGATATAAACAGACTAATGGCACTTCCTTTTTGTTCACGTTTTGTTTTCAAACTATAAATCCTCTTATAAAAGGAACATTGAAAAGGTTCAATCCGCTTCCCATTCCTAAGAGTGAGGATTATGAGGTTAAAAGCACACAGTCACGTATGAGTGCCGCTTCTGTTCGAGTCCGGTTCTGACCCCTACGACCCTCCGTTATGACCATTGTGTTGGCAGAATAACCTCACACACTCGACTGGTCATCGGAAACTGCACTGAGAAATGTCCTTTTGCGATAAGGACTTCTTGGACGAATAGCGGATATCATTCAAAGTTGTGATTAAATGAAAAGGAAGTAGTTTTTTTTTTTGACGATTAAAGTAAATTGATAGATTGTTATAGGTTTTTACATTATTCAAGAATACGTGCAAATGGAGCAACTTACTAAAATAACAGCTGTTGTACAATCCTTTAATAAAAGTATTGTTACGAAACTGTGAAGTAATTAAGAATATCATTAATTGACGCGTTTTCTTTATAAGTACTACTAGATATTATTATTTTATTGATATGAAACATTATTATAATATTAATTTTAATGTACACAGTGTGTCAAAGAATTTTTAAGACTAATAAAATAAAAACTGGTAATTATATTTTTAAAAGTGTTTTCATTCAAAATAAGATACTTCGGCTTCAATACATTTGCTACAGCGGTTTAACAACTATTCGAATGCCTGCTCCAGCTCACACTGGGATTGTTACTTAATTTCACATTGTTAAAAATACTTAAAAAATTCTAAAGCTCGCGTCGAAGCTGTTTGTATAGTGTCAATGTCATCCAAGTAAAAAATTTAAACAAATCAACTGAGGTTTTGGCAGTGGATCAGCTGATAACGAGTTTCACGAATGCTCGATAACACAGATAGCACCTCTGTAAGCTTAGTTTCAGCTATAGTCATAAAAATCCTTTGACACACTGTGTACAAACAGCTTCGTCGCGAGCTTTGGAGGTAGTCTTTCTGGAACAGGCATTCGAATCGTTGTTAAACCGCTGTAACATATGTATTGAAGCCGAAGGATCTTATTTTGAATAAAAATACTTAAAAAAATATAATTACTAGTTTCTATTTTATTGTCTAAACCTAGTCTTAAAAATTCTTTGACACACTGTGAATATATTTTTTTTTTTTTACAGAAATTAGAAATGTTCCAATTCAAAGCTCCTTGAAGCGGCATTTTCAATTTTTTCAAAATCAATTTCATACTAAAGAAATGAAATTTCCATTAGAGTTCCAAATTTTATACATGTATAGCAATGGGCTCCTAAGGAAATTAATTTATTTTTTGTGCTATCAAAAGTCAATGAAATATGTTATAAAAGTCACGGTTGCAAAGCAGTGGTTAGAGCGAGACCTTTTGGGCCCGAGACAAATACGTTACCGTTAGACCACGAGTCGCGCGTTGTATTACTGATAGAAAAACCATGTAAAATGTGAAAAAATGTTGCCTAATTAGTATGTTTAATAACTATGATATTAGTAATTAGTGACGCTCATTCAAGTTGTGGTAAATAAAGTAAAAAATGCACGGGGAATTGTCTTCTCCAATGGATAATTGGAAAAGGTAATTCTCATTTTCACTATTTATTCAATTATTTCTTTAATCTCCTTTTTCCCTTAAAATAAAAACTAAAGATATAATATTATTTTTCAATGACTGAAGTTTTCGCCTTGTACACCTAAAAATATTTTGTTTATTGTAAAAGTAATTTTGAGGCATTTAAAAAATATATTTTCCGGTAGTTTTAATTAGTTAACTATTCTTTTGATTACTGCAATATAACATCAGATCATTTAAATTGTTTTCAACGAGCACAATATATATTATATGTATCGGGAAAATAATTGCAATTTCATGCATTTCTAAATCACAACCAATTTCATTCTTAGAAATATATTATGTACATACAATTTATGTAAAAAATTTCTGCAAAAGCACAGAAGGGAAACTGATTTACGAAGATTTGTGAATGCCAGTTTAAAAGCTGTCAAAAATGCAGTATATATTGTTGGCGTATAATTTAAGTTCAGCTCAAGTAAGCCGCGTGCTATCCCTCGGCAGCCAGCTTTCTCATTGGCCAAGGAAGTATCATTAGCCGAGCGACTTAAGGCACAGGACTGAAAGTAGAGTTGGCTCAACTGAATTCGACTGTGCGTACCAAAAATAGTAATTCAGCGTGCTCACAAATGGCGCCACTTCTGAGACTTATCACCTGTTGCAATCAATTTACAGAATTGTTCTCTATTTTTTATTCTCTATAATTTCCTTTTCTTGAGACTTTGTAGTTTCGCGTTTTTAAGGCTCTAATTTTTACGCTAGACTCTGGATACATGATTTTTTCAAGAGATTCTCATGTACTTTCGGATAAAAATTTCTTCGTGTACTTTCCTAGTTCACCCACGTTTAAAAACTACTTTACTAATTTTTTAACTAAATAAAATTCGTGCACTTATTTACTAATTTATACATTTTGCGTTTTGCAAAATGTAGCAAAAAAAAAAAAAAAAAAAAAAAAACAATCGCTTTGCTAAAAATTCAATGTTCAATCATCTGAGAATGACAGAGAGAGAAATGAGCCCGAAATTTCTAATAAATGTTATTGAAACCGTTAAATACGAATTTAAGTAAAAATAAAAATAGAATAAAAGAATTATAAATGAGCGAAAAAACAATACCAAAAGTTAAATGCTGAATAAAATCCATGAAATATAAGTTATTTATTTTGTATAACTTTCAATACGTTAGAAGCCATCCATGTTCAGGTTATAAGGATTAAAACAAACAATGATTTTAAACAACTCCTGTGCTACATGCCACATCTGAGATTCATCGCTAATACGATATACAATTTCCTTTCTGAGAAATCGTCAGATCTAAATCCTGGAAAATAGTTCTAAAATGAAAGGAAGAGAGAAAAGATTCAGGTCAGTTGATTTCATTTTCAAAGACTGTCCTTTTTCTCTCTTGTTGTGGCGTTGCTATTTTTCGAGAAATCTATCATGTCATATGAACTTTGACTCTGTTAAAACTGGTTTAGGGTTCATTTCAAACTCGAACCAGATTTTCTTTGCGATCTGATCTGCCCAATGCCAAGTTTAAAGTTTGTCGCACAATGGTACGATTAGAGATGTAAAATTCTCGATAATAATATTTCGGAGAATATTCTCATCAAGCAGAATATTCGAGAATATTCTTTTAATAATATTTCGGTGAGTACTCTCATGATGAAATATTTGAGAACATTCTTTTAATAATATTTCGGTGAGTACTCTCATGAAGGAGAATTTCTTTTAATAATATTTCGGTGAATACTCTCATAAAGGGAATATTTTCCCAAAATTTAGCTATTATAATGTCATAACATTAAACGCGTAAGAGGTGAATGGGTCAACTACAAAATAAAAGAATACTTAGAAAGTTTTTAGAAAACAAGCGTCTATTATTTTTTAAAAGAGCTGTTTCTAAGATTCTGATTCAAGCAAAAGTAGCTACCCAATCAAATTAAAGCAAAAAATTTACATTATTTGATAAAGTGAAAACAGAATTTTTCTTAAATAAGTTTGAGCGTACAAAACTGTTCACAAGAATGTTGCAAACTGCTTATTTTTCGTACTTGGAAATTAACAATCTTCGCTGCATTTTATTTTAAATTTTAATATCTTCTTCGATACCTTTTAGGAAGCTTTGCCATTTCATCTTAGCAACTACAAATACTTCGTCAGGGAAATGTTTTTTAAGTATAAAACAAATTTTAAACTCTGAATTACACGCGAAGGAGAAACCCTGCTCCATACTTTTTGTAAAAGTAAAACGTATTACAGTTTAATCCAGCGTTTCTCAGACTTTTCACTGTTACAGAACCTTTTTTACAATGTCCAGGAAACACTAACCTCCGTGTACTAATCTTCAATATATATACTTTTAAAAAGTCAAAGCTTGTATTAAACGATAATGAATGCAAAAATGATTTCTTTTTTATGAATCAGTTTGAGAGGAGATTATAATGACCAATTTCAGAAATGCTTCGGAGGTTTATTATTTCCTGCAACATTGAATCACTTGATTGAAAATCGCTTAAATGCACATACATAACCGCCGAAATGTCCTAACAGAAAAAACCAAAACAAATAATATTAAAGCTAGACAATCGTAAGGCCGGATTTAAGTTGCCAGCAAGTTAATTTTTACTTCAGACAGAAATAATAGACACTCGTTCTTCCTTGCGGAACCTCGGTTAGAAAATGCTGTAGTAATATGATAAAGATTGTTCCACAATACTACCTAATTTATCTTAGCGACACTTATAAAGTCTAATATTATCTGGCTAAAAAATATATATATAGCATTAAATTGAACGTTATTTTTACTCTACTTTCCCGTAAAAGAAGAAAAAAAAAAGAAAGCAGGCTCAATGTATCGTGAAAGTAACATTAAAAATAAAAAAAAGTCAAAAATAAGTTAAGTAAATAAATAAAGATTGAAAAATAAACAATTTGAAAGTAATGTTTTGGAATGGGGGGAAAATGTATGTCTGTCGGTCTGTCTGTCAATCTGTCTGTATTCCCTTTATAACTTTTGAGGAAATTGCCCGATGCAAAAGATTTTTTTCCTTGCATTCGAAAGGTCTCGGCGAGGACATCTCATTTTCACCTTTTGCTTTTTAAATTGAACAATTTTTCGTTCAATTTTGAACAGTCAAAAAAAAAAAGAAATCTTAACATTAGCGCCGTTGAGGAAAAATGAAATAAATTATTTATGCTCTGGACATAAGATCTAAGATTCTTTGAACAAGCTTATTGGGAAATGATCTCGACAAGATACTTTTTGAGTTGAACAATTTTTGGGCAATTTTGAGCAGCTCAACAAAATTTATTATTATCACCTACGGGAAATTTGAATCCTAGATAAATATTGACGTAACATACGGATTTGCTTGGAACAAACTTTCTCGGAAGGAGATTATGACGAAGAACATGTACAGATGAGGCTATTTTACAATGAAAAGTTTTGAACTGGATTTTAAAGATTTTTCTTGCTGAATCAAAGAATAAATGAATGACTGAATGAATAAATGAATGAGTATGTATTAGTCGTTGAGAAATGTATATTTAAAGGAATTAAGAATTAAAAGCTAAATGAGAAAGAGAGAGAGAGAGATTATAAATTTGATGTTGGGTGTATGCAGGAAAGTAGGCTCGTATAATTCTAGTTAAAATCGAACTTCTTGTTAAAATCGGCAGTGATTTTCCCCAAGGGAACATAAACGTGTTACAAACAAAGTTTCAGACAAAACGATTCAACTTTGTAGTACATGTGTGAATAATCTTTACTACAGAATGTTATTGCTTTTCGCAAGCTTTTCGGCTTCGAATCGAATTGCATTCAATAAGCTTTGTCATTATTTCAGAACAATCATCAAAATGTATTTTAGAACGTCGCAGATCGAAAGCCATTGAAGTTGCTTAAACTTCTGAGCTCTAATGATGGTACTTCGTTTTTTTATGAAGTTTAATTACAATTATATTCTCGACATAAAGACGGTTTAGAGCTAAATTGCTGTTATTAGTTCGTAAGTTCATCTGCTCTAAGAATTGATTTTTGTAACAATAGAACATTTATTTCAAGGTGCTTTTTTCTCTCTTCTCTTCCTTTAGGTGCATAAATATAATAATTGCATGCTCATTCTCTTTGCAAGATAGTCAAGCAAAATTAGTTTTTAATTATTTTTCTGAAAGTTGTTTTGTCTAGTCTATTGTTTAATACAAATAAAATTATATATCATTTGTAAACAATACTTCTTACTCACAGTATATGTTCTGTTTGTGATTATCCTGCATGAGACATGAGAGAAAAAGAACTGTAGCTTAAAACGAAGAATAAATGTTGGTGATTAGAATGAATCATAGAACTGATGGAATGTAATCTTCCTGAAGCAGACACAAGTCATAAAGTTTATCGTTTCATTTATTTTAATGAATTTTTCTCTTAACCTACTTTCATGTTAACTTGTTTTAATTTCCCGTAAAAGCATATCTGACTTCTAAAACAGAGGTTCGCAAACTTTCCCATCACGGAGCATTTCTAAAATTCGGAATTCAGAGCGGAGCACTAAGTTTTAACAGCTATGCTTGTGTTTAGTAAATGGAGTGAGAAAATTACATTGAGGATAAGGGGTGGTTTTGGCATTTAGACTAGCAAGGCATTAGGTTTCAGTTTTCTCTCTTTTTTTTGCTGCATTAATTTTCTATTGTTGATAATGCATCTATATGTATTATTCCATAAGCCCATTTTGAGGTACAGTGTTTTAAAATAATAAGGAAAAATGATAAATAATATAAAAAGCAATGAAAAATAACGAAAAAAAAAAAGAAGAACCCATTTTTGTTTTAAAATTATTAAATACGAAAAAGAAGAAAAGAAAAAATCCCTAAAAAATCAATTAATAAAATATAAAATAAATTGAATAAAAATAAATAAATAAATAAATAATAAAATAACAAAAAAAAAAAAAAAATTGACAAGTTGTTTGTTGCGGTTCCTCGTTCATTCTCAATGGCTCGTGAGAGAATTCCCGACTTATAAGTGAAGCTTTTTCGTTCTAAATGCTTTAACAATCACTTCCACGCATTTTGATTTAAACGATTTTATTTCGTTTTTTTAAATTTTTTCAGTCTAAAAGTTTTATCAATCGTACCTGTTCAGTTTTTAAATTTTAAATTGGGGAAAATGTTTCCTTGATTTCATTCCTGCATTTTGTTTTTCCTATGTTTGTAGACTTACCGATTAAAATAAAATCTTGGTTTTAATGATTTTCAGTGGTAAACTACTGAACTGTAACGGTTAAGAGCTTGAGGGAATAAATTTGATGTTATTTTTATAATACGCACTGGTCTGAATTGAATTCCATACCGCTCATAGCCAAATATTAATTTTGCAAGACCCTTTCCCCTCAGAATACGACATAAATATGCTTTAACTTTAAAAGAATATTTTTTTTGTTAACCAGGGTTTTCTCAAACTTTTATAGAATGTAAAGTTACCTGCCTTAGACAGCTGCCTTCTTTGCCTTTAGAAATTCGGTTCTGAATAGGCAATTGTTCTCATTGCGCATAAAAGAGACCAAGTGTGTTTTGAAACAAGTAGAAAATTGTTTGAACAGCTAAAATGGTATATTTTGAATAATTTGAGCGTTGATTCGTCTGTGCTAACAACTTGAAATCTTATCTAAGTTGAAGTAATGCTTGATATTTAATTTCTATTTAGCGTTTTGAGTTTTACAGCTGCCCAAGCGTGGAATGCAGCGACAGTTCAAATGATACGCAATGAGGAAACGGGTTCTATTTGCAACAGCCGGTTCCGAAGGCAATATCTGAATAATCGTATATATTTTTTGGGGAAAAAAGGAAAGAATATATTCTTGTAATTCTTGTCATTCGAGTGTCCCATATTTCCCGCCAGTAAGAAAGGTGAAAATGGCTTTGTCTGAAAAAGACTTTAAGGTTTTTCTCAGCGGCTCAATTGTTAGGAACTCGTCAGAAACGGGTTTTTATAATGAATTGGTTTCGTGTTTGAAATTCAGACACACCTAAAAAGTTTTGCAAGTTGCTAATTTTTTTTTATTTATAAAACTCACGACATTTGCTGCAATAATATTTTTGAAATAAACGAGAAACATTAGTGATCGTGCCAACCAATTGCTTGAGTTGTTAATTTCCATGGTAGAAAATGCGATAAATAACAAGGCAGATTACCTTCGGTTGGTAAAATAATAATAATAATAATAATAATAATAATAAAGAATAATATACGGATTATTGTGTTTTTTATTGATAATTTTTTATTCAATATGTTGTTTTTTTACAAGCCAATTTGTTACTTTCCAAGTTTTTGTTTCAAATAATATGTGGTAGCTAATTGCATATAGATTGAAACTGATTGAGGTGATTTATGAAAAAGTAAGCGTTATGATGCAACTTATAATCGTTTTAAATTATGAAAAATTTGCAATTCCATAGGTGATGGAGTGATATTTTTGAAGAGCAAAAAAAATTTAAGTAATAGTAATTTCAATGAATTAATATTTTTATGTCTCTTTGCATTTCATTGTAAAGAATTGAAAGATAAAAGAAAAAGAAAAAAAAAAACTTTTGATTTTTCAGTTTTTTTCAGATTTTTAGCATTGTGAATTATATGTGCATGCTTTTCTTCATTCTTTAAAGTAATGACTAGTTTTAAGATACACATGTTATACAGTGGAGTGTGAAAATACCGGGTAAGCGGGATTGTATTGCGTGTATTGCTTGATTGAGGATACAACAGAGAATAAACTGCCAAATACCCTTTTTTTTAGAAAAAGAAGGAATAGTACGTACTCTACGAAGATAGCTAGCCTTTATATATTGTTCCTCAAATGAATCAATAAATAAAATAAGCTTTATAAAAGAAAAAAAAATGATGTACTACATTTTTGTGATTTATTCAGGAAACATATGAAAATATTTTCCATTTCTCTATTTTCTAATAAGAAAGAAAATCGAAAAAAAAAAAAAAGAAAGAAAGTTTTATCGTATTAAATGTTTGACAAATTGTTCCAGTCTGCCAATCATCAGCGAAACATTACAAAATTTTAAAAAACTTTCTGGTTATTCACCGTCGTGAAAGAAAATTATTTGTAACATTTCAGGACAGATAAGAAAAATCTTATATAAAAAAGAAACTCGACTTTCTCAGAACTGCATTGTATCTTATGTAAAACACACAATATTTTGTGAATCCAATTTTTGTCATCTAGCAATTAGAAAAGTTCACTATAATTAGAGGTTCCCACTAGGGGGAAAGGGCAACTACGCCAATTGACATTTTTAAGGGGAGAGGGTGTATTCACTTTTGTATGGGATGGGTATCTCTGCTCCTAAAATCATCTTTGGTAAAAGATTGCTTTTGTTGAATGTTATTTTAATATTATAGAGAGTTTTAAGAGGAAAAAAAGAAGTTTTTGGCCGCATTTTTTTTTCTCCTAAAGCCATAAAAGGGTGCGGTTGGATCCATTTGATTTTGAGAGCTTCGGCTGAATCCAGGCACTGCAGATTATTATCTTTTGTTCTTTGCGCTGGACGAATTTGTTATGCTTAGCGAACACACCCAGAACGGGCGTAACATGACAAAGCAACAGAGTAACTTTTCCGAATGTGTTTGGTATCACAGAAGTATAGTTTTTTTCTTTCTTTAAGTTCACGCCTTCGGTCGAAGTACAGATCTTCCAAATAGTAACGTTAATTTGAATTTAAATGACGCATTGTTTTCTGTTTGTCTTGACCCTTTTATTTCTTTTCACTTTCAGTTTTTTTGTAGATGTTGACGAACATGCTCTAGGAATAGTTAAATAAAGAACTATTTAAGTATTCTAAAGGGTGCTGGGTACTGTAATCTGTTCTTTATGTCGTTTTGAGGTTGTTATTATTGTCTTCCATTTTTTTTAAATGGAGAAGTTGCATTTGAAAATGAAACTTTTATCGCCTTAAAACTGATATGCATGCTACTTTTGACATGTCTACCATTGAAAAAAAAATTCGGAAGAATGTTTTGTCATTTGAAACTAGATCTCGAATAATATTTTAAAGTGAGATTTTATTCGTGTGGAATTGTTTTATATTTGGATTCCAAAAAAAAAAAAAAGCTTTTATGAAACCTGGCCAAACCCATATGGCTTTATCGATGCATGGAAACTACGAGTTTTTTTCAACCTAAAGTTGAGAATTTTTTGTGCTGAAAAAAGGGTTGCAAGTAAAGCCCGAAACACGTATTTGTGTGATTAAGATTCTAGTTCTTCTAATGAAATTATATACGGTTGCAACCATAGAGTATATATTAAACTAGAGCATGCTGAAGACCTACTAATCAGTATTTGTGGAATCGAACCTTTTTCGAAAATCTTTCTTAATCCATGAGAGAAAGTACATGTCCGAGTAGATTCTAACGCAGGACTTAGGAGTTCAGCTCATGCACTTCTGCGCAATTTCATGTGAATTTTTGCATAAAAGATGAAATTCGGATTGTTTAAGCATTAAAATAAGTTCTGAAAACCATGGATTTCCCCACTTCTTTCGTTTGAAATGAAGTCCTGTTCTAAAAGTCAGAGTAGCTCGATGATCACGTCCTTTTAATAAAACCGTAACCGGAATGTACAGTTCAACGGCGGAATTTTAACATTTTGACGCTTCTGCGCATGGAAAAAAAGAAAGAATCCATTTGAGTTTTAGGGAAGTTCGTTTTGCAAGTGCATTTATTTAGTACGCGAATCAGAATGATTACTTCGCTGTTGAAAGCAACTAAATTTATAAACTGACATATAGCATCAGTTCGGAAGAAATCAAGTATGATAATCGAACTAGTACGAGAACAAAAACGGCACATTTCTTATACCAGAAGTTCCTCCCTTGAACATGAATGGATTCTTGGCACTCTGCCAGGCAGATCGCTTTGGTCGATGGTAGGAGTGTGCAGCTTTTCTTATTGTTTCTACTGCTTCTTTCTCCGGGAAAAAATTCGCTTGACAACAATGCTAGTCACGGTGAAATTTGAGCTTGTTGTAGTTTCCTTTAGCTAGCAATGAGATTTCTTCTATTTCGTAGGTTTGCTTATTCCTTGGTCCCAGTGGTGGTGGCTGACGGCACCTTGAATTGGACTGCTGTGGATGTGTTCAGCTTCGAATTCTTCCGTGACCTGTATCTAGGGTCTGACGATGACACCGAAAAAAACGGCGACTGGGAGAAAGAATGTCAATTCTTCCCGTATCAGACAGAGTTCCACAGTCTGAAGGAGGTGTTGTCGATGAGCGAAGAACGCGCGGCGAAACCTTGGTACATTGGATGGTAAGCACAGACTGACTTGCAACAAATGGGGCCTTAGACTAATTGTAATTTTAAGTCATCTTTTCAACTGTTTTCTAATGCCCCAATTAATATTCCAATTGTAAATTTTTTAGATGTTTTGGTTGTCCGGGAGCATTGTTTAAGAATGACAAGCGTTTTAAATTGCAACCATAAAATGATGAAAAGCCTAATCTTTAAAAATTTCAGAAGTGCTAGTAAAAAATACTATCATTTAAAATGATTTGGAAAAACATATTGGTGTACTAGACTTGAACAGTAAGAAAAAAAAAATCTTTCTCATGTCGTTTGTAACGTCACCTCGATTTTAACATCATAAATACAGCGGATTCTTCGATGCCATTATAACAGAGGTCAACAGTTTTTGATGTTTCGTTTTAACACAACAGATTTCCCAATCTCTCGATAGATCGACGGTGCCAGTTATATTATCACTACATACTACGATAACCAGACCTCATCCCAATGGACTTTATGAATTTTGTAAAATATAAAGAGTTTTCAAAGAACAAGGCACACTTGATGACCAGGGCCCGGAAGTTGATAGCCTAAAAAATCTCTAAAAATGTTCTAAACAGTTACCAAAAATGACACCAAAAATGCCGTTAAAACTGAGAAAATGCACTTGACTTTTTGAAAAATGCTCTAAACAGTTACCAAAAATGACACAATAAATGCCGTTAAAACTGAGAAAATGCACTTGACATTTTGAAAAATGTACTTAAGATCTAATGACAAAATTCTATTGAAGCAGTTAAACATTTTCACCATCATCAAAATGCTTTCTAAAAATAAAATAAATAAACGAATAAAAAATAAAAACGGCACCCACCCAACTAATAATTTTGAAACATGTGTTTTGACAATTTTAATACCATAAATCGGAGAATCTAAATTGCTCTGAATAATTAAGAATATTTCTTTACATTATCAATGACCATGTCGAAAGTAAGTTTTAATACCTGAAGAATGTCTTTCAATGTTGAAACAAATTTAAAATAAATAAATAGAAACACTTATGAGGAAATACTTTTGTCAAATTTCATCATTTTCACCAAATCAAATAAATGATAATTAAACACTTAACATTTCCAAAAATAAATAAATATTAAAAGCATAAAATAATTACTGTAAACCTCTTTACTGTTTTAATACTATTAAAACAGTAAAGAGGAGTTATTGAAATAAATAAAAGAAAATAAAAGTTAGGGTACAATTTCTAAAAGAAGACCCCAAAGAGAGGAATTTTGAAAAATACAGATATGTATGAGAGAAAACGCAAATAAACAAATACACAACTAATAAGTAAAATGAGTAAATATATGCAATGAAGAACAACTACATGAATAATTGCACAACCACAGAATGAAAAAATATAACCACAACATTTCTAAATGGAAAATTTCTCCTCTAAAAGCGGAGGATAATTTTTAAACAATATTTAAGTTACTAAAAGAACTATTTCAGATAATAAGTATTCAAAATGAAATCGTGAAATCCAATTATTTACTATTTTTGAAACTCAGTATATATTTTTTTAATTTCAAATATTTTTGCAATGCATATCATAATGTATTAGTTGCATTTTTAAAATCATAAAATTGCCACAAAATTTAAGTAATGACGTGCATTAATTTTTATCAGATTAGAAACAGTTCCATAAAATGTACGTTTTAAATTCTGCTTTAGATACATTTCTTAAATCCAAAATTTTGGAGATTCATGTTTTTTCGAAGTACTGCAAATATCTTTCCTTGTGAGAGATTCCCATTATTATACAGAAAACGTTAGTTCATTTCATGTCTGTACGCCTTTTTGTGTAAATTCAGGTACTAAATAGTAAATTAATTAAATAAATTTTGAAGTGCTTACACACTTTCATGCCAACTTCTTTGTGTAAATTCAGCTACTAAATCTTAAAGTAGCTTATTAAATTTTGAAGTGCTACTTACAGACTTTTATGCCTACTTTAAACATGGTGGAATAATTTGAGTCTAAGAAATAAAAATTTGAACCATTACGCAAAAACATACTGTGACAGACATGTCCAATTTTTGTCATATCTCTCGCGGAACATTTCTACTTAATAATTCAAGATATCAATGTCCTAAATTTCCAACTTCCACTATTTTTAAAGGGACCATTCGTAAATAATGTCACTCTTTTTAAAAATATATTTGTCCTCCTCCCCTTTGTCACAAAATGTCACCCTTGAACGGACCCTTTGTCACATGTCTCGCTTTATTACATAGATATGAGTACTTGCTGTCCCGCAGTGGACCAGTCGGTAGAAGCTCGGTTCCCGCAGAACACCGAAAGGGAAGCAACGTCCACTTAGGTCAGTGTTTGGGAGGGGGACAACCTCTCGGCGGCTGGTTCCTGTGAGGCCTAGTACGCTAAAGGGAGCTGGTGCACGTTAAATAGGTCGTGGCTCCAATGTCCTCCAAGTGAAACGATACTTCTGGGGGTGCCAACCCCAGGTGACGGTCTCTCATCTGGGAGCTTTTTCAAAACATTTAGAGACCACATATAAAGGGGCGGAAGTCGGACTCCTGCCTATAAGGGCACCGTTAGACTCAGGCGCAGCGCACCCATTCTTCCTCGCTTCGCGCGAGGATACGACAACAACAACATATCGCCATTCCGAAAGAACAGTGACGTAAATGCAAAAACTCTAAAAATTGTTCGTTGTTTTAGAAGACACAAACTTGTAATTGTTAGTTCATCCATGTTCCCCTGTGTAAGGGATGTGTTTCTGATATTGTATATGGACTTATTTGCATTTGCCAAATTTTTGCAGTTACGTCGTTGTTCTTCTGGACCGGCGATATGTACTTGCTGTGTTGCAGTTCAGAAAAAAAGCACTACTTTATAGATCACATTTCTATTTTTTTTTTTTTTTTTGAACTTTTAATGACAGTTGAGAGTTTAATAATATTATTGATTATATGCTGTATACTTAAATTTGTATAAAATGATACTAAGGTTTAATAACATGTATATAATTATAAAACATATTAATTAGTTGAATTCTGAAAAAATTAACCGCGCTATTTTATCTAAAAATTGTAAATGCCTAAGAAGATTTCCTTTTAAACTTTTAAACTGGAAGTAAATTTAGACTTTAATCAGCATCGGTGTTTTCGACGCAAAATACAATCAGATACTTTAAAATCAAATTATGAAAATAGACAAAAAAAAAAACTTTAAATAAATTTAATTTGCTGATTTTAAATATTTTTATAGAAACTAAAATATATGATATCATACTTCCTTATTACCCCCTTATCTCCCCTTGTCACAAACTCGCAATTTCTCGAAGTCCCACGAAGCGTGACATCATTTAGGAATGACCCCTAAGTATGCATGAAGACGTGTAAGAACTAAATTACGAAGAATAAAAAGTATTGAATTTTTGTTATATTAACCCTATTAACGCATTTGCTCGTGTCTAGCACGGGCGAAAGCCACCGGCAAATTTGCACATGCCCGTGTCTCACACGGGCGATCTTGTATCTCGCGTTTTTTAACTTCTAATGCCCGTCTGAGATCCGTTTGCGCTTTGTTGGTTTAATATTTTTTAATATAACTTTTACCCCACATCCCGCTCTCTAGTCACCCCCTACAACTGAAATTGCCAAAAACAATTTATATTATACCTATACTAGCTGATTTCCCACAGAACATCTGCGGATCGTAAATGAACCATTTTAAAATCGTAAAAAACGCTTTATAATTCGAAAGGCTTAAGAAAAGATCACAAGATATAAACATGCTAGTTATAAACAAACTGAGGTGTTGCCACTCCAAAGAATCAGAAATTAAAATTAAGTTATGAATGGAAATACTTTTTTAGAAATAGAAATAAATTTGTTTAAGTCCGTGTTAATATAATAAATGCAAATATTACGTTGCTTTTCTATGCTAATCATTAAACAAATTTTTAAATATCGTTTCGCCATAGTTTGGTTTTTGATGATGTCAGTATCGTATCGTGCCGCAAAATTTAATCGTAACTGGTCCACGTGAAGTAAAATATAAATATAGATATTAATTTTCTGTCAAAAAAAAAAAAAAAAAAAACAACTCGATAATTTTTTTCCAGTTTTCCAAAAGCTCGTGCTTCAAAGGGTTAAGAACTTGAAATAAAACAAAAAAAAACTTCTGACAGTCATGACAAAAAGGTATATGGAAAGGTATTAAACTTCCATTAAACAAAACAGAAGGTGTTTTGCTTAGTGCATGCAGAAAGCAGCTTGGAATGGAAAATACCACAGAGTTGGATTGTATTTATAGAGACTTACAGGACTACAGTAAGCTAAGACTTTAGCTAAGACAATCTCTTGGCTAAAGTATTATCAGGAAGATGCAAGTTGCTTAGTAGAATTTAAGAGTACAGTTAAGAATGATAAGGAGAAAGCATAACACCACGGGATATCAGGCAGGGAACATTCCTTCCGGTAGTTTAGAAAAGAGCTTTATACTGGAACAGGAGAATCTAATCCTTCGGTCACCAATGTTTGTGCGCAGTTTCTCTAATTTAAGATCCCTTGGAAAATCAATTGCAGTAATATATAAACTTGAAATTTGATTTCTGTGTTAACAGCAAGGGACCATTCATAAAGAATGTCACGCTTTTTTTCAACATTCCCCTTTGTCACAAAATGTCACACTTCAACATCCCTCCCTTCCCCCTTGTCACATGTCACGCTATGTACACGCTTTGTTTCTGAATTGCAAGCACATAAGCATATTGCTGGTTCAAAATTAAAACTACACTTTTGCAAATCACACTACTTTTCAGGAGAGCGTTTTTAAAGTTTTTTTTAGCAAAAAAAAAAAAATTATCTTAGTGGAATCAAAGCCTATTTAGTTTTTGTTTGCGTTAAAAAATTTTCTACGATTTTTACTATGATTCTACTTTGTAATATTAAATCGTAAAAAAAAAAAATCGATTTTTGCAGAAGTGTCGTTTTATTTTTGAACCAGCGATATGTACTTGCAGTTCAGAAACAAAGCACGACGTAAAATATCTCAATTACAAATTCTATTTTTTAACTGTTATAATGACATTTGTGGGCATCGCAATAGTAATGATTAGGCGTTACTTAATTTGTATAAAACGAAATTCAGGTTTACAACCAAAATATATTTAGTATATAACAGTAAAAAATATTAATAGTTCGAATTCTGTAAAAATGAACCACGCTATTTCGTCTTAGAAGTGTAAAAGCGAAAGATTTCTTTTAAATTTAAGCTTTTAACTAGAAGTTAATTTAAACCTGAATCAGCATCGATGCTTTCGCTACATTTCAAATCAATAAAAAAAATTAAAAAAAATTCAAAATTCAAAATAAATAATATAGAACATTTTGTCTGCTGGTTTAAATGTTTTTATTTATTATCCATTTTCCATTAGAAGACCATGTGGGGCAGGGAGAAGGAGGGGGAGGGACGTACTGAAAGTCGGACTTATCAGATTGAAATGGAAAAAGTTTTAAGAGTTAGGCTGAGCTTATACGTGGAAGAGAATAAAATATGGGAACGCATCCTTAACTGAAAATTTTTCATATTAGAAAATAATCTGCATATATTGTAGTCGTTTAAGAATTATAGCAGCCAGAAATCTATCTATAACTAGTTAACATGTTTTGTAATTCAGGAAGCTTTGCACCTGATCGGCAATTGACACCATCGTGATTTACTTACTGGTAAATAGCTCATATGTACATGCTGATGAAATCGGTGTATAAATTTCTGGGGATGAATGTTAGCTTTTTCAAGTACGTATTATAAGTGGAAGAAAAGAAATTATCACATGGCGCTTTTAAAAAATTATTTTTATATTGAATTAACACCTATAATATATTTATACCCCTTTTGAGAATGGCGTTCCCACGCAATTAAAGCACTGTACATAGTTTTTTTATTCTAATTTTTATTTAGTGGCTTAATGGAAGAGTACCCAAAAAGCTGATTGTGAAACGTTTTCTAGTCGATCCACCATTAAGAAGTTATTGGGTGTTCTTACTGCACAGTAGCTTCATTACATAGTTGCAGCCAAAATGTTCGCTTTGATGTTAGTTTTTAGCTGTTCTTTTAAATACATACAACTAAACAATATTTTCTAGCGAAAAATTTCAAAGATAGATAGGAAACGCTTAGCCTGAATCTCGTCCGTATCAAATTAGCTTCGATGTCTTTTTCAATCAGTCACGTGCCGAAATCGCATTCGATTCTCCAATCAGATATTAAATTAGTCACGTGACCGTTTGAAATCGATGCCGAAGACTATCCGAAGCCTACTGGGATCAGGCTGTTTGTTAACAAATAATTTGTTAACAAAGCCGATCTCAATGACACATGCTGGTCAATCCTGCTTTAATGGAAGATTCGTGCGCATAATTAGAATTATAGAAAAATGAAGTATTTGAGACATAAATAAAATTTCGCTTTTCATGTTTATTGTCAAGGAAAATATCAAATTGTTTTTCCGTAGTCTAATCATTTTTCTGTTTAGGAGCAACTGTGACAGCAAAATCGGGAACATCCTACGCAAACATTATCATCGCCCATACTTCTTGCCCCTTCTGTCTGAGAGTGTGAACATCGATTGGATATTTATGGGAACGCCAGGATATGGAGCCCATATGCATGCAAGTATCTGTTTCGTTTTATGTTGCTTCTAATACTGCATTCGACTTTCACGCTTCTTCCCGCAAAAACTAGAAAAAATTACGACAATCCTCCAAACACGGTTACAGTTCTATCATCAACCAAAGCTATCTGCCTGGCAGAGTGCCAAGAAGAATCTATTCATGCTCAAGGAACTGCTGGTATAAGGAATGCGCCGCTTTTGTTCTTGCTCTAGTTCGTTTAGCATACTTGATTTCTTCCGAACTGTTGCTATACCCAGTTTATAAATTTACTCGTAGTTACTTTCAACAAACAGCGAAGCAAACATTTTGATTCGCGTACAAAGTAAAAGCACCTGCAGAACGAGCTTCCCTAAAACTCGAATGGATTCGTTCTTTTCTGCCATGCGCAGAAGCGTCCAAATGTCATAATCCCGCTGTCGAACTGTAACTGTTAAAAATTTACGCTATCGTAAATATCAGCGAGTATCAGCAGCGAGCGTTTTAACTGGTCTGTCACTAACGACGTAGCGCAGACCAAGGGGAAATTAACGAGGGATAGAATCATTGGAAGACATAAGTTTAATTAACTATAGACTGAGTTGTAGAACCGTGGGTACCCTTGTAGCGGCGGATTTGGGAAGTTTAGACTAATTCCTGATGGTAGGTATCCCGTGCTCCCCACGGAAAATTTTTAAGAGTATAACAAACATTTTAAAACCTTCTGAGGCAGCGGCTCCCAATTTTTTTTTTCACATAGCTTCACTTTTCTTTCAAACCATTTGCGTATATAAATTTATTATATAGAATAAAATACTAATAGATTATAGAAAAATGCTAGGAGTACTTGGTAATATAAATTACACCAAAAAAGCGTTTATTGAAACAAAGCTGTATATATAAAATGAAATGTATGAAATGTGAAATATATTTTTAATACGTAATTCCAAAACACATTAGAAATACGTCTTTAAGTACCAAATACATGTAAAAAGAAGATGAAAAATTAAAATTAATGAGAAGGTTTCTGGTAGACAAATTAATGACAGATACAAGCGAGGTGATATCTGATTCAGTAGAAGTTATTTTTACCTAATTTGGGTTGATATTTAATTTGCTTCTATATTTATTTTTTAATAAATATCATATTAGAAAAAGCAGTTTCACAAAGATGAGTGATCGTGAACGGAATTAAAAACAACAAAGCTTTTCTTGACAGTAAGGAGGATTCATTTTTAACTTTGAGCCAAAATTCTCCCAACTCTAATTGGGCGAATTCGATCTTCAATCATAAGTCAACGCCTGGAGTTTGTCATTTGATCTGGTTACGGTTAGTGTTTTCCACACGAATGAATTTCGCATGGAATAGTACTCAGAATAGTCTTCATTAAAATTCTTCTCGAACGATTCAGCCAGCATTTGGAAGTGTTTTTTTAAATTATTGATCATTTCGTTGTTCAATGTAACATTGTGTTCTGTTCTAAATTTTCCAAATTTGGAAACGACTGCAAGTTTTCAGTCGAATAACTTGTACTCAAAAATTCGACAATTTTTTTATAAATGCCTTTATTTTGTCATCAACTAAAGATCTATTTGTGGTTTTACCTTGCAAACTTAAATGTAAGTCATTCAAGCGATTAAAAATGCACGGTTCCCATCAGAAACAGCTGCACATCGGAACGTAATTCAAACAATCTACTGAACACTTTTCCTCGAGAAATCTCACCACGGAGTGCAGTAGCAACTGAATATGTCCACTACCCATTTTAGAACACAGCTTTGAAAATAATAGAGAGTTTAGTGGGGGGGCTCGTGATTTAATGAAGTTGATCACCTTGACAGATTCCTATAAAACACATTTAAATGGGTGAGGCATACACCTTTGCTGCCAACTTCTGTTTATGAATGCTGCAATGAACAAAAATTCAGTTTTCTGTCAAAGATTTTATTTTGGCAAAAACTCCACTGTGTTTGCCCGAGCACCATCGAAACAGAAAGCAACGCAATGCTTACCAGTCCAGTCTATCGCTTCTATTTTTTTTTTACTGCACGCGTACCACCTGGAGAGACTGCGCGTACCACTAGTGGTACGCGTACCACAGTTTGGGAACCGCTAGTTTGAGGTATGAAACTAATAAATCTTAAACGCAAAAATGTTGGCTTTTTTTATTTTTTTTTCGATAATTCGAAAATTTGCCAGTTTCCTTAGCTTATGGAATTTTATGCCACTGAAAAAATAACTGTATCGATAATCATCACTCACAAATATATAATCACACCAAAAAGGCAGAATCAGTTCAGACAAAATTAGGAAAATATTGTTTAGACGATTTCTTATTCGATTGCATTAAAGAGAGAGAGAGAGAGAAATTAAATAAATAAAAGGAAAAAAAAGGAGAAGAGTAACAGAAGGAAGACTCGTTTGAACAATTCGGTTATAACATTTGAAATTCGCTTGATTTGGCGACTTGTCATCTTTCAGTTAAAATTTCCTAAATTTATTATAAAATGTATTCATTATAATTCCTTCAATGAATCATTTAAATTATCAAACATTTATCAATTTATCTGTGGAAAATTCATCAGTTTATATTCTTAGTTTTTAATGTATCAATGTATGTATTTCAACTTCCATAGCTATTATTTACAAATTTCCTATTAACCAGTTTGAACTGTAGTTATTTCCCTAAATTAAGGAGGACGTCTATTTTATTAATTAAAATGTTTTAAAAGATTCTACTGTAAATGTTTAAAGTTATACTAATTTTGAGCAAAATTATAATCATGACTGAATATTCGTG
The DNA here is from genome assembly GCA_038502835.1 of Octonoba sinensis. Taxonomy (NCBI): domain Eukaryota; kingdom Metazoa; phylum Arthropoda; class Arachnida; order Araneae; family Uloboridae; genus Octonoba; species Octonoba sinensis. Next base: position 87,629,804 of record CM076604.1, read on the forward strand.
TGAAGATCAATAATCATTATCACTCATGTTATAAATACATTGGTTAATTTATGTTTCACTAAGTTTTCCAACATCATGAAAATAGATTTTTAACAGACTACTTGCTGCAACGAAATTATATAAATTCATTAATCCCCCCCCCCCGCTTATTCAGAGAAGAAGGCACTGAAATACAAAACCATTATTACAAAATGTTAGAAAAGTACGGATAGATGGCAGCACCATTTATCTGAAAAGATAATTTGAATCTTATCTGAAAAGATAATTTGAATCATGGTCTCACTCGGACTCGATGTGGTATGAGCCGTTAGAATGGCTAAAAATGTGGAAAGCGAGCTAATATTTAGCGAGCCTTTTAGTGACAATGAATGCAATTGTCACAAAATGTCACTTTTCAGACTAATTTGGCACGTATAATAAATGTTGGCATTCATTCTTTCCTACTACCTATTCTTGAATGAGTTATTTGTTTGGTATTATGCACACATAATTATGTCATTTTACGATGATTTCAATTTTACGACAGTAGGCAATAATGCAAGGGCGTAGCCAGGATTCCCATTAGGGAGGGCAACGGTACTCAACAGATGTATAACTAACATCAGGCTTTAAAAAATGCATATTTTGAAAAAAAGGGGAAGGGGGAAGTCTATGTAAAAATACATTTTACACAAAAAAAAAAAAAAATAAATAAATAAGGTAAATGACCCCGTAGTGGACACAGTCAGGGCCGGCGCTAGGCTGAGGCGGTGAGGCGCCTGCCTCAGGGCGCGTCGTTCTTAGGGGCGCATTGGCCATAAATATTTACTGCATCTTTTTGAGTAAAAAACAATAGTTTTTATTTCAAAAAAATTAAATAATATTTAAACTATTTAGTTTTACAAATGATGCATCAAAACTTCATCTAATTTCATTTTTGCATTAATATATATTGCACGTTTAATTTTGATGAAATCAAACATAGAAACACAGGGTTCGCGCTAGGCCGCGCGATCGCGCGATTCCCGCAATATTTTTTGAAATCCCACTCAAAAAAAAATTTTTTTTTGGGCTTAAACTTTAAAAACCCCACTTAAAATTTTGGTCAAGAAGGAAAATCCCACCTTGTATTTTTCCCCAGCGTGAACCCTGGAAACATGTCGGGAACATCTTGAAAATTTCCGTATCTTTCTTTCTTTTGTTGAAAGGATATATTTTTTACTGGGTTATTTCTTGTTCTGCACGTTATTTTTTTTCTTCTCCGCAGCGACAGGCGGCTTCAATGTATCCGGAGTTTGAGCTTTATAAGTTCCAGAAAGTGTCTTCTCTTTTTTATGACGAGCAAAACGCAATAAAGCTATTGCTTTTTCTATTTTTCTGTTTCTTTTTTTTTTTAAATTCAATTCATTCTGATCAGCTATTGTTTTCATCAGCTTTTTGAAAGTTAAAATATGTATAATTAAAGTTTGTATCGATCATATTTAATCTCTCTTCCTTCATAATACACTATCTACCAAAAAGTATTTGGACACTTTGGGTTTTAGACATTTTAAAAAAATTCTGAAGAAATATTACACTTGCTGTTCTGTATTTTGTACCATGGAAAGAACATACTTAAACTCACATTTAAGAAACAAAATTCACGCTAAGGGGCAATTAGGGGGCGGTCAAAAAATTAAAGAAGAAAAACAACACTTTTGAACATCTTGTATCAGAAAATGATCGAAATGTCCTGTACCTTTCGAAAAACATTTTTAATTATATACGGAATGCTTACTACTGCTTTCGTCAAAATAGCAGTAATATTCATGAAGATATGGGCATTTGTTTTAAATATTCGAAATTTTTCGCAAGTGTTTTGCTTATAACTCGCTAAGTTCTATCTCAAATTACATGAAACTTGCAGACTATTTGGCAAAATAAAAAGGAAGTATGGTACCAAAACGTGGGAAAAATGTAATAAATAGTGAATGAGATTTGAGCAGATTTATTAAAACAAATGTGATTGCGCATGCGCGAAAGATACTAATTATTTTTTTTAATAATTTGGTAGTGCGATATATGGAGCAACTTATGTAAAAGTTTCAGTTGAATATTGATATTTTTCAAAGAGATATACACCATACAGTGAGCCGTATTAAGCAAGCTCTCAAATTGGAGAAAAAAAGATAAGGGGTTTTCACAAATTTTTATATTGCATGATCAAGTCAAATATCCCCGGAATTAGAAACAAACAAATACTAGTTAAAATATTTTTGGGAAAACGAAACAATTATATTTTTCATTCCGCTGTAACAGTGAATTAATATGTTAAAAATTTCTACTAAGACATTTCAAAAGGTATTTCCTTAAATATCATTTTAGGAAATGCAGATATAATACTAATTTTCAGGAAAACTTTCGTAAAAAAGAAAACCACTATTATTAAAGCGTAAAAATATGAAAAATATATCAATAAAACTGATTAATGCCAAGCACAGGTATCAAAATGCTGACATAGATTTCAAGAATTAGGGTGGACCGAAAAAAACATTTTTTATTTTCGATAATGGGGTAACATTGGTGATTGGTGGCACAAAGGCCCTTAAATAAGTTAAAGTTTGTAGGACATTTTTTAAAATTGCTGCAAATGTATTGAATTTTTGGGAAACTACACTTTTTTACACAAAATTTGTAAAAAAAAAAAAAAAAAAAAAAAAAAAAAAAAAAAAAAAAAAAAAAAACATTTTCGAAGATGGGTATATTTTTTTACGTTGTAAATAATTTTTTCCATAATAAACACTATAGTTCGCCGTATATTTTTGATCACGATTTCTGTGCTTTTACGACAAATGAAAAATACAGTTCATTTTTTACGAGCCTTTGGTGACACCAGTTGCAACTTCTTCACTATCCATCATCGAAAACTAGATTTTTTTTTTTTTACACATTCTGTTAAAAAGGTTCTTGGTTGAAATTTTAACGCATTTGCCGGAAATGATGAAACTGTCCTTTTATGTGCATTTTGTACCACCAATACAATCTTTTTTAGAATACCCATCAGAAAAAATCGTAAAATATTTTCCGGTTCATCCTGTCAATGTTAAGATACATATTGCACATACAATTTAAAGACGGGGAAATTTTGTACGAAATCGAAAGTAACCATAAGCTCAACTTCCGCGAATATGAAATTCTAGCAGGGTGGCGCAATTCCCATTTCTTTAAAGGTTCAAAAAGTAGGAAATATTTGAAAATTCTTACCAGTAAAAAATTTTCGAAAACGATTTTTCAATTATTCTGCAGTAGTGAAACTTAACACTGAGCTCTGTACAGCAACATCAATTCCTCAACAACTGCCACTGTTCTTTTCTCCCGGCCGTTCATCAGAGAAATAACGTTAAAACTAAAAACCTCGAACATCGACAAACAGCTAGTAAAAATTCCTGTCTAACTAGCGAATGGCCACATTTGTCAAGACTCAGAAAATTACTTTCTCTTTCTGTGCTTTTTTTTTACAACGAAGGAAGGGAAGCAAAACGAAAATTCTTATTACTCCTCAAGGACTGAGAAAGTAAAAATCTCCCTATTGCTTCAATTAATATCGATGTCATAACATGGTAAATGCCTTTTAACAACGTCAGCACCAAACATTGATTATCAAAAAATAATCCTTCCAACTCACGAATTACCGGCCTGAAAAGGCTTCTATCAAGTACTTTTATCATCATTCCCAGAAGCAGTTTGTATAGTTTGGCTTCTAATGATAGAAGAAATATAGAAGTGAGGGAGATATGACGAAAACGCCACACACATGGGATGAACCACCACTCTTTGGGAATCCTTACCTTCTTTCATCTCAAAAGCTAAAGTTTTTTGCGCTGACGGATGGTTTTATGACACCTTTGTCATTGAATGGTCATCCAGTGGAGATCGTTTGATTATTTGTAGGCTCCACCCTCTCGACGAAGAAGTGCGAGAAAGCCCGAGAGAGGGAATGGGTCACTCGCATCGCCTTTGTGTACTCGCCTCGTCTAGTTTCGGTAAAATAACATTCAGTTTATTTCTGTAAAACAAGACAGTTCAGCGGAAATCTTGCATTCACAACGAATACAAGGTAAAGAACCACACTTTCCTGATCAAGGGTGGGGCAACTGCCCTTTCCTTGATGCCCTTTTTTCCTGTTCTAGGTAAGGGCATTTGCCCCTACCTTCCCCCAGGCTACGCTCTTGCAATTATGTGCAATGGACTAATCAAATAAAAGAATTTGCGTAAGACGCAACATTTCCATAACTCCTAACAATAATATAAGACTCATGTACAAAAACTTTTGCAAACAATTTCCACTCGAAACGAATGAAAAGTCACATAGTACAAAGTAAACAGGCTAATCAACAAACTTACAAAGAGCCTGCTTGGAGAAATTCTGTGTAGATACTTAAAAAAAAAATACATTTTTGATATTGTGTGTAAAATTTTTGCTGAAAACTATTCTATATAAAATGAATGTATTCTATGAAAAGGAAACATAAATCATATGGAATTCCATTTGTCAATTCTCCGATATTTTTAAAGATAGAATTATCTTGAAAATTAAAATATTTAACTACGTAAATAAAGACCTAAAAATATTGAATTCCATTAATAAATAAGTAGAATGTTCTTTATTTTAATAATGTATATTTTGAGCTAAAATTGTGGATGTATAAGACATGCACAAAAGTTCATACAGACCAATTTTGTGTTGAAATATTTGGTTGCTTTAATGCATTTCACACAAACTACTTAGACACTACCAATCAAAAATTACTAAACGAAATAGTAATTACGATAATAAATAAAAAATAAGTTTTTATTTACAAACATAGAATTAGTTATAGTCAGAATGAACGTTGTATTGGCCTAAAAATTCGTTGGATTGAACGTGTGAGTGATCATTATATAACAAAACGCTAGTACAGTTGGTGGCATGCTTTTTAAATGTTTACTTCCAGGGTATTTTAACATTTTTACTGTCCTCCTAATGTTTTCTATTCGTTGGTGTGAGATGCATGTTATGTTCTATGTACCACAACATTCAGTTAAAAAGTTATTCAAAAGCAAGAAATTCAAATTAATTTAACTGTGCGCAACATTTCTTCTGTTTGATAATTTGGTTTTCCCACCCCTTTTAGATTGATCACGTCCACAACCCTTCTTGGCAGGCTCAAATCAAGGGTAGGAAGGAGTGGACACTCGAACCAGTACCAGAATGCTACAACGAATGTAAAACTATCACAACTGTTGTGGAGCCGGGAGAAGTCAGTGAGTAGCAGTTCAAATTATGATCCCATGATGCCTTTAAATGCTAATAGACCTTAGTAATGAGTACCATCAAAGAAGATGGCGGTGGCAACTCCAGAACGAAAAAGAACTGATTATATAATTTATCTGAAGAGAGAGAGAGAGAGAGTTCTTCTTACTATATGATATTAGTTCTGTGTATAGTCCTGTAACTGTTCGTGTATTTGGTACTAGTAACGTACGCAATTCATTTTTTATGCCATTCGCCTTTTATGCGAATGGCTCGCTGACGCAACGCAATGGAGCAAATTCACATCAATTTCTGCGCAATTCCTGAAAGCATTGTTGCAATATATAATATTTGAAGATTTTAAAGCATTGTTGACAACATCCATATACATATTTCACTTAACGTGGACCAGTTACGATTAAATTTTGCGGTACGATACGATACTGACATCATACAAAAAACAAAGTACGGTAAAAGCGATATTTTAAAATTTGCTTAATGATTAGCTTAGAACAGTAACATACTATTTGCATTAATTTTAGTAACTTACGGACGTTAACAGACTTATTTCTATTTCTTTTCTATTTCTATTTCTTTTGAAGTTCACAAAAAAAAAAAAAACCAGAAAAACTAGGGGAAAACGGAGCATTTGGCAACCACGGTGTATAGGTTTAAGAAGAGGTCGATTCCTTCAATTTGCTGCAAATTAAGAAATTTCACGAGATACAAATTTTGATTAACACAGCAAATATCCATCATCTCCCACACAACAAAACCCCACAGCGAACGATCGCGAAGCCAAATTGCTTGATAAAAATTTACTAAATATTAAAACATTACTTTAAAACAAATTAATTTTTTAGATATATATATTTTATTTGATTTAAAAAAAACAATGGGAGAACAAACTGTTTAGCGAAAGATCAGCTATAAAGCGATCGGGAGAGTTGGCAGCTCGCCGCTTATTATAGTGTAAGGTGTAAGAAAAATGATAATAAAAATAAATCATTCTTTTACCTTTAACAGTATAAAGAAGCGATAATCATACATGCGATTTGTCAAACGAAAAAAAAGCTGAAAGTTTTTTTTTGCCTACATATTAGTTAAATGTATCTCTTTTATTGAGCTAGATGTCAACAATATGCATCTTTGAAGTATTAACCCCCCCCCCCACCCCTTAAATAAAAAAAAAAGTTTCAAAAGCAATATTTATTTACTGATTACTTGTTAAGAGCTGCTCCCACTTGCTTTATTGATAATTGTTTAGAATGTAGATGATTTAGTAACAATTTTCATGCAAAAAAATATTTATTTAATTTTAAACAAATTTAATAAATAGTATCGAATCCTACATTTGAAATCCCGAAATTCGGCTCTTTTTCGAAAATTCCCAGTTTTTGTTTATTCATAAAAAATTTCCCCGCGAGAACTTAAAAGTCCGTTTTTCAACTTTTATTCCTTTTTCTTTTCTTTTTTAAAAGCAAAATGAGGGAACTTGTGTGATTTATTTTTCTGTGGTCTTAAACGGTACTCAGTTACTGGGCACCATTGCATTTTGTACAAATGCTTGTTTTGATTCGACTTCTGTTACTAATATTTAATTTTTTTTAGATGTAGCTCGATTTTCTTTTTCATACAATTGCAGGAAATAGCAAATTGGAAGCTGCCATGTGGGTGGGTACAAGTTAATTTTAACTGAATTGGGTGTTGTAGTTTGAAGCATTTTATCAAAATCCATGAACCTTTTCTTTTTATCAAAATATATAACACATCAATTTACTTATAACTTTTCAAAAAAATGAAAAAAATAAGAGTTACTTATTTATTTACCAGTTGAGAAAGCACTGAAATTTGTAGTAAAAATGCGATGATGTTTATGTAAGTCCGCCATTTTTGGTCCTGTCAATCCGCCGTTTTGGGTCTGTCCGAAAGCCGCGATAGTATCGACCCCGAGCAAACCAAATTTGAGATTCGATTAAGTAGTTGAAATGAAAGAAGTTTGATTCTTGTGAAGAATACAAAACATAGCAAAACAAATAGAGCGCATGGGTACCTTCTTAGTTTAACAGCAATAACAAAAAAAAAAGCACCTGGAATAAAAAATAAGGACTATTTAAGGACTTTTTAAGGCCTTAAAAATGAAAATGAACATTAAGGACTTTCTAAGGACCTTTAAGGACCGTACGAACCCTGTAATTCTAATTCCAACAAAATATTACATTGGCTTCTTCAAAATAAGAAAAGAAAAGAGATAAACATGTTTATGCGTATAACAATAATAATTTTCTGCCTTGTTGTAAGAATATTTTCCTATATAAAGTTACAAATTTCGTCATACAAAGAGCTCTTAATGATCAAATAGTACTAATAATCATTTCCAGCTTTGTTTGATTTATCATCAAAATTCAAACCTGTATGATTTATAAAATATGTATTATTTTTAGTTGTTCTGGACACGAATCGTTGGTACCACAAAACAAAGATTATTGGAAATGATTTGAGCATCACCATTGGATCTGAGTTCGATTAAGGTTCCGAATGTGATTGTGCCATGACTGAAAAAGGCCAAAGAAAAGCTACTTCTAGTCAACGAAAAAAAAAATGTTTCCTATCTATGGTTTCAAGACGATAAAAATATATTTTTAAGTTATGCCTGTTCTTGTTACACCTATTTTGTTAAAACTATGTTCATATATTTAATAGTTCTGCCTGAAAAAAGTTGTGTTCAATAAACTGCATACTTGGTTGTTCAAGTATGCTGTTAACAGGACAATAGCCTTTGAAAATGAGTGTTTTATTTTTCAACAAGTCTATTAAGATAAAGGTATATTGTGAGTAAAATAATTAATCAACAAGAGTAAAATATTTTTCTTTTGGTGTAATAGAGTTGCGTATAGTCATCATCCTTTGCAGACTTAGTGCATTCCCCGGAAACCGGCCATTCTTGGGGCTTGGGCTACGAGGAAAGCGCCTTACCACTACGCCACCATGTCGGCAAGAGTAAAATATATCGTAAAATAAATTGAAGAGTAGAATATAAAATTGTAAATAAATAAATAAATTAATTTAACTAAAAAAAATCAACCCCACGTTTTGTGCTTTATTTTGCTGATTTTTCATTTTACTCATTTTTAGAGAAATAATTTTTTGTCATTTTTCCTTTGCGAAGCTTTAAAATTTTGGTGTTTAACCGACAAAGAACTTTCACAATTCCTATTAATAACTAAAAAAGGCTAAAGATTATTCATTTTCGCTTAAAACGAATAGATTTTTATGATTTTTTGAAAGTGATGCTCTCACTGTGATGAGTGTTTAGGTACTCTTTCCGTTAGTGCTTCAATTTAACCGATATAAGCGGTTTATTCTGTCTGTCTGTTCGCTATAGAATCCCAGGCCGTTTTACCGATCGGGACCACATTCGGCACGGTTGATGTTTATAACCCGAGAAACTCATCGCTGCAAAAATGAAAGTTGTGACTCAATTAGTTTTTTTTTTTTAATTTTTAGAAATTTTCAATGATTTTTTTTTATCTGTTTTATTTTATTTTTGCATTGTTGTCGTCGTATCCAACCATACAATTACAGTTGCCGTGTGAACAAAAAAATCAATGCAGTTACCATTGTTGTAACAAATGTAACAAATATACTAATAATAATCAAAACCTTTCTCAAGCATATTGAGTGAGGCTTCGCTGTATTTGCAATCTCTGTTAAAAATTAATGTATACGCGAATTTAATTTAATCCTTTCTTTCTTTCAAATTTATTTATTTATAGTCTGCGCTTTTTATATTTTTCTTATTAGAGTGGCAGCGCTTTTATCCCAGTTTCGTTAAAACATTTGTTTTGAAAAGCATAATAAAATTTTCAATAAGTTCTTTCGATGATAAATATATATTTTTCACAAATAACTTGATTATATAGTGAATAAATATATAGTAGCGTGGGGCAGTAAGCAAAGGAGCGTCCTCGCCGCCTGACCTGGGAATTCAGTTTGAATTATCAGACACCTTTGTACCAATCATTTTAATTACAATTTATAATATCTAGAACAGCGGACATTTCGTATGACCGCCGGGCCTACTGGTTGCATTATGATGTCCGAACGGTTTGTGCGGGCTGGTGTGACATTCATATTTGTGTGGTTCACCGACTCTGTGTCCCATGAACTAGTTATTTTTAGTCCTAAGTTTTTTTTTTTATAGAGGTAACAATCATGGAACACAACGATTCATCATTACATAGCTTACAAATCGTTGCAAAATAGAAGAGGCATTTTTCTGGAGCCTTTTTCGGTCAACTTCCATCTTTGGCGTCTCACAACAACTAAGTAGGTCTCTCTCGCAACTCCCCTTCTTACCGTCCCCTTCTCCTTCACACTCACATCCTATATCACACCTGGTCAGAGGTCGCGAGGGCCGTGGTAGTCTAGTGGTTACGATGTCGGACTTCCAACCGGAAGGTCGGGGGCTCGATACCCGAACCGCCGATGACCCACCACGTGCACTTGGGGATACGTGTATGTAAAATCCGTGGACCCCACAAACATCGCGACTTGGGATTAGGACACCCTTAAGGCCAAGTGCTAACAGGGAAGAAAGTTGGAGGAGCAGAGGTCGGAGGATTAAGCGGGGAGACATTGGGAACGTGGGAGGATGCTGTTCACAACAATGTGCTTTGCAAGTTATAAACTTTTATAATAACATGATTAATTGAAAATTTAATGCATTAATACCTACTAATTTCAATTATGCCATACTGTATTACTAACAGTTAAAATCTCTTTTTTTTTCTGTGTTTTATTTATTTATTTATTTATTTATTTTTATCTTGGAAAATCTATATATATTCACTACTTATTTAGTGCGCAGAATCAACTCTGACTTTTATTAGAATTAAATGGTTTCAAAGGAAAAGCACACAATGTATTATTGCTTCTATTTTAACCATACTTAAGAGTCACAACGTCATTTTGATTTGTAAGTAGGAATATTCAGTTACTGTGTGTGTGAGATTTAGCTTTAATTTTACATCACTCAGATTTTATTCTCCGCATGCAAGTTATATTAGAAAATTTTGTAACACTTCTTGCTGAAACCTTTTTCAGTTCTTCCGAATTTTGTGGAACGTCTTTCGTGATTACCAAGAAAAGACAGTTTCAGCGATTTTTCCAATGATGAAAGCAAAATGACAAGGCCACTTGAAATTTGAACTGTATATTTTTCCTATGGAGGGAGGTGTTTGAAAAGAACATAACTTTTCTAATCAAAAGAACGAAACAAAAAAACTTTTTCTTTTGAAAATATATTTTTACAATTTTCTATAAATAAGTATTTATGCTTTTACTTTCGCATTACTTTAGTGACTGGCATTCTGCGCAATAAAACTGATAGAGACTGTTTAGATTCACAGGGGTCCGCGGGCTACCCGCTGTTCTCGTTAGGAACAACTTTTTTGGTCTGTCGCACACTTGTTGCTTCTTCGGCGCCGCCATCAGTCATTCAAGTAGTATCTCCCTCCGCTCCATGAAAATCAGACGCCTGTTGTGCTCCTTCCCTGCAATGCTGTCGTGGATCGATAAAAAGTCTTCGTTTGCTTCAGTGTTTTGAATGGTCTAAATATAGCTATTTTATATGCGTGCATTGAATAATGTTTAGAAAAGCATCTGAAGGGAGAATAATACTTTAAAAGTAATGCTTTATTTATTGATTAAGGAAGACTTTCTATTTCAATTATTAAAAAAAACCAGTTTCGCTTGAAAGTGCATTATTTAAGATAGAGACTTAAGACTCTTTATACTTACTAAAGTATGAATTTAAAACCTAACTGTAGCAATGCTCCTATTAATTATTTTTGTGCATGTTTCGAAATTTATCTAATTGTTTAAAATATTCTATCTAAAGAAAAAGGAGAGATGCAGTTAGAAAAAAAATGAATTGGTGTTGCTCATTCGTTTCTTGATATTGCTACAAAAGCACAGAAACGAAAAATGAAAGTTCATATCTGTTCAATAGGCAGAAGCAAAGTATAACGCATAAACATGATGGAAGCTGCAAACATGCGTTAACGCCTTTATCGACGCAAAATGCCTTTTTAGTTGGAAAAAGATGCGAGCTTCAGAGGCCCGTCATTTCAAACTTTTGCGACGAGGAGGGGGGGGGGGGGGGGGTAAGAATCCAAAGGGTAAAAATTCAATGCAAATTGCATGAAAAATAAAACGAAATGCATGCACATTCATGCAACACACATCTTATTTCCTAAGCCGGGGTGGGTGGGTGTTGTAATCTTCTCTCCCCCAAATGATGGACCTGAGCTTCAAGTATGATGGATTTGGGATGAAAGTCATCCCAAATCCATTTCCATTGAAAAAAGTGTTCTTCGCAACCAAGCAACAAGTGTAGGCGATTTATTTTGAGCATCCATTTTTCCCACTTGAATCTCTGTCTGTTATACGGAATGTAAGTTCATTTTATTCGTTTTATTTCGTTTGTTATAACCTCTGAACAGAACCAAATACATATATTGCGCAAAAAAATAATTTTAAAAATATCTTCTCATCATTTTTATTCTTTGCTCTTCTACTGGGAAATGTGTCTTCCGGGAATGACGTCACGTCTCTTCCAAAGCTCGAAACAGTTACTAAGCAACGGAAATATGAATCCGTTGTTTCAGAAAGACGATTTATCGCTTTTTTGGCGACAATTTGAAAAAGGTTTATATTGGACATTTTAAATTTTTCAGGAGCTAAAGCAAGTAATTGAAACATCAGTCAAGTCAATGAGGCTCGCTCGTTCCCAGACTTTTTGCACTTTTCCAGGGGTAGGGAGGGGGGTTAATTGAAATCATATTGTATTAAAATAACAGAAAAACACATACACATAAATACATAGTAACGTGGAGCAGGGGAGCAACAAGATTTTGTTCGAAACGAGAAGAGCAGGAGCAAAGAAATTTGTTGCACTCCAATGCTTCAATTAATTATTATTATTTTTTCTTCAATTGCATTCAAAAACTTAAAAATAAATGAATAAGTTTTTATTTTTTATTTTGATATACTTTCTTTTTAAAAAAAAAATCTTGTTGCTTTCTTTTTCTTCCCTTTTATTTATTTATTTATTTATTTTTACACGTTCATATTTTTTCGCAACATAGTACGCATAAAGCATTATATCTTCAATCACAATTAAATAGTCTGCACATACTTAAGTTCGATATTTTTCAGAGTGAACCTCAGAAAAACAATAATCTTAGGTGATGAAGATAATAGCAATTGTTTGATGGAATTAAATTATAAGCATTGCATTATGGTTTGATAAAAATGTTAGTATACTTTCGAAAATTTTCTAAACCGATGCATGTCCAAAGGCATTTCTTTCAGATGAATCCTTTTCGAAATAAGCTACTTGAAAACAAAAAAATCATAAATAAAAATCTATTAGCATTTTCCCTTTAACTTATAAAAAATATATTACTAGTAGTCTCGATAATTCGAGGTGGACGGAACCGGAGCTACCTCGAACCATCGAAAACTCGAATTATAGAAATCATAACATTTTATAAATAAGTAAAAGGGAGTAAAGCAACTTTAAAATTTCAGTATCGTGTATTTACAGAAAAAATGTACTTGGCATACAGTTACATGATTGAAAGCTAATTATATTTTTTAATTTGCCAGTATTTCAAAGCTCTAAATGTAGCCTGCCTACTTATTAATGAAATTTTTGATCACCGGTCATGGATAAAAGTAGTCCAATTCGATATTTTTACGCATGAACCGGCGAATAACAATAAAAACCAGATGTGGTATTTCTTTCACGAGTTTCGCTGTTGTTGGCCATTATTTGGGAGCTAAGCCGATATTTTTCCACTAGCTCGGATTTATGGGAAACTCGAACTATCGAGACTCGAATTATCGAGTACTACTATTCATAACTCCGAACATCCTTTTTGCGATTCCTCTTCAGGAATTTGTGCAGCGGCAGTAGCAGGAGAAGATTGATTCATAAAAGTTGCAATACTCTACTGGAATGCTTTGTTCCAGTTTTCAAGTCCTCCATCTGCAGAGTATTAATTAAGAGTTGCAAAACACAAGATAATCGGGATATCCAGTGCCTTCTGGGGGCAGGGGGGGGGGAGGCGGGCCCGTCATTTGAAGATTTTGCAGGAGGGAGGGGTGGCAAAGAGTACACATTCAATGCATATTATAGGTAAAAAACAACAAAATATATCAACACATACATAAATACATTGTATTTTTAAAAGACAGGAGGGGGGTCAATTGACCCCCTCTGGTCACCCAAATGACGACTCTGGGGGGCGATCCTGTTACTCTTCGATGTTGTATATAAATATATGCATGTACATACATATTATAGAAAATCCCAGAAGTTTTCCTGTAGACACCATTGATAGCCGAATTTTTTTCCTTTTCTTCACAAGTTTCGCAGAGGTAATTCAAAATTTGATACTTTTTTGGGAAATGCTGTTTAGTATTTGATGAGAGACTAAGCGGGACGTTTAAAATTTTCAGTTTCTGTAAAGACCCTTTTAACATTTTCGCAGTGGCAATAAGTACCCCGTAGTAGAGTGTCTGTCATTATTAAAAACAGTCAGTTGCCACTGTTTCTTCACAGATTTGAAAACTTTTCCCCTGATGTATTCCATTTCACGAAAGTGACAGCTCCGGTATTGCAGCCAAAAAAAAAAAAAAAATAAAGAAAAAGAATGAAAAAAGGAAGATTGTGCTATCGATGTAAATTATGGGAAGTTAGGTGAATTGCGGTTTTGATGAAATACATTCCCAGAATAGGTGTTCCCAGGGCGCATTTTTCTCTTAGAACAGATAAGATTACTGTCAATTTAAGCGACGAAGTTAATCTTGAGATATTCGCTGCAATACGATTCATATTTTAAAAATATTAGCAAGATGTGTGTTTAGGATTTTCGCAGATAAAAACTTATTAGTAAGTAGGAAAATATAACGAGTATAGTCAAAAGAATGTTGCGCTAAAAATTTAATTCCATTTTGAAGATAGTCGACCACGTAAATTAAAATAATAATAATAATAATAATAGAAATGAAGTAAAATAACCATCTCATAAATGGATAGCGTATTCTTGAAAAAATACACGTTCTGGTAAAACAATCAAATAGAACACCCACTTTACACGCTTCTTCAAAATGCAAAATATATTCAAATAATGATGCAGATATTTACAACAATTTGAGTAAAAATGTAACTGTTTGTAGATTTTAATCATAAAGATTCTAATACTTTAACAGTCTGCACAGATGGAAAAAGTTCCATGAAATCTACTTTTTTTTGCCCCAGAAAATTAATGCCCCAGAAGAACGTTTTCAATGTGACCAGTGTCATCAGCTTCCATTGATCATCTAATGTGATTTTCATCATTATTAGATTGTCTAAAAGTAAAATAGTCACAGATTTCCATCCCCCACCCATGATGATGCATGTTTATTCACAATAAATCGAGAAAAATCGACAACTTAAAAACATCGAGCACTAAACAATGTTTAACAAATATCGACTCCAATGCATCGATAGTTAAAAAAAAAGTTTAAAGGGAAAGAAAAATAATCCAACGACTTTAAGAATCTTTTCATTGATGTGGCAAACTTTGAGCGGGCAAAGAATTAATCGGGTATGCAGGGACGTAATTAGGTCATTTTAAAAGAGGGGTAAGACCAGGCTTTAGCGCCCCCTCCTCCGCCCGGATATACACACAAAAAATGTATATATATTTGTATACGCTCATACACTTAGTCAACTTAGCGCCACTAAAAGCTGGCGCTCAGGGCACCCCTATGCCTCCCCCCCCCGAGTTACGTCTTTGCGGATATGTTATGATTTTGGTCTTGTCCGGAGCCTGAAACCGGTGAATCTGTCATTTGGCGATTCATCACGGCGAGAAATGCAGCAACCCTTATCTCGTGGGCGAAACTATTTTTCTATCTGGATTCTAGAAGTAAACACTGGGAGCGACGGCGTGTCAAAGTGACTGAACGCAAGAGCCGCCTAACGATTTTTGCTTAAGCGTTGTGAAAAGGATTTTTACTCTTTAGCGTTGAATTTTGAGATACAGATCTTTGTCGATTATCATTAAAACGAAGATGCCTCAGCAAGTTATAGTTACAAGAACAACAACATCCTCGTCCGCAACGGCAATCATTTTGAATACTGGGATATTAAGAACACCATCTGGATTACTCAAGTTCTTTGAAATGGTAAGTGTTCCCCTTTCGTTTGTAGAAATGTCAAAATAATTCGTTTGGAAATGTAATTTCTAAAAAAGGAAAAAAATTCGTTGCAGTTTTATTTCACTTTTTTTGATAGATGTCCCCTAAAATACTATGAAGCGTTACCCCTTCAATAAATAACTGTAAAACTAATGATGTTCAATGTAAAGATTGGAATTACAATACATTTCTTAGAATGAATAAAAACATTTCAATCATATTTTATATAGAAAAGGGTTATTCAGCCTTTTTAGACTTAAAGATACTAAATTCTTTGTCTCTCCCCCTTCCCTCTCCACTTGTGTGCGTATGTATGTGTGTAAAAATACAGGGGAGACCGTCATTCAGAGGGATCTAAATAAACAATTCCCCTTCCTGGCTTTAGAAATTTAATGTATCTCTATGTGTATATATATGTTTTGGTTGTTTTTTACGTTATAATGCAATATACATTAAATTATGAAGTCCCTGGGAAAATTGAAATGGCGGACCTGAATACAGCTATAACCAAAGCTATCCTGCTTTAGTAGCGGTACTAGAATTTTCTCCTGCGGGAGGGGGAGAGTTGGTCTTTACATGTACAATATATACTTGAACATACAAGGATCGGCAATATTGCTTAAAGCAAGTGAAAAAACAAGGGCTATGAGGGGGTGACCCCCCAAACCACCTTTTAATTTCGGCCTTGCCCTGTTTGGATCTGCATACAGTGATCGTTCTAATACAGAGTTGTCCTTGAAATCTCGTTTTTTGTTTAAGAAAATTTGAAATTTAACAATTCATTGTTTTAAATATTTTCTTGGGGAAAAATGCAATTTAATTTCATTCTTCATTTGTTTAATTTTCGGTTTTTTTGAATGAAGATGTGTGATCGTTTGATACCATTATTGTGAAAATTATTTATACTGAACTTTTCTATAATTAACAGTTCTCATTTTAATAATTTCCCATGTTTTCAATTTGTAAGTTTTTTTTCATAATCGGTCCACTTTTGTGCTACAAATCATTGTTGAACTATGATTTATTTGCAAACTACCGCAAAAAAAAAAAAAAAAGTAAATTATCATTTGGATACAACAGGGGGTTTAAAGAAACTTTTTAAATGTTTTGAATTGCGAGTTTCGCCAATTCTGTAACAAAACGATGAAAAATTGAGTAAGATGGTGGAAACTTTAGTATGTATTTTCCCCATTATAGTGTAATGATTAAAAATTTATGATAGGACATTCTTTATTTGAAAAAATAAATAAATAAATAAAAAACAAAACAGGAAGAGAAAAAAAAACTCTTTTTGCTTGTATAATTTTATAAGCAATTCTACAATTGTATAATTGTATAAGAAGTAAAGACTGCCTTCAGCTATAGTGTAGTACATCACCTTGCGTCACATGGTAGAGAGTGAACTTAATATTCTGCAACCTTGTCCCGTTATGACCTGAAAAGACTTCACTTTCTTCTTTATTAGGCTTCGTTTCGCACCGGTTGAAATTAGGACGAATGATCTATTGTGGGCACCGGATGTTTTGTGACGTCATGTCAAATGATCTCTCTCTCTTTTATCTCGAAAAAACACATTGGAAATGAATTTTCATCTAAAATAGTGAGAAGTATTTTGCTGATTTTTATGCTAATTTAGTTGTTTGTGTGTCATTTTATTTTGGGTGTAAATTAAAAATAATTAATTGATTACATAGAGATTTATAAATTGAGCCCGTTTACATTGACCCAAAACCGGTATGATTTCAACCCGAAATCGTACCGGTCAATGTCAGGAATTATGGCATTACTTTCAAGAATTAAAGTATCAAGAAATAAATATGTTTAAAACTGAAATTTACAGAATGGTAAAAAAAATGTATACACTCATTGACATTGAACCTATTCAGAACACAATGACATGCAGTGAACACATGCATTTTTTGTTCATTTTAAAATATCAATTAAGAATCTTGTTACAGAACATTGAAATTTAAAAATTATTTTTAAAATAAATATATTCACTGTCAACTGTTATATACATTTTTTGGACCCCTCAGTATTTAGAAATTCCAAAATAATAGAGCAATAATGTAACTTACCAATAAATTACCAAATTGTATTTGTCATCATTACTTATTTCTCAGATTATTTTGCGTAGAAGCACCAGTAGTCAAAATTAGAGCACTTAGAAAAGAGCTTTGTTGATTATTGTTAAATTATAAGATTCAATCCATGGATCACGGCCTACAGGTCCAAATAGCAGCTATAGTCGTATTGATGCGTGCGCTGCTATCAGCGAAAGCTTTAGTTCTTATAAAAGGCGCAAGTTTTTAAAAACTTTTAAAGCAATTACTTTTAACTGTTGCTATCCTTCCTTTGTTACAATTTTACCTTATAAATAGGGAATAATTAGAAATATTAATAATATTGTGTAATTTCTTAAGTGTCATTTGGACAATTCAAGATAAATGTTCTTTTATAAGGGCTCTGGGTTGCATTCAGCAATTTATTTCGGGAGAGGGCCCAATCCGAGGTATTAAGAAAACTTTCCAAATTGAAAGTTCAAAATATTAAAATCTTTGTTTAAAATAGTTAGTTTTAAAAATTAATTTCGGGAGGGTCCAAGCCATTTAAATATGCCCTTGCAAATGGCTGCTTGCTTTTTTTTACTTAATGAGACTAGATTCTTACTATTCTTAAAAGTGTAAAACGTTTTTTCGTATAGAAAATTATTTTAAGACCATACAAGCTTTATTTTTTTTTCCAAAATTATAAAAGAGTTCTCAATTGCAGTCTATAAGTCTTTAGCATTATGCTAATTTAAACTAGCCCAACACTAATTCTCTAACTGGACGTTTTCGACCTAACTTATATTTGGTCTTAATTCATATTGCGATCAAAATTGGATCCACATAGTTCACATTTATTGCTAGTGCATTAAAGACAAGCTTGAAACGTTTCAATGACGCATAATAGCACAATTGTGTAGAGGTTTGAAAACGTCTACGTAAATGAGAGGTACAAGTTCATTACTCAAAATTTAGCTTAGGATCTAGTAAAATTGAGCGTTAACTGCCAAAATACTTAAACAGCAAAAAAAAAAAAAAAAAAAAAAAAAAAAAAAAAAAACATTGAACAATTTAATACTCAACAACTTTAATAAATAACAAAGACATAATAAAATTAGGCAAAAATCAAAATAAACTTTTAAACGTGTGCCGCGGGTAACAACCTACGCGGGCAAACAATTGCTGTACAGCAAAAAGAAAGAGTGAAAAAAGATTTCACTTGGCATTTATACTGTTCTCACAGTCAAGCACTGATGCCATAAAACTTTGAAAAGTTCGCTAACGATGCATAATAACTCAAGGCTGAGCAGGTTGCCACAAGTCTTTACATTTTCCAGTAAAGGAATCGATTCGAAAATTCCACTAGGTATACTGGACTGTAGGTAGTGATATAATAATTCAATCAAACCACTTTGACTCAGGAGAAAAAAGTTCTGCTTTTGTGTCAACGTAACGTTTTGTATCAAACGTATATTTAGTTGCTGTAAAAAGTTAACATGAGTCTTTCAATGCTAAATTATTTATATGGAAAATTATAATGCGGGTTTTTTTTTTTTTTTTTTCCTATTTGAGGGGGAAAAAAATCCATATAATATAGTACTAAGAAATAAATAAAATATAGTTCTTTTTTTAAAACTGTTTTTAGATTCCTTCAAAGTCCCTAAATTTTATATCAATAAATGATGCGTGAAATTTTTGGGACCATTTTACTTTGGATGATTTTTTGCAGTGGAGTGCAATAACCTCGGACGATATTTTAAAAGAAGTTGGTCATCCATCTTCTTCACTTCATTTGAATACTCATTAGGATGTTTATCGCATAGTAACTCTGCACGCGATGGAAACAGATCGATTTCGATTCTGAGTTGCTGTTGTGGGAAGAAACGTTTTCTTCCTTAATTCCTTGGAAATGATATTTAAATTGATATTACAAGCCTGAAGGATTTGACGTTTTTTACGTATAACTTTTGGTAATTGGTTCCTGTATTTTTCAGTCGTGAATCCGAAAAGACTTTCATTTCTCCCCATCACGTAAGGATTTTTTGCAGACGCAAATTTCAAAATTGACGAACAATTGAAAAATTACTACTTTAAAGCATGGTTAAAAAGTTTATTTTACTTATAATTCATTCATTTTTTAAAAACTTAACCTTTTAAGGGAATGATTATTTTTGAATATTAATTGAATTAATTTATATTATTTTTTGACTTTTTTTAACGAAATTTTTACGGGATATTAAGATTTCTTTTATACTTCTCATTAAATTTTACCTTTATGATTTAAAGTTGGGAAAAGCACCCAAAAGAGATGAAAACTCTTAACAGTTTAAAAACTCGATACTTATTTTCAATACATCATTGTCATTTAAATCAAGTTTTCAACCATTAATCTACTCTGCGTAAACTTCCACTTGAGTCAAATACATGCGATGCAATAAATTAAAACAATACTGTTCTATGAATCACAGTTTGGTAAAATCGTTCATTGACAAAATAGTTTCAGATCTGTGTAATGATTTATAGTTTTTTGCTTTGAAATGAATTATTATAATTTTATTCACCTGAAAAGGTATTTATTATAGAGCAGTTTTTTCTGCATTGTTAAGTAGTGCAGGATTTCTGAGATCGTGTTAGAAAAAATTGTTTTTATTGTTATCTCCGCTGGGGTCATTCATAAATGATGTCACCCTTCGAGAGGGGGAGGGGGTTCGTAAATTGTGACAATTTGTGACAAAGGGAGGGGAGGGGAAACAAGAAGTGTGGCATTACAATGGTTCCTATTTAAATTTTGGTTTCTACAAATACATTTAAAAGCAGTAAATTAAATTTATCATAAAAGTTTTTTTTATTTTCGTAATTTGATTTTAAAGTTTCATTGATCGTTTTGTATCGTAAGCACCGATGCTGATTAAGGTTTAAATTTACTGCTTATTAAAAGTTTAAAAGTAATTTTTCTTAGACATTTATTTACATTTTTAAGATAAAATTTCGTGGGTCTTTTTTCAGAATTCAAACAATTAATATATTTTACTGTTCTGTACTAATTATCTTTTGTGTTGTAAACCTTAACCTCATTTTATACAAATTAAGTACATATGTAATCATTATTATCTGTATGCTCACAAATGTGATTAAAAGTTCAAAAATAAAATTAGAAACGTGATCTATAACGCAGTGTTCTGTTTCTGAACTGCAAGTAGATATGCTAGCGTGACATGTGACAAAGGGGGGTAGAGGTGTAAGATGAAATATGACATTTCGTGACAGAGGGGAGGGGTGTCAAATATATTGAAAAAAGTGTGACATCATTTATGAACGGTCTCCGTGGTGGGTGAAAGAAAAAAAAAAAAGTGATGCAACGACCCAGGTAATTTTTGCTTTGTTTACTGAGGTAACGTTTCACCATCTCACGCCTACCAGCCATTTATTTTGTTGACATCTGCATTGTGGCAGCGCAGTTGTTCTGAATAACTTATAAACTATGAATGTTAAGCTTCCGTTTCTTACATAATTTAATTAATACCATCCTATATTATTTCTCCCGCATGTGTTTAAAATTTGAAAATTTAATAGTCAGTGTATCACTGAAATGGAACAAAACATTATACTAACTAGTCAATAATTATTTGTTCGATAAAATTCTCATTCGAAGTTGTTTCAAAAATAGAATTTAGTATTAGTATTACTATTTTAAATTTCAGTTTCAAAAATATGTTTTTTTCCCTAATATATTTGTACTTGATTACAGAAAGTTCACGTCAGAATTATTTTCTGGTTAATTTATTTGATTAGGTATATGAAAGGTGTCTGAAAAAGATGATCACGTCAAAACCCTTCAAAAGATCTGTCTCACATTAGCATACAAAATTGATTGCTAAAAGTGATTGACTTTAAATTTGAATAATCACTGTGAAAATTAATTCTGAATATAAAAAGCTCTACCCGCATCTTGTGCAAAACGAAACACTTCCGCATGCAAATAAAATAAATGATTAGTGTTAAGATTTTCCGCGGCATTTGCAGAATTCTAAAATGTTGATGTACACAGAGTTTCAAAGAAAGAAAGAGAGGGGGAAAAGATGATAAGTTGATACAATTTGATCACTTGTAAAAAAAAAATCCTATAATGTCAAATTTTAATGTAGAAACAAATTCTCATACGATGACTAATTCTTTGAAAAATAACTTGTAGTAACTATGTTTGAACACAATTACGCAAACGGGTAGATTTTTCCGAGATTACTTCCTGTTTTTCAAAAATCCTACGCTTCTCTCGCTCTTTTTTATTCGAGAAATAGGCTATTAAGAAATATATATGATTTTTGTTTTCATTCCTGGATCTTCCATGTAAATGACGTAGAGATCGTTAGCAAAGTAAACTTTCCACTTGTTCATGATTACTGTGTACGAAAATCCTGTTGTGATTATTATGCCAGAAAAGTCTATTACGTAATATCATATTCTAAATATATACTAGTTTATAAAAACCCATCTAATGAAATTCGTCGTGTACTGTCTGATTGCAGGAATTTGAAGCTTATTAAAAAAAAAATGCGAAAGGTGTGTGCACTATGGCAGAAAATCCATTACGTAATGTCATATGTGGTCATTTTATAATTATACTAGTTTATAAAACTGGTATAACGAAATACGTTACGTACCATCTGATTCCAGGAATTTAAAGCTCACTAAAAATAATAATAATTAAAAATGAATAAATCAATAAAGGCGAGTGCACCTATGCTCTTATATTACGTGCATTTAGAAGGTAGATGTCGTAAGTAATTTTTCAGGGGCTCGATTTTTTTTCCAGAAAAGAATGTTTAGTTCTATGCTTGAATATTTTTCGAAATATCTATTACAGAACTATTTGTTGCATACGGATAGAAAGTCAGATTTATGGGTAATATGTTTAAAGGGGGAAGCGCCGCCTTTTTTAATACCATTCAAAATTTTAACACGTGTAAATGTTTCGTGCTTATGGTGCTAACGAAGGATGCTTAATGTAGTGTTTTCTGTCAAGAAATGGTTTGCGCTTTATTAAAATAAACTTCGGAATGTCCATCACACATATTGTAACCTGTGACCTGCAATGTGGAGGGGATAGGCCAACTTTTAAAAAAAGGTCAAAATTTAACAGAACTTTTTAAAATTATGTTCTTGAATTTTGGATATCTAAAATAAGACAAAATACTCATCTTCTATACCCACACGCAGAAAAAATGTATCGCATTCATTACTATTACTTGTGTTCAATTCAGCCTCAACAGTACTTTTTAAACAAAATTGTAATTTTATTAGTGATGGAGGCAAAAAACTCATTATAAATGCATCTTGAAAGGAATAACAACATAAATAAATTATACGGAATAGCAACATAAATAAATTATACCTGATAATCAGAATTCTTATATACTAGTAAATAATTATTTACAAGTAAATAGTTATGTTAATTTTTGTTGCTATTGTTAATTTGTGTAAAATGAAGTTCAAATCTTACTTTTACCAGAGTTTATTGAAAATTAAGAATTCTGTTGTTACACGACCTGAATGTATTTTACAATACGGATTACCATTTTCGGGTTTGTGTGCTTACTTTCGTGAGACTCTCTTATTAAACAGTTGTCTAATATAATTGCTAGTACACAATCGATTTTTTTCAACACAAAGGAAATTAAATCCAGGTTGGGAGAAGAATCAAATTCTGCTTCTTCTATAGTCGAGCACAATATCTTATTTTAATACAGGAGCTATCCCATAACAGATTCAAGTACATACTTACTGATATTACTTAAAATTGATATTTTAATATTAAGAATTTAATTACTTTAAAATAATTCAGAATACTGAAACACGCAATAAAGAACTGCGTTGATTAATTTTTTTTCTAGCATATATTTGGCACTACAAACAAAGAAGTCTTATGCTCAAGGCGAAAAAAGGAAGTAAAACAAAATGATAGTTTCTGTTTTTATATTTACAACTTCAGGTATTTCCTTTCCTGTAACAAAATACTTACGTAATCTTAATGAACTAAACTAGTGTTTTCCTGCAGCATTACTCATGGAAAAAATTTAAAAGAATTCGCCTGTGGTAAGTAAGTTGGCTCGCTTTTAATAAGGTATTTTTTTATATTAGAAGTTTTTTAAGATTAATATCATTTTAGTAGAATTTAATATTGACCACTGACGTTGACCAGCTGATCTGCTTCAAGATGGGTATCTTGATTTTATGAGATTTATTTGACAAATAGTGTTTCTTTTTATTTGGATCAGAGAACTAACTAGTTAAGATTTCTGAAAAAGCATAAAAAACGTAAAAGGTGCTTTAAAATTTCCTAAATATTATTAGTTAAAGACTAAGGCAAATGATTGGTAATATTTAGGTCATTCGCAGTGTCAAGGGAACTTTTGAATCGTTAGAAAAAAATCTTTGAAAATAAATCGTTTAAATTGTATTGAATCTAAATAAATTTATGATAAGCAGCACTTTTTTTGTAATGTATCATTCTATTAAATAATTTTCATTGCAAGTATTTTGCTGTTGCAGTAATAATTCAATTGTGTCAATGATATGAAATTTTTATTTAATACTTTAAAAAAAAAAATTAAATATTTTTTCAAAAAAAAATCCGGTTTTCATTGAAAACAGGCAAATAGAAATTCTATTCAGGCTTCTATTGAAAAAAGCCGGCCTTTTTAAAGCGGTTTAAACCAAAAAAAATCCAGCCGGCTTTTTTTGGCCCGGCTTAAATCTGGCAGCCCTGTATACCATTCAATAACATCCATGCCCTCGCTGGGATTCGGATCCTAGAACGCGACGCTAGAGCCGTAGTTGTTTTATAGAACGAAAGTGGAAAATCATTTTTCAAGAGTATTTCTGAAGTTGAAAATTCGATTAATTCAAATAATAATGCAATTAATTCTGAACCAAGTGTAGTCTTAAGTTAAGAAATCAATTTCTTATTTTAATGTGTGCAATGAAAGATAATATCATACAGATCGATGTAAAACAAGTATTTTGTATAGAATAAAATTTTTTGGTATTGTCATGCATTTACATTCCAACCTGAGAAGGTGTACTTTCCATATCTTAAGTAACTTTTACAATATAATGATATTATTGACTTCTCGTGTTAAGGTATGTTTTGACGCTCTATTTGTGAATAACAGATAGCAAAGCCTGATTTTGTCCGAGATCGAAAAATTCCTCAATGAACAAACTGAATGTTTCTTTCTGATTGCAGATAATTGGGGCGATCTGCCTGGGCTTGATTGCTTATTATGGCAGAAAACAATATACTGGTTTCACAGGAGATGCGGAACACACGTTCTTCTTTCTGGTGGCATTTGGATTTCTTTTGACGACGTTCCTCGTATTCATCTCTTCTCTCATGTCTGTTCTGGCAGCCACCATCTTGCCAAAGAGTCTCTTTGTGAGTATTCTTCTTATTTGTTCTATCATAAGGAACTGATTATGCTACAAACTGAGGCCTTCACAACCACTACCAACTACCAACCACTACCAACTGAGAGAAACATATTTCGGGTTTACGTGGCGTGAATCATCCTGAATCTTATACCCTGTTGACTAACGGTTGAGATGACGTGTCACACTTTTTCAGATCAGTCTGAACTCTTTTGTTCTCTGCAGGAGGTCGTGACACGTTATAAAAAAACATTCGAAAACAAAGTAATTCGTGAACCACGGTCTGCAAGTCGGAAAAATATTTATCTTATTGAATTCCGTTTCATTATCAGTTTCTTAATCAACTTTACGGCTCACTTAATGGCTCAGGTGATATGTTAAACGTCTTCAGAGCACAAATCTTGCTCTCTGAAGAAGGTTGAAACACGTTAGAGAAAACATTAACAAACAGCCTCGGTCTGTAAGACCGAAAAATATTTTTCTTATTGAATTTCGGAACACTATCAGTTTCTTATTCAACGTTACGGAGCACTAGATGGCTGAGATGGCGTGTAAAATTTCTTCAGAGCACAAATTGAACACTTTTATTCTCTGAAGGAGGGTGAGACAGGCCAGAGAAAATTTAATCAAGCAGGGTCCTTCATGACCTCGGTCTGTAAGCCCTAAACTATGTTTCTTTTATTGAATTTCGTAGCATTATCAGTTTCTTGGTCAACTTACGGTTCACTGGCCTTGAAACACAACACCTATTTAAGCTACTTAATTAAACACTGATTAAAGCATACCTCAAACGTAAGTGCTAAACGAAAGACTTGTCGAATACGACATGGAACCATACTACGAAACGAAAATTTACAAGGCAAGAAAGTTCCATGCGGCGAAAGCTACAATAAAAATGTCTTTATACTCTCCTCCTCTCATCAGTAAATTCATATGTATGCGCATATAAATTGTTTTCAACAGTTTTGACATCAATTAGAAGTTCTTTCATAGTAAATAGCACATAAACTTTCAGCTTTGAGATACGAGTCTTGAAATTCTTGATTAAAGAAATTCTGCCTAGTATCTGAATGAAAACGAAAAATTATCAATGAAAATGATGACAGAGAATAAAATTATTGTGAAACAATCAAACTCGTCTTTTATTATTTATTATTAATTATTTTTCTTTTTGGAAAAAATACTCCTTTAAAAGGACTTTTGAAAATTAAGAGTTTTTTTCGATAATCATGAATAAGTTAATCAAGAAATTCAATTAAGACTAACTTATCCATTTAAGAGTGAAAGCAATCTTTTTTCTTCTTCGAAATCACCTTTGCTTGATCCATCGACTAAGCATTCATCGATTTGTCTTTTTGGAAAAGATAAGATCTTCCGCACGGTATTATCTGTGTGTTTTTTAATATTTCTGGAAAAAGGAAAGGCAAATCACTATCGTTTTAAAGCAAAACTTATCATGATCATGTTCAATGGTATTTCAATTTGCTGTCATTATCAATGGTCTAAAATGCTCTTGTACGAGACTCTTGAAAGGTTCAAAAGTGTATTGATTATCGAAAACCAGCCGTTTTCTATTGGCTTAAAAAGAAAATGAGATTGCTTCTCAATATTAAGCTTCTTTTCATCACTTGCTTTACAGCTTTGTTCGGGTTTAATTTCGAATAAACTCTTGAGGGCTTAACCCTACAATGTATCGCATGCCACTTCGCAACACATTTCATATTTTGTATTAAAAAATAACTTGCCACAGTTATAGACAAAAAATGCTCTAAAGTTAAGCTTTACGTTCACTTTTAATTGAAAAGTTATAAATGTCAATAAAAAGCATTATCTAGTTCAGGATCAGCTTTTGAATACAACATACTGATCCAAGCCGCGCTGTGTTTGGATGGTTCTGAGGGAAGCCACTCTGAGACATTCCCGTATATTATTTTTAGCAATGAAAATATTTTTCTATGCAACAATTCTATTTACATAATGCAGCCATTCGACAAACAAATTTTACGCTTTAATGTAGCTTATTTCATAATTTGGCACCTAATTATTAAATTATGTAGAACCAGTGCTGCTTGATGAAAATTTTTCTGCTGTCGCTTGTTGTTATTACGTTTGATGTGAATGCACTATCAGATAATTTAAATCTAGTGAAGGTAACAAAATTTATTTATTTAAATAGTTAATACAATTTTTTGCTGAGGAAAGTATTCTGCCAGAGAAAGATGAGTTTAAAGAAAGTGTTAAGAAGCATAATTTAAAAGGATGATGCTGATGACGAAACGTAGCTAGTAAAAGGAAGTAATAAACGAGTTCAGTTGCTGAAAGGAGATGATAAGCAAACTCTTTTTAAGCGCCATATATTAGAAATGATTGAACATATCGCCGTTCCGGAAGAACAGTGACGTAAATGTAAAAACTTCAGTTTTACAGGAGAGTAAGAAAACGATTTGCAGTTGTATAAAACGTATAATTGAAAATTGTGTAAGTGACAGAAAATAATGGCATATTGAGAGTAACTATGTAGGATATATACTTTACTTTCATTTACCAGGGATTAGGATTCAATCACCCTAACTTCAACCCCTAAGTCAGTTACGTCAAGGTTTCTCTAAAAATTGTTCGTTGTTCTAGAAGACACAAGCTGTCGTTCTACAGTTACTTCCATGTTCCCCTGTGTAAGGGATGTGTTTCTGATATTGTCTATGGAATTATTTGCATTTGACACATTTTTGCAGTTACGTCATTGTTCTTCCGGAACGGCGATATGATTGGGGAAGAATTTGTTGATGAATACAAATTTAATAGTTTAAGTGGCTTAAAAAATAAGGTTTTAATTACACTCTATCCCTCAGATATATGTATCATAAATACAGTTTTGTAAGACATAATATATTTTTTCAAATTTTGAAGTAAAATTTTAGTTTTCTTTCAAATGTATGAATTGCTTGCAATACTTCAAACATTCACCCCCCCCCCTCAAAAAAAAAAAAAAAAAGTGAAGTTGCGGAAGGTTTTGGTTTACCAGAATGTTTAATTTTATACTTTGTTCCTAAATTATTTAATAATATTAAATCCTTGGGCATTTCTTAGGTGTTAGATTCTAATTTTGTCTAAAGTTGTAAATGTTTTATTCTGGGGCTATTTGGTTTATCAAAATAGCCAATGTGCTTGCTTCCTACATTTTGTAGTGTTTATTGACAGGGCGTGTCACTTTGTGGGCATGAGAAAAGATCTTCCTGAGACCTGTACCTTGCGACCCAAATGTTCGCGGTTTGGCGTAGGCGTCACAAATCGCGCCTTACTTTTTTCAGCAGAGAAGTGTCTCCACGTGATACGAAGGGGTGTGCGCTTTATTTAGACTCAGCTGCTTTCTCCGAAAACCGCTCAAAAATGTCTGCTCTGAATCCACAAGCGTCTCGCTTGGTTGAAAAAAATTGCAGACATCCAAAACATAATGATTTTTTTCTCTCATTTGTGAACTAGATTAATTTATCCTTTGTTGCTTCATATCTGTAATTGGACGAAGGTTTAGGCAAAGGCAGGCGATACATACAAGTACACGCATGCACGACTAAATAAAAAAAAAGTGGAAAAATGAATAAAAAACTAAAAATAAATTATAAATAGATAAGTTATAAAAAAATGAATAAATAGGAAGTGAGTATGCATGCATCACTCACCAACGTCAATAGTCACCAAGTCAATCAATTTTATCGCCAAAAAAAAAATCAAGGTTATGAGTTAAACTAGTTTTAATTGATTTAAGCAAATGTAATATCGCGGGTGCCAGGTCAATACCTCCTATCTACAAATTTTTCGGTTTGCTAAATTTCCTTTTTAATAACTTAAAAAACAAAAAACTGCACATTTTGTGAGGAATATTCTGACAATTCGATATTTTTTTTTAAATTTAAGGGCTGTTTAAAATATTTTACTTTAAGCCCTTTTTGTTTAGTACGCATACCATCGATAGTAGTTATTATTGTTATTATTATTAATTTTCAATCGTAAAATTTTCATTTTTACACATACTGTCAACGACGATTAAGGTTGATACTATCATGTTTTCAATCTTTAAAGTTTATTTTTCACGACTTCATTTACTGTATATCTAGAGAGAAAAAAAGAATCAAACTAGAACTAACGCTGATGATTAATTAGATTAAGTGAAAGTTTAAAGGTTTTATGAGTTTAAAACTTTTAAAAATAAAATGACTATTGTTCATTTGTTTGATAAAACATTTTATTTAGTAAACTATTTATTGATTTTCACGTTCTGAGTTTCTTTTTCAATTACTTACCTAAAACATTCAAAACCGAAAGATACAATTTATGTATATTGAATCGAAATAAACTTGAGGTTATTCATACTACCATACTAACTGTTATAAACGTTAAAATTTCTGCACATATCATTTACCTTTGAAATGTCTAAAAACAAAAAGTAATAATAATAATAAGAACCATAAATAATAAATAAAAGTAAAAATAATAAGAGTTGAATAATAAATGCTTAAATAAAATAAATGATTTTTTTTTTACTTTAC
Source organism: Octonoba sinensis (assembly GCA_038502835.1). Lineage (NCBI taxonomy): Eukaryota > Metazoa > Arthropoda > Arachnida > Araneae > Uloboridae > Octonoba > Octonoba sinensis. Next base: position 87,659,332 of record CM076604.1, read on the forward strand.
ATTAGCTTAGTAAGGGATTCACTATGTTTTATGTATCATGCATATACAACATCGTTGTGTAAGCATGATACATATAACATAGTATTGATGTAACGTTGATGATCAATATAAATAGTGTAAAGTATTTCAATGTCGTTAGTTACATACAATATTGCTTCTAGGAATTCCTATACCACCTGTTTGGTTTTGTCTTTTACATGAGTGCCAGTCTTGCTCTTCTTGTTAATGTCTCCAACACCAATAAACATTATCGAACAAGAGAATATGAAGGAGAAATGGCCGCCGCTGTAAGTATTCTTCTTCTTCTTTGTTTTTGTCTAATTTATGGCTCACAAAATTATAATTTCCTTTGCTGTTCTGCTTCTCACCACGTATCACGTGGAAAATTTGCCAGCGGTCAGTAAAAGCCGATCGAAGTGACAGAATCCAACACGTAGAAAGGCTAATCATTTGATATTATAATATGCTTATAAAATGTTGTCTATTTTTGTTTCATAAGAGTGTATTACTAGAAAGAGGTATCTGGATAAAGAATCAATCGTTTTGAAGTAATTCTAACTAAGGATTTAATTTATGATGCGATTAAAACTTTCAAAGTAACAGCTGCCACCTCTAACCAGTAATGAGCGCATCTGTTTTTTTTCGCAGAAACCGGATGTTTTCCCTTCCATCTAATTGGAACTCGAACCTTGTCCTTTCTACATGTAATACAAAATGAAATAGTATGTTAAGCTGAAAATTGATTTTGTGACTATTCCGATCAGGAAAACGGCGGCGGCAAGGGACTCTAAAATGATCTTACTGAATTTCGAAACTTGGGCAGGCTATTGTCAGGTTTGCAACTGATAGGACTTGGTTTTCAGTTATCAACGGCCTCGAATCTGTTAAGCCTTTGAGAGCCCATGAACCAGATATTACGTTAAAAAAAAAAAAGGGAGTTCTCACTGCAATCGTCGTTATTATATAAAAAGAAAAATAGAGATAGACATACATCGTACGAAAATAAATAAATAAAAAAAAGGAAACAGAAAGACAGAGACGCAAAACAAAAATAAATAAAAACATAGCATCTGAAAAAGCTCTTCCATCCCTCCTCAAAAGAAAAAAAAAAGGGGTTAGAACTAGTGCTGACTCTGGAATGAAAGGGTAAAGAGTGGGAGGTATTTTCAAAAGGACGCACCTCTCTAAATGGACATCTATAGTCAACTTAAAGGACACTACTCTGATTTTTTCTTTTTTTCCCCCTCTAGTTTGACTTTGTAACTGGGCAAAAAGATTTATTTGTTTTCTAATGTTGTCATAACTCTTAACACAATTTGAAAGCATGTACCGGGTAGCTCCCAGAAGTAGGCGCCTGATCTTGAAAGAGTTAGTTTTTTCTTTTTATTGAATCAAACCCGTTTTTCTTCCCGCTTTTTTTCAACAAACGGAATCAATTAATCCTTCTGCCTTCGGAAGTCCACTAACCACCAAATTTTCATCTTCACTACTTGACACTATTTGCTTTCTTAGTTACAATGTCATTTTGCGTATTTTAAAATTCCAACATTTCAGAACTTGCGTTTTAAATGTGTTTCTAGGTCCTGGGAATTATTAATGCTGTCCTGTATTTGCTGAGCACATTCTTCTCTTTCCGAATCTGCCGGTCTGGTTAACTGACCACCAGAGCTGAAGAAAGGGACAGCTGAAATATGCTGTCACGCTCTCTGTCTTTTTGATTTCATTTGAGATTCATGTTAAGTCAATGTGCCTAACTCATGTCATCTGTAGCAGCAAACGTGCTAGCTTGAAAGTTGTGAACTGTGTTTTGCTCTTATTTTTCATTTCATGTTTTTTTTTATCCATTTGCATCATGTTATTGTAATATTGTACTATGATGTTAACCTGCCTTTTAGAGTTACTTAAATTTTACATCACTTTGTAAAAACATTGCAGTGCATTCAGATTTTGAAATAGTATTTTTATTTTTATATTTACCAGTATGTGTAATGCTGTTATTTAGAATATTTTAAGTTTGAGTCTTTGTACAGAGCTTAACCACTAGGTTTGCAGAGCCGTTTTTATCCATTTCTAAACTTTCATTTTACACCAAGTTGCTACGAATTATAATAAAACTTTCAGTCACATTAACTTGTCCTACTTTCCGTATATTAGGATAAGCCAATGCAATGGAGGCAATTCAAGCAACGTCATTGGTCACGTGGCAGCGATTAGAGAAATGTAAACAAAGGAAGCCGTAGCATCGCTTTGCTTCGAGTTCGACAAATCTAATTAGAAACTAGGCCTACATAAAGTTCTTCTACATTACGTAAAATTACCACTAAATAAAACACTATAACTATTGTAATAATTAATAAATTTCTTTTATAGTGATTAAATTAAATGGAAATACTGGGTTATAATCAGAAAAAGCTGTGAAAATTGTCTAATTAATTTAAAGATAACTAATTTTGACTAGTGAACTTCACGTAGAACTCAGTTGAAAATCTTAGTAAAAAAAGAGCGGATATCACGTGACAAGGGTGATCGCCCTCAAGCGGTGAATTGCCTCCATTGAAAGTTGCACTATAATTAGTAACAAATCATGCAAAATGGAACATTTTGCATGATATGTTACTAATTCGAACAGCTTTGAAACAGTCAAAATGACTAGTCTGGTAAATCTAGTGTTAATGAGAGCATTTGTGTCACACATGGTTGTAGAATTTAAGAAAAGAAATACAATAACACAAAGATCAAGAAAAAATTCAATGTCTATTAATTTATAATATGTATATTTTTCGTCAAATTTCTTAAAACAAAAGTTCTAAAGTTCTTTTTTTTTTAAACTGCAAGTGATATGAATCTTATATGAACAATATTCATAGTAATAAACTAACAATCATAGAGGGGCAAATTTTTATATATGTATTTATTTATTCACCTTTTAGTTATGCGTTGCATGATGACAGGAACGAGGTAAATATATTTACTTTGAGCAAAATCTTTAACATGATTATTGTCTTCGTTTGCCACAAATTGCCATATTTTACATACCTTCAACCTATTATGCCCTATAAAGTAACTGAGGATTCCATAGGAAAGCAATTGACTTGATTCAATAGTGTATTCTGAAGTAATTCTCTTCCAAATTTTCATTATTGCCATCTATCAAATACCAAAAAAACGAAATTTGTGTATGTTTCCAGTTTTAAACTCATGTGCAAAATTCGGCAATCCTTAGAGCTAAACCTATGTAATTAATGTATTCGTGTTTGTGATATGCTATATGATTAATAGTTAGTTCTTTATTTGTAAAATTTGAGCTTTTAAACAAAATATTTATGAACTTTCAGATTAGGGAATGTATAGCTGTATTTTGTTTCGGCGTGAAATAGTCAATTAAAATCAATTTTACATTTTTTAATATAGGATATTGTTTTATAGTTTTGTTATGTCTGGCAAATGCTAATTTTTTCGTATTATGTGTGTATCTTGTTTTTCGTTATGATTACAATTTTTATTTATGAAACTTATTTCATTTGTATTTTTTTCATACGAGCTTTAAATGTTGGATTCCGCAATGAATGTGCTTCAATGTATTTGTGGATAATAATAAAAAAGAAATAAAATCACTTACTCCTTTTATTTTATATACATTCACATAAGTATTAATATTTATAAAAAAGGATGCTGTATTAATATTTCATATATTTAAACGAAGACTCGAAATCTTTTCCAGAACATATGAGTTTCTCATTACACAAATGTTCGGTACATACATGTATCAAACATTCATTTGCATTGATAAAGGAATTCACAGTATTTTATAGTTTTATTAAAAGTAGTTTAGTGAAGAATTATTTAAAAAAAAAATCCTCTTAAAATAATACCAATTAGAATAAAAATAAATTTAAAGACATTGTCAAGTCATTTTATAAATCAGTCTTTATAGTATTTACAAAGCTGATAAATACCTTCACGTGATATTATTTTAAAATATAAATCAATCTTCGTTTTCAAGTCGACGTTCAGAAATTCTTCACCTTTCAGCATCGGAAATACCATACTTTATCCTTCAATTGGTTAGCGCTGATAATGCATAAAGGAAAGCAGCCGCAAAAAATTCTTTAAAATATTTATATTTGCTCCATATAACATTTCTGCAAGAGTTTTAATTTTTTCACCCCTATTATTTTCTCTACATTTTTAAACTAATTAGGGTCAGTTGGGGTAATTGTAAACGCTTTTTCAATGTTTTAACTTTTCATCCTTCCCTACCTCTTGAATGAATTCAGAGATAAAATTGTGAGCATTGTAGTCACTACTGTACTTCTTGTGAGTAAATGTGTGCAAAAATTTTGACTTTATGACTATTTGTTAGCAAATGAGCTCGTGTTTACAATTACCCCAGTGTGTTTACAATTACCCCAGAGATCTGGGGTAATTGTAAACAGTGATTGATTTTCGAATAAAGTTGATGCAAATGGAAAATTGCTTCATACGCAGTCTGTTTGAAGGCTTAAGAAGTTCCTGAGCAATGGTTCTCAATCTGCGACCCACAGGCCGCATGTGGTCCGCTGAGTTATGTTATGAGTCGGATGAGATCATGTAACGAGAAATATCTTGCAAAAAATCAAGTAATGTGACAAACTTATGTAAAATTTGTCCCGCAGTGTATCAGTCGGTTAATCTTGGATCCCACAGAGCACCGAAAGTGAAGCACAACTGACCGTGGTCAACGCTTGGGAGGGAGAGCACCTCCCGCGACTGATTACTCGGAGACCGAGTGCGCCAAAGGGCGCTGTGCACGTAAAATACATCGTCGCTTCAAATGTCCACCAAGTTAGAAATAATACCAGCTAGGGGGCCAACCTAGGTGACGATCTCTCATCTGAGAACTGGTTCAAAATCATTAAGCTCCTCTGAGCCAAGTGTACTTCATTTTAGCGGATCTTATTAATAATCAGTAGGAGCTTCCTTAATTCTCTGTCGCCCTGCAAGTTGGGCTTGGATTTCCAAGTGACATTAGCTACAACAACAACAGTTATGTAAAATAGACTCAAAAGTGTAATTTACATCAAAATATAATACATATTGTCCCCCCAAAATTTTGGAAATAGGATAAATTTAAGTGTTTACAATTACCCCAGAGTACAAAATATATGGGGTAATTGTAAACACCTAACTTACACATGAAAAACAACAGGGATTATTAAATACATAACTAAATGTTTTTAGCAGCATTCCATATGACAAATAAAAATGGTTGAAACCGCTTAAATCGCTTTTGTAGATGAGCTGGAGAGGAAAATGTAAGATCACTAAATTTTGTTAAACAACTTTTTTCACTGTGCCATTTTCAAACAATAGTGACGCCTCCATAGTTGCTTCGAAATTTACGAAATTGTTTCAATGTCTTCCTTATGCTGCCAGTTTATCACTCACAAGCAGTTAAGTTTTCAAAACCACCACAAGTGTAGCTATGAAGCTTGTTTACAATTACCCCATGTTTACAATTACCCCAACTGACCCTACCTTAAACACGCATAGTAAAAATTAGAATATTACCCAATATCTATATATAAATAGGCAAAACCAAACGGTTAAGTACCATTTTCTCCTGTGTTTGTCAACTGATTTTCTTTCTTTAAAAAGAACTAAATTAGTTGCTATTGTTGAATTTTAGTGTTATCAATAAAAAATTTGGGAAATAGTTAATTATTTTTTTGTCCTACTTTCGACGTCGATTCGAATCCTTTTTTAGGGGTCTTTATTTGTCATACCCCCATTGCCCCTTACATCCATAATCTACAATATTCAAACAATGCTCAGAAGAATGTCTATCACTTATAATTCAAAGAAGACATGTCACGAACAAAACAGAGAAAATGTAATCTATTAAATGAATCTCAAAGCAAAGCAATACCAATCTTAAGGTGTCAGTTAATCCATTTCCAAGGTATAGATGTATGATAAGTCGGTCAAATTGTTTGTCCAGTATAACAGGCAAAATAAAATACAATTTGAAGCTAACAATGTCTAATATAATATAAAGTGAAGTCGCAAGTGCGGTGACGCGTTAGTTTGCTTCGAATCAACGTTTCATAAGTTTGTTGATTTGGATTAGCGTTTTGAACTCTCGATTAAATTGCAAGTGAGTGTTTGTAGTTCTAATTTATCAATAATAATAGGGCAGCATGAAAATTTCTTTTACAGGAGAAGGAGTGCAATAAGATAAAATTTATATATAATATGTGTTACAAATGCATTAAATAACTGATTCAGTGGTAAACTTTCAGTCGCACTGAGGAGAGTTTATCGCTGGTTGAAATATTCAAACAAAACAAACTGTTGTCAAACAGAAAAAACTAAAATGTCTATAAGGTGTTTAAACGTTCGAGAATGAACTTGAAACATTTAATGAATTATGGTCGAATTTCGACCTTTTGGAGAATTATAGTATATATATATAAATGAGCAAAAACAACAGTTAATTACCATTTTCTCTTCTGTCTGCCCTTGGGTAACATCTTTTGGGGGATGTTAAGGGGTGGCACCCAAAATGAGTAAAGAATAAAATACTGAAATTTTAAAATGATTTGAAATGATAGAAATAATATAATTTTACTGGTGCCATTTCGCCATTTCAATATCATAACTCTTGCAGTTGCATGTATTATTAAAATAATGTAGACATTATTTCAATAATACTTCGATGTATTCCCGACAAACAAATACCTACATTTATTTACAATTCACTAACATACAGCGGACATTTTTTACATACATATATACATACAACAGAACTGCTGCGCATTGTACTTCGACGTAGCACACAAAAGATAAGTAAAAGTTGTAGTCGTATATAAATATTGGAAACTAAAGTAATTGTTTTGAACTGCAGACGATAATTAATAAACAAAATATGAAATAAGATAAATATAAATGAAATAAGGTAAATGACCCGGTAGGACACAGTTAAGAAAATGTTCGTATTCTTTTACGTGGCAAAATTTTTTCAAGGGACTTACATCAATATTTGCATATTTAGCGTAATCGCCAACTATTTCTTTAAAAATTAATTACATATAAAATGTCATATGATGAAAAATTAGGATTTTTACGTCAAATTTACTAAACGCTTAATTTATATCTATAGTGGACGTTTATAAAACACGTATTTGCATTAGTAGTGGACAGAAATTAATATCATCTATTTTATGCTGTTAACTTGGCGAAAGAATTTTAAAAATGACTAAGGGACCATTCGTAAATGATGTCACGCTTTTTTCCCCAAATCCCTAACCTTCTTATTGATCGGATTTAGTAAAGAGCAGCAAGTGTGACCGTTGTGGAGGCGGCTATTAAATATTATGATTCATGTACTTGCATAGCTGCTCCACGCCAACTTTAGCTTTATTAACCAGCACTAGAAATCGTTCGCTATAGGTTCTGATAATTTCATTCAAGCGTAATGTTACATTCGCTTATTTTAGGAGATTAAAGATATAAGTGTCCACTACCCAGGGCCGTGGTAGCCCAGTGGTTAGCACGTCGGACTTCCACCTGGAAAGTCGCGCGTTCGATACCCACTGAAGACCACCATGTATACTTTGGGATATGTGCATGTAAAATCCGTAGACCCCACTACCTCTCCCCGTGCGTAAGCAATCCTAAGGCCTCGGCTAACAGGTAGGGGTCTGGTGGATAAAAGTGTCCACTACCCCCACTGAAGACCACCATGTATACTTGGGGATATGTGCATGTAAAATCCGTAGACCCCACTACCTCTCCCCATGCGTAAGCAATCCTAAGGCCTCGGCTAACAGGTAGGGGTCTGGTGGAAAAAAGTGTCCACTACCGGGTCATTTACCTTTTTAACAATAACTAAAAATAGATGTAGTTTAATGAAAATTGCACCAAATAATAAATAAAATCTATTTTTTTGCACTACCGAAATCGGTGTAAACTACAAAACTACAATTTTGTCCCCCGCCCCCAAAGAAAAAGGTGTTACCACGAATTAAGGTGACACCCATGCTAGGAACGCCACTGATAATAATAATAATAATAATACTAATAAATTTATCTTAATTTACATAGTGCGGCATGATCACTGGTACACTCGTAAATTTTCTAGAACCGGAATGCGAATCAGAAATAGCTTAGTCCTGATTTGACGAGGACGAGCTTGGGTTTCATCAGGCTGATAATTATCAAAAACACAAGAATATCTTTGAACTTTTTTAGGTTGCGAAATGAGCTTTTAAGCATAGGGTTTGTCTTTCAAAAAGAGGTCGAAGATTGACAGTTTTGCTTAACGATAAACTATGTCCGCCCCTTTTTATTAAAGGGATTCTATGAATTGTCGGACGAGCGACGTATAAAAAGAAGTCTCTTAAAATGAAAATTGCATCATAAGTTAAATTAAAACAAGTTAGAGGTGAAGAAAGTTTGATGGAAAATATTGTTACAGAAAGCAGTATCGGTATAGCGTTTCAGCACTAATCGGGGCAATGATTTATTATTTCTGTAATTTCTTTCCTAACTTTTGAGGGAAAAAGGTGAATGTAATGCTTCAATAAATGTGATGAGAAGTAGAGGGCACTCTGTTAGTTGTTGCTGTTAGTAAACATTGCTTTAAAAAAAAACCAAATACTGATTAAAAAAGTTATAAATCAGGAAAATGTTGAGATCTAAGGATGGAAGGAGTGGTCTAAATGTTTAGTTGAAAAGCTCCATATAAATTAGTAATCCGTGTTTTGCGTAAAAATTTAACATCGTCTACTTAGCATTTCGATTCCAAACCAAAAATGCATTCCATATATGTGGTCGGGACTGCAGGGTTGTGTAGTGGTAAGGCGCAGACCTCGTACACCCACGTTCGCAGGATCAAACCTGGCCCAAGTCGGTGGATTTTCAAGATGCAAAAAATCGACATCGCCCATGTCGTATGATTATGCGGCTTGTTAAAGATTCCTTGGTTTATCCGTTCGGCGTGCATACTCTCTGATAAATTAAATTCCTACTGCAGGTTGCATCAATTAGAGCTCAGGTGCCGCCATCTAGGAGGAAACTGAGCGTCAAAAAAAAAAAAAAATTGCGGCAATGGTACCACACCTATTGTGGTGCCTATGAAAGAGTTAGTACCAATCTCTGTTAAAGCACTAGGTCTGCAATGGTTAAGAACCAATATACGCAGTTCATTTCAAATATATATATATATATATATATATTTGGTCTCTTTTTAAAATTTTGTTCCTTAATGCTGGGATTGATACCGACAGTAGGAATTTTTCAAAACAAAAATACAAAAACTCAATTGTTAATCCTAATAAAATAATAAGAAAAAAAGCGGATGATTGTTGCATTTTGAACCAGAGATAGTAATGTACCACGGACTGGTCCAAAGTACAACAAGCTTAGCAGCTCTTTTGTGATTTATTTTTAAATTGCACACGAAAAAGATGGCGCCGAAAAGAAAAAAATTAAAAAATCATTAATGCAAAAGTATCTTAAATAATAAAAAAGTTGTCCTTTTGTCCGAAAATTAAAAATAAAGTCATAAACAACGTTTCAAGCACAAAATTGGATGAAAAATTGCAGACATGTGTTTTGAAATTGCGAGGAACTCCCTCTTCAATGTAAAATGATATGAGGTTTTGGGTGCAAAAACATTCGACAAAAACATTTGTGTCGAATGTATGTAATTTTATCTTCAAATTGACCTGAACAGGGGCGGGGGTAACATAAAGTTTCAACACAGAGTAAAGAGGGAAAAAATTAAATTTGATAAAGTGATAACGAATGATATTACGATAAATTCAAATAGTCTTAAAATTTCACATCATTTATTTATGGGAAAGGTATTTTAATAGAGAATAAACTGGCTCTATAGTGAACACATAGTAAAATTAAAGAGCAATTTTTAGTTCAAATAACAGAATCTGCTAGTTCTTCATAATAAGCTTTCCGCATAAAAATTACCTTGAAGAACTCTTAGATTCCCAAAATATATTATTCTTCAGAAAATCAAGTTTGTTTAGGAGTAAAATTTTATTGCAATACATTTTTTTTCCGTACCTTTTTTCTTGAAAATACTCAGAACTAGGAAAATTTTAACATAGTTAGATTTATGTCGGAAAGATGGCACCACTACCTTCTACCGCGAGCTGTACAGAACAAAGACAAAACAATTAAGAACCATTTTCTCCTATTTTTTTCCAACCGATTTTTTGAATTTTTTTTTTGTTTCGAAGCTATTGACAAGCTTTAGTGTTATCAGTTCAATTTTGAAAACAGTTTATTATTAGCTTTTTTTATTTCGCTTTCTGTTTTACCAGGTAAAGCTTTCATAATTGTAATTTTATATTGTTATAAATAGCAGATGGCAACATGCCTTCGTTGAGTAAATTATTAGGTAATAAATATAAAACTCATTGATAAAAAGAGTTTTTTGCCATTAAGCATGAACATTAAAAGCATTTATAATAAGAGTTTGAGTGCAGGCTTCTCTGAAATAATGGAATGCAAAACGAGAATAGTGTATGAAAGCTAACATTTAAGTTGTATTCAACTCAACTGCCACTCAACTTAGTACAAAATCGACAGAAGTACAAGCGGATACTTTTATGAGCGCAATTGACCCTGCGGCGACAATGATTTACAATACGTTTGCTTTAAGTGAGGATAATCAAAATAAACTCAACGTTATAATCAACAAATTTGATGAACAATACTTACATAATTATGTAAATAAATAACATAATATTTACAATACTAAATTTAATTATTAGGGTCGAACTTCAACTCTTGGGCGAGTTATTATTATTTTTCATTCAGAAGAGCTTGGCCTAGTTATTATTATTTTTCATTCAGAAGAGATAATTTAAGATAATTTAAATCCAACCTATAAAAAATTCGTAGTACGAAATATTAAGACGAGTCGAATGACAGGTTTGCCGTTGCTACCAGTCCTTAGAAGCAACATTTCTTTGTAATGCCCCCCCCCCCCCCGGCAGTAGCGATACTCGTATTTTAAACGGTATTACGTATTTAGGGCTAAATTATAACAATTCATAGGTAGTACTAATATTTATTTCTAATGCAGTCTCAAAGCTCTTTAAAAATCAATCAGTAAATTCAAAATCATCACATTTATATTAAACATGAACCGCCATTAATCTGAGATGTAATTGAACAAGAAAAAAGAACGCCAAAAATAAAAGACCCTCACCTTGGTAACGACAATTACATCTAGCTGCAATTTTTGAGTGGAGCGGGGGGGGGGGGGGGGGATTATAATTTTTGTTCTTCATTTCGAAATGTACAAACACAGATATAGGACTGAAAGATACCTCGTTGATTGTCTATTTGTTTTTTTAAAGTTTTCCTATTCTTAAAATAAAATTCAAAGGATCAGTGTTGTTGTTTAAGATTAATCATGCTCATGACATTTACAACTTTTCAATTTTATTAAATGTTGATTTTTTTGGGGGGGGGGGGGGGAGAATGACTCAAATAAAATCTAAACGAACTTCTTTTTATTTCATTTGTAGCCGATAGAGTGCGCCATCACATCTTTTACTAATTATTAAGTTAGATTTGGACTAATCTACATGTAAACCTCGATTTTCTTTTTCTATGATTTATGTGAATAGTTTGGGAAAAGTCACAGTGATTTTTTTTAATGTGTGACACAGCTACGTTTTTGCTCTTATTTTCTTTCTTTCTTTTTACTCATACTTTGTACTTTGTATGTACTTTGCTTTTATTTGGTTATTTGGTACACAGCGTTCGCAACTTAATAATCGTGCAAGAGCGAATTAGCGATGTAGCTTTAGAAAACTATAACAATCTATTTAAGAGCGCAACAAAATAGAAAAAGTAATAAAATATTAGTGAGGTTTATTTTGCATATATAAAAAAACTCACATCAATCTATTCAATGAAGGTTAGACAAGCTGAAAATTAATTGGTTGAGTCTGTCTAAAAACATAAATAATAAAAACGAGGAACACAGCCGGGTCGCTGGTTGGCTTTCGATAATGGTTGGAAAAGAGTCTCCTTAGCTAGCAAAGCTAGTTCCCTGGATGCCCGATGGGTAGAGCAGGGCATGAGGGGCTCATTGGGTACCTCAAAATTACTACAAGAAGGTAATTTTCTCGTGGTTGCTAACAAAAGCAACAACAATATTTCTCAAAAAGTTTAAAACTCATAACAAAAATAGAAAATCGATGCTTTTAAAATAAACAAGCGGAGCAACCTTGGAAATTCGAGTTCTACGTACGAGTAAACTCTATTTGCAACACGTTATTTTAAAAGGGTTTTAATTTTCTTCTAAATAACGGAGTCCCAAGCATACATTTTTTCACGACTACTTTTAGGGTTAACATGACAATATTTTTGACCACTATCACATGACTATTTGGAGAGCTGAACGGTCTAGTTTTCAACCATGGTATTTCCTACAAATATAGTTAAACATAGGCAACATAACTTCTCCTTGATAGTGATAACCAAATGCAGAAATCTGCGAATTTCTTGACCACAAACTGCTCTTTCACCATGGCAGCCAGTTTCTATTTATTACCTTTGTTGCAATGGAACTCGCAGTCTCTGTTTATCTTTGGTCTGCAGATTTATCAAGTTGATCAAGAAAGGTACAGGGTATGCCACGAAAAGCTAATCCCTTGCAAGAAGTAAAGGGAAAAAAAAACTTTGTCTCATTTGAATCAAACGGGGCTAGTTTTACAATATATGGTATCATGTAGTGTACAATACACATATACAGTTTTATATTTTATACTCTGGAACTCAGTGCTTAATTTCCAACGAAAGAAGTGTAGGAACTCTGTATTCTTTAGAACTTATATTCATGTGTAAGTACTCTAAATTCCCTTTTTCGTAAAAATTCACAGAAAAAGAAATCATAAGTACAGGAGCTGTGCTAGCATTTAAATTAATCCCTGATTGTACCATATAGCGTGTGTGCGATACAATATAGAATTACATATTCGTAGTCATAGTGTGTGCATAGCTTTAGAAATGAGGGTATCACTTTCTAGAAGTAAATTTTCAAAACGTTTTATGTAAAGAAGGATTTTAAAGACATATGAAATTAGTGAATCCGAAATGCAAAAATTTTAAAAGTTTTTTTTTTATCAGCGTCCATTTTTATAAGTAAGGGATCATTCATAAATGAAGTCACGCTTCGAGGGGGGGGGATTCATGAAATTGTGACAAAGTGTGACAAGGGAAAGGGAGGGGTAACAAGAAGTGCGACATCCTGCTTACGCAACATAGCGTGCCATGTGACAGAGGGGGGAGGAGGTCCGTTGAAGTGTGACATTTTGTGACAAAGGGCGAGGGGAGGGGGTCGAATATGTGGAGAAAAGCTTGACATCATTTATGAACGGTCCCTAATAGGGATACACAGTCCCTTGATGACCCCTGTGGGCCCGCCTATGCTCGTAACACAACAACGAGGTTAGTTTTTCGTGACCCACCCTGTATTACTGAAGAATAGCGACAAGAGTATGAATCTTCGAACGGCAATGATACTCATAAGCATAGATAAAGGAAAATGAATGTCAAGAATGTTTTATGGGCTGTCAGCAGCAGTTAAGGATTGTCGAATAATGTCACGCCCCGACTTGTGACCGGAATAGTCTATGAAAATTTATGGTAAGTGCAGTTACTGCCCATTTTGAGATGAGTTCCAAGTGAAAGCACTTCTAACTGAATGGCATTCACATGGAATCAAAGTTCTCATCATCATCCTACGCAATTTCATCATCAGAGAGCTGAATTCTTGATCCATGAGTGTGCATTCGCCGGATGAGCCCGTGAGATACTGCTCTGCACCTGATAAAAACAAGTGGCCTCGCTCTGCCCCATCTGTTGGATCGACATATCTGAAATGCCACCGTCCCTGGGATTGATCTGTTTTGACGGATCGTCAATACGCATGTCCCCCCTCTCACCAGGCAGTGGGAAAAAAGTGTGTTTCGCAGCAGCGCCTGACTCAGCACAGATGAGTTGTGTCACAGGTTCTCATATACACCGGAAGAGCAATTGAAATAGCGATTCCTGACATGAGAAAAATTTGCTTTTCCACTTGCAAAGTATCAGCCGTGATTTGTGCCTAAGAAATAATGAGGTAACTCAGCATTATGTGTGCAGAAATATATGAGAAAGGCAGTTTCGAATATATTTATAGCAGTTTGCAAGTGGTCCTGAATTAGGGTTCCGCAAAGCATTATTTAAGGTTCCACAAGAAATCAACAAAGCTCAATGTACTAGCTCTTTCCAAAGTAAAAAAATAAGGTATTGGTAACTTTAATTGGGGTCAAGAAAGTGGTATCTTATTTTGTATTACTATATGCTATTTATTGCAACTTCTAGGAAATTTCGGCAATCATGTATGCACACTGTTAAGTATTTCCATTTTCCAGCAAAGAATCGAAATCTGATATTTTTCTGAATTTCGTCAAAGTGCTTTATATAAACACTTTTTGTGTTCATTATCATATGAATAATGAGGAAAAAAAAGGGAAGGGAGATAAGAAATTTTAGCACACTTACATCAGGGTTTCCTGGAACTTGGAACTGGAAAATGCTCCTTGCAGCGAAAGCAATACTGCACCTTGTGAGGGATTAGATAACCAACGAGCAAATACAGTTTTCATGCTTGTTTTTCTTTCCGTTCATTTTTTTCTTTCTTTTGTTCTCCTTTTTTTCCCTTTTGTGATTAAGTAATTAAAAAAATAGCATCAATGAAAAATGCGTAGAGCTCTAAATTAAATGATTTTTTAAAAAATTTAATGTAATGAGAGGCGACTGTAAAATGTGAGCTTTAAAGAAGCAATAACAAGTTTTAGTTTGCATTTACAGTTAAGATTTTTGGGAAAAGAAAAGCACAAATTATTTGTTAAAGAGAGAATAAATAATATTAGGGCATTGCTTCCAGGAAATAAAAATTAAAAGCAGACACTAATAAAAAATCACCTTTCAAATGCAAATATACTAATAAAATACGAAGTGCGAAGTAATGTATATTAAATATTCTTTTTAAATTACTTAAAACAAGAAGGAGTGAAGCAGCACTTTGTTTTTCATTTATGGGATCATTCATAAATGATGTTACGCTTCGAGGGCAGGAGGGAGGAGGGTTTGGGAAATTGTGACAAGGGGAGGGGAGGGGGTAATAAAAAGTCTGACATCATGCATTTTGCAACATGGCGTGATGCGTGACAAAGGGGGGGGGGGAGGGGGGTCAAGTATATGGGGAAAACGCGCGACGTCATTTATAAGCGGCCCCTATTTTATACTTAATATTTTGTACATAATATCTTAACAAAAGAAACAATAAAATAGGGATATTCACATAAATGTTTTTGACAATGACTTGAAAAACCAAATATTTGGCGCACTATTTTCCCCCAACTACCGAATGTGCTCAGTTAATCTGGCGTTGCCTACTTAAAAGGGGGGAGGGAAGAAACACATATCAACCCCGACAACCGTTTTCTGTCGGAATATTATGAACGCAGAAAACAGATTTCAATGCAAATCAGTTAGTCATTTTCCCGAACATTTTCTCGAAGTTGGCTATTTGTAATATTTTCATATTTTCACCACAGGTGGGGTGCAGTTTTCATTCCTGGAATAGAGTGGGATTTTCTAGAGTCAGTTGCCTTTCTTCACGTGTCAGAGTTTAATCCAAGGAAAAGCGTGTAGAGGAACTATCCATTCACAATGACTATAGTGAAAACAATGTTATTAAGCTCAAACATGCCCATTAAACTGTATAGACGTACTTCGGGGGTTATAAGAAATCATTTTGTCGCGTTGAGTGTTCAAACTACTACATACATTCTGAATTATAAATTTATTACTTTATATCTAAATAATTAAATAAAAAGTAACTTTTAAGCACTTTTTTTTAGTTTAAAGAAAATAAAATAAATTTTTCAAAACATAATGTAAAAATAAACAAGTAAATGAATAAATGAAATAATGATTTTTAAAAATGTATAACAATAGTACTCTTTGTTTATCCAAGTAAATGCGTAGATAAGGTCCACTGACCCTATTGAAAACCACAAATTTCCTTTCTCAAGTCATGTATTTAGAACTTCGCCATGTTGTTAGTAATTAACAAAGTACGCATGAGAGCATGACGTCAGATAAACTTTGCGGTTTTGGAAGAAATTACGTTACGTTTAAAAAGGATGGTCATTAAAAAAAAAAAAAAAGAGTAAAAATATCTTTTTTGAATGCAATGAAAAGTAAATATATTAATCAATACTTAAAATGGAGCAAATGCATGTTTTTGCATTAAATTGGTGTTTTATGTTCAAAACGAACGTCATTCAACAAATAATGTAACTTTGGGGAAAATTTTGGTAAAAAATGCTATAATTGAAAGTAATTATGTACACATACTTTAAAAATTTTCATTGACACTTGTGATAAGAAAAAAGTAAACGTCTGTAACAATACTAAATATGTGAGTAAATTGAATTACATATGTTCACTTCTTTTATGAAAGTAAATAAAAGAAAGGCGAGAGGAGAGAGAGCGCACCAGTGGTTTTTCATTAATGTAATATAAAGTATATAAGGTATAGGCATCAAAATGCCTAACGGTGTTCTTTTTATGCTGCGTTATTTTGCTTCTTACCAGTGTAAAAAAAAAAAAAAATACTAAACACGACTAAGAATGTGAGGAAAATGAACACCGAAATCTATTCATCGCGAAATATAAGGGGTGCAGCTCAAACAAAATTTCATGATTTATAAATGAGTACCCAATAAGGTACGTCAGAAGCGTGTCAGAAGAGCACTTGTCCAAAGAGTAAATGAAAACATACATAACGCTTATCCAAGGAACGAAAAAGAAAGAATATATTCTGCTATTTTCGTTGCATTTAGCTTGCAATTAGGGTTGAAAATCAGCTTAAGCTCTTATAGTTTGGCATTCAATTAGGTATGAAAAACGGTTTAAACTGCTTGAAACTAATATGAGTATTATTAGGAAAGTTCGGGTGGGGAAAATGCTCAAACCTATTTACAGAGAAGAGCGCCAACTGCTTATATAATAAATAAGCATACAGTTGCAGAAAATAATTGTTAATTCCATGGAAGAATTCTCCCTTCGTTAGGTGCAATATTCTTATCTGGTTTCTCCTCCTTGCCCTTATAAAACGAGGGTTGACTTAAGGAAGTAGCACCACAAAAAAATTTGAGACTTAAATTGGCCTGTGTCTAAAATTTATCATGAACTGGACGTACAAATAGGCCATTTCTATAAGTAAATGCTTCAATAATTGCTAATACCTTAGAAACTCTAACTGAACGGACAGAAGTCGAGTACAAATTGGGGAAAGCTAGAGAGATGGAAGTCACATTTGACACTAGCGCAGTAAAATCTATAGCAAATACCGATAAACAAAATATCCGTTATAACGAAGTAAATTTTCAGTGCCATTTTAAACGTCATTAGAATAACGTGCATTCCCTTGCCACGAATGATTCTGTTGATTCCTTGGATTTCGCTGTAATGGGATTTCACCATAAAAGCAAAGGAAATATGGAGGCTGTGAACCAGCCCCGTCCCTACTATCATCAACTAACGGACTGGACTATCAGCCTGATTCTCGTATGCCTCAGATTAATTTCGCTATCGCTTTCGACCCGGTGACGTGACGAAATCGATATCGGATTGGTGAATGAAATGCGACTTGATCACACGAGTGATCGGAAACGATAGGGAAGCTAATCTGATAAGGACGAGAATCAGTCTATATGAAAGATTCCTAAGTTCTTAAACTACACTTATTAAAGCTCTCACATTGGACTATGAAGATATTCCAAGAACTCCAGAACCATAGACGACAGAGGACTCCGGCCAAATAAATCCGATTTCTATTAGCTATTTTCAGCAGGGATCCTTTGCATCTTGTAAGCATTTTGAGGGCTTAACTAAAATTCCAGAAGCAATCTTTTTCGATGAAAGGCTCAGGTTTATTTTAGCCCTGAAACACATGTACGCAGTTTTGATTGTTCTTTGTGCATTAAGCGTTGATTTTTAATTTATTATTTTTGCACAACAGTAATTTTCACTCCTGCTACATCATTTTGATCTGAACGAAATTGCTGTTCTTTCTAAAACAAAAAGAAACGGATTTTAACTTGAAGAAAGCACAATCTGAATGTTGACATGTTTACAGACATCCGCTCACAGACTGCTTCCTGACTGCGACATTTTCCATGAAATTCGCTTGAGTTTCGGAAGCTATCACTCAGAAATGTAATTACTCAGAAAAGTATGATAAACTGCGCTTAAATTCAACTACTTCCGAAGACACGAATCAGAATGTACAAGAAAAAAGAACATAAGAAACAAAACAAGAGCAGGAAATGGAGTCAACCATAAAAATTGCGCATTTAGGTAACCTTGAGGTATTTTCAGAATATAACATTTGCACTTTATTTTACGGTTACCTAAGCTTGCGGAGTTCGATCAAGTGTAAAGACTTAAGGAGATTTCTCAGACATGATAAAAATGGAAACTTCACCTTTACCATGTAGACAACTGAAGTTCTAGCTGACTAATTTGACTACTAGATGCATCTGTTTTTTGAAGATCGTTAAACAGAATTAATCTTCAGGTGCAAACCTGAAGAACAGAAAGGTTGGCAACACTGTTGCCAGATCCCTAAAATTGAGAGTGTCAACCTATTGAACTAGGATTAGGTGTGGCATTTGGAAAAAAAATGTCCCTTCATAGATCATTGCATCACTTCAGACTTATTTATTTTATTTATTTATTTATACCTCATCAATCACCACCGTACCTACCCTGACGAGGGTTTAACCGGATGTGGTGATTGAGAGGAAAGAACAGATAGAACAAGACAGCACAACATATTTTAATATACAAAGAAGGAAATACACACATGGCAAAGGTGGGACTCGAACCCACGCCTCTTTCTCTCAGCGCAGGGAGGCACCGGAGCCAGTCGATTCGACCGCTCAGCCACTGAGGCCCCACTTCAGACTTAAGCTATATATAGCTATCAAAAACAGCTCTCCGTTATTTTATGATACGTTAATATAGATGACTCCGAAAATTATTAAGTATACCCCACGGATTATTTGTTTTAAAGCAGTCAAAAACTCGACAAGAAAAGAGTTATCAGTTAATATTAAAATCACTTCAATATAAGTGGAATTATGTGTAGGGAACTTTTAAGGACAGGCATATAATTGATTTAATGGAGATGTTTCCACAAAGGCGTAAAAGTATTTATCTTTCAAAAGAATTCTTAAAGCAACGAATATGTCCTGCGGGAGTAAAACTGAAATTTAATTCTTGGGCCTATGCAAAAACCATTTGCTCGTGCAATTTCAATATTCGAGTCTTAGAATATATATAGCGTATTCAACGCATGAGAACCACAAGCTTAAATCGACTAATCTTTAAGAAGAGTTGTTTGTAAATTTTATCATAATCTTAAAATTTCGTTTTCTTTTTTATGCAAATTTATCGGAGGTTAAATAACGTTTTGGTTTTGCCATGAGGGCATTGTCATTTCCAAATTTATGAACAATTTTGTGGAACAAATCTGGAATTATATCTGTAATTCAGTTCTAGCTACTATAATTTGAATTACTGTCTCGAAGAACTTAAAAAAGCTATGCGATTACAGATATATCATTAGTACACGAACAAGAACTCAGTAAAACATTCTTACTTCTAAATTTACTGCCTTTTTGACCTTTTTTCTGAATTATGGCCCTCTTGCATTGTAGGTGTGGTATAACATTTTTGTAAGCTCTAGATCTGCGGAACATACACCTAATTCTGTTTTTGCCCGAATTTTTTAATTACAGGAATTTCATTTTCGTTTTAAGCGAATCTGTTTGATTTAACACGAGTGGTCCAATCCAATTTCTGTTTTATTTCGTCTAAACTCTGAGAAAATATTATGTTTCATTAGTTATGTAGATAGTTTCATTTTCTTTATGTATTGCAGATATCACAACCGAATACATTGTGTGTGCACCAGCTGTCGCAGTGCTCAACAGGTATTGAGCGCCAAGTCATTTTCTGCAATTCCATAATATGAGCTGAATCTTTAATTTTGCCCAGATCTTGCATTTTAAGAGAACTTGGAAACCTCTGAAAGTTGTTTTGAAACACTTGCTTTGTATAAATATAATTTAATTTTCTTATTGAATTTGGTACGAATCTACTGCTTTTGTGCGCCTTCCAAAGACGTTTAGTTGGTAGCAGCTCGATTTCTAACTTTTAGAAAAAATTGTCTCCCCTAAATGAGGGGCTTGATCTTGAGGGATTCATTTGAGATTTTCATTTTTGAATCTCCGAAAAATCGGGTATCATCCGATCACCTCAAAACTGAATGAACACAACCCACAAGAGAGAAAAAGAGAGAGAGAGAGAGAGAGAGAGAGAGAAGGAGATTGCATATAATCAAAATATGCATTTGCCAGACAATGTTCGGTTATGAATTTGTATTTGACCAACAACTCCAACCGCCAGCAAATTCCAACAGCAACATATGTCTGTAAAGTTTTCGATTCTAAATCTGCAAGCATAAAAAGAATATAATTGTGTCCCAAACTTGAATCTGACTTCAAATTCCTTTTAGTAAGCACATTTTTGTACTATGAAATCATTCGTTGATGTTGAGATTTATTTACTTCGCGTAAAATGACTCGTCTGTCATTTTCCTCTTCATGTACTTCCACTTTCCCATCTAATTTGAATGTATTAAAACACTTTTATGTGAACTAAAAACCGCTTTCCTTTATTATTTAATTATTTATTTTTACAGAGTAAATTATATTTTAAAACAATTGTAAAGAAAAGATTGAATTCAAAATGAAGTATGAAATGCGTTTAATTAAATACTGAACGTTTTATTATCTCGTCAAAAAATATATCATGCGTGTATGATTTTGGCTAAACTAAAATGTCTCCTCCATCAAGGCATATTTCAGTCATTCGCCAATTGATTTTCCTACAGTTCATTTATTTATTCATTTATTTTTAACATACTTTTATAGTATGGTTTCCACTGTGATAAAGCGATAGAATTTGAAATAAATTTCAGCAGTATCCAGTGTACAGGTTTCAATAGAAAGGAAGATGCTTCTTGTCTGAAGAGAGAGATTGTCTTCAGATAATCGACGAGAACGTAAATGAATAAATAAACTGAAAATAAAAATTTGTTATACTATTGTAAAACAAGGCCAGTACCTTTTAGCCATTTAAATCGACGCTGACAAGAAGGCGCGATAACGTTGAATTTAGCAGACATTCTGCATTGCAGCAAAATGGATAACTGCTGCTTTTAGTTCTTATGCCAAAATTCAGTTTTTCTGAAATATAGTACATAGATCTCTAATTACTTCTGAATCCAGTTTGTTTTCTCTAGATTGAGCGTAGTTTAGAAATTTGCTGTTGTCTATTAGTTTAAATTTTCGCGTTTGTCTTGTAAAACACCGCTGAGACTGCAACTTTCGATGTTTTCTCTGACTTAAGATTCATATCAGTTTTGTCTTTTTCATTTTTATTTTCAGAGTCATTTTAGCTATGGTCCAATACTTCGGCGGCTCAGAACAAAGTTTAGTTTACTCAATTTTCTGACAATCATGATACCACGATTCTCATATTATGTTCGAAGAAGGTGTGAACGTGATGTATGTATATAATAGTATATGCAGGACCGTCATTTCAATTTTCCGGGGGGGGGGGGGGCAAAGGCTGTAATCCCAATGCATATTGCATTAAAAAAACAGCAAAATACATGCACATACATATAAGTACATTACATTTCTGTCAGGTTAGGCCTAGGCCGGCAAACCTACGGGGCCTACGTGACAGGACGAAGGGGCCCACACGACAGGAAATGGTGCACGTGTGTCCCCTTGCCCTCAATGTCGGCCTAAGATCAGGCACCCCCTATATAAGTTGCCCTCAGAAGCGGGGGCGAGAAGATCGACTTCCGCTTGCCTACGAGGTTGCGGTCGGATGAGAAGGAGATCTTCGAATGCTGGACAGAGAAGAGTTGCGCCCATCCAGACGTAACATTGTGCGGGAGAGCTTGGGCCCGTGAAAAGAAACACCAAAGAGCTTTAGAACGGTTATTGGTGCGGGAGAGCTTGTGCCCGTAACTTTGAAACGGCTAAGAACTTTAGACCAAGGATGTGGTATCTGAGCCACTGTAAATAATATGTAGATAATAATGTAAATAGGCAGCGAATTGAATAAATGTTTAACAAGAAAATATAGCCAAGAATCGTAACTATTTCCCAAGCCATTGGGGAAGAAATGACCCCCCCCCCCCACCAAATGACGGGCCTGAGTATATGCATATATACAAGGCCGAAGCCAGAATTTTTTTTTTTTACTCGGGGGCCTGACTTTGAAACACTTATGATGAGGAAAGTTTCAGAGAGGAATATATGCTACATTGCGAAAAATTTCGGGTTTTCGGGGGGGGGGGGGAGGGTTCGTGGGCCCCCCTCTGGATACGGCCTTGCAGATATAGTACCAAAGTACCCTGTTCAAGTGCACTGAAAGTCATTTCTAGAAGACATGATCTCTCATTCATTGGCTGAGTAGGGTTACTTCAGACTTATTTGTCGACAGGGTGGCGTAGTGGTAAGGCGCAGGTCACGTACGCCCAAGGATCAAACTTGGCCCAAGTCGGTGGATTTTCAAGGTGCAGAAAATCGCCTGCGCTCATGTCGTACGATTATGCGGCATGTAAAAAATCCCTTGAGTAGACATTTGGCTTAGCTGCTCTCGGCTAAATTAAATTCCTAGTGCAGTCTGCATCAATGAGAGTTCGGGTGCCGCCATCAAGAGAAAACCGAGCGTCCAAATTCAGTAATAATGGCATCCGCCGATAGTGGTGTTACGTGAAAGAACCCCTCATGCAATACGCGGAATTCACACTATCACGGTAACGACGACCCTTTCATTATTTTTTATATAGGGTATATTTTTGCGAATATGATTTCCTTGGAAGACATTAAATAGGTCTACTTCCTGAACACAAAATGGGCCCCTTTTTAGATTCTGATCCCTTTTGAAGGGATGCACCCCAGGGTTCACACTGGGGAAAAATACAAGGTGTGATTTCCCACCTTGACCAAAATTTTAAGTGGGATTTTTAAAATTTAAGTGGGAACTTTTCTTTTTGTTTTTGTCTGTAAAAATATTACTAAAATGTCCGATCATGATCCAATACAAACTATGTAGTAAAAGACGATTATCTAAGCTATGCTCAGCAAAGAAGGAATAAACATCAACAAGGTTCACACAAAACGGATCCTTCACAAAATTCGCTATCGCAAAAATGGGTGCTTTATAAAACTTTAAGCATGAAAATGATCTTCTGGTATTTGGGTTATTTAATCAAAATTCTTTGATGTATGATTTTTACAAAAAATCCTAAGAATTAGTTTACTATTTCCTCTATTTTTTCTGATCATATGTCATTTTATCTATTGATGTTTTTCAATGAAAACAGTATATTTTAGAAAACAGCATGCTCTTTTAACCTTGTGACCAAGGAAGATTCCCTTTTTCTACTCCTTTTTTTGATTTTGTCCTCTGTGAATAGAATGAATGAGGATAAGTCTGCATTCACAAAGGGCTTAAATTGTTCAATAATCCCAAGGAATGAAGAAGTTGTCAATCTTTCCCCCATGTTACTATATATGATAAATAGGGTTCCTATATTCTTCTTTTTATTAATGAGGATAAGATGGCAGTTAAAAATTAACAAACTCCACTTAGTTTGTATTGAATTATCAGTTTAGAATAGTAGTTTCGTTGCGCGATGTTTTGAGCGCGTGTCCGCTGGTTGCGGGAACAGCGCGCAAACGTACTTTTTTGAGTGGGATTTCAAAAAATACTGCGGAATTCGCGCGATCGCGCGGCCTAGCGCGAACCCTGCACCCTTTTGAAGATGTTTAATGCCGGGTGCCTTTTCGTTCGAGAGTCAAAGCTAAATTGGCTGTCAGAAGTCCAAAAGAAAACTGCGGTATCATTTTTGAATTCCGAAAAATAAAAAACTTGACGTGAAAATTACAGAGCGTGAACGAAAATCATCTCCGAAAATTTATCTGATCTGACAGTTCATTGTCACTGCGTCACGAGGAAGCCTTATCGGTTACATTATGTTTCCCCCTCTTCCTCTGTCTTTTATTAATTAACTACGCGAGTTTTCCATGTTTAAGAATATCATATTGATGAAGTGAGTCAACCTTATATGCTCGGAGCAAAAACGTCAAGTCTCGTTTTTTAACGAAAATACCTTGTATAATGAATTGTACGAGGCTCATTGCACTAACAGGAGAAATTAACAGAAGTTCATGTAAAAGTGTGATTAGAAAATACAAGAAGGGACAGTAGTTATCTTGTGAGGATAAAAACGTAATATTAGTAACGAGACAGAGTGAATGTCTTTTTTTCTTTTTTTGGCTAAATCCTCCGCTCCCCATTTATTTTAGTTTTATTTGTATTTAAATTAAACTCACTTTACCACCAAAGTACAATTTATAAGTACAGTTCCCATGTTTTATGATATTTAGGAGGAAGAAATAAAATAAGGTTGAGCTTCATTACGGCTATTTCATCCAGGGTTAAGACTTTTCGCCCGGTTTTCATGAAATTTGGTGCAAAATTCTTTCTGAAAATTAAGATCAACGAATTTCCGAGTCTAGAGCCCATGTAGAAAAGCATACAGAATTTACTCGACTGTTATAAATATTTTACAGTAATTTATGAAGAAATTTTCACATAATTTATAGATGTCAGATAAGGATAATGCGAGTAGATTTTTCAACTTTTTGATATCTCACGATAAATGAAATTAGACATGAGATGCCCCCTGCTCCTCTTGCAATATGTACATATTTAATGAAATACACTTACTCGTTTCTGCCCCATGGCTCACTGGCTTTTCAGGATTGCTGACGCGATTTCTGAAATCGTTGCATTTTGAAGCATTATTACAATCCACGACAATGAAAGACTTATAAATTTCGAGTGAATCCGAAAAATATCAGATTATTTGCTTCTAAAAGTTGCATTCAAAGCTTACCTTTTTCAAAAATTAATACATATCAGAATTGCACTCTGAGGTGGACAACTAACTGCAATAGAAACTACTCCTCCATATAAAATTTCAGCTTTCTAGGTTTGCACCCCGTTTTCTTGGGTCGAGATAGAGCATGAAAGTCGAAGCAATCATAATTTGGTTTCAATCAAATTCTTGGGACTCATGTCACAAACGAACACACACACACACACACACACAGGTTGACGGCATCCTCTTATCTTTTTCATCTAATACACGCGTCCCTTCACATTTTTTAAATTTTAACGTACAAGGGTCATTTTTTAATTAAGAACCGATTGCACATCGTGTCTGCGCCGATTGCGCAGTGCGTGCCGTTATTAGGTTTCTGAATGCAAAAAACGTTCGTTCTGCTAAAATTCAAGTACAGAAACGCAACTAAACAATTTTTACGGGGAAGTACTGAATCATCCGCCTTACAGCTCAGACTTGGCACCATCAGACTTTCATCTCTTTCCAAAACTTAAGGCATTTCTCGGTGGGAAGCGTTTGGAAAAGGATGGCATGCTTATTTACGAACTGGTTTAATGGTAAGACGGCAGAGTTCTTTGATGGGGATCCAAAAGCTGGTGCCATGGCTTGACAAATGCTTGAATGTTGATGGCGACTATTTTGAAAAGTGAAAAAATATTCATATTTTAGTTCTTGATATAATTTGTGTTATTAAATAAAGTTTATTTTACTCCATTACAAAACGGTTCTTACTTAAAAAATGACCCTCGTAAGTGTCCTCCCTCACCTTTTGATTTTAATACAATTACTTATCTTTGTCTATAAATGCATTCCCCCCTTTTTTCCACAACTACACCACTGCAGAAAAGTAAGACACTTTGATGGGAATTTCACAGCGAGATAGTGAGAAAAAAGAGGGACCGTCCTGACCGAAAGTGACGAAAGCGGGTCTTTAGCACACTTTTGATATGGACTATTAAATGTCTTATATGTTCTCATATAATAGGCTCTCTCTTGCTATAGGCTTATATAGGATGCCTATCGGCTCATATATGATGCTTGAACATGTAGACCTTTAACTGTAACTAGACTTTACTATTTATTTTAATTTCATGATTTTTCAAAGAAATCCTACTATCTTGTCTTGATTCCAAGAGGTATTTGTATCCAACAAATATCCCATTTTAAAGTAAGGCTCTGGTTTGATAGTTTTAGATAAAGAGTATTTTATTGTTTTTATTAGTATTATTTTTTAATGCAAAAATTTGATTTATTAATTTAAAAAATCTTAACAGTCTCTTTGATTTTTCAGTGTAAAATTTGAAAAATGTGCAAAATTAACACCGATTACTACTGATTAATCGGTAGTACTACATTAAAAAAAATAAAAATAAAATCTTCATACTATTCTACTTCAGAATTTCAAGTAATTCGTACTTTAAGAGGAACTCCCTCTTTAGATGTTCCTCTATAGTCTTGATATAGCTACGTACTATCGACGGACAACCAGTCGTAGTAGTAACCAAGGGGGAAAAACATAATTGGTAAAATTATGTGGTAAGATGCATATTTTTTTGATATTTGTAATTGAAATGCAGTAAAAAATTATTTCAATTGGATTTTTTGTGATTAAAACATGAATTTTACCACTACGAACTACATTTAATAATAGTGATGATTTTTTCCCTGTTGAAATCTAGATTTAGGTATTTTGAACAAGGTGGATAATTCTTCTTCTTCTTCTTATTATTATTATTTTACTACTTAGTAATACTACATACTATTGTTGTTCTTCTTATTGTTGTTGCTATTTTTCCGATATTATTATTATTATTTAAAAGCGAGGGACGGTTTTTGTAGAAATCTGATGAAACTGAGGTCGGAGAAAAGTGCATCGTATGTGACAGAAAAAAAAATCTTTTGAAAAGTAGTGACTTATAGTGTAGGCGTTGAAAGAAATTCCTCAACCGAAGCTAAAAGAAAATGTGAGCTCTAAAAGATAGAGCATGAAAGTCGACGCAATCATAATTTGATTTCAATATTATGGACAATCATTCATAAATGAAGCTATGAAATACTCTCTTAAAACGAAAAAAGGAATTGCATTATGTAACAAAAGGAAAGAAAAAATAATTAGTGTTATTATAACACAGAATAAAATCGTAAAGAGAAGCTATTTTATATTTCGTTCATCTGAGTTTTAACGTTTCAAGGGATTATTCATTAGTAATTATTACGTATCTATTTAGCACGTTTGTTTTCATAGCCTTTACAAAGGAAACTGCAAATATTTCCTCTTTTTTGTTACAATAACAATTACAAATAAAACATGAATAAATGAAAATAATAAGTATAGATTTAACCGTACTATAAAAAAGGGAGAATTTTTTTGAAAAAAGGCCGTGTTCTTTTCGAAACATGGGAAAAAAAGTGCATTTAATGCCAGAAAGATGTTAATGATACAAAAGAAACGAAATGACAGAATAAAAGACGGAATGATGTACCAAAAAAAAAAAAAATCTGGTGCTTTGTTCTTTCGATTTCCACCGTCCTCAATCGGTGCTGTTGAGTAAAGGAAAAATGAACTACAAAAAACAGCACTTAAAAAGTCTTTACGCGCGACAAAGTGGAGTGTCAAATCATTAAGGAAGTCGGCAGTAATTATGTGCAAGGTTTTTAACGAAACATTTAATAAAAGACCGGGAAACAACAGTAAGAAATGAATCAGCTAGTTATGTAAAATATATTTCAGTACAAGAGAGCATATTATTTGTAAAATGCTCTTAATTACTGCAGTAATTATGTAGTGTTCCACCTTCGGCTCCCGACCCCCAGCAGGTGTGTCGTTCAGGCATATGGGGGCTGCAGTCTGTCCAAAAACAAAAGTGAGTGTGCGAAGTCTCCTTTTATTAAATAAAGTATTTTGAATTATTTTCAAGTGAGACAATATATATATTGTACAAATAGAATATTGTAGATGATTGATCGCTCGGCTTTATATTTTTTTTTGGATTTTAGCGAGTAGAAACGTTAAAATGGTTGAGTACCGATAGTCTATAGCAGGGGTCTCCAAACTACGGCCCGAGGGCCACATCCGGCCCGCGGACAGATTTTGTCCGGCCCGCGGAGAGCTAGCATACTTGAAAGAAAACTCCTTCTAGAGAACATATTTATTTTTTATAGCAAATTAAATTAAGTTTACTGAAGTAATCTATTTTTATGTTGAATAATTATTAATATGACATCTACATTGATATGGTCATGGGCTAACTACTCATAACATTGTTGTAGGTTATTATTTACTAACTAACAAATTATTGAAATGAATCCAACTAACATTTTATACATTTTAAATGAAAAGATAACTTATAACAAGCATAACGACATATGAAATACTAATGAGATTTATGTAATTGAGATTTTCCACTGACAATAGTTTGTAGTTGTGGACTAATTTTACTTGTACCAATTATTAAAAGAGATTTAAGATGCTCATCAGTTAATTTAGATCTGTAAACATTTTTTGTGTACTTCATTTTGGAAAAGGTCTTCTCACACAAATAAGTAGTACCAAAAACAGAAAACAGCCCACGAGCAAATTTATGCAAATTATCAAATTGTGTCAGTGGAAGACACTTATAAAATTCCAACAAAGATAAGTTTTGATATTTGTTCTTAATTATATCACTGCACTGTAGATCAATCATTTCCATTTGAAGTTCCGGGGCTAGGGTTTCAATGTCAGTATCAAAAGGATTCTGAAAAATCTTAATTTGATTCGCAATGGCATCAAAGTCCGAGAAACGAGTATCAAAATTTATTTTCAAAGCACTCAAAGTTTCGATTGCAAAATCGATAGGAAACTCGGTCTCAGTGGTGTGGCTAAATATTTCACATGTTTTAAAATGTGAAAAACATTTACTTCGTAGTTGTGATTGAAACAGTATCAATTTCTTCCGGAATGATTTGATATTATTGTATAAATCAGGAAGATGCTGGTTTTCTCCTTGCAATCTCAAATTCAGTTCGTTCACATGTTTTGTCAAATCAACATAGAATGCTAACTTCCACAGCCATGCGTTGTTTTGCAATTCAGTAAGAGGGCGATGCTTTTCATTCAAAAAAAATTCGATCACTGCTCGAAGTTCAAAAAAGCGCTGAAGGACTTTCCCACAACTAAGCCAACGTACGGCAGTATGATAAGGTAAGTCATTTTCTCCAATCTCTTTAATAAATTGTACGAATTGTCGGTGATTCAGCCCAAAAGATCTGATAAAATTAACAGTTGATATGACTGGTTTCAGAACTTCAGACATATCCAAACATTTTCCGCACAAAGACTGTTGATGAATGATACAATGTAAGACTATTGGTTTTGAACCACCGTCATTTTCTACAGCCTTTGACACAAGAGCGACCACTCCTTTATCTTTCCCACTCATGTTTTTGCCTCCATCAGTTGTAATACATTTCAAGTTTTTCCATCGAAGGTTCTTTTGCTTAATGGCCATTTCAACTCCTTTAAAAATATCTGAACCAGTAGTTGTGCCTTGAATACTATACATATCAAGAAGTTCTTCATGCACTTCATAGCTTTTATCTACTCCTCGAATATAAATCAACACCTGAGCAGTATCTGACACATCCGTTGACTCATCCAAGGCCAAAGAAAACCACTCAACATGTCCATTTTTGTTGAACAGTTGAGAGGATATATTTTCAGCGATGTCTTCTACCCTTCGAGCCACAGTGTTTGCTGACATACTGACAGTTTTTAATAAATTTACCTTTTCAGGGCACATTTCTTCGGCTACTGCGATTATGCATTCTTTGACCATTTCTCCATCGGTGAATGGTTTTCCACGTTTTGCAATTTCAAGAGCCACACGAAAGCTGGCACGAGTTGCAGCCTCTTGTTCAGTTTTGAGTTTTGTAAATAAAGATTTCTGCGATTTCAATCCGCGCTTCATAGCTTCGAATTTTTCTGTCCGCAAACTTCCTGTATATTTTGAGTAATTTTGAAAATGTTTTGCTTCATAATGACGTTTAATGTTACATTCTTTGAGAACGGCTATGCTTTCATTGCAAATCAAACATAGCGCCTTGTTACTGGACTCAATTACGAAATACTGAATGTTCCACTGATCTTTGAATTTTCTGCATTCACTATCAATTTTTCGCTTCTTTTCCATTCTACTAAATCACACACAAAAGCAACAATTCAAATAAAAATATTGTTACAAAGATGTCTTAAACTTAAACACGCACAAACACGTTTTAAGGAGGTACGCACTATTTTATTTCACAGCAGTGTCATAGGAACTGACTTGTGGTTGCGCCACTAGCCTTCTTATATATTTCACTTACTGCCATCTAGAAGTGAGTGGAAGACACCAGAACTTTATCGAACCAACGAGATTATTCTGTAAGTGCTATTAGCGCCATCTGTTAGGGATAGAAGGTACTACCTATTTCTGCTTGTGTCCACCAGATGTCCTGTCACATTACTCCTCATGGCTCGCTCGTACTCTACGACTAATCTAGAAATTACAGATAATGACAGGAAAATTAATAATATGCAGTGTTGCCGTTTTGCGGACTTTAGTTCGATTTGCAGCCTTTTTTAAACGTGGCGTACTTTTTCGGACTTTTTTTTTCATGTAAAAAAATACTCATTCGTTACTTGAGTACTCGTTAGGAACCGAAGTAACGATTACTGAAGAAAAAAGTAATCAATAATTACTTGTGTATTTCATTACTTTTGTAATCAATGATTACTATGGCGATACGATGCGGGTACCCCATTATAACGGATACCCATACGATACAGAAAATACATCAGCTTCCCCGTCGCTAATGGCATCTGGCAAAAAAGTAATCATATTTTACACCACTAGTGGACTGATTCAACTTTTTACCACCGGCAACAATTAATGATAATATGGTTTTGGCCCTTGGAATTTACTGGAGTAATCAATATGGCCCTAAGGCTGGAAAGTTTGGAGACCCCTGGTCTATAGTATGATACCGAAACTTTAGAACTCTAGGCAGAAGACTTATTTCGATCTAGCTTCTATTCTTGTTTGCTGTAGTTTTATTCATGAATTTTGCTATACCTCGTTTAAAAAATGTCAAAACGCAAACTGATACTACTTGTACTAGTTGTATTTTTACCAAAAGTAACTTTTAGAAGTTCTATTCTTTTCACAAAGTAAATAAATAATTAAATAAATGAAATAAATAAATAAAGGAGCAGTCTTTTGGAGGGCAATATGAACTAGTCATATAATATGGCATAAACGTGTAGAGCAGGATTCTCAAACTTTTAACTACTGCAACCCACATTTGGAAATTTAAACTTTACCGACCCACTACACCTTCAGTATTTATTTATTTACTTTTCTTCTTGCTTTATTTGTTTACTAGTTTATATTTTATTTATTAATTTTTTCATTTGATTTATTTTTTACTTTATATAATTTCCTTACCATTTTTATTTGTTTATTTTACTTTATTATTTATTAATTTATTTTAAAGTACTTGATTAATTAGATACAGATATCGCTAAACAACACAAAACAAGAAAAAAAATCATTTTCTTGTTTTGTTTACTTTATGTTCATTAAAAGTCAACAACATTACAACATTCCAATGAATAGAGCCGGTTCTTGCAAACACTGTTACTGTTAAAGAGGGAAATAAAATAAATAAAACAATACTTATGAACTTTAAAATTACAAGTCTATTGATTCTTATTGAGCTGTGCTCATTAATTAAGCAAAACGAAGTTTTCTGCAATTATAAAACAAATTACCTTAGCCAGATTTCCTGATATTTTTATTTTATAAAATAATGTCATAAGTATTTGTAAATCTT
The DNA here is from genome assembly GCA_038502835.1 of Octonoba sinensis. Lineage (NCBI taxonomy): Eukaryota > Metazoa > Arthropoda > Arachnida > Araneae > Uloboridae > Octonoba > Octonoba sinensis. The sequence goes on from CM076604.1 coordinate 87,691,328, forward strand.
TCCTTCAGTTATAAAACTAAACGAATTATTTGTTACAGTACCACGATCTACTAAAACTCAACTGGTAATCCACAAATGGGCGACGGCTCACACGCTGTTTTTAAAACACTGATATAGAGGCTTGAAGATGAAAAAAAAAAAAAAAAAGAAGAACTAACTTCGTAAGAAACAAGTTTTAACGAGACTTCTAAAAGAATCATTATTATTAGAAACTAGCAAAATTACCGGGAGTTGGCCGCTGCAATAATAATATTGAAACAAGTTCAATGAATGATATAAAATTTTAGAAAAGGTATGATATTTTCTGTTTTTTATTAAAGAAACGAAACTTGAAACTGGAGTAAAAACTAAAATGACATAAATAAATAAGAATAAAAACTATAAATAAAAGTAAAAATAAATAAATAAATACAATAAAATAAAATAAAACCCCTACCAGTTTAAATTTTTTAAATGGGATTTCGAGTGTGTTTCTTCTGTCAGGAGAGATTTAAATTTTGTACTAAATTTCATTCCAATCTGCCAATTGGTGTGGTTTCGTATAGCGAGCATACAAACAAACAAACAAACAAGCTTACATATGAACGAACTGTTTATATCCTATAGATGTGACTACTACAGGTTTTAATTAGTCATTTAGGAATACTATCATAATTGTAAGAAATGTGATAGTTTTACTTGTAGAAATCGAAATTGTAATCTCGTCGTTAACAATTAAATTGGGCTACTTGAAAAAAAAAAAAACACATTTCACAAGGATCTCTTCTGCTGTATTCTGAAAATTTTCCACCGCAGAAGAGAGATTCTTCATCATTATAGCCCGGATAAAATAAAACTTCTTTTTTTATACACATGTGAATCAAAAGATTCGTCTTCACTTCCGTAGTCATCCTTATTACGTCTAAACTAAAGTTTCTTGAACGTTTTATATTCTTTATGTTGAATAGGTTAGTTTAGAAAATGTACCAGGTTTCTTTACTTTGTTGGATGCCTTTTCGGTGGGGTGGGGTATTATCTTGTGTATATCATATAACCAGGGGTTGCCACAAGCTAACCCTTGGAGGACATGTTCTCCTTTCAACACAAAAAGCTCTCCATCACAGGACTGAAAATACTTAACCCGAGTATTTTTCAGTGGACAATTTCCTCCAGGTATTTAAATCACCAGGTCTGTAATAATTCGAAAACATATTTTTTCATTTGTGTTTTTACATTTTTACCAAATTACATTTTAAGAATATACCCATCAACTAGCAGGTTCGTCAGCTAGTATTCATAATATTTTAATACTAAGTTGTCGATGAAAACAATAATAAAAATAACTAGGGCTCGACCGATGGCATTTTTTGGCCGATGGGCCGATGCCGATTGTTGGCCGATTGTTCCGAGGTCGGCCGATGGCCGATTGCCGATTATTTTCCTCTTCCATCAGCCGATGGCCGATGCCGATGGCCGATGGAAAAAATTCGCTTTTAACCATTATGCTTATCAACAATGTCATATAAATCATTTATTTATTTTAATGTTTATGAAAACATAAATGCATTATTCAAGCACCATAAAACTGTTACTGTTTGGAGGAAGTTTACATAATAATTAAAACTAAAAGAATCACTCGCGATTCTAGTAAAGAAATTAAACTATTTGGTGGTAAAAAAATAGCTATATCAGAGGATTTTTAATTATTTTTTCTTATCCTTTCAAAAGAAGTCAACTACTATTAGATCGGATCGGGTCTCCTTCCCTTTCCTCCAACATTTTTTTCTTTGTAGCACCTGCGCTGCAAATGACAAGTGCAGCTGCCTTTATTTTCTTATTTTTGTTTTCATGGGCAGGAATGTAGATGTTATAATACAGGCTAACAAATAATGTGGGTTTGTATCTAACAAAATTGTCAACACCCCTCGGATTTTTTTCTTAATTTTTTCCCCCGTTTTTGAAAGAAAAGCGGGAACGATTTTATTTTTTATTATAAAAAATATTTTAACTAAAAATAGCTCTTTTTATACATAGAATAAAAAATAAAATATTAAAATGTTTCGCTCGCAGTAACATCCCCCCCCCCCCCAATGTTAATAACCAAGAAATATTGAATATTACTTCAAGAACAGAAGTGAGATTTTTTTGTCATTACCAATGAATGAAGGGGCCGTCTTAAGAACCAATCTTATTAGCTTTTTTTCTTGTGAGTTGAAAATTACACTAAAATACCCGACATATTCTTTATATTTTTATGAGCACAATGTAAGGTCACCGAAATAAACCAATATTTTGTAACGTGAAAAATATTTTGAGCACCAGCAGTTTTCTGTTGACAAATAATCTTATGAAAAAACACGTGATCAATTATAAAAATTAAGATATATTTTGAAAAAAAAAAAAAAAAATATATATATATATATACGTTGTCAATTTTTGAAAATAAAGAAATTGTAGCATTTTTATTAAGATATTATTCCACCCTGTCTCGCGAACTCGTTTTTTAAGAATTACGTTTTTGAAAATTGCAAGTCGAACTTGAACCACATAAAATTTTGATCAATAAACATTTATACTGAAGAATTGATTCATATTTTTTATCAATATGTTCTATGTTGTAAACTAATAATAAAAGAACAAGAAATATTCCAAACTGAAAGCAGATGCAGCGAAATTGTTGTACAATAGCAGAAAAACTGTCAACTGTTGTAACACGTGGCATCGAAGCAAAAATATATATATATATATGTGTGTGCGTATTTAAAAAACGAAGTTTACGCGGGGAAAAATTAAAATAACTATCGTATAAAAAATTAAGATTTATTTTGAAAAAAATATGCATTGATCAACCTTTGAAAATAAAGAAATGCTAGCATTTTTTTAAAGATATTATTAAATCCTGTCGCGCGAACTCGCATTTTGAGAATTCAATTTTCGAAAGTTGCAAGTCGAACCTTGACACATAAAATTTCGATCAATAAACATTCATACTGGAAAATCGTTTCTTATTTTTGATCATTTTTTTTCTATGTTGTAAACTAAAAATAAAATAATGAGAATAACCGCACACTAAAAGCAGATGCAACGAGATTGCTGCACAATTGCAAAAAAACTGTAACACGTGGCATGGAAGAGGGAGAAAAAAAAACGGCTAAGAGAAAAACGTTTACGTGGGTAAAATTATTATCGTACTTTCATTGAGTTGACTTTGTACTGTTTACAATTTCGGAATAATAAGAAACAGGACAAACTAAAAGCAGATGGTATAAGATTATTGCACAATGAAATCTAATGCACTAAGTCATTATTGAGCGAAAAACGGACAAAATGAGGCAACTAACCTAGTGCGAATAACAAATAGCGAAATAGCACTCATAAGACGCCTCTATTACTTTTACTTTAAGGGGGGAAATACGTGTAAAAGTCTCAAAAAATTAATTTTTTTTCTTCATAAATCGATTCTACAACTATTCAATAATATACCCTGAAAATTTCAAAGCAAAATTCCAAGTCGTTTAAAAGTTACAAGCATTTGAGCAAGCGCTCCTTTTGGAGCAGTTGAGCAGGTAGTTCCTCATGAATGACCTGAAGGGTATTAGAGAACGTAAGCAGATTTCCTTTTATTTTTTTTAACAACTGAGACCTTGGATAGAAATTTCTATAAGTACTATTAGTATCTATAAGTATAAAAAAATTGATTCATTACTGCCTTAAATTTACCTTCAACCACTCTTCTCTTCAAACGCGTTTTTCTCGAAACTACTTTATCGAATTTGCGTACACTCTAGTTCGCAAAATTTTTGATCAATCCATATCAAATTTAGCACACATTTTCTTTATATATACACGCTTTAGTTGAACTAGAATCATAAACATCTCTTTATTTGTATTTATTTTTTGTTGTAAGAAAAGAACAAAAAAAAAAAACGGTTAAAAATCGTATTTAATTTTACCATTCTAAAAAAAATAGAAATTTTCGGGGTTTTTTTGGGATGATTTTAGTTCAACTAGAAGAGACACTAATAAAAAAAAGTTGATTTAAAAAAAATTTATTTCAGATAAAAATTTTGCCCTCCAGGAAGTACGCAAACTGCCGACCCGTGTAGTGACTTACAGTGTGCAGCCGCCGATATCTCCCGGATTTTTCAAGAAAAATGTTAAAAAATTTCAGTAAATGTTCCTCAATCTATCTATAAAATAACCTCAAAATCTCTATAAAATATATTTATTCTTTATACGTTAAAAAAATCATAAAAATTGCTCTTAATACGCCGTTTTACACGTATTTCCCCTTTAACATATTCTATTTCGCTAGCATTCTGTTCAAAGAGAAATAATTTCAATAATGAAGGTTTTCGGGCAGCGATCAATTAAATTATTTTTCCGAATATTTTATCAAATACACTTTGTAGAATGACATTATTTTTGTGCTTTTTGTTTAAACTGATGTGCTGCCTGTTATTGTCTGGAAATAGAAATTTAGCTATGGAGGAAAAAATAAGTTACAGACAGAGAATGTTTTCTAGAAAGTTGTCCCTGCGAAAAACATCGGCCTTGCATCGGCTTTTAGATGTTTTTTAAGGCCGATGGGCCGATGTTTTTATAAAGTTGACATCGGCTGCCGATGCCGATGGCCGATGGCAATTTTGTTGAACAATCGGCGCCGATGCATCGGCGAGGCCGATGCATCGGTCAAGCCTTAAAAATAACATTGAAAAAAAAAAAAAAAAAAAAAACTGTAGATATTAAAACCTTTAATTTTCTTTCTCTTTCATTTTTTCTCCTTTTCTGTTCACTCTCTTTTTTTACGATTTTGAAAAATTGTTCGTTGATAATGTCACATCAATAAATTTGCGCCATTCTCTGCTATAAAGCACTAAATCAAAACATAATAGCAATACGAAACAAGTTTAATTGTTTTGAACATTTCCCTTTAATGCGATAAAATGTGATAAAAAAATACGAAATGTGTCTGTATACTATACAATCATTCATTTTGGAATCATTTTAACAAATTGACTCCTATGAATAATGCTGCGTATGTGTGTGTTTAAGTATTTAGAAAACCTAATTAAAATTCACTTTTTAATAATTGTTTTAAATTCCTTGTTGGCTTTACTTTATTATTCTTTCTTGTGCCAATAAATTGTCACTTTCCATTGTTATGTAAGTTAACCAATGCAAAAAAAGAAAAAAAAATGTATCCTGAGGAAATACATGCGAACACAGGTGTATATGAAGCGGAAGACAGAAAAACCGCTCCAAACTGTAAGCGATGTACCTCTCAAAATGAAAAGATCATCCAAACAGACGAAGCGTGAAGTATACGTCATGGGTCATGTGACTTCCTTCTGCCATTCGCCGGTTCGCTTGAAATTCCACAGACGGCTTTTCACATCGCTCATGGCGCTTCATGTTTATACTCAGAGGACTGCGGCCTCATCCATGTGTTTCAAACAAGCCGCTGTATTAGATGACTGAATTACGGTTTCATTAATTGCAAACCAGTAATATTTTAAATACCGATCTTATTCAAAGTAGCTTTATCCCCGGTTCGAACTCTCTTTCTGAACTACATGTTATTGAGAGCGTTACGGACAACATAAGCATCGTTTTATCTACAGGTAAGTTAAAATTTCAACTTGATCTGAAGTTAAATACAGTAGAAATGTAATGTTTTATTTTGAAATTATTGCTCTTTTAAGGGTTTCATAAAAAAAAATCATGGTAATATTTAGTATTTTATAACATAAGTTATTGTATTTTATTTTATACCGAATTTTCTTCAAACGTGGGTGACTGATTCTTACAATGAGTTCCTTTTTGTGCGAGAAGTGAAATTTGTTGACATTTTCAACGTACTAATTTTCACTTTAAGGACAATATACGACTTGACTATGGATCTAAATCATTTGAATGCACCTGATTGTTTATTCAGTGTATTAATTGTTCCTTATAAAACTCTTGGAAGAATGGTAGTCCGAACAGGGCTTTTGTAACTGGTGTGCTACTGTTAGTCAATAATCTAAAAAAAAAGCGATTTTTTAAAAAAAACTATAAGTTAAAAACTTAGTTTAGACTACAATTGAACTGTAATATGTATATCTAGAGCTCTCTCTGGAATTTAATGTTTGCAAACGATGTAAATTATAACGCTTTGAACAATTGTAGCCCATTTTAGATTTCTGTAATTGTGAAAATTATATATTTTGGCTGGGACAACCTTGACGGTACTATGCGCCATGAGCGACCATCAAGCCATACCATGTCACTTTATATTTTATTTAGATTTATTATTTGAAACATGGTTTTTAATGATGGTTTCAGACGCGTCATTTGGGAGTCAGGAGGTGCAATTCCCCTACTCCCTCCCGGCTCTAGAAATATTCGAAATGAATTGGCCCGAATGCACTAGCTGGCAGACATTAAGTACACGATCAAAAAAAAAAAAAAAAACAAAAAAAAACTCGTATTGTTTAATTCAAATAGATTTGGCAATTATTTAGGTAACTCCCACATTAAAAAGTAATAGTTTTATCTTACAATTTGGAAGTAAAAATGATTATATGAAAATAAAGTTTAATTTAAATTTGGTATAGGATATTTTTCTTTATCCCTCCGGGCATTGTATTACGACCCGGAGGGTCAGATGATAACTGGTAAATTAATATTTCTTTGATACGGTTATGGAAAGATTGGTATTTCGGTTTCTAAGAAAAGGAATATTCTCCAGCAGTTTTAACAATAATAATTATTAAAAAAATGATTGCATTACGAAAACATTTTAATCAAATTTAACCAAATTTAAGCTTTTTTTTGAAACATAATATCTATAATAATAATAATAGTAGTTATTATTATTATTACGATTTAAAATGTTCTTTAGCCTAACTTTTCGTTTGGTTTAATTTTAATTGCAAGTGACATTTTCACCATGATTGTTCTTTATAAAAACTTTTCATTTATCGTAACTTTTATTTTGAGCACCGCAGATTTTGCATACATCGTTTATCTTGGTATTTTGATAAGAGGGTGATAGCTTTCTAGATACTTTTGTTTTTGAGATCACGATCTTCATTTTGATTACGATATTTTGAAATTCATTTTTTCTGCTTTTTCTTTTAAAGTACAGTCCTATTATCTATTTTTGTATTATTCAATTGTCAAGCAACAAGTTTCATCGAATTAATTCTCGGTGACGCTTATAAATGAACATTAAAATAAATTCTTTATTTTATTTCATGCCATTTTAAAGATTTCCCCTACACCTTTACCATAAAAAATTTTCACAGATGCAAATTTATGCTATGTAATAAATCTATTCACTTCTATAAGATATCTTTTCATATAGCAAATTTCATTTACATTCATATAGTTTTATAATTGCGTGCATAAAAGGAAATTGTATTTCTTTATAAAAAATCTGTTGTTGAAAATAATAAGGATCGTTGCAATGGAGCGTTTACGATTTCTAACGCTGGCGCGACGTGCGATCGCGGTCAACTATTCTACACGACACATCTAATGCCTAAGCAATTTATGGTTTTAACTCCTTTGTTACCACTGTGACATACTATATGTCGCTCCAACGGCTTCAGATGACCCTATGATAGATGGGATAGCTCTCGGTAAAGCTTTTCGTTGCATTTTTCAGGGTTACTTCAGTAACACTGCTAAATATGTGATGGGGTTCACAAGCGGCTTCTGAAAGTGTGACCAGACTTCTATCGGTCTTTATACCCGCTGACCAGGCAGGGTTCGTGATTTTTTTGATTTAAATCAGATTTTTTTGATTTTTTAAAAAAGACCTTAAATATTTTGCATATTTATTATGTTACATTCATAGAAACAATATGGCATGTTAATCAATATGCAAAAACACACTTTAAGCTATTTTCACAGCAATTAATACTTTTAATAATAATAATAATAACGATAAACAACTTTTAATACAAATGCATGACTCAAATGAAACTTAAGACTACCAGGAATAACAGTACACTCAGAAGTACCGCGAAAATGAACAAATTTTAATCTGAATTATTTTGCTGTTAAAAGCTAAAAAAAAGTAACAATTGTGAGTGCTTAATTTTTACATTGAGTGTACTTTAATCATTTTTCTATTTCATAAATGAAAAAGCCTAAAATATTTTTACCGATTTAGTAGAATCATATGCCCACACCATTACTAAAAACTGAAACTTTTTGTTTTAATCAAATATCTTTGTTGAAAACATCTATGATAGAAAATGCTTTAGAAGGAAAAAACCTTACACTATTAGGGGACATGGATGAAACTTTTAAGGATACATGTTCTAAATTCTAACAATTGTTGTTAAAAATCATTCTGAGTTATTTATTGTGTGGCATTTATTAAACTGATCTAAAATACTATTTTAAAATAAAAAAAACAGAATGGTTCATGATTATTATGAATTCTGATTTGAATGATTGAATGAATTATGTTTTGCAGTTTGAAGAATAAGAATACTATTGTAAAATTTAAAAAATAGTAATTTGTTCTAAATTTATGAAATATGTTATGCACACAGACAGATGGACCTAGGAAGTTTTCTTTGAAGCAGTGGTTATAATTGCAACACACTTCATTTTTACAACACTTTCTAACATTGTAAAATCAATGATTTTTTTGAAAAAAAAATCACTTGATTTAAATCAATGATTTTTTTTTAAAAATCACTTGATTTAAATCACGATTTAAATCATGATTTAAATCAAACCGATTTAAATCAACGAACCCTATGACCAGGGTTCGTGATTTTTTTGATTTTTTATAAAAAATAAAAAAAATCGGATTTTTTGATTAAAATCAGATTTTTTTGATTTAAATCGGATTTTTTTGATTTTTTTAAAAAGACCCCAAATATTTTGGATATTTATTATATAGAATTCATAGAAACAATTGGCATCTTAATCAATATGCAAAAACACACTTTAAGCTATTTTCACAGCAATAAATATTTTTTAATAGTAAAAATGATAAACAAATTTTAATACAAATGCATGACTCAAATGAAACTTAACCCTACCAGGAATAATAGTACACTCATAAATACAGAGAAAATGAACAAATTTAATAAAAATAATTATTTTGCTGTTGAAAGCTGAAAAAAAGTACCAATTGTGTGCACTTAAGTTTTACATTGAATGTCTTTAATCATTTTTCAATTTTATAAATAAAAAAGCCTGAAATATTTTTACCCATTTCGAAAAATCATATGCTCACACCATTACTAAAAACTAAAACTTTTGTTTTAATCAAGTATCTTTATTTAAAACTTCTATGACAAAAAAAATATTTTAGAAGGAAAAAACCTTAAGCTATTAGGGGACGTGGATGAAACTTTAAGGATATATATTCTAAATTCTAACAATTGTTGTTTTAAACACTATCATTCTGAATTATTTGTTGTGTGACATTGATTAAATTGATCTAAAATACTATTTTTAAGACAAAAAACAGAATGGTTCATGATTATGTATTATGAATTGTAATTTGAATGATTGAATGAATTATGCTTTGCGGTTAAGATGCTTGAAGAATATTGTAAAATTAAAAAAAATATTGTCAAATTAAAAGAATAGGTATTAATTCTAAGCTTATGAAATATGTTATGCACACAGGCAGATGTACCTAGGAAGTTTTGTTTGAAACAGTAGTTGTAATTGCAACATATTTCATTTTTACAACACTTCCTAACATAGTAAAATCAATGATTTTTTTGAAAAAAAAAATCACTTGATTTAAATCAATGATTTTTTTTTTAAAAATCACTTGATTTAAATCACGATTTAAATCATGATTTAAATCAAGCTGATTTAAATCAACGAACCCTGCCGCTGACACCTTCAATACTTCCCCTTTCAAACTTCGAGGTCATACCTTGCGTAGTGCTTTGACGCACACACAAACTTAAGCTGTAATTAAATAAATAAGTAAATATACACACACACGCATTTATATATATATATATACACATACTATATATTTACACACATATATATACCAGTAGCATCACTAAGGTGGGGCGAGGGCGGAGGGAGCGCTTCGACCGGGTGACACCCTTTGAGAGATGTGGGGGAGGGGAGGGGTGACACCTGACATGAATTAGAGTTTTTTTAAAGGCATATACTTGAATTATACACTTTTACTGGTGCCCCTTCAACGTGTCATAAATGAATATAACTGCAGTTTTATGAAAGACGCAACAAATAAATAAAATGGAATTTCTTACGATTTATTTTCTTTGCACTACTGCAAATGATAAAAACTGCATTAAGCTTATACAACACACACATTTTTGATGGTTCACTGCATTGGCTCCGAGTGAGGGAGGATTGAAAAGTAATTTGTATATGTTGAGAACAGCGGCAAATTTTAGGGGGGCACATACCTCTCCAAAAGGAATAAAAAAGAAATTTTCGCACCTATTTCATTAAACAGTTTTAACTCATTTTTCCGTACTTGTATGTAGATAGACTGGAGGGAAGGGGTAAGAGGGGAGAAGAGGCTTCGAAATTAGCGGTCGTTAGTCGTATTTTGCAACTAAGAACTTAAATTTGACGACCACGATTTCACACCCAGTCGTCACTTTTGACGCCTAACCTTTCATAAGACTTTTAGTTTGACAATCACAATATTTCACGAAGTCTATTATAACTTTATACAATTATATTTTTATATACATATTTCATCTAATCTTCTGCATTTTGAGTTTTTACGGTACCTAGGAAGACTATCGTAACTTCTTGACTTTAAAATTTTTGAATCGTGAATTTTTATTAACAAATGAAGTTTTGTAAGTAACACTAGATTTAAATAACACTTGAAAAAATAGTTATGCCAATTAACTTATATTTTGTCTCATTAGACACTGATTAAAATAAACGTTTGTATTTAGTCTAACTTAAGCAAGATTACCACCTTCTCAAAAGAATGATTTTAAAATTACGCCTAGCAGAACATTTTTGGCAACTAAAACAAAACAGCTAGGTGCCAATGACGCCTAACTTTTGCTTCCTAATTTCGAACCCTGGAGAAGTATCTCTCGAGAGTGTATTAAGTTTGCTTATGAGGAGGAACCAATATGTATTCCCATTAGAAGTAAAGAAAATATAATACTCAAACAAATTTCTATTTAACACTTTAAAACAATGGTCGCTAAAATAGTGCATATATGTTTTTTTCCGTTTCCGAATCTCACACCACTTTGAAAACACAACAGGCAGAATAATCATTACATGGAAGAATAATCATAAATTTAGAAATTAAGAAGTTTCAGCAGAACATATTTTCACAACGTCGAATATTAGAAAAATTTCTCCCTGTAAGATTTTTATCCCCCATTCCCTTCATTTCGTTACATTTTACTCACTATAGTATCAAGTGTTCGCTCATACATAATACCCTCGTAAACTTGTAAAAGAAAATGTTAACCAGTGCAATTACTCGTTATTCTACAAAAGATTTGTTTTTAAGAAGTCAACAGTAACGCCTATCAATTGCATATTACGTTTTATACAGTAAACTAATGGAGCTAAAGCAAAATTTCAAATGGTATTTAGGCAAACGTAACAGTTTTCAGCTAAAGTTTTTTCTGAAATACAGTTAACACCCGCTTATCCGAGGGTGGATTATCCACTTTTCGTGATCTTTTTTTATAACGACAATTTACGACGTGTAGAAAAATAAACACACAATTATTAAAAGAACATACGTAAATCAAATGTAAAATCCATCTACTTCTATTTTTACTTATTTTATGACAAAATGCTGTTTAAAATATTTCAATTGAAAATAATGAGGAATTTAAAAAAAAAAAAGAATAAAAAGTTGCTCCTTTTTGTAGTATATACTGTTTTGCTTCTGTTGATGATGTCATAATTTAATGTGTATTATAATCAATAAAAACGATATAAATTCATTTTTGTGTTAATTTTCGTATATTTCCTGTTATTTTGCGGATTATCCGTGGAATTCGCCTATCTGCGGTTACCGCGCATTATCAGGAGATATGCTAAAGCACGAAAGAGTAGGAATAGAAGCATTTGTAATGAATTTTATCATTTCAGACTTAAAGGTGTATGCCACACCTATTCGCTAGGAAGATTGACTAAAAAGTCAATTGAGAGCAGCCTCATCTCCATTAATTCCGAAAACTGGATGCTCCCGCAGAGGTTGAAGCACTTGAGCAGTCAAAAATCTATCTAAATGCATATTAAGCTCCTCTTTCCCCAATAAGTTGAGAAAAGGACCGCGTGGAAGATATTTAGGATGGTGAAGTTGATATATCTTCTATTTTGTTAATTGAAAATTTGTTATGTCAAAGGCGATAATCATAAAATCTGCGGTCAGACTCGGATGTAAAACGTGAAATTGCACATTCTTCTAAAATCAAAACATGATGTTTAATCAATCGTTAAAATTCTTTAAATATCTTAAATATTTTCAGAAAGTAATTTAAGGAAAAGTTTGTATTCTTTTTTTTCAAAATTTAACGAAATCTCATTTGTCTAAAAGTAGTTTTTCTTTTAGCAAGAAGATACGAAACGTAAAAGTTTTCAACTAGAACGACACGCTTTTTTGGGCTTTGTAAAATGATTGTTTTAGTTGTTATAAAATGTACGTTTATCTATTCATTTTCTCATTTTTTTAAAAATGGTGTCCAAGACTCTTGAGTTGATCACTCACTCTCCTTGAATTTTAGTGGATGGAGGTTATTTTGGAACATATTCACTTTTAAGAAAATATACTTTGTATCATTGAATATTTTCAGCAAATTAAACATTAACGACGATGACAATTTATCTCTAAATATTTGTACGCGATAGCAACATACTGAACTTTATAAATGTTATTCTAAGTTGTTGAAAAAAAAAGAGTGAATCTCTCAGTTTCAAAGGCTTCGTTTCACGCAAAGCATCGAGACAAGTTAACAACATCAGCATTTTAAAATCTCTAACATTTTAACGGAATAAATGAAAAAGCAGTAACAAAAAGACTTTATAAGCATATTGTGAAAGAAAAATAAATCATTTAAAGTTAATCTACATAATTATGATTTAATCTACATTTCAGTTTAATCTACATTTCAGTTTAATCTACATTTTGATGTAATCTACTAAACGCGCTCCTATTTGTCTCTAACATTTATTATAATTTTAAATCAGCTAAATTATTTGAAGCGGGAGATTCATATTGTGATAAGTGCCCGATAAAAACCTATTTAATAAAGTTAAACTATTGAAAAACAAATTGACTGAGGTTTTGAAAACATTATTAATATTATTATATCAACATAGCTATAAAGTTTCGCGAGTTTGCATTTAGTTGTTCTGTAATTCGGCAATCAATATTCAAAGACAAATTATTTAACGCACAAGACTTTGTTGTCCTATATTTATTCTTTACATTCGTAAATCAATGTGATTTATCAACTTTATCCCGTACTAAACTTTATAAACGACAATAAACATACATAAGTGGCGGTTGTTGCGAAAGGTTAAATTTTATCTCTCGCTTTCTTAATGCTATCGTCTGCATAATGATGGAATAAAATAAATTATTAATCCATAACCACGCCATTCCATTGATTATTTCTTTTGTGCAGACAATCATAATTCCGATAGCTTACCCCTAACGGAGATCACGAAACTGAGAATCACGCAATGATTAAGACGTTGCAGGAAGAAAAGTTGCTTTGTAATGAATCATAACGACTTTTCCTCTTGCACGAGAGTTCACAGGAGCAACTTTTTCATAACTTCAAGCATAACGTAAAGTAAGTAAACCGATTAATCTCTCTTTTTTTTTTTTTTGAATAAAGTTTTTATGCATGTAAAGATCTAAACAAATGTATCTAAAGATCTGAACAAAATATTTCATGGAATTGCAACTTAAGTGGTGAAAAAATCCCAAGCTTGGAATAATTTGCTCATAATGCAAAATTGAATTATTCAATGTACATTTTAATCATAGGCTTTCATATATTTATTTGTAAACGTAAGTAATATCTTATTACTACTTTACAATTACAACAAATTTAAGTGCACACTTTTACTCTTCAGGGCAAAATAATTTGTAAATCAGGGTTACTTAAACTTTTTCATGTGCGGACCCCATAGTATTTACGAAAATGTTGTGGGACCCCATAAGCAATCCGCAAATCCATCGCACGCGTAAGGGAAACTCAGTTTCTTCAATTGTACTGTGATGTACTATTGCAGTTTTAGGTCATCAACTTTAATTTTTAATTTTAATACAATCAAACGTGAAAATTTTAAATAAGTGACTTACTTAACTTAAGTGACAGCAGCTCATATGCGATGATTCAGTATCAATGAGAAGGTTGTGTTCATTGATTTTTAATAGTATTATAAACATTTTGGCAAAATAGTCGACATCGCAAGACGAAGCATTTCTTCACTATTCTTTAGATTTGATCGACACTTTGATGTTATGGTGGTTAATGTGATCTCACACAAATACTTATATCGAGGAAAAAAGTGAAAGAAATTTTTACGGCAGTTTCAGGAATCGTTGAAAATTCTTTTGCTTCTCCTAGTCAAACATTTTCTAAGGACTTCGTATTAAAATCAATTTTTAACCCCGAATGATCTGATAATTCGACAAGATTTCTCTTTGTATTGACTTATTTTTACCGTTTTCAGATACATTGTGTACAACTATTCGGTTATTGCGAAATTATTATAATAATTTAAAGGAATATCAAAATTGCTAAAAATTTTGGCGACCCCAATTAGGGTTGCGGCCCACAGTTTAAGAAACTCTGGTGTAACTCATAAGTTCCAATGGCTATCTATATTAGTGAACCTATGAAAAAAAAAAGCACAATTAAAAAAGGCATATAGGTAACAACAAAACTCAGGGTAAAAATTTAAAATTAATATTAAGCGTGTTGTTTTTTAAAATTGTTATTTTGTTTGCATTATTATTATTATTATTATTATTATTGCAACTTTCTGTGTCAAGTTTTACTGATTTTAGAGCCAATGTTTCATTGCAACTCTTTTTTCATTGTACCTCCTCTTCCCCTCCATGTATCCCAATCATGTATATTATGCAATTGCATCTTAAGTTTATGATATTTATCATTAAATGCTTAAAAAATAACCAAATTTCCTTTTATACTTTTAATATATCCCATAAGATTTGTTTGTGTTACACTATTTGCTAAAAAATAGTAATATTAATTAACTTGTAAATGATTTTTTCGTATTAGATGTTAAAATGTTACTTCTTAAGCAACATCAAATATATAATTAGTACCTTTATGCAGACGATTTTAAAAAAGGAAGATAAATATTTCACTAAAATCATGAAAATATTTTTGTTAAGTCGGAAAAATCTGCATTAAAGAAAGCCGTTTGAATGCAAATTGTCCTTCTGGGTAATTATAAACAATAAACAAATAATTAATTAATTAAATTTTTAAAAAGAAGGTATAATCGAATAATTTTCAATTAATATTAGTGGAATTTTAAAACTGTATTGTCCACCCATAAAAATATTCTAATGGTGTTCATCTTGTATTTAAATAAATATAGATAGATTAAAAAAAGAAAAGAAAAACTTATTCTCCATTTCATATCTTTTTTTTTAATACTCATTTTAAAATATTCGATGTTACTGTTCCTTAACGACTGCATTTCAAATGTTCATAACTGCACACATCTTTATTGCAACAAAATTGCATTCCTACCCTATTTTGTTCTTAATCAATCAACATTTTTACATATCTTTTGTTCCCAAGTGAAAAATGCGGAATAAAAAAAAATAAAGAAATTTTGTAAAACCTAATGGCTATATCAAATTCCACACCTTGATCGTTGCGGGATTAAATCTTTATTTTATAATTTCAATAAATTATTCTCCTGCGTATAGAGCAGAAATATTAAATAGTTTTGACCGCATATTTATAAAAATTTGGGAAATTAAAAAATGCCTGAATTTAGGGATGTTTGATTTGACTACCGGTGTCTTTGAAGAAACTAGGTTATTAAGGCATTTATTTATTTATTTAAGAAGTTTAAATTTCTACCAGTACTGACACCGACACATTTTACACCCTGATCATCATGACTTTTTTGCACACTTGGAAACGCAAATGCGTTGAAGATCCTTATTAATGTGAAAAATACTGTTAAGGAAAGCAGACAGCCGTTTTGTTACCTGTAGTTTCAAGATGTGAAAAGACGTGTAATTTGTTTTCGACGATCATTTTTTTTTTGTAGCTTATTTAGTTCATTTTCCTTCTGTCATTGCTGCTAAACCCTCATCATTGTGCATGTTGCGGGTGCGACGTTGTTACACTAGCAATATGCTAAAAAATAATATTTTTAACTAAAACATTTTGTCTTATAATCTAAAGTATAAAAATTAAAAACAAGAGCTTAAAGTTCTTGAATTGTAGTGCAAATATAAGCGCAAAAGTGTCACATCCTCGAAAATAGATTAAGCAATAGATAGCTGATTCAGTGGATTCGATATATCACTCGGCTCTTAGCTCTCCGCCGTTCGTGAGGAGATAGATACCATACATGCGTTTGTTTCCTTTCAGATTTTAATATATAAGAAGATACATTTAGTGTACACTCCCCTACTCTTGACGGAACAAATGGAAATGTTGGGTCTGACTTTAATTAAGCTTTAATTGAGAAAAATTGATTTGGGTTAAAACTTCTCGATTTGTATACTTTTTCAGTGTTTATTTTCATGCCATGATATCTAGGCAAGTCGACAGAGTATTAGGGTGGTATGTCTTCCAGGTAACTATTTCGTGGTAACTATCTTGTACTCAACTTCTTTTTTTTTTTTTTCACGAGCTGCATAGCCACGACAACTTTTTTTACACCGGCCGCAATATAAAAAATAACGTGCGAATCGTTGATAAATCGATGATTTCTCTAGCAAATGGTTCTTCTCAGAATCAAATAAGACTGCAGTTGTATGCGAGAACATTTCCCAAACAACTGCAGTTTGGTTTGGAAAAGTTTGAACAATTTTTACCGCTCCAAAACGTAAAAAATGCTTTTTTTAGGGTATACCAGCTAAAAAATTGGTTTACATCATTGCTTGGTAAATTTTTGGCTGCCTTTACCGGAATGCTTACGAAATCTCAACGGGACTCATACGGCCTATGGGCCTCAGCTTAGCTGTATAGGAGGAATAATTGCATTTTTGAGGTTGAGCCCAAGCATGGAACTGAATTAAAATATTTATTTAATATCTATGTTTACCTTGACAATGTCATTCCTTCCTTCGACGCGTGACATCAAACTTGGAGCGCTCCCTCGCGTGTTATTTATGAGTTATGACATTCGACGTACCTATGCAGAGTCGTAAATAATGAGGACATTGTCGGTGGAAGATTTCTTCTGTAGGACGCGACAGCATGATTTTTTGTGAAAAGAATCATTTTCGCCAGAAACGGCTTACATGAGACACGCATTGTTGTTGATATGTTTATCCGTATGTTCTGACATTTTAGGATGGAATTACTTTTTCTGCAGGTAACTTTTTTCCTCTGTATCTGCCTCTTGGTTTTCTCTAACCATCACCGAAGTAGAGTATTGCACCCCGTTTCAGGATATATATTTTTTAAATTCCGTTTTATCCGTTCGATATTTTTTTACTGAATTTTATCACCTTTTTATTCTCTTAGTACATTTTATCAAAACAAACAATGCTTAAAATAACAGCAAAAATAAAACCCATATTTTATTTTTCGTTTTTAATCAATGCCTAGGGAATTCAGAACTTCAAATTTTAGCGCGAGTTCTTATTTACAACCTTCATTTTAAAAAGCATTTTTTAAATTTAAAATAGTCTGTGTTGAGCAAATCATAGTCGAACCTGTTTAATGGAATATCGGTTAAAAGAATATCCCGCTTAATGTAATAAATTTTCAATGTACCAAACCATAGAATGTTGCTTCTGTAGGATAATGGAATATTCCGCTTATTAGAATAATTTTTCGTGGCAAATTGGCTGTTCTATTAAGTGGGCAGGAATGTAACTGGGGATTTTTACTGGGAGCCGGAGGTGGCCCTCCATAAAGATCTCGGAGGTTTTATTACTACTTTAGAGCTTGCATTCACAATCCTAATTGTAATAGATAGAGATTTGTGTTATAAACACTTCTACGAGTAATATATTTTATCATATACCGTTAAGTTGCAGCAATGTGTTTTCAACTACACTTATTCAATCATTATTTATGTAGATGGACACTTTATACAAACGTAAATCATTTTAGTTAAGTAACGCATTTTGAATGGATTAAGAATGTGAACTCACAACCGTTGAGCAAGTTTAACCAAAATTGCAAAGCGCCGTTATATTTCACTTGGTGTGTCGGTAAAACGATTTCTTACTGAAGAAATAAAACTGAATCAATGAGTATTATTATCAATGGGCATTATTTGGAGATGCAACTAAAAAACCAAAATTAATGTTAAGGAAAAAAACTTATTTCTCCGATTACGGAAAAGAGCAAAAAACTACGAAAAATGTCTTGCTTGATATTAAAAACTATTTCCAGGTTGCCATTTCTGTTAAGTAGAAGCTCAAATATTGCTCCGTTTTTATCATAAGTTAAAACTGAGAATTAGTAATGAAACCTTTTGCTCTTGAATTACTCATGGGGTTGAGCTGAATATAACTTGGGTAAGTACAGCGTCCAGCAGTATTTCCCCTATTTTTACTGATCCCGTTTACAAATAAATACATGTTGGATAAAGAAAAATTAATGATTATTTTTGAAGCTCAGCCATTCTTTACGTGAAGTGATCCGGCACCAGTCGAGATTTACCGAAGCGTTTGACGCAACAAGGCGAGCACCACGCTATTTTCACCGGTTTCTTAACGGTGCTGGATTCTGTTTCTTCTTGATGAGGTCTTGAAAAACCAGTTCAGATACTTATCGAATTCGAGAAAATGTATTTTATGGGGTAAATATGCAACTTTAACGTTCAGATTACTGGTTGCCAGAGTGGGCTTTGTGCTTTGAGGGATGTTGGGACATTTGAGACGGTAAGAAATGACACTGTAAGGACTAAATACAATTAGAAATGTTGATGGATTTACGTGGTATTTAAAACATATTTTCTGTGGTTCTAATAGATAAAAACTTAGATATTGCAATAGTAAAGAAGTGAGTTTAAAAATATTATAAATTATCGTAAAAATTTGATTTTTTTTACGATAGGGTTTTAAATAGAGTGCATGCGCAACCGGAAGATATAAGGGAAGTTCCACGTGAAGTAAAAAAAGAAAAACAAAACCCTTCAGATTCATGTCAATTTATTCTAATGAAATTCACAGGATTGGGTCTACGCTTGATTTGATTTTTAAAAAAATCAGATTTTCTAAACCCTTGGTTTTTTGTGTAGGGCTCTTTTAAGGGGTTTTCGCCCCTTTTTAAGGGCGAAAAATGACAAAAAGTGAAGTTCGGGTACTTACACAGCAATTTTTTTTCAGCTCCTAGGAAAGCAAGAGTGATTCATTTGGTGTCATTTTAAATCTCTTGGAATAGGGTTTCATATATCACTCGGCAAGGTTTTATGCGATCAAATTTTTAAGGTCACCGAAACCATTATTTGACCTTGAGTATCGCAAAAACTGTATTTTTCAAAATCTCAAAATTTCGGTGAAAAGAAATTCCCCCAATTTCATGTACATGTGGTAAAAATTTCAGAACAGGATTGCAATGGGTTCATAGAGTAAACGAATTTTAACCTTTTACCCACCCATAACTAAACTGAATGTTGATGACTTCGGAGAATATTTCCAGAAGTATTACACATCAGAACGCAAAAATTATGGTTATACACTGTCAGATAAATTACTTTCTGGTGCTAAGCCAATTATTTCATGTAAATCTGTAGTGATATATGTAGACCATTTGATAATTCAACCAAACGTCGCTTCGTTGGGGATCGCAAAAGTTATTCCGCCGATATCCAGTAGAATCATTTTCCGATGTATCACCGAACTGTCACAAGAATGTCACGAAATTTCACTTTGAAAATTTGTAGACACCCTACTGCGGTGCTATTTGAAAACACATAATAAATGCTAAAAGGTACGAAATAGTTGGAGAAAAGTGTGTGTATCAATTAATAATTTCCTTAGTTGAACCGGAAGAGAAGGGAGAATGTACAGTTGGTTTATGCAAGTTCGCTTTCGTTAAAAAGATCACCAATTTTACAGAAACATGAAAGTGGAGCAGCTGGACCAAACTTTATTACCAAAGCAAAAGAGTTAAAACGGACATAATCATTTCTTTCTCGGTCAATGTTTTTTTAGACTGATTCTCAAACAAAAAAAAAAAATCTTATTAATCTTGGTAAATGAAATTAAAATAAAGTAAAAAAAACAAAACAAAAAGTGGCGAATAAAAATAAATTTTGATTTTTGTAAAGCTTTTATATAGAAATACCGCTCTATTTTTATGAAGCAATCATAGTTACTACAAATTATTTCTATTTATTTAAAGTTGCTGAAGTTTTAAAAATGCTCAACGCTTTTCAACTCAATGAGCTCTAATAAAGTCGTTTTAACTTTCTTCACTTACACAAATTAGTGAAACAGTTTCAGGATTAACAACACTATCTTGTGCGAGCTTAGATTGCCAGGTCTGGAACAAATTCCTTTGCGAAACGGCGCGGCGTTAATCACCACCCCTTCCTCTCTAGTTCGAGAAAAAATAAATCTGCCCTTTGTGTTGAAACTTTGAAGCATATCCAGCCTGTGTCACCGAACCTGAAATTTTTGTCGAAACGCTTCGCCTCCGATAGAAAAATTCGCCCATGTGTGGAAATGGTGTTAAGCCCTTCATCGCTGAAACAACCAGAAAAACATGCATAGGACAAATGTAATTGACATTAGAATCACATCAGACTGATGTGGGTGTGGAAAGTCTGCTCAGATTGAACCGCTATTTATTTATGTATTTACTTATTTTTTCTTTGTGTGGAGTCAACTGAATTTATTATGTCCGAATGAGTCAACCAAGTATTTGGAGAGGGAAAAAGAAGTTCCGTCTATAACTATGCGAGCCAACTTTCCCGTATACACCCAGCATAAAATTTATAATCTATCTATCTCTCTCTCTCTTTCCCATTTAGCTTTTGTTTTTAATTGCTTCAAATGTACCCTTTTCAACAGTTTACACATATTTCTTCCCTCATTCATTCAGAAATATCCTCAAAAATCCATATCTAAAATAGGCTCGTTTAGTTCTGGATGAATTTGGTATGTGTACACGTTCCACGACACTAAATCCTTCCTGAACAAAAACTGTGAATTTATGAAAGAAAAGACGTCCGACAAAAGTTTTGCATTTTCAAAGTTCTTATGAGTTTTTTTCTTCAAAATTTTTTGAAGTTCTCTCTTGAAGTATACTTTTTCACGGAATTGGCTTGTAAAAATAACACTATTTTAGGCTTCGAAATATATATATATATATATATATATATATATATATAAATTTCAGTTTTGAGTGGATTAAAAAAGTCCTTTTTGGAAAAGCAAGTAATTTTTTTTTTTGTATTTTTCTTTTGTAAATTTAAGGATTCGCAATGCCTATCATATGTGAATTTCCTCTCAACGAAAATTGACTAACAATTGTTTCTGCTTGCGTAAATTTCGTACCAGTCTTTGATCGCATTTCACCTTTCTCGCTAAATTTAACACTGACCTCCATTTTTGATCGATTTTTGTGTTGGCAAATCTGCTATATAACGCTCGTTTTATTTCGGCTATAATGTTCTTGACTATGAATACTGGAAAAAAGCTTCCCCGATTACCGCCTTTTTTCAGCGTGATATACAATTTTTTGGTCCGAAGGATATGGAAGAGTGAAAAAAGTGATTTCGATTGTTTCAATAGTAATTACTCTTTACGCAATATTTTGTGCATAAAAAAATGTAGAAACAGTTGTTTTCATACAAAATGGTTAAACTTGTGTTTTTATTGTTTGGGAAAACGAGGTTGCTTTAAGCTCGAAAATAATAAAGCGGGAATTTGTCGTCAATTTTATTGTCATATAAATTGTTAGGAAAACAATCATTGATAGACCATGTATGTAAGCTATGATGATGTTTTTTTATATACAGTAAGACCACGTAATACCGCGTCTCAGTATACCACGGAATCGAATATCACGCGATTACTATCATGTAACCCGACGCTTAAACCACCCTTTATCATTAAAAACCACTCTTTGTATTCCAGATTCCTTGAAATTTTTGAAAAGTAAACACATTCTCCAATCCGCGGGAGTGTATAAAGGCTTAAAACATTATTTCTTTGAAAAGTACGTTCCTACCCTTCCACACAAATATACTTTTTTTCTTAGAATCTCTCCCCCTTCATAATCTCATGTCGATAACTTAACAAGATTTTTAACCCCACATTTTCTCAGAACACATTTTTTTTTTTTTTTTGCGGTTGTTTTAGTTTAAGAGTCTCAAAGAGCAGTAAAATTTAATCTGAATAACCTATCACTCAATAGACTACTTCTCAGTTGAGAAGTGTGCTTCTTGCACAGAATTACAGCAAATAAAATGGCAGCAAGCAAGAAAAGAGAAACAATTATACAATAGGAAGAAAAGTTAAGAGTAATTGACAAAGTTAAAAGTGGTGCAACAGGAGCGAGTATATTCCGTAATTATGGTTCACGGTACAGTTTCATTATATCGCGGTTACGTTATAACGCGGGTGCAAACATGTCCGCCGACACCCGCGTTTTAACGGGGTTTTACTGTATTTTGGTTGCTGTGACACAAAATGTACCGACGAGGACTGTTACACAAAAGCGGCAGAAAGCAAGATGAGTTATCGTACATATACTACCTTTAGAACTGAACTCAGAGACTTTGTTCTTCAAGAACAATTTTAAACTCAAAGCTAACTAAATGATGTGAAACAGTGATTTAAAAAATTGCCACAACATTCCGATAGAAGATTAGACATTTAATTAGCTCGAAACATCTCATCCGAATTACTGAGAGTTTTAAAATTAATTAAAATAAACCTGTTTTTTTAGTTCTTTAGAATACTCTTCGAACACAAAACGACTTCATTTTTAGGACAGCTCCCTTTTCTGAATTTGTCACCCTAACGAAGAAGTAATTCAAGTGACACCGTATAAACTAAAAAACTCTCCAGTTAGGGAGGTGGTGACATATACTGGAGCTTGTTGCTATTTATATACTTTGTTAGTTCATCCTTTTGAATCCGACAAAAGAGAAGCTTGTCGACGCTTCTGGAAAATAATAGAGACAAATGTACTGAGTGATGGACGACTCCTTTTGTTCTGTGAGGTGTATGATATATATTGGTGGAGGAAAAATAGAATCAGCATGTAGAATATATTTAACCTCTCTTCCCCAATTCCTCACCTTTCAATATAAAGCCTTAGGATTACCATGACATAACAGATGTAGTGTGCGAAGTGGTCAAGTACTTTACATGACGGGAAAAGGCCGTGGTAGGCTGGTGGCTAGGATGTCGGATTTCTAACCGGAGGATTTGGAGTTCAATACTCGAACCGCTGGAGACCCTTTATGTACATTTGGGGAAACGTGCCTGTAAAATCCGTGGACCCTGAAGTCTCGAGGCAGTTCAGCAGCTTGAGAACTGCTGGCTGGAGAATTTCCCTTTTCTTCAGTCTTAGGTCTAAAATGAAGGTGGCGTATTTCTGGTGACGCCATCTTGTGATATCTATATACATAATCTGTGACTTGAGTCAAGTCGTACTTTCGCAAATGTGGGGCTCATTAAAAACGGAAGGCGCTCCCTTGTCTGCTTGAATTCCTGGCTCCTGCGAGGGGAGCTTTGAGAGACATTTGCCACAGTAACATGACGGAAATCTAACCCAGGTCGCATCTCAATCGTTAGAACACACGAGGCTCACAGCAAACGAATTTATCAAAATAATAATAATAATTGTAATAATAATAAGTTGAGAATAGCAGCAAAATTTTTCCAAGTTTCTGTTTTCCAAGAAATTCTTCAGTTTTACAAATGTTCACGTTTATATTTCTGAAACCCTAAATTCGAGCAGTTGTATTTCAAAATCATCACATGTATTCAACTTAGAAGTGTTATTTGGATAGTTTTCAAATAAAGTATGGAGGTGTGAAAATGAGGATCTACTCGTTTGGAAGTCTTAATTTCTTTTATCTAATTCTGCTTTGAATGATTACATATACCCACGAAGTTCATCTTTATTCACTTCAAATCAATTTAAACGATTCTCCAAATTTACTTAAGTGCTTCTACGTACATGTCATATGAAAAAAAAGGCAAATTTCGAATTCCAAATGCTTTACAGTTTAGGAAAGATTCCATAGTTGAAAAGTTTATGTACTAATTGACACTCACCTTGTAATTTCGAATTCTCATTTAAATGTGTGTTGTATAGTTATGACGATTGTGTCAATTATAATTCAATTATTGGTATATGAGTATTGGACCTTCTGCATGCCATTGGAAATTGCTTAGAATGCCGGGCGGGCCGTAGGTTGCCAACCCCTCGTTTAATCTTATTATAGGATCAGGAGTTTCCTGTCAGATCCAAGCACTACCTTTTTTTAAAAATTTTATATTTCAGAACCCACCTTCTGTTATTTGCACTCTTGACAAATGGAACAAACAGGAGCTGGGGGAAAAAGCAGAAGCCTTGAAATAGCACCTAGTCCAATTTCAGAAGACAGATTGAACAAGTCGCTGAGTTAATGATATTTAAACTATTATTAGTCCTCTTCCCATGTGTTGTTGTGTCACACGGAATCCCGAGTTGAGAGAAAAAAGAAGAGTAAGAAAACGACAAAATTTCCGACTCTGGAACAAATTATGGGGGACAGCTGTGAGTGTCAACACTATGTCTTCACTTTTACCACGTTTTGGGAAGTGGAGAGAAGGAAAAAAATATATTTTCTTTCCCACTATAAATGTAAGATTTTTAAAAGCGTATAAGTGAAATGGTAAAATAAATACAAGTTTTGAAAAAATAGAATTTGCTTCCGTGGCAAAATATTACTATACTAATAATGATGATTTCATTCCTTTGAAAAGAGCAATACTGTTTAAGAAAATGGGGAATTGTGTTGCATTTATCTTAAATGTTCTTTAAAAAACTAATATTTTTTAAACATAATAACTTAAAAAAATTTAGTTTCTTGTTTCCGAAAAAATTATAACATAACACTTATAAATACACACACAGAGAGAAAAAAAGCATCTTTAAAGATTAAAAGAATTATAAATAGAATGCATAACTTGCACACAGGGTTTGTTCCATCCCTTTAAGAGTAAAATCAACTTTCCTATGTGTTGTTTTACTATTACGTATTGTCAAATTTCATGCAACTGAAATAAATTTGTTTCTTATTTATTTTTTATTGAACGTGATAAAAAAAGTACAAAGTTAACTTTACTTCGTTACAGAAAACCTATTTTTTAATAAATAAGTCAAAGTTTTCTGTGTCACATATAAATAAGCAACTATATAATGTACATACACAGTAATGAAGCAACATTAACCCGTAACAATAAAACATTTATCATTCTTTAACTTCACATTTTTTGTTATTTAGGGAAGTAGAAGTAGGTATTAAAATAAGTGTTCAAACTTTAAAATAATATACGGAAAATAAAAGATCTTTCAATTCTTTGTTTATTATGTAAACAGTCTAAGTTTTTCATAAATATTTTGAAAGTTTTATTTTCATTTTCACAAAGTGCTCACGAATGCTTTTCTTAGGTCTGTAGTTTTCAACGTCGCATAATATGTTGCCAATAACATACAACGGGAATAATAATTGCGTTGCATGCTATTCATTTATTACGTTCATCATTTTTTACGGTTGCCATATGAGTGCAAAACTACTTTCTGATATGATCTGATTCCTTTTTCTCGTTTTTTCTTGTCAGTAGAGTATCATTCATACATGATGCTACGCTTCGAAGGGGGAGGTGGAGTTCCGGAAATTGTGACAAAGTGTGACAAGGGGAGGAGGGGGTCCGTTGAAGTGTGATTTGTGACAAAGGGGGAGAGGGGGTCAAATATGTGGGAAAAAAGCGTGACATCATTTATGAACGGTCCCTAAATGAAATGAAAAGTAACGTTATACTCCAAAGAAAAGCAAAAATGATCTGATCAATCTTTGAATAGTTTTTCCGTAGCATAAAAGTGTTCCGCCCACTATGTCGAACACATTTTACACAACAGCATAATGTGTGTGAGTGTTTATATCGTCCGTCGTATCAAAAGCTTCCAATAGGCCCAAGAATGAATACAGAAAAGAAATGCTTTAAAGCAAATGGTCTAAAAAGTCAAGCAAGTGTCATCACTTAAATGACTTGTGGCTGGGTACTATTGTACATTTTGAGTATGTAAAATGAGAAAATATGCGAACAACTCAATTTTTACCGTTTTTTAAAAAAACAAAATTTGAGCAAAACAGAAATGTGTAAAATCCTATCTTGCACAAAACGAAAAGAGAAAATGTAAAAACTTAAAAAACATACTACATTTGGGTATACGTAACAAAGCATACTTAAAAAAAAACATCAATGAAACAGAAAAACGAGAATCTAAGGCTATACCATGTACTTTATATGAAACATTTATTTTGTGAGTTAATAAAGTGCCATTTACATTCTCCATTTCCTGTGCATTTTGGAATGAAATGGTTGATGTAAAATTTATGGTAAGACCTATAAATGAGAGCACGCTCTAAAATGAATACAAAAAGTAGTGTATGCTGAAAAAAAAGCTCGCTATTAGCAGAGATTATTTTAACCAATCTCTCCAATAATAACCGTATTTGCAACAATAAGAATTGCGAAAGCTCAACTCTGAAAATAGAGTTGAGCTTGCATGAGGCTGATGATGAACAATGGTTTGCAATTACAACAAAATAACTCATTTTGGGAAGAAAAAGGCTTAGAATCAATGAAACTGAAAGTCGGTTAAGGCACAGAACACAAAATTAACATTTACAAAATTTTACCAGCGAACAACTTGTTCTAAACCAAAATTATTATCGTATAATAAAATGAATATAGAGAACTGATGTGGGGTGGGGGTGGTGTGTGTGTAGGGGGGTGGTGGATGCAACTACATATTGAACGCGGATATTGCCCTATCATTGTATAAAAACATAAGTAAGATTTGGTTCAATTTTATGAATAGAAATTGAAAATATGTTTTTTTTCTTCTTTTCAAAGATAAAGGCACACGTTCTGTGAATTCTTTGACTCTTCTATAATTTATGATGCTATAAACTCTGTTTTTCAGCAGTTCTGCTTTTCTACAAATTATGGGAAACAAAAATCAGGCATAAATTTTAAAAGATATATACTATTGAATCATAGGAGTGAATGACTGTTATGGCGTGTTGATTTGGAAATCCATTGTCTTGATAAAAAATATGTCTTGTTTTTACCTTGAATTATACAATTTTATATATTATTTACGCGATTTAATTTCCTCGAAATTCATTCAAAACCTTTTTCCTATGCAACCTATGTTGAATATTTTTTACCTAACCACGTGCGCGTTTTCTGTAGTATGAAAGTATACCACTTAGCAACAATTTATGAAGGATTCTAAATTATGCGATCTCCCAAATTCCTTTCAATTTATTAATTCAAATTTTCTTTTTAGAAGCATAAAAATTATATTGACTATTATTTTTGTTTTTAAAATTTATAAAATTTAAATGCTTAAGTCATTTGGATTTCTTATTTATTTATTTATTATTATATGTGCATACATGCGTTCTTTTATTCTAGAATTCATAGTTATTTAAATTGCTTGTTTTTGAAAATCAACTAGAAATCAACAGCCATCGGGAATATGAGTCTGACACTGTACTTCCTTTTGATTTCTTCAGACGCAATTTAGACACTTACTACGTATGAAAATAACTTACAGCGACTTAAAGAACGTTCATAGAACAAATTTGTAAGAATTTGAATGCTACCACTATTAATATAATACAACCTATTATTGAATATATAATACAATAAGAAAACTAAAAGTTAGTATCATCAAAAATATACATAAATAACCAAAACTTGTGTTCATAAGAAGTTTTTCGTAAATACAATTGAAGATTTAGACTAATATTAAAAGTAGAATCCATAAATATTTATTAAAGGACAATCCTTATATTTTTTCTCAATGAAGGGCTGCGTAAAAATTAAATAAATGTTTCAGTTCGGAAATAAATATAGTTCATAAATTTTAACTAACTCGTGTAGTGTAAATAATAGATGGCTTTAATGTGACTGCTTGCTATCGTTACGTATTAGATTTATATAATAAATGAAAACTCATTTCACGTTGCTGAATTCGTGTTTGTAAAGAAAAATGGTAAAATCAGTTTTTTCTTCGTGTCTTATGATTTTCAGTGCGATAAAAGACGGGGAAAATTAATTAAAGAGTTTATTAGAAAGATCCTTGAAATATAAGGAAAAATGGGCGCGTATTTTACTCGTGTTTTTACATTCGAATTCGTGGGCTTGAAATAAATGCAAAAAGAACGTCTAAAAGCCAATCTAGAAGTATTAAACTTTTTCCCCCTTTAACAATCGCAGAAGTTGCACGCTACATTTCTTGAAACCAATATTTTAGATGTAGAATCCTTTACATTTCAGGTTTTTTAACTTACACTCTCATATTTCATGCGATAAAATTATCAAATGTGTAATGTTTAGTTATCATGCATAAATAAACATACGATATATACAAATTTATTCTTCTGAGAAACTATTCACAAGGAAAAAAATCCAAATGAAGCACATCAGGGAATCAAATAGAAATTACCGCTGTCAGTTTTGTTTCAATCATTCAGAGGTTCTTTCTAATGATGCTGCGTATGGTCACTAACTTTTGCCCCTAGGTTAGTGACCATACGCACCCTAGTGCATTCTCCGGAAATCGGCATCTATTCTTTCAAGAAGCACCACTATCGGCGGATGTTATTACCACTTTGAGAATTTTGACGCTCAGTTACCCACTAGATAGACCCACTGAGCTCTAAATGACGCGAGACTGCAGGAGGAATTTGATTTAGCCGAGAGTATCCAAGCCACACGGATACTGTAAGGGATCTTTAACATGCCGAAAAATCATACGACACACTTTTTGTGAGATGTGAGCGACAAACGCCTGCTCACATCTCACAAAACTTTCATCGTATTTGACGAAATGGCTTCGTGAAAGTAAACCTTTCGTCCAATTGCCGAAATTTTGTGTAGGAACTTTTTTAAGTCACGTGATAGTGTAAGGAAAGAATCGTTGTAAATAACGAAATTTTCTTGACGATTGAAGACTCGTCGAAAATGATGATTCTATTTTTGAGAGTGCGTGGGCGCTGACGATTTTCTGAATCTTGAAAGTCCACCGACTTCGGCCAGGTTTAGTTTAATTCTGCGTACTAGGGCGTATGAGGTCAGTGCTTTACCACTACGCCACTGTGCAGAACTATATTCTTTACAAAATTTGGATTAAGTAAATACTCCTAATTTGTGGATGATTTGAAGCACCGGATTTGAAAAACTATCATTGAACCAAGTTTCCTAAAACTATTTTTCACAATTCCATTCATGTTCCAAACAGAACTATAATGCATTGCACGTTAAAGTTTCTTGTCAACAATGCAGTTCTTAAGAACTTGAAGACAGGTTTTATTAACGGCCTTATACGGTCGGCGGCTGTTTGAAGACATAAATCCATTTTCTTTTTTACTAAGAAAATGTAATATAAAAGAGAAAGAAAATTCAAATTGTTTTGTTTCTGAAACTTACTTTGGACCACAAAGGCCTGCCAGCGAAATATGTGTACAGATTTAAATACCAAGTGGAAAAATGATTCCGTGAACCGTTTTCGAAGGAAAAATAGGTACAATAAAAATTTTCAAAATTTAAACACAAAACGAACATTTAATAGAACGAAGAAATAAATTAATGCAAAGAAATTAGCGGTTAGTTGCTGTGCTTAAATTATATACTTTTAATTAAGTATAAAAAAAACGGCTTCTTAATTCAAATCACTTTAAGTTTATCTGCTTCTAGTTTTGCGTTTACTGCCCAAAACGTTTGTTTAGCAGATCTTAACTTTACTAACGATATAATTTTGCAGAATCCCAGTAGGTTTTACACCCCAGTAACTGTGAATCAGACACAATTACAATTTTAATCATCCCTCTCCTGAGTACTTAAAAACAAATAAACGTCTGTTGATTGTTCTCTTGCACGAAAGGATTTTCGATGCAGTAGCAATTCAGCTACAGATTTCAAGATTTCCCTTACTACCGCACAAGTTAGATTTCTTATCGCTAAAAGAAATATGAAATTCTTATCTTTTGATTCATAGCAGTGACTGGTTTTCATGCTAAAAATTACCGGAAATAGTACGTGGTTGCTTCAATTTGAAAGTCCTTAAATATAACTGGTTTATAAGTACAAAATTACCGGAAATTGTTCGGGGTAATGTACTAATTTATTTGTAACCATTATGACTTTTTTAAAATCCTTTTTCCTGTCTGCTGTCTTTAAATTAAATGCTACTAAAGTTATTTAATTTTTGATTGCGTGAACTATATTAAATATTCGCCTTTTTATACTTATTTGTTCAAACTTTGTACCTCTGTCAATTAGTTGAGTATGCATTATTACCGAAACCTTATTTTATTATGTGACTGGGAAAGCCAATGGGAAACTGAAGAAGAAGAAAAAAAAATGTAGATCCAAATAAAGTCACTAAGCACCGTCAGGAAAAAATATTTTAAAAAATTAATGGAAAATATGTGTGCCCTTTTTTAAAAAATAATTACGACGAATTGTTTAAAATATTTAATCCACACACACAATTTTCAGAAACATAACAGAATTGTCATTACTAAGGCTCGACCGATGCATCGGCGGCCGATGCATCGGCGCCGATTGTTCAGCAAAGTTGCCATCGGCAGCAGCGGCCGATGTTAACTTTAGAAAAACATCGGCAGATCGGCGTTGAAAAACATCTAAAGGCCGATGCAAGGCTGATGTTTTTCGCAGTTACAGCTTTCGTGGAAACATTCTGTCTTTAACTTTCTATTTTTCTCCATAGATAGATTTCTATTTCCATACAATAACAGGCAGCACATCAGGAAAAAACATCACAAAAATAATGTCATTCTACAAAGTATTTGATAAACAATTCAGAAAAATAGTTTAAGCGGTAGCTGCCCGAAAACCTTCATTATTAAAATTATTTCTCTTTGAACAGAAAGCTCGCGAAACAGAATATGTTAAAGTAAAAGTAATAGAGGGGTCATTTGAGTGCTATTTGTTTTTCGCACTAGGTTAGTTGCCTCATTTTTGTCCGTTTTTCGCTTAATAATGACTTAGCATTAGATGTTATTGTGCAAATAATATTATGCCACCTGCTTTTAGTTTGTCATGTTTCTTATTATTATTCCGAAATTGTAAACAATACAAAGTCAACTCAATCAAAGTACGATAATAATTTTAATTTTCGCTAGAATAAACTTTTTTCTCTTAGCGTTTTTTTTTTTGCTTCGATCCCACTTGTTAGTTTTTCTGCAATTGTGCAGCAATCTCGTTGCATCTGCTTTTAGTGTGCGGTTATTCTCCGTATTTCATTTTTAGTTTACAACATAGAAAAGATTGGGCAAAAAAAGGGAGAAATTTCCAGTATACATGTTTATTGATCGAAATTTTATGTGTCCAAGTTCGACTGGCAATTTTTAAAAACTGAATTCTCAAAATGCGAGTTCGCGCGACAGGATTTAATAACATCTTAATAAAAATGCTAAAACTTCTGTTTTTTCAAAGATTGATTAATGCATATTTTTTTTTCAAAATAGAGCTTATTTTTTTTCATGCGAAAGATTTTTAAATATTTTCCCCTGTTTGTACTTCGCTTTTTTAGCGCATTTTTTTTTTGGCTTCTTTGATGCCACGTGTTAGACAATTAACAGTTTTTCTGCTATTCTGCTGTTGTACAACATTCTCGTTGCATTTGCTTTCAGTTTAGAATATTTCTTGTTATTTTATTGTTAGTTTACAACATAAAACATATTGATAAAAAATATGAATCAATTTTTCAGTATAAATATTTATTGATCGAAATTTTATGTGTCCAAGTTCGACTTCAAAAATATAATTCTTTTTCAAAAATATAATTCTTAAAAAATAAGTTCGCGCGACAGGGTGGAATAAAAATGCTACAATTTCATTAATTTCAAAAATTAACAGCGTATATATAAATATATATATATATTTTCAAAATACATCTTAATTTTTATAAACGATCACGTATTTTTCAGAAAATTATTTTGCTACAGAAAACTGCTGGTGTTCAAAATATTGGTTTATTTCGGTGACCTTACATTGGGCTCATGAAAATATAAAGAACATGTCAAGTATTTCTGTGTAATTTTCACCCCACAAAAAAAAAAAAAAAAGAAAAAAAAAAAAAAAAAAACTGATAAGATTAGTTCTTAAGGCCCAGCATTCATTTGTAATGACAAAAAAAATCTCACGTCTATGTTTTTAAAGCAATATTCAGTATTTCTTGGTAATGTTTTTAATATCTATTTTTTATTTTAGAAAAAGAGCTATTTTTAGTTAAAAAAGCTTTTATAATGAAAAATAAACACATAATCGTTCTCGCTTTTCTGTTAAAAACGGGGGTGGGAAATATGAAAAAAAAAAACCTGAGAGAAGGGGGTTGGCAATTTCGTTAAAGATACAAACCCACATTATTTGTTAATCTGTATTATAACAACTGCATTCCTCTCCATGAAAAAAATAAGATAATAAAGGCAACTGCACTTTTCATTTGCAGTGCAGGTGTTATAAAGAGAAAATGTGGAAGGAAAGGGAATTAGACCCGACCCGATCCACTAGTTGTTGAGTTTTTTTGCAAAGATAAGAAGAAAGAATTAAAAATCCTCTGATATAGCATTTTTTAATCTCCAAATAGTTTAATTACTTTACTAGAATCGCGAGTGATTCTTTTAGTTTTAATTATTATGTAAACTTCCTCCAAACAGTTTTACGGTGCTTGAATAATGCATTTATGTCTTTATTAACATAAAAATATATAAATGATTTAAACGAAATTTTTGACTAGCATTCTACACGTTTTAATGGTTTAAAGCGACTTTTTCCCCCATCGGCCGATGGAAGAGGAGAATAATCGGCAATCGGCCATCGGCCGATTTTGGAGCGATTGGCCAACAATCGGCATCGGCCCATCGGCCGAAAAATGCCACCGGTCGAGCCCTAGTCATTACTCTGAGTACAATAGTTTTTCTTGGCATTACATACTAATACGTACACACACACACACAAATAGACAACGCCTTTACTTACAGGCCCGTGCCCAGCCTGCTTGGCGAATTTCTGCTGAATACTTTTTTTTTTTAGGGTTAAAAAAAACACCCGGTTATTTTTCGAAAAAAAAAAAAAAAATCTAATTTCTTTTTTTTTTTCGGATCTTATTGATGGTTTTCCTTTAAGGACACTTTTTCAATTCGGTAGCGCTGCGCCTTTTTGACATGGCATCGCAGGACTTTTACTAATGAACGGCGGCCTGTTTACCAGGGTTCGTTGATTTAAATCAGCTTGATTTAAATCATGATTTAAATCGCGATTTAATTCAAGTGATTAAAAAAAAATCAATGATTTAAATCAAATGATTTTTTTTTCAAAAAAAAAAAAGAAAAGAAAACATTTATTTTGCAATGTTAGAAAGTGTGGTAAAAATGAAATATGTTGCAATTACAGCCACTGTTTCAAACAAAACATCCTAGGTCCATCTGTCTGTGTAAATAACATATTTCATAAGTTAAAAATAATTTAACTTTGTGCAAGTAAACAATAATAAAAATATAATTACACGTTAATTTATAGCACAAATGAGCAATAAAATGCAGACATATGTTTCGGGATTGCTTCCTTCGGATACGCTAAATCCCGAAACATATGTCTGCATTTTATTGCTCATTTGTGCTTTAAATTAACGTGTAATTATATTTTTATTATATTTCATAAGTTTAGAACTAATTACTATTTTTTCAATTTTACAATATTACTCTTATGCTTCAAGCATGTTAACAGCAAAGCATAATTCATTCAATCATTCAAATTAGTAATGATAATCATGAACCATTCTGTGTCTTGAAACTAGTATTTTAGATCCATGTAATAAATGTCACACAATAAATAATTCAGAATGATAGTGGTTAAAACAACAATTGTTACAATTTTGGATATGTATCTTTAAAGTTTCATTCATGTTCCTTAATAGATTAAGGTTTCTTCCTTCTAAAATATTTTTAATCATAGAAGTTTTCCTTAAAGATATTTGATTAAAACAAAAAGTTTCAGTTTTTAGTAATGGTGTGAGCATATGATTTTAATAAATGGGTAAAAATATTTCAGGCTTTTTCATTTATAAAATAGAAAAATGATTAAAGTACACTCAATGTAAAAATTAAATACATACAATTGTTACTTTTTTTTCAGCTTTCAACCGCAAAATAATTCAGTAAATTTGTTCATTTTCTCTGTACTTATGAGTGTACTATATTTTCTGGGACCAGTTAAGTTTCATTCGAGTCATGCATTAGTATTAAAATTTGTGTATCGTTATTATTATTGAAAAATATTTATTGCTGTGGAAATAGCTTAAAGTGTGTTTTTGCATATTGATTAACATGCCATATTGTTTCTATGAATGTAACATAATAAATATCCAGAATATTTAAGGTCTTAAAAAAAAAAAATCCGATTTAAATTTAAAAAATCTGATTTAAATAAAAAAATCAGACTTTTTTGATTAAAAAAAAAATAATATATATATAAAAAAAAAAAAAAAATCACGAACCCTACTGTTTACTGAAAATTACATATTAGGATAATTTGGAGGTATAGCTTTTAATCAGTTTTACGATGTTTAAGCCAAGTTTAGGAAATGAATGATGGTTACCATAACTACGAGCGTATAAAGCAATATCCTCAAAGACCTCAGTCACCTTGCTTCAAGCGACTTGCCGAAGTACTATATTTAGATGGCACAGTGATGTCGAGGCTATTAACCCAATGTTTAAATTGAAGTTCGATTAAAATTCGACTCTACTCTTCTGAAAGTGAAAGGTTCTATTGATGGTTGCATCAGAAGAACATGCATAATTTATCTTATTGAACATCCGGTGCTGAACTTTCAACAATAACGCTTAATAAATCTGTCCTTGTACATGAGATAAGGATGCATGGATAAGTTTAATGGGGGGAGAGGGAGGGGAAATAATATTGTATCAAACAGTGATTTGAATTATAATTATTCCATATCTTGTTATGAGAGTAACTAGATATAATTCACTCTTAAATTATGAAAAAGTATCCGCTGTTGCCGGGAAAAGATATGAAGTATTCGAAATAAGTGAAAACAACGTTAAAAGGCGCAACTAAAAAGCTTTAAAAATGGCAACCGGTTTCTAGGGCAGTCAGCTCTCTTCATCAATACTAAGTGTGGAAAATGGTACTACAATGAAATAGTATTCCAGGGAAGTATTATTGAAACACATGGAAAAGCGACGAAGGCGCAGGTGTTCGCCTACTTTCAATTAATTTCGTAAAATGTATAATATTCACTCTAAATATTTTTTTGTGTACATTATTGTGTACAATGATAAATATTTATTTTATCGTGTACATTATTGTGTGTAAGTCTAAATATTAATTTTGTTGTGCAAATACGCTTCGTTCAGTGCACATCGAAGCAGATTTAAACCAGTGATTTTAAATACAACTTTTATCATGGGATGCTTTTTTTGTGTTGCGAGAGAAACGCGACAAATACTTCTAAGTTGTCTCGTTCAGCAAATATCAATGAATAATATTAATTAATAATGCTCGAAAGAGAAAACTAAATCAGTAATGATTGAAAGCGTCATGCTTTAAAAATAACTTGCATCCAACATCATATGCAAAACTCATCTATCTACCATCAATTTCTCTCCGATTTTCCCAAGCTATTTAGTACAGCGTTTTATTTTTTTTTTTACCCTCCGTGTTTCTAAGTATTTTGAACAATTCATTCAGTTTATTAGTTTAGTTCTCCCATCGTACTGCCCCCCCCCCTAAAAAAAAAAACTTATTTTCCTTATATGTTTAAAGACCTTTTAATCAAAACTTTCGATATTTGAAAAGATTTCAGGAACATAATTGTTAAAACGCAACTACACAGTATGATTTGGAAGTTTTCACAGTGTATATTTGTGACTAAGCGGTAGAGGGAAAAAATGAAGCACGAATTTTCAAATACAAAAGCCTACCGTGTTTTAGAGTTACAAATTCTTTAATGCAGCTAAAGAAAACTATGAACCAATAAAAGAGAGAGAGTGAGTGAGAGAGAGGGGGAGGGAGAAAGAGTAGAATAAAAAAAGTTTATTACTTAAAAAATAACCTAATGAAAGAACTAATAAATAAATAAAGACAGAAAAGAAAACAATTTAATAAAAATTCATATGAATACATAGTAGTTTTCCACACAGAAAATAAGAAAAAGACTGGTGCAGCGAAGAGGGAGACTGGGGAACCCAGAACCCTTGATTTTGAGTCATACTGCCTAGCTGCTAATTCTAGTACGGTAATATGTGCTCATGATAGGACTTTTATGACCCCTCCTGCCCCTCCTGGAGAAAATTCTGGTTGCACTCGCATTTCTGATACCTCGTGAAATACGTTTATCTTTTCTTACCAAAGTTGACGTTAAAATTCTTATGCTACAGAAAGCAAAAAGTGTTCAGTTTGCATCTGGTGTTCTTTTTACGCGTTTGTTTTTTTACTCACATCTGGACATCTGGTGCTCCTTGTGCCGCAATGTTTACCTATTGTAAAAATGAAAAAATAAAGAAAGAAAGCAAGAATGGTAAAAGTAACTCATTCTGACTGAATAACCTTCTTATTCTTCCACAGAAAAAATTAAGCCCAATTCCCCACCCTTTCCAGCTTAAAAAACATTCGTAACACACCGCGTCCCCTTTTTCTACCACCATCACCGGAAATCACGGTCGGCTTATTGCCATGTGGTTAGGTGATAAATACCCCCAAATATGTGAATCCTCTACCATAAACTGATTTTTTTTTAAACAAATTGCAACATATAATAAAAAAGAACATTTCAAAAAAAGTCTGAAAAAAAAAAAAAAAAAGAGCTTTTGAAATATAGAGTTTTTGCGGCGCAAAAGTGTTTTTTTCATAGTATTTTTTTTATAAATATAAATGGAATTAATAAAGCAACCTTTAATTTGACATGTTAATGTTCATAGA
This sequence comes from Octonoba sinensis, assembly GCA_038502835.1. NCBI lineage: Eukaryota > Metazoa > Arthropoda > Arachnida > Araneae > Uloboridae > Octonoba > Octonoba sinensis. Next base: position 87,728,715 of record CM076604.1, read on the forward strand.
TTTTTAAAAGGTGCAGGTGGTTTTTCTTTGGAAAGATGTAAACTTATTATATCTTAAATTCAACCAAAAGTTCACCCAACTAAACCATAATTATTTCAGTGAAATTCGATATAGTAAATATCCCCCCTAAAAAACCCGTGAAAATAGTTCCTATTCGTTTAGAATTTTCTTGATAATAAAGCAATTTTTTGTTGGGAAGCCGAAAGTTTTTTATATAATTAAAAAGAAAATTGATAAGTAATGTTTTAATTAGTTACTTTTTTTATTTGTTATAATTTGCTTTAAAATTTGACTTCCCTATATTTCATCATCTTTCAATTTTTTGCTGCCGGAAAAAATATCGGCAATCAGAGATCTATCTCTGATTGGACTCGATGCAAAAAGAGAGGAAAAAAAAAAAAGAAAAAATTGTTTGAAATGTAAAACAATTTTTCCTCAGTTTGCTGAATTTGCGAAACATTACTGTTTCATAAATATAAGTAAGAAAAATCGCAAAACTTAGTTTTTTATAATAAGAACAAACGATCTTTTCTCTCCTAAATTATCAATGCCTCGTACTTTATTCAAATGAGTTCGTTTAAAAGTTGTTTCCTGAAACGAATAATGGCAGGTGTTTGTTGCTTGTTCAGTCTCGTAAGCAGGTGAACACTTAAATTATTACAGACAATCCCAGTCATGAAACATTGTTTGATTAACCAGTTGATCGTGTGAGATGATGGTGTTATGATGCTTTAAGGGGAGGGATTTCATTTATACGCCTTGTTACATTCCTTCCGGAAAAATATATCGTGTACTGATTTTTCAATATACAAGGTTAATTCACACAATGTATCTCTTAGTGGTGTCAAATCGGATTTTATCGAGTTGACAAAATTATTGCTGAAATGCAATTTAATTATTTTCCGAATCCTGTAGCGGAGCGTGGAGCAGGATTAGTGCAGCAACGATATTTTGCTCAAAAATGGAGTGGAGGCGGTGCAAAGAAAGTTGTTCTGTGCCACCTGCTTTAATTTATTCTAATTTTTACTTGATTATATTGACAAACTAAAAAATAAATTACTCAGATTGTTGTTGTTTTTTTTTTTTTATTTTTTTACGGAGGTTACCATTTTTTTGCAACACAATATAAAACAGTATATATTTATTGATAAATAAATAATCTGTAAGAAACGTTTTAAATTTTTAGCCTACATGTGCCAATTAATAAACTAACTAAAAAGAAAATCAGTAAATAATGAGTCTTAGGGGGCTTTCACACCAAAGGTTACAAAGACAAAAAAAATATGTCTTTTCTCATTTGCGCAAGCGCAGAGCATAGTTTCGAAAGCAAAAATGTGCTCTGCGCTTACGCAGATGTGGAATTGACAAGTTTTTTGCCGTTGTCACCTCTGGTGAGAAAGCACCCTTATTTTAACAGAAATCTGGAGCAGAGCGTGGAGCAACTAGATTTTGATCCAAACTGGGTCAAGAGAAATTTGGTGCTCATCAGCTCGGCTTGTTTTTTAATTTTTTTATCGTATAAAAAGATAAATTCACAAAAAATAGAGATAAATAATGTAATCGGCTAAAATTTTTTTTGGACACGGAGCGGACCCGGAGCAAGTATTTAGAAGTCGGAGCGGAGCAACTCAAAAATTGACTGCTCCAGGTCTTTGCTTATTAAAACTGTTTGGACTATGGAGCAAAGTAGGAGCAAGTACTTCTACAATTCTAAGTACTAAGTCCAGTCGGAGCAGAGCTGAAGTGGAGCAATTCAAAAGTGACTGCTCCAGATCTCTTCTTATTAAAACCATTTGGAGCTGGAGCAGAGTCGGAGCTAGTACTTCTAAGTACTTGCCATTTCTAAACACTAAGTCCAGTCGGAGCAGAGCTGGAGTGGAGCAATTCAAAAAAGTGGCTGCTCCAGATTTCTCATGCATTAAAGAATTCCAGACATGAAAGAAAGTTAGTTCTCTGTAGACTTTATATGTTTTCTGAACACGCAATATTGGAAGTTTTTTTTGCGAAGAAACAACTGTCAAAAAATACGGAAACGAAATAATTTTACTTTCTTTGTTTGATGCAGAGACAAATAAGTAGTTCTTTACCAATCAACTGAACCGAATTCAATTTTTCGTGGTTTATCTCAATTTTCCACGAAATCTATCCACGAAAACGCTTTCTCCTCAGATTTAATAGGCACCCCATTTGTTGCAAAAGATATAAGAGTAATATGGTGTTCATGTGGCGAAATAGTGAGGCATTAATTTCGTACTTAAAAGGATAGAAATTGAATTAAAAGGGCGAAATAAAAAAAAGCGAAATAAAAAGAAATATAAAAATGAATTCAATATAGCAAGAACAAACTGATAAATCACGTCAAACGAAAGCTTCTTGTACGCTATTTAAGTAAATCAAAGAAAATTTTTTACAAAAGCTAATCTCTACTCATTCTAACTAAATCAAACAAATCATTGAATTGAAGATTTTCACTCATATTTGTGAAACATCACTAATAAATGTTATGCATTTGAAACACCACTTCTTTGAGGACTCGTATCTTCACTGGGGTTGTGTAGTCTCCAAATGTGAGCTATTTTTGCAGATGTGTTTCGCACGTAATCTTCCTTGAAAGCATGCGGAAACATAAAACCAGAAAATTTCGCATCAAAAGCGGCCCTAACATGCCCCTCACCGGAAGCTTTAAAACGGTTCCAGACCTGCCTTCTGTTTGGAAATACTGAGATCCCTTAAGTCTTGCCGTATACGGTTGCGAAAAGGTTTTTCTTAATCTTCTTTGTATGCAGAAGTCACCGTTTGCGAGCTTTGATTCAAATGCACGAAATGTAGAACCGTAGTACTTTGCCTGGAGCCTTATCCGCACAAAATATATTATAAATTATTACGAGTAAGTAAAGACAGAAATCTCTATCGATGGATAAAAAATAGTTCTATTTTTTTATTTGTTTCATAAATGAAGAAAATACTATCCCCATGGTAATCTGTCTTGTAAGGAACTATTTTTTTTTTTTTAATTTTTATTTTTAAAATTTCCATTCAAAAATTACGTTTTGTGAGACATCAGGTCTCATAATATATGTATCGATTCTAATCACAAAGATAAAGTTACAGCACTATTTATAATTGTATAAAAGTCATCAAAACTTTATCATAAAATTATTTTACACTCTTCTTAAAATTATAATCTATCGTTGTTCTAGATGATTAATGAAATACTTTATTTGTGCTATCAACATGAATGAAAATAATAGGGATTCCGTTGGGGGGGGGGGGGGGGGAGTCTGCTGCCGTTGTAAATTTTCGACTTATAGATTTTTTTTTATTGTACCAGTTTAGTAACCATTGTTAACTCAGTTAGTTCGCAAATTTCTCAATATTTAGTAGCTTTGTATTTGTAAACTTCCCAGTACTACATTTTTATACTGGGAGAGGATTTAGGAGATCCTGGGTGGCCATGAGGCTTGTTATCAAATTACCATAGCGAAAGATAACCTAAAATTGCTCTTAGCACTTTTATTTGAAACAAAATTCCGGGGAAAATCTCTAGTCCCCTTGTTTCCCTAATGTTACCCAAAAGATCTTAAAATTGTGTTTTTACAGCTTCAATTTCAGAATGATTTTGTGAGAGAACCCCTCGCCCCAATCTGAACCCTGTTTTCCTAATGTGGCGAAAGATAAACTAAAATTTCGTTTTTTGGAGCTTCCATTTCAAAGAATTTTCAGGCGAAGAGCCTCTGAAGTCTTTTCTTCTCTTAGTGACCAAAGATAGGCTAAAATTGCATTTTTAGGGCTTACATTTCGAAAACTTTAATTGCAATTAAATTTTCTTTCCTTCTTTCTTTTTACTTTGAAAAAAATATAGTTTTTAAATTGACGATTGAACAGCAGCAAATTAATGACAGTTCGATGTATTTTTTTAAACTTAAAAAAAATCATATTATATATATTATATATATTATTATTGAAATAATTTAAATGTAAAAAAATCTCTTTGTTAGGTTACTTAAAAAGTTGTTGAAAGAAATAGTTTTCTGTTTTATTTTTTTAAGCACTAAATCCATTCCCACCGAACAGAGAAAGCATTTCTCGATCACGCTATATTTTATGAGGGACTCCCGAGAAAGTGATATTAGAACTTGCTCCGGTACGTTTTCTCTCCAAGAACCCATTTATGGTGCAGTTTTCATGCATAATACTGCCAGTAAACTCGTTTAACAATCCATTTCAACAGTAGTACAGTGAATTCATAATTCCATGAATACGAAGTGGCCTTGATTAGATTATAAAAGTTAATAAACTGACGGATAAATCGTGCTACTCATTAGAGACGAAAAGAATAACATTCTCGACGTCGTTTTAATAATAGCCATGGTACAAGAAGTTTATTTCTCATTAAACAATATGTTCCTTTTATTGATATATGCGACGATAAGTTCTAATTCCATTATAACATTTTACAGAATTGTGTTGAAATATTGGACAAGACGGATTATGTTTTTGAACTTTTGTTTTTCTTTCTTTCGTTTTTCCTAATCATCACTTTCTGTATTCAGTGTTTCTCGAGTTCAGGATCGATAAATCATAATATTAAGGCCTTTAGAACAATGCTTGTTCATCCTTGTTAATAAGTCTTGTAGGAAAATTGAGTTTTTATTAAGAATAATTGCACCAATTGTCTGATCAGATTTGTTCCTTGACATCTGTATTAATGTTGGTGAAAATCTTCTGCAGCATTAAATGAATTCTACGAATATTATTATTTTTAATGGGCTGTGTATATCTTGGTTCTTAACCATTACAGATCTAGTGCGTTCCCAGAGTTTGGTACTAACGCTTTAGGTGGCACCACAATGAGTGTGATACCATTGCTGCAATTTTTGACATTCAGTTTTCCCCTAGATGGCAGCATCTGAGCTCTGACTGATGCAAACTGCACTAGGAATTTAATTTAGCCGAGAGTACTCACGACAAACGGATGCTCAAGGTACCTTTAACGTACCGTAAATAATGCGACATGGGCACTGTGGATTTTCTGCATCGTGAAAATCCACCAACCGGCCAGCTTTGAACCTGCGAACTTGGGCGTACGAGGCCTGAGCCTTACCTCTACGCCACCTTACGGACTTTTGCAAATATATATTCAATAGAAAGTATATATTATTTAAATAATAGAAAAATATGTTCAGTAGAAAATGGTGTGTCTGTTGTAATAATAATTAAAGAGAAAATCTGTATTTCCCTTAGCGTTAAGACCGTTCGACCGGTTTTCACGCAATTTGGCACAAAATTGGTTTGAAGCTCGCGGTTGTGAACCTCGAAACGTCATCCTCAATCTTGTAAAATTTGATTTTTTTTTCTTGTTTCAATTTTGAGCAAACTTTTCACGTTAACTTGACATTAGAATTTTCCCCATAGGCAAGGCCGTGGCAGAAATCGTTAATATGGTAATCAGGGAACTGCAGCAGCAACATTTGTAACTTGCTCTGCTCCGATCTTTAAATGCTTGTTCCAACTCTGCTCCAGCTGCCCCTCCCGCTCCGAATAATTTTGATGGAATCATATTTATCATCTTCATTTATTTAATTAAAAAATATATTAGTGCTCGTGATAGCATAATACAATTTATTTGCAGACAATTAATTTTATTCTATTATATATTAAAAATTACCTCAAAGAAAAAAAAAATCGGAAAAAAGAAGCAGTGGAGGACAAATTTTGTACTCCAGCTCCAAGCAAAAAGTAGTTGTTTCACAGCTGGGCACTCCTGTTCCACCTTTCTGATCCAGATCTTTGGTGATAATGGACACGACCTTCTCCTTTATCTTGTCTTTAACCTCTTCATTCCAAGTGTACCCAATTGGGTACATTTTAAAATACTGTTTATCAACTACTGTTTGTACAATTTGAAAGTTAAAACACCCAATTGTTTTTGAAATTAATCAACAGTGATTTACTTCTTTTAAAAATGAAAATTGGGAATTAATTATTATTTAAACTAATTATTAATTAAAATTTAAAATTTTTTAAAGTTATTTTGTTTTGTAATAATTTTTTAAATCAGAGAATCAAAAAATTGCGTCAGTTATTATCAGTTTTTTAACAACTGATTATAATTGAAAAAACCTTATTTAATAAAATAATGTTGCGTATGCGTATTCTCTTTTTTCCAATAGTATCTTAAGCCCTGAACGCACCCCCAGGCTGATTATGTCTTAATGGGATAATAAATATCTTTCATTAAGGGCTCATTCCCAAATGATATTACACTTCGAGGGGAAGGGGGGGGGGGTGTTGGAGGAATTATGACAATTTTGTGACAAGGGGAGGGAAGAGGGTAATAAGTGTGACATCATACATTTTAGTTTCTATAAAATAATTTAAAATCAGAAAATTAACTAATTAATTGTTTTAAAAAAGTTTTTGATTTTCACAATTTGATTTTCAAGAATCTGATTTCATTTTGTATCGGTAATCACCGATACTGATTAAAGTCTAAATTTACTTCTAGTTAAAACTTTAAAAGGAAATCTCAGGCATTTCACTTTTAAGATAAAATAGCGCGATTATTTTTTTTCAGAATTCGAACAATAAATATTTTTACCATTATATACCAATTATCCTTTTAGTTGTAATTCTTAATCTCATTTTATACAAATTAAGTACACAGCATATAATCATTACTATTATTACGCTCTCAAATGTCATAAAAAGTTCAAAAATAAAATTAGAAATGTGATCTATAACGAAGTGCTTTTTTCTGAACTGCAACACAGTAAGTACTTATACTTATATAATATAGCGTGACATGTGACAAAGGGGGGGGGGGGGATCAAATATATTGAAAAAAAACGTGACATCACTTATGAATTATCACTAAAAGCTTTATTTGTAATTTTATACAGTGTGATAAAAGACTTTTTGGTATCTTGAACACATACTTGTATAACAATATATATTTTAGGGGAACTCGCCACTAAATTAATGGATCCTGAAGGAAATTTCGTAAAAGTGGGGGGTAGATAATTAGAGCAGAGAGTCTATGTTTATTTATATGCTCATAAGACAAACGTATCTGGATGAAAGCAAGCACTTTGTCTTGCACGTCATTTTTTCCATCACTGAAATAAATGACGTGATTGTTACACCTGGCTCAAGGTCCTTCGATAATTTTGCACGGCTCGTTAGATTTACAATATCTTTGAAAGCAGCCGTGGAAGTCAGCAAACCGTGGTCATTTTCTTATTTTGCATATCGTGAACTGAATAAGCAATTTCTAGGAAAAAAAAAATTTAATAGGACCTCAAACACGATTTAGCTTTCAGCGGTAAATGAAAAGTCTAGTCTACCACTGGATATCCCGTATTCATAATTTTGAATTTTCAAATAAAACATTTTCTCATGTGAGTGCTCATACCTTTAGAATTGGGGATACCACCGTACCGTGGGCTCTAGTGGTTTATATTGCACAGAAATATTGATGATAAAGAACAGATGAACACCTAAAATATAATTAAAACATTAGAAAGAAAAAAAGATTGTTTTTTTTTTTTTTGATATCATTCGCTTTAATTTTAAATTACATTATAATGTTTCAGTTACCAGTGAATCCACTACAGATGAAATCAGGCATATATACATGCGCAATTCTATAGCTTTGCATAAAACCATTGCTTAATCAACAAGTAATAAAACTACACACATTTTGCAGTCTGTCACAGACTTATTTTTATAATACTATTCAAATGTTTCACCTTAGAATGCATTATAGTACGTACGTATCCCATATAATTAAGATCATAGGCATGCGCAGAGATTTAGTAGTGGGAATTGATTTATCAATGCCGAGAAAAAGGGAATTCTAAAGAATCTCCCATGGAAATTTTTAAATAATTAAGCAAAAGTTAGCATTTTTAAGGGTATGAGGTATAGAATTAATGCAAGATTTGCCAGTTTCGTATTAACGTTCATTTTGCGCGAACACATATGTTTTTCTACTTTAGAAATTCAGTCTCGACATTCACGCGTCAGAACTTAAATTTTAAAGTGAACCAAGAAAATGTCAGATAAAGCATTTTGTCAGGCATTTGTTGCTCAACTCCATCCGTGTTAAGATTGTGCAATACATGAAATACTAGTCGACCTGCACTAGTTTGGGAGAAATGACATTATGAAGAAGGATAAAAAAAAACTAAAAGGATGTTGGTACGAACGAAGACATGTAATTTAATCCATCAGTACAAATAGCTGTTACAAATTTTCCCCCAATTATTATTTAAATGTTCAAAATAATAAAATAATCACAATAATAATGATGATTATTTTTATTACTAGTATACATAGCCTTAAAATATAATAAAGAAAAATTTCCATTACTTAAAATATAGTTACGGTTGGTTGGTTAGATCCTACACATTCATAATAGAAATGAATGTGTGCCTAACGATTGAATAAGTTTAACACACAGACGCAGCTAAAACTGTCCAATTTTCTACACAATAAAAACAGAAAAGTTTCTTGTTTGTTTACTTGATAACAGATGGCACCATCATGCACAACACTCATTTGGTATCCATTAAAAGACCTCTTCTTAGATGATTTTAAGTCTCAAATTTAAGAGAAGTGGTATATTTTTAGACCGTGGGTCTACTTTTCGTCATTAGCCGGCACGATAAGCTTTAAAATGAGGGGTAAATCATAGAATTTGATAAAGGAACAAGGAAGATCTCGCAGAGTGACCAAAAACGGGCTAGAGAAATAACACATAAAGATAATTTCATTGCATAAAAATTATCGTTTGTAAGCACCAGCATTTGCTTTCTCGCGTATAAGTAACACGCATATACTAATTTTGAAGCATAAAAATTACGTTATCCACGTAAAAGTAGAATGTAGATTTCACTTGTTATAGCTAATATATTGTTTATCAAAGTAAGACATCCATACCTATACCTCCCTAGGGCTGGAACAATTGCGTATTTGCATTTCACAAAACTGAGCTTCAATCAGAAATGATATCATTTAAAAGATGCTGGCATTTTTAACGTTTTGCTAGGACTTGATTAGGAGGATTTTGTGGAACAACCGAGAGCAGGCCCTGAAGCAGGCGATATTGAAAGCCATACAGTCATTGAGGATAATTTGTTATCTTTAAATGTGTCATTAGTAATTTAGAGAATAACATGTATTATTCCAAAAAAAAACAATTTACCATGAGTAGCAAAAATACAACCACATTTTTTTTGCTACTGACTGCACATGGTTGGAAGCCAATTATAATGTTGAAAACTTTTTATGACAATTTTTGCAAACCAAAATATTTTTGCAGCTAGAAATTATCTTTAAAATATAAGAAGAAAAAAGGCTTACTGGCGGGAGAACACGATAAGAGATTTTAAGCTTAAGATTATACCAATAAAATGTCTTCGTTAAAACTTTTTACTATTTGTGGTTTAAAAAAACTAAGTTTCGTAAATTGCTCGAAAACCTTATTTTTATAAAAATTACACTGTCTTTTAAATACAGTTATATAGAACGAGCTAACCATATTTTTTTTGCGTAAGAGTCAGAATTTTACAAACTAAACAAATTAGGGCTATTCACTATAACATGAGCAATTTAACTCAAAATAAATTTCCTGTGATTTTGGTGCTCGATTGTAAAATGATTGCGAATGTTACATTATGTCCTTATTCTGGTTAAATGGTGTTTTGTTCATCCAGCAGAAAAACATCACAAAACTCGCAATCAGTGAAAAACTAGAAGCGTTATTTCGCAGCAGTATTGTTGCATAAAAGTATGTGAAAGTAGTGTAAAGCAGGGGAGCCTTTTTTCCTGGTGCAAGCGTTCATGGAATTCATTCTTTAAACACAACAGTGATTTTGAGGAATGCCACAAATGGTATTTTAAAATGTAACTTCTAGAATTTTATAAACCATCTTTTGCGGAATGATTCATTGTTTACTTTAAATAGTGAAATGTTAAACTGAAATTCGTGTTTTTAAATCATCGCTTTATTGTCAAACTACACTATATACAAAACTGCTGTTTTTAGGTGTTGTAATATAAGTAACTTGAAAAATTAAGCACGGTTTAAATGTCAAATTGTTGGAGCTCAGATTCAAGCCACACATTTATAAACTAGGGAAACAATGAATCAATAATTTCATAAGTAACAACCATCTAATAAATCGAATAATGTGCACATACAGCTATAGCATTATTTGATATTAAAATAACAAAATAAGCATTTGCTTTTGTTGCAAAAGGGAGGGAAAAAATTAAATCAAGCTGGAACAAAAAAAAAAAAATCATTTCGTGACATGCCGAAAAATTAGAAAAATCCCTCATTCAGTTTTGAAATTAAAATGTATGGTTGAGGGTATACATAAATATGAAAAATGTTTTGTCTTTGTAGACCCTTGTTTATAAATATTTACTTGGAAAATTTATCATGAAATTTTATTTCAAAGAATCATTTTTTGTTAAATATTTTCCTTCTTTCCCTAGAATTAGGTGCATCTGATGCTGATCGCTGATTGCGATAAATGAGCTGTGCCAGTGAGAAAATGCATCAGTATACTGTGGTCATGCCAGAAGCAGTGGAAGAACAATGCGATTATCCCAAAGGCACCCACAGTTTGCTAATGCTGCTTCAATTGGTAAGTAATCTAGTGTTGCTACATGTTCCCTCTAAGACGTGAGAGGTAAGGTTTCTTGTGAAAAACCTTGCAGACTGCGCGGGTGTGCCTGATACATTAGCGAAAAAAAAAAAAAAAAACCTCATGTGTGCACCACATGGAAAAAAAAAACTGATGTGTGCACGTCAAGGTTTCCTTGTGCGCCTATATAAAATAATATATATCCACACAATGGGGTTCTTCGGTGATGTCACCAATATAGTTTGGCACCGGAATTGGTATCTCATTTTTGACTCTACGTATGTCGCTACCTTGCGAATTTTTCACCAAATGGTCATTAATTCGTGTCGTCACTTTCGGTTTGCAAACGAGCAGCAGTTGGAATTTTGTGAAATAAAACTGCGTAAATTTAATTCAAGATTTCATACTGATGCTTATTAAAAAAATTCTTTTTAATTTTACTCGTACTAGAAAAGGGCATATGCCAACAAGTCTATCATTAATTAAACATACGCAATGATTTAAAAAAGAGAGAGGGAGAAAAAAAGAAAACTTTTTTTAATCAAATGGATGAAAAATAATTCTAATACGTCTATTGATTGCATGTTTTCTTCAATTTGCTACACTTGTATATGGTTTAAAAATCACATTTAACAATTCACAGAACTTCTGGTCCCAATCATGTGGTTTCTAGAAAGGATTTGGTTGTGTTACCATTCTTTCATTCTGTAAGTTTTCGTATTTCTAAAATCCTAAAAAGGTTTCAATTTCAAGTTGTTTTTGCTCCTAGCAACAAACTTTCCTTCTCTTCTCTTAAAGATCCTGTTGATCAACTTAATACTTGGGGTATTTACCAAATTAGTTGCCGTTGCGGCCTTTCTTACATTGGACAGACAAAACGTGCTCTGAAAATTCGGTTAAATGAGCATAAAGGTTTTGTACGTAAGCAAGAGCTGAATAAGTCTAGCATTGCTCAACATTGTTGGAATTCCAACCACTCTTTTGATTTCAATTCTGGGAAAATTATTCAAAAATGTTCTTCCCCTTTAGAACTTGACTTTTGGGAAGCTTATCATATTAACAGGAATAGTTCTAATTTGGTTAATGATTCTTCCTCAACTCCTTATTTTTCACAGGTCTGGCATAAGTTCCTTTAATTTGTTGTTCTTTCTTGGTTTTCTTGTTAGTTTTCCATTTTTTTTTTTTTTTTTTTCTCTTTCCCCCCCCCCCTCCCCCTCTTTTGCATGTGTACTTTGTTTTGCTTTTTGTTTTGGTATTTTCTGTACTTATTTTATTTCCATTTTATTCTTTGTATTTTATTTTATTTTTTTGCAATTTTCATGTATTTTCACATTTTTATGCACGCTGTTGTCTTTTTCTTTGTTTTTATTGATATTCCTTTTTACTTTCTGTACTTCCAACTACATTCGTTTGTTGCTCTCTTATTGGTGCCTTTAATACTACTTCTACTTCCACTTCACACTGCCTTTATTCTCATTGGTTTACAGTTAATTCTTAGGCTATATAAGCTTTGTTTTTGTTGTTCTGTCTGCTTCATTTGGATGTTTTGCATCTAGAAGCTCCCTGTCGCATTGAAAAAGGGATTCCAAGCGATCCCGAAACATATGTCTGCGTTTTAATGCTCATTTGTGCTTTAATTTAACGTGAAATTTTATTTCTATTACTTTGCACAAAGTTTAATCATTACTATCTCTTAGGATTAACGTGCCTGAATTTGTTCTTCTTTCTTTTGTTTTGTTCTCCCATCTGTTCGCTGCTTGGTGAGTTTTTGATTTTTGTTCTTTCCTCATTGCTTTTCTTGACTGTGTTTATTTTTGCTTTTTTGTTTTCTGACATTTGTTCCGCATATTGTTACGTGGTGTATGTTTTGCAATTTGTTCTTTCTGTTTCTTTTTGTTTATTGAACGGTTTAGCTATTGTTTTTTCCCCTTATGTTTTGTTTGTTTTGATTCTGGTTATGTCTCAAGTTAACAGATTTTGTAATCTACGAATTAAAAAGGTTCGGTTTTTGAACCATTTAAAATTTCTCCAGGCTTGCAGGCGCAAGAAAGTCATTCCTAAGTTTATCACTTTAAAGTGTAATTTACCGCGTTCTGTTAGGGTTGATAAGGTAATTTTTCGTTCTAAATTAGCTTTACTTAAAGCTTCTATCCAGGAAACTAGGAAAAAACTTTCGTTCATAGAACGTGAACTTTATGATTTACATCTTTCTGTATCTAATTCTAATTTCGATTTTGATTCTATTGATAGAATGTCATGGGCGAGAGCTCTTCATTCATCTGACAGTCACAAAATTACTTTAAATAAGAAATTTACCAAGTTGTGTAACGATTCAAATGTTCCTGTTCCGGCTGATTTGCCTCTTGTTAATAGGAATGCGGTTGTAAATCTTTCGAAATTTTCTTTGAATAGTAATGAAATTAATGCTTTGAAATGTAATAACAATTTTGCTTTGGCTAAAAAGCCTTCTTTTTCTGAACTTATTGCTCCGGTTGAAAAAGCTTTCAAATTTAGTGCCTTAACTTCCACTCAAAAAGAGTCAGTTCGGCATCTTATTGCTTCCAATGTTGATTTCAATTCAAAAGTTCCTAATATTGGTTTTACCCATTCTGTGAAACGCTGTGTCAATAATTTAGTTTCAAATTCTGATTTGGTCATTACCAAAGCTGACAAGGGTGGTCAGATTGTTGTTCTTAATAAATCATCTTATGTTGAAAAAACTGATGATTTAATTGCTTCTGGTCCTTATTCTGAAATTTATAAAGATCCTAGCGACAAGGAGTTAAAAGCTATTTCTTCTGCTGTTAAGTCTGTTCATTCTATTCCTTTGATTGCTAAACGGTCTGTGATTCCTTCTGTTGCTAATTGTGCGCGTTTCTATGCTTTACCGAAGGTACACAAGGCAGGTATTCCTTTCAGACCAATTGTTTCCAATATTGGCACTGCTTCATATAAACTTTCCAAGTATTTAGTTTCTGTGTTTTCTCCACTTAGGAGTCGGAATGTTTTCACTGTTAAAAATTCCACCGATTTTGTTAAGAAACTTCATAACTTCGTTCCGAATAATTCGGTTATGGCCTCTTTTGATGTTAATTCTTTGTTTACTAATGTTCCTGTTGATGGCGCTTTGACTTGCCTCAGGAAAAGGCTTTCTGAATTCCATTTTACTTCTGTGGAAATCGAGGAATTAGTTTTTCTTACTCGTGTGTGCTTGCAACAGAGCACTTTTGTATTTAATGGTAAATTCTATGCTATGGTAGAAGGCCTAGCCATGGGAAGTCCTCTTAGTCCTATTTTAAGTGATTTCTATATGCATTATTTTGAGGAAAAACTATTCCAAAAATTGCAATTTCAATTTTATGTTCGTTATGTGGATGATTGTTTTGTCCTAACGGACAGTAACTTGTTAGGTATTGATGATGCTCTTTCGATTATGAACTCCATTGATTCTAATATCCAGTTTTCTTGTGAGAAAGAACTTAATAGTAGCCTCGCTTTTCTTGATGTTTTGATTTCTAGGAGTGAGTCTGGTTTCACAACTTCTGTCTATCGTAAACCTTTCGCTGTTTCTTTACCTCCTCACAGACTATCGTCTCATCCTCCCAACCAAAAATATTCGGCTTTTAATGCTCTTGTCCATCGTGCTATTAATATTTGCTCTTCTCCTGAGCTTCTCAAGATTGAACTCAACTATCTGAAAGCTGTAGCTGTTGATAGAGGATTTTCTCACTCTTTAATTGATTCTATTCATAACAAACTTTCTAAAAGAACTTCTGGTCCCAATCATGTGGTTTCTAGAAAGGATTTGGTTGTGTTACCATTCTTTCATTCTGTAAGTTTTCGTATTGCTAAAATCCTAAAAAGGTTTGAATTTCAAGTTGTTTTTGCTCCTAGCAACAAACTTTCCTTCTCTTCTCTTAAAGATCCTGTTGATCAACTTAATACTTGGGGTATTTACCAAATTAGTTGCCGTTGCGGCCTTTCTTACATTGGACAGACAAAACGTGCTCTGAAAATTCGGTTAAATGAGCATAAAGGTTTTGTACGTAAGCAAGAGCTGAATAAGTCTAGCATTGCTCAACATTGTTGGAATTCCAACCACTCTTTTGATTTCAATTCTGGGAAAATTATTCAAAAATGTTCTTCCCCTTTAGAACTTGACTTTTGGGAAGCTTATCATATTAACAGGAATAGTTCTAATTTGGTTAATGATTCTTCCTCAACTCCTTATTTTTCACAGGTCTGGCATAAGTTCCTTTAATTTGTTGTTCTTTCTTGGTTTTCTTGTTAGTTTTCCATTTTTTTTTTTTTTTTTTTTCTTTCCCCCCCCCCCTCCCCCTCTTTTGCATGTGTACTTTGTTTTGCTTTTTGTTTTGGTATTTTCTGTACTTATTTTATTTCCATTTTATTCTTTGTATTTTATTTTATTTTTTTGCAATTTTCATGTATTTTCACATTTTTATGCACGCTGTTGTCTTTTTCTTTGTTTTTATTGATATTCCTTTTTACTTTCTGTACTTCCAACTACATTCGTTTGTTGCTCTCTTATTGGTGCCTTTAATACTGCTTCTACTTCCACTTCACACTGCCTTTATTCTCATTGGTTTACAGTTAATTCTTAGGCTATATAAGCTTTGTTTTTGTTGTTCTGTCTGCTTCATTTGGATGTTTTGCATCTAGAAGCTCCCTGTCGCATTGAAAAAGGGATTCCAAGCGATCCCGAAACATATGTCTGCGTTTTAATGCTCATTTGTGCTTTAATTTAACGTGAAATTTTATTTCTACAATTCACAGAACATTAAAAGGTCAAACATTTTCTTGGAAGGATCTTGGTTCTCAATGCTTTATATGTCTAAGTAAATTTATAGGGTTCCTTTTCATATTTGATTCTGAAATGTGGCTGTTTTGCCGCATTTTGATAGATTTTAGCTCCAACAAACTGAACATGAATGTTAATCTTTCCTTCCTGAGTTTCTGTTGCATATTTTCAAAGACGTATAAGTAAGAGAGAAAAATTTAGACAAAAATAAATAAATATACTGTGAAAGAAGAAGTGTTGTCTAAAAATATTTATTAGTCATTATTTGGCAACCTATTAACTTTACAAAATTTAAAGATACCAGCTGTATATTACACCTTCAGTTTAAAAAGGCCATAACAAAAAAGAAAATAAATGAGAGAGAGAGAGGGGAGAGAGAGAGAGAGAGAGAGAGAGAGAGAGAGAAAAACTAACTAGTCCAACTAATTGAACATAAATGTTAATCTTTCTTTCCTGAGTTTCTGTTGCTTATTTCCAAAGAGGTATATGTAAGAGAGAAAAATTTAGACAAAAATAAATAAATATACAGTGAAAGAAGTAACGTTTAAAAATATTTATTAGTCATGGTTTGGCAACCTATTAACTGTACAAAGTTTAAAACTACCAGCTGTAGGGGAGAGTGTTGTACCTTGGGACATTGGCAATTTCTAAAAACCTATTTTCAACATCAACATTTTTTTTATTTCTAATTGTGACCTTAACCAGCAGATAGCATCACAGTAAAAGGTAGCATTAGAAGCACTGAACTGATGACTTGGGGAGAGAAAGAAAATTTCATCACTCAAAAGTAAATATCTTTGTCATTCTAATTTCATTTACTGAAATAGCATTTGTAAAACTATTCTACTGAATTTTAATTGGATATTGAACAGAAGATTTTTAAATGTTTTGGTTATGAGAAAGTGATGATACTGCATTTTGATTGACCACCATTTTGATTTTATTTAAACCATATGATGATTGTACCTTGGGACAGGAAGCCGTGTTGTACCTTTGGACATGTCTCAAGGTACAACATACACATAGTTCTTAATAATTTGGATGTATTTTAGTATAAAGAGAGATATTCTAATCAAATGTAGTCTTTAAAATACAAGAATTGTTAGAATATGATGCTATATTTTAGTTAAATAATGTTACGAATTTGTCAATGTTGTAGTATCCATCAACACTTTCAGACTACATCATTTTACTGTGAAACCAAGCTAGAAGGTTGCTATAGTAAAAATCCTGACTTGGCCACATTTGGCGCATGATTTTTCGTATAAAATTGGTTATGTTTATGACTGTTGCATGAATCACGAAGTATGTCCCAAGGTACAACAAGATCTTGTACCTTGGGACAGTTTTCAGTTACTACTTAAAATGGCTGGCATTTTTTTATTTTAAAACTGTTTGAATTTGAAAAAATATATTATAGAGGAGAATGTTGGTGTATTTAAATGGTGTCTTCAGACTTTAAATCTAATTTTAATTTTTGAAGTTAAAAATTAAAATGTGAAAAGTGTCACAAGGTAGAACACTCTCCCCTATATTACATCGCCAGTTCAATAAGGCCATAACAAAAAGGAAAATAAAAGAGAGAGAGAGAGAGAGAAAATGGTCGGGTAAAGAATTAGTTTGTTTCACCGAGTTCTTCTTTGTGTATTAAGGTTACTTTTCTAAAAAAAGCGTTTTTAAAGGGATGAATTTGCAATGTTTTATGCTAAGTGCTAGTTTCATTTTCAGTTTAGGTTTAACACCTCCAAACCGTTTGCAGAAAATACTAAACATTTAGTTTCAAGGAAATTTTTAGTAATTTATGGCATTCTAATAGTGTTGTTAGGCCTTGTGCATGCATCAGTTTGACATAAATGCATTTTTATTTTAATTATCAGGTAGATTATTCACGTCAAATGTTTCAAACTTTTTTTTTCTCAATTCTGTTCCATTTTACTGAACATAGCCTTGGTGGAAAACACCCATGAGTTCTGGATAAAATTGGGAAAAAACATAGCGTGATTGCAGAAAAAAAATTCTGCGTAACATAACATAACTCACAAAGACTACCTTCAAATTGTCACAGATATGTCCAGTTCAGCCAACATGTAGACACAAACACAATTGTTTATTATTCCAGAAATCCGAGTTCACAAAGTTCACGTTGTACCGTAATTCATTTCGCTGGACCCAATAATTTTTAAGCTCTTTTTTATGGTTCGGACATTAAACGAAATGGTAAGTGATTAGGAAATATTCTAGGTGCATTTCAAGGTAACATATATCGGTAATATGCGCGAAAATAGAATTCTGCAGTGGTTAGAGAACGTAATTATATCTTATACCCGTCGGGCTGTCACCGGTAGCAGGTGTGAAAGCTACTCATGCTGAACAATGCGAGGGAGATTAGGTCTTTTAATCAGAATTTTTTTGACACATTTTCTAGAGGAGTGATTGTAATATGTACTTGCGTTTTACTTCATTTCTCAGATTTTGAAGGTCGTAATAAAGAGAAACGCAAGAAAGCACTATAATGAGGGATATTTTTTTTTTTGTAACATAAGATAGGTTTTTTTTTAATTCATGGAGTCATATTGATTGTTTTAAATAAAATAGTAGCTAATAATGTTACAGAAATCGAGTGGCAAATTTTAATGGATTTTCAAATGCGAAATATCCTTAGATGTACACTACAGAAAGCTTTCTCCTTTGTCTACTACCGTTCATACAATGTCACGTGATGCTAGCAAAAGCATTTTTTTTTTTTTTTTTTTGTTGACGTGCATGCCTATTATACGACATAGAAATATATTTTTTTCTTCTACATTTACACTTTTTATTTCACTATTAGTTAAATAGAAATGCAGGTAATAAAGAATAAGGAAAAATTGCACGAATCTGATGTATAAAATTTAGAATGTTTTACAAAAAACTAAAACATATTTTAATTAAGAACAATTGTTATTTTTATTTAATTTTCTTAACCACGTACACCAACTGAACTCCTAAAAAGCCTGTAATATTTCAAATATTGAATTTGCATGCAATTCCGACATTAAGCAAAAATTAACCAATTTGCATATGTGGTTATATCATTGGTGGAGCGAAACTACCGATGATGTGAACAAACAAATCATTTTCATACACCTGGAAAGCAAGTAGTCCTAAGTACTTCAAGTTCAAATGTATAATATTACTTTGTTTATTGAGAATTAATCGTTCTTCAATTGCAAGGTTCAGTATCGTCGACTCCATTTGGAATGATTTCTGCTGTTACTTTTGCTTTTCAGTTCTTTCCTGTTTTACTTAGTATACCCCACCTTCAGGAAATATTCGCGTGATATATTTTCCTTGTCGAAAATAACTCGCTTTCATTTCAAGTTGAAAAGCCGCATTATGAATGTAAAAATATCTCAATTGCTGAGAAGTAACTCGTTAGATTGTAGTTATACAATAAATTAGAAGCCGCAAGGAAGAAAAAGATTTTCTAAAATTTTAGTGTGCGGACAATGTTGTTATATCTTCTAACTTCCGATTATGATAAAAGAAGAATTATTAAGTTTAAAATAATAATTTATTTATTTTCATCATTGAAATTTATCATATGAACCAGATTCATAGCCAGATTACTCATTTCAACCATAAACTAAAGATAAAAGTATACTGAGCGTTAAGGTTACATTTAGGCTGTAAACATGAAATAGTTTCTGACCAAAACCACGTGACTCTTTGGTGAGTGGACTACCGTTCATCCAAATTATTTTCCAAAAACGGCAGTGTCTCCCAAAAGTTTAGTTTAACAGAGGTAATTTAATTTCACCACGATGACGATAAAGAGGCCAAATGCTCTCACCTGCAAGGAGTTCACGAAAATTTGTTGACTTAATAATTAACCTGATAAGTGCTGTTTAGATTTGAAATAATTCTTTTACCTGATACAAAAGAGCATATTGCTCATTTGCTGCAGCAACGTCATGTTTGAAAAAAATGTGATCATTGAAATAATAGTATGGGGCTAATTGCCATGATGATTGCCATTTTCCCTATAGCATTATCTCAACAATTGTATTTTTCGAGTTAGGACGTTGTTACTGTCAATGAGCGATACATTCAAAATAATCAGAGGAGCAGAAAATTCATGAAAACGTATGCATAATGGGATCAAAATTTATTTTTTAACGAAATAAACGGAAGTCTTATCGTATTCAGAAATTACTTTTATACGTAAAGTGTTTGAATTCCGTCTATTTTGTAAAAATTGACATTTATTTAAAAAGAAGTTCAGGGACTGAACACCCGTGAGCTCCCATGTAAATCAAGCCTTGAATGAGTTTTATGTAGGCATACAGGAAAATAAGTTAGCTCAGCTTTGCACAAACGACTACCGTAGTTATCGGTAAATAGCCCGCATCGTTGTATAATCCGCAGGAAGAAAAATTAATTCTAAAAAATCAAGTTCGGTGTATAACCCGCGTCGTTGTATAACCCGCACCCAGAAAAAAAAAAAAAAAAAAGGGGATACACCCCTAGAAAACAATGCATTCGCCTGTAGCGCCCGAGCCCCAATCTGCTTTGGACCGTCGTTTCGAAAGCTACGACTTATTTCTCTGCATTTGCAGGAAAAGATATTTCGATATTTTTGAGCGGTTGTTGTCTTTTTCATAATACTTTTTTTTTTAAATTTCATGTATTGCCAGCATCGTTATATTGCCCGCAGATAGCAAAAAAAGGAGTTTTTTGTAGATAACCCGCGGGCTATACACAGATAATTACTAATTTGCTTACTGTTGGAGAGAAAACAATTATGTTTTCTCAAACCATTTACTGTTTTTATATATTTACTTATTTAATTCATTTGTAAAGAAACAAACCCTACTGTTCAGAAAAAGGAATGATTTACTATTCAAATGTACTAGTACTTCTGCCAAATTAATAATAATTTCCCAAGTGAGGTTGACTCTAAAGGAAAATGTTTGCATTGTCTTTTGTGGTGAAAGCTTATTTTAAATGAATACTATTTTTTGATGCAGTGACAATTCGGAAGTTAAACTTTTTATGCAGCTACTTTATGTCTGGGGTTTCTTAGTTGATTTTTAAGTCAGCAAAATTGAAGCCACAAAACTCGTATTTTCCAATCAACAATTCCTGCTCTCGGGTATACTGTTTCTAGCCAACCACAAACTTTCTGCCCAGGCTAATCATACCCAAGTTTGTCCTTTGCAAGCTTATTTGGGTTTTCTCAGCTTAAATTAGTCTTCACGCGCGAAACGGAAGTTCCTCGGACAAGCATGCTCCCAACACCGGGTGCTAATATGGTGTTTTCTTTCGTACTTGTTTGGCCAGCTGACGTGTTGCTCTTAACCTTGAAATCAATTCCAAACTTTTGTCCATGTGTTGTTGCACATGGATTTAATCTGAAGATCTTTGTCCAAAAGACCGTTAAATAATGAGAGAGCTGTTGGATATGCAGTTTTATGGCAGGAAGCACGTTTTATCCGCATCTTATTTAATTTCTCTTTTGGTAAAAATAACAAAACATTAGTTTTACTTGTGAGTAATCAACATTGACTCACATAATATAGAAACAAAACAAAACTTCGTGCTGAAGAAACTAAAAGCTTTTAGAAAATTTTGTCACGTAACTTTTATTTAACGATATCAAATATCAGAAATTAATTAATAGTATTAACGTTCCTATTCTGCATAATAACTTTCAGTGACAAAGAGTTAAATCTATTGCTCCCCTCACTGTAAAAACAAAAAAGCCCCTGGAAATCATTTATTCGGAGTCTGACGTGAAATTACCGAGAACTAAAAACAGGAAACCCCAAAGTCTTCACATGAGGAAATTAAAGAGAACAAAAAATAGAGAATATTCTGCAAGTTGATGCAACAGATAATGTGCAACAGTAGTGGAGCCATCTGTGAGTACGCCGAATCACTACTTCTGGTACAGTCGAAGGTGAGCTCAGTGAGCCCGTGCTGTTGTGACTCCTCTGTCTCCGGAGTTGGGAGGACTTGCACCACCGAGGATAAGGCTAGTGACTAGAGTATAATAGCGTAACACTAGAGCTCGAAATAAATTGTACATCTACTATATATAATGCATTTCATGACAATATTTAACTGGTAGTCACAGATCTCAAATGTTTAATTATGCATTTGTTCACAATTTGTAACATCTGTGACTGCCAGTTGTATAACTGTACACTATTAGTACAACTGTGACTACCAGTTTACAACTGGTAGTCACAGATCTTAAGTGTTTAGATGCAAGTAACTTTACAGAGCCCACGCTACTTTGCTAATTATGCCTCCGGAATCGGGTAAGGCTGGCCGCCGAGGGCTAGCAGGGTGCTCAGTAAAGTTGAAAGTAAACTATACGCCAGCAATATATAATGTATTTTTGACAGTTTTTAAATCGGTAGTCCCAGATTTCAAGCGTGTATTTATGAATTTGTTTATAATTTTTGAGCTTGTAGCCACAAATTTTAAGCGTTCAGTTTTTCGTATCTTAACAAATCTTTCTCTAGTTTTACAGAGTGCAAAAAAAAAAAAAAAAACAAGAATTTTATATAAAAACTGCTATCAAGAAACTGGATTATTTGATTTGAAACAACTTTTCCATAAATTTATAGAAACACCGAGCTTCCTGTGCCTTTTTACAGAAATATTTCAAAGTGCTGTTGTCAAGAAAAATGACTAAACTTACAAAGTCGCTCCAGAGATGCAGCCAGAATTTTTATCGTGGTGAGGGTTAGTTAGTAACAATCGTCATAAGGATCTTTACATATAGTGGAACCTGGTGTAATGTGACCACGTCAGGATCGATAAAATTGGTCTCTTAAGCAGGTGGTCACAAATGAGACATTTTCCTCAATAATTTTACTTAAAGCACATTAAAAAATATGCAGAAGGGTCGCTTTAGATATGGGACCCCTTTTTAAAAGTGGTCAATTTTCCCGGTTCCACTATTTATAGTAGAACCTCAATACACGGCTCCCGCATCTATCGTTTTCCCGCATACAGTGTTCAAACTTGATTAAAAATTGAGCAACTATCGACCCCTCGGTCGAATTGAAGAGAGCTTGTACCCCAAACTAGGCATGAAACATATCAGGAGCGGGGAGGTAGAAAAATGGAATACAAAAATTATCATAATAACATATTATTATTTTTGCTTTACTAACTTTTAATGATTTTTAATTAAATGTGTAACATATCTGAGTGTATGCATTTAATACTGCATGTGTCCTTAATATTCTGATATTTAACTGTGATTTTCCAACACCATCATTTGTTTATTCGCTCTTTCCTTCACAGCTTCTGATGGCACATATTCGCGACATTATGTTTATTGGTCGTTAAAACCCGAAATCATAACTAATGGTTCGGTATGTCTTCACATTCTGAATTGTTTTTTTTTTTTCATATATGCATCCTCCGTCCTCCTAAAAGATGATTTAAGTCTTACATTCAGATTCTCGACAAAATATTTTCAGAAATTCCTAAAAGCAACGAAACTTAGTCTCCCAAAATAAAGTTCTCAAAGTTTACCACAGTTTGAAGTTCATCAGATCGCTATTCATCACTTTAATATCAAAACTAAACTCAGTGGCGTCACAGCCTATAAAGGCCAAACCCTACTGTGCTCTTCTCAGCATATGAGACCAAGGGCCCTAGGGTGAGGAGGCAGATGTTCCGATCAGGTGATCGGCCTGACGCTGAACACCCAGTATTTCGTTTCCAAGCATATTTGCTCCTCAATTTATCAACCCTTAAGGGAAGAAGGGCTGAGTCGACCCTGTCCATCCCAGGGATCAAACCGTGGACATGTGACATGGTAACACGGAGTGCTACAACTCACTTTAATTCAAACAACTCTTACGAAATCAGGCGGAAGACAAAACTGTTTTTTTGCTTTGTTATTTTGTTAGTACCTTTACAACTAATGAAGGAGTGTTTACATGATTTAACGGTACTATGTGGCATGTAACACCAACTATCTAACTTTTAAAACTGTACTTAAATTCTTAGTTTTTGTAATGCTTTGTATACAATACCCCAAAAAATCAATAATTGTAGCTACGCATTATATTTTGACATAGGTTAAGTATTATTCTGAGACACTTGAATGCGCAGATGTCCCATGTATTAGTTGTCAACCATATGAATTTTTGTTTACATGATGAGTTTGTACTTCAATTTTCAGTTGAGCTTCGTTCTCTCCTTTTCCAGATATTGGGTGCTGTGACAATCGGGTTGGTGGCTGATATGGGTAGCTACCAAGCACAGGCCGTTCTCTCAGAAAATGAATTTACAGTGGCAGCTTTCATATCCTTCGGCGAATCGACGGCTCTTATGATGGTCGCCTACGGTTGCCTGATGACGACATTTTTGTTGCTCGTGTCATCTCTCTTAGCATCAAGAAGTTTTTATCATGTTCCCAAATCACTGTTTGTGAGTATGAATTTCTTTGTTGAAACTTCTTAGTTAATCCGCTTGTGAACTTATTAATTGAACGCCTTACCACTTAAAAAAAAAGAGTTAACTTCATTTTCAGGTTCAGGCTAATCTTTTCCATTATAGTTCGAAAGCTGTGCAGCTCTAGCCCATTTTTGCACTCATACTTTATTACTCACTTTTTAAAGCAAACAAATGAGCAATTTTTAACGAATCTTACGATTTCCCTTAAATTATTTATTCGTATTTTTAAGAATGCTTCTTCTGAAAAAAAAATAGTTAGACCTCGTTATAAAGTCACACGTATACAAGGTCACCCCCCATATAAGGTCATTTTTCTTAAGTACCGGTTCATTGAATATCAGATGTGTATGAATTGGTTTTAAGGTAATTTTCATGAAGCCCCGAGGGTTGACCTTATATCGATGTCTGACAGTATATTAACATTAAAAAAAGGTAGAAAAATTGTTAAAGAAAAACAGTACATTCTTCAGCACCCGAAAATGAAATTCTAAAAAAGAAACGCATGATAACGTGCAATCACGATTTCTTTGTTATAATAATAATATTTCATGTTCATTTAAACTCTCTTTTGTCTGTAAGAGCTTTAAAATGTATATGAGCAATTAAAAGATAAAATTAGCAAATAAATACAAAAGATTATTGCTCAATATATTTTAATTCTGTGTTTATTATTTTATTTAAAAGATACTAACAGAAAATAATAATACGAAACTGCAGCGGAGCAGGGGCAAGAAAATTTGCTATGCTCCACTACTCCAATTTCTTTTTTTTCTTTTTCTTAATTTCGTTTAACTTAAAACTAAATGAATGAGTACTATTCTTTCTTTATTTTTAGTTTTGCATTTTTCTTTATTTTTTCCTTTTTTTTTTTCAAATTTGTTTTTCAGTTTATTGTACACTGAATATTTGATGGTTCTGGTGAGATTACAATTCTATCCCGAATTATTTTTCGAATAAAATTGATTATCTTGCTAAGAAGGGCATATCCGATGTAATTCTTCAAATTTGGTTTTCCCTTCTTTCAGTCAAAACAAAACCTTATTACTTTCACTGATTATTTTCTCTTTGCATAGTTCCGTTTTTTGACTGAATAGTTACTTTTCACTACCAAGGCGCTTCAATAGCTCCCCGTAAGGGACCTCCCATAAATGATGTCACGCTTTTTCCCCATATATTTGACCACCCTCCCCCCTTTGTCACAAAATGTCCCACTTGAACATACCCCCTCTTCCCTTTGTCACATGCCACGCTATGTTGCATAAGCATGATGTCACACTTCTTCTTACCCCTACCATCCCCTTGTCACAATTTCACTAGCCCCCCTCGAAGCGTGACTACATTTATTTAATGATCCCTAATGTAAAGATTAATGTCTATTTACGTACGTATTGTATGATTTGTATTGCATCATTTATGTGTACTCAAAAAATAATTGAGCTGCAACGCTGAAACTGAACATATGTACAGTGTCTGTCAGGTCAGTGATCAAGTGGTGATTAGAATTACAAATTCAGTGGTGATTACATTACAATTATTTTCTCCGCATTGCATACGAAATTGTAAATATTTATGGACAGTTTAACTATATTTAAACATTTTTAAAAAATTTTTTTACACTGCATTTATGTCTATTAATCAGTTAAATAAGCAACAGCAGTAAAAGACTACTTGGAGCATGAAGCGTAGCCGGAGCAAATACATAGAAGTTGGAGCTCAAAAAAGTGGCTGCTCCAGCTCTCTGACTTTTATTTCAGGCTCGTTCTTGATATTTCTATGAGGGATGAACAAATACTCATGAACCATTTTCTTATGAAAACGAGAAAATATTCATCCATGCTTTTGCTGAGAATATTTTAATGGAATTCACTACTAAATGATATTTTCCCCGCTCGACATGCCCGAGTCTTGGTTTAACTCACCCGGGAGAGCGAATATTACACGAGTTTTTACGAAACTCTGATAAAATACGATTGACTACTGATTTCATTAAATTTCCCTCGCTGGTCCATGCGGCTAATACGTGCATTAAGTTACTCATAAAAACCATTGTTTCCTTTTATGTGCTTTCCAATTGCGTCATAGCACAAACCAAAGAGCAGTAAACAATGGATTCTGCAACACCAAGTGCAACTGCAGTTTCGAGCTTTTTGTGAAAACTAATCACGTAATCTGCCTTGAAAATGTAAGTTATTGGCACTTCTTGCTTTTGCCAGCTCTTGAAAGTCCACTAACTGGCTTTGCTTACGATAAAACTGATTTTTGAAATCTGTGCAGAATTACACACGTTTTTCTTATAAACACGAAGCAAATTCGTGAATGTATATAACATGAGTGCAGAAAATAAAAATATATTTAAGGTGACGCAACTGGATATTACACTATACGTAATGAAATTGTTTATTTAAAAGCACAACATATATCATGGCTTTACATATCGATGTATTTACGCACAAAAACTAATATTACGCATACGTTTTATCTTAAATTGCAACAGATACCGTTGAACTATATATATAGTTATAAATATAAACTTATAAAGTACTAACGGTCTTGTAGTATGCAGAATACATTTTTTTTTCTTCGTTCCAGATTCCTGTTCTTTCTTATGAAAAAACTCAAGATTGTTTTTGATAATATTGACTGAACTTTTCCCGATTAAAATATGTTATAGTTGTAATCAAATGTGCAGCTATAGTGATAGTGACAAGTGTTAACTTGTCCTCTCTATTCAAAAGCCTTTCATTGTTGGCGATAAAACTGATATTATTTTTCCACTGAAATTACTTTTGCACACACACACACAAGAACATTTTGTCATCATTTAAGGGCTGATACCTTAAGAATAGAATTCGCAAAGAAACACCGAAAAAGTCGTCATGGTATGCTAGCTGAGGGTTTTTTTTTTTTCATATCATTCTCCTAATCATTTCATATTGAAAAAAAGAATTTAGAACTATTACCTCATGTTTTAATTAGTGAGAAGTTATAAATAGATGATATTTTATCTGTAATTATCTTATTTGCTTAAGATTATTTCCGTACCTCAGGACCAGACTAAAGTAAGTCCAAAACTGGCGATTCAGTTACTACTTAATTATACGAAAATTAACCAACAAGGGATAAAGCATACGTAACTTTTTAATGTTAACAATCATGTTTTGCAGCGTAATTCACATAACAGCTTTGTTACTAGGCAATGAAATCATTATTTTCAGTTTTTATCTCAGTTCTTTAAGTAGTGATAATGTAACTTACGTTAGTATGGCCTGAGATACAGATTTTAGATTAAAAGAAATTCATGAAATGTTATTATTTTCCCAATGTCATGTTCCTCTTTTGAATTGCAGTTTGTCCTGTATCATCTTGTCTCAGCATCTTTGTACCTGTCGTCTGGATTGTCCGTCGTGATCTTGGGCTACCAAAGGAGATATGAAAAATATTATATAACTGCTGGGGTAAGTGCGTTTTCTTTCGATTTTTTTCACTATCAATTGGTTTGTACTAATTTTTCAAATTACTCGGCACATATGTGTACAAATGTCCAATTTTTCTTATTTATTTAAAAAGATAATGATGTACTGTCCGGGGGGGGGGGGAGTCAATCGTAACAATCCATATATATATATTTTTACTCAGCCATCATGTGTGCTAGTAAACATACTTAGGTGGCAGTACATATAGATTCAAGTCTTCTTTTAAAGTATAGAAATAATATTTCGCTAATGGGCCGTGTACGTAATAAATTGAATATTAACTTCAAAAACCTACTTAGAATGCCTTATTTTTGACAAGTTACTGAATTCAGAGCACCCAAATTACCCTACATACGAAGTTTGAGTAAATTCCGACCAATAAAACCGGATGATATTTAGAAAGGAACCATATTTGTTTTCACATGCTAATTTACAGGTCAGAGAAGCCATAAGAACAAGCATTTAGGTATTTTAAAGAGGTAATGTTTATCATTGTGATACATAAGTTTTAGATAAATGTTTACGAAATATTTTGATTTTGGAAAGATTTCTTACTTTTTCCTAAGAGGTTGGATTTCATTATACACTCAGCAAGGATACAGTCTCTAAAGCGGCAGCAAAATGCAATTTTAAACATAGCAAAAGAACTATTGAATGTTTTCTTCTTCGGATTAATTTTCCATTGAAGTATAACATTGTTTCAGCTTAAAGAAATCTAAATATTAATTTCATATTATATAAAAAAATTTAAATTAATATTTTCAGTCACATAAAGCATGTTTTTATTGTTGGGATATTTTCAGTTTTATACATATAAAAGAAAAAAATCCAGTTTAAATTTATCAAGTGTAGTTTTCCCAGTTTCATTGTGAAGCAGCGGATGAACCAATTTACACGAAAATTGGTGGGGAAATTTTAATGCTGATCACAAATTGTGATAAAAAAAAGGGGCGTGTCGTTTGAAATTTTAAAGCTTATGTTCATTTTTGAAGACAAATCCTGAACAAAGTTTTAATACGCATTTTATACAGAATTTTAAATATAGAAACACTTTTTTTATTTTTCGTAAAAAGTAATAGTGTAGCGATTGTTTTCAAGTAGAAAACGTCAAAAGTATAATGCTCTTTACTTTATTAATTTTTTAAATTCAACAACTAATATTATTTCTATATCCTGATTTTTTGTCCGCTGCGCAAGATCTTCCTTTTTCCTTTATCAAATTCCATGATTTTCCCCTCATTTTAAAGCTTATCGTGCTGGCCAATGACGAAAAATAGACCAACGGTCTAAGGAGGTACCGCTCTTCTTAAATTTGGGATTTAAAATAATCTAAGAAGACGTCCTTTAATGTATGCCAAATGGGTGTTGTGTATGCTGGCGACATCTGTAATCAAGTAAACAAACGAGAAAATCTTCTATTTTTATTGTGTAGCAAAATCGACAGTTTTAGCAGCGTCTGTGTGTTGAACTTATTCAATTGTTAGACTCTGCACATTCATTGATATTACAAAAGTGTAGAGCCTAGCCAACCAACATTAACTATATTTTAAGTAATGGAAATGTTTCGTTATTGTTTTTTTTTTGCAATGTATACTAATAATAAAAATAATTATAATTATTATTGCGATTATTTTATTAACTTGAAAATCTAAATAATAGTGGAAAAAAAAATCGTAACGGCTATTTATACTGATGTGTTCAGCTACATACCTTCTTTTGTATCAACACCCGTTTACTTTTTTCTATTCTTCGTCATAATGTCCTTTCTCCCAAATGAGTGCGGAATTCCGCTCGGGTCGACTAGTGAATATTTATTTTTAATTACAACATAAAATAATTACATCTTAAATATAAACTTTATATCATCAACAAAAGCAATTCTTGGGTTCATGGTTGCGTGTTTATGGCCCTCCCTTCCATTTTTCAAGTTTGCCACTTTGATTCTAAGCGCCCCATTTCCTTCTACTTCAGGCTATCGGAATTGTGAACGCCATCCTTTACATCTTCAGCACCGGCCTGGGCCTGCGCGCACTTCAGTCTATCAAGTGAGAACAGGCATCTTTTCTGAGTTTCGAATCTTCATGGACGTGGATCAATCATATGATGAGCTTCTGCAAACCTGCCAAAAAACCAAATAACAGATCTGATCCGTCAACGTCTGTGCGACCTAAAAAACTAGATCGTCTTGTCTTCAGTCTTGCATAGTTCGTTCACATAAGGATTTCCTGAGATACCCTTCACAAGTGGTTGTGCATGTCGTAAGATGTTGTGAGAGAATTTATATGTTCTCTAGATTTGCTTACTGTTATGTTTTGAAATTCATTAAGTTTTCTTTGCTGCATTATGAGTTGTATCACTTTGTTGAATTTTTATACGAACAACGTTTAAACTCTTTGATTATTGTCGTTGTAACTGCTCTTCTTAATGTGCAATTTAGTCAAGATATGTTACTTTTTGGTTTCTTTGTTTATTCTTATTCAATAGTAGTTAATTCAGTTTACTTAAGTTTTTAATGTCCTACATAGTTATGCTTTTGATATTTTAAAAATGTGAGAATGTATGTATCAGCGATCGTATTTTATTCATTTTCAATCTGATTGTGTAATGCTATACTTGAAACATTTTTACTGTTATCACACCATGAATGTTCTTAATTTTTTTTTAGCAATAAATACAATTCAGGTTCAAAAATTACTTTTATTTGTATGTATATAAGGTAGTACTCTTATTTTTCTGCAACATTTTTAAATGCTTTTGTAAGTTACAAATTTAGAGAAAATGCCATACTCAAACTCAAATCTTTACGTCACTGGCAATCATGAAGATGCACGATGCCCATGCTCTATACGTCCTTATGACGTGTGGAGGTTGCGCGCTAGAGAGTTAGACGTCAGCTCGGTCTTTGTCGTTGATATTGAGAGTGCTGTTTTCTTTAATCTGATTCTTTAGTGCAGCGGTTCCCAAACTGTGGTACGCGTACCATTAGTGGTGCGTGAAGCCTCTCCAGGTAGGTATGCGTGGAGGCAAAAAAAAAAAAAAAAAGAAAAGAAGAGGTTAAAACACAAAAACTCAGGATTGGAGATCGAATTTGCCCGATTAGCGATTAGAGTTGGGAGAATGTTGGCTCAGTTCACAACCACTCATTTATGAAACTGCTTTTTTCAATATGATATTTAGTAAAAATAAATATAGAAGCAAATTAAATGTCGACCCAAATTTGATGTTAAAACTAACTTCTACGGAACGAGATATTACCTCGCTTGTATCTACCATGCAGTAGCAGCCTGCTCATTAATTTTGTTTTTTCATTTTTTACATGATAGGTATTTCCAACGATGCTGTTTTGGAAGCACGTATTAAAAATCTATTTTATATATTTCATTTTATACGTACAACTTTTTATATTAATAAACGCTTTTCTCTGTATTAACTATAAAAAATGGTGTGATTGAACTAACCTAGTCGTCGCAGTATTTTTCAATAATCTATTAGTGTTCTATTCTATATAATAAAGTTACATTAGCCGTGGTACGCAAATGGTTTGCGAAAAAAAAAAGATTGGGAACTGCTGCTTTAGTGTAATTTTGGGATAAATCTTAATTATAGCATGTTTTGCTGTAAGCAGTGCACAGGACGTGCGAAAATATAAATGACGATAAAATCTTCTTTGCCTGCGCCTCAATTACAGTGGCGTGCAAAAGTTTCGGGCCATCCTATTTTTCATACATATTGCACATAAATATGATGGTGAAAGAAATATAAACGACCGATTATAGCAGATATTCACTTATATTTGAAGAGAATGAGTTATATACATTGATATTACTTTCAAATAATTATTTGTTCAACATTTCTTTATTAATGACTGTGCAAAAGTATCGGGACACATTCTACCTTTAAAAAAAAATCAAAAAGAATAAAGGAGAATTGGGGTTTAATGTCTTGTACTCTTTCACTCGACTTAATACTTTGTTGCCATGCCCTTAGCAGGAATGACTGTAGCACACCGACGAGGCACTGAGTCGATTAACCGCGTGATTCGTTCTTTTAGCAATTTCTCCCACTCTTGTCGCAAATGGTTCCACAATTCCGGCTTGTTGGAGTGATTTTTTGTTCCTACACGAACCTTTAGGTCTTTCCACAAGTGATCAATGGGACTTAAGTCCAGTGACTGCAATGGCCAGGCTAGGAGGTGGACTTTTCGGCTCTGAAGAAAATTTTTCACAAGACGCGAAGTGTTTTGAATGGTTATCTTGTTAAAAAATCCAACCACGAGGCAAATTTTTCGCTGCAAATAGAGGCATATGGTCTAGCAGAATGTTCTTGTACATTGCATCGTCTATATTGCCGTGAATTTCCATCAGCGGACCAACACCATCAGCAAAAAATGCTCCCCAAACTTTGATGTTCCCACCACCGTGTTTAACAGTAGGAGTTTGATACCTTACTTTATATCTGGTACTTTTTGGAGGTCTTACATATTTCCCACCATCACTTCCAAACAATTGAAGTTTCAATTCATCAGAAAATAGTACTTTCATCCAATCCGATGCAGTCCAGTGCTTATATTTTGCGCAAAGTCCAACCTAGCCTTCTTATTCTTTTCGTTAATTAATGGTTTCAGGACGCCAATCCGTCCAATCATCTCTACAGCCTTCAGACGTCGAGACACTGTACTCTGGCTAACATCGGGTAGATTTTCACTTCGTAATTCCTGTGAAATATCGGCTGCGCTCTTTCGAGGATCGACAACACACTTTCTTCTTATAATTTTGTCGACACGACTCAAAGTTTTTCGCGGCCTACCGCTCCGTTTTTTATCACACGGTTAGTTTGTTGTTTTTCCTTCTGAAGAAAGTTTCTCCACAATTTCACGAACCTGAAAATACTCGTGTGTTTCGGCATCGTTGCCACAAGAAGACTAATTTTCCTTTGTGTAGCGTGTTTTGAAACCAGTGAGCCTAAAATGTAAACAAACCGGGAGTACAGAGCCGCGGCGAGAAGTGGCCCAATATTTTTGCACACCGACGAAAGTCATTTTACGTAGTACACGTAGAATATGCTATGAACCAATGTAATATTTGATGTTTCTTTGTATATTATAACTTTCTCATATATTTCGGACAATGAACGAGTGGAGGAATGAAACATTTTATCAAATAAATGGAAAAATCAGAGTGGCCCGAAACTTATGCACGTCACTGTATATGTTTTGTAGAGTGCTAGAACTAAAAAAATGACACACTAAGCAGAACAGTGGCGTACGCAGAATTTTTTCAAGGGGGGGGGGGGGTTCATAATTTTCTGAAAGTACTAAAAGAAATTCAGTATATAATAAAGCACTATTATTTAGGGCTCAAGGGGGGGGGGGTGTTAACCCCTAACCCCCAACTGCACTTTTAAAAATATTATGCGCTTTAAAAGTGTGAGAGGGACGGGTAGAGGGATGCGAATTTACAGTAAGTTTTGGTTTAGCACATTATAAATACATATACCGTTCTACCATCAGCAAAAGCGATCTGCCTGGCAGAGTTCTAGGAAGAATGCATTCATGCTCAAGGGAGGAACTGCTGGTATAAGAAATGTGCCGTTTTTGTTCACGTTCTCGTTCGTTTAGCATACTTTATTTCTTCTGATGCTATATGCCAACTTATAAATTTAGTTGCTTTCAACAAACAGAGAAGCAAAAATTCTGATTTGCGTACTAAATAAACGCCTCTCTGAAACGAACTTTCCTAAAACTCGAATGGATTCGTAATTTTCTGCCATGCGCAGAAGCGTCCAAATGTCAAAATTCTGTGGTCGAACTGTACGTACTCTCGCTCTCTCTCTGCAGGTCGATCGAAAATTTGTAAAGCTGCAATAAGGACGGTTTTAAAAAGTGGAATTCGTCGATTTGTGAGTTAACGACTCACACATTTATGGAATTAAGTATGTATAGTATAAATATGTTTTTCATAGTCATTAGAAAAAATTTAACTTGAAACAGAATATTGAACGGAAAAACGGTGATTGAAATTATTTTATCCAGTTTTCAAAGCTTTAAATTGCCTCTAAGAAATTTTTCAGGAGAAAAGGAATATGGAGAAAGTCTAGCTAGATAAAATAATTTTCCATGAGCGAAAATGTTTTTTAATTAAAGAGAACTCTTTGGGTATTCCATAAATGTGAGTTAATTAACTGTAAGGAGTTTAATATCTCCTAACACCCCCCCCCCCCACATCCCTTACTTTTTTGTTTTTTAAAGGGAATATTTCGTTTCAATCTGTTAAAACATTAATCTTCTTTTGTTACTAAAAACAGAACCAACACTTCGAAGATTTTCTCAAAGTCATGCTTTTCCTTATTAACAAATATTAAGCTGCAATATTACATAACATGCTGATTTGTCTGTTGCACAAAGACACTCGCAGTATTATCGTTCATTGTAGAATGTTTTCTCACACCTAACAAGAATAATAAATAATTTTTTAAGCACTTTTACGTATTATATCGTCCCCAGCGTGTCGTTTCAAGATTCATTTTCATTGAATGGTCTTCCCATTGCAGTCGTCATCAATAATATATTATTATTTACTCAAAGTTGCAAACGGTTCGTGAGCCTGATACCGCATTGTACATTCAATAATAACTAATCTTCCTTTGGGAAGGAACGTCGCAGTACATTATCATATTTATTTTTGATTGTCGTGAAATGTATTCCTTGCAATTTTTATTTTATAAATAATTGAGTGAATAGTATGAGGTAATAACGATACGAATGTAAATAAAATTCAGAAAACGTGTACCTATGGCTGATCAAAACATTGAAAATAAGAAAACCGTGTATTTGAATAAGGCATGAGTCTTACGTTTCTTACGAAAACAGAGGTGCTTAGTTTTACTCCCGTGATTTATCGTAATAATTCAAATGGTTATTGATTTGTTGCTCAGTATCCTGTTTGTTAATTTTTCTTGCCGAAGAATACTCAGTGCTGTTCTACTTAGTGTCAAGGATTCGCAGGTAGCTCGACAAAAATAGTGAATTTCATGCTGTAACTGAGCTGTTCAGCAGTCAAACAGTGTAAGCTCCATTCCATTGATATTGAGATATTTAACATTTTGAATAAATGAGTGCTATACATTATTAAATAATATTACAACGTATTTCATATAAGCATTCAATACACTTTTATTACAAAGGGTTCTACAGATAGTGTATAGAAAATGTTATAATCAAAAAATAAAGAAATAAAGAAATAAAGAAATAAAATAAATAAATAAATTAAAAAAATCAAATTTTTGTATATACTAAAAAATATGATGTGACACATAGTTGAAAATTTCCCTAAATGACGGCAAATAAATACCGAAATGTCGAACAGTTAATATGAACAGCATGTGGTATTAAAATAATAAAAAACGTTGTTAATTTCATTTGAAGAACATGATTTTACTTTTTACTTTAGAAAGAAACAATACAATCAGTAGGGGAGGATGGGGTAAAATGGGTCATGGGGTAAAATGGGTCACTTGATAAAAAACATAAAATAATAGAACTTTTTAAACCAATATTTTAAATATCATAAAATAATAGAACTTTTTAAACCTAAAATTTTTAAACCAATATTTTTTTTATATTTTAATGTGTTGGCAACATTTTTCATTCTAAAAAAAGGTTAGGTTCTTAAATATGGCAACACAAAAAAGTTGTTGAAGTGTTATGTGAACCAATATGTAAAAATCTAGAACAATATTATTTCAACATTTCAAAGTAAACATAATTCAAAATCTTGCAAAGTATGGTACTTTCATTTTTTTTTTCCAATTTCAAAGTAATAAATAACTGTTTTCAGCATTATTTTCCACTCTGACCCATTTTACCCCACGATGGCGTAAATCAGGTCACAACGTTATAAGCTCAGTTAAACTATTTCATAACTAAAAAATAAATATTAAAATTACATAAAATTGACCTAAAGGAGTTCAATGTCAAGATACAATTGAAACCAAATGGAAAATGTTTCTGGTTTTGTTGCTATGAAACTTTAAATATGAAAATAGCTAAAAGTGACCCATTTTATCCCACCTGACCCTACTCTTGATTTCTTGCGGACCCCTTAATAATGTCTCACGATTTCTTGTTGGGATACGCTGACTGGAATTTCAAAAAATAAGTTATTCATTTGTCTGAATGTGCTAAATTACTCACGCCCCGGTGCATAACAAAAATACCATCTCGTTCTGATACTGAGAACTTGAAAAGTCGACTTTCGAAGAGCCTGAAAATCATTTTCAGCCTGTGTGCTCGTCATGCCTGATTGGGATCATACTGGAGACATGAGAGGACAGAAATAGATCTGCGATTGTTCAGTCTCAATAACCCGCACAGTGACATCTTCGCCTTAGGCTAAATCTAATCTCAAAATTGATTTGGCTTTGTCTTCCATCGTAAGGTGTTCGGTGGACAGAAATGACATCTTGGCGAAAGTAGATTGATGTTATCTGAAGCGATAGTATTGTTGACGCTGGATGGAATGTCCGAGGATGGTCTTGTTGGAAGCTGAATACATAATGGGCGGATATGGTCGAGTTCTCTTTGTGCTGAAGAAAGTGTTCCACAAAGTATGTTCCCTTCACATGTTGGAATCATTGTCTCGGATGACAAGAATCGTTCTAAAATAATCACAAAATTACATATCTAAGAGCACCTATGAATGTGTCGAACTCTTCTACTGCTTTAATCGCTTGAGGTTGATTGTAGTTCAAATTGATTCATAACAAACATATTTTTCATACATATTTTAAAATGCTTTGTGGGGAAGCAGTTTAATTTGATAAAAGAAAAGTATTTTGAATTGAAGTAATGCTTCAGTATTTCTCTTTGAGAATTAAGATTTCATCTATATCTCTTGCAGGAAAAATTTTCTTTTCACGATTTTGCCAGTAAGTGGGGAAATATAATGAGCGGCGCTCCAAGAATTTCTGGGAGGAATTTAGTCCTTAAATATATAGATATTAACATGTAAGGATTGGCAATATGGAATAAATTAAGGGTTCTGGGAGGGGTTTTTAACCTTAAAAATGTCATGAATTCTGTTTAATGTGTCAAAATACACACAAAATTGAAAAAAAGCCGAGTTCCCATGAGCTTCTCCCATGCAAATTAATCCGAGGATAATTACGCAGTGTCCATACGCTACTTCGTCCATGAATTTTCAGTGAAAAATGAATCAAACATATGAAAAAGAATTTGAAAACAAAATATTTTTTTTACTTTTTAAAGGATGGAATCCTTTTTGAAGCACTATATGCTCACCACTTGTATTTTATACCCTATTTTTGAATTATATTCAGGAGCGCAACCAGGTGGTTATTAACGCATTAAATAAGTTTAGAAGACTACAGAACTCTGCACATCTTTCATCTGAAATAAAAACTTGGTGTTTACTGATATATAAGTTGCCCTTTTTCTTCCTATTGTGTAACGCCAAAATCCAGCTGCGACCAACATGCGAGGAAGTCCATACATTACTAACCACCGATGCATACAGCTATTGCAGTAAGGATGTGATGTGAGTCCGAAAGGAATTATCGTCCGATTTGTTATGCTTTCAAATGTTCCTTCCTCACAACATAAAGGTGTCCTCAGAAACTACCGAGTGACTATCAGCGTTACTGTGGGCCAGCGTTGCTAATTTTCTGATCAATGTTGCAAACGTTTCATTTCAAGACTTACAAAACCCAATCTTTCATCAGTTTTTCATTCATCCATCCACCCCATTTTCTAGAATTTATTGCAAATTTTAAGCGGGGAATGTATTTAAAAAAAATCTGCTTCAAAACTACATCAACTTCGGGTTCTAAACAGGGTAACTTGAATTATAACAACCCTGTACCAGTAAAGGCTATAAATCCTAATGTAAGAAAATTTTATCTTCTTTCCACAGCACGGGGCAAAATGAACCAAAGCATATTCACAAAAAGATTTAACTAGACAAAAGAGTATATCACAGTTTATTGAACTCAAGATACATTTATAAGCAAGCTAAATTAATTAGTCAAATGATAAAACCATGTTTTGTTTTCCTTACTGGAGTAAGTGGTGTAGTCAATCTGAGCAGTCTTCGTGCCTGCGGGAGAAAAAATTCCTTTAACACATAACTTTATAAAGATTTAGATTTTTAAGCATACACCATTAAGCTCTTTTGGGAACAGCTTGCGCCATGAAATCAAATATTTTTTTTTTCTTTCCAATGGGGCTGCGGTTATTGGGTCCTACAACCATTGCAGACCTAGTGCGTTCCCCAGTAATGCTACCATCTCTTTCAGCGGCACCACAATGAGTGTGGTACCTTCGCCAAATGAGAATTTTGACGTTCAGTTATCACTAGTTGGCGGTACCTGAGCTCTCATTGATGCAATATGCACGAGGAATTTAATTTAGCCGAGAGCATCCAAGTCAAAAGACTACTCAAGGGATCTTTTACATGCCGCATAATCATAGGACATGGGCGCAGACGATTTTCTGCATCTTGAAAATCCACCCACTCGGGCCAGGTTTGAACCCGCGATCTTGGGCGTACGAAGCCTGCTGCTTTACCACTACGCCACCCTGTCGGCTGAAATCAAATATACTAAATCACAGACATAAACTCAATTGTACATGACTAGTTTTTTTTTTCTATTCATTGGGTATTTTTCATCCATTGGATACCAGAACGGGGTTCAGCCGCAATGGTTTTGCAAGTGCTTTTTAACAGGGCTAGAACTAGGAGGAGCTTGGATATCAGCTCCCTCAGAACACTTATCATATTGTGCTTATTTGCTAGTACAAAGATGGTAATATACATATTATACACAAATACGAATTGTTCTGAATCCCCATCTCACGCCAGAAAAATAGTCTGCGTACGCCAGTGCTTGCTAGCGTAGATTTTACTCATATAAAATAATTATCTTGCAAACACAGTTCAGGGAAAATTATGTTAATTGAAAACTACCATTATAAGGTGTGCCAAAAAAGAATACTTTCGATTATTCTCTAACTTTCAACTGCAGAGGACTCTTTTCAGAACATTATCGTTCTCGAAGAATATTCTCTTGAGCACATTCTGAGCTCACATATCTAGTTTGATAAAGTAAAGGTAATGAATGGTGCGTTTCTTAATCTCAAGCTGTCATTTCATGTAACACATTTACTTTTTTTTAAAAAATTTCATGCTTAATTTGCTAGTTACTTTACTTTACGCATTGAAAAATGAGATAGTATTCTTCTGCACTTCCATTTTGTGAAACATTGTCTGCCTAAAAATTAGACTTTGTAGTCATTAATCCTCATTAGTATGTTTCCCTACAAATTGCAATGAGTTGCACCTGCAAAAGAGTATTTTTCTCCGACCTTCATGCGCAGAGGTGTAGTCCTGGAAAAAAAGGTGGGGGGACGCTTTCAAATGCGAACATATATCTTTGTCACCCGAAGCAATTTGCTTTCATAATGTTTCCAGAGGGGAGGGGGGGGGGCAGGTCCCCCCCCCCCCGAAATCCCGAAAATTCTCGCAATGTAGCATATATTCCTCCCGGAAACTTTCCTCTACGCTAGTGTTTCAAAGTCAGCCCCCCCCCCGAAAAAGATTTCTGGCTACGGCCTTGGGGTAAGCTACATAGTTTTTTTTTTTTGTCTTACTTTGTCTAATGGATACTAATGAACGCAAATCAAGACTAACAACCAAAAGTTGTAAAATCAAGCCAGCTGTGCCCCTCCCACACTATTTCAGATGAATTTAATTCAATACTTTTTTCCCTTCATATCATTAATATATCATTAAAATATGTCTGAAAACAAAGAATAAGTCAGAAAAAAAATATTATTAATGCATAAAATAAGTCAATTTGTTCATTTTTAAATAGTTATTGAATTATTTGTAAACAATATTTTAAAATAGGGAGCTATGATATGACAAAAATGTGCATGTATTTGTTGCCCCCCTCCCCCTAAATAAATTTTGAACTTGTTCATTTTATGCACAGACATGTTCATGCTTGTCCACTTGTTTAGCAGACTAACTAAATCATCGCCTTTAAGGAACCATCGTCTTAAAATAGCTTGAATCACAAAAATGTTCATTTTTTGGTAAATCAAATTACATTCAAAAGGTTGAAAAAATATGATCCCATTGAGATCCCAAGTTGACATTTCGCATAAACGATGATAAAATAGACAGAAATATGTGAGAATATTTTGAAAATTTTCCACTATACGTTTTTCGAGAAATTTAAAATTTAAATTTGAGGTCATTTTTTTAAATTTAAAATTTTTATAAAATTAGTCATGATACATATCATATGAAACGGCATTCATTATGCTTTTTGCTAGAACTTTTTATTTCTATTTGTTGATGAGCCTGTTTTGTGTTGAAGCATACCATGTAAAAATGAGAGTTTTTACAAAATCAAAGTCTGATAGCAAGGAACAAAACAGGATAAAAATCTAAAAATTTGGATTTTTAATTTTCTTGAGAGGTACAGATGATAAGCTAAATTTGAAGAAAATAAAAAAAGGTGAATCAAATTTTTTCTCAGATTTTGGATCACTTGCATGGAATGACCCTTAAGTCACTTCCATTTTTCCCCTGTTATTTCTCCTATGCCGGTATTGCATTGGCGAAATAACGGAAAAAATGGAAGCTACATATATCAGTTTTGGGAAAGGAAGTTAAAAAAAAAAAAAAAAATTACGTCGTTTCCCGCCATTCAACAGGCGCAGGCAGCATTTGATCAATCAGGAGTGGGGGTCAATCGCCCCCACCCCCCTTGACTTTTAGGAATGCATTATATTTATACGTGTGATTATGTATTTTGTTGTTTTTTTCCTATAATATGCATTGAATATATACCCCCGGAAAATTTTGGAATGACTGGCCATTCAGTCTAGGTTTGTCTTTTGGTAGCAAAAAGGGAGAGAGTTCTTAGTAAAAAAAAACAATCCAGGCAGTGCTCCCATCTGAAGAATGAACTCTACATGTATCTTGTAAAAATAAAATACTTATATTTACAAAATTTCAATTTTTTTAGTTATTGAAGTGCTTAAAAACAATGTAATAAAACACCATATGTCATGATATTTATAACTTGATTAATTGAAGTAATAATTTTTAAATAATAATAATAATAACTTAAAAACAACTTCACATTTCCTTTGTTTCACATATTCGTAAATATGTAACTTTTTTTAACCCTTTAATAGGGCGGTGGTTAAAGTATACTTCACACAAAATTCACTAACTTAAAAATTTATAGTAAACTATTTTAGCGGGTGGGGAGGTAAAACGCATTGTAATTTTTAATGACCAATATGAATTTCATTTTTTGATCTATATTTTAAAAAATATATGGATCTACCATTACTAAAAGGAAACCAGAAATTTTCGACCAGCCTTATAAAGAGTTAAGACGTGATTTTTAGGAAGATAGCAAGTTACACATTGCAACCCTAATAGTTATTAAGTGACTCATAAGAAACTATTTTCTAAGTGTAATTATTTGTATTCTTTTCATTATACAGGGTGGTAAAAATTACTGAGCAAAAATCATGTTTGAAAAAAAAAAAAAAAAGGAGAGAGAGAGAGATAGAGAACACAATGGGAGGTATCATGGCATCAAATGATTATGTTTCATTCGATTAACTTCCGCTTCCGCAACACAATTCAAACATGAAAACTTTTCCACGTATTCTTTATTTTGTTCCTTTTTTTTCGAACATGTAATGTGCCCAATAATTTTGGACCACCCTTCACCCTGTACGTAAAAATACCAAAGCGCAAAATTACAAATATATATATATATATAATATATAATACGGTGTGAAAAAAAGCACATAATATATATTTTGTTTTGAAAACAATAATTTAGCTTTAATCAAATGCTCAATTTCAGAGGTTAAAAGTGTTAAACTGAAAAAAACGTCTAAAACTTTTATTGTTCAAATTTGAAGAACTATACAGTTCGTCAACAAACAATGTTAATAATTAAATTAAAAACATAAAAGAAATCTTATACAAGTTATTCTCAGTGGTTTTTATTATTTTCGGGTAACATAAGGATACCTGATGCATTGGGGAGAAAAAATTATTTTTGTTTTGAATTAAAATCAGAGATCAATTTGTGTATTTTATTTGCATAACATCATAGACATCAATAGGCGCCGAACCCATTTGTGCCGTGCCATAACAGGGTTTTTGCATAGATAATCATTTGTAATCCAAACTTTTTTTACATTAATTTGATTTTGGAATTGTTTAACAAAGAGCGTAATGCATAAGGTTTGAATATGCAAAAGGCTTAAAGCGATGACGAGAAAACAAATGATTGTGAAAGAAAATGTTTAATATGCTTGCAGGTTTTTCGATATTGCATACCGAAAGGAAAGCTATTTTTTTAAGGTGAAGTCTAGGGAGGACGAAAGAGGACACTCATTGTCCCCCAACTTTTTTACTCTAATAATATCAACGTCTCACTGTTTTGCAAAAAAAAAAAAATCAGTACAAGCAGTGTAAATATTTTGATTTCAAAACTTATGATATTTGAAACCTCCCCCCCCCCTCCCCCCGCACACCTATTTCCTAGGCAGGCCAGCACAGCTGAAAGTAATTCTCTGAATTTATGTAGTTCCCGTTTACTCATATTTTAACGCGCTTATTTTGACGAGTAATATTAACCTGCGATTGTTAATTGTTGTTTGAGAGAATCAGGGAATCCCTTTTTTTTCACGAATTTAAAGTAGGAGTAGCAAGCAGCTTTTATGTATAGTTTTATAAGATCTGTCTTATTTCATAAAGCTGTTACTAATGAGTGCCTATTTTGAATATTAAATAAGTTAGGAAGCTCAGCGTCCCCTCGCGTACTCAGCGTCCTCCCTGGAAATTAAAGGTGAGGGGACGCTTGAGTGAAAATAAAGAGGTGGGGGGACGCCGTCCCCCCGCGTCCCCCCTCGACTACACCACTGATCATGCGTTTGAACAAAGCCAACTTCGAAAGCCTGATTTTCTTCTTCTTCTTGTTATTATTATTATTAGTATTATTATCACTATTATTATTATTATTATTATTATTATTATTATTATTATTATTATTATTATTATTATTATTATTATTATTATTATTATTATTAATATTATTATTATTGACGCAAAACTATACGCGTATTTCAAAGCAACATGTAGGGGCCGTTCATAAATGACGTCACGCTTTTTCCCATATATTTGACCCCCCTCCCCCCTCTGTCACAATATGTCACACATCAGCGGATCCCCCTCCCCCCCTTTGTCACGCTTCACGCTATGTTGCACAATGCATGGTGTCACACTTCTTGTCACCCCTCCCCTCCCCTTGTCACACTTTGTCACAATTTCACGAACCACCCTCCCCCCCTCGAAGCGCGACATCATTTATGAATGACCCCTAGAAGAGAATTTGTCAGAGAGAAAAATATAGTCAAACCATCTTGAATTGAGCCAGGGGTTCCTCGTAGCTCAAAAGCGCGTCTACGCACGCAACACTTTGCTTAAAAACTAAATGATTTGATTTAGTAATTCTGCACAAAAAAAAAAAAAAAGAAAGAAAGAAAGAAAGGAAAGAAAAATAATCATCTTTGGCGAGTAGTAAACCAGATCAATGTCAGAAGTATAACTTCTAGAAATGTTAACTAAGCGTCGTATTGTACTACTTACAAACAAATAATGAAACGTTGACCTTTCGTGTGAAAAATAAAAATAAGATAAACAAAGTTTAGCACAAAATTGCAAGAAAAATTGGTGTTTCGGAATTACAAAGGAATTTTCCCCCCGATGCGTCAAAAAAGGACAGTTCGTAAACACGCGCAGGGAATTTTTCTTGCAATTTTTGGCTAAATGTTGGTTGTCTTAATTAATTATTTAAATTTTGATGCATAAAACGGTTGACAGATAAGCCAGCCTCTTTACAATGTAGCATTGTGGAACCATAAGATTGGGGGATCAATCAAATCGAGAAATTCTGTTGCGAGGAAAGCAGT
Source organism: Octonoba sinensis (assembly GCA_038502835.1). Classification (NCBI taxonomy): domain Eukaryota; kingdom Metazoa; phylum Arthropoda; class Arachnida; order Araneae; family Uloboridae; genus Octonoba; species Octonoba sinensis. The sequence continues at coordinate 87,772,161 of CM076604.1, forward strand.
ATGGTGAATCTGGGGGTAGTTCTCTGCCACCTCGCCAGTTTTGGAACATAATGGGAAACGGTAAGAGGTTCTACCTATACGTTACACATTTTTTTGCTTACAACTCAAATATATAAGATCAACGAACTTCTTTCTCACCTTTTCAAGTTATCAGTAATGTCCGTGGTGATGATATCCCTGGTGGTGTCCATCATGATGATGACCATGATGATGATCAATGTGAAAGTAACGATGACTCACTCCATGCCCGCCGTGATGACCGTGATGGTGATGAGGCTCGTGATGGATGGTGAGCGCATAGCCATGATGATGGTCGTGATGTCCATGATGGCCGTCAGCAGCGACTATTGCTGCCATGACAGCTACCCAAAACAGCAGCATCTATTCACCAAAAAGTTAATGTTAACGAGATCAATAAGAATAAGAATAATTACTTGGAAATCTTCTTAACACTATAATAAAAAAGTTTTGAATACTTAGAATACATTATTTATTTTAGTAAATATCCTTAATTTGGTTGTAAATAAAAGTATGCTAAAGAAGTTTTAAAACGTTTTTTTAATTTGTAGTAATATTTCGGGGTAAATATAAAAAATTGGCCAAAAAAGGAAAGGTAAAATGTCGTTTAATAATTTTCATGCAATCACTTGGTCAGTATAATGTTCTTAACTCTCCAGGTTTTTATCTGCTTTGCCTACGCAATTACAAGCACAATTTCAATTAAAGTTCCATTCGCCCCGATAGATGGCAGCACAATTTCTGATATTCGGGGTTGAAAAACAAGTTTTTTAATGTAAATAAAGGTAAACCAATGAAGTCCGATGAATTTTTACTTATTTAATTTTTTAAATATGGAGAAGGAGATTAATTTTGTGGATGAGATTGAATAGAATATTGAAAATTGATGATTGAATGGCAAGAAAATTGAATTCCCATTCCTGGGATGTATTAAAAGGTTGGCTAACTTGGCAGCCGCAAGGGGTCTAAGAACTCATAAGGGAACTCATCAACATCCTTATTTCAAATTTCATATTTTTTTTTCATTTTTTCATTGTACAGGAGGGCTTCTCTCCAGATATTCATACAATACAGTTCAGCTATGATCGGAAATGCTATTTTTCAATCCAATATATATTTAATCTGGAAAATTCCTGGAAGTTTTTGAAATGAGTGTGAAAATTTTTAGTTATACATACTTTTTTTAATTGAATTTTTATCTTTGTAAGAAAGAAAAGTTAAGGCTTAGGACAGTAAGATAAAGGGGCTTTTACCACCAGAGGCCCCCAAACTTCTTAATCCGCCGCTGTCCCGTACTCCTTTAATAAAAATTCCTTTAGCCACCCCCTTCCCTCCTCCCATTTTACAAGGACACAAGGTACGCCTATGGGTAAAGCAAAATAAAGCACATTTTAACCAAAAGGGATTATTATGGTGGGCAAGATTAAGTACAATGGTAAAAGGCAGAATAATTCAGGGTAGGTTTAATAGCGCTGTTGATTTTCGACAGCAACTCATCATTTTTCAAACAATTTGTAAAAACAAATTCTCTTCACAGGACAAGTCTTTAAAGTTGTACCTGTATTTCACAGAAAATTTATTCTGTTCTTTGGTTCATTAGGCCCTTATGAGTGAAAAAGATCTTTCGAGTTGCATTGTGACAGAAAATCCGAAATAAATAAATAAATTTAAAAAGAAGTACTAAATCATACTAATGATATTAATACATAATAATAATAATAATAATAATAATATCAATACCTTAAATAAATAAAAAAATAACATAAAATTCTTGCATATTTTCAGCATATCTAAAATCAATGACTTAACGATTCACTGTTTGTAGTAGATTGGAGAATCCCGCAATTCCCTGATTTACAATTACTTTACAATTACTACTGCTATCTATCACAAACAATTTAAGATATTCCTCGTAATTTATGATACGTGGAGACTCAAAGCCCAGAAGAGCTCTTTCAAGCAATCGATGGAAGACATGTGCTCAAAGGAGGACCAAAACTTTTGCTTGAATTGGAGAACATATCATCCAATTGGAAACCGAACCATCTGGTCATCCTATTTAAAATGGTTGCTTTCTTTACTGTACTACAGTAGTCGCCAAATTATTAAAAAAAAAAAAAAAAAAAAAAAAAAAAAAAAACAGAGGTAAAACAAACAGATTTAATCTTTTTCTCATGAAATTTTTTTAAGAAGTATAGGTGTAGGTGCAAAATAATTACGCCAGTGTATTAGAACAAATGATGCAGTGAGATGAAAAGGGATGCAAGTGGCAAAAAATATTTTGAGACAAACGTGGGCGAAGCTCGAATCATACGAAAGCCTTACTGTTCATTTTTTAAATAAATCATACTGGATACCACAACCTGTTACGGATGCCACATATGCCTCTTGCCTCAAAAAAAAAAAAAAAAAAAAAAAAAAAAAAAGAAGTGCTTCTCAGATCATTTAACTAGTTACCAAAAATTTTTCAAATTTATCAGTTGCCTCTAAATGCTTCAAATAATCTAAGTTCGTTAACAAGAAATAAATGAATAAATGAAATTAATTAATTACTAAAGAACAAAAGAAAAAAAGAGAGAAATAAATATTAATAATAATAACGATAAAAGTTTGCGAAAACACTTTTTGGGTGTGTGAAAAGAACAATTCTCTGCAAACATTCTTATTAAATTAGAAGGAAGATAACTCAGACGATTAAACCACAAGCTTAGTGATCTTATAACACTATATCAAAACTTCACAGTATACAATTGAAAATATAATAAACAAACTGATAAATTAAAAATTGAAATGATTATTGATACTGTCATATTAGATTAACAACTTTACCAAGCAATTAGTCATCGTTTTCAAACTGTTAACTGCCGCCATTTAGTAATCCAACGTCAAAGAATTTCTCTAGCGTTTAAATAAGAAGAGCATATTTGCTTTGAGCTTATATACTCCAATTTCGTGATCTTGGTGCTCTTTTTCCTTAATTGTCAGCTTCTACTCAATTATATTCATTATGTGTCCAGGAAAGTCCTTTTTCGGGGTCAAGCAGGAAAAAATGATTTATCGGGGGTGTCACGATGGGGTGCAGAAGAAAACAAAAATGTGAAAGTCAGCGGACGTACTGAACCGGAAGATAATTTGCAATCGCAACAGTAAGCGGAAACGTTTCTGGAAAGGTACAAGGTGGTAATAGAAAACAAATGTTCATTAACTGTGACGTTTTGTCTCTATTGAATCGAAGGCGTGTTTAAAGGCTTTTTTTTTTTGAAATTTTTTTTTAAATGATGAAAAAGCAAGTTAATCATTTATTTCAAACGTGGAAATGTCCTTTTCATTGGCATAAGAATCGAAACAATCAATACACAGCAATCGCAAAAATAGGAATTTATTTCGAGAGGAGTCGAAGCTTTAATAGTTTCAAACTGAAGCTTCAACATATTAAAATATTTATTCGAAATAGGCATTGTTTAATTTGTTTCAGGACTGGCTATATATATGGGATTATTTCGAATTGACCCCGGGCGCCCTTGCTTCTACCCTCCCCGCGCCCCTAAATCCTCCCTTGGTACTATAGGTACATACTAGTACAGTGAAACCTGTGCAAGTTGACCTCTTGGGGTGCTGCACTTTAGTGGTCAATTTACAGAGGGTGAGGTAGAGGGTGAAGGGCTAATTCCGCTCCTGACAAAAATAAGCAACTTAGACAGGTGGTCAACTTATAAAGGTGGTCAACTTTACAGATTTTACTGTATATACTTTTACCTTCAACAAAAATTACTTTCAACCTCAACAAAAAAGGCATAACGAGAAAGTTCTGCAAGAGCTGCAGATTCCATCTCGATGCGCCGTGAAGAGTTCTTCAATACATTATTATTATTATTATTATTATTATTATTATTTGGAAAATCTGACTGTGATATTGTGTAAGAAATTGTAAAATTCTTGACATTGATTCAGAAGACCAAGATGACGAGAAAAATGAACTCCTCCAACAATAAGAGAAGCCTGATGAGCGTGGGATGATGTTTTGCTCCAAATATTAAAACAAAAAGTTTTTATTTTTATTATTAGTATATATTTGTATTATTATTTTGTAGAGAAGGAGTCGGAGAGACCATTGCCCTTCTCATTGTCCAATACAAAGCAGCCTTTGAAAGTGCAAAACGTGTTGGCCATAAGGCACAAACTGTTAAACGTGAAAAATTTAATATCTCCCCTGAAGAACATAGGGAACGCAACAAACGGTTTGTATTAAAACAGCCTCCTCTCCTACTGCTCTGAATAAAAAATGTGAAGATAAAGAATAATATAGTTACTTTTTTTGCATTTTCAAATAATAGTTCGTAGTAAATTCTATTGAAACCGGTGACAACTCCTTTATCAGAAAATTCGTATGATAATCTCCAACGGAGTACATTCTAGATTATCATACAAATTTTCTGATAGTAAAGGAGTTGTACTGGTTTCAATAGAATTTATGACGAACTAACTTTAAAAGTTACGAACAAGTTACGACTAGAACAAGCTACAAACAAACTTTTCTGTTCACTTTTGTCAATTTTCTGTCAGAAGTTGTTGATATTTTCATATCCACCGGTAGTTGCTGTAATTGCTCTAATGTTTTATTTCCATTTATATTTCATCTAAATATCTTACCTAAATTTATTTATACCTTCAAAAACAAGTTCTAACTTTTGCCTAGATACTCTACCAATAATTTGGTATTTGAACGAAAACCAGCTATCTGATCATGAAAAAGGTGCATGTGTTCAAAGAGAAACTTTCCCCAAGCCTTTTCTTAAATATAGTGATAATGAGTAAGAGAGGAAATTGAAAGCGTGTTCCTCCCTCCACCCCCACCCCCTAGTTTTACAAAGTCTTCAAATAATCTAGCAAATACGGGTATTTCAGTTACTGTAAAGGCCCTTATTTTCGCGGGCCGTAATTTTCGCGAAAATGAATATAACGGTGATTTCGCGAGCTGAAAATTTCGCGAATTTTATATGAACAGAACTGAAAGTTGAAAAATTCCAAAAGTATCTAAGTAAAGTTGAGAAAGTTGAAATTTTTCCAAAAGTACATCTTTTGCATAAAGCATTTTAAGAAACTTCCTTTTGTCCGAATAGTTCGTCCCCCCTCCCCCATTTAACGGTATTGAAGGCAAACATGAGATAATTTTGAATGGCTTCAAAGAAGCTGGTATAAATATAATAAGTGAATGAGCTGTCTTCTATTAATTTTATTGTTTTATATTAGAGAAATAGTTGTATATTATTCAAAATTAGTTATAAGACAGAAAGTTGTCAAGAAAAAGTTTGTAACTGTGCAATAAATCATTAAATTTTGGGAAAGTGAAAAAATTCCGATTTTTTATTATTATTTGAGGCGGGAAGAAAATATTTCACGAGGCTTAAATTTTCGCGATTATGATGGGCTCGTGAAAATTAAAGCCTCGCGAAAATAAGGGCCTTTACAGTAATAAGTAAAAAATAAATTGTTGTACACTAAAAATACACGTTTACTTTGTATATATATCCCCAATTTGGGCTTCGTTTCGGCATTCTCAACAGCAATTAAAATCGTGCTTGGTACTGTAGTTTCAGAAAGAACAGTTGGAGCACAATGTGACACGGTCTATTTACGTCTTTCATGGAGAAAGAAACAAACGCGAAGAAACGATATCATGACAACAAATTGCAATTTCATTCACCTGACGCTCAAAACAAACATTAATTATTAAATTAAAATACAGATGAAGGAAATTATTTTTTCAATAAAAACAGTTAGTTCAGCATAAAATAATAAATTAAATTTGTGCAAGTAAACTGTAATAAAAATTCATTTCGATCTTTTTGCATCTAGAAGCTCCACCATCCCATTGAAAAAGGGATTTCAAGCAATCCCGAAACATATGTCTGCATTTTATGCTAATTTTTGCTAACATGAAAATTTTTATCACAGTTAGTTTTGCGTTTGAATTTGAAATTGATAATCCTTATTTTTTTTTCAAAACAACACACGTTTTTGAGAAATAATTTCTTTTGGAAATGTGCTTCCATTGGCAAATTTAGCATTTTTTGATAGCAACATGTTAACGATGAAAGTGAAAAGAACAAAAAATGTTCCGCCCAACGTGGGGCTCGAACCCACGACCCCGAGATTAAGAGTCTCGTGCTCTACCGACTGAGCTAGCCGGGCGTCGGAAACTATAGGCAAATAACTATTAATAAACAAAGTTGCTCAATGATGAGGAACTAAAAGTGCAGCGGCAGGCTGATTATGCTCGCGTTCGGGCAAATGCCAGAAGGGCCAATCTAAAAATATCTACTTATTTCATTTTTTTTCAAAGTAAAATGGCTCTTGCAATTTTAATAAAAATGTGACCAAAAACTTTCCTTAGGCAAAGAGGAGAATGCAGCAGGGCAAAATCTGTACGTTGGGCGGATTGAGCAGTGGGCGGACCTGGCGGTAGCTCTCAAAGTGAAAATGGGTCTCTTCGTTACTTCAAATTTCCTTCTTTCCTCCCTCCCTCATATTGTAGACCCCATGGAATCTATAAACATGTTTCATGCAAATTTTACAGAATAGGAATTGAATGAAAAAAATGAATAATCCAAATACACAGGATCCAAGCACTAATAACGTTTTAAAGAAGACTTTAAGGGGGCCCCATATTTATTCTACCGCCACAGGGGCCCATAACCTCCCTAATATACTCCTGGTCATTCCTCCCCCCCCCCCCTTTCCCGTTCGGAGACTTACGTAACGCGCAGAAGACAATTTTGCTCTAGGGACGGTTCATAAATGATGTCACGACACTATTCTTCAATATATATGGCACCCATTCTTCCTTTTTTCACTAATAAGTGTCACCTCAATATACCCCTACCCCCTTTGTCACATGTCACGTTATAGTATTGCATTTTCAGAAAATAAATTTAATTTGCTGATTTTAAATGTTATAGAAATCAAAATGTACGATATCTTGTTACCCCCTCCCCTTGCCACAAACTGTCACACCTTCGTAAATCCCCCCCCCCCCGAAGCATGACATCCTTTGGGAATGGCCCCTTAAAACTCTGATCATAAGTGCAAGACCACGAGACAAGCAGAAATGGGGGTCGAGGAGAATTTTGGAATATGAAGTACTTAAAACACAGTTTTAAACCATTCAGTTAATTTATTAAGGGCAGCAGGTGTGAAACCTATATCCCTTAAATTGATGGAAATGGCACCTGTTATGAATTAAACAGTGTTTACACATTTATTCTCCCAGTAGTATATGAAAATCATACAAATTTTCATGGTGTGGCGTAGCTAAGTGGGGGCGGCCCGCCCCGGGCTCCTGGTGTCACCCGTTTGGGGGTGACACCTAGCCGCGAAAGGGGAAAACTAAACCCCTAAAAGCTCCATAAAACAAAAAAATGCCTAAAATTGTATATTTTTTTCTATCATTTTCTTTTCTATTTTTAACTGAACAAAGTGTTTCCTTTCCAAAATATATTGGAAGTGTTTTATAACGGCTAAACACACCATATTACCTCAACAAATATCTTAAATACTGTGAATACGATTTTTTTTCCAAAGTTCCGATTTCTTAAAAAAGAATATATTGCATTAAACTGCATACTTCACGCTTGCATGATTTAAAAAAAAATTTTTTTGTAGCATCTTTTACATGGGGTTACATCCATACTAGTTACGCCACTGGTATTGATATAAATAAAGGGGGGGGGGGGAGCCCCGTACCTCGCAAAAGAAGAAAACGAATCTGTAAATCAATACATTGCTTTTAAATAATTTTTACTTATTTTTACGTACCAGGAAGTATAAAAAGTGGTTCGCTCTCAGAAAGCTTTTTATAATCGAGTTCTCAAAAGAGGTTTGTAATTTTTTTACTATCCTTTAAATTTTTCTAATCTACTTTATAGTGGAGATAAATAAGTGCAATTTATTTAATGGGTTTTATGCATTTCTGGTACTCCTTTGCTAGAAGAATGTGTCCCCTGTGCCCCTCCTCCCTAAAATCCGCCATTACCCACGGATCACAAATGAAACAATGAACATCAGTTTCAAAATTAAAAATTTGATACAAACATTAGATACATATATTTATGCAATGTAACGTAATAAGTGACAGGGGGAGGGCTGTATAATAGTATGACAATTTGTCCCGAAGGGGGACGGGGTCCCTGTACTTGAAGAAAAAAAGAATGACGTCATTTTTGAAGAACACCTCTTTCTGGAATTCAATATATATATACATATATAATATGTATACATAAATTAGAACTCTTTGACTCTCTCCTCAATTTTATTAATTTAATGAATTTCATACATAATACGAAAATCATACATAATATTTCATACATAATATTAAAACGAAATTTCAACGTTTAGTTTCATATTTAACGCCATAGATGGCAGCACTAATTATCATGATTTGGCTGTGAAAATAGATTTTTTTACTTGGGAAGCCAGATGTGGCTAAAAGGGCTAAAATTAGCCATTATGGCCAGTTGATGCTGCTGGCTGAAAGTATTTTTAATTACTAGGCTAATACTGGCTGATTTTAAATTTAGTTTTCGGTATTAATTTATTTGCTTTTTCTTTATTTCAACCAAGATTTACTTGCTTTGAGATTTCATTTGCATACATTTACTATGCTCAGTTCAGATGGCAGTTGTAGCATTCGTTCTGTTGACTACTTGAATGGTATTATAACAGAGAATGGTGAAGGTAGTACACGTTGTTAGACGTTGTGAAACTGGCATACAACAAATCCACTAGCATAATAAAAAATGTAGTGAATGCTGGCCTTTCGCAGGTGCATAATACAGAGGCACATACCGATGGGGGTGGACGAACCGAGAGCGGTTCTCCATTTTACAAGGTTCCGGTATCCGAACTTTCTTTAAAATCCAGCACCTGATCTAATCACTACATGGATCACCATCGGATCTCAAAGAGCCGGTGATTAAAATTTGACTTTTGAAATTTAACTAATAACCATGTTTTGAAAATTACGTAAGTGAAAAGCTTGTTCGTATTTGGGAGTTGTGGAATGTTTAAAAATAGGTACATAATTTATAAGTTTCAAACTTCAGAGTCGTATATCCAGTACAAATCCGTTAGACAAGAGACACTGGATATCCGACAAAACGAAGATCCGATAGGGAGCTTCGTTATCTAATTGGCAGTATAGCAACAACTAGGGCAATAACAACGACAACAAAAGCAATAACAACAACAAAAGCTATAGCAACTCAGCTTAAACAAAATGGCTAATTTTGGTTAAATTGTTCCTCGCACTTGGCTAAAAGTCGTCTGGAAAATCTGGCAACACTGAGACCATTTAGCTATTCTTTCCATTAAAAAAAATAATATAAAATCATTTATCGTTATTGTATCACTTTTCTATCGTTGTAATTGATGGGCATACGCATAAATTTAGAATTGGGGGTACCACGACTTTAACCTCCTGAGACCCGAGCAAAATAAAATACACATATTCTCTCAACTATTAGTTTTTCTGAACAATTGAGCATTAAAAGTAGTAGAAATAAAATTACACGTTAAATTAAAGCACAAATGAGCATTAAAACGCAGACATATGTTTCGGGATTGCTTGGAATCCCTTTTTCAATGCGACAGGGTGCTTCTAGATGCAAAACATCCAAATGAAGCAGACAGAACAACAAAAACAAAGCTTATATAGCCTAAGAATTAACTGTAAACCAATGAGAATAAATGCAGTGTGAAGTGGAAGTAGAAGTAGCAGGAAAGGCACCAATAAGAGAGCAACAAACGAATGCAGTTGGAAGTACAGAAAGTAAAAAGGAATACGAAAGCAAGAGCTGAATAAGTCTAGCATTGCTCAACATTGTTGGAATTCCAACCACTCTTTTGATTTCAATTCTGGGAAAATTATTCAAAAATGTTCTTCCCCTTTAGAACTTGACTTTTGGAAAGCTTATCATATTAACAGGAATAGTTCTAATTTGGTTAATGATTCTTCCTCAACTCCTTATTTTTCACAGGTCTGGCATAAGTTCCTTTAATTTGTTGTTCTTTCTTGGTTTTCTTGTTAGTTTTCCTTTTTTGTGTCAATTTTTTTCTCTCTCCCCCCCTCCCCCTCTTTTGCATGTGTACTTTGTTTTGCTTTTTGTTTTGGTATTTTCTGTACTTATTTTATTTCCATTTTATTCTTTGTATTTTATTTTATTTTTTTTGCAATTTTCATGTATTTTCACATTTTTATGCACGCTGTTGTCTTTTTTGCTTTCTTTTTATTGATATTCCTTTTTACTTTCTGTACTTCCAACTGCATTCGTTTGTTGCTCTCTTATTGGTGCCTTTCCTGCTACTTCTACTTCCACTTCACACTGCCTTTATTCTCATTGGTTTACAGTTAATTCTTAGGCTATATAAGCTTTGTTTTTGTTGTTCTGTCTGCTTCATTTGGATGTTTTGCATCTAGAAGCTCCCTGTCGCATTGAAAAAGGGATTCCAAGCAATCCAGAAACATATGTCTGCGTTTTAATGCTCATTTGTGCTTTAATTTAACGTGTAATTTTATTTCTATTACTTTGCACAAAGTTTAATCATTACTATCATTACTATTAAAAGTAGTGTTTTTCAAAATATTAATAAACTTGAGTTTTTAAATTTTTCTGAATGGCACATCGATTTATGTTGAGGCCATAACTGCAGTAGAACTATGCGATACTTACGCAAAAATAGATAAACAAAAATTTTTATTCATTACTTATAACATAAGAAAATCCGTGTACGCTAAAGGGGAGCTTGTGCACGTTAAATAGGTCGTGGCTCCAATGTCCTCCAAGTGAAACGATGCCTCGGGGGGTGCCAATCCCAGGTGACGGTCTCTCATCTGGGAGCTGGTTCAAAAATTAAGAGACCTTTAAAAGGGGCGGAAATCGGACTCCTGCCTATAAGGGCCCGTTAGACTCAGGAGCAGCGCACCTATTCTTCCTCGCCACGCGCGAGGACAAGACAACAACAACAACAACATAAGAAACGAGATCAAACTTGTATAAAAAGCCTAGAACAATATTAAAAAATAAAAAAATAATGTAAAAATCAAAACAACCGTGAGAGCGCCGAATTCCAACTTGACTCTGTTCTTTACCATATTGTAAACGAATAAACTGCCGTTTCCGAATTCTCAAAGTTAGAAAGTGATTTCCTACTCCTATGTGTGTTTGGATTATGCATGACACAGTACCGGAACTTGGAGTTCTCTGAGGCGGGGCAAAACTTAAAAATGCCGCCCCGCTCCATCCAATTATTGTTGATATTTCATGTAACTTTTATGCTCTGGCCTTTTTTTTTTTTTTTTTTTTTTTTAAGGATATTTCACTTCGTGGCCACTGATAAACCCATAAAATTTTCGTTAATATTCCCACGACAGGTTCCTTTTCAGTTCAACATTAGGGTGGTAGAGCAACATGAAAGAGGGTCCCCTCTTAACCGGAGATATGAAATTCTTACTGTTGAAGGAGGTCAGGGCGATTTTCCAACAGCAAAATCTTGAAAACAATATGTAAACTGCTGCATTTTGAGGTCTTAAAAGGTGCATTTGGGACTTCAAAAATATTAGGAAATAAAAAGGCAAACAGAAACTCTTTAAAATTTAAATGGTTTAACTCATAAACATATTCATAAAAATGCAGAACAAAATTACCATTTTTTTTAAATACAGGGGGCATGATTTACGTATTTCACTACTCTTGCAATAGGAAAACACCTTGACTTTTTAAAATTTAATTTTTTTAATTTCGACATTGTGAAATTTGTCGCCCCCTAACCTCAATTTTAGATTTTCCGACAGTTTACACAAATAAATAATTCTGTTAATCGGTTTTAATCGTTAGCAAAATAGCTGATCAATGATCAAATTGGAGCGCCGAACTAAGATTTGAATTCTCTTCCAAAAGTTAAATTTTCTTAATTAAATATTTTTTTTCTTTTTGCTTTTCTTTCTTCTTTTTGAGTTGAACTTGCCGCCCCTCAGAAATGCCGCACGGGGCATGGGCCCCGGCTTGCCCCACTCTAGATCCGGCGTTGGCATGACAGCTGTATCGCTTGTTTACATGAAAAAAAAGTGATGACTTAGAATAGTCAAACATGTATGCAATGTTGCAAAAAATTACAAAAGTTATTTTGGTTCTCCCTTCATGACCAAGCTTCAACTAAAAGCTAATTATTTTAAAGGATAACATTGAATGGCTTAAACAAAAAATACTTCCTTTAAAATTTATCAACACCAACTTGAGGGTAAACAACAATGATTTCGACCTGCGTGCCACAATTACAGAGCTTTTGTTTAAAAATTTATAATAGAATCAAACATGAAATTAGGTATTTTTTCGTTTTACAATACGCAGTTCAAAATAGTTTAGGACTTACGAAACCTTTTGTGGAATTTTTCTAATGCTGCAAAATTTACCATCTCATGAAGCAATTTTGAAAACAGAATAAAATTTCCTTGTGACGCAACGCATATAAACCCGTCAAAATTATTTTGTGATTTTTCAAAATTTAAATTACTGTAATTTAGAAGGTAAATTCAATTGCAGTCTCGACTTTTCTCAAAAACATTCGTAAATATTAATAACACCTGTAAAAAATCTTGTGTTATCCTTTTCCGTTTATGGTATACCTTTATTTAAATGCTGTCATTTTAAAGCTTCTTTTCCTTCCTTTTTTTTTAACAGATCGATGTGTTTTTAATACGGCTAACCGTAACTGCACGCATTTCCGATTTCTTAAAAACTTTTTTGTTTATCCCAACGAGTTTAGAATATGGACAGATTTAATAAGAACACTTAGATGGAAAAGAGTTTTGGTAAAGATGGCACATTAGAACTTTTTGACTACTAATTAAATGAATTATGAAAATGGAATTTTTCTGGAAATGAGATTTTACTAAGTATATGTATTTTCCACACACAAAGTGTGAAAAAAAAAGTGGTGTGATTATTTTTCAATAAATAAATAAATATTATTTCCTATGACGCGTAATCCAAAAAATTAAAAGCATATGGATTTCCTTGTTGAAGTCAATCATGAAAACGCTAATTTATTAAGAAAGTTAGAGCGTTTATATTGATTTTGAAGAACGTTGAAAGAAAATGAAAAACGCCTTTTTAATCTCTAAGCTTGCGCAGGGCTTTAGAAATGCGGGTACAATCGTGCTAGTGGCTATACCAATAATGTACCTGGAGTACTGATTACACCCGTAAGCTGGAGCTCCTTCCAAGCTGCACCTCCAAGGAAACTTTTGTTGAGTTAAGCATTTCTGTTGCATTTGATTCATAGAATTAAGGAATTTAAAACGCAAAAGTTTTGGCAGTTTCCAATAAGTATTCGTTTTTACGTTTTAATGAGAGTACCATTATTCCCCTGGTGCTCCCCGTGCGCACGCTTGTGATTACACCTGCAAGAGGAGAAGGAAGAGAAATTACGATTTTGCTGAAGTGAAAAACATTTAATTGCACACATTATGCCCAAAGTACCAATACCAAACATTAAATTTCTACACGACATTTGAAAAATATTAGTTTATTATACCTTTTGGATAATTTGCATAAATTTTTGTTGAAAGTTGGGAGTGAACACTCTCAGAAATAGAACGCTCACTTTTGACGATTCTTCAATCGTCAAGAAAACTTCGTCATTTACAACGATTCTTTCCACGCGCGATCACGTAACTTAAAGAAGTTACTACACAATATCGCCAATTCGACGAAAGGTTTTCTCGGAGCATTTTCCACGAAGCCCTTTCGTCAAATACGACGAAAGTTTCGTGAGATTTGAGCATGCGTTTCTGAGAGTGAGAGTTTTTCAAGCTTGTAGTACACCAACAGCAGAGAAAATCCGAGAGATTAGAACTGCAACAAAATAATAAACAAAAAATAACGAGGCATATTACGCATGTAAAAATGAACATTACATGTGTAATAATGATGTTTAAAGATGCTACTTTATTATCGAAGTTATGCTATTTTTATCAATTTTATTAAGTGCAAGAGACATAATACAGAAATATTCAAGACTTGTTTACACCGACAGGTGGTACAATCAGATTGATCGGTATTTTCATCCACCACGGAACTTCAGGTTCTTTTGGTTTCGGATAAGCGCGGAAGTCATATCGAATGCTTCGTCCAATTCCATGACCCCCAGCTTTCCATCCCCACCAGGGAACATGGTTGATGACCAACGCATAGCCGGCTGGATCAGCAGTAACTACTGATGTAATCAATAATAGTGCAGCACTAAGCATCGCAAAAAACTGAATAAAAATATAAATTAAATAATTAAAAATAAAAAAGACTAATAAATATGATGTTGTGAGAAACATACTAGTGATGTAGGTCAATTTTTTTTGAAAATGTAGTTAATTCAATTTACTATAATATGATAGGTCATCTACCTTTATTTTACAGTGAAGTAAATAATACTTCAAAAATTTATCAACAAATGGCGCCATTTGCTTTTTTCTTATTAAACACCGTAAACATTAAAACCGTAACGCAAAATACCGTTTTCCTCAAAATATTAATCGATTGACTTACAACACTACGTTTCTCACCATCTCATATAAGAAAAACAGCCAGAGATTTGAAAAATAAATAAATGAATAAACAAATAAAAAAAGAGGAAAACTGAACTGATAAAATCACTTTATATAGGGGTTTTTATGCATTGGGAAAACTTGAAAACGAAAAAATACATTCCAAAGGCGCACTATTTTTTTTTTTTTTACAGAAATTTATTTCTACGTTTTTTCCTGCGTTTTACGATTACATATGAGTTTGATTTTTAATTGACCGTTTTTGATGTGCACCCTAAAAAAATTGAGTAAATTTTATACTATTACATGGCAATGATGTTTCCAGTACTCCATTTTTTCCTGAAATTTGGAAACATTCTTTATAATTTTTCTTTTTTCTCTGTATGTGTTTCCCTCTATCCTCCCTTGTCGGTGTTCCTGGCCTCCGATTGTTTTTCTTCATTCCTTGTCTTTATTTCTATTGGTTAATATGTAATCCATTTGGTATAAATACCGGCTGTCTGTCTGGTGTTCATTCACAATTTTCTCGCTGTGTATTTCTCACACTTTTCTTCACAATTTTCTCGCACTTTTCTTTCCTGCACTGATGAAGAGGCTCCCTTGTAGTCTCGAAATAGCTATTTGCTTTATTGTTTTGACAATTTGTGCTTCATTTACGTTGTTTTTTCCTTGTACTTTTAATAGTGTATAGAGTTTACTGACGAAGAATCAAGCCAAAAATGTTTGAAATCTACAAAGTTTACGATAATGTGTATAATGATTGTTTTTAGAAACTGTTACATAAATTTTTATCTGTGTATTCCAATTCAGATAAGGAAATAATTTCCTACACTCTCAAAATTTTCATATAAACAATCTCGGAGAATTTGAAGACATTTTTTGAAAATGGTCTTTTTGCAATTTATACTTTTTCAAAATTCATCTCGACATTTAGACAAAACAGCAATGACAAAAAAAAAAAAAAAAGAAGAAGAAGAAAGGAGGAAAAAAAAGTAATGTTTGATAAACTCAATAATATAAAAAGACTTACAGTTTCCTCGATAAAAATACTTATAATAACCCCCCCCCCCCTCCTTAAAATACATAAACAAAGAAATATGATTTCAGTTGGAATAAGTCTACCAATTCGGCAGACGCTGTAGAGTACATTGGGGCTTTTTGTCAAGGTTCGATAGGCCCTTCAACTTTTTAACCTAGTTTCAGCGATCAAAAATAATTCTATTTGAGACTTCAATGCAGTCTGATCTGATCGTCATAGGTGATCAAAGCTGGAATATGAAACAGATAAAAAAATAAATAAATAGTAAAGGGAGGAAAGGACATTGTGTGAGATAATTCTTAATAATAGTGAAGGTCGTCCTTGAATGTGAAGCACGTGGTTGCTCTTCCCCGGGCACATCCTCCACCAACAAAGGAGGATCTTTCAGTTTAGAAATAACCTGGGACTCAAAATTTCGTTTCAGTCGCGATAAGAAGGCGTTTTCCTCGAAGATGAAGGAGATCGCGTATTAATCATCCTTTTCAGTGGAATTGCACGTGCCCAGCATTCGGCGAAGGACGTGTTACACATTGTAAGCAAGTGAAATTGTATTCTCAGTTCAAACTTTTCAATGCTCCTCAATTTGGGAAACGAAAATGTGCTTTCCATTCAATGATAGGGAGGGACGGCGTTGAATAATAATGGCTCTGAATCAGATGATTTACCAATTAAATAGTAATTATTCTTAAAAAAAACCTTTTTTAGGCTGTTGTTTTCTTATAAACTCTTTCGTAAACCGCTTTCGTTTCTTAAAGCCCTTGACAGAATTAAACGATCCATGTCATGAGATCTAAAGTAAAACTTAATTTTAAAATAAAAGAGAGATTTACAAAATGGGTATATTTTAACCATGTTAAAATATTAGAGATGAAGCCGCAGTAGATGCCTACACAGTGTCTGCTATCTCTGCTTTTATTGCTGTTTACTCCTGATACAGACAAACCAAAATAGAGAAAATACGTGAACCGAGCCGAATGCTCTTTTACCAGAATTTAGAAATTCACATGTAAATGGAATCGATGATTCACTTGGGAGTAGTCAAGTTTAGTCCTCAATTTTCTTCAGCTCCAAAGTCATCTGAAGGGGGGGGGGGGGGGTGAGAAAGAAGAGGAAGAAAAGAAATTACAAAAAAGATTGTAGAAAGGGGGAAGAAAAGATGAATAGAGAGGGATGTATGGAAAAAGTGAATAAAAAGAAAGAAGCTGATAAAAAAGAGAAAAAGAACGGCGGTGAAACGAATTTGAGGAAAATAATAACTGCATTTTTTTAAAGAAGATAACTGAAAATTTTTACGTTGGTAAAAGTGGCCTCCGACGAACATTAGCTTCTGAAAGTGGGCGATAATGATTTTTTTCTCTTAAAAATGTTTATAACTCGAAAACGATTGAGAAGCAACGAACCAAAGTATCGGAATATGTGCAAGTTATTGTTTTATTATTATTGACAGAAGTTAATGAATATATTTCATCTTCAAAAAAATCGTTGCTTAAATCATTACAAAAAAGTTCTGCTCAACCGAGAGTTTTAAAATAAAATAACTTGTGAGTCTGTCATGAGACATTTGTTGCGACGATGCAATTGATCTGGCTGTAAAATATTGTTGACTGGCAGCGAATTCGGGTTTTGTTTGAATGCAAGAGAAACAGTATTATAATGCATATGCATGCAAAATAAATTAAATGCGCACATTTTAAAGTTACAAGTGCAATAAACTCTGTTAACCGGCTTAATCGGGACCGATGGTAAACCGGTTAAATAAAAATACGGTTAAAGCAGGGGATAGCAAAAAATGGAAGATATATTATGCAATTTAAAAGAGAGTGGAGGTGTGATGATTTATTGCGTTTCAGTACAGTTTCAGAGTTACGTACCAGTTATCAAGCGCTAGTAAAGTAGTCTGTGATCCGCTTTTGCTGTCCAGGAAGATAAGGAGTCCACGAAAAAATTAATGCACTCGAGTACCACAGCACTTTTTCTTTCATATAACTCGCACCCTAAAAGCTTTTTTTTTTTTTTTTTTGGTATTTTGAAAATATGTAACGGATAAAGCGAAAGCCGGTTGATCCGGAGCCGGTCAAGAAAGGTTCTACTGGAACACGTGGATGCAGTTTAAAATCTTCGCATTTTAGAGTTACAACGTTTTTTTCAGCAGAGGTCTGGAGCGGAGTGTGGAGCAGGGAAGCAACGAAGATTTCCTTGGAACACGAGCGGAGCTAGAGCCCGGAACATGCTCCACTCGTGCTCCACTGCTCCGATAAATATACTATTTGTATTCTTTTAAAATTTCATTAAAAATAAGAAAATAGCTTTTTTTTTCTGCCTTAAAAGTAGTTCTGAGAGAACAATGATGAAGAATGAAGGTAATTTTATCTCTGCAATTTTATTCAAAATAATAAAAGACCATAATGGATACATGAAAACACATTTTTATTTAAAATTATTATTTGAGTTTTTCAGCATACTTTTTGTGATTTTTTTTTCATTTGATTTTTTTATTATTATATTATTCTAAACTCGAGTGTTGTCTCTTTCATGTACTTTTTTTTCACTTGTAGGTGTTTTATAACATACCTTTATAATTTTTCACCTTGATCAAATATATTCTTGATTATTTTTTGTAGTTTTGCTACAGTGGCGTTTTGTGACATCCTAGTGCGCCCCATGTAGCTTAGTAGCATTAATATGCATTTTTATATTATAAATATCATATATTTTAAGAATAAATAAACTGTATATGAATAATTTTTAATCTTTAACACACCGATACAAATAAAAAATTAATAAATGCAGATGATAAGTAATATTACTGCAATTAAAACTATTCGAAACACATGGCGGAGTTGCATAAATATTAAGAAGCCGCAACGGAACAACTTAAAAAAATTACTGCTGCAGTTCTCTCCTTTCCCGCACTTAATTTCTAACAAAAGAAGTGGGAATGCACTAGGTCTGCAAAAGGTTGGTAACTATATGCAGCCCTGTTTGAGAAAAAAAATGTCATAATTCATTAAAAGCTCTATTGCTTGTATAAGTCCCAACGAAGGGGGACTTATACAAGCAATAGAGCTTAAAAATTAATTAAACATTTTTTTTAAACGCTGGTGTAGTGGATATTAGGGATGAGGATAGGGGGCTATGTTAACAAAAAATCAAAATAAAATTCATTAGTGCGCTATAAGACTTCATAGTTATTATTTTTATATTTTACTTAAAACCTATATGTCATTAGATCGATTTATATGACTTAAATGTAATTTGTCTATTATTTGTGATTTGGAAATGATATTGAGTAGAATTCACCTTTTGAAATTATTTCCGGTCTATTGTTTATAATTTGCTACACTTACATACGTAATCAAATTTTATATCACAATGAAATTATGAATGACAGCCATGTGTCCGCCAGCAACTGACATGATTTTATTCAACGGCACAATGCTACTGAGAAAACAACAATGTTGCCTCTTTTTGTCGACATCGGAAAAGCCGTTTCCCTGCTCGGTGAAGTTAAGGGTGGACAAGCGAATTTGGAATTCATATTGTCAACTCTGACTCCTGTTCTATGCCCATTGTTTTTTTGAATCCCTGTCAAGAATTGTTTTAACTGTCCAAAAGATGAACTTTCTTTCAAAGCCCTGCTTAGCAAAATTTTTGAACAATCCCAATAGGATTTTTAATCTTTAGACTGCGCCGATGATTTTCTCTATTTTACGCAATAAAAGAAGCTGACCTGCTGCTTTGAAATCGATGCTTATTTGGGGAAAAATTCAAAAAGTTGCTTTTAGTAAAGATGTAATAATATTTCCTCTTCTCAGTTCACGTTTTCGAAAGAAATGTAAAAGTCAAATGTTAAGAGCTGTTACTTAGAACAACCACAAGAGGTTATTAAAGTTCCATTATGATCACTATCAAAGCATTAGTGATGGTTTATTCCAATGCACTCTAAAACAAAAGATTTTCAGAATAAGAGATATTACATATAATGCAATTATTTTATTCTCAGTTTTTCCTTCATTATTTTCGCAACTATTCGTATTAGTCATTTAATGTGTTTACCACATTTGTTTCCGTGTATAACCGAAGGTAGTTATTAAAAATTTAATACGCTTCACATCCGAGTGCAATGTAATTATAATAATAATTTAACTTTGTGCAAGTAAAAAATAAATGCATTTAATATGCATTTTAATGCTTATTTGTGCTTTCTTAAAGTGAAATTATTTTTTATTATTACAATGTAATTATTTTGAAGGCGCGGCTAAGTTTATGGCTTCATGTCGCCACATTTGTGGCAATTAGATGTTAGGAAAAACTTAAGAGCAATAAAATTTTCTATCACTATTGCTGATGCGTATGTGTTACTATCGTACAGGCCTTGTACACATTTTCAGATAACGTGTTAAACGTGGAATTATACGGAACCACTTCTTTAGAGTGTAAGCATAGATTGTATGAAATATTACGAAAATAATATGTATACGAAATATATGAGCATATATATTCTAATATTTTCTCACATAGTTTCATCTAAATAATCTAAATACAACGAGTTCTTTTTAATTTCATTATAATTGCTGCGCAGTTCAAATTTAAAGTTGCACTTTTTGTAATGTTAGTATTCACGAAATTAACTTTGGAACAAACTGAAATTCCTATTTTTGTTTAATACTATGCCCCATTAGCAAACATTTGAATCCTACTTGTGAACATTTAATTTAATTCCTGGATTTAAAATTAAATTAACATGCTACACACATGAAAAAAAAAAGAAAAAAGGAAATGCAAAATAAATAAAAGAAAAATGTATCAACTCACTAAATTTGTATCTGGTTTTAAGAGCATCCTGAAACTTTTCAAAAATAGCTGTAATCCTTCTGCTTGCTCTTGTTTCACTCAAGTGATTTTTACAACTTTGCTAGTATATTCACTTTTAGATAGTAGTCATAAAGCATGCTCAAAAATGACCTGAAAGTTTCAAAAGTAAGTAAACTTTGCTATATTTAAGATTTATTGCAACATTGTTTGATCATGACACTGTATTTCAAATTCATTAGACTAATGGTTTCCTATAATTTGGGGAAAGAGCGATTTTTTTTTCATAGTTCGTTATTTTTTAAAAATAAAAACGTACAAATAATAGAAAATAACAGCTCTGATTTAAAGTTTTCAGCGTGCTTCTTATATTTACAGCAATCAAAGCAGAATATTCATGAGAAACTATACGGCTAAAGTTACGCCTGAGCGTTATGCTCTGATAGTTTTACAAAACTAACCACGGATATTGAGCAAGTCATAAACGCAGCATAAAAGAAAGTAGTGGTTACAAGTTCGAAAATGGCTTCTTGAGAGTGATACTCGTTCCGGGGGGATAGAATAGGTTCGTTGGGTAAATGTTGACAAACACGTAAATGATAGCAATTCTAAGTGTCTTATTTTAAATTGTAAAATTAGCTGTGATTTTTTTTCTCTTTTGTGCGAGTGCAATTTCCCGAAATGTTGGAGTTGGTAAAATAGATCAAACAAATAACTTCCACTTTTCTTTCTGGGGAATAAAGTTTCGGAGACAGGATTTTATAATTTCATCTGCAATGGAATTTTGTTTGAGACGGTTATCCGATAAAAAAGCTGATTTTTAAAAACAAGAAATATACCCTTTCCTAATTTTAATTAACAAAAAATTCATTTCGTGCGTATATGTCATTTCTTTACTTTTTAAGAGAAAACGAAACCGTTCTGTTCTTCAGGAGTAAGACTTTGTTTACAAGTGATTAATGCATTGCATCATATCTGTATTTCGGTGTTTAAAAGAATCATTTATTAAACTACAGACTTTTCAATTTTTCATTTTTTAAATATAAATATGTACTTTTCTAAGCTAAAAGAAAGTTTCAAGTATTTTGTAATTATTGAGAAAATTTTCTTTGCTTAAACCGTGCAATAACAAAAGTTGATTTTTACAACGAATCATTTGCCAGTAGTTTTAAATTCAATGATGTACGAAATAATTTGTGGCTATCTAATAATAATCTGATAATTTACCATAATTTCGTAATGTTTCAGCACATTTTCAGTTTTTTGCTTTACGTAACTATCAATGTAGAATTAAGTTTTAAATTTAATTTCCTTATAATCACAAATTTAAAGAAAATGTGCCTTTATATCGACAAATTTTTCTTTTTGTTCTTAACACTCGCTCAATTATAAGACATCAACATCGCTTCATTTGGAAAAAAAATCAATAAATACCAGGAAATATAAGTAATAAAACCCGTCCTAAAAGACACCCTTCAAATGCGAACACCTTTCTTACGCGGACGGTTTTTAATTAAGCAAAGCATTGAACCTAATGTACTAAAAACCTTTCTTAAACGGACACCCTCAATTACGGATGCGGACACTATTTCAGGTCTAAATTACATTGATATAACTTTGATCGCGGGGACTAAATTACATTGATAGAATTTTGATTATGGTCACTTATTTCGGCAAAAAATTACATTGATGAAACTTTGATTGCGGACACCATTTCGGAACCGAATTACCTTGATAGAACTTTGATTGCGGACACTATTTCAGGAGCAAAAAATTAAAATTCGAGAATTAAATGATTAAAAATCAAAGTCAGAATCAAACTTTTTACACCATGAACTGGTTTCGCAACCTCCTTCCCCCTCCTCCCACTCAAAGAATAAAATAAATAAATAAGATAATATTGCGTGGATGCCTACCATTATTGTGTTTCATTGGCTAATGAATTTGGATAAGAAGTTTGTAAGATAATTTATTTTATATACTTTAAGAAAAAAGAAAAAAGAGTTAATTAGATGCAAAATGCATGATATAAATATGGTTGAATTAACACGTAATTAAAGCAATCAAAAATAAAAGATTCCTGTCTCGTGAACGCTTTTCCATTACGTGCAAATATTTTTGTCCCGCTAAAGTTCGCTATGGAGGAGTTTTACTGTACTAACTAATATAAAGCGATATTATTTGAATTGGTGCATCAGAAGATACAAAATGGCACTTCATAATCTCTCAGATTAGCCATATTTATGCTATAAATTTTGGGTCCCAATAGATGATTAACAATTCTTAGGCGAAATAGAAGACTTGAAATAAAAGTACCGTCAATTCCTCTAGAACTTGAGCTTGAATTACTCGAAAAAAAAAATGTATTTACCTGCACCGCTATTACATTTTAACTTAATTTTCTCTTTTTAAACTCGAAGTTTTTCTTTCCAATCCCCGATTCCTCGATTTATTTTTTGAAGTTAAATTGTTCCCTTCTTACCCCTTCCAGTTCCATTTTATTTCCAATCCCTCAAAGCTAGGGTTTCGAAAAGGATATTCAATAAGATTTTCGTTAACTTGAATTTTCAATGTCTTAAATTATTATTTCTTCGCTTCTTCGATATTGAAAGTTGACTGCATAAATAAATGTATTTGAATTTAAACATCTTATCTATTTGATGATAGAGACCTTGACACGCTAGGAAAGGTATTTTCAACGTCTAAACGCATCAGATTTAGAAAGAAAAAAAAAAACCGCATTAAAGCTGCTGTTCAACTAGCGGCTATTTGATTGAATGCAGATAATAAATACCTACTTGCCATAACATTGGTCCATCCACTTATAATCCCCCCCCCCCCTCTGTCTTAAAAGAAGACTAACAGATATAACGAAGAATTTTAATTAACATAAAAAAGAAGCTTCATCTGCAGTTGATTTGCAACTAATTTAGATTAAAAAGAAAATAAAAAAACGCATCATTCATTGAAGATAATTTGATTCAGTTTTCACCTTCATCTTTAATGTTAAATGTCCCTTGGTATTTTGCAAACAACCAGTCACGTTTGTTTCTTCACTTCTTTTCAATTCCAAAAGTGGTCAAATGAAATCTTCTGCTCTCATTCTCAGAATCTTCTCTTGAGGCTTGCTTTTGTTTCATTTCTACGGGAAAGATGAAGGGAAATTTCTTTGCTCAGTCCGACCGAGTGGAGCTCTTAAGGTAGTGTTACAAATTTAATTTTGCAACGAGTTGGTAAATTTTCTAAAGGTATTTATAGTTTATTTGTTTCTGCCCTTTTTTTGGTAATGCTATGCATAAAAACATTTGCTTTATGTAACTGTTACCTTTATGTATTAGAAAAAAACCCCCACGGTTCGCTGTTTTTTAGCATGTGTGAGTGTTAAGACTTTTTCATACTGCTAAGAAACTCATTTGTTTGTACATTATTTATTGATACAGTTGTGAATGAAGTCATCCGAATAAATTTGTATCAAGCATCGGATCGGCAACCCTGCTTTGATGCGAGTCAAAATCAATCAAAATATGTGTATTTTTAAAAAACATAATTCGGGTCAGGGGGATTTTCATGAAGCCAAACTTAGAGACTTCTCCCTGAAACTCCATCACAGCTTTTTTTTAAAAAAAATTAGAGTTCGCTATTACAGTTTCGTAATAGAAAAAAAAACGCTGTTGATACTGTATTTTTAAAAACTGTTTTGTGCATTATTCAAGTGTTTGTTTTTTATTTATGTTTAATAATTTATTTTAATATATAACGTTTTAATTTTTGAGCTCAAATGAGTCTCTTGAAATTATGAAATTGCTCACTCAATGATCCATGCTGTTAAAATTGATGTAGATGTAATGGAGATATCCGTATTTATATTTGCTAACACTGATAAGGAGATCTTTAAAATTAATGCTGTCACAATAGGTTGCACCTGATGGATGACAAATCATTCAAATAAAATGTTACTACTCTTTAAATGCGAAAGTTTGGATTTATGTTAGTTTCTCAATCACGCCAGAACGGCTGAATGGATCTGGATGAAATTTGGCTCATAGATTATTGTATGAAATAGCACATTGGCTACTTTTTATACCGGAAAAGTCGACGGTTCCCATGGTGCGTTACCATTAGATAGACGACGTTGCTCAATAGTTAAAAATAAAATTGAAATGGGATGAGTGTCGGGCCTGATAGCTTAAGTGGTAGAGCACTCGGCACGTGCCTGAGGGACCTGGGTTCCAGTCGCAGTCCGAACTGTTTTTTACTCAATAGCACATAAGCTGCTTTTTATCCAGTGAAGATTTACGTTTCCATGGGATAGAATTGTTTTTGTTCTTTACAGAGTAAGGATCGACATAATTGTTTTGCATTGTAGTAGTTTAGGGGTAAGAGAATGACATAGGCTATTTTTTATTCTGGGAAAATACCCGGTTCCGATGGGATAGCACAACAGTTGTATCCTACAGAAACCATGTACTTAGAAGAAGTTTTGTTACAGTTTTTAAGCAGAGTTTTTGCATTAATTGAGTAAAAATCGATTAGTCCGGACTGGGGCTCGAACCCAGGTTCTTCAGTTTCGCGCCGCGTGGTCTACCACTTAACCTATTAGGCCTTTCAATTTCGTCTATATCTATTAAGCCACACCGTCCATCTTATGGTCTTCTGCCCAGAAATCAGCACCCACAATGGGCGTTTGATTGATCAGTTTGACAAAAAAATAAAATTTATGTAGTGCCATAATAATCCGGTTTTTAAGCCATCGACGTCTCAACGCTTTTTAATTTTGTTTAGGACTTCTGCCGCCCAGAAATGCAGCGCCAAAAGGACTCTTTTTATAATATTCGCCCAAATTGATCACTTTTTGATCTGGCCGTCAGTTTTTAAACACACATATCAAAATTTCCATGTGAACAAAGTTGCGGGCAGCAGCTAGTGAAAGATGTATCGACTAAAACGAATTTTAAATAGAGGTCATTATAAAATACAAATGAAATTCCTTTTATCTTGAACAACGTATTTGCTATTTTGATGGCAGTAGGAATCTGAGTTGAAAGTGGAGGATCATTTATCAATTAATATATTCCCTAAAAATAACGTGTAATACAGTCAACTCGCGATAACTCGAATTTTTCTACAACTGAAAAAAAAAAAAAAAAGATATGTTTCTTCACATTTGTTACTTTATAATGTAATTTCAACTGAAATCAGCCCAGCCTAGATAACTCTTGCTGTGTGAACCTGGCCTTCCTTGATACCCCTATGCTAGAAGAGTATCACTTGGAGGGTTGTGGTTAACTACTTTTATTAGGAGTCGGGAAAATTTGTTTGGCTAAGAGTTTTTCCATTTGGATATTGTCTTTTTCTGAAAATTAGTTAATCGCTAAGGTGCCATGAGTGTCCTGCCTGAACTGCACATATTATCCCTAAACAAGAAGCTCGTAATCTTTAATTACTGGATCAAATTACTAAGAAAAAAGCCGTATTTAGAATATGAAAACGATTGATAATGAATTTTAACTATAAAGCACTGAATAAAGAATGTGACATTCACTGTTTTGAGTCGAAAAATTCAATTCTTCACGTGGTGTTTAATTTGGAATAGTCATTAAATCAACTGCTAATAACTGAAATTAAATATGAAGAAACTTAGGAGATGTACTAAAAAAAAGCTATTTTGAAGATTCAAGGTTACGCTCTAACCAATTTGTTGCAAGTTTACAAGATGTAAATAGCCCATTAGCGCGTTTTCGATTCCTTATCAAAGGTAAAGAAACAAGTCACGTTTCTCCGAAATATTTCTTCGTCTGTTCTTTCTCATTCGTATGCGAAATCTTTTCTAGAAACACTTTTTCGTGAGCGGTAACTATTTTTTCCTTAATCACTCTCATTTTCTTAAAACCACAAATGCGTTTTACAGACGAGTATCATAGACAAAAAAGAGTGGAGGCAGAGAAGAGAATAGTTTTCCCATTCCCACTCCCTTAATTACCCCCCCCCCCCCTCCATTCTTTGGCTGAAGCGCACCCGACCATGATGTAATTCCACAAATTATTCTATGCCGAACATTGTCGGAGAGCAAATTATTTTACTTCTTTTATTTTCTACTTTTCAGTTAAAGCTGAAAACAGCGCAGTGAGAAAGTGAGAAAATTATACTATTGTTCGTGCACTGCGTATCAGATGGCATGCTTTCTTGAGCAGATTCTGGAACTTGTGTATTTTGTCCCAAAGTGAATTCGAGGCACCCACAAGGATAGTTGCGGGCTACGCTGCTGGATCCACCCATACCATGACGGTAAGCCTACTGGGTTTTATTCATGCTCATCATTTATTATAATAAGACTCGCTAGTTGAAGAAGCATTATTTTTCAATGCCGCAGGGAACACAAATCTCATTCGTGAATAAAAAATACGCACTAATTAACTTTCATGAAATAAAAGATGTATTAATTTGTTTTTAAATTATTTTAATATTTGTTTTACGTGGGATTTTTTAAAAATGGTTTTCTATAGCTATATGCTGGTTAAAATTGCGTTTTATAACATTTATGAAAATGAATTAATTTGTAATCGTCTTCCCCCATACATTAATATTTATTTTTATTCAAAATTAGCATGTATTTTGTATGGGACATTTTTTAAAATAGTCTTCCATAATTATGTACTAGTTAAAATTGCGTTTTGATACATTAATGAAAATGAATTAATTTATAACCGTTTACATAAAATTTTTATTTTATTTCAAAATTAATGTTTATTTTTCATGAAACATTTCTTTTTTAATTTGTTTTCTTCGATTTTTTATATTCACAACCACGTTTTGTAACATTCGAATTAAGTTATAATCGTTTTCATAAACTAATGTTTACTTTAATTGAAATGTAATTTTCACTTTGCATGGAACATTTCTTTGGTTACATTTTCTCTAATTAGATTTTCAATGTTTACAATTACGTTTTGTAACATACGAATTAATTTATAATCGCGTTCATAAATTAATGTTTCTTTTAATTCAAATTTAGTATTTATTTTGGATGGGAAATTTCTTTTTTGAATTTCTATGACTAGTTTTTTTTAGTGTTTACAATTACGCTCCGTAACGTTTATGAAAAGGAATTCTTCTCATATTCTTTTGACACGACTAAAACTGGTTTTCTCGTAATTGATCTCTGTTTTCTATTTTCAGTATTTGTTTTTTATTAAAAGAGAAAAAGTAAAATATTTTCTCGAGTTATGTTTCCACATTTATAATATGGCGGAGAAATTCTTCCTCTTTTTGAGTCTGATGCTTAATTTTAGTAAAATTTTCTTCAGAAATTTGCTTTGAAATATTATACATCGCCAAATGATTTACTGCGTCTTCTTATTTGTTTCTTGAATCTTCCTATCTTTAATAATAATAATGATTGTTTAGATGTGTAAAAATTTAAATATATCAATGAAAACAATTAAATTACATCATCGTATCAAGATGTAATAACATAATATTGTATACGTTTCTCATTCTAAATACGAAGCAAAGTTTTTTCTTTAGAAAAGTGTGTAAGGTTAATCTCACAGAAGATTTTTCAATTTTTTTAATTTTGGGATTCGAAGAAAATATTTATGAAAAAATAATTTTAAAATTAATGAACACACGAAAATAATGCAAATCTATCATAAAGAAGCAAAGTTTTTTTTTTTTGTAATTAATCAAAACAAGTGCTCTTTCACAAATATCGAAATATCCATTAAAACGAATCAGAGATTAACTCTTAGTGAATATCGCACAACCTTCTAAACACCTTATTTTCGTCTCTTTCCAGTTCTAAATTTAACTTTTCAAGAAATTCAAAGTTTTAGGAAAATTTATAATGTGGCAATTAAATGTTTGCCAAAATGCGACTTAAGCTTCAACTCCTCCTCCCCCCTCCCCCTGAATATCGCCCCCGAACACGACCGAAATGCATATTATGCATTCAACAAAAATGCGCGCAACCATATTTAATAAAATAGTAAATGATGTATCATTTTAGGAAAATATACATTATTATTTCAGTAAAATAGAAATTAGTCTTTCAATATTATGCATTCCCCACCCTCAAAAATGAACATTTTATCAGTAAACATAGTACTTAAGTATCTGGGCCGTGGTAGCCCAGTGGTTAGCACGTCGGACTTCCACCTGGAAGGTCGCGCGTTCGATGCCCACTGAAGACCACCATGTATACTTGGGGATATGTGCATGCAAAATCCGTAGACCCCACTACCTCTCCCCGTGCGTAAGCAATCCTAAGGCCTCGGCTAACAGGTAGGGGTGTGGTGGAGAAAAGTACTTAAGTATCTGCGAGAAAAATGTTCAAATACTCTTACTATACTCTTTGGTACTTAAACCTGAGTTAAAATCCAGCAAATAAAACTCTCTTTATACATTAAACTAGATTGTTCTCTGCAAGTTTTCACTAATATGTTACTAAAGTATTCACGCGACTGAAATGCGTGTTATTCTTTTAAGTAAAAAGGTTAAATAACGAAAAACACCCATACAATTGATTTTACTTTTAAAGAAAACATTTTCCGGTAGACAATGGTCCATTACGACTTATCAGTTCAAAAAATGTTTCTGTCATTGAAAGCTTGGCGTAATGACTGTAACTGTCACATTTTATTTTACAATAATGTTCGCACTAATACGTTGGTAAGGCTCATTCTGATAAATTCATGGCCGAAGATAATAGATTAACTTTTTTTTTAAAATCATGATTTTATCCGTACGATACTTAAGTGTGTAGTATTCTCTCTGTAGTACATATTATAAAAAATTAAAAAAAAAAAAAAACCGCTCTTCGAACTTATTTTAATGGTAAATGTATATTGCCGCAAATCATTTAAGGCATCAAAATATGAGTTAGTTATAGATAAATATTTGATATTTTTTTCATATATTAACCGACCATGAACATAACAGAAATGCAGTTAAATACCAAAATATACATAGCATATTGCTACTATTTGTTGATAATGTCTAAATTTTATATAATGACTAAACTGAATAGTCAGCGCGATTGAAGTACATTAATTGCATTATTTGCAGATTCATTTTATTCGTAATTTAGCACAAAAAATTTTTCATTCAAAATATAAATCATTCATTTAATTAAAAAGTTTAAAGAAGTTAATTACAGTGATTTATTTTCAACGATAAGATTTCAAATTTTTTTATTTCTTCCCTAACTCTTTACTGCAATGTTTCTCAACTTGTTTGCTGCGGCACACTTGTGTGCCATGATACGAGTATATTGTCAAATGTATGTGACATGATTAAAATTGCATAGGCTTTGTAATTTTGAAATAACCTAGTATCTGTAATTTCTTCTACGGTTACTAAACGACTTTTTAAATTTACTTTTTCCACTGTGTAAGTCGTATTTCTTCAGACAGATGCCCGTAAATGTTGGGACTGCATAATGTACAGTGAATATCCAAAAAGAAAACTTTTAACCCTACATATGTTAGTTGTTGTATACCAAGTCATCCAAATAGCCAATTAGTCAACCTCTTAAATCCCGAATTTCCTTTCAATAGCTCAAGCGACGACTCGTTTATACCGAAGCGCGTTCATTATCGGAAGGAAAGATTTTGAAACAACTGGCACACCTGAAACCTGAAGTGATTTTGTTCTTGACGGTCAAAAAAAAAACATCTTTTGGATTTTCAATTATGATGATGTGTGGTAATTTAATGTTTTGTTGGACTTCTTTTGGGAAAGCTGGATTCTTTGAATATAAATCTTCAAGGACTATCCGAGAAGATCGTGCTATAAGCATCAAAATTGTTTTGAAGAAAAATCCACTCTTTGGAAAGTTGGACTACTTTCCACGTGTCAATAAATGTCAGTAGAATAAAAAATGAAAAAGACGAAACTATAAAAACATTATTGACGAACTTCAACTTACTTTGACTAAGTAATTAACTACTTTACTTTGAGTTGAAGAAGAAAGAAAGAAGCGAACATGAATGTGTATCAACCCATTTTTGTAATTTTTAAGGCATCAACTATCATTCTACATCCTTTGCGAAAAATTTCAATGAGCTTTGGGTCAAAACTTTATCTCATGCACACGTTGGAAGAAACGAATATTCTGCATTTTACTTCTTCATAGTTCTGTGAATTAATCTTTAGCATTTACAAAAATCAAGTCCAAAAGAACGATAATGGCTATTAAATGCTGACGATAAAATGTGTACTTGTCTGGCGATTTTGGAACGTCGTTTTTATTTAATTTTTTTCAAGAAAACAGGCTTAGCCATATTATTGAATAAATATTTTAATTTTCCTTTATTTTATCCTACATAAATTTTGCATTTTTTACATTCAGGTGTGAGGAAAAAATTCGAATTTTTTTTAGTGTTTCCTCAATTAAAACGTTTGAGAAACACTGCTGTAGGATCTGGCGTCCGGCAAATAGCACAACAGATTTTCCTTAGGTCTGTTCTACGGTAGTTACAAACTGTTCTTATAAACCCTATTTCGCTTTTTATTTATTTATTTTCCAATCTCCTGTATTAAAACGCTTCTACTTCAAACATGGACTTCATTTTTACGCCGATCGAGAACAATAGTTGTCAAAAACATTGAATTGTGATGGATGACTGTAAATGCTAATTCTTCCGGTCAGTAATTTTTGCTTGCTCTCATTATTCATGTCAAAAATGGATAATTTCAAGTAATGTTTAAAATATTAATTAAAAAAGATAATTTTAATAAATATTTGATGAAGTTTTCGTCTAAGAAATGATTACGTTGTAGGAGAGAGAGAGAGAGAGAGTGGGCATTGATAATATTAATTTTTTTCTTCATAATAGAACAATGGTTCTTAAAAGTATTAAGTTCGAAAAATCTATTGTTTCATTTTTAGACGTTCTTCGAACAATTATTTTAGAATTAATTCAGTAGTTTTGAGGATTACTTTTTCCTAACGTGAAAGTTTGCTGTTTCTTTATCATGCAATATGATGAACTGTAATTTATACGAAAAATTTAATATATTGGAATTCTCCTTTAAAACGGTCATAAGAAAAAAACCGTTGGAACAGATGTTATCAAACTTGATAATAGTTAACAAGAAGTTATAGCATTTTATTTGAAGCAAATAAGAAAGAAAACAAAAATTTCTCATTTGCATTATTGTTAATCGAAAATGAGACAAGAAGACAAATTACAGTAAAGCTCCTCCTAACGGACACTCCTCAAATGTGGACACCCCTTTTAGGCGGGCAATTTTTAATGCCCAGTAGCAAAGCGTTGAGCTTGAAAAAAAAAAAAAAAAAAACTATTTTGCGGACACCCTTTTATTAAGGACAAATATTGTTATCCGATATAGAGAGGCTTTTACCGTATTTTAATCACTTTTTAAGCGAAATTGTTTAAGGGGTTATGCAAAATCACAGTGGATTGGAAATGGCGTACGGCTGGTAGAACGCAAATTTGAGAAAATGCAAGCATTTCATCCGGAATTTGGATTTTTAGCTACAATATTGAACCTTATCGCCAATCGCGTTTTGTCTGCTGTCATTAATTTGCAATTAATTCTAGTAAAAAGTGCTTACTTCAACCGAAAATTTAAAGGGGCACAGTACCTCGTTCCAAATTTTTTTTTTCGTTTAACAATCAGATAAAACATAATGCGTGCATTTAATTCCAATGATGATTAGAAATGAAATTTGAAAGTAGAACGTCATTGTGATCACCCATTAATTTAAAATAAAAAAATAAACTTTTTTTCACTTTTTAAAATTTTTTATAACTTAAAAACAATAAATAATTATAACTTATTTTTAAAATTTTTAAACTCAATAATATCTTTTTTCAATAGATTTTTTCTGAATAATACTTCCCACATATTCTAGAGCAAAAGTTTTCAAGAGCATGGAATTAACTATCTGGAGTTTAGTTGAATTTCAATAATGATTTTTTCGTTAAAAACTCAGAAAAAAGGAACCGAAATTTAAAAATTCAAATTCAGCCATTAAATAAAAACCAACTACAATCTTCAGCAAACAAACTTTGTGTGAAGATATTGTTGGCTCCCATTCAAAACAGGAAAAGAAAAGCAGACCTTGCACATACTGTCATAGTAATATATTACATGTCATTGATAAAATGAACTTATTTCTTTGTTTTAGATAGCAGTGGTTCTTTTACTCGCACTGACTTCAATCACTTTGGCATGGCAGAACATGCCAGTAAGCCTGGACAGCATAGAAGATGGCTATCAAATGATTGTTCGTCACGATCCGTGGTGGGGATTTGAAACATCAGATGAGGATCTTGGTAGTAGCTATCAGTACTATTATCCATATTATGCCAACAAAAAATTTCATACTTCTTCCTACAACCGGATAAGGATGCCAACATTCAACCAGATAAAGAAGCCAACATTCAACCAGATAAGGAAGCCAACATACAACCGGGTAAGGAAGCCAACTTACAACAGACCAGTACGACCACCACGTCCACCACCACCAGCGATTCAACCATCACCTCCTGCGCAATCGGATATGTCTACTCGTGAATGGCCATCTTGGATACCACCTATTAGGCTAATCAAGCTGCCATTGGATGAGCCCCCTGCTGCCATCGACTAAAAGCCAAATCTTTGTTATGCATGAACTATTCTTTCAATTTAGAAATTGATGTTATATGAAATGGTAGTAAATTTATTTATTTATTTGTTGTGCTATGGGATGCTATACAATTTTTGTTCTGAAGAAAAAACGCTGTGCTACTAATAAACTAATTGTAACTCAGATTTGAAACTACTTCAAACTTATTGTCTCAACAGTATCTGGCTAATTGAGAATTTCAATTCATAATGTTGTTGGTCCCTCATTTCATCCTTATTCGCTACGTTTGATCTTTCATCTTTTAAAATTTTCTTAGATAATCCACTGTATTTATTTATTTCAGCAAATTTGTATGCGTAAGTTACTTTATTCCTATTTTTCATGCAGAGCATGAACGCTGTAAAAATTTTTCATCTAAGAAGTGTGTGACAGTGAGATGTTTTAAATTTGGTTTGTCAAAGACGGATACAATGTTAGTAATAAGAAATTTATTTACTCGATACTTCTTAACTTAATGTTACTTCTGGTGACATTTCTATATAGGTAACACAAAACAACAAAAGTATCTACAGAAGTTAAAACATACAATAAGAGTGGGATTAATGTTACCAATAATTTATTAACAAGGTTACTGGCAATGCCGATCAATGTGCAAAGTGTGCAAAATACAAGGGCGCCAGCATCTTGGGGGCGCCTCAGTGTCAGAGGAAAAAAAAACAATAATCCGTCTTCACAAAATTAATTCAACAATTCTAGTTGTCTTGACATAGGCAGACCCAATGATAGTGACTCTCCTCCCAGATACTCCATCTTTCAAGTGAAAGAACTAAGTGTCAAACTGCCGTGCTTGATAGAGATGGTTAGATGGTACCAATCCCTGTGAAACGCACTAGGTCTGCAATTACCAGAAGCCAACAGCAGCCCATTAGAAAGAAAAAAATAAGTTATTTGTTTTATGTACGTGATTATTAAAGTTTTTGCAATAATTGAAAACGCAATAATTATACAGAATTGAATTTATAGTATTTTAGTTTGTATGATGAAAGAAGGCTGGGGCGACTATTTTTATAAACTCCAAGGGCGCCGAATATCGTCGGGCCGGCCCTGGTTACTGGTCATAGCTTTATGCACTTGTTTTTTTTAGCTACATTTATGAAACTTTTTTGTTATAATTAAATAAATTGATTCGTATTACATTTTTTTTTCTTTTTAAAAAGAAAAAAAATGTGGATCTGTATCTGTAAAGCGTAATGTCTGTCTGGTTGTTTAAATGCAGACAAATTCAAACCTGCTAAAGGATTCAAACGAAATTTGGCACAAAATGTTTTGGTTTAAAATGACTCTTTTTCAAAAATAATTTAACTTTTTAAAAATAGACTTCAGAAAGTTGATTTGTTTAACGCGTATACTCTTGTGTATTAGATTTTCAGTTTAAACAAAATGATACAAATTTCATGTGAGTGTCAATTACTGTAACAATCAATCTCTACGTTCAAGTGCATTTATTTGTTTCAGAAGACTTTTTTTCCTTTATGTAAAAATTTAAGAATCGGAGAAAACATTCACAGGAAAAACAACAAGTAATTGCACATTTAAACCAAGTAAAGGAATAAAGAAAATGATGCGTCAGTTTGAAAATAAAATTCTTGTGTAACGGCTTTGCTGATTTTTTTTTTTGCTGAATCTTTCTCCAGATTGGCTTAAATTATGGTTACGCGGAAAATGCAGAGTAATTCAGCTAAATATTCGCACAAATACTTAACAGGACAGAAAGTAGTTGAGCATCACAGAGTTCATTGAGTACCTAACTTGATTGTGTAGAAATCGTTGATTTCGAAGTATATTGGAATAACGAAAAATAAAAGTGAGCAATCGTAAGAACTCGTGCAGAAAGTAGTTGCTCATCACAGAGTTCATTGAGTACCTAACTTGATTGTGTAGAAATCGTTGATTTTGAAGAATATTGGAATAACGAAAAAAAAGTGAGCAATCGTGAGAACTCGTACGAAATAAAATTTCAGAGCTTCTATTCTCAACTTGAAATATTTTCGCATATTAATAAATAAAATTGTTGTAAAAATAATTTTATACTTTTAGTATTGAGTCAAAAGCGGAGAAAGATAAAAAGCTCCTTCACCACGCGAAAACCTTTTACTCATAATATTAAACACTTGGTAAATAATTATGCAAATTGACGCAAACAGATCATTAATATCTCTTAAGCATACAAGATTGCAGTATTTATGTAATTATTTACATTTTCTGCTTTTTTCTTATAACCACAAACGTATGAACTAGTTAGTTAAAATTTAAGTTGGTTGCAGCACCTTTATTAGAAAATATTGACAAATTTGAGCATATTCTGCCTCAAAGACTTTCTTAAGTAATTATTTCTTTAAAGGCCATTAGAAAAACGTTCTACCGATGCATTGTACGCTGGAATTTTACCAGAAATATATTTAAAATTGCCTCAAGTTTTAGAAATGTTGAGGTGAGTCTCCGTTTTATGGTTTCATTCATAATAATGGGGAATTTTAATGTTTATTTCTAGCTAATTCCGAGATATGTCTTTTCGTTAAACTTTCTTATCAATGTATTATTTACATGTTTATATCATATTTTAAAGACATTTGTCATATACGTTTTATGAAGTTTCTTTCGAAACCAACATTCTGTAAAACATCAAATTAAATTAAAACATCTTCATAAGCTATAATTCGCTTTTGAATTCCGACACCAGTTAGCCTCACATTCAGTTAAACAGCTCACAGTAAAACCTTGCCCGCAAGGTAATCACACCTTTTCAGCATCACCTCCATTTTCGTCTAAGTGTAATTTGCATGAACTTCTTCCTTCTTCCATGACTCAGAGTTATTATGTGGTTTTCTAAACAAAAGCAGTCGATTTCAACGTTATTAAAATATTCTTTGTTATGTCGAATATATTTAGAAATGTAAAGCCATAGCGTTTTAAAAAGATTTACAGTAATTTGCGTGCTCACGCACAAATCATGATTTCTACCCTGAAGAGTTTTGCTTCCTGCATTTACTTGCGTTACTGCAGTGGTTTGGAATTCCATGCCACAATAGTTCCACATACTTAAGTAAACTAATACAAAAGTAAAACAAGAAGTTTTGTCAAGCACTATACAAGCCTGTTTTCCCGTAGACACCGACATCAAACTTATAATCTCTCTCTCTCCCAGTTAGCATTGGTTCTTAAATTACTTAAAAGGTACCTGTTTCAACAGTTAATACATATTCATTCACCAATTCATTTATACATTGGTTCACTCATTTATTCTTTCATTCTTTCACTCATTCATTTATTCATGCTTCCATTCAGAAATATCCTTAACAATCCAAATCAAAATGTTTCATGGGACAATAGGCTTGTTTAGTTCTGGACGAATTTTGTCACGAGAAACTTCCGATAAAATTTGTTCTAAGCAAATTCGTCTGTTAGATAAAGATTTGTGTAGGATTTAAAGTTCCCGATAATGATCAATTTTGTGGAACTGTTCAAAATTGGACAAAAATTATTCAAATAAAAAATATTTCTCGTTTAGAATATAGGAACTTAGGCTTGTACGGCCAGTGTCCATACCAAACATAATATTTTCCGGGCTTATAGGCCGTAGTCCAAGCAAGATATTGCGGGCTGACGTTTCTCCTGACATGTTTCAATCTTGTTCAGAGTGAAAATGACTACTATTTCCCTCTGCAGAAGCCTGACACATGTCAGGCGAAACGTCAGACTGAAATATCTTGGTTAGATCACGGCCTTATAAGCCTCTAAAATATTATGTTTGGTTTATAGTCTAGGGCTCCTTCCAAAAAGCCTGTTCAAAGATACTTGGATCTTATATGTAGAGTCTGCATAATTTTGCATCAGTTTCCTCCATAGGCTTTAATGTTAAGATTTTTTGAACCTTTAAAAATTGAATGAAAAATTGTTCAAATCGAAAAACAAAATCGTGAAAATTACCGAGATCTTTCGAGTGAAAAAAAAAAATGTTTCGAATCAGAAAATCCCCTCGAAACTTATTAGGGGGGAGAAGACAAGCAGCCCGACCGACAAACATTTTTCTCAACTCAAACTCTACTTTCAATTTTTTATATATATATTTTCTTCTTTACTTAATTGCTTAACTTATTATTGTATTATTGAGTTATTGTATTATTTTAAGTTTTAACGACATTTTCACGATACATTATACCATTTTTCATTTTTTTTCTTTCTTCCTTTTTTTTTTTTACTTTTACAGGAAAATAGGCGGGAGAAAAGAAAAGCCAATCACGAAAAATGTTTAAATAAAGAATTGTTAAGTAGTTTTGACAGAGTTTTTTCTCTACCCTACTTTTATAACAAATGTAATAATTTAGTAGTTCTTGTAATGAATTAGATGCAACTCCTGGACAGGAGAATTATTAAAATTTATTTTTAAACATTAATGCAAAGTTTTTCCCGAGAAATAGTGATCACATGTAAAATAAGTTATTTAACTGTGAGAATTTTTAACTATGTTTTAAAATGTGTGAATAATAACAATCATTTTCTCTAATATTCTGCAAAAAGGGTTTTACTCTCTTTGTCATAGCTGAAGGCGATATGTTAAAATTACGCCCCAAATTTAAACCAAAAGAACACCTTTGGTTATTTCTTATAAGAATAGTTTTTGTAGAGAAAATCTGAATAAGAAGTGGAGATTATGTGGAATACCTGATGCATAACAACGTGTTAGTAACATCATTTCTTCAAACAAATTATTGATAAAGCGAATGTTCTATTACTAAGTATGCGAATACAGTCCGGCTCCAGATAGATCTCCAGCAAAAATGTCAAAAAATATTGTGTAAGAAATTTAAAATTAATTCGCTGCATACATTTTTCGGTATATTAAGCGTTCGGTATATTAAGTCCTTGTACATTTTATCATTCTTTGTTGAACTCATTCATATTAAATTCTTAACCGGCTCCCTGGTTGTTTCTCTTACAGTTTTGCAAATTTCCTTCATCAATATTTCCTTATGATATATTATACTACTAAAATGCAAAAGCGTTCACAAGATATAAGTTCTAGATTATCCAAAACAGTATAAGTCGTTTTGCAATAACTCTGAGAAAATTATAGCAAATTATATTGTTATACATTTGTTTTGCTATAATTACTTCGAAATCGTAGCAAAAAGGAAGGTTTCGAATTAGAATATTTTTTTCTATGTAAAATGCAAAGTTTCGTGCAAGGATTAAAAAAAGCTTTTTTTTTTCCACTATTTATTTTGTTACCTCACAGAAAAATGAAAATTTACAAAAATGCATAACAATCAGTTTTTGATGTGAAATATTCTTTTCTTGCATACCTAAAAGAAAAAGAATTAGAAACATTCATTAATACGTTTTGTTTCATTTTATAACTTTTTGAACAATTTTCATTTACTTATTATCGTCATAGAGCAGTATTTAGAGCAAAATTCAATAAAATGGAAGTTATGTAGCATAGATGAAAAGTGTTGAAATAATCACCTATATACTGAATTATAAAAGCACGATGTTAAATTCTGATGATATATATATATATATATATATATATATACCAATATATGTATGTACATTCATATATATGAATGCATGCATAAATTTTTATTAAAATTAGTAGCCACAAATATTTTTAATTAAAAACAAAACTCAGGGAAACCTGCATTAAACGTAAAAATGAAAAGAAAAAAGAAAAAAGCTGCTGCTCTAACGTTTATTTAATCTTATATAAAAGGGAAAATACCAGTTTTCACCATTTCATTCGTTCGACCTTCCTCTCTCCATTTTCCTTTTTCTTCTTTAGAATAAAAAGGTTATCTAATCTTTAAATAATCCTACAAATACATTTAACATTCAACCTTACTTTTAAAGCTTCTGATTAATATTAGTATTCATCATGATGTAGTTTCTTGTTACTAATGAATTTTTCGAAAATGTATGTGGCAAATATGTATTTAGTTACGTGTAGTTTGGATTAAGATAAAAGTTCCAAAAGAGCTAACTTAAATCGATTTTGGACGACGACGCCAACGCATGAGTAGTAAATTTTGATAAATTTAGTTTATTTGAGAAGAGATCTCACGAGATATTATAAATTGAAATATATGTCAATTTTAATTTTTGGACTAACTAGTCAAATAAACTTAACATTTTGTAAATCAAGATTGAAAAAAAAAAAAAAAAAAAATCACTTTTTTCTTGGGTTAATAATTTTGATATCTTTAACTATTGTTACTTTGTTCCTAATAATCTACAAAGTATATAATCTTGACTATTTTTTCATTAAAACTTTATACTAATATTTTATCAAGATTATCACTCAATTTACATTCTCTCTGAGTTCCTAAATGCTGATTTTAAAACTTTACCAAAGTAAGTCAATATGTAATGCATATTTATTCAAAAGTGAAGGGATATATATCCTTAAATTATTTCGTTTTGCAGATAATATTTTTTCAGTAAAAATAACGAATGAAAATACTTTTTCAAGAAGAAAAATTATCACAGAATGAACTGTTTATTTCAAAAACTAATTTAAGAGCGGAATTTTTAAATTTTGAGAAAGCATTCCTAGAAAAAAACTAAATTTTTCAATAGCATATTCCAGTGTATATTACTTTCAGTTCAGAAAATTATAAGTTTTTTCAGAAAAAAAAATATTAATATGATACAAAATATGTTTTTTCGAAATTTTAGAACTTGGCGTTTGACATGTTTCAGAAATAACTGGTTTAAATGTACTGAAGTTCTAAAACAATTTCACCAATAGAACTCCATATAATTCATATTTACTTGAAAATTCAGAAGACATATGCTCAGTTTAATTAATGTTTATGTTCCTTTTTTTAAATTAATAGATCAAAAAAATATGCATCAGAAAAAAATATTGTATAAATATATAGGTGTAAAAATATTACGGAAGCGTTTCTTTGGCCTCACCTTTGGTTAATGGCGTCTTGGAGCACAATGTCTCTCTTTACAAATGGTGTCCCAGACCATGTCCTAATCCAAGGCCTAATCCATGAGCACCATATCCATGATGTCCTGCTCCGAGACCATACCCGTGTCCCAAACCATATCCGTGTCCCAGGCCATATCCATTTCCAAGACCATGAGCATATCCTAAACCATGACCATGACCAAGAAGTCCGTGGCCAACACCATAGCCGTGTCCTAATCCTCCAAGATGTCCGTATCCATGACCCAATCCATGGCCATATCCATGTCCACCGTAGCCGTGATGTCGAACATCATAGCGTGTGCTGACTCCATGTCCTCCGTGGTAGGCATATCCATGATGACCGGGTTTATGATGTATTACTAAGGATCCATGACCATCGGCCGATGCCAAAGCGAAGAGGGACAAGAGTCCAAAAACAATGGCCTGTGAAAGAGGGAGAGAAATCAAATACAGTTACAGGTAAAAATGAATCAATACGAAAAATAACAAGGTAGAAAATAAATTTATAACCATAAAGTTGTTAGAGGAATTAACAATAATAATTAAAATTATCTAGCCATTAAAATGTGTACATAAAACTATCCAAGTAACTAAAAAAAAAAAAGACAGATAAAAACTTTCTCCCTTCCTTGGTCTTTGTTTCAGGCAATGCGAAACATTGACCAAGGAAAAAAATACACACATATCATCGACATATTGACAGTCATCAACATATTGACAGTGTGAAGCATTGGGTTCATTAAAATTACTGTACTGTATTTACATTTGTAACAGCACAAATATGACATATGTTAATGCAATTTCCAAACACACATGCATCATCCTTGTTTGACATTGAGTTTAATATGGAATTGATATTGACCTAATTCTTTATGTGGGACATGAAAAACTAATCTTACAAAATGAGTCAAAATTAATTAAAAGATTCACTTGAATTACCATTCAAAAACACAAAATTGATTAAATTATTAATGAGATCAGTTCTATATTGTGTTGGAATTTTCATAGTTAAGTAAAGTTTCGAATGCAATCTAAAATATAATATTTTGGTTGAGGACACTTTTGAGTCAAACTTGTTTCCTTGGCATATTTGTTATTCATCCAGCAAAATGCTTAAGAATATAAAATTATTTCCGCAATTTTTAAAACAGGACTTTGATGTAATTCTCGCCTCTCAGATCAAGGCTTTCTTTCTTTTCTTTTCTTTTCTTTCGTTTCTTTTTTTTTCTTCCTTCCTTTCTTTTTTTTTTTTTATATTTTAAGTGACATTTTTCTGGCATATTTCCGAATTAGTTCCCTTAACCTTAAGTTTAGACTTGGATTCAAGAATTGAAAAGACTGCATTCTAAGTGGTTTGTTAACATGGAAAAAATACAACAGTAGCCAGAATAGTTACTTAGTATTGGAATAATTTTCAGTGCAGACATCTACGAATAAGGAAAGTTGCATTCTATTATTCATTTACTAATGAATTCATATTAATTTTATGTATAAATCAAATGTTTCAACATAGAACTAAACTGTTGTGAAAAAGTTAGAAAGCATCTTAATGAATTCGATATAAAATCTTAAATAAAACTAATTCCAGTAATGAGCACCTTGAATTAATAATTTAAGCAATTAAAACACCGTTACATTTCGTGTAAGGGAAAACATTTTTCAAGCATTTTTTCACAAAATTAAAAGAATTTTTTCAATTTCTAAAACGAAAATATGTTGCAAAATTATATACTAGTACAGAATTTATGAAAAAGATAATAATAATTATAATAATAAAATAAA
Organism: Octonoba sinensis; assembly: GCA_038502835.1. Classification (NCBI taxonomy): domain Eukaryota; kingdom Metazoa; phylum Arthropoda; class Arachnida; order Araneae; family Uloboridae; genus Octonoba; species Octonoba sinensis. The sequence goes on from CM076604.1 coordinate 87,814,003, forward strand.
AATAATAATAAAAAGATAAATAAAACTACACATTTTGCAACTTATCATTACCATCTCAGATCTATTAAACACTTTCTTAAACACCTTAACTTCAATAAGCAACTATTTATCATAAACCGTTTCTGTTTTCCCTTATTTTCAATGTTTTTTTTTTTTAATAACTGGGACAGGAAAAGAAAAAAAAAGTTGGAGAACTGTTACAATGCCACTTTGACAACGAAGTTTGATTCATATTGAGCTTTATGTCTCATGGGTTGCTTCTGTATTTAATTGTATGGCACTAACATCCAACAAAATACATCATTAGTAAAAAATATAAAAATCGCACTCACAGATAATTAACCAGTGACAACAGTGGCTCGCTGAAACCTTTTTTTAAAAGTAATTGCTATGGATTCAAAATCTGAATTTAAAATGCTTTTTGGTAAACACACAAGCAGAAAGTTACTCCTCCGTAACTGATGCGACTGGGAACTAATATAATTGCTATCTATGAATAACGACGCATTTTTAATAATTCCAAATATAGAAGAAAGATTTGCAAACTTACTTATACGCTACACTAATTCAGATTATATGAAGAAATATATATATATAGGTATTAAAATAAAAATAGTAATTATAAAATATTATAATTTTTTTAATTGGATACTGGTTACGTAAATCAATTAAAATTAGTATAACTTAAAATCTCTTCTGTGAGCGATATAGAGTTTCCAACACTTTTTTATATGTCAGAGTAAAATATTAGTTCAAAGCGATTATAGAAATGCTATGCTTTTAAACAAAGTTTTTACAACTCTCTAGCAATGAAACTGGTTATTCTTACCAGAACGGTGTTCATTTTTAAGAATGAATCCCTGCTAAAAACTGAGTCAGGCTGGCAAGTGTGATGAGAAAGGTGTCCTGAAATAATTGCTCTACGCAGGGCTTATATAGCCGGAAATCAGCCATTGTGTTCGGCATTCAACAATTGGGATCAAGTAGAAAAACATAACGAACAACACCAAACGACTTAAACTACACCTTCGCATGATCACGGACAAATAAAAAAAAATTGCTACAAAATTCATTTAACATATTGCACTACTTTCTTCTACTGTTGTCATAACACTTGAAGGTCAGTAGGGTGTGGTACTATGCTTCACCCCCCCCCCCTCCTCCTGTTAAACATTGCGAAAAAGCACCAAACCCCACAGAGGCAAATTTAGGACATCCATCCTATCTCAAAGTTAATAGACAGTTGCAGTTTCCATTGTGTTTGGAACAAGATGGAAATCAAAGTTAAGATTCTTGCCTTTTTCGATGAAGCAGAACGAACTGGTTCTGAGATCTAACACGAAGATCAACTGTTCTTGATTTCACTAATGGTCGGTGAACTTATCCTTGCTTTGTTGCGCTGAGGTTTCGCTTTCACTATCTTCCCAATTACGCAGCTGGAACCTGGAAGTTTATCTGGAAAAGAGAAGTTGTTTTTGCAATTTCTTTCCATGGGAACAAAAAAGGAAGATTACTTGGAATGTCAATGTTTTATCTCGTTTTTGTGATTGTAACTACTAGATTTATCAGATCAGGAAGTAGCACTGCTGCCACAACTCAAATGCAGAAGACAGAAATTTCATAACTTTACATTCTATTGGAAAACGTTTTTTATATAGAAACATTGTTAACTCTACCACAGTGGTTTTTATGCATTTTATTCCACACAACTGCGCTTCAAATAGTTAATTGCACTAGTATAACTGACATTTTTTATGATAATTTAATAGCTATCCGTCTTTTAAATTAAACAACAAAATTTTATTAATTTGTAAAATGACCCGTTTTTATCCAAGAGCTGATTTCAAGCCACAGAGGGTAGTCGAAATAGTTAAACTTTGTTATTTCTTAAACATTTTACTAAGGTTTCTATTCACACAAGTGTACAGTTTTATTCACGTAAGTTAATTTGCCCCTGAATAGCATAATATCCTGACTGTCATAACCAGGAGAGAGATATATTCCAATAATAAACTAGTCTGTTGTGACCATCACAGAACTTTTTTCTATGTCCTTCATGTGAATGTTGCTACTCGCCAAATATCCATAGTATGACACATATCTTTATTAAAAGAAAATAATAATAACAATAATTGTATTGAGAATGATTTTGAGCCAGGATAAACTAATTAAAAGGTTTTGCTTCCAGTAAATATTCTAAATGCTATAAATGTTAACAACATTTTTATTTTTTGATTTGTAGGTCAAATGGCAATAATACAGTGCTAAACAAAGTTTCAGATCCCTTGGTGCGATTGGCGCCAGAATATAATCGTTTGAATTGTTTAATTTTTGGAATATACGCATAGCGAGAAAAACTTTCGATTGCTCCAGTCCTCTTGTCTCGAATTTGGCCAAAATTCAATCAACATTACTTCTTATCAGTAGGTATGTGTGTAGTAGATTTCGTTTAATTCTATGCATTATGTCTTGAGGTACAGCTTCCACAAGAACTAATAAAAAGTTCGACTGCTCCACCCCCCTTTTAACGAATGGCGCCAAAATGTAATCAGAGCCTGTTCTTATTAAGGTCCACTTATATCAAAAATTTTGATCGATTTCCCCCCTTTCTTCTCGAGATATAACACTCACACTAATCGAAAAAAAACATTCGATTGCTCTGCCCCCTTTAAGTTGATTTGAGCAAAAAACGAATCAGCAGCAGTTCCTATTAGGGTTCATGCGTGCATCAAAGTTCGTTCGATTCCATGCATTACTTTTTGAAATACAGCGGCCACAAAAAAAAAAAAAAAAAAAAAAGACCACAAACACACAATTTCTAAAAATGTTCAAAATGTAAAATGACGTGTAAATCCGTCAATGTTCGACTTTCGAAAATTTTCACGAATCCAATACTTTCTTTTATACATCCGGATATAGAAGTTAGTAAAAACAAATGTCAGAATGTCAGGCTGCATCGGAAGACCACGCATGCAATTATTAAAGCACTCTAAATCTCCATCCACTAAAAAATTGAAGTTTTTTGTCATTTTATTGTATTAGTTCTTTATTGATTTTCCAAAAAATGAAGATAATAGTAAAATCTGAAAACTTTGGCTACAGCTTTGAACGTTAACTCATCTGTTAACTAAATTTGACTGATATTGCATTCAATCATGCATTATAAGTCAGTGTTATGATAAATCTAGCACATAAAACATAGATTAGCTGTACTTTGTTATTCTTTGTATAAATAAAACTTTTCCTAATACCTTTTTCACCGTCTTAGAGATCACAATACGACATTTTCATAAAATTAGCTTAATACTTGAATACAATTTGTTTAATTTTATAAGTTATTTACTTAAGTTTTCAACAGTGATTTCAACCATCTACAAATTAACTTTTTCCAAAAATTGTCTTTTTCTCCGACATGATTTTCCTCTTCCATATTATAATCAGCTATGCACTGTAAAAAAATTCTGTAAAAGTACCGAAAGGAAACTGCGTGTTTCTTCACATTTAAGTAGAGAATTTTTTTTTAACGTAATAATCAGTGACTTCTAGCTTAAAAGTTGTATACAAATGCATAAATAAAAGCTTGAGATCTGCGATTACCAGTTTAAAAATTGTCAAAAATGTATTATAGGCGCATAATTTATTCTCATGTCTAGCGAGCAGCCTGCTATCCCTCGGCGGCCTAAGGCATAGGAATTAGAGCAGCGTGAGTTCAACTGAACTTACATTAGACTTTGTATACCAGCAGTAGTAATTCAGCGTGCTCACAGATGGCACCACTATTGTGGAACATTTCTTTTTCTTCAATCAATTTACAGAATGATTGCGCCCTTTTTATTTTCTGAAATTTCCTTTGCTGAAGAATTTATAGGTTCTTGCTTTTAAGTCTCTGTAATTTTGCGTTAGAGTCCAAATAAATGATTTCCAGTAGATTCTCATGTTGGCGCCAAGCTGGAAGAGGGACGTAGTGGTAAGGCGCAATCTTCCTACGCCCAAGTTTGCAGGATCAAACCTGGCCCAACTCGGTGGATTTTCAAGTTGCAGAAAATCGTCAGCTCCCATATCGTATTATTATGCGGCATGTTAAAGATCCCTCGAGTATCCATTTGGCTTGGATGTTCTCAGCGAAATTAAATTCCTAGTGCAGTTTGCATCAATTAGAGCTTAGGTTGGGGCCATCTACGGGGAACCTAAGCGTCAAAAATTCTCGAAGTGCTAATGGCAAACGCCGACAGTGGTGCTACTTGAAAGAATGGATGCCTATTATCCGGGAATGCACTGGCCTGCAATGGTTAGTGACCATACGCAGCCCCATTAGAGAAAATGATTTTCATGTATTTTTGGGCAAATTTTTTTTACAGTTTATCGAAAACAAAATAAAATAAAGGAGAAATATTTTCGGAAAAAAAGATTAATAATAATATATTTTTATTTCTTTTAAATGATGTCACGCTTCGAGGGGGAGGGGGGTTGAGAATTTGTGACAGTTTGTGACAAGGGGAGGGGAGGGGTAACAAGAAGTGTGACATCCTGCATTGTGCAACATAGTGTGACATGTGACAGGGGGGGGGGTGTCAAATGTATGGGAAATAAGCGTGACATCATTTATGAACGGTCCCTAGCAGAAATTCCAAAATTAAAGTTGGTTCTTTTCAATAAACATTTTGTAAATTACGCTCCTTTAGCTTCTCACAAAAATAATGGGAAATGAAAATCATTCATCCGTGATCAATCTCGTTAATTTAAAAGTTCACAATCATGGAGGAGATTAAAAAATCCTGTAATCAAAGCGAATGCACAATAATTATTTCGTAACGTTTGATATTCTTTTTCAAGTTTTATCGTTCATTTTCTGCGCTCTTTCAGTGGAAAACCTTAGCCCCATTTCCGGGGTTTTCTTTCTTCTTTCTTTTTCATTTCGCAACAAATGATATTTTGTTTAGCCAACTTGATTTCTTCATTTTGACAGAATAAAATGAAACAGAAAACTCATTATTTTATTCATTTCTTTGTGCTTTTTATTTTCCTTTCGATGCCAAGCAGAAAAAGGTAAGTTAAAAGTAAACACTTGCTGTTTATATTATACGTGAAGGTGTCAACTGCAAGGTTTCAAACAGAGATCTGAACACAGACACTTTTTTATAAATTCAACAATTGGAGCAAAGTTCGTTAGCATACGTAAAGCGTTATACAGTAGCAACTAAATCAGATTTCAAAGATTATTTTGAGCTGTCACAAAATAAATGAATACACTGGTACTTACACAACTTTGAAATAAGGGGGAGAGGGGGTGAGCGAAAGGCCTTTACTTGATGAAAGTTGGTAAAGAAACTCATTGGTGAAATAAATATTATGTTACATAAATAAAAGCAGATATTCCTAAACTGTGTAGAGTGTAAAAATGAGAGAGAAAAACATACAATCCCAAAAAGTAATTCAAATACACTGCTGGAGAAAACCTAATAAAGTTCTTTTTTCTCTTGCTCTCTCTCCCAAATCTCTAAGAAATAATTTTATCCCATGAAGTCTTGAAAAAAGTAACTTGCGGAAGAAACCATTTCATAGCAAAAATGAATACAAAATACTTAAAAGATGGAATCAAGCATAAAATGAATTAGCTAGAAATAGCTCTGGGGAAAAACCGCCTGCTAAAGAAAGAAGACAGGATACAGATATCATTTACTTAAGAAAATCATATCCTTAACCAGAACGGTTGTTTGGCATTGTCTCTCCACACGAAATAGCATGTTTACTAAACAGTTGTCGAAGTTAGAGTACGCCCTCCGCAAGGAGTAGATGTTTTGTTTGATTGGATTTTTTTTCTCTCTGATATACATAATGGTGCCAACAGGTATCTAGCCAATTTTTTTAGAGGTGCCAATAGGTAACTCTAAAACCTAGCATACGTGCTTCAAAGGTTTTTAACCTGCCTATAGGCAGAACTACATCAATTAGATGTGAAATCTTACAGTCACCTTAACATGATCAGGGTCATCCGTCGGAAGAGCTGAATCACATCTACGCAATATTACACCCCACACAGTGGGTCGGGTCTTTCATCGAAAGAGTTAAATTAAATGTTATGAATGTTGAGAGAGTACAGTACCCGTTTCCAAATTTTATTTCGCTTGGAAATGCGAGAAAAAAATCATGCATTTTATTAGAATTATGATTAGAAATGAAACTTGAATTTAAAACCTTATTGTAATCAAGCAAGAATTATTATTTTTTTTTTCAAAATTTGTTTTTCTACTTTTTAAATTTCTTATAATTTCTTCAATTATATTTTTTGCCAAAAAAGGTTTTTTTTAGTAACACTTCCCAAACTTTCTAGAATAAAAGTTAGCATGGAATTAAACTATCGGAAAGTCAGTACAATTTTAATATATATTTTTTTTTTCGTTACCAACTCAGAAAAAAAGACAAAAAAAATCAAATTCAAGAACGAAATATAACCAAACTATAAGCGACAGAGTCAAAGCCATGCTAATTTTTACTAAACAAACTTGCTGGAATGCACATAAGAAGTTTCAAAGCTATATCATTAACTGAAAAAAAAAAAAAAAGCGTTAAGGATTTTGCTACACGTAATTGTTCAAATTACAAAACAGAGAAAAATGCGTTCAAAGATTTCAAATGCAGAATGAAAACAGACAAAATCATTTACAAAATCCGAAATATCTTTTGAAGAATAATTACTGACATAAGTTTGAAATTTTGCATAGGGCTTTAAAACTATTTCTACTATCGAAATACGTAATTTAAAAATTATTTGATATTTTGAACAATTTTGAGGAATTATGGCCCATTAAACTCCAAAACAGAATGCAGCATTCGGGACCTTGGGCGAAAAAGTTACCCCTTTGAAACTTCCGTTGAACTATTATATTTCAATAGTGATTTCTGGCCACAATAGGCCATGTCATTGGCCGCCCCAATGTTATACGCTACTTCTGAGCAATGTTGCCTGCTTTTTTTCATTTTTCGCCTTCAAGATAACATAGTGGCTCTCGATTGGCTATTAAATCTGTAATGAAGAAACTTTTTTTAAAAACATATTTGGAACGGCAAATTTTGATTAAAGTTCTGACAGCGTTTCTAAATCGCGAAGAATGTTTTCAACTTTACAAAGCATTTTTGAATACCCACTCACTTTTGCTTAGGCATTTTTGTCGGTGACAGAAATAACAAAGTTTTGAGAATTTTTTTTAGACAAAAGAAACGCCATCTCTAATTGAGTCTAAAGCAATATTTTCTTACTTAAGGCAACCTTTTTTTGCTGCGACAAATATTTTGGATTAAAATTGAAATTAAATGCAGTATTAGGCATATATAAAGAATAACGCTTATAAATATTTTTGCGTTTCAGGAAAACATAGCTATTCAATTCTGAAAGTGCGCACACATAAAACGCATGAATAAACAGTCTCTTAATTGTGAACATTCAGTATTTATTAAGCGTACCAGAAAAATGAGCATTTGCCTAATTTATTGGTTCTGATCCATGCACTCGCAGAAAAAGGGCGAAAATGAACATTACTTAATACCGCATTCGTCTGTTGTACATTAATTCGGAAAAAAGAGCTACTAAGTGGAAACAATTTGCAAAAAAAAAAAAATCCGACACCTTCTGTTGTAAAAAAACTGCTCCAAGTTTGCTCATATACACAGAAAATACTAAATATGCTCTAATTCAGCGGTTCCCAAACTATGGTAAGCGAAGCCTCTCCAGGTGGTACGCAGCAGGCAAAATAAATAAATAAATAAATAAATAAAAGAGGTTAAAACACAAAAATTCAGGATTGAAAATGGAATTAGCCCAATTAGAGTTGGGAGAATGATGGGTCAAAGTGAAAAATGAGTTCTCGTTATTGTCAAGAAAAGCATTGCTGTTCTGAAACTGCTTTTCCAATATGATATTTATTAAAAACAAATATAGAAGCAAATTAAATGTTGACCCAAATTTGAGGTTGAAACTAACTTCTACGGAGCGAGATATCACCTCGCTTGTATCTGCCATGCAGCAGCAGGCAAAATAAATAAATAAATAAATAAATAAAAGAGGTTAAAACACAAAAACTCAGGATTGAAAATGGAATTAGCCCAATTAGAGTTGGGAGAATGATGGGTCAAAGTGAAAAATGAGTTCCCGTTATTGTCAAGAAAAGCATTGCTGTTCTGAAACTGCTTTTCCAATATGATATTTATTAAAAACAAATATAGAAGCAAATTAAATGTTGACCCAAATTTGAGGTTGAAACTAACTTCTACGGAGCGAGATATCACCTCGCTCGTATCTGCCATGCAGCAGCAGGCAAAATAAATAAATAAATAAATAAATAAAAGAGGTTAAAACACAAAAACTCAGGATTGAAAATGGAATTAGCCCAATTAGAGTTGGGAGAATGATGGGTCAAAGTGAAAAATGAGTTCCCGTTATTGTCAAGAAAAGCATTGCTGTTCTGAAACTGCTTTTCCAAAATGATACTTATTAAAAACAAATATAGAAGCAAATTTAATGTTGACCCAAATTTGAGGTTGAAACTAACTTCTACGGAGCGAGATATCACCTCGCTCGTATCTGCCATGCAGCAGCAGGCAAAATAAATAAATAAACAAATAAATAAATAAAAGAGGTTAAAACACAAAAACTCAGGATTTAAAATGGAATTAGCCCAATTAGAGTTGGGAGAATGATGGGTCAAAGTGAAAAATGAGTTCCCGTTATTGTCAAGAAAAGCATTGCAGTTCTGAAACTGCTTTTCCAATATGATATTTATTAAAAACAAATATAGAAGCAAATTAAATGTTGACCCAAATTTGAGGTTGAAACTAACTTCTACGGAACGAGATATCACCTCGCTCGTATCTGCCATGCAGCAGCACCTTCTCATTAATTTCGTTTTTTTCATTTTTTGCATAATAGGTATTTTGTGCTTAAAGACGTATTTCTAATGCTGTTTTGGAAGTATGTCTTAAAAGTATATTTTATATATTTCATATATTTTACTTTATACATACAGCTTTATTTTAATAAACGATTTTCTCTGCATTAACTATAAAAAATGGTGTGATTGAAATAACCTAGTTGTCGTAGTATTTTTATATAAACTGCTAGAGTGTTCTATGCGATATGATAAAGTTACATTAGCAGTGGTACGCAAAAGGTTTGCAAGAAAAATGGTGGCATGCGAAAAAAAAAAAAAAAAGTGGGCACGCTGCTCTAATTCAAATTGTCAACTATATCGTCGACTTTGGGTAAAGCACAAAGCCAGTTGTGTTTTCAGTCATGCAAAGCCACTAAACCCAAAATTAACGCTTCTACACAGTTATAAACATATATGAAATGTTTCTCGCACATTGAACTTCCAGAAAATCAAAATATATTTAGGAGTTCACGGTAATCGTTGCAGTACTTTCTTCTTTTTTGGAAAGTAAAATTAATTTCACAGCAGCAAACAAACAATATAAAACTCAACGACATAACTTTCAGTTTTACGTTAACATTAGATTCATAACAGTATAGTGATAATGATTGAAAGCTACGGTTTCTCCAAATGGTTCTTACTTTAAGATCTTATCTTGTCACGTTCAAGCATGCGGAACTGATGACATTGTCCAGAAGTATTGTAATTTGAAACGAGGTTGGCGTTTACAAACTTTTTCTTGCTGTTTCCGTATCTTTTCATGTATGTCAATAGCTACTCTCTCTTTCATGTTTACAGCAATAAAAAATTATTTTTTTTAATCCTCGTTTTGATAATGTGTGGTAGAAAAGGTGCTACTGAACCCTTAAAAGGATTGGTGATTGTGTATTTTCTAATACACTGTAAAAAATGTTGCACGAAAACACATGAAATTCTTCTGAAGTCACTTATCTAGAGTCTGACGCAAATTTATAGAAAAATGAAAACATGATACTACAAAGTCTTGAAAAAAGGAAATCACAGAGAGGGATATAAACCATCTGTAAACTGAAAGCAATAGATACTCTGGCGCAGGAACAGCGCTATCTTTGAGAACGTTAGATTTCTATTTCTAGTACGCAAAGTCGAAGGTGAGTTCAGCCCACGCTGTAGGGATTCCTGTGTCTAAGACCGCTGGGAAGGATGCCTCCGCAGCTGGAAGGACAGGCTGCCGAAAGCTAAGATGCTCACTAGAGCTGAGCAGAAACCGAACGCCAAAGATGTATAATATATTTATTCACGATTTTTAAACTGGTAGCCACAGATCATCGAGAAACCTGGGATTCAACGCTTTTTAACAACTACTCACGCAACATAACACATCTCTCTGTAATTGTACCGAGTGCGGGAAAACAAGAATTTTACTGAGAAACTAATCATAAATTTTGATTTTTTTTTTAAACAAGTTCTTCATAAATTTACAAAAATGCTCACTTCCCGTTCTATATTTTTATTAAAATTTTTTAATTGTAGCGACAGCGGATGTAACAAAACTAGTGTAATGATTTTAAAGACGATGAATTTTCTGATTCGTATTCGTTGTAAATATAAAAATTATGATGAGATATTGCAGTTTCTTTTCATATTTTTAAAAGGAGTTTTAAATCATCCAAGTGAACACATTATCCTTGTCGTGAACTTCAAACGAATTGACATATTGCTCAATAGCTTTAATTGCTTTCATGATAAACTGTAAAAAAAATTTCCCCCCAAAATTCATGAGAATTTCTTGGAAATCATTTATTTGGAATTTGACTTAAAATTACAGATACTTAGAAACAAGAAACTTTATAGTCTTTAAAAAAATAAATAACATAGTATAAAAGACAGAGACCATTCTGTAAATGGACTGCAACAGATATTGTGCCGCAGTAGAGGCGTCATAAATGAGTCCTCTGAATTACCTTTTTTGGCACACGAAGTCGAAGGTGAGTTCAGTTGAGCCGACGCTGTCTCGTTTCCTTAGATATTAAAACAATAGAAAATAATGTAACTAATAATTTTCTTTTCCGGTTATTTTCTCGGCAAGTCAATAAATATAGGGGAGGGGGGGGGGATTTCTACAAAGTTCTTTAATTGAAAATTTAAACGAAATGGAAATGATTAAAAAAAACATATTTACTGAATATATGTGAGGTTTTCAGTGTTTTTCTGGAAAATGCTGCAGTTGAAAAGAAGCAAACCGCTAAATTAAAAAAAACCAGCGCCAGAAAAAACCCCAGCATTTTTTTCTCTTTGTTTTAATATCATATATAGGTAGTGTTCGGCAGTAGTTAACTAGAAGTAGTTAACTACTAGTGGCAACTACTAGTTGTAACTACTTTTGTTTTGAACTAGTTAACTACTAGTTAAACTACTTTTTTCCCAACTACTAGTTACAACTACTTTCAAAATTCCATCTACTTTTGGAAAAAAAAAAATTTTAAATCTATTTTTTAAACATTAAATTATTCAAATTTTTAGCTTATGAATATTACTCACACAAATGTAGGTATTTTTTATATTATGTTATATAATGAAAAAGTTCTCATAAAAAATCATAATGTTCATTGCAGCATTTACGCAAATTAGGAAAAGCTTTCTAATATATAGTCAATAAATAGCGCCCGCACCAGCGCATGCACAATGAAGTTTAAAGACCAAATCTTCATTTTGGGGAAGCTTTACTTCTACTCCAGTACCATGCATGCGTTTGGGATACCATAAATCACAAAAAGAAAGAAAAAATACTGATATTTAGGATTTCCTTTAGAAGAAAATACTGATTTTTATGATTTTATTTTCAGAAACAAAATACTGATTTTTATGTTTTGTTTTAGAAAAAACTGATTTTTATGATTCTTTTTTAGACAAAATATTGATTTTTATAATTAAAAAAAGTTATATCAGCTTCTTCCGAATTATTAAAATATAGATATTTTTATTATAAATTTTAATATATTCTGGGTTCAAGTAATACATTAGAATTTTAATTTACTCTATGGTCACCTTAATGCATCTGTTCCTCTAGGGAAAGATGGAATAGCTTCGTTAAGGTGTCAAAGAATGACATTTTATCAGAGAACATAGAGTTTTTTGAAATACTGACTACAGCAAAAGCATCAACCGCACCTTTGGAAAGGACTTTTTCTACATTTGGAATAGCGCACTCAAAATTAAGAAACTTATTGGTGGTTGATAAGGCATCAAAACTTGTATTCTTGATGAATCATCTAAATAGTAAAATTTATTAAACTCTAGTAAACACTTTATGTGATATTTGCCATCTCTGTTTATATATTCAAGAAATTTCACTCAAAAAATTATAACAGTCCAGTCAACTTATTTGTATATATTCAAGAAATTATAATACATTTAGTCTAGAAACATAAGCTTTCTCTTCTGTTTCCTGTTGTTTTCTATTTATTAAGCATACATTTTTTATAAATATAATAAATTATTAAATAATTTTGAACTAGTAATAAATAAATATTTCAACTGAAATATCTTAAAATTCTTTGAAGACATAAATAATCAACTGAATTTGTTACTGTATTTGTGTGCGCAAACATATTTTGCTTAAAAAAATCCAAAAAATTTGACTTATATAAAAAAGTACTATTTTTAAGAAAATTAAAAATAATAATAATAAAAAAAAAAAACCAACCCAGCCTTGACCACAATTTAAAAGAATATAATCTAAATTCCAAAGATGCGTTACAAAGAAATTTTGTAAATGAATGGGGGTTGAGCAATGGGCAGAGGGAGAATTTTAAATTGATATTAAGGGTAAACCCCTTCATTTTACAACTACTGAGAAATTGTTTCTTCTTAAAAACATAAATTATTAACTTTATTAAACGACTGCATATTTAAAAAAAAGTTTAAATTTAGAGAAAAAGGTTTTGTCTTTATTCATACTATCTTTATATATTAATTGTTCAGTTTAAATATTTATGTTCAGTGGAATTATTTGGAAATATTCAATCTTTGAATGTTTTACAGGAATTTCTTTAAAATTGTTTTAATGATTAAAAATAATATTCAGTTGAATTGATAGGATTAAATATTTAAGAACAAGCCTAAAAATCGAAATTCAAATGAATTATACTTAAAAGTAGTTAATTAGTAGTTAACTACTTTTGGAAAACAGTTAACTACTAGTTACAACTAGTCTCAGAAAAAAGTAGTTAACTACTAGTTGCAACTACTTTCGTTTAGAGTAGTTAGTAGTTGGTAGTTAACTACTTTTTGACGAGTAATTGCCGAACACTATATATAGGTAATAAACTTTCACCACTGAGGAAGTGTTTTTTATTGCAGGACTTCGATTGCTTCCTATTGCCTTCTTTGCGTTATTTTAGAGCTCTTATATTGGTCATCATTCATCGCGAACACCTCTGTACCTCAGTAGCCCTACGTTGTGCACAGAACTATGTAGTGCAGAACATTGATCAAAAAACGATAGAATTAACGTCCCCAAAGAAGCTGGATGATCGTGACAGACTTTTTGAGTAATTATTTCCAATATTTTAATCAAACTCATTTCATTCAATTTTTCTCAACATCTACGTATGCTATTCAATGATGCATCGCACTTTAATATGGGAAATAATTTTCGAGTTTTGTAGGCTCAATGACTCTTATTACAATGAATTATTTGCCTCTACCACAATAGAATGGTCAGTAACATAGTTGAACAATAATTAGAACATGTAAAGCTTCAGTTATTTTCGATGGACTTTTTGGTAAATTCAAAATGAATATAGACAAGAGTTTTTTTTTACAAGTACGATCGCGCGTCATTCCACTTTAGAAAATATGGCCTCTACCTACACCTTCTTATTTTGCACCCAAACCACCACAAGATCGTTTTAGCAATGTTTCATCAAGATAATAGCAATAATAGCACACGCGCATTTCTGACCTCCTTATTCAGCGTTTCAGAATACAACTCTGCGAATAGTTCTTTATAGCTTAAGAATCTATTGAAACGTTTAAGGAAAATCAGTTTGAATGCATTTAACTGTTTGAGAGTTTTTTCCCACATAACTAACTCTTCAGTATACAATCAAGTTGGAAAGTGGCTTTACTGAAGGTTTCCTTTAGAAAGGGCAGGCCGCTGATGCAAAATATCGACTTTTTATTTTTTCTCTTTGTTTTAATATCAAATTGTGTCGACAGAGTGGCGTAGTGGGAAGACACAGGTCTCGTATGTCCAAGATCGCAGGTTCAAACCTGGCGCAAGTCGGTGGATTTTCAAGATGCAGGAAACCGTCTGCGTCCATGTCGTATGATTATGCGGCACGTTAAAGATCCCTTGAGTATCCGTTTGGCATGGATACTCTCGGCTAAATTAAATCCCTAGTGCAGAATGCATCAACGAGAGCTCAGGTGCCCCATCTAGGAGAAACTAAGCTTCAAAAGAATTGCGGCAATGGTACCACATCCATTGTGGTGCCGCTGAAAGAGTTGGTACCAATCTCTGGGGACGCACTAGGTCTGCACTGTTTATGACCAATACTGCAGCCCCATTAGAAAGAAAAAAAAATCAAATTGTATAAAAAGTTGCGGTAAAAATTGTAAATATTCAAATGATCTCTCAGTTTTCTTCAAAATGTGAAGAAACATAACTTTAATTTGTAAGTGACTTAAAGAGAATAAAGCTTGTTACGTGTTATAATAATGAATGAATAGAAGGTTAAAAGATCCCAACTCCTTTTTAACAATGACAGTTATAGAAGAGGACTACTTTTTAATAAGAATGTGTGCGTGTTTAATATTTCCTAAGTAAACGAAGTATAAATTTATAGAAAAACAAAAGAAATACATATCGTTACAGACAGCAGTATGAGCTAATTTCAATTTTTGAAGGAAAAAGAAGTTTATATTTCTGTAAGACATAAATGAAAAAAAAAAGCTACTTTAACTTTCATATCGTCAAATGTTACTTAAACTTATCGCTGCTTTGTACTTTATGACGTTTGTACGGTTCTACCATCAACCAAGGCGATCTGCCTGGCAGAGTGCCAAGAAGAATCCATTCATGTTCAAGGGAGGAACTGCTGGTATAAGGAATGTGACTGGTTCTAGTTCGTTTAGCATGCTTGATTTCTTCCGAACTGATGCTATATGCCACTTTATAAGTTTAGTTGATTTCAAAAAACAGAGAAGCAAACATTCCGATTCGAATACTAAATAAACGAACCTGAGAATGAACTTCCCTAAAACTCCAATGGGTTCGCTCTTTTGTGCCATGCGCAGAAGCTCTAAAATGTTAAAATTCCGTGGTCGATCTGTACCAAAAAGGCAAAAATTGAATTAGGGGCCGTTCATAAATGACGTCACGCTTTTTTCCCATATGCTTGACCCACCTCCCCCTTTGTCACAATACGTCACACTTCAGTGGACCCCATCTCCCCCTTTGTCACGCTTCACGTTATGTTGCATAATGCAGGATGTCACACTTCTTGTTACCCCCTCCCCTCCCCTTGTCACACTTTGTCACAATTTCACGAACCCCCCTCCCCCCTCGAAGCGTGACATCATTTATGAGTGATCCCTTAAGTATGTTTCGGCATTATGTGAAAAATTACTGGAGCATCATTTGATAGGTGTTTTCGAAAGTGTCGTGTCAAAAACGATTGTAAGACTCCCAATTTACCAACTTCACTAAAACCGTACGTAAATTGATGTAAATAAGTTATTGTTGTCTGCTTCCAACGTTGTACTTTTTAGCTTCTAGAATTCAGATCAGTCAATAGTACCACACCCCGATGAACACACACAAGAATGTCATTTCATTTGCATTAAATAAGTCAAATGCAGGACGAGACCAAGGAGAAACAACGTGGTTTCTCTTTTTTTCGACGTTTTGAAATGAAATGCTCGAACTTGTTCATTTCACAAAGGATTAACATCAATAATAGAGTATCAGATTAGGTATAATGCTTAATTGTTGATGTTATGTCATTGCTCTCGCTTATGAATCATTTTTCCAATAATCAGTTTCCGAATCGTTAAACATCATTTTTTCATTTAATCGTTAAAATTAATAAGTGTTCTTAAAAAAGTTATGCTTTTTATTTCTTTATACCCTCATCAAATTAAAAAATGTGCACATCTATTATAATAATTTTTTATATATTCGTTTCTATTACATACGTCAGTGCTGGCGGATTATTGCGAGATCAAATTAAAAAAAAGAAAAAAAGAAATCTAATTCTGCTTTGCGTTACTGTTTCAGGCTTCTTGGTATGGTGATATTTTCCTTGATTAATAATTTACCGAGTGCATTCTTCATTATCATGGAGGAAAAGAAAAATAAAAATTTAGCTTCAATAAAGCACTGCCAAGAAGATGCAGGAAAAACTGCATTAGCAAAGCTACTCGAAGCCTGGAAATCACTGGAAATTCTGACCTTTGGACAATTCCTGAAAGTTACCGTCTTAAAAATTATTTAAGATAATTTTTATTTATTTTAATTTATTATATGAAAATGTATGCGTACGGATCATTCTTAAATGATGTCACGCTTCGAGAGGTGACAAGTAGAGGGGAGGGGATAACAAGATTCAGCGGCGGACTGGCTATGCGGGCATTCGGGCAAATGCCCGGTGGGTCGGTCCAACCTGGGCCGGTCGCAAAATATCTATCCTTTTTTTAAAATAAAGTATACAGCTTTTACAATATTCATAAAAAAATGGGGATCAAAACTATGCCGTAACCTGGGCTTCAGAGAGTGCAATGGGGTAAAATCTTTAGGGTCTGGCCGTTGGGCCACAAGGGGAGGGGGAGCAGAATTTTTCAGGGCCGGCTAGTCCCTTATAGACAACCTAAGCGGCTGCCTGAGGAGCAAAAATGATTATGTCTTATTCTTAAATTTTGAAAATAAATACACAAAAAACATCAGTTTTGAGCTTTAGGCTACTGCCTAAGTCGTCTATATGGACGAGCTCTCGGGCTGGCTTGAGAAATTTTCAGGGCCGACTCGTCCATATAGAAAATCTAGGCGGCCGTCTATTATGCAATTTTTTGAGAGCCACAAAATGGATGTTTTTAATTTTGAGCAGTGCAGGAGGAAAAGGCTAAGGCGGTCAGGTGATTGCCTAACGGCGCAACGCCCTAAAGGACGGCAGCTATTAACAGCTAATTAACATATTACGCATTATTGCCCTTCTATGGTGAATAAAAAAAATTAATCTTGTAGACATATAATATTATTCAAATACATATCTGCATACTTACTGACAATATTTTTAATCCTTTCAAGTTACAAAATACGGCCCTGAGAATATCTCAATCCAGGTGATGCAAATTCTCAGGGGCGGCCCCAGAGAATTTCTCTCCGACCAGTTGTCTCAGCCGATTGTCTCACTGCGCAACGCCCTAAAGTGCGGCGGCTGTTAATAGCTAATTTATATACAGTATGGGACCGCAAAATCGGAACTCTCGGGGCCGCCATCTTTCCAGATTTCGGAATTTTCTGGATTTTGGGTTCTCATTCAAAAAAAAAGTAGTAAGTAGCATTAGAGCTCATATAATTTGCTCTGGAAGTTTTTATTAGCATTTTGCTCATTTATAGTATTTTTGGTCACTGGCGTAGATAAAGGGGGACAACCCCCCCCCCCCCACCGAAATTTTAATTTAGATACTTAGAGACTTAGAGGGACCCCACCGAAATGTTGGTATCCGAAAACTTCTTTTGAGACCTTAACTCTCTTTACGCTTTATACTATTCTAAAAATATGTTTTTTTAATAACAATTAAATAGAGTGAAAACTGCCAAAAAAAAAAAAAAAAAAAAACGCGATAAAATGCAAAAAAAGGCAATTTTGGGGCCTTTGGGTTATAGGGTCGTACTAGGCCGCACCTAGTGTTTCAAGTTTGTCGCAGAAAAAAAGAGCCGGAAATTCGCTGCAAATTGCGCGAAATGTTCGCGAGAACACAAATATAATGTAATAAAAACTAGAATATCTGCAATTAAATTTATTTTCTTAAATAAAAAAGGAATAATTTTATTTCTTTCAATTTTATGCAATATTTAGGTTTTTCATTAAATGTACAGAATTTTGGTACAAAATATTGTACATAAGTAAATTATCTTCTTTAAGGTTTCGCCGTTATCACTTAACACGTTTTTATATGTAGAAAAGGACCGTTCAGCATCTGCGCTATTCGTCGGAACTGACAAACATCGTATTGCCACTTTCGACAGGTTGGGAAAACTTTCTGTCTTGAAGTTCCAGAATTAAATTGCCCTCCTTCAACGTGTAACTCATTGGGGGAGGGGGGCATCATAGAGTTATTGTTAACAATGGAACAACTATCAATTTCGTTAAAAACATTTAAATATTTGTATTGATTTGGATCAAAAACTTCCTCTAAACATGAGTGAAATTATCTATAAATAGTTTTATAGTTATTTTTCTATTGAGGAATTCTTCTAAAAGTTTGGTACATCTGTTATACATTTTAAAACTTCAGAACAGTATAAATTGCCGTTAAAGTGTAAGTAAAAAACAAAATAAGTCTCAAATTTAAAAAAAATTGCGCACAAATCGTGGTATTTTTAAAAAAAATTGCAGATTTTCCCCTCAATTTTTAAAGCTGGAAACAGCTTTAAAAATTGAGGGAATTCACGGAGTGACAAACTTGCACCCCTAATCGTACAACTTTCCTAGCGGTTTCTCTCCTAAATACCTCGCAAGCCCGAGCCCGCAAGAATCCGAAATAATTTTATATAGTACATCGATTAAATGTAGGCTTTTTGTTGCTATCGCAATTGGTTCTAATGATTTTCTTTTAATTTTAAGTAAAGAATGCATATATTTTTGAACTATCATGAAATGCTCTAGTTGAGATTAAATTCTGGTGAGCTAAAATGCATGAAAAATTTTGGAAAATCTTTGGTTTGGCAGCATTTTCGGGAAGGTTTTGATTCGCAGTCGAATTTAAAACTAAAATATATTCAGTGCAACTCTTGCAGTTATGAGACCTACTAATGTATTAGATATTTGTCTCTAGTCTGGAGAAAATTGAAAATGAAAGTAGACACACACAAGACTAGGAAAAAAACATTATTAGAATAAAAAAAGGGAAGCTGGAAATAGCTTTCAAATTCCAGCAATCCGAACTTTTAACAGTAAATTTATCGAAACTAGAATCTTTCACATGACTGTTCACAATGCTCCTCAGTTTAACAATTTATCAGCAATCCCTTACTACGTTTCATGCCCAGAGCGGAAGAAAGACCCTTTTATGACTTCTTCCTTTTAAAAAGTTGCTTTCAAGCACCACAGGGGATTGCGTTAATTGCTCCCCACTTTCAACTTAACCTCAATCCCTACTGACCATTCAATAATAACGCCTCAGCTGCATATACAGAAACAGATGTGCAGAACACGAAGATGGGAGATAGTGGGAGATAAAATGATCGAGTTTCTTTTTCTCAATCTCTGAAGAGAGGCGGGGTCAGGACTGAAGCTGACACAGTGAACGGTTTTGAGGTGACTATTGAGGCAGCGATATTGTTTGAGGAAAGTTAGTGATCGTGTAGTGAGCCCCAGAAAGAAGATTCTGGAAAGAAGTACTTTGTTGTGCGAGTTTCTACTGCACGTGTTTTGGAACAGTGCCAAAGTCGTTTTTGTAAGACGAAGAGTGTAAAATTGTGAGTAAAAGTGTGATTCAATGTGTGGAAAACTGATAGTGACTGTGAACGTTGGGTAGGAAGAGAAGTGGACGTTGTAGTGAGAAGGTATAATATATTGTTGGTGCACAACGTAAGTTCAGGTTGGTTGTGAGAAAGCGATTTGGAGGTTAGCGTCCGCAGAGGTAGGACGTGTCCAACAGTACTACCGTGGATCGGTTTGACCGCGTCACAAACGCGGTGGATTCCTGCAAAGATGAATGTTCCATACTAGGAACATTCAAACGAAATAATGAACTGGTTATCGAAACTAGAAATCCCATTTACTATCGAAAAATTAAAAATTACGCTGATGAGCATAGTTACAAATCACATACACGCCAGCTTCACCAAGATAAAGATCTACAAGTTGTGTTTAGAGGGCTCCCTATTGATTTTAGTGTTGACGATATTGAAAAAGAGCTTATGGGAAAGGGGCTAACTTGCAATAAAGTTACGCAAATGACCAGAGGAAAACAAAAGGATCGAATTCCCCTATTCGTAATTTCCCTCCCAAAAAATAATGACTTAAACAAAGAAGTGTATAATATCAGCTCAATCTTGTATTATAAAATTAAGGTTGAACATCTAAAAAAGACTCAAAGAATCTCACAATGTTACAGATGTCAGAGATTCGGACACAGCTCCCATCTCTGCACACTAAATCCTGTTTGTCTTATCTGTGCGGAAAATCACTGGACGCGCGAATGTAATAGGCCAAAGTCCGAAAAACCTACCTGCGCCAATTGTAGAGATGAGCACCTTGCAAATAGCACGGAGTGTGTAAAAAGACCATCCCCAAAAACAAAAGAGGAAAACATAATCCAAAGTACTGTAAAAACCCCATCGTACGCTAGTGCTCTCACAAGTAACCAAATGAAACCCCCCAAGAATAACATAGAAGCTATAGCGACTCTACCGCTGACAATTGCATCTCTCATGCAAGATCTTCAAATAATCGTACGTAACTTAAACACGCACTTCGAGAGCACTAATCATGGCAAATCTTAGTTGCATCCGTATTATGTCTTGGAACGCAAATGGCCTCTCGCCCGAAAAAATGGACGAGCTCGAAAACTGTATCTCCTCCCTCTCCCCTGATGTCATTCTTCTTCAGGAGACTAAACTAAAACCCTGTCTTAATCTTAGAAGCATCCCAAATTTCTGCAGCTTCCGCAACGATAGGGGTATTGGCCGCGGCGGCGGCACTGCCATCTACGTTAGGCGAAATATTACCACTAACGAAATAAAGCACCAAACCGCTACCTTTGAGAACACCACCATTGCAACCAAAATTTCAAGCAACGAGCACCTTACGATCAGCTCTATTTATATTCCCCCCAGCTCACCGAATCTTGATATCTCTGAAATATTGCAAATCAGCCAAATTAACCAGAATACCATTCTTTTCGGCGATTTCAACGCAAAGCACCCAGACTGGAGTTTTGGCAGAAGAAATAGAAGAGGTAATCAAATACGTAAGTTAAGCATCGATCATAATTTCCAAATCTACGCCCCAAATACCCCCACCCACTTTGGCATTGGTGAAGCATCCACGCTTGATATAGCTTTAGTTAAAACCCATAACTGGCCGTACGCCATAAGTACATATACGGATCTATCCTCTGATCATAACCCGGTTATGATCACATTAAACTTAAACTACCAAATCCCTAAGAAAGAAAGAATTTTGAAGACTACAAACTGGGCAAATTACACGAAACTGTTGCACGAAAAAGTAAGGGGTAACCCCACCCTACAAACCATTGACGATATCGAGAACAGCGTAAAAAATTTCTCTGAGTCACTGATTGGCTCCTACGAAGCCTCCACGAAATCGCAGGTTGTTAACCACACCCCCATTAGACTTCCCCCTTACGCTAGACTACTTATTATCCAGAAAAACAGATTAAAAAAACAGTGGCAAAACACTAGAAATCCCAGTCTGAAAACGGAGATAAATAGGTTACAGAAAGTGATAAAACACATAACTAGGCAGTATAAAGAGCAAAGGTGGACTGATTTCATAACCAGCTTATCGCCCGAAAACGGCTCCCTTTACAAACTTGCCAAAGCCTTCGAAAAACCTTTCAAAAGTATTCCCCCACTTCACACTACGGGAAGGATAAATTTTGATGATAGGGACAAAGCCGAAGCCTTAGCTGAAGCTTTTGAAGAAAATTTTCGACCAAATCCCCCCTCCCCAAACAATCATGTCACGTCGTTAGTTCGCAGGAAAATTCAGGATTTTAACTCCTCCCCCCAAAACCAGATCCAGTTTATGCCAACTAACCCAGGCGAAATTGCTGAAATAATTAAAAGAACTAAAAATAAAAAGGCCGCCGGACCAGATAATATCTCAAACAAAATGCTCAAAAATATGCCCCTTAAAGCACTGACTTGCCTAACAAAAATTATTAATTGCTCACTCAAGCTTTCTTACTTCCCCACTATCTGGAAAAACTCAAAAATCACCCCAATACCAAAACCCTCCACCGACTCCAGGGACCCCCATAACTATAGACCTATAAGTCTTACCTCGCATGTTTCTAAAATATATGAGAAAGTTATAAAGAAAAGATTGCAAAAGCATATAGATGACATGAACATCATCCCACCAGAACAATTTGGTTTTAGAGAAAAGCACAGCACAATACACCAACTAATCAGAGTCCTAAACGCTTTAACTGAAGGTTTTAACTATGGCAAGCAAACCCTAGGCATTTTTCTCGATATCCAAAAAGCCTTTGACAAAGTCTGGTATGATGGGCTCATATACAAAATGATAATCCATAACTTCCCAAAATACCTTGTTGATTTAATCAATAATTATCTTAGAAACCGCACCTTTAAAGTACAAATTGAAAATGAAACCTCCATCACGAAACTCATTGAAAGTGGCGTCCCACAAGGTGCAGTATTATCGCCACAACTGTTCAACATTTTCATGGCCGATTTCCCGACTCATGAAAAAACCATGACCGCCCTCTTTGCCGACGACGCCGCGATCATTGTAAAACACAAAAGACGTAATTGTGTTAAGAAATACGCCCAAGAGCACCTAATAAAAATAGAACATTGGTGTAACAACTGGCGGCTCGCTCTAAACCCCACTAAGACCATTGCAGTCCACTTTAAAAAGAACAATAAAAAAAAAGGCCCCGAAACTCTTGAACTTATGAATAATACCCTAAATTACAAACTCCAAGCTAGCTATCTAGGCATCACTCTCGACTCCGGCCTTTATTTCAAAAAGCACGTCGAAAAAAAACTAGTAAACGCTAAACATAAATTACACCTCCTCCGCCCCTTACTAGGGCGCTACAGTAAACTTTCATTAAAGAATAAGATGTTGATATATAATCAAATCTTAAGACCAACCATTCTCTATGGATTTACGGTATGGGGGCACGCTGCTCGCACTACCATTAACGAAATCCAAATTCTACAAAATAAAACCCTCAGACAAATTGGTAACGCTGATTGGTACGAAAAAAACAAAGCCCTCCACAGCGAATTATCTGTTGACTCAATCTCAAGGCACATTATAAAAAATGCCCTAAAACTGTTCAACAGTTTCCAAAATCATCCAAACGAAGCAATTCGTACCCAATCCCAATACATAAATAGGAACCAGAAGTACCCCTACCCGGCCAGAACCTGTCTGCTCAACTATGATTCTCTCAGTACTAAGCATAATCCTCTTCCAAATCCTCAGTTAGACATGCTCTCCTTGAGATAGTCGTTTTTTTGCTATTCATTTACTTATCTTATATATGTGAAGAAAAAAATTAAAAAAGAGAAAATCCAAAAAGAAAAAAGTATAAATTAAAAAAAAAAAAATGCTTAAAAGAAAAAAAAAAAAAATTATATATATATATATATTTTGTCGTCTTGTATTTTTATGTAGCTTACTATTCTAACTCGTCCGAGACGCGGACCCCCCCCCCCCCCTGCCCTTCGGGGACGTGATGTAAGCCTTAGGGCGCATTGATCTATCTCCTAACGACGTACGCTCACAAAGGAGATCTGGGTAAAAGGCCCCTCCAGGGGCCTAACGGCCCATCAACAAATATAAGTGATGATGATGATTTCTCAATCTCTCCTCTCCCCTAACAATTGGTACTGTAGGCATAAAAAGGCTATTTTCTCACGCTCTTTAAGCATAAACTATTCTAATTAAATGCGTTGTTTCCCCAATGGTCGTTTACTTTGCCTGTAGGTTCATGTAAGAATATTTTACCATGAGCTCGAGCCCACCCACTTTCCTCTTGTGAAAGCTGTATCCACCACCTCCACCCCTTATGCATTGGTGGGTCGGTCCGTCCTGCGCATTTTTTTCCCCCAGAATTCCAACCCAATATATTTAGGGAAGTGCATTGAATGAGAGGCAATATTGAAGCGAGCATAAACCTATTACAAGCTTTTTTAATTCGAAAGAGAAAATTGATGATAATTGTTATAAAAAGAGAAAGTTGATGTCCTCTGAAGAAGTACAATCTGCTGAATCAGAATTAGTTTCACTAGACACTTCCTGAAGGTAATTTATTTTTTGCCGCTTTTAGTACTAATGCATTATTTAACAAGAAGCTCCGCCCAGAACTATACGGGCCTTTCCGTTAAAAACCAACTTCTAACTTATAATCCAGCTATCTCTCTTTCTCATTTAGCTTTAGTTCTAATTACTTCAAATACCTTTTTCAACGGTTAATGCATATTCATTCACTCATCATTCATTCTTTCATTTATTCAGTCATTCATTCACTCCATTCATGTATTTATTCCCTCATTTATTTATTTTTCCATTCGTTCGCTCATTTATTTATTTTAGAATTTATTCACTCATTTATTCATTCAAAAATATCCTTAGAAATCCCGATGAAAAAATTTCATATGAAAATAGGCTCCCTTAGTTCCGATTGAACTTCGTATTTGTACATGTTCTACGTCATAAAATTTTTCCGATGAAGTTTGTTCCAAGCAAATCCGTCTGTTAGGTCATGATTTATATAAGATTGAAAATTCCCCGTAGGGGATAGTTAATATTTTTGCCTAGATTATGCCTAGTTAATATTTTTTTTGAACTGTTCGAAAATGAATAAAGGTTGTTCAAAAATAAAAATATCTTTCACGCTGATAGCTTCTTCATAGGAGCTCCTTGGATCCTACGCCCAGAGTTCACATAATTTGCCCATAGGCGCTAATGTTAAGATTTTTTGAACTATTCAAAATTAAGCGAAAAAATGGGCAAATCAAAAAGTCAAATGTAGAAATGAGATGCCCACGCCGATATCTTTCGATTGAAAAATAATCGAATCGGACAAATCCCTCAAAAGTTATTGGGGGGGGGGGGGGGGGCAGACAGACCGACAGACACACATTTTCTCCTTCTCAAAAGCCTACTTTCAAATTTTTCATTTTCAGTCTTTATTTAATTACTTCACTTATTTTAACTACTGCTTTACCAACTGCTTTATTAATTTTGTTTAAAACTTTGACGGGAAAGTAAGCTAAAAATGATAATGGGAAAAAAGTTATCAGTTGAGCTTAAAAAAGTTCTATGTTCTATGTTCTATGGAAGAAAAATTTTATTCCTGTAAATTCGTTAAGTTTGGTAAGTTCTATTTTTATTTTTATTATTATTTTTTTTTGTTAAAGGTACTATTGTTTTATTGCATATTTAACTTTCTGTATTAGCAATTTTTTTAAACATTTGGATTAACTGAACAGTTTTATTCTTTCCATTGTATTCACTCAGACTGGAGATTCAGAAATTGTCTTGTTCGTTAAATCACCTTCCTTCCCAAGACACGTAAACTTGATCAGTGTTTAATTTTTAACATAATATTGTATTTTTCTCTTGTATTCTCCCCTGAAACAGCTTCAGTTTTAGTTAAATTCTGTCTGAAGCGAAAATTATATAAAAACGTAAATCAGATTGTTTTTTTAAGTCGATAAATATGTTTTTTTCCTTTCAATTTTCACATTAAAATGAGTCAAGTTAGAAACTCCATTTGTAATAATTTTTTCAATCATCAATTCGACCAATTGTTTTCGTAAAATTAACTGCGAGAAATCGACCTTCCTCCAGAACACCCCCCCCCCCCCCGAAATTCGGGTCTTTTGGTTATCGTATACACTCGCCTATAAGTCATGAAATTATCACAAAAAACGAAGTTGGAGTTGGCTTACATTCGAAGGCAAAACATCGAAAAACCTAGACTTTTCCCGATAGTATTTTAATCTCTTAACAATAAAAGAAAATAATTCCAGTAATTTCTGACATGATTTTATATTCTCTAGTTACTTAATTGCAGTAAAAGATCAGACGATCGGGAAAATGCGAGAAGCGCCGAATTTCAATTTCGCGAATGTTCTGTATCGCGAGAAAATTAGAGCTCATTTTAAAAAAATAAATGTAATAAAACAACAAGAAATAAAAAAAGCAAAATTTAAAGATATTAACTCACAATTAAAGCAACAATTAATAACACTCTAATTCTAATCGCGAAAACGAACCTTTTTCAGAAAATCGAGAAAAAACTTTTTTGGAAAATGCACATTTCCGATCTTAAACATGTTCATTGCATTTTATTTTCCTTCTTTTTAAAATGACATATTTCCAAAAAAAAAAAACACGGCGCAAAATATTTGCTGATTTTTTTTTGAAGTTCCAGATTTTGGGTCTTTTGGGATTCCGAATTCGGGGTCCTATACAGTATTACGTATCATTACACTTCCATGCTGAATAAGAAAAATAACTGTCGCGTAAACATTTAATATTTTAATACATATCGACATATTTACTGACAATATTTTTAGTTCCTGCAATCTGCAAAATACCTGCCCTTCCAAGGGCCGGTCTGTTTGAAATATGCTCGGGCCGAATTTGCTTCCCAGTCCGCCCCTGACAAGATTTGTGACATCACACTTTACGGTTAAAATAAAAACATTTATAATCAATAAACTAAGTATTTTCATATATATACATATATGTATATATATACAGGGTGGTTATTATTAAACTTCCCCTATTCACAACTAAACCCGCACAACGGATTGACAAAAAAATTGGTATGTGGGCTATAGCTTATATTACTGTCAACAGATGGCGATGCAGTTTGAAAACACAGTTGTTAGCACAACATTTTTCTACCCATTTGTATTATTGATCTCAACTCTCAAATGTCCCAAACCTCTGTCTAAATTGTCCAAACAATTTTTTCAAAATATCATTGCAATGTGATACTCTTTAGAACTGATTTAAATCAATTAAATGGAACAGTAATAGATTCAGTCATCTGAAATTTAAAATTTTAGTTTTGCTATTCATCAGTGAAAGATTGTAATGTGACGAATAATATTTTTTAACGCATTTTCTGGGAGTCCCCAACAATTCTTTAAAAAGGGATTCCATGGCGTGACTCAATACATTCAGACGAAAAGAAGTTCGCGAAAATTAACGACTCAAAATGAAAATGCAGCAATTTGCAGCTACTATGAATAATAGACAGCTGCTGCCATCTGTGATCCTTAGTGGCAGTCAAAATTATAGGAATTTATATTTACGGTTATTAATTATTGTTGTTTTTTTACCTTCGACATCACCGATCAGGGCCTTATTTACCATTAGGCCCGTAAGACCCGGGCCTAGATCCCCCACTCTGAGGGGGGTTTGGTTATAAATTAACCCTAATTTGGTTAGTTTTTTTTTTCTTGTAATTTAAATTTTTTTAGAAAAATATTTAAAAATAGCATTTTTTAAAAACAAACTGTTAGTGTTCTGTTGCTACAAAAAATTCGTATTATTAAATTACTTTAAAACCACAAGGAATTTTCACTTTGGTGACCAAATTTTCAAAAAATCAAAAAAAAGCAAATTATCAAAAAAAAAATCAGACCAAAATTTTTTCCTAAATTTTGGTCTGATAATTTGAAATTTGAAAAACAAAATCGATTTTGCACCCCAGATTTTATTCAAACATTTTGTAATTTAAAAACTAAATGATTTTGCACGTTGGGGGCTCCCAAATGTTAGTCTGACTCTTTGACACTTAAAAAACAAATTAGTTTTTGCGCTTTGGGGGCCCCATTGTTGTGACTGGCAAGTTTTAAAAACACATACTGAATGTTATGTTTAAAAAATTTTTGTTGTGTGAGGGGCCCCCAAACATGAGTTGTGCCTATAGTGATTCAAAATGTAAATCTGGCCCTGATCACGATATATTGTGTTACAGGAAAGAGTACTTTTAGCTGTTTTTATCAGATAGAACAATTCTTCCTCTAGATGTGCCAATGTCATCCTTCAGAAATATCGTAATTTGACGAGAAACACAGTTCAGTAGTAAATACCGATATTATTGTTATTATTTCTTTCACAGAAATCCTTGTTGTACTGTTACTTTACATTATGCCTGGAAAGCACCCGATTTTTTTTTGTGCTCCTCGCCGTTTTTTTATGAATCCAATAGAAACAATGTCCTTCCTAAAGTTTAGAATTTATGAAGATCTTTACGCATAACGATGCCCAATTTTGATTCAATATCATTTTTTTTCAAGTAAATTTCTTTGAAAGTGCGAAATGCACAATGTAAATTTTTGCTCGAAAATGCATGAGAATCTCCTGTAGATAATTTATCCGGAGTCAGACGTAAAATTACAGAAAACTAAAAACTGTAAACTACGAAATCTTATTAAAAGGAAATTACAGAGAACATAAAGTAGAATATTCTGTAAATTGATAGCAACAGATACTATGCCACAACCTCAATTACTATCTCTGGTACAGAAAATAAAAGGTGAGTTCAGTTGAACCCACGCTGTTGTGATTCAATGCCTTCGGCCGCTCGGCCAAACATGCCCCGGAGTCAGGAGGACTGGCCGCAAAAGGCTAGGCTATTCACAAGAGCTATAAATAAACAGAACGCCAACAATATATAATGTTATTATATATATATATATATATATATATACAATTTTTAAACTAGTAGATCTCAAGTATTCACGTAACTAGCAGATCTTGAAACGTAAGTTAAAAGATCGTGATGTAACTTAACAGATCTTTCTCTGTAGTTGTGCAGAGTGCAGAAAAAACAAGAATTTTATCGAGATTAAGAAATGGGGACTATTTGATTTAATACAAGTTCTTAGTATATTTACAGAAACACTCAGCTTCCTTTCGATATTTTCACAGAAATTTTTTACAACGTAGATGTGCAAAAAACGTGCAAATGAAACTTTGCATTGAAAACAGTAAAACGACACATTATAAATATCGTACCACATTGCTGACCTAACATAAGTTTATTAGAAAAAATACGAATATATAATTTACTTATTTTTCGAACTTCTTACTGTCAACAATATAATGTGCGCGGGCATAACATATAGGGGGGGGGGGCATATAGTGTCTAGGGTTGAAAATATTCAACAGCAATAAATTCTTTCTTTCTTTATTTATTTCAACCCAAATCCATGAAAAACTGTTGGCTTTTCCAGGTAATATTTAGGATGATAACACAAGTCCGAAGCTTTCTGCCAAAGATAATTCAGTTTTTAAGAAAATTTCTCCGAGGAAGTAATATTTTTTTTATTTGTGTATTTCTTTTTTCTTTTTAAACGCTGTAAAAAGCAGGAAGGTTTTATTCAAATCTTCAAATCATTTTAACAGTTTTCAAGCCGTTTTTGTTCCTGCGATTTGTTTCTGGTCTAACTTAACAAAAACTATGATAGATTCGCTATTTGTGCTAATAATAATGCGAGTAGAAAAAAAATAGAATAATAATAATAATAATACAAATGTACGATGAAAAGAAAACTGTATTTAAGATAATGTTAAAAATAAGTACATATTAAAATAAGAAGTACAAGAATATAAGCTATTGCTGACTTTTAAAAAGTAAAATACAGCGAATATTACTCACAGATTTTGCAAATGATTGCAGACGCATGTTTCAACGTCGCATAAAACCCTTTTTTCAGTGCAAAGAAGTGAGCTGGATGAAAAAACAGCCAACTGTAGCCAAATGTATGTACATTGACATTTATATATTTACGAAGATATTTTGATAATACTCTAAATGTTTTAATATTTAGAAGTACGCAGTAGCTATAGCAGGCATTCATAATAAGAAAATTAGCAATTAATGAAGTGAATTATACGTTTTAAGAAATTTTTTTGTTTTTCGTTAGGAAATATTCTTTAGTTTCCCTACTTAGTTCTGACGTATAAAAGAGTACTTTTCCCTTCATCTGTAGGAATATAAATTTTGTTTAGCGTACATCTTTGCTCTAAGGGGTGCTGATTAGGAGTCCCTGCACGTGTGACTTTTTGCTCAACTGACAAATTTAATATGGTACTTTTAGTGCAAATAATTTCTTCACCCTTGCTCGGGTAGTTTTGTTAGAGCAGTGAATCCCAATCTTTTTTTCCTTGCGAGCCCCCTTCCAACATCCGAAAGAGAATGGTGAAACCCCTTCTGAAAATGTTAGGAGTCATTCATAAATGATGTCACGCTTCGAGGGGGGAGGGGAATCTCTGAAATTGTGACAGTTTGTGATAAGGGAAGGGGAAGGGGTAACAAGAAATGTGTCATTGCACATTTTGGTTTCTATAAAATCATTTAAAATAAGCTAATTAGAGATCATTCATAAATGATGTCACGCTTCGAGGGGGAGGGGGTGCGTGAAATTGTGACAAAGTGTGACAAGGGGAGGGGAGGGGGTAACAAGAAGTGTGACATTATGCATTATGCAACATAGCGTGACCTGTGACAAAGGGGGGGGGGGAGGGGGTTTGCTGAAGTGTGACATATTGTGACAAAGGGGGAGGGGGTCAAATATATGTGAAAAAAGCCCGACATCATTTATGAACGGCCCCTTAATTTATTTTTAAAGTTTCATTGATCATTTTGTATCGTAAACACCGATGCTGGTTAAGGTTTAAATTTACTTCTTGTTAACAGTTTAAAAGGAAATTTCCTTAGGCGTTTACACTTTTAAGATAAAATTGCGTGGGTCATTTTTTCAGCGTTCGAACAATTAATATATTTTACAATTACTAATTCTCTTTTGCTTCGTAAATCTTTACCTCATTTTACACAAACTAAGTACGCATGTCATCATTATTATTATTATACTCACAAATGTCATTAAAAGTTCAAAAGTGAAATTCTGAGCTGCAGGTACATATGTTTATGTAATGAAATATAATGTGACACGTGACAAAGAGGGGTATGGGGCATGATGAAGTGTGACATTTTGTGACACAGAGGGGGTGGGGGATTGAAATATATTGAAAAAAAGTGTGACATCGTTTATGAACGGTTCCTTAGTAACGGGTAGCAAAACAAAAAAATATACACATTTATTTTCCATGTTTCAGAATAGCTCATAGCAAGAAAGGAAATATAATTGCAAATCATCTAAGTTTAAATGAAAACTAAATTTACTTTTTTCAAATTTGTTCTTTTTGAATTATTAATAGGGCAATAAACATATGTATGCGCCAAAAATATCCTTAAAAATTATTGTCCCGATATTCCGCGAAAGTTGCGGAATGGCGTGAGAAACATTCGCAAATTTTTTTGGATTAATCAATAAATATCGCTCTTTTCCACTTTCGGGTTGAAATGTACAAAATTTGCACAAGTTGTAGTAAAATGTGACAAATATGTGTACAAAATACTATGAAAGTAATGAATAAATGTTATGGTTCCATTTTGGGGTCTAATGAGAAAATAGCCGAAAATAATGCAAATTTTTACATTTGAGGCACTTTGAAGCAAAATGGAAATTTTGGAGATAACCACTGCAAATCACTGTTCTATATTATGGCAAGAGATGTTGCTGATAGCTCTAATGGGTGCTTCGCTTCAAAGTGATTTAGAAACAAATTTTCAGTAAAAGTCTCATAAGATCCAAACTTTGAACGCGTTTATCTTGGAATCATTTTTTGGTCACTCACATATATTCGGTTCTCACTGCCTTATTTTAGGAAATTTTCATATTGTCTTCGCGATAGCGAGGAAAAGTGGGAACTGGTGGAAGAAACATACGTCCAAAATTTTAAATAAATCAATGAATACCTTTCGATACCACTTTGAGATACAAATTTCGAAATCAGGTGACAATAAAACTAAGTAATTTTGTACAAATCCTTCCGATGCCAGTTTACAACTTTTAGGCATTATTCGGAAAATAATTTATTTAAAAAAATCGCTTTTACACTCCGTCCTAATATACGTATGTAAGCATATTAATTTCCTTTTCAGTCTGCTTTAAAGAAGAAAATTTACATTGGGGTCTTGAGATGGGGAAAATGGGTGTGTCGGTCTGTCTACCCACTCTCCCTCACCACCCATAACTTTTGAGGGAATTTCTCTGAAAGAAAGAATTAATGAATGAGTGAATGAATGCGTGAGTGAATAAATGAATGATTGAATGAATGAGCGAGTGAGTGAATAAATGAATGACTGAATGAATGAGGAAATGAATATTCATTAAACGTTGAAGAAGGTATATTTGGAAGTAATTGAACTAAAGGAGAAAGAGAGACAGATAGTTGAATTATAAATCTTATGTAGAGTATAGGGTCAGGTGGGGTAAAATGGTCATAAAATCCACGTTTTTCAACTTTCTTTGCCAATAAACATAAGAATTTGTTCAAAACCATCAGATTTCTTGCTTGTTATTTTACATTACATTATTGAAGAACGGATTGCAATAAATTTTGAGCAGAAAAAAATTAAGTATAATAATTTTATGACGCCTTCTTTCTGGGATGTATGTATGACCACTTTACCCCATGGGGTGGGGTAAAGTGAGTAGTGCATGGGGTAAAGTGGTCATAGTTGAAAAAAAAACTATATAAAAGTATTAATAGCCATAAAACTTCAAAATACTCAATAAACGTTCATTTTAGAAAGGAAACCACTTCATTTCACCCAACAAAATTTATTAAGGCCCTCTACTATGGTCAAAAGTTGGCCTCATCTTTGTAACGTCTGATAAGGTATTTCAGTCTCTTCAGCTACTGCATAGAGGGTCTTAAAACAAAGTTATGTACGAAAATATTTTAGGATACATAATAGCAGATATTCTTAGGTTTTAATCTCTAAATATTAGACTGTAAGTCTGTCCTTGAATTGAATACATATAATAAAACATAAATATGAAATTCAAAAATTTTCCGAGAAAAATGTTAAAATAGCTTTTACTGAATGGCTAAATTACTTAAATTACATTAAAAAAAAACATTACTAATACGAGAGTTTTTGCTTATTAAAAATTAAATTGGGAGGAAAATACATATTTTAATTTAGCTATTTTTTCTTCTCTCTGTCTCTCATGTATTGTTCTTGTTCGAAGTACTGCTAGATCGAAACATTTACAGCGTAATGACATTTATAATAGGTCTGTTCAGAAATGGATCATTGGTAGCTTGAACATTCTTTTATTAAAAGTGCTTCTAAAAATTTTCATTAATAAGAACATCATTGTAAGCAGACTGTCTTATGGTAATTTCAATCTCTATTGCAATGGAGCTCAGTTGTGTTTAATCATGTTTACTAAAAATTAAATTTAAAAGTTATTTTTTAAAAAAATACACAACATTAGTTAAATTAATGCTTAACTTACATCTGCTTCGTGGCTTAATTTCTAACAATAGAAGTGCGGAGCCCTGTTGTTGTCAAAATTTATTTTCATGCGTAAATTGCCTTAAATCCCTCTAATAGTTGAAAATTCGCGTAAAACTGAAAATAAATATAGAAGCTGAAGGGTCGTAAGGTCCTATGCAAGTTAAGTCCTGGTCTACCTCATAAATTCACCTAAGGTAATTTCAGAACATCGGTACATGTTAAGTCTAATACTATGACCACTTTACCCCATCTTACTTAAACTGCTGTAAAATAATATATAAACTAAATTTAGCTTCACGGTTAGTAAGGAAGAATTTTTGAGATCTGTGTAAAGCTTCCTGCACCGTCCATTTGCTGCAAATTCTTCAAAACAAAATGTCAAAGAGAAGTTAAAGGAACTGCTTCAATTTCCAAGTGTTGAATAAACAAACAAATTGACTGCTTTCTTTACCTAAAGAGTTGCTATCAAAATAATCTTGAATGTAAAATTTAACTCCTAGTTATTAAAAGCTAAAATAAAAAATTTACACCAATTCCTTCATTTATTTCAAAGTTATAGCTTTTTATTTGCCGTATGATCACTTTACTCCACCTCAACCTACGGGAAGTAGTTTTAGGCAGAACTTTCTTTTTCTTTTTTTTTACGATAGCAATTAAAAAATCCTCCATTCCAATATTATTTTCGTGAATCCCCATTCTACACCACGCCAATTTTTGGGGGTTCGCGTTTCGCGAATCACCGGTTGGAAAGTGTTGTGTTAGGGCAATGGTCACTCAAGAATATTTTATTACATTTTAAAACTTTTTCTTTTTGTAGTAGATTCAATAGGCCTAAACAAAATGTTTTTCCATATGACCAATAAAGAGGTGATACTGTTTAAATGAACTGCACATTCATATTTCAATTCCATATTTCAATTTCTTCGGGAAATTTTGAAAAGAAAATTCAACAGAAGTTGTGAAAATGTCTAGAAATTCAGGTTGGGATAATTCGGTTTTCGGACGTAATTAATGTTTCCCTGAAACGGAAAAAGTTCTGTCAACAACTTGTCGCATCAGTAAATTTATTACTGCATTGTAAAATTGAAAGTGCTTCAAAAAACGATGATTAAATATCGCCAAAGTTCCATGCATTCTATTTTTAAAAATGTAAAATATAAAACTTAAAAGCAAAGTAAAATAAAATAAACAATAATAAAACGAGACTGGGGAGAAAAGTAGAATTGCATCGAATCTCATTCTAAACGCTAACAAATACAATCAAGAAATCATGCGTTCAACGAATTCCTCATTGAATACAATGTCTGTAAAGGAATTTGAAGGATGGAAAGAGGAATTTTAAAAGCAATTCGAACGGAAATCTACCACTTCAAATGCTCTCCCTGGTAACACAATTTTAAATGCGCCCGATGGAGTTTTCTTCTGCGTTGCCAAAGCGTTTTCGCTTAATTGCTTGAAAAAATGTCCTGCCCCGCTATCGATTTCTTCATCCACAGACCAATGACGGAATCGAAGAATTTGGAAATTTTTGGTGCTTTTCCAAGAGGCTGCCATTCGTCGATTAACAAGCTGAGGCTGTTGGAATCTCAGTGTTTGAATACATTTGTGAGGCATTCCCCTTAGTGAATAAGTGATGGTTGGAATTTTCCATTACTTTTCGGCATCTGTATTCGAAAATGAGGTCGGAGAAAAATAGGAGGGCTAAGTAAAGTTCTCACAAACTTTGAAATGAAAGTTTTCCTCAGAGAAATAGAGCAAAATCTATACGTAACACATTTGTACTCCATATAGCTTCGGCGATTTTCTTAACTTTTGACTGCTGATAACTTTTCAGAGTTAAGTTACCAAAAAAATAGAATTAATAATCAAAGAAAATTTACTTGTATTCAGTTGCGCCGGGTTCGAAAATCAGGGCGGGTGCTATGAATGTGAAGAGGGGGGGGGGAGGGGGGGGACGAAGATGGATATATTCCAAAATTTTGTTCTTAAGAAAATGTGCTTCAGATATTTTTCTAATGAAAAATACTCGACGAAAAATAGTTACTTACTAGGTGTTTTTTTCTATAAAAATTAATTAAAACAAAACCGCCACATAAAAAGTATACTTTGAACTTTAATCGTGAAAATGTAGGACAAATATTGGGATGTCCAAAACCCTACCCTAATATTTTGAGGGGTGCTAGAAAATTACAGCATCCCCGAAGTTGGTGCCCTTGCATTTATTTCTTTTTCATTGAAGATTTTCATGATTTTTAATAAGTAACTTTGCAATTAGTTAGTCCATAAAAGTTATAAATAAATCATAAATGCTTTTTTACGATTTGTTTATGCTTAATAATTTTCAAGTCTTTTAAAAGTTATTTACTTAAAAAAAAAAAAAATGTACTAAATGCACAGATAAAATTCATTAGTATGTTACGCAAATTTTCTTAGTTTTAAAGAAATTCATCATTATGGATTGTACTCATCAACTTAATTAATTGATTTACCAAAAATATAAACGGAAAACTACCGTATCTTGCATAAAATGTTTTCATTGCTTTAAGGATTATATGATTTTTGCACTTTATTTACTTTCCAACCATGAGGTTCATCAAATGTTCAAACAAAACTTGTTTATAGGTTACGCGAATTTTAAAAATCTTTCATAGATTTTATGATTTTTAATTGTATGCAACACCTTAATAAATTGATTTACCCAAAAATATAAAAAAAAAAAAAAACAAAAAAAAACTGAAATTGAGTTTTACTTTTCATTGTTTAAAGTTTACATTATTTTTGACCGTTGGTAAATGGTTTACTTAGTTGACATAAATCACGTGTTACTCACCTGTAACTTATGTTCTGTAAGGTTTTGCATGATTTGTGTATTCATTATTACTTGATCTGTTTACCATTATCAAGCCCGTTATTTCACACAGATATAAACTTGACATTAAGTTGTTAAAATATCAGATAACATTGACTGAAGGGTCATTCCACAGTAACGGACGTTACATATACACATCATTTTTCAACTTCAACGAGCTTTCTAACAAACTTGTTGGTTATTTTTTGGGTTTTTTAATTTTGGCTAATAAAAGTACATGTGTTCTAAGTATGCAAAAAAAATTGAAGCTATATATGTATTTTCTGTCTGTTAAAAAAAATTCTGAAATTTCGTTGCGTGTGTTACTCTTCGGGTAACACACGGAACGAAATTTCAGAATTTTTTTTTTAACATACAGAAAATACACATATTATATATATATCTTCAATTTTTTGTATACTTAGAGCACATGTACTTTTATAGCTAAAATTAAAAAAACCTGAAAAATACGCAACAAGTTTGTTAGAAAGCTCGATGAAGTTGAAAAGTGATGTGTAAATGTAACGTCCGTTACAATGGAATGACCCTGAAGTACCTTCAAAATAATTCATAAGAAAGTGTTAGTTAAGATATAAACATTGCTAAGTTTCTGCACTATCTGTTGATAGAAAATCTACACATTAAGAACAGTCGCTTACCAATTTTTACATGTGCTAATGG
This sequence comes from Octonoba sinensis, assembly GCA_038502835.1. Lineage (NCBI taxonomy): Eukaryota > Metazoa > Arthropoda > Arachnida > Araneae > Uloboridae > Octonoba > Octonoba sinensis. The sequence continues at coordinate 87,850,801 of CM076604.1, forward strand.
ACGCACTGCTATTGAAGAGGACAGTATCATTTCTAATATTTAAGTGCAACTGGTTGTTTGTATCAGTATTATCCTCAAAAATTAATCTTTAATTTAAGAAAACAATATGTTACGTGTTTCTTTATACCTTTCCCGCAATCAGAAAATAATAAGAAGAAAACAAAAAAGCAAGTGTATGTCAAACTCAAACCTATAATACACATTACTTAAACTTTAAAAAAAAAAAAATGGGAACTAATCCTGTAATAGCAAAATCAAATCAAGGTGTTGGGAACCGCAACTTCAGACATTTTGTTACCAGAGAAAAAAATATGCAAAAATCGAGTACAATTCCAAGACAAGGAATTTTTAAGCAGAAGAATTAAGTACCTATACTTTAAATAAATAAATAAAAGTAAGTAGGAAAGAAAAAGAAAATAAAATGTCGACTTTCAGGTAAAAAGATAAAAGCACTAAGTACACACCCACATGCACAATAAATAAGAAAAATAGACTAATTGCTGCAGTAAATTACAATTTGAAATAAGTTATTTGGTGATATAAATAACTGCACAATTTAAAAGTTACACAAGTAAACCTACCGTAGAAGTTAGAAGCCTGTAAAATGATTTTATTTTTTTTTTTCATTACGATTGGAAAGTTTACATAGACAACATCTCAAAACTGGCGTTATGGACTTAATGAATATCTCCAAAATGAAGATGATATAATTCAAGAAATTATTCAATAAAAATATTTATTTTATCTAAAATAACTTAATGGTAAAATTTTAAGATTAGTGAAGAAGATTTTAAGGGTAATTCTGTGCAGATGATATGCACATATTTTAAAAATCTATTTTATGGAGTTGTGGAGTGGTAAGTATTCGTAATATTTTGGTTATCGTACTTTCAGCAAGTGACAGTATCATCTACGTTCGATAATACCGTTCAACTTATATTTTTCCCCTTTAATAACGAACTAATGTAAGTTTTGGGATCATTATATGTAACTAAGATGCTTACATTTTTCAATTGCATGATTAATGAGTTCATAAATTTCTGTTTTCGATCTGAGTAGATATTTCGTTCTGTTTTCTTTAGATAGTTTTATTTTCACATAGTTACATACAGTCACAAGGTAGCATACATATTACATACGGTCTTTTTTTGAAATATTTCAGTAATGAAAAAAATAACGCGTTAATTGTTGAAACTTCAATAAATTTAACGAATATTATTTTAAAAAAATCCTACTGTAAACTCGAAATAAACAGGAAATTTTTCAAATCGATTAAAAAAATTTTGAATACATTTTTTAATACCCCACAAAAAATCTCAATAATAATTAGAAAAAAATGTTTTTTTATCTGAAAATTTGCAAAAATGAAATTTTGAATTTTCTTCTATTCAATGGAAAATTTCACGTGAAAACTTTTTGGCCGGCACAAATACATACAGTGAAAGCGAACGGTTACAGGCAAATGTTCTTTACATGTAAAATTCTTTGTATTTTTGTATTTATTTTATACATAAATAAATAAATTAATCAAAAAATTGAAACAATGCGACATCAATGTTTACAAAAAAAAAAAAAAAAAAAAAAGAGAATTGGCATTCTATGAAACTGTTTTCACTGAGTTTTAAAGATTTTTTAAAGCATGATTAAAACCCGAGTTTAGCCAAAATCAGTTTTAAAGCTTTTTAAACATGATTTAAACAGACTTTTCTAACATTTTCTCTCTTACGGAACCTTTTAATACTTTCCATGTTCCGAGGAATTCAACTGGCCGGGTACTCATATTTCATCCAAAATTATTTTTTTAGAATCAATATTTATATTGTTAATAACGAAAACAAAAACTAATGTAGCAATTTGAAAGCAGCATTAATACGCCAACATTCTGAAAAATTCCGTAGTTGCACTGCAAGATTGAATTACTTGAAAGAAACCTTTTTATATATGTATAAATAACACTCCAATGCCCTACCAATTAATATAAATAGTATATGGTATTAAAAATAAGTCACCAAAGTGTTAGTTAACTAGTTTTACTTTTTATTTTAGTTATAAGGAACTAGTACTATAAATTGATTTCTAGTGAAGCAATTTACAATGTTTTGTGGAATCCTGCAGTGCTCCGAAGCACTCTAATTGAGAAACACATCTAGGATGTAATAATTTTCGTGAAACTCGTTTTACGGAGATTTTTTAAGTTATTTAACTTGAACAAAAAAAAAACTGTTTTTACAAAAAATTGATCATTTAAGTTCCTTAAAGTTTTGATGATCCCGAATGTATTGGTTGGGTAAGGATTTCTTTCACGGTGGTTTTTAATATAATCCGCGAAGGAATAGTCTGAAATGAAATTGGTTTTACCAAAGGGACGAAATATATCTTGCGGAGTTTATTAGAGAAATAACCAGTATACCAAAAAGAATTTGGTATACTGGTTATTTTTCTTCTTTTTCTTTATTTCCTTTTTTTAAATTAATGGAAATAAATGATATTTAATGTAGTTAAACGTGAAGGTTCAGTTTAACTTTAAACTTTTGCATATAAAAAAAGTATTATTGAAGTTAACTGTTACAATGCTCAACAATGTATTGCAATTTAGCATTTTTCTTTATAGTCTTAGATCACTGTCCCTTTCAATTTTGATAATGTTTTCATGATTATGGTAAAGCGGTTTCTAAATAAAATTTTAATAGTTGAAAATGCCATTGAGTAAATGAACAAAGGAAAAAAAAATGTCCACATGAAAAATGTTTCCCAAATTATCCAAAATTTATTATATTACCTATTTATAACTGAATTAGAACAGAACCGAGAATCTTCTCAAATAAAATGTATTCTCAACCTTTCAGTATTTCCGAACCAATTTTCAATCATAATTTTCATCGCTCTTCCCTCTCATACAATAGCAATGTATACAATATTAATGTATTTGAGCATTTTGACGCTAAAACTAACAAGAACCTTAATTAAACCTTAAAAGTTACCAAGAATAGGTAAATTTATTAATATTTGGGAATTATGAAAAACATTAAAAAGATAGGCCCAAGGGAGTCACTAATAATTATTACTTTTTTTTAAATTTAGCATTTATAAGTTAATTTGTAAATGCATTGTGCAGTACTGATACAATCCTATTTATCAGTGTATTATATTCCCCCCCCCCCTTTTAATGCTATCATGCCTCCTAGAGGCGTGCCCCATAGATTGAGAATCGCTGGAGTACTAGGTTAAAAATAATTTTTCTATGTTTCCAATAGAAATGCCGCATAGATTGAGAACCGCTGGAGTACTAGGTAAACAATATTTTTTCTATGCTTCCAATAGAGAATCGCATTAGTACTAGGTTAAAAATAATTTTTCTATGCTTCCAATAGAAATGCCGCATAGATTGAGAATCGCTGAAGTTCTAGGTTAAAAATAATTTTTCTATGCTTCCAATAGAAATGCCGCATAGATTGAGAATCGCTGAAGTTCTAGGTTAAAAATAATTTTTCTATGCTTCTAATAATATTCGTAAATATTGCGCACTGAATATGGCGGCATTTTAATTCTGAGAATACAGATCGTCTCTCTGATTCAATCTATCAACATTGTCTCAAGTTCACTTTTAGACAGTGTTACTAAGTTTCACATTTCGTTTTTCGCCGTCATGAAGTGTTATTTTTTCGTTGCAACCTCCTACGCTACATCAATGCCGAAATAAAAAGAAAGCACGGCCGACGATGTCATTTCTCGTGTGTTGCAATGTGGTTGACTCCGATACTGTTGCAAGAAGCGAAAGGAAGTCCCAGAGCCGGAAATTTTGAAATATTTCTCCCTTGTGTCATATCCGTTACAACGGATGTGACTAATTTTGCATCTAAAGACTCCTTTTTTTGTCTTTTGTTCTCAGAAGTAGTTTGACCCAGACCATCAGTCTCGTCTAGACGCCACGTTGAGAAATTGCGGTTACAGTTTTTTCTTTCCTTTGGAAGCTACAAAATGACTCATACTCGTATATGGATGAGATTGTATCAGAACTGTGTTGTTATAAAGTTCGGAAACACCTTAGACGACATAAGTTTGGCTTTTCAAAAGCATGTCTTTATAGTTACATTTTTGTATATCGGTTGATATTGACATTTTCTAGGCCATCGGCTCTTGGAGATACAGTAGAGCGCCGTTTGTCCGGACACTGCTTAACCGGATGTCCAATCAACCGGATTGGTCAGGAGACCATGCGGTTTTTTTTTTCTATTGCGGCTTTGGAAAAAATACACGAAAACCCAGACTTTCAGATTCTCTAAAGGAGGTCGAAAACCTGCTTCCTTTGCCTTTTGGCATTCCAAGAGGGATCAGCAAGGCTGTATCCAGAGGGAGGGGGGCACGGCCCCTCTGAAATCCCGAAATTTTTTTCAATGCAGCAAATATTCCTCCCTGAAATTGTCCTTGACATAAGTGTATCGAAGTCATGTGATAAAATATGTACTACTGCAAATGCCACTCCTAAGCATGGAAAATGTGTGAAGCGAAGCTGCCTAAAAAACCTGTCCCCATTTGTGCTTTAAAGTTGTCAATCCGATTATCCGGATTTTTCCATAACCGGATCTACCTCGGTCCCGACCAGTCCGGATAATCGGAGCTGTACTGTATTTAATTTCTTTGCGGTTATCGTTCTTCATATAACCCTTTTACCTCCGTTAATGCTTCGTTCCACTTCAGAAACTGGACTCCTCAAAATTAAACTCATACTGAGCTACAAAACTTCGTCATAATATCTTTAAAGAGTCGGCAGAGTGGCGTAATGGTAAGGCACTGGCCTCGCACTCCCAAGTTCGTAGGATCAACCCTCACCCAAGTTGGGGCATTTTCAAAATGCAGACAATCGTCTGCACCCATGTCGTATGCTTATGCGGTATGCTAAAGATCCCTTGAGGATCCGCTTGGCTTCCTAAATTAAATTCCTAATGCAGTTCCTCATCATTTGGAGCTCAGGAGCCGTTATCTAGGGGGGAACTGAGCGTGAAAATTTTTAAGTGGTAATGGCAACCGCCGATAGTGGTGCTACTTGAATGAATGGGTGCCAGTTTCCGGGTAATGCACTAGGTCTACAAAGGTTGATGACTACACGCAGCCCCATTAGAAAGAAGAGAAGAAAAATATCTTCGAAGAATTAAAACACAGCCATCAGGTGAAATGACCCATCTTTCATTTCCTAGAAACGAAGACTCCGTTAGTATTTTCCATGTATTAAGTGTTATTCCGGTTTTTTGGAACAAAATTTTGCTATCATTGCCCCGTCTAATGTCATTAAGATATTTTTAGTTACACTTAGATACCATTCGTTTAAAAGCAATTTTGTTAGAAACGCAGTTATCGATAATGATTTTTTAATCGGTATTGATATTTTATTTTCCTTAGTTTTTTTTAACCCATGGTTATCACAGAATACACTGTTTAAAATTGTAAAAGACGTTTTTATAATGATAAGTGATTTTACGAATAAAAGTAGAAACATAATAAACAACGTAAAATACGTTTTTTACTTAGCGCGTTTTACTTAGTGTTAGTTTAGTTAATAATCAAAGATTGTACTATTTCTTGTGACCATCATATCGCCGTTTCACTTTTAATCGTTCCCTTATTAGTATATTGAGAATAATATTGTTCCTCCGAGAATTACCGTCTTAGAGAATTTTGTCGTACATTAACTTCAACAGAATTTCGAAAAATTGTTTTTTTTTTCCTTCAAATTCTTCTTTATATTGTCAATTTTTCAGTAGAACCGATTTTTTTTTTTGTCTTTTAAGCATTCTTGATCCTTTTTAATCCTCACTCAATTTTGCACTTGAATATCGAACATCGATTTCAACATACTAAATCAAATGTCCTGTTCCGTTCGAATAAAAAGTCATATTTCAAGTGCAATGATATGGGATAGACAAAATATGAATAAAGTAAACCAAAAGAAACTAAAACGACAAGACTGATCATTAAATTTTTAAGTATTACATTCATTCTTTAAATTTTTAAGTATTACATTCAGGTCTAAGGAAGTTGTATTGCCATTATACAGAAGTTTGGTAAGACCTCATTTGGAGTATGCTGTTCAGTTTTGGTCTCCGTACCTAAAAAAGGGATATTAGCTTATTGGAAAGGGTTCAAAGGAGGGCTACTAGATTGGTAAGGGGTCTTTCAGGCTTAGATCATGAGGTTAGTCTTAAAAGGCTCAATATGTATAGTCTTGAGCAAAGGAGAGTTAGAGGGGACATGATTCAGTTGTTTAAATACATTGAAACAGGAAATGTTGCGGGACTACAGCTATGTGCTGAAAGTAGAAGCAGAGGTCATTGTTTTAAGCTTTTCAAATCTCAGCCTTAAAAATTACTACTTCAATAGGGCTATAGGCAGTTGGAATAGATTACCGGAAGGGGGTCATTCATAAATGATGTCACGCTTCGAGGGGGGAGGGGGGTTAATGAAAGTGTGACAATTTGTGACAAGGGGAGGGGAGGGGGTAACAAGAAGTGTGACATCGTACATTTTGCTTTCTATAAGAACATTTAAAGTCAGCAAATAAACCTATTTTATGCTAATGTAGTATAACGTGACATGTGACAAAAGGGGAGAGGGGGGTATGCTGAAGTGTGACACTTTGTGACAAAGGGGGGGAGGGGGTCAAATATATTGAAAAGAGTGTGACATCATTTATGAACGGTCCCAAGCGACTGTTAATTGCAGTGGGGTAAAAACTTTTAAGAAAGCTTTTGATGTTCATTATGGACTGCTAAATTGACTAGGACCAGCCTAGCTGGGCCCTGAGCCTGTTGCTGGTCGTCACTTTTGTATTTTTATTTGTATTATTGTATTAATTAATTTATAATTTCAACAAACTTCATTGCTAATGGGCTGCTGTAGGCTTCTGCAAATTGTAGACCTAGTGCGTTCCCCAGAAATTGGTACCAACTCTTTCAGTGGCACCACAATGAGTGTAGTACCTCACCGCATGAGAATTTTGTCATCCGGTTTTTCCACCTGAACAATTCACTGAGCATAGTCTCAAAAAATGTTAACTCTGATTTCACAATTGTTTTTGCTCCTTAGTGAATGACATTTTCTCCATTATTAATTATAATTATTTAGATGTGTTAGCCTACTAGTGAAAAATTTCTTGATTGCGTGAAATTAATGTGCAATTTCGCTGATTGTGCGAAATTAATGTGCAATTTCGTTGATCGTGTGAAATTAATGTGCAATTTCGTTGATATTGCGAAATTAATGTACGATTACCCTGTTTTTCGGTCTAGAAATATGATTTCTTTAAAAGGAAAACCATGGCGTGTCATGTACTTGTCTTTTAAATCATTATTTTATGTATTAGATATTTAAAACATAATATATAATGTAACTGACTTCTAATCTTAGGACTTAATAGTGTTTTGAAACTCATAAAGCTTTTGGGGTTCCAAGTCATAAAATTTTCAGCGGAGTATTCTTTGCAAGAGAAGTGTAAGTTCAATGTGCCTAAATGCGATGCGATTTCCCCTAAGTTTGTCACATCACATGGAAGTTTTTGACCAGATGTATGGCATAATGGAATGTAAAAAAAACAATGATTGAATGCTCTTTTTCTTTAGATGTTAAACTAAGTTTGTATCACAGAAATTGCATTTTAATTAAAATTTTAGAAAAAATTGCATCACTGTCGCATTTAGGCTAGCAAAAATCTAAACGTGACGCGAAGTGCCTACATGCGACAGTGGTAGTTATGCATTCAAACTACTACTTTTTATCAATTTGCAGTATTAGATTTTTAAGTGCACTTATCTTTTTTAAATCTAAAATATAGACAAAACGGAGTTTGGTAACTGAAACATCGTGATTTCCTAACTGATGAATGTGCTGCAAAAGGTTTGTTTTGTGACACTACCTGCTGTACTTTTGACGGAATTGTCTAGTGTTCGCAAGCACTCTCCGGATAAACTACATTCTGTCTACTGTATTATCAACTATTACTAATAGTGTTACTTACATTATGACAATAACTAAGCCAGCTTATAAGCTTTACACAAAAAAAAAAAAAAGAAAAAGAAACGTGTAAAACAAAATGTAAATTAACTGTAAATAATACTTAAATTTTACTATTACCTTTTTAGGCTTCAAATAAAATTTCACTCAAATAAAATTTGACAGATATTTCCCATTTCAAGGTTTCTCCCAATTTTTTGAATTTGTTGAACCTTAGAATTCGAAAAATTCAATTATTTTCTACATCTAAGTATAGAATTGTATAAGTTCATAGATATTTTAAGGTCTAGCGTAATGTTCAGTTCATATTGTTTTCTTCCATCGACAGGAATTATGTAATTAATCAAACGAAAAAATGTGAAGTGCACTGTTAGAACTTTCATCTTGAAATTACGGTTAAATATTCGGCAGCAGTCTGTCCATCTAATTAACCGTTAAAATTACGGTTTGGAACATTTTAGTATCTTTATGGGTTCTAAATCATTTCCGATCAGCTTGGTTAAAAAGCCGTAAATACAAAAGTTTACGGTTTCATAACCATTTAGTAGCACTTACGATAGCATACTGCAGGCTACGGTGATTAACTATATGCGTATAATCTTCGAGGCATGGAAACCATTCATCGCTATTATGTTGTGGCGGACGACGAGGTGCGAGCAAACGGTCTGCCGGAGACGGGAACAGAACCCCGGACCTTCAGGGTCGAAGGCCAGTAGCTCCATGTTTTGCCAAGAGGTACCTACTGGATGTCCAAGATTTTGAGAAGTTTTTTTTTTTTTATTCTGAGAAAGCAGCATTAAAATGCAATATCAAAAAATAATTAAACGGGATATGTTTCCACAACCGGTTTTTATGGACTATTACCTAACTTCATCTTCTCTTCATTTCCTCCCTTTAGATTAAAATAAAAAAAAAAATGGAAAAGATTTGTAATATAACATAGAGTAAGTCGGTTTTTAGAAGAATAACTTACATTCAAATTAGCTGTGTTTCTTATTACTCGATTGGCAAAGGTAAACAAGTGACTTAATGCTTTATTATAAAAATAAGTCAAAGAGGTCGAGAAAAATTTTGAATGTATAATTTAAAACAATAAATCTGAAAGCAAAAAAATCTTTTAAATCTAACGCAGAATTTAGGTGAATGCTAACTTTGATATAAAATCAATTTGGAACTATTAAATTTCTTTTATATGATGGTTACATTCAAGTAAATTTCAAGGATTACTTTTTAACTGCAAACATTTCAGTTTTAAGAATCTTGACTAATTTTTAAAACTGAACATAGTGTTGAGGTAATCACTTTTCATATCAAGCAATGCGTGAATTCATCACTTAGTCGGCCTTAGTATTTAAATCCTTGTATTCTTCAGAATAAAAAGAAACAAGAAGTTCCGTCTAGAACTATACGAGGCTACTTTCCCGTATACACCAAATTCAAATTTATAATCTAGCTATCTCTTTCTCTCTCTTATTTATCTTTAGTTCTAATTATTGAAAATATACCTTTTTCAACGGATAATACATATTCATTCACTCACTCATTCATTCTTTCATTTATTCAGCCATGCATTTATTCATTCATTCGTTACCTCATTCAAGTGTTTATTCATTCATTTACGCATTCATGTATTTATTCACTCATTTATTTATATTTTCATTTATTCAATAATTTATTCATTCATTCTTTTCCTCATTCATTTATTCATTCATTCATTATTTCACTCATTGAGTCACTGAGAAATATCCTTGAAAATCCCGATCAAAACATTTCATAGCAAAATAGGTTCGTAAGTTCTGGATAAACTTTCTATTTCTACATGTTCTACGTTATAAGAGCTTTCCGATAAAGTTTGTTCCAAGCAAATCGGTCCGTTAGATCAGGATTTATATAGGGTTGAAATTTCCCCGTAAGCTCTGTGTTAATTTTTTGAACTGTTCAAAAATGAACAAAGACTGTTCAAATCAATATTTCACGCCGAGAACTCCTTTCAATAAGCTTGCAATAGGAACTTGGCTCTTGTGCCCAGAGTTTACAGAATTTGCTTCAATTTTGTCCATAGGCGCTAATGTTAAAATTTTTTGAACTGTTCAAAATTGAACAAAAAATTGTTCAAATCAAAAAGTAAAATATAGAAATGAGATGTCCTCGCCGAGATCTTTCGAATGCAAAAAGAATTTTTCCAATCGGACAATTCGTTCAAAAGTTATTAGGGGGGGGGGGGGACAGACCGACAGACCGACAGACAGACAGACCGGGACAGACAGACAGACCGACAGACCGACAGACACACTTTTTCCCCATCTCAATACCCTACTTTCAAATTTTTTATTTTTCAATCTTTATTTAATTACTTCCCTTATTTTTGACTTTTCTTGATTTTTAACGATATTTTCACGATACATTAAGCCTTCTTTCATGCTTTATTATTATTATTTTTTAACTTTTACGGGAAAGTAGGCTAAAAAAGAAGGAAAGAAAGGAATCCTCGCCCCTCTCCGCCAGTTTCTCCTTATTTAAACAAACCGTTGTACTCTTTGAACATTAACGCCATCTATTTTCATAAGAAAAATCCTTTTACATGGTTTAGGAAGTTGACAATAGATGGCACTGCACGTTCATTTTCCTTTTCAGCTCTCCATTACCGACTCGAGTAGGAGCGAAAATCCAGTGATAATTTTCATAATCGTTGAGATACTGCGCAAGAGCGTCATTAGACGAATAAAAGAGCACGAGCATTAATTAATTTAGGAAATTAAAATCAATGGAGGGGTGGGAAGTTTTCTGAGCTTTGAGCGTTTTCCCTTTTTAAGAGGTTTCTTAATTTGAAATTTCTCATTAAAATTTGCTGTTCTCTCGCGGTAAAAACGGTTAAAAAATCGCTTCTCCGCCGCCTCTTTTTCCGCGATTAAAGTTAAGAATGTCTCCGTACTCTGGAAAAATATCTCGGCCACTTTTTGCTATTGGATACTGCAGAAATTATCAGAATTGTAAGTTTTTGTTCTGCTTTATATATTTTTTCTTTTTTTTCGATGTTTTTAAAAAATAATCGCTACTCTTGAAAAATGAAAAACATCGGCAAACGACCGTTAAAAACCCGAATGTCAGATACGGGGCTTAAAAATCCACAATTAAATCTCAAAATAATATTATGAGGGGAAAAAAGTAATCTATTTAAATATTGTTGAAAGTAGAAGATTAATAATAATTTATAGATAGATCTCTTACTATCTATTACCCGAATAGCTATTACTGAGCTAACTTACTATATTGTGGTTAAAACTTTAATTTAAAAGTAATAATTAATTACGTTTATTTCTTAATTTATTTTTTTCCAAAACTTATTTTGCCTCTCATAAAGCTTTTTTTTTTGTTTGTTTGTTTTTACTGTATATACTTTTTCTCAACTTCTTCATGACAATATATTACGGAGGGAAGGAGACGCATTTATTTTATACGTTGAATATAAGCTGAAACTAATCTTTAGTATCTATAACACTTTTTACGAATATTATTTGCTTTTAATTTTAATCAGTGTGATATTTTCGCTTGCTTTAATGACTCCCCACCTATTTAATATTTTTATGCACTGTACTGTATTTGGCACAGGAGCGTTTCTCGGCTTAAAAATTCTGCTGAGAAGTTCTTTGTGCTTTTACCTATGTCCAGGAAAATTTGTGACGAACAGGAAAAGAATTAAAGTTTTGGTTCCGATATTCTTATAATCTTTCGTAATGCTTAATTCTCAGGGAGGAGTAATTGTCCCCGTTTCTCTTCCCCTCCCTCCGGTATAAGCGCTTAATTAGCAGAGGCAATACACGAGCAAGGAAAGATGATACAGAAACGGCTGCACATATATTGCAACTTCGAGTCATTTGAGAAATTTAAGGAATTGAATGCATGGCCCAGCAGCAGGGTTCGGAATTAGGGTGCAAAAGTTAGGCGTGAGTGGGACCTAGTTTTGCCGTTTTAGTTCCGTTAGTCAAAAATCCTTTGTTAGGCGTAATTTTAAAATAATACAACTTATTTAAGCAGAGATATCAACTGATAACTGTCAGGACTGTTATGTAGTTGGTAAAAGTATCCTAAAATACCACAAACTTAATGAGGATATTATTAACATGAAAAAAAAAAATGAAAATCAATTTCTTTTGAGAATTTGATAAGTTTACTTAAGTTTATGTATCCGCCCAAATATTTATTTTACTCAGCGCTCAGTGAAATAAAATATAAGTTAATCAGCTTAACTAATTTTTCAAGTATTAGACATTTTTAAGTAAAAAAATCACAGTACAAAGCTGAAGGTTAAGAAGCTCTATAATCGGGACGGGTATGGTAGCTTTAAAGCTCAAAAAACCGAAGATTAGAGGGGATATAGGTAAATATAAAATTTTGTTAAGTTAGATGGACAGAAAAAAGGAAGGAGTGGTGGGGGAAGGATGACGAGTAGGTAAAAAATTGTTGTTGTCAAAGTAAAATTTTTATATAAAGTTAGGCGACAAAAATAAATGAGAAATCGCTTCTTATAATGGAAATTTTTAGGGGAAAAATACGACTAACGACCGTTAATTTCGAACTCTGCCCAGCAGAAAGCTTCAAAACATACAAAATAGATAAAGTGTTAAAAACATAGCCTTTAAAAGTGAAGTCTAAATGTCTGAAAACATGGTGGAGAGGAAAGGGGAAAACAGGGTTCAATTCCCCAGCCCTTGGTTTTAAGCCATATTGCCGATCCTAGTTTTTGCCTATAGCATAATCGCCTACAGTATATGGGCGATTTTTATGATCTGTCTCCCCTTCCTCCCCTCCAAAGAGAAAAGTATGGCTGCTGCAGCGTCTGAAAGTATATATTATCATTTTGAAATCGTTTGAATAATTAAGAATAAAAAAGAGAAAATATTCATTAAGACGTCATACAAATGTGGTATCAAGTCGTTGCAATCTTTTCTTTTGGTAAGGTATTAACAGTTTCCCCGCATTTCAACGGCTTTAGCTTGGCTTTGAAGGACTAGTAATGGCATTAATTTTATAATAAATATAATTGAATTCCTCTTTCATCTTCGTTAGTGATCTCGAAAGTGGTCCATATGGGGGCCTAAGAGCCTATTCTGATCTGCAAGGCTTCAATATCAACGTAAACAAAAAAATTGGGGAGCATGAAATGTAACTGCCTGTGATCAAGGATCTCAATTATCCACATCATTGTCCTATCAAAACACGGCTTGTTATGATCCGAGGTGCACATAGACACCATGCTACAATTTGCAATATTAATGTGCTTTGATTATTTAAAACGTTAATCGCACATTCTCTTGATTATGTTGAAAATGTAATCAGAAACATATTCTGAAGTTTTCTTCATCAATTTTATTTATTTTACCGGAACCCTGTTGTTTTCCAACATACACTTCTGCTTTGGACTACCAGTTAAAAGTGCTGGAATCGGCAAGCACCCCAGGTCCCAGTGATAGGGATAAGCAAGTTATTTCCAAGTTTTAAGCTATAATGCACCTTGCACAAAATTTGTTAGTGTACCTATTTTATAAAGCACATAAATCACCTAATTATGTATCAGTAAACTATGTTTTACAAATTGTGTTAGTAGGTACTTATTCTCTCCGATCTTGCAACTTTGAAATCCTTCACTATTGATATCTGCAAGGTCGTAGTTAGCTCTCCAACCACCTCCTCTCCCCAGACATGCAAAATATTGATGAAATGAAATTTTAAGTTATAGCAACTGTACCGTGACGTTTACATATATTTTTGTCTTTCCCGACTGTCTCAGAATGGCTTCGATGCAGCCCTATCCTCGATTTTACTGTTTAGGAATGTCCAAACATAAGATTTTGCAGTAATTGTCTTTTTCTAAAACCATGTCTTTATAAAGATGTTTACGAAAAACGGAAAAAAATGGCAAGTCGGTCTATGAAACAAAAAAGGTTGGGAGCCTTTGATATACATCAGGGGAGCCCAAACCCTTAACACGATGGCGCTCAGCCCTCTAAAATCTACAGAGACCCCTTACAGGGATGCCCCCCCCCCCAAATTGGCCAAAACCCCCGAAAACATCGTTTTTAAAAATTTCAATGGCACAGGCTGCATCATGACCCCATTAATTAATATACCCAGTAAACAACTAAAAAGGGTTATGAAACCTTTGTTCCATAAGAAACTAACTAATTTGTTTCTTCTGATTGAACGAAGGATTTTGCTTTCATAAGTCATAGTTGTACAACACTTTATATATAAAAAAACACTGCTGCAATTTTTTTCCTGTTTTGAATGTTGGTAGAAAATAATTCGTTTATGTAAATTATACTTTAAAAATATTTAGTAGTTAAACTTAGCGTTTTCTTCAGGGATCCCCGGGTTCCACGAAAGATTGTTAAGGGTTCCGGAAGAAGTCAAGAGCTTTGAATGTGGTAGTTGTTTCGAAATTTAAAAAAATGAAACTGTTTGTAGCTTTAATTGCGGTTGACCATGTGGTATTGTATTTTTGAATGCCTGTAAACTATTTGCATTAATTGTGAAGTCCATTTGGGCTATTAGTTATGCATATTTAAGCAGTTCCCATTAAGTTAATTAAGTGATTTAATATTACAAGTTAGAACAAAACTCCAAATTTTTTGAATTTTTGTATCATAATTCTGCATTGAAAAGAGATCATTTTATGTATTCAATATTATTTAATGTAAGTATTAAAAAAAGATTTGGAGAAATTTTAGTACTTGGACATTAAGTTACACGAACTTGAGCCTTGTCAAAAGGCTTCAATAAGAGTGAAAAATTCAGGTAACGCTGGCTTAGAGCTCATTTTGGAAAAGGAGGCAGTATGCACCATTTGCACAAACCATGCGATTGAAAATGGGCTCTTTTCTTCCAACTAATACTTTTTTGTCGTTGTTTTTGAATATTTGTATAAACTTCAAAAAGAAGATTTGTATTTCACTTTGAAATTCGTTGATTTTGAACGTCAGATGGTTTAATAGTGATAATTTTTTCTCTCAGTTTACTTGTGGACCATTTTCATGCATCTGATTGATAGAATAAAATGTAAAGAAGTATCACAGGCCAGGTGACTAATTTGGAAGGCGTCAAGAGCTCTATCTAGGGATTATAAAACCGATAGTGGAGTAGCAAATAAACACATTATTCATAGAACATTTTCGTTAAGCAGCAAAACATCAAAGTATGTTCTGTTGTAAAATGGTTGATTAATTACATTATTACAAAGACAGTACTGCAGAAATGTGTTTTCTTGACTGTGGTTGAATTATACCAAGTGGTTGTATTATTTACAAACAGTATACATAAAAAGAATTTGGAACGTAATAAGAAAGTAGATTAAAATAGGGCATTTTTAAGGATAGTAAAATAGTACTGGCATAGGACACGTACTTGAAAAGTATGCAGCGCTGTGGAAATAGTTGCAAACAGTAAGAAAATAATTTTGAAACATAATAATGCAGCAGATAAAACTGACTCAAACCTTGTTTATATTAAAAGTGCAAGTTTTTCAAGTTGCAAAGAGAATAGGTACCCCATTGCACAATTTGTGAAACATCATATATTGATATATAATTAGGTAATTTATGTGCTCAATCAATAGAAGTGCATTTATAAATTTTGTGTAAGGCGCATACGGCTGAAATTCGGCAGTAACTTGCTTAAATGAGATACAGTTTTGAAGACTTATAGTACCCCATTCTTTTCCTTTCACTGATATAAACCTCTTCCAGGCTCCTGGGAGTACATATGGGCAACTTAGGGATCCAGTGCGCTAGACTCAACCCTAGTCTCATAGCATTTAGATTTTTATGTTTGTCAACCACTCATAACATTTTAAATAATATAAATTACTGAAATTAAATATAAAGTTGAAACTTTTACCCTAAATGCATATCAATACAACTATAAAATTGATAAAAATAACCTTCACTTAAACAAAATTTGCTCAAGTTTCTCCTTCTCTCTCTCTCTATCTTTTTGAACAGTTTCGTAAAAATACAGGTAGTAGCACACGAATATCAGAGGGTAAGACTTATGAACTTAGTGGGAACCTTGTATTTGCAACGTATAATTTAATTAGAAAAAGAAAGAACAAAAAAACAAAACAAAAAAAAAGACGAGAGTTCGAGTACATAAAATGAATAATGGACGATGAAAAGACACTTTTCTGTGATTTTGTTTCAAACTAAGAATGGAAAATTTTTGCTAAAATTTGTGTGTTAAAGCAGGGTTTCTCAACGGGAGTTATACGACCCCCTTGGGGGCCACATTTGAGCTTCAAGCCCATATTTATTTTTATTCAAGTAATAACATAGCAAAAATCGCAACTTTTTTCCTCTTCAGAACTTCAGGTAGCTTTTCACCTATTTGGAAGAAGTTGCCTATTCTTTTCCTCCCATCTCCTTTCCTCTGTGATCTTTTTTTGTTACTTTGCATCAAATTTTTAGAATTCTAATTTGTTACTGTTTTGTATCAATTTTTCCTCAATCATAATTATTTGACTGTCTTCTTGAAGCTTATTCTTTCTAGTGTCCTCCGTTTCATGAATTGAACAAAAGGCTTCTTGTACCTTTGATGCATTTTTATAGAAATTTTACTAGGTATTGGTAGGTTTTAATATAAATTAGTCAAAACTATCATTGAGTGAAGTAGTTTGTTCTGAAACTGACAACTATTTTTGACCCTATTTTATGCTCGCAAGCTTCTTGAACATGAGACCAAACACAAAAAAATAAATAAATAAGTTACTATACATGCATACATACATGCATATACAAATTAAAGTTGGGGGGGGGGCGACAGAATTTGGCACGCATAAGGGGAGCTACAAGTCAAAAACGGCTAAGAACAATCTGTGTTCTATTGTGATATCTTATCCTTCGGATCATTTGGTTTATACTAACGGCATTAAAACAAAAAGTTCTAATAATTGAATGTTGAGTTATCAATTGCCTATTTGAACCAGTAACGTTGTTCTTGGTTGTCCTTGTTTTGTACTCAAACAAGAGTACAAAATAAAAGAGAAAGAAAAGTGAAAGTATATTTGCTATTATTGAAGACTACTATTGAAGCTACTATTGAAGCTACTATTGTTTCAAAAATTATTATTAGACATGACAGTTAATAAACATCTACTGCCACTATCTCAGGGCAATATTGTAAAAAATTTGAATCGCCTATGTTAGAAGCACTTTCGTTTCACATTGGTGAATAATGTTTCATTGTTGTGCAAACACAACATTGCTTTCAATTGAATTGTAGAGAAAATGGTCAATTGCATTTCGTCGCCTCAGAGCAACAGTAAGACATCTAAATCATTTTCCTATAAAAGCAATTAAGTTTTTCAAAACACCACTGTAGATGTAATCAAAAGTTAGGGGAGTTCCCAAAATTTCAGTAAAATCCCTGAACTACAGCTTTAGATATTTAGAATTCGAAAAACAGCAAAATTTAAAAATCAATTTTATAAGAAATTCCGATTTTACTCACATCCTACTGTTGCTCTGAGGCGACGATTTATTTATGAGATTCTGTATAAAAACCAATAAAATTACTGGGAAATTAAAAAATAAGAGAATAGACAGAAAGTAATAATATGATAAATAATCTTTCATATAAAACTTAGCACAGCACAGTTTTTTTCCTGCGTTGTTATTATACCCAATTAACAATAAAGAAAGAACGACAAAATGAAATTAATTTAATTCAGACAATTCTTGGAATGTTAAAATTTAAATCTTTCAACACCATAATGCATTTTTTTTATGCTTAAATTTTATGCTTTTTTGGTAATAAGTGAGTCAAGTTGGAAGTTCCTATATGTTATAAAATTAAGGCTGGGGGGGTTCAAAAACGAAAAGTTAATGATATTAAACTTACGTTAAACAATGTTTCAAAAATTATTATTAGACATGACAGTTAATAAACATTGCATTAATAACTGTATTATTACCTATATCATTAACTAGCTGATTTCATATTTACAGATGGAACTGTTAAATTCTTTAATATAATTTCTCTTGTAATGGTTTCACTTAAGACAACATTAATCTCAAGACATTATTCCTAACTAGTAGACATTATTTTAAACATTTTCGAACTGGTAAAAATGAATCTCAAAGTGATGGAATTAAAAATTAAAATTAAAATTAAAAAGAAAAAAAACCCTTGAGAAATACCAAGAAAGAAATAAAAAAATCATAAACTTCTTTAGATTTGACTATAATTTGTTCGAACAATAAATGACATTCCTTGAACCAGAACATAACTCAGTTAACTCAGCTCTTAACTCTCTGCTTCTAACTCAGTTAATTTATGCTCTTAACTTGGATAACTCAGTTAAACGTCATTGGAAGAGTTGACATAGAAAAATCTACTGCCCTTCATTTTTCTTACCTGAGTCGACTCTTTTCAAGTATTTTAACTTTATTAAAAAGGTTTTTAAAGCTTAATAAAAATAGAAGATAAAAATGTTGATATTTATTTTAGTACTATATATTTCAAATGTACATCATTATAAACGCTATTGTAAGTACTAAAACAGCTGTTCATAGACTTTGATATTTGCCTACGCTGAGGAGAATTTCTGAATGTTCTTGATAAGTTAAATATGCTTACAAAAGATCGCACCGCCAATGGAAGAAGGCAACAACTCAGCGTTCAATGTTGAGCAACAACTTTCTTAAAAGATGCGTCAGAAAATTTTAACCATTATTTTAAAATCGAATTTTCTTTATAGGGTAATTCGAGGAGAGTTCCGCACACTATAAGAAGTGGCTGAGAATTTTAAGTTGCATAGCTACATATATATATTTTAAGTAATATTCGAGGAAATTCTGCTAGGAAGAGTGTTTTGGAATGTAACATAAGTATTATATAACAAGATCGAATTTGGCCATCTCTCCCTACATGTGCGGTGAGTTGCCTTAGTGAAGAACGAGAGATACCCCACGAAAATAAGTCAATTAAAATAACAGTCACGAAAAATTTTGAACGTTTATTACCATAAAAGTACATAACAAAATATTTACCACCTTTAAACTTTAAAAAATCATCCAAATTGATGGTACATTTATTTTTAAATTTTGGAAATAATACTAAACATCAAGTTATATGTTTAAAGTTTGAAAGTGCCATAAAATGTCAAGTTATATTCTACTTTTAAACTTTAAAGATGTAACACAAAAATGAAATTGCATCTTTAAACTTTTAATTTTACATTTTCTTCCTCAAATGTTGCGTGCTTCACCCATACATAGTAAAACTTTCAATGCATCCACTTTTTACAATGAATGCATTAAAACGATTAAAGTAGTTGGTATGGTTACATAATAACGTTCCAGGCACTTAGCAAGTACTGATTATTATCGATCCTGGTGTAATTATTTTGAATGTTTCCCTAGGGTTTTCTTCATTGCAACATTTTAATTTCTCCAGAACCTCCTTTTATAAATCGTTTTAATTCAGCACTCAAAGCAGTAAATTGAGTGGCTTTAATATTCATAAAAAAAGTAGAACACTAAGAAGGTTTTTTGGTTAATTGCATGAGTATTATATGGTAAATAATATGGTTAATTAAATGTTTTATTGCATGAATATTTCCTTTTGTCTAGTAATCTAACCGAGTGCAAGAAACACTATTTAAAAAACACGTTCAACTCAGTTTTTATGTTTCACAGACTTATGTTATTATATGCAACTTTATATACAATAAATGAAACAAAATTATAGGTAATTTAAATTAATTAACTTTGTATAAAATAAATTAGTAACACTGCATATGCCAGAAATTAAATATTCACAAACTTGCTTAACACTATATGCGTATAATAAGGTAAAGAGCATGCTTTGTACAATAAAATAATTAGCAATATTTATAGAACTAATGGACTTATAAAAATCTTTAAGCAAAACTTAAAGAAATACAGCGAGGCCCCTACATTATGCATAATAGGGTATATCTCCTTTTTCTCGTTGGGGCATCTGTCCTTTTTGATAAGGAGAGATGCTTCTATTTATCCCTATTAAAACAACGATTAAGGCAATCTGGTTTTGCCATGCTATATTTCTATAAACTCAGCCTTGATTTTTCATTATTTTTCCATATTGGCATTATTGTTTGGGCTCACGTCAAATAGAAAACCACGAATTTTCATTTCAGACAAGAAAAAAAGGTCGTTTCAAAAAAGTACTCCAATATTTTCGATTCTTTTCCACCAAAACAACACGTTTCATACAGTGTAGCATTCAGTTTACAAGTAAACTATCCACATAAATTGTGTTGTCTTATTAAAACTCTGGCATAAATACACAACCTGGGGCATCTCTCCTTGAATTACCCTAATCCACTTTTATCTGTGGTTAAATTAAGATCTGGAATATTATAATCTTATGCAAATATTAGGGTGGCATTATTATTTTTAAATATATTTACACAACTTTGTACAATAATTATGGAGTTATTTCAAATTTAGTTCAAACCTTATATTACATGAATTATTCAGAACTTAAAAAGTAATGCAAATAAAGACATGCCCTTAATACAGGAAGAAAAACTCAATTCTAATTTCATTGCCATATTCATTTTCTTTCTTTCTTTTTTTATTTATTTCTTTTATTTTATTACACTTTATTTTATTTATTTATTTATTTTGATTTATGGCACTGTTATACTAAAAGTGCGATTCAGTGAAACATGATTTCCCCCCCTTCATTTTAACCTGTTATAAAAAGTACATTCTAAAATGAATTAAGAAAACTCCGTATTTGTAATTTACAAATTATTTTTTTCTAGCTTAGTTCAATGAATATCACTACTTCTTTCGAATAACAATTCTTGAAAGGTATTTGATGGAACAATAAAAATGCTTACACAACATTAAGTTTTGCTATTTTGTAATATTCTAAAATAATTAGGCATTTCTCTGAATAATGGAATCAATCAGTTTTCTCTGTAAAACTGTTTGAATTTTCATATTTAAAAACACTCCTTAATTCTGAATTTATTTCAAAATAATGAAAGCATTTTGATTTCAATAAATTGTTTTTGCAAATAATAATACTTTGTTTTATGGCTTATCACAGAGAGCTAAACACGCTTTCATAGCAAAGCATTCAATTACTTTATTTAATTGGTTAAAAATTTTTTTTGAAAGATTGCCTGAAGTTGAATTCAAATCCCACGTAAGCATATCTCTCGTCATATTTTTCAAATTTTATTATCATGTCTTTTCTTAATTCATTAGGAGTGTCTCTCGACTAAATATATTTAAAAAACGCTGCAGGGATTTTAAATGTTATTTAAAAAGACTAACACTCACGGAGAAGTTTTTACATTTAAATTAGCACTTTATTCTGAGAAAACACGATTCATTTTCAATAGCAAACGACAATGGTTAAAAATTAAGCCGTAAGGGAAAATTTTTAATCTTATGATAAATGTGCAGACGAAATATTAAAAAATTTCACAAAGAATAACTCCATTTAAAAAAATCTGAAATTTTTATGATTTAATTATGTTCAATTTCAATAGCTAAAGGAATTGCTTATCGCAATAAGAGCAGAAAAATCGAATTTTTCAATTAAAAAAGGGGACGCTTGGATGTTTTCTTATATATTTTAAATCTATATTTAATAAACACAATTGTAAAAAAAAAAAAGGAAAAAGATTCTGTGTTTTAAATATTTCAGAATTTCTAACTTTTATGATACATTTGAAAGCTTATTGTTTCTCTCTTTCGTGGGATTTTCAATCTGAGCTCAAACTAGTTAGAAGGTTGTATTTTGAACTTATGTATCAGGGGTTTTTCCAGCCTTATCCTACGGACCCCATTTCAAGGAACCCTAATGTATATGTACTAATATTTCTTCAAAATAATTTTTTAAGAGTCAATACTTATATAAAACGGCAATAAATGCAGTTTCAGAAAAATATCGGAATTTTGTTTCCTTCCTGCAAGATTGAATCACTCGAAAGAAAACTGCTGAAATGTGACTAAATAAAGTTTTAATGCCCTAACAATTAATATAAGGGGCATTTAGTATCAAAATTACATGATTAATCCCAATTAAAATTGCAAATGTCTTTATTTTTTACTGTAGAGAGAAAACTAATATAATCAAGAGAATGTTTATATTAGTTGATTTCTTGGAGAACCCTAACTTCATTAGTTTACATCTTGTGAAACCCTTAACCCTTTGGAATGTTTCGAAGAACCCTAGAGTTTTAGGCAACTCCACCTGGGAAATGCTGTTCTAGATCACTTCTTTGGTGAATGATTCCAAGAAAATATGAATCTCTGATTTAATTATTGGTATACATGCAGAGAGTGAAATGTAAATATCATGAACATGGAAATTCTACTATGAGGGTCATGAACAGGAGATTTTGTAAGAAAGTACCGGATGCAGTATGGAACTTTTAGGAAGACTGAAGTCTTTTTAATGCAGTGATTTTCCAATTGCTTCAGAGAAGTTACAACCAGAGAACCTTTTTTTTTTTCGACTCGCCGTTTTAATCTTAAAAGCTCGCCATTCTGCGTGTGAGCACCTTCATATCACCACAGGTTATCCCTTGAAAAATAATGTTTTATAATAGTCCACATTTGGGCATCAAGTAGCTCGTTTTCTATCGTTACTTTTTAGAAACTAAACATTATCTTAGATACTTATCAGAAATGAAACTGCCTTTGAAAAACTACTGAAACTTGGAAATTTAATTTCAATTCGTCATTGTAAGAAATGAGCAGAGAGCTATAGGACTGTCTTCTTTCTTTTTGGGTATTGAAAATTAGTATAACAGACAAAAATTATCTCTCGACTAGTTTATATTAAATTCAGACTCAAAGAGCTTTTGTACTAATTCTAAGCGTAACTTTATTGCTTCAACATCAATTTGAGCTTACCAATTTAAGTGATCATCAATGAGTGCTTGAAGGAGCTCGCAAGCTTTATCCTTTACGCGTGTGTAAAGTGCACGAAACTCTGTGAAAAACAGTTTAAGATGTAACTAATTTTAAGATTGCTTCATTACGTTTACCAAGATGAATTGAAGGTAATGTTTGTTAAAGCACACATTTTAATACCATAACATTTTAAAAACCTGTTCCTACGTGAAAAAAGTCATTTACAAGCTGTTTATTTGCCATTAATAAATTGTTTAATTTTTGAATGTTAGTAATTTTTAATTGCGTAATCAATCACTTCACTTTTTATTTTTAGGCTTTCTGATTTTTTTTTCAATATTATATTATAACTTGCACAATTTTTTACTATTAAAACTATGCTTAACTCAGTGAAAAACTACTGTAATGTTTAAAAATAATTATTGTAATTTTCTTTTTACACAAAACATATGAGTTTTGTTGTGAAACATATTTTTTGTTGTAAACGTATACATTTGAAACAGTTTGGACCCATAACCTAGATAAACTAATATAATAAAATATATATTTCTATACTAGAAAATAATAAGCTTTTTTAATTCTGGGCAAATTTCTTCTTATTCTACTTAAATTTCATTACGCCTTTTCGTGTTCTGTTTTTCATGTCCCTGTAAATATAGGAATGCAGCATACGGAACTTAATTTGTATTTGAGCTGATGGGAACTCAGCTCCTGTTGTTCTTTTCAGTACTACGCGAATTTTTACGCGTGAAAATATGTTGGAAACACTATTATGGGGCGCCTACACTTATTTTGCTGCAAGTTAAGCCCTGCATGTGTATACACTCTCACATGAAAGTCTCATATACTAGTACCTTTAAAAAACATGTAAAAAATCTCACCCAGCAGTGGATTCATAATGATAATGATGAGGAGTTTTTTTGAAAAATAGAGCATGAACATGAAAATTCTGAGAAAGAATTTAAATAGTAGTCTTCTTTCCTTATTCTGTAATATTAATAAGTGAGCAATTATCAAGACTGTTTTCGTAAACAAGGCAAACCCCCTACAAAAGAATCTTGAATAATGTTCTCAATGCTCCAAAAGCAACATTTCTAATCATCAAAAAACCGTTCTTTCAAGAATATATCTAAAAAAAAAAATACTTTCTACTTCTCCAAAGATTTTATATCTTTCTGTCAGTGTCATTTGAAAAACATTCTTTCTATTTCAGCATCAAAAGTTTAGAATGAAGAACAAACGCAGGCTTGCAGAATTTGCATAACTTAAGAAACAAAGAGCCCATCCAGCATCACTATCTGGAGGAGATTGCTTTTTTTACATTCTGTCTTTCTCTTTCCTCCACGGCTCTGTTTACTGTCATAACATCCGCTTTCAATTTGGACATCAGCGACCTGCTTTCAGAGGGAGGTCAAACAGTTTTAAAGGGAGCAGCTCAAAATTATGTATCGGATGAGGGTAGAGTCAATGAAATAGGGGAGAAAAACAATGGAGCGACGGATTTTTAACTGGTAGAAGAATTCAGTGTTTGCGTAACACAATGACACAATATATTTATTATGCCTACCAAATTAAATACAGAATTTATACTCAAATGTCTGTTTCAACATAGCATGAGTTGTACCATGCTCATAATTTGCTGTGTATTTTACATTAAAACGAAGATAAAAGTGCATTTTTTTCCCGCTTTCTGACGTACGCAGGACAATAGTAACTATTTGTACGATAAAAAACTACTTGAAATTAAAAAAAAACCGTAATAGCAACAATTTTTAAAAAAAAGATAGAAGAAGAAGAAAATAAATTCAAATTTTTTGTCTCTAGAATTTCTTTTGATACAAAGGAGGAGATTGTTGACTTTTAACTTCAAGCCATTTGTCGAATTTTGAAAATCAAATGTCCATGGGCAACGTAAGCCACAAATGTGGAAAACATGATTTCTTTATTGCTTAAAATTTGCATTTGATTTCAGACTTGTCGACATTGTAGTTGTGGTTGTATATTGAACATAATAAGTAATAGGAGTGTTTTCTGTCGTATGGGGTTACCCCAAATTTTTTAACTTAAACGAACTATGTCGCTGATTCCATTAAGTTATCTGTGTTCATAGTTGGAAGTCTAGAATATTTTTACTTTCGTATACAGTGAAACCTGTGTAAGTTGACCACTTGCGGTGCAGCACTTTAGTGGTCAACTTATAAAGATGGTCAAAATGAATTTACTTCATTCAAGACATTGAAGTCCAAAACAGTTCGTGTTAGACTCCTCGATTCCAAATTAAAAATGTTGCTTATGCATTTATATTTAGCATGGAGTATCCTTTTGTGACAAAATAACTAGTTGCTTTGTTGAAACCAGCCCATGAATATTTTAACAACATGAAACCTGGTCACAAATTTCTTTACATTAAAATACATTATTGGAATTCATTCTCTTCAAAACCTTCATTTCACAATAAAATCTTAGCTTAATCCCAGTTTGAAGAAATACGATTCTCGGCTTAGCTCTATATATTCTAGTTTTCTAGAAACTTCTATCTAACAGTTTTCTTTTCAGGGTTGGGGCTCGGGACGTCAGAAACTGGTTCTGGATAGGACAGGTGTTTTTTACCGTTCAAAACTGTCCTAAAGTGTCCGAAAGTGTCTTAAACAGTCCTAAAGCTAAAGGAGTCTAATCTAATCCATTTATATCTAATGTAATATTAGTAATGAATAAATATAAATATTAATTAGTTGTAATTAATAAATATTTGATAATGTTTCTCTCTGAAATTTGGAAAAAAAAAAAAAAAACCCGCCAAAAAAGTAAAATGAAATTCTAAACAATGTTACATTAAAACTTCTTGATGTAAGAGTTGGTTGTGTTGTGAAAAAAAGGTATCAAAGTAACTAATTTCAGTTTTACTTATGACTCATAATTGTTATAAATTCCTATCATATATTTAGAAGAAAAAAAAAACTTTAAGAAAATGTTCTACATGATGTTTTAACAAAAATTCTTTTTAAAATCCTAGATTGAAGAATAATAAATTACTTATAAAATATTGTCACTTCTATTTTGAAACTAGCAAAATTTTTATTTTTCATTTTAAACATAATGTATTCCGCAACGACAATAAACAAAAAAAAAAAAAAATAGTTACTTGATAATTTTTAGAAGACATTATCAGCATTTTCCCAGAGTACATGTGTGGTAATTTAGTGTCAGAATATATAATGGCACTAAAGTCTTTTTCTTGAAAGTAAGGCAATGTTAACTTATAAAAATAATTTAACTTTGTGCAAGTAAACAATAATAAGAAAATTACACGTTAATTTAAAGCACAAATGAGCAAAAAAATGCAGACATATGTTTCGGGATTGCTTGGAATCCCTTTTTCAATGCGACTAATTTTATTATTAATGTTAACTTAGTAGACTAACCAATGTTATTCTTATTCAACTTCTGTTGTTGTTGTTGTTGTCGAGTCCTCGCGCGAGGCGAGGAAGAATGGGTACGCTGCTCCTGAGTCCTAATCAACTTCTATGCAACCAGATTAAAGTCATATGTATAAGTTTTATTAAGTTAACGTAAATTTTAATATTAATAAACTATTACTTTAATACATTTTATGCTGTTTTTCGCATTAGACGTGACGGTAAAAACCGTGTCCTAAGCCTTGCCATCTTTTATCAGCTTCAACATGAATTCGAATTTTGAATGGATTTTATGCGTTGACTTTCTCAGGGGATGATTGAATTTTGTGTCAAACTTCCTTCTAACCCTTCGATTGTGGCTTTGTATAGCGAACAACAAACCAATACACACACACATAACAAACGATTCATATATATAGATGAATGAGATTAATATAGGCTATACATATATTTTAGTTTCATGAGAAACTTAATTGAAACCATATATATATAGGGTCAGGTGGGGTAAAATGGTCTTAAACTTTCTTTGCCAATAAATATAAGAATTTTTTCAAAACCTTCAGATTTTTTGCTTGTTATTTTGCATTACATTATTAAAGAACAGATTGCATAAATATTGATCAGAAAAAAAATAAGTAAAATAATTTTATGACGCCTTCTTTCTGGGATGTATGTATGACCACTTTACCCCATGGGGTGGGGTAAAGTGAGTAGTGCATGGGGTAAAGTGGTCATACTTGAAAAAAAACTATATAAAAGTATTAATAGCCATAAAACTTCAAAATACTTAACAAAGGTTAATTTTAGAACGAAAACAACTTTATTTCCCTCAACTGAATTTATTTATGTCCTCTATTATGGGTCAAAAGTTAGCCTATTCTTCGTAACGTCTCGAAAGGTACTTCAGTCTCTTCAGCTGCTGCATATATGGTCTTTAAACGAAGTTACGTACTAAAACATGTTAGGGTACATAATAATAGGCATTCTTGGGTTTTAATCCCTAACTATTAGATTTTATGTCTGTACTTTAATTCGATACATATAATAAAACATAAATATGAAATTCAAAATTTTCCGTGAAAAAATTTAAAATAGATTTTAAATGATGACTAAATTACTTATATAACATATTATGAAAATATTGCTAATAAGAGAGTTCTGGATAATTATAGCTTATTAAAAATCAATGGGAGAAAAATACATATTTTAACCTAGCTATTTTTAATTCTCTCTCTCTTTCATGCATTGTTCTTGTTCGAAGTACTGCTAGTTTTAAACATTTGCAGCTTAATAATACTTATAATAAGTCTGTTTATAAATGAATCATCGATACTTAAAAATTCTTGAATTAAAAATTGCTTCTGAAAATTTTTCAATACTAAACACACCATTCTAAGAAGACTGTATTATAGTAATTTCAATCTCTATTGTATTTGAGCTCAGTTGTGTTAGTTCCGGTATAAGTTAGTTCCGGTAAGTAAATTTAAAAGGTTTATTTTTTAAATAATACAGTATTAGTGAAATTAGTTAAAGTGTAACTGACATCTGTTTCGTGGCTTAATTTCTAACAAAAGAAGTGAGAGCACTTTAGTCTTCAAAATTTATTTTCTTGCGTAAATAGCTTGAATTGCCTCTAATCGATAAAAATTGGAAATAAATATGGAAATTGAGTCCGTGAATTCCTATGCAAGTCAATCTCTGGTCTACCACATAAATTAACCTAAAGTAATTTTAGAGCATCAGTGCATGTTAAGCCTAATACTATGACCACTGTACCCCATCTTACTTAAACTACTGTAGAATAATATATAAACTAAATCGAACTTCGCGATTAGTGAGGAAGTATTTTTAAGACCTGTGCAAAGTTTCCTGCACCGTCAATTAGATTCAAATTCTTTAAAACAAAATGTCAGAGAGAAGTTAAAAGAGCTGTTTCAATTTCAAAGTGTTGTATAAACAAACAAATCGACTGTTTTTTTCACCTAAAAAGTTGCTATCAAAACGATTTTGAATGTAAAATTTAATTCCTAATTATTAAAATCTAAAATAAAAAATTTACACCAATTCCTTTATTTATTTCAAAGTTATAGCCTTTTCTTTGCCGTATGACCATTTTACCCCATTGACCACTTTCCCCCACCTGACCCTAACCTTTTATTCTTTAGTTTGGAAGAATAAATAAATAAATAAAAAGGTTGCAAGTCTATTATGCACCCAATAAATTCTGCTTCAAAGTCGCATCACGTAGGTTTTCTACAAAATTATAATCATTCGTCTTTTAAAGAAATATGCAGAGTAGTTTTAAATTAAAACTACTATTTTCAAATTACTATCATCCAATAAGTGTTTTTACTTCAGATAAATTTTGTCAAGCAATCATTGTTCCTAAAAAACGAGCAATATTACAATGGGCTCATGAGCTACGCTGACGAAAATTAGAAGAAACGAAATAAAATAAAATATAATAAACAAATAAAAAAGGAGTGCGATGCGTGTTTGGATACATGTACGCACCATTTAAACGTATATTTCTTAAATTTTGATTTTCTTTTTTTTTTTTTTTTTGTCTTTGAATTCTGTATGAGTTTTCAATTAAGTTCATAGCGTAATTTCAATATGCAAACGTAACAGTTCACACAATGTTGTAAGCTTTTAACTTAAGTTTCATTCTAGAAACGAAAATGGTTAGTGCTGAGTTGAAAAAGAAAGTTTGAAAATACAAACAACACTCACAACCTCTATTAAAAGTAAGAACTAAAACATTTTACCGAAGCGGATTTAAAATAAAATTATGCTTTGATGACAAAAATGTAAAGTTAAAGTTCTTGAAAATGGACAGATGCCTTAACAAAACATAAATAAATGCATTGAAATCTCAACTCCGAATAATGCTAAACAATTTTTGCACGTATTCCCTGATTTACATAAGGTAAAGTATAAAATTCTAAAAAAAAAAATCTGAATTAATTTTTGAAAAAGTACAAATTAAAACAGAAAGTTCCGTCTAGAACTGTACGAGTCTACTTTCCCATATACACTAACTTCAAATGTATAATCTAGCTATCCCTCTCTTTCTTTCTCATTTAGCTTTAGCTCTTAATTTCTTCAATATATATATATATATATATATATATATATAATATATATATATATATTCGAATCGGACAATACCTTCAAAAGTCATTAGGGGAGGAGACATACAGACTGATTGACACATTTTCCCCATTTCAAAACCCTACTTTCAAATTTTTATTTTTCAATTTTTTTTTAATTACTTCACAATTTTTTGACTTTTCTTTATTTTGAACGATATTTTTACGATACATTAAGCCTTTTTTCATGGTTTATTATTTTTACTATCATTTTTTTAAACTTTTACTGGAAAGTAAGCTAAAAAGCTTAAGTTTTATAAATCCTTTAAAAAAATCTTCACTTAGTAGGTTTTTGAGATTAATGCATTACATCCTTGATTAAAGTATGCTTTAGCCCAACACAATCTGTTAATGTGTTCGAGCCCTAATACTTGTTTTCCCCTTCCGAGTAAAATAGGCATAATCGAATTATGTACGAAGTTCCAGAACATAATTTACAAGCAAAAGGAAAAACAATGTAACTGTAATAATAGTATGTGCAATCTTTCGGGACCATTGTGGGTAATTGACCAAAGGCAACAAATAATAATAGAAATAATAATAATATCGGCGTTAGATATCAGAAAAATAAGCAAAAACAGGTAGTTTAATTCTGATAAAAGATTAAGATAATAATGAAGGAATTTTAAATGAATAAATTAAGGAATAAAAACAAAAAGTTCTAATTAATTTAAATTCGTAGGTAGTTTTTTTAAACAAGTCTTGCATTGCTTCATAAATACAAAACAACTTTACTCATAAATCGAAACTTACCAGGAATCTGCTCCATGCCTCAGCCGCGTAACCTAAAAACCTACTAAATACATTTTTCACTTAGATTCCTTTTTCACTCGGTTATGTAACTAGGCGTTTAGTTAGGTCACACACTAGGACATCCTAACCCTTCTATTTCAAAAACTACGCTTTAAAAAAGTGGAGAGGGAAAGTTTTTATCCCAACCCTTTCCTACAATCCATTGTCACGACTTCCGTTATGATACGAAGGGGAGCAGAGCTATTCAGGGGTCACTTTTTTAACCGGTAGGGTTGAAGGTCGACCGAAACCCTTTCTGGTATTAGAATTCAGTTAGGCAAAAAGTTGTAATAGATTGTGTGGCATAAAAACACTCGCATCCGGTGTTCCTTGGGCAGCTGTTTTGGTGGGCGAGAACCATTTTGGGTTTCGTAAGAAAAAATGATGATTTAGAAAAGAGACATTACTTTATTTTTGCCATGTGTGGAGAAGGGACATTTGAGATGAGATCACAAAAAGTTGAGAAGAAATTGACCCCTTCTATGGGAGAGAGTGATACAGTGCTTCCGAATCAGGGACACTATTGTTAAGAATTTTGATAGTACTAGTTCTCTATAAGACAGCGTTTCTCAACCTTTCAGTATTCGCGGCTCAATTGTACTGATTCTGTTTTTTAATTATTTTTAACTAACTGCCAAAACAAGAGTAAAAAAGAATAATTTAGTAATAAATCATTATTTGAATTTTGAGCAGGAGTAGAGGATGATTTTTCTGCACTAAAAACAAGGACATTTCGCATTCTATTACAACTTTCAACATCCTACTTTTGTGAAACTGGGTTTTCTGCCGTGGCTTCTTCGAAGACAAAACATAGATCTCGGATAAATATAGAAACAACTGAGAGTGGCTATTTCTAATATTAAGCCTTCCTTCGAAAAATTTTGCTTTGAAAGACAGGCCCAAGAAAGTCACTAATAATTATTAAATTTGTTTTTATTTAGTATGTTTTGATTGAGAAAGTTTTAATTTAGCAATTGTTTATTAAATAGGTCGAAATGTATTTTGTTTTCTATGTGTATGTGCGATTTCCTCTCGGTCAGTTAATCAATTTTTTAAAGTAATATTTTCTCTTGGATATTCTCGCGCCCCCCTTCTCGTGTGCTCGCGCCCCTCTAGAGGGGCGTGCCCCACAGGTTGAGAATCGCTGCTATAAGATAATAAGTTAAGTTATTGGTAACTTTAAACGTGGCCTTTTTGAAAGAACTTACACAGTCGGATTGAAGATTTTGGAAATAAACAGCACATTTGTTTGCCAACGGTAGGGAAGGGGCGTTGGACATGAGCAAAAAGTCGAGAAGGGGACAGTTGATCCCTGCTATGGAAGAAAGAGGACCCCGCACTGAGCTTCTGAGTCAGAGCTCTTCTAAACATGTGTTCCCAAAATTCACTGGGCTCCAACCCATCTAACAAAAATGTCCAATCTTGGGACCCACCTCTTAGTTGTCTTAGTGAAAAGAGCGCATAAATACTGGCAGTGCTTAGATTCCCTAGTGGCGAGTTGTGAAACTACTTAATGCTGTTTTATTTGTTCTAATTGAATTTTTTTTTTAAAAAGTGTTACCAATATGAATGAATGTCTGTTGGAATAAGAAACACAACTTAAATAATTTTCTTATTACGTAAATACCTACACCTGCAAGGTTTTTTTACAAATTTATTTCAATGGAAAGGATGTATTTGTTTCTTATTTTATCTTCATTAAAGTTCTAGCATCAACTTCAACTTTACTTACTTTTATTCGCAGACTTCCTATTTTTTAAAAATTCATGTGTACATTGGCCCACTCAATATTTGCTAGCGACCCATAGTTTGGAAAATACTTTGTTAAGAAGTTCCGTAAGAAATCAATAATCTTGATATTAGTGGTTTTGTGCAAGGTAAAAAATTAAACAGTTTGATATTTGCTCTGCCCAAAAAGTATTTTTTGCTGAGAAGACCTACAAAATTTCAAGCATCAAAAACTTAAACCTTTTATAGCACTTAAAGTCAAAATTTGCACAAAAGTAACTCAAGCAATCAAAATCTTAAGTTTGAAAGGCCGTAACTCAGCTTAAAATCAAGTAGTTGTTGCCAAAGTCTAAAAGTTTCGAAACTTTAACAAAACTGCATTTAAAGCTGGGGTTAAAGTTGCTGTGAAAAATTTACGAGCTGATGTTTCCTATTTTTCATGCATATTGAGCATTTATATCTCAGGGAAAGCTGAATCAACTGACTTACTTGAACTTACGTTTAAAAAAGTAAGTTTTTCATTTTTAATTTATAAATTTTTGGGTTGGTTTTTTTCCCGTAACTGATAAAAGAAGGCTCAAAAAAAAAAAAAAAAAATCGTGGAAATGTGAGCCGAAACTCTTAATTTGTCTGTTATTTAACTTTCCAGAGGCACTTGTTTTTGTCCATGGTGGTTTCATTACAACAGAATTAATAACTTGCTGGGAACCTTATTTCCAAAAAGTTCTGACCAATATTCGGGCACGTCATGGAGTAGGCCTTTACTGCAGCGTCCCCAGCATTATTATGTGTTGTTTAACGACTTACTAATCGATTCCGAGTCAAGACTGAGTTACATTTTCTTCACCAACCTGCACTGTTAATTCTGTGTGAACGTTAACTCCAGGGTTCGCACACTGTTAAAAGGGTGGGAACTCGGACACATCTCATAACTTACAGGGTTCGCACGCTCTTAAGCCACGGCCTATTTCGTAAGGACTCTTCTACCATTAGTCGCATAAAACTACCTTATAAATGATGAATCGTAAATTCATTAGTAAATCTTTCTCTATAATGGTAGTAAAATCCTTGCAAAATGGAGCGTGTGAACCCTGTAAGCATGAGATGCGTTCAACAGGAGTACATCCATCTTGCTTTTGGAAGTCAATAAAATGTACAAACTGAACCACTAAGATAAGCGAAGTTAATAGAGTGTCATTTTCTCTTTAACCAGTGTCACATATCTTAACAAATTACCATTTATTGTCATAAACCCCGGCAAATGTTAAACCTGAAAAATACTTAATTTTATCCTCTTCATTGGAAGATCATCATCTGATGCTTGGACAGCTGGAACAGAAAAGGAAGAAAAAACGAACTGAATATTTTCCCTTGTTCCAGCAACAATTGAGTCTTCAAATCATCTTTCTTGAAAAGTCCTGATACATTCAATTTCACCATATCCGAGAAACTGATATAGTAAAGCGACCTATGAGAAAAGCAAGTTGTAAAGACTTCATCAAAATCTATCGCAGAACATTGTGCTAACAGCTTAGGCGTGAGTGGTTCTCTTTGAATAATTCAAATCATCTCTCAGGCTTTTAAAAAGTATCAATGGGGGACATTCTGTCTGCTTATTGGTGGTTCTTCATTCTCGGGATCTGTCATGTCCGGTTTTGAGTCAAACACCCATAATGTACTACGCAAACAAAGTTTTGGGAAAAAATATCAAGAATTGATTTTTAAAAACCATATGAAACCAGTCTGACCTAAAATGTTACAAAAATAAAAAAACTTTCAGCTATATAAGGAGAAAATTTCCATAATTTTGCCGTTTTCAATCAAATTATTATCACTAAGAAAAATATGCATTGCTTTTTCCTTCCCAAATTTTCAAAGTAAACAACCCGTTCAAAATGTTAATGATCATTTGTAAAATAATTTAAGCATTTCTTGAATACTTTTCAGAATTAGCATCAGTCAGACAACGGAAATTTAGTAAATTTTGAACATCCCATGTAGTAAAATTGATAATGTTTTTCTAATATCTCCACTATAAGAAAAAACAGCATCACAAAAATTTAAAACTTAATAAAGGAAGTTTTTTGAGTGCATGTTAAACGAAAATAAAAAATCAGTTCTTCCTGAAATATGACTGTTTAAAGATAGGCATGGTACTAAATTTTTACAGCAACTGTAACTGATCCCAGCTGTTTAGCGAATTTTTCTAAAATTTATTTATGTTTTATACTAGAAATCTTCATCATTTTATCTTAAAATGTGTATGTTGCTAAGTTTCAATACTTAAGATACTTATTAGTGAATCGTCAAATCAGACTAATCTGGAGCTTGATTAAGAATAGGAACAGTCAGGCGCATTTAGTTCTTGATCTTACGGGGTTTCAAAAACTAAATGAGCAAATTAGACAACACTAAACACAAAAATTGACCTAATTTGGCAACACTTTGCCCGTCTAAAGCAAGTCTACATAAAAAACATATTTCAGCATAAATTTCTCAAAATTACATCTTTTGCATCCTTTTGGTGGTTTTTAGGGGGCCGTTCATAAATGACGTCACGCTTTTTTCCCATATATTTGACCCCCCCCCCTTTGTCACAATATGTCACACTGCAATGGACCCCCCTCCCCCCTTTGTCACGCGTTACGCTACGTTGCATAATGCATGATGTCACACTTCTTGTTACCTCCTCCCCGCCCCTTGTCACACTTTGTCAGAATTTCACGAACCCCCCTCCCCCTGTCGAAGCGTGACATCATTTATGAATGATCCCTTAGGGTAAAAGTTAAAAATAAAAAAGCAATTATCAAATGAATAAAATAATTAAATTATTAAATAGTAATGATCTTAATAATAAAGAAATGAATAAATCAATGAAAGCTAGTTAATTCACTAAACGTTTTAAAACAAAATTTGAAATATGGGTAATTTTGATGGAGGAAAAGTGTCTGCCTTTTGAAAGAGTCATCCAATTCATTTTGTTTCAAAAATACAAATCCGGACAGGATACTTTATTCCCCAGTTTTATTATTTTTTTATTAGAATATTCTTTTTTTTTTCATTTTGAAGTTTTAAACATTAACAACGAACTCTACGGTGAAGTTCTGATCTTATATTTGGATTAGCTTCATACCAATTTCATCGTAATGGTCCTCTGACGTGCAACATGGGTAATAAGGGTTTCTTAATATGATTGCATTAAGATCATTTCTCGAGTTATCAGAAAAAAAAAATCACATTAGCGCTGATGGGAGATATTCACACCTTTTTATTTCAAAAAAGCCTATTTATTTCAAAATTGTCTTTTAAAAATAAATAAATAATTAAAAATTACCAAATCAGATGCTCTGAATGCTTTAAATTTTTGCTTGAAGAAATTGAGTAAAAGTTATTATTGGAAGTCGCAATACATTTCTCCGTAAACACTAATGTATCAACATCCAAAGGAATTAACCGATTAATTGATTCGGAAACTTTAAAGTACTTTACACTTCATGGAGTTGCATTCAATTTACCAGCCTTATGCTGAAAAATTGTCTTTAAAATACGATAATAATAATAAGAAGAAAACTTCCAAAATGTCACAATATGGGACAACAGTTGGCTATGTCGCGCATTGGGACATCTACCTTTTTTTAACAACTGCAAATAATTATTTGTAATGTAGCAATAACATATTTGTGTACATTAAAATCTTGAAATTACGTGTTGAGAAGTAGCAGAGTTTGTAAAAAAATGTATTAATTTTCGTGCTTAGAGTAGCGATGCATCCACACATTGAACTAAGAAAGAATATAAAAATCCTTGTATGGACTCCTGATGCCATAAAATTAAGGACTAAGACATGAAACGTGCTACCATATAAGAAAGTAACCATCTAAACATCTTTTATGCGATGGGCTTGCCTCAATGTGACATTCCTGCCACATCAGTTAATTTTTAAAAGAAATGATTGAACCTTATATAATAGAACACATCGAACTATTTCTCATAGTGGAAGGAAAAGCTTAGTTGTTTTAAAGAATGAAATATTGCTCTAACAGTTTTTTCACTCTAAGTAAATTATTAAAAAATAACCATCTAAGAAATAGCACTTAATGTACAAAGTACCCGAGGCTGCACTAGCTATCTTAAAAAGTTGCAACGTTCCGTGGTAGAGAAAGAAAATGATGTCACGAGACATGTTCCCAACGTCTTCTACTGGAAAGAAAAGAAATGAAAGGAAACATTTTAGTTAAAATTCTTATCAAAGTGCGGCAATAATCCTTTAAAATCTATTTTAGAATAAGAACAATAGCCACGAAAATTCTATTAGATTTGGGACAGAACTCCTTAAAAATAGGTATTAAATTAAGGACCGCAGTGCCTAAAAATTCGCATTAGAATGAGGGCAACAATACCTAAGTAGCATCAATAAAGCTCAACGATACCCTTTTGTAAAACAATTCCTAAATAACGTCAACTGCCCTTAAAACTTCCTATCGGAATATGGTTAACTGTCCTTTTAAAAATTCGCATCCCGATAAAGACAACAGTTCTAGAATAAGGTAAACAGTGACTTCAAATCCCTACAAGAAAGTAAGGACAACAGTCCTTAAAAATTTCTGTTAGAGTAAGAAAAATAGTGGTTAAAAATCAGATTGGAATGAGGACAAAAGTACCTTATACTATCAGAATACTGATAACAATCCCTGAAACGTCTACTAGAATAAGGAAATCAAATCTTTAGAAATCCTCATAAGAGTCAAGATGTCAGTCCCGAAAATCCCCCCCCCCCCCCGAGATTAAACACTTCCATTCCAAAAGAACATCAACAGTCTCCAAAAAAAAAACTTATTAGAATAAAGTCCCTCAAACAATCCCAACCAAAAAATGGAAAATCGTACCTAAAAACACCAGGACAACATTTTCAACCCCGTCTGAAAATCACCATTTTAATATGAGCAACATTCCCTAAAAATTAAAATAAAATATCGCTTTTACACGAAGAATAACTTCTTATTTGCCAAAAAGAAAGAATAATGAAAAGCAAGATAAAGTAATTGTAAAGAATGTGCTACTGGTTTAGCTTCAAAATGTCTGCTAGTAACAATTACTTAAATTTTATTTGCCAACAAAGCCTGTTTAAGCTCTAGAATATACTCTGCTTAAGAAGCTCTAGAATAAGCCTGCTTAAGCTCTACCAATATATCTATGTATCGTAGGGGTTATGGTAAATATCACTATAAGTCGATTAAAAGAATAAATATTAGTACAATGAATTGGTGTTCATAATTAGATATTTCAATATGAGTACAAAGTACAAAAATATATTTCTATGCTAAAAATCAACTAAACCATTAAATTGAAACTTATTTTTACTATTTTTCGCTACGATTCGAAAGTTTAAATTGGCAACAAATCAATTGGCCGATGGAGGTTTGAATTTAGTAACTTTTACCTGGATAATTAACGATATTGATTTCAAAAGTTATGAATTTCTGACTAGAGTGTCACTTTTACTATTGCCTAAAAGTGTTTTTAAAGTAACTTAAACGCAATACTTGCGGGAAACAAAGAAAAGTCTGAAAAGTTTTTAGAAATATCAATAACATTACTCCAATCAATGTAATTAAATCAATTCTTATATCATGCTCCACACACTCAAGTATGCAATTATTTAACCTCATTGTTCAAAAATCATAATTAACGAAAGAAAAATCATCATCAAATATACTGGAAGAACAACGGAAGTGTGTTATTAAAGAAATTCCAGACGCAGGTTAAAGTTCAACAACCTTCGTTCGTCATAGTCATTAATAACCTCTGTTGTGAAACACATTTCATACAATTTATGGCAACGTCTGATTAAGGGAAAAATAAAGCTTCAGCCAATGGAAATGCAGTGCTGCCGCCTTGATATTGTGCAGGCTCTGGAGCACACAAAAGATACAAGATGAGGTCGACGAAGGATGAGAAAAATGTTTGTTGATGTAGATTATTTCTGGGAAGCAAAACTGGCGCGTGTAGAAGGAGCTTTTAGGAAACTGATGTAAAAAGCTTGCGACATACAATGAAATCCATTTAATATATTTAAATTCATGCTATTGTTAACAGTGGTTGTACTAACAATGCATTATTTTACACATCGGGTGAAATAGCTATTGTTAACAGTGGTTGTACTAACAATGCATTATTTTACACATCGGGTGATATTTATATTTCACCCGATGAAAGAGAGGTGAAGAGTCCTGTTACCAGCGGGAGAGATGGAAAAGATATTTAAGCAAAAATTTAAATTTTCTAAATAAGTATGTTTTATCCCAGACGAATAATTATATAAAAGAAATAATTTTTGTTGCACTTTATTTTAAACATTTTCTATGCACTTTTGAATTCTTTGCGGAACATATATTGGGCAAGCAACTGCCAGCGGGAAAAGAGGAACCTCCGACTTCATTATACATATGGAGTTTAGCATATTGGGGGTAAACAAAATTCATTTAATGTCTCAAAGCTTAAAAAAATGCTGAGAAGTAGTTTTGTGTTTTACCAATGGAATTAAAATAAAAATATGTAACTGATAACACTTGTTCAGCAGATATTTTCAGTTTTGTCTCAAAAAAAAAAAAAGCAGCCGATCGTAATCAAAATGAAGACTAGCTATGCAATTTGTTTCAGATAGTCCATAACTTCTAAAAATGACTCGAGCAGTGGTTTTCCAGTTTTGAGAGGTTTTGGTTGTATATACAGTTTTCGATGGGAGCTCAAACTGAAATAAAGAAACAGTTTAAAACAAATAGGACTTTTCATTTCAGTTTTTCAGAGTTGATTTCAAATTTTTTAGCGGACATTTATAACCCAAAAACAAAAGCCAAAAGCTTCGTTAAAAAATGGATGTGAAAAACAAAAAAACCCCTAGCATGTTACAAGATTTTTTTTTTCCTGGAAAGTCTCGGAAATCTCACCTGAAAAAAAAGGGGGCTTGGTTAGTTCATGAAGACCAGCTCACAATAGTATGTATTGCAAAGGCAGGAGCTGATGCTTCCCTCACGAGAAGTACGCACGTGAATACTACCATCTGGGACGTCATTGATTGACGTGTGTTCGATGTACTTGTTGTGCGGCGACATCGTTTTCTACTTATATCCCTGGATGGAGGGACATTTTAAATACAAACTCTTGACGCATGAGTGCATTCAGCAGTATGTTTAAATTGGATGTCGATTTTAATTTCGTAAGACACTAGTTGGAAGTTTTATTATTATTTCGCATTGAGTTTTCTTGTTGAGCTTAAGAATAGTTTATTTTTCACTATTGCTTAATGTTTGCATCTAATATTTTAGAGATTATACATTAGGGCGGGTCGAAAAAAAGTAATGTTTTTTTGTCGAAACGCTATACCGTGGAAAACTTGTCTCTGGGATAGGTAAGTAACATGCAAATTAAAAAACGGATTTTTATTGAACCCCTAGCTAGCGCATTGAACTTAAAACTTCGATTTTTTTCGAAAATCAAGTCATTTTACCATTTTTTCCGCAGAAGTCAGCCATTATTATTTTTAACTGCTATAGCGAAAATCATTTATTAAAAAGGTTGAAAAGCACAAAAAAAAAAAAAAAAAAAACCGTCAAAATCTTTCAATTTGCGGTCGCGCAAACGACTCAAAATCGGTAAATTATTGCATTTAAGGTACATACTAATACCTTATATTGAAAGGCATAGTCTAGCCTGCCGCGTTATGTGTTAATAGCCCACTTTTTTTTAAACTTTACACTTAAATTCATTGTAATAGAACATCGTTTTCCAACCAGTGGTTCGCGTGATGTCGGAAGGGGGTTCGCGGAAATAATATTGCAATAGCGGAATTTTTAATTGTTAACGTACAAGAAAAAAACTAATTAATAAATTTACATACGTATTAGGACGGAGTGAAAAATGATTTTTTTTAAATAAATTGTTTTCCCGATAATGCACAAAAGTTGTGGATTGGGAGGAAGCATGCGTACAAAATTTGAAATGCACTTATTTGTACTATTATCTGATTTCGAAAATTTGAATCACAAAGTGGTATCGGAAGAAAGGTGTTTGGTTCCCAACCCGGTTTTTCGTGCGAACCCTTTTCTGTAGTCCTTAGTAACGGGTGACAAAACTGTAAAATTTGCTGACACGTTTATT
The DNA here is from genome assembly GCA_038502835.1 of Octonoba sinensis. NCBI lineage: Eukaryota > Metazoa > Arthropoda > Arachnida > Araneae > Uloboridae > Octonoba > Octonoba sinensis. The sequence goes on from CM076604.1 coordinate 87,890,965, forward strand.
TTCCTTTTTGTACAAAAGTTCATCACAAAAAAAAAAAAAAAAAAAAAAAAAATGGAATTGCAAAATATCTAAGTTTAAAACGAAGCTACAGTAAAATACATATGTTTTTTTAATTATTACTTTTCTTAGATGTTCCTTTTGAATTATTAATAGAGCAGTAAAAAATCTCTAAAAATTATTTTACCGTTAGTGCGAAAAAATGTTAGTAGAGTGTCATGAGAACTAACCATAACTATCATAAGAACTAACCATACGTACACAATTTTGAACCAATTAATAAATATCTTTCTGCTCAAAATTCGGAAAAGTTTTGGAATGTCACAATATTTAAATTCATTTGTTCTGAAACTTTTCATTGCGAACATGCAGAACAGTTGGAATAATTTGTAATAAATGCGAATACAAAATCTAAAAAAATAAATGATTAAATATCTTCGGTTGAACAAAAGGTCTGCATGGAAAAAATTGGCCGAAAGTAATGCAAACTTTTACATTTAGGAAAATTTTCATATTTCCGACTTTTTCTTCGCGTAAGCGAGGAAAAAGTGGGAAATGGTAGGAGAAACATACGTTCAAAATGTTAAATTAATCAAGGAATTTCTTGCGATACCACTTTGTGATTCAAGTTCTCGAAGTTAGACAATAGTAGAAATAAGTGCATTTCCAATTTTGCACGAATGCTTCCTATGCCAGTCCCCAACTTTTCTGCATTGCGATTTTTGAGTCTTCTGCGCAACCGCAAATTGAAAGATTTTGAATGTTTTAATTTTTTGGTGTGCCTTTTCAACCCTTTTAATAAATTATTTTCGCTATAGCAGTTAAAACTAATAATGTCTGACTTCGGCGAAAAAACTTGTAAAATGACTTGATTATCGGAAAAAACAATCTAAATTTTAAGTACAATGCGCTAGCTGGGGGTTCAATAAAAATCTGTTTTTAAATTTGCATCTTACCTACCCCAGAGGCAAATTTTCCGCGGTATAGCGTTTCGAAAAAAAAAAAAAAAAAAAACATTACTTTTTTTCGACCCACCCTATTATACATACTTATAAGCTTCATGGCTTTATATATCTTCTATGTCGGGGGGAAAGAAAATTCTAATTTTCACAACCTTAAGTTCGATAAATTTTTCTCACAAATGTTCACGAAAAAGAAATAGGCAATTCAAGGGCTTGAGACTATAAAAAGTGATTAAACTATCATTTTTTTTTCATTTTTTCATTACTTAACTCTTCAAACTACATTGAAACTCTGCTATAGCACCATTCAAGGGACTGCGATATTTATGACGCAAGAGGACGTCCCTTGGCTCTTGCGGCTAGAGTGACGCTATAATCGGTCACCATTACTATTGATGGGCGAATGAAGGGACTGGAATTTCTTATCGTTATAACAGAGTTTTTACCAGAACCAAATTCAACAGTATTTCAAATACACTAAAAAACTTTTTTATATCGTTCTAGCTGAAATGTTTGAGCAGTTATGACAGATGTTACGTCACGCGAAGTGTCAAAATCACTACTGCTGATTCCAGTTTTTGAATCAGCTAAATACTCATTAAATTTTACTGAGTTTCAAAAAGTAATTGTAATTTAATTTTTTGAACCGCTTGTTTTAAACTGTTTTTACTTTTCTAATGTTGGTAATTCTTAGAAGTATTATTGCGTAATGTTTAAAACGCAATTTATTTGAATAGTATTTCCTTTACAAAAAAAAAAAAAAAAACAATTTTAAAGGTTTTTTTTCTCGATGATCTTTTTGTGTGTAATATGTGTTTTTACATATTGTTGCGAAATTAGGGGCAAAGGGGTTGTTTCTCGCCAAGGCATAGCGACTTTCTGATCCTGATAGATAATCCTAGCTTTTGGTATAATTTTCTGGAATATTCATGTCACGTGGTCCGAGATAAGTAGCTCTGGGCAGAAGCTAGAGAGTTCATTTCAGTTTCAGTCTTTTGGCGAGTGCATGTCAGTCTGAGCCATTGTGCTGTAAGCTTTGTGCTTGATTCTATTCGTATTTGGGAGGTAAATGCGAGATTACCGTTGGTTTTACGGTGACGTATGAAATTTGTGAGACATTTTTGTGTGCTTAAAATCTGTACATACTGTAAATAACTTGTAAATAAATTCTCTGTATGTAAATAAATATTTCGGTATGTTCAAGGAGCTAGACATCCGTTTAAAGTACAACGAAACCGTAACAATAATTTGATACTTTCTATTAATGATACTACTTAAAAGTAGTACTTTCGGGAATATGAATAATCAGAATAATTTTGGAATCAGAATGCATTGGTTAAGCATTTATTAAAATATTAAAAATGTTTAAAGCATACCTGTATACCTGTATTAACAAAGCTTAGGAAAGTTTTTTTTTTCTGATTTTTATCATAATTGACCGTGGAATATTTTCTAGACCAACAATTGAATGCGCATATGTTAAGAAATGATTATTGTGATCATTTGGCCAATAAATAAATAAAATTACTTTGGGATTTTAAATTAAATTTCTAACTAAAACGCATAAAGGTGCAGTTGATATCAAAGCCAGAGTTAAGAAAATCCAGACATTTGGAAGATTTCTCTTTTATTTTACCTATATTTGCATTTTCTAGAATGATAAATATGAATATGTATCAGAGTGGAACATATTCAGTAAGCCGATTTTTTTTCTCTTTTTCATATTTTTTAGCAGCACGAAAAAGGGTTGTATTGATATACTACTTAGTAAGACAGAAAAATTTGGATGATACACTGGTGGACAAAATTATAAACTCACAACATTTGCATTTTATTTTAATTGTAATCAATTTACATACAGTTACATTTGTGAAATAAAAGCGAAGAGTTAGAAGCATGCTTGTAATTTTACTGGGTACATCAATAATATGAAACAAGAAGTTCCATCTATAACTATAAGAGCCTACTTTCCCGTATACACCCCCAACTTCAAATTTATAATCTAGCTATCTCTCTCTCTCTCTCTTTCTCGTTTAGCTTTTGTTCTTTATTGTTTCAAATATACCTTTTTCAACGGTTAATACATATTCATTCACTCATTCATTTATTCAGTTATTCATTCACTCATTTATTTTTTTATCATTTATTTACTCATTTGTTCATTCATTCTTTTACTCATTCATTTAATCATTCATTAATTGAAAAATATCCTTGAAAATCCCAATCAAAAAATTTCATAGGAAAATAGGCTCGTTAGTTCTTGATGAACTTTCTTATATGTACATGTTCTACGTTATAAGAGCTTTACAATAAAGTTTGTTCCAAGCAAATTGGTCCGTTAGATCAGAATATATATAGGATTGAAATTTCCCCGTGGGCGCTAGGTTAATTTTTTTTGAACTGGTCAAAAATTGTTCAAATTAAAAAAATTATTCACGCTGAGAGCTTCTTTCAATACGCTTGTACATAAGAACTCGAATCTTATGCCCAGAGTTTACATAATTTGTTTCATTTTCACCCATAGGAGCTAATGTTAAAAATTTTTGAACTGTTCAAAATTGAAAGAAAGGTTGTTCAGATCAAAAAGTAAAATGTGGAAATGAGATGTTTTTAGGCAATTCGTTCAAACGTTATTAGGGGGGGGGGGGGGGTAGAGCAGACAGACCGACACTTTTTCCCCATTTCAAAACCCTACATCCAATTTTTTTATTTTTCAATCTTTATTTAATTACTTAACTTATTTTTGATTTGTCTTGATTTCTAACGATATTTTCATGATACATCAAGCCTTCTTTCATGCTTTATTATTTATTTATTCTTACGTTTCCGGGAAATTAGGCTAAAAGGGAGATTTATATGGAAAAACGGTAAATTTTAAATAGTAACATTAAGTAAACTTTAGTCATAAGTATAAACTTAAAAGATTCAAAAATGAGTTTAGCTACCTCGTTTTTACGAATTATTTCAAATGTGCCACTCGGCATAGATTCCACAGGCTTTTTTAACTGCTTTAGTGACAGTTGGTTCTATGCTGGCAGTTCAGCCCTTTTTAATTCATTTGTGTTTTGATGGCTATCATGATAAATTGTGCGAGGTATTGTTCCCCGAAGATTTTCAATGGGGTTAAGATCAAGGCTACTAGTTGGTCATTTCATAGTGTTTGAGCTCAAATCATTCCTTTGTACTTTTTGCAGTGTATTGTTGCGCCTGTCCTGCTTTAATACCCAATTTACTCCAGAAATCAATGATGCGCAAGGCAAAGGATGAGGATTTTCTCACTCTTTAATTGATTCTATTCATAACAAACTTTCTAAGAAAACTTCTTGTCCCAATAATGTGGTTTCTAGAAAGAATTTGGTTGTGTTACCATTCTTTCATTCTGTCAGTTTTCGTATTGCTAAAATCCTAAAAAGGTTTCAATTTCAAGTCGTTTTTGCTCCTAGTAACAAACTTTCCTTCTATTCTCTTAAAGACACTGTCGCTCAACTTATCACTTGGGGTATTTACCAAATTAGTTACCGTTGCGGCCTTTCTTACATTGGACAGACAAAACGTGCTCTGAAAATTCTCTAAAATGAGCCTAAAGGTTATGTACGAAAGCAAGAGTTAAATAAGTCTAGTATTGCTCAACATTGTTGGAATTCCAATCACTCTTTTGATTTCAATTCTGGGAAAATTATTCAAAAATGTTCTTCCCCTTTAGCTTTTGACTTTTGGGAAGCTTATAACATTAACAGGAATAGTTCTGATTTGGTTAATGATTCTTCCTCAACTCCTTATTTTTCACAAGTCTGGCATACGTTTCTTTAATTTGTTGTTCTCTCTTGGTTTTTTTGTTAGTTTTCCTTTTTTGTGTCTATTTTTCTCTTTCCCCCCTTCCCCTACTTTACATGTGTAGTTTGTTTTGGTATTTTCTGTACTTATTTTTATTTCCATTTATTCCTTGTATTTTATTCTATTATTTTTGAAATTTTCATGTATTTTCACATTTTTATGCATGCTGTTGTCTTTTTTGCTTTGTTTTATTGCTATTCCTTTTTACTTCCTGTACTTTCAGCTGGATTCGTTTGTTGCTCTCTTATTGGTGCCTTCCCTGCTACTTCTACTTCCACTTCACGCTGGCTTTATTCTCATTGGTTTACTGATAATTCTTTGGCTATATAAGCTTTGTTTTTGTTGTTTTGTCTGCTTCATTTGGATGTTTTGCATCTAGAAGCTCCCTGTTGCATTGAAAAAGGGATTCCAAGCAATCCCGAAACATATGTCTGCATTTTAATGCTCATTTGTGCTTTATATTAACGTGAAATTATATTTTTTATTACTGTTTACTTGCACAAAGTTAATTTATTTTTATATTATTGATAGTCTTCCACTTTCTGTATTCCATTAATGCTCGGTTTATAGGGCTATTCATTTTGAATTAGTTACGTCTTTGACTATAGAGGTCTTCTTCCAGTCCTGACTTTTACAGCTCGGAACTAACTAATCTAAATTCAGTAGCGCTGCAGCCTACTGTGTCCATCCTTTTATAGCTCGGCGTGGAAGAAATTTTAAAGAAACAATAATAACAAGAGCTAATGATGAAATTGTTGCTTCCTCCACAAAGTACATTTCTTGGGAGAAAACATGAAAATATAGTTTTATACACAATATTTTCAATTCGCGCTTTATCGTTTGTCATCAATTTTGAAAAGTAAAGAAAAAAATTCAAATGTACACAAAGAAAGTTTCCCTTAATACGAATTTTATTACTTTGAGTTCATACTTTTGCCTTAATTTCACGTAATGATAAAATGTTAAAGCCATTTTTTTTTACATAAATTGCTTTATTTAATTTTTGAGTTATATCGAATTTTGAACTGTGTTTTCAATTAATTGAGCTTTATTTTCCCAAATAAAATTAAACTGAGTTATGTAATGATTAAATCAAAATTGAGTTTATTTTTATTTAATTTTTGAGTTTATCAGTATGTATACCGGTGTATAAAGTAGTATCTTCTTATGTCCTACGCGGCTCCTCCTAAAAAAAAGTAATAGTAGCGTTCAAATATAATGGCAAAACGTTAGCAGGGGGAAAAAATACTTATAAGGAATTCGTTGCATTTAGGGGGTGGACTAGTAGGCTACGCTTATCTGTATTTGATAAATGTAGAAACTTGGAAGATATAGAGTGGGTTAAAAAGTGCTTTTATAGATAAAAAATATGAGTATGATGATTTTAACCAAAAAATAAATAAATAAATAAATATATAAAATCAAGTAGAAATTGAATACTTCCTCATTAAAAATCTTCATTTCCATAGAATTAATTGTAAGTCAACCAAATTATTAGAAATTACAAAATATATAAAAGTTGTGAATGATAGAGGTGAACAAGCAGTTAAGTTATAGCACAATTTAACCTCCATTATATCAAAAATAAGTAACAAAAATAATTTATTCTATCTACAGTGCAAGGTTGTCGGAAGAAATACCCACAACACAACAAGAGACATTGAGAAAGGCATATAAGTAAGATACAGATATGTTTCTTACATTTTTGTTCAATGTGAAACCTTTAGAAATAAAATTTCACGTTAAATTAAAGCACAAATGAGCATTAAAACGCAGACATATGTTTCGGGATCGCTTGGAATCCCTTTTTCAATGCGACAGGGAGCTTCTAGATGCAAAACATCCAAATGAAGCAGACAGAACAAAAACAAAGCTTATATAGCCTAAGAATTAACTGTAAACCAATGAGAATAAAGGCAGTGTGAAGTGGAAGTAGAAGTAGTATTAAAGGCACAAATAAGAGAGTAACAAACGAATGTAGTTGGAAGTACAGAAAGTAAAAAGGAATATCAATAAAAACAAAGAAAAAGACAACAGCGTGCATAAAAATGTGAAAATACATGAAAATTGCAAAAAAAATAAAATGAAATACAAAGAATAAAATGGAAATAAAATAAGTACAGAAAAAACCAAAACAAAAAGCAAAACAAAGTACACATACCAAAAGAGGGGGAGGGGGGGAGAGAAAAAAAAAAAAAAAGGGAAAACTAACAAGAAAACCAAGAAAGAACAACAAATTAAAGGAACTTATGCCAGACCTGTGAAAAATAAGGAGTTGAGGAAGAATCATTAACCAAATTAGAACTATTCCTGTTAATATGATAAGCTTCCCAAAAGTCAAGTTCTAAAGGGGAAGAACATTTTTGAATAATTTTCCCAGAATTGAAATCAAAAGAGTGGTTGGAATTCCAACAATGTTGAGCAATGCTAGACTTATTCAGCTCTTGCTTTCGTACATAACCTTTATGCTCATTTAACCGAATTTTCAGAGCACGTTTTGTCTGTCCAATGTAAGAAAGGCCGCAACGGCAACTAATTTGGTAAATACCCCAAGTATTAAGTTGATCAACAGGATCTTTAAGAGAAGAGAAGGAAAGTTTGTTGCTAGGAGCAAAAACAACTTGAAATTGGAACCTTTTTAGGATTTTAGCAATACGAAAACTTACAGAATGAAAGAATGGTAACACAACCAAATCCTTTCTAGAAACCACATGATTGGGACCAGAAGGTTTTTTAGAAAGTTTGTTATGAATAGAATCAATTAAAGAGTGAGAAAATCCTCTATCAACAGCTACAGCTTTCAGATAGTTGAGTTCAATCTTGAGAAGCTCAGGAGAAGAGCAAATATTAATAGCACGATGGACAAGAGCATTAAAAGCCGAATATTTTTGGTTGGGAGGATGAGACGATAGTCTGTGAGGAGGTAAAGAAACAGCGAAAGGTTTACGATAGACAGAAGTTGTGAAACCAGACTCACTCCTAGAAATCAAAACATCAAGAAACGCGAGGCTACTATTAAGTTCTTTCTCACAAGAAAACTGGATATTAGAATCAATGGAGTTCATAATCGAAAGAGCATCATCAATACCTAACAAGTTACTGTCCGTTAGGACAAAACAATCATCCACATAACGAACATAAAATTGAAATTGCAATTTTTGGAATAGTTTTTCCTCAAAATAATGCATATAGAAATCACTTAAAATAGGACTAAGAGGACTTCCCATGGCTAGGCCATCTACCATAGCATAGAATTTACCATTAAATACAAAAGTGCTCTGTTGCAAGCACACACGAGTAAGAAAAACTAATTCCTCGACTTCCACAGAAGTAAAATGGAATTCAGAAAGCCTTTTCCTGAGGCAAGTCAAAGCGCCATCAACAGGAACATTAGTAAACAAAGAATTAACATCAAAAGAGGCCATAACCGAATTATTCGGAACGAAGTTATGAAGTTTCTTAACAAAATCGGTGGAATTTTTAACAGTGAAAACATTCCGACTCCTAAGTGGAGAAAACACAGAAACTAAATACTTGGAAAGTTTATATGAAGCAGTGCCAATATTGGAAACAATTGGTCTGAAAGGAATACCTGCCTTGTGTACCTTCGGTAAAGCATAGAAACGCGCACAATTAGCAACAGAAGGAATCACAGACCGTTTAGCAATCAAAGGAATAGAATGAACAGACTTAACAGCAGAAGAAATAGCTTTTAACTCCTTGTCGCTAGGATCTTTATAAATTTCAGCATAAGGACCAGAAGCAATTAAATCATCAGTTTTTTCAACATAAGATGATTTATTAAGAACAACAATCTGACCACCCTTGTCAGCTTTGGTAATGACCAAATCAGAATTTGAAACTAAATTATTGACACAGCGTTTCACAGAATGGGTAAAACCAATATTAGGAACTTTTGAATTGAAATCAACATTGGAAGCAATAAGATGCCGAACTGACTCTTTTTGAGTGGAAGTTAAGGCACTAAATTTGAAAGCTTTTTCAACCGGAGCAATAAGTTCAGAAAAAGAAGGCTTTTTAGCCAAAGCAAAATTGTTATTACATTTCAAAGCATTAATTTCACTACTATTCAAAGAAAATTTCGAAAGATTTACAACCGCATTCCTATTAACAAGAGGCAAATCAGCCGGAACAGGAACATTTGAATCGTTACACAACTTGGTAAATTTCTTATTTAAAGTAATTTTGTGACTGTCAGATGAATGAAGAGCTCTCGCCCATGACATTCTATCAATAGAATCAAAATCGAAATTAGAATTAGATTTACAGTTAATTCTTAGGCTATATAAGCTTTGTTTTTGTTCTGTCTGCTTCATTTGGATGTTTTGCATCTAGAAGCTCCCTGTCGCATTGAAAAAAGGGATTCCAAGCGATCCCGAAACATATGTCTGCGTTTTAATGCTCATTTGTGCTTTAATTTAACGTGAAATTTTATTTCTATTACTTTGCACAAAGTTTAATCATTACTATGTGAAACCTTTAGTTGATATAAAGTAATTTTTAAGTTTAATTTTAGTGTCATTTCATTGTAAAATTTTTTTCTGAACCCAGGGAAGCTAATTGTGCAAGAAGAAGCAGATCAAATATTTTTGGAAATTTTCTCAAACGGTAAAAATTTAATAGTCCCAGGAGCGTGTGTTATTATTGACTGAATGAGTTAAGTTTTGTACAGATCTTTTTTTTTGAAACTCACAATGCAAGACTAAGGTGCGTCAAGAAAGGTTGTGTATATCTATATATATATATATATATATGATGCAATTATTATAATTTTTACTGGAAAGTATGCTAAATAGGAGTAAAAAAAATAAATAATAAAGGATCGCACAATCCTGAACAATGCTTCCAAGCGTAAAAGAAAAACTTGCAATATTGTTGCTCTACAAGAACCATTAACAAGTTCATAAATATAGTTTTTATCCTAACGCTCCAATAGTAAATTGTCATCGAACGTATTTTAATCTTGCTTGACCATTGAATTAACTGTAATAAGATAAACTAGCTGCGGATCTGAAATTAACCATTTCGAAATCGTTGAAAGCGCTTTATAATTCAAAAAGGCTTAAGAAAAGATCGCTAGATATAAACATGCGCGATGTAAACAAACTAAATTGTTGCCACTCCAAAGAAGCAGAAATTAAAAATTGAATTATGAATGGAAATACTTCTTAAGAAATAGAAATCAATTTGTTATTTAAATCCGTTAATTTAAATATAATAAATGCAAATATAACGTTACTTTTATATGCTAATCATTAAACAAATTTTTAAATATCGTCTTACCATAGTTTGTTTGTTGCATGATGTCAGTATCGTATCGTTTCGCAAAATTTAATCGTAACTGGTCCACGTTAACTGAAATATATATATAGATAGATTAACTGTTTCCAAATAGGCATAGTCAATAGGATTTCAAACGGATCGCTGATGGCACGATCCTGTAAATAAAATGAAAAAAGGGAGGGTAGGAAAAAATTCGTTAGTTGTGTGAAGCTTAAAATTCTCATTTGTGTTGCACTTATGATTTTTTATTCAATACATTAGACGCACATATAAAGTTAAACGCAGTTTTTTTTTGCTTTTTTTAAATTATATTTTCGGCTCATTTAGAAGCATCGTTTTAATACAGAAAAGCTCAACAAGATAAAGTTCGCTTTACATGTAAAACATTAAAACAATATTCATCAATATTAAAATTTGGAATATATTATTTGTAATTTCATGAAACGATAATAGCAAGAAACATCTTTAGCTAGTGGCATTAGTAATTGATTGTTTGTCTTTTGCTGAGAAAAATATAACAACCAGGAGCATGTATTCAATATGGAGTGCCAGGTGATTTATGTTTAGAAAACAAAAAATTGACTAAAATTAGTTGAAAATCTAACGATCAAATTAAAACTAAATCCAGATGCTATTAAGGCATAATTATGTTGTATAGATTATGGGTCCCCAAACCTTTCCAATTCAGGACGTACTTGGAAGAAGTAGAATTTTCTCGCGGTACCCTACTCAGATAATCTCTGTTCGTAATATAAACATAAAATGTGGGCGATTTTGAAGAAAAAATCGGAGATGTCATAGGAACATAAACATGACTTTAACTCATACTTATGATTCACAGAAATGTTTTAATTTCAACTACCATTAAGCTTTTCGATTGTTTGCAACTAATACGTTTGATAATATATTGCTTTGTGACACCCCTCATCATTCGCTTTGGGAACCCAGGGTGTCGCGACTCCCAGCTTGGGAACTACAGCTCACGATAAAGTACTAAGCACTGAAAATAAGTGGCTAATCTTCTAATATAGTTTGTCTTTGCTGAAAGTCTTTTAATACCCCTTCCCCCTCGTTCCCGTGCACGTGACCGGGCTGAGGTTTCGCTTTCTATTTCTCGCTCTCGTCGCATGTTTGGGCTGGAGTGTTGAAAATTTCAAAATAAAAACAAATCAAAATTTAAAAATTGTTCATACACATATTTTTATATAATTTTCATGAATAAAAAAGTAGGCACTTTTATGACCGTTTTCTTGAAAATTACCCGACCGTTAGGGGGTTAAAACTAGGGATGTAACGAATATTCGGCCTTTGGGCCCAATAATGGGTAAGGTCAAATTCGGCCTGGCCGAATATCGATGGACTATTCGGCCGAATAGTTCTGCTGCAATAGAAATGTAAAAAGAATAAAAAAATTAGTATATTTTAATTATTTAAAATTGTATTATAATTATTGCAAAAGAATGCATTAGTATTTAGTTTTAATAAATAAAAATAATTCAGAAAAAACTATTTTTTTTAAGCCTTGTTTTAAGCTTGACGGAGTAAAACAGATTTTAAAGTATTAGTATTGTATTTTTTATTTAGCATTTTCTCCCAAAAGATGGCAGTAGTTAATTATGATGGTGAGTATGAGAAATTTATTTTTTTTTATTAACAAAGTGGAAGTCAGACTTTGTTTGGGTATACTGATTTATTGTGAATATTAGATAATGTGAAATGACTAGAATTTATCATGCATATTTAGATAGCATAAGTTATTGGGGGTTTTGCAAATGAAAATATATATCAGTTATGTGTATTAAATTTTAATAGATCTTTTAAAAATAAGTACGTAAAAAGACCCCATAAAATGAAAATATTAACTTTTATAACTTTTAAAATCTCTTCATAAAACAGTTTTGAGCAAAGTAAAAATTCACTAAGCAATAGTAGTTCTTTTATTTGAATTAAATAATTAGTAAAATAATGCTAATGCTTACTACCATAAAACCTGTCATTTGTATTCCACTTGTGGGTGAAATTCATAGTTTTATTACATTCAAAACAATACAGAAAATAGATTAATTTTAAATTTTTAACAAACAGAATTAACTCATACATCATAGATTGTGTGTACTTGGTTGTTGACTTTGTGAATAATTTTAAATTTGGCAAATACTTTCTACTACGACGATGTTCTAGAAATGTTAACATTCGGCCGCCGAATATTCGGTATTCGGCCTAACAGAAATGGCCCAGTATTCGGCTTCGGCCTGTAGGGAATGGCCGAATATGCGGTATTCGGCTATTCGGCCAAATCACTATTTGTTACATCCCTAGTTAAAACATGCGTCTATTTATTACCACGGCGAAATTGAATGAATTCCCATGAAATAATTTGACTAAAATAGTAAAGAATTTGAAAAAAGTCCTTTTTTTACTTTAATAAAAAATAAAATCTTAGTCATTGACAAAAACTACTAAATGTACCTGAACGAAGATATACTTTCTTTCATTTCTTTTCTTTTCTTTTTTTTTTTTTTTGTTTATAAAATTGACCCTGACCTTGACGGTATAGAAGGGGTGAAGTTCTTTCAGTCACAGGTGGCAAATGAAATGCAGACGATAGTTTCAAAAATTTTCATTGTAGCAATCGCCAATAGCATCTGCTCCAGAATCTACCCAGGATTCAAAGCCGGAAGTCTTCGGAGGTGTTTTGTGGCGCCACCTAATGGTAGAATGCAAGAAACTGCCAAAATACGTTATGTATCTAAATAATTTAATAGTTATTTAAAGATGAGTTTTAATCAGATTCATCTTTTTATTTTATATGTCCATGTGAGAAATGTGTATTGTTAGGAAAGGTGTCATGGTGTTAATTTTTGTTTTTCACTATTAAAAGTTCAACACATCTATTAAATGAATTAATGATTGTGATTTGGTTAAATCATGAGAGAGAAATTAAAGGTTTGAAGGAAAAATAATTCCTAGCAGCAATTTCAATTTCATTAAAAATGGTATACGAGTGCTTTTCTTGTCGATTAATTTTTCTTACTTTTTTCAATCTCGAACTGCCTTGTTAAATCATTAAACATGCAATAAATGTATGAGAACGAAGTCAACTAAAAATGTGCTCTTGATGAGCCTGGTAATTTCAAGCTAGGCATGAATAAAATGTTGTAATCCGAAATTCTTGGAACTTTGTGATTGTATCTGATGACTAATGTGTATTGGAACCAAAAACGTCAAAAACGTTAATCCCTTAAAAAATGCGACAGTTTAGAATGATCACCAGACAGATAGATTTCTTTCACGTCAAGAGTGATTTAGAAGTATAACATTGTGCAACACTTTACATCATCTTAATAAGCCTCTGAAGGAGGTAAAACTTCATAATGAGAAATATTTTTGGAAAATCTCTTCGTCTATGTTATAAGAGGGAAGAAAGCCGTCTTTAAGGGAGGAGGCCTGAGACGTCCTGGGTCTCTCCCGAAATGATTTCAAAACTACCCATTTCGATTAAGGATTTTCTTATTTTGAAAACTTCATTTTGGAGAATTCTCTTAATGTATTTTCTTCTAACACTTTATTTTCTTCTTTGACTTGGGCAAGTGAAGGATCCAAGGAAGAGAATACCCCTCCCTCTCCCATGCCCCTAATGTCACAAAAATTCTAAAATTATACTTTTAAAATTTAACTTGTGTAACATTCCCGGAAGAGTCCCCAAACACTCCCCTTACCTTTACGTATCCAAATATACCCTAAAACTGCGTGTTTAGCTCTTCAATTTAAAACATTTTTACGGGGGAGGGTCCATCGAATCCTCCCTTCCCCTGATTCTAGAAAGACAGGCAAGTTTTTAGAACTAATTTCGAAAAACTTCTGAGGAAGATCCAAAAGCCCCTGAAGATGATCTATATTGCATTAAAGGCTATGATTATTTAAGGATAGAGATATTCTTTCCTATCGCAGTCAACTAAACTAGTTGATCGGTACGGTAACTGGACTTAAGTTTCCATCCAACGCATCGTAGTATGACCATGAATTTAAATTTGGCCGTGAAAAAAAGTCGATAAGGTATTTTTAAAAGCCCCCCCCCCCCTCATCATACAATCGCTTCAGAAAAAAATTATGATATTCGGAAGAAAGCAATCTCGAAACTTTCTCATAGCCTTGAAATCTGAGAAATCTGTCCTACTAACCGAGTGAGTGAAAAGTGGGTCAGCCCATCTTGACTTTTACTTTCAGTAGTGCACAAGAATGGGGAACTCAGGTAAGGTGGGTACAGGAAGTGTTCCCTCGCATTTCTCCACGATGTATTCTTCTGAAGGGGGAGAACGGTTTAAGCTTCCATTCAAGGTCAGGAGACCCTGTTAGGTGCCGTGTAGAACCTCCCCTAAAAGTACTTTTTTATTGAGGTAAAAAAGGAATAGACCGTTATTAAGGGATGGGTAATCTGGAACGATAAGAGATATTTTCGAGTTCCCAGGCATTTATTTATGTTAGTATACCTAGCGCCATTTTTTAATAAAGTTTTATTTTCATTCATTCTCTCTTTCTTTCCTTTTTTTTTGTATCTAAAATTTAATGGGTTACTTATCACAGTAACTCAATTCTTTTTCAAGTCAGTCTCTTTTTTCTTGTAGTACCAGCGATCAAATCAGACTGACAGTTTAGAATGTTATGGTAGTGCTATTTCCGATGCCGATCGCAGTTGTTATCATTTTTATCCAGGAAATTTATCAAATATGAGTATATATATATATATATATATATATATATATTTAGTTGCAGCAAAAATGATTGAAGGATTAATCTACCTCATGCAAACCAACAACAAGGGCATTAGGCCATAATTAAGTGGATAAACAAGAAAAATAGACAAATATAAAAACTGCAAAAAATGAGCAGTTAGCTCTCATCATCAATGGGCAGCAAAAATACATACTTTAAAGCTCAAAAAAAAAAAAAAACTATAGTCCTTCAAGTTTCGGAATGTGTCGCAGAGATGGCACGTAATAAGGAGCCATAAAAAAGAAAGAAAAGGAAAGGTGAAAAAAAAGCAATAATAGTTGTAAAAAACTTAAAAAGAGTTATACAGTACACGTGACACTTTCGACAACTTTAAATTAATTTCGGGGAAAAGTACAAAAATTAAGCTAACAATAATTGAAAAATAAACCGTAAATAACAACGGTGAAACATGCCACAAATGCAACACACCCTCCCATACCTGCAGGTCGTTGGGTTAAACTGTTAATTATAATCACTTAAGCCCGAAGCTGTAAAATTCAAAGGCAAAACGCTAGTGTGAATGCACTAAAAATACATATTCGTTCCGTGTCCATAACTCAATTACCATCGCTGCAGTCGGACTACACTTATCGGCTCTATATCTGAGTTTAATGCCCTCCGATGGACTTTACCGCAATTCATCATAAGCTCCGCAGCAAAGAGAGTCGAAAACTGGTTAGTGAGCTAGTGCGTCTTTTTTTGTTTATGCCCCTCTTGTAAATATTTGCATAATGCTGGATGAAATCGAGGGGGAGAAATTGTTATAATATAATTTAGAGGAATTTTTTAAAAAATATTTATAGAAATAAATGTTGTTGCAAATGTTGTTGAATTTATTTAGTTGATTGATAAATGACGCTTGTAAAAAAAAATTGTTAAAATTGCTATGCCAATGTGGCATATGGATGGTGTAAAAATTAAAATAATTCTTTTTGCCGTATGGATCCAGATGTAAGTTATTACCTATTACTTTTATGGAGATGTCCAAAAAATTAACGCTAAATGAATCGTTGTTAGTTTTACTGATAGTGAGACAGTTTGGATATATAGTATTGTGAATATTGCAAAAATTATACTTTATTACAAGAATATCGTCAATATAGCGGAAATTTTTTTGTTTTTTAATGTACTTTATTGTACTTGTATTGTACAACATCATTGAATTCGAAGAAAAACAGAAACAGATTGGTAGCACCTGTTTATGTAGAAGAATAAAACAGTCGTCACCTTTGATAAATATGGTCGTAGAAACAAAATGTTTCTTTCACGGTAGAAAAATATTTGAGCTATAATTAATCATCTGAATCTTGTTCTTTAGTCGATTTCAATATACAGTGCCTCTATAACTTTTTCTATGAGGTGAATTATTATTTCTGATACACAATAGTCGAAGGTGGGTCCTGTACCTTATTAACCGCTCGGATAAAGATGCCTCCAGAGTTGGGAAGACTTTTCTTCTCCAACCTCCTTACTTGTGAGCACTAGGCCTTAGGGGTGCCCTGCCACGGGGGCGAGGTAGTGGTGTCCACGGATTTCACACGCTCGTATCCCCAAGTGTACATGGGGGGGGGGGGGGGGTCTTCCGACACGTGACCTTCCGATTCGAAGTCATACATTCTAAGCACCAGGCTAACGGCCTCATTTCGTGACAATTTTTAAACCGGTAATCAACTATCTCAGGTGTTTAATTATGCATTTGTTTACAATTTCTAAATTGGTAGTCACTGATCTTAAGTCGTCAGTTTTACGTAATTCAACAGATGTTTCTCTGTAGTGCGGAAAAACAAGAATTTTATGGAGAAACTATTATCAAGAAACTTGATTATTTGCTTTGAAACCAGTTCATTCTAAATTTGAAGAAACACTCAGTTTCTTTTCTGTGTCTTCCTAGAAATTTTTACAGAGCAAAAACTATTTTTGTCCCCTCTCAAAATAAACAAATAAACAAATATAAGGGAATAAAACTGTACAAAACCATTTCGTAAAAGCAAGAATATATTAGCAATTACTGCAGAGAACAAAACTACTTATTCAGCAAAAAGCAGCATGATATTGCGTAACATAGTTAGGAACGACGACCAAAGTTTTGAGTACAGGTAAGAGAAACTACTTCGAATATTTGAGAATGAATAAAAACTGAATAAAATAATAGGGTATTGAAAGAAATTATTATATCGCACTAAGGGATTAGCAGAAACGATATAGAAAACACGAAGTTACTGCAAGAAATTGTGTTAAAAACCTAAGCACTAAACTAAATTGTTGGAATTTTTTTCATGCTGGCTGTATGCTGCATGAAATTGCTGCAAGAAATCATATTGAATATGCAACATCATCTTCAATGCAGAGTAGTGATTCATAATGGCCGAACTATAGTTTCTATATATTTCATACTTTTATAAAATGTATAAAACTATTCCATACTGGAAAAGAAAATTGTCAATATAGATTTATAGATGTTGCTAGAAATTAATTCGTATTTAGTAAATGCAATTGAATGGTTAGCGACTGATGGCATAAAATGAAATGAATAAAAAATGTTTTCAACTTAAATTCCAAGAACATTTGTCAAATATTAGTAGTCAAATGTGAAATAATTTAAAAAAAGAAGAATTTCTTACTTTGAAATAAATAATTCTACGTTAAGACAATTTTAACTGCATATTTTTCAAATTTATAGCTACCTGATTTAAAGTGAATTATTGTTCGAACACAATTTTTTTTCAAACTTTTTTTTTTTAACTGAAAATATTGAAAAATATAAAGGGTATAGATTTGTAATTTTTTTTATTTTAGAGTTAGGGAGACGGATTGAAAAATCGAGACAGCGTGAGAGCGCTGTTGGTGCGCAGGTGCTTTTTCGAAATTCCAAGGTTAGTAGGCTATGGGAAAATCTAGGTCAGACCTTAGATTCTTGAGATACGACTCTTCCAGTTTCGAAACACCTTACCCGCATCGAGCCCAATGAGGGATTTTCTTCAAGCCTCTCCTGGCAATCTCTAATGCGGAAGTAAGACCTACGAGGAATTATTTTGGAGAACTTTTAGAAGCATGAAACTATAAACTTAACTGCATGAAAATTGAGTTTATCAATTAAACAACAGACATTCATTTCGTGGCCATTTTCAACCATCCAATATATGAGAATTTCATTAAAGGTGATTTATTAAGGCGATTTTAAGTCCCCTATTTAAGTATAATTTTTTTAACAAGATTTTTTTAAAAAATCTTTGATGAAAGTTTCATGAAAACTTGTTAAAGGAGGATTTTTTTTTTTTTGACCTTTCAAAAAAGAAAAGTACACTGTAAAAGCACAGACGGGAAACTGAGAGAGACTATTTCTTTAAAGTTAGGAAGAGCTTACTTTAAATCAAATAATCCAGTTTCTTGATACCAATTTTTCCGCATTCTGTAAAGCTATAGAGAAAGATTTGTTAAGTTACGTTCAACTAAACAACAGAGATATGTGACTACCAGTTTACAAATTATCAAAAATTAACCATCTATTGTTGGTGTATATTTTTACGTCAGCTCTGGTGCGCACCATGCTACCCCTCCCGGCTGTAGAGCATAAGAATCAGAGCAGCATGGACTGGCTTTGTGTACCAGTGATAGTTTTCATCTTGGTCACACGTGCCACTACTACTGCGGCACAGTATCTGTTGCTATCAATTTACGGAATGTTTTTTTTTTTTTTTTTTCAGCAAAAAACTAAAACTACTTTCCGGATCTCTACAATGATTAGATCTTTTGGTGGCAACAATAATTTTGAACGGTAGAATATTTTTTGAAAAAAAAAAAGAGAGGTTTGAATTTCCCCCACAGATGATAATATTAAAAAAATAATAATCATAATTGCTTCAAAAAGTATTTTCATAAGCATAAAATTAAACAGTCCTCTTTTTGTACATGTTCTACGTCAAGTGATCTTTACAATCAAAATTGTTCGAAACAAATCCACCTCTTAATTTACTATTTATGCAAACTTCAATTTATCTTGTTATCTCCCATGTTAGCACTTTTCCAGTTGTTCGAAAAGAAAAAAAAGATGAAACCATGAAAAAAATTTAACGCATAACAAGCAACGATTCAGAAATAATTAAAGAAGCTAAAATGCTTCTTTTCCAGAAGTGTTGCCACTTTTTGAGACAAATCTCCCAAGGAAAAATGTCTAATTTTGAGGCATGTATTCACAAGTAGTCTGTGGGACAATGTTTACATTCTCTTCTCTTTTTAAGATGGCATTTTCACTGTTTTGATTTCTTCGCGGCTCGTATTCTTTTCAGATATATATTCAATTATAGAAAAACAATAGAGCTGAAACCAGTTTATGTCTAGGTTCTGTAGAATATAAAAACTACAGCTATGGGACAAGCATATGGATGACATTTCTTTGTAATATTCTTTTTGTCAGTGGAATTAAAGTTTCACTTCTGACCAAGTTAAATATTATAGTTATAGTAGAAAATTAAAGGAAGCATAAAAATATGTAAAAGAATAGTTTCTATAAGAATCCATACCAAACTAAAATATCAGAATGGAACAGAAATTTTCCCACCTTCGCGAAGTCATATGCATGTAACAATGACCCCCACCCCCCCCCCTTCCCTTTTGTGAAGAAATCCCCATCCCCTGAAGAAAATTCTGCCTGCAGCAGAGGTGTCATTTTCCCTGTTACGTGCTATTTCGATTTTTTTTTGTTTTTAAAATCTTTCATCTTGTCCGCAATTTTCCATGTAGATAAACAACTATAAAGATAATTTTGAAATCAAATTAAAGAATGAAAAAAAAAAAAAAAAGAAACTATATTTGTTTTAAGAATAAGGCTGACAGAAGAGAGGGTAATATCGATAAGGGGAATACCGAAAATTGTATGTTGTCAAGGTTATAAGTACGTAACACCAATATGATTTTGTCGAAGTGAATGATTCCGCTTTCAAATCAACTCATTAATTATTGAAAAAACTTAAAAGCCGATAAATATAGATTGATTTGAACATTTTAAAGCAGCTTTTTCAAAGTCCAAAAGCATAGCTTCGAATCAACCCTCAACGAGTCCTTTATTCGACCTTTCCACTTTTCAAAGTAAACCTGCTTCCCCGCTTCTTGACCTACATTGCTTGCTATGCGGAAAAACTCAAGCAACTCTTACTTCTATTTTTTTTAATGGGGGTCGATCCTCGCACATGTTCAGAACATAGCAAATATCTTAGGTTAAAAAAAACGGCTAGATTTTTGCGCTGGAACACTTGAGATTTTAAACTCCTCAGTTAGCTCAATGTAAACTTTTCTTGAGAGTGGTGCTTTGAAAAATGGCTATGGAAAATGAAAGATGTTCGAATTACGTCGATTTATCCAAACCTGATACAAATTATATTTTTTACCTCTTATTTGTGATCCAAGATATCAGAAAACACCATCAGACATAGTAACCTTTATCCCAAAAAGAAATTCTAGAGGAAGAACCAATTAAAAGCTAAAAATTGCAATCATAAGCATTAGACATTTATTGCCATTTCTTATACCAATGCACAAAACTCGAACATGATAGTAAAATACCGTTACTTTGATTATTTTTCAAATACTGAAAAATAATTGAAGTACATTAGTGCGAAATTTATTAGACTCTGTGTAAAATTTTTATCATATATCAATTTTATTGACTGCAAAAGAATGCGTAGTTTCTTAAAGTTTTGGTCTTTGAGTGAGAAAATTCTTCATTTGTAAGCTCGCCAAGGAGAATTTGCGACTGCGAAAAGGTTAAGGGGTTTGGCAACACTCTTAAAACAATCACCTGTGTATCTTCTACTGCAAAGTAAGCTTGTACTATAATTCTCTTTAGGAAAATACCTTTGGAAAAAAAGAGCTTTACGTGGTTTTAATAAGGTCATTAGGAATATTTTGTAATTCTTTTTTTATTCATTTACTTATTTTGCAGACTTTTAGGTTATGGGAAAAATTAGGGATCTTCCATCTAAACAAACTGCCGTTACTGAGGCAGTGCATGAAGAGAGATAGCTAGAGCTACTTTAATGGAAATTTGCAAGCTGCATTAGATTTTTACTGAGAAACTCAGCAGGAACTTTTCACACGTATTTATTTTTAAAAGTAAATAAATAAAAAAATAAATAAAACAAAAATAAAGTAAATAAATAACGCGGTTTTCGATGACACATTTTTTTGAAACGGTAAAAAAGTGTTTTCGGTTCTAATTAAACTATGTGAATATTATATTGCATTGATTTACTCGGTCTACATAATGGTGTACATAGATATACCCTAGCTCAGTTTTTAGTGCATAAGCATAAACTGGTATCAATATTTGTTGTGACAACATGATTTTATTTTAAAGAACTTGGGAAATGAGATGATATTTATTTGTCCTTATCAAAAATTCACGATTGATATGAGCAATTCTTTAAAAAAATTATGCTGAGTTTTATGTGATGGTGTTTCAGTATTTATCTATTTCTATCTTACGCATTTTGATTTAGGGTTCAAAATAGTACAAGAAATTTTGTCAGAGTTTAAAAAAAAAAATTTCACTGAACAAATCCTTGATTCTCTTAATGTTTTCTGTCATTATTAAGATATTTCATTAGGGATCACTCCGAGAAAAAAAATGAATCATTTTATGTTTTGCGCTAACAGGTATTTTCATTTAAAAATAATATTAAAGAACGTAGTGCACTTTTTTGCTTAAGAAGTCACACATACATGTATTCTTAAGTAGAAAATGTTTGTTTATACTCTTTGAAATTTATTTTTTGAAATTGAAATCGAGCTTGCTTAATTTATGTGAAGGTTTTTTAAAAAGCTTGCAATGGTTTGGAGCAGGTTTTTATTATAAGTTAAAGAAATTAGTGGTAATTCTGTTGTCGTGAATGTTAAAATGAAATACTGAAGGGCGCCAATGTGTGCTGTGGTACAAATTTATTTTTATTCTTTTTTTTTTTTTTTTTTTTAAATTTATTATAAGCTACATTATTTTCACAAATATCTGTGCATCTGTACCAATTTACGCTGCCCATTTTTATGTCCAGAAATTCAATAGTCATTATTATGAACACCACTGTTAAGGAGGCATGGGTTAAAGGGAAATGGGTTCTCTCAGGCTGAGGTCAAAATTTCGTGTGATAGATATGTATTCATCGAAATCAGTGTAGGTTACATTAGAAATTTCATAACCACCTTTAAAGCTACTTTGAGGTTACTAAAAAGTCAAATTAAGTTGTTAGGTGAGTTAGACAGACAAGTTAAGAAAAACACAATTTCTTCATTTGTCACGGATTTGAATTGCTATCAACTTATGTACGTCAAATAAAACGCCAGATATTATTCATGTTTTAGAAAAACATTGAAAGCTGCTCCTAAATCAACGAGAAAAATATTACGTAATTACTTTGAAACCTTGAAATAAATCCTACACAATGTTACCTTCTAAAATCACTTGGACTCTACCCTAGTAAATGAGAAAAAATCGAAATTTCAAGGTGGAAAAAGTAAATTGATTCCATCATCATGTTTATTCCGATCCTGTTTATTCCAACTAAACGCGGAAATGGGACGATAATTCTGCTTGTTTTTATTCCTTTCTGCAGAATGTGCCTCTTACGTTTTAGAATGTTTCGTAACTTCGAACTTGAAGCAAGGTCTTGATAACCTTCGCTGCTTCCGCATTTCTTTGAAGCCACCTGTCGTTAAATATTTAACAAAATTGCTTCTGTGTAGGTGAATTACGCAATGATAAACCTTCAATAGTTGTATTAAGGAACAATTATATTACAGTAGTTTCACATTTGCAAAAAATATTGGAATGTCAAATTATAAAAAATATAAAAATTATAGTAAGCATTAACTTTAAAGTCTCTAAACGTAATTTATGTCGCACAATGTTGCCACATTGCGCACAATAATTTTATGGGCCATACAGAACGCAATCATAAAATCTTCAATTCGCACCAGAATAAAGCCGTATGAAATATTCTTGCATTTAATTAGTAAGTGGTGGCGTAACTTAAAGAAGAGTGGTGCGGAGTGTGCCGCTTTAGGCTTTGCAATGTAGAAAAATAAAGTATGAAGTGATGTAATTGGGAATAGGAAAGACAATTTTTGGTGTATTTTTTGTTTAACTCTATAGTTAAATGAATAGTTCTCTGAGTGAACAGTTTCCTCTATTAAAAACAAAAAACTTAATTTTACAAATTTTGGTGTACATCGTTGAATGAATTGAAAATGTGTTATTCATGTATTAATTAATTTATCACTATGAGAAGAGTTTAGAAAATATTATTTTCATTGCTGGCTACTATCAAACCTTACAGCTGAGTTAAATAGAAAGGCGAACCAAGGTGAATAAAACTCAAATTGTAAAGAACACACTGCAAACAGCTATTTCAAGGAGATGCAGTGGAGTCACTTGATCAGTAGTAAAAAGTGCTCAATGCACAAAAAGAGGTAGATTATTTTGTTTTTGCTCCTCCTCTCTGATAGCAAAGGAACTACGTACTTAAACTGTTTTACTAATTTTCCTGTTGTGCACTGAACTTTATTAATCGAATATGTTGAGTCTATTTTAGTAAAACATTTCCCCCTTACTTTTATTTAATCTTCTAATGTGTTCAAATTAATCGAGCTAAGTTGGCCTAAACACAATTAGTGCGCTTCTTGAAGCCCCCGTCTCTCATTAGTAAGGTTTGTAGTATCGTCCTTTACTGGAACTGGTGAACTTTCGTTCCCTAGCTCTTCGAGTTATGAGGATATTAAATTTTTAAAAGCACAGAAACAAAAAATCAATTTAACTAAAAATGCTCACTTCCTGTTATAAAAGAGTTAATACTATTTCACCATACCATTCCTTTACTACTACAATGAAATCAGGGGATAAAATACCTTAAAAAATATGCGTCTAGGAACATTCGAACTTTGAAATTATATCTTTGAAATTGGGGTGTAAGCAATTTTTCCGGGTAAATGTCATCCGCATATCCCATGATCCAATTCTGGAGATGAAATTGAAAATCGTCGAAGCGAATGGTGATTTCAATTTAAACGATCACCCTTTCGTTCTATCTTATGATGAATCCAAGATTACAACCCTTCTTCCATCTTTTAGACATTTCGGTTGAAGCAATCAACCGTCTCTCTCATGGCTTGCAAACTTCATGAAGAATCAAAAATTGCTTTGTGGTCGCTTTGGACGTATTTGCATACGAAGCGCCTGACTTTGATCTACGAGGCGTTTGCATTGTTGACTATTAAAATCGCATCAAAAATATCTAAACCCTTTTGCAATCCCCATCCCTCTCTCCGTAGACCCCCAAGTGGAACTACCCTTCCTCATCAGTCAAAGGACTCCGGCAAAACTGCCATGGTGGACTCTGTTAATCCATCATTCTTGGATTGGTAGGGGACATATCTCCATTGCTCTTTCTTTCCCTAGAGAACACCAACTAGATTTTTTTTGCACAATGCTTCAGACAAACTCTCTTTATTTTTCAAATAGTTTTATTACAATTGGTTTCTATTTGAATATATTTATTTAATAATAATACCAGTCATAATATAATAATAATAATACAATAATACCATATAACAGGTGCCTAAATTGTTTAATATTGTGACTCCCTTTAAAACTTTTCTATAGTGACCTAATTTGTTTTCAATGTTTTTTTTTTTTTTGAGGTACTAAATGAATTAGAACATACCAAAACAGAAATTGTTTGTTTACTTTATTATTCTTTTAACATCATGCAACGACGTTTTAATATATATATATATATATATATATATATAAAGATATATATGCATTCACATACGTAAAAAGAATATTTATAAATAAATATTTATTTCTGAAACTTATAAGATTCTGAACTAAAATTCTTCTCTGTATTCATTTAATGCACAAAGCGAAGATTTTAAAAAAATTGATCGTCACCTAATTTCATGATATTTTAATTTTATAGAATACTTTTTGAATTCAGTTGAAAAACAATCTCCAAAACTAAAATTAAATGTATTATTTATTAGAGTATCGCAAACCACGTATGACTCCGAAAAACTTGAATGAATCCACTATAGTGGATCGTGCCTCTTAGTATCAGAAATGCTGCCATATATCATAAATAACACAGGAAGTATTTTAAAATAATAGCAATAAAAATTATAAATTGAATAATTATTTAAAAGCGTTCAAAGTAATTACATAATAAGAGAAGAAATTGACAAACTTACCTATACTTATATATATAAGTATAGAGGGAATTTTCGTCAATGTTTAGATCTGTCTACGCATTTAATAATCCTTATCGTACTCATGACAGTGCTGTAACACCAGTCGTTCTAGGTTGTGAATGCCCGGTCCGAGTTTTTACATTTGAAACACTGATTTGTGAAGTAATGAGATAAGCTTGAGTTTTTAAACGTAACTTTAGATAACGCAACTGAAGCGGTTCTCAAAATTGTAAACATCGCGACCGTCTTTTTATACAATCAGTCTAAAGCGACTCACTATTTCCTCGGAGAAGAGAAAATTTTCAACAATTCTGGATTCTACTTCCCCGCCAAAAGTTTGTATTCGTAAAAATAAATGAAATAAACAAGAAGTTCAGTCAAAAACTATACGAGCATACTTTCCTGTATACACCAAATTCAAATGCATAATCTGCCTATCTCTTTCTCTCACTTTCTCATTTATCTTTAGTTTTTAATTACTTTAAATACACCTTTTTCAACGGATAAAACAAATTCATTCACTCACTCATTCATTCTTTCATTTATTCAGTCAATCATTTATTCACTCATTCATGTATTTATTCACTCATTTACTCATTCAAGTATTTATTCTCTCATTTATTCATTTATTTGTTTTTTTTTACTAATTCATTTATTTATTTATTCAATATTTCATTTATTCATTCATTTATTCATTTATTCATTGGGAAATTATCCTTAAAAATCCCGATCAAAAAATTTCATAGGAAAATAGGTTTGTTCAGTTCTTGTTGAACTTCGTATCTGTACATGTTCTGCATATTAACATATTTCCGATAAAGATGGTTGCAAGCAAATCCGTCCGTTAGCTCAGGATTTATATCGGATTGAATTTTCCCCGTAGACGCTAATGTAACTTTTTTTGAACTGTTCAAAAATGAACAAAAATTGTTCAAATCAATATTTCACACCGAGATTTGCTCATGGGAACTTGGATCTTATGACAAGAGTTTACATAATTTGCATCATTTTTGCCCATAGCGGTAATGTTAAATTTTTTGAGCCGTTCAAAATTGAACGAAAAATTGTTCAAATCAAAAAGTAAGATATAGAAAAGAGATCGCAGATAGATAGACCTCGCAGAGAGCTATCGAATGCAAAAGAATTTTTTGAATTGGAGAATTCGTTTAAAAGTTATTAGGGGGGCAGACAGACTGACAGATTGACCGGCAGACAGACCGATAGACAGACGGGCCGATAGACCGACAGACACACATTTTCATTATCGCCAAACACTACTTTCATTTTTTTTACTTTTCAATCTAATTACTTAACTTTTTTTTTTTTTTTTTACTTTTCTTTATTTGTAACGATATTTTTGCGACACAATAAGCCTTCTTTCATGCTTTATTTATTTTTTTTTACTTTCGCGGGAAAGTAGTCCAAAAAGGAATAAATAAATAATAATAAATAAATAAATAAAATAAAATAGGAATAAAAAAAAATTAACAAATATTAAATAAATAAAAATGAATAAGTAAATAAAAAAATAAATAGAATAAAAATAAATAAATAAATAAACAAATACAAATTACGTTCAAGGTTTTTATTTTGAAGTTTTCAGTCAGTTAAAATTATTTGGACATCTGTAAAGCTAAAACTAGAGAATTCCTTAAATTCAGGCAAAAAATAGTTATTTTTCAAAATTCGATGTTTATTGAAACGTTGAACTTTCTAAACGTTTATATTAGACCGATGTTTATTTAAACAAAATTTTACTATTTCTAGCAAAATTTAGTAATAAATCGTACATTTTTTTTTTTTTAAATCCTCATGATTTAGACGAAATTATTTATTGATTCAAACCGTCATCATCTGAAATTTCGCCTTTTTTATGATGTTTTTTTGGACACAAAAACACTCTTAGAAACAAATGAAGGTTGAAAAATGAAACTCTGGAGATAAGAACAGGTTTTAACTAAAAGAGGTTTTCTCTTTTTCGGTGGTTACTTCTCTTAAAAATTCTCCAGACATGTTTCTCATCAAGTGGGATAAAGAAATTGGATTTAGTCACTCATAGCGCCTATTTAGACATAGATCCGCGGACTTTGTTTCTTGGAGATGTCAAACAAAAGCGTAATAAGAACAACAGCTTTTTTTTCCCTTTTTAATGCAGATTGTATTCGTAATTTCTACATGCTTTCGCACTTTCTCTTTTATTATTCTCTTAATTTAATTTAATATTTACTTAGAGCTATCATAAGTGAATCATTATCAATGATTTAATTTAATAATTAATCGACATTTATAGTGAACTTATGTAAGGTTAAATTATTAGTTATTAAAATTTGTCTTTCCTTAAAATATTATTTAGTAACAAAACATTCTTATAGCTTTGCAATTGTTATCGATTTTGCTAGCAGACAAATCATAGACGATAATTATTAACAACAACTATTATTTTTATCATTAAATCACCAAAACTCATAAACACAAACAACATAAGCTACCGAGGCCACATGTCATACACAAAAGGAAAGGAAGGGAATATGGTAATAACTTATGCAATCAAATAAAATATGCACAATCAACAGAACATATGGGATCAGCGGGGTAAGATGAAAAGCTATAGTTTTGAAATAAATAAAGGATTTAGTAACATTTTTTTAAAGATTAGTATTTTAACTTTCAACAATTAAGAATTAAATTTTACACTCAAAATTACATTAACTACAACTCTTTTGGCGAATAAAACAATCAATTCGCATGTTTATACAACATTTTGGAATTGAAACACCTATTTTCACTTCGCTCTGAACTTTTGCAAAATTATTTACAGCAAATGGACGATACAGAAAGATTTACACACATCTCAAAAGCACTTCCTCACTTACGGTTAAGCTAGGTTTACTGTAGGGACGCACCGATAAGCAAATTGACGGATTACTGATTACCGATTAATCGACAAACGATTGATTATAATGATACAAATTTTTACTTTTTTCTATATTCAAATCTATTGAAGAAAGTACTGGATTCGTGAAAATTTTCGAATTTTGACGAGATTTACATGCTTTGAGGTGTGCTGAATTTTGACTATTTGGAGAATGTCTGTCCGCGTGTCTGCATTTGAAAGATATATTTTTTCTTTTTTTGTTGCAGTTTTAAAGTAATTCATTTAATATCCCTATGAAATTTGGTGCAGAAATGGGCCTGATG
Source organism: Octonoba sinensis (assembly GCA_038502835.1). Taxonomy (NCBI): domain Eukaryota; kingdom Metazoa; phylum Arthropoda; class Arachnida; order Araneae; family Uloboridae; genus Octonoba; species Octonoba sinensis. Next base: position 87,919,266 of record CM076604.1, read on the forward strand.
GGAACTAGTGCTTGTTAGATTTTGTCACGAATTCATTAGAAAGGAGCGGAGCATTCGAACGTGTTTCTCGATTAGCGTGCCTGCTGTATCTCAAGACGTAATGGAAGAACTCGAATAAAATTTGGTATACAATTGGATCTCAATAGAAATAAGTACTGATTACATTTTGGCACCATTCGCTTCAGGGGGGGGGGGGTTAACAATTGAACTTTGTATTATTCGTTTGTAGACGCTGTAACTCAAGACGTAATTCATAGAATTAAACAAAATTTGGTACACACATACATCCTGATAGGAAATGGTATTAATTAAATATTGACACCATTCGCTCCGGGAGGGGGGGGGGAGCAATCGAACATTTTTCTCGCCCGGCGTATATCTCAAGAATCCAACCATTCAAATAAAATTGTAAGTGATAGCGGTGCATCTTAATGGCAAAAGGTGTTAATTATATTCTGGCGCAAATTGCGCCAAGGGAGCAGAGACTTTGTTTTCTATTGTATTGTTGCCATGTCACCAACACGTTAACAAAGGAATTTCTCATCAATATTTTCAACATTTTGAGGCTTAGCTGGTATCACAAACGATTTAATTAGTTCATCTTGTTTTAAAATCATTATTTTTACACGGTTTTATTTAACTTGATTTGTCACGGAAGTTTCGCGGTTTCTGACCACTATTACTGTATAAATTATCTTCAAACTTTGCACACAAGCTCATCTTCGATGACAATACAATATTCCATCCATTTTATAATTTATTATAACGTTAATTAGAAAAAAAATTATAATTTCGGCTCTGAGGAAATTATCAGAAATATTATTTGTTGAATGGCAATAATAGCTTTGTTTGGAATTGCTTGGATAATGCAACGATGTTTTGAATTTTAAAATACTCAAATCATGGCGAAAAAAGAAACTGCGTTGTAGCGGAAGAGGCGCCTGGATAAATAAAACTTCAAACATTTTTTATCTTGTATTATACAGTTTATGTACAATTATACAATTTATTTATTTGCTCAATAACAGTTTGTATCGTAATAGGGATAGCTGACGAGTCGTAAGAATAAAGAGAAAATTACCGTGATGGCCACCCAACAGACTCCTTAATACTACCACTATTCTTTTTGTGTACAATTTGCAACTTTGCAGAATTAGCTGACAGTTAATTTCGGTGAGTAATTGTTTATTTTCCCCCATTTTCATATTTTATAAAGCACTATTTTCAGATTTTATTCGAATTCTGTGAGACAGTTGATTGGTAATAAAATCACAGTATGTTGCTCACTAGACCTGAAGGTTTGAAACTTTAGTTAGTTGTCAATGGCCAGTAGACACATTTAATTTAGTAGCACTATTTTTGTTATTAGAAGCCACTTTATTCAGAATTTTTATTCTTTATCATATCTGCAATCTTAGCACTATGCTGAAGCTAGACTATGAAGAAAAGTAATGATACCTGAGATATGTTTCAATATGGTATTCATTTTTATCAAAAGTGGAGAAAAGGAAATTATGAAAAAAAATTACATCAAGTATCAATTCTTGTGATAGAAATTAAACCGAGTGCATATAATTTTTTTAGATCAAAATATATTCAATAATAATAAATGTTCTGTTGAATGAAAAGGAAATTTTTTGAAAAAAATTGTAACATGTATGTTGAAATTTATGCTTTAACTGAATGCAAAAGCAGGGGGGGGGGGGGGAATGTTTGAATTGGAGAATTCTTTCAAAAGTTTGGAAGAAGGAGAGACCGACAGACATGCATATCCTCATCTCAAGTGGTGTAGTCGAGTGGGGGCGCAGGGGGACGGCGTCCCCCTACCTTTTTATTTTAATACAAGCATCCCCCCAATTTTTTTACATTTAGCAGAAGCGTCCTCCCACTTTTGATTTCAATTCCTTATCTTCGTATGCATACGCGTCCCCCCAACTTTTTTTTTTCAGGACTACACCTCTGCTCGTAACCCTAATTTCTGTTTTCTTAATGCAATGCAATAAATATTAAAAAAAAACACTGAATGGACGTTTTAAAAGAGTTTTGTTCTATGGCTATTACGTATTATTATTACATTATTTATTTTGATATGATTTTGTTTTTATATAAATTTTTACGATTTGTTTCCCATTTCTTCTTCTTTTTTTTCTTTTTGTAGAAAAGTAAGCAAATTTAAATGGACACCTGCTGATTTTTAACCGACTTCACAAAGGAAGGAGGTTATACATTCGTATTGTATGTATGTTGTTTTTTTTTTTTTTTTTTTTTTTTTTTTTTTTTTTTTTTTTTTTTTTCCACTCATAACTTCTCACCGGATGAACCGATTTTCATGATTTTTTAAAAATCGATCGAGGGTGGTTTCCCATAGGTCCCGTACCTTTGTTTGACCATATTCGATAATTAGAAAAAAAGTTATGGGCATAAAGATAGTCATTTTTTGGTTTTTCCATTCATAACTTCTGACTAAATGAACCGATTTTTATATTTTTTTCTTTAATTGATATAGGGTCGTCTAGCTCAAACATTGCACATCAATTTGACTACATTTGTTTTTTAGAAAAAACGTTATGGGTGAAAAATTGGTATTTTATATTTTAATTGGAAAGGCTTGGCATGATTTTTCTTTGTTGGGGAAAACTATTAATAAATATAAAAGTCATTGTTAAATAAAAAGAGTTTGTTGCCATTGAGTGTAATATTGCCATTGTTGTAATATTAAAATCAATTCTAGCAACAGTTTGACTGAAGGCTTCTCTAAAGCAAAAATTAAATCCAATCGGTTTGTTTGCTAAAATCAACTTCTCTAAACGGGAATTATCATACAAATGATTAGTTTTTAGAGCCATTCATTCAAAGAAGGTTTGCCCTTTGATATGGATTTTTTGAAAAATAAAGTATTTATAGAAAAAATATTTGCACTAAAAAGAATGAAATAAAATAATTTTTAAGAAAAAAATAGAACCGACTTCAAAGCAAAGCAACTATACATTGCGCTAAAAAGTAAAATATAAATTAATTCGTTAAACAGCATCGATGTGACTTTTAAACATAGTTTTAGAAGTCGGTGCAAAATTAGGATAGATAACATTTTTTTTAATGATTAATCAATTGCAAATATAAATGGCCCAGAATTAGCAACAGTTCCAAGGTAATGGCAATTATACTCATAATTTTGCACCGACTTCTAAAACTATATTTAAAAGTCACATCGATGCTGTTTAACGAATTAATTAATTTTTTCCTTTTTAGCGCAATTTATAGTTGCTTTGCTTTGAATTCGGTTCTATTTTTTTTATTAAAAATTATTTTATAGTAATTTTCTCTCTAAAAAAATATTTTTGACCTTTACAATGATGCTTTGAAAATTTTAAATACTGGAAGTGCTTTTGAGTATAAGGAGTGGGTAATACATTAAATGGAATGGAGGCAAGGAGAACTATAAATCGAAATTGCGTATTGGTAGGTTATTGTAATTTGTACCCATAAATTTTTATTTACAAAGCAGGCTTTATTAAAATCATGTGTGACATCCAGACCTGTTATTTTGGGTAGTCAGGAGGGGGCAAATGGCTCCATCCACCTTGAGAAATATAATGCATATATCTGCGTATCTACAACATGAGATCTTATGTTGCAGAAAATTACATTGACTGACTGCAATGGTACCCATTGGGGTGAGGTCATGGCGCAGATTGCGCTATGGTACCCATTGGAAATTTGAGGAAATGTGGTGTTGAAAATCAACTTAAAGTGCTGTTGTAAATTTCCGTTTCCTTTATTATGTCTCTTATATTTTTTTAATGAAATCATATTTTGATAAATGTTACTCTGATACTTCTCTTAGTAATTTTTTTGAGCAAGGGGGGAGGGAGTTGCATCATCGCTCAATGAGGGAGGGCACCTTTGCTATAATTTACTAATTCATTCCTCATGGTTTTTTGTTTTTGTCTTATCAAAGTAATTTTAATGAAAAAAAATTGCCAATTAATGGGCAAAAACTGGCCGATTACCGATTATTGCCGCTTAGTCGAAGCATCCCTAATTTGGTCTATATATCATTTTATAGTAGTTTAAGTGAAATGGGATTAAGTTGTCATTGTAAGTACAAAGATAAAACAACGTGAAAAAGCACAAATTCAGATTAAAATTAACGCAAATAGCTATTTCGAAGCTACAAATGGAGCCTCTTCATCAGTGCATAAAAGAAGAAGAAACGCTCAACACACAAGCAAGAAAGCTGTGAGTGAACAAGGCAATAACCAGAGAGACACCGGTATTTATACCAAATGTGTCGGATTAGCGATTGACCAATCAGAGGCCAGGAACAAGGCGGGAACAGAGCCCGAAGGAAAAGGCGGGAAACGAATATGTAAATTGCAGGAGAAAACCAAAAATGGAGAGAAAAATTATAAAAATTGTTTCCAAATGTCAGGAAAATATGGAGTGCTGGAAAAATCATTTACTACAGAATGAGAATTTTTCCAAATGTGATAAGCTTCCCAAAAATCAAGTTCATGGACAGAAGAGCATTTGCTGATAATTCTAGCAGAAGAAAATTCAAAACAATGATCTAAAGTCCAACAATGCTGGGCAATGGAAGAACGTGCAAGTTCTTTACGCTTAACATAATTTTCATGTTAAGCGTAACGTCATGTTAAGCGTTCATGAAGAACAATTTGTTCTTCAAAACCTTCTTTTCCTAAGTTGGTTGCTCCAATTGAGAAAGCCTTTAGATTTAGTGCTCTCACTGCTTCTCAAAAGGATTCGATTAGGCATCTCATTGCGAATACTGTGGATTTTAACTCGAAGTTATCTTCAAATACTTTCAGCAAGCATGCTAATAGTTACGTCAAAAACTTGTGCTCTGATCCTGATTTGGTTATCACTAAGGCTGATAAGGGTGGTCAAATTGTTGTTATAGATAAAAGCTCTTACTTAGATAAATGTAATGATTTACTTAAGGTTGGTCCTTATGTTACACTTCGCAAAGACCCCAGCACTATGGAGATAAATTTGATTAGTAAGGCTGTAAAGTCTTCTCCTGTCATTTGCGATTCTTCAAAAAGGTCCTTGATTCCTTCAGTCGCACACTGTGCCAGATTTTACGCTCTTCCTAAGGTCCACAAACCTGGTATACCTCTCCGTTCTATTGTCTCCAATATTAATACTGCTTCTTATAAACTTGCTAAACACTTGGTCTCCATCTTTTCTCCTCTTTTGAATGGTAATTCTTTCACTGTTAAAAATTCCGTCGACTTTGTTCATAAGCTTCGTGATTTCAAACCTTTTGGATTAACTATGGCTTCTTTTGATGTAAACTCGCTTTTCACCAATGTGCCGGTTAATGGCACATTGGATTGTCTTAAATTGAGACTTCAGGAATATCATTTCTCTAGTTTTGAGATTGAAGAACTTATTTCTCTCACTCGTGTTTGTCTTGAGCAAAATACGTTTGTATTTGATGGTGTGTACTTTCGTATGACTGAAGGTTTAGCTATGGGTAATCCTTTAAGCCCTATTTTAAGTGACATTTATATGCACTATTTTGAGACTAAACTTTTCGAAACCATAAAGTTTCCTTTTTATGTCCGTTATGTTGATGATTGTTTTGTATTGCTTGATCAGAAGCAAGTGGATATTGATCATTTACTTGATAAGCTTAATTCCATTGATCCTTGCATTCAATTCACTATTGAAATGGAAGTGGATAGTTCTCTTTCATTCTTGGACGTTTTAATTACTAAAAGTAATGACGATTTTATGACTTCAGTGTTTCGCAAGCCCTTTGCTGTTACACTACCTCCTCACAAATGTTCTTCTCACCCCCCAAACCAAAAGTTGGCCTCTTTCAAGGCTCTTGTTTTCCGTGCTTTGAATATATGTTCCTCTTCTAACTCTTTGGATGCTGAGCTTTCGTACATTAAGGCTGTGGCTTTGGATCGTGGTTATTCTCCTAAGGTCGTTGATTCTATTTATAACAGGTTAATTAAGCCTTCAATTTCTGGCAATGTTTCTAAGTGCAAGCCTGCTTATACTATTATTTTACCTTTTTATCCAAAAATCAGTCAGCAAATTGCTAAAATATTGAAGAAGTTTGGGTTTGATACTGCATTTTCCCCTGTGAATAAAATAAAATTTACAAATTTGAAGTATCCCATTGGTTTGCACAACAACTGGGGTATTTATAGTATTTCTTGCAAATGTGGTCTGTTTTACATAGGTCAGACTAAACGTGCCTTAAAGCACCGTCTGAAAGAACATGAAAATTATGTTAAGCGTAAAGAACTTGCACGTTCTTCCATTGCCCAGCATTGTTGGACTTTAGATCATTGTTTTGAATTTTCTTCTGCTAGAATTATCAGCAAATGCTCTTCTGTCCATGAACTTGATTTTTGGGAAGCTTATCACATTTGGAAAAATTCTCATTCTGTAGTAAATGATTTTTCCAGCACTCCATATTTTCCTGACATTTGGAAACAATTTTTATAATTTTTCTCTCCATTTTTGGTTTTCTCCTGCAATTTACATATTCGTTTCCCGCCTTTTCCTTCGGGCTCTGTTCCCGCCTGGTTCCTGGCCTCTGATTGGTCAATCGCTAATCCGACACATTTGGTATAAATACCGGTGTCTCTCTGGTTATTGCCTTGTTCACTCACAGCTTTCTTGCTTGTGTGTTGAGCGTTTCTTCTTCTTCTTCTTTTATGCACTGATGAAGAGGCTCCATTTGTAGCTTCGAAATAGCTATTTGCGTTAATTTTAATCTGAATTTGTGCTTTTTCACGTTGTTTTATCTTTGTACTTACATTTTTGCACAAAGTATTTTGATCATTTGTCTTATAAGTTGTCATTGATTCGGCTTAGATACACTACTGTTCTAAAATTGTTTAAGGTTAGTTTATGAGGAAGTGAGGGCTTAATTTGCATAGGAACTTACGGGATCTCAGTTCCTGTAATTTTCATTTTGCTTGAATCGTTGCCTGTTAGGAGAAATTCAAACTATTTACGGATATATAAATGGAAATACGTTTTAAAAACTATAAGGCTCCGCATTTCCTTTTTTTTAGAAATAGAAATTTAGCCTCGAGGCAGATGTTAGTTCAATTGGCAAAAATTAATTTTACAAATCCTGTATTATTTTTAAAAAAGTAAACATGTTTAAGCATAAGTGAGTACAAATTCAACACAGATAGAAATTACTATAAGACAATACTTACAATGGCAAGCCTTGGCGAATTTTTAGAAGAGCCTTTTTTTGGTGAAACATGCTTTTTAAGTTATTCCAGTAGAATAATTAATTTTTATTCATATTTATAAAAATATTATTAATTTATAAATGTTTACAACTAGCAGTTCGTCGAGCAAGAGACATGAAAGAGATGTAATGAAATCCAGCTAAGTTAAAATATATTACATTTTCTTCCCATTTTGATTTTTAACGAACTATAATTATTTCAGAACTCTCTTATTAATATTGTTTTCTAAAAATTTTAAAATGTTATTTAAATAATTTAGTCATATATTAATAGTTATTTTTAATTTTTTTGCGAAAATTTTTGAATGTCATTTTCTTGTCATATTAAATTAAAGGACAGCCTTACAGATTGATATTTTAAAGATTAAACCTTTAAGATACCTATCATATATCCTAAAGTATTGTGGTACATATCTTGGTCTTAAGACCATCTATACAGCAACCGAAAAGACGGAATTATCTTGCGAGCCGGTACGAAGATGGGACCGATTTTTGGCTATAAAGAGCATTAATAAATTTAATTTGTTTAAATAAGGTTGTTTTCCTTCAATGATGTACTCCTGTAGAGTATTTCTAAACTTTTCGATCGTTGATATTACGTTTATATTTCTTTTTTTTTTTTTTTCAATTATGACCACGTTACTCAATGTACCACTCACTTTACCTAATGGGGTGGGGTAATAAGTCATAAATGATCATAAATACATAACAAAAATAAAAAGTAAAAAAATAAACTCAATTTTTTTCTGCCCCAAATTTAATCTCATGTGTTCTTAATAATGCAATGTAAAAGATCAACAAAAAAAAAATCGGAGGTTTTTGAACAAATTTTTATTTTTATTATCTACAGAAGTTGAAATACATGTATTTCATGGCCACTTTACCCCACCTTACCCGAAAGTTTATTAATTCCAATTTATCTTTACAAATGATTTTGGCTTCATGCTAAATTAAAATTATAACGTCATATGGGGGATTTGTTTAATATTTTCCATTACCACCATTTTTTTTTCAAATCTCTGATTTTTATTTGCTTGAAATAATATTACTTTATGTTACTAAACCACTGCTTTTTTTTTTTAAAGAAGTGAAGAAAAAATCTCGAGATATCAAGGAAGCGAACGAAAAGATTTCTAATTAAAATGATAGAATTGCATATAAAAGTAAAGAAAGTTCCTGGAAATATTTTTCTTTTATGTATGGTTGTTCGTTTTGTCCCATTGAGATTAAAAAGGAAAGCAAAAAAATAAAAAACGTACCGTTACATTTAAAAATATATACACAACCCCTTGAATATGAATTTCCGAGTTTTTTCTCTTCCGATATCAGTGTCCTTTCTAATTGACACCCCACCAACTTCATCAAACGCGTTTAGGAGGGGTGGGGGATACACTTCGGGGGACTACGCAACAAAGTGTCCCATGGACAAAGAGGGAGAAAAATTAATTTTGACAGCCGAAAATTAATCTTAAAAAGTTGCATGAATGTTTCTTATACAATTTAGATCCATTGCGTTTGTGTGTTTTAACACAATGTTAATATGAGTGTTTCCTCCGTAAATCAAATGCATTTCATATTAAATAAAGCAAGTTTTTAACTGCACAGAGTGCATCATTTGCAGTGGGAAGTAAAAAACGTTAAGTACAGGGTGGGGCAAAAGTAATGACCCAGTTTTGTAGGGTTATATAAAAAAAAAAAACTATTACAATTTGAGACTTCAAACTTTTTTTATTTTGATCTGTTTTTAACAACATTTTTTTACATTTAGTTACATTAAGTAACAACAGACAGGTTTTTCAAAGAAATGTAGTTATAAAAAGAACTCTTATAAAGCGTAATACTTTTAGACACTATATAATACAAGTCAGCCTAACACATTTATCTATATATATAAAATGAAAGTTTGAACTTTCGAGTTGGCAACGCCCTTGTGGCTATACGCTCTACAGCAAAATCTACGCAACGTACGATTACGAAAACTGGCACAAAATTCTATTATATCTTGGTGATTTGCACCTCGAAGCTATTTTTTTTAAAATTCGTTCTGTATTCTTTAAATTTAACAATTAAAATTCTTCACCTTCAGCATCCTCCAGCCATTTTCTTTACTTCACGCGAGTTCTTCATAGCGAATTGAAGTGAAGGGAGCTATAACAATCGTTGTTGCTTTCGTCAGATACCGGCATATTCGATGAGATTGATTTCAGAATATCCTTGCTTGAAATGTATTTCTATGTATTTCCATTAATTTGATTTATTTTGTTTTTATGTATTTCCATTAATTTGATTTATTCTTTTTTAGTTTCAGCTGTTCTTTCAATTTATGATTGTTCTTTATCGCTAATCGTGTTGTTTATGATAATGTTTACTTAAGTTTAATTTTTTTTTTAATTCATGATTGCTCTTTATCGCTAATCGTGTAGTTTATGATGATGTTTACTTAGGTTTAATTTTATTGCTGTTCGTTAATCGCTAATCGTGTTGGCCTAAATTTATTGCATATTGGAGAAAATCATTTTATTTTCTGCAAAAATTAAACACAAACAAGCTTCAGAAGCTCCAATTATGGGTTCGTTCATTTGCAAACAGTTCGGTAATCCGATGAATGCAATGTTTGAGTTACAAAAAATTTTTTCAGAAAAAAAAGAACTTGACATTAATATAAATAGACCTTTCATTCAATTACTTGAAAGATTATTTTTGAGCTTTATATATATGCGTATGTACTGTTGTATTGAGGGGGAAGTGGGGATTGTTAACCTAAGTATATAGTTTTATATTTTAAATTTTTGCGCATACTTTTTCCGAGAATTTTGTGTGAAGCTCCGATTTTTTTGCCGCTAAGAATCAACCATGGTTCATGGTTTACTGGAAAGGTGAAAAATTTGATTTCCTTTTTTAGAATGTTGCTGCTAGATTTTGATCATTTATTGAAATGTTCGATATTTTTTTCGTTCAGCATTATTTTTTTTAATTTGCAACCTCCCGTGGATACACACATTTAAAATAAAATTAGTACGGTTTTTTTAAATAAAGAATTTAAAATATAGTTGGTATTTATGCATTTTAATGAATTTTGGTCATTGATTGATATGTTCGTTATTATTTTATTTCAGTATTATTTTTTAAATTTGCCTTTTATTATACAGAAGTGTCAATCGCTTCCGCTCTTTATTGTGTTGAACCTAGAATGTTCTTGGGCCTGCTTAAGCAATTTATATCGAATTCAACCATTACCCCTCATATGATGCACAAATTTAAAATAATATAAGTACGTTGTTTTTAAATAAATGATTTACAAAATAATGAAGATAATTTTAGAAATCCCACAGATGAATGTAAACAGCATTGGGGTCTCTGGTTGTTTTGTAACGATTCAATGTCTGCCGATTTAATTTTTTCATTCTAGATTTTTGCCTTATTACGAATAATCCTGTTAAAATTTGATGCTCCATGTATTAAAATAAGTGTTTTTTTTTTTTCAAATGCTGCTGGATTTGGATCATTTATTGAAATGCGAGCAACCATTTTAATTCATCTGAGCTGTTCATTAAAATAATAATCATTCATTATAAAAAACAAGTGGCAAACTTTCACTCGAGTGGTGAAGAATTTATTTTTTCTTTTGACAGGGCACTGCTTCAGTGACGTTATGGGGGGGGGGGGGTGTCCCTCATATGATGCCCACATTTAAAATAATATAAGCACGTTGTTTTTAAATAAATGATTTGCAAAATAATGAAGATAATTTTAGAAATCCCACAGATGAATGTAAACAGCATTGGGGTCTCTGGTTGTTTCGTAAGGATTCAATGTCTGCCGATTTATTTTTTTCATTCTAGATGTTTGCCTTATTACGAATAATCCTGTTAAAATTTGATGCTCTATGTATTAGAATAATTGTTTTTTTTTTTTTTTCAAATGCTGCTGGATTTGGATCATTTATTGAAATGTTTGATATTTTTTTCTATCAGAATTTTTTTTTTTAAATTTACCTTTTTTATACAGAAAAATAATTTAAGTTTCATATTCATTTTGTGTTGTTTTTGTTGTACGCTTTTGTTTTTCTAGAAGGACTTCTAGGAATCAATGCTTTATTCCTTGCAATAATAATATTCTTTTTTTCCTTTTGGCGTTTTTATTCTGTTAATTTGCTTTCTATTGGGAAAGTGCATAAAATCAGCTTACAACTTATTTGAAAGGAAAGATCCTCAATTTCCAAAACAATGAAAAGCTGTATATTTGTAGTGTAACAAGATTGTGTTTACACAGATGATGCAGTGTTAAAATTTGCAGTTTAATCCTTATTTTTAGCAATTATTTATCAATTTTGCTTTTATTCCTAAAAAGTGCATTATTACCACAATTTCATGTTAACTGCATTGGTCAAGCATTTATTTATCTTTTTGAAAGCACTGTCGGTCATATGTAAACAGGTCCGGAGCAAGTATAAAATATTCTGTGCCCCTATTTTATGTATTTTGTTGAGAATAGCGATTAAAAATATTGTCATTAATATGTATTTCTGTATTTAAATATTAAATATTCACAAGAAAGACTTTTATTCAAATATAATATAAGTATGTTGTTTTTAAATAAATCATTTTAAAATAGTTGAGGTATTTAGGCATTTTGATTATGTTAACTTCAAATGTTTGCTTAATATTTTATGATTACTTACATATTCATTATTAGTTCTAAATATTTTCACTTGATTAGAAACTGGAGAATTTGAAGAAACCGGGAAGCCTCCTTCGATTCATTGAACAATGCCAAATATAGAGGGGCAAGCTTAAGTGTGAAGCCTAAGCATGAATCAAAACGGGGATCATGACCCCTCTTAATGTGACCAAAGGTAGCCTGAAATTAAATTTCTGGATTTTTCACGTCAAAAAGTTTTCTGGAAAGCTCACAACTCCTCCCTCTTCTCTTAATGCCCCCAAACATTGCTCAAAAGTGTGTTTTAGGACTTGAATAAAAGCTTCCAAATCGCTTTTCCTTCCCTTAATGTCACCAAAGGCAGTGTAAATCCAACTTAAGTTACGAAAACGATTTTAGAATGGAACCCGAACATCTCTTCTTTTTGCAAATTTCATAAAATGTTGCGCAGAGAACCGCTGAATCTCCTAATGTTCTTAAGATGGCCTAAAGTTGTGTGTTGAAGATTTCGAATTTAAAAATTTCTTTTGGAAATGACCAAACTGTCCTCTCTTCCGTCACCAAAGTTAGAGTAAAATTTTTTCTTAAGAGCCTCAATTTCAAAAAATTTTGGGTGGAGACTTTTTGGTCCTTCTCCTGTCTCCTAGAAATAGACTAAAAAATTGATCTTCAAATTTCAATGGCAAAAATTTTCTGGCAGTTTGAACCTTCCCCTTATGTCGATAATATACCTAGCTTAAATAAGTATATGCTTTTAGTATTTCAATTTGTAAGAAATACAGGAAAAGAGCTAGGACCGTCCACCTTCCGCTAAACCTCTCGAATGACAGCCTATGCAAGTAATTTTAGAACTTCGATTTCAACTCATTTTCGAAGAAGAGCCCGCTTTCCCTTCCCCTAATCTTACCAAACATAGTGTAAAATTGAGTTTTTCGAATTTCAATTTCGAAAAACTTCTATGGAAGAGCTGTTGCCGTCTTTCGTCCTATTACATGACTAAAGATAACCCCCAATTTTTTTTTTTTTTTGCTACTTCAATATTGAAAACCATTTCATTTGGAGGGGGCAAGAGGCACGATTTTCAACCACCGCCCCCTTGACTGGACTGTAAATCCGCTTTGCCATACAAATATCAATGGTTACAATCAGTATTATGCAGTTAAGTGTTGTATTTGATTGTGGAGGGAAATTTAATACTTTAGTATATTTAAAATTATATCAATTCATTTTTCTGATTTGATTTCAAAATGTATGTTCACGTATAAAACTACTAATATACTTATTTTTTAATTTTTTATCACAATTTATTCTTTTTATTGGTTAAAATAAACATTTATGAAATAACATTTATATTTTTGAATTCAGACTCAGAAAGAATGTACTGCTTGCTATCTATCAGACTGAGAGTAAAAAAAAACCTATGTAAAAGTTTTGATGGTGTAATAAAGATAAATATGTCACATGATACAAATATAAATCAATAAATATAGGTTATTAGTGAGTGATAGATTGAAATAATTTTATACCTAAGTCAAAGTAGATATACATTTGTGGAAAAAGACTGGCTGAAATAAGTTTGTTATCGGCTCAGAAGCGACTTCAGAGGTCGCCTTCGGTGACTTGCTTGGGGGAAAAAACAAGTTGCGCCGCAGGCACCGCTATTTGAACTTTGCACGGGCAACACCGTTGCGGGTACCGCTAGTATTGAAATAATATTACAAGATTTGTAATTTGAAAGAATTGTGCTTAATTTGAGCAGCGTGACTAAAGTGACATTTTTTATTATTTCCTAAAAATAACTTAACTTCAAATTGAGATTGCTCTGAATTTTATAGCTATATATATTTACAATTAATTGCGGAAATACATGTGACTATATAAGGTTTAAAAATATCAGTTATCTTTTGGTTAAAACTTAACAACATTGAAAGAAAGACATTCCCTTTGTGCTGATATTCAAAATGTTGCAAAAGATTTAAGGGCGCAAATAAAAGATTAAAAATGGTAGACCGGTTTCAAAGGCAATCATCGCCGTCAGTACCGAAAGTGGAAATGGTATTTCTAACTCCCAAATCAGTTTCAAACTTATCTTCCACTATTTGATTATTATTTTTTTCTTTTTTGTTCTTTCCACTTTAATTTAGGATTAAAAAATATAGTGAATACTTTTTAGTGTTCAATGTCATTACATCAGGTTTTATGTATAAAATATGTTGTACTAATGAGATTGCCTTTAAATGCAATTAGTGTGACTAACGTAAAAATAACATGTGTTACGTTTGTCACTCTAGATATGTTATGTTAATCTCATTTCCAGTTACTAAATAAATAATGCTATATTAAAAATTTTTAGCTAGTTATTTTATTTAACTTGTGTAAAGTGTAAAAAAAAATATGAAAGCAATTTCTGAAGTTTGAGATAGAAATCTCACTTTTTTGTGACTGACGTAAGAAAGAAGAGCTGCATGAAAGTTTAAGTTTTAAAATATAAACCTTTTGAGATATTTTTTTTTTTTAACCTGGGCATAGAACGACCATCCAAAAAATGTATTCAGTGAACAGGAAAGATGTTACATCTAAGCGAAAAAATTTTGAACTGATGTTAAAAATTACGCTTAAAAGATGTAACATTTAACCATGTGTTTATTTCATCAAAAAATTGAAACCAACCAAACCTTTAAAAAACCGTTGCTACAAAAATACAATTTTTGAATTATCTGAAAGATCTGATCGGCATTCCCCAACAGGGTTCTGCGAAATTTTGTAAAGAGCTCCGCAAGAAATTAAGAGTTTTCATTGTACACAAAGGGTGGTTATAATTAAAGTTACCCTGTTTATAGCTCTATAGAACTTCTGCTAGTTTTACATATGTCATTGAAACGTTATGTGGATCATGGGGAAAATAAATATGACATAAGAAAATAGTAGTGGACGTTTTTACTAACAAGTTAGAAAGATGCTTGTAGAACGGAAAAATGAACCAAAAAGAAAAAAGGAAAGACAAACTTATTTTAGCTCAGAATTTTTTGAAAGTGCACTCTATCTGCGTCAATCACATATTTCATAGCGTCTAACAGTGCCACAAAGGGTTTCTCTTTTAATTGAAGCAACTTGGCGATGAGATTTGCAATGCTAGAGAACCAAGATGCCCTAACCTGATGGTAAATATTTGAATTTTTTATTGCAAATTTCTTTTCCCCATGTTTTATATAATATATGCACTAAGTTTCAATGATTACGTCAATTCGAACGAACTCCACCTAGGCCTAAAACGGGTAACGTTATCACTCTGTACCAGTTCTTTTTAAAGATTACTTATTGATAACTTTTATTGGGATTAACAATGTGCTATTTCTTGATATGATATGTTCTTGATATTAACTGTTAAGACATTTCAGCAGTTATCTATTAAGTAGCTCAATCTTGCAGAAAAATTCTGGAATTTTACCATCATAATATTTTTTTTCTTCTAATTCATAAAAATATTTTTTGTATTCATTATTATTTATTGCAAGTATTGTCTCCGAAAATGTAGTTTGACATTTTAAAAAGAAATCTGTAAGAAAACGTTGGGAAACGTGAAATCAGATAATATGTGGTGAAAAAGGACCTCCAATATCAATTACAAGAAAGCACATACTTTATGTATAAGAAGTATTTTATTACTTTTAAATGAAAATTACTGGCAAGGGTGTTTACAGTAGATAATGATGAACAGTTTATACAAAAAAATAGTAGTACATGCTTCTTCGAGATCAATCATCCAAGATTTCGATGGCTATAATGCCTTTCCAACCTGTAAAAGTATGGAAGAAAAAAAGTATGAGAACATGTATATAAAGAAATAAATTAGAAGACAATGAATTTGATTACTAATGAGTCCCAATGCGAAAAGACTACTTTTAGAAGGAAGAAATTTTATAACATGGATATTGAGAACAACAAACACACACATGGCAAATTTGTCTGGATTGCGTAACTCATAGACGTATAAAGAACTGCAAAAAACTGACAGATGTATAAAAGTTAGTGAATGTATAAAAAATATTAGGTTGACATTGAATTGGCTCCTAATGTGCAATTTTAGGGGGGGTGGGGAGTTTATGTTTCAGGACAAAAAAACACCTTGTTAAGTTTGGCTGATATACCTGAACAAGTAGGGACGTAGTAAGAAAAAACAAAAGTCAATATAAATATGGCCTGCAAGAGCCGTTGCTGTAACTAACATGTAAGCCCAATTGCTATAAAAAGAATTATTTAACATTTAAAAATATTTGCATAGCTACTACAGAAAAAAGTATAATGCCGCAATATACTGTTTTTTTTTTTTTTTTCATGACAAAAATTATTAAAAATTTTACACCAGTGTTTACTAGTGAACGAAGGCCTAGCCCCAAATTGTTCCCGTTTTGGGTTAAGGATGTAACGAATAGTGATTTGACTGAATAGCCGAATACCGAATATTCGGCGGACGAATATTAAAATTTCTAGAAAATCGTCCTAATAGAAAGTATTTGTCAAATTTAAAAGTATTCAGCAATTCTACACATTAAACTATAATGTATGATTTAATTATTGACTGAACTATCTAAAGTTAATGCATTTTCTGTGTTGTTTCGAATGCAATAAAACTGATAATTTAACCCAGAAGTGGAATAGAAATGACAGGTTTTAATGTGAGCATTGACATTGTTTTACTAATTATTTGATTCAAATTAAAGAAATATTATTGCTTAGTAAACTTTTACTTTGCTGAAATCTGTTTTATGAAGATATTTTAAACGTTATAAAAGTTAATGTTTTTACTTTATGGGATTTTTACATACCTGTTTTTAAAAGATCTGTTGAAATTTATTGCATTTAACTGGAATAAATTTTTATTTTCAAAAACCACAGTATCTTGATATTCATGAAATATGCTATGCTTTTCACATTTCTCTTTTACCCAATATCAGTCGACCCAAACAAAGTCTGACTTCCACTTTGTTAACAATAACAAAATAAAAGTCTCATTTTCTCCATCAGAACTAAGTATTGACAGCTTTTTGGAGCAAATGCTGAGTATAAAATACAATATTATAACCTTAAAATATGTTTTTGCTCAGTCAAACCTACAAACAATGTTTAAAAAAAGTAGTTTTTCTCTAAATTAGTTTTATTTATTAAAACTTTATACTAATGTGTTCTTTTGCAATAACTATAATTCAATTTTAAAAGGTTAAAATCTAGTAATTTCTTAATTTTTTAAATTTCTACTGTAGCAGAACTATTCGACCAGGCCGAATTTGATCTTACAGAGTATTCGGTCAGACCGAATATTCGGCTAGGTCATGAAATGAATATTCGGCTAAAGGTCCGAATAGGTCGAATGCCGAATGGTGGCCGAATACTCGTTACATCCCTACTTTGAGTGCCCATGTTTGTGACTGATTCAACTTTTGATTTTATTTTTTTCTCCTTCAAGTTATCGTATTTTTCAAAGCATTACCTAAAAATAAGTTCGCAGTATTTTACCATGTTAGCTAAACTGATTGATCAAAAACGGATAAACAATTACGCACATTTAGACAAAAATTCACCACAACGATTTTTGGCATTAAGTTGAAAAATAATTTTACTAAGATGTCTAAAAATAACTTCATTAAAACTAGAACTTGAAGGAATATTTTAGATGAGATATTTCTCTGAAAAAAAAAAATCCTTTTATGCTTCCGACAGTAATTTAATATTCTTACAACCCCATTTCATCACGGTTACAGATTTTCCTTATTTTCAAACTAAAATTTCATTAAGAAAAGAATTACCCAGATTTTCCGATTCCATTTTTTCCCACTTGATTCGTGTGCACGAATTGTAATTAAGTCTGCGAATTTAGTTTTGATTTTTAAAAGAGCTTTCGATATTTATTTGAATTTATTTTCACAGCTTTCATCATAAGAAGAATTCCGATTTGTCGGCTTTTAATGCTTCTATGCTTTAAATTTTCCATCGAATTTTATTATCGTACGTGTGAAGTGAAAAAACCCGACGGTTTGTAAAAAACTTTTAATGGACTATTTTCTTTCTTTGTGGTAAAAATTATTGTCCAAGGCGTTATTAATAAACTAAAACTTTTGGAATAAATTTTCTTTGCTTTTAGGAAAGAGCAGAAAAATATTTGAATATCTTTTTTTACACTTTTTTCTAGTCACACGTACTTTAAACTTGATTATTAGAATAAATTAATAATGCAATTGAAAATATAGTGAAATTTAAAATAATTTTGAACGAATTTTTAGAAGTTCTTGCAGTTTATTATTCGTTCCTAAATTATTGAAAATTGAACAGAATTTGAAAGCAAAAGTTAGATCTCATGAAATCATTTCTGTAATAAATAGCTGCCTTGTCTTTCATAAGACATTTACATTAAAAGGAAAAGGAAAAGTTGTATATGTAAGATAAGGGCATAAATAACGTCATAATACCCTGGGGTTAAATATTATGGTATATATATATATTAATAAATATATCTATACACATATTACTCAATAAATATTTAAACAAACTATAACAGTAGGCTTATTAGATGGGAAAATTGTGTGTGTGTGTGTATGTGTTGTGTGTTGTGTGTGTGTGTGCCCCCCGCAATATATAGGCCCTTTTTTTGCGCAAAATAAGTATGTCTGTTGGAAAACATTTTTTTTAACGGATGAAAAGGAGTGCATGAAACTGTTTAGAGTCAAAGAAGTGTTTTAGTGTTGCAAGTATAATTATTAAAAGTTAGTGGGATGTAAGCAGTTACGACAACGCATTTTAAACGCATTTTATTTACAGTAAAGTATATGTACTTAACATACATTCTATCTTAACCAAAGCAACGGAATTATTATAATTAAAAAGAAAAAAAAGAAATGGATTGAATTTCAATTGTGTCTATAAATTAAGAAGGAAACTATAAGCAATATTATGAAAATATGCATCATTCATAATGCTAACATTTATTCATTTATTTATTTACAGGGGGGGAAGGTGCATAAAAACTTTAAAACTTCATAAAACGGGGAAAAAAAGTAATAAAAAAGAAAATAAATAACGTTATGCAGATTCAGCATTGATTGGTCACGGGATTTGTTTTTCTTTTTATAATTATTTAAGATGTTTGGTGTATCGATTCCGTCCATCCAATCCTGTGCTGATGGACATGTGGAACACATATTGCTGTAATAAATGATCTCGTAACATTATTTTTGTTATTTGCGTCTTTTATTTTACTTAATCACTTATCTTTCTCTCTTACACACGAAACGCCAACTATCACCTGTTTTTTTAATTACTTGTTTAATTATTTTTTTTTTTATCTTGAAAACAAATCTCGCGATTTATTGATGCAAAACCTGCAAACCGTTTTCCATTTTGTTTAATTTTCCGGGTTTTATACATTTTAAAAGTTTTTCCGGACTTTTTGCATAGGGTCAGGTTGGGTAAAATGGGTCATTTTTAGCTATTTTCACATTTAAAATTTCATAGCAGCAAAACCAGAAACTTTTCCCATTTCTTTTCAATTGCATATTAACATTGAACTCCTTTAGATCAATTTTATGCCATTTTAATATTTATTTTTTAATTATGAAATAGTTAAACTGAGTTTATAAAGTTGTGACCTGATTTACTCCACCTTGGGGTAAAATGGGTCATAATGCAAAATAATGCTGAAAACAGTTATTTATTACTTTGAAATTGAAAAAAAAAATGTAAGTAACATATTTAGGATCATTTTGAATTATAGTTACATTGAAATGTTTAAATAATATTGTTCTAGATTGTTATATATTGATTCACATAACACTTCAACAATATCAACATGATCTTTTTTTTTGGGAAAACATTTAAAAAATTTTTTTTTAAAATTTAATTTCAATAAAATAAACAACGAACTCTGTTTAAATTTAGGAATTTTCTACAGTGAGGTGCAACAGAGTAAATTTTAAAACAATAATAGAATAGAACTATCTAAGCCTAACCATGACCTATTTTACTCCATCCAAGAAAAACTGGTGTAAAAAGTTAAATATTTAATTTTTTTTACATGCTCGGCTGTAATTGTTCTCCAAAGTTTCTTTGTACGGAAATCTTTTAAATTTTGGTTCTTATTTGATAAATTATAGAGATTTTCAGAAGTTGGTAAACCATGTGTTTAGCACACTATCATCCAAAAATTACAAAAATATTTTTTTTGTGTTGCCATTTTTAAGAACCTAACTTTTTTAGAATGCAAAATGTTGCCAACACATTGAAATATAACATAAAAAATATTGGTTTAAAAATTTCATTTTCAAGTTCCATTATTTTGAGTTTTTTATCAAGTGACCCATTTTACCCCATGACCCATTTTACCCCATCCTACCCTATTCTGTACTTTTAGTTATTTATTTATTACGTCAAAACGGAACAGCTATTTTTCCTGCAAGAGTAAATGCATTAAAAAAATTAAAAAACCCTCAGGTTCCTTTATTTGTATTAATTAATGAAATCAATAGAAAAAAAATGAATTTATATGGTCTTATAATTTTCTGAAAAGCTCTATAAAGAAATCCTTGGCAGGTTTTTTTTTTTTTGTTGGTTACTTTCATAATAAATTTTGTCTTAATTATTGTGATTTTGCCAGTTTTCATAGTAGAAAAAATCTTTTCTATGGGTTAATTAGTGCCGGCGGTCAAAAATAAAATATATTCAATAACAATAATGAAAAAGTTCATATAATGTCATTGCCAATGGGCTTTCATTTATTTATTTATTCTTTTTTTTTTTTTTTTTTTGTTACTATTGAACTTCTTTTTTTTTTTTTTTCTAGGTTACTCTGATTCAGAAAACATGACATTTCGGTTCCTTGAAGCTACGTTCGGGGACAACGGTACAGGCGTCCTGAAAACGAAATCCTCCGTTCAAAATGGTAAGTATGGTCACTTTAAACATGTATTTAACAGAAAATTCCTAACTATATTTTAATCTACAAGGAGTTAATCAAATTTTGTTGTTTAAAACTTGAAGAAAACATAAATGTCTGGTATATTTAAAGAAAAGATAAATACCAGTATCACTAATGCTTCTTTTTCAACGGAAGCATTCCTGCGATAAACCTTGAAGTAGATCTGCAGCTCTTCTGATGATTGAATCGACCGTTGGAGAGAAAAAAATAAAAAGATAAACAAAATGGAAAATTAAAACAGAAAATGGTTCCAAAGACCTTCGTTGAAGGAAAAGAAAAAGATAAGAGAGTCGGTTAATTATCGTGACTCTGCCTGTACGGGCCTCTAATCCAAGGACACATGCCTAAAATTCCAACGGTCGTTCCAAGAAATACAAAACGACGACCGACGGGTCGTCGGTTGGTTGTGAAGGTCTCGTTCGTTAAACAAACTTGAAAATCGTGGCACTATTAAAACAGCTAAGTGTCGTTACTACTTCAATTTGAAGAAAAATAATATCTCAAAACACGTACTTTTAATTGCAGGTGTTTTTTGTAAAAAAGTTTGTAGTAAAAAACTATAAAACAATCACAGCAGTTCCAAAATTATGCAGACAACGCACAAGAAAATGAATAATTCAATAATAATAAGAATAAAATAAATACAATAAAAAATAATACTAAAAATAAAATAATGTTAATAAAAATACAAATGGTCACAGAAATAAGGAATTCTACTAGAGTTACGATATAAATTAAGGATCAACGTAAATAAGGATAAATTGTCAAGAAGTTGTAGAAAATTGAACATTTTTGAGCATATTTCATATATTTGCAAAGATTATTTGGCAAATAAAACCAGAAAGTATCCGCATTTCAAAACACTAGGCAAGATTTCAGAAATAAATTAACCGCATATATTTCCTGAGACTGATAATATCATTGAAATATTAAAAGCTTGAAAACAGCACGAACTAAAAATGTGTATTATTGGCTTAATAAACACTAATCCAGAAGCAAATGGATTTTAGAACATTGAAAAAGTAACAAACTACTAATATGAAACATTAAAAAAATAATAACATGCTCAACATGAACAAAAGATAGAACAGAAATAATAGTTATTATTTTGAAAAGGACAAAATTTTTTTTTTTTTTGAAATGTAATCCATTTTCGAAATACTCCGTGGCGCTACGTATTTATTAAAATGCAAATCTACCTTAGAAGGAGATTGAGATAAAATTACTCATCAATTTTTCTTTTCTGTGATGAACATTAAAAATGAATAAATAAATCATTGTGAAGTCACTGTTTAGTTAGTAAAAGATCAGAGATTTTAATTCACTACACTGAAAAATTTGGAGAATCGATACAACATGTTCTGAGTAAAGTAGAGTGGGGTAATACGATTCATTTTTAAGCTATTTTTACGTTTAGAGTTTTGCAGCAATATTACTATAGTATTTCAAATTTTATTTTCAGATATATCTTGATATCACATACGTCCTCAACTATTTGATGTAATTTTAGGGGAAAAAGTTCTAAATTATGAAAAATTAATGACAAACGTGTTGTCCCATTTTATTCCAAGGTGGAGTAAAGAGGGTCATTCATGGGTAAAATAGGTCCTTTTGAGAAAATGATCTACTAACGTGGAATATTGATAGGCCTATTTATCACGGAACTCATTTCAAGAAAAAATGTACTAAATATTCTATTAAACAACGTAATTTTAAAATTTTAAAATTGTACTGCTTCCTGTTATTGGAGATTGGGTCGTGTAAAACTCGTATGACCATCAGTCTTTCCGACAATATCAATGTCCTCTTTTTTTTTTTTTTGCAAAGACGTAAAAATTGTTATTCTTGGCGTAGTTGAGCATTTTATTTGTTTTTTTTTTCTCAGTAGGAGTTTGTCCAATAAATGTTTTCATATACCCATTTTCCAGGCTTTTGATTTTTTTTATTATTCTTTTTGTTTGAGTTTGAATTCATGTGATTATTTATACACATTGCATGTTTGTAAACATTTTTCTTATGTTGGCTTATTCATTAAATTATTATTATTATCATTACTATTTGGCGGGATGTGGTTTAAAATTAATGGTAAACAAAGTCCACAATGTTAAAATGAATTTTTGTTCTACATATTTAATTTTATTTTAGTTTACACGTTGTTAATTACAAAATAAGATATTTTACATCATCTCTCCTAACTGTAAATTCCTGTTACATCTATTCGACATTTTGATTTTTAAATTCATTTGAAACCACTAGTCTGTGATCAAAAAAAAAAAAAAAAAAAAAAACGTTAGACGGAATCTATGCATAAGATGTATCGCTAGCTTTGTGTTTGACTTTTTTAGTCAATAAACATTTAATCTCGTGGACACCGTTACTCTTTACAGGAATCATTTTCCGTTAAATAATTATTGCGATAGAAAGTTCAATTTATCTTGCTAGATTTTCTCAGTTACTTTTTTACTCAACTTCATATCGGCTATTTTCATGACTTTACAAATTTTCAAATATTTTATAGAGGAAAGTTATCTTAGTACCGAAATGCCGGTTAAGTCGGAATGTCCTCTATAGTCTACTTAATTTAATTAAAAGAATGTTCTAATATCAATAGTTAACAAGTTCAGATTTTTAAAAGGAGCGCATGAGTGTTGTTCTTAAGTGCTGCCTTTTAGTTACTTTATTTAAACACACACATACACATTTTGGAATGCTTCAGAAAATCTTAACTTTCATCGTTTTTATTCACAATGATCAAGCCCATAACAGTGTCTCTTGACTTTGTATGTGTGAAGTTATACTTTCTTCTACTTATATAAACAGGGCGAACGATTAAATAGTTAGCTTTTGTGCTAACTTATATTAGAATATCTTGCTCTTTTTTACTCAATTTCGTATCGGTTATTTTAATGACTTAACTGCATGTAACACATTTTCAAACATTTTAAACAAGATTATATAGAAAATTCTCTGAGTACCGAAATACCGGTTGAATCGGAAAGTCTCTATAGTCTCCCTAATTTATTTAAAAGAACATTCTGATGTCAATAGTTAACAAGTTAAGATTTGTAAAAGAAAGCGCAAGAGTATCGCTCTTGTGTGCGGCCTTTTAATTACTTTGCTCAAAAAAAAAAAAAAAAAACCCACAACCCCACAAACATTTTGGAATAGCTTTTGAAAATCTTAACTTCAATTTTTCTATTCAAAATGATCAAATTAATTTCAGTGTCTGGTGACTTTGTAAGTATGACGACATAATTTCTTCTACTTCTGTAAACAGGGTGAACAATTAACTACTAGTAAGAATTTGTGCAAGATACTGCAATTGTGTAGGAACGCGACTAATATTTTCGTATTTTGAAAACAAAATTGTAGACGTCTGGCAGCTTCATTCTTTTAAAAGCACCTTAAGGGACTGGATATGCTTTGCATTTATTTGTGAGTTTTACGTAAGGGACCATTATAAATGATGTCACGCTTTTTTCCCATATATTTGAACCCCCCCCCCTTGTCACAAGTCACGCTATGTTGCATAAGCATGATGTCACATTTTTTGTTACCCCCTACCCTCCCCTTGTCCCAGTTTGCCACAATTTCACGAACCCCCCTCCCCCCTTGAAGCGTGACATCATTTATTAATAATCCCGAAACAAAATTGAAGGAAAATAAAGCGTTCTAAAGACTTCTATATTAATCAGCCATTTGCATTGTTTCTCCGTAACCGCTGTTAGTTACATAATTTTCTTTATTTATTTCAGAAGTTATATTATAAAATACATAAATGAAAATTTTATACGAAATAGATTTAAACTATAAACAGTGAAGTAAATCGTGCACTTGTTTAAAAAGTAATAGCATAACTTAAGAAAAAATACCTTCTTGTGAAGGGGGAGGGAAGTAATTTCTTTAATTTTGGTTAAAAGTCGTTGAAAGTAATATACTCAGAAAACTTAAAAGCAACTATGCGCGGTTAACAAAGGTTGAATCAATAAACACAAGTTAAACAATATTTTGTAATTGATTTTCTTTTTCAGTTTACAAGTTCGTCTAGTCATTTTATCTAAATTTTTGAATATTTCGTCTTCAGTCAATTTTTATTTTCCTTTTCGTTTATCTTCAATCACTCTAAATGATTATTAATTTCTGTAGTAAGCTGCTTTTTTCTTGGTCATACTTCAACTTGTCACATGACATGCAGTATATTTTCGTGGAGTATTTTATAGCAACAACAAGTTATTTTATGTATCCATACCTACTCCCCCCCTTTTTTAATCATCTATTTTTGGTTGGTTTTTTAAACTATATTTTGATGATCACATCCATAGTGGGTATTATAAGCAAAATATTTTTTGAGAAGCATTTTTACCGTGAGCCTTTAGATTTAAGACGGATAATTTTCATCTTGAAGCTCACTTCTTTTTTTTCCAAAAATAAGGAGACTTTTTGTAATCTCGAAACACGTTTGTGCAATGTTTGAAAATTTCGTGCTAAAATTGATGACGTTAAAAAAAATGTTGTTTTCTCTTTTTTTGATCTTAGGTATTGCTGAGTTCACTAAAAAAATATTTATTAAATTTTACCTTCAGACACCCACACACAAAGTAATAAATAAAATGACTTAATTAATTTATTTATTTAATTTATTACTAAACTGTAAAGAAATAAATACATAAGTAAATAAAAAAATAAAAAGGAAAGGAAAGGCAATAGTTTTATATTGTAAAAAAATGTTTTCAAAATTGGAGCAAAAAATGAACAATTAGGAAGTTAATTTACGCTTTAAAAAAAATCCTTTTAAGAGTACACATGAGAATTACACTGGGGTAAGCAAACTTTTGGCGCTGAAAGGCGGCAATACATTTGACAGGTGCGGAAAAATCCACAGAAACACAATTTGAGGGATTATTGTTCGGCATTAATTATGCAATTTTTTAATAAACATGCAAAAAAGTATACATGGTTTTTTTTTCGTAAAAAACTCATACCAATAATCTAAATTACCGACAGTTATAGTTTTTTGAGCACATCTGTGTAATTGAACACGTTAGTGAAAATTACAAATGACTAATGATGCCAATTAAAAAACTCGAGTAAGACACAACTCCACCCTCCCCCTCCCGATAGATTATTATGTTAGTGAATCAAAAAACAACCAGAGTCAAGAGTATAATATATTTTGGCACTCTATTTTCTATCTATTTGGCACATTTATAATCGTTAGATAAATTTGGACGCCACGATTAAAAAATATTTTTATTATCTAAGTTCCAGTTCTAAAGTCTGCAAAATTTCGCCGCATAAAACTAGAAAAACATCTAACTTTCATTTAAATGTTAAATCCGGGTCTGTGTTTGCTATTTTTTCCAGATCATTTATTTCAAAGAAAGAAGCAGAACTTTTTTTTAGGACTAGAGCGTTCTATTTTTCAGAGCAAAAAAGAAAATCCGAAGTTATATACCAGTTTTTGACGTTCCTAAAACATAGGAATATACCTCTACCTTCATTTTAAGCTATGTGGTCTCGCTAACAATAACGTAAAACTTCTCCAACTTTTCCCAAAAAAAATCAAAATAACAAAGAAAAAGCATTAAAGGCAATCCGTTGCCTAAAAAACTGCACCTGCAACACATTCTATAAATGGGATGCATGTACAGCCAGAAAACTAAAAATACAAAATCTAGCTAGACAAAAATTTTTATCGATTCAGACAGTAGAGAACAAATTTTTCGCTCTCCGTATGAAACAATGATTTCTAAGAAAGGAAAAGGTTTAAATCCTTGAAACGAATCATTGCTTTCATGCTGCAATTCTCTCGCCCTACCCCCCTCCGACTCAATCTATATTCTTTTCTCTATCGTGAAGCAACGGCGTGCCACGGCTACTTACGAATCCAGAGGAAGGAGAAGAAAACGCGCCAGCGTTGCCACGGCAACGTAATCGCACATGGAAGGATGCTAGATTTGGCATCGCATCGCTTTAAAATGATCTTGAGGTAGAAATAATAAGCAAAATTCAAGAACTATTTATTTTAGATAAATAAAAAAAAAATATTTTTGAAAATGGACAAAAAAAAAAAAAAAAAATGCAAATATGTTAATAATATTTTCTTTTACGAGAATCTTGCTGAATTTAACTTATTACCTTTGTGTCATCTCATTTTAAAAAATAGCAAATAAATTTTTAATTAAAAGTTTTTGGTAAAAGATTAATATTGACGTTTAATATACGTGCGACAGAAAACGATACATAATCTGTCGATTAAGATACATCGACATATTAGTCGACAGATAACATAAGATAGTCGATAGATTAAGATAGGTACAACAGTAACCAGTTACGCTTTGAGTACTATTTGGACCTTACGTTTAAAATTTTTGAATTCATTTTAAAGTCTATTTCTGTAGAATCTTATATTTCAGAAACGCCGAAAACTTGGAAATTTTATTAGTTATTTTCAGCAGGTATTTTTCTTAAGTGACTCTTTAATTATTTTTAACTAGATTTTTAAGTTGATTTTTAAGGGCATAGACCAGTGATGGCAAACCTTTTGAGCTTGGCGTGTTAAAAATTCGAAAAACATTACCTTTCCCCGGTATTGTGTCAAACATAGAAATATCCTTTTTTTAGCCTACTTTCACGTAACAGTAAGGAAAATAATAATAAAGCATGAAAGAAGGCTTAATGTATCGTAAAAATATCGTTAAAAATAAAGAAAAGTAAAAAAAAAGTGAAGTAATTAAATAAAGATTGAAAAATAAAAAATTTGAAAGTAGGGTTTTGAGATGGAGAAAATGTGTGTCTGTCGGTCTGTCTGTCTGTGCCCCCCCCCCCCCTAATAACTTTTGAACGAATAGTCCGATTCGAAAAATTCTTTTTGCATTCGAAAGATCTCGGCGTTAACATCTCATTTCTATATTTTACTTTTTTATTTGAACAGTTTTTCGTTCAATTTCAGTTCAAAAAAATTTAACATTAGCGCCTATGGGCGAAAATGAAGCAAATTATGTAAACTCTGGGTACAAGATCCATATTCCAATGAACAAACTGGAAGAAGCGCTTGGCGGGAAATATCAATTTGAACAGATTTTGTTCATTTTTGAACAGTTCAAAAAATTAACATAGCGCTTACGGGGAAATTTCAATCCTATATAAATCCTGATCTAACGGACCGATTTGCTTGGAACAAACTTTATCGGAAAGCTCTTATAACGTAGAACATGTACAAATAGAAAGTTCTTCCAGAACTAACGAGCCTATTTTCCTATGAAATTTTTTGATCGGAATTTTTAAGGATATTTCTCAGTGAATAAATGAATGAGTGAAAGAATGAATCAATGAATAAATGATTGAGGAAATGAATGAATAAATGAATGAATAAATACATGAATGAGTAAATAAATGAATAAACATTTGAATCAGTAAACGAATGAATGCATAAATGAATGGCTGAATAAAGGAAAAAATGAATGCGTGAACGAATATGTATTGTCTGTTGAAAAAGTTATATTTGAAAAAATTAAGAACTAAAGCTAAATGAGAAAGAGAGAGAAAGAGATAGCTAGATTATAAATTTGAATTTGGTGTATACGGGAAAGTAGGCTCGTATAATTCTAGACGGAACCGCTTGTTTTTTTTTTTTTTTTTTTTTTGCAACCTTAGTAAGAAATTTAGCTTTCCATTAAACGTAACTTAAAACTTTACAATATGTATGAATAATTATAGAATAGGAAAGTTACAGAAATATGTGAACCTAATTTTAATACAAAAGATTATGTTTTTTTGTATCATTCAATTTTGTTTCCCTAATTTCGGCTCTGGGCTGCGTCATGTGCATTACCCAAAATGGTACAACGTGTCCCTTGTGGCACGCGTGTCATAGGCAGAGCTTAAATTGCATGATTTACGCGATCTCATTGTTGCACTTTTCAAATTTATGTTAACTTTTAAATTAGACGGAATTCAGACTATTTACGCATTAAATAAGTTATGAAAAGAGCTATAGCGATTCTTCCATTCGGAATTAAATCCTGTTTCTAGGTTCACCGTCATTGGCTTACACACGGATAGAATAACAGCAAAATCTTAATAACAATAACTTCCCAGGCTCCTTGGGCGCAGTTATGTAGCCCGAGAATGCCAAGCAGAAAAGCAAACCTTTTCTATTTTGGCGAGCTTCAATTTCTGCTAACCCTGTGATTTTTCTCTGTAACGAAGAATAAGAAACGTTTCTGAGATCTGGCAACTTCCGCTTCGGCCGCAGCTTCTCCAAAACTAAGTGACATCACTATTTTACATTTTTGTTATGCACAATTCTATGATATCTGGGATTTCAAAAACTGCAAAAGGAAAAAAAGTTATAAAAAATGGAGGGAGAGCTTCACATTGTTTTTGAATTCTTTTTGAGCGCGCTCAGTATAAGAAATAAAATGGTTTTAAGGCATTGCTTTGCTTTTCAAATCAGTGGTGACTGTAGTTTTTACAATCAGAACTTATTCTCCCCAGTAATGTCACTGAAATATATATGAGTAAAAATGATTACTGTTCAACGACGGAATCCTCTTCAAATTCTCGTTGGAAATATATATATTTATATATAAAAAAGAAGGAGAGGGTAAATTAAGATATATATATAATATTCTAGCTAAGTTGTACATTTTGAAAAGTTATGCCTATTCAATTAAAGACACATTTTTCCGGAGAAAAAAATACTGACAAGAAATTGGATTTAAGATTGTCTTAAATTACTCCTTATTTCTTAATATATTTAACTTTACTTTACTTTTTTCTAATTTATTACATTTTCGAAGTAATTATCATATGCTGAAAGTTTTCTTCACTTTGCGTTTTTTATCAGTACAAATTGTTCGATTTTAGACTGTTGGTCTAAATGATATTTTTATTTATTTATTTATAGACAAGTGTTGAGGGATTGCTGTATTTGCTGTTATTTTTCCTCTGAATTTCTCAGGGTAACTATTTTTTTTTTCAACGTTTGGTAAGCCGTCATTCTTTGTAATATTTAATCCATTTTAAATGTCATGTAAAAAGAAAAGTTCCGTCCAGAACTATACGAGCCTACTTTCCCGTATACACCAAATTCAAATTTATAAACTAGCTATATCTTTATCTCTCTTTCTCATTTAGCTGTAATTCTTAATTATTTAAAATATACCCTTTTCAACGGATAATACATATTCATTCATTAACTCATTAATTCTTTCATTTATTCAGTCATTCATTTATTCATTCATACAGTTACTCTTTCATGTATTTTTTCACTCATATATTTATTTTCTCATTCATTCACTCATTTGTTTATTTTATTATTTATTCACTCACGTATTCATTAATTCATTTTGTTATTTATTCACTCACTTATTCATTAATTCATTTATTGTTTCATTCTTTCATTTATTCATCCATTCATTCTTTCACTCATTCATTTATTCATCGAGAAATATCCTTAAAAATCCCGATCAAAAAATTTCATAGTGAAATTGGCTCGTTCAGTTCTTGTTGAACTTCGTATTTGTACATGTTCTACACATTTAAATTTCCCCATATGCACTAATGTTTTTGAACTGTTCAAAAATGAACAAAAATTGTTCAAATCAAAATTTCACGCCGAGGCTTCTTCCAATACGCTTGTTCATAGGAACTTGGATCTTGTGCCCAGAGTTTACATTATTTGCTTCATTTTTGCCCATAGGCGGTAATGTTAATTTTTTTTTTTTGAATTTCTTAAAATTGAACGAAAAGTTGTTCAAATCAAAAAGTTAGATATAGAAAGAAGATGACCTCGCACAGATCTTTCGAATGCAAAAAGATTTTTTTTAATCATTCAAAAAAGTTATTATGGGGGCAGACAGACCGACAGACACACAGACACACATTTTCCTTATCTCAAAACCCTACTTTCAAATTTTTAATTTTTCAATCTTTATTTAATTAGTTCGCTTTTTTTCGACTTTTCTTTATTTTTAACGATATTTTTACGATACATTAAGCCTTCTTTCATGCTTTATTATTATTTTCCTTACTGTTACGGGAAAGTAGGCTGAAAAGGGTTAGGAGGCAACAAACTGTTTCTATTTTTGACATGAAGGATTTATGAGTTACAGGTTACAATATTTCAGTTTAATTCTGAGTTTTGACACGTCCCTATATGAAGTAAAGAGAGAAGTAGTAACAAAGATGGTTGGAAGATCCTTGGTAGTAGTACATAATATATCAGGCAATTGTTAACATCAACATAGCGGAAGTAAATTTGCAATTGAAGAAGTAGTATATTCAATTCATTGTTGCGCGGGTGACACTTGTACATAAATGTTCGCACTTTAATTCACTATAGTTAAAGAGAATATTTTAGAATTTCATTTTTATATATTTCAATGTAAGTAACCAACTTTCTAAAGAAATACATACATATATATATAATAATAATTTGTACATGCCGCGGATATAACATAAAAAAAGACACACACTGTCCCTTTGCTATATAAGTATCCGAATTTCTGAGAATTTTAGTCTTAGTTGTACATTTTTTTTTTGTCACTAAACACAAATGTATATGCTTTTATACTAAAAAATTAAAGTGAAGGGTATTTTTTTTTAAATATCTAACCATGCGTTTCGGGTGTGACATTTTTGTTACGGGCGTGTCCCGTGCGATTTGTATCAGCATAGTATTGGTTGCTTCACAGGGGCTTGTTATTGCATGAACATTTTATGACTATAAGTAAACTAAATATATAAAATGCATCATATTTATTTCATTTAAAGCATTTGGTTTGGAATATTTGGGTTTGCAAATTTCTTTACATTACAACTTTTAGATTCTCAAGATTTTTTTTTCCTGACGAAATATATATATTATCCGAAAATTGTTTCATATAATCTAATTGAATGTCCTGTACAGAAAATTCAATGATTTTGCAATGAAATGTTGATTTTTTTTTTTTTTTGCGCGGAAGATATCTGTTGTTCTCCTACAACGTTTTAAAAATTTCATCTCACTCGCACTTTTATTCTAACCAACCAGTATTATCCTTGTTTTTTTTTACTAACTTTGTCATTAGCAGCAACTACTTTGACAGGTATGATGTAGAGCATGCTCTGGTTATATTAGACAGCTTTTACTTTCTTCCATCGTTCACAGAGTCTTTTAATTCACTTTCAAGAACATAGAAGACCTTTATCGTTTTCAATATATATTTCGCACCTTTTGCAAATTCTGAAGCTGTTCCACTACTGCCAATTTTCTAAGAACAACTACAATAACAAGTTTCTTCACAGTTGCGCCGTCTCCTTTTCCGCGTGAGGTGGCGAAGAAGGATCCCGTTGCGTGAATGGCTAGTACATCTGGAAGTATATTCCGGATAAGATTTTATACCTAATTTTAAATATCACTGAGCACCTGCTTGAAAATATATGCAGTATTTTACATTTGAAATCTTTATAATGCTTAATGAGGATATCCATTACCATCTGCATATTTTCTATGATTCAGATTATCAGAAACTATTAATAATGATTTGTGTACATTATTAGGGAGACTATTAACGGCTATAAAAAGTCTTAAGGGATCATTCATAAATGATGTCACGCTTCGTGGGGGAGGGGTTCGTGAAATTGTGAAAAAGTGTGACAAGGGGAGGGGAGGGGTAACAAGAAGTGTGACATCCTGCATTGTGCAACATAGTGTGACATGTGACAAAGGGGAGGAGGGGTTCACTGAAGTGTGACGTCTTGTCACAAAGGGGGGAGGGGGTCAAATACATGGGAAAAAAGGGTGACATCATTTATGAACGGCCCCTAACCGTGAATGAGATCAGTAAGCCGCTTAGATCTCATCTCATGTTACGCTGCGGATGTAATACTGTATAAACGTCACGCCCGAAACAGAAACATATCACACTGGTGACGTAAAATAACTATGCTTTAAAGATACACATAGCAAAATTCTTTATGCAGTTCAATACATCTTATTAAACTACCTTTATATCAGAAGTCTCATTATAAATATTTCTGCCGTTTTCTTGTAAAATATATGACTATCACTTCTTCGTTGCGGGCGTGATACAAAAATTTATCAATTAAATTTAGCTGCTGCAAAACAGTAAATGTGCTCTATATGATATGTTCTTTTCATTATACTTTCCCTTTTATGTAGATGAAGTTTGAGCCGTGGGGGAAAAACTTTTGCTCTATAGAAGACATGAAACATGAACGAATTTTAGATGAATTTTCCCCTAGTATATGTTATTATTTCTTGATTAAAATAAGTATGGATATGAAATATTGATTATTTTTTTACGAAATGCAAAAGTATAGGCTTTTAAGAATAAGTCATCAAAAATTTAATATTTTTTAATGATTTTTTTTCCAAGAAAATGTCTACTTTTTCCTGGATTGAGCAAGTAGTAGATTTATAGAAGAAATAGTAGATAGACGGATGAAGTAGGCAGTAGGAATTTTTCAGCCCATGAAGTGCAAGTGATTATTTTTAGATATTACACACATAGTTTTCATATATCACATTTCTCCTTCATAATTACAACCCTTTGCTTCAAAAGCTATAGTGGTATATGCCATTTCTAAAATACATGACAAAACTTATACTTAGAACAAATATTCCATAAATCAATGTTTTCTTTCCCAACGATAATTGCAGCACATTTGAGCATTTAAAGTAATTTTTGGTAATAAGGTTATTAAAAAATAAATAAAACAGCTACAGCAAACATGTCCCGGATAGAATTTTCCGAAGAGATTTAAGATTTGGGAGGTGGGGAAACGTAAAAAAACTTCCTCCTGCAGCTCTATTAGAGTGACTTCGTTTGAAAGTATAATAAGCACATACTCAAATGATGTCAATCATCATAACTGTAATTTTGTAGATTGACGTGTACAATCACAAACTTCCCGTTGTTAGTCATTTAGACAAATGTCTTCCGGCCTCGCAAAGCAAACTAAAATGAGCTTAATATTGACCTTTTGCCACTTACATTTCCATTCGTTGAAGCACCTCAATGGAAATATTCAGCAAAAGACTGTACTTGTTCCTCACATGGACAAAAGCAGGTGCGCTGGCAGTCAATGACAAATATTATAATAAGGCTTTATAATTATCTAATAACAAATACTCGCAAATGCATTCGATTTTATCTCTTAACATTACGTGTTGTTTCCCAATCTCCATTATAACAGGCTCTAATAATCGTAATTAATATGTCATGACGTTATAAACTAAAAGCGTGTATTGTCAAGGCATTTTCTATTTTTAAGTACACCAAATGTTTTTTTTTTTGATAAACTTCTGTATAGACTGTACGAATAAAATAAACCGCAAGTAGCAAACGTTAATATAAGTAAAATGACGTAATCTTTCAGATAAGTAAATCAACGTAAATAAAGCAAATTGTCAAGAAAGTTTGCAGTAGCTTCTTGACTACTTGTGGTTTGTTTATGTTGATTTTCAGTATTTTTATTCACGATTTGTGTTTAATTGTGTTGATTTAATAAAGTTTCTTGAAAAAATGTGCTTTATTTATGTTGAATTTCAGAAGTTTTTAAAAAAATTCTTCGGTTTAGTTAAGCCTATTATTTATTTTACAAATCTGTTAACACAAATAAACTTGAGCATTTTTTAAATTTAATCTTTAATGAGTCAAATCGCGTTACAGTATAAACACAGAAAAATTGTCGTTCAAAGAAAGTGAAAATACAATATTTTGAAAGTTTTTACTGCATTGAAGCAATTCTACAGACCTGATTAAAACTAGCAAGAAAATACATAATATGGATCGATCTAAAATGTGTCAAATTAATTTGCTAATTATTTACAAAAATTGACATGCGGGGGAAAATAAGATACAAAGAGTAATTTAATTTAAATATGCTTAGTGAACTTATTAAAAGCAGTGAAAAATAATGCGAAGTTAAGAAAAAATGTAATGGTTTTTTTTCCTTCTAATTTTAAGCATGCTTACATAGTTAAAGCTACATCTAAAACAAAAATACAGAAAATGATGTAAATTTGTGTTCTATCAATAAATCCTAATATGTGTGTAGTATTTACTTATTTATTTGTTGATTTTTTTTTTTTTTTGCCTAATTTGTGTGTTTGGTGCCATACAAATACCGACCCCTTGCCGAACACGAACAAGACTTCGTGGAAAATTAGACCATGTTCCAAAAGACTTAGCAGTAAGTCACACTTCATGTTAAAAAACAAAATGATTATTATATTTTTTTGTTTTTATTAACTCCATATATATTTAACGGCTCTTGTTATTTATTATTATTATTATTCGCAATAAAAGATGTATGCAAGAACAAAATTTTTAACATTAAAAATTGTTCGTTTATGATTGTCTCTCACCATGCTATCGACTGCTATTTCTGCTATCGACTCTTAAGAATCCTGAGTAATCAGTTCTTTTTCAAAAAAATTAATAATGCAAATATCATTAAGGAAATTAAAAAATATAGGAAAACACACTCTGTTTACAATAACTTGCACTAGAGTCACCTATAGTAATATTTGGGCAACAACTTTCCTAGGTAATTTCTGAACATAAGTCTTTTTCTATTTTTGGAAATATTTAGCTGAAAAATAAATTTAATAAATTAAATGTTAAGAAAAAGAAAGAAAGAGAATAAAACAAATGAAAAGAAAAAAATTGCACTGAATTGACTTCTTTATACTTGTTACTAAATTATTGATTAGATAGCAATTTAATTAACCCTATTTATTTAGTTTGTGAAACAATATTCTTCTTGAAATTTTTTGCATATCTGTTGTGACAGGGAAAAAAAAAAAAAAGAAATCCTAAAGTTTTAATTATCTTAGCTGTTAAGGTAAGTTTTCCTTTTTGTGTAAATTTGATTTATTTTGAGGATAAACGATAGGAATTGCATTGGTTACCTATATTATATTACGTAATATGCACAAAAATTTTACCATTTGCGGCAGATAAAAGTGTTCAAGAATTATTACTTAGAAGTTTTCAAGCATTATCCGCTCTTCCGGGTAATTCCTGGACACAAATGAACTAAAATGACAAAAGTTACAAAAGCATTGGTCGCACCCCCCCCCCCCCAAAAAAAAAATTGAGAGACTTTTGCCCTTACCTCTAGCCAAATTTGCTAACTTCGTCTCTACTAGGTAAATTTTGTAATGCTTGGATAAGCTTAATTTTTATTCAGAAATTGCCCCAGTGACTCCATAAGTTTGATTATTTATCAATAAACGAGCGATGTGAAACATATATTTTTAAAATTGCTATTTTACAAATATTAATAATGCAAAAAAGTAACTGATTACATCTGAAAGTTTGAAAAATGTTCAATTCATTATTTTTTGGTTCTTCTACGTTTTACTTTTTGTGGTATACCTGTATTTCATTATTATGGGCCAACTCATTCCGTATTGCTTTAATAAAAGAAATTATTCCAAATATTTTTCAATAAACAAGCAGGATCTATGACGACTATGAACATTTTTTTTCTAAAGACTTTTTGACAAAATTAAACATGATCTCTTAAAAATGGTTATTTAATATTAACTATTAAATAATATTTAATAATTATTTGTAAACCGGGAAATTTACTCTCTTCAATGACGAATGAGAAAATCTAGCTAGTTTTTTTTTTTTTTTTTTTTTTTTTTTTTTATGGACGCTACTTATTTATCGATATTTATGTTAAAGAAGGGTTGATATGATAGCCTTATGCGTCCGAAACTTCTTAAAAAATTGCGACAGGGTCAACGTGCCCCTATGTTCAACTAGCTATGGTCTGCCCCACATAAATACAAACATTCTATAGATATTTGAAAAAATATCAATGTTTTATTTTTAACGAAAACTCGTATACATTCTTCATATTTAATATTATCATAGCCGAATAATAAAATGAAGTATTATTAAAATATTTTAGCGACTAATTTGCCGTCCATGGATTTTGGAAACATGTATTGATGGCCTGACTAAAATTGCCGCATTTTCGTATACTGACGTGAACATTAATTGTATATATAACTAACATAGTTAACACTTGTCATATTTGTTGTAAAAAGCATCCTATACCTGTAAAAAAAATTACCTTTAATCACCAGGACACCATTCTCCCTTTTATATTCCAACTCGTACTTCTAAACATTGCACGACCGTCCTGAAAAAAAAAAAAAAAAGATCAGATCGAAACTTAAAATTAAAAGTAAAAAGAAATATGTAAACGAATGATTGGGTTAAGTACTTTTGAGAACAAAACTCTGTTTTTGATCAACTTTTTATAAGACCGAAATTATTTATCAAGAATTTTTGCCACTCTCCGTTGCCTCCACAATTACTATTGACCTTTTAAAAAGAGAATTCTCTTATAAACTTATTTGTGTTTGGTTCCATAATATTTTTACATACAAATGAATCGAATTTAACTTTCTTATTTCAAGCCTTTTATTATTTTTTAGCTTGATTTTTTTAGTTGAAAATATAAGCCAAGATATTTTTTTCGTTCAAAGTTACTTTGCGAAGAGAGCTTTCTTTTTTATTCTTTTATCATAATATTTTATTAATATGATAAATATGGAAAATTGTTTTCTGGGCACAAGGACAAACTGAGAAGCACACATTCCTCAATCTAATAAAACGATTTTTAAAATTTTAACTGTTAAGTTATTAAGTAATTAATTCATTAACCTAAATAACACATTCCATAAACTTTAAAAATGGAACCAATGCGTTTAGATTTAAAAACTACTCATTGTTTAGCGCTTCCGGTTTTATTTAGAAAGGAAAATTTCAGAAAAGAAATGACGATTATTATTGCGTCGTTTTCGAATGCTAGAAAATATTCTATTGTTTAAATTTTATATACCTGGCAAAAAAAAAATCGATTCTAATCTTCAATATCGAATCGAAGGGGTTTAAAAATCTACTCTTTCCATTAATCGGTGGCCCGCATCTACCATCTGGGCGGCCTTCGGGCCGCCTCGAGTTCGTTCACCTTTTTTTCACCCTTTTCACCCTTGAATGGGATGAGAGGGGAAAAATCGAAGGTCACCCCTCTCTGCATTCGATTTTTGTCTGGTATGGTTCGGCCCCTATCAGAGGGCAATAAAATGATTCATGACGTCATCGCGAGTGGTCTCACCTACTGACATAGATACGAATGCGGGCCTGGAAGAGCTGAGTCCCTATAGTAGGACAGCCGGACGGCTGTACTTGGCCCGAATTTGTCGAAGGGTGATTAGAAATTTGTTGCAACTGTTGTAACTACCGTTAAGAGGAGAAAACTATGATGAAGTTTAAGACTGATATAGATGTTTAATGACATATTATGATTGCTATTACCATTGCTTCCATAAATAATAATTATCATAGCCCGTACGCTTTTAAAAGTAAAATGGTTGCACAAAAAGGATAAAAGGCAAAATTTAACATAGATGATTGTATGCTGACTTCTCAGCATAACAATTTATTGATTTTCAGTCAATTCAACTTTAAACAAATCCTAAACACACTTTTCAATTACTGCCATTAAAGTGAACTTTTTACTGTGATCACAGTATGCTTTTCACTAATGGTAACGACTATGATTAAAAAGAACAATTAAACTAGGGATTGTTATTACAATTATAAAATTTACCATTAATGTTACGTAGACCTGAAAAAAAAAAAAGCAATTAAGGTCACTGATTGCTTCTTAAACAGTAGTTTAGTATATTGTGAGTGACTACGGGTGTACGAAGTTTGGTCTGAACCGACTTCTAGAGAAAAATGTCTATTGTAAATAGTATACTACTTGTTTAAATTTTACGGAATTAACTCACATACGAATGATAAAAATCAGAAACATATGCATGAAAATGCGGGGTATATAGGAATTACATAATAAAAATCAAGTCCAATGTAATTATTTTAGGTTTCATAGTAAATAGAGCACTTTTATTGCAGCAAAATAATAATCAAAACTATTTATAATGAGTCTGAATTTCTTATATTTCTGTCCTAACATAGTCTCTTCTGATTTTTTTTTGTATTTTTTAAAGATAATGTAATTCTGTATGTTTTACTATTTACAGCTTTTTTTTATCTAATTTTCAGTAGCATTTGTGATCAGCGTTCGAAAT
This sequence comes from Octonoba sinensis, assembly GCA_038502835.1. NCBI lineage: Eukaryota > Metazoa > Arthropoda > Arachnida > Araneae > Uloboridae > Octonoba > Octonoba sinensis. Next base: position 87,958,275 of record CM076604.1, read on the forward strand.
CTTTGGTGGTCTGCCTGTATTAGGCGACCAGGAAATAAAACTCAATGAATGGGCCATGAGACCAGTGGCGATCGACGTCGATGGACTGCGGGCCTGTAAAGCGTAAACCAAGGAACCAATAAGTTTTTTCCTTTTTTTGGTACTATGATGATACTTATTGTATTTTTTATTTCTAAGTTTGAAAATATTATGTGAATCAGACAGGCAGACGGCAAGACCAATAGAAATTCACCAATTCGTACGTGAAGATTTAAATTTTTGTTTTCAGTCTGAATATATTGTATTGGTTGATTCATTTTGCAAAACTTTTTAGAAACTATTTTTGCAATATATTCTTAGTATTTCGTTCAATTAAAATGCCTTGAATTTAACTGAATGTAAAATGCTAATTACATGTTATTATTATTTTCGGTTTCAATCCTGTTTTGATCTTTAAAATTTCTTTTTCTTTGTATGCAGTGTCTGGATGAAATGCTTTTTTTAACCCCTTAACTGGTTAATTTTTTTATCACAAGTGTTCCCAAAAAAGCATATTTTTTCTAGAGAAAATTATAATTAAAGTCCTAACTTGGTACAAAAGGAAAATGAAAGATTTTTTTTTTTAATTTCGTAATTATTGATTTTATGCGTTTTTCTATTTTATAACTTTGAAACACAAATGCCCCTGAATGACTCTCTTTCAATCTATTAATAATACGGGCAAATCAAAACAAGAAAGGCGGAAATGCCAATGCCCGTACGCTGTGCGAGCAAACCAGTTACGGCCATTTTTGGGTAGCCTGTATGCCGTACGGGCTTTTAATGCCTTTTTTAAAAACTTTTGCAATTCAGTAGGTTTTTCGTGAGCTTTTACAGCTGCCAAATGATTTTTACGCGTCAAATATTTAAAAACTAAATAACTAAAGGAACTTACTGTCAATTGTATAGGTTACAAAAACAATGAAATATACAATATTAAGCCAATTTTGTTAAGATTAAGTAAACTGAAGCTAAGGAAATATTTGCAAGATTATTGTAAGGCTCCTGGTTGTACGATACTTTTATTGATTATGTCCAGCCCATATGCAAGCACATAACTTGGTTTTCAACACGGGGCATGTAGCCGCTGACCATGGAATCATTGATATGGATGTTAACAGCACATCTCCTTCGATATTCAAAAATTTTATAATAAAAGATTTATTTTCCTCCAATTTTGTACCAATACAAAAGTTGGGAAGGGGTTCAGTGTTGATAAGAAGAATTTTAAAAACAACCAATATACACTCTGTACTTTTGCTCTAATTGCATGCAAGCAATTATTGTAATATAAAAAAATATATTGATAATTTAAAGTCGTGTGCTCACTATTAACTACTAGTAAAAAATGAAGTAAGATTAAAGAATCTAGTTGAAAAACCTTTTTTAAAAATGCGCTTGCTACATGGATTAATCGCCAATTGCATTCAGTTTTTAATTCGAAAGATCCCTTCCCATTTATGGTGGTGTAATCGAGCATGATCAAATGAATTCAAAAGTCATTTGAATAATTTATAGTTTCGTCTCAATTAATAACAGTGTCAATCGTTTTATATTTATCTGTTGCGTTTGCTAACGTATGTTGAATGTTTACATTTCGTAAAATTTACCTTTACTTTTATTACACATATTCATGTAAATTCATTTAATCATTGATGACTTTTGTAATGTTGTATGACATCTGCAAATAATATGATGTCAGTTGGTAATTTAATGTCACTTTCCAATAATTGTTTCACATTTTAAAATAAAAAAATAAACAAATAACTGCCATAGGATGTACGATTTGAGAGAAATAGTAACCATTGAATGGGTTGATTGGATTCTCAATTGCAGTCAATAATCATGATGTATAACTTTCAACTAGATACATTTTTTGCGCCCTTTCCCTGCGTGTGACCTAAGGTTCGTTCACCCTTTTTTTACTCTCAACGGTCATAAAAATGGGGGGAGGGGGAAGGGATCGCGACTCAAGGTCAGAATGAGCCTACGCGTAGTGACGTCAGCAGGCATGTAACTGCGGTCGTCATCCGAAGTGAATGAGGGCGAGGCCACAAGAAGAGGGTTTGTTGCTACATCGACTACAACAGCAGATGCACGTGTAAGTGCTGTTGGGCTTAATTAGTGACTCCCCTTCTTCTTGTTTACAGACAACAAAATTAGTAGATGATAAACTGGTTTGTTACAAAATGATTGCTCCTGTAACATTGCAACTAGTAATAGCTGCATTAAAAATATTTGCACACGGTGATTTTTGTTAATAGATTTTGGAAACCAATAAATAAAAGTTCTGGCAAAATAGTGTAAAAAGAACGTGTTGGGCATTATTTTTCAATTATTCGAAAATAAGTTGATCCTTTGAAATCAAGTTGTAAACTACAAAGTACATGGTGATTCGTGATAAAATTCCAGTAAGAAATTTTGTTCTTAAACTTTAATTTCAAGCTGTCCGTTCACAATATATTATTTTACTTTAGTTTTGCAGTGTATTTGCTAAATTACCTTACTTTTTTGAAAACTTTCAATTCGAAAAAAAATTATTCAATGAAACAAGTTAGATGTCGGTATTATGAGCGTGAATAAAGAGGGGGAAAAAATCACCTTTACCGATCGTCAGCGGAAATATTAACATGTCTAAAGAAATGGCCAAAGGAATCTCAAGGGAGGCAAAGCCTACGATTTCTGATAAATTTGAAGCGCAGACGATATTTTTCGAATCAATTGCCATCGACTTTTAAACTACTGTTTCTGCATTTTTACATGTACTATTACACACACACACACACACACACACACACACATACACACACACACATATATATATATATATATATATATACAAATTGTCTTTCTGAGGAAATGAGCAATATTTGAAATAGCCCATGCAACGCCGGGTGACGCAACTATTTTCATGATAAAAAACGTTGTGTTTTTCATCGACAAGCTCACTTCTTCGGGATTGAACAAGAAGTTCCGTCTAGAACTATACGAGCCTACTTTCCCGTATACACCGAATTCAAATTTATAATCTAGCTATCTCTCTCTCTCTGTCTTTCTCGTTTAGCTTTAGTTCTTAATTGCTTCAAATATACCTTTTTCAACGGTTAATACATATTCATTCAATCATTATTTATTAAGTCATTCATGTACTTATTAACTCATTTATTCATTCATTCTTTTGCTTATTCATTTAATCATTCAATAATTAAAAAATATTCTTGAAAATCCCGATCAAAAAATTTCATAGGAAAATAGGCTCGTTAGTTCTTTATAAACTTTCTATTTGTACATGTTCTACGTCATAAGAGCTTTCCGATAAAGTTTGTTCCAAGCAAATCGGTCCGTTAGATCAGAAATTATATAGGATTGAAATTTCCCCGTAGGCGGTATGTTAATTTTTTTTGAACTGTTCAAAAATGAACAAAAATTGTTCAAATCAATATTTCACGCCAAGAACTTCTTCCAGTGAGCTTGTTCATGGGAACTTATATATTCTACTCAGAGTTTACATAATTTGCTTCATTTTCACCCATGGACGCTAATGTTAAAAATTTTTGAACTGTTCAAAATTGAACAAAAAATTGTTCAAATCAAAAAGTAAAATATGGAAATGAAATGTCCTCGCCGAGATCTTTCCAATGCAAAAAGAATTTTTCCAATCGGACAATTCGTTCAAAAGTTATTAGGGGGGGACAGACCGACAGACAGACCGACAGACAGACAGACCGACCGACACACTTTTTCCCCATCTCAAAACCCTACTTTCAAATTTTCTATTTTTCAATCTTTATTTAATTACTTAACTTATTTTTGACTTTTCTTGATTTCTAACGATATTTTCACGATACATTAAGCCTTCTTTCATGCTTTATTATTTTTTTTTTTACTTTTACGGGAAAGTAGGCTAAAAAGGCGCTCCTTGCAACCGCGAAATGCGTGGTCTGCAATCTTTTGCAAAGTTTGTGCGTCATATCGTTGTATTTTACTTTTTATTCTGTTGCACAAAGGTTTACAACTTAATTCTTATTTCTTAATGACAACAGGTTTATAAGATAGGAAAAACGTGTTGTTGGGTCTGTAAACCTATTCCTCCCCCCCCCCCCTCTTTTCTGAAGAAACAATCTGACTTGAACAAGGCTTTTTTTGCTACTAAGATTCCTCTCGAAGACTGCTATGTCTCGCTTTTCAATGTGAGTTTTTTTTTTTAATTTGAGCATTTCAAAAAATTTAACATTAGGCTGTATGTTATTCAAATTGAATGGTTTATACCTTCCAACCAAACAAAGGAATTTGCTTCATACAATATTCATCGAAAACCACTTTTATGTAAAGCACGTGCACTGAAATACAGTTTATGTGAATATCTTAAGCCAATTCTCTCAACATATAACATTAGTATCTTCGGACGAAATTCAAATCTTTTTACTTGAAAAAGCAATAAAAAAAAATAAATTTTCATACAAAATAGAAAAGTTAAAATTCTGAATCATTGTTCTAAAAAAGTGTTACGAATAAAAGCAAATCAATAAAATAAATAAATATATAAATCAAAGAGAATTTAGATTTAAGACGAGTCATTATAGTGAAAATTTGTGGATCGTTTGGATGGTTCGAGTCAAATAAAGGATTGTGGAAATTTAAAATATTTTGGTCAAAAGAAACGAGGTGCAACGAATTTATATTTAATACAAATGAGAGTTTTGAGATGTAAATTGTATTTATTGGCTTTGCGACAGTTGAAAAATAATACAATTTCAGTATGTTCTGGTTTTGCTCGTGAAAAATATTGTATAAAAAAGGTTCTCAGTATTCTTAGTTTCCCCCCCCCCCCTAATTCAATTACAGTTTTAGGTCAATAACAAAGATATTTAATTTTTAGGGGCCAAAGGAGTAAATAACATTTATGATGTAGTAGCAATTCAAATGCATAAGTTCGTAAGTTTTTTTTTATACCTCATGTGCATAAAATATGTAGTGAAAAAATAAAAATGGTACCAGTAGGTGGCGCAGGAGGCAAATCGTGAAAGGCTTTTCTTAAGAAAAGAACGGTTTTAAAGTCGAACTTGAGCACTGGTTGCTAAGCAACGGAATCACCTCTGTTTAGAAATTGCATATGTTTAAATTCTTTCGGGTCATCTGCATCTCTTTATGCAGAAATCCGGCCTCTTTTTGAAAACTGGCTTCAATCAGGATGCATCATCCTGCAATCAATGGTTTCAGCTTTTCGCGAACTTTACCGGGTAGGGTGAAGCAGTATTTGGTGCAATTAAATGATGTCCCTCATTTACACCTAATTTTATTTTTATATGATATATACGTTCCTGGAAGAATGCGTGTAAAAAGAATCACGCAAAAAGTGACTTGTATGTGTAGAAGGAAAGACGATTAGTCTTGGCATCTAAAGAATCTTTAATTTTAGAAACACATAATGTAGGGAACAATTCAGTTTAGTTTCATTATTTGCTTTCAACAAAAGACCTATGTACAATGTATGATAAAAATGAAAAACTCTTCTTGAAAAATAAATAAATCAATCAATAAATGAAAAATAAAAATAAAAATAAATAAATAAAAAGACCAGTCAACAAATAAATAATTAAATTTATTAACAAAATAAACGTACGTAATATTTCTGTGATCACCAGAAAAGTGTATTTTTTATTCTGGGCACCATCGGCACGAGTCTCATTTGCAGGGACCCTACCACGAATGTCTAACGTCTGACGTCTACGTCTGACGTTTCGACGGATTTACGAACCAATTCAGTTATTCACTAATGTGCTCGTATCTAAGGAGGTAATATAGTTCCCTTTCATAAAGAAAATAGAAATAGTCCAATACGCCCCAAATTAAACTATTTTTTTTTCTTTCCCCCTTAGACAAAGTTAGATTTTGCATAGGGCTGCTTGTTTTCAATCAACATGTTTCGCGCAAAAATAGAATGAAATATTTATTTTGATTTAGTGTTAAAACAAATTCGTATATTAAAAAAAAAAAAAAAAAAACATCGGGGGAAAACAGTTTTAGGTGTGATAAAATATTATAGATTATAATATAAATTAAATATCTATATCTATCTATCTATATATATATATATGTGTGTGTGTGTGAGCAACTAAACAAAAAACAACAATAATAAAAATGAAGACACGTAAAACATTGAAAGTAAGTTGTTGCTATAAGTAAAACATGTATCAGGCAAACTGTGTCTAAAGTAGCTAAGGATATTTTAACATCAGGCTTTAAATTATAGAAAAAAATTTGTAATTAAAGAAAAAAAGAGCCGCCCCCCTGCAGTTAGATCTAAATTTCAAAGGGGGTGGACGTAATGTTTTGAAGTTTCTGTGGAAATTGTCCTATTAGTATTCTTATTTTATTTGTTCTGAATTCAAGATTATTTGCTTAAATTTTAACAAAAAAAGTCAAGAAAACTAAACTTTTCGCTTATCAAAAACTGTGTATGGTGATTTTTTAATTTTTTTTTCTAAATTTGAATCATTTGTCATGAACTTGTTAGTTTTAAAGAGAGAAAAAAAACCCAAATAATTCAATGTGAGATAGCATGATTACACTTCGAAACTTTTGAGACGTCGCAATGAAATTATTTAATTAGCAAGAAACTCAACAACATTAAAAGTTGAATCAAATGAAAAATGCTCGGATATAAATCAAGACACATATTCACGAAGACCACAGATCCACTACCTAATATAGGCCTCTTAATAACAAAAATGAGACGCATAGCCTTGAAAACCATTACTCAAACTATTACCCCAGTGAGGAACCGTTTCAACAATGTAAGGTCACCTACGGGCCGGTCGTTGACCGAGAGGTGCCCCTTAAGGCCCCTTCGTCACCCTTTTGACACGTGTTTTACCCCCTTCTTTCCCGAGAACCCACGTCCAAGTACCTATAGCACCAGGCAAATCAGAGCATTTACCGTCTAGCTCTCAACGTTTTTGAATGGAATAAAACCGCTATTAAGGTATGTAATATTATTTGTTAGAGTACACAAACTTTTAAAAGTTTTATAACTTGAAAATAAATAAGTGTAAATTACAAGGAAGACCAATAATTAAAATATAATCTGTACTGAAACTTTTGATATTAAAATTTTATTATACTTTTTACTTTATTGAAATATAATCTGCAAACCATTTTCCCGATATTTGATTTAATATACATTCGTCATTGGTTTTCTGCTGTCTCGTTTGACTTGTTTTTACTAGAAGGTAAAAAACCAAACTTATGTCTAATTAAATGCGCATTACAGTAAACATTTAACAGAAGTTTACAAGTTACTTTTCTTTACTTATTTTTCAAGAAGTTTTTTTCTTTCTAAAATATTTACCAAATATTTAAATTTAAAGTAATTGTTGTATTTGTTTTTATTATTGTTCTCATATCTATTGCTGTTCGTATTTTTACCAATCTGAAACTAAAGCGAAAATAAATATTTCCTATTTCCTATAAAATATTTCTCCTATTTACAAACTTTCATTAGAATATTAAAAATTACGGAAGATTTTAGGAACTTGTAATAATAAAATCATAAGAATGTTTATTACGTTCAATGCAACTATGATAACGATTGTTCTGCTGATTTTCATTGATTAAGAGTGATTGAAATAATTAATCAGGAGAGTGATTGCAGTAAGAGACATGTTTTAAAAAAATTCAGAAAACATTCTGTCTTAGTTATTTAAACCTAATTTAGGTCTTTATAATATCTGAAGCAAGTCTTATTTGAATATTCATATAGTTCATATCGACAATTTCAGAAATGGTTTTAAGTTATCATCTATAATATTCTCCATTCTGCCCTAATGTCTACCTCCAAACAAAACTGATTTATGAAAAATTAGAAAAAGTTCAGTTTTAACCTTCATTAAAGTTTTCATGCTTCAAAAGAATTTTATGCATGAACATTTTAAACCAAAAAAGCAGAATTGAAGTCAGATATTTGAGAGTACAAAAGTTTACTTTCGTAACAGTTTTTTTTTTTTTTTGACTACAAATAAAAAACGTAAAATGAAATAATTGCAACGAAATCAAAGCTTTCAGATTATGAGAGAAGCATTAGTATTACGTCAAAAGAAAAAACAGTTCTTTGATAATACTATTTTTCTCTGTGATTTTATTTTATTATTTATCGAATCCTTTCAAAACGTTTTTTTTTTTTTTTTAAAGGAGCGATCTTTTTTTCAGAGTTGATTTCAACCAGAAAACTCAGATTTTATCTAAAATTATGAGTTAAATTAATTCCAAAATTTTGGAATTGAATACTTCTACGAATTTTTAATCGATATATTGGAAATTATAAACTAATTATGGCATTATAAGCTTTAGCCTCTTTTTTTTTTCAGTTTAGAGTCGATTTAAATTTTGGAATCAAATTTCTAAATCCATACTGTGGTTTTGAGGCCATACACTGTGTCTCTTAAATTGATGTATTGTAAAAAGGGGTAAAAATTTTAAATTTACATAGAACATATTCGTCGAATAATGTGATAAAATGCATTCATTTAATGAGTAGGGGTATGATTTTTATAGAGGTGTTGTTGTCTCTGGAAAAATATATGTTTCGCATAATTGATCTTATTTGGGAAAAAACACGTTTAAAGCATTTTTCAAAACTCTACGCACACTCAACAATTTGAAAAAACGGAGTAACTTTTAACAATGTTGATGAAAAATATGAATCATTCTTGTTCATGTAGTATTACAGCACAAAATGCGGGTATTTTTTCCTATTTCCCCTTATATTTTATTAGCACAAGCTGTCTTTATACATTTTTTATTTTTCTCAAATTTCAGTTTAAAGCCAGTTTACAATAAATTTTATGATTTTTTGAGATTTTTATTACAAACTTTTTAATGTTTCACTGTAAAACATTTTGGGAAATAGTTCCCACAATTTTTGATGTTGAGTAACACAAAAGTTGAAAATTATTCAATTTTGATGTGTAATAAACATTTTTTACGAGTAAAAAAAAAAAAGGCAGTCTACTTTTTTTTTTCTTTTTTTGCACATTAAGTTCGTTAAAACAGTTACATGTCAACATTTCGTCAAGTTGTTTTAGGTCAAGCATTAAAAGATTTCGTAAAAGAAGCCTACTTGTCGTTCAAATATAAAACTATAATGAAACTATGATAACGATTGTTCTGCTGATTTTTATTGATTAAGAGTGATTAAAATAATTAATCAGGAGAGTGTTTGCAGTAATAGACATGTTTTAAAAAATCCAGAAAAAAATTCTTTCTTAGTTATTTAAAACTAACTCTTGTACAGTGGAGTATTTACTTTTAACTACAATATTTTTATATCAAAATGGTCTAGTGTAGTTCTTACGTCAGCACGTTATGAAGCATTGCTATGTTATATTTAACATGTGTTTTGGATCACAAAAAGAAATTATGAAGGAAAACCAAATTTCTCATACTTTGACATGTATGTGACATTAAGCATACAAAAAGAATAGTGACTTTCCTATGACCACGCATTTAAATATAGTCTTGCTGAACGGTTGACAAATTAATGTAATGATCAACTGTATTGACAGGTTAAAGGTGGATGCAATATTTTTTCCTGTTGCTAGAGCTATCCACTTGAACGAGTAGTTTAACATAATATCCTGATATTCGCTATTTTTGATTCAATTTTAAATTGGTAATGTATATTTACTATATTACTTCTTTTCTCTAGATTCCATTAAATTTCTGTAGATTCTAAGGAAATTTGCATGTAAACCTCATGCAATATTTTAACAGCAATACATGTATGATACATGTGAGAAACTTAGCTGTTTGGAGCTCAGGGATCAATTTTCATGCACTGATAAATTGCTTCTGGTTTCTTAACGTTGAATCGCTAGCATTCTAATTTGTTTGAAAGCGTGTGCATAGTTTAGTTTGGCATTCAGTGAAGCCTGTAGGTAAAGATTTGCATCTGACTTCAAAAAAGTTGAATAAAAAAGGAGTTTTTACTCCTCTTCTTGTTTAACGCAAATAGGTCAATAGAGAGAAAGTGAACTATTTGAATTTTGAACTTTGATTTTAAAAAAAGAATCGCCAAAAAATTTTCTTGGTGTAATTATTTTTAATGTGTATCATGTCTCTAGTATTCCTTTTGTAGCAAGGGACAAGATACTCGACTTCAATTTCAAAATACTTTTCTAATTTTAAAAACCTTAATTTCATTTTAATTACTATTTTTATAGTAACCGTTTCATTATTAAGCTCTTTTCATTCAATATTACTAGCACAACATCAAGAATTTTTCTTTTCCAGACACTTACTCCAATTTATCTTGTTATGTTGTACTTTCTGGGGGGGGGGGGGGATTTATGTTTAATGTTTCATTTATTTATCATATTTTTTTTTTCCTTTTCTCTTTTGAGCCTGTGAAACTGAAGTTTTTCAAGTATATCGCACCTTGTAAAAAAGAGTTAGATAGGGGTTTAAAACATTCAAAGATATTATAAGGACGTGTATGGACACCTGGTCCTACCTGTGGCGAAAATTAGAAAAAGAATTCATAAAGCAAAGCCAACGCTAACATTTTTTTAAAACTAAGAGTGCCAAAAACTATGCTTTCCAATAGATTTTCATTTTTAGACAGGCAATTGCAATTTAGTATTTAATTGCATATCGAACATTTTATTGGATTTTTGTAAGTGATTACCTTGGTTCATTTAGATCAATATTTCCCCTAGGATTTCTAAACATCTCTTTGGCGAAACTTTTCTGCATGTTTTCCACAATTCCTTTTGTTTTGTCGGTAGGTATCATTAAAATGAACAAAAATTATGAAAATTCTTTTTTTAAGTCATTTGTTTCTCACATGCCGTACTTGCTCGTAACTCAAGTAGTGAAAGCATGCTAATTTATTGAGTTGCCAAGATCACGTAAGAAGTCATGACTCAGTGTACATGAAACGTATATTTCCTAAATTAAAATAAAACAATTCTTTAGAAAATTATGGGAATAAAAGTGTACAAATCCCTAGTATGAAAATTCCCAAAGCTTAAAATAAGCATCAAATTTAGGAATACATTATCCGACAAATGAAATAGTAATTACGAGAAAGTTTTTAGTGGAAGTTTCTTTCTCAAGGCCCTATGCGAAAAAGAAAAAAATGTACTCAGCTTTACGCGCACGAGTTGTTATTGTGTGATGTTTTGTCTCGTATTCTTTTTCAAAAAAATGACCTTTCAAAACTTTTTTTTTCTAAAATAAATAAATAAATAAATAAATAAATTAAGTTAAATAAAATAAAAATAATTGTAATAGCTTAATCACTGTAAAAATTTCAGTTAAAAAGCAATAAAATTATACTTCTGTTATTCACGAAACTTGCAAAAATCATTACGTTTAAGTTGCAAAATAAATCACTATTACATTAAAATAAATTATAAATAATCTAGTTCTAGCATCTGTTATATAAAATAAGAAATAAAAAATTTCCAGTCCATAATAAAAACTGTTTGTGACATTTTAGTACTCCACAGCTTGAAAATTTCACGCGCACGAGAAATAACTTTGAACTGTGATTTTCATAAGAGCGAGAGGGAATGGGTTAATAATGTAGTTCCGTGTAATTTTGAGACACATTTATTGAGATGTCACTGACACTTTGACACTTTAAAAAGATTGTTCGATAAAGATACATGTTCTAAAAATGATTATAGTAAAAAACATATGTTGTAACATTTAAAAAATTCAGATTCATTTTCCAACGACTTAAATCACGTGCAAGAAATTTTTAATAATCTAATTTAAATATCTTTGGAGCGATAGTCAATGGTAAAACTAACATTCTTTCTCACAGACACACATTTAAGAAGCATTTTGATTAATGATTCCACATTGTGCAAAAATGTAAGCTTCTTAATCAAACACTTTCAGTTGAAATTTCGTCTCCTAATAAAACGGAATCTCGAAATGATTTAGATGTTTCTGTAGACGTCATTTCTAATTATGAGTCAAAAAGACGCGTTTCGTACGATGTCGGTAACATCTCGGCGGTTGCTCAATTAAATCAGCCTGCGTTAAATGCCTCAAGAAGAAGCATTAACCGCACTTTTAACATCGATACTCAGTCTACATGTCAAGTATGATGGATTCTATAATTATAGGCGGCTGCCGGGAACATGGTATTACGATATAACATAACTCTAATTATGCCCAGAAACTCGTTGTGGTAAGTTGACCTTGCTTTACTACGATAAGACTGGAACAGAATATCTTAGCCCATGCGTCTTGTATAGCCTCGGGTCAAACGATCGTATTCGAAGATGAGTGTTTTTCAGGTTTAAAAAGAAGTCGTTGGTTTTATTGAGAGGCTCTAAATTATGGTGTAAATGCATATGCAGGTACCCATCAAGGACAGAAGGGGTTGAAATTACTAAAGGTTTATGACCCTAAGTAGAGTAACCGCATCGTGTCATAACAGAAGATTATCAAGAAAAATTTATCTTTCATTAACTACAAGATTGCAAATTTAACAAAAAGACAGCAAATAAATAAAAATACCATCTATGCAGTAAGTTTGATTGTTATGGTGATAAATTTCCCTACTTTTTAGAAGCAACGTGCAAATCAATACAATGATTGGAAAAATTCGCCATATAAATATTGCGTGTAAAATTTATAACGAATTTGTTATTTACTTTCAACTCTTTACCGAAGTCCTTCTTAGTTTTACTTTAATTCATTATATTTTTTTCTTCATTGCGAGTAACTGTTGACGAAGACTGCCTAATTCAAGTGGTTTTTGAAGCGAGTTCTCTTACTGTAGTCCAGACTTCTTCAACGGGAGTCATATGGGCCCCTGGTTCTCAAAGAAAATCTGGGGGGGGGGGGCGACATAGGAAAAAATATTAAATTAAGGGAGCCATAAGCTTCGAGAACTATAGAAGTATATAAATAAGGAAAAATATTTATGTATCTTAAAATATATAATAATTATGTATCTTATTTGTAAATTATTATGTTAAAAAGAAAAAAAAGGAGAAAAATCAACACAAATTCAGAGAACTTGCAATAGTTAGAGCACAACTTCTCAGAAAAAAAAAATGTTTTTACACACGTTTAAAAATTACAATAAAAAAACATGCATTTTTGCTCTCAGGAAACGCGTTTATTATACAAGGATTAGTAATTAATCCCTATTATTGCCGAAACGCTTTTCACTTGACATTGAAAGTCAGTTATATTTTGTTTCTTAGGAAATAAACAAAGAGCCTTTGTTATTTATTACATAACAAAATTCCTTACTTTTATACATGACCAATTCTCCGAAAACGTCAACCTGAACATCAAAATTTCAGTGTTAGCGTAATACCAAGTATTGTACATCATTTGTGTGATTGAAACATCTATTTGAACAGCACGCAGACTAAACTTTTAAATAAGAACGTAAAAAAAGGGGCTTTAACTTTGTCTATAGCCTTTCTGGAATGTTGTTTGATAATTTGTATACGGTAAAGACCAGTTTTTCTGAAACATTTTCTATTTAAAATTAAAGTCGGTGTATTTTGTTGTACCCTTTATAAAGTTTTACATGTAAGTTTATTTCAAAAAAATCCTTATAATGTTTTGTTGAGAAGCAATCAAAAATTCAATTCACAAATATAAGTTAGTTAGTTAAAAAAAAAAATACTTTTTCCTCTTAAGAAGAAATTTTTGATGAGAGCTTCCCAAAACTCATATACTCTGTTTACATTATGATTATTTAAATAATGACCAAATAGAATTTGAAGTTTGCATATGGAATGCAGAAAATTCCATGGTAACTGAATGACTAACTTTGTATGGTTGTGGTAATTTTCAATTCCTGTTATTTTATTTAAAAGAAGGCTGTAACTTTATTTTAAACTCCTTTTAATTTCGGAATTTCATCTTGAATCAGAAGCATTTTTCATGCAGATCGCATTAATGTCAGTCAGTTACCATGTTCATAACTATTTTTTTTATTATCCAAAAGTTATTTTGGAAGTTCAATTATACCATTTATTTTGCTTTAAAAGACCAATAAACCAGGGGAAAAGATCTTTTCAAAAATTATATTTTGCGTAGTATGTTGCAAAATACTGCTTTTTTTTTCTGCTGAGCGGATGTCTGTCAATTACCCGTGTAATTGCCCCATATGTTCCTCATTTCAATTTTAAAATTCTATGTTTACAGGCCTGTCTCTAATTCAGTTCTGCATTTTATTTTTACTACGTTTATATTCTTACATAATGAAAATGTACACTTGATTTTAAATTGTCCCTGTTTAAAACCAAGTTTACATTTGTTTATTACCAAGTGTACTCATAAGAAATTTGAGCAACAAAATGCAGAAAAGTTTGAGAGGATGAGTTAGACTCCGTTTTGTGACTGCTAATACTTTTCTTTTTCCCTAAAACAGATTTATTTCCTGTCGAGATGATTGTTGCTTAAAAAGTATATTTGAACTAATTTGAAGACTAAACAAAAGGACAGAGAAGTAACTAATGTTATAAAGTCAATGCTAGTGTACGGAATAGTAGACTCGTAAAGGTCTGGACAAACTTCTAGTATTTTTTTTATTCTATCAGAGTAAATTTGTAAACTCAGCAATTGAATATTTTATTAATAGAATAAGTAGTATTTTAAATTCCTTAAAGTTTTGTGCTCAATTGTACACGATGCTCACAGAAAAATTGAATTTTTATTCCCCACTCTTCCCTACATTTCTTTCATAATGCCAGTCAGCAAATCGCTAAAATTCTTACGTGATTGGACTTTCAGATTTCATTCTTTACAGTTACCCCACATATATTCACTAGTGGAGCAAAGTGGAGCATTTGCACAATACTGTTGAAATCTCAAGAGCATATTAATTTTAATTCAAGAAAAATTATCTAGACACACGGCAGTGTGTCCGACAAGTTCAGAAAGTCAGCCAAATTAAGATACGGCGACACCGGCCAATGTGTATATTTACCCGAACCATTTCGAGCAACTTTTGACCCCACCATTACCCAAAAACTATTAGAACAACATACTTGAAATTTTGTACGCCTAATAGCGATCCCCTTAACCCCTAGAATATCAAATTTCATTGATGTACCTCCTATGGTTATGGAATTATTAAGGTTTGAAAAGTGTCATTTTTATCACTCACTCACTCACTCACTCATTCACTCACTCATCAAAAACCTAACCTACTTCTAGGAGACTTAGAAACTTGAAACTTGGTATCAAGGTAGACAATTTGGCATATATAAAGGAAAAAATCCGAAACTTCAAAAAATTACATTATTTTCGAAGGTACTAGCATACTCATAAGTAGCATCATACCTAATGACTTCAAACAGCAGCCATATTTTTCTGCCGTTTAAAGTAAACAATACTCTCTCGCGCTTGAAGGTAAATAATTGATAATTGATGCATTGAAATTCACTTTCCGCTTTAATTTTTCGCCTTAAGGCTTGACTCAAGCTGACTACAAAGAATGCAGTGTCGTAGTTATACAGAACTTTTCAACGTTTTAAATAAAAAATTAATTAAATAAATATAGGTTTACGGACTTTTTACGGAGAAATGTAAACAGACGAAAAAAATCCTTAATAATTAATAGCGACTATTCAGCTTGCTTTAATTTAGTATAACTTATCGTCAATATAAAAACACACATTTTAGCTTTTCAAAAATTAATGATATCCCAACAAAACATAAATGTGAAAAAAGGGCCAAGTTCGATAGAACAAAAACGGCTTTCGGAGTAGTCGGTGCCTGCGATAAAAGAATTGATATCTAATGGGTGCCAAGTTCCATAGCAGATCCTTTGATCATGGCTGTAAGAGCGTACAATGTTCCTTAATTTATTTAAAAACATTTTTTTTATCGGATTCCTAACTTGGCAAGTTTTAATTAAGATAAGTTACGTTCAAGAAGACGATAAGAAGACAATAAGAAATTAACTATAATAGCTTTCCACATGATTTTACTAACTATTAAAAATTGCTAATTGAATGAGTTAAATTTTTTGAATGTAATTTACCTTAATTAACACTTGCCAAATTAGGAATCCGATAAAAAATGCTTTTAAATAAATTAAGGAACATTGTACGCTCTTACAGCCATGATCAAAGGATCTGCTATGGAACTTGGCACCCATTAGATATCAATTCTTTTATCGCAGGCACCGACTACTCCGAAAGCCGTTTTTGTTCTATCGAACTTGGCCCTTTTTTCACATTTATGTTTTGTTGGGATCATCTTTTTCGGAACTTTGTTTAAGGAGCTCTCCCACCTTTTGAAAAAATTGCCTAGTTTTTAGCCTACTTTCCCGTAAAAGTAAAAAAAATAATAATAAAGCATGAAAGAAGGCTTAATGTATTGTGAAAATATCGTTAAAAATGAAGAAAAGTCAAAAATAAGTTAAGTAATTAAATAAAGATTGAAAAATAAAAAATTTGAAAGTAGGGTTTTGAAATGGGGGAAAAAGTGTGTCTGTCGGTCTGCCCCCCCCCCCCTCCTAATAACTTTTGAACGAATTGTCCGATTCGAAAAATTCTTTTTGCATCTCGGCGTGGAAATCTCATTTCCATATTTTACTTTTTGATTTGAACAATTTTTTGTTCAATTTTGAACAGTTAAAAAAATTTTAACATTATCGCCTATGGGTGAAAATGAAGCAAATTATGTAAACTTTGGGTACAAGATCCAAGTTCCCATGAACAAGCTCACTGGAAGAAGTCCTTATCGTGAAATATTGATTTGAACAATTTTGTTCATTTTTGAACAGTTCAAAAAAAATTAACATACCGCCTACGGTACGGGGAAATTTCAATCCTATATAATTCCTGATCTAACGCACCGATTTGCTTGGAACAAACTTTATCGGAAAGCTCTTATGACGTAGAACATGTACAAATAGAAAGTACATCCAGAACTAAGGAGCCTATTTTCCTATGAAATTTTTTGATCGGGAATTTCAAGAATATTTTTGAATCAATGAATGATTAAATGAATAAGCAAAAGAATGAATGAATAAATGAGTGACTAAATACATGAATGACTTAATAAATGAATGATTGAATGAATATCTATTAACCGTTGAAAAAGGTATATTTGAAGCAATTAAGAACTAAAACTAAACGAGAAAGACAGAGAGAGAGAGAGATAGCTAGATTATAAATTTGAATTTGGTGTATACGGGAAAGTAGGCTCGTATAGTTCTAGACGGAACTTCTTGTTAGTTAATGACTTAATGATTATACTTCTTTTTTCTCCATAAGATTCTTTGATGTGGTCTTTCTCTAAGTTTTTCAGCTTCAGTGTGTTAATTTTTCTCACACCTGTAAATTGCACTTCTGAGATGTTATTTGAATTGCAGCAGGTTGTAAGAATGTCTGAAAGAATTCCATTTTGTAATTTTTTCACATTGCTGCCCTTTTTTGAATTGCGCAAGGTGCTCTTTATATCTCGTATGTATTTTATTACATTATGTTTTTCACATTCTGTAATTTGTTGGTTGGAAATTTGCCAACTGTATCTGTTATTGCTCTTTTTTTTCCTTGTGAAAGTAACAAATGAGTTTACCTTATGGGTGAGCTGTACATAAATAAATAACATACCCCCATATGTATAAATGTACGAAGGGGACCATAAAAACTTGGCAATCATAAGGGGGCCACAAGAGCAATGTTGAGAACCCTGCCGTAATCTACACTTTTGTGACAATTAATTTATTTAATAATTTACTATTGATTTTTCTGTCAGCCGTATGATTTTCCTTTTTTGTTATAGAGTGAACTGCTGACAATTTAAAGATGTCTCTAACTTATAGGTACACATAAATTAACGTTAAATACTGTTATTGTATTTTAATTGCTATTGTTTTAATTGTTATTGTATTTTAACAATAACAATTAGAATGTTACTTGAAAATACAGCTTTTTTGAAGACATATTACTATATGCACGGAGCTTAATATACTGAAATCGTACTAACATGAATTGTTTATTAGTTTTTCTATTACTCAAATATCTAAACGAACAATATAAAAAGCACTAAAGTCCCATTGTAGAGGCATACAGTGCTTAAAATTGACTCCTTTTCATTGAAAATTAAGTCTCACTACGTCATGCTCTGTCATATGATCCAAATGTCATTCGCAGTCTAAAAAAATGAAATATTCTTTTAAGATGGAAAAGAACAGAAAATTATGTATTTATTTCAAATACTCTTTCCTCTCTTAACGTTCACGGCAATCAGTAACACTAGCTCTTTATTTTCTTTTTCACCAAACAAGCATTAAAATAAGTTTGTTACGTAACTAAGAAATACTCCACCATTTCCCCCCCCCTACAGCTTTACTGTTTTGTAGTGCAGTACTTCCCAAGAAACTAAAATGTTTCACTGCAAATTGTGTTTGTCTAAAATATATTTTTAGTTTTACAATCTTTAAGCAATGAAAGAACCTCAGAAAAAAATTGAGAAAGAATGGAAGTTTGAAAAAGCACTTTGCGGCAATTTGAGATGACTTCTGAATAATTGATTCAGATAAAGGATTAGTGATTCTAAAACTACTTATTACTTACTCCGAAAAAATTAAAGATAGTTCTATTTGGAATTTATTTATTGAGTTTCCTAATCATACCCTAATCACCTGTTTTAGACTCATTATTCAGAATTTAGACGGATAGCATTGTTTCTGGAATATTGAAATGTTAAATCTGTAATTATCTGGAATAATTAGCATTTCAAATTGCTCGAGCTCAAGAAAATTTTATAATTGGCCCCAAAGGAAAAGTTGGTTTCTGGAACTTAACAGATTTAGCCTTACGGGATATTCCTGCAATCGGAAAGGAGAATACGAAAGGAAATTGGTAAAGGAAGTATAAAATTCGCGATTAAGGGGACTTGGCACCTTTTGACAATTTTTTTTTAATTTAAGAACTTTTACCTATTTCATTTATATATTATGAAGCGCTATTGTTCAACAAAGTGGTTTTCACGTGAAAAATAAAAATTCAACTAACAGAAATTTTTAAAATTTAATTTTTTTGAAGTAATTTAACAATTTTAAATTTCCTTCTTCTTCTTCATTTCTTGACTTTTCTTTACCAAATTTTTTTAAAGTACTTATTATAGTATGGTTTACAATTTTAGGGATGTTTTTTGCTATTAATTAATTAGTTTTTGAGAAAAATGATTTTAAAGTTACATCGATGGTAGAGCACAGAAAAAAAAGCGGCTTTTGTTACATTTTCATTTTTAAAAATTTATTCTGGAAATATATAGCGAAATCCGTCCCTAATTTTATCAATCACATCATATTGAACACACACAAAAAATTTCAAGTTGCTACATGAATGTAGAAGTTTTAGCATTTTAAGTACTACAATATTGCGGAAAAACACAAACCGAGAAAACGCAGTATAAAGAATACAAAATCCTACTACAACATCAGAAATATTTGAATTCTCTTACTTCTTTACTACATTTATATCGGTTGTATCGCTTCAAAACTTCGCTCAGATATACTTGCAGAATCAAATCACATTTTAAGCAAAAAATTGAAAAATCGGTATTTTGATCCATTTTCTACATTTGAGAGGTGCCAAGTCCCCTTGAAAAAAATCCAAGTATATAACTGGTAGCTTAAATTATTATTTTCATTCCTTTTTGCACGTGTGTGTGTGTATTTTTTGCAGTGTATATGTGATATATTATTTTTTATATTTTAAAGATTGTTATTTGTATTGCATAAGTAAAAAATTACGGAAAATTTTAATTCCTTGAAGAGTTTGAAGCACTGCGAAATTGTTGAAAATGGAAACATAGTAAAAAATTAGAAACAGACGTTCAGTAGCTCATAAGGATAAAGTTACTGTGTTTAAAGCAACACAAATAATTTATTATGAAGAATATTATGAAAGTGGAAATAAAAAAGAGGTTCTCACTATCAATATTGACATGCATTTCTACGTATTTTTTTATGCATTTGCTTTTTGAACAGCTATTTATAGCATAGACAAGAATAAGGAAAGTCATTTGCTGTTTCCCTTATTAAGAATTTGTATTCATTTTAATTTCTGGTTAGCACACACACACAGGTTAAAGCTATTTTTTTTATTTATCTAAAAGTAGAAAATTGCAATCGGAAAGGGGTTCAATGCCAACAGTATTACGCCAACAGTCAAAGCAAAAATATTTAATTTGTCATATTTGTAGCCACAATCGTTTGTTTCTTACATATATAATACGTTGTGTTACACAAATTAAGTTATTTATTTCAGGAAACCAACTACCAGCAAATATACTAAATTTAACCTTTGAAATTATTTAAAATGAGGTTTCATGCTCGTGTATCCAGCCCAACCAAAATTATACTCAAAATAACAATGATAATATTGGTAATTTTTATAATGATAAAAGTTTAGTAAATAGACAAGATTTGGATTTTAAAATTATTTCGATAAAAAGTAAAATATTCGGTTTAAATCTCCTTCATAAAAAATATTTGGGAAATGCTCTTTTTTTTTTCTTTGGAGTTCATCAATTCGTTTTGGGCGTTTGCATTACATAGTAAATCAATGCCCCTCCCCTTTTCTTTAAGATAAAAATTTCTTAAAAAGAAGCTTGGGTCAGTCATTTGGTTGATTTGTCTGGCCATCATTGAGTATTAGTTTGTCCCATCCCAATACTTCAAAACGAGAATAGTAAATATAAAATAAAGTTATCAGAGATGTGCCTTTACTAATGCACCTAAACACTTTTTTGTTTACATTTTTGCTCAGTTTTGAAATTAATAAATGAATAAACCTTAGATTGTATGGGATAAACTCTATCTTTCAACCTTTATTACACTTACTAATTTGTTTCAGACGATTTTTTATTGCAAAGAAATTTTGATGTGAAACATATGAATGAAACGGCAAATTGATCATTTTAAGAATATTTTCTTGCAGTAACAAATTGTTGAACATATATGCAAATTTTGAAGCGGTTTATCTAAAACACAAATTGCATAAAAAATCGTTATGTTAATTAATCAGCCGTTTCTGTTCATTTTAATTATAAATTTTATAACCTCTAATTAAGATACTGTTAAAATTTAAAATCTCACTTACTGCCCTCTTGCGTTTTCTCTTGCTATTTTTATATTTTCCTTTTGTTTTTTCTACTTCTATATCGTGTTTTAGAGTATAAGACGCAACGGAATATAAAGAGCATTTTAATTTCGAAGCAGTTTTTCTAAAAAAAAAAACCACTTTTAACAATTATTATTGAGCTGTAAATGCAGAAAAAAAAGTTTTAGTAGTTTGAAACCAAATAGAACTCCCACGTTGACAGATATTTAAAGTTGATTGATATATTGTTAAATTAGTTGGCGAATTTGCACCTTTTTCTAAGATCTGCTCATAGGATGTAAACGATTCCTCCTTTCCCCTCTCCTCTCCTTTTTTTCTTCTAAATGTTAAGCCACGATACTGTATAGACAAACTACGGTGAAACTATTTCATTGGAGCAGATAACTCTTGAACATAAGTTTTAGCTGATTTAGAAAGTTGTTCGATTGAATCAATCGAACAACTTTCAGATTGAACTACTTTGAGATTGATCAACCGTTTTCACTTATAATTTCGCTCATGACAAACATGTGGTCAAGAATCGCTGCTTCCATTAGAAATAAAATATATGAAGTATCAGAATACAGAACTAGATCACAAAATTCATCAATTCGTAAAATAATTTTTCTTTACTGTGTTACTATAAATTACGATACTTTGTGAAAGTAATGTTAGTTTATTAATGTCTGAAAATTTATTTTGGCCTTCTCTAAAATGTATACAGAGATAGAATGTGTATCCTTGTGGTATGAAATGTATGCTTCCGGCGCATTTCAGTTCAATGCAACTTAGATCCCAACACATAGCTATACAACTGTTTCCTATAGGCTTTCTTACTTATGTTAAAAAATCAGTGCTAGTATAAATTAGTGCTAATCTTACGCTACAACATTGGCTAAACATACTTCTCGTCACTGTGCTGATATCATTGTTAGACCCAAAGAACTATTTAAAACGTGTCACTTGCTTGAAATGCTTTATGGTAACTTGAAACAGAATGAGGATAAAGACTTTACAAGAGTTTAACATTCCCCTTAAACTGATAAGGTTGCTTAAAATGGCAACTTCACCAACTAAAGCAAAAGTGAAGATACAAAATAAATTATTCAGGGAATTCGAAATTGTGACTTTATTGTGACAAGGTGATGTTCTATTAACCTTGTTGTTTAACGTTTGCCTCTAAAAAGTGATGCGGAATACATTATCAAATTGCGGTGGAACTATTCTCAATAGAACAAAACAGGTTCTAGCTTTTGCTGATGATGTAGTATTGATGGCAAGTAGTAAATACGAACTCGTTGACTTTTTTAAAGAATTAACCAGAGAAGCCAGTATTTTTGGTTTGAAAATAAATATTAAAAAGACCAAATACATGATAATGGATTGTCAGGGAACTGGTCCGAACACAGAACTTGAGATAAATGAAGAGACATAATTTGAAAGGGTTACAGAATTCAAATACTTCGGTTCTGTTACCACCAAAAAGAACAATATTATGCCAGAGATTAAACAAAGAATAAATGCTGGAAATCGCAGTTTTTTTGCACTATGAAATTATTAACATCTAAAGTAGTAACAAGGGGAACAAAGATCCAGGTTTATAAAACTATAATCATACCAACAGTTACCTATGGGTCAGAGACCTGGACTTTAACTCAAACAGAAGAGAAGGTGCTAACCAACCGGGAAAGGAAAATTCTAAGAGCTATTTTTGGACCTATCAAAGACGGTGGTTTTTGGAAGAAGAGTAATAATTTCGACATTGAAAGTCTATTCAAAGGAAAAAATATAATTAATTTTGTAAAAACAAAAATAATACAATGACTGGGACTCTTTGAGAGAATGGAGGAAAACAAAGGCACTAAGGATATTTTCAGGGGACATAGCCAGGGCCAGAGGAAAAGAGGAAGGCCGGTTAAAAGATGGGTAGATGAGGTAGAGAAAGACCTTAAAAATCTAAATGTCCGAAACTGGAAAGAAAAAGCGAAAGACAGAGGGCTTTGGAGGAAAATTGTTAGAGAGGCCATGGTCCAACATGGGCTGTAATGCCAGGGAGTTAGTTAGTTAGTTAGTTAAAACATAAGAAGATGCAATGCAAGTTACACAGTACAACACAACCCAACTCGTACCTAAACAATCATCAGGCTTGAAATCTATTTAGCATTGCTTTTTAAAAGTACATCCACTAGAGCGTTTCTCTCGATAGGGCATATCACTCGGCGTTACTTTACAAGAAAACCATATAGCATTGAATTTTGAAATTATATTTATGCGGACTGACTCACGATAGGGCAGGTAGCTCAGTGTTATTTGTAGCAGAACCTTATACCATTGAGTGTTGAAATTGCATCCATTTGTGACATCGCTCCCAACAAAGGATGTCAGACGCTTTGTGTGAAGCAGCAGCTAAGTGCAAAAATTGTGATAAACATGACACAAAATAGTGCATGCTGGAAAGTAATCTCATGTAATCATGAATTTTCTGTTTTTAATTAGAGAAAATTATGTTTTGCGAGAGAAATTAATGTAGAAATTTATGTTTTGCGAGACTTCAGCAGATTTTAAACTGTCGAACCGAATCATATTCAATCTTCGAATGCATTGTATCTGTCTTTCTCCACATATTTTCTTTCAAGGCTGTTAGTAACTAGGTAACTTTTAACAGTTAAAATTAACTGTAACTAGTACAAAGTACAATAACATTTTATGTTTTGCATACATTCAAAATGTATCAAAAGTGAAAATAAACTGGAAAGACAATTTATAACTAATAGGGTGGGGGAATGAATATGCAAATGATATCTCAAGAAAAATGAAGTAAATTACGTTTAATTCTTTTAAATTTAATCAAAAATATCTAGTAATTGAATGAGATAAATGCTCAGAGAACAAACAGCGGCTATTAAGTAAATGAATCTAAGAAATATTCAGAATTTTATAAAACTCTTCTTTTTGAATAAAATTTTCTATAAAATGGCAAAACTTATCCCGAGTCCAGAATTTATCTCTGAAATATTTTTCACTTTTTTTTTAATTCCCTTTTTTTTTGGTAGAAAATGTGTGGGACTAGCATTTAACCATAAATCACAGTACTGAAATCACAAATAAAATTACAATGATGAAACTGGTAGTCAAGATAGCACATTACCGATATATTTTAGTAACTCACAAATTTGTTTCCAATATTTTGTTTGCCGAGCAATTTTTCTCAGACCTTCTCAGAATAAGTTAAAGACCAATAATAATCTTTTTTTTTTTTTTTTGCCGTGCTTCTCAAATTTATTGGTAGTATGCCTTCTTTATTTGAATTGCATATTTTTCCCCGATATTCTGTAGCTTCAATTTTACTCCGCTGTAAATTAATGACACATCAACAAGCTTGTAACGTGCACTTTGTTTTAAAGAGCAAATTAAACGGATGGATAAATAAATTTTTCTCATGAAATGTGAGCTTTTTCTTGCTTTTTTTTCCAAATGAAGTAAGTAAAAACAAGTAAGAATCACATACTACGTTTTGAGCATGATAATTAACAAACCATTAAAGTTTTAAAGTTTTTATTTGTAAATTTAAAATAATGCGTTTAAATAACATGGATCAAGCTATGTTTGTTGGTTATTTGCGGAGATAAGAATTAAAGTTAGCTAATTATTTTAATTGTAACTTACCACTAAACTTATTTTTAAAGTCATTTACTTTTACAGCAACTTTAAGTGAGTTTTTCATGTAAAAGTAAAAGTTGCGCTTGGTCCACAATTAGTACCTCGGTACTAGCTGAAAATTAGTCAAAGAAAAAAAATGTCTTTTTGTGTACTTGTAGATAATAAATAAGTGCTTCCAGAAGTGCATATCACATACGATTATAATAATGCACAGAAAAAAATACGAGAATGTGATCCGAAACTAGCACAAGTTGTGTGTTAAAACTCAGGATATTACTTGTATGCCCAAATGATTACCTGAAAATTACATAATCATAGAATAATTCCCAACTATGGATTCTAATCAAGAAGTGGCATGAGTTCGAGCACTATAATTAAACGCTGTTTTTTGCTCATTAGTGTACATTTGTCCCTTCCGGAATAGCGCGTTATTGCTCAACTTCTGACAAGTGTGGTGGTACCACAAGTTTCATTTTTTACATCGGCTCCAACTTTTTATCATAAAATTATCTTTAAATATCCCACCGCATGTGTTATCTTGAATTTCGCTCTTTTAACTGGGTGCTGTCTTTTTTTCATTTTTCAAAAAAAAAAAAAAAAAAAATGTTAATTTTTCTTTACTTTAATCAGAAAAGCAATTGAAGGTTACGTTTGGTATAGTAAATATTATTTTGAAAGATTTCTTATTGTTTTCTTCTGGATCCAAATGTTCTTTCATCTTCTAAATATGAGAAATACTACCAAGAAAGAGCTTAATCTGGCGTTAAACGATGATCCAGGGTGTAGGCAAAATGTGTTATGGAAAGTTTAAAACATCACACTTTTAATTAAAAAATTATTTAAACTTTACGTGTATTAATCTTAACCCGCACCATAAAACATGTCTGAAGTTTTTAAAATGACTCACCTTCAGGAGAAGAGGAAATGCATTAAGTCAAATTATGATTTTTTTTAAACACAAACCATACGTTTGGCCTTCCTTCCCAAATAAATTACATTTTTAAATATAGCTTTCGCTAATTTCATTTCAAATTTGTGGCAAACAAGCGTTCTTCCGTCTCCAAGAGTTGCTTCTCTTGCAAATGATGGAATTGCAAGCAGTCAGGCATAGAAACATACTGCAACAAAAACAGTAATGCTAACTTAAGAGTACAGATACTGTGAGGCAGAACTAACGACCTTAGCCTAACTATATTGTCACGCTTGAAATTTGAACTAGTCTTACGCTTTTTGTACTTTGTAACCTCTCCATGCAAAAGAGTAGAATTAAAAAGAATGTTAGAGCGATTTACATCCCTAATGTGTTAATACAAGGTTGAAGGAAATTTTTGTTTAACTGTCACGTTTTGATAAACCTGGAAGGAAAAAAATAGTTTTATTTTTTGCAGCATAATATATTTAAGTGTTTTGGAGCAGGAGATGACTTAGTTTTTTAAAAAAAAGTAATCTTTAAAAAGTAATTGCAGCTCAGTGAATGCGTTTGGTTTAACATATCTATCAGTTGGCTTTGTGATGATTTGGTTTGGACACTTGCGGGGAAGTGCTAAATGCATGAAAAAAAAAAAAAAAAACACTACCACGTTACTAAAATTAGTAGTTTATCGATGTATCTAAGCAGAATATTTACTGGTTCTTTCTATTCTTCGAAGCACTATTTTAACTGGTTGTTGGATGCAATAAAAATTGGGTTGTTCTTCTATCCCGTGTCGCATAGTAGGATTCTCCCCGTGTGACGATTTTTAGCAAGAGCACCATGGGAATAGCTAATATACATGCAAAAGAAGATTTTGTTAATTTTTTTTTTAGCAGTCAAAAACAATTTAACATACGTATTTTCAGTTTTGCATGATTCATTTTTTTAGCTTCGAAGTTTCTATTTTAATTCGATACAAGATTTCGCTAAGGAAGGACAATTTCTTTTTGACGTTACCCAATTCCCGAAAATTCACAGCAATGTGGGAAATTGCGAAGTTTTAGTTAGCTATTCACACACTCTTTAATAATACTTGACTTTCTAGGGTGGGGTGGGATGAAGTGTGCCTGGGCGTTTGGGGGCTGACAATTGCACCCATTGTTTCTCCCCTTGTAATCGCTCTTGCATTGCGGTGCATCTTACAGAGAAAGGGTAAAATATGCGGTCTTAATTTAAAGTCGTGCACACTCACCTTTACGTCCTATAAATAATTTAAGCCAACTTGTCAAAAAGAATGAACAAATAACTGTCAAACCTTTCTTGAAATGTGATATTTAACACTCTTATGAAACGAAGTTCATTCTAAGTACATAAATATGATTATGATGATAAAGAAAACAGAAGAAGAAGAAAAAAGAGTTCATGACAAACGCAAAGTGTCAAATGACTGACATTGGTTTTAAAGGTTTGTGAATTTGTCAGTTAACTATTAAAAACAGTACAGCAGTTTATTAATTTGAAAAAATCATACCTCAAAGTTATGATAGATTGCGAAAAATTATATTAAATTTGATGGGTTGAAATTTAATTCAAATTTCAACATGGATCAATCATGAGTTGAAATTTAATATAAATTGGGCCACTCTAATATTGAAACATTCTTTATAATATATGATATTTCAAATGCCATTTTTGGGAATTGTACACGTTCTGGATAGACAATCGGACATAAGTAGGTATCTAGGAAATCCGAGTATATATCTAGAAGATCTGAGTCTCGATAAAAGATCCTGGGATTCCGAAGAGTTACAAACCAGGTAATGACCCATTTTGAGATCACTTGGTGAATGGGAACGGTCAATAAAAAATGGTAATTTAAATTAAATATGAGTATGATTTTTTTTCTTTTTTGTTTCGCAAAATTTGGCAGCGAAGAAAGGAATAACAATCCAAGTAATTAAAATAACAGCAGTAGTAGAAATTAAATCATTGTTTAATTCGAGAAAAAAATGGTACCATCCTTCTCCACCTTTTTATTCTTTTAAATACTTATTTATTTTTTATTAACTATTATTTTTAGAGCTACAAATGCAGATTCTTTAAGTTTTAGCGTAAGCAAGAAGTAGTTTTAAGCTGATTAAGTAATAGTTTTAAGATAACATCTTAGTCAGCAGTGAAATGAATTGAAATCTGATGATGAACCAGGACAGCTAAGGGATGGGAAATAGTTGACTGGTAAAATTTGGACATGCTTGAAATTTTGGTTTTGAGGTATGGAGTTAGAAAATCAAGGTATCGTGAAACGTCTTAACATAGACTTAATCGAATAGCAATAAGAGACCCCAGCTGACAATTGCTCGTCTAATAAAAATGGTCCTGACTCTAGCTCCACACTAAGCGGTGCCTTTAGAAGAATGCAGTAAAAGTGATGTTAATATGTGTGATTTTTTGATTCCTCGTTGTTACGGAGTTTAACATTCCCATTTAGCGAAAAATGTGTCTTATTGGTGCACCCAAATGTTCCACGAACATTTTTCATTTAACTTCAGCTGTCCAAAGATTTGAAAAGCGAAAGATTCTCTTATAGCAAGGTATTTAAATTCGTGTTGTTGCCTTTGATTTGATATGAATAGTACTTCAGCATTTTGCGAACAGTTTTGTAGCCATATTTATCGATATTTTCCCCCGAGTCATCCTCACTTCAAAGTATAACTTTAATTATTAAGAGTTTGTATTTAAATGTCTTAATTGAGCTTGTTAGTTAAATATCTCAACATGAGTGACTCAGACAATAGTTTTTTTTCGAAAAAAAAAAATCCATTTTTAAAACCAAATTTAAATTTTAAGGTATTATTCAACAGTTAATCAACTGTTATTTAATTAACAATGATATTTTCTTTTTTTCTTCTCTCGGCTTTTATTTAATTATCTATTTTAATTTAAAATTTACTTCCGCATTTAAAATTCCTGAAAATAAAACAACAAATTCCTATTTTAATTTTTATAAAGAAATAAAGAGTAAATAAATAAAAGAGGAAAATTAAAAGAAAAAAAGAAAGAAAGAAAAATGTAGACTGTTTCAACGTCCATGAAAACATGAAGTAAAAGAAAAGATGAGGAAGAAGAAGAAAGGAAGGAACAAAAATAAATTTAACTAAAAAAAAAAAATCTTTATCAAATGTGTCATAATTTGTGGAATTTCGATCGCCTGTTGTTTCACTTTAATCTCGATGACAAATGTTTTGTTGGAATGACAATCATTAAACAATCAGCACCAAGGGGAGAAAAAAGAAGAAAGCATTTGCATAACCATTTCATTGAATTCCACTTAACCCAAAGACATTCAGTTTGTTTCAGGAAATAACCGGACTTAATTTGCACCGTGATCCCGGAAAAAAATTAAAACGAATCTCTCCCAGAAGACGAATGAAATTGAATAAATGGCGTTCGGGCAACCCTCTAGTTCAAGGCAAAGGGGTGGAAATGAAGAACCACCCTTTGACAGCCCAAAGGGGTTAGATACCCCTACCTCAAATCATTCCTCACCGGTCGTCTTACATATCTCAGCAGCATCGCCATGGAAACAAGGAGTTCACGTGACCTGCTGCGACTCGTGATTGGTTGAGCAACGCACTTATGCATGCCTTGCGCCATACTTATGCATATTCCAAGAAAATGCAGGAACAATTTTTATCGACATTTTTTTTTCTTGCATTTGTATTCGGGATCAGTTTAAAATGAAGAAAGGGAGTTCCGAGGCTGCGCACTGAAAAAAGGAGGAGGGAGGATACTGCTTGTTTATTTTGAAGGTCAATTACAGTTAATTGAACCGTTCAAATATCACAAAACAAGAATCAATAAAACACCTGATATCGTTTTTGGTGGAAATTGTTTTGAAACTGATATGAAATGCGGGTGGATATTTTTTTTATTAATGTAATTTATTAATTTACTTATCAAATTTATTTGCGAGAATGATCACGTAAAATTTATCTGCCTATAATAAGTAAGTTATACTTTTAACTTTTCTTTTTGTAAAATTTCAAAGCAGTCCAACCACGCATTTTTTTTAACAACTTCATACAAAATTTAACTGTTTTAAATTTAACTGTTGCAGCAAGAATTAAATAGTATTTCTGCGCCCCCCCCCCCCTCCCAGCTTTTTTTTTTTTTTTGGTTTCTCAAATATTATTTGTAATTGCTAAAATAAACTACCATATTAATGTACCCAGTTAATTCTGCTTAGCTTGTAAAACAGTTTTTATGACAAGGAAGATTGTTTTATGAGAAAACAACTCTAAAGGGGCTGATCTCTTGGCTGCTGGACTTGTATTTGCATATTTATGCAAACTGTACAGAAGTAATCGAAAGTTAAATGTTAAGAACAGCAGCGTTCATTTTGCCTAGCTCTAAAATGTCTTCTAAATTGTAGCGTAAAACTAATATTTCTGAAGGTTACACCATGACAACTAGATAATAAATAAAAATCAATACAGTGACATACTTTTTTTCAGGCTAAAACCGCATATAAATGCAGAGAAAATCGAAATATTTTCAATTTATTTTTGATGATAATACCGCAGTTTCATTTCTATTGATTTAATTTGCTTAGAGGAGACTAGAAGCTGATGACGCAAAAGTCTTTTTGCGCAAAATAAATAATATCCATGCAAAGTTTTTTCAACACAGAATATGAATAATGATAATACTTCTTTAAACAACATTAAATCAGCTAGAACATTTTACTACTTGGACAGAATTCACAGTTTATGTTTTCGCCTCATCAAAGTAAATACTGCTATTTACGTCTATTTGTACTTTTAAAAGCCTTTTCACTAATTTTAATTTTGGAGAGACATACTCAAAGTACCAAATATATCACAGATTAAGATCCTATAAGTGCAAACCCTTTTGTGACTGTACATGTGGATTTGAATTCTTAATATTTTAAATTCTTACATTGAGGGGGCTAATGGGACTGGTAGTAAAAGGACTAATAGAGTAGCTGAAACAGATGAAACTAGTAATTTTTTTAAATTAAAATTGTGCTTTAGATTTTTACTACATTATTAAAAGTTGTTTTCAGCAACTTGTTTTACAAAAAAAAAAAAAAAATAGTCATTTTTGGTTAAATATAACCTAACAAATTTAAAGCAAACCGAACTTATAATTTCATTACAACATGATTAAGTAAATACATAAAATAAAATAAATTAATAAATAAATTAGAACATTAAGTTCTATTTAGTAACAGTTCTAAATATTTAATTTGTGACATTTTGAAACAAAGTATTGAAAACTAATAAGATCTGACGAAAGAAACAAGCATAAAATCCCTATGCATAAAATTTTTAATAGAGAGCAATAGTGCCCGAGTAGTTGCTATGATGCACACTATGTCAAAGTACAGTTTGTACCATTATATTAAAGAAATTAAAATGTAAGGGCGAAGCATTTGCCATTTAATCGATACTTTACATGCAAATGAAAATAAATTTTGGCAAACAATGCCACTATAAAAGTTCAACAGCACCTACAATCACGAATTTCAGTTTTTCTTTAATGACCTTAAATACAATCTAATAAAACAACCATAGTTAAAAGAAAAATGAAATGACTTCCATGATTATTTCAAACATAAGTTATTGTACGTTATTTTTTAAATCTTACAAATTTTATTAATTTTACGTATCTGTCCCATTAGCCTTGCATCAAGACCCATTAGAGCCCGCGGTTAATGATACAAAATTATGATTTCTAAAATTGGAATTCCTCCAAGACAGAACTCGGAAAGACCTTTTTAACTGTGTATCCCACAAGTTGTGGAGGAGCGCTACCTCGAATTTGTATGAAGGCTCAAGGGCATATAACGGGCGCCGAATTCCGCCTGAGATCATCTCTATAGACTTAAAAACATCCCTTGCCCGATATGCACAATGTGCAGTGTGCATCCTTGGAGATGACAAGGGCTCTGGCTACCTGCTTCACTATCCTACGTTTTGCAGGACTTCCCTGTAACTGTTCATAAATCTGCCATTACCAAAAAAATAGAATTCCTGTAAAAGGGTTATCTAATTATCAACAAATCTCTAATTACACTGGTCTACAGTGGTTTGCTAACAACAACCAAATTGTTATTTTTATTATTAATTCATATTGTTATTTAAATACCTGCAAGTAAAAAAGTTCCACCACGTCACATTTTTGTGTAACAAAAAAAGGAGCTTTCTACTATTTTCGTGATTTTTGTTTCGCATGTGGCCATCCCTGTCCTTCAGGTACTCTACAATTCCACCGTATCTAGTTATTTCTGACATCCCAGTATGTAAACATTATTTATTAAATATAATTGTGTGCTTTTACAAAACGGTTCGTGTTGAAAATGGCAAATTTTGAGCGCAGATGTTGTAAAGCTATGCCAGAAAAGTTTTGTTACATTTGTGGACGGTTTGTTTTAAAAGCACGAGATAGACGCTTAACATAAAACGTTAGTACAACTTATTTCCTGTACTTCCGGTGCAATGTTAGTTACCAGGATAAAAGTCGGGCTTTTTACGTGTTTGCGTAAGTTAAAATGTCGCTCTTGGTCAGTAGATGGAAGGCAAAAGAAGCTCCTTACCGTTTGCTGTCCCACTGGTATGGCGAGAACCTTCAAATCATTTTGATTAATGTTACTTTTGTCTTACAAACATAGAAGGATATTCCAGAAAAAAAAACCCCCAAAATTGAGTGTCCTAATATCCCATCTGCACTTTGATCAGTCTCACATGGCGAAGATTTACCGGTACCAACTGCACCAATGAATTGGAAAGATATTAACATTCAAGAGATGAATGACATTGAAGACACATTCGAAACAGATGTTGCTGAAGATACTTGTGACTTAAATTTAAGAGCTGAGACTTGGAGTGAACTCCATTTTATTCGTCAAATGAACTGAATGATTTGGTGTACGAACCAGTTGCCTATTTAGCTTCAGTGCATAGTATAAGTTTCTTTAAGGCATAGGATAAGTTAACTTATGCTAACATGGTGACTATTATAATTGCAATTTAGTATAAACAGTAAATTGAAGAATTTGTGGAGACTTAAAGGTCTTCACTACATTAAGGGGTCTTCAGGGCGTATTTACTAAGCGTTGTGTTTGTGGGATAGTCGAGCAACAGAACAGATTTTCGCAAAAAATGAATGGCTACAGTTTTTACATTCACATTTGAATTTTCCCTCAGAAAATCTTGTGAAGTCATTAACGAATTTCACAAGGATATTTGGTTTATGAAAACCTGATATCAATGTCATTGGGAATCAGCAATGATGGGCGACTATTGCTGGTTTCTAAAAAAGATTAGAGAAAAGATTGAACGCCACATAAGAGAAAAGAAAATGATAACATTTCATCCTAAGTATAAAAGTTTGATAGTTTTATGTTTTAATTAGTCTAAATATGTATATTTTTTCAATTAAAATAGAATTTAATGATAAACTAATGGGAAAATCATGATAAAAATTGTGATTTCAATGCATTTGTGAGTTCCTTCTAGTACTGTAAGGTAGTCATAACAAAAAACTGTACGTGTTACAGCTTTATTACAATTATATTCCAATTATACGCTACAAAATTAGTTGAAAATAGCTAATTTCATTTGTGTTAGGAGAAAAAATACTTTTTGTCGACTAGTGTTATTAACAAAGTCTGCATTTTTTATTGATCAGATAAACTTTCCTTGATATTGTAAAAATAATCTTAGTGTATGCCTTTTTCGTTAATTTTTTATATATTTGTTATAATCATTGTTTTTTTCCTTTTTACAAAAATACAGACTGAATTCAAAATTTCTCTTATTACCCTCCACTCTCTTCTAGTTATTTATTTATTTACTAAAGTTCATTTTTGAGAATGATTAGGTATAATTAATCCTCTTATAATAATTAAAACATATTTTTTACTTTTTCAAAAATTTGAAGCATTTAATTTCACAAATCTTATAAACTTTTAAACACTTTACTCCTTATGACTACACAAAACTAATTACGCTTAAAGAAGAAAGTATGTTGTAAGCAGAAACTAGATTTAGATAGTATAGCTTAAAACTGATTAGTAAAATTCTCAAAAGAAGTAATACTAAGCATTAATACTATCAACGCCTTCCCCTATCTTGTAAAACAGTTTTTGCAACGTTGAGAAATGATATTCTCAGAAGGCGAAATTAAAGGGGAAGGTTTGTATGAAATCTTCACTGGACACAAGTTCTAGCAATAATAATTATTATCCCTATGTGTAATTAAAATTATATACAGTTCAAATGTATTGCATTATTGCTGTGGATTTCAATGCTAATCTAATGCATGAATATATGTGGTCAAAGGTTGTTATACTTCTAAACTACAAGCAGCTCAGAAAGTTTACCAATAATTTATTGCAACTGATTTTTTAAATATCAGACCCTTTTGTTTCTTTTATTTTTTGCAAAATATTTATAAATTTATTCGGTTTGAAATTTATAAAAATAGTTCAAATGCTTACAAACGATTTCGCTAAGATTATAAATGTGATCATGAAAAAATATTCCATGTATTATTTCTTTTTTCTTCTTCTTCAAAATGCTGACACAATTTAGTGGAATTTTGTTTGTGCAATGAGACAAGGATTTTAGTCATATTCCCGTATCATATGTTGATATAAATGGAATAACAGAGATACTGATGGGGTTATTAACTCATGATGATTTATTCTGAAGTTTAATATGCAATTGGAGGATCTTACAATGCATCATATTTTTTAGTTTATTTTACTACCTTTTGAATGAAGTCTGCAGAATATTGATTAAGTTTTTAAGACTTTTTGTTAACTTATGTATAACTTTTCCAAAAAAGTCATTTTTTAAAGTCACGTACTATATTGTCTACGAAGAAAAAGGTTTGGTAGAGTTAAAATGCATATCAGGATTTATACTTCCATAGACGTTAACCATAAAATGTATAGAATTTATAAAAGGGTATTTTTTTAGTTTTATTTTTCTACCTTTTGAATGACGTCTTCAGAATATTGATTAAGTTTTTAAGACTTTTTGTTATCTTATGTATAACTTTTCCAAAAGATCATTTTTTAAAGATACGTCTATATTGTCTACGAAGAAAAATTATTTGTAGAGTGGAAATGCATATCGGGATTCACATACTTCCATAAACGTTAACCATAAAATGAATAGAATTTATAAAAGGGTAAATAGAAACTGTTTGCGTATTCTAGACACGTTTTTAATAAGTATACTGAATATATTGGTAGTCGGTGGGTTAAGCAAAGGAGAGGTCCTCTGGTCCAATGCCTCCATGAAGCTTAAAACATTTCAATAATGAAAATTAAAGTTACTCCCTCCCTCTTGTCTAAAAGCTATTTTTCGTCATAGGCAATTTGATGTATGTATGTATGTCTGTATGACTTTATGCGAAATTGACATAGTTATAATTGTATTGAACTAATTGTTACGTTAAATTTATTTAAACTACCAAGCAACAGCTACTCTTAGCTTGGACCCCTCCCCCCTTGAAGAATTTCTCGCTACTTTATGGCAGAACAATAAAGAATGTCTTGCCATGTTGTATCAAACGAAGAATGGAATCCAAATCCTTTTAGCCTGTTTGGTCGTTTTTTCTCAACATAATAAGGTTGGAAAAAAAATCGTAGTCAGTAAGCGATGAGCATGAGGTAGTTAAGAAATTAATTCCTGGATGAGATGAAGTTGACATTACGCCATCAAAAATAGTTTAATGCAGCTTAATTTAGATAAAATAAATCACAACCGCGTCTTTTCTGGGTGAAGAAGTCCATTCTTTTGATCAGTAAAACTAAATTTGAGTACATTGATAGTGATTATGGAAGGAATGGCATGTAAAATAAAACTTGCTGCAGTGGATCTCCTTTACTGTGCTTGAAACAATGTTGTACTATCCTTTCAACATTTGTATGTTGCAATGGATCAGGTGAAATTGGGTGTTTTCTTAAAATGATCTAATTAGGAACATAAACCAGTTTGTAAAAACAATAAAGAGCATTTTAGGATCTCATATTTAACATATTAAACATACATTCGTAAACTTAGCGAAAAAAATAAAAAGTGAGTAAATTATTTCGAATGTACACAGTAAATAATATAGAGTGTTGGAAAAATTACAGGCTCATGGTAAAAATAGAAAATGAAATACAAAAGTTAGTTGTACAATAAATTCTTATGGTGAATAGAAATGAAACACAATAACGTTTTTATTAAAATACATTTTGCAATGTCTCTACTTGGTGTGGCCCATTTGGCCTTTATAACTGCGAAATTCTCCGTAGCATCGAGCTGATATCTTTCTTACAACGATTTATCTGTAAATTGAAATTGTAATTTACAAATTAAAGGAAAAAAGTAAACAAATTTTTAAAAAAAGGAAATATTATTACATTTAAAATAATCATATTTTAATCCTCCCCCTTAGAAGTTAAGCCACCACTCTTGACACTAAATAATCAAACGGGAGAAAAAAATAGAAAACAGGTGTTCCCACTTTCCTGTGAAAAAATAATAAACAAAATAAATATTTAAAAAAAAACGGAAAAAATATTATTTTTAAAATATTAAAACGTAGACACATATTTAGGACAATCATATAATCACATTCTCCCCTACCCTTTAGAAGTTAAATAACCATTGTTGACACTGTACAGAATCAAACGAAAAAAAAAACCCATAAAACTGGCATTCCATTTTTTTTTTCTTTTTTGAAAAAAAAAAAAAAAAAAATCAAACGAACCTTTCAAACATACAATGATAGGGAAAACAACTTTCAGTCGTACTATTTGGTAAAAAATTACAGCAACCCTAAATCAATTAAATTTAATTAAAACACTCTTAAAACATAGAAACATGTTGAACCTAATAATATGATGAACACTGATTTAAAAGTACATCGAGTTT
Organism: Octonoba sinensis; assembly: GCA_038502835.1. Lineage (NCBI taxonomy): Eukaryota > Metazoa > Arthropoda > Arachnida > Araneae > Uloboridae > Octonoba > Octonoba sinensis. The sequence continues at coordinate 87,994,934 of CM076604.1, forward strand.
AAGAAGTTATTTTTAAAAAGTGAAATTCATTGTTTTTTGTTTGACGAAATGTGAACGCATGTATTCTGATTAATTCTTTCTTTCTTTTCAGAATATACAACTCTACATTCAATAACAAGAGAGTAGATCATAGGAAAACTGCTTATAAGTTGGAGAATAAAGGTCATCAAGAATTTTTCTAACTATTTTCAGGATTTTTTTTAAGTGATGTTTTTCTCTCTATCTGTGCACGATACACTATGCTGCCGTGGTAAGCATAAGAGCGGTTGATATCTACAGCTAAGCTCAAAATGAGAGCTTGCTGAAAAAGCTTTACACCTCAGTATAATACATAATTGAGACGCCACTTTAGTATGATAATTATTGCCTTTTTTATAACAAATGTTTTGTTTGTCACGTGCGGTTTTTCCTGTTTGGCCATTAACCTGGTAAAGACAGTCATTCTACTACTATCGACATTCAACTCTATTTCTATTAATTCTACTAAAATTCTACTACAAGTGAAATTCGATGTTGAAAACTCATAATGTCACGTAAATGCAGAAATATACCATTTGTTACTACTATTGTTGTTGTTATTTTAAAAAAAAAAAAAGCAATGCACTTGAAAAATGTAACAAACACTCCATGAACCTTTACTGTGCTCTCCTGATTGTTTTACAACAATAATTACAATTCATTGAAAATAGAAAAATTAATTTCATGCATTCCAGGGTGTGTATATTTCGGAGAAGACAAAGTCGAACATTAAAAGAACTTTCTAAATTCAAGTTTTAAAACAGTAACATTTTTATTTAAAAAATGTAGTTTGATTTAAGTTCGGAGTGAGCCCAAGCCCACTCCCCCCCCCCCTTATCCCCTTAAATGTGTCGTTGTGTGGATTCACAAAGTGGATGGATCACAGTGGAGAAACCTTAGTTTTTTTACATTAAATTAGTAAAAATTACCTTTCTTTTTTTGGTTATGAACTTATACTACTTTTGGTTATGAACTTTTTTATATTGCTTTATTCTGAAGAACATAATGCAAACATATTTTTAAAATAAAATTAATAAAAATTCGGAAGAAATTTAAAAAAAAAGCAAGAAATAAATGAAACTAAAAGAAATTAGTATTGCGGGAAAGCAAGTTGAAATCAGCGAATTATAAGATTTGGAAATGAAATGAAGCGATTGTTTTGTAAGTGGCGCCAGTCTACTTTTTGTTATTTTGAGATACTTAAAGGTTCGTATTTCAATAAATTAAAAATATTAGTAAATATTGATAGATACATTTTTTGTATCTTGTAAAGTCTGATAATGTAAGTTTTATAATCCAAACGTATTTAAAAGGGTTGACTGAAAAATATAAAAGTTGCGAGATGGTTTATTACAACTACTTTATTACAACTGACTTGCCTCACTTTCAAAATTAATGAATTATTGTAATTGCAATCAATCCTTACTTGAAGTGGATGATATTTCAGCAGAACCACGCTATTTCAATAATAAAAACAAAACACTATTGAAATTTAAGGACTATTTATTGATTTAATAAAGGGTAACGTACAAAATATAAAACATTTTTTAAATATTATAATAAAGATATAACAAAAATCAATTTATTTTTCTTAAGAATTTCAATAAAATTATACATGTTCGCTAAGCATGTACTTTATTATACTGAATTTTACTCACGATTAAACATTTTAAAATATGCATAATGAACACGAGGTGTTATATGGAAATAAATCCATCATGACCTTATATTTGTCAGATTTTTAGCTTACTTTATTATAAAAGTTTTTAAAAAAAAGTATGAAGGAAGGCTGAATGTATCGTCAAAAATGAATAAAAATAAAAAAAAAGTGAAGTAATTAAACAAAGATTGAAATATAAAAAATTGAAAGGAAGGTTTTAAGATGGGGGAAAATATGTCGGTCTGTCTGTCCTTCCTTAAAAACTTCTGTGAAAAATTGTCCGATTCGAAATATATATATATATATATATATATATATATATATATATATTGCATTCGAAAGATCTCAGCAAAGTAATATCATTTCCATATTTTAATTTTTGATTTGAACAATTTTTCGGAAAATTTTGAACAGTTCGAAAAATGTCGACATTAGCACCTATGGGGAAGCATAAGGTCAATAATATAAATCCCGGAAATAAGATCCAAGTTCCCGTGAACAAGCTAATTGGAAGTAGCTCTCAACAAGAAATACTTTTTGATTTGAACAACTTTTGTTCAACTTTGAATAGTTCAAAAGAATTTAGCATTATCGCCCACGGGGAAATTTTAATCTTATATAAATCCTTATCTACTAGATATATTTGCTTAAACAAACTTTATCGAAAGAATCTTATGACGTAAAACATGTAAAGATACTAAGTTCTTCGATCCTACACGAGCCTATTTTCTCATGATTTTTTTATCTGGATTTTTAAGGATCCTTCTGAATGAAAGAAGGAATAAATGAATGAATGGAAGAAAGGAGGAAATGAATAAGTGAATAAATGAAAATATTATTGAATTAATGAATGAATGATCGAATAAATACCTGAATGAGTGAATGAATGAATACAGGAATTAGTGAATGATTGGATGAATAAACACAGGACTGAGTGCATGAATGAATGAATTTTCCCACGAAATTTTCTGATCTCTATTTTTAACTAAATTTGTGAATGAAAGATGGAATACATGATTGAGTGAAAGAAAGAATGCATAAATGATTAAATAAATGAATGAATGAATGAGTGAATGAATAAGTGATTAAGTAAACGAATCACTAAATACATGAATGAGTGAACAAATTAGCAAATAAATGTATGAATGAATATGTATTGTTGTAACTGTTGAAAAGGTATATTTGAAGTAATTAAGAATTAAAGTTGAATCAGAAAGAGAGAAATGGCTTGATTATAAATTTTATGTTGGTGTATACGGGAAAGTAGGCTCGTATAGCTCTGGACAGAACTTCTTGACACTCTGAATTCTAGACAAATTCTGAACTCCAGACATAAAATTTTATTTTATATTTCCCAAATTGCTGGTTTTGTTGATAAATATATAGTTTTAAATTCAGCATCTCGTTCGATTGTTTTGTACAATATTTTGTATGACGATCCAGCATATGCTTAACCAATTCAGTTTCTTCATCGGTATTTTTCTTTCTCTTTAAAACCACTTTCTCCAAAGGTTGGGTTTAAAAAAAATTCTTCATTTCATGCATTAAAATTTTTATCATGTTTTCGACAAAGTCGTATTATTTTGTAGTAATCCTGGAGGATATACAAGGATTTGATTTTCCGGATTGCCATTTCTGCCGCTCCAAAGTCACGAGCGTTTGCTACAAATTATCTAAGATGGAGTTGCACCGCTTTCGAAAAAAAAAAGCATATTTGCAATACTGTTAAAAGTTGAAACTTCCATCTCAAAAATATTAGGGCCCTGAATTGTTCTTTACTATAAACTATTTACAGACAAAAAGATCACAATAATTTTCATCAACTACCAATATGTACATTTTTATAATTACCTGCTCCACTTTCAAAAGTAACGTCTAAAATATTGAGAAACGTATTTGAAAAATTTATGCTCTAGCTTCCTGAGCAGAAATCTGAAAGGGCTATGGCAATGTCCTTTACATAAATAATGGAATCATGTCCAGTTTCTGGAAGATGTAAATTACTTTCACCTTACGTTTTCCCTATATACCTTATAAGAAAATAATCATCATCACTTTTTTGAACAATCAATCGTACAACGTAATAAAAAACTTCCTTTTTTGCTTCCTTTACAAGCATTTAGTTTTCATATTATTCAAACACTTATTTTACTTTTTTATATATATTATTTGAATTAATTAGTTCGGAGCATCAATGCTTCGCAATGTATTTCTGACAAATTTCTGTACAAATTTGAATTAAATAAAAAAGCAAATCTAATTTGTACTGCTAATCAGATTGCATGGTGTTCATGGCTGTAAAAAAAGTTTAGTTCTTACAGTCAGGAGTTCGGTCTTGATAAAAATTAAAAAACATTCGAGGTGTAAAATCATATTTTGAATAATAAAGGAACTTTGTTCACAAGTAAACTGTAAAAAAATTTTCACGTTATGAAAGCAGAAATCAGCATTAAAATGCGAACATATTTCGGGATTGCTTGGAATCCCGAAACAAATGTCTGCATTTTAATGCTCATTTGTGCTTTCATGACGTGAAATTTTTTTTACAGCTTATTTTGAATATCTTAAAATATAAAATCTGTAGAAAATGAGTACCTTCCAGGACTCTGTCTTTCCCCGCAAGCAACTAGTATTATCCTAAAGTCTATGAGACTTTATACGAACTAAAAGAGTTCGACAGTATTAAAGGGGGGTGGTACACTGTTCCTCTAGGTATATTGGGTCTCCTCTTTCCCTATGCTGTAACCTCACAGCTACAAAAGGCTCATCTTCTTATATATAAGCAGCTTATTCTGTCTGTCCGTCTGTCCGCTATAGAATCCCAGGCCGTTTTACCGATCGGGACCACATTCGGCATGATTAATGTTTACGACCCAAGAAACTCATCGCTGCAAAAATGAAAGTTGTGACTCTATTAGTTTTTTTTAATTATTATTTTTTTAATTTTTCAATGCTTTTTTTTTTTTGACCCGTTTTGTTTTATTTTTGCCTTGTTTCCGTCGTTTCCAACAGTATAATTACAGTTGCCATTGTTATTGTAACAAATATACTCATAATTATCGAAACGTTTCTCTAGCATATTGAGTGAGGCTTCGCCGCATTTGCAATTTCCGTTAAAAGATAATGTATATGCGAATTTAATTTAATCCTTTCTTTCTTTTAATTTATTTATTTATCTTCTGCCCTTTTTAATTCTTTTCTTATTAGAGTGGCAGCGCTCTTTTTGTCCAGTTTCGTTAAGCATAATAAAATTTTCAATAAGTTCTTTGGATGGTAAATATATATTTTTTACAAACAATTTAATTATATAGTAAATAATATATAGTAGTGTGGGACAGTAAGCGAAGGGGCGTCCTCGCCGCTTGACCTGGGAAATTCAGTTTGAATTAGCAAACATCTTTGCACAAATCATTTTGATTACAATTTATAATATCTAGAACAGCGGTCGTTTCTTATGACCGCCGGGCTTACTAGTATAATATGACTGTAGTAAATAAAATGCGCCCTAGAGACTGAAATAGAATCTTCTTTGAAAAACAAAAAATTAATTAAGAAACCGAGCCCAGTTTTTCTTTACATGAGTCATTTTCGTATTTTTGCATAATTTTGTATATAAATTTAGCTTATTATAAATTCTATTTTAAACGTCCTTAAAGAAACGTTAAACAAATTCATCAAATGCGAGATTTCATTTTATAATTTTTTTCCCCACGAATCAAATGAGCTCAGCTATAATAAGAAATGAAAATAAATGAAAAAAATGCTGAGTTAAAACAATTTTGTTTGACCACTAGTTCTGCTTCGCTGTCAAACATTACATTCTTATTTTTTGTAAAGGGATCAGAAGTGAAGAATGAAACTGTGGATTCCCACATACATAAATAAGTAGTTCAGTACTAACTTAGCGAAGATGTCTCTTTTTATGATTATGTTCGATTTAAAGGTTGAAATTTACTTCAATTTTGGAAATGAGTCACTGGGTGGAAGCAACGACCCTGACCCAGATGAAGTTTACTTGAATCCTTTTGCCCTTGAAGATACTAACCAGCATAAAAGGGTAAAACCATAACCCGTTCCATTTCCAGCACAATGCATACGGAAAACCCAGTTAGAGGGTAAAATTTGCAATTTCGTTGAAAAAGGGTTGGTTAGTTTAAGGGGAAAAAAATCCCTAACCAGGCAGCTGAAGGAAAACGGATGTAGGTCTGAAAGAGTTGCCCGGATGGGGTGAACTGGAAGGGGCCCCAAAGAGGTATCAGAGAGGGATAGAAGGGGTGGGCCCCACGATAAAGGGGCAAGGGTGAACGAACTTCCTCCTGCTCTGGATGAAACTGTTTGCTTATTGAATGGGAGTTCTTCCTGGTATGAGGCCAAAAAAAGGTATTGTGGCAGGCATATTTTTCATTTCAAGAAAGCTTTAACTTGAAAAACACAGACACACAAATATATTAATATATATATATGAATAAATAAAAATAAATAAATAAATAACCAATGTTAATTCTCAATAATTTTGAGAGAAAAAATCTTTCTAAGTACCACTTAACTTAATAATGAACTTATTACAGAGATCTTACAGTTATTTTGTCGAATAAACCGCTTGGTGGGAGAAAATGAAAATTTTAAGTTGCCTAAATTTGATATCTACTGAACCAGTAAGAAGCACTGTGAAGGTTCATTGGTGTACACAAAATTTATGTATTACTTTCTTATAAATTTAAAAATGCTTATTTTGGAAATTGCGACCGTTATTTTTATCTGAAATAAGCTAGCTTTCATAGTTACTACTTTATGAAATTTATTACTGAAGAACTACATAACAAAAAAATGAGAGTTTATGGAAAATAAGTAAATGTTTTGCAAATGTATATTTTAATGATGTATTAACTTATTAAAAATAAATATAAGATTTTAATAAGAAGGAGATGCAGATGAGTGGCACAAAAGTTTACCGAAGTGGTAGTTTTTTTTTTTGTTTTTTTTTTTCGTCGTTCACATTAGTACGCTATATATTACTTATATAAATATTTTACTGACTAATTTTTTAGAAAAAACGTGTATATTTTATAAGGAAGAAGCTGACCCATTTGCATTCAGGAGGCTCATTTTGTATTAACTTGTGAAATCAGTTTTTGTTAGAAGACCTTAAGCGGCCAATATTTGCCATTCACCACTGCGACAATCAAGATTCATTTTTTGCTAAATTATTGGTGTGGTATAATCTAGCCTTCTATACATTAATATTCACTGTTGTAATGTTGTTCAACAAAAAGCAGATTTTCATTAAAAAAAAAAAGAAAGAAAGAAAGAAAAGAAAATAATGCATGATTTGAGTACAATTTTAAAAGGTTCGCAATAGATTTTATGTACCGTGACCACACCATTTTTGAACACATAAAATTTTCTCTTATATATATATATATATATATATATATGATGCGCGAAATCAACCGAATCTTTACAGCTAGGAAACAAAAAAATTTGTACAGATTTCAATCAATATTTGTCAATCGAACGCTCTTTATTTTTAAAATAACTAATTTTCCAATAGCAGTTCAAGTTCGTAACATATTAACTTGACTAAAACAGTGTTAAAAAGCTAACTGCCTGGAGTCAAAGTGGGAACAATATTTAAACAAATAAAGAAGAAACAAATAAATAAAATGTAATACAATAAATAAATTCATAAAATAATAGCAAAAATATAAATAAGTAAATAAATAGACAAATTAAAAAATAATAAGCAAATAAATAAAATAATAATAAATAAATAAAACAAAAGAAAGAAAGAAAAGTTGAGCCGATCTTTCATTTTAAGATTTGCTTCTTCCCTTCAATTTGAGACTTCTCTCTTACCCGGAGACCTCTACTCTCTTCCCCGGAACCTACCTGTGCGGGAATTGCAGCAAACGAAGCCAATTGGTTTCTTTTAAACAGATTAATAACAGCAATCAGTTATGAGACTGTAAGCTTACAGTTTTACCATGGAAGGCCTGTATGTAACAGGTTTGCAGTAATTTTCTGACAGTAGAAATTCATAATTAATTTTTATGAGAATTTTATCAAATCTATTATAAAATGTGTCACTTGAATAGTCAATTAATAATTTTTTGTCCACATACTGTTTTGAAATGATTAAAAAACAATATTTTTTGTCGTTCAATTCAATGCTTTCTTTTCCTTTTTTAATGACAAAAAATAGAAGAGAATAAAAGTGCAATATCCTTTTATGGGGGTCAAAATCTTTTTCAATAGCTGCGTAAAGATGACCAATTGTTTCAGCTTTACCCAATTTTTGTTTTTATTTCAATAAAATAATAAAACAATGAGTTCCGTCTAGAACTACACGAGCCTACTTTCCCGTATACACCAAATTCAAATTTATAATCTAGCTATCACCTTCTCTCTCTTTCTCTTTTAGTTTTAGTTCTTAAGTACCTTTTTCAATGGATAATGTGTAATCATTCACTCACTCATTCGTTCTTTCATTTACTCCACCCTTCGTTTATTAATTCATTCATTAACTCATTCATGTATTTATTCAGTCATTTATTCATTCATGAATTTATTCACTCCTTTATTTATTTTTAAATGATACGCCGTTTTTTCACTCATTCATTTATTCATTTGTTAATTGATAAATTTCCTTAAAAACCCAATCAAAAAATTTCGTAGGAAAATAGGCTCGTTCAGTTCTTGTTGAACTTCGCATCTGTACATGTTCTACATCATAACATCTTTCCGATAAAGTTTCTTTGCATACAAATCCGTCGGTTAGATCAGAATTTATATGGGATTGAAATTTCCAAGTAGGCGCTAATGTTTATTTATTTTTTTGAACTGTTCAAAAATGAACAAAAATTTTTCAAATCAATATTTCATTCGAGATCTTCTTCCAATAGGCTTGCTCATAGGAACTTGGATCTTGTTCTCAGAGTTCATATCAAAATTTGCTTCATTTTTGTCCATAGGCGCTAATGTTAAAATTTTCCGAACTGTTCAAAATTGAACGAAAAATTGTTGAAATAAAAAAAACATGGAAATTATTTGTCCTCGCCGAGATCTTTAAAATGCAAAAAAAAAAAAAGGGGGGGGAAAATCGAATCAGAAAATTCGTTCAAAAATTATTAGGGGGGGGGGGACAGACAGCTCGACATACAGACAAAAAAGAGCAACATACCGACCGACACACATTTTCCATATCTTCAAACCCTACTTTTATTATTTTTTTATTTTCAATTCTTTCAATTTCTTTATTTAATTACTTCACTTTTTTGTAACTTTTCTTTATTTTTAATGATATTTTTAAGATACATTAAGCCTTGTTTCATGTTTTTTTTCTTTTAAACTTTTACAGGGAAAGCAGGCTAAAAATAAATAATGAATAAAATAAAATAAATTAAAAAGATCATGGTAAATTTTCTTCGTCACAGGTACAGCGTCTAAACAAAGTCACTAAAACAATGGCCCTCTCATAAAATTTGAATACATATAAATTATTTACCTGTTTATTTGATTTTGATTGATTTGGGAATGGTTGATTTAATTAGGGGGCGTTCATAAATGACGTCACGCTTTTTTCCCATATATTTGACCCCCCTCCCCCCTTTGTCACAATATATCACACTTCAGCGGACCCCCCTCCCCTCCTTTGTCACGCGTTACCCTATGTTGCATAATGCATGATGTCACACTTCTTGTTAACCCCTCCCCTCCCCTTGTCACACTTTGTCACAATTTCACGAACCCCGCTCCCCCCTCAAAGCTTGACATCATTTATGAATGATCCCTTAGGAAGGAACTAATAACAAAAACTTCTGATTTTTTTCTTCCTTTTTTTTCTTTTAATTTGTTGCGAAACATCATCAACGTTTTACTAAACATTTTTTTTTCTTTTGGAAAACATTTTTTTTCTTCTTAATGCATACAGGCACAGAAGTATCCACATATTGAATAATAATTTAAAAAAAAAACAATTTTTGATGCTGTAATTTATTTTTTTCTTACTTCATTCATCATTTAATTAAATTTTCAAAAACTATGAATGATGAGTAGTTTCCTGCATTTGGATTCATTGAAATTATAAAAGAGAGGATTGTAATTATTTAAATAAATATAAACTTTTAAAGCGAAAAAAAAGACACATATTATATGTGTACGGTTTTTATTTATTGTAGTTGTCAAAAAATTCAGCATGTTAAGAAAAAGTTTCAAATAACTTACCAAAATACTTTGCTTTCATAATTTTCCTTTCCTTTCTAAGCACTTAAACAGAACAGGCATATGACAAATTCAAATTTCAAGGCTGTCTGCAACATAATGAAAAAAAGAGAAAGAAAATAAGTATTCCATTTTACAAAGAAAAGGCAAATTTACCGAAAAAAAAGAATATTACTTACCAGTAATTGTTATTAGAAATAATAATTATTATAAGTTGAAATAGATTAAAATTCAGAGATCAAAAACATTTTAACATTAAGAAAAAAAATCTTAAATGGCTACAGACGAAACACAAATTTCACAAAAAAAAAAAGTTTAAATGCCATTATAAAACCGATAAAGCTTATTTTTATTTTGATTAAACTTAATAAAAGCCAAAGTGTTTAAAGTTTTTTATCTTCCTTCAAAATATGAGGTTATTTAAATTGCTGAAGTGCAGCTTTGGTCAATCAAAAAATAAAAATAACGAGGAGAAGTTTCCCAATTACCTGAAAAATGAAAATGGAACATAGTTTGTGGGTACTCTGCAAAAAAGCATATTTTAGAACGTAGTTAAGAAGTTATTTTGATAGCTCTAAGTATTGTATCTGTATTTTAGGCATCATTTTCTAACTTATTATTTTGTAGAAGTATTTAATTTGCTTATCGCTGTTTCATAAAATGAAGGGGAAAAAAAGAAGCGCTTTTAAAAATTTCGGCGATAATTTAAAAAAAATCATATTCCTTTGATATAGTAAGAGTAATAAATCTCATTTAATTTATCCGTTCTCATTGAATTTAATTTTATCCATTTCATCTTTATATAACAAATGTGGAAACGTAATTCGTACATTTATTTTGCTTAATGTTTTGATTGGGAAAATAATTGAAACATTTTAAACACACGTTAATTTTTTAACTTGAAATTCTGCTGCAGTCGAAACTACCTCAATTTATGGAGAACCAATTCTTAAATTTAAGGTTTCAGGCATTCTCATTATAGATTTTTCTCTTATAACAAATAATTCACATTTGTGGTTTTTATCATTAAGTCCTTTAAAACTCGTTGTAATGAAATTCCACTGCATAAAAAAAAAATTTTCGCGTATAGACAAAATAAGATCGTTCTGAAATGGTTTTTGATGCAGACACGTAAAAAATTATGTTTTCAAATATTTGACACAATTTACAAAACAGCACCTCGTATAAAAATAGTTTAATACAAACTTTTTTTTTTTTATAAAACAAAAGCTGGTTATTTTGTCAATTTTAAAACTTATCTACTTAATATAAGTTTTACATTTTTGCAAGAATAAATAGTCATGTTTACTAGTATTATTTAAAAGTTTGTCTGTATTTCGCTTCACTTGCACCAAGACCATTTGACTGATTGGAAGCTTGCAAATTAGCATAAAATTTGTTTGTAAAAAGATTATGTGATCCATAAAGTGTTTTATTTTTGTTTTAATTTTAAGCGTTCACATAAATTCGATATTATTAGGAAATAAATGTTTTTCCCACTTATTATTTTTTTACAGTTATTTATTTCCGTGTTTGAAAAGACGCAGAATCAATTGGCTTCGATGAAATTTTTCTCAAGTCCGTACGTTGATTAGATCACCAGGAATGTTTGCTTTTAGCAATGCATTCCTAGCAAAAATTAACTTAGTGCAGATGAAATACATTACACACTCGTACATACTAATGATACATACTAATACATATTGTCTATTTTTATTTTTTAAAGTAGAAAGAGGATGAGAGTATAAACTTCAGTAATTCTTCGTAGGGGCACATCGAGGGATGAAGGATAAACTTGTCCAGAGCGTTTGGTCTTAAAACGCATAGTCAATCCTAGTATGATAAAAGATATACATGCAAATAATCCCCCTCCCCACCCTCAATGAGAGAATTGTGGGTGCGCTGGTGACCCTTTGAATTAGGTGAACAGCAAGGTGAATTGGAGTATTCGTTCTTCAACTTTATGAATTGCGATGAACATTAAACAGAAACACTACTTATGTTCTTTTGTTGCTCTCAGCGTTTTTGAGATTAAGTTACCGTGCAATAAAAATCGAAATAGTAAAATAAAATCATTTTGGGCATACACACAAATGTTGAGTAAAATACTATGGAAATAATGTTATATTGTTATAGTTTCTACCCATTTTAATAAAGATCAACCCAAAATTAAAATTTAAAGCACGTACTTCTTTCGATGCATGTAAATAATTAAATAGTCTTTGATTATGTAGGTAATTAAAATATTATTTGGAACTCACGTGAAAAATTTTAAGCTTTTATGAAAAATGTATTTTCAGGACGAAGAAATGTCTTGTACATAAGTAGCTTCTTTAGAAAATAATATAAATCTGATTTTTTAATTTAGAAGTAGAAGAGCCATTTTAATGAATACGATGTATATTTTATAAAAGATTTTGATATATATAGGGAATTTTCTAACTGTTCTAACAACAAAGCAGAATTATCCTTTTAACAAATTTAAAAAGATGTTGACTTGAGTCATTTTAAAACGTTTCCTCAAATGCGAAATTTCTCCATTTCAACTTTTAAAAAAATGGTGCAATTACAAATGAGTTTTATGCGTTGTGTTCAATAGGAAACAATGCTTCCATTTTGTTTTGAAGCAAGAAACGAAAAGAAATTAAATTTTATTTTAGTGCCTTTTTTCCGCTCTTTCGTTAAAGAGAGCAACAGTATTTTAATTTCCATATCGCTAAAGATTATGTGCAGTTAAGAACGATTTAATGTCCTACTTGGAAGTTTAAAATTGAACATTGAAGACTATTTAAAAGTTCGGAGAGCGACGAAATGAAATACTGTCTTACGCATTCCATTCTACTTATTATTATTTTTTAGTTCTTTCTCTCTGAAAGAAAGCAAAAGAAAAGTCGATGCACTAACGCCCGGAGCCTAGAGTACACTTTCCTTTGTGCTCAAATAGTAGCGCTCGCATAACTCGAGGCAGCGTTGCCAGCTTTAAAAGTGCTATCTTCCCGCCTGCTGCTTTTGAAGAGCTTAATGTTTCGCCTCGTAGCCATTTTGGTAAAGGTACCGAGGTAAATAGGTAGCCAAGATAAAAAAAAATCCCTGGAAAAAATGTACATTAAAAGTAGTGAAAGATGATTGTTTGCTATAAAGATGATCACAGCGCACGATAAACAATTTTTTCCCTTAAACAAACTTTATAATCGAGATAGATACTCGCATTCACGCCACCACAATAACAGCATAAAAATATCAAATCAGTGTTTGCTTTATGATAGATATATATTTCATAGACCGTGAAAGAGACCAACGTTCATTTAAATTCACGTTTTACATTACTTTTTTTTATTATTATTAATGGTAGGCCTATAAAATAGTTTCAAAACACTTTGCGGGCAAAAGCTATTATGCTTAAGCTATCATAAAGTGGTTTGTAAGGGGGAAAAGTGAATATTTCTTGGATGGAAAATATTTTTTCTTTTTCTATACTTCTTGGAAGATTTCCTTTCTGATAGCGTTGAAGAGCGCTTAATTTATAGCACGGCCAATGAAGCTAATGGTATGATAAGCGTTAAATCTGTTTCACACACAAGACAGTTTAAAAACTCTAATATTTGAAAGGTAATTGTCATAAAAGCTTTTTAAATATTTATTTTTAACATCGGTTGGAGTTATGCTGCATACAATCATAGGTTGATTGTTAGAAGAACCTGAGAAAAACACCAGAAAAGTTTCATCTGGTATTGTACAATGATTTTATGCAAATAAATTCAGTAAATAAATCAACACAAATTTTTAAAAATGTTAAAAATGTTCGAGAGAGTAATACGTCAAGTTTGTCCTCACGCGTTACACAGCAGCAAATTGCATCAATTTCTGTTAAAAAGAGTGTTTACGAGATAATTATTCCCCTCAAAAGTTTAACACTTTTGTGCTTCAAATTTTTCCAGAAAACTTGCAAAATCAGATTTATTATAGGAATTCTTCAACATTAAACTTCAACAGTATTTCTTTGACTGCAATACATTCAGTTTTTTTTAAAGAAGATGAACGATATTCTAATTTTCTTAATACTAGTCATTTAAGAAAATCAACAAATTCTTTTTGATGGTTTAATGTTAAATCGAAGCAAAATCACCCCTTTCCTTTTTTTAAATATTTTTTAGAGCAAAAAAAAAAAAAAAATAAATAAATAAATAAATAAAAAAATAACGAAACATATGTATGAATTATGTATAGATGTTTTAATATAGTTTGAATAAGAATCATATCGTCTCTCTCATATTTTTTAAAAATTACATTATTTTCTTATTTTTTAGGTGATTGATTAATTTGTATAAATGTGATAAAAACTTTAAAACGTTACTTATAGATTATTTACTTCCCAATAAGTATGCGTTTTACATGCACTTTGTTGCATAAAAAATTATAAACCAAAACAAAAAACCCATTTAGTTATTTTTAAGTTTACGAATGTAATTAAAAAAACATTCGGAGTATAAAATGTTTTATTGTTCCAACTTCACTTGAATTTTAAGCAAAATCTCCTTGCGCTTTTGCTTCGCAAGACTACTCAGCACACCAGCTCTCTGCTCCGTTACAGATCCTTGGTAAAATATGCGTTAGGTGCGTTCCGACATTGACGGAACGCCCAATTTTTTGAGATAACCTGTTTAAATGGAGTTCAAACTTATGGGCCCCTTTTTATATCTTATGCATGTCCATTTTTTTCTTTTGTTGTATGGACCCTTCCAAGTCGGACTAGACCCCTGATGCTCTATTAAGATCACTTTGGAAGCATTGGTACATCATAGGTGTAGAACGCAGAGGGTGTTGCAGCATTACTGTAATGCACATTCGCCAGATTTTCTGAAGTTTATTGAATTGTTTTTTACTTTAATATAGGGCTTCGATTAACTCGACAACATTATTTAATAGTTGATGTCAAGAAAAAGATGGAAGTTCCTTTTTTTATTCAATTGTTTCAACATAGTAGTTACTGAACTATCGGTGAAATATTGTTTTCAACACTTTACTAACATTACATACAGAGGTTACATAAAGGCATATCAATTACTCTCCCGTAGTATTACAAGGGGATCATTTTCATGCTATGCACTATTTTTACTACCGATTACATGGATAAGCAAACATCAGTTTCCTAGGTAGAAGTGAGTGCTTACATTAGCTGCTATAGGAGGGCCAGCTTTCTCCTCACAAGTGTTAATGACGTTGTAAATGAAAGGCTTGTAATTATTACGAAACTGCTTTTTCTTAAAATCTCCAGCTATTTGTTCTTTTTAGAAGTTACCACCTTCATAAAATCGATTAGCAAATTACAAAAGGATATCTTAATATAAAATGAACGAAGACTATTCCGTTGAAGCGATTTATTTGGTTTTGCCATATTGATCGCTTGGCAATTTCCCACGCGAATCGTGGTCAGCAAATAATACCACTGATAAATTGAGGAAGTGTTGAAGTCTATTTACTAAATAAAAATGGAACTGGTTTTTAATTTCTTGAGGTTTTTAGATAAATTAACGTCATTTCAGAAGCAATAAGTAAATCCAATTTCTAACAATTTTATGAAAGTAAGTCAAAATTAGTACCCCCCCCCCAAATATATATATATATATATATATATATATACATTCTCAGTAAAAATATAATTTTTAGTCCATCGAAAAAAACATTCACTACATAGTTTCTCCGATAGGATTTCAACCATTGAGAAACATACCCATATAATCATTGCACAGGGTTTTAGATTTTACCAAAAGCATGTTGATTAATAGTAACATCCATAAATGGGGTATTTCACGGAAACTGTCCCACGCGAGACAGAAATGTTTCATCAAATAAGTAATAATTGTCAAAAGTAATGAGCAAAATATTTTGCTGAAGAAATCCCACATGTGCGTGGTTTCTTAAAACATTTTTCCCTATTGCCTTTTTAAATTATTATTTTGTTCACTGAAATACAGCTGCCACGTGAGGGTCATAAATGTGCCTTTTTCCATCGAATGGCCTTACAATGGTACAGAATACAATGAGCAACCCATAAACCGGGTAGTTTTTATAGCAAGTGGTTAAAATGACATGAGCAAAACATATCTGATGAAATCATTCAATTTCTTTCATGTTTTTTTTCTAAAAGATTTCCCTGTATTCTCTTCAACCATTTTTGTGCGTATATTTTTAGGCATATTTTCAGGTGTTTTCAACTTCACAATCTGAATTTTACTTGCTCTTCTTCCTACCATATCCCATGCCTCTATGTTTCTTCAAACACAAACAATCAAAAATATTGCACGGATGCAACATACATTCCGGATTTAAAAGATCAAAGAACAATTTATTCCTTGAAAATGTTTCTAACATTACTGATATCCCTGGGCAGCCAAAAACTCAAGCACATTTTAGAATGACACAAGATCTATAGGACAGCCATGAAAAATCGGATTTGTTGGACATCCTCCCATTAGCCTTCCTATCGGATACGCATATTAATTACGGAACCATTTATCGGAAAATTTAAGACACGCTAGGTAGATACGCAGAGAGAACGGGTGAAACCAGACAGTCATTTAAGTATGCTTTCTGACTGATGATTTTAGTCCCTCGGCTGGAATTCTAAAAGGGGTGGGGTGCATGAAAGATGGCACATTTGGGTGTGGTCTCAAGACAAATTTCCACACTTTTAGATTCCGTCCTCATTTGTGGTCTTAAGTCCGCTTTTTATGGTCTTAACGGAAAAAGAAAAAAACTGAAAAATGGATTCGAATTTGATCTTATATGAGAATAAATTCACATGTTAAGAAAGTCCTTGACGAAAGAAAGCCCACTACTTTACTTTCTAAGGTTTCATTGTAATTCCGGGGGAGAGGAATAAGATAAATATTACCTTGGAAATTATATTTTACTTTCTCCTCAAATGTGATATAAAGAATTTAATTGGGAGGACTATAAACACCTCGATCTAGTGAGTTAAGTTTGCTAGTTTTCACAAAAAATTCTACTTACAATAAAAATTTCGTATTAGTTTCTTGTACTTTAACTGTCCCATCCGATTTCTCCTGTTATATCTGCGTTTAAATCTTTGACTCTTAAGCAGTCTCTTTTCATGTGTCCCCAAAAGCAGGCACGTTATTTCAAAGTTTTCCGGGGGAGGGGGAAGGGTAAAGGATAGACACAAGGGGGGGGGGGGAAATAATAGTAATTTTGTGTACCCACTTTTAATAAGCTGTCTTTGATGATAGTTACTTTGCAAAAAATTTGCATGGCCATAACTGTGCTCCCAATATAATATGGCATGCTTGAAAGTTGACCGAAAGCCTCTTAACCTCAGGCGTAAGGTCATTGGGTCCTGCAGTTGCTAGTTACGTCACTGCCTAAATGACGGGTGTGTAAATGTACAAGATACGTCTACGGTTTTGGCCTTATAGTGATTCCCATTTCTTGTTTCATTTTTACTAGCAAGTTAACTATGCTTATTAGTAGTGTTCGGCAGTAGTTAACTAGAAGTAGTTAACTACTGGTGCAACTACTAGTTAACTAGTAGTTAACTACTAGTTGTAACTACATTTGTTTTGAACTAGTTAACTACTAGTTAAGCTACTTTTTTCCCAACTACTAGTTACAACTACTTTCAAAATTCCAACTACTTCCGAGGAAAAAATATTCCATTTTTTTTAAACAAATAACTACTTTTTAAACATTAAATTATTCAAGTTTCAGCTTATGAATGTGCCAACAGGGTGGCGTAGTGGTAAGGCAGCAGGCCTCGTACGCCCAAGATCGCGGGTTCAAGCCTGGCCCGAGTCGGTGGATTTCCAAGATGCAGAAAATCATCTGGGCCTATGGCGTATGATTATGCGGCATGTCAAAGATCCCTTGAGTAGACATTTGGCTTGGATGCTCTCGGCTAAATTAAATTCCTAGTGCATATTGCATCAATGAGAGCTCAGGTACCGCCATCCAGTGGTAACTGAACGTCAAAATTCTCATGCGGCGAAGGTACCATACTCATTGTGGTGCCGCTGAAAGAGATGGTATCATTACTGGGGAACGCACTAGGTCTGCAATGGTTGTAGGACCCAACACCGCAGCCCCATTGGAAAGAAAAAAAAAGCTTATGAATATTACGCACACACATGTAGTTTTTAATATTATGTTGTATACTGTAAAAGTACTCTTTAAAAAAACATAATATTTATAGCAGTATTTACGCAAATAAGGAAAAGTTTTCTAATATAGACAATAAATGGCGCCTGCACCAGCACATGCTAGATGAAGTTTCATTTAAAGACCAAATCTTCATTATGAGGAAGCTTTACCTCTATGGGACAGCATAAAACATAAGCCTTTAACACAATTTGAAAGAATATAATCTAAAGCATGCGCGTTACAAAGATATGTTGTCAATGTACGGGGGTTGGGCAAAAGGGAATTTTAAATTGATATTAAGGGTAAACCCCTTTATTTTACAACAAACAAAACAGAGAAAAAAATAGAAACGTAACAAATTTCTTTATGCCTCAAAGAATATTGAGTTGAATTATTAGGATTAAATATTTAAGGACAAGTTAAAAAACGGAAATTCAAATGAATTATATTTAAAAGTAGTTAACTAGTAGTTAAGTACTTTTGGAGAACAGTTAACTACTAGTTGCAACTAGTCTCAGAAAAAAGTAGTTAACTACTAGTTGCAACTAGTTTTATTTAGACTAGTTAGTAGTTGGTAGTTAACTGCTTGATTTTTAATGAGTTGTTGCCGAACACTACTTATTAGATATTTTGCTGTTCCCTTTTTTCTGATGGATTTATGTTAATTGTTGCTTTACTTTACGTTAAAAGAATCGATAATATTTCTTTTCAAAATATTTGCAATAAAATACTACTTATCATGATCTAATTTTACACATTTTTAATTATTCATAATTTAATTTTCACTTGCACATAAAATCAGTAATAATTTTAAACCACGCTGTTGAAACAAGTTTTGAAGTTTCTCTCCCAACTCCCCCTAATAAACGAATTTTTCTTTTTATCATCCTTAAATACACGCGTAAACACATTTTAATCTTTCAGAAAAATAAAAACAGAAATGCGTAATAAATATCCTTTAAGTGAATTTTTAAAATGCTCATCTTGACAGATTTATTTAGTAGGTGAAACTTTCATATTGCACATCCAATGCAAGAGGGCCACAACTCGAAACCGAGTTTTTCAGGAGAGCCATTTAAAAGTTCTAAATGCTTTTCCGATTTAATTGTCGTCGTAAATCACATTTGTTTGAGAACAAAATAAATTGTGTGCTATGTAATTCTCTAGGCGTATTATTGTATTTTTAATGCGTGCACAGTTATGTGCAATTATTTTGAAATTACATCATATCTATGTTTCAGTCATTACTGAATTATTCTGACAAGCAAATAAAGTAAGCTGAATTAAATGTGTCATTAGTATAGGGAGAACTCAAAGAAGGGTACCTAATCCTGAATATATTGCCGTTTTCACTTTTATGTATACTATTTTATATTTATTTATTCATTTATTTTCGCGAGTTCTTGATCTTTGACATTAGGGCTTAAATCTGTTTACACAAACCATTATCGATTGGGTTCTTTCCTAAATGTCTTGGTACTTTTAGTTATTTATCGAAAATTCTCTGAAAACTAAAGCTGTTGTAATATTTTGATACAATTATGTATTAATTTTTAGTGAATATACGTTGTCTTTCTCCATTTGGTCCTTCTAATACTACCAGTCATATGCCACATTACTAAAAATTTAATTTTCTTTAATATCTGTATAAATCGACGAAACATTAAGCAAAACTTAAAGTATAGTAAAAGGCTTCCGCTCGTGATTTAGAATTGACGACAAGACACCTTGCAATGTACAGGAAATCTTCGAGTCGGTAGAGACACTGCGGTCGCTGACATTCGGTCACTGAAATAATTATTATCGGTGTGATCGCCTGTAAATTTTTGTGTTCCATTTTACGATTAATGCAATTGCTCCTTAGCAAAATAGGTAAATATTTAATAAGAGGCCCAAACAAAACATAAATCATGAAAACAGAAAAAAGGAGAAGAAGAGGAAGGAAACGGAGGGGGGGGGGGATGCCCCTCTTTTCTTAATGACAGGTTTTTTTAAACCAAACTTTAAAAATATTTACTGGAAGCAATAGCGCAACCGGAATTTTCTTTTAGGTGGGACGTAAGGTTCATAAATGTTCATAGATGCATAAATGCCCTATATTAAAATTGGCAACAAGGCAAGGCTTCAAACCAAAGTTTTTGCTGAAAGGGGGAAAGCTTCCAAATCCCTTGTTCGCTGCTCTCCTGCCTGTAAGTACAATGAAAGAGAATTTTAGCTGACACGTATGCACAACTGGATTTTTTGCACCAGTTATTAATTTACTTCAACTTAGGAAACTGCCTCTCAGTTTTTTACAACTAAAATTGAATGAAGAACGAAAGTTGATAAAATGGAATAGAGAAATAATAAAATTATCTTCGTTACTTCTTTTATTTAAAAGTGAAACTTATATCAAAGTTATTCAAAAATTTTGAAATAGTCAAATAGCAATGTTATTGCACGGGTACTTTCACACCGGGAGGTAACAAATAGTGAATTTGTGTACATTATGGTACAAAAATGAGAGCTGATAAATAAATAAACAAAAACAATTAAAACATAAACAACAATCGGAGTAATAATTTGTCTGCTTCAGTTTGGATCTTTTGCATCTAGAAGTTGCCTGTCGCATTGAAAAAGGGATTCCAAGCAATCCCGAAACATATGTCTGCATTTTAATGCTTATTTGTGCTTTCTTAATGTGAAATTATTTTTTAATACAACAATCGGAGTTTTAAATTTTTTCAAAACTCTCAACAAAGCCTCAAAGAAAAGAGAATACAGGGAAGATCAAAAATTACAAGCAGTGTTTTGAGTTGCTATCTGCTACCAGGAGCAACATTCACATTTATGTTCGGTCCTTTTACTGCATAGCAGTGCTAATAAAATATGCTTTCTAAGCGAAAGATTCATGTTCCTGAAGTCATTTAGAACACGTTTTCATGTGAAATTTTATTGATTTCATAATGCATTAGAATATAAGTGACATTCGTATTTTGGTAGCTGAAAAAAACAATAGTCTCAATAGTTTTGAATAAAACTATCGATTAATTGTACCATCGGAACTTTAGAACATGCATTTTATTAGCGTGCAATTCCTCTTACTACGTGCGTTCTACTTTAGCGGTTTACCTCTATTGAAAAATCCTAAGTTTTGTGACACAAATTTGGTCTTAAAGCTGAAAAAACATATCAAGGCATGACATTTTTTCAGATGTTCAACTTTCCTACACCTGGCAAGAATTTCAACCGCAGCGCATTTTATACATTATTCAAGAAGACAGCATGCTTATTATGTAGTTTTCTGAGTGTGTAAGCACTAATAAAAAACATTAAGTACTTTTTTTTTGTTTTTGCAACTAGATAAGTGAACATAAGTGAAAATGTATGAAATTGGTAAATATAAATTTCAATTATTTATCTTTTTTATTGATTGTAATTTTGTAATGTGTGTTATTTTGTTTCTGAAACTGATTCCTAACATACCTAAACGCAGTCTCTAAGGAATTATATGCATTGTATAATATTTATTAAAACATGATTTTGCTGAGTAACATGCTGTTTAGATTCAAATTTGTGTCAATATGTTTTTTGTATACTTTTAAGAGTTGAATATCTTAGCTACAGATAAAGCATTCAGCTTAATATAAG
This sequence comes from Octonoba sinensis, assembly GCA_038502835.1. Taxonomy (NCBI): domain Eukaryota; kingdom Metazoa; phylum Arthropoda; class Arachnida; order Araneae; family Uloboridae; genus Octonoba; species Octonoba sinensis. Next base: position 88,016,619 of record CM076604.1, read on the forward strand.
CATTTCAGCTTATCCACACCAGCCCCACCATATCGGGCTAGCATGGTCAAAAAACGCTGTTTAAAAAATATTATTAATCAACTGTACTCCGAAATGCATCACTTAAATTAAAGGTATATATAAAATTTTGTAAAAAATACTGCGTAGATGCGTTAAAAATGGTATTAAATACTTTTTCTTTTTTTGAAAAATGTATGAAAATGGCTCACACTGGCGACTTATTCCTATGCTACAATTGAAATAGCGAATAAAATGCCTGGGGAGAGGAAAATGGCTTTATTTATTTATTTATTTTGAAAAATTTGTAAAAATTGTCCACACTATCGACTTTTCTTCTATGCTACAATTGAAATAACAAATAAAATGCTTTAGTTAGCAAATGATTCTAGCATGGATTTAATGACACAATGCAAATAGGGAATGAAATACCTGATGAGTCTGATCTGGCCTAATGTAGACTTATCTGATCTGGCCTAATGTAGACTTATCTGATCTGCCAGTATATAGTGCTTATTTATAAATCAATGCAGTTGGTAGACATACGTTCTCTCTCATTTCTGAGGATCCTCTATCCCCAATGTGTGAGTATTTCTCAGTAAGTAATGAAAATATAGTCTTTAATTTCGTAGACTTATTCCAAAAATATTATTAAACAAGTTTAAAAAAATAAATGAATAAATAAAGGACTTGATCTTTTGCCAAATGATAGCATTCAGTCTTCCAAGAAAGTGTTTAGACATAAAACCTTTAAAACGAATTATCTATCTCATTACGAGGAATCGTTAGAGAGAGCAGACATTCACGGCCAGCTGTTCCAATTTCTTGCGCCACCACAGAACAAAAATTGTTGGGACAGGGCGCCACCTCTTAAGTTAATAAACTCTGGATGAGATCTGACTTTATCCATGCGACTCGTGGGGGTCTTCGAGGACGGGGGAACGCATCGGAGGGCGCTTTGATGCGATTCTGCTGATTGCAAGGGCCGGCCAAACACCGATCGGGTATGGAAATGGGGCACATGCGATCGTTGTCATTAAAATTCCGACTCGAAATTCAAGCGTGAAATCGCAATATCTCATGACGCAAGAGCTCGCGCAGTTGCAAATGGAGCGAATCAAAACAAAACAACGCCCCAAGAATAAAGAATAAAATAATTAAATAAATAAATAAAATTCTGGCATCCGCTTCAGCTTGGAATGTAACATCCATCAACGACGGACCACCGCACTCTTCAGTCCTCTATGCGTTCTCTTGTATTTTTACGGGCCCGAAAAAAACACAAAGCCCTTTTCCAGAAATGAAATTGAACAGAAAGGAGTAGAGGAAGAAAAAATAAAGATAAAGAAATCGATATAGTATCTTCGCCACGCCCTACCTCCACATTCTTATGGATGGAGTACGTTCGCAATTGGCCGAAACCGCTGCCTACCTCACTGACGTCACAACGTGCCGGGATAACAAATTAGGGCAGCGTAGGCCTGGTCTCCAGGGGATATATTGGGGGTTATGAACCCCACCCCCACACAAACCTTTCTCCGAAATAAGAAAAAGAAAGAGAGAAACTGCCCTAGCCCCCTAACGTCCCTGATTGCAGCGCCCGTTTCTTGAAATATTAAACTCTAGGAAATAAAATGATGGAAAAAAGCAGGGCGCCGTGCAGTCCAAATACATATCAATCTTAGAAGCTGGCTGGGATATGTCAAAACGCTCTTCGACCCCCTCTATATATATAGGCCCAGTTAGAAAAAGAAGCAAGTAGGGTCGGAAAAAGACGGTGAAAAATATATTTTCAAAAGAACTTGAGACGATGATTTTTAATAATATTTTTCTTTGCGAATAATTCTTTTTCCTTTATCTACTATTTTTCCCTAGTAGGTTCCTCTCATTTCTTATTCCGTGGCTTGAAGTTGGGTTCTGATTTCCAGGGAGCCCATATTTCTTCGTGCCGATTCGTCCTTTTGTTTCGTACTTTTATTTTATTTAACGTATTGAATTTATTCCATTTATTCTGAAAATTTTCCCCGAAGAAAAAATGAAATTCATAAACATCCTACACACATAGCCAGTCGTTTCAGTTGTTTTGCGTAAATAAATTCATAACTTATTACTTTTTGTTTAATTTATTTCTCCCTTTCATCGAATGGTATCCCATAATCAAATTTATAGCTTTCTTCGTTTTTTGATGTCAACGCGCTGTCTCGTTATTTGTTGCCCTTCGAATGGTCCTATCGAATGACAGCGTTGTCAGCATCGCTGAATTTTGAATCGTTTTGTGCTGGTAAGAAATATTTTAACTGTCGTTGTGAAAGAAAAGTGGAGAAATGAATAGAATGTCTTGAAGAGAATTTTCATTCGCATAAAATCAAGATTGTTGTTGATTTTTTATTTTTTTACTTTTTTTTATACTTACAATATTAATATATGCGCATTAAATATAAACCTTTTAACCTTTGCTTGTAAACCCATTGGTTAAAATGGAACAAAAATTAATGACATTAGTACCGTTACGTGTGTATACATCGAGTTGTGTCAAAAATTAATGACATTAGTAAAGTTACTGGTGTATATGTCGAGTATTGTTAAAAATTAATGACATTTAGTACCGTTACTCGTGCATATGTCGAGTTGTGTTAAAAATTAATGACATTAGTAAAGTTACTCGTGTATACGTCTAGTCGTGTTAAAATTAATGACATTTAGTGCCGCTACTCGTGTATACGTCGAGCTGTGTTAAAAATTAATGACATTAGTACCGTTACTCGTGTATACGTCGAGTTGTGTTAAAAATTAATGACATTTAGTACCGTTACTCGTGTATATATCGAGTTGTAATTCTGTAAAAAATTCTAATTCAACCTTTCACCCAAAAAGGGCAAAAAGTATTGGTGAAATTTAGCTGCAACCAAAATTTGGTACTAAAGGGGAACCATTATAATATAGTTGTCCTAGTTTCGCGTTCATGGCGAAACTAGGTGAAATTATGCCATTATAATGGTTCAACAGTACCAAATGTTGGTTGCAGCTAAATTTCACCAGTTTTTGCTTTTTTTTTTTGATGAAATTGTTGAACTAGAATTTTTTACAGTACAAGTTGACACTCTTAAAGTTCCTTATTGTTGACACTCACAAAGTTCATTATGATGTGGTTTAGTACATGCAAACTTTGTCATTAATAACACAACAGCAGCACTGATTTACTCTCAATGACACAGAATAGTACATCCTTACGTATTTCTTGACATAGATTTTTCTTTCAAAAATTTTTTGTCAAATGAACTGTTCACTTTAATATTTTATTTCTTTTTCCATTTTGTAACTCTATTAATTAAATAAAGTGCACAATAGAAAGTTAGAATGATGCAAAAGAATAACTTTCAATAAAATATATGATAAAACTTATGATCACTAATGTTAGTTAGTTAAGATCACTAAAGTTAAAAATACATTTCAATTTGCAATGTCGTGCACGTTAAAAAAACATAAGCAGTTTTAACATTCATTTCATGCGGGCTTGTACTCGTGCTGCATAAAATATGATTTAAAAAGAAAACACGGCGTCACCTCCCGTTTAAAATACTGAATCCCACCGCTTAAATTTTCTTGAATTTCTTCCTTTCCACTATAATTGTGCTTTGGGATCTCATACAGATGATGCAAACTGCTTTAATGTAATAATACAAATTGTTACATTGGTTTATATTACGAAAGTCAATAAAGTATGTCGTTCTGTGCATAAAAAATAACAAAATAAAGAAAATCACGATATATTATAAATAAGTCGATAGGTAGATGCAATTTTATTTGTTTCAACATGTGTATCTACACTGTAAAAAAATCAAGTTTAACTTTCGCCAAGTGTAACCTTTAGTACCAAGCGTTGGTTGCAGCTAAATTTCACCTTTTTTTTTTTTTTTTTTGTGAAACAACCTTTCAGTAAAAAAATGGTTAAGAAACAAGAACTAGCATTTTTTACTGTGCAAGCGGTATTGCGACCTTGGAGAGTCTCTTGGTATACTTTGCGTATTTTGTTTTAGCTCTCATCAAACTCCACCAATGTATTAGTTTCAGAGTTATAAATATCATTACAGCATTTTTTTTTAACTTACAAGCTTTTTAATAAAAAGCAGCTAATGCCAAAATAAAACAAAAAAGTGCACTATCATGATTTTTTAAACGTTTTTATTTGAGAATTAAAAATATAGCACTTCTGGATGTAATTTTAAAACAGTAAATCATTTGTCTAACAATAATCAGCAGTAAGTTATTAAAATTTTTTCAAAGATACTTAAAACAAAGGTGAATGTTTTGTTTCTTGATTATTTTTCTTGATCTTATCTAGATGCTTATGTTGTGTAATCGGAAGTTAATCACTCCTCAAACTCTCGTTTTTAAGTTTTATTATTACGTAACAAGTAATTAGACACTACTGTCTTTCTTATAAAAATTAAGTATGTAAGTGAAATCAATTGCTGTTCCTTTACTACTTAAAATCGAGCTTATGAATCATCAAATATTTATTTTAACACATTTCTGTATATTGGAAGGAAAACCATAGAATATACTTTTTGTATAGTATAGTTTGCAAGTTACTTTTCTTTATAGATTATACGATTGTTAAATTTAGATCAAGAACTTAAATGATGAGATTTGTCTGGAAACTGCATGTAATATGTTAGAAACTCTGTAATTCGATGGAAAAGTTATGCTTTAAACAAGATATGAGAAAAATATTAATAACGTTATAAATAATAATTAAACACAATACTTAATTTTATTTATCTAATGATTCGCATTTGATTTTGATTTATAAAACTTAAGTTGCTCATAAAATAATTTTAAAATTTGCAGAAACTTTTAAACGCAGTTTCATATAATATATAAACGACTAATCTTATTATTTCGGCTCTTTTTATTTCAAAAATTAATTAATCCTAAAGACAATTAACACTATTTAAAACATACTTTTATCAATGTTAATCTTGGTTGAAAAGTATTATTGCCTTGGTATTTAGACTATTGTTTTATTTATTCGCTTATTTGTAATTAAATTTGATATAGCCGCCGAAATGAGAAGAATAAACTTTGATTTGACATTATAAATATCAAAATTTTGTATCAAGAATTTCAAATGTATAATTGTGCTGAACATTGTTATGAACTCAAAAGTCATATAGTGATTGAAGATCTGGTTATATTTTATTCACATTTCTTTGTGCGAATTGCGAAAGTATCAACAAAATAGTTTCAGCTTATATTTATTTACTTTTAGCTAGAACTCGTTTTCACTAATTGCTTTCCAAGAAAAGAAGTTCATCTTAATTTTATATTACGATCTTACGCAAAACCGAAAACAATACGCTTAAAATATTTTTTAAGTAATGAAAATTTTCCTTTAGTTCATTAGCTTTTGAAATATAAATAATTTTCTTCTCAGCAGAAAGTGAATATGCATAAAATACTGAAAAATAAACTAAGATACTTTTCTTTGAATCTTAAAGTCAGGTTTTCTCCTGGAGTTTGATACAGTTTTATTCATTTACTTTATTTTTTAATTAATTAAAGTGCTCTGGTTAGAATCCACTCTCTTCGAGAAAAAGAGGGGGAAAAAACGAGAAAAAAAACTAATCCATCCTTCTATGTCACAATTTACTCCGTACCAAAAGCAAGCAGCGCCAATTCATCAAGTCCTCTGAAACGTAATTAATTTCACGGAATCATAAAACTCGAAACTAATAAAAATCGCCCGACTGGAGGTAGATCCTAAAACACAAACTGGCACATAAAAGAAAGAAATTGAAGCATCTGGATTATGTAAAAATATCAAACAGGAAAAAAAATCACTTAAACAAAAAAGTATTGCTGTACCTTTAATTAAAAGACAGAGCACAAGTTACCGTTTGGAAAAGTGATTTTAATCAGGTAAATGGTTTATTCCCACGAAATCTATCTTTAAGTATTGTTTAGGCTGCAGCCATTAGACCATATTTTAAGCAACATCAATTTCATTCATGCTCTTATATCTCTATAGATTAAAATAAGTTATGATATCCTTTAAATTCACACCAGGCGAAGGAAGTGAAAATTAAATTCAATTATCTCCGGATGCAGCTCGAAAGAATAAACTTATTTGCTTTTAATCTAATCATACCCCTTCCCCTCCCTTCCTCTTCACTGCCTTTATAAACAAATGTCTGCGCATCCTGAAGCAAATTTCTAATGGAAAAAAGGTTTGACACTTGTGACGCGGCGTTTCGTTTTTTTTAATTCCTAACAGTTTATTACTTACAAGACCAGAATTATATTTTTATATTAACTACAGACGAAGATTTCATTAGATTTGTTTCAGAAATATTATGATTAAGTGTTACTGGAATGGGCTGAATGCTGTTTAAAGAAATATTTTAATATAATAAATTCTGACGTTTTTGTCTTTAAAAAACGCTTTAATTCAAAAAGAAAAGTCTAATTAGGAAAAACTTTTTAAAGTTTACTGCTGAAAATTGAGGTGAATGAGTTTAGAAAGAATATTTATTTTAAATACTAATTTAGCATACAAATTAATTTCGTTTAAAGTGTGTCTAAATTTGTTTGGTTTATTTTATTTACTGTTTGGAATATATTTTTATCATTATAAACATATAACAGACTATTAAAACTAATTAGTCTCTGAAAGTCGGTTACAAGCAGAAGTAATGTTAAAATTACACATGTACTGAATACACAATTTGGTTCATGCAAATTCTTTAAAATTGGTCTTTAACTAATTTTAAACAATCCCTTTTTTAGGCGTACTAGACTAAAATTTACATTACTAGTTTCCACTTTAAGAAGCAAAATATAGAATTCTGACTGAATAGAAACTTCTGAGTAGTAAAGGTGAATTTATCATTGATAGATTACAGGCCGAACAGTTTGACTGATCCCATGAATAAATAAATAAGTAACATAGAATTTTACTGATAATTCAAATTAAAACTAGTTGTAATTAACATTGAAAATGTCTGTACTTTCTTTAGTTACTCAGTTTGTTATTATTTCAAAGTATCTTAAATACCCGGTATCCAATATTTTATTCCAAAGATAGGACTAAAATAATAATAATAAATAATAATAACAATAATAATAAATAGAATGTTGCCTATTAAGTGAGACTTTGTAAGTTTTCAGCACTCTGTTTTCCGTGCAACAGTATTTTCTGATACATTCATTTAAAAAATTTTAAAAAAAATTTAAAGATTTTAAAAAACCTTCATTTGGTAAAGATTAATTTGGAATGTTTGATAAAATAATGCAGTAATTTTAATGCTAAATATATAAAGTTATAGAAAAAAGCTACAAAAAGGTGAATTAAAGATTGTCTTTTTTTTTCAAGGAATATTACCTAATGTGACTACCTATCAACCTCAAGCAGTTCTGTTATGATTAAACAATTTTCTGTGCTCAATTAACATAAACTTGGACATATTAACAATCCTGAATGACACTAGAAATATATAAAGAGGAGTGGAAGAGTTTTTCTAACTAACACATCATGTTATACATTTGTTTCGTTTCTGATGCTCACTAAACATCTCTCTAAGCTAGTGTTCGGCAACTACTCGTCAAAAAGTAGTTAACTACCAACCACTAACTACTTTAAAAACAAACCTAGTTGCAACTAGTAGTTAACTACTTTCTTCTGAGATTATTTGTAACTAGTAGTTAACTGTTCTCCAAAAGTAGTTAACTACTAGTTAACTAGTTTTAAAATAATTCATTTGAATTTTCATTTTTAAGCTTGTTCTTAAATATTTAATATTAATAATTCAACTCAATATTATTTTTAATAATTAAAACAATTTTAAAGAAATGCCTGTAAAACATTCAAAGATTGAATATTTCCAAATAACACTGAACAATTAACATGTAAAGAGAATATGAATAAAGACAAAACCTTTTTCTATAAATTGAAACTTTTATTTTTATATGTATTTGTTTAATAGAATTAATAATTTATGTTTTTAAGAAATAAAATTTTTTCAGCAGTTATTGTAAAATTGGGTTTACCCTTAATATCAAATTAAAGTTCTCCCTCTGCCCAACCCCCATTTATTAACAAAATATCTTTATAACGTGCATACTTTAGAATTTAGATTATTTTCTCTCAAATTGTGTTGAAGGCAGGGCTGGTGATTTTTTTTATTTAAAAAAAAAGTATTTTTAATTTAAATCAGATTTTTTGGATTTTTTTAAGCAAAATAAGTATGCGCACACAAATACACTAACGAATTCAGTTAATTATTTATGTCTTCGAAGAATTTTAAGATATTTCAATTGAAATAATTATTTATTATTAGTTCAAAATTAATTATTAATTAATTATATTATATAAAAAAAGTATGCTTAATAAAGAGAACAACAAGAAACAGAATAGAAAGCTTATATTTCTGGACTAAATGTACTATAATTTCTTGAATATATACAAATAAGTTGGCTGGACTATTATAATTTTTTGAGTGTATACAAATTTCCTTAATATATAAACAGAGATGGCAAATATAACATAAAATATAAAATGTTTACTACAGCTTAATCATTTTTACTATTTAGATGTTTCATCAAGAATACCAGTTTTGATGCCTTATCAACATCCAATCTGTTTCTTAATTTTGAGTGCACTATTCCAAATGTAGGAAAAATCTTTTCTAAAGGTGCTGTTGATGCTTTTGCTGCAGTCAGCTTGTCCAAAAACTTAATGTTCTCTGATAAAATGTCATTCTTTGTCACCTTATCGAAGATATTCCACCTTTCCCTAGAGGACCAGATGCATTAAGACTACCGTATAGTGAGTTAAAATTCCAATTAATTGCTTGACCCCAGAATATAGTAAAATTTATAATAAAAAAAATGTCTATATTTTAATAATTTGGAAGAAGATGATATAAGTAGTTTTTTTTAATCATAAAAATCAATACTTTGTCTAAAATAAAATAATTTTTATAAAAAAATAGAACCGACTTCAAATTATAAATTGCGCTAAAAAGTGAAAAATAAATTAATTCTTTAAATAACATTGATGTGACTTTTAAACATAGTTTTAGAAGTCGGTGCAAAATCAGGATAGATAAAATCTTTTGTAATCATGAATCAATTCCAAATATATTCTCAGAATTGGCAACAGTTAAAATATGAAGTAGTAAATGGTGTAGTGGTAATTAGCCTCATAATTTTGCACCGACTTCTAAAACTATGTTTAAAAGGAACATCGATGTTGTTTAAAGAATTAATTTATTTTTCACTTTTTAGGGCAATTTATAGTTTGAAGTCGGTTCTATTTTTTTATAAAAATTATTTTATTTTATTATTTTTAGTGTAACTACATTTTTTATATAAATACTCTATTTTAAAAAAATCCATGTCAAAGGAAAACCTTCTTTGACTGAACGGCACTAAAAACTAATCATTTGTATGATAAATTCGGATTTGAACTCGATTTTAGCAAACAAACTGATTGGATTTAATTTTTTCATCAGAGAAGCCTTTAGTCAAACTTTTGCTGTAATTGCTTTTAATGTTATAGCACAATGGCAACAAACACTTTTTTAACAATAACTTTTATATTTATTAATAGTTTTCCTAACAAAGAAAAATCAAGCCAAGCCTTTCTAATTAAAATGAAAAATACTTAATTTTAAACCGTAACGTTTCTTCTAAAAAATAAATGTAGTCAAATTGATGTGGATATTTGTGTTAGACGACCCTCTCGATTAAAAAAAATCACCAAAATCGATTCATTTAGTCAAAAGTTATGGATGAAAAACCAAAGAAATGCCTATCTTTCTCCCCATAACTTTTTTTCTAATTATCGAACAGGGTCAAACAAAGGTACCGGACCTATATGAAACCAACCCCGATCGATTGAAAAAAAAATCATGAAAATCGCTTCATCCGGTGCGAAGTTATGAGTGGACAAACAAACAAAAAAAAAAAAAAAACGACATACATACACTACGAATGTATAACCTCCTCCTTTGTGAAGTCGGTTAAAAATAATCATAAAAATCAGTTTTTTCTTTTAAAAAAATCATTTGTGTTTTATGGTATCCCAAACGCATGCATGGTATTGGAGTAGAGTTAAAACTTCTCCAGAATGAATATTTGGTCTTTAAATGAAACTTCATTGTGCATGTGCTGGTGCGGGCGCTATTTATTGAGTATATTAGAACACTTTTTCTATTTTGAGTAAATACTGCTATAAATATTACAATTTTTTATGAGTACTTTTTCATTATATAACATAATATAAAAAATACATTTGAGTGAGTCATATTCATTAGCTGAAAATTTAAATAATTTAATGGTTAAAAAATAGTATTTTTTAAATTTTTTTTCAAAAAGTAGATTTAAAATGTTTTTTTCGAAAGTAGTTGGAATTTTGAAAGTAATTGTAACTAGTAGTTGGGGGAAAAGTAGTTTAACTAGTAGTTAACTAGTTCAAAACAAAAGTAGTTACAGCTAGTAGTTAACTACTAGTTAACTAGTAGTTGCCACTAGTAGTTAACTACTTCTAGTTAACTACTGCCGAACACTACTCTAAACTAAATAAAAAATAATAGAGATTGCTAATATGTTTAATCTACATTCCTATTTTTTTTAAATTGAGTATTAATTTGCATTTTGGAAACATTTATTTTGGGATTCTTTTTCATTTTATTTTATTTTATTTATTCATTTTTTTTTCACTTTTCCTTTCATCCGTAGGATATTTAAGAAAAATTGCAAAATTCAATAATTCACCCGTTCGATGAGACTTATTGTATCATAAAGTGAGAACTTTCTTTTTTTCAGAGGACAAAAACTTAGTGTTTTTTTTTTAAATGTTTTTCATGAATTGTTGTAATTTTAATACACTTAATACTGCCACGCGAAAAACTGCAGCTGATAAATTCAAAAACAAGTAGTTATAAAGCATAGTTTTATGTTAAATATCAAACATGCACGCTAAACGCCAATCTGAATACTAATATTATACTCTAGTATTGACTAGTTGAAATTTTAATATGGCCAATGAATTAGCCAATAATTAAAACTCCTACCCTCTATAGCATAGTGTACAGTGCACGCATAACATACCATTCGATCGCTGCTTTGAAATACTTTTTGAAAATAATAATATAAAAAAAATATGTCCTAAAATGCGTATTTTTGTTTTGTTTTGTTTTGTTTTGTTATTATCTCGATAAGTCCGAGTTTATGAGTGATAGATGCTTAAAGGAATGTTTACTTTGTTGTTCTTCTTCTTCTTATTATTATCATTATTGTTTCGATTTAATTGTTTAAGTAACAATAAAAATAAGGATTAGATAATCTCTCCATTAAAAGTATACTCAAGAAAACTGTAGAGCTCATTCAAATTGATGCTCACTTACAAAATTGCCTGCTAAATTTGTGTTGGATGACACTTTATAAGTGTCCCACAGAGTTTTCAGACTTTTTCATAATTTTGAAATTTTCATAAATCACGAAATTATTTCAAAATATTATTTGTAGTTGTTGTCCAAATATAAACATCGTTAAAGAAATACTAAAAATCACAGAATACGTCTGCTCTGGGTCCCTTTTTAGCCTACTTTCCCGTAAAAGTAAAAAAAAAATAATAATAAAGCATGAAAGAAGGCTTAATGTATCGTGAAAATATCGTTAAAAATCAAGAAAAGTCAAAAATAAGTGAAGTAATTAAATAAAGATTGAAAAATAAAAAATTTGAAAGTAGGGTATTGAGATGGGGAAAAGTGTGTCTGTCGGTCTGTCTGTCTGTCGGTCTGTCCTCCCCTAATAACTTTTGAACGAATTGTCCGATTCAAAAAATTCTTTTTGCATTCGAAAGATCTCGGCGAGGACATCTCATTTATATACTTTACTTTTTGATTTGAACAATTTTTTGTTCAATTTTAAACAGTTCAAAAAATTTTAACATTAGCGCCTATGGACAAAATTGAAGCAAATTCTGTAAACTCTGGGCACAAGAGCCAAGTTCCTATTGCAAGCTTATTGAAAGAAGTTCTCGGCGTGAAATATTGATTTGAACAGTTTTTGTTCATTTTTGAACAGTTCAAAAAATTAACACAGAGCTTACGGGGAAATTTCAACCTTAGTAACTTTACAAACTTTAAAAAAAAAAAAAAAAAATAGGGAAAATTCATTGTATGTCAATATACAAAATATGAAAAAAAAAGATAAAAACGCAAGCTATTGCATCTTTCACTTCAGAGGAAAATCCAACATTAGTGAAGCTGATGGCGCAGTGTTATCCCTTTTCTAAGTTGTGAAAAATCACTTTCTGGTGTTGAATAATTATTTTAGTAGAATTGCAAAGCTAAGAACGCAGCTGTTGAAAATGTACATAACACAAATTATTCAAAAATAAAAGTATACATCAATAAGTCTGATGATAAACGACCAGATTTCATAAAAATGGAAATAAAGACCCTTCGTTTTGCCTTCATTGCTTCCAAAAAAGCTTTTGAGCTAATCATTATTTTAATACTACAGAGAGAATTAGAAGCTGATGGAGTAAAAATATTATACTGGAGCTAATCAAGAATATAAGCATCGAATCGACAGCATCTATCTGAAGTTGTACAATGATTGCTATACTTTCTTTTACAAAACGTTTACAACCTCAATTTACTGCTAGTATTTATGAGTGCTGAATGGGACAATATGGAAAGCTATAGGGATTTACGCAACAGGATATATTTTCCCAAGAGTTACTCACATCGGTGTTGGAAAAAAAATTAAAGTATTAAAAACTTTCCATTACCAATGATCTTTCTAAAAGAATATTCTTTCTGCAGATTGTTATTTATGAGTAAGAAGATATGTTTAATTCTGTTAAAGAACTGAAGCAATTTTTTAATGAACCTAAGAGCTTTACGACAGGTTATATGGTGGGAAAAATAAAACTTAAAAGTTTCTGTAACGGCAGTTGGTAATCTTTCTTAGACAATCTAGACAACCTGTATGCAGACATAATTCTTTGATTATGGAAGAATCACGATGCATCGAAGTTCTATAGATCACATATTTATTCACCATAGACATAGACTGTAATCCCCCTCCCCTCCCCCACCGTTCTCCTTAAAAGAAGAAGCTAACCTGTCTTGACTTTGAAAACCAAACAAAAACCTCTTAAAAGAGTGTTTCAAAGGGAAAAAAATCAAACCTCATGCGAAAGGTTTATTTTTTATAACATTATATGTGTTTGCAGTAATTATTTATTATGATTTCACGAGAAGACTCATGTTGTAGGCAGATTAATAAGGGATTGACCTGAAAAATATATACATTCCTTATCATGACAGGAATCAAAATAAATATTCCTTAACAGTAATAACACTGTGCAACAAGTTTGAACTTTTTTTTTTCCTTTAGATGAAACTATGTGATTCTATATAAACAAAAGGTGCCTGATTCAAATATCCAAACCAAAATGGTCCATCGCGTAGCGTTTTTGCTGGAGACCCACTTTTTATATTTATACAATTTGGTTATAGAAGCATGTAACTCAGGCTTACTTATTGAAAAAACAAACGCTAAAATGATTGTTTTGGCCAATTCTTCTTTTGAGCATCTATTGGTCTACCCTGATAACAGTTTAGCAATATTCAATTCGTATACTTCCATTCTATCGAGCGCTGAGATGCTTTTCAACAGAGATGTCCTGATGACACCTTTCCCCATGCTCATCTTCAATTGCACCAAGGTTCTGAGAAATAAAGTCCATATGTAGAAGTGGAGTGTGTGTAAAAAGTGTAGTTTTAATGAAATATAGCAACCTAATAATACAAAAGCTTATTGAAAGAAGTTCTCGGCGTGAAATATTGATTTGAACAGTTTTTGTTCATTTTTGAACAGTTCAAAAAATTAACACAGAGCTTACGGGGAAATTTCAACCCTATATAAATCCTGATCTAACAGACCGATTTGCTTGGAACAAACTTTATCGGAAAGCTCTTATAACGTAGAACATGTAGAAATAGAAAGTTTATCCAGAACTTACGAGCCTATTTTGCTATGAAATTTTTTGATCGGGATTTTCAAGGATATTTCTCAGTGACTCAATGAGTGAAATAATGAATGAATGAATAAATGAAAGAGTGAAAGAATAAATCAATGAATAAATGAATGAGGAAAAGAATGAATGAATAAATTATTGAATAAATGAAAATATAAATAAATGAGTGAATAAATACATGAATGCGTAAATGAATGAATAAACACTTGAATGAGGTAACGAATGAATGAATAAATGCATGGCTGAATAAATGAAAGAATGAATGAGTGAGTGAATGAATATGTATTATCCGTTGAAAAAGGTATATTTTCAATAATTAGAACTAAAGATAAATAAGAAAGAGAGAGAAAGAGATTGCTAGATTATAAATTTGAATTTGGTGTATACAGGAAAGTAGGCTCGTATAGTTCTAGACGGAACTTCTTGTTTAAACTTTTAAATTGTGTATACAATGCACAATATTTGCTGCACAAAGCTTCGAGAAAAAACGATCCATAACGAAAATACAAAAGCATGATGAATACCATATTTGAAATTAAACAAAAGATCATGTGTCACTAAACTAGACTAAGGGCAAAAAAGACACACTTTTTTTAAATATGAATAACTAAATAAGTAATTCTTTTATTAGCTCATTCATCTATGACTTTTGAAAAATAAATAAAGGTAAAAAAATAAATAAATAAATTTCCTTTTTAACAAATTATTTTTTTAAACAGTAAACTATATTTCTTATTTTCCTCTTAAATTATATTAAGTTTTGTTTCTTTAATCATCAAAGAAACTTAAGCAAAACGTCTAAAACAAAATATAGTTTCTTAATTTTTTCGTATTTGTTAGTCTCTTGAATAATTGACACTGAGTTCAAATACAGTATCAGACTTAAAGCTGATACTTTTATTACTAGGGAATTGCATTTTATTCCTCTTAAGTGCAAAAAATAGGAGGCTCCGACATTGTTCGAAAAGAACTTTGATTCTCTAAGAGTAAAAATTAGCTGGAAATAAGCGGATACGAAAATAAGAAATAAATAAAAATGTAGGGGGCATAATAATAATAATGGACGCAGTTTTTCTTCTAATAAGTACTAAATTGCTACTTCACACGCATTCACATAAAATACGGGATATATTTAATTAAAAAAACTTCTATAATGTTCGAACAATTTAGAAAATAGTTTTATGTTTGAGTTATTTACATTCATCGATACTATGTTCTGACTTAATTTTTAAGATGTTAGTTATTAATTTCTATGTATTTAAATTTTAAAGAGTCCAATTTTTTTGTGTTATGCAAGTAACATATTATACCTTGTGTGTGGTACTTTATTAAAAATTCATATTTCAAAAATTCGAAAGGATAAAGACAGAAAAGGGAACTGAAATCTTAGTAAATAAATAAACTGCAAACGTTTAGTGAGGAAATGCAGCAAATTATCAAGCTACTTTCATCAAAAAAATTCATCGTTGATTCAAAAATTAAATAATTTGTGTATAATAAATATGCATTTAAAAATAAAAAATGAAACGAACCACTAGTAAAACATAACTTTCGAAAAACATTTGGTTCTAAATAGCGTTATTCATTTATAGTGTTCAGAGACTGGTAAGCAAAACACTCCACTTTATTTATTTATTTATTTATTTATTTATTCAAAAAAAAAAAAAAGAGAAAAAGACATGCACACTACAGACAAATCCATTTACAGTGATGCATAAATAACATACAACAATAGAAAAAATAAGGGATTAAGATTTTAAAAACTCACGACATTTAGACTTAAAAACGGTAAGAGACATATCAAAAATGTCCAAACCCGCAGAAAACTCATTAAAAATTCCATAAAATTTATACAGGGAAAAATTACCAATATAATTATGTTTTACAAAAGGAATAACAAACAAATTGTAATTTCTAAGACACCTAGTTGGTACATTAATGCTGATAGAGGCCAGGATATCATTACAGTCAATCACATTATTAATAACTTTATAAAAAAAGAGTAAACAACAAAGATCACGGCAGAAACTAAGTTAGTAAGTGTCGACCTCCTAGGAACAAAACCATGCTGAGACAAAGAAATTAAGTTTTTAACCTGAAAAAATATCTTATCATACACAATAGTTTCCAGCAATTTCGAAAAAGGGCTCAAAATAGCAATAGGACGATAATTTTTACAATCAGATGAGTTACCACTCTTAAACACTGGAAGAATTTTAGTATACTTCCAAGCATCAGGAAAAGTGTTGGTCTTTAATGACAAATTAAAAAAAATAAGAAGAGGATAAATCAATACATCAGCACAACCCTTTATAATAAACGAAGGGACACCATCAACACCAACAGTTAAAGAAGACCTCAACTTCCTAATAGCCAACACAACATCCTCATGAGTAATATTATCAATCTTAATAATATCATGCATATTACAGTCATTTCCAAAACAATCTCTGTCATAACTAGAACTCATCTGATAAACAGAGCCGAAATAATTGGCAAAGGCATCTGCAATATCGTTATCATTATTATACCAGATATCATCATATTGAATGCTATTGGGCACTGAATTCTTTTTGTTGAAATAGGACCAAAACTTTTTAGGCTCAGAAATCAAATTATTTTCAGTTCTTTGTATATAAGAAGCATATTATTGTACTTTGTTTTCTAGTGATTAATTGAGGAAGCCGATTTTCTTTTCTGAATGATGAATTATAAAACGCATTTAAATCCAAGTATAATTTTCCGACAATACATTGTTTCTATAAATCTGCAAAGTTTTTGTAAAAAAGTTGTGTTCTATAGTACTTACAATTACTTGAACTTTTGCAAAAACTGGTGAATGCATTTATGAGTCTAAAGAAATGTAAAAAATAAAGATATTACGTGTAGTAAAGTTTCAAATTCATACCTTTAAATAATTAGAAATAAAAGTACTTTGTAATATTTTGCGACATCTGTATTTTCGTGATTTTTTTACACAAAAATTGAAAACAAGTAAAGGGAAAAAAGTTTTATAGGGAAAAGAAGACATTTATCTGGTTCAAACAGAAAACAAAAATATATAACAATAGGAGAGAAATAATTTAAATTACAGATAGTAAAGTTCAATATTGCATTTAAAGCTAGGTGATCGCAACTATTTGTTTGCATTCTTTCGGCTTTAAGAGAGTCGCAAAGCTAAGAACTTGATGAAAAGAGGTCTTAAACTAAAAATATCGTTGCTGATTTTTCTTTCTTGACAGCCCCGAAGTATCGGATTGCTGCTGAACAAAATAATAGGGCAGAAGGTGTTAAGAAAATAGTAAGAATAAAAAGGAAAAGAAAAAAAGTCAAGGTGAAGGGGAAAATGATTTTGGCTACTAATAGTGGATGATTTCTGCGATAAAATAACCGAGTGTTAAACTTTACAAAAAAAAAAAAAATAGGAAAAATTCATTGTATGTCAATATACAAAATATGAAAAAAAAAGATAAAAACGCAAGCTATTGCATCTTTCACTTCAGAGGAAAATCCAACATTAGTGAAGCTGATGGCGCAGTGTTATCCCTTTTCTAAGTTGTGAAAAATCACTTTCTGGTGTTGAATAATTATTTTAGTAGAATTGCAAAGCTAAGAACGCAGCTGTTGAAAATGTACATAACACAAATTATTCAAAAATAAAAGTATACATCAATAAGTCTGATGATAAACGACCAGATTTCATAAAAATGGAAATAAAGACCCTTCGTTTTGCCTTCATTGCTTCCAAAAAAGCTTTTGAGCTAATCATTATTTTAATACTACAGAGAGAATTAGAAGCTGATGGAGTAAAAATATTATACTGGAGCTAATCAAGAATATAAGCATCGAATCGACAGCATCTATCTGAAGTTGTACAATGATTGCTATACTTTCTTTTACAAAACGTTTACAACCTCAATTTACTGCTAGTATTTATGAGTGCTGAATGGGACAATATGGAAAGCTATAGGGATTTACGCAACAGGATATATTTTCCCAAGAGTTACTCACATCGGTGTTGGAAAAAAAATTAAAGTATTAAAAACTTTCCATTACCAATGATCTTTCTAAAAGAATATTCTTTCTGCAGATTGTTATTTATGAGTAAGAAGATATGTTTAATTCTGTTAAAGAACTGAAGCAATTTTTTAATGAACCTAAGAGCTTTACGACAGGTTATATGGTGGGAAAAATAAAACTTAAAAGTTTCTGTAACGGCAGTTGGTAATCTTTCTTAGACAATCTAGACAACCTGTATGCAGACATAATTCTTTGATTATGGAAGAATCACGATGCATCGAAGTTCTATAGATCACATATTTATTCACCATAGACATAGACTGTAATCCCCCTCCCCTCCCCCACCGTTCTCCTTAAAAGAAGAAGCTAACCTGTCTTGACTTTGAAAACCAAACAAAAACCTCTTAAAAGAGTGTTTCAAAGGGAAAAAAATCAAACCTCATGCGAAAGGTTTATTTTTTATAACATTATATGTGTTTGCAGTAATTATTTATTATGATTTCACGAGAAGACTCATGTTGTAGGCAGATTAATAAGGGATTGACCTGAAAAATATATACATTCCTTATCATGACAGGAATCAAAATAAATATTCCTTAACAGTAATAACACTGTGCAACAAGTTTGAACTTTTTTTTTTCCTTTAGATGAAACTATGTGATTCTATATAAACAAAAGGTGCCTGATTCAAATATCCAAACCAAAATGGTCCATCGCGTAGCGTTTTTGCTGGAGACCCACTTTTTATATTTATACAATTTGGTTATAGAAGCATGTAACTCAGGCTTACTTATTGAAAAAACAAACGCTAAAATGATTGTTTTGGCCAATTCTTCTTTTGAGCATCTATTGGTCTACCCTGATAACAGTTTAGCAATATTCAATTCGTATACTTCCATTCTATCGAGCGCTGAGATGCTTTTCAACAGAGATGTCCTGATGACACCTTTCCCCATGCTCATCTTCAATTGCACCAAGGTTCTGAGAAATAAAGTCCATATGTAGAAGTGGAGTGTGTGTAAAAAGTGTAGTTTTAATGAAATATAGCAACCTAATAATACAAAAGCTTATTGAAAGAAGTTCTCGGCGTGAAATATTGATTTGAACAGTTTTTGTTCATTTTTGAACAGTTCAAAAAATTAACACAGAGCTTACGGGGAAATTTCAACCCTATATAAATCCTGATCTAACAGACCGATTTGCTTGGAACAAACTTTATCGGAAAGCTCTTATAACGTAGAACATGTAGAAATAGAAAGTTTATCCAGAACTTACGAGCCTATTTTGCTATGAAATTTTTTGATCGGGATTTTCAAGGATATTTCTCAGTGACTCAATGAGTGAAATAATGAATGAATGAATAAATGAAAGAGTGAAAGAATAAATCAATGAATAAATGAATGAGGAAAAGAATGAATGAATAAATTATTGAATAAATGAAAATATAAATAAATGAGTGAATAAATACATGAATGCGTAAATGAATGAATAAACACTTGAATGAGGTAACGAATGAATGAATAAATGCATGGCTGAATAAATGAAAGAATGAATGAGTGAGTGAATGAATATGTATTATCCGTTGAAAAAGGTATATTTTCAATAATTAGAACTAAAGATAAATAAGAAAGAGAGAGAAAGAGATTGCTAGATTATAAATTTGAATTTGGTGTATACAGGAAAGTAGGCTCGTATAGTTCTAGACGGAACTTCTTGTTTAAACTTTTAAATTGTGTATACAATGCACAATATTTGCTGCACAAAGCTTCGAGAAAAAACGATCCATAACGAAAATACAAAAGCATGATGAATACCATATTTGAAATTAAACAAAAGATCATGTGTCACTAAACTAGACTAAGGGCAAAAAAGACACACTTTTTTTAAATATGAATAACTAAATAAGTAATTCTTTTATTAGCTCATTCATCTATGACTTTTGAAAAATAAATAAAGGTAAAAAAATAAATAAATAAATTTCCTTTTTAACAAATTATTTTTTTAAACAGTAAACTATATTTCTTATTTTCCTCTTAAATTATATTAAGTTTTGTTTCTTTAATCATCAAAGAAACTTAAGCAAAACGTCTAAAACAAAATATAGTTTCTTAATTTTTTCGTATTTGTTAGTCTCTTGAATAATTGACACTGAGTTCAAATACAGTATCAGACTTAAAGCTGATACTTTTATTACTAGGGAATTGCATTTTATTCCTCTTAAGTGCAAAAAATAGGAGGCTCCGACATTGTTCGAAAAGAACTTTGATTCTCTAAGAGTAAAAATTAGCTGGAAATAAGCGGATACGAAAATAAGAAATAAATAAAAATGTAGGGGGCATAATAATAATAATGGACGCAGTTTTTCTTCTAATAAGTACTAAATTGCTACTTCACACGCATTCACATAAAATACGGGATATATTTAATTAAAAAAACTTCTATAATGTTCGAACAATTTAGAAAATAGTTTTATGTTTGAGTTATTTACATTCATCGATACTATGTTCTGACTTAATTTTTAAGATGTTAGTTATTAATTTCTATGTATTTAAATTTTAAAGAGTCCAATTTTTTTGTGTTATGCAAGTAACATATTATACCTTGTGTGTGGTACTTTATTAAAAATTCATATTTCAAAAATTCGAAAGGATAAAGACAGAAAAGGGAACTGAAATCTTAGTAAATAAATAAACTGCAAACGTTTAGTGAGGAAATGCAGCAAATTATCAAGCTACTTTCATCAAAAAAATTCATCGTTGATTCAAAAATTAAATAATTTGTGTATAATAAATATGCATTTAAAAATAAAAAATGAAACGAACCACTAGTAAAACATAACTTTCGAAAAACATTTGGTTCTAAATAGCGTTATTCATTTATAGTGTTCAGAGACTGGTAAGCAAAACACTCCACTTTATTTATTTATTTATTTATTTATTTATTCAAAAAAAAAAAAAAGAGAAAAAGACATGCACACTACAGACAAATCCATTTACAGTGATGCATAAATAACATACAACAATAGAAAAAATAAGGGATTAAGATTTTAAAAACTCACGACATTTAGACTTAAAAACGGTAAGAGACATATCAAAAATGTCCAAACCCGCAGAAAACTCATTAAAAATTCCATAAAATTTATACAGGGAAAAATTACCAATATAATTATGTTTTACAAAAGGAATAACAAACAAATTGTAATTTCTAAGACACCTAGTTGGTACATTAATGCTGATAGAGGCCAGGATATCATTACAGTCAATCACATTATTAATAACTTTATAAAAAAAGAGTAAACAACAAAGATCACGGCAGAAACTAAGTTAGTAAGTGTCGACCTCCTAGGAACAAAACCATGCTGAGACAAAGAAATTAAGTTTTTAACCTGAAAAAATATCTTATCATACACAATAGTTTCCAGCAATTTCGAAAAAGGGCTCAAAATAGCAATAGGACGATAATTTTTACAATCAGATGAGTTACCACTCTTAAACACTGGAAGAATTTTAGTATACTTCCAAGCATCAGGAAAAGTGTTGGTCTTTAATGACAAATTAAAAAAAATAAGAAGAGGATAAATCAATACATCAGCACAACCCTTTATAATAAACGAAGGGACACCATCAACACCAACAGTTAAAGAAGACCTCAACTTCCTAATAGCCAACACAACATCCTCATGAGTAATATTATCAATCTTAATAATATCATGCATATTACAGTCATTTCCAAAACAATCTCTGTCATAACTAGAACTCATCTGATAAACAGAGCCGAAATAATTGGCAAAGGCATCTGCAATATCGTTATCATTATTATACCAGATATCATCATATTGAATGCTATTGGGCACTGAATTCTTTTTGTTGAAATAGGACCAAAACTTTTTAGGCTCAGAAATCAAATTATTTTCAGTTCTTTGTATATAAGAAGCATATTATTGTACTTTGTTTTCTAGTGATTAATTGAGGAAGCCGATTTTCTTTTCTGAATGATGAATTATAAAACGCATTTAAATCCAAGTATAATTTTCCGACAATACATTGTTTCTATAAATCTGCAAAGTTTTTGTAAAAAAGTTGTGTTCTATAGTACTTACAATTACTTGAACTTTTGCAAAAACTGGTGAATGCATTTATGAGTCTAAAGAAATGTAAAAAATAAAGATATTACGTGTAGTAAAGTTTCAAATTCATACCTTTAAATAATTAGAAATAAAAGTACTTTGTAATATTTTGCGACATCTGTATTTTCGTGATTTTTTTACACAAAAATTGAAAACAAGTAAAGGGAAAAAAGTTTTATAGGGAAAAGAAGACATTTATCTGGTTCAAACAGAAAACAAAAATATATAACAATAGGAGAGAAATAATTTAAATTACAGATAGTAAAGTTCAATATTGCATTTAAAGCTAGGTGATCGCAACTATTTGTTTGCATTCTTTCGGCTTTAAGAGAGTCGCAAAGCTAAGAACTTGATGAAAAGAGGTCTTAAACTAAAAATATCGTTGCTGATTTTTCTTTCTTGACAGCCCCGAAGTATCGGATTGCTGCTGAACAAAATAATAGGGCAGAAGGTGTTAAGAAAATAGTAAGAATAAAAAGGAAAAGAAAAAAAGTCAAGGTGAAGGGGAAAATGATTTTGGCTACTAATAGTGGATGATTTCTGCGATAAAATAACCGAGTGTTAAACTTTACAAAAAAAAAAAAAATAGGAAAAATTCATTGTATGTCAATATACAAAATATGAAAAAAAAAGATAAAAACGCAAGCTATTGCATCTTTCACTTCAGAGGAAAATCCAACATTAGTGAAGCTGATGGCGCAGTGTTATCCCTTTTCTAAGTTGTGAAAAATCACTTTCTGGTGTTGAATAATTATTTTAGTAGAATTGCAAAGCTAAGAACGCAGCTGTTGAAAATGTACATAACACAAATTATTCAAAAATAAAAGTATACATCAATAAGTCTGATGATAAACGACCAGATTTCATAAAAATGGAAATAAAGACCCTTCGTTTTGCCTTCATTGCTTCCAAAAAAGCTTTTGAGCTAATCATTATTTTAATACTACAGAGAGAATTAGAAGCTGATGGAGTAAAAATATTATACTGGAGCTAATCAAGAATATAAGCATCGAATCGACAGCATCTATCTGAAGTTGTACAATGATTGCTATACTTTCTTTTACAAAACGTTTACAACCTCAATTTACTGCTAGTATTTATGAGTGCTGAATGGGACAATATGGAAAGCTATAGGGATTTACGCAACAGGATATATTTTCCCAAGAGTTACTCACATCGGTGTTGGAAAAAAAATTAAAGTATTAAAAACTTTCCATTACCAATGATCTTTCTAAAAGAATATTCTTTCTGCAGATTGTTATTTATGAGTAAGAAGATATGTTTAATTCTGTTAAAGAACTGAAGCAATTTTTTAATGAACCTAAGAGCTTTACGACAGGTTATATGGTGGGAAAAATAAAACTTAAAAGTTTCTGTAACGGCAGTTGGTAATCTTTCTTAGACAATCTAGACAACCTGTATGCAGACATAATTCTTTGATTATGGAAGAATCACGATGCATCGAAGTTCTATAGATCACATATTTATTCACCATAGACATAGACTGTAATCCCCCTCCCCTCCCCCACCGTTCTCCTTAAAAGAAGAAGCTAACCTGTCTTGACTTTGAAAACCAAACAAAAACCTCTTAAAAGAGTGTTTCAAAGGGAAAAAAATCAAACCTCATGCGAAAGGTTTATTTTTTATAACATTATATGTGTTTGCAGTAATTATTTATTATGATTTCACGAGAAGACTCATGTTGTAGGCAGATTAATAAGGGATTGACCTGAAAAATATATACATTCCTTATCATGACAGGAATCAAAATAAATATTCCTTAACAGTAATAACACTGTGCAACAAGTTTGAACTTTTTTTTTTTCCTTTAGATGAAACTATGTGATTCTATATAAACAAAAGGTGCCTGATTCAAATATCCAAACCAAAATGGTCCATCGCGTAGCGTTTTTGCTGGAGACCCACTTTTTATATTTATACAATTTGGTTATAGAAGCATGTAACTCAGGCTTACTTATTGAAAAAACAAACGCTAAAATGATTGTTTTGGCCAATTCTTCTTTTGAGCATCTATTGGTCTACCCTGATAACAGTTTAGCAATATTCAATTCGTATACTTCCATTCTATCGAGCGCTGAGATGCTTTTCAACAGAGATGTCCTGATGACACCTTTCCCCATGCTCATCTTCAATTGCACCAAGGTTCTGAGAAATAAAGTCCATATGTAGAAGTGGAGTGTGTGTAAAAAGTGTAGTTTTAATGAAATATAGCAACCTAATAATACAAAAGCATTTTATCATGTCACCAACAAGATTTTTGTAGTTTTCAGCTTTTTCCATTTCTAAGGAAAGGTGAGCCCACTGATTTAAGGGCCTGCCAGGCTGATTTTTCTTCTTCTGAGTGTTTCTTTTGATACACTTCATCATGAAAGGACTTCCTTAAGTTGTGGGAAAATAAATATCCTTTCTTTTACTTTTGCCTCACTTAAATTTTTGAATTTGTTCCTGAAATGCAAGAAAGCCACTCCTTCTCTGTCCAGAGCTTTTACAAATATTTCGATAAACCAAGTTTATTGTGCAATTGTGGAAAAAAGGTACATTGTAGATCATCATAGGCTCATTTGATATGCTTTTGGCTCTTGTAATTTTGAAATTTCCTTTATGCTTGCAGAATATACTACAGGAATGAATAGGGGGAAAAAATACTTTGATGGAGGAGCACTGATAAACAAGCGCCACTCTACTGAATTGTGCTCATGTCCTAATGCTTGAAATAGTACATTCACATCACAGCAACATACCATTCTTTCTTGCTCCGTAAAATAGTCTACAAAATGCCTTTGTTGTCTTGTAAAAGACTCAAAACTTCGAGAAGTAGATGAAGCTTTTGTTGCCAAAAATGTCGCTAAAGTAACCCAACTTCATTGAAAAGGTCTCTAGAATGGCAACAATCTCACTATAAATGATAAGGATATAATTTATAATAAATAAAGTCGATGAATTACAAAAATATGTACATTTATCCAGAAAATACGTAAAAAGCTAAAATGTGGAATTTCGGAAAATGGTACGTGATAGGCAAAATATAATTGCAGATTCGTAATTTTCAGCCAAAAATACATAAGAAACAGACATTTTCATCCAAAGGACATTTTTCGTGTTGCACAGTGTAATAACAATAGTAAATGTCATATAAGATATAAAAAAAATACTGATATTTTAGTTTAAAGAGTAATAAAATGCATAAAAAAATTAATGTCGTAGGGCATCTGCGTACTCTATTTAGGAATAAGGTTCTGGTGTCTTCTCTATCTTTCTTTTTCTCCACCTTAGGATCTTTATTTTACTCAGTTCATATATATTTTAAATATATAAAAGTATGTTTAACTTTTTTACTTCTAAGTGCATGCCTGAGCATTGGTAAGAGCATTTGTGTATTATGCATAAATATAATTTTTAACTTAATTTTTTAAACAATTTTCAAATCCAAATTCAAGAGAAGTTATGATACATTTTTTTCATTAAAATCAAATCATTATAACACAATTTAAAGTAGTCATCAATTCAAAATTTTGTCTTTTTCTCAACGATAAGATGGAATGGATACATTTTTTGGAGAAATTAAAAATACGTTTTAGGCATTCCCCGTTTAATCATGTTTTACGTTCTGCAATTTTTTACTCTAATGAGGTTGGAAGTCGAACTCAGAGAAACTTTTCAGCTTGCATTTCGGACGCATTAGAGATGTTATTCAACAAATTTACAAAATTGATTTCACTATTTTGAAAAGAGTTGAGAGAACGATAAAATGATTTCTATTAGTTTTGAAATGTTATATGTGTAAGAAGTTTTATAACGATAGGAAAAAGCTTGAAATGTTTCAAAATTTATACATTTTTTCCTAAATGAAATTAAAATTTAGGAACTCATATTATACAGTTTGTCTAATTTAGTTTAGAAAAATTATGTGAAAAAGACTGAAATTCCTCGTATCTAAGAGATTCAGTTTAACTATGGAAAATACCTGCAATATTATCAAAAACCTACAGTATTTCAAAGTAGCTTAATCTGCATGTACTTTTGTAAAATAATATCAAGAAAATTAGTATAAAAATGATGCCCTACAATGTTGTACTTTTAAAAGCTGTTATTTCCATAACCTCCTAACTTTACCTGCGTATCAACCATTAAGGACTTTATTTTAATTTAATTTCTATTGAAATTATAGTTCACCTTATCTTTCTATTGTTAGTACTATGTTTCTAAAACTGACAATGATTTTAGTTTCATTAAAAAAAAAAGACAAATAGAAACTTAGGAGTAATTATTCCTTTTAAAAAGTTATATGAGTTTTAAAAAATGGTTTGTATTGCCGTATTTTGTAAAAAATCTAGCTGATTGTTTATGGTTGCACAGAGATTGGTGGACTTCTGATTCTCAGTAAAAATATAAAAAGTATATAAATATATACAAATAGTAGAGAGGGAAAACATAAAATGGAATGCAAGCGGAAATAAATTTTTACATTTGGAGTTCGTTTGGCGATATATCTTGGCCCCGAATTTGGCTTTAAAAATGAGACAACAAATTTGGCGGTATTGGCGCGATTCCTATAAAACCCAATGTAATGCACTGCCTATTTTCTACCGTCATAATTCTAGTTATCAAAGTTTAAACAGCAATCAGTGCAAACAAAAATATTGAATTTATTTTGTCATCTTAAAGTTTGATGTTGGTAAGCGCTATTTCTTATAGCCACAACACTTAAATTAGGGAAGGTATGCAGTATGCACGCAAATTTTTCCTATCAACATACTGAGGTGAGATTTTGATAAATTTTAGTTCTGTTTTAAAGAGGCAGTTACTTACAAGTATTACAAGTCAATATTTTGGTCTCCAAACAAATATTCATGAATAATTCATAAAAGCATAAAATAAAAGGAACAGAAACCTAAGTGCAATTCCTGACTGAGAAAATTTTATTTTGACGGAAAAGGTTCATATTATTATTAATTTTTTAATTCATATGATGCAATCTGTAAATTGTTTTTTTTTTTTCTGCTACGTGTAAGTATAACTGTTACCACCCCAGTATTATTATAAGGAGACAACGAGTCGATATTGCATATTAGGTTGGAAGTTGTACAATGTTTGCTGTACTTTCTTTTACAGAATGTTTACATCCTCAATTTACTGCTAGTATTTATGAGTGCTGAATCTTATATGCTTTATAATCTAATAATATTGGGAGTTTCTGTGCTGAAATTAATGTGCACATCTAAACAAAAGTAGATGTACTGAAATATGCGTGCAAAAATTAATTTTTTACTATTATTTTCAATAAAAAGAAGATTTTTTACGTTGCATTTCTTTCTTTCTTTCTTTCCTTCTTTTTTTTTTTTTTTTTTTTTTTTTTTTGGAAAATTTAATGATCTGATGTTCCAACTGCAAAAGATTTTTGGAGCTATTTGATCATTCTCAATTCCAAGAAACCATATACATTTAAATAGCTAAATAATATAATTTTGAACTAGCTCAATACAGTTTTAACGATTCATCGTCGACTTTGGTTCAAAAATATAAAGAGATAGTTTGATATTCAAACAAAACTTACACTTAGAGGAATGAAAATACTGTCTTGATATTTTTAAAAAACTCTATTTGTCAGCATAGACGAATAGAGTTTTTTAAAAATATAAAGACAGTATTTTCATCCCTCTAAGAGAAGAAAATATCAGTATATAACTTAAATATTGCCTTTGTTCATCAAACAAAATTTCTCCATTTATTTCAATAAATTGTTAAAATACACGCAAAGCTTTATGGGTAGTTATAAAATTTTTTCAAATTAGTAGATTGTCTTTAATGGGAGAAGAGCCCAGTCTCACCATAAAAAATTATTACAGCAATGGCTCATCTCAATCAACACCTATTGATAATAATAATTACTTTGTTTTTTTTTTTTAATATTTTGCAAGTATTTATAGATAAAAATAAAACTACTTGCCATATACTTCTATCTCCTTTTGTGTGCCACTAATATAACATTTTAGGTAAATTCGCCCTTGGTTCAAAGGGGAACGTTTTTTTAATGTGGGTGGGTCCATTGAGATAGGATTACTGTCGACATGTTTAACGCCACCCACATTAGGTTCGTAAAACTGGGAGAGGGGTAATTTACACTGAAATAATCCAGAAATTTGTTAAGTGAGTCACGAATACTTGAAAATTTATGTGATATCTCTTTAGAAATAACTGCTATTTCTTCCTTCCACCCCCCTCACTATAAATTATAATAAAAATGCTTTAATGTATACTTTTTCATTTGAAAGAGTATAAATTAGCTTCAAAAATATATTTAAAAACTTCTCAAAATATATATATACATATATATAATAACAAATGTTCTTTAATGTGTTATATTTCTGGGAAAAAGTTGCAAAATAAGAAGAATGAACTTGAAAAAAAGAAAACAAAGAAGAAAACAGTCCACGCTTGAAGAGAGTAAAAATACGTCAATGTAAAGAGTGAGATGCATTCCATATAGCAGGCCTTATAAATGACAATGAGTTAAAAATTATAAAGTCAATTAGCAGAAATACATATCAATGTCACGAAATGTTTACAGATGATGAGCTACAAATCCGTAAGGTAGCGATTTTGTATTATTCAGAACAGATTTGCTTTTACGCATCAGCAAACAACATTGTAATGGATCAACTTAGATGATTTTAAACATCACATGTTCATGAATGATATGTTTTAAGCAGTAGGGTCAGGTGGGGTAAAATGGTCACCTTTTTAGCTATTTTCATAATTAAATTTTCATGGCAACAAAACCGGAAACATTTCCCATTTCGTTTCAATTGCATCTTAACATTGAACTCCTTTAGGTCAATTTTATGTAATTTTAATGCTTATTTTTTAATTATGAAATAGTTTAACCGAGCTTATAAAGTTGTGACCTGATTTACTCCATCGTGGGGTAAAATGGGTCAGAGTGGAAAATAATGCTGAAAACAGTTATTTATTACTTTGAAATTGGAAAAAAATTAAAGTAACATATTTAGCAAGATTTTGAATTATGATTACATTGAAATGTAGAAATAATATTGTTCTTGATTGTTATATATTGGTTCACATAACCCTTTAACAGCATCACTTCTCTCTACCACGTCAACATAATCTTTTTTTAAGGAAAGCATGAAAAAAAAAAAAATTTAGTTTAATTTCAAATAAAATAAGCATCACACACTGTTTAAAGTTAGAAACTTGCTGCAGTGAGGTGCAACAGAGTACATTTTAAAATCGAATAGAACTAGCTAAGCCTAACACTAACCCATTTTACCCCATCTAGGAAAAACTGGTGTAAAAATTTAAATATTAATTTTTTTATATGCTCGGCTGGAATTGTTCTCCAAAGTTTCTTAGTGAGGAAATCCTTTAAATTTGGGATGTTATTTGAAAAAATATAGAGATTTTCAGAGGTTGGTAAACCATATGTTTAGCACACTATCATCCAAAAATTACAAAAATACTTTTTTGTGTTGCCATATTTAAGAACCTAACTTTTTTTAGAATGAAAAATGTTGCCAACACATTGAAATATAACATAAAAAGTATTGGTTTAAAAATTTCAATTTCAAGTTCTATTATTTTATCAAGTTACCCATTTTACCTCATGACCCATTTTACCCCATCCTCCCCTATTGTTTCTTTTATTAAAATGCACTCAGACGCTTCACTTCGTAAATCATATAATACCACTAAGTGTGTAATCACTTGGTAATATGAACAAATTTAACACAAACACGCACACAGAGTTATGAATTTTTATTATTTTTAATGCACCTCTTTTATCCTCTGAGAACTGGGTAT
Source organism: Octonoba sinensis (assembly GCA_038502835.1). Classification (NCBI taxonomy): domain Eukaryota; kingdom Metazoa; phylum Arthropoda; class Arachnida; order Araneae; family Uloboridae; genus Octonoba; species Octonoba sinensis. The sequence continues at coordinate 88,046,660 of CM076604.1, forward strand.
TCAAATGGTTTTCTGTGCAATTTTAGAGTTTGGAAACACCGTGGTTAGAATTTATATTGTAAGTAGCGGACTGATGAGTCGTGACTAGTGGCTCTGAATTGAACCGAAGTGTTTTGCCACTATTTCCTTGTCTTGTAAATAAAGTGTACATTAAGCATATTACTTTCATTGATTTAACTTTTAGCTTCAATTTTATTCTCTCCCAAGTTGGTTATTTTCTTCATATATAGTCTATCTATGCGTATATATACTGGGTGTGCCGAAAGGTTTACAACATAACAGCACAAACTCGGATTGCGTCTTCTATTGAAAGAAAAGTAAAAATTGGCTGTTCATAATCAAAGAGGAAATTCGACATAAGCAAGTATTGAAGTTCTGCATTTGGCGCATTTGCAGTGAAATTAAATTACCTAAAGTTGGGAGAAACAACACAAGTGGTTTTGAGAAACCACTTGGATGAAAGCTAGACCGTTCACGTCGCCAAATATTTACGTGATTGTTATCACGTAACTATTTGGCGACTCTCTCTCTGTCTTATTGACAGATTAAAACTAACCCTAATGCTCAGTCTCTTTTGTCTGCGGTGTGTACACTGTAAAAAATGCTAGTTCAACATTTCGCCAAAAAATGGCGAAATTTGGCTGAACCATTATAATGGTTCCTAGTTTCACATTCACGATGAAACTAGGTAAAACTACACCTTTACAAGGGCTCAACTTTGTATGTTGGTTGCAGCTAAATTTCACCATTTTTTTTTTCTTTTTTGGTGAAACGTTGAACTAGAATTTTTTACAGTGCAGTTTGCAGCCTTATTTTCGTTTTTGATAATGTATTTGTTACTAATCGATCTGAACTAAGCTGCGTTTCGTATTTATCACAATGAAATCATCTGAGGACGAAACTGATATATTCATGTGTTCTAAAACCACTTATATTTTTATAACTTTAATAAATTTAATCATTAATTTCAGCATAACAGTTAACAGGAATTTCTTTGGTAGAAAAAGAATTATAAATCATCACATACTAGTTTCTGCGCCTCGAATTTATTCATTTTATTTATTTATTTATTTTTAAATTACTACTAATCAAGTGTTTTTATGCATTAAACTTGAATGTTTCGAAAGAAAATCTTGGAAAATCTGTCCCGAAAAATCACGCAGACTAAATTACGAGTTATGCTTTCAATATTTCGCATTTTGCTGATCTTCTTTCCTTTCCCCTTGATAGAAAAGTTCGCCAAACGCTGACTTCATTCCAATAAAAAAAGTATCGATTCTCGTTAGAGTCGATATCCCGCTATTCAATGAGTCCGATAACTGAAAACAAACCAAATCTAATGAGAGAAAGTTGCGTGCTTCTTTTGTGTGGCTGTCAGTATTTCCGAAGAACAAACGTAATCCAAGATGAAAAGATCCATCAATGAAAATACATTGTCTTCAGTTTAATTCTTCTACAGGCGGTATGAAAATATAATAATATAACATCACTATAAAGCGAAATAAAAATTCCTCTAATGTGGTGTCATCAGCGTAATTCAGGAGAGGGGGGCACCTGAGCTCATTCGAATCTTTTTTTCACAAGGTATCCCTTCCATCGCTTAATGATCGATTCCAAACTCCCAGCAGCAAAAGTTGGAAAACGGAGGCCATCGGTTGGAAATTTGACTCGGAATTCGATCCATCCCTTCCTTGCCTTCCTCTCGATTTCTTTGACGAGTTTCTGGTGAGAAAAGCTTTTTTCACTTTTTTCTTTCGAAAGGGGTGCTTCTTTTTTTATCATTATTATTAGCCCGTTAAGTTAATGACCGTGTAGCGAAGAATTCCTATCTGCAGGCGGGATAGGAAATCGGAAGAATTTTTGGGCAAAAGTTCCTGTTCAGCATGTTTCCCTTCCCTTCCTCGCTTGGAATACTTTTCTCATCTTTTAAAATATTTTTCACCTTCTTTTCTCTGTCGCTCCGAATGTAATTTTTCTTGATCATCCTAAGTTGGGAAAAGAAGATCAAACGATTTATGCTATAAAATCAAAATAATAGTTTTCCGTTTCGTTCAGGAAGCTATTCCAAATTGTAATTGAGAAACATACACAAATTTATAAGTCAAGCGAATTTAAGTATGTCGTTCCCTAATAAAATCGTTTAATGTGCAAAAAATATATATATAAATAAAAAATAAAATAAAAAAAGAAAAAGAAGAAGAAAAGAAAGAAAGCAAAATAGTTTTTTCCCTTAAAAAAATTATATAACATTTTTACATTAATAAACTATTTTTTTTTGCTCACTTTGTGAATAAAACGTTTACTTTATGTCCTATATTTTTATTACTTATTTACTCTTTCTTTCACCTATTCTGGTTTTTCCTCTTTTTTTCATTTACTTTATTTAGACTATAAAATTCTGAAAGTAAAAGGAAATTCGCCTTAACTCGTTTTATTTTGTCATGAATAAATGCTGTGTTATATGACTGAGTAACAGTGCCCTATTAAATTTAATATTGTGTATATTTGAAAAACAGTCTTAAAGAGAAACATTTAAATTAAGTAGACGATCAGTTACATTCAGGTTAAATGTTATTAAAAACAAATGAATTTTTATGAAATTCAATTTAGTGCACATAATATTTAAATGTTTTCGGAAATGTTTAATTTATCCACCAAAATAGTCTTAGCTGAGAGACAAGGAAATTGCAACTAGACTAGTAAAATATTTCCTAATGCCAACCAAAGCAATCAGACAAACTACAATACAGTTCCTTAAATGACTAATTGAGCCTTATTAAATGCCAATATTTCTTTGGCAAGGTGAATTGAGGCATTAATTTTACTATTCAATTTAACAGCATACGAAATATGGACATTCTGTAATTTTCGTTACGACCTTTCTTTCTCTCCAGTTATTTTCAATATTTTACATTTTAGTTCAATGTTATTTTCAATATATTGCATAATTAGCTTGTTTTTTAAGATAACAAATTTATGCCAGGAAATTGATTCCACTGTGAAAAAAATAATTAATTAAGTACCCAGATTAAGGATTAGACTAAACTAAAACAATGATATTTTTAATCAAAAAATTTTTCACTGAAAAACAATGAAATGTTTCATGCTCATTTATGGGAGCAAGAAGCAATTCCTTAAAGGATTATTTTTACTGCATTTTATTTTAAAGATAGTTTGTATTAAATAAAAAAAATATCAATTTATAAACTTTTTAGAAGTAATTTAAAATTCTTTCAGCTTTCTTAAAATTACATATTTTAGTATCTAATTCAATTACTTTAAAAATCTCCTATAATGATTGGTTAATCAAAAATCGAAACATTTCAGAAAAAGACAAATGATCATCCAGTATCAAGTATGACCTATAGAAAACAAAAAAAAGTTTTCTCAGTTTTAAAATCAGATAACACATGCAAGGCGAATGGTTCCAGAAAAAATACCTGGAGAATAATATATACCTAGAGAATGATAGATACGTTAGCATAGGCTTTTGAAAATCGAAAGTAAATCAGGTGTTTAAACCTCGGAATATAAATAAATAAATAAATAAAAGAGTACATTAATTTTAAAAAAAGACGTTTGGAATGCCATCATAGTTGCCGTTCATAAATGACGTCACGTTTTTTACCCATACATTTGACACCCCTCCCCCCTTTGTCACAATATGTCTCACTTCAGCGGACCCCCTCCTCCCCTTTGTCACGCGTCACGCTATGTTGCATTATGCATGATGTCACACTTCTTGTTACCCCCTCCCCTCCCCTTGTCACACTTAGTCACAATTTCACGAACCCCCTCCCCTTCTCGAAGCGTGAAATCATTTATGAATGCTCCCATATCCTTCATTGTGGTTTTTTGAAACCCGAAAAAAAAAAGAAAGGAAAGGAAAACGGTGCTACTAAAAAAGTTCAAACATCGTTGAAAACTTGATTAAAATACGTGTTTCATGCTCAACAACACTTTTCAGATTTTAATCCTAGAACAAGCAATTCGTTAGGAACTAGACGAGCATACTCTCTTGTACACCAATATGCATTTTATTACATAGGCCACATCTTTTTCCCAGTTCATTGAAGGCTCAAAATTGTTTCATATCTTCCTTATATCCTGGCATCGAGCCATTTTTAAGGCTCGATGCAAACGGGCAATCCGGTTGCGGTCAGACACAACGGCTTCGGTGCATCAGCATATTAAGTTAAATGGGCCGACTCACACGAGCGGCCGGTGCCTGACCGCAACCGGATCGTCCATGTGCATTGAGCCAAAAAAAATTTCTACAGAAATCTTCAATAACATGTGTCATTTTTGAGCAAAAAAAAAAATAAATAAATAAATAAAATAAAATAAATAACTACTATATTGGGAGAAACGAAATATCGAATTCCCTCTCTATGTTTCAGTAAATTTTAAATATTATAGTTATTATTATTATTATTATTACTGGAGCGTTTTAAATTAATTTACTTATCTCTCCACCTCCCCTCAAAATGTAAGCATAAAAGACGTAGATGAAAAAACTTATAGAACTGAGAATTACAGTAGAAATGTTATGCAATATTTTAAATTTCAAAACTGAATGGGTAAAATCAATAAATGAATAAATGCATGAAAGAATGAGTTTTTATGCAATATTTTTCAAGGACTCCTAATATTTTGTTAATAATTGAAATTATCCTATATTCCATGGGAAAAATGAATATATTTTTCAATGGTTGGCACAGGAAAAGGAAGTGCTTTTTAAATTAAGAACATATTCATCTCAGTAATCATCTATATCAAAAATAAAATTGTTCGCAGCGCTTTCGTTGTTTGAAAAAAATAAATAATAATAATAAATAAATAAATAAATAACGTGTTTGACTAATCAATAGGTTATACGAAATTTATTTTTGATTTTAAAATGTTATTGTTACAAAAAACAAAAGAAAAGGAAAAATTTGGAATGGAATAAAAATTCCTGATCTCGATATATCAGAAGTAAAATCACTTGGAGTCTTTGCCTTTAGTGTTGAAAAAGTGAACAAATAAATTTTAATTTCGATTTGTCTATATATTGTATTTCTTTTATTTTTTTATTTACCTCTCTCTCCCCCCCCCCCTATTTCTATATTTCCCCTCCCCGCTCAATTTTTTTGTGCCGACAAAAATTCTGTAAAGCATATCTAAATAAAAAAAAATAAGAAAGAAATGTTTATTAAGCATGAAAAGTTTTTACAAAGTATCAAAATAATTATATTGCTTTCTTAAATTCCATCTTCGATACAGTTGCATTTCAAATTTTTTTAATGATTTTTTTTTCAACACAATTCTGTCTGAACTTTTGTGAAGGAAAGCTTGGGCTTAGTAAGCATAAATGTTTATTATGAAACTATTATACATGTAGAGTATTATATAACTATAAATTAATTTAATGAAGAAAATAATTAATTAAACCAGTAAAAATTTAAATTAGTAAAAAAACGAATAATTTGGTAATTTTTGGAAAGATTTGAAGCATTAAATACCCATTCAAAAGAAACAACAAAAGTTTATTCATGTATTCTGCGTCCCACTTGAGTCTCTTTAAGAAACTGCAGTTCGGTGGGAAGAAGGGGGGGGGGGCGGTAAGGCTTTCTAATGACTTCGTGAGCTTTATTTGAGAACCAATAATTCGTGAAACATTTCAACGAATCTTATAGGTTTAAGTATATCGAATAATTTTCTTATAGTTCAAAGATAAAATTTGAGCATAAAATAAATAAACGTTGACATTTTCAGGGATCGGGAGCAGTTTTTTTTTGTTGCTCCCATCTGACTTCTAAATACTTGCTCCAACTCCACCTTCCTGCTCCGAATACTTTTAATATATTACATTATTTGTTTGTTTTTTTTTTTTAGTTAGTCATTACTTAACTGATAAAAACAAATAAAAAGGAAGGAAACAGACAACACAGCAGCTGAACTCAACAAAAATTTCTTTTGCTTTAACTCCGTTCCAGTTTCGAGAAAAATCTTGTTGCTCTACTATTCCGTGCTCTTGCTTTATGCTCCACTTAAGATTGACAGACAAGAAATCCAGCAGCAACAACAACAATTATTATTATTATTAAGGCTGCAGTATATTTTGGAGTAAAAAAAAAAATCCATCTTTTCAATAACATTTACTTTTATGCTTAAGGTTTAATCAAATGGAACAAAATAAATTTAAGGTTTCATTGTTTTATATTTTACGACAATATCAGAGATGACCCCACACAGCGAAATGAACAAGTTATTTTAAACAGCGTTTATTAATAGTCTATGAACACAATGGCTATTCAACTTTTTAAAAAAAGTCTTAAATAATGATTAAAATTACTATGGCTACAGAAATCAAAATGTTAATTTTCATATCGCATGCATGACATTTTAGATACATTTAAACAGTTTTTATTCAAAATATAATTTCCAAAAAGTATTCATAAGAAAATCATGATCATATTTTAAAAGTACGAGAAGTTAACATGCCAGCAAAAATATACTCAGTAACTTTAGCAGAAACTGGCAAAAGAAAATCCATTTCTAAAAATTATGAATTGAAAAGAGTTTTAACTTTTCTATAACGCACTCTTAAAAACTCGTCTTCATAAAAAAAATAAACAAATTCGAGAGCGAAAAAGTTTTCCACCAACCACGTGACTAAAAAGTCCGACTCGCAGAATCAAAACACGAACTTCATCACTAATAAAAACATCCGAAATCAGAAACCAAATACCCTAACATGCAAAGAGAAAATCATCAACGCGACCGCCATTACTGAGAAAACAACAACTTACCCGCCTCCGTCTTCTTCCTCACTAATTACGGCCGCATGCACAGTTTAATTAAAATCCTTTTTAGAAGCTATTCGCGGCTTTTGTATCGGATTTACTTTAAGTATATTTGAAAGAACTGAATCGGATGAGCTTCTAGGCTTTTAACAAACATCTAAGGCAATAAATTCATGCACGCGATTATTTTTAAAAGCTTTTGTAATTAGAATATTAAAAATTTCAACTCACTTCGAGCACAGACGATGTAAATGAGCAGCCATCTTGATCGGCCATGTTAGTCAGTTGGTGTCCAAAGGGTGACTCCGTCGCTAGGGGAGCTCTCTATCTGGTTGGCAGGGGTGTGGGGTTGCACGCGGATGCGGAAGAGGGGGTAAAGAAAGGGCTAAACATATGCGCTTTTATCCAATAGCTGAGCTGGGAAACCCTCTGCCGAAAGGGGGTAAAGGGGTTACATGCAGCTTTAAAAAATCTTGAAAGTTCGAAGAAAAATCTTTAGAAAAAGGAAGATCTGGAGGCATTTTTTCTTTGTAGAATTACAAACACGCAGCAAAAGTGGTTCCAAATATCAACTGCTTCAGGAACCAGAAGTTATTTTACAATTTTTAAAACCATTAAATCTATTATTAATTTTGCAAACAATTTGTTTTAAAATGAGCTTAATTAATTTACTAAATATTTTATTTATTCGGAAAAAATATTTTGTTGCTTAGTTTTTGACAACTTAATTCTTTTGAGCTTAGAGCAATGGTAGTAATTATGAGAGTGAATATCATAAAAATGATAATTTATTTCGAGAGAGAGTCATTTTAATAAATGGATGTCAAAACTTTTAGTTTCTTCAGCCTAAGTTATTTCCGTTTTAATTGCTTATTAAATTAAAATAGATTTTAAAGTGTGATGTGTGTAAACATGTTCATATGACGTTTTTTAAAATTATGATTACTTACGTTGTAAGAATGCATCAGTATCAAAATAAAAAATGTAATAATTTTCCTATAAATATAAGATACAAACTACTATGATCAAGCTCGTGCTGAGTGTTTCTTATTTATTTATTTTTTTTTTTTAAATGATAGTTCGAAAGTTTACAACCAAGCAAGAGAGCAAAGTTTACTTCTTAATAAGCTTTGACATTTTTCTGAGCTAATTCTAATGAGGAATGAATAAAAGGAATTTAACGAAAAGGAAATTATCTATTTTAATTCTATACGAAGGTAATTTTTTCGCTGTATGCATAGTAGTTCTTGGACTAAGTAACAGAAAAGTTTTTATAGTACTCAAACACATAAAGCATCATGAAATTTAAATGAAACTGAATGAGAATGCTTTAAAGTTTTGATTTATTCAATTATTCATTTTATCGTCAGCATCACTACCATAATTTTATCATTATAAATTATTATTATTGTAGCAACATGACAACTCCACTTAATGCAAGACGGTGGATAGGAAATCCCTACGACCTTCGACTCCCGCAGTATCATTATTATTGTGCTTATAACTAGCAAAGTAGAAGGTAGAATGTACAAAATATAATGAGCTACAAAACACTTTTTTCGATCATAGTTTTCTCAACTGAATGTGATTTAATGTAAAACAGGAAAATAGGTGAAAAACAATACGTAATTAAAAAGAAAAAAAAAAAAACGATCCATAATTGATTTCGAATTTTCGAATCGTTTTTCATTCATTGATTGGACTAAAGTTCAAAACACTAACTTCGCGCTAACTAAAGAGTCTTTCAATCAAACAGAACTATTATTTGGAATCGGATGACCAACTCTAAAAGTTTTGACGAACGGTTTCATTAAACTTCTGCTGAAATTTAACGTTTTATAGCAGATTGCCCATAATATGATCAACATTTCGTCATATATATTTTATGAAATACTTGTAGAGTGCGAGACATTTCGAGAAAATATTTGTTTGATATTTTTGAAATTTTTTAAAAGGGAGCAACATTGTTTTTAAGCCTATTCATAATTTCTACATAATCGTGGTTTTTTAAGCATATATATCCTCTTTATTTTTTTACTAGATCATAATTTGTTAAGTTTATTAATTTGTTTTTAATTTGTACTTAATCACAATTTATTAAGGTGATTATTTTTATTCAATTTTTACTTAATCAACAATTTTTAAGTTCATTCATTTTACCCTAATTTCTACTTAATCTTTGGTGGTTTTAATAAAATGTTCATTTTACGGAAACCTTTTATCATGAAATTCCCCTGCAGTACCTACCGCTAAGTATGATGGAAGAGAGTTACGGCACTTGTCAGCTCTCCCAAGGAGAAACCTCAGGAACCTTCACTTGCCGTTGCTTAGGGGCCCGGGAAAATTATGGGGGTTGCACCCCACATGGTACAGAACACAAAAGGTGAGCGAGGAAAAAAAAGTAAGAGTCAAAGGTTGAGAAGGAAGAATACAGTGGAAGAAAGTGAACCGTTATTGGGCTTCCCTCCTGAAGAGAAAGGGGCCCGTTCTTGACCTTGGATCTTTTTCTCAGTGGGACAGGGGCGCACCAAGGTCGTACGGGAAAGGCTCCCACGCGTATCGCAGTGAGAAAAGCGATATGAAGCGATGAAAATTTCAGAAGTATAGATAGGGTCTGTATTTTAGACCCTATATTTGAATGATACGCCTAGATGTATGTTTTAGACTCGAAAATATGCTCCTAGGAGTATCGTGTGCTTTTGGGGAAAACATTAAATTTATGTATGTAAATTCCATAGTAAATGTTATATATATATACGCTAGACAGAAAAAATATAAGAAAACGCACAAATAAAAGGCTTAGAACAAGGCATAAATCTTAGTGTAGACCAAAAATTTACCATTGTGACTTTGGAAAATGTATAAATATCATACCCACAAACATAATAAAATATGATTTGCTTAAACAAGTCCCGACTTGCTCCACTTGGGGCCCAAGACACAAAAGGTTTTCGGGGCTTCAAAAAGAATTCGGTGATACATTGACAGTTGTTGAACAAATGATTCTTCGTTCAACATACATGGTGTTCAAAAAACATGTAAAAAAAGATGTCACAGAAATTTTAGCATAGTGAGCAAATTTGTTTAGAGTTTTTGATACATTCATTTTGTTAATGACAAGTTACTCATTAGAATACTTCTTACGCTCTGCATCGGATCCCTTCATTTGAATTTAAATCGAACATGCAAATATTAACAAGATCCGTCTAGAACTATAAGAGCCTAATTTCTGTAGGTGAAAACTGGGAAATTTGTTAGTAGCCAGTGGCCAATATACTGAGTTTTGTTAGTGGCCACATTTTAAAGTTAGTTGCCACTTTTTAAAATTGCTAATAAGAATAGAAAATTAACTCTGAAATCGTTTAGAAAATAATCAAATTATTGACATAAAAGAAGAAGTATGCAGATATGATTTAGCATATGCTAAAATGTTTTCGAACGTTTAAAATTATTTAAGTATATACAGGATGTTGATGGATTAAAACTTGAAATATGGCATTGAAATTTCCGGCGAAGCACGTGTATCACTATTGGCATCTTTCCAAAGGAAAAAAATAGGTGATTTGCTAAGAAAAAAGCGATTACAGTAGAATGGGCTAAAAAGTGATCGTGCAGGAACATACACACAAAATTTTAACTCAAACAACTAATAACTTGTGGTCCTTTCCAACTAATACTTTTGGGTCAAAAAACGTAAAAATTAAGGTAAAATTCAACAATGTTTTAAATTTTCAAATTTCAATTTTCTTTTTGTGATAATAACGAATATTTAGCAGAATGTATGAGAAACATAAATAAAAATTTTAAATTAATCCATCAATATCTTCCGGTTCCACTTTCAGGGGTAAATGTGCGAAATTATCCGAAAATGAAGTACATTTTGACATAACATTTAATTTTCCCGTTTCCGATTTTCCATTAGCAAAAGTGAAGAAAAGTTGTGTAATAATATGAAAAATTATGATGATTTATAGACTAATCAATATTTATCCTTGGTCTACACCATTTTTTTCTAAATTATCAAAATCTGGCGAAAATAGAAAAAAAAAATCACAATTTAATAACAAATGATAAATTTTTGCTAGAGCAATAATTTTTGAAACATTTAAACATATATTTTGGAGAACTTAGATGTTTGAAAATAATAATTATAAACATTGAACTGTGAGTAATACTAACAACTAACAAGGCACCATTTTCGTGTAACAAAATGAGTTTTCAGTTCCAGAGTTCAAAGGTGCGTTATAATTTTATTCTCTAAGATCTATATTTTTCACTTTGTACTGTCTTTCCGTTTCAAACGATGGCATGACACGCCTAGATTTCGCTCTTAACATGATGTATCCATCACGTGACAAGTAAGATTGTCGTAAAATATCTTATGAAGATCGGCAAGAAGTTATTCCGCATTGGACACTGATCTATATAATCAACAATAATTTCATTGAAAAATATAAAATATCCCAATTTAAAAGAAAATACTAATTAATTACAGAAAAATAGCTTAATTCAATGCTATTGAAAACTATGTATCTCAAATATACTTCTTAAATAGGGTAGGATGGGGTAAAATGGGTCACTTGATAAAAAACTCAAAATTATAGCACTTGAAATTGATATTTTTAAACCAATATTTTCTATGTTATATTTCAATGTGTTGGCAACATTTTTCATTCTAAAAAAAGTTAGGTTCTTAAATATGGCAACAAAAAAAAAATATTTTTGTAATTTTTGGATGATAGTGTGGTAAACACATGGTTTACCAACTTCTGAAAATCTCTATATTTTAACAAATAACAACCCAAATTTAAAGGATTTCCGCACAAAGAAACTTTAGAGAACAATTACAGCAGAGCATGTAAGAAAAAAAAAATAAATATTGAATTTTTTACACCAGTTTTTCTTCGATGGGGTAAAATGGGTCATGGTTAGGCTTAGCTAGTTCTATTCTATTATTGTTTTAAAATTTACTCTGTTGGACCTCACTGCAGAAAATTCCTAAATTTAAACAATGTATGTTGTTTATTTTATTGAGATTACATTAAAAAAAATTTTTTTTTTGAATGTTTTTCCTAAAAAAGATCGTGTTGATGTGGTAGAGAGAAGTGATGTTGTTGAAGTGTTATGTGAACCAATATACAACAATCTAGAACAGGGGTCTCCAAACTACGGCCCGAGGGCCACATCCGGCCCGCGGACAGATTTTGTCCGGCCCGCGGAGAGCTAGCATACTTGAAAGAAAACTCCTTCTAGAGAACATATTTATTTTTTATAGCAAATTAAATTAAGTTTACTGAAGTAATCTATTTTTATGTTGAATAATTATTAATATGACATCTACATTGATATGGTCATGGGCTAACTACTCATAACATTGTTGTAGGTTATTATTTACTAACTAACAAATTATTGAAATGAATCCACCTAACATTTTATACATTTTAAATGAAAAGATAACTTATAACAAGCATAACGACATATGAAATACTAATGAGATTTATGTAATTGAGATTTTCCACTGACAATAGTTTGTAGTTGTGGACTAATTTTACTTGTACCAATTATTAAAAGAGATTTAAGATGCTCATCAGTTAATTTAGATCTGTAAACATTTTTTGTGTACTTCATTTTGGAAAAGGTCTTCTCACACAAATAAGTAGTACCAAAAACAGAAAACAGCCCACGAGCAAATTTATGCAAATTATCAAATTGTGTCAGTGGAAGACACTTATAAAATTCCAACAAAGATAAGTTTTGATATTTGTTCTTAATTATATCACTGCACTGTAGATCAATCATTTCCATTTGAAGTTCCGGGGCTAGGGTTTCAATGTCAGTATCAAAAGGATTCTGAAAAATCTTAATTTGATTCGCAATGGCATCAAAGTCCGAGAAACGAGTATCAAAATTTATTTTCAAAGCACTCAAAGTTTCGATTGCAAAATCGATAGGAAACTCGGTTTCAGTGGTGTGGCTAAATATTTCACATGTTTTAAAATGTGAAAAACATTTACTTCGTAGTTATGATTGAAACAGTATCAATTTCTTCCGGAATGATTTGATATTATTGTATAAATCAGGAAGATGCTGGTTTTCTCCTTGCAATCTCAAATTCAGTTCGTTCACATGTTTTGTCAAATCAACATAGAATGCTAACTTCCACAGCCATGCGTTGTTCTGCAATTCAGTAAGAGGGCGATGCTTTTCATTCAAAAAAAATTCGATCACTGCTCGAAGTTCAAAAAAGCGCTGAAGGACTTTCCCACAACAAAGCCAACGTACGGCAGTATGATAAGGTAAGTCATTTTCTCCAATCTCTTTAATAAATTGTACGAATTGTCGGTGATTCAGCCCAAAAGATCTGATAAAATTAACAGTTGATATGACTGGTTTCAGAACTTCAGACATATCCAAACATTTTCCGCACAAAGACTGTTGATGAATGATACAATGTGTTAGGTATTAGAATTTTGATTATTGCATAACGAATTTTAATTGATGAATTTTAGTGTATTTTATTTGTCCTGTTTGCTAAAACATTGTTGAGCTAAGAATTCATGGCACATGTTCATTGTTCATGGCGCACACTTTCTTTTTTTCGCTACTTTATTTTTCTCTGAGCTACTGAATCATGATTTTTCCTTTTCTCGCCAGTGACAAAAAGGGGGTGAACTCGACCTTCTGTCACCTTCACGCCCGATTTACTTCGGACGTCGTAGAAAGCTGTCCAGTTCTTAAGCCGGTCGGAGGGTATAAAAAGCCCTGACCACTTCGAAACGCTCTCTTCTCTTCCTCTTTATTTTTCAGCCTCTAGCCAGGGACCTCCGTCCCGGGTCCCCTCCCGTTTTTCACAGGTACCTGACCTCGGAATTCCCTCCGTGAATCTTAGGTATGAAATCCCAATTTATAGTAAGGGTAATATGCCCAATTAAAGTTTTCTAAACCCCTTTTCCATTTTACCTTAAATCCTTTCTTACTGTGTGCCATGAATTGTTTTTTATGAGATACTGTCTATGTTATGCTATGTGGTGTTTTACTAGTTTTTTGAAATTGTTCCAACATGTGATAGAACTTTCATACGGTAAACTGTAAATTATGTAAGGATAATAAATGCTATTTGTTTTTTTGTAAATATGAGTATGTTCTAATAGTCTACCAGGAATCATTAAGTAGAACCTGTTTACCAAATTTTCAAAGATTAGCTATAACGATCACGACCACCCCTTTGTTTTTATTTCCCCCCCCCCCCTTTATTCAAAACTAATATGTGGTCGTGATCGTTATAGCTAATCTTTGAAAATTTGGTAAACAAGTTCTACTTAATGATTCCTGGTAGACTATTAGAACATACTCATATTTACAAAAAAACAAATAGCATTTATTATCCTTACATAATTTACAGTTTACCGTATGAAAGTTCTATCACATGTTGGAACAATTTCAAAAAACTAGTAAAACACCACATAGCATAACATAGACAGTATCTCATAAAAAACAATTCATGGCACACAGTAAGAAAGGATTTAAGGTAAAATGGAAAAGGGGTTTAGAAAACTTTAATTGGGCATATTACCCTTACTATAAATTGGGATTTCATACCTAAGATTCACGGAGGGAATTCCGAGGTCAGGTACCTGTGAAAAACGGGAGGGGACCCGGGACGGAGGTCCCTGGCTAGAGGCTGAAAAATAAAGAGGAAGAGAAGAGAGCGTTTCGAAGTGGTCAGGGCTTTTTATACCCTCCGACCGGCTTAAGAACTGGACAGCTTTCTACGACGTCCGAAGTAAATCGGGCGTGAAGGTGACAGAAGGTCGAGTTCACCCCCTTTTGTCACTGGCGAGAAAAGGAAAAATCATGATTCAGTAGCTCAGAGAAAAATAAAGTAGCGAAAAAAAGAAAGTGTGTGCCATGAACAATGAACATGTGCCATGAATTCTTAGCTCAACAATGTTTTAGCAAACAGGACAAATAAAATACACTAAAATTCATCAATTAAAATTCGTTATGCAATAATCAAAATTCTAATACCTAACAAATGTAAGACTATTGGTTTTGAACCACCGTCATTTTCTACAGCCTTTGACACAAGAGCGACCACTCCTTTATCTTTCCCACTCATGTTTTTGCCTCCATCAGTTGTAATACATTTCAAGTTTTTCCATCGAAGGTTCTTTTGCTTAATGGCCATTTCAACTCCTTTAAAAATATCTGGACCAGTAGTTGTGCCATGAATACTATACATATCAAGAAGTTCTTCATGCACTTCATAGCTTTTATCTACTCCTCGAATATAAATCAACACCTGAGCAGTATCTGACACATCCGTTTACTCATCCAAGGCCAAAGAAAACCACTCAACATGTCCATTTTTGTTGAACAGTTGAGAGGATATATTTTCAGCGATGTCTTCTACCCTTCGAGCCACAGTGTTTGCTGACATACTGACAGTTTTTAATAAATTTACCTTTTCAGGGCACATTTCTTCGGCTACTGCGATTATGCATTCTTTGACCATTTCTCCATCGGTGAATGGTTTTCCACGTTTTGCAATTTCAAGAGCCACACGAAAGCTGGCACGAGTTGCAGCCTCTTGTTCAGTTTTGAGTTTTGTAAATAAAGATTTCTGCGATTTCAATCCGCGCTTCATAGCTTCGAATTTTTCTGTCCGCAAACTTCCTGTATATTTTGAGTAATTTTGAAAATGTTTTGCTTCATAATGACGTTTAATGTTATATTCTTTGAGAACGGCTATGCTTTCATTGCAAATCAAACATAGCGCCTTGTTACTGGACTCAATTACGAAATACTGAATGTTCCACTGATCTTTGAATTTTCTGCATTCACTATCAATTTTTCGCTTCTTTTCCATTCTACTAAATCACACACAAAAGCAACAATTCAAATAAAAATATTGTTACAAAGATGTCTTAAACTTAAACACGCACAAACACGTTTTAAGGAGGTACGCACTATTTTATTTCACAGCAGTGTCATAGGAACTGACTTGTGGTTGCGCCACTAGCCTTCTTATATATTTCACTTACTGCCATCTAGAAGTGAGTGGAAGACACCAGAACTTTATCGAACCAACGAGATTATTCTGTAAGTGCTATTAGCGCCTCTGTTAGGGATAGAAGGTACTACCTATTTCTGCTTGTGTCCACCAGATGTCCTGTCACGTTACTCCTCATGGCTCGCTCGTACTCTACGACTAATCTAGAAATTACAGATAATGACAGGAAAATTAATAATATGCGGTGTTGCCGTTTTGCGGACTTTAGTTCGATTTGTAGCCTTTTTTAAACGTGGCGTACTTTTTCGGACTTTTTTTTTCATGTAAAAAAATACTCATTCGTTACTTGAGTACTCGTTAGGAACCGAAGTAACGATTACTGAAGAAAAAAGTAATCAATGATTACTTGTGTATTTCATTACTTTTGTAATCAATGATTACTATGGCGATACGATGCGGGTACCCCATTATAACGGATACCCATACGATACAGAAAATACATTAGCTTCCCCGTCGCTAATGGCATCTGGCAAAAAAGTAATCATACTTTACACCACTAGTGGACTGATTCAACTTTTTACCACCGGCAACAATTAATGATAATATGGTTTTTTCCCTTGGAATTTACTGGAGTAATCAATATGGCCCTAAGGCTGGAAAGTTTGGAGACCCCTGATCTAGAACAATATTATTTTACATTTCAATGTAATTATAATTCGAAATGTTGCTAAATTTGTTACTTACTATTCTTCTCAATTTCAAAGTAATAAATAACTGTTTTCAGCATTATTTTGCATTATGACCCATTTTACCTAACGATGGAGTAAATCAGGTCACAACTTTATAAGCTCAATTAAACTATTTCATAATTAAAAAATAAATATTAAAGTGACATAAAATTGATCTAAAGGAGTTCAATGTTAAGATGCTATCAAAAAGAAATGGGAAATGTTTCGGGTTTTGTTGCTATGAAACTTTAAATATGAAAATAGCTAAAATTGACCCATTTTACCCCACCTGACTCTACTAAGTTTGGCAACCATTTATCCATTTTCTCTTTCTTTTTCCAGTACTATTTTTAAGAATAACCGAAAGTTAATTAGACTATCTTCAGGGAAACTAGCATGCGCTCGACTCCTGGCCTTCATTTAAAGTTTAAGTGAATTTTTTCGTAATAAAAAGACTTCAAATAAATTATTTATGCATTAAAAAGAGTTCTGAATATTATAAGGCTTCCATATATCTACGGTCAGAATTTTTTCTTCTTCGTTCGGTCCCCCCCCCCCCTCCGTTCTAATAAGGCTGCGTGTTAGTCATTAACCTTTGCAGACCTAGAGCACTCTCCAGAAACTGACATCCATTTTTTTAAGTAGCACCGGGACGGGCGGATGCAATTACCACATAAGAGTATCAACACCCAATTTTTCTACTGGAGGCATCGGGCTCTGACGATGCGAGACTACTAGGAATTTAATTTAGCTGAGAGTGCATGAGCTAAATGCGTACTCAAAGGATATGTTACATGACCAAACGACATGGACACTGCCGATTTTCTGCATTGTCGAAATCCCACCACCATCGGCCAGGGTTTGAGCCGGTGATCTTGGGCATAAGAAGCTAGTACGAAACCACTACGCTATAGTGCCGACTTTGCCGTCAGAAATAAAGTCCTGAATATAATTCTTGAGAGAAAACGATTATACGTATTAGTTCACTGATCAAGATTTTAAATGCTTAGTATATATTTGAAATTTTTTTACAAGCAATTTAATTTATCTGATCACTAACGTCCTTAACAAAAGTATGCATTTTGAAAAAAATATATGCACTTTTATTTGAATAACGGTTAGCTTTCTGATGCTAATATGCTTTCTGATTTCATTTTACATGCTAAAGAGTATATATTTGAATTTTTTTAACAATAAATTTAATTTAGCTGATTTAGCTTTTTTAATACTAAAATCATTTCTTTCTTGTACTGCGAAGTACATCTAATTATAATATCTCTGTTGAATCAACATTTAAATCTCGAAATCAAATCACTCAAGCAAGCAAAATAAATCGCATTTTTGAGAAAAGTTGGTTTGCTCAGACATTACTTTTATGAAAACAACATTCATATCCAACGGCATTGGCAAACCAATATTGATTCAAATCCCCTAGGTATATTTCGAATAATTCTGAGGCAATTTCCAGAAGTCGGTCTATTTGGGAATATATATCAGCTCAAGTTACCAAATATTTGTTTTTCGGCTTCCTTTGAGTATTGATTCTTGTTTGTCGCTACGTGATTATGCAGTTGTTCTGCAAAATTGCTTTTTTTTATCCATGTTTGTTTGCTACTGTATTCCTCCCCCTCCCCCCTTTCTTTCTGTTTTTGTAGTTGCACAAAGCCCTAGTTATCGTACGCTTGATTCTAATCATTTCTTTTGGTCTATTGCATTCTATTTATATGATAAACATTTGTGTGTTTGCCATAGAACTGAAGTTTTTGACTTGATTAATGTGTCTGGGTTTGCCTGTTTTTTTTTTTTTGTTTATTGATGTAGTTGACGTCAGTACAGTCCTTTTGAAGGGAAATACCCTCAAACTACCATTGTTCTTTCTGTAAAAGAAAGTACAGTTAAGTCAAAACGGCTATATTTTCATTACTTCTTAAATCCTAACGTTGCAAATATTTTTTTAAATACACACTTTAAACAATAAAACTTTTAGACTGTAGAAACAGGCTTGAATTTTTCAGATGAATCTTTTTCAAAAAAAATGCTACTAAAAGTTTAAATGTTGGCAGAGAACTTAAATAAAGGAGAAGTTTAAAGCACGTTAGTATGGCTTGGAGAACAGCGAGAATTTAAAAAAAAAAAAGACAAACAAACCTATAAGGTGGAAAGTAAGCTACCAGAACATAATAAAATTCCAGAAAATTCTCAAAAAGTTTGATTTTGTATTAGACTTTTGCAAGTTTAGGTAAGAGTTTTGTGAACCATACAAAGTCTTTAAAATGCAAAGTTTATTTTTGCCCCTTTACAGTACTTTATTTATTTTCCGTTATATAAACGTACATATATATATATATAGGGTGTTTTTTTTTAGTGGCGGAGAGCTTGTAATGGACATAAAATACGAAAACTGTTGTTCATATTCATGTAATTTGCTTTATTTGAAAGATAATTTTATGGCATTAATGTTTGAATATGATGTCGGGCATGTGGCCACCACGGCTGGCGCGTACATGGCGTAACCTTGAGGTCCAGTTTTCACTCATTTTCCGCAGTAGATCTAGCTGAATGTCGGCAATAATGCGCCGAATCTTGACTCCCATGTGCTGCACTGTTCCTGGTTTATCAGCGTAGGCAAGGGGCTTCACATATCTCCAAAGGAAATAATCCAAGGGCGTCAAATCGCATGAACAATGTGGCCAGTCAACAGATCTACAGCGAAAAGTGCGTGAAAACTGGACCAGTTTTCACACACAATTTTCCAGGATACGTTATGTACGCGCCAACGGCGGTGTTCACATGCCCGATATCATATTCAAACATTAATGCCATAAAAATATCCTTCAAATAAAACAAATATCAAGAATATTAAAGACATTTTTTTGTGTTCTATTTTCACTTCAAATTCTCTGCCTCTAAAAAAAACACATTGTATATATATATTTCTACCTGTCTAATCCAAGTTATTTATTCACTTACACAATCCGAAATTATATTGCTTAAGTATGGATACAATTTCGGATTAACTTGTATGGTGGTTGTGCTATGTATAAAAGTTAAACAAAACAAAAAAATCCCTGTTTTTTCTACTCTTCAAGCTCTCCTTTTGACCCGAAAACCTGACGGCAATAGACAGGTTCTAAGGAAAAGAAGAAGCCATCATAACTATCCTAACCATGAATTGTTTTTCAGAGGTGTGAAGGTTTTTTTTCCTACATGCAACGGGAATTTTTTCTAATTATATTTTATAACAAATACCTGACAGAACTATTTTATTGTTAAGGAAGAACTCTTTAAAATGAAATTATTATTATAAGGGGAAAGAACCTCCAAAGTCATGTTATCTATACACTTTGACAATTATAATTTAGTATTATTTCTATAATTTGTTTATGTTGTGTAAAATTTTATAAGCGTCATAAACATAGGCGTAACTAGGGTTGGTAAAAGGGGGGGGGGGGGTCATCCTAAAAATTTACACACTAAACACCAATAAGAAGTGTAAAAGAGTTGAAAATTTACTAGTCATAAATACTTGTCTCTAAAGATATACTCCGTGTTTGTTTCAGGCATCTCCCGGGGGGGGCTACCCCCTCGGAGCAAGTCAACTCCCCCCCCCCCGACAAAAAATTCAGATCACAAGTTTTATAAAAAGAAAGAAAAGAGAAATTACGTTTTTAAGACACTTTACTTTCAGAAACACTTTCAGGGAAAGGACATTGAACACTATCAACAAGCAACACCAAAAGTAACTTAAAAGATATAAGACTTTATTTTGAAAAAAATTGCGGAGAGAGAGTAACCAAACTTATTTCTGTTTCCTCTACCATCACCAAAGTATCCCGAAATTACATTGCTAGGAAGATTTCAAAAAGTTTCCTGGGGAGAGCTATAGAACCCTTGCCTCCAGAGTTAGCGTAAGCATTATAGATGTAAGACCAGTTACAAAAATTTAAGTTACAGAAGCCCCAAATACCGGCTCCTCTAATTTCACCAAAGATCTAAACATACATCTACTATATATACATCAAAACGCTATCATATATGTAAAAAAATTCATATTAACATCCTTTCTAGACATATATATCTATATATATGTATATATAAAGGGTATGATTTTAAAGCATACACTGCCCTTCCTAATTCTTAACATGCTCCCTCTGCTCCGGAGCCAAGACAGTATCCAGAATATTTTTTCGGGGGGGGGGGGGGCAGACTTCGACACACTTATGTTAAGAAAAGTTTGAGGGAGAAATATATGATACATTGGAAAAGATTTCTGGGGGGGGGGGCGGCCCGTGGGTCTCTCTTCCCCTGTGGATACGGCCTTAATTCGCAAAAACAGTAAACATTCATTACTAGATCTATTAGTTTATTTTTTAAATCAAACGCAATAGAAAAATCAATATTTAGCTCTAAGCAATCTTCTATGTCCAAGCATTCATAATATTAAAACTGGGAAATAGTGGAATTTTAGAGAAAAAATCCAAATTCCCCTACAAAAATGCTCATCCCCACAATAAATTTCAAAAAATTTTGTTAAATTTGTAGCAAAACATACCTCAGAAGTGGAAGCGTCTGAATCAAATTTTCTTTTCTTTTTGGATGACGAACGTGTCCATCGATGGAGTGCAAACATTATTATGTATCGAGAATAATTAAAAATTTAGCTAAATTATAAATAATACTTGATTGTAAATTAAAATGCAGCATTAAACCGAAGCTGTGAGATTGGAAACGTTGAAAGGATGATTTCCAGAGTCGTAATGCAATCAGTGATGTACCATAATAAGAAAAAAAAAAAAAAACATTTAAAATATCAGAGATGAGAGAACATCTGTAAAAGAGAATGCAATGCAAATTCAGTTCATCAGTTTTCCAATCGGCTCATCTACAAAAAAGATTTTACCAAAATGGGTGTTTGGACAGGAAGTCATAAATAAATACAAACTGCTCTTTAAGTTTCTTGATGAGCATCCCTTCCTGGTTTGAGGGTTTAACCCATTAGGACAATTGTTGGTTAGGGGTCCTTCTATTTCAGACCCCAGCGCCTACAAACACCGGTTTATCAGAAAACAAAACTCCATCACAGTAGAGAATATTTTCCACGAAACTTATTACTTGTGCGATTGTATTCCTAAATTGCTGCCTTTGGGTTAAAAGGGCATCAAGATGGAAAGAAAACCCTCTGGAGTGATTGAAAGGATCTCTGTTTGTCTGTGTGACGGTGATTGAAGCCACCTTTCGCTGTAAACCCCCCCCCCCTTCCCCAAGGTGATAAGCGGGTCGATTATTACCAGCTAAAAAGTCCGCTTTATTATGAGCTGTATACTTTGGTCATGATCACAACCCTTCAGAGAAAGAGGAAATAAAATCATATACATATGTGTTTAATTTTCTTAGGAAAAAAAAATATGTGCTTTGCAAGGCCGTAGCCAGAATTTTTTTTATGTGCCTAAATAAGTAAATACAAAATGGGGGGGGGGGTTTGAACCCCCAAACCCCCCCCCCCCCTGGTTACGCCAATGGTCATAAATATTCACGATTACTCTCGAAACTTCAACTTCAGGAGAATATTCTCATGTCTTGGTGAAAATGTTGTCCTTCGCATTCCCCTACACAAATTTGGAAGTTTCATTTTTAAGTTAGACAGTTTTGAACTTAGACGTTTAGTTTTTATATTTGCGCAAATGAAAGGCATTTTTCGGGGTTTTCCCATCAGAACTTGTATCAAGCTGTCAATTCGAACATGCAGCATGATTATGTGTTGTAACATACACAAGGATTGACACCCCCCCCCCCCTCTTCCTCACTCCACAAACCCTGCCCAGAGAAACTCTGGTTGCGCTATTGTTTTTTTTTTTTTTTTTTTTGCAAGCTAATTGGATAATCACGTGTTAGCAAAAAACTTCCTTTATTAAACTTTAAATTTTAGATTTTTTCAACTACCCAGTAGCATCTAAGAAGATTGTCATCCTAACATTGTAAATATTTTTTAATACACCCTTTAAACAACAAAACTTTTAGAATGTAGGAACAGGCTTGAATTTTTCAGATTAATATTTAAAAAAAAATCCACAGTAAAAAAAATGCTATTAAAGGTTTAAATGTTTCTAGAGAGCGTCTATAAAGTAAAAGTTTAAAATACGTTAGTCACAAACCAAAACTGGCCTGGAGAAGGCAAGACTTTGAAAAAATCAAACAAAACTAATTCATTAAACTTTCAAAATCAAGATTTCGTCTGAGAAGGAATTCTGCGTTTTCCTCCGGATAACGGGATATTTGGTGCCGTTATCCGGGTAAGATACCAGATATTTCAAAATTAACCGGACACGAGATAGCTAGATGATGCCTGGTTCCTCCCTACAAAAAATGAGGTGTCCCGTTTTGGGGGGGAAAATAATAAATGGTTACCTTATTTTAGTTCAGGGAATGATGTATGCAATATGATGATCAAATTTTTAAAAAAACTGGTTTCATATGCGTTTGTTGATCTCTTCTGGAACGCCCTGCCTTAGACAAGGTTGTTCTCAAACTCAAATTTTGTTTCACGCGCATTGGAAGTGCTAAAATGCAGTAGGGAAAGCTATGCGCATAGCTCTCAACCTGCTTCCTAACTGGTTTATAATCTTCCACGATTAATTTATTATCTTCATCATCACTATGGAAAACCTCTTCCACAATTGGGTTAAAAAAAATTAAGTTTTCAAAATTTTTATTTCTTGCGTACATTATTCATAACGCATAATTGTGCTTTTAGTGCAATGTTCAATGACGTGTTTTGAATTGTGTATGGTATACGTTCTTTTAAATTTACAATCCTAAAAGAGTTTTTATACGAATGACTCATACTTGCAGATAATCGTTATACGTTTTTTTTTCATTCGATAAAGAGTAATTTACATCAGCTTAAATTACGCAATTTGCATTTCCTTCAATAGAATTACTTTCTTACATTTAATTAGAAAAAAAAAAGCAAAAAATCCAACTATTTATTGCACAAGAAAAACCTCGTATTTTTCTCACGAAAAAGATGGAAAATATGAGTTAAAATATTTCATAACAAAAGCGCCATTAATTTACGTCTAACTCTTGCTAGTGGTGTTACTTTTTTCACTTCTTTAAGTGTAGTTTCGTATAGGAATATGAGCTAGAAAAGCCTGGAAAGAATTTCGAATGCGCGCATTCAAATCATCTATTTTAGAACAAAAGGGCGAAAGAGCCCGCTCCTCCCACCTTCTTTGTGCTACGCAAAGACAATTCAAAAGGAAACGGCAAAAAGCGCCAATGTGTAAACAACAACGCTAAAACTGCCGACCGAAATAATAAGTTTAAGAGAAAGAGATGAATATGGGAATGTAACGAAAACACACAAACTGAAAAGATCTTCGTGAGATTAAGGTTTTTTTTTATCTTCTTTTCCTTCTTTTCTCTTTCCCCTTTTTCAAAGTCGGTAAAAAGCACAATGAAATCACCTGTTCAGTATTCTGAGCGTAAACATTGAAGGTTTCTTTGCAAGCAATTCAAACTTCGTCGGCGTAATTGTATTACTTTTGACTCAGAGCGAATGCCATTGGTGCGCATGTGCAAAGTACAGTTGCATATAAATATGGAATTTATAGAATCTGTCTTTAGTAATGTTTTCTTTTTGAATATGGAGATACAGAAACTACTAAAAGAGAAGAATTTTTGAGAAGGAGAGAGAACAAGCTAGACAACAAAATTTGAATAAATAAATAGGTTCGTTCAGACCTAAACAAGCCTACTTTCTCGTATATCAGCATCGATTTTTTTAACATCATCTACGTAAATCTCTTTTTGAATCGGCTTAGTTAACCGAAATAGAAACATCGATTCGCTAGGATAAACTCCTGACTCTATTGAATCAGACTGCAAATAATTTAACAATAGAACATTTTCAAAAACAAAATATGTTTCTTTTATGTAAAAAACAAACAAAATATATTTCTTTTATGTAAAAAACAAAAAACAGTTTAACCCAAGTTCCCAATTTAGAATTATTTCAAATTCTAAGTTGTCCTTTTTATTTTCCCCCAATATGTGTGTTTACAACTTAAGAACAACAAAGTATATTACTTTATACTGATATTTTTCAGAATTTAAATAAATAAAATGTAAATCAGTGAATAAAATGTAAATGTAAGAGCATTTTTTAATGACGTACTAAAAAGTAAAGTATGAACAATTTATACCCTATAAAATAAAGTAATAAATAAACAAAAAACATCTAAGAACGCTTAATATCTCGCATTCTATATAAAATTGCCTCTGAAAATGAAAATGACTCAATAGATAATTATAATCAATAAGTAATTTGAAATAGTGTTCATGGGTTTTTTGGTTCGTAAATTTTATGTGTTTATGCCCCCTCCCCCACCCGCCGTCATCCGCCCTAATGATGGAGTTGTTTGTTCTATTCAAACAGAACATTAAAGGAATCTCATTCCCATTCTAATTTTTTTATCAGTTTTTCGTTCACACTTAGTGCAGTTCAAAAAAAAAAAGAAAGGTAAG
Organism: Octonoba sinensis; assembly: GCA_038502835.1. Taxonomy (NCBI): domain Eukaryota; kingdom Metazoa; phylum Arthropoda; class Arachnida; order Araneae; family Uloboridae; genus Octonoba; species Octonoba sinensis. The sequence goes on from CM076604.1 coordinate 88,071,715, forward strand.
CAAAAAAAATAATTAATAAATGAATTATATCAATAAAAACTTCAACAGACTTTAGGGGAGAACATGATTTTGATATAAATACAAATTTACAAGTCGGGTTTTTCTCCAAGCAAACTCCATCGAATTCGGAGATAACTTTTACCACAAATCAACTGCGAAAGACTATTTTTTACTTGATTGTTACCAGGGTATTTTTCAAAAGTCTTCAACATTAGAGCCTACGTGATTACATCTAATTATTGTATTTACAAAAGAAAGATAACATAAGTTTATACAAAAGTTGAGTTTTCAAAAAAAAAAAACTATCGTGTGTTATTATAATTTTAACTCAAATAGTTACTAAGATAAAAAAATATTTTTTTTTATTGTAGTTGCTACTCCATTTATCATCCAGTGTTTGAAACGACTGATAAGTTCGATCATTTAACTTTCGGTAATACCAACTTCTACCAACTCAAATATGCGACAAAATTTTCCGGATTTTTTTCATAAAGTCTTTGTGACGGTAATATAATGCAAATTTAAAACGATTGCAAGTTAAAATAGCAGCGAAATATTTATCAACAGATTCAAAATGTGTATTGAAATCAAAATAAGTATTTGACTTAAATATCAGCAAATTGGGCGACCAAACTACATCTTTTAATCGTATTGTGTGTAATTTTCAAACTATTATGGAAAGTTATTTTTGCCTTTTTGTCAGTTTCTCGATTTTTGAATAATTTAAAACACTGTAAAAAGAAATCAGAAACGTTACTAGGAAAACCCTAGGCACCTCATGTGCCTAATTTTTACGAGTAACATTCCTGGGATTGACCTGGAAAGTTTTTCAATTATTGGGAAAACTTCCCACAACAAGCCAGTAACTTTCCTGGAATTAACCAGAAACCTTTCTGAATAACTGGGAAAACTTCCCACAGAAAGCCAGTAACTTTCCTGGAATTAACCAGAAACCTTTCTGAATGACTGGGAAAACTTCCCACAGAAAGCCAGTAACTTTCCTGGAATTAACCAGGAACCTTTCTGAATAACTGGGAAAACTTTCTACAGAAAACCAGTAACTTTCCTGGAATTAACCTGGAACCTTTCTGAATTCTAAAATTTCCCACTAGAAGCCAATACCGTTCCCAGAATCATTTTTGACGATATAACTAACAATTTTAATATCTCAATAGTTTCGCTAAGTAATTTTTGTACGTTTCATGAATTTCAAAAGTTAGCTCATTGTGAAGTTAACTTTTGAAATTCATGAAATTTACAATTACTTAGCAAAAGTTTTAAGCTCTTTAATTTTCAGCTATATCATCAAAAATAATATTGATACCTCAGAAGCATCCCTCAAGTATATAAGTAGTTTCCAGATATAAGTACTGGATTTCTAGAAACTTGTCTGAATTCTTCAAAATACTTTTATAGTTTACAAAATCAAGATACTTACCTTGCAATGAGTAGAGTACATATCTGAACTTTTTGAAGCCTATTTATTACCTGTTTTAAGAACTTATTATTTTCCTGTAAACATACTAACTCAAACTTGTCCATAATTTCTTTGTAAATATAATAGGACTTAATTTTATTCTAATTGTTAGCAATATGAATAATTACCAATCATGTTAAAGCATAAAATGTTATGACGCTTAGGTATTAAAAAAAAGAGAAAAGCTTGCAACAGTTAAAAAGCGATTTATTAACAATTGTTTTTCACTTCTCTGCCATTTCTAAGGGAAAATATTCATTTATGAAGTATAAAAGAAATAAGATGATTTTCCATGGTTATTAGTATAAGTCGAGACAAAATTGAAATAATGAAAACATTTGTTTTGTAAATTAGTAGCTGCAAATAGCACATATCAAGTTTAGAATTTAAAATATTTTTTAAAAAATTGTGACCACTTTAAGTTCATGTTTTTCCAAGAGTATTTTGTTAAAAATAAAAATTTTAAGCTTTCAGGAAATTACTAATTAAATCAACTGAAGTGATATTTAATTGTTGCCGCATATCGTACAACCATAGGAAAGCTCAAGTCATAAAATGTTATAAATAAAATTACCCGTATATCCATAGTTTAATATAATGCACAAAAATTAAAAAATGAAGTTATCAAAATTATTATTTGTTAAGATCAAGAATAATATCTTAGTGTAAAGTGTTCTGCAAAAAAAAAAAAAAAATTAGACAAAAAATAAACAGCAAATAAACATTTTTAAATGACACTTTTTAATCTCTAAGTTCACACAACACCTACATATAAGTAAACATAAAAATGGGATTTTTATATGAAACTGCTTGACAAAATAATAATAAAAAAGATGCATATGTATAAAATGTAACAGACCATCCAACAGTTTTTCAGCTTGCATGCAATCATGCATAGCAAAAAACTTCCAATCATTTAAATTTCTCCAAAAAAAAAAAAAAACTGAAGCAATCTAGGTCTAACTATATACATTATTTAACTGTGATTAACTAGAAGTATGGTATGAACATAAATTGATTCTCAGGGGGTGATTCTCAGTACAAAAACATTTTATAAACACAAAATTTTCGGAAAACTTATGCCTCTCAACCCCCCCCCCCCCAATTTAAAAATACAAACTAAGTGTATACTTATGTAGCAATATATAAGCTTGAAATAAATAAATAAAATATAAAAATCAAATTAATGAAAGCATTGTAATATTAATTCCGAACTCATTTTCCCCTGAAACAGTATTGTTTGTTAAAGTATTAAATATTTTGCTCATCCCAATGTAGTAAGAAAAGCACAGATATTATTAGCCATGACAGTTGAACATTGAAGCCAGCACTCGTCGTACAGCAGACCGCAGACCATAAGCTTGTCCCCAAGGAAAGCTAATTTAAAAAATGGACTTTTATATCAAATTTGAAAACTGAAAATTATTAACAATATTCCTTACACGCATTGTTAACTATCATTGGTAAGAGGATAGCGTCAAACCTCCCCAAGAACAATCTCATTCAAAGAAGAGTTTAAAAAATGAAAAGGTGCAGAAAAGCATTCCTCGTTTTCAAGGAATGCTCAAAATACTAAATGATAACAAAATGCAATAAAAGAATTTGAAAATATTGTTACTGCTTTACATTTTAATATGTTTGAAAGTACATGTGTAGATATTCATAGATTATTGCGAGTAATGAAACTATTTTAACTGTTTCAAACAAAAATCATGTACCAGATTTGTACCTTTAAACTAAAATTACAAAACAATAATGAAAAATATTACAGTTACATGAGCAATAAGTATATACTATGCATTTAAAAAACATCAAGCAATTTGTAATAATTGTGTTTCAAATGAGATTTAGTGATTTATGTTCATACCATACTTCTAGTCAATCAAAGTTAAATAATGTATATAATTAGACCAAGAATGCTTTAGTTTTTTTTTTTTTTTTTTTTTGAGAAATTTAAATAATTGGAAGTTTTTTTGCTATGCATGATTGCTTTTTACAGATTCATTTTAACCAAATTATTATTTCGAAGATGCCAATATAAGTCTATTTTTAAAGCATTTTAAAAATAGGTTTCACAAATATTTTACACTACAGCAGTAATATAAGCCAAACAGTGGCATACGCAGAATATTTTCAAGGGGGGGGGGGGTCATAATGTTCTAAAACTACTAAAAGAAATTCGAGTATGTAATAAAGCACTATTATTTAGGGCTCAAGAGGGGGGTTAAACCCCTAACCCCCCCCCCCTTGCGTACGCCACTGAAGCGAAACATGAACGTAATGCAGCCAACACTGGATGGAAATTGAAGAATTTGCAACAGCATCCCTCTGGCTATCCCCTTCTGGTGTAAGAACATCTGGCACGGTTGGAATATTTGGAAATTCAGTATAAATTCAGATTGTAACCCTGGTCTCTAGAAAAGAAAAAAAGGATATACTATTCATGCTCTTACTGTGCAAGCCACAATGCACTTATTCATTCCCCTTCTCTGAATAAAAACTGCATTAATACACTTAAAATTGTATGATATTAAAAATATGAGGAGTTTTAATTACTATTAAAAATGGCTGCATTTTAACTTAAGTCCTCAAAGAGCAAGTGGCAAATGATTTTAACCAATAGGAAACATGATATACACACATGAGGCACTTTTCAAGAACAAAACATACTATAAAATGCTATTGCTGCTAAAATTATAATATAATTTATATAATATATTTTGACAAAAGCTTCAGCTTTCAAATCAAAATATCTTTAAGAAGTTTCATCAAAAGAAAAAGCTTAGTGTAATCAGAGCATTTTGGAAAGCTTTATACATCATAGTTAAAGGAAAAATATACTAATAAACACAATAAAATGCTCAAAAATATATTTAGCATATCATTTTTAGAGAGGAGATAAACCTGGTAGAGAGTCCTAGCTGGTAAAGAAAAGAATCGTCCACTTCTGTTCCGTCTTCCATGTAAACGGTTACAGATGATGCCATCACAGCTTTTCGTTTCGTTAAAATCCATACCTGAAATAATCTTGCCATTTCTACAAATAATTAGTAATTTTTTAAATAATATGGAGGCATGAGCTTCACATAACAAAAAATGGTTGATGCATACTAAGTTTGATTAAATGAAAAACTTACAGGTTACTGGTACAGCTGGTGACTATTCGCCAGCGTAAATGGTGGATTTCTGAATCGTTTACGGTGTCTAGCAACTTATCTCTAGAAATGGTGTTTTCCCTCAAATCTGAAACACCAATACCTAATAGGATTTTTCTATTGTTGATTAGCTAAGTTAGTTTTTTTGCCCCAATCGAAAAAAGTCTGAGAATTCTATACAGCTTTCGCTTGCTGTAGGATTTTTTTTAGTAATGTACCAAGTATTCGGCCATTACTGGGTAGTTGTAAAAATTTCATAATTTTCTTTAAGATTACCAATAGTAGACAAATTTATAACTGATTAGTGCAAGAATATGCAATATAAGTATGTAATATGCAATAACTAAAAAAACTGAAGTATATAAAATATTTTTACGCAGCTTATATATTGGTAAACTTCATATGCAAATTCGACTATTTTTTTCATTTTTTATATTTTGTTTGGTACTATCTTAAGCTGCACGAGTAGCGCCCAGCATGTTTGATTTAACGAATCGCTGAAATATCACTTTATTATTAATTACAAAAAATTAAAAAATGAAAAGAAAATAAATAAAAACATACAGTGTGAATAGACTTTTTTCCTTGGGGGGGGGGGGGATGATTTGGTGATTATGAGGCATTTTACATTATTGAATGAATTTTTACTACAACCAATAATCATTTTTGAAGCTGATTTTTAGTAATGTTTAAAGAATTCTATTTTCGAACTCTTACATTTATTTTCTGTCATTAGTTTATTTATTAGTTTATATATATGTAGTTAAAATGTATGTTTTCATTTCAATATATTCAAAATTCTTCATGGGAACATCAATATTCTTTTTGATTCACAACTACTCGAGATTCGGTACTGGGTCGAGTACTCGTTGCGATTGGGCCAAAGTGCTACTCGAGACATCCCTAAGTGTTTTTAATGAGGAAGGTGACTTTGAATGCTTTTGATGATTTACAGCTAGACAAACAGATTGTATTTACTAACTACTGCTGAATATTTATTACTGTCCCAAAATTGTATTTAAAAAAATAATAATTCGGAATTCTTATTCGCACACCACGCATTATTGTGACATTTGGTCTAAATAAATGCCTCGCAAAAGTTTAATCTATTTGAAACATAATTAATTCACAGCTCAATGCATTGCAAATTTTTCAAAAAGTATGCTTAGTGTGCAACATTTAAGTTTCATAAAATTTTATAAAATAGCATACAACACAAAAGTATGCATCATAAGATTTTTTTTTTTGGTTATAATTAATCATCACAATCATGTACATATGCCAGATGCTACTAATAAAACTTGGAAAACATAACTAAAAACTAGATTAACAAGATATAACTAGATGAATATTTAACTTTCAAACCATCAGACAAGTATATTTACCTGCATAAGAACAACATTTTAATATCTTATTTTAAATTTGGCCTTGTTGAAAGAAACATAACATGCTTAAATATGCAGCGGTTCCGTAAACTACCTTCTAATGTATTACTATATATAAAAAAATGAGTGATTTTCGGATTTATAGTTGTAACGAGACATTACATACAAAAACAAATACATAAACAGGGTATCCAACGTTTTGCAAAATTACATTCTGACACAGGCCTTTTAAAATTCACAATAATTTTTAAATTTCCCGTTAAATATGTCCCAATTACAATAATAGCTTTAAAATATCTTTCCACTGTTCCAAACGAAACGATCTTAGTTAAAAATTATGTATGCGTGTTCCTTGTCGGAAAAACAATGCTGCTATAACAGCAATAGCAAATGTTAAAATGTTGCAGAACAGTTTTAAAAACGTTTCAGACAGTTCATTAGGTAAAACTCAAAATGAAAGATCACTACAAGAATGAAAATTAATCTACTTACATGCCGTACGATTAGTGCTGTGCTGGCGTCAAACGTTCAAAATGTCATGGCGCACCCGCCAAAACACAAAGCGTAGAGCAGAGGTGTTGCCACTTCTGAATACAGGAACCTTTTCGCAAAGAAACCTATTTTAAACAGGAAGCTCTCGGAAACCTGTGAAAACTCCGAACGTTGCTGGAAATTACGCGTTACGTTACGGAATTTTCTTACAGTGAAGAGCAAGAAAATCACAGCATAAAAACATGCTCTGTTTAAATTTTCTTTAAATAAAATTTTCCAAGAAAAATGTTTATCTTTCTGCTGGAAGAAGTCGATTGACAAGATGGTATTCCAATCATACTTTTAGCCTAAAATAAAAGACAGTAGCGTCTTCTGTGTAATACAGAGATAAAAATATAAGAAGTGACCAAGAAAATGAAAAATTTCTTGTGACATCGAAATTATTGACATAAAAATTTATTTTATGAATCATATCTTGTGCATAAGCGCAAAAAACATTCAACTTTAAAATTATTCAGAGAAAAATGTATAGTGGATTTTGAAGCTAGTAAATATTGCAAAAATTGATTGTGACAAACCAGACAAGTGACAATTTAAAATTTCAAATTCATTATTGAAATAACATACCATTAAATTATTTTGAAAGGTTAATAAGAATACCATTAATAAGATTGTATATATGCAATTTTATAGTATCTTTGTAGATTTTATGTAGCTGTGACAGTACGTTTTCGTATTTCGTGAGAGAGAATCACACTTATTGTCATTCTTTTTAGTCTACTTTCCCGTAAAGTAAAAAAAAAAGTAATAATAAAGTATGAAAGAAGGATTAATGGTATCGTAAAAATATTGTTAAAAATAAGGAAAAGCAAAAAAAAGTGAAGTAATTAAATAAAGATTGAAAAATAAAAAATTAGAAAGTAGGGTTTTGAGATGGGGAAAATGTGTGTTTGTCGGTCTGTCCCCCCCAATAACTTTTGAACGAAATGTCCGATTCAGAAAATTCTTTTTGCATTCGAAAGATCTCGGTGAGGACATCTCATTGAATTTGATTTGAATAATTTTTCGTTCAATTTTGAACAGTTCAAAAAAATTAGCATTAGCGCCTTTAGGCGAAAATGAAGCAAATGATGTATACTCTGGGTACAATATCCATGTTCCAATGAACAAGCTTACTGGAGGAAGCTCTTGGCGTGAACTATTAAGTTGAACAGTTTTTGTTCATTTTTGAACAGTTCAAAAAAATTAACATAGCGATTACGAGGAAATATCAATCCTATATAAATCCTGATTTAACGGACCGATTTGCTTGGAATAAACTTTATCGGAAAGCTGATATAACGCAGAATATGTACAAATAGAAAGTTCATCCAGAACTAACGAGCCTATTTTCCTATGAAATTTTTTTATCAGAATTTTTAAGGATTTTTCTCAATGAATAAATGAATGGGTGAAAGAATGAATGAGCGAATAAATAAATGAATGAGTGAAAGAATGAATCAATGAATAAATGAATGATTAAAAGAATGAATGAGCGAATAAATAAATGAATGAGTGAAAGAATGAATCAATGAATAAATGAATGATTAAAAGAATGAATGAATGAATAAATTAGTGAATGAATACATGAATGAGTAAATGAATGAATAAACACATGAATGAGTAAACGAATGAATGAATAAATGAACGGCTGAATAAAGGAAAGAATGAATGAGTGAATGAATATATATTATCGTTGAAAAAGGTATATTTGAAAAAAATAAATAAAGCTAAAGGAGAAAAAGATAGCTAGATTATAAATGTGAATTTGGTGTATACGGGAAAGTATGCTCGTCTAGACGGCACTTCTTGCTAAAAATAACTTTAGCAACAATCGTATTAAAAATATCCTTTTAAATTTAATAATTTGACGCAACGTGAACTGATAATTTTAGTGATTTATATTTATAGCTGTGTGATGATTCGACAGCTTAGAGAGCGGCCTATTTCAAGGAAGATTTCAAATCTAAATGCGCCCTTGAACAAATGTAGAACTTGACTCATCAAAACCTGCAACTCCGGTAGGTTCCGACATAAATATTGCTTGTGTAGATAATACAGTCAATCCGTTTTCTTTTAAATTTATTTTAAACTTCCTGTATTTTGACAATGAGTGGGGATGAAGTATGCTCATTCAAACAAAAGCTAGAATTTTACTGCAAAAAAAAAAAAAAAAGTTACAAAACTTCACACCTGGTGGTATACATAGTAATTGTTTCTAACTGTAATGTCAAGTGATTTGACGAAACCTATTTCTTATGAACAACGAATGTTAGTTTTCTGTTATGATTTTGATAAGTAACACTTTTTAAAAAACTAATATTACTCATTTCCAAAACGAGGGGAAATATTTTAGCAATATTCCATATTCTTTTAAACATTTTAGCGTTTCTTTCCGTAACAAATAATAGCTTCACATGCTCTGGAATAACGTTTTGCAACCTAAGGTTTGCGAACCCCTTGTTGCAATGGCGGAACGTTTTATCGCTAACGTGAAAGAAAAAATTAAATAATAAATTTACATACATATTAGGAAGGCAAGCAAAAGTGACTTTTTTTAATTTTAATAAATTGTTTTTTAAATAATGCAGAAGAGTAGTGAACTGGCATAGAGGATGCACACATACAAAATTTGAAGTGCACTTATTTCTACTTATTCCTGATTTCTAATTTGGATCACAATCAAATTTATCATTTGAGTTCCAATTTGAATCACAAGTTGTACCGAAAGATATTTATTGATTTATTTTAAATTTTAGAACTTATTTTTCTCCTTCTATTTCCCACTTTTTCCTCGCAAGCGCAAACGAACCGGAAATATGAAAATTTACACAATACAGTAAAGTTTTGCATTAATTTCGGCTATTTTTTCATTATACAGACCCTAAAGTGGAACCAAACATTATTTATTAATTAATTTTAAATTTGAACTCATATTTATCACACTTAAATCCAACTTTTCTGCAATATCGCAATTAGAGATTTGAAACTATGTAAATTTTGATTTTTCTTTAAAGTTTCAAAACTCGACCGAATTTTGTATATTTCAACCGGAAAGTGGAACCTATCCGGATAATAATTTAAAAAATTTGTTAGGAATACATGTGTTTACTGCCTTAATAAAAATTAATAAAAATAATAATTAAAAAAATTTTTGCAGCTGTATTTTAATTTTTATTTAAACTTAGATGTTTTACAATAATTATGTTTTCATTTCTTATTATGAAGTATTGTACAACATGGAAAATAAATGTGCTAGTAAATTTTATAGTTTTGTCACCCGTTACTGCCGACTACAGGAATGGTTCACTATTTTCTTTCGGATCTTAAAAGGGGTTCGCAAGGGAAAAAAGGTTGGGAAACAACGCTCTAGAACATTAGGTCAAATCACTTCTTTAAAAAATTAAGTAATAGTGCACATTTATACAAGCATGAAAGATGCATAATATATAGCCATTTTATTGGGAGGTAACAACTTGTATGTCTTATTTTATTTTTTATTTAATGGAAATTAGAATCACAGACAAAGTTTTTTACTTTCTTCCTTTCTTCAATGTTTTAATGCTTCGCTATTCTAGGTACGTAAATAAATTAATTTTTATACACATTCTACTACTTTCCAACAAGACAATTTAAGATTTATGATTATGTAAATGCATTGCGTTCAGACATATGAGTCCATTCATATAATATAAACATTCAAGAAAATGGCAATTGTCACAATGTGCCCTTAGCCGAATTAATGTGTTGCCCTAATTAGGCATTTTAAAGGAATTATCGTTTAATTAATTTTTACATTTAAAAGTCAGAGTGCTTTGCTGATTAATTAGTTGTGAAATAACAATTGTATAACATTGAGAGAAAATAAACTTTACGTTATAAAAATCCATTAAGTTTGTTTGAAAGAAAAACGAAGTGTTTTATAAAAATTGTCCATATGTGCCCACTTTGTTCTTATCAAGTTTTTAAATTAGTTTTCCTTATTTAATACTTAAATATTACATAAATGGTAAAATAAATGGAAATATTAAAGTATAAAGTTTCATAATACTTCTCTTTTCATATATTATATATATGTACTTTGGAAAAATTGTTATGAGTCGAAAGATTTCCGACCCATAACATAATATTTTTTGTAATTTATTCTTTATAGAGCAGTATGCCATTATTTCATTGTATCATATTTTTCAAAAATCAGTATGATCTATGAATATTGTAAAATAATTTCCTGATTTTAATTTCTGAATAAGAATAGAGGAATTGGTCCAAAACCGGGATAGGCTTTAGATACGGGATACCTGCTCAATGTGGGGGAAGGGGTCTGGGCGCAGTTGTAAGAATGATCTCAAATGAAACAAGATGAAGTTACAAAATTTTAGTAAGAAAATGACTTTGGTCGTTGAACTACGTGCTTTTGTGAAAATTGATTTATTAGGAAAACCTACTTTTGAGGAGCTCAAAGATTTTCAAGTTAAGTGAGGTTTAATTTCTTTCTTTATTAGTTATCCAGTTAAGTAACGGCTTCAACCTCACATCAAAGTAGATGATATGAGCTTCTTGCAGGGCACATTTTTTTAAATCTATTTGTTCGTTTAGTAATGGCTGCCGACCCCATCAACTTAAAGTACTAGATGGCCTAAGAACGGGCTACCATTGTTGGTCTATGAACTGGCTATCCCGTTTTTGGACCGACAATGGTAGTCTCCGTTTTTAGACCATGGAGTTTTTGATTGTTAATGCTTATGACTTAATTAAGTTAATGAATATAGCTATATTGATTTAACTAAGTTATTGTTTTTATAAAACATAGAAAGGAAGAAGGAAGGTGACTGTTTTTTTCTTTCCTTTTTTTAATTTGTTTTTAGGATGCACGGGACGAATGACAAGTAAGGAAAAAAAAACGCGAGGTAAAAATGGGCACCAGACAACATATAGAAAGACATTAAGGCGCTTCGTCAGCGCAGAATGAGAAAATTAAAGGCAAGTAAATAGTTCAACGTTCCTAAGACAACTCTTCAAACGTTCAGCAAAAGAACTATGATGAGTTCACACAAGGAACTCAAAATCAAGTTGGGAAGGAAGCCGTTCCTAGGGGGAAAATTTGAATGTGAGATTGTGGATTAATTGATCAACATGGGGGAAAAATTGGATGCACCCTCAAAGATTTAAGGCTTTTATTTTACATTGTACATATTATTTTTGTATACAAGTTGTCTGTGCTTGGATTAGCTCTTGAAAATCTATCATTTTACTTTTTTTTTTTCTTTTTTTTATCATATGGTTTTAGAAAACTAAAACTGGTATTGGGAAAATCATGTTTTCCCAGATACTACAAAACTGTAATCCGTTTCGGTGTTAAGAATTTCAAGATTTGACACTAAAAAATATTTTTATAAGACATAAAGGTTGTCATTTGTATATTCGCGTGTTTTTGTATGCTTTTCTTTTTCTTCTTCTATTTCTTCTTTTAAGAAATGAGTTGAGAGAAAACTGAAATATATATGTTCCAAATGGAAAACCTAAAATGTTTTATGTTGAATCACTTCTGAAAAACATAAATTTCAAGAATGACGTTTTCAAATCGTGAAATATGCTCTCATATTTTGAAAATGTTGTAATAATCTACTAAGAACAATATAATATTTTTGTAATTAGACACAGCAGTCCGCAAATCGCTGTCATGTCTGTAACTATGCATGATTTGTAACTTTTTGGATAAGGAAATTGAAATTTGGGAATGGCAACGCCTTTTCACCAGTGATGAAGATTTAAAAAGAAACACAAGTGGTCATCTTCAGATTTAGGTGTTTGGCTGAAGAAGCAGAAGCCTTTTGGCAAGTATTTATGTTGAATCTCTCATGTCTGTTTTTTTTCATTAGTTGTGTAGTAAAAAATCTCGTTTTAGTGCTTGTGTACATGTTTTCTACACACAGTCACACTAATTGACGGATTGGAACGGAATTTGGTTTCCCTGATTCTGGCATCCCCTAACAAAACACACGTAATCCCTTCCGAAAATTCGAATTAGTTTTGAATTTGATTTTGATTTTATTTCAGTTTTACGTGAGGTAATCGTTCTGTAAAGAGGCATTTTTTATTTCTAAATAAAGACGAGCAGCTGAGTGCCGGCTTCACAAGTAATACGTCCTTGGTTCGAATTCTTCAGTACGATTGAGTATTTCCGCTATAAAACCGAATTTCGTTTTTTAATTTAGTAAAATAAATATTTTATTTTTGATATTTTTTAAATTCAATAAATTAAATTAAAATATAATAGTGATAAAATAAATTTATTACACCACTCAACGCTAGGTAATTTTGATAATATATTTGTATTTACATTTATATTTATTGCTTCATTCAATTGATTAACTGAACGTTTTAGTCCTTCTTTGTGTTCTTGTTCTTTACTCAAGTCTTGATTCTATACTCAAATTAGCGTCATTTGAATCATTCTTGGAGATATATTTATGTGTATAACTTGCAAAGAAATTGTCCAGAAACATGAAAAATAGCCTACAGAAACATATCTGACTAGAAAAAAAAATCTATTTAAAATATTTAACAGGAATAAATAGTGAAAACTTTTACAATAATGTACAGAAAAACGTCTGTTTTATGACATGGCATTTTAAAAAACCAACCCTCATTTCTTCTTTCTCTTCTTTTTTTTTATTCGCAAATTCAATTTTGAAATGACCATTAATTTCGAAAATGTCTGAAGATTTTATTGACAAAATAAATAAATAAATGAAAATAAGATGCATAAAAATGATACTTTACTAGTACGCTAAGTGATATAAATAATTACAAACAAATGGATTGGACAAACAAAAAGATTCGAATATTTTTCCCAAGTGTATTTTCCTTTAAAGTATATCACCGACTCACTTTTGACTTTTTATCCTGTAAACCAATATTTCCAGTTTAAAATAAAATATATTTCTTCTATTTCCACGTCATTTTTTAAAAATCGAAAATATCACATAAATACAATTAAAGCATTCATAATCTTTTTTACCACAACATAAACATTTTTGTAAATAATTTTTTCAATATACATCTGCAAAAGTTTTTGAAACAAATTTATGATTTTTAAAAAAATAAATTTCAGAACACCAGCTATTTTTGGTCAATTAACAACAGCTTGGATGTTGTAAAAGTTCTAATTGCTTCCCCTCCTACACTCTTTTATTCATATGATTTTGAAAACTTGTTTAATAATATTCCAATTCATTTGCTGGTACATGAAATAGAGAAATTATTTTATTTTTTCTATTTAGAATCTGAAATTTAACTTGAATAAGGAATTTATCCTTAATTTATGCAACTTTTGTTTTAAAAATAATTTCATAAAATTCCACAATTTTATTTATAGTCAGATAAAGGGTATAGGAATGGGAACCAATTACTCTAGTACTGCCGCAAACCTTTTCTTATTCTACTACGAATTTAAATATGTGGTGGAATATAATAATAGTATCCGTGCCTTCAGATATATTGATGACATTCTGGTTATCAATTTTGGTATTGCAGAAGAGGTAAATTAAATTTATCCCGATTTTTTAAATTTAAAATCCACCAACAATTACACATATAAAACTAACTTTTTGGATCTGACATCACACATTTCAAACAATAATTTAAATATTGATGTGTATGACAAACGTAAGGATTTCAATTTCCATACTTTTACTATACCGCACTGACAAAGTAATTTGCATAGAAAAGTTTTTATCATTATTATTACAGGCCAACTACACAGATATATGAAAATTTGCAATAATAACTATAACTTGAATAAAAATATTTTTATTTTCTCTGCAATTCTTTTTTACTATAACAGTTATCCTTTGAATTTTATTAATTTTGACATTAAGCTTTTAAAAACTTTGGCGTAACGTCACGCATTTGCTACATAACCATAACGGAACCTCATCGACACGCATGGTATGAAAATTTCTTTCTAAAGTCCATCATTTGGAACGCCATAGGTTTGATGATGTGTCCGTGTCTATGAGTGATTGAAAAGTCAAGTTATGCCGCCTGGACACGGAATGACTTAGCCACACATTACATGGCGTATTTTCTTTGCTTGCTGTTGATGTTTCTTTTTCTGGTCCTGCCAGTGGGTGGTGAGTGGAATTTGAAGTTATAGTTTAACCGTATTGCTTTGCAGGTCTGGGAGGGGAAATTTCAGCTATAGCATGTCGTTTTTCTTTTATATAATTTTACAAAGCCAACAGCACGTAAATTCGAAGCTTTTGTAATCTTTTTTAAATTCCGTTGAAACAGATTTAAAACTTGTTAAATTTGTAGAAAAACTATATAATTTAATAAAATTTTGATTATTTACTATTTTTCCTGTAACTCCCAGCCTTCTTTTTGAAAATTATTTCCGTTATCTATATAAATAAAAACTCTTCACATGCTATGCTGGGATTTCTCAGAAACCTGCAACGCCAATATTTCGTTACATATACTTCCTGCTCCCTCCCACTGATGAAGAGGCAGGCATTTTTCATTTTTTGCTGTTAGAATTGCATTATTCGTGCATTTGTCGTTTGCCACTTTTAGTATTTAATTTTTTTTTTTTTTTTGCATACCTACTAACTTAATTCCGTTTAAATTATTTTTTATGTTTCATTAAAATGTTTCACAACTGTTTAAGTGAGCTGCCTCGTGCGCCTTTTTGCAGATTGAGTTAACTTTGTTATCCTATGATTATATATATATATACCACTTCGATATATATCAGCTTGGTATTCGGTATTTTGAGAATCTGAATTGCATCGCCAAAACTCCAAAACTCAAATTCGGTATTATGTTTTAGATAAAACATGAACTTTTCTAATATTTTCTGTTAACAGTTATATTTGGAAATTACTTAGTGTTACTTAATTAAGTACGTGTAATAATCTAAATTGAAGTGTTGTTTTTATTGGTTTCTACTGTATTTTGCTTGAGAATCACGGGATTTTAATGTGCAGAAGTTGTACGCAAGAATATTTAGATTTCCTTCTCCTCGATAATGTTTATGCAAAAAGTACAGTCCGTGAAGTCGTCATTTGATGTTTCCATACCACTAAACTTGTAAATGGCACATGTTGTGACTTTCTCCACACCTTTATGATATTTTTTTTTCAGTTTTATCATACTAGTGACTATCATCCTTAACGAGAATTGCATCGGCTCTTTTAAAAAGCTATTAGCTCAAAAAAAAAAAAAAAACAACTCATCAATACTGGTTGCCTCCAATTAGCAGAGATCTGAAGTGGTGCAGGATTGGAGCCGGAGCACAGAAATTAGTTGCGCGAATTTCGAAGAGATCTTATGCCTCTTCGAAATTAAAGAGATAAAATAATAACTAACCTTTTCTTCCGTTTAATAACTAAAATATTTGGAACAAATGCAGCTGCTAGAATTTGTGAGCTTATTGATTAGTATCGGGGATCTCAACGATCAAGAAACACAGGAAAGATCCCTATTCACAAACATAAAAGAGGGCTAAAATGTCACCAAAAATTTTTGCCATTAAAGACAAAGATAAAATTTGGAAAATTTGAATGAAGAGCGGAATGGCAGCAGCAGCTTCATTGTGAGTGATTAGTGTTTAATTATTTTGAATTGCTAATATTATTCGTAAAGTAGTTTTACAAGGTGCAACAGGCTGTATTTAAACAGAAAAATTTTGAAAGTTGGAAAATGCGGGAGACCGGCGAGCGTTGATAAAGGTCTAAGAGACAAAGGGCCTAATTTAAGTTCATGCTACTACTACAGGGTGCGCCAAACTACACTACTACAAACTACGCTACTACTACAGGGTGCAGTGCAATTTTGAAAGTCTATTTAAAACAAGAAGTTCCGTCTAGAACTGTACGAGCCTACTTTTCCATAAACACCAAACTCAAATTTATAATCCAGCTATCTCTTTCTCTTTCTTTCTCCTTTAGCTTTATTCTTAATTTTTTCAAATATACCTTTTCCAATGGATAATACATATTCATTCATTCACTAGTTCATTCTTTCATTTATTCAGCCATTCATTTATTCATTCTTTCGTTTACTCATTCATGTGTTTATTCACTCATTTATTTATTTTTTTCATTTATTCACTCATTTTATTCATTGATTCATTCTTTTCCTCATTCATTTATTCATTGATTCATTCTTTCACTCTTTCATTTATTCATTCATTCTTTCTTTCACTCATTCATTTATTTATTGAGAAATATCCTTAAAAATCCCGATAAAAAATTTCATAGGAAAATAGTCTCGTTAATTCTGGATGAAATTTCTATTTGTACATGTTCTGCTTTATTAGAGCTTTCCGTTAAAGTTTGTTCCAAGCAAATCGGTCCGTTAGATCAGGATTTATATAGGATTGAAATTTCCCCGTAAGCGCTATGTTAATTAATAATAATTTAACTTTCTGCAAGTAAACAGTAATAGAAATATAATTTCACGTTAATTTAAAGCACAAATGAGCATTAAAACGCAGACATATGTTTCGGGATTGCTTGGAATCCCTTTTTCAATGCAAGCAATCCCGAAACATATGTCTGCGTTTTAATGCTCAGTTGTGCTTTAAATTAACGTGAAATTATATTTCTATTACAGCTATGTTAATTGTTTGAACTGTTCAAAAAATGAACAAAAACTGCTCAAATTAATATTTCAAGCCAAGAACTTCCTCCAGTAAGCTTGTTCATTGGAACTTGGATCTTGTACCCAGAGTTTACATCATTTGCTTCATTTTCGCCCAAAGGTACTAAGGTTAATTTCTTTTGAACTGTTCAAAATTGAACGAAAAATTATTCAAATCAAAAAGTAAAATATTAAAATGAGATGTCCTTACCGAGATCTTTCGAATGCAAAAAGAATTTTCTGAATCGGACATTTCGTTCAAAAGTTATTGGGGGGGGGGGGGGGGGACAGACCGACAAACACACATTTTCCCCATCTCAAAACCCTACTTTCTAATTTTTTATTTTTCAATCTTTACTTAATTATGATCATAATTACTATTATGATCTTAATACTATTATTTTCGACATTTCTTCATTTTTAACGATATTTTTACGATACATTAAGCCTTATAATAATAATTTAACTTTGTGCAAGTAAACTGTGAAAAAAAATAATTTCACGTTAAGAAAGCACAAATAAGCATTAAAATGCAGACACGTGTTTCGGGATTGCTTGGAATCCCTTTTTCAATGCGACAGGGAGCTTCTAGATGCAAAACATCCAAATGAAGCAGACAGAACAACAAAAACAAAGCTTATATAGCCTAAGAATTATCTGTAAACCAATGAGAAAAAATGCAGCTTGAAGTGGAAGTAGAAGTAGCAGGGAGGGCACCAATAAGAGAGCAACAAACAAATTCAGTTGAAAGTACACGAAGTAAAAAAGGAATATCAATAAAAACAAATATAAAAAGACGACAACATGCATAAAAATGTGAAAATACATGAAAATTGCAAAAATAATAAAATAAAATAAAGAATAAAATTTAAATAAAAATAAGTACAGAAAGTACCAAAACAAAATACACATGTAAAGGAGGGGGAGGGGTAAAAGGAGAAAAATAGACACAAAAATGCAAATCTAACAAGAAAACTAAGAAAGAACAACAAATTAAAGGAACTTGTGCCAGACCTGTGAAAAATAAGGAGTTGAGGAAGAATCATTAACCAAGTTAGAAATCTCTACTCCTGTTAATATAATAAGCTTCCCAAAAGTCAAGCTCTAAAGGAAAAGAACATTTTTGAATAATTTTCCCAGAATTGAAATCAAAAGAGTGGTTGGAATTGCAACAAAGTTGAGCAATATTAGACTTATTTAACTCTTGCTTTAGTACATAACGTTTATGCTCATTTAACCGAATTTTCAGAGCACGTTCTGTCTGTCCAATGTAAGAAAGGCCGCAACGGGAACTAATTTGGTAAATACCCCAAGTGTTAAGTTGATCGACAGGATCTTTAAGAGAAGAGAAGGAAAATTTTTTACGAGGGGCAAAAACGACTTGAAACTGAAACTTTTTTAGGATTTTAGCAATACCAAAACTGACAGAATGAAAGAATAGTAACACAACCAAATTCTTTCTAGAAACCCCATTATTAGAACCAGAAGTTTTCTTAGAAAGTTTGTTATGAATAGAATCAATTAAAGAGTGAGAAAATCCTCTATCAACAGCTACAGCTTTCAGATAGTTGAGTTCAATCTTGAGAAGCTCAGGAGAAGACCAAATATTACCGGCTTTTAATACTCTTGTCCATCGTGCAATTAATAATTGCTCTTCTTTTCGATAAGTTGCTTCTTTTTTTTTTTTAAAGACTTTCAAAACTGCTTTGTGTGATTTGCCGCACCCTGTAGAAGTAGCATGGACTTAAATTACGTCCTTCGTCTTTTAGACCTTTAATCAACTTTCGCCGGTCGCCCGCATTTTCCAAATTTTAAAATTTTTCTGTTTAAATACGGCACTACGTATTGTCAGCTTAGGTGTTTGCGTTTTTCGAACGTGTAATAGTATTATTAACATTAATGGATAAGTCACGAATTATACATATTTGAATAAATAATGAACTTTTGCCTTCAACGTATTTTCAATGTTTTGTTAAAGTAATCAACTACGAGAATTTTAACTTTTTGTCATAATTGATTTGTAAATTTTCTGAATCATTAATCTTCATATTTTATTATCCCTTGGAACAACGCGTTCCTCACGATGTTCAGCCATTAATCACTCACTGCTTCAACTTCATTTATCAAGACAGTAGCCACAGTATAAACAGATAATCATACTTAACTATGAAGTTTGCTTTTACTCAAAGGTCAATGCCATTGACATGAAACTGCACGGTTACGACTTTTGGTTACTGAAGATCAAAGTACTTGCTGCTAAAATCCTGAGTCAAAGAATTTTTTAATAAAGTAATTCAAGTTTATAATATTCATTAATGTTTGGAGCTAGTCTTAAATTTAAAACAAACAAATAATATTAAGTTAGAACATCGTTTCTCAATCTGATGGGCACGACGACTACGAGGCTCACGTTTAGAGGTCTAATGGAGGTTACAATCTATTCAACAAAGTTTAGACCCGGATACGAAACTTGATTTTAAAACAGATTTAGATGATTTTAAAAGGAATTAGATATTGCGCAAATAAAATATTGTTGCAAAAGGGTCACAAGATTTTTATATATTTTTTGGTTCTTAGGGGGGTCGCAATGTTAAAAAGTTTGAATCCCCCTAAGCTTCTAAAGAAGTAATGCAGATTTTAAAGTAAAAATCGGTTCACAGGTATATCTCAGTGAGATTAGGTTCTGGTTTGTGTTCGTTACCATTTTCTCTAAGGCGGGTAATACAGTAAGACAATTACACACAAGAATTTAAACAAGAATTGGTATTTTGTTCTACCCCAATAGGAATAGTAGGTAATTCGTTCTTGGTGTCAACCGTCCCAAGCAGGGTGAGACAATCACACAGTCGGACTTTTTCTCGCTAAACGTGTACCTCAAAAATTCAAGAATTCAGACAAAAGGGGTAGTGCACATGTGAACCTTCATACAATGAGTACCGGCACTGATTTTTATTTTATTTCATTTATTTATTTATTTTTTGGCTCCAATCACTCCAAAGAAGCAGCACCCTTTTGACACTTTTAAAAAGAGCATTAATATGAAAGATGAAGAAGAAAGTTTCGAGATGGCCACAATAGATGAGTTTGCTTTTAGCAGTACTTAGAAAAGTACTAAGTGATCCTTAAATCTCTTGTTTATTTTTATGTTTTCTTGACCTCCGGACAGCGTACTAAAAATGGTTAGAATAAAACAATAGTAATACAAAAATGTAAAACATATTTCCGAAGTTTTCATATCCGTTTGTTCAAGAAAATTACTGAACACTTTTACTTCAATGGATATTTATAGTAATAATGCTCTGCTCCACCAAGCTAAAAAAGTTCTTGTTAATTGTGTATAGTTCGTATGTACTTTCTGCCTCTATTACGCGAAGAGCTATGCAAACATTTGTTCTATTTTATCAATTTTTGGGACGAACCCAACAGTTTCTTCAATTAATTATTGCAAAGAGGGACAGAGATATCGAAACACATATACAGGGTGGTTATAATTAAAGTTGCTTAGGTTGGAGCTCGTTCTGATAGACGTGTGCCATCGAAATTTAGTATTTACGTTATGTGGACCATCAAGAAGAGAAATTTGCAATAAGAGAATAATAGTTCAAACTTTTATCACCAGGTGAGTACTTCTTGCTTCTCTATCAATTGCAATTCTCATTGGCAAGATGTTGCAAGTTTTATTCGCAAGATACTGCAATTAGAAGAGCAAAACTTTGTGATACTGTTAACGATACAAACCTACAATTTGATACGGGATTGACGCAAATTAAATGCTTATTCAACAAATTCCACGATAAAATAAAGGTTTTCGTTTCCAAGTGGTGTTTCATGCTTGATACGCCCCCTTCTTAGTTTGTGATAAAAAATTGACCTAGTTGTTTTTATTTATTTATTTATTTTTTTAGTGTTAATTTCTTTTCCCCATGGACCATAAAGCTGATATGCTACCTACTTTTCATCACGTACGTCTATTAGAATGTATTCGGCGCAGGTCTAAACATGGTATAGCAGTGTACCAATTCCTCCATAGTAAAGCTCTGTAAATAAAATACTCTTGTTTCGGAGCTAAAGGAAACTAGGGGAAACTAACTCGGGTTAAATCCTTCTTCAGTTTGTAACCCGAAAGAGGATTTTTTTGTAACTTGTGCAATAGTTTCTCCTTCGGTGAAATCAGTTTTCAATGTACATTTTTGAGAATAAAATCATGAAAATAAAATGTTTGATATTTGGGCCTTTTCATTTAATTTTTGAGTTTTTATATCATCATGATTTTCATGATGCATATGAAATACGTGTACGCGTGAAAATATGATTTGTATGACGAAAAAAATACATGTTAAAACACATTTTGAAATTTTAATTTCTTTAAATGCATAAGTTTTAATATTTTTATATTGAAAAATGTATTTTTTTAATTTTTAACATCAGCATTTTGCGTTAATTTTCGGATTTGCATCGTTTTGAGTTTAAGTTATGTTTTTTTAACATCCCGAGTCCATATTTGTCGGCTTATGGAGGTAAGATTTCAAAAGAATGTTGTTAAAAATTCGGTAGAACTCAAGAAAAATGTGAAGAATGGTGGACGTTATTTTCTCCCCGGGATAAAAAAAAAGTTCGACTTGTCAAATACATATAAGGAAAAAAGGACATATGTTGGAGAAAAGGGGGCTAATGTGGAAAACATGAATAATTCTACTATTTTTCAGTTTAAGTTTATCAGTAAATTTTTAGCAGATTTGCAAAACTAAAATACACTTCCATGTGAAATTTTATGAAATTTCATTTAATAGTTTATTGGGAAATAATAAAATAATGCTTTTATGGTGTAAAAGTAGTTTCATAATCTGTTTTTAAACTGCTAATTTCCACTATTTTGAATTAAAACTTCAAACGAAAGGGGATAGTATGTTACGAAGGAATATAGTCACTACATGTTTTGATACTCACTTTCATTTCGCAAGGCTTAAATTTACACGTATTGCATGATAAATTATAACTGACATCATGGGGCTAGTGTGGAATGTTTTTTTAATGCAAAAAAAATGTTTTTTTACAAAAAGGTTTATGATTTAAAACCGATTGCAAGGTTAAACTATTTATCAAATAACAAAAAAAAAAAAAAACCGAAATAAATTCCAATATTTTTATTCGTACATTTAATTTACAGCCCCCCATTCTTTTTCTTTTATGATTTTGTAATGCACGTATGCTTGCCTTCGAAACTGATTCCTGGCATACCCAACTGAATTCTTTTGTAACAAAGACACTAAGTACGTCACTAATTAAAATATACTTTATTAAGATTAATAGTGCTAAGGAACATGCTGTGTAGGGTGAAATTTATTTCATTAAGATTTTGCGTACGCTTTTAAGAGCTGTATTACATTGTCTGATTGGTATTCGAGATTGTCCACCTCAAAGGCTAGTGTGAGCAAAAAAACCTTTTTTAAAGGAATACATTATTTCACTCCAATGCGAAAAAATCATAAAAATTAACATTTTCTTATTATTATTTATGTAGTTTAAAAGTACTCATCATTTTAAAGAGTGACGATATGAATAATTCGGATATTTCTTTTTGTTACGAGAAACTTAAAATTTTGGTTGACAAAAAAGTCATTCCGTCACAAATCTAAAAATAACATAAAAATAAAATGATTAAAATCTTTCTTCAGTTTGTTTCTATACTTTTATTGTTAACAATTAAATGCAAAGAACAATGCCAGTTTTGATGAAAATAACTTAATTTTAATCATTTAAACTTCTGTTTTTCATCGAAAATGTTCCGTCACGTATGGAATTGCCCTCTTAAGAAAAATACGCGATCTGTAATAATAATCTCCAAGCCAAGGACTAAATGTTATTGTCCAATATAGCACATCTTCAGCTCATATTCAAGTGATTTGGGGATCACTTCAAGCTGTAGATCTCCCAGTGAATCATAGAAACGCTTCGTGCACTTCATGTTAAGCAAAATATGCGCACATGGTCAGTCATCTGAGTTTCAACTGAAACTGTGTTTCTCAACCTTTTCTAAGGAATTCGTTTGATGATGCCTCAACTGGGGGGTTGTTTTGGATTTCATAACATTCACGAACTCTCAGTTTCCCCCTTTTTTTTTCTTTTCTTTTTAGAAATAATACTTATATTAAATGGTGACTAAAAAGTTTTTAAAGAAAATCTCTTTTATGAAACTGTGTGAAGGCAGGATGGGAAAATTCAGAGAAATATCAGAGTTTCTTTCTCGCAACGTGGAATTATTTCAAAAGAAAATTTCTTGAACGTGCATAACTACTCGTAGTTTCCGCAATGTGCTAAAAGCAAATATAAATAGCGTACGATATAAAAAGTAAAACCACACATTGTTAGCCCCAATTAAAGTTATCAATGTTTCTTTTTTTTTCTTTACAGAAAACTATTAAGATCATAAGTCTCTTTATTTCTTGCGAAACCCCAGGGTCCCGGAAAATTCTTGTTGTTAATTCGTGTTGTTTGTTCTTATCTTGTTGTTAAACTACTGTGATAATTATCCTGTAGAGGGGATGTCAGGTTTAACATACTATCTCCTGTTTTTAGCCTGCATTTCAGTAAAAATGAAAACAAATGAATGAAGGCTTAATGTGTCGTAACGTTAAAAATAAGAAAAAGCCAAAAATAAGTTAAGTAATTAAATAAATATTGGAAAATAAAACGTTTGAAAGTAGGGTTTTCAGATAAGAAAAATGTGTGGGTATCTGTCAGTCCCCCTCCCCCTAATAACTTTCAAGGGAATTGCCCAATTTGAAAGATTTTTTTTCCCTTGCATTCAAGAGATCTCGGCGAGTATATCTCATTCCCATATTTTACTTTTTTATTTTTCGTTCACTTTTGAGCTGTTCAAAAAATTAGCACCTTTGGACAAAAATGAAGCAAATTGTGTAAACTATGGGCAAAAGATTCAAGTTTCTTCGAACAAGCTTATTGGAAAAAGCTTTCAATTTTTGTGATCTGAACAATTTTTGTACAATTTTGAACAGTTCAAAAAAAACTTAACATTTGCTCCCTATGGGGAAATTTCAACCCTTTGTAAAGCCTGTTCTAACAGACGAATTTGCTTGGAACAAACTTTATCGGAAAAATGTTATGACGTAGAATAGCGGTTCTGAAACTGCAGTACGCGTGCAGGCAGAAGAAAAAAAGAAGATATAGAATGCACTGGAAGCATCGCCTTGCTTTCTGTTCTGATGGTGCTCGGGCAATGACAGAAACGCGGAGGAGTTTTTGCCAAAATAAAATCGTTGACAGAAAACTGCACGTTTGTTCATTGCAGCATTCATAAACAGCAGTTAGTAGCTAAAGCCTGAGCCATTTAAATGTGTTTTACGGGAATCTGTCAAGGTGGTCAACTTGATTAAATCACGGGCACTAAATTCTACACTAGTTTTAAAGCTGTGCTCTGAAATGGGCAGTAATCATATTCGGTTGCTAATACAGAGATGGCTTTCTCAAAGAAAAGTAGAGTAGTTATTTCTAATGGGAAACAGTTTTGAATTGTGTGAAGGCTTGAATGGCGAGCTTTTGATATCAATCCCTGCCTACTTATTAATACAGAAAGTCCTTTATCTTTTAATTCAGACAAAAAATTTTATATGAAAATCATTGTTAGAAAAATAGAAGGTTGTGTAAAAGTGATGGTATAAGGTGTATTTCGAGCATATAAAAATAAAGTTTAAAAATTAATAATTCCTAGAGAAATTCTTTCACGAAAGCTTTTAGTATTAACAATTGTTTGAACATTCAAACAAAAACGATTACGCCAAATTGTGAGACCAAATTTTAGAAAAATAAACAATATTTAAAAAATAATTATCTGATTTTGAGGCACTAACCTTTGAAAGTGAATACCTTTTTCATATTGAAATATTCTCACTAGTAACCTAAACTAAGTTTGTATTTCTTTGGAACCCAATTGTACATTTTTCATAGCATATATATATTCTGCCTCTATGCAAAGTGAATTTATTTATGAAATAAATTCGAGTTTGTTATACACATTGAAATTTCCTAGTTTTTGCTCTTTTTTTCCTGACGTATTGATTTTTGTTTTCTTCGTAAAACGAAGTTTTCATTATGTATTTCCATTTTCGCCTACTAAAGTTTAGCCATCTTTTTAAACCTAAAACAGTATTTTCTCATAACTTTTTTCACTTAATAAAGATTAAGAAATGTTTAATAATGTTTTTCTAAAACCTAATCTTTGTAGATACAAAAAAAAAAAAAAAAAAAAAAAAAGGAAAAGAAAAATGAAAGAAAGGAAAACGAAAAAACATTTTTTACAAATATCAGTATGGTATAGAGAAACTTTATATTTCAAAAATGATGTAATTATTTAAACTGAAAATATAGAAACCAAGTACGTCACCAATGTTGTGGTTTGTAAGAAAATTACTCATAGAAATCGAAGTATTTAAAAGGATTCTCAGAAAAATACTGTTTTGGCAAATGTTACGATTTACAGAAATAGTACTACACTTAGTAGTACAAATACGTGAAAAGTAAATAATAAATATTGAAAGCTGACTCATGCTCTTTTTTTATTTTATTTTTTACATTTCCAAAAACCACATTGAAACATACAAAGCAATTTTCAACATGACATGAATTTATCTTTTATTAAGTAGAACACACAGATCACAAACGTCAGTTTACAAATGAGTTATACATTGAAAAATGTTTACATATTATTTACAGAATGATATTAATTTCACTGTCGAAGTTATACACAAAATGTCACCGGTGTTGATTCGGCAGAATATAAGAAAGGTTTTGATTTTTAACAGCAAACCAAAGAAATGGTTTTGTATTTACATTTTTCATTATTCTTACACATAGTAAATAAGTGAAACCTATTTAAAATAAGCATAACAGAACCAATATTTACATGTCAATACTAAATGGTTGCACAAAGCAAGTTTCACACGCATCTTTCAAGAACATACTGTTTTCCCTTTCCGGCTAAACTGCTAAGATAAAACGCATATTTACAGAGCAAAAAACTTATTTAATTTCATTCTTACAGAGAATAAAATTAAATAAGGTATGTGAAGTGGTGATGAAATAATTACGATGATCATTCTTGCTGTTGTAAATTAACAAGATAATTCAAATTTCTTCCACTTAAATAAATTCATTAATGCATAAAATTAAATTAACTCGCGCTAACTAGTCTAACGCAGGTGGCCTATTTGTACTATATTTTAAATCGGATCGACTGCTGATATTGACAAAACTGTGCAGATAAATATCCTTACAACAATTATGTATTTCGTTTACAGTTATGACTTCCTCTTACACTAACTAAATTCCCTACGGAATTCTGTTTTCAATACATTTGAATAATGAGGATAAACAGTAAATCTGCAAAATTTGCATTATTATTAAAAAGCTTTTCTCATATTGAGACAAATTTAATTCTGCGTTTTAAAGATAGGAGCAATCATTATATTATACAAAAAATCCTAAAAATTGATTTATTTCATCAAAATATTATGTAGCAATCAATTGAAATACTTTTTCCATTTACACTAATTGAAAACAATTTCCACGCAATCACTGAAAGTATTTTACAGAAATCATGATCTGGAGAAGTCCTTTGCCAAAACTTGTAGTTAAACAATTATTGGAATTTTGGACAGCAAACCGTATCTACCAAAACTCAATTCAAATCAACTTTTCAGAAATGCATTAGTAAGTTTGAGACACATTCATACCATTAGACTTCAATTGTGCTTGCAGTGCCTGAAATTTTCACTCAGGTAAAAAAACAAAAAAAAAAAAAAAAAAAAAAAAACGACTTCCTAAACACTTTATTTTTAAGCATTAACTATTCTTTTGCGTTTCAATTTGATTTATTACTGGGATAATTCTAGGACATGCTCAAATCCACATTTTTCCTGTGAGATATTTTAATATTAGTTATTTCAATATTTATAAGCTGTGTCATGGTTTTGTCAAGGGTTAAAAGTTGCATCAATATTTATATTATAATTACTTCTTCATTATTCAAATATTATATTTTAATACTTGATCATTCTTATACAGGCCATATCGTACCTTCGATGCAAAAGGTCTCTACTTGAACATAAATGAAAATGAAAGTGAATTGGGAATTAAGTGCGTTTTACGGAGTTCTTCTTGCATTAATGGCCAATTTTATTTGAATTATTTGATAAGTTATTAGACATAATTCAAGTAATAACTGAAACTGATATATCAGATAATTCAATAATAATTACACAAAATTGTGCATATATATATATATATATATATATATATATGCCCTCATACAATTATAACACTCAAAATGTTATTCATCCTCAGATAGATAAAATGGTAAATTAAGATGTAAAAAAAGTTTTTGGTTAAAATTTTCAATTGGCTCTTCTGAAAAAGAAGCCTGCTTTGAGTCGTGGCCCTTCTGCATTGGAGGTGCGATGTATGTCTTTATTAATCCTAAATAGATATAATTTAGTCCACTTTAAAAATTAAAAAGAAAAAAGCTATAAAATACGATCTCAAGACATTGGCTCATCATGCGTTTAAGTCTAATGAATAAATGTGCCGACAGTTATAAAGCGAATGAATTATATGTCATAATTTACACTAAATTTAGTTTAAAATTAAGATATATAAAGTTATTTCTATTTTTCTTTCATTTTATTTCTTCTTACATTTCGTACTCTCCGTTTTTTAACTAGTCAATAATTGTTACCATTTATTTACATATTTATAATTACATTAATTTCTCTCCTATATTTTGTAGGTATAGAAGGAGAAATAGAAAGTATGTGAAATCGTGTTTATAGGATACATTTTGTATCCCTTAGGAACTAAACACCAGAATTCTCTTTTTTCTTGCTGCCAGCAAATGCGATGAAGATTTAAGTTGACTGTCTTCACAGCTCTTTTAACAGATAAGGAGGAATCCACAATTTCTGGAATGAAAACAAAGTGTTATTTAAACATTTTACTCCTTAACAGGCCATTTTTTTCTATTAGTGTTACACTGAAATATATTTTTAAATTTAAAATGGTTTCAAAAAATAAATTCATATAGATTCTTACTCATCTATTCTTTATTTCATCTATTCTTAATGAAAGTAGCATATTCTTTACCCCCCCCCCCCCACATTGGGAATAAGAAGAGTACGCTTTTTAAATTTAAAAACTGATGCACCTGGTTTTTTATATTTACCAGTCTTTATAATCTTTCTGACAATCATAGAGGGTAAAATTGCTTATTATAGTAGAGACATTTATAAGTTGATGTGTTAGATGATAATTTTACTTATCACTGCTTTAGAAAGAGCTCAGTTAGTGTCGAGTTTCTTATGTACAAATAGGTAATAATAAATAAATAAATAAAAACAGCAGATTTATACAGGCCTTATTAATACACACGGTTCCCAGTACAAAATAAAAGTTTTCAGGCCCGCAACAAAATCTAGATGCAACCTTGAAAATTCAAAATTAAATCGCATCGAGAAAGAGAGATGAAAATAGCTGCAATGGAATCTTGCTAAACTGAACCTTCATTAAAGCGATCTTAAATTTTATATAAAAATAAAATTTACAAATATCACTAATTTGCCTTTTTAAGACTCATCCCAGTATTAATGGGGAGAAGGGTGGGGGGGGGGGGACTACAACAGAAATGAGATGAACTGGTCCTTTTATATATGCTTCTCCTTGTTAACGTAAAAGCTGTGATGTAGGACATATCTACAGAAAATGAGACAACAGAGTAATAAAAAAGCAATTTTTATTATAGTTTGAGATTTGAAGGTATAAACTGATCCTTCAAAAATAATTTGTTCACAAATCCTCCTTTCTTTAATTCGGCTTATAAAAAAAATTTATGCACTAGAATACTCACTGGAACGTTTACAACGGCTGATTCTTTAATGTAAACAACATGCACATTCATTTAACAAGAAATTTAACATCATTACACATTGAAGTATCTTCATTAAAAAAGAAGCAGCTGCAAAAATAAGAAACCAAGCGATATCTAGATTAATAGATTTTACAAAACATTGACTTTTCTGTTGCATTGCTTACATAATTTCTTTCGGGTGTTTTTCATTTCGATATTTTGTTTTCTTATTCCTCGATTCATGCAAACGGAATTATACCTCCCTCTCCCCTCCCCTCGACTGGCTGTGGCTGGCGTTATAAGTCACGTTAGATATGCTTCTTTAACAATATTTACCATAGACGTTATAGTTAAATGTCACAAGATAACTACGCTCCCTTCTATAAATGGAAGTAATTCAGAGGGTTTTTTCCCTATGTTCTGCTGATGTTGTTGACGCCATTAATGGAGAGCAAACATATTTGTAAGGCCTTTCATGGTAAAACTTTAATAAAAGCTGGTACAACAGATCCAATTTATATATATACTTATATGTGTGAGTTCCTTGAGAAGGGAGTTTTCGTCAGATAACATATAATTTTTAAAGAAAAAGAAAGAAAGAAAGCGACCTTAGTTCCACGTTCACAAAATTACATAAAATACACTTGATAAGTTACGAGGTGTTGAACAGCAAAAAAAATCTATTTGGAATCGACAGAGGAAATCAACTTAAAAAATGACTTTAAATGTATCCCAAATTAATATACGCACACACACACACACACACATATATATAAAATATAATCTAGATTAGGAAATTTTAAAATAGTATCTTAGAGAAAAAAAGAAAATGTTTCCAAAAAATTATTTTCGGCAGAAACGTCACTATCGACCGTTAAGTAAACTTTTTGTAATAGCTCTTGCTACATGTATCGTCAAAAGGTTCATCATCAAACGTTACAATTTTCGTTTCTTTCATTTCGTTGAAATATGTGAGATTTTTTAAATTTCGGTATTTCTAGGCAACTAATTCTGACATTAATCTAATATTGTAACCAACAAAATTGTGACCATAATTGAGTCATTTTTCTCCAACTCCCTTTTAAGCATTAACGTCACTACAGGGACGGGGGATATGTACGGGGCGGCCTGCCCCAGATGACCACATTTTGGGGGCATTGGGGGTGATACCCAAAAGACTACAGAGTTATTGATGTTACAGAGTTATTGATGAAATAAATATAATGGACTTATACAATTTTATTCTTGCTATTCAACGTATCATAACTGAGTACAAATGTATTCTAATGAAGTTACACCAAATAAACCAAATAGAATTCCTTATTTATTTATTTATTAAGTATTTGTTTGTTTTCAAAATGATTTTTGCATTAATACTTTGGATTTTCATGCGTTGCCACACTGCACGAGAGAATTCATCTTTATTTTCCAAGATCTAAAATATCAGAGAAACCGACAAAATAGTCCTGCCAGATAATAAATATAAACTCTTTTGACTTTGTGCTGTTACAGTTTAATGTTTTACACAGTGTAACAATAAAAAATGATCAAAAATAATCTGGAATTATGCCAATGCATTATATTTCGTAATGCATAAAAAGTAATGAAATTCGGTTTGGCAAAATACAATAAGCTGGGAGGACTTCATGCGAAACTGTTTGCTATGTGTATTAAGAATGTTGTGAAACAGACTTTAAATATAAATAATACGTTAATTACAACAGCATTTTCCAACCAATGGTTCCCGAACCCCCAGGGTTTCGGGTGTTGTATGAAGAGCGCTCGTGAAAATAATGTTACAATTGTGAAATTTTTAACTGCTAACCGAAATAAAACAATAAAATAATAAATTAACATAAATAGATACATACGACGAAGCACGTTTATTTTAAATAATATATATAAACTGTTTTCCAGATAAGGGATCATTCATAAATAATGTCACGCTTCGAGGGGGAAGACGTTCGTGAAATTGTGACAAGAGGAGGGGTGGGGATAACAAAAAGTGTGACATCATGCTTATGCAACAGAGTTGCATGTGACAAAGGGGTATGTTGACGTGTGACATTTTGTGGCAAAGGGGGGGGGGGTAAATATATCGGAAAAAAGCGTGACATCATTTATGGACGGTCCCTAATGCCGAAAAGTTGTGAATTGGCATAGAAGCATACGTATAAAGCTCTTATTCCTACTTTTGCCTGATTTCGAAAATGTGAATCAAAACGTGGTATTGGAAGACATGTTCATTTTAAATTTTGAACTTATGTGTATCCTGTCATTTCCTACTTTTTCCGCACCGCCGCGAAAAAAGAATGAAAATCTAAAAATTTCCTAAAAAAGAAATGTTGCATTATTTTTGGCTAACTTCTCATGTATAGACCAAAAAGTGGAACCGGAGAATACTTATTGATTAATTTCAAGTTTTGTATTCACCTCTCTCACACTTATCTCCAATTTTTCTTGAACAAATTTGAAGATGTGTACATTTTAATATTTCCTTAGATTTCCATTACTTTTGGAATTTCGTATATGTCAATCCAAACGTGGGGGGGGGGGGGGGGATATTGATTTATTGAAAATTTTTCACGTATATTTTTTATGCCATTCCACGACTTTTCTGTACTAACACAAAAAATTATTTCTGTAAATATTTTTTACGAATAGTTATTTACCACCCCATTAATAATTTAAAAAGAGCAAATAATAAAAAAAGTAATAATTAAAAAATATGCGTCCCTCTTATTGTAGTCGTTATTTTATTATTTATGATTCTGTTTACTGCCATATTAATAATTCAAAAATATCAAATAATAACAAAGTAATAATTTTAAAAATGTATTCTTTTTTTCTTGCAGTTATGATTTTATTCTTTATTTGAAATCAGATGTTTTGAAATTATAATTTCATTTCTTGTTATAAACGATTATGCAACGTGGAAAATTAGTGTGCTATCTAAATTACATTATTCTCTTACCCATTATTAACGGCTAGGGAAGAGGGTTTGCCATTTTCTTTTAGATTTTGGAAGTGGTTTGCAAGGAAAATAATGTTGGGAACCACTGGATCGCAAGAAGTATACTTGTTCCCATGGATAACAAATACACTCATATGAACAACAACAACAAAAAAAGAACATATCACCACTCATAAAGTCCAAATTCTAGGCACCCATTTCACGATACACAAATTTCTAATAATTTTTTCACTTTATAACACTGAACAAAATTACGATCTTTTATATGCATGTAGAAGCTAGAGAGTTAACTATAGGTCATACGGTCCCATGAGTTTGGATCGTTGGTTTAATTATGATACAATGTACATGCTTCCCGAAATTATCGATGCAATGCTTCCATCCTTAATGAACAAACATAACCTTGTTTCCGACATGGTCCCCGTAGAACTTTGTTTCATGCTATTAAATAAAAAAATGAGCAGCAGTTTTGTTTTTTGAAGTGCTTATTTTAAATTATTTAATTATTCATAAATTCTTAAGAGAAACAGTCGGAACGAAATCGTTTATACAAAAGAAACACTTTGTGCATTCTAAAATAGCTTCAATTTTATCAAAAGAACAAACGGTAACATCTGAGGGCCAAGAAAGAATTAGTAATTTAGTAAAAACAACACAATATCCCATAATGCTCCTTCCTTTTGAATGTCGCGAAGAACTACATAATGTCAATTTAATTTCCTTCTCGAATAATCTGCAACCTTTTCACCCAAATCGTATTCTATTCTTACTAAAAAGGGCTCTTTATTTTAGCGAAATGAGCTTTAAGAAATTCCGGTCTGCATAGAGATAATCAATTTGAAAGCAATTTTCGACAATTTCTGCTCTTTGAAACTGCACATTTAGATACAAAATTAAATTTCACAAAGTGCATATCAATCAGTCGAAATTTTTGATTTAATAATTCCTGAAAAATCTCACGTCTTTATGCAACCTGAAATGAATTCCTTCACAGTACCCCCCACATACCCCTCTTCCATTTGTCGTCTAATCTCTTTCGGAATAAATATTTCTATTCTCACATTTCGAATTGAGGAAAGCGTGTTAAAAATAAATCAGCTTATAATAGGTGATACCTTTTAACGTCACATTTCGCCTTGGCTTTCACGTGCGAGCGTAATTTATTATTCTAGTTAACCTTCTTATGACACTCTTCCTACTTCCGTGTTAAGCCTATTTCTAAGGACGAATGCATGTTCTTAGCCTGTGGAACTGTTGCCACTTCCATTGCGCAGAATATTTTGAATAAACTTGGCGTGCCCGGTTTTCGTAAACGTGCTACACAGGAGGGAAAATAAGGACAAAAATTCAATTTAATGCTGACGCTCTTTCGCAGGCAGCTTCAAGCGGGGAAATATGTTTTCAACTTAAAGGCGTCTGAAGACCTTTTTTCTGCTCTATTTTTGTACTCCGTTGGGTTTAAGAAAAAAAAATCATGAAGAAGCCCTAGAGTGCGGACAATGTGTTTCGGGGACAATTTAAGTGGGAGTTTTCTCTTTTGCGTTTTTGGATTCTGTTTTTCTCCTCGCCTCCTTTAAAGTACGGACTCTGAAATCAACCTTTTTCCAAAAGGCAAAAGCTATTTACGCCCGGAACGCTCCTCGATAAGAGAGCCATTTGTAAAATCGTGAATTAATTTGGAATATGTTTAACTTTGAAACAGTGCTCCACCCTGAAAATGAGATTTTTGATTTAACATTAGAATTCTTTTCCCTCAACTCTTAAGTCTCGTTTTAAAATGTGAACAAAATGTTGTTATTCCATTTTGAGACGACTGTGACTCACAAAACCAATTTATATTACGAAGCATATATATATTTGAGAAACGCTAAACATCCAATGATGTAAAAATTAAGTATTCTATATCCGGCTTTGAGTGTGCAACACTATCTATTTAATGCTTATGTTTAGCAATGGCCATTTCGGTAAAAAGACTTAGCAGTTCTTTGCAGGACTGTTGATTCTTTAAAGTTTTGCGTTTGAGAAATGCAAAATTGTTGTTTGTAAAAGTATTGTTTTTGGAATTGTTGTTTTCTAAGTGTCATGAAAAGTATTAATATTTTTATGTGGAACATTTTTTTCTTCTTAGTTCTCCAGGGAAGAAAAAGAAGAAAAACGAAAGAATAATCATCATGCAATTACGCTGAATGTTTATTATTTAACAATTTGGCTCAAAAATTTGATATGTTTCACCAAGAAATAAAAAAAAATTAATCCATTATTACTAATTTTTTTAAAGGTTTTTACTCAAATTAACAACTTATTGTAAAGTAACTCACATCTAAAGCAATGTCTTTTTCATATCGATAACTGTAGTTGATTTGGGCATAACATTTA
Source organism: Octonoba sinensis (assembly GCA_038502835.1). NCBI lineage: Eukaryota > Metazoa > Arthropoda > Arachnida > Araneae > Uloboridae > Octonoba > Octonoba sinensis. Next base: position 88,106,174 of record CM076604.1, read on the forward strand.
ATTTCTTTTTAACAAGAGAAATAAAGTTTTGAAAGTTAAAAGTGTTTGGAGCTGTGTTTTAATTATATGACAGTATTTTAGATTCAAAAAAAATATTGTAAATAAAAGAAAATTTATCGATGGTTTTAGTTGAATTCTTTCTCCGTGCGTGGACTTTTTGATCTCGTTCGTAGATCTGCATAATAAAGCTAAATAGTATAAATGCTGCAAACAAATAAATAAATAAATAAAACCGCAAGTTTTTTAACGCTTCACATAAAAGAAATAAACTCTAAGTCATTTGCAAGGGGCAATACGAGCCCTTTTTAGCCCCGTAGCTACCGATGGTGTTTCAAGTATCCAAAGAAAAAGTGAGTAGCGACAGAAAAGCAATGGATTTTACCACAAGATGAAATCTGAAATCTGAATTCTACGCTAAATCGAAAAAAATTCATAGATAGTATTTACCATAGATAAATATTTCTTCGAACATATCAAATAAAATTAAGAAAGCATATTTGCTGAATTATTATCGATGCAACGAACCAATAACATTTAACACACTATCAATATCAGTTTGAATGTATTTTTTTTTTGGCAACATTAATGTATATGAAGTATTAAGGGAAAAGCATTTATGTATTTTTCTGATAAATGTTAAAATTAAATTTATTATAGCGGAATGCCTCGAAGGGTTCCCTCTCCCAAGAATGAGCAATAAATTAAAACGAGAAATGCAGTGAAATATACACACTAAGATTTCATACAGATTTAGTACGCTATATTAATGGGATGTTTATGGAGCTGACTACAGGATTTTGAACATAGTTAATTTTAAAATTTTAATTTTTTAATCTGTATTTCTTCATCGATAATTTAAAAATGTTTCTTATTAATGTTTCACTGCGTAATTCATAGTATAGAGATAAATTCATTAACTGGAGAAAAAAGTAAAAATAAGTAAATTGAAGATTTTCATTATTGATATCATTGCTTTATTGAAGTACAGGGTGGTTTAATAAAGTACAGTTATACTTAAACTTCCCTTATTCAGGGCATCCTACAGCTAAAATCGTTCAACGGATTGACACCAAAATTGGCATGTCGACTATACACAAGATGGACTCAAAGAATCCTGAAGGAAAAAAAAAGTTCTACAAAGGGCCGCTCAGGGCGCTGTTTAGCCTTATAACAAGGTTTTAACGTAGAAAATGATCAGTACGGCATAAAAATAATGATATCAGTATTTATAAAAGGAGAAAAATATTCATTTCATGACAACCTAAAGTGGGTTTTTTTGCCACACAAATGAACTCTTATAGCTCTTTCTTTACTTTCATTTTAAATAGCAAGATGATAGATATGGATGGAAAAGCGTTGTTAATAAAATAAATGTTGATATTATTATTTTTATTCCTTATTGGTCATTTCCTACGTTAAAACACAGTTATAAGGCTAAACAGTGCCCCTAGCGGCCATTTATAGAACTTTTTTTTTTCATGATTCCTTGAGCTCATCTCGTGTATAGTCTACATAGCAATTTTGGTGTCCATCCGTTGAATGGCTGTATTAGCTGTAGATGGCCCTGAATAAGGGAAGTTAAATTATAACCCCCCTGTATTTAACTATATTTTTCCAACAAATGTTTAAAATAAAAACTAGCTTTGGACGCATATTTATTATGTTTTTTTAATGAGAGTTTGATCGAAATTCATCTGACGTTTGCTGCATTTCATTAAAACATACATTTCTGAACATACGTGTAGGTGTCATGTATAGTAGATTTAAACGTAAAATCGTAATGTTGATTTAAGAAAAACCGAAGCGGGTGCAAAAGTTCTTTCATACACAATAACATACATGCAATTTTTTAAAAATTTCCATTCAATTTTTCTTGGTGCCACTGTGCTATAAATCTAGTTTTATGCAAATTTTGAATTAAATTTGGAGGAGGGTGGGTTGGCTGTTGAAAATCGATTTTACTGCGAAAAATGAATGAGGCTTAATACTTTGCCAGCTTAACATTTTTAATTAGTTTATAGTTTTCACATATTTTCATAAACTTGAATTTTTTTCACGTTTTGGGAAGATTTGCGGACCGCAAGATTTCAGTTTAAGAAAGTAAAAATCATTGCACTTTGCCGCTCCACCAAGTTTAGTTGTAATCCTTTTCTCTCAATTTTCAAACCAACATACCTCAAGCTACTGTTACACGCAACTTGAAAGGTTAAATAATAAAGCTGTCTCTAAAAAAGCCTCAAAGAAAAGAAAGAAAACTTCAAAGTAGTTTAACTACTTTACTTAAGAGAAATAAACTCTAAGTCTGCAAGGGACAATTTCAGCTTTTTCTCTGAAATAATTTTGTTTCTAACCATGTTAGAAATGTCTTTAAGCACTACCCCCACCCCAACACGCAGCAACATCAACGTTAAATAAACCACAAACAGAGCTTTATTCTTAACCGAACGCAGGCAACATTATCAAAGGGAAATATATTATAGACAGCTCGACTCATATATAAGCCAATGAAAATTCTAAGAAATATCAAAGGTTGAGTTGTAAACACGAAAATAGATGTTGCATCTTTCTACAGCCGGCTCAATATTCCTGATTTTTCCAATGGTAAATCCAGAATCGGGTAGGAAGCCGTTATTGGTTTTTTATGAAAGAAGACGGGGACTGCGTTGAATATACTGGAAGAGTTACTATGGCAACGTGGCTCTTTTATAAGCAGAATTGCCTGGATACGGTTTTTTCCCCTTTTTCGGATGTAAATTTTCAGGAGCATTAAATTCGGATATAAATAAATATTGGCGAATTTCTGAGTGAGCGACTGATGTATGATAAGAAATGGATTTTCTGACTGTAGGCAATACCATTGTTTCACGAATGAATAATCTTAATTGTAAAGCAGTTTTTCACGTCAAATTCTTTTGCACCGTTAAAGCCTCATTACTACATAATTAAATGTTTATATTCTCAAAAACATATAAATACAAATATTATTTATGAGGGTTACGGGTTGATTAACAATTTAAAGGTTAACCATGATTCGCTACGACGAGATATCTCGTCTTCCAAGATCGTATTTCTATTGGTTCAAAACGAGGTAATTAAAGATTTACAGAGTACTAGCTGATTCCCCGCAGAACATCTGCTGGCTGTAGTTGAACAATCAATCTAAACATGAGAATAATCGCTCGATATAAACAAATTAAGGTGTTGCCAATCCAAAGAATCGGAAATTAAACATTTTTAAATCGTAGAAAGCTTTTTAAAATTCGAAAGGCTCAAGAAAAGATTACTAGGTATGAACATGAGATTGATCGCTCAATATAAACAAACTAAGGTGTTGCCACGTCAAAGAATCGGTATTTAAAAATTGAGTTATGAATGGAAATACTTTTCAAAAAAACAGAAATAAAGTTGTTAAAGTCTGTAAATTACGATAATAAATACGAATATTGTGTTACGTTTCTTGGCTAATCATTGGACAATTTTTTAAATATCACTTCACCATAGTTTTTTTTCTTTCTTTTTTTTTTTTTTGCATGACGGCAGTGTCGCATCATCATAACATTTAATCGTAATTGGTCCACGTTAAGCGAAATATACATATATTGTTGGGCTGTGAAAACAGCAGCCCAAACACGTGCAAAGTTTTGTATCCGGTCTGAGCAGAGGGGTTAGATAAGAGGGTATTAGATTGCGTTCTTTTCTGGTCATCGCGGCTGTCCTCTTGACTTTCTCACGGCCAGGTCCACTGCCCATTTCTGACCCTCTGCATTCCAATACCCCATATAAAAAGCACGGCCCCGAACCCAAGAGAGGAGACTCACATGGGAACGAGCTTATGTCGGATCTGAAGATGCAGATTTCCGCAGCAATTTTTAAGAATGGTATGTAAAATCTCTGGGCTCCCTTATCCCATTTCTCCTTTCCGTCAACTCTTAAATAATATAAATTAAATAATTTCACTTGAATATCTAGAAATTTTAATTTGTTTAATTTTTTTTCCGTGGAGAGCGAAAGAACTTTTGATACTTTAAGAATTAATAAATGTTTCTTCTATAATATTGTGTTTGGATTATTTAAAAAACTCCCATTATTTATTTAGACTTTAATTCTTAATTTAAAATGCACACACAAAGCAAATGTACAAATACTGAAGGGCTACGGCCCAACAATATATATAATTGTTCTGTCTTGTTGCATCGAGTCCAATGATGCTTTATTAAATTTTCAGAGCACACCAGTTCATGTAATCATGTTGTCACAAAATTTATACACACTAAAAAAATTTTGCCCGAAAATACGTGAGAATCTGCTGGAACTCATTTATCCGAAGTGTGACGTAAAAGTATAGAGAACTAAAAACATGAATCTATAAAATCTTTAAGGAAGGAAATTACAGAGAAGGAAAAATAGCGACTCTGTTAATTGTCAGCAAAAGCTAATATTCATGAGCATGGGATCTATGAGTACTCTAAAACACTATTTCTTGTTTATAAAGTTGAGGGTGTTTTTAGTTACGTTCTAATGATCCATGTGCCTCAGGCCTCTCGGTCAACCGCTCGTTCAAAGTTGCCTCCGGAGTTGAGATGACTTGCCAGGGCAGGGCAATTTTTAAACAGGTAGTCCCAAATCTCAAGAGCTTATTTATGCATTTCTAGACAATATTTAAACTGGTAGTCACAGACCTCAGTTTATTTAGTTTTACATGATTTAACAAATTCTTCTCTGCAGTTGTGCAGAGTGCGGAAAAGCAAAACTTTTACTGAGAAACTGTTGTCAAGAAACTTGATTATTTCATTTCAAACAAGGTCTTCGTAAATTTAAAGAAACACTCAGCTTCCCTTCTGTACCTTAACAGACTTTTTCACATTGTACGGAATGAAGAAAAGGTCCACTGCCACGATGACTGTGTTAAGCACAAATCAATGACCAAGGGCAACTAATCATACAGTTAACAAGAAGTTCCGTCTAGAACTATACGAGCCTACTTTCCCGTATACACCGAATTCAAATTTATAATCTAGCTATCTCTCTCTCTGTCTTTCTCGTTTAGCTATAGTTCTTAATTGCTTCAAATATACCTTTTTCAACGGTTAATACATATTCATTCAATCATTCATTTATTCAGTCATTCATGTATTTATTCACTCACTTATTCATTCATTCTTTGGCTTATTCATTTAATCATTCATTAATTCAAAAATATTCTTGAAAATCCCGATCAAAAAATGTCATAGGAAAATAGGCTCGTTAGTTCTTTATGAACTTTCTATTTGTACATGTTCTACGTCATAAGAGCTTTCCGATAAAGTTTGTTCCAAGCAAATCGGTCCGTTAGATCAGGAATTATATAGGATTAAAATTTCCCCGTAGGCGGTATGTTAATTTTTTTTGAACTGTTCAAAAATGAACAAAAATTGTTCAAATCGATATTTCACGCCAAGTACTTCTTCCAGTGAGCTTGTTCACGGGAACTTGGATCTTGTACCCAGAGTTTACATAATTTGCTTCATTTTCACCCATGGGCCCTAATGTTAAAATTTTTTGAACTGTTCAAAATTGAACAAAAAATTGTTCAAAAATATGGAAATGACATGTCCTCGTCGAGATCTTTTGAATGCAAAAAGAATTTTTTCAATCGGACAATTGGTTCAAAAGTTATTAGGGGGGGGGGGGAGACCGACAGACCGACCGACACACTTTTTCCCCATCTCAAAACCTACTTTCAAATTTTGTATTTTTCAATCTTTATTTAATTACTTAACTTATTTTTGACTTTTCTTGATTTCTAACGATATTTTCACGATACATTAAGCCTTCTTTCATGCTTTATTATTTTTTATTTTTACGTGAAAGTAGGCTAAAAAAACCCCTTCCTCTTAGCCAACCTAATGAGAGTCCACAAACCAAAAACTAGATTGCGAATTACGGTTATTTTTAGGCTGTCGACATGTAAGTGTTTTTGACCGGAATCACATGACCATTTGGCGAGCTGAGTAGTCTTCCTCTCAGCTCGCCAAATGACTTTTCCGCCAACAGTGTTTCACGTATTTTTTCAAACCGAGGTGGTTTAATTTCATCTTGATGGCGTTGAAAAAGCCAATTGCAAATTTTCCCTCATTTCCGTAGTACAATCTTATATTTCATTATTACAGCTGGTTTCTATCATGAGGGAAATGGAAAGGGCAGTCTATGCTTATCTTTGGTTTGGATTGGGATATATGGTACGCAGCTTAACAACTCATCTAGTTATAGCTGAGGAGTCGGCATTACTAGGAAAATGAGTAAAACATGTTGATTGAATGCATTTTTTTCTCATACTTAAACGATTTATAATTGAAATACATCTTTAATAAAATCCTAAATTGGAAGAATTTTTTTGCGTAAAATTGCAGACTTGTGCTTTCTGGTTAACAAAGACCCTTCTTCATCAATGTAAAAAATTATGAGTTTCGGAGCACTAGAAATCTGAAAGGCACAAATTTTTGCATTGATGAATGGGTTCTATGTTTGCGATTGTATTGCTAATAGTGTGTTTACTATGTTAAATTTCTTTATTTTTTAAGATTAACTAGATAGCTTTCATTCGCAAAATATTTGTCCAAAAAAATTCCTTTGAAACATTTAAGCTACCGCAAAAAATTAAGCTAAAGCAACTATCTGAATTGAATAAAACATATTTCAATTTTTTATTGAAGACTAAAAGAAATTGTAAAGGGAAGAAGCATTTGAAAGACTAAACCTCATCAAAAAAAAATCTATCAGTATATTACAAAATAAGTAAACTAAATATAAACGATCAAAAGTCCAATACAATTCTTAAAATCTGTTCTCCTTGAAATAATAAAATGTGTAACAAAATCTCTGTTCAAGAATACGTCCTTTATAATCCACTCTACTTGTACCAAATTAAGTCTCGAATAGAGAATGGGCGTCTAAATAAAATGAATTTTATTTTATTGTTCGCTGGATTCGTGACAAAATCTCAACCCGTTAAATTCTAAAAGAATAGATATTCAAACAAGTTCATCAGTAAAATTTCAGCTGAGGAATTTGAAAAAATTTTACGATTTTTTTGTTGAAAGTATTACTATAAATTTGAATCTGACTTGAAAGCTGTAAAAATCTGTTGCCAAACTCCCTGCCTTTTTACTTGTATTTAATCCTAGCTTCTTTGCATATGGATATAAAGTTACGTTTCTGCAGTCTTCGTTTCGTTTTATACTAGCATTCCTTATATTCTTATGTTTTATGCATTCCCTAAGACGTAAAACACGTATTTACGGCAAACTGCGCTTGCGGAAGAAATTTTTATGATGTTTTTGTTTTTATTTACGTGTATCAACGACGTTGTAAACAGAAGTATGGCGTTAATAAAGAAGTTTAGGAACCCCCTATAAACGTCTGTCTTTGTGAATCTTATCTTTTTCCTATTGATTGAACTATCAGAAATTCTCAGTTTTCTGTCAAGTTTTCAGATAACAACGTGAAACATAACAATGATACTCGATGAACTTTCTTCAAGCATTATATAATTACAGTGGAACCTCGCTATTCGTACACAATTTGTTCCAGGAGACAGTTCGAATAGCGATTTGTAGACATTATTTTTTCATATAAGAATAAGATACAATGTAAATTGGATTAATCCGTTCCAGGCCCACAGATGATCGCTTATTCAAACCTATGAAAAACAATTGTACATTACTGTACATGAAATTATACATAAATAAAAATGTAACTGCACTTTACTGGTACTGAGGTGAGATGATGGCATAAGAGGAATGTTGAGAGGAAGAAGAGAAATGTTGATGTTACTGTTTGGAAGAGGAGTCACTTTCCATAAAAACATCAGGTAACATCCTTTCAGACGTTTTCTTCCTTATTGCTGTTCTTCCTTTTTTCTGTCTTTTCGCACTAGAGACTAGAATCTTGGGTTTCTTTGTTTAAAAACCTGTTCAATGTTGTCTGCCTTTGACGATTTTTCAGATTTTTCCTAAAATGGTCAGTTACATTGTCGTTGAACAAGTTGATGCTCTTGTTGACCACAGCAGTGTTAGAGTGTCATTTTCCCCCACTCTCTGTGTTTGCTCCCACTGATTACACAGCTCTTTAATTTTTGTAAATGAAGTGCTTTCTTTACTACTTTTCTCCGCTGAAGAACAAACCACTTCCTCTAGCGGCTCCCCTTAGAAAGTTAAAATTATCAGTAAAATCTGAAAATGTATTAAAATTTTCAAAAATCTAAAACGTCAAACAAATTATTTCCAGACGATTTCAAAAAGAGCATCATTTCTCGATTTTTTCTTAAAAAAAGCCAAACTGGCAACCCTGTCCCCTAGCGTCGTCCGAATTGCGAAGAAAGCGTACGAATGGCGAGCTGAATTTTACTCGAACAAGTTGGACGAATAACAAGTTGGACGAATAACGAGTTGTACGAATAGAAAGGCGAACGAATGGCGGGGTTCCACTGTATTTACACACATATACCCACGCATGCATCCTAACATATATACATATATATTCTTATAAAGCCTCTATATACAGTTTTGAGAAATAGTTCCAATTGCTTTGCTGGTTATCTGAAAGAATGCTGTCAGGATGAGGATGCAGAGGATATTCCTTCTATTGACAGCATATAAAAAGCCATTGTTTGTGCCACCGAGGTCGATTGTTGTGTGTAATTTACCTGTATCAAACGTTTCCTTGTAGGTGAATCGGTCGCGGCTCTTAGCGTCTTGGGTTCCACCATCACCACACTTAACTCTCCTATAAACTTTTTCGCATAAGGTTTTGTCAAATTCAAAGTGCACCGAGTGAAAATTGGCAGCATTAAATAATTAAAGCATTGAATTGCTGCTGAAGTAGTTGAGATTACAAAAATAACCTTACAGAAGGTGTTCCGGAGTGTAGTGGAAAAGTGGCAAGTGAGCCTAAACACTCAGGAGGGCCACATTGAGTTATACTATAATTTAGTGTTCTCATTATGTTGCGTGTTCATTTAAATTACAGATTGCAACCCATTTAAGCAAAAATGTATAGAGACTACATAAACACCCTATATGTATATAATTTGAATTAATTAAGTGTATAATGGTAAAAATAATCAAGGTAAGGAATGTTTAATAAAGTGGGCATGTTAAACAAAATTCGAAAATCTTAAATTTTAACAAATATAAAATAAGTGAAAAAACACAACATATGCATCGTAAGACAGCTGCGTTTTCAGAAAACCGGAGCAGGCGGGGCGGGGGCAAAGGGTTAAACTAAATGTATATTGCATTTAAAAAAAACAAATTAAATGTACATTACGTATAAATACATTATATTTCCCAAGCCAGGGGACGGGAAATCAACGCCCCTGATCCCCCGAAAGTGACGGGCGTGGAGCAATGAAAACCTACAGATGTTTAAGCTTAACAAATTTTGATTTGAAAATTTCATGAACGGTCTAAAATCATAAGTAATTGTCTTTTTTTAAAATCTATATACATGTTCTCTCTCTTTCTCAATATATATGTGTAATGCCGCTATTTTGATGCCGTTTAATAGTGCATATTTACTGTTTCTTCTTTATTACAAAATAAAAACACTTACACACACACAAGGAAACTTATTAAATAAATCTTTTAAAAGAAAAAAATACCCATATTATCATTCTAAAATCCTTAGATGTAATAAAAGAACTATGGACTTCAATAAGAACATTAGGGATCATTAAAGGAATTCCACTGCAGCACTTCATGAACAAAAATAAATCTATTTTTTAAATCTTCCATTCTTTTACGGAAGTGAAAAAGATAATCCAAAGATATTACAATTGAAAAATCATCATATCTTCATCATTTTAAAATATGTTTTAATAATAAATATGCTGCTGCTGTTGTAGGAAAAAAACACACAAATATCAAGGCGTAAAAGAGTGTTTAATGCCATATCTCGTTTTCTTGGATCTTTTTTTAACGCATTAAGTGCATACCTCATGAAAAATACATTTAGCTCCTGGAAGTGCATTCCCCCACCCCCTTCGCAACGACATATAAACAAGATTTCCCCGTGAGGTTTTTTCCCGCTTGGTTTTGGAAAATATTGCAGCAGCTCAGCTTACTAGACCTGTTACGCTGCTTAAAACAGCTTAACGAGATAATGAAAGTGAAATCTATTTTTTCAGTGCAATATTATTAAATACATAAGAAACATCACGAAACTGAAGGAAAAATATTTTTTCTTCTAAATTGACGAGAGTTTCGGTTTTAACATGTAAGAACTGCTTCAAAATAATATTTTAGTTAAATCGTCGTAATTCATTGAACAGATAAAAAGCTTAATATGCTCCCAAATGAATAACGAAAAATAATATAATTCAAGTATATACGTAGTTTTTGAAAATATTTAAATTGTAAGAAGATAAATTAAATACTTATTTAAGCCTAAATGTAACCGGTTACTTTTTTTAATGCATTATTATATTTTCCCCTTATATGTTTATTATGTTCCTGTGTCTAATTACACAAGAGATTAACTTTTGACTACGAGCCATGCGTAAAGGCATAAAAATGCGTCTGAAAATCTCATGATTCCGTACAATATAAGTCTAGAGCAGACACTCAAATTTATGAAGGTGAAATACAGTTTATTTATACGCAAAAATGATTTGGACCTTAATTAATTTCTTAAAATATATATTCCAATTATTATCTACAATTGGAGTAAGCGACGAAAACAGAAGAAAAATATAAAAAACTACCTTTTTTATGCGAAGCTTTATATACAGATTGGTTATTTATACCGTAAAAAAATTTCTGTAAAAAGATAGAAAGGAAGCTACGTGTTTCTTTAAGTTGTTTCAAATCAAATAATCAAGTTCATTGATAACAACTTCTCGATACAATTATTGTTTTTCCGTATGCTGTAAAACTGCAATGAAAGATATGCGGCATGTTTAGCCTAGCGGCCTAACACACAGGAATCACAACAGTACGGACTCGAGTTTGCGGACCAGAAGTAGTTATTCAGTGTACTCACAGATGGTGCAAATGCTGCGGCAGACTTTCGGTTGCTATCAATTTACCAGAATGTTTTCTGTACTTTATTCTTTATAAAACCATTTTCAAAGACTTTGTAGCTTTCTCTTTTTAACTCTCTAATTTTACTTAAGACTCCGGGAAAAGGATTTCCAGTAGTGTTTTCGGGAAAAAACATTTTACAGTGTACAGAAGCTCAGATAAAATCAGGAAAGGATCAAATAAATTAAAAAATTCACAGAATTAATAGTTACATGCACTAAATTTCCATAAAAAGATTTTAAGTACTTTCTTTTGTAACCAATATGAAACTTTATATAATAAATTAATGACAGAAACTGTACTTAAAAATTAACAGTCAAAACAAAAATGTATTTTCTTGTTTTCGAGTAAAAACTATTTAAGACTGAGAAAAATATAAGGAAAAAGTTAAAAATTTTGTATCCGGAAATTCCAGCTGCACTGTTACGTCACTTTCTTTCGGATTACAAAGACGAAATTGTATGCATTTTCTACGCGGGTTACTACCAGGAAGGTCATGGCTATGGGGAAGTCCCTTAAGCGTACCCCTTTTGCTCTCAACCCCACCTGGTTTTTTTCGTTCGGTCGTTCACCTTGATTTTAGAGCAAATGAACTAAAAAAAAGGCACCGTAACCCATTGAAAAGTCTACCCCTTTCCGTTGTCAGTACGGACCCCTCTCCCCCCTTAAAAAGGCCCCTTCAGTCCCCTCATTTCCGCCTTGGTTTACCCTTGCTTCGACTTTCAGAACTGATTCTGGTTTTTTGCTATTAACCCTTTACAATGGATAGTAAAAGGTAGATAAAAATCATTTTAGTCAGCTACAATTGATCCGTTTTTCACATAATTGGCAATCAATATTTATTCACATAATTTTACAAATGTGAATTCGTGAACATCAAGTGGGCATCCTGTTTACGCATTTAAGACAAATAATGACAAATAATGTAAGATAAAAATAACAAAGAGTTGCATTTTCAAAATAACAATAAAAATACAAATAAAGTCAGACTAATAATAATAAAATACAACTGAAATGAAAATAACAATTTTGATTGGAAGATACTTTTTTAAATCAAACTTTTAAACATTAATAATTCTATTAAAAAAGAAGAAAAACCGTTTCAGACTTATGCACTACGATGAATAGCAGTATAGCAGTAGCGAGACACAGCTGCGGCACATTTCTTAACTTTTACAAGACTCGTAATCTAGACCTGTGCATTGTTTTTAATTTTTCTTTCATTTTAATATAATATTCTAAATTTAATTCTTGCTTTGTTTTCCGAAGAACAATAAACGATAGTTAGTGCGATGTTGAGCGAGGCTCTATTTTCCACTTTTCTGCACAGTGTATACGGAACAAGAATTGAATTTAGAATTTAAAAAAAGGAAAAAAATACACAGGCCTAGATCAAGAGTCCCAGCAAAATTGTGAAATCGGCAAACTATAATGGAAAGACAGAACATCTATGAACTCAAATTGATCGAGCTCTACCCAGAGGAGGATACAAGGCGGATTCACTGGTAGCAATTACCTCTCCCTGAGAGACTATTAAAAATTATGGGACTGACAAACGAAATCTTTTTTATAATATTATTCGATAAGAAAATATCTTTCTTATCCGTAAGAAAATTAATTGGAACATTTGTAGGCAGTGCTGCGGAATCAGAGTAGAACTGATTTTGCTGTGAAGGAGTCAGAGTGGCAGTCGCTTAAAAATGTGTTGACTCCGACTCCGAATGCTTTTTTTTTTACTGAAACTTCTTACAAAATGTTTGTTTGCGTTTTGCTTTAAATTTGTTTCGCTTTTACATAATTTAAATGCTCATTCTTCATTATTATTATAACTGTTAATATTACTATTAATAATTATAAGTATAATTATATTATTAATAATTATAATTATAACTGTTATTATTATTTACATTTTATTTCTACATAGTTTGGAGCTTTTCTTGGTTTGATTCAATAATTATGAGTCAAACTAAGAATATTATTTAAACCATGAATTATTATTAAAACTGACAATATTATTTAAACAATGAATTATTATTAAAACCAAGAAAAATAATTAAACAATGAATTAACGTTAAAACAAAGAATATTACTTAAATAATTCTCGACTCCTTGCACTTAATTTTATATAGAACAAACCTTGGTATAAATACTCATGCTTTCGTTTTTTCCTGTCGCATCTATTTCGTCTTTTATATTATGTATTTAAAAAAATAAAAAAAAAAAAATTGTGAAGGTGATTTTTAATTAAGAAAATACATTTTTAATTAAGGAAAAAAATCTTCAAAATAGTTCATTATTTTCTTTTCGTATCCATTTATCCTCGTTGATATATCCTACAGAAAACAATATGATATGCTCAAAGTTGCTCAAAAAAATAAAAAATTAAATTTTTTAAATTTTTTTACCTAATATCATACAAACTAGATCGTATGTGCAGTGGCTGAATCGGGTTCTGGATATTTAAAAAAATCGGTCGGATACCGGATGCCTTCCAGGGCGTCAACTGTTATTACCCCACCCTCCTCCCGTCGGTCCACCCCTGCAGAGTTTAACTTCTGATTTATTTATGAAACCAGGAAAACGTCAGCATTAAAATACTCCATTCAAATTTTCTTCAGATAGGTGTTTGGATCATTCTCACCAAACAGGAAAAATACATGTCTTTGCTATGTACGCATCCGTTAAAAAATAAAAGTAATAATAGTTAGAAAGACTTTTATTACTTTGCTATACTTCAGAGCAACCCATAGGTACAGTACTTCAGAGCGTATAGGTACAGTACTTCAGAACAACCCATAGGTATAGTACCATAGGTATAGTACTTCAGAGCAACCCATAGGTCACCTAATACGGTACAAAATGGAAAATTTCTTAATGATTATATTTAAAAAAAATGATCATTGTTCCGAAGTTATTGCTCTGCTTGTCCCCAGAGGTAATTATGCTTTTCCAAGAACTGGTGTAAATAAATGAATTTTATTTAATGCAAACTTATCAGATATTTATTTAAAAAGGGTTTTTTAGGCAATGACACGATATTTGAAAAACTAGCATTAATTTCTCATTTTTAAAGTAATTGTAACACTTGTGTCACCAGGAAAATCGTCATTGTTCTGTCAGATATTATTTCACTGCTGGTTTTAAATGTTTTTATTTTAACTAGAATGTGATGATGTCACATTTCTTCTTACTTTCTTCCTCCCCTTACTAACAAACTTTCACTAATTCCCCTTTAAAACTGTGACAGCATTTATGGGGATCCCAACTGTAAAGCACTATTATGTTCAGAAGCAAATAAAAAAGAAGCTAAAACTTAAACTAAATTTTACCTGTGGAGTCAATGAATCTAGTTTTCCGTTGTATCAACTATATTACAGATGCAGCATAGAGAATCAACTTCAGAATTCTGGAATGAAAAGGAATAGAAATAATTAAATATTGCTCCATACATAAAAACTCATAGTTTAACAGAAATTTACATAAACATACAATGTTAAAATATTTTTACTGAAAGTACATTGCTTCGATGCACTGGAGACAACTAAATACTTTAACATGGTAAAAATAAACATTGAAGTCAATACACGCATTTTTAGGAGTCATTTTAGAGGTAAATTCTGAATTTGTAATATTCTTAACAAGAATGTCATTTTAAAATTCAATTCAATTCAAATTGTTCTTGCAAAAAAATAATAAATAAAAAATAAAAAAATAATAAAGAAAGAATAAAGTTAAAAAGAGAAAAGAAAATTTAAAGAATTTCGGTCACTGCATGAACCAGAAAGAACATCAGTGTAAATTAACGCCATTATAGTGCGCATGTGTTGCGTATCACGGTAGATTACATTATGAAATAAGTGCTATAAAAATGCAGCCACATGAGGTTATGAGTGATTGGGTTTCGGAAGAGTATCGGGCTAAGATTAAGATGACAAAAAAAAAAAAAAAAAGAAGCGCATTAATGTTTCACCTTTTTTTTTTTTTTTTCAACTACTAAGATAACTCAAACTTGTCAATGGCCTTGATTCTCAAAACTTGAATAGACAAACCCGATAAAAGTATGGAACGAAATTATGCAGTAAATTCTCTCTTTCTTTCTTTTTTTTTACTTACATATTATTATTTTTAATTTATTATTAGCGATTGACGAAGAGATTGAGGGGAAAATATGTTTTTGAGACAATATATATATATATAGATTTTTTTTCTTTCACACATATACCTACACATATACATAGATATATATATATATATATATATAAAAGTAACATAAAAATTTACTTCATTCCGCGCTTTGATTATTTTTAATTTTAATGCACATTTAATATAAAATAAAGGGACTGACCAATGTGAAAGCAAATCAGCCTCTAAAGAATTGACCAAACCTCAATACACTAGTGGTTTATATAAATCGCACCTCTAATCAAATAAGCAATGCGAAAAAAAGTGAAAATGGCAGCAAATTGAGAACTAACTTAGTTTCTAGCGAAGCTCTCTCTTCGTACACTAACGTCACATCTTTATTTGCATTAATTTTTAAATGATTTGATACGATAATTCAAATAATTATTGAGTATTGAGTTATTCAAATAATTATTGAATTTATAATAATTACGCAATTATGAGATAAGTGCGTAATTATTCTACAAAATTCCATGTACACTTGAAAACAATTCCTACAGAAGTTTATAACTCATTTTTCAAATGAGTCCCAAGAAAATAGTTAATTTTGAGCGTGCTCGCTTTGCAGTGGGGGCTGAAAAAAAATACATACATACATACATATATATATATATGTGTGTGTGTGTGTGTGTGGTGTGTTCATGTATGTAGGTATCTATGTACGTATGTGCGTATGGGGTGTATATGAAGGTTAACGAGTCATCTCATAAATTCACTTTTCAATCCCGGTTCATCCTCCTCCGCCCTAACACACACCCGGGGCGGCTATTCGAATACGGTTAGTTCCGCCTTAGCGATTCCGAGAAAAAGAAATCCTCAAATCCTTGCGAAAGAGGGAATTGAAAAAAAAAAAAAAAATGCAAAAAAAAAAAAAAACTGCAGCGGCCATGACAGTTGTGTGATGACGTTACTGAATAGCAACACCACCTACCTTTCGTTTGCATCTTATAGAGGGATGCTTGAAAGGGACGAAAAAGAGGCGGATGAAGAGAGAGAGATGCCAGAGACTCAAACCTTATCGCGTCCGCCTTTTTTACCTTCGAATGAATTCTCTACCTTTTTATTCGCAGGCTTCCTTTTTTCGGGAAGCAAAAGCGATAATTTTATTTTGCAGACTGTCATTGAAAGTCTGTAAACTTGACGGGAAATACGGGTAAAAAAGCTGAGTGAGCGAAAATTAAATATTGGTTTGATACACACATTTAGAGCATTTTATTAATAGCCTGAGTAACCTCTGACAATATTTGCTACACAAAACTGGCATGAAGCAAAGTGAATACAGTGACATGATTTCACTCTAATAGAGCAGTAATTGGAACTTTCTGGCTGATTTTCTGAACCCCCAGAATTTTTTCTTACGAAATTTCAGTCTTGTATTATCCTCTTCTGGGGGGCGGGACAACTTCTCCCTTCACATATTTTTTTTTAAATCTATCAACCCTTTAAATATTCATCTTCGAAGTCATTAGTACTTACATTTTTCAAGTTTTAAAGGGAAACATGAGGTATAGGTATAAGTGCATACTACTGCCAAATACCCTTTTCTTCTTCTTTTTTTTTTAAATTATAAAAGCTACATTTTAAAAATTTTGCCATTAAAAATTTCGAAACTAGTTATTTAGACTTTCAAAAAGAAAAAAAACTTTAAATCTTACAACTATTGAGTCAAACTACTCTTAAGTGCATCGAAAAAAAAAAAATTTAATAATAATAAAATAAAATAAAGCCGTCAAGACTTCTTGCGAACACTAATGCCTCGTTAAAAGAGAATCAATGGTATATTTGACTGCAGCAACTCAAAAGTCTCTTTATTTTAGAAATATTAATTTTAAACAAGAAGTTCCATCTATACCAACTAAAACAGTCTACTTTCCCGTATACAACAATATCAAATCGATAATCTCTCTCTCTTTCCCTTTTTCTCATTTAGTTTTAGTTCTTAATTCTTTCCAACATACATTTTTCAAACAGTTTATACATATTCATTTACTCATTCATTCATTCATTCATTCATTCAGAAATATCCTTAAAAATCAATACCAAAACGTTTCGTGGGAAATTAGGTTCGTTTAGTTCTGGATGAACTTCGGATGTGTACATGTTCTACATAATAATATCTTTCTGGTAAAGTTTGTTCCAAGCAAAACAGTCTGATTGATCAGAATTTATATAGGATTGAAATTTCTCCGTAGCTGCTAATGTTATTATTATTTTTTATTTTTTGAACTGATCAAAAATGAACAAAAATTGTTAAAATGAAAAACATTTTCACGCAGAGAGCTCCTTCCAGTACGCTTGTTCATAGGAACTTGAATCTTATGCCAAAGTTTACATAACTTGCTTCATTTTTGCCCATAGGCGCTAATGTTAAGATTTCTTGAACTGTGCAAATTTAAACGAAAAATCGTTGAAAGCATAAAGTAACGTATGGAAACGACATGTAATCGCCGAGATCTTTTAAATACAAAAAAAAAATAAACCTTTTGAATTGGACAATTCTTTTAAAAGTTATTAGAGGGGGGGAGGCAGACAGACACACACACATTTTCACCATCTCAAAAAACTTCTTTCAAACTTTTTATTTTTCAATATTTATTTAATTACCTAACTTATTTTTGACTTTTTCTTATTTTTAACGATATTTACGATACATTAAGCCTTGTTTCACTCTTTTTTAAAACTTTTATTGGAAAGTAGGCGAAAAACGTGAGTATAGTATAGGAATCTGAGTTATGCTAGTAGCTCTACGATCATTGATTTTAAGACTATAACATTTATGCAGTTGCAAAGTTATTTAAATGAAAAATTATTTTAAATAACGTTAAATATTTACAGAAAACATTTTGTTCTTTTCTGCTATTTCTATGGAAACGTACAGTAAAAGAACTGAAAAAAACATTACAAACAACTTAAGAAAATTAACGAAGTTTACATTATCAACGCTTAAATAAGTTAAAGAAAACATTCGTTTTAAATCTCAATATGCTTTGAATGTAATTCTCTTGTTGATGAGAAGAAAACTAACTTCAATGTTTAGGGAAAACTAATTACAAGGTTACTCGTATTTTATTAATTAACCTGAAAGAGTTTGAAATTACAATAACGTCTTCCTCAGAATTAACAACTAATTTATCATTTATGACTCTAAATTCGATATCTACTTTCGATGGATTCTCTGAATTTTAAAATAGCATTTTCGCAACTAAAAGACATTCACGATTCTTGGTTTTAAAATGTTGAAACTCATGGAAAGCGAATATTGTTAAACATTTTTCTTCGTAAAATATTTCCGAAACATGTTACTAAAATCCTTAAAAGAAACGGTTCTTCAAGATTTTTCCCACAGATTTTCTTAGGAATAAATACACATTGAAAATTTTTCACCTTACAAGAATTAATCATCATCTTTAAAAATAGAGAAAAGACTCAGAAAAGGTAGTAACGTAAGAAAAAGTAGACCTCTTTTCCAGGTCAATCTCACACATTGTTAAGCAGTGTAGAATATTTTGACTAACTTCATGCACATACTGGGAGGAATTAAATATGGTTTTCCTAAATTAATTTACGAAAATTATTAAGTAAAATAATGTTCAAGTTCTTTACATCAAATGAAAATAATAATAAATAAATAAATGAATTTCTTTTTAGCCAACTGACACACTGTCAACCAACGATGCATGTTTGCGACAAACTCAGGAAAACATTTGAATGGTTTCTTCTCAAATCATTTTCTTGCTATAAAACTACAGTAATACGAAAATATAGATAAACTTACAAGAATATTATTCAAGTGTATTATTATTTTCTCGGCCTGATGCTTCTCCCTTTTTCCCTCCGTTGATGAATTCATACTCACGTATTTCCAACAGTAGTTGGATATCTTTCAATGAGCTATTAGGATATTTCATTTTCTATCAAAATATGATGCCTTTGGTGTATAAAGAATGTTTCTTTACGTTTCTGTGTAGCAAAATGCTTGCTTTGTTCTTTTAGATTTAGAACATATATTGTTAACGAATTTTTTAGAACTTGAACACCGCGCGTCATTAGATTCCGTATGCGAGTATCCATGTGTTCAACTCCAAACATCAATATGGTTGGCTCAGAACATCAGTATGTTTAACTACGAGCATCAATGTCGTTCGGAAGTTACACATTAGCTTCCTCCAACACTTCTTAAACTGTTACCTTTGGAAACAGTTAAAGGAAAACTTAGTAAAGGTATACTATTGTAACACACTGTTTACGTTTCATTGAAACTTTAAAACTAAAATGACCAACTACTAAAAGGGTGCTTTTCTCAAAAAAAAAAAAAAGAAGAAGAAGAAGATACCCCTCAAAATTAGCCTAAGACCCTTTAATACTAATTCTAAACATTTCAGTGGCGCATCAATCTGCGCCATGACATCCTCCCAACTTGTGATCACCCGAGTGTATTGCACTTTTAAAGTCTCTTTTCTTAACCATAATTTTAGGTCAAAAGCTTCAGTAGGTTAATGCTTTGTTTTAAAGCATGAATTAGGTTGATTGTAAGTTATTTGGTTAATTTTAATACTTTACATCTAAAAGTTAAATCTCTTCCTTATTTACGTTTCGTTATTTACAAGAAATATATTTCAAAAAAAAAAAAAAAAAAAAACTTAAAACTACCTTTTTTTCTCTCTTTTTTTAATTGTAAAAAAACACGTTTTAAGTATGAAACTACTTAAAGGGTAGCCAATACTGCTCACTGCCGCAGATAAACACATATATTATGATTTGTTTTCAGCGTTAGATTCTTCCTAAAGAGCGAAATTGCATTTTCAACGTAAAGCAGCATTGATTATTCGTTACCTATTACCACAGTACGGCATATTTCAACGTTAATATTGTTTTATTACTTACATTAACTCTAAAATGCCTAAGTAGATTTTTATTTTCAAATATGGTATTACATTGCATATATTTTGTAAACATAATAAGCCGTCAACTTGTTCCGCATCAAATATATATTTACTTCGAATTCATAAATTGTTTAGTATTTATACTTTAGTTTAGTTATTACTTTCTTAGCAGAAAGAACCAATCTCATTTTTCAAAATTTATTTAAATAGTTTTATTTGCTTGTTTATATTCTTTTATTGTTTATTTTTTATACTTAGTTATTCACTATTGTTTTTATTTGTATTTATTTAGTCATTCATTAGTATTATTTTATTATATTACATTATTTATTTATATATTATACATTTATTTTGAAGCATTTCTTTCCCACCTAAGGATCATTTATTACATGTATAACACAGTTAGGTTAACATAGGTATAATTTATCATTCTAATTATCAATAATGTATTAAAGTCAAATACTCATTGTGTCATACATTATGTATGCATATTTATATCATATTATTTTTTAATTTTTTTTTTTTTTTGTTTGTACAATAAATATTGTTTTTTAGCTAAAAAACGATAAGTAATGGAAATGTGAAAATATCGATTGCCAGGACTAAAAATAGGCAAGCATTGAAGGGGTGCCAGCTAGAGGGTAATCTAATATTTAATAAAATGCACAAAGTTGAAAATTTACGTTTTGAGGTACATCATTCTTGCTGAGGAGTCCAGTACTGCTTTTGCACAAAAGTTTCTTTCTGTTTTTTTTTATTTCGAGAAGGAAATAAATGGAGCTGGGTATAAAGTATACTATCTCTCTCTGTTCTTCACAAAATCTAAAGAAGTGACCCCCACAATGCCCTCTCATACAAGCAGATAAAATGCCGTGATAAAAAGGAATTTCTCTTTTGTCACAGTTGTTGTCATCCATGCGTTCTACGTGCCTCCTCGTCGAGTGAAAAGCACGAAATGGCAACCTCAGCCATTTTGCAATGAGGTTTCAAGCATCTTCCCTCCGGATATTATGTTCCCATATTATAAGTTAGGCGAAAAAGAATAGAGTTTTTTGTTGGTCTGCAACGTTTTCTAGTCTCTTATGTTTCAAATGTATTTACTTCGATGGAGTGGTTTTTGGGAAAACTTTAATAACGAAGCAGAAAAGTTTAAATAATCTCTTATGAAGTTTTTAGCTGACCAAGCATGTTTCATTTGAAAGAATTCTGTTGATTCTCTTTCCACGTGTCCTTTAAAGAGAGAGAGAGAGACGCAAAACTTTTCAAAATGCCAAAGTTTGTAATATGTGTTATTAAACCTCAAACATATATAGACACTTTTTTTTTATGCAAAGGAAAAACACCATAATGGAATATAATTTTACACTTCAGATGTTCATTTGGCCACCTGTATTTCAAATCCTTTATAACACAAAATATATTTTCTCATCAAACGAAAAAGAAAATATATTCTGTATTTTTTAAAATTTTCTTTCGTTGTTGAACTAGCTTTTTTTTTTTTTTTTGTTTTTTTGTTTTTTTTTTTTTTTTTTGTTTAATCGACTCAGATCTAAATAATTACATTTTTTCATGGTTTTGTAAAACCATTTCAATGGATTTAATTAAGTATTTTCAAATATACATACTGATTTATGCCATACCTTACGAATTCATATTTGTTTCGATATATGTTTTAAAATTTGGTACTTTGGAAGCAGCCCTAGTTGCTGACTTTTTTATGCAATTACATTTGGCCAAACTGGCCGAACACTGCGTGACGATAGGGATCACTGGGTTGGGGAGGGGGCCAGTGCTTAGAAGACAATCAAATCCATAAAGATATAATTGGATGGAGCTATATAACAAGTAATGACGTATTCATCCCCCCCCCCCCCAACAATGATGACTCCTCCCCTCCGAAAGCCATGAAGGCACAGAAAAATGATAATCAGCCAGAAAAATACTTAAACTCCGAAAACAACTCCCCCAAAAACTGGAATGCTACAGTATGCGCACATGAAGTCTTCTTCGAGGGAACCCCTCCAAACCCAGGTTCTGGTTGGGGTGCTTTTTGCTCTACCACCTATGCCGTTCGGTTGTCTTGTAAAATTTGAAGCTGTACTTCATATGTTTTCCTCGTTCTCTTTCATTGAGTGCTTCTGGAACAGCCAGAGTTGTAATTTACATGATTCACCAACTGTGACATGAAGAGGAAGGTTAAGCTAAGGAAGTAATCGTAATTTTCATTAAAATGTGCTTTAGAATGATGTTTCTCACTGTACAGATGCGACCAGGCAAATGTAAAATTTTACAAATCTCCACCTGTGTTTCACAATAGGAAATAAAACCGAATATTTGTTAAAATTACGTTATCAGTTAACTCTTGACTGATAATTTCTAAAGGATACTCTTTAAACTTCAAAGACTCATCCCTTTATGAAAACATTTTATTGATACTAGTAATTGCGTCCCACAAAATACATAAACAATACACAAAACTAAGTTTACTAGCAGAACGGCAATATTGATATACTTTTTTTTCCTTTTCATTATTTGCTAATTTTATCATCTAATTAAAATCGCTTAATTTTTTGAGCATAATATAAGTCCACAAAAACTCTATTCGAGAATTTAAAAATTGTTTTTAACTAATACATTTCAAATAAAAATGAAGCTTAGACTGCTTGTAATGTTTTCTGACTCAGTTTCCTTGTTTTACAATTATACCTTCGGAAACGCTTTTACTTTAATTCAGTTATTTGGAACGCTAAAAGTATTATCAAAATATTACTAAATTTTATATTCGTTCACTTACAATTTAAAATTACTTAAACTTCCATGTTTTTTCATTCTGTAAAGTTTTCTTAAGAATTAGAAAAAAAATACATTTTTTTTTTGAACATCTGTAACATTTCAACTAA
Source organism: Octonoba sinensis (assembly GCA_038502835.1). Lineage (NCBI taxonomy): Eukaryota > Metazoa > Arthropoda > Arachnida > Araneae > Uloboridae > Octonoba > Octonoba sinensis. The sequence continues at coordinate 88,129,199 of CM076604.1, forward strand.
TGACATAAAATATCGTTTTACTAATAAAGACAAATCCACAGGGGTATTTACACAATAATGTAACGTTTCTGTGCAGTTATTCATAATTACGGTATCCATTTTTTTGTAAATAACTCAAGTATATAACTATACAAAACATTTAAAATGAAAGCTGAAGAAATAAATATGTGGTGTCAGCATTTTCAGACAATAAAGGGTTTTATACTAATAACAATTTGGGGCAGGTACTTAGAATACCTAAAAAGTCTTTTCTTCAAATATTCATTGAAGAAGCGAATTTCCAACTATGAAAGACCGCAGTCGATAACTGTTTTTAGCTTGTACTTAAGTTCCGTAATTTTTAAGAACGCTCCCTCATTTCAATGCTTATTATGATTATTACACTCTCAGAAACGCATGCTCAAATCTCACGATACTTTCGTCGTATTTGACGAAATGGCTTCGTGAAAAATGCTCCGAGTTAACCTTTCGTCAAATTGGCGAAATTTGTGTGGTAACTGTTTTAAGTCACATGATCGCACGAGGAAAGTATCGTTATAAATGACGAAATTCTCTTTACGATTGAAGAATCGTCGAAAATGGGGATTCTATTTCTGAGAGTGTAGTGTTCAAGAAATAATGCATTGTGATGATCAGAAAACCTTTGTTTGCGCCTAATCGAAATTCCAAATACTCTAAAAGACATATACGGAATTAATTCTATTTGACGTTTGAATTGTCTTTAGTGAGTTTTAATTGAGTTTTTATAGACTTCCCTAGTACTCATTCATCTTATCTACCATTTCATTTTATACATTTACTTATTATTTAATTTATATGTTAATCTCATCATTATTTCTTAACAACACTTATGCAAGAAGAAAAACAACAGTATTAGAGGTGGGAAACAAAAATCAAAATATGTAATAACACAAATAATTATAGGAGTTACAGTAGTAGTAGTAGTGAAAACAACAAGTGCAGCAATAGTAATCATTTAGTAATATCGATAATAAAAATCAAAGTTATCATTATCTTTCCCAACTATGGTTATCAATATCATCATAATCATCATCATTATTATTATTCGTGTTGTTGTTTTTAGCAGCCTAGAGTTACTTTGAAATAATTCAGTGTAACTTTAAAGTTTTCTCAAGTTACTAATTTCAAAACCATATATGTAGATAATTTAAATTTATTATTTCATTTTCTATGACACTAAACGTTACAAAACATATAGGTAAACACAAGCTTCATTGTAATGATTATTATTTATGATATTTGTTTGGTTCAATATTTTCCGTGTTTAGTAAATAAACCCAAATTGTATAACAATTTTTTGTAAGATACTTTAAAAATAAACAGTTGAAAATATTCCGTAAAAAGTAGAAATTTGACTCTGTTTCAGCATTTTAGTATAAATATCTAACACTGGCTGTACTTTAAGTAAGTACTACTTAATTTAGTCTTGATGAATACAATACTAAAATTCACTTCAGCTGAGTTTTAAATTGGAAAAAAAGCGAGAATGTAAAGAATGAACTTACAATAAAAATTCACGCGATGTTTCTTACCCATTCCTTCTAAATTTGTTCCATCATTGCTTTTAACAAACTTAAGAAAGATATTAGCTCATAATTTATATTATTAGTGCTGGAAAATAAGTAAACTTTAACGGAATTTAAACTCATTAAAACTTAGAAAACTCTGAAGGATTTCAAAAGCTCGGATATTTAACAAAAAATGAATAAATAAATTAATAAATAAACATAAACATTTTAAACAAACTATCTGAATTTGTTTCTACTAGTATAAATGTTTACTTACGAATGTGAAAGACTCGATGAAATGACCAACAATCAGCAGTTGAATTTCTTAATTCTAACATAGTCATTTAGAAGAGCGGGAAGAAGGAGAAGGAAATGTAAGTGCTCTTCCCTGACATTGTCCAGAGTATTAGTTTTTAAAATCTAGCACGTCAAACATTGAAACTGTACAAATCTTTAATCACTTGCACCTAAGAATGTTTATGAAATTTTGCATTTTTAACGTACGAACTGACAATTACGTGGACATTCAATGCAACAATGATACTAATGTGAAATACTGATTTACAAAACGATGCTAGAACAGTTACAGAACGATGCTTTACTGAATTTCTTTTCGCACAAGGTCCTACAAACGCATATTGCTCAGCCAGAAATATTTACAGTTCACAACTGTTAGTACAATTAGCACGTCAAACATTGAAACTAGAAATCTTTAGACATGAACAGTAAAGTGGTTATGAAATTTTTGCATTAATTATATACGAACTTACAACTGTGAGAACATTTAATGCATCATTGATAGCATCAAAGATCAAGGAAAGGTGCTATTTATAATGACTTTCCAAGCAACGTCGGCGTCACTTAATTTCATGTTTTACAAATGCATGTGATTTAATGAGAAGTATTTACGGTTCACAACTGTTTGTACGATTTTCTTGATGTACAAGTCTTCTTTTAATTATTTTTTTAGAAATATTAACATATATTCTTTACTTTTCTTTTTTCTTTTCTTTTTTTGCATGCATTGTGAACTAATGAATGCGTTTTTTCCCTACATTTTTTCCTGCATTATTCTTTATTATATATTTTTCTGACAGTATATTTGTAATTAACAAACTTTCTAACTAACTACACTTCAAAATGACTCACTCTTTTTTTTTTTTTTGAAGCATTCATTCTAGTTGGAACAAATCTGTTATAAAATGCAGCACTACTTAATTTTAAGATGTTGGAGCAAAAATTACGTTTGAAGCTGTGATCAATATGTTTCTACATTTAAAGCAATGTAAAAATTTCGGTCTTGTTTGCGTTCTTCTAACATTTTATTTTTCTTCATCTTTTTTAATAGGAAAACATTTTTTTCTGATTTAAAAAATAAAGTCTAGATCAGAAGTAAAGAAATTTAAGCTTTTTTTGTCTCCAAGAAAATATATTCCAGTTAAAATTAGAAAGATTGGTACAATCACAAAACTCATCATTCTTTCTTTTTCCAAACAAGCTATATCGCTAAACGTTAATGAAATATAATTTTGTTCACTCAAATTAGAGTCTTATAAACATTTCTATCATCATATATCCTTTTTGAGTCAGTTTTCTTTAGTAAATCTTCTTTTTCTCAAATACAGTTATAATTATTTGCATGTTATATATCTTGAAATTTTTTTTTAATTGATATTTTCTTTAAATTCTACAATTAGTGTTTTCCCTTACATAGTTAATTATCTTTTGCTTTTCTTTTGTTCTTCCATATTTCCCACTTATTGAAAATAACTTTTTCTGCTTAACTATCAGATGCAAAAAAAAATCTTCCTTTCTAGCATATTTCCCTTCGTGATAATTGAGTCCATTTGAATTAAGGTTATCCATTGTTTTAAAAAATGCTTTACATTTGAAAAGGAAAATCGTTTCTTCTTTAAATATACTATACTTATCTTCCAGATGAAAAAAAACAGCCTTTAAGTACAGATGTTTTGATTTTTAGTGTTCAATTTGCAAATATGTAACTTTTTTTTAAATTTTCTCTCTATAATTTTGAAACTTCCGAAGGAAAAATCGTAATAATTTTCAGTCAAGTTTTAAACATTCTTTCATTACAGGAATTGGAAATTAGAAAAGTAACGTCATGTAGTCCTAATATTCTGCAATTTATTTGAACACATTCTTTCAAATACTTTTTTTTTACATATACAGATCGACAAAATGTCACTAACTTTCATAGATTAAAACTGATATAGATTTCCTTTTTATTTATTTCTTTTCTTCATCTGCATTTCAATGACTATCTTCTTCCAGTACAAAACGGTACAACCATTACAGGCGTAAGGTTTAAGCAAATGTAAAACTAAACCAATAATTCTTCTCTCTTTCATTTTCTACCGTCATCTCTAAATAATATCATATCTTTTTCTAACAATCATGCCTAAAACGTATGTTTTGAACATAACGTTTCTTCGTTTTTTTAATGTTCTTTCGTTAAACATAGTATTTCTTTACTTCAATTTTCCTTTGATTAATAATTAACACTCAGATTCATCTCTATCTTCATTGAAATTAAACCCGTTTCATCTCTCATAAAAAATTTTTACATCTGAAGGATGGATTCGATAAACTCTTCAGAAATATTTTTTCTTGGTATTTTATGGTGTCAATCAATGTTTCTATTCTGAATGTTGTCGGATGCAATCTAATGCTGAATACTTACCTAAACCCATATTCTGAATATATTACTGGAAAATTATATTCATTTTTTCTTGGTTTCCATTTGCAGCCATTTAAATTAGTACGAATTCAAACTTAAAGTCATTTTCCAAGTGAAAGATCTATTCTTCCTTTTTGATAACCACTGGAAGATGAGTTACAAATTCGTCTTTCGCAGTTGGCAACAGTAGCTTCATGGCGCTTCGATCTATTCTTTTATAAGAATGTGGAAAGGAATTGAAAGTAGTGCTGAAATTCTGCAATTCATTTATTGTAAAGGAAGCTGTTAATCCTACTAAACAGATAGGAGATGAATAAAGATCCATCTTCAAAACATCAGAAATCGTACTACCCAGACGCGCACGCCTGGGCAGATTTGCAACATGGCTGTTCTACATGTTTTCCTCTCGACTCGATCCTCTACTCGAGAAGACTGTTCTTTACTTCAGTAAGCGCATAATCTTCTTCTGGGCTCATAGGAGAATGATAAAAAAGCATCGACGAATTTCTGAAGATTTCTTCAAAAGCAAGCTTTTGCAGAAAGGGAAAGAGAGAGAGAGACGCCTGCCTCTTAGAATCCCACACGGGAAGCTGAAGAGCAAAATCCCAGCAGCATCACTTAGCAGCTCTCCCGTGTACTTTAGATGGGCTTCTCTGATTGGATCTGTGTGTGTAATTACTGCTATCGATTTTGTCACGTGGCAAGCCTTGAGTCTTTTGTTCTTCGCTCATTACATTATAATTCTTTTCCCCATCCACCATTCCTCCAACTACGTCATCAATTCTTCACTCCTTGCCTCCTCTCCAAACTACCGCAATTAAAGATGTGACACATTAGCATCGTCTAGAAGGGGTGGTGAGGGGATAAGTATTTCTTGACTGCAGCGTAAGCACACAGTGAGTGGGGAACGTTAAAAAACGGCCGGGTGACCTAATTCTCCAGCACCGCCATTACCATGGTAACAACGTTTGTTTTAATGAAATTCTCCGGATCGTTGCTATGACTACGAAATCATAGGAGGATGGAACTAATTGAAATAACTTATAATTTTTAATGAGTTACGCCTTTAATTTGGGTGGTACTTTGCATAAATAATTATCTCATTAACTCCTCCAGTTAACAATTAAATGGATTGTCCTAGTTCTTTAGGTTCTCTTAGACTTCTGACTATTATAGGTCGTAGAGAACTATTAGTGCTACTTCAAACATCATTGTTTTAATCACAATTCACAAGTTTAAAATAGAAATGTATTTCGGAATATAATACTTACTATACTAATATTTAAAAAAATTCAATATGAAATGCGTTCTGCTAATATCGAATGCATATTATTTTTATGTACTACATGCTAGATCCTAATATAAAAAAACTAAAGAATGAATTAATATTCCATGAAATATTTATTTACTATACAATACTTGGTTGTGTATTATCAAATTTATGTAATATGTAAAGCTTTCTAAGTATTTTTCTGTCCCCTAAAATTTTCATCATCTTACATTGTAAATGCAACTTATCACTAAAAATACAACACAACCTACTGAGAGAATTTTAAGAGCAGAAACAAAATTTAAATCTATGCATAAACAATATTTACAAGTAGTAACTGAAAGATATACATATTTTGCTACACATTCCCCAACCTGTTTTGAAGATTGAATACAAGCAAAAGATTGGGAAATACACATTCAAAGTATAGAATTAATGAACGTCTATTTTCCCTGTAAAAATTTAGTATCGTACTTAGTTTGCTGGTGTATTTTCTCTGCAGTCAATGTGTTATGTATTATGTTGCTGCCAATTTTGAGCAATGTGTTAAAACACTTTCAGAAGCGATATCAAAAGGAAAAACAACAAATCCACTGGGTAACAAAATCCTGTTCCAAATGACTCCCCAAACCAATAAAGTTGTAAAGCTAAATTTCATACTACACAGTAGAGAACGACGTCGTGGTTGCTCTATAGTTTCCAAACTCCCCCTCTCTACCTATTCTTAGCAGGTGGGAGCAAGATGTCATTTTTCAACTGCCTTCTTGGGCATGCTTTTTCTGCTTGCTTTATGAACTGAATGAATAATTTAGCCGGAGGTGTATATTTCCTGGAGGAAATAATCGAAAATTGCATTCTTGCCCCTCCTTTCCCTACATAATATCGTATGGGTAAACTAATGGATAATGCAAAATGTGTGTTTTGAAAGTAACTTTAAGAACCATTTTCTTTCTTCGCCTTATTCTGAGAGCCTCTCAGTCATTTTAAAAAGAAATCATTTAAGTGGAAAAATTCAGTTATAACGAATAACGTGCTCGCATTATTTCAGTTTAAGAATATAAGAACAAAAATTAAAATGATGAACAAAAAATCCTGGAATCTACCATTACATACAGTAAGACATTTCTTTAAAAAGCAATTAAATATGCTTGCGAAATAAGTAATTGACATGATGTGATTTACATATTTGAACTCGCTGATCAACGTAGCATATACATTTTTCAGTTTAATTATTATTTATAGTTTGATTTTTGGCACGAATTGTTTTATTTTGTTTTTTTATTTCAATTATAACTTATTTATTTCCTTACCTGTTGATTTATAGATATTTACCCATTTGAAAAGTAGAAAACAAATTTCCAAATATACTTTTTGAAATAATTCTTATTGCCGTATGATATCCACTTTATGCACTCTTTTTCGCCCAACACTCACATTTATAACACTGGACATTATCGTTTTGCTCAAGCTGTGATGTATGTCAATGTATGTACGAAAGAAATTAACTGGATCTTGTTTTTACTTATATTTTGCAGCGTTTTGGTATGTAGATTCTCGAGGAATAAACCGTCCATAAAAAATTTTAAAACCATGATAGATATTAAATGGAGAATGAAAAGTGGCATATTAAGTATACTCCTTCTAAAAACATTTAATTATAAAATATTGAACTATTCTTCACAGTATAAAATTTAAATTTACTTATACTGGAAACTCATGAGAGAAATTAGTGAAGAAAATAAAACAGGCTTACCTTTGTGAGAGGTAATTAAAAACTCAAGAATAACGTAAAAACACACAAATAACAATAAGAATTGCAGTCACGTGTTTCGAAGTTACAAGTAACCTATCTTCCAATGCAAGTTAAATGATATTAAGTATGAAAAGATAAATGCCCTCAAGAAGAAAACAAAAGTTACTTTTTTTTTTTTTTGAGATACTGAATGTATTTCTTTTTGTGGCCCACTTGAGTTCAAAAAAATATCGAATATATAAAAATACATTATCAAACCTAAATGGGAAACGAACACTTTAGGATACATAAAAATGAACTAAAGATAGTAATAAATTTTTTGTTCAATTATAAAGTTGGCAGGAACGAACGTGCATTTTTATTCTCAAAAAAATAATAATTGCAACATAATTTTAAGAAAAAATCAACATGTTTGAGTTTATGAAAGTACTATTGACTTTTAATATTGTTTTAATATAGAATTTTCGATTGATTTTGACCATCAGATAAAAAAGTTTGCTATGGTCTGATTTTCATTATGTTGTATTCTTATTTAAGTAATTTCGGCTTTAAAAATTTTTGTACGAGTTTTATTGTTACTCTCTCTTACAATATATAATAAGTTTGCATAATCTGTCTTCCCATTGACACATATCTTGGAAGGTGTAGAATAACTTTTTGCACTAAAGCAAGTAATGAAATATCTTAATGATTTCAACGCCATTTGGCACATATATTCTTTTATATAAATGTTTTGAAGTTACAAAGAGGGTTCTGTTTATCAATGAAAAAAATGGAGTGATGATTGGTAATTGCAACTATCAAAACTGCATATTATTATAATAGGGTAGAAACTTTTTAAAAAAGACTGCAATACACTTTGTTAAACTTGGTTTTTGTTGCCAAGTCTCAAAATTTCAAGCAAGGGAAAAACAGGTATAAACACGTGCCAAAGGAACCATGTAAATGAACGCAAAAATGCTGAGTTTATCTCGCAAAATGTATTTTCCCTATAAGACATGAAAATGCAAATATGAAATGATATGAAACTGCTATTTAGCGAAATGTTATCACATTTAGAAATGCCTTTTAAATTTTAATGAATACAATTAGTACACAAGATCGTTTGGAATATATGTCTGGCAAACACGATTAACACAGATATAACTGAAATATTTTAATATGAAAACAATAAAATAACAATAAATCGAAAAATAATAATAACATGTTGTTTTAATAATATTTGATTTTAAGAAAAACGCTGAATTCTCAAAGTATTAATTCTTTCAAGAAGTTGGTTAAATAGATCCTCATAAAAGAAACTTTAAAAGTGTTATTTTATCATTCCCTCCAAATATAAAATACAAGAATTAACTCCGGTTTAATTCATATTTGTTTAGTTTTAAATTTTGTTAAAAATTTTGTTTTGCGTATTTTTTTCTCATTTCAAAAAAATTTAATCAACTCTTAGGTATCTTTTTCGAAAAGATTAGAAGGTTTTTTTCAGTTCTGTACTGCTAAAAAATTCCTAAATTGAAAATTAATGAAAACTAATTTGTGAATTCTTTATTGAAATACTTCCGATACTAGCTTTTGAATCGGTCAAAAGGAGACAAATAAACAGACATTTAATTTTTAGGTATAAATCTCTCTTGAAAAATCAAGAAACTATTTAGGCCTTATATTGAAAGAGAAATATATACGTATATATGTATAAGTATGTCAATTACTTTCAAAATTAACTTTTTATTAGTTTGTTAATTTATTTTTGATGATTTTGATTAAATACGTTTTCATGTTGATGATTATAGATACTGATTTCAGTCTTGTATTCCTCGTAAAATTTATTCGTTATGCGTTCATAATGTAGTTGTAACGCATTAAAATTTACTAACAATTTTTTTAGGGAAAATCTTCAACAATACAAATGTTCAGCAATATTTTCAGTTTAGAATACACATATCTTTTAATATTTCTGCCAACTGTTACAGCAGCGAGTTTAAATAAATATTTCATCAACATTTTCTTCCGCAGTATGCGCTTAATTTATCATTTTAGCAAACTAAACTTCAAGGTATTTTCTTAAATCTTAGTATAATTTTTTATTTCACCTTTTTCTAAGGTCATACAAATCAGAAAATTTGCGGAGAAATTTATACGTACACGTATTACTTATTTCACGTACTTCCTACATTCATATAATAAATCGGCTTCCATGCTTTCATCATTTTCGTCAAATATTATATTTTAGCTTGCTACTGCATTTGATCCGTACAACGTCCTGCTTTACGTAATCTGATTAAATAACAAATAGAATTAAAAACTGAGAAAAAATATGCTGAAGAAATCATTCATTCGACTTTGAAATGCTTTACTCAAATTTAATCCGGGAAGTATTTTAAAAATGCACGAATTTCACCGTTTTTCCTGTCATTATTTTTCGGATTGAAACGATAAAGTAAAAATAGCAACAAAGAAAAGCGTCACATATTATTTTCTTTTGATAAATATCTGTTCGCATAGTGGAGGGAAAGCGCGAAATAATGAGCTCAGCTCTCTTCAGCAGAAACGAAAACAAAACCTATTCACTCCTTGAGCATCCTCCTCAGCCTCTCACGATCCTTCTACCCCCTACTCCTCAGGCACGATGCCTCACATGATGATCTTGGTTAATGACTTGATTATTGGCGTCGATATAGGGCGTTACCGTCATAAAAAAAGGAGGAGGAAATCTCTGCTCTAAATGAGCTGATTAGGGAACCATTTATTTGAATACCACCAATGAAGTTTTTGCTTGTTCATTAGGAAACGCCTTTTGAACGCATTTTTTGCATCTCATTAATTATGATGATTAGGGTCTTCAAAAACGAAAAACAGAAATAAAATTAAAACTTTATTGCGTGTGTGGTTATTTAATTGTTTGTTCACTCTAAAAGGGCATTTTAACTCATTCGAAATTTTGGAAAGAAAAAAAATTGAAAAATGCTGATTTATATTAATATTTTTTTGCAATTTCGACTTAAAAAATTGATACGCAATTTAACCAAAAATTTTGATCTGTAAGATACTATAAGTTTCAATCTAAGTAATTTTTCATGAGCAGTTAAGTTAAAAAGCTATTTCCTTAAGTATCCTCGAAACTGATCGGAATACTTTTTCATACCTCATTTTCAGAAATAGAAACTTATGAGTAATATCGACTTCGTAGAATCAACCGATGCAATTGAAGACTTAGCAAGACATTTTACAGTCATTATAAATTTTTAGCATAAATTTAACTTCAAAAAGGAGGAAACAATTAGTATACGCTAAGAAACTTAAGAAAGGACATCATCAAAAGGGAGCAATAAGGAGAGCTAACTACCACAATGAGTGTAATATCAGTTTTCCCATTTGCTAATTAAGTTGTTAAAATGACTCCTAATCAGACTTTTCTTAGCAATTACATTGTGTACTTTTTACTATATTGAAGCTTTATCTTTATTTATTTAGTATTGTTATTATTATTATTATTATGCTACTACTACTACTACTACTATTATCATTATTATTGTCTCTATTAGTAATATTATTAACATTAATATTCTTTTCCCAACAGTGTCTGTTTATAAAATTAATTAAATATTATCTCATGCATCATTTTACCTGTGATGATAATTTTAATTGGAGATCTTATGCAGTAAGTCTTTTTATTCTTCTTCTTCTTATTATTATTATTATTAATAATCTTATTATTATGCTACTACTCCATTGCTATTACTACTACTACTACTATCATCATTATTGTCGCTGTTATCATTATTATTATTAAGATTATTATTGTTTTACCAACAGCGTTTGTTTATAAAAATTAATTTAAATATTATCTCATGCATCATTTCACCTGTGATGATAATTTTAATTGGAGATCTTATGCAGTAAGTCTTTTTTTCTTCTTCTTCTTCTTCTTATTGTTATTATTAATCTTATTATTATGCTACTACTCCATTGTTATTACTACTACTACTACTATTATCATTACTGTGGCATTTATCATTATTATTAAGATTATTATTGTTTTACCAACAGCGTTTGTTTATAAAAAATAATTTAAATATTATCTCATGCATCATTTTACCTGTGATGGTCATTTTATTTGGAGGTCTTTTGCAGAAAGACTTAACTTCTTATAATAATAATTATTATTGTTATCATTATTACTACTGACCGATTATTATATAATAGGGGCTATAGATTAATTTCAGTCTTGTATTCTTCGTAAATGTGTTCGTTATGCGTGCATAATAGTTGTAACTCATTAATAAAAACGTTACTAACATTTTTTTAGGCCCAAATCTTCACCAATACAAATGTTCAGCAATATTTTCAGTTTAGTATGCACATCTTATTTAATATTTCTGCCAACTCTTACATTTGCGAGTTTAAATGAATATTTCATCAACCTTTTCTTCCGCAGTATACAACTACTTATCATTTTAGCCAAGCTAAAATTCAAAACATTTTCTTAATCTTTCTAAATCATATTTTTCTACATTTATATAAACTATAAAATTTGTGGAGAAATAATGAACACACAGAATCAAAAAATGAAAGCTACAGACTTACTTCTGCCGTAATAAAGTGTACATTTAATTAATACATCAAATGCATATTGATTTAACATGTATCTCAATGAATGCTATACACACGATTTTTTAATACTAACCTAACTTTTGTTGGCTTTAATGTTTTAATAGAAAATTTCTGTCATGTTTCAAACAGTAAAATATTTTTTTTTATCCAACTGTTTTAAAAAATGATTCTGCAAGTTAAGAAGTTGTTTGAAAATAAAGTTACAATTTTCTCTTAAAAATATCCATTTCCAAAAAACAACTTGCAATTAAATGTTTTGTTGCACAAACTAATTCTAAGAAAATATTTCGTTTTTTACATCCTTTCTTCCTTTCTTTCTGTCTTTTTTATTTTATCTTGAATAACTACTATTTAGTATCAGAGCCTTTGAGATACTTTAGAACTTCTTTAGAGTTCTTAAACTACTTTAAGTTTTAAATACATTTAAAATTTTCAAAAATGTTAAACCAATTTCTTGTAAAATTGTTTTAATTCAACCTCTTATGAATCAAACAAATTAAGAAAACAATCACATATTGATGCAAAGTAATATGTTTCTGATCTCATGTTTGATGCAAAATGTAAATGCGTCATATGTTATTTATACAGTCGAACCTGTCTATCTCGAATTTCACGGGAAGGGAAAAAAATTCGAGATAAAGAGGTTTCGAGGTACAGAGGTTTGGATAAAACTATTAAAATTTGCAACTGAAACGAAGACTATATGCTGTAGGTAAAAAAGCTTCTGTATTGGTTTTATTAAGCATTTTACGATAACATTAACTTTTTTTAACGAATTTTATACTCTTAAAAATAAAAAAAATGGTATTCAGCATACTTTTTTGCAAGTCTTTCAAAAAGCAAGACATGTACTACTACTTTCTCTAGCAAGTACAAGAAAAAGTCTTTCCGTGTTTTTTGTTGCCTGGTTGTTTTGGACTCGATTATACTTTTGAGGGTGGCGATCGCTGTAAGTTCGCCTAGACCGAAATTTTCCTGAAATTCGAGGAAAGTTGTTAATGTTTCAATAGCCTTCTCTGCTTCTTTTTAGTGATTTTCGCGACATCTGTATTTTCCCCAATCTCCTCTTCTTCCGAATCAATTTTACCTTCGCTACGATTTCCGCAAAATTTTTGTTTGCTGCTGAAAGGTCACTCGACTTCGAATTCGAAAATGGCAGCAAAACCAGAATTCGAGATATAGAGGTTTTGGGGGAAAATTTTTTCGAGACAAACATGGAAAATACATTGAATTTAGGGTGTAATTGCAGGGAAAATATAAAATTTCGAGATAGTGAGGTTTTCGAGACGGACAGGTTCGAGATAAACAGGTTCGACTGTAATACATTATGCTCAAACACTATTTATAGCACATTATATCATTTTCATGTTTTGTGTTTTTCTTCAAAATTTTACTGCAACAAATGAATTTCTAATTACTGTGGAACTAAGTTTGGAACTTTAAATTGATAAATATGTATATATATATATATATATATATATATATATATTTCATTTTAAATAAATATTTGCTTTGATTTAATAGTTACAAGTGCTAATTCAGGGCAAATCCACCAAGTATTTATGCAAAATACAACCTATGTCTTTCTTATTTTGTTCCTTAGATAGCCTTTATGTAAATATCACTAATACCTCTTTTAGTTCTCGTTTCAAAAATGTAAGTTTCACTTTATAGATTAGACAGTAAAATTACGCTAAGAATATTTTCAAGTTTGCTTATAACCTGTTTAAAATAAATCAAAGTGGCAACTGAAAAATAACTAAACAAATATACGCATTGAAACGTTGACTTTTAACAAAAATGTTTCGAGATGAGTTTATAAATCAATTTAGTACTCGCGTTATTTAACACCTTTAGCGGAAGTAAATGACAGAAGAAAAAAACTGAAACAAGAAATCGGAAAATTTCCATGGGAACTTATATTTATTGAGATAATCCAATACTTCCCACCACAGCTCATAAATCTCACACATAATCAAAAATTGGGAAGGCAGACATATCGTCGAACAGCCTTGTCACTTACATTGCTTAACAAAGTGTTATTATATTTTACTTTTACATCTTGGCAACGGTTGTTAGTATGTTTTTGTTTATGAACTTGCGAGGCAACAGAAAAAAATAATTGCAATGGCATGCATCGAAGGGTATATTTTTTCCCTAAAAAAAGTAATTGAGTTGTGGACTAGCAATACTAAAGAATAAATACTAAAATAAATGAAAAATTTTCAAAGCAAATCAGCTATTGCTATAAGAACGCAACAGAAAATGCGAAAACGTTAATGGAATTTGAGTCTAACATGCCGTTTTGTCCTTATTTTTGATCATATTTATTGATTTATAGAAGTTATTTTTCCCTATTTGCAAGAGTCGCAGTTGCCTATGATGTGAAATTACATGTCTGATGGAGTATGCGTTATTTTCATCAATAATTTACGTGATTTTTCACACTGGAGTATATGCGAACAAAATCTGTATATCCATAAAAAATAAATTTAAAAAAATTGCAGTTTTTAACAAGATGCATGAATCCATGACTAGGTGTGTATACAGAGTTTCTATTTGTTATATTTCGTATTTCAATCTGTTCAATTTCAATTTTTGTTTTGGCTATCTCTCTCTCCATATATATATATAATATATATATATATATACATACATATATATATGTATATTAATTAGGATTACTGAAATTATTGAGTCCATCAATTTAATTTTTATTTTTATTTTATTATAATTACTTTTTGAATTTATTATACACTGTAAACAAAAATAATAAATCAGTAAATAGATAATTAACAAATGCATTATGATATTTACTAAATTCACAGGCGACAAATATGAAGAAGATGATGTTTATAGTACGAGTCAATAATGACAACAAAAAAAAATCAACTCGCATTTTTAGCAATTAAGAGCATGCTCATAATTTCATTAGGGGCTAGTAATCGCTTTATCACACCTGTGTCTAATGTTATGAAAAAAAAAACCATAAAGATTTCCAACTGAGAAAATAACTTCCATATTTTGAAAGAACTAAAGTGTTTGACCCTAAGCTCATTAATTTCCCATATTATTTAATTGACACGAATTTGCATTCGATAATTCTTCTACTTAATTAGCAATTATTCTTTTCAAAATTATTACAGTTAAATCCCGCTACAACTAACTCCAAGGGACCGGGAAATTACTTGGTTGTAACAGAAATGTCGTTATAACGGAACACACGTTATCCTATTAGGATTTAAGACGGCACTAAAAAATTGTTCCCTTGTAACAGAAATTTCGTTGCATCAGTATTCGCTGGAACGAAATTTTACTGTATAATATACGTTTATAATTCTCACCAATTGTTATCATATTTTTTTCCCTTCTTCTTTTGTAATACAGTTGAATCTAACTAGTTGGAAAATATTATTTTTCTCCCCTCTAGCGCTCCAACTGTAGAAATAAAAATAAATTGAATTCTTCCCAAAACATTTCTTCATAGAAGTTATCAAAGGAATAACTTTGTTTTAAGAATTTTTAGAATTGTAAAAATAATTTACAAAATATTATCATTTTTCATTTTTAAAATGTTTCTTTCCACCGTGCGCTCAAACGCAGATGTAGTACCAGGTTTTTCGTATAGATGGCGCTGTTCTCGAACGACCCTTCCGTTCCCCCTTTTTCCTCCGAAAAAATATAGCTCTGGGAATTCGCACATGTTCGTTCGATGATAGTTCGTTTTAATTATTTAAAAAAATTTAAATGTTCTCATTTCACTAAAATGAAATTTTTATTTGTTTTTCTCTTTATTGGATTAGTATTCGAATCACATTTACATTATCGCAAATAATATAATTTTATTATTAATAAAATCTTGTTACAGCGAATACCGATGCAACAAAATTTCCGTTACGGCAAAACATTAGTTTAACATTAAACGTTAAAATTTTTAGTCCCGTTTTAAACTACAATTGTATAATCAATCTTTCGTTGCTGCGAAGTATTTTCGTGGTCCCTTGGAGTTCGCAGTAACGGGATTTTCCTGGTTATAAAAAGAAAACAGAAATGGGTAGAATTCTTGCAGAATTCATTAAGATAATTTTTACTTTAGTTATTTAAAACTAGAAAACATGTATATTGACACTAAAAACGATGCAATATAAAATTGCCGTAAATTTAATATCTTCATAAGATTATGACATTGTAATTATTATGAACATATTATTTTATTTCCATTCAAAATTCTTTTGTTCCTTCAAAAATATTTATGTATTTATGCAAAAATAAAAAAAGAAGAAAGAAATTTAAAAGCACACTCAATTTTTTTCAATTTAATATTTCTTTTTAATTTGATTGCAAATTTTGAAAAGCATTTCTACTTAATCAATGTTGCGACAAAAAACATTAACACACATTTGCATTACCGCAAATAATAATACTTCAGAGCAGAATTGTTGTAGAATTTATTTAGCGTATAACAGGAATTTTATTTTAGTAATTTAAAACTAGGAAAGGTGCATTGCCACGAAAAACGAGGCATTGCAAAATTACAGTAGCTTAATATCTTCGTATGATTTTGACATTGTGAATAATATGAGCATTATTTTGTTTCCATTCTAAATTCTTTTGTATTCAAAAATGTCTACTTAGTTATGCAAAACAAATAATAATAATAGAAAATAGGTAAATAAATAAAATAAAACAAATAAAAATAAGCAATAAAATTTTTTTAAAAAGCCATCCAAGTTTTTTAACATAGTACTACTTGTTTGTAATTCGATTATAAATGTTGAAAATCAATTCTACTCAATGTATGATGCGCAATACATACAGCCTTGAACCTTATAATCTGCCGTCAAAGGTATTTAAGATTTTTAAAAAAAATAGTTGCATTAAAGGTGCCATAAGCTTAAAAAAGTTTTGCTTGGGGTATTTTAAATTGGTACACTATGTTTTAAAATGTTACTCATGATGATTGATCATGGATGCATGTGTTCGTGTTGCATCAAAATAAAGTAGAATGTGGGAATGTTGTAGAAGCGAGAAAAGGAATCTCATACAGTCTTTTGGTTAGTAGATCTAGTTGCAGTCGCTATAGATACATGACAAAATCGATGAGAATAACTAATGGCAGAGTCATCAGATTAATGTAAGGATTAAAAAGTCAGGGAGAGGGTTGAGAGATTAAGCAATTGCAAAATGTATCCCTCAGGGAGACGGAGAGAAATCCGGAACGTTTTAACATAATTAAGTGGGTTGGGTAAGGGGTAGTGAACTGACATGTCGGAGTAAAATATGCCATTAGGCCTGAGTTTAAAGTAAGTGAAGTCATTCCCTTAGATCGGGATTGTGTTAATTATTTTGTAATGTTTTATTCTTTGTTCGTCGGAATAATTTTTGCTGAAGTCTAAGGCAATTTTTAATTACTACAGTGCTCTGGGTTAAAAAAATATTTTTAAAAACTAGCTGGTTAAACTTTTTGCAGTTGTGCCCTTCATTCTGTAATTGTTTTATCAGAAAGTAGGAAAATCGGCTTAGTACTAGATATTACAGCTTTGTTAACTGGAAATATGTGAGCTCTAAATTAATACAATATCTTGTCTTAACAACTACTTTAACGTAAATTCGAATATCCTTGGACATCTTATTACGAACTCATTAACGCTGACTAAAGTATTTTAATCAAGCTTTATTACGTCAACAAGATCACAGAAATAGCCTTGAACCAGATATTTCGAGTATTTCCGCATTTTAACATCAGTTGACTAAGTCATGATTTTTTGCTTTTATCAGAGACACGCTTTCATTATCGCTTCTTGAGTTGTCAATCGTGTTTTTTTCTCTTCTTACTGCTATTTAAAAAACGTAAAGATTATCTTGCCTAGTTATTACTCCTCATTTTTAACACGCTATAAGCTTTTTTTTATTTTTATTTTTTCTGGTCAGTGTGTGTGCCAAACGGGGTCTCATACAGCTTCGAAAAAGATTGCACCACATTAAAGCTTTCAGTTATACCACACGTAGTTAGGTTAGTGGTTTCTAAACTTTTAAACATTGCTGCCCACGTTCAGAAATTAATTGTATATTTGTATAGCGATCTCCTTAATTTCTGGTGCTTTATTTACCAATATTTTTAATCATTACTATTTTTTACTTATTTATTTATATTTTTATTTTTATTTTATTTTATTGATTTATTTATTTATTTACTTATTTATATTTTTCATTTTTCTTTTATTTTTTTTATTTATTTATTTTGAGGTTTTTCACAACGCAAAAGGAAACTTCATGTTTCCCTTTTGAAAAAATAAACTTTTGCTTATTTTACAGTTATTTTAACTTCCCATAGCAAACGTCATTCCATTAATACCAAATGTGCTTGCCGGAGGAGATGTATACAATTTAAATGAAAACTTTCACAAAGAAAAGAATATTTTCCATCACGTATTTAATTCTGAAATTTAAAGAATCTAATGATTATTATTTTCGAATTATGTTAATTTAGTACGCAAAACGATATTTTCCAGCATTACAGAAAAATAACCTTCATGTGATTTTATGACTTCTTTATTTGATAAAATAATGTTAAAATTTAGTTGCAAAGCTCTTTATGTAAAACTTGATTATTTACTAGAATATCGCCACCGACTGAAGCACAACTGGTAGCCCTCCAATGGGGCACGATCCGCAGCTGTGGAAACATTGATCTAAATAGCCATTTTCGTGTTTTTTTTTTTTTTTTTTCTGCCTTATATTTTCTTTTCTTTTTTCTACTTTTTTCTTTTCTTTTTTTTTTTATGGTGGGGCGTAGTTAATTGCAGTTTTTAAAACAGCTTGAACTATACATTACCCCCTCCAAATAAGCTAAAGACATTTAACTTTTTTTTTCGTGTTCCTCAGGAGTTTCTTTGGAGCTTCATGAGTCTCACAAACTGAAGAGTGCATTGAGGAATACACCCCTGTAAGAATCATTTTCACTCACCATCATTATAAAAAAACTCCTCTCCTCCCCCTACGCTAGATTCATCTAGGAACTGTACCCCTCCATGTGGAGGAGGCAAGGGTGCCGAGAACACTAACAATAAAAAGAGAAAGGCACTGAAGAACAAAAACTCGCCTCCGAACTCGGAGATAGAGATCTTTATTTTCTCCTTCACTTGCTGAAGCCGAACTTGCTTTTCAAGCTCGAATAGGAAAGTAGTTGAATTTCTATATATGATCGATCTCTTGACTGTGCGTACACTATATGCAAGACGAGGATTGCATCGCTTGCTTCTATCTTATTATTAAAGAGTTTACCAGTACAAATATACTTAGTCCTTTATAAAATCATTTTTATCTGAGATACTTTTTTTTCCGATTAGGAAAAGAAATTCATGCTGAGAAAAAATAATAGAAAAAATAACAATAGTAGTAGTTATAATAATAAAAATAAAAATAATAATATTAATAACTCCCTTGAACCCCCTAATTTTTTCAAGTCGTACGACAGCAGAAAGTTACGAATTGCGACTGAAAAAGAGTACAAAAGAAATACAATCAGTACACATCTTCCGTCGCGCATGTGTTCTAAAGTTCAGTTAAATTTGGTAACATTTGACTAAAAAAAAAATGCGTTTATAAACACTACTATTGGTCTAAAACAGTTTTATTACAACGTTTAAACTTACCAACTTTTGCACCTTTTTGTTTTTCCTCTCTGTACCTTCAATCTTTAATGCTTAGGAAAATACTATTTTCAAACCTTACTAATTTAAAAAGTAATTTAACTAGTATTAATTAGTGAGTTCTGAAATAAGTTCTCTTTATTTTTTGTATTCTCTTAGCTACTGAAACAATAGCAGCATCATCAATGACTTAACATTTATTTTGTTCTTTTATTTAAGGATCATTTAGTGAGCTTGGAGAACATTTTTTTTCTTTGGCTTAAATCATTTTAAGAAAAGACGTTGTTGCTACGATTGTAACCAACTGCAAATCAATCTATGGGCCGTTCACAAATGATGTCACACATTTTCAATATATTTAAAAACCCTCCCCTTTGATACTAAGTGTCACACTTTAACATACCCCTCCCCCTTTGTCACATGTCACGCTATATTACATTAGTATAAAATAAGTTTAATTTGCTTTGGATTCATTTACTTTGATTTTAAATGTTTTTAATGAAATCAAAATATACGATGTCACACTTCTTGTTACCCCCTCCCCTCCCCTGGCCACAAATTGTCACACTTTCTTGAATCCCCCTCCCCCCTTGAAGCATGACATCATTTATGAATGACCCCCTAACTATATGTTACTAACCTAAAGTAACCACTTTACTGGATGTAGTTTACTTACTAGTGTTAAAAATACAAATACAAATACACAAGTGACGACCAGCAATAGGCACAGGGCCTAACTAGGCTGGTCCCTATTTATTATTATTATTATTATTATTATAAATACGAAATATTTTCTTCGCGTTAACTTTCTCTATTTATTTTAGTATCCGATTTTGGGAGTGAAGGAGTTGACCTATTCCTTCAGACAAAGCCGCCTGCATGGGAAGTTTTAACCAGTGGTGCAGCAAGAAGTTCCTTAACGGGAAGAATGGGGGTGGGAGGGGTTCAAATTAAGAATAGTGAATGCTGATGCTTGTGAATTTAAATATGTGATCCGCTGCGCAATTTATAGTTTAACAAATATGAATACTGAAATTGCATGTTACAAAGTATCTTTAAAATAGAAAATTCCAGCTTTTCGACATGCGCAAGTTTTTGGCAGCATCATTAAAAAACACAATAAACAAAAAAAAGGTGCTAACACTGCAGTTTCTCTCCATTCAGGTTCCTATTAAATGCTACATTGTACGTCTCGCATTTTCGCGTATGCTTCCCGCCTCTCCTCCTCAAAGCGCTCCCTTATTTTGATCCAATATCGCTGACGCTTTAAAAATGGAACGGTCGTCGAAGGTTCTCTGGCGCAAGTTGACAGTTGAAGACACTCTTATAAAGTCGAACGTTGGATCGAAATAAATAATGAATTGAGAGGAAAATATGTACGTGCATATGAAAACTGATTTTTTTTTTCAGCTTGGAGGAGAAGAATTTAAGAGTATGATCCAGCCAAGACAACCCTAAAGTACTTCATTTTTATCTCGTCAGTTGTCACTTGCTGAAGTTTATTGTGAAGTAAGAAAGTTCTTTAACGCGCACCGGCTCGTATAAATTTAATCTCATAACATAACGGTTATAAAATTTTAAAATTTTTTGCAGGTACTATAAATATGTGTAAAAGTTTTAAAACATCTCTTTTGTATAAGAGTGACTATAATTATATTATGAAAATCATTTATACCTGTAACTTTTGTGTGTGAATAATCGTAAATAAGTTATGGATTTATGGAAATAATATTTATTTTTTATAGGTTATTTTTAAGATACTTTCAGAAAGATTTGTTAGATTCTTTTTTAGACAATTATAAGGACTGTTTAGCAAATCTCAGGACAGAATTCGTTGAATCAAACATACTCTTTGCATTCAGTCAAATTCAAAGCAATGAATAACAATTGTTTTAAAGTTCATGCGAAACAAAATGACATTTTTGATCAAAAATCAAAGTGACTACAGCAAACTAAATTCATCAGATGATTAAAAAATAATAATTTCTTTGCATCTCATTGTTAATATTTCACGGATAATAGAATATTGGAAAAATCATTTCTTTCGTTTTAATTTTTTAAATTGTACTTCATTTACTTTTGATTTTTTCTTTTTTTTTTTTTTTTTGAATGTTTTTAGATTTGTGACGAAGTGATATTTCTGGGTCTTGCCGTCACAGACCCAAAAATTTGGAAAAGTAAAATAAGATTTAGAAATAGTGTTTTCAGTATTTTGTCATCTTGCAATTGTTAACAACAACAACAAAAAAAAAAAAAACATATATATTTTGATGAGCAGAATTTCATTGCAGCTAGTAACTAAATTTGATTTTTTTCATTAAATCATTCCATGACATAAAAATAATCGTCGTACAAAAAAAAAAAAAAAAAAAAAGTGAATATCAAAACGTAAGTAATTTTTAAAATTTAAGGTGAAAAATCCATGTTCAGTCTGAACCATAATAAAGTGTTTTTACGCCATGATATTATCAGAAAACATAGTACTATTTTTCACGTCATTGTGATGATTTTATGATTTAGTAAGTCTCTCAACTAAATTTCAGCTACGCTTAGACAAATTCAAAAACAGTGAAAAATAAAATTCGTGAAGAATTGCGCAACCTTTCGCCAGTAAATCTAGTGCCCTGCTTTCTCTTTCGCGCAAAAAGGCCAATGGAAAGTCAGTGCAGCCTAAAAAAGTGAGTTTTTTCCCCCTTAGGTAGAATATAGCTGCGTAGAAGAAAGATAGGCTAGAGCGAAAAGAGCAAAGAAGAAAAGCGAAGAATCAGAAAGGAAAAGTAGGATAAAGATAGAGGCGAAGAGAAAAAAAAAAGAAAAAAAATCTCCCGAGATATCGTGTAACTGAACACGTGGCTTTTGAGAGGACCATTAAGTGTACTATTTCAAAAGAAAGGACGGGAAGTCAAAACGGAGCTTCGCCCCAAAATGTTATGCAGTCTATTTATAGCTTTTACTTTTTAT
The DNA here is from genome assembly GCA_038502835.1 of Octonoba sinensis. Lineage (NCBI taxonomy): Eukaryota > Metazoa > Arthropoda > Arachnida > Araneae > Uloboridae > Octonoba > Octonoba sinensis. The sequence goes on from CM076604.1 coordinate 88,151,673, forward strand.
CACTTTTTTTTTATTCTGTATCTATGTGGTCTTTACATTACATCAGTTCGGTAACCTTTTGCGGCCAGAGACATGTCTTGTCAATTTTTCTGCCTGATTTCATACATATTTTCACTATACAAATAGACAAATATGATCATCAATGCTTGTCTAACGTATATATACCATATAACCAGGGGTCGCGTCAGAGAAAATTCAGGTCCATTTTCAAACCCTTCACAAAATTCCAATTAATCAAAATGAAAGTTAATTAATCAAAACGAAGATTTGAAATTCCAAGCTCCCAAATCGTACTTCTCACACCATTATTTATTATAAAAGCGGCAATTAATAATAATTTTTTTCGTCACTACACGTTTAAATTATCAACTTTCACAAAAATAATTGATTGCTCGCAAAAATCTTTAAAATTTACAAAAAAACGAACATTGTTAAAAAATGCTGGATCCCTGATAACGAAAATTCACAGGACACTTTCAAAGTTCGACATTTTTTAGATTATCTAGAGCAACGGTTCCCAAACAGTGGTACGCGTACCACTAGTGGTACGCGAAGCCTCTCCAGGTGGTACGCGTGTAGGCAAAAAAATCTATCTATAATCTCTTCTATTCTATATAATAAAGCTATATTAGCAGTGATACACAAAATGGTTTGCAAGAAAAAGGGTGGTCCGCGAAAAAAAATTGGGAACCACTGTTATAGAGAAATACGGAACTCTCTAAGAAAACTTTGGTGATATGAAGGGTATTATTTGAGCTCGCACGTTCTAGTAAAGCTTTCATACCGTGTGCGTTTAGGAGACCTGCAAAAAGTCTTAAAAAATAAAACATATTTCTGCTCACACTTTAGCATTAAGGAAAGCAAGAAATATGCTGTAAATTTAACAAAATGGACAACTTGGTATGCTTTCCATTTTGTTTAATCGACAATTGTTCTATGTATTTTTATAAAAATATTAAGCACGTTAACAAAAATATAAGAATTTCTTTAAAAAGTGCCGTTTTATATTGCAAGTTTTGTATTCATAATGCATGCAGTTTACCACCGCTATTTACTAACTTTACGAAAAAGTTGAGACACAATTTGTAACTCAAATTTAAAATACAAACACTATTTTTTTTTTTTTTTTTAATGTAAGCGTTTAAAGGAATGAGTATTCTACTGCGCATGTGCGAGAGATAACAATTTTTAGTTCCATGATTTCGTAGAAAAGTGCATGAAAATCTGTAAAAAGAAATCTCAGTTGAATGTCCTAAAAGTTTAGAAAGATATCGGCGACCTAAGAGAGTTGTACTTCAACAATTCTCGAAGCGGAGATGGATGGTAAGGGACAGTTCACAAGCAGTTATATTTTCATCACTAACACGGCATAGTTGTGGGGAATGATTCAGAATACGTGTAACGGATTTGTGAACACGGCCCATTCTTCTTTCTGAGAATCACTTGGTAGTTGGGGATCAAAGTTAAAATAGCTGAAGGGGAAAAATAATTCAATAAATTATTATTATTATTATTATTTTACTCAAGTGAGCGAATTTGACATTGCAGATTTGAACAGATCTTCTTATCTCAATTAAATTAAGTGCTTCTTAGCGCTTAATTTGATTGAGAGAGATAGCTATTTAAGATATCATCAACTTGAATTGAATTCCGTAACCGTCCTTTTTTTACACGAATGCATCTATTAAATGAGTTTTCGTAACTAAGCAGTTTTCCACCGCTTTCAAGGAAATATTTGTGAAAGTAAGAATAATACCTGAATAATTTGATGTATTAGATACGACAGCATTGAAGTCAATTATCTGTTTATTCCGATGAAAAGAAGAAAGGAGAGAGCGAAAGAACGAAGGAAAGAAGATTACGATTGCGTCGAAAAGTTCATCGATAAGAATCGGGAGACTAAAAAAGAAAGCAACGAATCGGTGGCGCCCCATAATAAACACGGGTTCAACCCTGCGGGAATTGGAACAAAGTTGAGATTCCGAGCACCCCCTATTAGAGCATTGCAATCGTAATAAATGGACTCGACGCGTGGTCAGAATGCGTACATATTTCATTAAGCGGTCACGAATTCCAAAATAGCTTCCACTTGATGGAATGTCAGGCCGCTAAGCCTTAATCTCAAAATTATCAGTCATATTTCATGGCGGGGAGGGGGCGCTTTACTTTTCTGCGTCCCCCGCGGACTGTTAAAAATTGAAAATGAGGTGAAAAGGGGATCAACACTTGCTGCGTTTCAGAATCAGTGAGTTGCTTTCAAGTAGACATGTACGCTCCAAATTTCAAGGGTATGTTTCAAAAATCTTTCAGTTAAATTGTTAGTTGTGGTCATGTTTCCTCGAAATGGGGTCGCTAGAAAATTATTGGTTGGTGCGGAACTATAAAATCGTTCCACGACTGACTTCTAAAATAAAATACAAAACAATTTTAATACCTTCGAACTTTGTGTTTCATTTTTATTTGCTTCCAAAATTAAAATTGGAAAACTTTTTAGAACAGTAAAACTCTCAGCATTGGCTATTCTTTATAATGGTTTTTTGTACGTCAAGTAGAATAAATGTAAAGTAAATTAAACAAATAATAGCAACAATAAAAATATTCTTTAAATGTAATTAAAATTTTCAAAAAGTTATTTTTGAGACTTTCTTCTAAAGTAAGTATTCATGTACGTGTGCGAAAAAAAATAATGCGCCAGATATGAAATGGGTTGTTGCTATGTATTACATTTTTCGAAAATGCGTTTCTCTTACTTTTTAACTTTTTCTAAAACGTAAACTGCATAATTCACCATTCTCAACAGAATAATATTTTTCTTCACCTGTGTGGCTGTAATACATTAGGACAGCTAGTGCAATACAGTTCTATCACAGTGAATTTATCTGAGAATGTATCTAGTAATAACTCAATAATTAAAGTTACAAAAAATTAAATTGCTCTTATAATTTTTTCTTAGTTACAACAAGTAAAGAAATAGATAACAGCAACAAATATAATAATAAGAAGAAATAATTAAAAATATATTTCTTTAAGGTGTATTCTTTATAACCATGTCTTAGTAAGAAGAAAGTTGTAAACCTTAGTGCTACACATTGAAAAACATTTGCAAAAGACGGCAGACAGTGTTTCAGGGTTGTGAGGAGCCCCCTTTTTAATACAAAGAAATGACCTACTGGATGAAAAACATCCAACATAAAGCGAGGAGGCCCTTTGCAACCTCAAAACACGTATATGCAGTATTTTAGAAAATTTGGGCGAATTTAAAGTTGTTAATATTTTGCCCGCATGCATCCTGGACATAGACTCATAATTAATATTATTTCTTATAAAAATATATTTCAATGTTATAAAAAAAGAAAGAAAGAAAAGAAAGGAAAACGAAAGAAAAAAAAGAATATCAGGATTAATCTTACCCAACCATCCAATGATAGATGTGGGCGATCATTATGTTCCTGTCTGATCTAGAACATTTCTCCTCAATTAAATGTCATGATCAGTGTGATTAATTCCTTAATATTCACCATAACCAGTCATTATAGAAAATAACCGGATTTATTACGTTAAAAAAAATGTTATATAACGTATATTTTGCCACAATGCTCGCACAAAATTCGTTTACATAATAGTTGTGTGGTAAACTATTTGTGGCACATCTTTAAAATTTCCAAATTGAGAAGAAACTAACACTTATATTTTTTTGAGGATATTGTAGTAATAAAAAATCAATTAGAGGAATTAAGAGTAACTAAAAAACCTTGTTTTTCTCCTTTTTCTTTACATGTACCACTATTGTTCTCGTTGAGCGATACACGCACACACACACATATATATATATGTATATATATAATGATTTTTTATTTTTTAATGAGATAGAAGTGGTTTTGATTAAGGTCACAACCCTCGCGTCCTTAGCAAATACAAAGTAATAATAATTACGGAAAGAAAATCAGTTTTTAAGACCGTGAACAAACAACAGAACGCATAAATGATAATCTCAATAAACGATGTAGCTTCTAAAATCGATGAGGCAGAAGACATGGCATCCCACTTAAAAAGCAATCTAGCCATCAAGAAAGATGATGATGAGGTTTAATATGTGGAGGGCCCCCGCGCATTATTTGCGTGCTTCCTTCTTCCCCGTCCCCGAAATAATAAATTACGGAGCGGACGGGCAGAAAATATAAATAAAAAAAATTTCCTCGATTTCAAATTTGATTCAACTGTTCATTAGATATTGCCTCCACCCTTCGCGGGATGAGTTTTGGATCTGAAAGCTCCTATAACTTATTCGGGATATAAATCTTGGAGAAGAAAATTTGGCTCGACTTAGGGTTTTCTTTTTTATATATTCGTCTGTATATATATATGTATATGGGTATTTTGGTGCATCTGCAATTTCAAAATGATGGCTGGAAACGATGCGGCAACTTTTGACTACGTTTTCACCTAATATTGTGCTTTTCCGACCGCTCGTATATTTTACTGCACAGGATTTATCTGCGTTACGTTATTTAATTTTTTAAAAAGTTTAGGACGAAATAACTTAGCTTGGCTTTTTATCTTTTCTTTTTTTTTTGGGGGGGGGGGGGCGCATTTTATAAATGCTCATTGAAACGAAATAAAGCATGTTTTACCGCAGAGAAGTTCATCCATGTTGTGTTATTTAAATTATTATTATTATTTATTTATTTTTATTTATTTATTTTTTTTTTTTGATGAACGGGGAAATAAAATTTTTTGAGAAGTTGACGCAAAGCTTCTTTGGAAAAATTCTTAGCCACAGATATAAAATCCTAAAACGTATATCGCAAGTACATCGCCCTTAACATACCACAAATTATAGAAAATATGCAACGACTGAAGACAAATTAATTGATTTTTTGCAATTTCATTTTAAAAATACATTTCAACATGATGCACTTTGATAAAATCCGATTTTGTTATTTTTAGAAGTTTTATTTAAATTAGAATTTTCATATGAACTCGCTAATATAAATTGAAAGAAATTCCAACACTCATTCAATGTTATGTATCATTTCAAACCCCATAAAAACATACGATACGAGCTTTGTTCCAAATTCGTATGATCATTAGAACGCGAGTAATAAAATTGTTTTTCAAACATGATCTGACAAATAGGTTCATATAGAATCACTGAACATTCATTATAAGCTTAAATACTCCCTATCCCATTTTTATACTTTAGATATTTTGGTCTGTTTTTATAATCATTGTTCCAAATGGTAGAAACTGAAAACAAAAATTAGAACACTATATTTTAAAAAGAAAGTTAATTTAGAATTAAGCTCATGATAAACAACGCATATCTTTCTTTTGTTACAGTTTAATAAACTGCAAATTTAAGTTTAAAAAATACAACACTAAATAAACTATTAAAATATACTCAAGACATAAAGATGCATGAAGTTAAAATTTCCTTTCCAATTAACAAAATATTCCAATTTTTTCCATGTTAAAGATAGATTTTTGACAACTTTAATTTTCAAAATTTATATCTTCGCTATATTTCGAGTTTATCTGCACTTATTCAAAGGAAAAGAGTAAGAATAATAAAAAAAACATTGAGATTGCGAAGAACATTTTTTTTAATTATTATTAGTAGTAGTAGTAGCAATAGTAGTAGTAGTAGTATTGTTATGAATTGAAATTTAAACTAAATTCGGAATAATAAATAACATCACTAATCATCTATTACTCAAAAACACAAAATCGCTTTAGTCATATAGGTTTTCGCTGTTTAAAATCGAAATTTTTTTTTCATCACATGTTGCTCGGAATTCTGTAAAAATGACCCACACAAATTTTTCTTAAAAGCGTAAATGCCTAAAAAAAATTCCTTTTAAACTTTTAACAAGAAGTAAATTTAAACCTAAATCAGCATCAGCGTTTACGATGCAAAATGTTCAAAGAAACGTTAAAATATAATTATGAAAAGCAAAAAACCTTTTAAAAAAAAAACTTAATTTGCTGATTAAAAACGTTTTTATAGAAATCAAAATGTGTAATGTCACATTTTTTTAACCCCTCCTTTCCCCTTCCCTTTTCCCAAACTGTCAAAATTTCTCAAACCCCCTCTTCCCCCAGCAGCGTGACACCATTTATGAATCACCCTTAATGTGTGGAACAAATAAGTCAGTCTTCACGACTACTGCTGGCAATTCTTTCTACAAGTTCTTTTATTTTAATTTTAGATTTTAATGAATATTTCTCAAAATATGTTTTTTTTACTTCTTTTTTTCTTAAACCATTTAAATTTTAAGAAAAGTCACGAATAAAACATAAATATTTATCAACATACTATTCCTATGTCCCATCGGAATTTTCTCAACTCCGCTTATAAACCGTAAATTTATTTTTACCTAACCCACTTCCGTATAAAATGTGTCTAGTCTACGGCAATATTTCGAAGTTCAGAGCGAAATTGTCCCTAATATAACCGGAATCGCTCAGTAGTCCCCGTTTAAATTCCCTATATTTCAGACTCGCGTTTAATTTTGAGGGAAATTATGTGGCTACATCTTGAAGTGCAGGGAAACTCAGCAGTTATAGAACGAGGTTATCAATATCGGAAGTATTTGCATATGTACATAAATTTACTCTTTCCGCGCAGGCGTTTGCCAATCTAAGCGAAAATATTGTGACTGATTCCATAACGTTATATCTCAAAAATTACTTTGAAATCTTCGGTAAAGAGAGAGAGGAAGTTTTATACTCCGATCTCTCTCTCTCTCTTTCTCTCTCTCTCACTCTCTTTCTTCCTCCTTTCCTTTTTTTTTCTGTTTTTTCTTTATTACTTAAATCCAATTCTTAGATAAATAGGAAATCGTGAAAAAATTATTGTCTTTAAATGATGCAGTTTTTATAGCATAATTTAATAACTGTAATAGAGTAATAATGTAACGAATTCTACAAAAAAAAAAAAAAAAATTGGTTGATACCACGAGTCACCAAAGGGCGGATCTAGATCCTGGTGTCCCTCATATCTTATTACTATAATTTATAAATTAACCTTAATAACTAAATTAATTATTTTTTAATTAACTAATTTTTATTATGTTTTGGGTTATTTATAGCAAGATATTATATTCGGTTGGTTCTTTTAGCTATTTAATGGCCTATGTCAAGTAACAACCATTAATCCTTTTTTATTTTTTAACTTTAGTAACAGCCGATGTCATTGGCAGTGTTTTTGAATTCAGTTCTAAAAGGCTCCATTTTTTACGTTGGTCACATACACATTTTTTAATTTTTTGGCGAAAAAAAATCACCGACATGAAACAGTAGTTTAAATATGTACGTAGTCATAATATATCAATGGGACAGTCCCACTCTTAAAATTTTTTGAAATGTACCCCAATAATACTACGCCTGTTTTATACTAATGCATTGGAACTTCATAGAAATATTCAAAGAGCTCAAAGAGAGGTCTTGATTTAGAGCAAAGTAAAATAAGGAAACTTTTTGAAACGAATGAAACGGAAAATCTTTTCGGATATTAAATTATTATTTGTAAAATGAAATCGATACATGAACTGAAAACATTTTTCGTTAATAATTCTCTCTTTCTTACATCCTTAAAAAAATCGGATTTTTTCGGGAACATGTCTGTATAGCCAAGACTCTGTGCATCCAAAATAGAACTTAATTTTCCTATCTTATAAACATCATATGATCGGATGACTAATAGAGACATAGAATAGCAGCTCATGCACTCCGAATTTCACAAGCAACAGCCAAATGATTTGGAAAAATCTAAAAATATAATTACTTTCCATATAGGGAAAATCAATTACTGAACTCATTGATTGAGTCGTCCGTCTGAGCAAGGAATTCTTGTGCGCGCCCGGCTTTCTATTAAGATGAGATTATTTTAGAGATAAACGGGACAACTGGATTCCAGATCATATCGGATCTCCCAATGATGTTGCTTCACATTTATTTACTTCGTTCTGAAAAGGAAAGGGGAAGGAGGTTGCTGCAGTTGAAAAGCAACCTCATCTGCAATAATGCCATTGATTTCGGTGTATTTTCAGAATAAAATTGAGATTAGTTCAACGTCGATAGGCGGACATTTTATAACAGTTACGATTTATTTAATACCGCATAAAATTTATAATACAAACGACATGATAAAATCTGAAGAAACCGCTATTTCATTGCATAATCTTAAGAAAAGAAATGTAGTATTGCAAATATCAAGTCAATTTTTGGATCGAATGTAATCATATGCATATTCTACCGTAATAGTAATTTAAAATTTATTGTGTTATTATTCTTTTCTCTGTTTAATAGGATGAAGATACACGATAAAAAAATCTCTAATTTATTGCTAAATTCTTATTTTACTGAAATAAAAAAGCTTCAATAAAATTTACAGACACTTATCTTAATATAGTAAACAGGGATATAACCAGGGTGTGTTTTTGGTGGCCTGCATTATCATTGCTCTTTAGGATCAACTATGCATCTATTTTTGAAAGATAAAAATCAGAAACATAATATGGTAAGAAATTAAAAGTGCTTTCTTCTCTTTTGATAATTAAATTAATCTTGATTATTAACAGTAGTTGCATTTGTCTTTTTCTGAAATAATTACATTGCTCAAACAGTTACGTTATTTTAAATGTGCAAAACAGAATAAAGTAAGTATACTTACACAAAATATTATCCAAAAGTACTTGTGGCGTTCAAGAAAGGTTGGGAAATTTGCTAAACTCAGAATGAAATATTCTTTCAACAAAAGCAGTTTGGAATAATTTTACGGAAGCATGAAAAATGCATAGCCCGGAAATTCAACAATGTCACACAAAAAAGTGCGATCGAATTTCTTTTTTGCGGCATGCAAGGAGTTAAAAATACATCGATTTCTATTTTACTTTATCCATTATTCTTTTACCAATATTCTTTCCTAAAAATTTCATACATTCAGGTACGTCCTCTTAGTTTTGAAAAATCTCTAAAGAAAATTTTTCGATCAAAAAAAAACTTTCGCAACACCTGTAAATAGTTTCTTTTATATTATTACCTGTCGATGAGAAAAAGAAAAAAAAGGAAAAAAAAACGTTGAGCACTATTATTACTTATTTACAAGCCATTCTTGTGCACGCTGCATCCTCACCACCCTTTAAAATAAATAAAAAGAACTTCAAATTCAGAACGCAAAACGTTCGATCTGTTGCATATAGTATATAGATATATACATAAATATATATAAACATATGTAAGTACTCAACGTGTGCATTATAAAGCAAAGCTTAAAATATGTGCAGTAAAAAATCGAAAAAAGTATTCTGATTGAAAGATGAAAAACGGGTGGGGAAAAAACTATTTTTCAATTCTTTGGGATTGTTAAAGAATGACCATAAATTTTTCTTCTCCCGCATTTTTTGAGTCGACATAAAAGCCGAAAATATCGAGTTTCCGACATTTTTCCGATCAGCTTTTTACCCCTTCTGAGACGAAAACTCTTTTCGCCCCCCATAAAAAATATATATATATATTTTATATACTTCTTTGTTGTCAGTTTATTCAGACTTTTTCACAGCTCCACCTTTTAGCTTTTGTAGTACATATATGGTCTTTTCCCTTCTTAGGGACTTTTCTTTCCTGCCGTGGCGTTATGTGTTTACGCTTAACAATGCCTCTGGCACAGATAGGGAGAAGGAACGCGGGGAAACAAAGATAGGGGGAAAAGGGCTAAAAATTCAGTTCTTGGCTTTACTACTCAGAATGGAAAAAGTAACAAATTGGACCATATACTTCTTTTCTTGCCAAAGAAGAAAAGAAAAAAATCGTAAAATTGTTTGGCAGCGGAGATGATTTTGTGAGCAAAATATGGCCCCTAAAACGTGATCTCATTTTAGCCCTGAGTTTTCCTCAATAAAATAAATTTAAAAAGCCGAAAAATAAATATCAATAAAGAAATAATTAAGTAAGAGTCAATAAATGCATATATGGTGAGATAAATAAACATTACGAAATAGTATAATGTACTACAAACGTTTCAAAAGCTGACGATAAAAGTATGTAACATAAAGTATGAAGTTATTTGCCCAATTAAAAATGATACAGCAAAGAGCAAGCAGTAGCACAGCGGCTAGTGCCACCTATCCTTATAAAGTTGAAAGTATTTGGAAATGTTTCCTGATTTTAGCATTTATTCCTTTATTGTTTATTATGTTTTATGTTTCAAAAGAAATTATTTAAAGAAAAATCCATCAAAATAAATTGAGAAAGTAAAATAATTGTAATTAAATATAACCTGGTAAAGATTACAAAAAGCAGCTGATCGTCTACATAAAAATTATATAATGGTACATTTTATGGGAAAATTTTAAAAATTTGAAATATTTGAAAATGTAATAAGAATAAAACAATTATTAAAGTAAAACCATTCGTAAAATACAGCCATAATATGAATATTTTATGCCCAAAATCGAATGGAGATCTTTAATATTTACAAGTATTATTAATTGAGCTTCATTTGCTATTTAGAAACCATTTTAACTTAGCGCAAACAGTAACAACATTTTACTAAAAAAAATCTTTACGAAACAATTTATAAAAAACTTTTGTTAAAGAAAAAAATTTCTTGTTATAATCAGGGCTAAATCAATAAATAAAATTTTTATAACGTGAAAAACTACACAAATTTACACCATGAAACTATCAATCGATGATACGTTTCATTTGAGTTGTTAGAATCCAAGAAGCCGGATCCCAAAACATGAATAAACTTCAATAAACTACACTTTTTATAAATTACAATGAAATATTCGGCATATGTTAGTACATAACAACTAATGAAACACATGACAGTAACTAATCTACGGAAAAAGTATTTCCTGAACAGGTGTTAACAGTAATTAAACGCGTAAATTGAGAAATCCAGCGTTGTTTGGAAATTTAAAGCATCATTTGATAAGTAATCATTCATAAATTATGTCACGCTTCGAGGGGGAGGGGGGTTCATGAAATTGTGACAAAATGGGACAAGGGAAGGGGAGGGGTAACAAGAAGTTTGACACCATACTTTATGCAAAATAGCGTGACATGTGACAAGGGGGGTAGGGAGGTCCATTGAAGTGTGACATATTGTGACAAAGGGGGAAGGCGTCAAATATATGGGAAAAAAGCGTGACATCATTTATGAACGGTCCCTAAAGGCCTCAAACTGGCATGGATATCGAAGGTTTTTTTTTTTTTTTACACTGGCTCTCACCTACCAATATTTGGGCCCCCTCTCCTTTCAGCAAGCAAAGTTCTTTTTTTAATGCAATGTATTTTGACAATATTTCTCTAAATTTCGTAGATTTGAATACTGAGGCATTAATTTACAGCATCGCACGACATAGAATGGTTTTTGAGGCCACAAATGCTTGATGGAAGACCGTCGTTCTACTAGTACGTCACCTGTTAATTTTTATTAATGCATTTCTACTGCATTCATTTCATCGATAAAATTGCTGAAAAGAATTATTCAACTACTTGTGATCATAAAAAAATATATTCTTAAGATGTTTGCTCGATTATTTTATGCATCACATAAAAAGTTCTAAAAACATAACAAAGGGGTAGGTAAAAACATAACAAAGGTAGAAGACTGAGTAAAAAGAAAAAAAGAAGGAAAAAGCGTTTTTCATTTAAAAGCTCATTTCTTTTGCATTGAAAAAGGGGTTCCTTGCAACCTCGAAACAAGTGCCCGCAGTCCTTTGCAAAATGTGTGCGCATTTCACGTTGTTTCAATTTACTTTTCATTATGTCGCGCAAAGGTTACAGCTTATACAATCTTCTTACATCAAAATAGATAATATTCAGCTGCGTCAGCCAATATTATTTAATGAGGTATCCAACAATTGATGTCTCATTTATATCTATAAAGGGACTATGTTTATACATCACAATGATTCCTTTTTAAGCGACGCAACCAGGGGTAGATGGAACTTCTCGCTTTTAGAACGGCCCCATGCTGCAATCCTTTTTTAAAGGCGAACGGTTCTAACATCGTAAAAAAGGAAGCAGGAAGGAGGAAAATCGACTGCGGATCTCCCCCCTCCTCTCCCCCTATGTCAAAGCAACCCTTCCACTTCCTGACTTGAGATTTTCATGCGACTCAAATTCTTTTCTTCGAGCGCAAAAACAAAATATAGATGTAAAAAAAAATATTGCCCGCGAATTCTCCGGAGAATTTACCACTCATCTAGGCCTCTCTCTCACAATGACTGCTTTTCCAAGAAAATCCCAATCCCCCATCCACGTTTTAAAAAATAAATAAAATGAAATCGACGTTTATTGTGTTCTTTTCCTCCCCCTTGCCAAGACAAAACTAATAAAAAAAGCTTTGCATCCTTTTTCTCTATTCATTGCAATGAAATAGTATTTGTTTAACTCTAAATCTAATGTCTTAAATGGAAGTCTCTGTCTGATTTTTTTTTTTTTTTTTGTAAGCTATCGGTAGAATTATTCTTATTAAACGGAAAAGATTGAAATCCGGAAATCAAAGTTCGGATTTAAAGCATTCGTTACTTGACGGAGTAGTCTAAGGAGGAAATGTGTTAACTAAAAATGACAGGCGAAATTTTACTTCTTTTACAGCTTTGAAATCAATTTCCGCCTTTTGCTCTGCGTTAATTTTGAATAACTTCTGAAAAATAACAATAAACACTTGATTTATGGCTTAAACTTCAACATAAACTCTGCCTTATTTTTTGGCATTGCAAAAAAAAAAATATGATAAAACTCAAGGATTTGACATTTTTATACTTTTACATCTGGCGAATAAAATACTGCATACCTTCAGTAGCGACTGAAAGTCTCATTTTCCAGTTTACGCAAGGCGCAAATCAATTTTTCACATAGAGCGCGGGCGAAGAAATAAGTATGTTTCCTTAAAGCGCATAAATCGATCATTCGAACTGTATTTCCTAGGATGTTTACTAAATGATGCGATGTCATGCATGATAAGGGATCATTCATAAATGGTGTCACGCTTCGAGGGGGTTAGAGGGTTCGTGAAATTGTGACAAAGTGTGACAAGGGGAGGGGGTAATAAGAAGTGTGACATCATGTATTATGCAACATAGCGTGACATGTGACAAAGGGGGGAGGTCCGCTGAAGTGTGACATATTGTGAAAAAGGGGGGGAGGGGATCAGATATATGGGAAAAAAGTGCGACATCATTTATGAACGGTCCCTAAGCTAACTTTCTGGTGTTATTTCATTTAATTATAGTATTTATTTATTGTGTGATAAGAGCAAATATTGGTCTCAAGCAGGTCATTAAATAAATTAACCTTAAAACTATATCTCATTTTCGTGGCCTGGATTTAAAAAAATCATGTTATAGAAAGAAACATGTCTAATTGTAGAAAATAAATGATATTTTTGTTATTTGTTTAATGATATTTTGATTTCAAAAGCAGTTAAAAACTCTATAAAATATAAAATTTTTTCACCCCAGACAACTGCTTACACGGCCTATCGAAAAATTTGCTACTCATTAGGTGTTTGATATGCAATTAGGAAGTGTTGAAATTACGAGAAAGGAAATAGATACATAAAGTTTTGTATACCATTCATATGACTAAGTGCTTAATGAATGTCCTGTAGAAAGAATAATAAACTTAAAATGCGTGACATTCTAGCTCTTGTAGCTAAAAAGTACCCTATTTAGTGTACTGAATTCATTCTGCTGCCAAAAATCTCAATCTTGACATTTGTTGCCCTTGGTTTCTATGGCAACAAAGCTACTGCTTACTATTGTCTACAGAAAAACATGAGAAGGCACAATTATGAAAGTAGGTTAGGATTTTTTTCGTTATTTTTCATGGAGTTTTTGATGTTTGAGTTGTGTCACTCGGAAAATCATTTATAACGGAGATTGACAAAGACTTCTGATAATAATTCGAATTTCTTCAAAGAGTATATTGTAGTACCGATGCAGTGCAATTGCAGCACTGTGTAACTAGTGGTAAGAATTTCATTTCGTTCAAGAAAATGATTTAACTACTGATGGTGCATCGTATTTAATTGAATTGAATTGAATTTATTTTTTAGTTGTATTTAATTTTAATTTTACTTATTTATTCATTTAATGTTATGTAATTTTATGTTAATTTATTATTATAGTTATTCTTATTGCATTTTAGAAATCCAGTTTGGCACAACATACTCAAAGCACAAGACTGAATGTATAATAGTTTAAATTAACATTTCAAATCATCACAAGAAAAATGTGTAAAACATAAATTTTAACGTCTATTTATTTTTTTCCATTTTGAATAATATTTTAGTCGCATTTATATTTCTCTCATGATATAATTGTCAACATCATAGACTTTTTTTTTTCAGTGTAAAAAAAGTATATTATGTTGATGATTAGATTTACATACAACAATGTTTGAAGTGGATTTTTTCTATGGATTTGTAAATAAATGGCTATATATTTAAATGTAGTACGAAATAATAATTTTTAAACAAACCTCGTGCAATTTATTTTGTGCAAGCGATATATTCATAAATAACACAAGAACAGTTATTTCATAGTATGTGACATTCACATTCTAAAAAGAATCTTACCTATCAAAAAGGCAAACTTATAATTTTCAAAATATACGTTATGTGTTTTAATTGATTAATTTAAGAAGTACTTTTAATCAATATTATTATAGAGAATTCTTTTTGTAATATACGTTAATAAACTTGGCAGCATATTTTGAATCATTTCTTTAGAATGACTGTTGTTGAAAAGTTGGATATTGTACTTAAATTATTTCTAATTTCCCTTGTCTTAGCAAAGAAATCATTGAAATGATACAAAAAAATGACAGTAGTAATAATAACAATAAGAATAATGTTAGTTGAAACTGGAACCAACTCATCCGACATGATGATTTTAAAAACCACATGGCATCACTTGTTCGTGAATCTAAAATGGCGTCGGGAAAAAAACTTTCTGATTCAGATGAATTGCTTGATTGATTGCTGACTATTTTATTTGTTAAAGTCGATTTGATTTTTAGATTTAAAACGAGTGAGAAATAAAAATGTAAATCACCTTCACGGGAAATATTTGCTAATAAACTATTAATGCTTTAAGGTTGCTAGTTTCTGCTCAGAACATCTTTTTACTCGACTTCTTATCGGTTGTTTTAACAGCGAGCCTATTATATGATAATATATTTTCAAATACTACTAAAATCAAATATCTCTTGGAAGCAAAATTCCGTATAGATTAGCCTGATATTTTCTATAACGACTCTATACATATTTCTATAACTGATTTTCGTTCAAGTGCATTTTATGTGAAGAGAAAGCATTTATGTATATTTTGTGAAATTTAAAAATATCAATTCCTTGGAAAACCAGAAAATAAATATGGAACACAAATATACATATATATATGTATTGAACAATCCCACCTCAGTGATAAACTCTTCCAGTAATATCATCGCGCAATTTTGTGTTTATCCCTTTTAAGCAAAAACAGCACGTGTTCAAAGAACATCGGGGGAAAAATAATGTCCCCCATGTTCTTGAAGTTGCAACATTTAGGATTTGAAGTTGAATTAGATAAATATGGCGCAACTTATACTATGCTTTCTCGAAGCTTTTTTTTTTATCATCAACTACGGGTTTTTACGAATGATAACGTCGCTTTCTATTAAATAGAAAAATTCCAAGATGCTGTTTCCTACATCTTCTACATCTTATGTAACAAATGCACTTTTCTACAAAGCCGAAAATGTTCCAACAACTCCGCAAAATTTCTTTGTTCCTTTTTTTCTTTCTTTCTTTTTTTTTTTTTTTTGAATTTTATGTTACTTCTTTAATTCCCGGTATGTAAAGATAAAATTCCTTTTAGCCCGTTATCTTACTGAAAAAAATTATGTTGTAGTAGTAATATAGCAAACTCATATCACGAACTTTATTATTAACAATATTAAAAGAAATTTCAGTAGATTTCTTTTCTGTTCTTAAATGTATAGCTGCTTATAAATTCAATCAATAAAATTAATCAGCCTTTAAAAAACATGCTTCATGTTTATACATATACATAGAAAAAGAACGGTATTTAAGCACATATTAACGATGCTGATATTAATAAGGATGATAATGATATAGAAATCTGTACATTCCCGTGCATTTCCACAAAACGTACAATACGCAAAGCATAATCACTATTTTTTGGAATTTTCGACCCTATATCAATCGCGTAACGTATTTTCACCCAGATTGTCATCAAGTTGCATAACTATGCAACGAAAAAATTAACAATTTAAGGCTTTTTTTGTTCCTTAAAAAAATAATTTAATTCTTCTAAATTCACAGACAGATGAGTTTTAACAATTCGACTCTTTTAAGAAAGCAGATATCAGCTGCACAATATTATACAAGGCGCTTTTTACCTATCGAACCAAATAATAATGAATTAATTAAGCTCAACATTTCTCCGGAAACTTATCTTTTATTATCAAAGCTAAGGTGACTTCTATTTTGAGTATGATGGACTGATTTAACTAATGCTAAATACTCTAATGAAAACAAAATGAAGATTATTTTTCATCGAAACCGCTGGTAAACTGATAAAAACCTGGTATATATTAAAAATAAAAAAAATGTTTATTTTTATATTATTATTGTTTTTATTGTTATTATCATTATTATTAGCTTATGTTCGCTGCGTTAAATATATTTTAAATGCATCAAGTCAACTCGAAGCGAGAAACAAATAATAAAAAAGAGACATAAACCAACAGTTAATTATTTCACCGAGTGGCAATATAAAATTAATGTCCAATTTAAACAAATCGTTCTTTGATAATGTTGCTGAATTCGTCTAACAAACAATCCCTCTAGGTCAATCGAATGTGCAGTTACTTACGATAAAGAAAAAACTTTTTTTTTTTTTTTAGGGACAAATCTGCACACATACACACTTTCTGTGCATTCAACAATGTACTCCAAGCCAAATTTTGGCACAGTCTTCATTATTCACAACTATAATATAGTAAGGATAGTTGACTCTTAGTGTGATGTGGATTTCAAAAACAAATCATTTTTATTTGCAAAAAAAAAAAAGAAAGAAAATAAAAAAAAAAAACCTTATGCACAATCATTAAATTTTGCTATCTGAAGAATATTTACAGCTGCTGTCTTTCGTAAGTTTGTTTCTTTTCAGTAATTTTTGTGGAAACAAAACAGACATTAAGCATTTTATCTTTCTCGTATTACATTATAACTTGAGCTGATTTAGAAATCAAAGCTGGTGCTATCATTTCATAGATTAAAACAACGAAATTTCTCGAAAATTTTCTACTTCCTGTTTCTGAAGCATTCTTTTTCTTTTCCTGAAATGTTGTATTTCCGGTTTAGAAGATTTGTTTTTCCTGCTTGAACACGTCTTTATTTCCTGCTTCTATGGCTCCATATCCACTTGTTGTTCTCTTTGTGAAACCATGCATTGAAACCAAGCAGTAAGCAGTTTCATATATTTCGAACATTTTCGTCGGCAAATTAACTCTATGAATTTTTGCTAAGTGTTTTTAAGTTTTTACAACGCAATCGCTTTCTATGTAAAGTCAAGAGAATCTTATTATTAGTGCTAGAAATCATAGACCAACAGCATTTTTAGCAGCTGAAATCGACACCCCCATTTGAAATTTGATTCCTCTAACTTTCATGCATTGAACAGGATTCTCGCCACCAGGATACCGAAGCGACAATTGCTGCCAAGTCAACAAATGTCGTCAAAATATTTTGGTGGTTGACAATATTGCACGGGGCCGTCATTTCATTTTTTTTTCAGGAGGGAGGAGGCGGGAAATGGTGTATATTCAATGCTTGTTGTGGGTAAAAAATAACAACATGCATACTCACATGTATAAATACATTGTGTTTCTAAAAGTCGGGGAGGAGTGTAGTTGACCACCTCTGATCCACCAAATAACGGGACA
The DNA here is from genome assembly GCA_038502835.1 of Octonoba sinensis. Classification (NCBI taxonomy): domain Eukaryota; kingdom Metazoa; phylum Arthropoda; class Arachnida; order Araneae; family Uloboridae; genus Octonoba; species Octonoba sinensis. The sequence goes on from CM076604.1 coordinate 88,169,646, forward strand.
TTTTCTTAATTCTACATTTTATTAATTGATTTATGTTTAGATTGCCTTAAAAATGAAGTATTTGTGTTGTTTTTGCACAAAACTATATTCTTCATTGTTCAAATGGGTGTTAATTATGTACGTAGTTTCAACACAAATTCTTTCACTTAAAATTGTGAGGATCACAATTACCCGTACCTGTCAAAGATGACTTCATTATTTGAGCAAATTTTTCATTTATTCAAATCTAACACTTTGATGCTTACAAAATGAATCAAGAGTTGTCCTTTTCGCTGAATTCAAGCATGTCCCTCATGCCTAAAGTGTTTGCGCATTCATCATTCTCCACTTTTGGAGCTTTTTCAGTATCCAGTAAATAAACTTTTAATGAGCAATGGCTTTGTTGAAAAAGTGAAAACAAGTTTTTTCATTCTCTTATTACATTCAATTTTAAGTTTCCTTTTTCAAAACGTTCGCCTCATTCATCATCAGTTAATATTGCCCCATTCAATGGCCACCTCATTACAGCGATACCCACAAGATAAAGAATTTTTATTCAGCAAACTCTCCACACCAATCATATTTCGTGGTTGTTCTCACAGCAATACCAGATATTCCCGTTCGTGTGAAAAAGAAATGGCGAGTGGCGGGCGGGAAATTTTTGTCCACAAGTCAACACGTGCATGAAACACTTAAATCCAGCAACGAACACTTAATTCGTCTTTTCGCCGACTGCATTCGTCACACCACATCGCAGGCTATAAATAAATTCCGCAAGGGTCTCTTAATGAAGTTGCGAAAGAGAGGGAGAAATGGGAGAAAAAAGAGCAGATGGTTAATATGTTTGTTTCTGGGGTTTTATTCTTATGGCATTTTTGAGGGTATTTTTCCCTATCGCAATTCTCCTGTTGCTTAGAATCCACAAAGAGGCAAAGCAGGTGCCAAGCGAATGTCATTGCAGAAACTAGCAGCAAATACAATTGCACAGAATGCTTCAACGGGAAAGTGGTTCAACATCCGCCATTTTTAAGAGAAATGCTACGTCGTTTAGATGCAATAATCGAAATTTAATTCTCCTTCAAGATGTCAATTTATTTTTGTTTGTTTTTTCACACTTTCGATGAAACGTTTAATTTCTCGGTAATAATACGGGCATTAAAAAATACACACATGTTTCTTTATAACTTGCAATTCTTAGAGAAAAATGCACGAATGACGAAGCAAAAATTGAAAATTTATGTGGCTTTCCATTTTTCTAAAGAACGCATTTATTAACACACTACAGCAATTATTTCTCAAAAATAATATTGTTTTAAGTAGAAACATTTTTAAAAATTAGTTTTACTATCATATTATCTACATGCATTTTTTACTATTTTTAATAATCATTCATTAACAAGCTTTCGTTTAAAGTGGATATTTTGAACTTTGTTACGTGATATCTTGTGTAAAATGAACATTAATACATAATATTTACCTATATCTGAATGCACGCAATCTATCTATCTGTAGTTTGTTTATTTATTTTTGTGATTGGATAGTCTAAAACTCAAGTAATCCATTAAATCGCAGGTACTTCAGCTTGTATTTTATTCAGACGCTAAAAAAAGTAAAATTTTACTTATATTTTTAAAGAAATAAGTATTCACACCATTCAAATGCGTACAGGCATCTTCTTTATCGTTGTTTTTTTAATAAATGCATTTATAGCTAATTATGTTGCGATAAGCTACAACTGCAGTTATCAACTTTATGTTTAAGAAAACGTTTGCTATAAAGCTCTGTTTTTCATTCAATGTACTCTACCGCATCATTTTCGGGGGTCACATTCATTTATAAGAGGGTCACAATTTGACCAAAAAGGAAAGAACCATTAATTAATTCAGTAATTTCAATTAATAAGGTATCTCAAATTATTATCAAGCGTAAAGTATTCAATGCTGCACACATAAAATAATTTGTAAAGGGGGCCACAAGGCGCTTATAAATGATGCGGTAGAAGACAAGTGCATTAAATGAAAAACATAGCTTTATAACAAACGTATTCTTAAATACAAATTTGATAACGGCAAAACTTTAGATATACTTTTGACTTTTAAAGGGGTTGCTACAGTAAAAAGTTCAGAAACAATTATGCAAGATAAGTGACATATTTTCAGTTTGAAGCAAGAAATATATACATATATATATGTATGTATGTATACATATACATACACATATACATATGTATAGATATATATATAAGAATTATCAATACTAAATTTACTTTTATTATCTTCATTTGATTGCAATTTTACATTAGCTCGTTAAATCATATTTTAATGACCCTTTCCTAGCTTCTATTGGGCCACAGTACCACTTCTACAGATGTGGGAAGCTGCTTCCCAGATCGGTATCAGATGGGAACGACTTCGGAAAATGAGAGCGTCATTAATCATGAACTGTAGGAAAATTGTGGGTGATAATATCAGAACACTATAACAGGATTATCTCAAACTAAAATGTAGGTTATTATTATTATTAGACGTTACAAGCTTATTATATCATCATTAATTTTGGATTATTTTAGCAACACACGAGATGCTTGCACCTGTGATTGAGACTTCAAAACGCACAACCGTTTCAGAAACATAATCATTGTAGATAACGACTATACTGTAGCGCAATGTATAGATAACCATTTTTTGCGATGACCAAATATCGAGTTCTATAACTATTTTTACTACTTGGTTAAAAATATTAATTTATTACAAAAAATCAAAATCTAAAGTGCAGCAAAAAAACGACACTCATTCATCAAATAAATGAAGAAGTTTAACTTGTAAATAAAGCTAAAAATGTACTTTGTGCCCCCCCCCCCTCCTCACCGCTAGGAGAAAGTTTTCGTTGCGCTAGTAAATGAAAGCATTTAAAAATCTGTGAGAAAATTACTTATTACCAATAAGCTGCATGTAAAAATTTTAGGTACAGCTGGGAATTAGTATAAAAAACATATATGTTTCACAAAAAAAAAAAAGGGTTTTCCCCTTTTGGGGATTTTTTCGTAGACTTTAGTCAACAACATGATTCTCAATTTTCTTATTAAAAATGATGTCCATTTTATGCCTCCCCCCCCCCCCCAATATATTGCAATAGTCGTTTAACTTTTTAACTTTATTCTAAATTCTTCTATCAAGAATATTTTGAATTTATTGCTTATGAAATGTACTATGTGACCAACTAAACCCAAGTCTTAATTGTGCACAAGGAAAGCATTCTCGTCTAATATTGAAAGTAGGGGGTTCCAAATACCCTCTCAATTGCTCTGGCAGCAACTTATGTTTTTTTTACAGAATATTTTATTCGTTGAATAGTAGTATGCCGTAATGCCTCAATAATAATTTTTTAAAAAGCTGCACTTGCGATCTTATAAAAACTGCTGTATATGAAGCTTAAAATGCAAAAAGGGACGAGTCTAAGAAATACAAGTCATAACTCAGTAATTTTATTTTTTAATTAAATTAAATTAGTTAATTAATTTATTTTTAATATATTTTTTTTAACATTCTAAAAGGTTTTCAGTTTTAACATTTCAGTTTAGCATGAAGCTGAACAAACCATTTTCTGTACGGCTTTAAATTATATGTTTATCTAGTTATAATTTTTTGATTTTTGTTTTAAATAATAGTTTTGAAACTGGGATCTTTTAAAGCTCTGCATCCTATAACAGCGCATCAGATAAGTGAATAATTTTTATTATACATTAATCGATATAGAGAAAAAGTAAATTTTATAATTAATTCTAAACGTATTAAAACATAATATCGTCCCTTTCAGATATAACATTTCGTTATTTCTTCTATACCCTAAGAGTTAGCGATGTCACCTATAAGCAACAGAGAAATTACTTGCTGTGGATGTTATCATCCTTTGAAAATAAAATTCTTTTACTGTACATTTATACAAATATCATTATTTTAGGAATTATTTCTGCCTGTCCATTGTTACTAATTTGTAACTGAGCAATCCTGTTAGCACATGCAACAAAGGCCACAAAAACTGATTCTTTGCTATATGAATTAGATTACACTGAATGGAATTACAACGTCACTTTTTTGTCATTATTATTATTTTGTTTTAATTGTGTAAGTCAGCTAGACCAATATGTATTTAATAGAATTTTTTTTTTTTACCAGTTGATAATCGCTTTCCCTAGTTCCCTTAAATCATCTTCGAATGTTGAAAATTTCTGTAGCAGTCAGCGTACGCTGACAAGGTCTTAATCTATTAATATGTATCACTGATTTCTCATGTCGTTATAAACGATTTCTAATGTATATATTTATTTATACATTAGAACTCATTTTTATTTATTTATTTATTTGTTTGTTTTCTCAAAAAACATGTGATATGACATAGCGTCAAAGCCCAGTTTTTAACTTGAAATTTCATTAAAGCTTCATTAAATCAACGCAACGTGCTAAATATATGTTGTTTCAAATTCGGATTGCAAATCATATAACGTAAGATATGAAAGACTCGATAGTTCATGCCATACATGAAATATTTCACAAAAACAAGCATGTCAAAATTTATTTCAAATAGTATGAAACTTGTATGAAAATAAATAAATAAATAAATGAGTGTGCGAATAAACACATTTCTTCAAAGGTAAAAGCACAGAGCGTGTTTATCTCTTCCCGTGTCTATAAAAGTAGAGAGCGGAGCTTTTTCTTGAGGTTACTTACTTACTGTACGCAAGTACACGATGTTGGAGGGAGGTTAGTAATAATTTATAGGGCGCGTTTGTTTTATTTAAAAAAAAAAGAATATTTTTAGATTGATGCCACATTTTTTGGTACGCCAGAATCATTTTGAGGGAGAAGAGTGGAAACAGAATTTTTATCTGGCATCTTTATAAGCCCTCTAACTTACTGCGTCTTCCACGAAGATGGCTTCGAGCACTTGTCTCGTTCAGATTCCATGAAAACTCCAGAAAATCTGCTTTTATTTGGAAGCGCTTCTTTAACTCTGGCTATCATTGACTTTTAGTTTTTAAACGAACCTACGCATGCCTGTCGCTTCTTCGCTCTAGTTCAAGCTCTTATTTCTGTCTTTGTGATTCAAACTACGATTTGTAAATGTACCATCAAAATACATGTCTACTCTGTCCTTTAAAGAAAATATTTAAAAAAAAAAACTTTTAGCTTATTTTGAAGCATTATGAATATACACTTGCAATAGCAATATTATTTTACATGATTGACGTAGAGCCTGCAAAACGAAGAATCTTTTTTTCATCTTAACTTCACCAACAGTCCCTGTTGGGTAAAGTCCCAATGGAGGCAATTCAAGCAACGTCATTGGTCACATGGCACCGATGAAAGCAATGTAAACAAAGGAAGCCGTAGCATCGCTTTACATCGAGTTCGACAACTCTAATTAAAAACTAGGCCTAAATAAAGTTTTTCTACATTACATAAAATTAACACTAAATACAACACTATAACTATTGTAATAATTAATAAATTTCTTTCATATTGATTAAATTAAATGTAAATACTAGGTTATAAAAGCTGTGAAAATAGTCTGATTAACTTTAAGATAACTAATTTTGCCTAGTGAACTCCACGTAGAGCTCAATTAAAAATCTTAGTAAACAAAGTGCGGATATCACGTGACAATGATGATCGCTTATGAGTCCCTCTAGAGGTGAATTGCCTCCATTTAACACAAATTATCGATTTGTGAACCTATTGAAAGACGATGCATTTATATTGCATTAAATTTATTTATAGTTTTTTCATCTGCATTGAGATTCCTTGATAATTTTTCGCTTTCTCATTTGGAGTCACCACCCATAAGTTTGATTACCACAGCTCTTAGGCAGAGGTCACCAATTAACTTCATTGGGAGTTCGTTTCGGAAATCTTTAAGATTTTGGCTACCTGGTTAGCAGATAATGACTAGTGGCCCAGTTTTTGACTGTGAAAGTAAAACTATACATTTGGTAATACATTTTAAATTTATTTTTAATATTCAATAAATACATTGCAAAGATGGAAATTTAGAAATAGTAACTTGGAGAAGTTTAATGCGAAAAATGGCAATTTTACGTTTCAGCATCTAGAGTTAAGTAGGTACAAGCTCTGTTTTAAAAAGGTACTTAAAAGTAAAGGAAATGAACTGAATTTATATCATTTTCCCAACTCAGAATAAATTATCATTATCATGCATGTATACTTGTATTTGATGCCTTATGCACTCGTTTTTGAAACAAATGAACATAGGGGGGGGGGGGTGTTCATTTGTCATATCTTCTCTAAAGTTATTCGACGAGTATATTCGAGGCGACAAGAGTCAATGTAAAGATAATTTCATAAACTATAGCTTTCCAGACAAGTTAATTGGAAGCTAAAGGAGGTAGACAGTGGTAATTGGAAAAACTTGTGCAGATCTTTGTACAATAATTTTTACGTACTTTTGTATTTAATTTCCTGTATTTTAAGCGCATATCTTATTGAATTAATTCCATTTACATTTCGATAATATTTAAAATATTTTCTCGTTTTGGGTTTAACACTAACAACTATGCAGTAACGAAATGATGCAAGTAAATGCGAAGTGCGTTCCACCCATACTCTTATGATCAGCCCCACATGTCTTGCCTCCCCCACCCCTCTCAGCTGACCTACATAAAGGCAGGAGGCCTACAATTACCGCGCCCAAGCAATGCACCTTCCCTCGTTTCGCCAGGGGGGACGTGCAGGCTATATGTAGGACACACGTGTTAAACTGTTTGGAATGACGAAAGTTGACTTTTGAAACCTGCTGGAACACAAACGAAGAAAAAGAATATGAATTGTTTAAATGCAACTATACCAACGAATTTTTCACGCAATAGATTTTTTTATTACCACCCTCCCAATACACTAGGTTTTATTTTTAAACTGACTAAACAACTCAAAACTGTTTTCTAATTGAAGAAGGTAACTTATTAAAACCAAACCTCAAAATTTTATCACATTATGCCGAGGTATAACATCAGGTGATTTTGTTCGGTCTCAGAAAATGATTTCGTCTTCTTTTTGAGTTTGAAACAAATTTATCAATGAAATATTTGTGTGACATCAATGCTAGTGAGCAAACTGTTTTATTGAGCAAAAATACAAAAAAAAAAATCTTTCTATAATATGATTTTTTTTTCGTTGAAATACGGTATATAACGGAAATATATGCCATCTTTTTTCAAACTATCTCTAATATATATATATATATATATATAAACTAAAAGGAGTACAACAGGAAAAAAACAATGAAATCAATTCATCAATAAAATTATTTAAAGAAATGTGTAGGGGAAATGTTTAAGTAAATGTTCTCCAAAGGAAAAAAAATGATTACAACCAATTTTTCCTTGCTTAATGATATTAACTTTGCGTGTTGACACAGAAAAGATTACATTTTCTTCAAATATTTTATCCGAAAAATTGTAGTAAGATCATTTCGGAGGGCTTGTAATTTCCCTAATAATAGAAATTCGGTGCATGTGATATCTTTCTTTGGAATATGAAATCGAATAGCAAATGTAAAAATTCATGATGTATCAAAGAAAAAAAAATCATAGTCAAATCTAATAGTTGATCTTTGCCTTAGGAAGGATGAGCTTAATGACATTCTTGTTCCTATTTCTTAAATGCAGAGATTTGAAGCATTCTGAGCGAAAATGAAAAAAATGTTTTAAAAATCAACTAATGATTTTCTTAGAACAGCCGCGATACAAATAATAAAAAACATTTCCTGCCTGTCTTGTTCAAAAAATTATTCAAAGCGTGCTGTGCAAGAAAAATTGACCGTACTTTGATTCTAAGAAAAATGATCAAAAGTTCTTAGTGACATTTGATTAATTGACCCTTAATTGATTAATTGATGTATCTTTTTTAAATTTTCCCCCCATTCACTCATAATTTTAATTATTATTATTATCAACTTTATATTATTATTATTATTATTATTTGTGTTGTATAACTATAATTAAAAGTATAACTTTTTTCTCAATGAAATAATAATTAAATGAAATGTCAATAAAAATGACATTAAATAAACTATTGCTTTTATATCAATTGCTCGTAAAAATTGTTGTAGTTTTTTTTTTTTTACTTTACTTAATTTTGGCTATTTAAGAAATTTAACATTATATAGGCATTTTAGTTGCAATTCAATTTTATATTTTAACTATCCGACATTCATGAGCACTGGCGTGGACAGACCTTCAAATTTGGGGGTACCACTGTATCCGCAATTGATCAAGGGGTTCAAATTACGCTCAGAACATTGAAATTTCTGGGGCTACCCATGGGAAATTTAGATGAAATAAGCGTAAAGAAGCATTTTTAACGCAAATATGGCATGGAATTAGTATTTAAAAATTTCGTCAGTTTTGTATTTCTTTCATTTTTATGAACTAATGGAAGTAGAGGAAAACCCTGGTGTCCCTGAGCAAATGATTTTGTCTATGCGATTATGTCCAGAGAATATGGTTGAATATTAAACATAATTTTTAAAAACTATAACTTTTGACGCTAACTGAAACATGGAGTCTGACAGTTTGAAAGAATAAACTTGACATATTTTCCACAATAAGTAATGGTTTTCTAATTTCAAAAAAAATATTTGTAATGAAATATTTTTTAAAACCTTGTAGAACTTATAATTAATTCATCTTTTATCTTAAAGCGAATATAAAATTTATATTTGGATGATTTGGGGTTAAATATCAAGTGGGGGAAGGACCCAAAAGTGCTTCGGGATATTATTGCTGGTTTCTTACCTAGCCAGAAGTTTAATTGACCTTACTGCACCGAAAAGATATTTCATGAATTATATTGTCATTAATTACATTGATGTCATCAGGCATCATCATATTCTTTACTTTTTCTTATTTTTTTTTTCTTATTCGTTCGTCTGTTTTACACCTGCATCTGAAACCAAATGGGTATAATTAGCCTTATCATCCCATTCTTTACTCCCCCTCCCCCCATCCTTTCTTTTTCACTAATTAATTAACTTATTTATTTATTTTTATTTTTTCGTATGTGTCCTCTAAAGCTGATACTAAATGCACGCAATTGAACTTAATCGACACCTAGACTTTCTTGGGACTGAAAGAATAAAAGATTAATGGCAATTTAGCTAACAGCAGATTTAAATATTGAGTTTTTAGTAGAGTATGAAGACGCCTAATTGTCTTTCCGGTGATGTCTGATAATTTTCAAAAAGCTTTTCGAGAATAAATTATTTTCTTCCTTTCGTATCCTATCAAAACTGAGTTCACGAAACTATAGCAGACATACTAAGGGTCACTATTTTCTGAGCATTTGCATAACTAGTGCTCCGATATCTTTCATTATAATGAAATTCTTTCTTACTACCTTCCTTGACTGAAATTCATCACGTTATTCCTAATTAGGAGAAATTTCTCCCAATCATCGGAATAGTGATGCCGATGACATCAAGCCCCTGTCACCATTTTTTCGTGACAATTTTAATGATAAATCAGCCATTACCATTTTTAAAGCATGTAATCTAAATTGCCTCAAAAAGAAAGGTACCACTGAGTGTTAACAAAAATATTGCAAAGAATAATCAAGTGTAACATTTCTATAAAAAAGAGAGAGAGGGATTTATGAAATGCATGTCTTTATGACCTCTATGGGGGGGGGGGGGGCGTGCCTAGAGAGTGCCACTGTCATACTGCCGTGCTAATTATAAAAGTCGTATCTGCATTTTTTGGCGAAATGGAGTTGTTGCCACCAGGTGGCTCTTTGCCCTTATTTTGCTTAAATAAAATGTTTTGTGGTTATGTGTGGCTGGTAAACATTTTTTTTTATTAATCCGAAAAAGTAGTATCTGAATCAAGTACATGCAAGAGCAAAACTTTGAATCGTCAGTACCTCATGTTGCCCTCAGCTCCAGTTAAGACATTTGTGCTTAGCAAGAAGCATAAGGAGGGGGGGGGGACGAAACTAAATGACATTAAAACTTATTCTTTTCTATTTTTAAACTCGTCAAGAAAAAAATACAATAGAACTCGTGCTTTGATCTCGAAAAAGGGTTCCCTTAATAGGCTATGCAAGATGCAAGACAAAGCTGCTACTTTTTTCTCGCACTGTTGACGAATATCAATACAGCCCGACATTTATTGAGAGATAGTAATGATATTCAGATATAATATTGATACTAATTAATTCTTATGGTTTAATTGACGGGGTTAAATTTAATTGTGAGCCATTACATAAATGGCGAAACATTACAGATAAACACCTTTTTATGATTTACCATTTAAGGTCTCATAGATCTTAGTCCCTAAGTGTTCTAGGGGTTCCGAAAAAATCATTATCTGCTCTCACGCGGCCTAATAGATTGCACATCCTTAACTGTACCATTTGTGTACTTGGAGGCATAGAAACCATGGGCTAATTACCAGCACTTATTTTTATAGCTGAGGATCGATTCGGCTTCCCGCGAGTGAGAACAGACAGAATATAAATACAGACTGACATTTACTAAAACTGTTAATTCTAATAGTTTGACTGGAGTGCATTTGATTATAGACAAATATCATTTTATGATTTATCATTTAACAATATTTCGCAGATCATAGTCGATAAATAATCTATTGGTTCCTCAAAAAGTCATAATATGAGCTCACGCTGCCTAATGGATTGTTCTTTGTTCCATTTGTGTTCTTGGAGACAGAGAAGCCATGTGTTAGTTATCAGCGTTTATTTTTATAGCTGAGGATCGGTTCGGCTTCCCGCGAGCGAGCACAGCTAATGTCCATTTTCCTCTAGATGCAAAACACGCCGGAAAATTTGCATGGTTTATGTAGATCTTTTGTCAGCTAATGGCGATTTTTCGCCAAGGCTCCAGCGTTCCCTCTTCATAAAGGCAGGAGTCGCTCCTCTGTGTTCTGCCTTGCTGAGTTTACGACGGAGTGAGGTTTTATCTTCAGACGAGAATTTTATGTAGATTAGGTTTCGTTTTTTTTCTTTCTCTTTAGTTTGATATTGGGCTTTCAAGCAAGACCCATAAATTGAAGATATCGGTTGCCGACTCGAAACTTAGCGCGAGACCTGTTGGTTGGGAAGAGAGGGAGGGATGGGGGCTTGAAGATACTTGAAAATATCAAGTTTTGATTTCAAACGAAGTTTGAACTCTCTCTTTTTTTTATTTAGTTTTTGAAAGCATTTTGAGTATATTTAATTTTGAGGATTCACCAGTCACTAAACGTTGACTGTATAATAATTCATTTTTCGACATCCCATTCCGTAAAAGTTAAGTGAGACGCGTCAAATCATTCATCGAGGTTTTAGAATAGCAAAAAAAATAATTCACGTTTGTCCTAGACCAAAGGATTATGTACAGATTCGTGTGCAATATGAGTAAGATTTTGTGGGAAAGTATTAAATATCTCTACAGATGGGTTACTCAAAAACCTTAAGAGCAGGGACGGCGAACCTTTTCGATTAGTTTGCCGGTTAAATTACGATTTATTATTTTCAGGTGTCCAGTGTGCTGCTCGTTAACTTTCTTTTTAAAATCATCTTTAAAGATCATCAATTTTCGCAAAGTAGCTGCTAGTCTTGGAAGTTTTGTTTTTAGTTTGCTGTTGTTTTTGAGCGAATAAAAGTAAGTTAATGTGCATCCTTGGGCGTGCCACTGAAATTCCTGTTGCTTGCCACCTACTGTATTGCGTGCTACGTGTAATGGCTCACAATTTCGCCATCTCTGCTCTAGTGAAAGATTTAGGAAATTAACATTTAACGTATCATGTAACAAACATTGTATATGGTTTGGACACTGAAAAATATTTACTACAGGCATTTCTACTTGCACAGTCACTATCAAATTATCGACCCCGTATGGACATTGAAAGAATTAAAAAGAGGAGCATTGCGCCTCTGTTTAAAATGGAATGTAACAAACTTGTCAGAAGTAACTTTATATTGTTAAAGTAATTATATAATATATACTTATGTATAAGCCCATTTGGGGGGGGGCGAAAATTCGACTGTACAGTGTTGGGGTGGTCTTATACACATGTCAAAAAATTTTAGATTTATACCGCAAAATGAAGAAGTAATATACTTGTATGATAATTAAATGAAGATGTAAGATTTTAGGCTTTTATGTTTAAACGGAAAAATATTAGAAAACGATACAAATATTATTCCCATATTATTAATAAACGGAGTGTTTGCAATATTCTTCAAATCCGCATAAAGCATAGGTTCCCAAACTTTTCTTATCAGGTGGACCTCCTTTATGTTTTTCGATGTTTCCTAGACTATCATTCTAAAAGACGTCAATTTGTGCAACATTTATATTTGAAAGTTCCAAAACAGAGTGAAAGTGATTGTATACTTTTCCCCAAGAAGTTCTAAAACAGTAAGGGAATACAGAATGTCTTTTGCAACAAAATTTTATTGTTGGGATGCAAGGATTATTTCTTCTATCAGGTGAAATTTTACTTTAAAAAAAAACATTTAATGGCGACTTCCTCCCGGTTACAACTTTTCTACTAACATTAAAAGTGTAAGATTTTACTTGTTACAAGCAGAAAGCGAATGGGTACCTACTTGCACAATTTATGAAATATATTTTACAAATATATTAGTTAGTATAATTAGTAAATTTATATATATTTATTACTTAATATATAAAATTTACTACATATTATTATTACCCTATTATTACATAAAAAGGTAAGCCGCATTGGAACATTTCTGCTTGATGCATCACGTCTAACACTTGGTGATAACTTTCTTTAAAAGGTCCAGTATCCTAGACCCCTAGTTTCATCTGAGGTACCCCAATTTTTTCTTTCGTAGACGTAGACCCCTTGTAGGTCACAATAGAACCCTGGGGACCACTTTGGGAACCAGTGACTTCGTTATTATTAGCCGTCAGCAAAACCACCATCGACATCTTCTTCCCCGGAATCGGATTCTTCAGAAGAGTCCATATTATTACACGCGCCAATTTTCAAAGTTGGGAGTTTGCTTATACACGGGTCAGTTATTTATAAATATTTTTTGTAGAAAAGTTGGCAGTATTTTTGGAATACGCCTATAAATGGTGCATCTGATTTTAGGCTTCAGCTCCGAAGAAACATTAACACAGTTGGATGGTTTAAAATGAAGAATTTTGGAGCTACAAATCAAATCATGCTATTCCAAGTGGCACCAAACTACCGCTCCATCAAATTATATATGGAGTTATGTGTATGTGTTTATTGATGTAATAGTTAATTCAGTCTCATGGTCAGTTTCCCCAAATTATTCACTGTACAATTCATTAAAACAAAAATTATGTAACGAATATATTTTTACAATTACCTGAACAAGATAAAGAAAAACACTTCACCAGAAAGCCAACTATAAATCCAGGTTTTACAATAGAACTTGCAAAAATGTATGCAAACACTTTCGTTTCATTTTTCTCCAGCATTTTATAAACGTATTATCAAGTGCGCATCCAAAGTGAGTACGGGTCATAGGAATCACGCTCCCTCCCCCCTTTAACGTAGTAAGAGATATCCTGAAAAACAAAAACTAATCCTTCCTTTTTAGTTAATTTGGAATAAATGTATAATAAGCTTCATGAAGTTTTATTTTATGCTACTTTCATTAATCATTGGGGAATTACTCAACATAATTTGAATATTACAGCTAAATTATCGCATTTATACACGTTGTAATTTCACAAAAAGCTATGAGTTTTTCGACTCATAAAACTGAGAACATTACAAAACGGAAATATGCAAATGATGGGAATTTTATTATACAAATGGTGGTGCTTGTTTTGTTATCTCTATGAGTTGGTTGCACTTATCCTCCACTTATTATATTGAACATTGGGATAGAAGTGTTGTTATGTTGATAAGCTTTGTTTGGTTTTAAAACAGGAGGGTTTGAAGTCATTAAGTAGGCAGTGAAATTAACGCATCATAAATTAGATCATTAAAACCGCCGTTTCAATAGTAGGATTCACTTTTATACTTCAATGAACGAAGTTTAAGTTACAAATTCTTAAGTGACTTGCTTTCTTGTTGTAGTTCAATATCGACACAGTAACATCGTAAAAATTCTATTATTTAAAGCTTTAATATATAAGTAACTAAGAACAAAATATGCTGAAATTGAACCCACACTTCTTGAAATTCACTTTTTAAATATGAATTTCTTCATTTCTCCTCGTTCAGAAACGAAATTTCTCTTGAATAGTTTTTCAAAAATTGTACACTTTACTTCCTTATTTTACGAAATAATAATTACGCAAATTTTTAAAGCATTCATTTTGACCATAATGTGAATTTGGAAGAACTTTAAATATTTCAATTAAACTCTCACAGAAAGGGATTTTTTTTTTCCGAGTGAATATTTCTGTAAAATGCAAGAAAAAGCTTTAGTCTTCGTTCTATTCGTCTTCGTCTTCTAGGTGATAAGTTTCATAATTATTTTGGGTAAAAACCTTAATTGTAGTTCTGTGGTAAAACCTAGCGTATCACAAAATTTTATTTTTTAACTTTAGCTTAATATCCAGAAAGTATTTTTAAAAACTGAAAATTCACGAATTTGGCTGAAAAGCAATCTTTTAATGCTGGTGTGATATAACTCATAATTAACTCATATAAAGTGACCTTGTCAAGCAGCATAGACTATAGACAGGCCAGTCATTTCAAATTTTTTCAACGTATGTTGCACTAAAAGGAAAGAACGCACGTATAGATACATTAAATTTCTCAAGCTGGAGGGAAACTGCATCCTTAAATGATGTCTATCGGGCTGTCTATAGATGCTCCTGCTCAATGTAGTCCAAACCAACATACTATAGCTTTCCTTTTTATAAAGAAGATTTGTAACAAGAAATAGCATTTATGTAATTGTGCATAATCTCAAATTGGAAGCGTACCCGATGATTCGAAATTTTCGATTTTCCGAGAGCAGTCGGTCCCAGTTACTTGGGATAATGGGCTTCTACTGCATTGATTTCAGCGTTTTTTTTTTTTTTTTTTTTTTCCTTGTTAAATTATTTTTGCTATCATGATTCTTATTTATCAATGGCAATCTAAAATTCTTAAAGACGTTAGACTATGTTCTTACTTTGTAAATATATAAGATAAAACACTTTACAGGAACCTTGTCCAGTTCAAACAAGATAATGTGTTACAAAGACTCTTCAAAGAAAACCTTTGCTCTTTCTCCGTTTTAAACATCAAAGAGATAGCATGGGAGCGCTTTTAACAGCTACTCAACGGCTTGAATTGATTGGCTTGAAAAAATCATTCCACTTATTTTTCTTCGGATAATTACTTTCCATTTTCGCTAGACAATAATCATTATAGAGGTACTCGCTACTCGCTTGTTTTTTATTCCAGTTGCATACATTTTTTAGAATGCAACTGGGAGCAAAAGATGGATAGAAAGAATTCATTGCATTCATTATATATATATGTATATATGTATGTATGTATAATTAAATTTTTTACCTGATCATATTATTTAGTTTTATGCGAAAGGTGGGAGGGAAAAAATGTTTAAAAGTGAAAAAGCAAAATCCTGAGATACGATTACTTGGGTAAACAAATGATATTAAACCAAAGAAAATTCCCCAACAGCCGAAATGGGTAGGCAACATTAATCTACTACAATTATTTAATCTAATTTCATATTTTAAAACTATTAATTTGCTTATAAACGCTTTCAACATACGTTTTAAAATTCCTTCATAGTTTCCTTTCATTTCGACAACATGGCAACTAATTTTACTTTTTGGCCTTTTTTATTCATACTCTGCTGTTATGTATACATAATATCGTTACAAATAAATTTGTATCTTATCTGTAATACTCACGTAGATGTGATTAATAGGACAATTTTTCAGAAGTAAAATATCTTCAAATCAGAATATGGTTACTGAACTCAACAAATTTCAAAATTCAAACTTTCTAAACTACTTCTCTATTAAAAAGGTGCTCAATGAAGCCTCTTAAATAATATGATGAGGAGCCTATCGTAGTATTCTGGAGGCAAAGCACTTTTTTCTTGTTTTGTTTTACAACTGTAAATGGGCAAGCAAAATTTTTCTACACCAGTATTTGCGCTTAAGTGTGCCGAGCAACAAAGGAAGAAAGAAAAAGTGCCAAAAACGAAAGCAAGAGAAAGACCCTTTTTATCCCTGTGAAAAGCACCTAAAAGCGAAAGTAGGTTTAAACCACTAAGAGCCTTATGTATAAATACTTTTCTAAAAAAAAAGAAAGAAAAGATCTGTAAAGGCACTAAAAGATGGGGGATGTTAAAAAATAAACAGAACGAAAGACCTATTTTCTAACCTGTAGAAGAGCATTTTTTTAATATAGAAAATAGTCCAAGCGAAGAGGGGAGATTTCGGGGTGGAAATTTCTAACGGGACGAAAAAAAATTGCAAGGAGAAGCAAAAAAGTGGGGGTTTCGTAAAGTAAAGAAGAACTTAACCAAATAAATATTGAGGAGAAAAAAAAAAGAAGTCTTGGAGCCATCTATCCTATGAAGCAAGTCACACTGAAGTCTTGAGCATAAGTCCTTGACCTAAATTTAGGGTGATTGGGGCCTGTTTCGGGTAGCAGCTAAGAGGCACTTTTCAAGGAGGATGGTGAACCCAATGAGGGCCCCTGGCTCTGCTAGAGAGAGATACCAGCATCTGTATGGGAAAAGTGGAATAGAGCGGAAATAGATGACGCGGGAAGGAGCTTTTTTTTCTCTATCTTTTTCCGCGCATGGCTTGTGTCTATATGTAGGTAGGGAGTGTGTGTGATGATATTCAATATCAACCTGAAAACTGAAAGTAACGGCACTCAAGACGTCAATATGGGTGGCAGGCACAGCACGATTGGAAATGTTTAGTATTAATCTGGAGTAGCACTCAATTTAGAAACACTCATCAAAAATGACTTTCAATGACTATGTGTTATTATTATGTTATAAAGTATTTCAGTACTATAGACACCAAACTATGTATATATCACCTTCACAAGCCCTTCAAGTTAATTCTGAAAAACGTGCATCTTTGTCAGGAGTTGAAGAGGTATGAGCGTTAAAAATTCATAATTCAAGAGCGGACAGATTCGGGAAGAAAAAAAAATACTTCAGAAATTTCAGTTTAGTTTTCTCTGTGTTTTATCAAGCTTAATATTTTGTGACCGATTAACTGCCTTTAATTTCGCTTCTCATAAGATCTTTCTGATAAAGTTTGCTCCAAGCAAATCTGTCTGGATTGAAAATTCCCCGTAGGCGCTAATGTTAATTTTTTTTTCTTGAACTGTTCAAAATTGAGCAAAAATTGTTCAGATCAAAAAATATTTCACGTCGAGAGCTCCTTCAAATAAGCTTGTTCAAAGGAACGTCTTCTAGCCAGGGTTTATATAATTTGATTCATATTTCCCCAATAAAGCTAATGTTAAGAATTTTTGAACTGTTCAAAATTAAAAGAAAAATTGTTCAAATCAAAAAATAAAATATGGAAATAAGATGTCCTCACCGAGATTTTTCGAATGCAAATATATATATATATATATATATATATATATATATCTTCTGAATCGGAAAATTCCTTCTAAATTTCTTGGGGGGGGGGGGAGCGGCAGACAGTGCTGATATTATGTCATACGATTTCTGAAGTCTATAAGCCGGCACCGGAATTTGATTGAAGCAATTTAAATATTTTATTCTTGAAATATATATCATCACTCTTATCGACTTTCTAAAAGAATAAATGAATAAAAAATAAAAACAATGTAACCTATAATTGTGAAACATGTGTTTTGACAATTTTAATTTCATAAAAGGGAAAATAGAAATTAATCTCAATAATTAAGAATGTTTTTTACGTCATCAAAGACCACATCTGAAAGTAAGCTCTTATATCTTGAAAAATCTCGCTCAATGTTGGGACAAATTTAAAATAAATAAATAAAAACTCATGGAGAATTTTTTTTTTCAAATGCACATAGAATCTTTTCTTTTTAAAATACCAGCAACTTTTTTCAGTGCCAAAAATTCATGTTTTTTTCTAAGTTGTCTTCAGTTTTGTTGCAATAGATTCGCAATTCTTTCAGTCATCAACCTTTTACTTTGTTTTTTTTTTGTTTTTTTTTCGAAAATTTAGTCAATAAATCGAATTAAAGTTTAATTATAGAATTGAAACAAAAAAAGAGATAAACATAGAAAAATGTTCTGAAAAATACTTAAAAATGCAAAAAGATAAAAATCTTTAAAAAATGCTCCAAAACAAGAGTTACGTCGAAAAACGCGAAAGAAATGCATTATTATCAACTTCCGAGGCCTTATTATAAGGTAAAATCTGGTGAAAGTGCGCGGTCGGAGAGATGGCGCACTTGAATTTGTTGGGGAAAGGGGAGGTGTGATTGCACCGCGATGTCAGGTAGTTTCACAGCCACAACAGCACAGTTTCTGCCTAAATTCATAAGTTTTTGCTCTGAAAATATATGATTCAACGCCGTTTTTAGCCTACTTTCCCGTAAAAGTAAAAAAAAATAGTAATAAAGCATGAAAGAAGGCTTAATGTATCGTGAAAATATCGTTAGAAATCAAGAAAAGTCAAAAATAAGTTAAGTAACTAAATAAAGATTGAAAAATAAAAAATTTGAAAGAAGGGTTTTGAGATGGGGAAAAAGTGTGTCGGTCGGTCTGTCGGTCTGTCTGTCTGTCGGTCTGTCTGTCGGTCTGTCCCCCCCCCCCCCTAATAACTTTTGAACGAAATGTCCGATTGGAAAAATTCTTTTTGCATTCGAAAGATCTCGACGAGGACATCTCATTTCCATATTTTACTTTTTGATTTGAACAATTTTTTGTTCAATTTTGAGCAGTCAAAAAATGTTAACATTAGCGCCTATGGGCGAAAATGAAGCAAATTATGTAAACTCTAGATACAAGATCCAAGTTCCAATGAACAAGCTCACTGGAAAAAGTTCTTGGCGTGAAATATTGATTTGAACAATTTTTGTTCATTTTTGAACAGTTCAAAGAAAAAATTAACATAGTGCCTATGGGAAAATTTCAATCCTATATAAATCCTGATCTAACGGGCCGATTTGCTTGGAACAAACTTTATCGGAAAGCTCTTATGACGTAGAACATGTACAAATAGAAAGTTCATCCAGAACTAACGAGCCTATTTTCTTATGAAATTTTTTGATCGGGATTTTCAAGAATATTTTTGAATTAATGAAAGATTAAATGAATAAGCAAAAGAATGAATGAATAAATGAGTGAATAAATACATGAATGACTTAATAAATAATGATTGAATGAATATGCATTAACCGTTGAAAAAGGTATATTTGAAGCAATTAAGAACTAAAGCTAAACGAGAAAGACAGAGAGAGAGAAATAGCTAGATTATAAATTTGAATTCGGTGTATACGGGAAAGTAGGCTCGTATAGTTCTAGACGGAACTTCTTGTTATTGTTTGCATTCCAAATGTAAAGGCTTAAATTTGCCTTTCTCTGGTTATCATTGTGATGTGATTGCTACAACTTATTTTTTAAGCAAATGCCTTTTCAGCTATTTTGACAATATACTTGCAGTTATTATTAATATAATCTACTACTTTCGAAAGTCATCTCCCACGCGTGTGAACCACCCATGTGCGGCAATCCCACCCGCCCTATAAGGAAATATGCAAAAAATAGGTGTAGTTTTATTCCTGGTCGGGCCATATAGACCCAGGTTGGATTTTAATTTGTTTTCTTTTCTATGCTTCTTTTATGTTACATATTCTTACATTATACTGAAATAAAAAGACAATGTTTGACATTTTTGTAATACTCAATTTACTAAATTTTTAATTCGGGTCTATATGACCCGACGTGACGAACTGTGTGATATCTTGATAGGTGCCAGCTCAAGGGTAAAATTTATAGTATAGCAAGAAAATAGTGATAGAAATGCGTACATTAGGAATTTAGTCTATAATATTCAATAAAAGATTTTCATCAAGTTAACGTTTTCATTCTTTTTTATCATGTTTTCCAATTGTGCACCAAATATATCAGCTTTTACTTACATTGTTAATAAATGAAAATGTACACAAAATGTTTGTAGAATGTAAGTTAAAAACTCTTTTCTAAAAATTCGTCAAGTTATCCATTTTGTGGTACTTTCCCATATGATAATTGCCAAGTTGAAATTTTAACAGCATCGTTTTCTTTTTTTTAAGACATCCCTCGGGGGAAAAGGGAGATATTCGTAATTATTTATGCTCTCATTTTCGCTGTTTTTAATTATGGTTTTTACAGAATTTAATTTAATAATAATAATTTTTTTTTCATTAGAACACTTTAAGAGTTTCTCAAAACTTAAAGGAAAATATATCTCTTGTGCAACAAAAAATATCTAGATAAATTCAAGCCTACATACACTTTAATGCATTTAGTGGTATTTGCACCAAAAAATGATGCCGATCATCTGACTACTAGGCATGGTGTTTAATTTTACTGTATTTTGGGGCTTACGTGCGTACGCTTCGCCAAAATGCGGTGAAATTAAGCATAGCAAATTAGCACCCTTTTTTTTTTTTTTTGGTGCAATTCCAAGAACATTTTTATAGGGCACATTTTTCCTGATTAGACAAATTTACGAAAATTAACATCTAGTAGACATATTAAATCAAAAATAAAATAAATTTAGATATTTAAGTTCAACTACTTTTTAATTTCTAATTATTCCCTCTTATTTCTTGCTTTCACACTGTGTATCACTTTAATAATTTTCAGTTTTTGATAACCCATGGCAGTCTAAAAAAGAATGCAAATGCTCCTCTTATTTCTTTTTTTCGCACCAAAACCCATTTCGTATATAAAAGAATAATAAAAAAAGTCTTCTGAAGATCTGCAATTCAGTATTATCTGTACCAATACTATTCATTGACGCGGAGTTAATGTATACTATTTGACACCACAAATAATGATTCTGTAAATATATCGTGATAATGTATATTATGTCTGAAAAATATATAGTTTGATACGAATATTATCACGCATTTTATAAGCCAATATTGACATTAATGCATTTAAATGACAATATTGGCACATAACTTGCATGATGTACAAAAACCCATTGTTCTCCATAGCAGCGTTTCCCAACCAAGGTTCATCGAAACCCCTAGTATAGGGCAAGAGGAAACACTGTTCAGAAAGGACCCACAAGAAACCAAGCCTCTTTTCTTTGTACTAGTTCTTTCTAATGTAAAAGTTGAAATTGTCGGTTACTTTAATTGGGGTCAATAATATGGTGTTTCTTTTTTAGTCCCATTTGCTATTTATATTAGGTGCAGAGACATTTTAGCAGTTATGAACATCTAGATTGTTTTCCATTAAATAATTCAATCTTGGATCAGAGAACAAAACTGGACAAATATTTCTAGAATTTTGTCATTTCAATACAGCTTTCGAACTGCTTCATAACATTTCTTTTCATTATCATTTAAAATGAGTACTGCCCCTTTAAAAGGGGGTGTGTGCCTGCAATTGCGCACCTGCTAGAGGGCACTACTGGCCTAATAATATTGGCAGAAAACTAATACATAATTCAAATATTCATAGAAAATCAAGACTCTCTTTCCTTCTATATACTTGTTGTGAATTTTAGGTTTATTTTTAACACAATTTTAACCTGATTATAGCAAATTTCTTTGAAAGATTGGGTAACGCTGGTCTGCAGAATGTTTTTTTCTCTCTATTTTTCTTTTCAAATTAAAAAACAAAGGAAGTAGCTTTTACGACAACCATATGGAACTTTTTCTACAAAAATTCATAAGAAATATAGCAGGCGCTCTCACTTGTATCTCACGTTTCTCTGAATTCTAAATATTTCTGTCCTAATACAAAGAAAATCTCATGCCGTATCAATAGGGCAAAAAACTTCAGAAGATATATGTGCATATTTATTTGTATACTGTAAGATGTGAGTGTGAAAGACTCTTCTGCAGTTGAATGACAGATAGATGCTCGTTGATAAGAGAGATATTGGGCTTTCTGTTATGTAACCGAAGACAGTAAATGCGCACTTATTTTCTGACGTACAGGAACATGTGATGTAACCTAAATGTGTTCTTGGAAACTTCTTTCGTCGATCAGTTTAATCTTACTTTCAAATAAGTTTGAAGTTGTAGTTTTATTTCCTTATCCATTAACTTTTCTGAGTTTTTTTTTTTAATATTCAGAAGATCTTGAGGGGGGAAACACTTGATTTCTTGAATTTACTCAGATTGTAATGTTACATAGTGTCTGTTATATAATATAGCCGGTTTTTAAAAAAGGGAAAAAAGACAAAATGAAAAGGAAAGTTAATTTTTTTACTCAAATCTCTCTCGTATTAAATTATATGTTTAAGTAGCTTCATGAGAAGCACAACATTAAACGATATTAAATTTATTCCCAAACCTTCGCATTTAAAGCTGAATTCATATTTAATGTACAGGTATATATTTTTCTTTGCTTTCTCATTTATTTTTTTTTTTTTCGTCTCTATGTGAAAATAAACTCTGAAGCTATTTTTCGGTGATAAATTTAAATTTCCACATGAAAACTTATATTTTAAGATTCGTTAACTGGGCAATTCTATAAAAATGACAACTTTTAGAATTTTTACATTTCCGTTTTTTTATCTTAATTTTCTTTACTAATTTAAATAGATTGAGTTAAAAAATATATTCACAAATGCTCTAAATTTTCGTATTGCAGTAGTAGTATTAAGTATTTTAGCCGATTTTAATCTGGAAAAACTCTTAATTGAACAAACGTTACGCTAATGATACAAATAGTTTTTTTTTAACTTTGAAGAACACTTGGGGAAGAAAAAATGTATATTCTTTTGAATTAATTCAACAAATAAATGTATGTGACATAATGTTTAAAAGTTTTAGTAGTTTTCAAGCTTCTGCTGAAGAGCAAAAAGTAAAATAAAATGCAGGGTTCATTGATTTAAATCAGCTTGATTTAAATCAAGTGATTTTTTTAAAAAAATCATTGATTTAAATCAAGTGATTTTGTTTTCAAAAAAAACATTGATTTTACTATGCTAAGAAGTGTTGTAAAAATGAAATATGTTGCAATTACAACTACTGTTTCAAACAAAACTTCCTAGGTGTATCTGTTTGTGTGCATAACATATTTCATAAGGTTAGAATTAATTACTATTCTTTTAATTTGACAATATTTTTTTTAATTTTACAATATCCTTCAAGCATCTGAACAGCAAAGCATAATTCATTCAATCATTCAAATTACAATTCATAACACATAATCATGAACCATTCTGTGTTTATTACCTTAAAAATAGTATTTTAGATCAGTTTAATCAATGCCACATAATGAATAATTCAGAATGATAGTGTTTAAAACAACAATTGTTAGAATTTAGAATATATATATCCTAATTATTAGAATATATTATCCTAAGTTTCATCCACGTCCCTTAATAGATTAAGGTTTTTTTCCTTCTAAAACATTTTTTTATCATAGAAATTTTCAATAAAGATACTTGATTAAAACAAAAAGTCTCAGTTTTTAGTAATAGTGTGAGCATATCATTTTTCGAAATGGGTAAAAATATTTCAGGCTTTTTTATTTATAAAATTGAAAAATGATCAAAGTACATTCAATGTAAAACTTAAGTACACACAATTGGTACTTTTTTTCAGCTTTCAACAGCAAAATAATTCAGATTAAATTTGTTCATTTTCTCTGTACTTATGAGTGTACTATTATTCCTGGTAGGGTGAAGTTTCAATTGAGTCATGCATTTGTATTAATATTTGTTTTTCATTCTATTAAAACTACTATTAAAAAATATTTTTTGCTGTGAAAATAGCTTAAAGTGTGTTTTTGCATATTGATTAAGATGCCATATTGTTTCTATGAATGTAATGTAATAAATATCCAAAATATTTAGGGTCTTTTATTAAAAATCAAAAACATCCGATTTAAATAAAAAAATCTGAATTAAATAAAAAAAATCCGATTTTTTATATATTTTTTTAAAAAATCCCGAACCCTGATGTTGTGTGACATTAGGTCACAGATTAGCAATATTTTTTACTGCTAATCACATCTACTGGTTGTAATGTTGATGAAATAGATTCGAAAAATCTATGTAAGCAAGCAAACTTTTGAAATTGTTCAGAAACGTGCGTGTTAAGTTTAAGGAAAAAGCTGTAATTTGTTGAATAATTTTCATTTAACAATTTCAAAAATTGCACATGTGAGATATGTATCTTAAAAAGACTGATCTGTCCAATAAATAAATAAGTAAATAAATAATAGTACATAATTCAAAGAAATTTCATTTTGTATAAATCAACCCAAAAATTTGGTTTACAAAACTTTCATGTCCTGACAAATCGAAAAATTATACAAAAATTAAAATTATTTTTAATCTTGTTTTCACTTTTTAATTTTAACTACGAAATACAAGTTTGAATGCAAATGACTACTCTAACTATTCTTTTTCACATCACGCCAAGTATATAGATAATTTGTCTTTAAAGATCTTGAACATCAACAATTTGGTAAATGCATTTTTCCCACCGTGGTGAGACTCTCCCCTTCTCATCTTCCAAATTTTGTCAAAAATATTCCAATTTACACGAGTATATACATCAGGTATATTTCATCAGGAACTTAGTAAATAACTGAAACTTCAGCAAAAATAATGCGCCAAATTGGGTTTATAGTTCAAATTTGATTAATATTTTTCCAAGTCTTATTATTTTTGACTGTATCTGCAATTTGCGCATAACGACACTACAATTCAACTGCACATAAAGTAACGAATACAACCTATTATATTTATCTGCGTTCATAATTCAACGTGATAACACATGAATAAATGTTTATGTGTTTCATTTTATTGCTTTGATCACAATTTTGCTTGGTGATGTATTGACAAACACATATGTTTATATATTTGAAGCATTGCGTTAATTATCAATAATTTTAAATGATGCTCCTAAATGTAATAAGAAAAAACATTAATTATTTCATCAGTTGAAAACTATTTTAAACGTAACATACACTTCTGAAATTTGGACTTCGTAAACATAGTTTTAATCTATTCTTAAATTTTAATGAAAAAAAAATACTTTTTCTTTCAAAACGTGTTTTTAGAAATGCAACATGCATTAAATTAAATTAAAATTCTTTTGTGCAAGTAAAGAAAACAATGAAACATGAACAATACATTGACCAATAGATGTCGTGATAAATATCAATCTATGCATCATAACATGATGAGTCCAACCACCAAATTTTTATAAATTAAAATTTAAACCTCTTAAAATCGATCTTACCCCATTAACTTATTTCTATAAATAATGAATCAAGAAAGAATAGAGTTCAAGATAAATATAAAGATAAATAACGGTTAAAGATAAAATATAAAATAAGAAATGTACATTAATGTATCTTAAAAACAATCCATTATTTTAAACAACGTGTAAAAATCAAACATTTTAAGTGAGTATTTTATAAGGCTCTTCAAATTTATTTATTGTTACTTTCTTCTCTTAACTTGCTCAAAACAAACCTCAAAATAATTTATATTACATCAAAAATTATGACTGCTGTGCTATATTGTTTTTTAATTTTATCTCGTCGAATGAAGCATACTACTGTTAATGCCAATACAGAATTTCATTATTATGTGTTTAAGGTTTATTTAATTATAATACATGAAAAATTATTCAAAATTATGTATAATAAATAAGTTGTCATATTTTTGAAAAGGTCTAGATTTTACTGTAAATAAATTATAAATGATTTGGAGCAAACTTAACTGAACTTAATTACTTTTTTCTTTTATTGCTTTTCATCCAAAAAAAAAAACTGACTCTTAATGCAGTCCCGTTATTTACTTTTTAAAACATTTCGAATTGTTCTTTTTCCTTAAATTTAATTGTCTACACTTGTTTTTACTTTTAACTCAATTTTGTTCTAAGTTCTTTGTCCATGTTGCATTGCTTTTCTTTTATAAATTCAACATGCTGTACAGGCAAACACAAATTCTGTAATGTAGAAAAATTCATGCAGTGAAACAAAAACCAGTACACAGAAAGAATTACGTACAAATAAATCAGATAAATAAAATTTATTGTGCAAATGAATTCTGTTTTACAGTTCAGATTCAAAACATGTAAAATAAAATAAAGTTCACACTTTATGAACAAGTGCCAAGGAAAATGCGAAAAGGAATAACAGAAAAAACAGAAGTAGTAGAAGTACGCAGCCATGCAAGAGCAACAAATAATTGAGTATTTTACTGAGTTCATGGGTTATTTTTGACAGCATCTTTCAAAAGTGCAAATTTGATCATTTTAAATGTGCTCATAAAGCGAAAGTACAGTAAAATTGTAGAATCGTATAATTTAAAAATATGTTTTTTTTTTCAAGAACTCGTGAATTCATTTTGGGTGGCAAGCCCCAAAAACCCCCAAAAGGGGTATCACCCACCCCCGTAGTGACGCTACTGATATATTTCATTCTATATATATTCTCTATACTTCTTTTTATCATAATAAAAAATTGAAATATTAAAAAAGAGAGAAACATTGATTTTGGAGTTTTATATTCTATGAATGCTATAGAAAAAGTTTTACCACGTAATGACACGTCAGTGAACCAGCACTTTAAAAATACGTCATTTATTACCTGGGCCTCTGGGACATAAGCCCTCCTGAAACAGACGCTGAATTTGTCAGGTGCAGTTCAGAAGAGTCGTTTAACGACCGGAAACCACACAAATACACACACACACATAAAGACAAAAACTTAACCAGATTTTCGATGTGTGTTTGTGTTTCCTTTGAAGCCAAACTCATGCTTACATTGTTGATGCGCAGTTATCCATTCAAAAATAAAAGAGCTTTGAAGAAGTATGTTATTGCGTAAGAAACCATTACTACACACCCCACCGGCTTTAATTTGAGTGGCCCTCCTTTATACCAAGATATCTTAAGATCAGGCTTACTTGCAAATCGAAGTCGATGATGTATGCCAATTGTTTGGGATGTCCATTAAGGATTTCCACTCCCCCACCTACCTCCCCAATTTTTTTTTTCCTTCGCGAGAAATTGGTTAACCGCAATCTGATGCTATTCCGGAGTGCACTGCAAGGATTGTCTCTTGCTAAATCATTTTGCGAAATCGCCATAACGTTTTGTTTCTTTATTTTTAGGAAAAAAATAAGTGGTGGAGATAAAACAATGGAACTTTCTTATAATACAATCCTCATTTTTATAAGGAAAAAGAGAAATATTAAGCATAAGCAGAAATGAAAAAAAAAACTTTCAACATCTTATGGCATGAGTTGAATTGAAATTTGCAGGTTTCTTTATTTTCTTTTCCTTATTACTAGAACAGGTATTATTCCAATTACTTTATCCGGCTAGATTCAATGAATATTCTGTCGAGTGGAATAGTTCGCAAAGTTGCTGAATTCCGGCCGCTTATTCGTTAAATCAGCAGCGTCTACCTACCATGTGTAGTCTCTATATGTTGTATAAACAATTGAAAGTAAATCTTACTTGTTACTCGGTAGAATATTTATTGGATCTAGCCAGATAAAGTAATTGGAATAATACTTGTGCTAATAATAAGGAAAAGAAATGAAGAAACTTGCAGATTTTAAACATTTAAAATCATAATACAATTGTTGTATAAGAACATATTAGTAGATAATTTTAATTTCCATAAATAAGAATATGTTAATTATCAACTTATTTTATAAACATTGCATTCACTTTTTAATTTTGGTTCCCTTTTTGGCATTTAAAAAAATTCCTTTGCGATATATTACAAGTATGCAATGTTTTTATCATACATCAAAATTAATATTACTTATTGTGTTTTGTAATTCAGGTATCAAATTGCTAACTTCAATGCCCACTAGAGCTTCCTAAACGGGGCTTTTATACAAGCACAGATCTAATACGGAAGGGGAACATAGGGTTTTTTTTTTGCAGGTATGAACTGCCTCTCTCCCTCTTCTCTGAGAAAAGGAGACGCTACTTATAATGCAATTCTCAACAAAAATGGACTTCGTATCTCAAAAAAAAAAAAAAAAAAAAACTTAGAAAAGCAACAATATTCAATGTGAAAATTCTAAATAGTTTATTAAATAGAATTATCTTTGTCTCCAAAAAGGGAAAAAACATGCATTTTCATATCGATAGAAATTTTATAATTTGTTTCTATGATCAAAAAGCTACGAAGAATGAAAATAATGAAAAAAATTATAATATAAGTAAGAAAATCAGGATGAGAACATTCCATAACTCTTGCTGATAAATGAATATAGAACAATAGCAATCACTAGATTCTAAAATATGAATCGTAACATTTCCCACAAAATAGCAGTAGTGCGCAGCGTACCTCAAAAACTTTTAAAAGTAGAAAAATGTTTACAACAAATATAAAAACATTTCGCGTGAAAATTCTGCGCAGCCACCCAGTTCCTCATTCCCCCTTTCATGAGCTCCTACGCATAATGCAGTTTTTAGTTTTAAAATAAAAAATGCACCTAATTTCACAAAGCAATACAATTTTTAGCTGATAACCTCTAATTTAAATTATCTAATTTTATTAACCTACTTAAATTTAAGGCCGAAAGCGCATGGGTTATCCCTGGAAAGTAAAACAGATCGTTAAAATTTATGTAAACAAAAAGCATAACCCGCCATTTTATTCACTGTATAGACCAGGGATTTATTGGAGGGAAACGGGTTGATCGCAGAACGATTTCTAGCTGATATGAGTAAGTTATCGAACAATTATCTCTGAAGTTTTCTTATCTAAAAATAGCAAAGATTAAACATCTTCAGTGCTTGAAAAATTCTCATACAAATCGTTGCTTTATTATTTCCTGACAAAAATTCCACAATACAACGTTCTAATGGAAAAAACTCAACCTTCCCATTGATTGATCTCTTGCATGCACATCTATAATGTTTATTGTTCTACTTTGTACAAGTTTTTTCAATAACTTTGTAGTTAAATCTCTCTCTCTCTCTCTCTCTCTCTTTTGATTTCACATTTTGAAAATTTTGAAGATGATATTTAAAAATTTTTAAGATTGTCAGCATATAGAGCCGATCTTAACCGCAGACAAGTCGACCACCCCTGATATGGAATTATTAATGAAATTTAGCCGAAGATAAAGTTTAAGCTCCATGCTTTTTCAGTTAATATCTTCTATATGAATAAAACAGAGAGTTTGTGTATGTGTGTGTCCTTATTCTGATGGGGATCTTGAAATAACCTGTCTTCAATATTTAAGAACTGTTGCCTGTATGGGTTTTGTCTGATAAGAATATCATACAATGATAATTTTTAAGACCTTTTTTAATAAAAATGAGACATATGTGTACTTAATGTTTTTGTTCGCGGACAGATACACAAAAGAGAAAACAGGAAAATTTATGAAATTAACCATGAAAGATTGTTCCTTATACTTGAAAAATTGCTCTCTGACTAAAAACAAAACAGCATTTGGTAATGCTTACATGAAATATTTATTCCTCAATTAGCTTTACCTTAAAATATTAGTAATACAACTACTACATCCTACAGTACGTCGATTTGAAAATAATAATAACAGTACTTAAAAATTATAATAATGGAATGTTGAGGACATTGTTTAGTTAATAAAGTTACATACTAAAAAATCACTATTCATTATTTTTACATGATTAATTAAACTTTACACTTCTGACCAGTAGTTTCATTGTTCTTGGCATATGTACTATAAAAAACGATTTATAAAAAGAGATGCAGTTTTATTCTAATGTCTATGGGCATAAGCTGAACAGTTTTCAATCCTCTCAGTTTTGCGTTTTAAATAATGCTAACATAAAGAAAGCCGAATAAAAATGGCAAAATATTCGTTCGTGTGCATTCCATGGATGAATAATTACTCTTCACGAACAAAATAAAGATTTTAAGATCATTTATTGGTCATCCATTATTTTTCTTGTTGCTTGAAAACAAAGATTGATGTTCTTAAGAACGAAAAACTCATTGTCGATCAAATATAACAAACTTTTGAAAAATACTTCCAAGCATAAATAAATCATCTGATATTTATTTATTTTGCTAATTATACGATACTTTGACTTTTTGGACTTCGGTAAACAATTTAGCTTGCAAGCAAAGAAATTTAAAAACAAAAATTTCTCCACATCATTAAATATTCAGAATCCTAGTATCTTGTTTATTTTATTAAAGAAATAAATGGATTCAAAAATAACAAAAGATAAAATTTGAAACTTATTATTAAGCAAATTCGATTTAAGGAAAATATAAAAACTAGATTTAAGCGCAAGTCAAATAACAGCATGGGAGTCTGTCAATTTACCACTGGAATATTAACATCGTTATAGAAAAGATGAAATTCGAAGCATCGAAAAATTAAATATCACATAATATCCAACCTTACAATTTCAGTTTCTACTTATACTTCTTCCTAAGAAAAGATTATAATTCTGATCTTGAAAGATAAAGCTCAGAAATTTTTAAAAGCACTTAAAACATTTTTAGCTTTTATTTGAAAGGAAATCGTGTTATATAATGTTGACTAAGAATGACGTTTATTTAAATGGTATTTTATTAATATTTTTTAAAATTGAAAAGTATGCTTTAAATTTAAGAGAAGCTTCCTTTTTTTGGAAAGTATTTTAAACTCTAGCACAGAACCTTCAATTCCTAAAAAACTGTTATGAATGATTATTTTTCTATTCGTCAACTGTGTTGATCAAGTTTTAAATTTATTTTGAAGTAATTTATGACATTTTTTTCAATAAAAATTGTCTGGAAATTAATTAATGGGCAAGTTAAAAATAATATTAATAATAAACATATTTTTCAAATTATTCATAAACTTTTGTTAATTTTAAATAAACTAGTTGATCTCCCGCAGAACATCTGCGGGCTATAAGTTCAAAATTCAAAAGGCTTAAGAAAAGATCGTTAGATATAAACAAACTATAGTGTTGCCACTCCAAAGAGTCGGAAATTAAAAATTGAGTTATTAATGGAAATACATTTTAAGAAATAAAAATAAATTTGTTATCCCGTAAGTTACGATAATAAATAATAATCGTACTTTTAGACGCTAATCATTAAACAAATTTTTAAATATCGTTTTACCATAGTTTGTTTAATGCGTGATGTCAGTATCGTATCGTTTTGCAAAATTTAATCGTAACTGGTCCACGTTAAGTGAATTATATATATGGATGGAATGCCAGCTTTTTAAGTTTCGCTTACATGAAGATTCTCCAGCTTTGAGTTTTAAATTGAGCATCTCCTTTACAGATCTATTTTGCATTATTTATGTTGTAAATGTTTTTAATTAATCGGTGTAATCAATGCAAGTATTCGACAAATTAACTAACGAGATCATACATCACATTGAAAAAAATAAACAAATAAATAACTACATCACATAAAGCTTATTTCCAATATTTGAGAAAATAAAAAAATATATACATAGGCACTTGTTTAAAAGGGGTCTGGTACTGATCAATGAAACTAATTAACTTATTTAACAATTCACACTTGTTTAAAAAAAAAAAAAAAAAAAAAAACAGAAATCCAATAAATACTCGATTTGAAATTGAATTCTTTTGTTTTCTTTCCCTGTGTATGTTTTCACTTTCTTAAGGTGCCCTCAATGTACTCCAAGAAACTAATAAATATTACTAAATGTTTCTGAAGGTATTATGATTACTTGTTTATTTTGAAGTAGCTGTTTAATACAAGTTTATTTATTGACTTAGAAATTTTGATGCGGAAAGTTGACTCGAGTAATAAATATAATAACTATTAAATTAACGATTATTAAGTTATTATGCCTATTTTCCATTGAGCATGAAACAGGAAGCAGTTTGGTGTCTTCAACTCAACTAATGACCGTCATTTACAGCAATCCAAAGCATTTTCTATTTTCAACCGTTCTTAGATATTTTGGAATAATTGAAAAATAAAATACAGTATTTCAAGTTTACAAACATAGAGTTGAAGAGATTATAACAATATCGCATTTCGTCCCAATAGAACTATAAATTACTGATAAAAATTAAAAAAAAAAAAAAACACACACACACACACACACACACACATAATTTTATGTATAAGTAAAAGAAAATAAAAGTAACTTTAAAAAGCAAAACCTTTTATCGAAACAATTGCAAAAAGGATTCAGTCCTTTTGTTTAAAGATATCAGTTTAATTCGTGGCTTTTATTAGTGCTTAGAAATATGATTACTTTACATCTATGATAATTCCGCGATTTAATGTCTTAACCAAGAAAAGTACTCTCCCATTATTAAC
This sequence comes from Octonoba sinensis, assembly GCA_038502835.1. Lineage (NCBI taxonomy): Eukaryota > Metazoa > Arthropoda > Arachnida > Araneae > Uloboridae > Octonoba > Octonoba sinensis. The sequence continues at coordinate 88,202,051 of CM076604.1, forward strand.
TATGAATTATTTCGCATTCCAGGTGGTTATTTGCCTAGTACGTTCTAAATATAACTGAATGTTCCTTACGACACATAATGTTGGTATTTTATAATTTATGTACATAAAAATTCGCGACAGCTAATATTGTAGCAAATTATAAACAGTTTCATCATATTCAATCTATTAACGAATAAATAATGTATTTTTCACACTATTATTTATTTGTAATACGTTGTCAATAATCTTGTTATTCAAAGCTCCCTCCTTTCCCACTACGTTAAATGTACAATCTTGCACTAAATATTATTTTTAAAAATACTGTTTGGTAATTCTAAATTTAATCTTGAGATTTCACAGAACTTAGATATAAAAGCATAAACATTTAGAAGAGTGAATAAATATGACGTTCGCAATGCCTATCAATCGGAAATCTCCTTTTATCTCGTAAGATCGTTGAAAGAAAAAATTTTTGGTGTTTGAATTTCACAATAGTCCTCAGCCTAACATTTAATTTGTACTGAAGAGCTAGAAATATTCTTAACGATATTCTCCAATTTGAAAACAAAGTTGTTAAATTATTATCGTAAGCATAAATTAGAACAAGTGGATTTTCAAATGCTAATCATTTGTTTTGTAAATAAAATTCCGTACCCCAGACTAAAACTGCAACAGCTATCGAATATTGAATTTTCCATGATCTTTATGCAAACAATTTTATGAAAAATTTTCTTTCGTCATCGTTAAACTGTAAAAGCTTGTGCAAACGCATAAAATACTTGATGTTTGGTAATTACTACAATTTTCCTCTAGGATACAGAATTTTTAAAAGCATTGCAGCTAGGTTTTGGAGGTTACTAAATTCGAACAATAAATATCATAAAAGTATTATTTTTATTTTCTTTTTTCCTTGAAATGTACGGCAGAAAAACAAGCAGATTATATAGCTTAGTTAGGAAACATATGGGGATAGTTTAGAAAAATTTTCCCTAAATACAAAAGAAAGTGTTAATGATGTTATAATTTTTCATTTTCATTTTACATCAAACGATTTTTTTAATCTAGTGATGCGATACTTTCTGTTACAGTGTAATCCCATTATAACGAAATCTAAAAGACCAGTAAAGTAATTCATTACAATAGAATGCTCGTTACAAGAGAATATAAGTTCACGGCGTTTGAAATGGGAGTAACCATTTATTTCGTTGTGACGGATATTTTGTTGTATCGGTATTCGTTATAGCGAGACTTTACTATAATACTTTTACAAATTTACTTTAAATTGGTCTTACATTAAAACTAATTGTGCTCATAATTTCTTCTTTGTTTGCAATTATAACTTAATTAAATTGTAAATAGGAATTGAAGGACACAGGCTCCGTTTCGTCAAATGTACAATTCCAAATGTTTTTAAAAGTTTCGAAAGCTAATTTCAAAATCGACATAAAAAAGTAAACTTGACCGTCTGTTATTTGACCAACGAATGTTGACTGATTATCATAAAGCAGAACTTAGAACTCTTATTCATACTTAGTAAGATAAACCTTTTAGTAACTCTTATTCATACTTAGTAAGGTAAACATTTGTTTTTCTTTGAGGTATGTTGTATTGCCACAGGAGTCTGATTAAATAATAACATAATTCGTTTTGTTTACCAGAAGGAAAAAAACAAACAAAATTAATGGGTAATTAATGAATCTTTTTGAAAAAGGGATTTTTTTTTTTTTTTTTGCATTTATAATATCCAATGAAATAAAAGAATGATGTACATCATCCTGTAGACGTATATAACCCCTTTAATTTTTCCAAACAAATTGAGTAAACAAAATAATGGGTTTTCCCGATCCCCGATTCCTCACTTTCCTCTCCAATGTGTTAATTGTATCGTTATTGCCCCCCCCCCCCCCCCCAGAGAGCAAATGGCAAGCGTTTTTTGAAAACAAAAAAAGGCTTTGATTTAAAAAAAAAACCTTTGTGTATAATGAACTACGTTTTGAAAACTATTTACATTAAGTTTTTATTTTAACAAACTGTTAATTTCTTAATTAACTTAATTTCTTTGTAGCGTTACTGAGCTCTGAAAAGCTGTTCGTCCTTTAGAAATTTCGTATATTTCTAGACTGGTTTGAACCCGGGAAATGTCTGTTTTGGGTACGAACATATTGCGCAATGTATTAGACATCGGAAGAGGATAGGGGAGTGCCGGTGAAGTACTTACTATATCTAATGCTTTAAAATTGAACTGGATTAATCCCCTACTTTTGGTATTATCGGTTTCGTTTCCTTATCTAATGTTTCTTTTAACAATATTGCATTTGGTATCGTTGGTTACTAGTTAAGAACTAGTTGGTTACTATCGTTGGTTTGGTACTAGTTTCTTCAGCAGTAAATATTTCTGTATACATATGTATTCATTATTTATTCAATACGATAATGTCTGCATTAACCAACATTTGGTACTAAGCTGAACCATTATAATGGTGTAGTTTCGCCATGAATGTGAAACTAGGAACCATTATAATGGTTCAACTTTAGTACCAAATATTGGTTGCAGCAAAATTTCAACATTTTTTTCCCCCTTTTTTTTTTGGTGAACTTTTGAACTAGAATTTTTTACAGTGTACATTTTTATTTAAAAAAAATAATATGCACCAGTGAATACATGTAAAATTAGATACTAAGATAAATCTCTATAAAAAAACATTATTTTAAAAGGCCTGCATCTAGTAATAAATCCCATTTTTTAATTTTTTTAAGAAATAAAATATTTAAAAGGCCACCTTTGCGATATCACTTAGCAATATTTACTATACTCTTAAAAATTCTGGTTCAACCTTTCACCAAAAAAATGGCAAAATATAGGCGCAACCAACATTTGGTACTAAATTCAACCAAATTCATGGTGAAACTACACCGCTATAATGGTTCAACTTAGTACCAAATGTTGGTTGCAGCAAAATTTCCCCATTTTTATTTTTTTAGGGAAAGGTTTAACCAGAATTCTAACAGTCTAGTTTCATACTACAACTTTTATCGCAGTTTATCACGAACTTATAAAAAGAAAACTTTCTAGCCGAATTAATTTAATGAATATTTTCATGTTTTCAGAAATTTAAAAAAAAGTTTCAAAATTCTGCATAAGCAGCTCTTGCTTAGAAAACAAAGAAAGAAGGGCTGGGGAAAGTAGGAAGCAAAAGAATGAGGTGTTTTCATCCAACTGATATATATTACTTTATTTGTTCGTGTAAACTTTTAGTAAAATTTAAATTAGCCAAGCATTTTAGATACATTTTATCTACTTTATCGAAATAGGTAGTGATTCCATTTTTATTTTAGTAAAATAAGATTTACTAAAAATGTATTTAAAAATTATTCCTGCAGGATGATGCTTCTTTTGAAATTTTTAATGGCGCAATTTACATACATCCCTTTGTTTTTGGAATAAACATATTATAATAAAAATTATGAAATATGAAGCATCCCGACTTCATTCAAATATTAATAACAAATTATATGAGACCAATGAAGTTTAAATAGTTTCAATTGTGCACAATTATAACCAAGGATGTAAGCAAAAGGGTAGACTTCAGGACCGGATCCCTCCCATGAGGTGCAAAATAGAATTATTTTGTGCTCAAAAGCTGTTTTTCCTCCATTTCCCAAGCAAATTTGGGGATGAATGTATGACTGTCTATGTAAATTAAAACAGTTCTGACCGTTTTTATTTAAATTCTCAAGCATCAGAGCTCACTATTCTTAAATTGATCCCCCCCCCCCCCCCCTCCACTCTCCCCGTTGAGGAACTTTTTGCAGCACCACTGGTTAAAGCTACGGGTAAAGATGATAAGTTAAAAAACAGTTGTAACAAAAACATGTGATTTCCGTAACGTTAAAAAAGGAGTTTTTAAATGTCATTGAGTTATTGCCCTCAGTTTAAGAAATTAACAAATAAGTTCACTTCTTCTACGCTGAAAACATGTTATGAAATATTTAAAATTGTGTATTTTAATTGTGAAAAACATTAATCACTAAAGTAAAATAATATGTCGGTGAAGACCAACGGGTATTAAGCACAACTTTTCAGAAATTAAATACACATGTTTAAAAATTACAAAGAAAGAGGGAGCGAGAGAGAGAGAACTATTCACTGCTTAAAAATCTGTAATTTGGACTGAAATTACATTTTAAAAGTCATTTACAAACTTACAGAAATAAAGAGCCAAAAAAAAAGACGAAATTTTTTACAACTCATGTGCTGAAACTAACTATATTTTTAATCGTATATGCATTATTCTTTTTCGCTCTCGGATAAAACTGTTTTTCCGGATAAAACCTTATTGACACATAATTATAATGGTACTATTTTCAGCTTAATTTATGATCTTCTTAAGAAGGAAAAAAAGAAAAAACATTTTAAATTCCCACCACCCACCCCAATAAGGTATAAATACCTAAAAAGAACTTTCTGTGAAAAAATGGTTTTTTTGGAAAGGGTGATGTAATTTTTAAAAACTATTATTAAAATTAAATATTTTGGTTGCAGAACTTAAAATATGTATGCATGTTTCAGACGAACTAACGTCAACAAAGAAAACTAATGTCCAACAGAGAAGTCAGTTTCCATCTTCGGAAAATAGAATCTTAGAAAATCTTCCTCGCAACCTTCAAGTGAAACTTTTTCTCTCCTTTCCCACAATCTTCAAAAAACTTTCGTTCCTCGTATGTGCCCCATGCGGAGCCAAAAATGGGTCATTGCCAACTTTTGCTTCTTAATTTTTTAAAATATTTCTCTCCCCATTCGTTCTCACAGACTCCTGAATATTTGACACCCTACTTCACTTCGCTTTTTTCCCCCTTTCGTAAGTATGTTAGAAAAAATTCTGCCGACACGAATTAAAAGAAAATCTTCTTGTGTTAAAAAAAGAAGAAAGTAGACAGGAAAAGAAAAGTGAAGAAAGATTTCAGTTTACTTTTCCCAAGATAACTTTTACGAAGCTGCTTCGGAAGTTGTGTAATCACAAAAGTGAAATAGATATCTGTTTGAATGATATATTAGCATTTAACTTACACATTTTAAAATACATTTCGGATTTTTTAAGCCACATATTTATTAACAAAACCACCCGTAAAATGTGTTGGATACAATATTTTCCTTGAGAACCGATGAAGTACACATTTTTGGAATTAAAGTTTTTATTTAATTACACAGGATTAAAACTGTTGTGAATGATTTTCGCCGGTATAATCCAGTTACTATTGTAGAAATAGATGCTAAAAAAATCCATAATTTTCCTAATCTACAAGTTACATCCACGAATCTAGAGTTTAGAAATCGGTTGGAAATTTTTACTTTTTTAAGAGCTTACATTGCGACACATTTTATGCACTTTTATGGCTTTTAAAAGAATAATTTAACTTTAACAGAAATTACTCGATAGGATCATTTCGAAGAATATTCTGATTGCTTTATACTTGACACGCAATACAGAAATAAAATTCTGGGAATCAATGACGGACTTTTACACATACTTTTTGAGAGAGTTTAAAATGTTTGAAAATAAGAAAAAGTAGATCACCGAGCAATGGGATAATTCACAAAACATTTTAAAAATATGAAACCAATGAAATCGGAATTCCACAAAAAAGTCCTCGTAGTCAAAATTCGAACCGAAATATGATGCCATTATTATTACTTTTTGTTAATATAGTTTTCATTATTATTCCATATTTTTTCATTGAGATTAGCAAAAATATAAGCACTAAATAAAAGTTATCCCGTATGAAGATCCACACTCATACGTGATTTAACATTGCACTTGCACGGTCGGAGTTAAACAAAATGAATTTACAGAAATTAACAATGAATAACTAGTAAACATTTTATGTGTTTCATGCACTCGTTATTTGTAAAATGTGAATCTCAATTTGGAAAAAAAATCTATCCAATTAAATTATTTTTTAACAAAGAAAATAATTATCATAGTGAGACAGACATAAATAAAGAAATAAATCAGTAAAGAAAAATAAAGCTACTGCAAATTTAAATGGATTGCACATTTTCGCCCCTTATTCATTTTTATTTAAGCAAAAGCTACTTTAAAAATGGAAAAAACTCATTTACGACTCATTTACTTATAAATATATTTTAAAACTTTCTGTAATGACAGGAAAATTCGTGTTCGAATGTAAAATTTATGTACTATATTGTTTATGTTTGAGGAAAAGTGTTTTTATTTCATTGCATACTTGAAATTACTTCATTTGAAGTAAACATTTCGGCTTTAATTTCCATCTATACATCATACTATTTTTTTCTGCCTTCAGGAGGTTTCACAACTTTACTGAATACTAAAAATAATAATAAGAATAATAATGTGATAAAATTTAAAAATATATACTTAAAAGAACTAAAAAAAATGTTTTTAAATAATAATTTTACAAAATGGTGTAAGATTACAGTTTAGTTCCCGGCTAATTTTTGAGTTATATCTTTCAGTTATTCGAAGCATTTTGGTTGAATGCGCTAGAAAAGAGTAATACACAAGGTGGTCAAAGTTACCCTCATTAGACCTAGTTCGTTCTAACAGACGCAAGTCATGGAAACTTTGTATATGGCTTTTGGACCATGGGAAAAAGAAATCTAAAATAGGAAAATCTCAGTTTAAGCTTTTTCCACTACGTGAAAGCTTCTTATTTCTCCATCAATTACAATTCTCGTCTCCAAAATGCTGCAATTGATAGAGAAAACCTTCGTAATCTTGTTAAACACGATTTGAGCACCTGATTGATGCAAACGGATTGCACATTGTAAAAATTGTCTGATAAAATAAAATTATTTATTCTTATTTGTGTTTCTTCTCCACTTTTTACCACCAGCAGAGAAGAACAAACACAAATTAGTAGAAAGAAAAAAACATGCAATCACATAATAGTTTGAAATCAATATATTTTATCACACATTTTGATGTATGTGCATTCCATTTGTGTAAATCACATGCTCAGATTGTGTTGTTATAGCGTTTTTAACAGGTATCACAAAGGTTTTCGCTTTCAATTGTAGCAACTTGACGATGAGAATAGCAATAGCTGGGGAAGCAGGAATCCCTCGCCTGGTGGTAAAAGGTTGAACTGAAAACTTCTTCCAGATTTCTTTGCCCATTAAAACGAGTGCTATGTAGTAGGGTAACTTTAATTATAACAGTCCTGCATATTATTTTTCAGTAAATATGGTCACTAAGAAGAGGTTCTTGATACGTGAAAAAATAAATGTCTAAAAGTATTTAATTATCCTTTCTTTTCTTTTTTTTTTTTTTTTGAAAATGCGTAAAGAAAATTAATGTTTATATTAGAATAAAACATATTGCAGAAAGTTTGTAAGTTGCAACTCAATCTACACCATATCTAATGATTTAATCTGTGCTACATATTATTATTACTATTAATTAATTAACACTTAAATATTTCAATATTTTGCAAAAGGCATCCGAGCAAAAAAATATTTATTACCATTTTCAGGTTTTTTATGATTGATTCTAAATAAATAGGCCATTTTCAGGTACTAAATAAAGTCAGAAATTTAAGGTACTAGAGAAGGTACAAAATAGAAAAAAAAAGTTGCTTCACTTAACATTAAAAATTCTATAATTATTAACTTTATAAATTTGTATAAAAATGAGAGAATAAACATTTTGTGATAAATATGTTAAAAATCATAATTTTAATGAATAATTTGTTCAAAAAAAAAAGAGAGAGAAACAAATATGCTTTCTCTGCAATCAGAAGACTGTTAAATTTTGTTTCCCATAAAGTCGCACACTCATTATCTTGCTACTCTGCTGGCAATCTGTTTCAATTCTATATTCTGCGATCTTGTGTCATTGATTTTGATTGGTGAATAAATGACAAAAATATCATCCTATCGCTTCACGCTGAGTTTCTGAGCATAACCGAATGATAAAGCTCAAATGTTCAAAATAGGAAACTGAATTTTTTTATATTTTCCCAGAGTTTTAGCTTTGTATATATATATATATTAAATTTAAGTGTTATTAGTATTTTGTAATTTTTGAAGTGTTAACAATGAAATTCAAAGAAAAAAAAGAATATTTTGGCGAACCATAATCCCACAATCTCTTGAAGTTTTGATCAAAATATTCCGTCAAGCAGGGGTCTGGAGCAGCAGCTTTTTCGAGTTGCTCCGCTCTGACTTTTAAATACTTGCTCCGGCTCCGCTCCGTGCTCCGAATAAGTTTAATACATTATATTATTTATCTCTTTTTTTTTTTCAGTTTTTTTTCTTTTTTGGTATATGATAAAAAATTTAATATGATAAAGCTTAAAAGAAATCGGAGCAGGGGATCACAACAAAGTTTTTGCGAGGCATAACATTGCACATAGGAAGAACTTTTTTTAAAAAATATCTTGTATTTTCCTAGTGTTTGCGTCAAATATATTTTGCTTTTGGCACAAATATACATATTTGTTTAAAATATCGAAAATAGCAATAATAAATTGTTCAATTTCAACATTGCAGATATTACTGAGAAGATACATTTAGAAGGTTTAAATGCCCTTTTCAGAAACAGATTTTTTTCCTTGGCGGGGGGGGGGGGGGGGTGTTATGTAGGTAAATCAAAGGATGAGGAAAATCTCAATCTCCTATATAAAGTTTATTTTGTCCATTTGTCGATGCAGTGCAGCTTTGGAGAATGCTACAATCCTAAGGTCTGAGAGGACATCAAAAAGTTGACCCACTTACACGTATTGAATGGAGGTAACCCAGGAAATCTTCCACCTAAAAATCTATGAGGGTTCAACAATGTACCACAACCACCCTCAAACAAACAACTTTGGCACCGATTAAGGTGTAAAATAGAATTTCGTTGGAGCGATGCTTCAAAACGATTACTACAGTGGTGAAATTTAAAAGGTGTGAAACGTTTCAATAATTATAGCTCTAAATGATGCCTCAAAACGATTTTTTACAAAAATACTTAAACACAAATAATTTATTCAGAAAACTGATTTTTCTGGACAAGATATTACAAAATAAAACTAAATTTTCAAGTTTTGAGAACAAATTGCTTGAAAATATTTGAAAAATAGAAGTTGCACAAAGTAGTTAAGTTGCACAGTAACATTTGGAAAATATACTAAAAGAAATTATAGGTTGTACATAGTTAGCATGATTTTTTAAATTGCGCCATGCAATTTCAATAGGAATGAGTGGTATGGTTTGTAATATTATTGTGCAATTATTCTATATTTAAAAAAATTTTAACACAATTTCAAAAATAAAACGCCATAAAGAAAAAGGAAAAAAAAAAAACTCGCAGTACAAATAAATATTTTACGCTTAACTACATAAGAATTAAGTGCCAAAAACGCAATCCACTACTCCAAACCCCCGCAACTCAACTCTTTTCAGAGCGGATCGATTTCCCAGAGAGTAATTAGCGATTACCCCTAGAGGGCGCTAGCACCTCACGATTTTAAGAATTTGAATTAAAATGAGCTCAGCCTCATTTTAATAAAAATCTCTTGAACTGTGCAAACAAGAGCTACATTTATTCCCCGTAGGAGAAATCTGGTACAAGCTTTTGACAATTTTTACTTTAAACTAAGTCAAACACAATTTATATTTATTTTATTTTATTTATTTATTTTTTTGAACAGTAATAAATCAAGAGATTTATGAATACTTCCTGAAAAGAAGAGAGGGGTTGCCTTCCATTTTTTATGGATGAAGCATTTTTTTTCAGCAAACGATGAATACAATTTCAATTAAATATTATTGATGCATAAAACTTCAATTTTAGCGCTTTTTTAAAAAATAATTCACATTGAAAGTCTATTCAAAAGTACTTGACAAGATTGACTTTTACATGCAAATGTTAATAAAACTCTTAGTTTATTATGTCGTGTTACCATTATAACAAAGAAATTCCATCCCCCGCATAAAGTTGACTATCTATCTGATTAAAGCTAGACTTAGTTTTACATGAAGCAAGTGCAGTAAAAGAATTTGGTTATAAAAATTAAAAAGTGCAAGAAATATCAGTAAATGAGAAAATTAGAAAACCTTTACTCAAATATACTTCAAAGTCAATTTACATAAAAATAAGTAACAAATGAATTTCATTTGTCACAAAAAGCATGCGCATTAGTCATTTCTCCCTCCAAGAAAGAGCTGAGTTCATGTGATACAAAGTCGCGCAATAATTGCATTGCAAACAGCATTTTTTAAAAACATTTATGACGTTTAACAAAGTAAATAATTGTGTGAATAATGCATAGCATTAGAGCTTACTTAAGGCACAAAAACGAGCCTTTAGTATCGAACTTTATTCCATAGGAGAAACTCTTTCGAAGATTCTAAGCAGTTTTTAAAGTGAGTACATTATCTGGATACAGTTAAATATTTTTGGTTGGATTATTTTTTCTTATTTATATTTTTTGTTCACTAATATATATATATATATATATATGTATATATAAATACGTACTGGGATCTATATTTCCATTTAATATACAGGATTAATGAGTTCAAAAACAAATAGCTTCTAAGGAGTTCTTACCACAATATGAACTGCTGTAAACATTTGACAGCAAATTTATCAATATAAATTTTAAAATAGACATAAAACATAACTTAGTACAAGCCGCTGTTCAAATGTGTGAAAGCTATAATCCAGACAACATAAATAAAGTGGTAAAGTTCTTGTGATATTAGATGAGTATGTTTTACACAAATGCAATTGATAAAACACTATGTTTCAATTTATTTGAAAATTCGTAAAACCTTCACGGAGTAAAAACACCTTAACTTGTTTCTTAGGTTTTAAGTACTATTCCAAAAACTAAGCTGGGGAAATCGGTTTTGCTTTTCAGATTTAAACACAATTTTTTTTTTTTTTTTTTACACTTACAAACATTTCAGACAAAAGAAATTCGACTGAAAATAAAAACACTGAATAATGTTGCAACAAATTCTCAAGCGATACCTGGAGGCTATACCAATGTGTCCAAAATGTCCATAATAAAAACGAAAAATAATGCACAAATGATCTACTCTACGCTTACAAGACACATCAAATTTTTGAACATGCATCACGTTCCCGATATACATCCAATTGACTTCCTGCAGTGAATAATTTTATTTTCATCATTTTGAAATTCACATCATTTTTTGTTGGTGAAGTTAGAAAAAAATATTTCGCAGCGATAGTCTACCATCTACCCAATATTTTTTCAGAAGTAGTTTTATCTAACTTATCAAGAACGCTTGCAATAATTTTGCGCAGTCACTTTCCAAATTGGGAAGAAATTAAAAAATGATTTTCATAAAATAACAGTGAACAGTTTTATGCACCATTCTGAGATAAATGCAATATAACTGCAAATCAGTATAAAACAATTTTTCTTTTTTTTTTTCATCATAGGAACCTAATAAATATGCGCGTGCAACACACAATCACATTGCTATTATTTTTATTACATTGTTTCGAAATAGTTTTAAAGAAATGAAAACTTCTTGTAATGTTAAAAGTTATGTTCAGGAATTTTTTTACAGTCTCTGCATTTTCATGATTAAGCAGTGGAATAATTATTCGAAATAAAAATTATTGATAAGTTTCCCTCTTTAGAACTCTTATATTTCTATTATTAAGACAACAATTTCATGTGCTAAGCTATCTGTTGCAAATCTAGAGATTTTCGATCTATGGTGAAGTAGATAACCATATAGGAAAACATGTATTGGGAAACAATTGTTGCAATTTTCAGTGCAACATAAATGGTTATAGAGTGCACTATTCTGCTCATAAAAATTAGGTTAAGAAACACACACACAAAAAAAAAATATATTTTCGTTTTCAAAGTTCGTTAAGGGGGTTGGGGGACTATCATGTTTTTAACAAATTTTTGTTCGAACATCCTTTTTTGAATTTATTTATTCATTCAATCATTAATTATTTATCTATCAATTTTTAGGTGTTTAACAAAAGTCACATAATGCTGCAAAAATACAATATATATATATATATATATATAAATTTTTCTCCCCCCTAGAGGAGATTTTAATTAATTAATCTCGCTTTAAAACGTGTGAATTCTTTTCGGAAAATAATGGTGAATTTTTGTATCTTTTATATAATGAATCATGAATATCAACAGTTGATGACTGCCATTATGCCCAAAGCGCAATTACACATGACGTCACGACTAATCTCCCCTTCTCTTTTAGCACAATCTCACCCTTTCCGAAATGACTCCACCCTTCTGTGAGTGTTAAGCCTAACGCTATTATCGATCCGACGAACTCCGTTCCCCCTTTAATTAAGCATTACCCGATTTCATTGGTGGCCTTGTGTTTAGCTCGGCGCATAAAATTTACTCTCGCCCCTATGGGTTAATTGGGACGTTAATTTATGAATAGAGGCTAAATATGATGCAACCCAAAATCGCGTGTTCGCTCTTGAGGTAAACAACATTTTCTGGAAAGCGTGGCGGGTTAATTAAAGCAGCAGAAAGAACGAGGAACAGTTACGTAATATGCAAGTGGTAAAGCAAGGAATAAAGCAGTAAGGTAAGAAATAATTGTGTACCTGGTGTAGCTTTTGTGTTGATCCAGTGGCGACGTTTGAGTACGATGATGCAAGTACGGAGATCGTCGCAGAAGTGTAGCCGTGCGAGAGGAGTTTTCTACCCGCGCGGCACATTTTCGCCGATCGGTGAACGAAGTCGTCCGGGGTGGCTGTCTTTTGAAACCACATCGAGCATGGTATGAAGTTCCTACCTTCTGTATAAACAGTAAGAACTTCATACCTCGCTCAACGGAGCACAAAACAAAGTCCAACTTGAACCGACATCTTCAAGATTAATTGCAACAACGATGTTCAAATGTATCCTTTTGCTCATTTCAAAAGTTCTTAAGTTGTTTGTCACACGTGAATGGTAGTTTTTTTCTTTTCTTTGTTTTGGTCGTTTTTCACAGTAAAATAATTTTACCAGGTTGAGAAGAAAATGAAAATAAAAAAGCAGAAAAACCACCACCGTTAAAGATTTTTAAAGACATCCAAACTGAAGCAGGATAAGTTCACGATTTTAAAAAAGGTAACTTGTTTTAGTATGAGTAATCCACACACTTAATTCGAAAATCATTGGGTTGATAGTACACATAATAAAAGTTCTTGAATAATTTGAAAAAAACGGGTTAAAAATGCAGAAACACCACTGCATAAAATTTTTGATTATCATGTGGAAGTGGATGACTTGAAAAACTATATCTTATCGCAGCACTGGTTAACATTATTTTCTAACCACACAAAAAAAGTCGTCTGAAACGTTCCACGCCAGGTCAAGAATGATCGAACACTTTAGGGGGCGGCTGGTGTATCGGAATGCGAGTAGGAACAAACACCAAAAAAAAATGCAACGAATGATTCCACACGGAGTCGTAAGAAACAAGCGTATTGAACTCCCAACATCTACCCAAAGACTGGCTGCCAGCAATGACTACGACATAGCTGACTGTTCTCCGTTTCCCCCGTTTTCCTCCCCCCGCTGGGACTTCCTCTTTTAGAATTCGTTGCCCTTCAATCATAGCTGTCAAGTTATCCTAGCTCACCGATTGGGTGGCATGCCCAGTAAGCCCCGCCCTCATAAGCACAAAACAACCAACCGAGGAGTCGTTTTTGCGATGGGTGGCCAATAGTGAAAAAATAGCTGCCATGACGTCACAGCAGAGCACTTACACTGATGGATTATCATTATTAGCAGAAGGTCTTCGGGAATTGGCTCGGAGCGCCAAATTACACTCGACCGAAACAAAAGAGTGCTCCGCGCAGTCGCGAGGTTTTCAAAAGGTGTAAAAAAATAGTTCGTTTACTTGGAAATGTTCTTGCTTTCCCCCCTCATCTTTAAGTTGTACTCTTCGTGCGATTAATTAGCATTGGAAGATAATTAGGGGAAAGTTTTCGCGTCTTTTTTTTCTTTCACCTCTAAAGTTTCTGTCCCACGACAGCGATTTTGTTAACTCTGCAAGTTCTGAAATGACTTTGATTCTAATTCCAGCTTCCATTGGAAAATTTTTATACATTTTCTCCCCTCCTGGTCATTAACGTTAGGACAAAGAAATACAGTAATATTTTTATTTTTGTTATCAATATCGAAAATATATCAATTTATGCTCTGTGGATTTGTGGATGAATCTCATTTTTAGGAAACAAAAATGGTAAACATTATCGCTTATTGATTTTTTTAGTTCAATCACACAAGTGAAGGACATAAAGAAAAAATTTATAGGTTGAATTATTACCATTTTGAATAACAAAATAGAATATATGCACTATATGTCATAAATAAGAGATTTTTTTTTTGAATCATAGTAAGCACTTCAGGATTTGTGTAGTATGCATATGTGCAATCAGAAGTATGATGATTTTTTTTCTTACAACTCATAGGTTTAATTAACAGTACAGGCACATTTACTTCACCCTCCCCTTCTCCTGCTCTTCCAATTTGAAGTACAAATCTGCTGTGCTGACACGTACGAGAAAATCTGCAAAAATAAAAAAACTAAATCTAATGTTTCTATCATTGCTCCAGAAGTGTTGCGGGAAAAAAAAACTTTAATTGCTAATAGAACTTCCTATCATCATTTCAATACGGTAAAATAATTTGATATTTCATTTTCAGGCATCTATTTATTTTCGAGCACTCAACATTAATATTAAATTATAATCTGCGATACCGATAAAATAATACAAAATAAAAGAAAGTGTAAATACGTTATCGATAGAATCGAGGCAAGTATTAACCTGTTATGTTTTAATAATATTTCAAATGATATATTTTTCTGAAATCAATAGTTATTCAACATGGATTTGCATATTTTACCAAAAAGTAATATCTATCTGACTTTTTTTTTTTTTTTCATTCTTGTGTTTAAATAACATTCCATAAAAATATTTAGACTGCTAATCAGATTTATCTATTCCATTTTTCATAAAGTTATCGAGCATAAATTTTAAACCGTTATATTTATTGCCCAAAACTGGTATGCTTTTAATGATGATTCCTCATTTTTGCGGTCATTTTAATTCTGTCACAATTCTAATAGCATTACCGTTCAAATTCCAAATTCTATTATAGCACCACACACCAAATAACAACACAAAACTATGTAAACATCAACACAAAAAATACTAAACGCACTAAAAATATGGTTGGCTGATTCTTGCATATTTATTAGTAACTATGCATCAAAAAGTAAGCCTAAGTTTCATTCAATAAACAAAAAGCAAATAAATATGCTGCATTGTAAGCTCAACTTAATGTTTTACAGTAATATGTTTTAACTAAATGTTGAAATTATCTAAACTAGTACAAGCAAGCCATTCTTGCAAAAATATTGCCATTTATTTGTTTATTTATTGAGTTTTCTGTTATTAATATTGCAAAATAAGATAAAATCACTCCACTTAATTTTGGAACCAATCATAACACTAGCAAATTGGAAATTAGTTCTACACAGCACATTTTAGAAAGGAAACATGCTAAAAATATTTTCAAAAACACATATTTTTGACACAATAAAATACAGTAAAATTTCATCAAAGAAAAAAAAGTGCGGAAGTCTAGAACAAACATGAAACGATATTGTTTTAATGACATATACATAATTTTTAAAAAGCAAAATTTAAAAAATAATTTTTACCAATTTCAAACAAATGGGCTGTATTCAACTGATGGAACATAGAGCAACAAGTTGGCAGCTAAAACTTTTACCATACGAAATTGATTCTCTATAAACAATAAGGAGTCAAAAACACGTATTTTGAAAAGTAATTTTTAATTTTTTATTATTTTAGTAAAGGGTTATGAATTCCATGAATTCCTCTCTTTACACATTTTAATAATATGCTTTCTAACGTTTTAGTAGAGTCACATGAGTTGATAAATAAATAGTTCCTTTTAAAATGTATGTAAATAAATAAAAGTTCCTTTAATAATGCATCTAGCCAAGAGTTTTTCTTGAGTCATGTGCATCTTAAATGCAACATTTTTTTTTCTTTTTTTTTTTCAGAATTGTTATTATTACTTCTTTTTGCTAAGCTATTTTTCTTTTTTGCATTTCGATCACATGTCCATTTTTTAGAAGTGGGAAGACTTCAGCTGGTACACTCTCACACACATCTTTCTTCCGTGACCTAAAATATAATTACTTCTATAGCAATTTGTTTTGTAATGAATCATACCTTTTTTAATAAAAAAAACTTGAAAATACTTAGTCAGCTTAATATTCATTATTAACACAAAATTAGCAGGATAAATATTATATTTAATAAGATCTTATAAATACTGTTTATATATAACAAATATCACACGGCATTATGTCAACAAATAAATGTAGCAATGAATTAGTCAACAAAATTAATGTAGCAATGAAAGGTGCAGTAAAATGGTTAATATTAAAATACTAATAACTAAAGTTGATGAATGAACCGGAGATTAAAATTTACTTGTTCAAAAGGTCTATCAATGTTATGATTTAGTATTCCGAAAAAATAAAATGATACACAAAATTAGAGGACAAAAATCTAATAATAAATAAATGGCAAAAATAATAAGCAAATAATAAGAATAAATAAGTATAATAATAGAGTACATAAATAAATTTTTTTACACATGTTTAAACTGTATGTATCAATGTTTTTACGCAAACACAACACAAACACTTTAATTTTAAGATAGTCTAAACACAGACTGATTAGTAAAACGTAGAATTGATAAAATATTTTAGGCGGCAAATTTTGTCGTCCACGTTTGTGATTTTGGCTACTTGATGAAATTTGGCGTTGATGACTTGGCGAGAAGTGTCATCTTGTCGCCATGCTTATATGAGCCCTAAACTAACTTCAAACTAGAAATGAGTAATGCGCTAAAAAATTGTAAACATAAGAATGATCGAAAAGATGACAGACTGTACAGTTAAATCTAAGTGAAAAGAAAAAATATATTTTCAAGTACCTGTCATAAATTTATCAAAATACAATATTTAGTAGAAACACAATAATAAAGTACACTAAATAATTTAGTGGATTCTTGTATTAAAGAATGGTGCAAGTTTACTGGCTACAAAGCATGGTGCTTAATTTTATTATATTTTGCAACGTAATCCAAGTAAATACTAAAATACATTAAAATTAACCATCTGTTGCAGCCAGAAAATTGGCACCATTTTGTGATCCAGCATTCCCCTAAGTTTTTTTTCTTTTATTTACAGTGTAAAAGTGAACTTTCTTTATAAAGGAGCACTGTACCATATATATTTGTTATTAAAAGCATGATGTTTATAACACAATGCATAAATAGAAGTAAAATTGCAATAGATAGTTATCTGCATGGCAAAGCAAATTTCCCGAAATTACATGAGAGTCTGCTGAAAATCATTTATCCGGATTATAACGTAAAATAACACCTTGTTAGAGCTCGAGTTAACTTGTACGCCAACAAAATATAATGTACTTTTGAGTATTTTTAAACTGGTATCCGACCTCAAGCGTTTATTTATGCATTTGCTTACAATTTTTAAACAAGTTGCCACATATCTCAGGTTTTCAGTTTTACGTAACTTGACAAATCTTTCTCTGCAGCTTTACAGAATGTGGAAAATACAAGAATTTAATAGAGAACTTTGGCGCAACACACACAAATGAGCGCCAAAGTGCAGTAAAATAAAGCTTGGAATGCAGAAACGCGGTGCTATTTTTAGTACACCATACTACTAAATTTGTTGCAGAGAGCAATGCAGTAAAACAAAGTTTACGTTTTCTATAAATGATCCACAATTTACATACTACGTTTGCTATGCTATTAAACAAATTTATCGTGTACGTATAGCAAGGTAAAAGTATATACGTAGCAAACAACATATTAATAAGATGTTTAATGCACATTTTATTTGAACGGGAAAAACACATTGAACAAATATCTGCATCAGAATTCGATAAACTGATTTTGAAATTAAATATTTTTCATAACATTTTCTGAAAAAGAGAAGTTTAAAAAATATATTTTCAAATTGTTTGTGAATATTAGTTTAACTATCAGGCAGTTGGTTTTTTTAAAAAATCTGTTCACCGGGAGGAAAATTTCTAGAATAAGATTTTACTATAATACATTAAAAAAAAAAACGTCACGCTTAACAATACATATGCATAAACGAAATGCATTCCTATTCAATGCCTTGAACTTTTATTTATTTACCGATTTGAGATTTAAAAATAAATAAATAAAAGTTTATGTTAGTGTTCTTTACTCATATGTCATATACACCCTCAAAGCTTATCCTTCCTCTTCCTGTCATCGAACAAGTTTTCTAATTCTAAACATGTTACTAATTATGTTCCAAGCGAGAGTATTTCGGCTAGAAGGAGTAAAATGCAACTAACGAACAATTAATCCCTTTCCATTAAAGCGCTATTCATTCTGAAATCTAAACAACTCCGTTGTCCCACTTAAATCTTGCCGTGACCTAATTTCAGAGAAAGGTGTGAACATCGTTTTTAATTTCCCTGTTTTTCTAACATAATTTACCTCCTCTCTCCTTCCCTCCCTTTACGCCTCCTCTCCCTCCTCCCGATTTTCTCTTTGAGCGCGGGAAGCAGCGTCCTATCCAGCAGCGCCCTCTGTGCTCCGTCAGCGGAAACAATTGTCAACGTCAGATCATTGACTCGCTTAATCTCCGTGCCGGGTTTTAATGACTGAGCTCGAACAAGGCCGGCCGAACGTAATTAGGAATGATTCGAATCGTTATTTGGAGAGCGGGAGTTTTCCTTTCCCTCAAAAGTAGTTAGTTTAAGCTAAAAGTGAATTTCGCTGGATTGGGAATACGACTGATTAAACGAATTTATGATAAAAATTTTAGAAAAATTAGTATTTTATCGCAATTTCACGAAGTAGTACTGTCTCACACTTTCATTTTCATAAAATTTTAAGTATTCTGAGATATGTTAAGTAGGAAGGGGTTGAAAAGCACGCTTTCCTTCCAGACCTTATTACTAACATCAGAAAAAAGTAAGTTAGTGTTGTAATGTACAGGTTTCGGTTGATCCAAACATACTGTGCTTGGAAAAACATTAAAGACAAGTGAAAATTTCGATTAAATTTAAAATTCATTTTTGTTTTTGCAACATGAAACAACAAAGAAAAAAAAGATAGGAGAGGTATTAACTCCCCCCCCCCTCCCCTCAGGGCGATTCCTCACCCTTTCCAAAAAACTACGGACCCGGCCCCCAAAAAATACCACAAACCCATATAAATATTTCAATGGTGCAGTCTGCGCCATACCCCCCCCCCCCTGGTGGGTGCCCCTGCGTAACAATCATGATACCGTTGAGCAAAGTATGCTTTTTTTTTTCATAATTATTAAATTCACTTTTTATCTTTTAAAAAATCTCTTGTTTCATGCTTAATTTCGCATCGCAGTTCATACTAGGTTTACCGTTCACTTTTCCTGTTAACGAATTTAGCACCTCCCTCCTTTGGAAAAATGATGGAATTCAAGAATAAAATATGGAAGTGCATCTTACAGTGTTAAGTTTAGCACAGTGTTTGTCAACCAGAGTTCCCTGGAACATTAAGGTTCCGAAAAACGTTGCAAACGATTCCGCAAGAAATCAAGAGTTCTGATTGTTTCTTCTAAAGTAAAAAAAGGCGATAAATTTAAATGAAGTTTACCATCTGGTGTCTTATTTAGATACTTACACCATAGAAATATTTAAATGCATTATAAAAAGAAATGTAACTGCACTAGGGTTGATAATGTGGCTTAAAACCGAAAGTTCTGTGGGATATCCCTTTACGCCCCCCTCCCCCTCGCTGAGCCGCTGACGTCTAAGATTGATAACGTTCAACCGAAACAAATCCGTCAATGAGATTATAGTTTACAAAGAATTCAAACTTTACCCAATGTTTTACACTTACTCAACATTGGGTCAGAGAGCATTGCTCAAATAAAAATAAAATAAAACGATGTTCCAACGA
This sequence comes from Octonoba sinensis, assembly GCA_038502835.1. Lineage (NCBI taxonomy): Eukaryota > Metazoa > Arthropoda > Arachnida > Araneae > Uloboridae > Octonoba > Octonoba sinensis. The sequence goes on from CM076604.1 coordinate 88,222,079, forward strand.
AAATCTTTCAAACAAAGAAGTTCTGCTCGAAACAAATACTTCTCTCAAAATCTGTTAGGGGGAGGAGAGAGACTGGTCGATATCAGGGAACATATTTCCCCATCTCATTATCTACTTTCAAAAATTGCATTTTAAAGTACTTATTGAATTAATTGATTTATAGTTTCAGCTTTTTTTATTCTGTGATGTTTTACTGAATATTAGACATACATTTTGTGTTTTTATTTACCTCCATGTTTTTGCAAGATTCCTATTTTTGTGTAAAAATATACTAAATGGGTACATTTATAGAGCACCATCAATTAATTATTTTATAATTCAAAAAAGAAAGAAAAGTAAAAATAAAGTTAATAGTATAGCAAAAGGAAAAAAATACTCACAAAACCTCAACACTTTTTTTATTATTGCATTATTATCTATATGTGTTATTATTTAAAACTTTGCAAGTATAGAACGTTTTTCGTGAAATGTTCATCTCAAAATTTAAAAAAAAAGTACGAGCCCCCACACTTTAAAATTGCATATCATAAATGTAAGTGTCAATTAGGGCAGAAGCGAAAATTAAACCAAGTAGTTCATACAGAATTAAACAAGACTAAACTTGCGCACATTACTATGGTTTTTTTTCATTAATTAATAGAATGAAATACCGTCATTTTTTCCATCTTAATATTTATTGGAATCTCTCTCTCGCTTTCTTTTTTCTTCTTAAAAAAAGCTTTACAGAAATGTAGATTATTATGAAACAAATACTAAGGTGTATATGGTTTTGAGACATTTTATGTTTTTCAATGAGACATTTAATCTTTTACGATTCTTTTCAATACTAAAACAACTCCTACATTTGAAAAATTGTGGTTGTCAAGGCAAGCAAAAACAAAACACAACTTCTAAATAAATTTACAATCCAATACATTATAACTTAAATTTCTCCAAGAAGAAAAAAGAGAAATGAAAGAGAAAAGAAAAAAAGAAAAGAGAGAGGAAAAAAAGAGAAAAGAAAAAAGAGAGAGAGAGAAAAGAAAAATTACCAGTCTATTGATCTTATTTTTAAAAATTATTGTCGTGATTCAACATAACCCGCAGGTAAAGTATGATAAAAATTTTTCTTCAAGGCTAAATGGAATTATTGTTTCAAATAGCTCTTTAAAATTTTGTTATCATAACAGTTTAGGATTTGAGCCACCGATTAAATTTAATATAAAATTTAGCCTGAGTAATGATGCATATACGATTGCGTAGTTGAATAATTAAGTGTTGCATGTTTATATGCAACCAAAACTTTTTGTTAGAACAATTTTGGGAGTGAAAAATTAATGTAAAGATTGCTGTCAAAATGCGAGTGAAATCCTCTTATTACTTCTTCCCCCTCCCCATAACGTCGGATTATGATATTCTCTATAAATAAATACGATTAAACATCAATTCACTGCGACATATACCATTTGTTAAAAAAAATAATAAGTCAGAAATTTTGGAAATGGGGGGGGGGGGGGGGACAGAATATCATGGATTGGATGCCTAGGACCTTATCTACAGCTACGTTAATTCCAGTTTTTGTTTTAAAATAAATATTCTTTAATTTTTTAATAGTGTCATTAGCATTTTTTGAATATTCCGTTATAATGCAAAATTTCAATAAATGACTATAATTAACGAGAAACATTAGCCTAAGAATAATTTTATTAAAGTCACCAAACTAATAATAACCATCGTCGTTATCAACAACTTTAATAAAATCTAAAAAGTGTGTCCGCTTAAAACAAGCCTATTTTGCTGAATACTTTTTATCGTTTCCAGTGACATATAAACTTTAAATATTTTTAAACAATAGCTTCCCCTCCCACTCTTTTTAAATGATAGCTTTAAACAATGTGAACTTAAACGAAATAGACAGCGAATTAAGAACGATGCGACACTTTTTTTCAATATATTTCCCCCCCCTTTTGTCACAAACTCACACTTCAACAAACCCCTACCCCCTGTGTCACATGTCACGTTATATTACGTTAGCATATGTATTTCCTTTGTTGCAGTTCAGAAACAAAGCACTGCGTTATAGATCACATTAAAAATTTTATTTTTCAGCTTTTAATGACATTTGTGAGCGAAAAATAATAATGATTACATGTGGACTTATTTGTATAAAATGGGATAAAGGTTTTGACAACAAATATATTATTAATATTTAAAAGTAAAATATATTAATTGTTCGAATTTTGAAGAAATGACCCGCGATATTTTACCTTAAAACGTAAATATAAAGATTTCCTTTTAAACTTTTAACTAGAAGTAAATTTAAAGCTTAAGGGGGGAAATACGTGTAAAACTGCGTATTAAGAGCAATTTTCATGAATTTTTTTAACGTATAAAGAATAAATATATTTCATTGAGATTTAGAGGTTATTTTATAGATATATTCAAGAACATTTAATGAAATTTTCAAAAAAATTTTTTTGAAAAATCCCGGAGATATCGGCCGCTGCACACTGTAAGTCGCCCTTGTCACAAACTCACAATTTCGCGAAATTTTATTTTTGAGCTTTTAATGACATTTGTGAGCGCCCCCTCGAAGCGTGACGTCATTTATGAATGACCCTCACCCTGAGACTCAAACGAGGCTCCTACTTCAAATAGCAATAGCTTGGTTTTAAAAAATGCGAAATTTATCTTTTGCTCAGTGACACCCCTCCTATTCATGTATAACACATTCAAGATATTCATTAATTTTTAATTATATGTCCTTAACCAATCGATTGTACATTTATATAGACTTGTGTAATGCACAGGATTTATCCATATGCGCTTTAAAAAATAATGTAAAAAATATAATGAGTATACGCAAGAATAAAATACAATTTATAAATAGAAAAATAGTTGCATTCCTTTTTCTTCTTATTTTTTTTTTCACATATGTAATGAAAAAGAAGGTCAAATATATTGAAAAAAAGAGTAACATCGTTCTTAATAAAGTCTATTTCATTTAAGTTTACATTGTTTAAAACTATCTTTAAAAAGAGTGGAAGGGGGAGCTATTGTTTTGAAATATTTAAAATTTATCTGTCACTGAAAACGATACAAACTATACAGCGAAAGAGGCGTGTTTTAAGCGGACACACTTTTTAGATTTTATTATAGTTGTTGATAACAACGATATTTATTATTAGTTTGGTGACTTTAATAAAATTATTATTAGGCTAATGTTTCTCGTTGATTATAGTTAGTAATTAAAATATTGCATTATAACAGAATATTGAAAAAATAAATAATGACTATGCATCCGACATCAAATCACATTAAAGTATCATATACTCGCGTAAGAGTAAGGTTCCACTACCATTGACTAATAATTATATTTAATATGAAATTCTAACTTCTGTAGTGATAAGACGATTTTTCATTTTTGTCTGGTATTTCAAATAACTTAATTTAGAAAGCATATCAGGTTAAATCTTGAAACGTAAAGCTCTACGTGAAAAATTAATGTTTAAAGTGGAAACTTACTTTTGTATTGATAACTACCCCCCCCCCCCCCCCCAAAAAAAAAAAAAAAAAAACTCGCTTTTTTTTTTTTGCTGTTTTTTTAAGAATGTTATGGTTTAAAAAAATAGTTTAATATTAGGCATTTGAGCCGGCAAGGTAGCGTAGAGGTGGCCTCGTACGCACAAGTTTCACACCCGGCCATGTCGGTGGATTTTCAAGATACAGAAAACCGTCTGCGCCCATGTCGTATGATTCTGCAACATGTAAAAGATCCCTTGAGTGTCTATTTGCTTTGAATATTTTCGGCTAAATTAAATTCGTTGTGCAATTTCGAATCAGGCACTTCCCCCTTTCAAGTGAAGGAACTGGGCGTCAAAATTCACTTGTGGCGATGGTACCAGAAATTGTGGTGCTGCTAAAAGAGCTGATAACAACCCCTGTGAAACGCAATTGTCTGAAGCCAAAAGCAGCCCATTGGAAAGAAAAAAAAAAGGTATTTGCTTCATGTATGTAATTATTAAAGTTTTTAAAATAATTGAAAACGCTTTAAAATTATACACAATTGAATTGAGAGTATTTTAGTTTGTATGATGAGAGAGGTCTAGGGGAGCTATGTTGATAATGTCCAAGAGCACCGAATACCGTCGGGCCGACCCTGCATAAACGTCGTATGAGGCTCGTGAACTTTTGAAGAAAATAAAAATGCACATAATTTGTGGTGGTATTTTACACACATTAAGTACAAAAGAAAAATGTATTTATCTTTTTTTTCTGTTCATTCGGTGATGGGGGGACAAGAGGGTTAACATATCTTTTTCTGGAGTCGTACAGAGTACGGTAAAACCAGAATTTTTCACAAGAAACTTTAGTCAAGAAGCACGGGAGTTTCGTTTTATACAAGTTTTCACGCAACGCAACAGAAACACTCCAGTTTCTTTTCTGTATTTATTACAGGCATTTTTTAGTGTGGAAATAAAAACCTAAATACCTTACACTCTGAAAGAGGGGAGCTGAAACTGCACTCAGTAATATATTGTTTGAATGAATTTCATATTAAGAAATGCCGGCAAATGTCGGCATGCCAAACCAACATCATTGTGAGCAATACCTCCTGCTTGCCCCCCACCCCTCCTTCCTCTCATTTTCTCCCCTTCACTCGTGGAGAGTCGGGAACACTATAACGGTTTAAAAAGGGATATATAATCGAGTTAATAATCCGTTTATGGAAAAAAATTGGATAATTTTTAAAATTATGTGCGTCTTAGAAAAAACAAAGTTTAGTTAATTACTTCTTGAACTTATTGCGATGCAGTCAAGGTATGAATTGTGCCGTTGATCAAAACATGCGTCCCATGTTGTCACACTCCATACTGAGGTCAAATAAATAGAACGTATAAAAAATACAGTGCAAGTGCAATATCAATAGGGAAAATGTTAAAAAGGAACGAATGGCAAAAAAAAGTTATTACCATTTTAAATTTGATTGGAGATTTATGTAATTGAATGAGATTTTAGGGTACATAATTAAAATATGACAAGGAAGTAAAGTTTTGAAGTCATATTCCGTTTTAAAAACGAAAGGTCTTTGTTTTATATTTCGGCCTAGGTAGGTTTATATCCACTCTTTATAGGTCTATACCAGTTACAGATTAGACTAAGAAGACCACCCCCTCCCAGAATTTTTTTTTTTTTGTTAACATCTGTTTGTTATCACTGTGTTTTGGTTCAATTATTTTAAAGAAAAATATTCTTTCCATTGGCTAAACCAATAAATAACTTTTAAGCGAAAAGAAAACTAATATTACTTTTATAAAAAGCAGAGAACTGGAGCTCGGAATTTTTTTCATGCTCCACTGCTCCGATATTTTCTTAGTAGATTTTTCGTTAAAAATTTAAACATGATTTTTCATCTGCATTTGAAAGAATCAAAGACGAAGTTAAATAAAAAAAAATGAAACATGCTTTTTACTGCTTGCCCACCCTCTTTCCTTTGAGGGTTTTTTTTTAACAATATTAACTATTTTTTTCATTTGATTATTGTTGTAAACTTTTGACTTGATTATTTTACATTTCTTCTTTTGACTTACAATGTTGGACAAATGGACATATATACATATTGCATTTTAATTTTCCATCTTGATCAAACATATTCTTGATTTTTAAAAATATTTTTGCTTCCACGCATTTTGGGAAAACCAACTGCGCACCATTTAGTTTAATTGCACTATTTGTATTTAAGGCTCATTTACCTACTTAAGCATTATTATTTTATAAATATTAAATATTTTAATAATACATTAATTGTCTATAAATAACTTTCAATTTCTTATCGCAGATATACCACACAAATAAAATTAATAATTTAAATAAATAAAGACTTCTGATATTATGATTCCTTTTAAAACTATTTGAAGTACGGAGCAGAGATGGAGCAGAATTAGAGAAAATAGTTAGAAGTCGGAATAAGAGCAGTTCAAAAAAGCTGATGACTTTGTTCCTTAAGAAATAACACAAAAAAAAAAAAAAAAAAAAAGGGGAAGAAAAAAAAAGTTTTGTAATTGAAACAAAGCTCATATTTTAATATATATTAAGGAACGTATTTTTAAGTAATTTGTGCATGACCAGTAACAATAAAAACAATTTAATATCATAAAATCTTTTTTTTTTTTGTAATTGCATTAAAACAAATACTTTAACTGTTAAAAAAAGTTCGTTACAGGTGCGCATATGATCTAGTGTATTAAATGAAAGTATTTTTAATGATCTCTGTTACATCGCGTTCTGAATATATTCCGTTTGTGTGTTGTCACTCGATAAGTGAGATAGAATGAAACTACAGGTAACTGTATTTTTATAATAGTGACGATACGTTTTTTTTTAAGCGTTTTTTCCATGGTTTAAACAAAATATAAAAGCTTGAAATCATTTTTTAGAAATTTTTTAAGACATTCTGAATTTTAAGGTGAAATCGTGATTTTTAGCTTATATTGAAAATGAACATACAGGCTGCGTCGTGGTATATTGTAAATATGATAAGGTATAAAATAAATATAGTATATATTTTGAAAGTACAAAGCATGCAAAAAACAGTTTACATGTTAGCCTCTGATTTTTCAGTATCCTTCGTTACTAAAACCTTTCCCTTTGATAACAGGTCTCTACTGTTCCCAATCGTTACCAATGAAAGTGATCGAAAAATGGAATCTTTCTCTCTCGTGATGTCATCAATGTTATGTGAAGGTGATGTCACGTGTAGTAGCACGTGAGAAAGTCCTTGGAAAATTCTGGCTTCTCTTCTTATCAGGCGATTAAAAAAAATAATAATAAAAAAAGCATCCCCCTAGTTTTTTTTTAAATCCGACAGTTGAAGTTTTTTCTCCATCGTAATGCATAGTGCAGCGATTTTCCCTTTCACGGCGGCAGTGGGGTAAAGGGGGTGGTAACAAATTTTCTTACTTTACTCTTCAAGGTTGTTTTTTCCCCTCCGAGACCTATTCAGGGATTTTGAAGGTCGGTTTTTTACGGGCGGAAGAAAGTTTGTATCACACGATCTAGGAAGTGTTCCCCTTTTCTTCAACCATCAAATATGTCTTCCTTCCGCTTTGTGGTGACTGAGTAATTTACCAGGAAGTAAATATTAAGCTTTTGGCATAATTAAACGAGCAGTGCTTTCGGCGTTTGTTAAGGGGAACGCCTGAATGAAGTTTAATATCAGCATCTATCCAAGCAAAAGAATTAGTAAAAATATTTTGAATAAATTGAGTTCAGCATTCCAAATAACGTTTTTTCTTAATTGAAATGCATAACAGATCAAAGTTCCACCTAACAAAACTTCAAACAATCATATTATATACTACGGACTTTAAGGCGAGCCTATATTTTTGGCATATGTTCTGAAAATAACATTTTTATCATTGATCATAAGATTGACAAACTAGCTTTAAAAAAGTAGTCTTTTTTTATTAGTTTTTTAAAACCGAACTGATTTGCAGATAGCAATAGGTTTCTAGCGGCATCATAAGCGGCCCTTTTTCAAACTTGCGGAAATTTCAGCACTGGACATTTACGAAACAAAAAAAATCCCCATACAGCTTCAGTTTTCCTCGACAGACACAAAACTCTGGACTTTTTACAATCAGTTTCCAGCGTAAGGCGATCCTGAATTTCGGAGGCAATTTCTGGGGGGAAAATAGGGAGTGGTTATTAAAATACGATGGTTATTTGATTTGATTTAATTTATTTACTTATTTAGTTTTTTCACATAGATTTTTTAAAAAAAGATCAGTTTTCCTAAACAGCTTACATTCACAATCTACATATACATAAAAGAAAAAAAAAATAGTAATAAAAATCCCACATACTAGAAAAATATCACTCTTAAACACCTTGCTAAATCGGTTATAAATATTCGTACTTTGTTCACTTGTTGTCATTTTTAT